>OX578221.1:10842949-13385449 GCA_951216915.1 Tetheella fluctuosa
GTTACTTTCACAGATTAAACAAAATTTATTTTCATTTTGGTCATAAAACATTAAAGTAACAAAACTATATAAAAAAGGCTGTTTATTATTTTTTGCTAAACCAAAAAGGTTCCACTGAATTCTGAAGAAGTTGAGCGTGGGTACTCTTTTGACGTCTCGCCCGTTATTTGCGTACAGTTCCTCATATTTCCCTCTTTTAAAAAAGTCCTTCGCATTGCGCCCTTTGATCTCATATGGAATGGAATCAGGTGCCCAACGTGTTCTCTGGGAAAAATGCTTTGAAAGCGCAATTTAAGTATATAGAGGTTCACATTTTTATGTCGTTACGAACATCCACCTGTATTGAGTTACCAAGACTACAATGTTAAGTCATTCCTTCCGAATGAACATGTCTGTGGGGTTTGAAGCTGAGATTTGTGTTTAGTTTTCCTGGTTAAACAAGAATAAAGGGTAAAACATTTTTTTTTCATATTTTTACCTTATTTATAGGTCTGTATTTAGACCACAATCTCACTTTGGTAAGTCTTGAAGGGACTGGCTTGCAAGTGCAGCTGCTGGAACACACGTATAGGTGTTTGGCGACAGACTTTCAACTTGAGGGTGGTAGCCAGCCAGGAGGGTACTAAAAGATACCCTACCACCGTGCTAACTCCATTTTTCATATACACTGGGAATTGTTGGTCAATAAAACATGTTTTTTTATATAAAAATATATTTTTGTCCCCCGCTAGCTATTGCCCAGGGTTTCACCCACGTTCCCGGTGTAAAAGTTTGCCTATATCCAATTAACTTTCGGGACTTTTTTCTGTCAGATAGCTTATGTTACCTATAACATAAAATCAAAATCGGTCCAGCCGTTTCAGAGATTAGCCGGAACAAACAGACAGACAGATAAAAAAAAAAATTTTTTATAAGTACCGTATATATTTTCATATACATTTAGTAAAAAGCTATATTTTTACTAAATGTATATGTGAATGTATATTATTATTATTTTGACATTACAAATTTTATTAATTTGTATGTAAGATAGTATTTTGTACCTATTTATTAAGATTAGTTATTTCTTATTCTTAAATTAAAGTCTAGATGCAGAATACCAGTCAATGTAATAAGCTAGACATAAGGGTCTACTATCTCTAATTTATCAGCCCGCATAGCGATCACAATCTTAGTGAGCTAAGCTTCGTTTTATGATTCCTAGACCTCGTATATTTGCTTTCATGTTATATTTAAGAAGATACCGCTATCATATCATTTTTTTATACTATATTTTCGGCAAACAAGCATACGGCCCACCTGATGATAAGCGGTTACCGTAGCCTATGAACGCTTGCAACACCAGGGGTAGCACTCGCGCGTTGCCCACCCTTCCCCCCTCCCCAATGAGCTCTGGCAACCTTACATATCGCTATGCTCTACCTCTCATAATCATCCTCTCTCATCGTTAAAAATCGAATAAAAACATTATCATGTTTTTGAGTTTCAAATGTCAGATATTCCTAATATTGCAAAGAGGGTTAAGCCTAATTCAAGTAAATCTATCAGGAGTTCTGTGGTAGTATCTAAGTGATATCAAACGCTGTGGATATTGAATTCTAAAATCGTACTGTATTATTAATGTGAAAGTTCCGAATTTTGTTACCACACAACTTTGTAACGACAGAACGGATTTGAATAAAATTTGGCACACAGATAGAATATATTTGTCCTAAATATATTCTTCAAACCGAAGATTCACCACGATGATAAATCAATCAACTTTTGCACTCACAAACAAAAAAATCCCATCCTCAATATCGTAGTTTGAAAAATAAACGCAAAGTTTTATGGGCAGTCGTCACTAGCACTGGTTGAAAAGTCGACGGTCTATGAGTATAATGAGAGCAGAGCAATCATCACAATGAATGGGGAGCGGAGAGATGCGGAAAAGCTCTCGTCTGAATGCCACGTCCTTCGCCGCCTCGGTGGGTCGCTAGGATGTTCTTGCTTTTGATTTGGTGGCAGGATATTTTTTATAAAAAAATATATACTAGGTGGTTACTATGGAACCAATATACGATTAGGTTTCACAAAGACGTCATGTCAAGACATCCATCGTATAATGATTAGTATAATTACTTGTCATTTTTTTATCGTTTGTATCGCAATTACGATAATTAAGACGCGTATCCTAATTATTGTAACTACTTTTTAATTAAATATTTTATAACTTGTTATAATATATTGATAGTAGGTACTTAGTATATTCTTATATTAATCTTTGATCAGTTATTATTTGAAGACATATAAAATAGTCTGAAATTAATTATTAAGACAAGTTCTTCAGCTATTTAGAGCATAAATTTAATTGATATGACACAAAACCTCCGACACTTCAATCTGCCATTTTAATACCCATTTAGATACTTTGCTAAATGTATAAGGTATCTATTAATAGGGATAATGACTGGGTAAAAAAAAAGTGATTCTAATAAGTCCGTCAGTTAGATTATCAAAAAATATTAGACACATATTTTTTCGTTTATCAAATCAATAAAAAATTACAAAGCTATGTTGCACCACAGTTCAGATGTGGGGGCTTGTGACGTCACTTGTATGTAAAAATTGTACAATACCGTGTCGTCACGCGAAATTTCAACGCACTGTATCGTCGTCATTTTTTGTATTCGGAACCAAAGAAAAAATACGTGTCCAACATTTTTTGGTAATCTAACTGACGGACTAAATACATTTTTTTTAATCATCATCCCTATTATAAGACTTACAAGCAATTCACTATTTCAATGTAGCATTAGCTACAATATAGTCTGAAGTTAGCATCAAAATAGACGATTGAACAATTTTTACAGGTAAATGTCCGATTACTCTCAATAACGTGACTTTAAACTTAGCTTATTAAAATTACAACATGGAACATGGCGTGCTCGACTTTGTCATTAAGTTGACTAGACTTGTGACCGTTTTCTTTATTACACTTTAATCGGAGCTTAGTCACACACAGTTGTATATTGTATTGTATTAAGATATATTATTATATGCTGTGCTGCTGTCCTACTTACCTACTGTCTTTGGTCCTCTGGAACCTTTGATTATTTTTATTCAAATTGGTCAACAGAAACACACAAATTAATTATCAAACTCTATCGCAGGGTTAGAAAGGATACCTTTTGCTGAGAAGAGCCGGTAAGGGTTATAGACTTATCAAAGATTAGTTCAGCAATTGAAAATTTGGCTTCAAGAATCTTTTTAGGGTTCCCGTTTTACTCATTGGGTACAATGGGTAAAACGGGACCCTATTACTAAGACTCCGCTGTCCGTCCGTCTGCCTATTTGTCCGTCTGTAACCAGCCTGTATCTAATGAACCATGATAGTTAGACAGTTGAAATTTTCACAGATGATGTATTTCTATTGCCGCCTATAACAACAAATACTAAAAAATTGAATTAAATAAATATTTAAGGAGGCTCCCATCCAACAAACGGGATTTTTTTGCCGTTTTTATAGATAATAGTACGGAACCCTTCGTGCGCGAGTCCGACTCGCACTTGGCCGGTTTTTTTTATCTAACTAAATTTCAGTTTGCGCTCTGCAATTGTGCTATTTAACTAAAATATTCGCATAATTCAAATTATCATCGGTCGTGACTATTTTTTTCGGGAATACTAATTTATTTTTAATCAAATTCCCCAATACTATTTCTCTTTTCCAGCATTTTGATTTTACTTGCTATTTTCAAGGGATACATATTTTTTTGTTTGGCATCATGGTCACCATAGAATAGGACTTCTCTTTAATTTGTCTTGCACTCACCAGACTCTGAAAAGATATGACCCCAACGAGTCTAAGAATGCTCTGTGTTTGCATGTATACGTTTTCGGTAGAAAATGTATTTTTTTACTTCCTTTTTTAGGGTTGCTCTCTTGCGCGTCATGTCTCGAATTTTTTACTCTTGATATAAAGTTTGAGACGTTTGCTATGACTCCTACTTATGCTTGTTATGGGAAGTAGTATCCCATAACAAGCAACTCCAACTCCAATTGCTGTTTTAACCATGACAATCATGTATATGTTCTTATCTTAATTATATGCTAATGATTGGTTACTAATCTTAACTAATTAGTGAGCGATGGGAGATGATGGATGGTTATATATTTTTCCTTGACATTTTTTTTTTGTTACTTTGTATAGTCTTTTGTTTGACCACAATCTCACTATGGTAGGCGATGATGTGGCCGAAGGTGGTAAGCACACAAAGCCTAGAAGGATCTGGCTCTCAAGTGCAGCTGCCGGAACACATCAATAGGTGTTTGGCGACAGATTTTCAACTTGAGGGTGGTAGCCAGCCAGGCGGGTACTACAAAGTACCCTACCACCGTGCTATGGTTTCCTTACGACGTTTTCCTTCACCGAAAGCTCAAGCTCATTGTAGGATTCAAACCCACGGCCTTCGCCGCGGCGTCCGACGTCACTACCACTGAGCTATCATCGCCTTAAAAAACCACTTGCAAACCCACTTCTTTTTTCATCCAAGTTCAAAATGCATCTTATTTTTAATATTGTTTATTTATATCAAAAATGTTTTTAATTGGACACAAAAATAACGCAAAGGAAAATATGAAACACAGCCATGTAAAACTTACAAAAGATATCTAAGCTACATAGAAACTCAAGCGTTTCATTTTTTATATTCTAAGAAACCTCCAGCTTGCAAATATCTTTTATATTTGTCCGTCCTTTTTAAAAATAATAATCCAAGTCGTGTTCTAAAAGATGAAACCAAACAAGGGCCGTGTCCCTTTCATATTGCTGGTCAGAATGAGTGAAGACGCGCTCTCTGGAGAAATGTAAATAATTTAGAGAGCCATCCTTTGAGTCATACCCGTAGTCATTAAATTTCTTCTGTTTGTGGGCCTAATTAGTTAAATTACACTAGGGAATTTGTGCCCACAAATTTTTTTGGTGAAATTAAAATCTCTGTTGTAGGTGTAAATTATTATGAGCACGCACGTTATGTCATTTACATATTGCGGTTAGTGTGCCTTTTGCCTGTTATAAAGGCCGGCAATCTACAACTACCAGTGTGTTTTATCGGATTAGTATCTACATGTGAATTAGCTACGTTTATTTTGTCATTACTTGTTTATTCTTGTTTTGTAACAAGAAAAAAATAAGTCTCCTACACAGTCGTCTCCTATATCACTCACACTCCATTTTGTATTTTTTTAATGCGCAATAAATTTTTTTATTATATATAGTTATACAGGGTGATTTTGTTATCACTGGCAATACTTGCAGAGGTGGAAGTACTCATCAATGTGAACAACTTTTATTATAGGGCTAACTCTGATATCGCGTAAAATAATATGGTTGCTTCATACATTTTGGTAGAGTAGGTATTGAACTTTTGTATGGAACAGCTGATAATTTTTTCATGATTTCACAGTTAGTCCCATAATAAAAGTTGTTCATATTTATGAGTACTTCCACCCCTGCAAGTATTGCCAGTGACTAAAAAGTCACCCAGTATATGTATAGACAAGCTTCCTTAGGTTATTGATGTTTCTTTTGAATGATCCATAACTGTTTTCTTATTTTTATTTTTTATTTGTTTATATAAATGCTAGTTTAACTTTTTTTTTATACTTCATAGGTGGCAAACAAGCTACTATACTAATATTTGTATTTGTATTGATTTCTAATTTTATTTTTATGTATGCTGCGTATTTCTGTTACCTGTGTAAGTGTATGTATATAGTAATTATCTTGAAATAGTTGTAGAATACGTACATGCATACTGTTGGTTTGTCTATTATAATAAAAATTGCGACAATCTGAACTAAGGTAGGGGAGACCGGGGATAGTTGACCAATTTTTTACTAAATAGTGCATATTTTTTATGTTTTAATATATATAGACAAGAAAACCATATCAATTGATAGAAGAACTATTAATCTAATAAAAATATGTGATATCTAGTTCTTAGTTAAGTATAATGTCGATAATTTTATGCATTTTATAGAACACTAACTCTTAGTCAATCTACCCCTGGTCCGGGGTAAGTAGACCATATGCCAGGGGTATGTTGACGTATGTACCTATAAGAGTCAAATCATGAGAAAGGGCAAATAATTAAACATTTCAATCAGGCATAGCTTTGTTATTTTTTTTTTGCGAATTCATATGCAAATTTCCGAGTCTCATAAGACGCCAATCCATAATAAATAGCAGCTATCTCAATAAAATAACTGGCTAAAGTTTTCTCTTCAAAACTAGTACAAATTTTACTTTTTTTATATATCAAACTCAAACTCATTTATTCAGTTTAGGCCCTAATAAGGCACTTACCACTGGTTCGGAATACACTTGGACTGAGAAGAATCCAGCAAGAATCCTCTGTATCCAGGGTTATGCTTATGGTTATGGAGAGGGCTATGCTCGGATTCTATTCTCTACGAAATCGAATCAGAAATGAGGAGATTTATAGATGAACTAGGGTCACCGACATTGCCCAGTGGATTGACAAGTTGAAATGACAATGGGCAGGGCACATAGTGCACAGAACCGATGCCAATGGGGCTGAAGAGTTCTGGAGTGGAGACGATGGACTGGCAAGCAGCGTGGGACGTCCACTTACAAGGTCCGATGGATGCAGGTCGCCCAAGACCGGTCCTATTGGAAATCATTAGGGTAGGTCTATGTCCAGCAGTGGACGTCTTGCAGCTGAGATGATGATGATGATGATTCAGAGATGAGAATTCTGCTCAACAAACTCTCGTCAAGTTTGTATTACGTTCAAATATTTCGTTTAATTTGGCACCGTAACGATGTATCTTTTATAAGGAATATTATACTGTTTTGGTGTCGCATTAATGCTTTCTCGTCAAAAATTACTGCGTAACAAACTATTTCCAACACATTTTTTATTGTTTTAGCTCAAGCAGTTGTTCTTTCACAGGTCCTTTTTGCTATGTATTAATCAAAATAGCTATACTTCTTTAAAAATCCAATAAATGGTTAACTTACGTGTTGTTTTCAACTCCATATTTTAGCTTTTGGGGTAGGTTGAATAATTATTCAACCAGCCCCAAAAATAATTGGTCTACTAGCCCCAGACGCCATTTTATATTTTGATCACATGGCTAGCCTAGACACTGCCGCTGATTTGAATAATAAGATATGAAATATGATAAATATGCACTCATCAAACGCTAGGGCTAATAGAAAAATGGTTTACATAAATCGTGTAGGCATCACATCAAAAAATGTACTATATCGAAATTTCACTTACGTCATTAACAAATTAAAAACGTGTCACCATTTGAAAACGACCTGCGACCGCGATGCGGCACTTCGGACAGCTGCGTGGGGTGCGGATTGTAATACTTGGCTGTGATCGGATGATGCAATACTCATACTGTCGACGAGTTTTTGGCAGATAGTCTACCTACCCCTATAGTCAACTATCCCCGGTCTCCCCTAATCTGCTTAATGGAGTATAACAATGTAACTTCGAGTTATTATTCCAACATTGATACCAGGCCAATGTAGCACTAAATAATGCTCACAAACTATTTTTATTACACAATTTGGCTCAAAACAGTAGTAAAATTGCAATCTATTTAAATGATATCCTACGTATTGGATTTATTCCTCTATCTACTAACCTATCGATTACGTATATTGCAGACTGATTTCGATATAAAGTGGATTATCAAAGGAATGACATGCAATTGAATAGAATCTACGTACTTAAATCAAATAGATAATACCTTAGATATCAGCTTAATCAGCCTATGGAAGTCTACTGATGATCCTAGATTTCCTCAATTATAGGTATTCAGGTAGTGGCATTCCACAGCTTCCAGCATTTATACAGATTTATTCAAATTATATCATGTTCAGGAAATTAGTTTGCTCACTATTGCTATTTAAATCATAAATATAAATGATAAATTTATTGACTAATTTCTTGTCATGTTTCATATAAATCCATTTAATTATTATGATGTGAGTAATAAATATCTATACAGACTTTCACATTTATAATATTACGATGATAGTAGGTTAGTGAGGTATTCTTTTAAAAATTTTTATGCATACAACATAAATATTTATATTTATTATATTTTTTTCCAATACTTGCAACGATGGTTCTATATTGCATCCTTGTTTATTTTTAACGTTGCAAAATCGAATGCAATTTCAGTAGAAATTTATTTGCTGATGCAACGAGTACATTCGGAAAGCACCTCATTTTTGCGACGCGCAAGCATTCCTATTTTCGCCTTTGCTTATGAACCGCTGCCCTACAATGTCGTTTAATAATTTCATTAAATATACAGTAGTTTTAGAGTAGCAGACATCGTAAAGTTTCATTTTAGTATTCTGTCGCTGTGCGGTCAGTCAAACGTCTGCTTTTAAATACGCCCTCCGCTGGTTCCGTCTCATACATACGAAATAAGTGGCGTGCGGCTACTGCCTCGCTGACCTACTTCTGTTCTTGATGTGAGCTATTCTGTTTAGTGAATACCATGTAAATGCGACAATTTTATTGTTCACGTATTCCTTTTGTTAATGCTGTATTGCGGTATGTTACCAGGGTTAATCTATTATTATCGCGTCGAATTCCTATTTTTAGAACGTGACTTTAATAGGCTCTATTTTTGCCTTCGAATTATGTTTCTGAGCATAAATAAGTAGGCTATTATTACCTCAATATTGTTCAAGTAACACCCGCGCAATAAATCAATTGTCTAGCTTTCAATGATCAGAATACTGTGACTTATAAAATATTTCTAAAGATATTATTAGTTTTAATATTTTGCTACGTAAAATTATTTTCTCAAAATATTACTATGTCAAACTTTACCACATATAATACTAGCTGTTCCCCGCGGTTTCACCCGCGTTCCCGGTATAAATTAGCCTATAACCAATAAAAGTACTAAATTACTCCTTATAATATCAGCTATCTGCCATTGAAAGTCCCGTCAAAATCTGTCTAGCCGTATTAGGACAAACAAAGAGACACAAAGAGAATGATTTTTTGAGAGGTACCTATAAACCGTATAAACTTTCATATGCATTTAGTAAAAAGCTATTATTGCTATTTCGATGTTACAAACAGCCACTTAAATTTTATTTATTTGTATAGGTACCACTTTAACGTCAAAATTGTCACCTGCGCCCGCCCTGCGACTCAGCACTGTCACCTCACAATTGCATGTTTTCTTTACCTCAAAGCCGTGGAGTATAAAGTGCCTCGTTAGCGCTTTGAAAAAGACGAATGGGCACCTTGGTATAGAAGCTTTTCAACTATTATACGAGTAAGTTGATTGCTCTCCATAGTTGCTTCAGGAAATTACCGCCTCGGGTGTGGGTTGGTCAGGATTTCTACTATACTTGTAATATAGATGGTCGTTCGGTAAATTCGATTAGATGAGTCGGGATTTTTATTTATTTATTCTTTAATCATTGGCGCAATTGGAAGCTTATTGTGGTGTTTGTAGTGATTCAACAAATTACTCTTTGATAGATATATTTTTATGTACCAACAGCTACTTATATTTATACTCTTTTGAGGATTTGTTCCGCATCTTAAGGCTGGGTTACTTTTGCGAGTAAATTTGTACATATATATATATAATATATATATTTATTATAAAATGAAAAAGTCTCTTTTGCATATTAGAGTTCTTAACTCATAAACTATTATTTTCTATTTTCTGAATTATTTGCATTCAGGTTTTTCAATACACAAATGAATTAGGATGTTGACTGTCATTCAAATCAGCAACTTTTTATGAAATGTCAAAACGATAGGTTTATATGGAGTTTTGTATTAAATACAAGCATGTGACGTCATAATTATATAGCATCAAAAGCTTTACTCTTTATGGTTAGATTGGTCATAAAAAGGATAAATTTAATCAAATAATCGTGATTTCTCCTTTTTTTTAGATGTTTTATACATTGGTTAGTGTTTGATAATTTATTTTGAATACAGGCAAATACCCTATTCTAAATAATATTATGATGATGAATATAAAACATATCATATATATTATAATAGCTCTATATAAGTAATTTCTGTTTAAAAGTGCTCCACTAGGCTGCTTGCCTTATTTATATGATTTTCATGGTAGCCAAACGTGAGCATGAATTTTTAATATTATCCATTAAAAATAAGTACTGGAAATTAAACCTAGCCTCTTTTGCTTTATTTACGACCAACGTCGGAGGCCAAGCAAAGTTTTGCTTGGATATTATTTCATATTGTATTCATTTATGAGTCTATGTATAAATTTGTAATTAGGTATATATTTGATGATTAATGAAATTTAAATCTACACGATATAATAATGACACCTCAATACGGTGTTCAAATTGATATTTGAATCTTTTAATTTTAATACAAACGTTTGACAAACCAGCCAATTTAGTTCACCAATGTGTTGCCAATCATTAAGACTTATTTATAATAATATTTTTATTTATTTACAGGTATGTGACCTATGCAACCTTTATAAATTAAAAATAAAATAAAATAAAATATGAAATTCAAAACATCGATGTAAAGATCTAAGCACGTACTCCTATACTTATAACATAAGTTGCAGTCATCAACTTTAGACTATTTATTATGTTACTAGCTTCCGCCCCGCGATTTCACCTGCGTTCCCTTGGGATCTTGTGTTTTCCCGGGATAAAAAGTAGCCTATGTTCTTCTCCATACCATAGGCTATCTGCGATCTAAATTTCATCGCGATCGGTTCTACGGTTTAGGCGTGAAAAGGTAACAAACAAACAAACTCACTTTCGCATTTATAATATTAGTTACGATTTTAAATTCAAATTTTACGTAAAGAAAGTTTTGAAGGAAAAGGCTTATTACAAGGTAGCTCATTATATTGAAGATAGGGATGTTTGGAAATAGTTTCACTCTGCACAGGTGCACTTCGCATATTGTTTTTTTTAGTTTTAGCCATTATGTAGCGTATTCGCTATTATTTAATAAGAACTTGTTTGCGTTACATTTTATTATTTACTTTGTATTGGTATTTTTCTTTTTGATTTAATTGTATATTGTATTGTACATTTTGCTGTTATTGAAAAAATATAGCCAATAGTCAGATTATATAAAAAAGAAAAATATATATAAAAATGTAACCTTGCTGAGTTTCTTGCCGGTTCTTCTCAGTTGAAGGCTGATTTCCGAATCGGTGGTAGCTTCAGTAAATTCGACCTTCATAAGTCCTAGGGCCTAAACTGAATAAATGGCTTTGACTTTGACTTTGATTAGATCGAGAGAAAATCAAATACCTTATGATGATGATGCAGCCTAAAGTGGTAGGCATAAATATAGAAACGAAAGACGCTGTCAATAACATTTATATAAAAAAGAAATAGTTTATAGCTATCATAATAGAAGGTAACCTGTGACACCAAGAAGATGTAAACCTCAAAAGGGAACATTCAAAACGCAATTCATTCACGCCACCGTTGTCGCCCGACATTCGGAACTTAGGCTGAAGTGTCGAAACAACGGTCTCGTTCCCAGCCTCCAGTCACCACCACTTAGGAATAATTTCTAATGTCACATAAGACGGGCGTGTGATTTATGCCACAACTGAGTTTGTGACAGTTTTGTACACTGTAGGACAGTATGACAGATGTAGGTAGGTGTATAATATCAAAATGTAATAATGCTTTTCAAGGATTTAGTATAATATCTACTTGTTATTCTGTAGAAAATTTGAAGTAAAGTATCGAATTTTATTATTTGCGTTCACTTGAAATCTAGTCATTAGTGATTATAATAAAAAAAAAAAGTAAAGTAGATACCTAAACATAGCTTACATTACTTTAAATAATAATTTTAATTATATTATTTTCTAAAATATCACTTTGAGAAATTAAGAAGTTAATTCTTAAAATTAAACAAGAAAATAGTAATTATATTTTAATAATGGCTAAAACATTGTTATTTAAGAATAAATATATATTTTAAGGCTATAAATTGTGCTAAAATAATTCTATGTTGTGACGGCATTCAAACTAATGAATAGGCGGACCTAAGACTATGTACCCTACGACACGAGGTTTGAAATTCTCCACATATGCTCCAACACCTTGGCATGATATTATCAGCTGTGGCTAACAAACAAAAGACGATTTATCGCTTCCGTCTTTGCGACACCCCTCTTTTTGACCCCATTAGGCAAATGTTCTACTACCAACGAACACTTTGAATGAACAAGCAGAGCGATCAAAAGGCGAGCCTGTTGGAGGACAGTCTTTCACTGATGATTTTAACGATGATCTATAAATAATCTCACATTCTCCTGAGATTTCATAATTACTGGTAGGATACATTTTCTCTTTTTTTCATTAATCATTTTTTCTCAGTTTCATGAACGCGTATTACTCCCTCTAAATCAAACTTCCTAAACATTGTCTTGTATTTAACTGTGCTGAGAAAAATGATCTAAATATTTTCTCCATCGCTTTTATTTACGTGCTGCAAGATTCTTGCAGCATTTCAATGCTTCATAAACGAGAATAATAAAGCCGTTTCTATCGCCTGCGGTTTAACAGTCGCCTACCTAACCCACCCCACCCACCAATGTACACGGTAAGCGGACCGCTCGTATGAATACCAATTACGTACGTCGCGGCGTTCAACGCAACTTTCCAGACGATAATACCTCGGTAAGATCATGACGTGGATTGTAATTGTCGAGGATCTGTATAAATTACTTACAGGAAATCTGTCCACTTGTACATTTAAAAGTGGTAAAGATCTGGTTTTCTGTATCAATAAGGAAGCAATGTATATAAAGGAAAGGATAAAATGTTCAGGGTATGTTGTACCTAATATTTTCAAAACCACACAAAAATATAGGAAAAATTATGAAATGGCTGAATACTTTTTTTTGTGTTAAGTTGATCATTTACGTGTTTTCTTTTTCAGCGATTTTTTGGTCTCTAAAATTATTTACCGTGACAAACCTAACATAAATTCCAAGAATTACATTATAAATATCAATACTATAATAAAAGCAAATGTGACTTTGTTTGTTTGTTACATTTTCACGCCTAAACTGCTGAACCGATCGCGATGAAATTTGGTATGGAAAAGGGTTACTCTGGGTTGGGTTACTTTTTTTCTCAGGAACGCGGGTGACACCGCGGGGCACAGGTAGTAAAATGTACATTTTAATTTGGTTCTTGCTTGTGGCTTTCTAGCAGAATCTCTTACATTTCATCGATCTATAGTAAGTTCATATCTAAACTTAGCATCCATCGTGAGCTTTTTGGGTAAGATTGCGGACAAAAGGAATTTTACATTGTTAAATAAAAGGCCGTTGACTTTCATGTCTGCTTTGTTACTTTTTGGGTCGTCCGCTAACACTTTTAGTAATATTGTAAATATAAACTTAGGAACTTTATTATCTTGTAGGAATAATAAGGCAGAATAAAATCGTTGGAATAGGACAACAGTGTGCGTTTGTGAATCTAGTGTAAAAATTATGTAGGTATGATTAATTTAAATGACACTATGCAAGTGCAAAGTGAGTTTGTTACCTTTTCACGCCTAAACCGCTGAACCGATTGCGATGAAATTTGGTACGCAGGTAGCCTATGGTATGTAGAAGAACATAAGCTACTTTTTATTCAGGGAAAATACAAGATCCATATATAGGGAACGCGAGTGAAACCGCGGGGCGGAAGCTAGTATCTAATATTATAAATGCGAAAGTTTGTGAGTGTGTGTGTTTGTATGTTTGTTACTTCTTCACGCTCAAACGACTGGACCAATTTTGATGAAATTTGGTATTTTGGTAACTGACTCCCTGGATTAACACATAAGCTACTTTTTATCCCGGGAAAACATAAGATCCCTCGGGAATGCAGGTGAAACCGCGGGGCGGAAGCTAGTAATCAATAAAAAAGACCTGTAGTTTTTGTTTTTTTAAATAAACGGATTTACCGATATATTTTTTTAAATCATATGATAACAAATTAAAGGTTGAGCTTCACTTCATCTTCACAAATCCCAATTAGTTTGTCACGCCGTATAAATTAAGTCGATTCAAATGAGATTTGGCACAAAGATAGTTATTTATCTTATAACAGTACAGATTTTTTTATGAAAATAGAGCCGTTGGGATTTGTGGGATGAAATCTAGTATAATATTATATTAGACTAGTTTCCACCCCGCTGATCCACCCGTGTTCCTGTGGGATCTTCTTTTCCGGGATAAAAAGTAGCTTATGTGCTATTCCAGACTATAATCTATCTGTGTGGCAAATTTCATTCAAATTTGTTCAGTAGTTTTTGCGTGAAAGAGTAACAAACATACATACATCCAGACATCCATACTCACAAACTTTCACATTTATAATATTTATAGGATTTTCGGATTATAGGAGTAGGTAGTCATCCCACGCCGCATTCCTTAGTACAAAAGTCAATGTAGTGAGAGATAAATGTATTTTACTCAAATCAGTTCATTTCATGACTCAGCCCTTTAATTTGATCGTCATCAGCATGTATTCATACAGTTCCAGACATAGCTATTCACAATTTGCGTCGTGCTTCGTAATTGTGTCTTGCTCGTAGCTAGTAAGATGTTCTATTTAATATTATCGTTCATTGACCTGAATGTGTTGAGTTATCGATTTGTCTACGCAAGTTTTCAATTGATTGAAAAAGGTATTCAATCGATTTCGTAGTTCATAGCATAACATGTTAAAGCCTTGTGTGCTTATCACTTTCGGCCATATCATCACTTACCATAGTGTGATTATGATCTTAGATGTCGTCTAGGCCAGAGTGAATAGGCATTTTCTGGGCAAGCATACTACATCCTCGGCCTCGTACCTAATAACTCTTTCTGGGGTCAGTAGATGGCCAAAATGGGTTCACATTTTACACTAAAAAAGTCAACCATTAATAACATAATAAAATGGTATAAAAAAAAAAACAAATTATGTTTGGTTCAATAAAAATAATGAAATTTATTTGTCACATAAAGCATCATTTGATCCTATATTCATTGATCATGCCCAACCACTGTTACATATATTTATTTATGATAAAATTGAAAATTAATTAGTTCATTGACAATAAGTAATTACATATAACCCGTTGCATGCGAACGTTCGTTCTGCCAATAATAAACTAATTAAACATTTGAACTGACGCCAGTTTATGTGCTCATCGTGTCCAATGTGCTAACATTTTTATTATGCTTGCGGCGGCGTCGTGTGGCGGGTCGCTCACTTCCCTACAATATGTGCGAGGAGGGCGATGGCTGCCACATGCGTCATACTTGTGAACAGGTGCTGCTTGTGGGGGCTGGTCTGCTTAAATTTGCTGTCTATTTATTAACTATGTCACTCATCATTTTGTTTTTTTTTTTTGTTATAACACATATATTGTCAGTGAGACTAGATAAATAATTTAATGTAATAAATCTGAGTTGGTTTTGAAAAGAGTAATTGCTGAGTTTCTTGCCGGCTCTTCTCAGTAAAAGCAACCTTCCGAACCGAGCGTTAGAGTCAGACTATTCATAAGTGCTTGTGAAGGCCTATTTGAATAAAAAATATTTTCATTTTCATTTCATTAATATCTTATAGGCATATTGCAATACTGTTGATGAATTACGTAACACTTATACTGACATAGTTAAATACCACTGTAGCTAATGCAGTTTTATCCGCGGTTTCACACGCTTTCCCGGGATATAAAGTAGCTGTCATTATCCGGTATATAAACAACCATCTCTATGGAAAAAATCACGTCGATGAATGCATGAAACGGACAAACTAAAAAACCAAGAAACACACTTTTGGATTTTTTTTTTGTCTAGCTATCTCCCGCGGTTTTACCCGCGTTCTTGAAATAAGTAGCCTATGTCTCTCTCCATGCTATAGGCTTTCTGCGTACCAAATTTCATCGCGATCAGAACAACGGTTTAGGTGTGAAAAGGTAACATACTTACACTCGCATTTATAATATTAGTTAGGATTGGCCGAAGGTGGTAAGCGCACACAGCTAGAAGGACACTTAGGTGCTTCTACTACATCACACAGGTAGGTGCTTGTAACTGGTAGGTCAGTTGATCATAATAATATAATTAAAATTCTAAAGAAGATAAAACCGATAAATAGCTCGAAAAGTTTTCTTTCCACGCTCGATTAAATCCAAAGAGTCGAAGATCTCCTCAATATTCAATTGAAAATTGATTGTAATTGACACCGAAGGAAATTGATAAAGTCGCGCGACTAATGAATATGCAATGTAGCCGAGAAAATGGAAATTAATAATTAAGACTAGGCTTCGATATTCATTTATGAATTAAGTCTATTAGAATAAATATAAATTAATGTCGCAAGGAAGGTAGCAATACTCGTATTTATTTATTTTTTAAAGTGCAAACACATGAGCGAGAACAGCCTAGATATTTTCCAAAATAAATCATAGTAGGTATATTTTATTTAATAAATATTCCAAAAAATGCAATAATACACGCTCACCATTATGAGCATATATCATATCCTCGAGCCACCTCGATCGTTTCTACTGCGGACCACTAGGATGTGGAATAAGCTCCCCATTAAGTTTTCCTAGCACTACGCCCATTGTTCTTACCTAATTCAACAAGAAATCATGTAATTAAATATGATATAATAAAGGTTTTGGTGTGTTTGTGCTGTGATTCCCGTTCAGTTCACTATATGATTAATTATCATATGTCAGGGAGTGTGAGCGATTGTGCCGCACTGAGAGCGGGCCGTGCGATAGTTTGGCAAGCTAATTTATTTATGTTTAGTTAAACAGGTTTGGTTCACTCGATATTTACGTACGATGTTGGAATTTGATTTCGTACTTGTAGGCTTTGTGTTTGTTTGCATAATTTGTCTAATGTTATGTAAACTATGTTGAGCTTTTGATTATTGAATATTGTTTAAAGTTATGTTAGATACTATAAAGTATTTCATAAGCTTTTCAAAGTTAAATAGGGTGCCAGGGGTATAACCGCGCGGCGGAAATCTTGTTGTAATTTATATTGATTGATAGACATAACGACAATTTCTTAAATACAATTCAATGATTAATCATTATAAAATAACTAGCTTCTGTCCCGCGGTTTGACAATCCAGAACCTACATGACGTATACCAAATTTCATGAAAATCCGTTTAGCTGTTACGGAGTTGAGAGGTAACAAAAATACATACACAAACTTTCGCATTTATAATATTAGGCAGGTAAAGTTTGTTAAGTATTAGCGAACAAAACCCCTTTCCAAATGACACCAAAAGTTACTACACATAATTTATCAAACGCACACGTAATAGTCTGCCAGCAAAACTTGATCAATTAGCTCTTTATTAATATAAAATTAACCCACCAGATTCGTCTTCCGAAGTAACTGTACGTACCACTGTGCTGTGCGAAGTTAAACGCATAATTTGCATAGAAATTATATCTCGTCCGCTTGTTCATAGGAAAATTTCCTAATTAAAACGCCTTGGGCGCGGGGATTTCGTTCCAATTAAAAGTTTGCAATTTGAGTGTGGCGTCTGGTCCGCCTCGAGAATCTATTGTAACACAATTGATACATTTTAGCGAGCGATGCGAGACTTGGCTGTTGAGAACGTGTGGTGACAATGTTTACAATATAGTTATACACTCATCACGTATAGGTATATATACCTATTAAAAAAAATGTTTATACTAATTACATACCATTTACGAAATCCTGCTATTTTATTTCCAGCATTTATTATGATTTAATCTCAGTTTACTCATTCATTGGAATTTGTCTTCGCAATCGTTGTATTGTTGCCTTGATTTGTCTTTAAAAAATTAGGTATATAATTATTAAAAATCCTTTTTTAATGGACAATATTTAATATCAACTATACTTTTGTACCAGGATAACTAGTGACTATTAATGAAAAATTGAATAACACCTCATAATTATTATGAATCTACTTGGTTCTACCTTCGTTGTTCCGTAAATTTATGCAATCTAGGTTCCAAAGTGTAAGTTGTTATTTTCAGAAATTTTCGACGGGATTCCCCGACTAGATTGGATGTTTCCGGTGCAAGTTTTCGAAATTGAAATTCTTATGGAATAGGTAGAAACGGGTCTGTACCTAGCTACCAACCAGTGTTTAAATAAGATTTGGAAAATAATAACTAAGCAGATTTTTGTTATGTTATTTTAAGTGCTCACTAGCTTCCGTGACGCGGTTTCACCCGCGTTCCCGAAGGATTTTATGTTTTCCCGGGATAAAAAATAACTTATAGCCTTCCTCGATAAAAGGCCTATCCAACACTAAAAGAATTTTTCAATTCGAACCAGTAGTTCCTGAGATTAGCACGTTAAACCAAACAAACAAACAAACTCTTAAGCTTTATAATATTAGTATAGATATTATAGTATATAGATTTCAATTCCAGCGTAATATTTGGTTTGATACTAAATATATTTATTAATAATATATTTATTATTTATTTGTTATTATATACTATAATAAACGAAATAATTTTATGAAAGATCTATGAAATCTAAAAATTTCTTTGAATGAAAACGTCAAAAATGTGACAGATATATAACAGGCAGATATATAACAGGCAGATATATAACAGGCAGATATAAATGTGAAAATATAAAAAGAAAATTCAATCTATTATACACAACACAATTCGTGTCATGTACCTACCTACTTTCATCTTCGGAGCTAATGCAATATTTCAAATTGTTCACACAAAAAAGAAAGTATGACAGAAAAGTTGTTAAATTATGTCCGACCCTTGTGAAGCTCACAGACTCTCGGGATATAACCTTTTCATACAATAAATTCATTACAACAAAGCCTTGGGCCCAGACACCGCGAAATGTTAAGGTACGAGTCCATTATCTGGGACGGAAACAAATACTTGAAATGTTTGCAATGTTTTTCTAACTGTAAAACAGTCCGTCACGTTTTTCATTGTACACTAAGAATATTTCAATGTAATTAATTTATCGTCTTTGATATTTTTTTTTGTTTAGTAATGACTTTTGTCGGAATTGTAATATGTACAGTCAGCATCAAAGGTAGATTGGCACTTTAGTACCCTTTCATAGTAAACTATTGACATTTTTATGACAGTTTGTATGAAAATTATGAATTGTGTAATGTGACACGTTATAGTTTTTCATTTTAAAACAAACATTTAAATCTTTGAATATTTTCTCTGTAGGTATTATATCTAGTGTCCTCAACAAAGTTTATCGAAAAAAGCTTTATTATTTTTTGGAAATTCAATCTCTAGGAGTACTTAGTACTTACTCTTTTTTAAATAATATTCACACAGCCATAGTTATCGGATGCCAAACTTAGCAGAGCTTGAACTGCGAATCAAACCCAAGTGTGGCGTGATAGAATAGGAGAACCAACCTTCTTAGTATGTACCGTTATTTACTATTTAAGCATTAGTTTTGGGTATTTAGATTTCTATCAAATTTAGTTTTCTAGAAAAGCTTATAATTTCTCTATAACTAGAGTGGGTAGTAACCCTAATCAAATGCACATTACCAAGTACCTACAATTTAATTAAATGTAACAATATAATTCTAGTCTCACAGGTTACTAGTCCGATACCTAAAAGATATTTGTGTATAGTCTATAATTACTATCCTACTATCTATCTATATATATAAAAGTGAAAGTATGTATGTAATGTATGTATGTATGTTCCTTATAGACTCCGAAACCGTTGAACCGTTCGCGATGAAATTTTCAGACAATCTTTATATTATCCCCGCAAGTAATCCTGTAAGGTTTGGTGGCGATCGGAGCACTTGGTGGGTGAAACCGCGGGGCGGAAGCTAGTTATATTATAAATGTGAGTTTGTGAGGATGGATGGATGTCAGGATGTTTGGTACTCTTTCACGTAAAAACTACTGAACGAATTTGATTACTTTTATCCCGAGAAAACATAAGATCCCTCAGGAACGCGGGTGAAACCGCTGAGTGGAAGCGAGTACTATGAGTATCATTAGCCATACCGTTTAACATAATAATTAACACACAAAATTTTTATACATATTTAACACACATTCAAAAATCTCACGAACTTTCACATTCATAAAATGGATGGCCGGGCGATTTTTTTTTATTAACGATATAATTAAAGTGACTAAAGGTAGATTTCATTATAACAAGAGTTGTCCTTTACAATGGTTGATAATGTCAAGATAATCATTGTTTATTTAACCAAGTACTTAACGTTGATGGACACCGGCCACCTGCTATCCTAACCATGATTTATGTTATGGGACCAACGTTTCCCCTAAAATAACATTTTAGTTTCAAACTCATGGCGCTGCACTCCACGATGCATTACAATAATAATAAGAATACAATAATTCTAAGGTGGTAGGGTACTTTGTAGTACCCACCTGGCGAGCTACCACCTACAAGTTGAAAATCAGCCGCCGAACACCAAACTCAAACTCATTTATTCAGTTTAGACCCCAATAAGGCCCTTGCACGGGAACGTGCGGAATATACCTTCATCCGCATCGTCACTTACCATGGTGGGAAGTCAACCACAGACCTATTATACATAGTTAAAAAAAAAATAGGTACTATTATGGTCTCGATATAAAGCTTGAGTATATTTAATAAGTTTTTTTAACAGGCCGTGTTAGAATTATTTCATTTATTAGTGTATAATAACATTCAACCTAAAATTGCACATTTATACGTACTGGATAATTGACGTAATTTTGTTACACGGCTGGTTTCAACTTGTAGTACTCGACACTAGAACTAATGAAATGTCGACGTACTGCGACATAAGTAACACAACATGTTCGCCTATCATGGTAATTGGACGGGCCACTAAACTTGCAATGCTTATACTGCGTAATGTTGATTTTAGTGCTTATTTTGCTTGTTTTTTTTTTTAAATAGACTTTAAACTATCCATGAATTCCTTGGGAGTTGTCAAACTTCTTTATAAATAATTTCAAGCAATACCTTCTATATAAAGATTTCTTTTACAACTTTAAGAGGCATCTTAAACTTGTACAAACAAACGGAAACACCAATGCTAACAAATGTAATGTTTTATTGCTGACATAATTTTGTTACATAAACTTTTATGTATCATACGAAACTTATAAATAAATGTTAACATCCGACCTAATCTCATTTGAACTTACGAAGTAACTTAACCTATAAGTAAGACCATTGCCTCGTAAAATTGCGGTCTTGAAGTTACACCTCCCTCTCTTGTTAACTTGAGTACTTTTCAGAATATTCATAGACTAGAATCCTTTTAAAAGGGAACGTTGAGTGGTTCCCGTTAAGATCGAATAGATTCTATGCTCGATATCGGAAATTAATTGAATAAAACGCTCGGTTGGTACACTGGGGGTATCTTGTGAGGTATTGAGACTGGCTCATGAATATGGATTCATGTTGAAGTGTTCTTGGCTTTGTAAAAAGTTGAGTTATTAAGTTGAGGGCCATTAAAACTGAGGGCAATGTTCGATTGAGCGCCCATGGGGTGGAATGATGGGGCGCGTACTAGGTTCTTATAAAGTTTCGGTGAATTGAGAGTTGAATTTAATTAGCTAATGCTACCTTTTTGATGCTATACAAAAACATGATTCGAATAATATAATTTAATATTTATAATGTTGTCATAAATATAATATTTTATCTTCTACATTTCTAAACAAACATCAAATGATACTATGTTACAGACAATATAGAAACAAAGGTATATCCAAGCTATCCCCTAGATAAGGCTCTTGGAGGCTTGCCAAACGTTATCGAATTTGTGTAAAAGATGGAAATTGAGGTGAGAAATTGTAAGCAAAATGCATCTACTTCTCTTTAAAATTGAATATTGAATTTACAAAAGATAATGTTGTGAATTTAAAATGCTTTCTTTTTGATACCTACGATTTTTGTAGATACTTTATTTTAAATTTAATATTTTCCATTAGGTGTACAATTATTCGACACCGCCTTGAGGGAAAAGCTTGGCGGATAACATTAGTCATACACTGACTTTAAAGACCATAATAACCTTAAGGAGTCATTTATTTATTAGTCAAAAATATTTAACCATTAAAGATAATAATATTGGAACTGTATAACGCAACAAAAAAGGTCTTGCTGGTTTTTACACAAATACTTGCGTATTTGAATACGTTAATACATTAACATTTATTCAATGTAAATTCAAGTTATCATAAAGTCATCGCCCCGAGAGGCTGCGAGCCAACTAACACAAGAAACTTGTACTGCAGCGTAGTAATTCTATTATTCCGATGTGACTATATCTTTGATTGTACCAAAAACAATGCACCGGTGATTGTCAAATTCTGTAAAGTTTTTATAATTATCCTGATGAACGGATCTTAATTAAACGTTTGAGTATCTACTAGAAAAGTAAACAATGAATACAATAGTTATTTACTGCAGTAAAGGTGGTTATTTATGTCACACTCAACACTTAATGCAAGCGAACTAATTTAATTACCTGGTCAACTACTAGTACCGAGTAATCTAGAAAAACAGGCCGGTACTCCAGTAGTCGACCACTACCATAGTATCGGCCTGTCTGCACACGTTTTGTATGTGTGAGCGGTGACAACCGAGTGAGTAGTGAAGTTGGCACGGAAGCTGCAAGGTGTACTGCTACGTTGTGGGCGATAAATTGGCAGGGGTAAGGGATAAGTTGTCGCTTCGTTACGTAGTAATAGTTATTTTTACTGCTCTTGGGAATTATATGTAGACCTGGTTTCCTTTCGTACCATAACTACTTTGATCTGAGGTAGTACTTATTTGTGGTGAAAAGTATAAATGTTGAAAGTTTAATTTATATTTTTCTTTTTCAAAGTTTATGTTGGTGAGACCATTTTATTATAGACTTCGTAGTCGAAACAAGCCATTTATCCAATTCTTCTAAAACCGGTTAGAAATTCAGGTTATACAAGAACTACATATGTTTTTTTTAAACAATTTTAATATAATTAATATATCAAGATCTCATATTTAGTGGCTCCAAGAGGAAGGGCGAGCGCTAGAGCGAGATCCCCAATCCTGGATCTGCCAGTGTTTTCATATCGGGGACTTAAAATTCACTCTCAACTTTCTGAATTAGTATATTAAATACCTTGTATTTGAGGCGTTCCAATCTGGAGGAATCCTTTTCTTATTAAATTTTTTGAATGGCGTACAATACATTTTAATATTATTTCGTTTGATTTATTAAATAAATATTGTGAATTGACTCACGATGTTTTCCTACACTGAAAGCTCAAGTTCATTATAGGATTCGAACCCACGACCATCGTCACAGCATTCGATGTCACTACCACTGAGCTATTAATCTATAACTGACCCATAATTATGCTCGAAACATCATCATATAAAACAAATAAATAAAAATCTAGATACAACTTAATAAGTGAAAACAAATTGTATCACTTTCAAGATTAACAAAAGTTGTTTGCGTAAATTATTTCCTACAACAAGGACCTTGTTTTAATTAGTAACTAAACCAAGTGAAAATGGAGGACTGCTTTGTATTTCCAAATTTCTGAAGCTGGGACGTCAAATTCATGAATTGTTTTTGCTTTAATAACATTTCTAACGAAATATTGTAAACTGATAAACTTTTATGATTTACCATCAATGTTATTTATTCTAACAGTGTCGTTGTGCGCGACCAAATAAAAAAATGAATATGTTTTACTGTGAATATTTCAAGGCAAAGGCATTTGTTCAGTTTAGGCCATAAGAGAGCACTTATGAATTTACTGTTACCACAGGTTCGGAAGTTAGTCTTCAATTGAGAAGAACCGGCAAGAAAACCATATATGCCCTCAATACTTTCAATGGATATTATTCAAAACATACGTTTTTATTTGACTCAGTCACTTCCATAGTAGACTTAAAAAACACGATGAAAACAAACTTAAATCTGAAACACAAACTTGTGTAAAATAAAAGTTTCTTCTAAGCCAGCGTTGCGTTTAGAGACACTAATTTCCTCCGAAGAAAGACTAAAGGAGTTTATCAACTCCGTCTGAGAACGTAAAGGGATTACGAACTAATTAATCCTTTTGTACACTTATTACGCACCATCGGATGAAGCGTAGCGTAATTGTGATTCTGCGAACTTGGAACAGTATACTTACACGTGTATTTGAGTCGAGATTTTAGTTCTATTTGAACATACTAGATCTTTTTATATTTTATAAATGTTTTGTAATAAATTGCAAGATTTGGGATTTTATTTGGTAAAAGAATTGATGTTTAAACAATGTGGCAAGAAAATTATAGTTGTAACATTTTTTTGAAGAATTTAGACGGATATTTTTTATTATCTAAATACAATTCACTCATCTATACTAATATTATAAAGCTCTTCAAACTCTTCAAGATTGATTGTTTGTTTGAACGCGCTAATCTCAGGATCAAATTCTTTCTGTGTTGGATAGTCCATTTATCGAGGAAGGCTATAGGCTACTTTTTATCCCGGGAAAACACAAGATCCCTCAGAAACGCGGGTGAAACCACAGTTGTAGATAGTTTGTAAATAAAATGTTGTAAACTGTACACTATTGGCAAACGATTGTGTACCTAGAAGAAGAAATGTAGCAGTAGCTTTATTACATTTTCCAAGTTCAATACAATGATATGGCATTTTGTGTAATATCTCATAATATTGATTTTTAAACTTTTAGGTAGTAAGTACACTTTCATTTCATGAGCTGGTTTTTATTAATTTATAAATGTTATCTTTTTGATTGTATAAATAAATAATATTTATACGCCATAACATTATAAATAAATATAGTCACACTATATTTATTATTCTTCATAAAAATCTATCATGTGTTTCTTGTACCTTAATAAAATCCCAAATCTTGATACAAATTACATCAATATATAAAAATCATTGTTTGTATAACTGTTTGTTTATTTATTTGTAACGTATGCTCCTATACCACACATCCAATTCCAATGCCTCTTTTTTGTAAAAAAAAAATCCAGGCGTGCGCAGTATTTATTTAGACGCACACATTTAAGTCAATCTTTAGACTTAGATGTATGTATTTATTTTGAAAGGGCTCACAAAGGCCGATTCATAGACCCACAAAAACCTTTTTTCATCCTATTTTACGAACCCAGTGTACATGCGCTTTTCATAAAGTTGGGTTCGCTTGAATTCAAACTGCTTACGATCATCATTTGTTTTAAATTGGTGTTCAAGATATATTGGTCCTCTATTAGATATCACTCTGCCGCAATGAAAACCCTATTAAGGCTCCAGTCTCCCTAAAATCAGTGTTCTTGCGGAATTTATCAGAAAAGAAATATTGGTTTTTAGTCATCAGAAAAGCAATAAATGAAATATATTTTACGTTATTTTAAAGTGTGAGATTTGAAGTTTCCAATACATATTTTATTTTTTAATTTGACGCCACTTTTATTAGCTTTGTGAGGCTTTAAACATACCTCTATTTACGTTCCACGCGTAGAGGGTCTCATTCATGCACACGCCACGAAAAAAATATAACAAAAACAAGAAATGTATTCAGATTACATTTGTCGGCAAATCCTCTACAATAATCTTATCTAGTTACTTTTTTTCAAAATCGTCTCAATTTCTTATTTAAACTGCTTTAAAAAGTTATAAATTTCTGAATTTGACCCTTGCAACATATATTTTTTTCTGTTACAAAGTAATGGTTTAGAGAAATCACACTTTAACCGTATCGTGTACAGTCACGAGCATAAAATATATATACACTTTGTTAAAATCAAAAGCAATTTGTCTCGTGAAATAACGATAGCTACCTGTAATCATAATAGTATTGGTTCATAAAAATCTTTAGACAAATTCAAACAATACTTTAAAAGAAAGTAGGTACCTTTGGAGTTTTACAAAATCTATACTAATATTATAAAATTGAAGAGTTTGTTTGTTTGAACGCGCTAATCTCAGAAAGTACTGGTTCTATTTGAAAAATTGTTTCAGTAGATAGCCCATTTATCGAGGAAGGCTATACTTAGACTACTTTTTATTTCGGGAAAACACAAGATCCCTCGGGAACGCGGATGAAACCACGGGGCGGAAGCTAGTGTATATATATTATTGTACGTGACTGTACAATTTGTCACCAGCCGAATTTACGTCGCCTTTTCCAACATTGCGGAGCCTCTTATAATGCGCTCGATACTAATTAGATAAGGCTTTAGTTTCGCTCAGTTTATGGGCCGAGAATTACAGCCGTAATAAGTTTTGTGTCCCACGGTTCGGGACGGACGATTTTCATGTTAATCTAACTTTTGATCTTAAGTAAGAGAAGAGTAAGTTTTTATTAGAGTTGTATGAGTTAGTAATTGCGTTTGATATGGTTGAGTTGTTGAAGCCTTTTATAATGCCATAGATTTTATTATTTAAAGTAAATACAGAGTTAGGGTGTTAAGAATATTTACCATTGATTTGGTAGTTTTTTCTATTATTTCTATTAATAATCGTCATCCTTTTGACGGTAATTCCGGGTTTTTAGGGATGTGACGGTCTAGAAACCCACAATCTTCTACATACTAGAATGCCTATCAAAGGCGTTTTTTCATAATCCTAATACTAACTAATATTATAAATGCGAATGTGAGTTTGTTTGTTTATTTGTTACCTTTTCACGCCTAAACCGCTGAACCGATCACAATGAAATTTGGTACGTAGATAGCCTATGGTATGGATAAGGACATGGGGTACTTTTTTTCTCGGGAACGCGAGTGAAACCATGGGGCGAAAGCTTGTAAAACATAAAATTCGTATTCAAAGCTCGATGCTGTGTATGATACATGTGTTTGACGATTTCATAACATGAAAAAAAAGCAAATTAAATAAACAGATGTACCTACAACATTTTAATCTTATTACATAAACGAAGAAAAACTATTTTTTTCTCTCTTCATTCAGAAACATCTTCGTTTTCTTTAATTTCGCAAGAGGTTTTCTTTGATAATACTTAATTAAGTAATTTCTAAATTAGCCTCGGTATATCTGCGGCTCTGAAATTAGTACGAGTGGCCTTTTTAGGCATCAGAGGCTAAGGACTGGGATTACGTTGGTAGCTTTGCACCCGCAAAGAAGATTTTGTGGCCAACTTGGACTTATGCATTAACTTTGTACAAAGCCGAATTAGGTTTGTGACGCGTACCCATGTTGTTAGGTGTAAATAAAATTAATGTCTTTTGCTTACATTTTTGCTTTTCCAGTATATTAAATAATCCGTATATAAATGAATCACTCATTATTTATGAAACTGTTTTTTTTGTTTCAAGATTCTAGAAACTCATTCACGCGTGAAGTTGCTGAATTCTGAGCTTCTAATCCTAAAATATTCTAGGTACCTACTTCTGTAATTTAAAAATACATGTAGTTGCTATCAATAATGTTTTAAATACTAACAAAAATATTACGCCATGATTTTGCTGATTCTTTTCTTATAGAATCTGACTTCCTGACAGGTAGTGATATCAGTAGTTTTAAAGTAAATTAATATATATTTCAACCTACTCAAGTATATTTTTTTAAAACTTTAGCTTATTCTGTAAACCTAATTAGTCACAATCTTTATAAACGACTGTCTTACGCCGAATGACCTCTCTTTCTGAATAGTAGACTTGATTTCTAAATAGAAGTCATTCGATTCTAGTCGATTGGATAAGTCTACATAATCGTTCCGTTACCGGTTCCGCGTGCGCACCCGAGTAGCACTGAATAGCTCCAATCGTCTGGTTCTAAATCCGTACCAAAACCATTCCATAACAATTTTCTAACTGACTGACAGATCAACGCACAACTCAAACCGCTCTTGGTCTAGAAACTTGAAATTTTGCACACAGGTTCCTCATAAAACGTTCCTCTCCAACAATACCTAGGCATTAAAATAAGTAAGAGTTTTTTCAAATTCAACCCCTAAGGGAATAAAAAGAGTGATACCGCGGGACGAAAAGCTAGTCTAACATGGACAACAGACACATATATACTTATTCGTTACAAACTTTATCGGGCCACCAATCCGGCCAGCATGTAAACCATTCCACAATAATGCCACGCTTTCGAAAGAACTGCCACTTACCGGGTAGCGGGTCGCGGCATTGTTCGGAAAGATTAATTTGTACCTCGGGTTCATTCTCCTGAGGCGGAAAAAAGGAAAGTAATGGCTAAGATACGGGGTTCTTGTCATCTTTGTAATGTAGAAAGGAATTCCCTGTTATTAAACGTTTGGCTGCAATATAAAAGACATATGCGCGATATCGGTTCGAGTCACACTATGGTGGTATTATTTTTATTGTGGTGGTTGCTTGTTAAATATTATTAACATTGCGTTTATCGAAACTTTCCTAAAATTATTGTTTACTATTATAATTGTTAATCCTACACTCAAACATAATAAATAGCCTGTAGGTATGTAGATCTAGTAGTAAGGTAAAGCCAGCAAAATCTTACTAATATTAATAAAATGTAGTATATAACACACAAATAAATAAAATGGATTCAGTTAACTATTCTAAACAAAGTAATTTCTGCTTTTTACTGTTTTCTTGTTACATTATACGTAAGAGCAGTACGATAGTGTAAATAGTCACACAACACAACTCGTAGCGTGTGTTATGGTATTAAGAACACGTGCGTGATTTTGGACACAATTGTACTACCTACAGTGTGTTGCTTTTAACAGGTGTGCCTGTATATTGCAGGTTTTGATTATTAGTCTATAATTTATGTTTTAGCTTTATTTTTGTATATGTTACCGGTCAAAGTAGATTTCAGGCCAAACTAGTTTGTCCTGGGCCGAACTGATTTGTCGAGTTTGGCCTGTAACATATATGACTGGATTTGACTACAATCTCACTGTGGTAAGAGATGATGGCTGATGTCCTTAGTGATAGCTATAACCAATAATGTAATAAATTGTGGAATTCTGAGTATAGTCCGCTTTCATTACTCGATCCGTATGGATTTTAAATTGATCACTTACGAATATATTGTATGCATGTACATCTAATAGCAGAATAACTATTAAAACATCAGTTTTTTTTTATACCGGGAACGCGGGCAAAACCGCGGTGAAGAAGCTAGTTTGTAACAAAATAATTTACTAATTTCAAGAATGACGTTGCCCGGTTCGGTTTCGTGTTCGGTTTTATAGTCCTTCGTTTTGTTATTAAACACATTCAAACCTCGTTCACTTAAATATAAGTTTGAACATTCACAGCGGAGCGACTGAGCCAAGTCGCATAATCGCGTGCGAATTCGTCACGTACGCCAAGTTGGAGTTAATAACGGCCAAGTGTCGCCCCCTACGGGCAAGCGGGTGTGGACTTGTCGCCTATCCTGTTATAATTGTCGAACAATTGTCGTTAAATTATTCGACAACTGAAAATGTATTGTTATTAGTCTGCAGTATATAGACGCGCGTTTTAAAATTGTTAAAATTAAGTTTTGTTTGATTTCTTTTTTACATCAATTACTAGAATAATGTTTTGTTTTTATCATTGTTTTCTAGAAGTTTTAAATAATTAAATAGTTTTATATAAACAAACTAATCAAAGCTTGTACAGCGGAAAACATTAACCTAACTGATTAACTACATAATTATACTACTTGTAAATAAATACATATAGACTTTTTGTAGCACACAATTTTTGTACTGTGTGAGAATCAAACCCACAACTTGTATCGGCAGTCAAGGTATTTCACCGCCGCACCACACCAACCGGCCCATGATATATGTAGTACATACACATTTATAACTGACTTCAAAAAAAGGACTACTAATTTCTTAAAAATTATGAGAACACTTTCCATCATGTACTAAAACGTCACCGCGTTTGTGTGCTAAAGGCGTAAAGCGTGATGCGTTTATATAACAATAATTGCGATTTTCAGTTGTGCTTGAGGCGTTCTCGTCGAAGTTTAAAATTGCTTGTTGTAAACTTTGACAATTCTGTAATTGGTTTTGTTGCGTCGTTTTGTCTTATTGTTGTTATAGGTTTGAAACGATTTCGTGGATAATATTGATATAATATAATATATAATAGTTAGTTATCCTAGCTAGTTAGATAAATATCAAAATCAAATATCATATCGGTGGTAGGGTACTTTGTAGTGGATAAGTAAGGATCGATATCATCGGATCGCGCGCGGATCAACCGTGTTGATTGGCTCTCCTAAAAAATTGGATTGCTCGGTTAGTGGACGTATGTATGTTTCACCTCTGCGTGCATTTGCTTCAGTTGTTTTTTCATGTGGCAATAGGTTTCGTTTTTAGAATGACTATTTTTTTTTAAAGTTTTCTCATACAATCCTATATTCCTCATTTTTTTCTATGACTTTTTATGTTTTATTTTTTAACTAGATGGCTCCACATTCTTTAAGCATCTAATACTAACGACGTACACATATCAACACCCCACTTATGTCAGTACCGTGCAACTCACGAAACGAGTGTCTGCAACCGATACACCTGACAGCCAACGCGACACCACGCGTCTCTAGTCAGGGATTGAGCCGCTTTAAAATTCCCTCGGGCGCATCTTACCCCATTACTGGAAAGCCGCCTTGCGGGAGCTGCGTTCATTATTTGAGAGATTTGAATAGTTATCATAGGAATATATTCTTGTTATACGAGTAGGTATGCGTTTTGATTCAAGGGGTTATGTTTTGACTTTTCATTTTTTTTTATACCGATTTTAATGATAGATATCATATTGATATTTTAATATCAGTATAGTACCCGGACATAGACAATACTATTTTCATCCCCCAGGTGACTTCGTAGAACTAAATTAGTTTGTCATATTAAGATTTTACAACGTTTATTTTTCGTAACTCATCACTATAAAAAAGAGGGAAATTTTCTTAACTGCGAAACACATCTCGTATAGTGCTGCTTTATTATAATTCAACATCAAAATTGGTTAACAATTTCGCTGCATTTTTTTCACAGCTTCACGCTGATACCTACACCTCTATTTGACTCGTATGAGAGTATTATTTCTGGTAGCGATAGTATTGTATTCTGTTATACCTAAATCGTCGCTCACATTCTGAACGCTGCCTTACAACTCTCTCCCCTTTCCTAGGCTTGGTTGTGTGTACCCGGGGCCCTATTTGAGCGTATTGGAGCAAGCTCGCTAATTGAGTTGAGTGGAACTTTCGTACGTGAAACAAACCTAATTTTACGCATATTTTCATTCGAGTTTCATTATTTTCTGCAGTGTTATGTTATTTGCCTCGTAACCTAATATCATTTGAAAAGGTTTCGATGCGGAGTTTTCTGTTTTGCTTATTTCATACGGGTATCTTGAGGAGGGAATCTAAAATAAAATGTATTTTGTTTTGATAGGATATTTTGTAGTCTTTTTTTTCATATTTTAAAAAACATACAGTAACTACACTACTTTTGCTCTTCGGATTCTCTCGCTTTACCGGGATGAAAAGGTTCCATTTTTGGGTTTCGAACTGTCTATAGGTATAACTATGCTGGTATTACAGTATTATAGCTTTAGTAAGTTTTATCTTCAAATCTGTCCTAATTTTAGCAACAAAATTGTTCTGAAACATAAATAATCACGTGAGGCGTCTTACCGTGACGTCACAGCACGTCACCTACCCTGACGAAGGGCCGACCGGTCGGACCTCGGCGGGACAGGGTCCTAAATCGCGATAAACACATTTCCCCGGCCCTTTATTGAGCGGCGACACTCCGGGTCGCGGGTTTGACTCCGTTTCAATTTGTTGGGACTATTTTATGTTCAGATGTTCACCCCCCGTTCGTGATGGACGCGCACCGATTGAAATAATTAAATTAGTTTTGCTTGGACGTTTTTGGGCCGCAATCTTAACAGGTCTTTTTGACTAAATATTGGCTTCTTTAACTTTATTTGTTGGTGGTTCGCGTGGTTGGTAAGTTACCCTAACACTTGTGTGCGTGCACATGTCTGTTTGTCCTGAGTCTGGGTGTAATTATCTATGCAAGTATATATTGAGACAATAAAAGTAGTACGTGTAGTATATCACTACTTCTTTCCATAGTACAAGCTCTGCTTAGTTTGGGATCAGATGGTCGTGTGTGAGGAATGTCCTTGGATATCATTATTATAGTTAGAGAATAATAATATAATATCAAGGAACATTTGTTGTAGTCTATTTTAGTACAAAATATTATTGTTATACCACTCCTTGTCACCAGATATATCAACTTTTTTTTGGTAATATTTCATCATCAAAATTCTTTACAATATTAACATAAAATATGTACAACTTGAATAATAAAAACAAAATATTTTAGGCTTGGATGCCTAAAATGTTTTAGCTTAGGTTTTAACGGTACATAGTTCAGAAATTATGTGACACAAAGGTCACTTTAACTTAGTTACCTTTTATACCCAAGTGAGAAGATGTTAAGCGTAAGGTTATGGGTTCGAAAAAGTTTTTTATGGCTCTGAAAATTTTCCCTTTCAACGTCGAAAGTAAAAATTGTAAAATAAAAGTTTTGAGACGAAACGAGTCTTTCACTGTATTTTAATATGGGTTCTAAAACTTAAATGGCTTGATAATTATTTTATTAGGTTTATGTACACAAAACTTGTTTTATGAGGCATATTTAAAATGTTCAACGCAAATTATTTTATAATGGCGAGGCGAGACTGACTTAAATTTAAAAAATGCCTTAAAGGGATAGGCCATGGCTTATTTAAATTTATTATTCTATCTTTTATGGATTAATGTATCAAGTTATTGTTTTTTTGTAATCTATGCATATTAACTGGTATCTACCTAAAAAATACACGCGTGTGTATAATTGTAGGCACCGCTGTATTTTGGTTTAAAAGCTAATTAAAACTAAAAACTAACATTCAAATACCGCGATCTCGGTAATGAGCGCGAAAGTTAAAAAGTTGTCTCGAAACAAAGAAGCCGAACATTAAGCTGAGTACACACCATCGCTAATCCTCTCCGGTTGTAAGTTGTAATGCGCCCGACCGCGTCGGAAAGTTGAGCTATGCCCCACCCGCGCCCTCTTGATATTAAACCGGTTTAAACCGGTTTAGAGCGGTTTATACTGGCTTTATTATATTAGCGCGTCGACGCTTCTCGTGAATTTGGCGGTTTAATTAGGAGCGTTGCGATATGAATGGTAGGTGAGTGTGAACGTTTCGAGTGCGTTTGCTGTTATTAACTTTGTGAAGATTTATTTAATGACCTGTCAGATTATCTGTACATGTGCACGTGTGTATAGTATAAGTGAAACGTTAAATACTTGCCTTATACCCGGATCCAGGTAAAGAGAGCTGAATATGATTAATATCTACTTCTTACAATTCAAGATTTTACTATTAAAATTCTTATCGTTCTTAGATTTTGTCACTACACTAACTAAATAGATATGAAATTACATTTAAAATATGATTAAATTCCTTGGTAGAGCGTATAATGTGAAATAAAACTTGAAAGATAAACATTTATAATGAGCTAAGGCTCCTCAAATATTTAATCAAACATTGGCAAATGTATTCAAATAAATTTAAATGTACCCAAGATATCTCGAGGCTCTATGTATTTGATCTCAACGTTTGTTTTCACTTTTGTCGTTAAGTCGGGCACAGGTGAAGGAATTCGCATGGATCCTTTTAATATAATTTACAAGTTTTCCGGAAAGGTTTTAGCGTTCTGAAAGCTTCGTCTGTCTCTTATCTAGGAATCGTGAACTTTATTTTAAAATACATTTCTTTAATACAAACTGTTTTCAGCCTTTTGTACTACAAACATTAATAATATGAAAGAATATTTTTGATAGAATTTCTACTTTTTTTACAAATTTTATGGACGATTATATTTTGTATTGTGTCCATGCCTTTATTTAAAAAAAATATTTTATATTTTTTTATCACAATAAATGAGAGCAGATTTTATAATCTTGCAAACGTATTTGGCTATGTTCCGATGATTGTTTTTTTTTTTTATCAATAAATAAATAAATATTCTAGGACATTATTCCTCACACACGGCCATCTGACCCCAAACTAAGCAGAGCTTGTACTATGGATGCCAGATAACTGATATACTACATATACTACTTTTCTTTTGTAAATACATACATATATACATAATTACACCCAGACACAGGACAAACAGACATGTATTATCATAATTTATTGAAGTGTAAACTTCTTTTAGCGCGGTACGCATATTTTTAGATGAGGTAAAACCGCTGGACTCGCCGTTGAGACGTGACACCGTTATGATGAGACGCAGTTTGACGTTTAGTTTATTTTTTTTATTGAAGTGAAAACTTCTTTTAGCGCGGTACAGCAACATATATATAGATTGAGATTGAGATCAAAAAAATAAAACAAAGTGTTCACTTCTGTCGGCACTCCCGGAGTGCATTTTTTTTATTGTTTGTCATTATATTATAGGTATTAACTGCCTCACTCAGTGCAGTTATTCATTCATTTAAAAGTTTCAGGTAAACAATATTAAATCAAAGCGCCACAAGAACATTGCATTCATCTTTGTAACATTCTTCAGGTCATTTCTTTCTTTTGTTTTTTTATTTTTATTGATATAGTAATCAAAACACAAGACAGTAACTTAAATCAAACTATAATGTCAATAGGTACTGTCCACTGACTTCTTAACGTCGTAAGACTGTAAAGTTTACGTGCATTTTATTTTATGTAGTATTTAGTTTTATCACCGATGGACCTACATGTTTAACGACTTTGTTTTCTTGTTTCAGGTACATAAAAATCTTCAGTTTGTTCCCGTAGCCGTCAAGTTTTATCGCCTCGCCAAATTAGTGAGACTATTTATTATGACCAGTCTTAGTCCCCTTACAAGATATATTACGGTGTTTTATGTGAAAAACAATTGCCAATGATCGCATTTAGGAATGAGAAATAAAAATATTATTGTTAGGATCATGATTGTGGTATATTACAGTTAGAGGTGTAGGGACAGGGACACAGCTTCGTATGTAGACTAGCTTAGGCAGTCGTTCCCTTGTAACCGCGTGTAACGCTCGTGCGTCTGTATGCGTAATATTATTATTAGTAGTATTATTAATATATTATTTAAGTTTATTATGAGCAAAGAAAAAAAACTGAAAAAAATATTGTTTTTTTCGTAAATAAAAATAAATTTGCCTTGTTAATGTAATCAACACTCATTCATAGTGCATAAGCCCAGAAAGAGTTTTTGTGAACACGAGTGTCACGTAAAGATTACATATTGCCAAATTTCCACAGTCCGATAATCATTTCTCCTCTAAATGCGGTACTTACATTAACATTCGAAAACAGACCCTTACTTTATTCTTGATTAACACAAGACGCATTTTTCAATTCTGCCTTTTTGGAAAAAAAAATACCAAGCATTAATCATACTTACGGAGATAAAAGAAGCCTTGAAATGTTTAACAAATACAACGGAAAAAAAATTAAGCACCCTAGTAAACATGTAACGCTACAAAATATACCATTCTCTGCCCATCTCCTACATTATCTCGTTTGAAGCAATGGCCCCTAATGTGGGACATTACGCGAACTAATGTAAATGTGTTTGTTAGCCATTTATTGTGCCGGCTCGGATGTTTTAAAGGGGAAACTGTTACGGCTTATTTCATACTTTATAGCCCACTAAGTTTCAGTTAAAACTAAAAAAGGACAATTAGCTATTTAAAAGTCGCTGCAAAGTATAAATTCAAAAATAAAAAATTGATAAGGGTTTAGTATTTAATATTTACTAGTTTTTGCTGTTTGGGCTGTGCGTTGATATGTCAGTCAGTCCGTTTCTCTTTTTTTGTGTATATTGGGTGATCTTTTAGTCGTTGGCAATACTTTCGGGGGTGGAAGTACTCATATTGATGAGTACTGCAACATTTACTACGGGACTTACTGTGAAATCGCGAAAAAGATATCAGCTGTTCCGTACAAAAGTTCAATACCTACTCGACCAAAATGTATGAAGCAACTGTTTTATTTTACTCGATATCTGAGCTGGTCCCATAGTAAAAGTTGTTTATATTGATGATTACTTCCACCCCTGTAAGTATTGCCAACGACTAAAAATCATCCTTTTATACAGGGTTGTTTATAATTTACTTGAGTAGGTACAGCAGTACTTCCATAAGTACTCATCAATATGAACAACTTTTATTATGGGACCAACCCTTCTAAGTACTTTCACCCCTTAAAGCAATGCAATTGAATTAAAAATAACCCTTTATACTGATTGATATTTTATCTTAGGTATTAGGTATCCGCACTACTGACGCAGGTCCACCAACCCACAACGAAGGGCTAGCAGCAGGGTTATTTGGATTGAATTAAGGACTAAATAGCTATAATTTTGTTTGTGAAATACGAACGGAAGGTTCAAACTTACATGGATTAATCCTGATTAATGTCTATCTTCATAAAGGTATTTTCCAGAACAAAATAATGTTCGCTATTTTTTTACACTCTAATTTAAATTTATATAAAAGAAGTCCTGGCTGACTGACTGACTGACTGACAGGTGATAATCAACGCAGAGCCTATTCTCCTGGTCCTAGAAACATGAAATATGGTCAGTATGTTCCTTTTTTAACATAGGGGTGTACTTAAAACTCCTACTGTCACTCCTAAAGAGGTAGAGGATAACTAGTTAAAATGGGGCTTTAGTCGTTTCGGACCGCGGACCGTAACCAAAAATTTTGTTATGTCGAAATTTAAAGGGATCGATACGGTCCGCAAGAAACAAAATTAAATGCTCTAAAGGACGTCCAGAGATAAAATTGTTGAATTTTAGCCCGACTGCGATAGACCTAAAAAAGGGTTATGTTTTTTTTTTAACTGTCACATTAATAGCAAACTCATTTGACGTTTAATTTTTTATTCAACGTAATCACAGTTAATCCTCATACCTTAATAAACTATATTATTATTTCGCAATTTAATTATTTACATGTTTAAAATATCCATTTAACTTTGAACTTTGATATCCGATATTTATAATTTCGTTTAAAGCCTAAATAAAAATTCGTGTATCTAATAAAACGCTAAGACGCTAGTTTATTACATAAGAAAAATGTATCCTGCAAGAGCGAGAGAGAGCGATTTGATAATATTATTCATATAATAATTATATAAATGAGCAAGTTACAAATTATAAGAATATACTCCATTGACTTTGCGCCTACTCCTCAAAATGTTAAGTTAACATTATACTCAAGACACTCTTTTCACTGCTTTATCATGTCGAAACTTCATTCCACTCTAAAGGTAAGTTAAGTCTCACTCAAACAACACTTGTTTATCCCCCAGTCCGAAACAAAGTTTAGTGAAAAAAAAAACTTGACAAGTCGAGATACGGAGTTTTTCATATTCGTCAGGTATATAGGGCTACCACGAGAATGAATACTTGATTTTTTTTTTGTGGAAATGTAGATGTTATTTTTTTTGTAACCACACATTTGGTTTTTTTTAGAAATCCTTTTATTTGTAAATTAATAGGCATTGTTCCTTTATAGTTATAAAGAGTTATATATCATTTTTACATAATAAAGTTACTTTTATATGAATGTGCATACATATTTGTAACATGTGCTATAAAACGTTGAGAGCACCTTTAACACTACAATACTTATTGATTTTGTTTAAATATCGACAATATTTTTGATTTACTATAAAATAGCACTGCAGAATAAAATATTTATTTTAAATTTTACAAAAAAGAAATGGTAACCCTATTTAGGCCCAAACTTAGCTCTTAAAATATTACGACCAAGTTGGGCCGAACTTTTTGAGTGGGATGAGAGGGGCCAATAGAAAGTTTCCATTTTGCTTGTCAAATTTTACCTCGAGAGGTTGCGGTGTTCCCTCGCCAGAGTATGCAAAGATTGATTGTTTTTAGGAGAAATTCCGATAGTCTAATTACATCACAACCTATACATATAATAGAAGTATAGAATCAACATAATCTGTACATTGCATAATTATGTATTCAGCAAAAACTGATTGGGTATGATATAAAAATAATTTAGTCCAATTACTCTGAACTAAATGATTTTTATTGAATAAAGGCTTATTTTTCAAAATCGGCTGACGGTAAAAAAAGATATGAAATCTGCGCAGGCGAAATGCTAATTTCTTATAAAAGTATATGAAAATAATAATAACAAAACCAGTAACGTGGACTGACTGTCGTCTGTATACGGTCAAATATAAGTACCTAATGTTATAATGGTATAATTAAGTGTACTTGTTAAATAGCTTATTTTGTAAAACTGTTCAGTTCAATTTAAAAATAATAATCATGTGGTCGTGTTTTTGTCTTTGTTTATATTATTATGGCATAGCTAATGATTTTAAATAATAGTGACCAGTATAGTTCTAGAAAATTTTAAACTAACGGGATTGTTCTCTTTGAATAAAAGCTAATATCAAGTCAATCTAATGTTAAATTCGAGAAATCTTAAATAAATTGTATTTGAAATAAAAGCAAGTACCAACCTAACTTTCTACAGCTTATTCAATGTCTAATTTACTATTGAAAGTTTAATTATTAGCAGCCTTGTAACTTAAACTTTTCCAACGCTACGTTTAATAAAAAAATATGCCATCTGAGATTTATAAAAAGTCTCAAGTTTTTCTCATAAATAATTTTTAAGGAAAAAAAGGACTTTTCGCCAGTCATTATGATTCGTCCGCGTTAGAAAGGTAATATTGTGAAAAATGATTTCGACTCGACGTCAAAAACAATATTGAAATGTGTAATAGGCGTGTAATAAAATACACGGTAACAGTAGTACAGGGTAGTCATGGATCGTTTGATATTGGATAAGTTTCTTTAATCATTTGGTGTGACTTGGTATAACGTGTTTTGGTCATTGTTATTTATATAAAGCATCTCGTATATAAATGAAACCAAAAAAAAACTCAAGCTACAAAAACGTTTTTTTTCCCCTCACAATCTTTGACAGCGAAGAAATATCGCCACTGTCTGAAGAATACTCAATGTAAATCGAATACCGTCATTCCCTCCGCCAAATATCGTATGCGAGATAAATGCGGTCGTACGTTACGCACGTTTTAAAGGTGAAATGTGGGGGACCTTCTTCCCTCCCCTCTCCCCACTTTGGTTTGAAATCTCGCATACGGGATTTCCTACTCGCGTTCGCTACATTTGAATGTGGTGTATTAGTGAATGGTTAGATTTATCGTTGTCGTAACGACAGCCGTCTAGCGATTTATGGGAGGACGCGTTTTATGTTGTCAGGGTTGACAATTACTCGTGTTATAGTGAGTACAAACTGTAGAATGTTAAGAAAGGTTCGTCGACATTAAAAGTGTATGGATAAGTCCTTACTTAAAAAAATATTATTTTTAATTAATTAGTGCATGTCGTTCAATATGGTTATTATAACCACTACAATTTTTTTGGTAGGATTTTTGGTAAATTTACCAACAAATAATTTTCTAGATTAACAGAAATAATATTGAAAAAGGACAAAGAAAAATAATAATAATACTAGAGAACAATAATATAAGCAATGAAAATAAAAAATATTTATTCGCAGTATTTCCGCCACTTAAGGTTATTTATTTGTGTTAATCCCAAAATCAAAATACTTACGGCGAATATCAATATCAGTTCCCACTTGTTTCTATTAATTTATTATCATCTTTATGTATAAACTATCTTCCATCCCGCGGTTTCAGCCGTGTTCCGGGATAAAAAGTACCCTGTATGTTAATCCAAAATACAATCTATCTATGTATCAAAGTTCATCCAAATCCGTTTAGTAGTTTTTGCGTGACAGAGTCACAAACATCCATACATCCAAACTTTCACATGAAAATATTAGAAAGACAGTAGGATTAACCAAAATGTTTTCATAAATCAAGGCACGCGGCAACCCTGACCCCAAAGTAGTACATTGCGTACATTAAAGTGGTAAAGATTCTGATTCGTGTTTTACGAATGTGTTCGTCGATTGGCGGCGGTTTTAAAACGCCTCGGGTGCGTTGAGTGTAAAGTAGATTTATTTTATTCGTGTACTTTTTATATGTTACGAGCAAAGTGCTTAATGTACAGATTCAATGTGAACTTGAAAGTAACTTGATTTATGGATATGCTCAATGCATCACTTTGGGACCTTAGTAAAACAAAGAAAAAAATAACGTAAATGGTTAATGCCTAAGTTATTTCAGACATGATATAAAAATTAAAAAACATTGATCGAACATATATTAAAAAAGTTCTATTCATAGAGTTAATTTTATCGGCCAAAACTTTTTATTCAAAATCAAGACGCAATACGAAAAGATACTTCTTAATCTTTATACCTATCTTAAGTAAGTACTGGAAAAGCAACCAAAAGTAAATTACGAGACCACACATATAACAAGGAACTACTAGATATTTTCAAATGATATAAAGCCGGGTTTAAGCATATAACGCACCGCCACAACGCACCGCGCCGCCAGCGGTCGGTGAAATTTATTAGCGCGTCACGGGAGTAAATTGCCACCCCTAATACGCAACGATCGTGTCGGATTCAAACGGTACGTGTATATGCGACGATTATATTGAAATGATTTGTTACTTACCTTAAAGGTCTTTTAACATGGCTTATTCCTTTATATATCCTTTATAATTATAATGAACTAGCTTTTCCACGCGGTTTCACCCGCGTTCTCGAGGGATCTTGTGTTTTTCCAAGTAGCATATAGCCTTCCTCAATAAATGGGCTGTCCAATACTGAAAGAATTTTTCAAATCTAATCAGTAGTTCCTGAAATTAGCGCGTTCAAACAAACAATCTCTTCAGCTTTATAATATTAGTATAGATATATAATAGTACTATATAGCTTCCGCCCCGCGGTTTCACCCGCGGTCCCGAGTGCTCCGATCGCCACCAAACCTTACGCGGGGCTAATATGAAGATTGTCCGAAAATTTCATCGCGATCGGTTCAGCGGTTTCGGAGTCTATAAAGGACATAGAGACAAACATTCATTTTTATATATATATAGATATATATATATATATAAATACATAGTATAGATAAATATTCTGGGACAATTATAATCAAATAAAAAATAATACATAGCTCAGCGGATTGACAAGTTGAAGTGGCAATGGGCAGGGCACATAGTGCGCAGAACGGATGGCCGATGGGCCAAAGAGTTCTGGAGTGGAGACCACGGACCGGCAAGCGCAGCGTAGGACGTCCGCTTACAAGGTGGATAGATGACCTTGTAAAGGTCTTTGGAAAACGCTGGATGCAGGCCACCCAAGACCGGTCCTATTGGAGATCACTAGGGGAGGCCTATGTCCAGCTGTGGACGTCATGCAGCTGTGATGATGATGATAAAAAAATATATATATATATTAAATCCTAAAAGAGTGAATGTGCAGGTCAAAAGTTGCTTGATAAAGTAAAATAAATAAAAATCTAGTATTTTTTCTATAAGACTTAGTATGCACATAAATATTTGTCCAAGCTAGTAATGAAACCTACGACCTGTGGCGGTCAGGGTATGTTACGTTCATGACAATTGACTCGTCAATAGGTACTTAATTAGGTACCACAATAAGAATAATGACTTAAGTACAAAAATACGGAAATAAATTCACCATTGCGAAATTGTGGTTCAACACAAACCGCATAAAAAAACTTGTAATAATTCTTATCAACCGAAGTACTCTACGTTTCCGATTAAGATATTATTTCCACTGTAATAATAAGTCTTCAAAGTTATTAAAAAGTATGCATAGTAACAGGTGCTTCAAAGAAAAAGTTGTCAAAAGGGATATCTTCGTTTAATACAATATTCCATTTTGCCCGTAGGGTTCGACTCAAGCCTAAGTTCAGTGGAACTTAGATATAGCGATTTGCATAGCAGAAGGTTTACCATAGTAACCACTCACTTATATCTCGCTCAGCATTTTCCTTGTTTATTTATCATTTAAAAGTAGAATGTAGAAGTAAAATACTTCGACGCAATTCATAATGATATGATGCATAAAACAAAATCTCGTAGCGTTTCGTAGTACCTCGTAGAGCATTCGTAGCCGTAGCAACTTTGCATGCCGTAGCTATATGCAGGAAATGTTTTTTGATGATTTGAATATTGTAAATGAAATTTCCATTCATAAAATAAATAATAAACATTTTACTTAAATATATTAAGATTAAATGTTTGTTTGTTTGTTTGTTTGTTACCTTTTCACGCTTAAACCGCTGAACGGATTGCGATTAAATTTGGTATGCAGATAGCCTATAGTACGAAAAAGAACATAGGCTACTTTTTATTCCGGGAAAACATAAGATTCCTGAGAAACGCGGGTGAAACTGCGGGGCGGAATCTAGTCTAGTAATATTATAAATGCGAAAGTGAGTTTGTTTGCTTGTTTGTTTGTTACCTTTTCACGGTCAAACTACTGAACCGATCGGTATGAAACTTGGTATGCAGATAGCCTATGGTATGAAAAAGAACATAGGCTAATTTTTATCCCGGGAAAACAAAAGATCCCCGGGGAACGCGGGTGAATCTGCGGGGCGGAAGCTAGTTTATAATATAAAATTCTGAGAGTTCCATCAAATCAGTCTGAAAGTAAATCACATTCACGCAAACATTAATTTAAATGCTCCCTTATAGACTTTATTTAATACTAGTTTCTCCCTCGCAGAACTCACGTTCCCGAGAAATGTAATATTTTCTCAATAAATGGTCTATCTATGGGCTATATTTCATCTATTACATAGTAATTACGTAACAAACATCCACACAAATATCAATAATAATATTGGAAGGTAGAAAGATAAATATAAGCTTTTTAATCTTAAAATTTAACATAACTAAGTAAATATCTTATTTGTAGCCGTAGCACTATGGCTTACCGTAGCTACGTTTGTAGTAAATCCTACGTAGCACCGCTACGGCAGGCTACGGTCAATGTTGCTACGGGGCGTAGCCAATCCCTACGCCATCAACTAAGTAATGACTTGGCCGTTAACCCTATTATTGTTATAGGATTGCGTTGTATCATAATATAAGTGAATATAATGTATTTATTTATTTATATCTTATATATAAAATTCTCGTGGCACAGTGTTTGTCTGCAAACTTCTCCGAAACGGTTTGACCGATTCTTATGAAAGTTTTTGTGGATATTTTGTAGGTCTGAGAATAGGTCGTAAAGTATATTTCAAACCGCGAGAAACAGCTAGTATATATATATATATAAATATCTCTCAGTTTCACCCGCGTTCCCGGTGTATTTTTTTTCATACAAACCTTTTCTTGACAATAAGGAACACATAAAAAAAAGATTTATCCAATTTGGTGCAGTCGTTCGGAAGTTATGCGCGTACAAATATTTCAGCGATCCATTTTTATTTATATAGATATTTATATATAACTGAAATTGAATTTCACTGCAATAATAAATTTCTTGTTAACTAGCTTTTCGCCCGCGGCTTCACTCGCGTAGACTTTATAAAATTTATAACTTACTACCAGTATTTAAGTAAATTCTAAAAATATTTAAATGTCGATAACTTTTTTTGCAACATCCGATTATAATGAACATATATTCTGCTCCGAATTAATCTCTGTCTATCTGTGAAAACTATATGAAAATCCGTACAGTAGTTCCGGAGATGTGCGTGAACAAACAGACAGACAGATAGAAAAGAATCCTTAAAATCGCTGATTTCTGTTCTATTATATATTATGTATCTATATATTACTCTTCTTTAGTTACCCCCTTTATATTTTTATTACTTTTATTCAATGTACAGACACACCGACACTATTGTTTTATTATATGTAAATATAGATAGGTGTATAGATAAGAAGATAAGATATAATGTAATACAATATTTGTTTATGCTTGTCAACTGTAATAAGATGATTTAATACAGGTCCAACCAAGACTACGGCCGCAAATCTTCTCCGCAAAAAATAGAATGGTGGTTCCCAACGCCAGTGGTAATATACAACTTTCCTAAATTGTAATAAACTTCACCAAGAGTTTGGTAATTAAATTTATATTCGCCAGCTGTAAGAAAAGTCCTTTGTTTCATTAGACGTTTTGTTGGGAAATTTGAAATACAACCGGCGCGACGGTACCTAATGAAGCGAGCTCGATATCTTTACATTTTAACGTGCTGACAGACTTGAGTTAAAAATAATATCGGAATGCTCAAAAAATATCTTGCTATCTCATGATTAAAATAATATCAATAACTTTTTAAAACAAGAAAAATCTTTATTTTAGACTTTAAGCTAGGAAGAGCGTGTGCCAAACAATAAGAGTGAATCATTTACTGTATTCTAGCCCAACTTACCTTTCTTGCTTTATTATTTTTAACTAATTATTTTTTTGCTGACATGTGAAATATAACTTTGCTTGCGGCGGCGTCGTGTGGCGGGTCGCTCACTTCCCTACAATATGTGCGAGGAGGGCGATGGCTGCCACATGCGTCATACTTGTGAACAGGTGCTGCTTGTGGGGGCTGGTCTGCTTAAATTTGCTATCTATTTATTAACTATGTCACTCATCATTTTGTTTCTTTTCTTTTTTGTTATAACGCACATATATTGTCAGTGAGACTAGATAAATAATTTAATGTAATAAATCTGAGTTGGTTTTGAAAAGAGTAATTGCTGAGATTCTTGCCGGCTCTTCTCAGTAAAAGCAACCTTCCGAACCGAGCGTTAGAGTCAGACTATTCATAAGTGCTTGTGAAGGCCTATTTGAATAAAAAATATTTTCATTTTCATTTTTCATTCATTCATTCATATTAACAAATATTTGACAATAGTCAAAAAAGTATAGTATAATAATAGTCATCATTACTTTTTTTTTGGGTGACCCGGTCTACACTTACTTATATTTTTATCGGTAGTGTATGCCTGTTGTACTAGCACTGATATTTATTTTAAATAATGAGGAATAAAATCATTGTGAGCTATCAAAGAAAAAAAAAATAAAGAAAGGATTACTTGGGATTATATTTGCTCAAATGCTCATTATGCGCTTGACCTTTGAATGCTCTATTTTAGTTCAAGTTACTGAAGTCTGTCGACGCCTTAATATTTTTATATGTAGACTAAGCAGTGTCACCTCTAAACGTACTTGTTTTGATAAAAATGGCGGCGAATATGAGGCGTGGTATGACACTGGCGCCAATCTGAATCTTAAATGACAAAGAAAGCTATGGAAATGCTAAAAATAAGAACACTTCTTATGATGTTGGCTTAGTTAGTATTTTTTTTTTTATTCTTAACATCCTTACTTCCTAACTTAATATTATAAACGTGAATGTGTTTGTGTTTGTTTGTTTTTTACCTTTTCACGACTAAACTGCTGTACCGATCGCAATGAAATTTGGTACGCTATCTGCGTATGGTATGGTATGGTATAAAAAGGGACATAGGCAACTCTTTTTCGGGTACGTGGGTGAAACTGCCGAGGACAGGTAGTGATATAATGATGATAGTTATTTATGTTGTAATTTATTAAGAAAAAGGTAATGTAATAGGATATTATTATTGTCATTGCCTTGTAATCACCACATTAATATATTTATACTTAAATTTGAAAGCAATTTTATCGTGAAATAATTATTACAATTTTGAGTTTTTTTTTTTTTACATTGTATAGGCTTGTGTTTGACCAAAATCTCACTATGGTAAGTGATGATGTGGCCGAAGGTGGTAAGCACACAAAGCCTAGAAGGAACTGGCTCTCAAGTGCAGCTGCCGGAACACACCAATAGGTGTTTGGCGACAGATTTTTAACTTGAGGGTGGTAGCCAGCCAGACGGGTACTACAAAGTACCCTACCACCGCGCTATATATTATTATACCTGTATCATAATAGTATGGAAAATACTATGTTTGTAACATAACCAAATTTTAATCAATACTTGAACAGAAAAAAACCCTTTTGAATTTTGCTTGTGACTGTACAGGGGAGTCTGTGGCCAAACAAACCCTCTATATTTATAAAACAAAGTCGGGCTAGTAACACCATTTATAATTCAAGAACCGCTGGACCGATTCTTATGATCTTTGATTTGTTGGATTTGTCTCCGCCCCTAATAGCAGAATAATTTTTAAAACATTATTTTTTTTTCATACCGGGTACGCGGGTGTATATTTTTTGTTTGTTTGTTGGATATACTATCGTACGACCATATTGTATAGTGATATTGTTGCCGAAGGTAGTAACCACTTAAATTATACTCCAAGGTAACGTGTAATCATCTAGCAAAAAATAGGGTTGACATAATCATGTTCGTGTAGTCACATTTTATTTACTTGTCGTTAATATTTCGGTATCTCATGAACCTTCCACGCAACAAACCAAGGACATTGAGCGATGTCAAAGCCAGTGAGCAATAAAATGCGAAAAAATAATTCGACATGTCTACAGTCAAATACAAACATCCTATATATATTTTATCCAGGGCGATTTGTGACTTAGGGTTACCAAATAAGTAAGGTGTAATATATCTGTACTACAACGTTTTTTTAATGTTACCAAGGTTAACCTTACCAAGGTTATCTATAGAATTATTTGGATATATTGACAGACTCATACTCCATAGATTCTTTGTCTATGATGTTCTTTTGTTATATTACTAAGTATATCATGAAGAAGAATAAATAAAATTAGAATGAGAACCATTTTATCTCTTTCTAGCTTACTACTCCATGGTTCCATCTACGATCACCTATTTCACCTATTTTAGAGGTTTTGTTACATCATAAAGAAACCCTCTGTTCAAAATTTCAGCTTTCCAGGTCTAGTCAGCGAGAGAGTCAGGACTTTTTTGTTATATGTATGGATGTTTGCTTGCAATATGTAACTTTATAGTTTTCTGGTATCACAAAATTATACCACGGTAATTGTATTTTATTCAAAAGATAATTTGGTACACTTTTCAGTACCAATTAAGATTCGTTATTGGAAAAAATAAATTGAATTGCGTCCTAAATCGTGACAGAAAGGTTAAACGCATTTTTTAAACAAAATCCAACACTTTATATTCAGCGGGTGAGCGTTGAAAATATTTGGGAGGTGCCAGCCCTTGCAAAGTACGTCGCAAATAGAATAACTACGCACGACCTTCAATATGAACGCTACCAAAAATATATTTATTCGTTTTGATTTTATTACATTGAACGTTACGGGCTAAGGCGGCGCGACGGGCGGTACATTTGAGAGGTAATGGACAGCTTTCAGTGCAATGGAATCGACCAGTATTGTCGCGTCGGCGGTACAAATAATGGTGGATCGGTTCCTTTCTGGATCTTATTGAAAATAATGTTGCTGTATGTGATTGCACGTTGTGTGCGCAGTTATATTTTTTGTGCAAATAATAACGGACGGACTGTGCTATGTTTTCAAATCAGATCGACGTTTATTTCATATCCTAGTATCGTAGTTTTCACTTTTTATTTCAAAGTAGCTAGTTAGGTTACTTATTTGATTTGAAATCATAGTGATGTCTTGTAGTACATTGTTGTTAATTGAATATATATTCAATAATAAATATTTAATTGAGTGTGTGGCATACCACCATACAGAATACTGCAGCCAAATAACTTATAGTTGTGTTCCTTCGCGTGAGTGTGGTCGCCAGAGCTCATCGGGGAGGAGGGAAGGGTCGGCAACGCGTGAGTGATACCCTTGGTGTTGGAAGCGTTTATAGGCTACAGTAACCCCTCACCATCAGGCGGACCGTATGCTTGTTTGCCGACAATGTTGTATAAATAAAAAAGTAGTATTTTCTGTTTTACAGTGAATAAATTAGTTAAATAGAGAGACCACGTCTCCTTTGCTATTAAATTAGATATTACATGAAAAGCTTTACTGTTCTTATGGGTCGAAACCGCGAACTAATAATGACTTTGCAACTATAAAGAACTTGAAGGATCATCGACCCATCTGGCTGGAAACGTGACTAGGATGAACTTTGAGATTTACTAGAGAGGATACTAAAATTGTTAGACAATTAAGTTATATGAGCATAAAATAACCAGGCATTCAGATTTTCCATCCCAGTTAACTACTGGACGTGAAAACGTCGTGAGGAAAGACGTGAAGACGTTAAAACTTCGTGAGAAAAACAATACCACGGTGGTAGGGTATTTTGTAGTACCCGCCTGGCTGGCTACCACCCTCAAGTTTAAAATCTGTCGCCAAACACCTATTGGTGTGTTCCGGCAGCTGCATTTGAGAGCCAGATCCTTCTAGACTTTGTGTGCTTACCACCTTCGGCCACATCATCACCTACCATAGTGAGATTGTTGTCAAACACAAGCCTATACAAAGTAAAACAAAAAAAAAAAACATGTGAACTCTTGAATTTGAATAGTTTTATGTACTAAGGAAGTAAAAGCGTATATGTATGTATTAGAAAGGACAGAAACCTGTATAGTTTTACACAACTACCCTGTGTGTTTCAGCAACTGTATTTGACAGTTCTTTCTAGGCTTTGTGTGATTATCACTTATCGTGGTGAGATTGTGGTCAAACATAGGCCGATACATAGTAAAAATGTGTCTATACTTTTAATATCAGAAGTATGACAAGCATGAAGGCGGTCCACCTGATGGTAAGTAGCCACCGTCGTTTATGGACGTAAACAATACCAGGGGATTGCATATGTGTTGCTGACATTTAGGACTTTAAAGTAAAAAACCTAGAAGGTACCTAATACCGTTGTCTGCAGTCAATAGGTAAAAAAAAATGTGAGCCGTCACGGGACGCCTGGCAGATGTGAAACATCGACATTATTTTGTAAAAGTAATATGCAGAAAAGAACAGATTGTGATAGGAACTAAATATGTCATAATGATAAAATAAAATATTACGATTAGAAAAATTTATTAATTTTTTTAATGTTCATATTAATAACAAATAAGAAAAACATTCGTGCGCTGCACGCCATCAGCCACACCGTACACACTACTGCATATAGACTGTATGTATATACCATCATATCTCAGAAATCGATTTTACGTGCGGCTATAGATGTTTCACATCAAAAAGTGCTTAGTCTTTAGCTAGAATACATTAATTGACGTTCATTTGTTTATTTGTGTCCGCTGGTAATTTTCCAGAAAGACAATGAGTATACATTGGTTTCATGTAAAGTGGAATTATTCTGATTACTCTATGGAGATAAATGGTGTGAACATATTAATTTATACCTGTTTGTTTAAAAACAAGCACCGCGATCGATTACTTGCATTTATGAATTTTGTTAGAAAATATTTCTTTTATTTGTATTGTATCCCTTATCGCCAAGCTAATATTTTTTTATTTTTTTCTACTTTTTGTTTGACAACAATCTGACTATGGTATGTGATAATGTGGCTGAAGGTGGTAAGCACACAAACCCTAGAAGGAACTGGCTCTCAAGTGCAGCTGCCAAAATACACCAATAGGTATATGGCGATAGATTTTCAACTTGAGGGTGGTATCCAGCTAGGCGAGTACTACAAAGTTTTCTCACGACGTATGCCTTCACCGAAAGCTCAAGCTCATTGTAGGATTCGAAATCCTGACTTTCGCCGCGGTACCCGACGTCACTGCCACTGAGCTATCATCGTCTTAAAATTCCAACACGCATGAAGTATTCATGTGCTCTTAACTCAACAAGTTAGGGCATTCATAAAGCTATTACTAATCTATTATAAACCCGTATTAGTGCTTTATGCTAACTGAGCATAATTTAGGTCCAATAATCCCTCTTCTTTCGATCATGCCATTATGTACGTAGCTTCCATTGTTTATTTATTACATCTCTCCGACAGCCTGCCGATTAATCCGTATGCATAACATGAGTACTGCCCGCAGGCAATTTCCCACCCGCACCTGTAAAGTTCCGCACAAACTAGCGTTTTTAAACCGCTAACGCTTGCAGTTGGAATGTTTTTTTTCCAGTTTAAAGTAAAACTAATTCGATGGATAGCAAATTTGCTGCACTACAGCATAATAATAATATACCACATACACAGCAAATACATAGTTATAAAACCTATGATTGATATTTCTGCGTTGGGTTCATACATTTTTCTTTGCATTTTGTTTCATCATCATCATCATCTCAGCCGCAAGACGTCCACTGCTGGACATAGGCCTCCTCTAATGATCTCCAATAGGACCGGTCTTGGGCGGCCTGCATCCAGCGTTTTCCAACGAACTTTACAAGGTCATCTGTTATGCATTTTGTTTACGATGATAAAAAAACTTCCCAACATATGAGAGGAAAAGAGTAGATAAATGGTTAACCTGAGTGATTCATTTATGATAAATCTTTGAACGGTTTTATCAATAACTATCTGTTCCCCACGGTTTCACCCGCATTCCCATAAAAACCTTGTCTATAACCTTTCTCGAGAATTGGGCTATCAAATGCAATAATATTTTTTTCAAATCCGACTGGTAGTTCCAGAGATTAGCCATTTCATACAAACAAAAAACTTTTCAGCTTTATTATATTTGTAAAGATAATGTATTTGGAGAATTCTGTTAATAAAAGTATTTCTTTTCTAAAAGCAAAGACACTTTAGGCTGCTTTCTTTTTCTATGGCAACCGTCATTGTTTATTGTTACGAAAACGCTCGTGTGTATACCACTTGAATAATATAACGTCAGTACCGGATTTAGCGACGTCAGAGTGACAAAGGAAAATGCGCCTGGAGTTATGACCCTCTCGGCTCCCTTTTGTTTGGCTAATGTCGTCGTTTTTTATATTTTTTTCTCATTTTATGCTTTTTTTTGGGGGGGGAAAGGACCAGGTGTCGAGTTATGTGATGTCCTCGCTTTGTTTACGCTTTCAAGGTGTCGGTCTTAATTTCTTTGCATTTTAAATTATTTATTGTCACGCAAGCAGCATCTCGTTTTATACATTTCTACACTTAGAGGTTCAAATACAACGCAAAGTGCAAAACGTTGCTCAAAGAAAATTACGCTTTAACATACACTATACTAGCTTCTGTCTTGTTTAACCCGCGTTCCAGTGGGGTTTTATTTTTTTGGGATAAAAGGTATCAAGTATTTTATTCCAGGATATGACCTATCTCTGTGTCAAGTTTCATGCAAATTCGTCCAACTGTTTATGCGTGATTGATTCACAAATATACTTTCACATATTATAACAAGAGTAAATCACGCTTTGCTGTGACATTTCCATTTTTGTTTAATTGTTAACACTAAAGCTACTAAACAAAAAAATATAAAAGTCGATTCACAAACAAAGAGAAAATGGTACCAAGCTATTTTGCTTTCGCCTATTATATACAGATTATTTTATATAAGCGCTCGTGGCGTAGCCTGTTTAGCCGTTCTTAACCGATCGGCAAAGTTAGGCAACGTCCAGTCTGGCCGGTACCTGGATGGGTGACCGCCTAGTAGTATTTCATCTTGAGCGTTTCCGTGCTTCGGAAGGCCGTTGGTCCCGGTTATGACTTAATTGTGATGGTCGTTAAGCTTGTTGGAGACCTCCTAGGTGGCTTGACAACTCCAACAGTAGGTTGACCACTAGCCTACCTTCACCAATCCGCAGTGGGCACGCGTGGTGGAGTATTTGCCCATTCCCCTTTCACCCTAATTCGTGAAAGGAGGCTTCTGCTCAGCAGTGGGCAGATATAGGCTGTAATTATTATTATTATTATTTTATATAAATGATTCGTCTTAGTTCTTAAATATTAAACATTACCTACTTAATAACGCTTACACTTCTCCTAAGATAGTTACGAAATTGAAACCCTAAACAAAATAGATTGTACTAATAAATTCTTTGACTAACTTCCACCGATTCTCAAGAAATTTAACTTTAAACTTTTCACCGAACGAAACAGCTCCTTTCAATCTTCACCTTGATGAGGATATAGAGGGCGTACGTACCTACCCAATAATTTAAAATACAAATTGCCTTTTTCATTGTAACTCTTGATATAACTCTGACAACTAGAGTTTGTTATTTTTTGACACTTATTAATACACTTGCTCTATCACGCGGTTTTACCGGGATAAGAAATACTCCTATTTCTTCTTTGTAAAAATCTTATCTATCATGAAAATCCGATCAGACGCTACGGACTTGAGTGGTAACCAATAAACACACACAAACTAGTAAGATACCGTATTATTATATGTGGAGTTATTTCTCTACAAGGAGTTACATGAATAAATCAGGCAGTCGAAGCTTAAAAAGCACCAGCCGGTTATTTCCATTAAAATATTTCAACTACTCCGACAGTTTTCTACAAAAAAACATAAAATGATATTAACACGTACCTACACCAACCAGAACGTAGCCCTCGGGAAACAGAACCTATAAATAATAATAAAGGAATGCTACGGGAATGGAATTTAATTATTTCCAACAAGTTGGAAATGGCCGTGGATTGAGGCAAAATAAATTTTGCACAACGTCCCCACTAAATACTGTAATTTACTAACAGAGTATGTCGAACAATGGCCGACTAATAAAGCTCGTCTCATGGACACAAGGCAATGCCAAGCTTTGCCATGACAGAAACGTGCGTATCTCAGCTTGACAACAAAATAATGAGAAAAATATCGAACAAGTTATTTAATATTACTTTATACGGATTTCTTATATATTATGGCGAGATCATAGTCCAATTTTCTTATGGAGATATTGTTACAAAAATGTAATATTTTTCTTTTCATGAAGTATATCAATAGAGATACAACGTTTTATTATATATTCAATCGACACGTAGGTCAGTAGGGAATTGGCGATCAGTGTGCTGCTGCCGGGAAACACCAATTGCTGGTAGGTGGGAACTACAAACTATTACAGTGACCCTAGACGCCCACCTCGGGAGGATCTCTATCCACACGTTGTTGTCGACATCCCACTTATACGGACACAACGCTTTGCTTCATCGTTCCTTATGCGAACAGCGAAGGAGCGGAACACACTTCTGGGATCTGTGTTTCCTGACACCTATAGTCTACATGTCTTCAAGGCAAGAATGATCCTTCCTTCATTATCGGCCTCGTCACAATCCTTTGGACAGTTGATGGCCAAACGTAAGCCCATTTAAAAAAAAAAAACAGCACGATATTCTTACATATTATCTTTATTTTGTAATTTAATTTACGTCTTTAAACTGTATCTGTACAGAACCAATTAATTACATTGACCTTTTCAAACAGTATTAAGATCGTGGGAGTACGAATAGCTTATTTCTTGTAGGTATCGATCAACCAAAAAAAGCGCCAGTATTTGTTAATAATATGCATGATGGGCTATGCATAAAAAAAAAAATTAACACGTGGACTCTTGATGAATCAATGTATTTTTTTTTTAATAATTATTTTTTTGCATTATATATTAACTTAAAAGTGTCACTCTTGATGGGCTTGCCTAAAATACGTCATGCATTGTGTTTTAAAAAAAACAATAATAGTGTATGTATATTGGGACTAGCGCCCCGCGTTTTCGCCCGCAATATTTAGCCCCTTAGAGGTTGGATTTTGAAAAATCTGCCCTTAATTCCTTGTTTTAATCATAAAAGAAGCCATGTGCAAAATTTCAGCATTCTAGGTTGAAGGGCTTAAGCTGGGCTATGTGTCAGTCAGTGAGTGAGTCAGGACTTTAGTGCTAACTACCTTTGGCTACATTACCACTTACCATGGTGGACAAACAAGACGATTTTGAAAAAAGTAACTAGATAAGATTATTGTAGAGGATTTGCCGACAAATGTAATCTGAATACATTTCTTGTTTATGTTATATTTTTTTCGTGGCGTGTGCATGAATGAGACCCTCTACGCGTGGAACGTAAATAGAGGTATGTTTAAAGCCTCACAAAGCTTATAAAAGTGGCGTCAAATTAAAAGATTAAATATGTATTGGAAACTTCAAATCTCACACTTTGAAATAACGTAAAATATATTTAATTTGTGGCTTTTCTGATGACTAAATAAAAATGTTTCTTTTCTGATAAATTCGGCAAGAACACTGATTTTAGGGAGACTGGAGCCTTAAGCTTAGCAATACGATATTTATACTGCTATGATAATATTATATTTATCTTACTAATGATGAAGAAAAAATAGCACTAAGTGTGTGACGTCATCACGCATCGTATTAAGTTGAACTTGACTACATTAAAATGATATGTCATACAACATACTGAATATTATCGTTTAGTTTATGAGAAAGAAGTTAAACACTTAATAAACTTTATATGAGAGCTAAGTACTAGGTCGTTAGGCCATGACGATAAATAAGTATAAGAGCGTCATAATATTAAGACGGCACTTAAGTAGAAAACCTCGTGCTGAGAATAAAATAAATTGATATCATATTTTATATCACATAAATTTTATGAATTAGTCACTTAATGCTTACTAGTATTAGATAAAAAAATACTAACTTTCCACCACGCGGTTTCACCCGTAATCTATATTACCATCTTAGGGGTTGAATTTTGGAAAATACTTTCTTAGTACACTTCTACGTAGAATATATCCTTCAATTTTCATACCTTCTTTATACCTGCATTATATTAGCAATGGAATCTATATTAAATCTAAATGAAAAGAACACACTTTGCTAGGAAAACTTATAGTATGGGACCAAACAGGATCCATGCATTTCACTGCGTTAATTTTTAAGCTTTTGTGTCAGTCATATTTTTTACGATTTCTTATTTACCAACTTATTCATCCCAAACTCTATCTCAGTTTACAGAGCCAACCTTTACAGATTTCACGAAAAGAAATAGATTTAATTGAAAAAAAATCCCAGAAAATTTAACCTACTTTCAACAAAGTATCTTCCCCGATTTTCAAACGAACAGTATCTGATTGCAAGGTAATTTCTGACCAATGAGCATCCTTAATTTTAACATGGGAGCTGCGTTACATAATACTAGATTCCGCCCCGCAGATTCACCTGCGTTCCCTGTTTTTTTTTAAGTTATAGGTAGGTACTACAATAAAAAAAAAATATTATGAAGATAATTAGCAACAGATACGTATACAACTCTTAACCGAAACATATACGTAGGTAGGTACCATGTATGTGGATAAAGTTTAGAAGTAGCCAAAACTCAATTAAATGTTTCCTTACAAGTATTACGAATACAAAATTCGAAATGATTAAGATATTATTAGTCATTTGTTGCATAATATATTCCACGGTTCAACACAAATGTAATTTATACCGCCATAACAATATTCGTAATTTGTTATACAAACCAAAATGTCGGGGGATACAAAACAAAACGATTTCGTTCATGCAATATGCATTAAGTGAATATAATAAGGCATGCCCTGTAATGAACATTAAGCTCGAAAATCATTAGGCATTTTGTAAATGTGAAACATTTGATTCAATTTAGATAGAGCACCATTTTTATTTTCTTTTGTACCTAATTAAGGTTCTGAATTGACTAACTTGAGCACGCTACGTTTTCAAGTTCATGTGAAAGTCGATTAGATCTTTAGTTTTATCTTGAAAAATGTTAATTTAGTTTTATGAATTTATTTTACTGTGGTTGTTAGTTTTATGGAGGCTTTAAGTGTATTGCGCTTGTTGCTACCACTGCATGCGTTTTATATTATTTTTTGCGTTAGACTTAATTTGTTTTTATTAGACTGCTATTTCATTATTGTTAGTATTTTTTACTAGTGATTTTATTTCATTATAATCTAGATTAGGATAATTAAAACTCTTATATTATCGAAATACCAGTCTTAAACTTTTTTCTCCGTTGGTAACATACATTTCATTATACCTACTACTCACCTATTTTTTTATGTTATAATAAGTACTCACAAAAGGTACGTAAGTATCAAGAAATAAAAAAATATTTCTCAGTTAACGTACAATCCGACCGATACCTCCATAAACTTATTGGGATCTACCGAAAAACCTACAACTTGATACTCGGAAATCGCCAACAAATTCCGAACACGATCTATAGAGAGCCCTTAATGCTCGAGGGTTCAGTACATAATCCCTCCCTATACCAACAATGCACAAAGACCCCCGTTATATCTCATTAAAACTCGTTTTCCGTAAAAAAACTTTGACCATTATTTATAATACTTTCTCAGGTGGATAAATACGACCACCTTCAGACGAAGGGCCGACCCTTCTGAAATTTATTATGATCTATTGATTCGCAAGCGTTCTCTCGTTCGTTCTCTCTTCATAAAACCACAGCTATACTTCGTTCCCCTCAGTGAAAGTTTGCCAAATCTCCCAAAATTATGTCGCAAGTTTCCCTCCCCTCTCCCCCCATATCAAAGTTATTTTACTACTCCACTAAGGCTTAAAGTAAGGCATGAAGATGAAGTATAATAATAATAAAAAAAGGCTCGCCTAAAATAAAAAGAATCACCCGCGCTTATGGACTTTGGAAACTCTGGACTGTTTTGAATTTATTGGCACTGATTTTTTTTTTAATTTGTGAGCACATGGTATTATTGAGTTTGACTTTATGTAATCTATTATATACTAATATTATAATAAAGCTGAAGAGTTTGTTTGTTTGAACGTGCTAATATCAGGAGCTACAGGTTCGATTTGAAAAATTCTTTCAGTGTTGGATAGCCCATTTATCGAGGAAGGCTATAGGCTACTTAAGATTTGTTCTTTATAATAATTATGAGACACATTGAAATGAAATATAAAAAAATCCATACTTTTATATTGTTTAAAAATAAATAATTATAGTAATCAATATCGATGATATTGTGATGTATACTTTGCACTAACGTATAGATGTAGCAAATAAATTACATATCTACCTACAACCTTACTACTTCCTACCTTACCTTACCTACTAAAACCAGCGAACCTATCTCAAGTTATTATACCAAGTTGCAATTCAATAAGTCACATAAAGTATAAGATGATATTTTTCAACGTCAACCTTCGTAGTCTCAGTTAGAATTTGGAAATGGCCACTTTTGGTCTCACTTTTATTGTCCCCGCGTGATAGGTAGCAGGCCTCTTTGGCTATACATTGGGAAAACGGCAGTTTTATGGCCCAAGAATTTGTGAAAGAAATCGACTGTACAATCCAGATATTGCCTCGTGGAATTTTATTGCAAAATAAGTCGTAGCCTGTTTGAAATAGCGTTTAAACAATGGGTTATGGTATTTATGTAGCTATTTACAATATTTAAAGTATTGAAAGTGAATAATTTAACAAATTTAAGTAACGATTTTGTATTAACTCTGCTTCATTTGTCGAGTGAGGTAAGACTCAGCTAGACAACGGAGATCCTGGGTTCTATACCCGGGATGAGCAAGAAGCATTTGATATTTAATTAGTATGGATATTAATTTCTGTAGCCTGGGATTGGTTATGTATCCGTGAAAAGACGAGAATTATTAACACAAGCCATGTTGGGGCATAAATAACTTTGGTTAACTTAGGTAAACATGTTCAATAAAATCATAACATTAATTTACCTAACTTTATATAAAACCATAAAACCGAATACATAACTAGGTAACTTTAAAATTGTGTTATTTTATTCGTTTTCTTTCTACAAACTCGTATATACGCTTTTATGTTGAACATAAAACATAAGTAGTAATACGTAATATACACCACTCTGAGAATAAGTGCGGATATTTTCTATGTGAATATTTTGCCAGTCATAACCAAATAGGGTTGTCAAAATCCAATTTATACAAAATGTGAATAATATGAGTAGTATGTTACTTAATTATGTATTAATCGCGTTACGAATTTAGATGATACTTATAACATATTATATTAAAGATTATACCTAAACTTGGAATATATGATAATTTTTATCTCGAAACAACAAAGGATTGTTAACAGATAAAGCAGCGGGCTAGAATTTAGTGTTATGAATTATAAGTTTAGAAAAAAAATGCCGACAAAAGATTATTATTTTAAAGGAAAATAAAACACTGCCATATTGTGGAATTTTACGGAACTAATACATGTACTGATGTTACTATGAGCTGTCTAAATATTTTCAAGTGGCGCCCTCATGCAGGGTTTTTATTTATCTGATCAGGCTTTAGTTAAATTAATCGGTTTGTCCTTCTCTCGCACGCATCGACGTGATTTTTTGCGTAGAGATAGTTTATGGACTGGAGAGTAACAAAAACTTCTTTGTATCCCGAGAACCCAGGGGAAACCGAGTGAAATCAAGTAAAAAGTAATTATCATATTTTTTTTTAATAAAAATAAATATTTAAAAACTGTTGTGGTGCCGAGATGAATAAAAAAGCCTGCAAAAGGTTATAAGCTTTTCCATATTTATGCGTGACACAGCCCTATAGCACATTTGTATAAATTTTTAATACAAACAAAGATTCAACACATACTATTCACGTAACTAAGCAATTATTTTAGAACATGGAATCCAAAGCGTAACCAATGACGAAACTTTTAACAAAATGATATACGAATGCATTTCACGTGTAAATTTAAATTCATCGACCTTACCATCATAAAGTATACCACATATTTCACTGATAGTGAATTATGTTACCACCACTATTTTTACTCTTTCGATTCCCTTGGGATAGAAAGAGGAGGAGGATAGAACAGGTGGGGTTGTTGAATTATATCTTTATTTCAGTACGATCTGGAATCGATTGCACGTCCCAACGGCACCCATGCGGTTACAATGTTTATGCTTTGATGTGAGGCATGATGGTATTGTTATATTGTAACTTATTACTGAGTAATAAGGTGCAATATTTTATACATTGTTTTCTTGCGTACCTACCATTAATTATATTATAGATAGATTTATAATTATCTTTGTGAGGAAAAAAGAGAAACGCGTTTCAATTTGTTGCTATGTTACTAATGACTAGTCATTATTTATTTAAATTATACTTTTATATTACATTATTATACTATACTAGTTAAGCCTGTTTGTTTTTTGTTTATCAGTAGGCCATTGCGAGTGTGCGTATAGCAACTCACCAAAGTTTCATCGCAATCGGATAAATTTTATAGGAATGCATACGTTACAAACAAGAAATAGACAGACAAACATTAATATTGTATTTATAGATAGTAATTATATCAGTGTAGAATGAAATAATAGTTTTTTCCTCAAAAGAAAAAAGGAACCCTTATAGGATCACTTTGTTGTCCATCTGTCTGTCTATCTGCCTATCTGTGTGTCAAGACCTTTTTCTCAGAAACGCGTGGAGGTATAGGTGTCTTATAGCACTAGTAAAGGAATAAATCCGAAAACCGTAATTTTGTTGTTAATTTTTGTTTTGCGATTATAATCTTATTTGCAGTTGGTAAACTGACCGCGACCTATGTCGAAGTATGGGGACAACAGTTTACCAACGGCAAATTTGAGTTTGTCTCTCAATCTAGATTATCTTTTCGTTACGATTCCCGTGCTTCCGTGCTTCGGAAGGCACGTAAAGCCGTTGGTCCCGGATATCACTTAATTGTGATGGTCGTTAAGCTTGTTGGAGACCTCCTAGGTGGCTTGACAACTCCAACAGTAGGTTGACCACTAGCCTACCTCCACCAATCCGCAGTGGGCACGCGTGGTGGAGTATTTGCCCATTCCCCTTTCACCCTTATTCGTGAAAGGAGGCCTGTGCTCAGCATTGGGCAGATATAGGCTGTAATTATTATTATATTATATTATTTACGATTCCCGTGATGAACGAACTATTTACATACCTATAAGTTTGTACGGAATCCTCGGTACGCGGTATTTTATGAAATTCTTATGTAAAATAAATTTCTATGAAAAACCTTTACATGCCTCTTCACCTCTAACACCACCAACATCACCGTCGGCCACAACATCACCAAGCAAATATCAATAATTCAATTCAAACAAAACCCCTAAGCTTTTTCATTATTTACCCAGCAAAGCTCAGCTGAAGCTTTATCAAACGGAACGGAGCTCACAATCAAATGAAAATTAAACCCGAATTCGGTATCAACATGAGAATTTATCATTAATTATTCATTAATCTGTGCCGCGTTGACTTAATGATAGCAAAACAAACGCTCAGGACGTCTCGTTGTAATGATTTGTAGTGGGAATACACCATCTTATTAAGAAGCATATTGCTTTACGCAGACGAGACAATTGACTATGTAAATGTGGGATAAATGTAGTTTTATATAAATTAAGTCATTTGTATGTATTTTTTGTAATTCTTTACTTTTTGTTAATTGTTTTGTTTAAAATAAAACTATTTTTATTGCATACCAAATTATATTAAACTGAATAGAAAAAAACTCCCAATGAGAATTCTATTTTAAATTGTGGACTTCTTGTGGTTAGGCTATTTTTACAATAGAGGTTTGGTTACAGACAATATCTTGGGACATTCATCACACACGGCCATCTGATCCCAAACTAAAGCTTGTACTATAGAAACCAGATACCTGATAAACTATATACTGCATATAAATACATATATACTTATAATGGATATTTACAACCAACTCGGAACAAACAGATAGGTCCATGCACACAAATGTTAGTCCTGGGTGGGAATCGAACCCACGACCCATAACGTAGCGATCCGAGATGTATCAATGCAACAAATAGATGAAGGAATTAAACGTTTTGACGTACTGGTTGGCGTGGTTGGTAAAATATCCTTTCTTTCTTTCTTTCAGTCACGCCACAGACGTAAGTTTGATTCCCACACAACGTGTCTATTTATATGAAAAAGTCATATTATGTTATATATGTATGTATGCTTAGTTTTTTATAAATTTTCTCCACTCCTGCCTTAAAGTTAATTTTACTCGTTAACTAATATTATTTTCTTTTGTTTCAGGTGCATTTCACATAAAATAGTAATAGGTTTTACTATTACAATAATCATCATAACGGTAGGAGATATATTTTTTAATATATTATCTACACAAACAATTTATTGGTAACAGGTATTTACTTTTAAAATATATGGCATATTAAAGTTCGTGCGGTTGAAGTTAAATAAAACGCCAAACATACTGTTACAACCGCTTAATAGACTGTATTATGTTTAAATTTACTTTTATTATTGTTGTTAACACGACTCAGATAGTATCGTGTGGACGTGGTCACAACTTTCGGCATTAAAGGTCAACCATGGAATGGTTCAACGTTTTTATATAAATATTTTTATAATTGCGAGAATATTATTGAATTAAGTTGAATATTAGGTACTGATTACATTATCTTCATTACAATAATTTCCAGAAGATGATGATTGATGATCATGGACCCATTACCTCGCACCAAAATGTAAAAGTGAATTCTAATAATAGGTAATTAGGGACGAAATTGTATTACATAGTTGATTCAAAGTCATTTTACAAACTACTAAACATTATCAAGATCCTCATTTTTACGCTTCAGTGTTTTATTAGTTTTTATAAATTCCGCATGCAGATGCACTTGAGAGACAGTTCTTTTTTTAATTTGTCTGTTAACTAACTTCAGTCGTATTATCACTTAACCACGGTAAGAAAATGGTCAAATAAAACCATGAAAAAAATAAGATCTGGCAGTGGCATCTCATCCGTAATCCCACCCTGCACCGCGGGACCACTCAGCTAAGCTCACAGTAAACCGTGTGAACGAATTACAGTAATTATGCCAGCGGCCCCGTGAGTGGCCCCGTCGGGAATAATTTGCCGGTTTCGGACCCTTGTGAAATGCAACACCGCTGACTGGGGAGACTGCGGGGTGTCTGTTGGGGGTAACGGTGGACCACTGGGGAATGGATGGCCTTATGTTTAGTAGTTTTATGTAGGCAATTGTAGATATAGTTTGAATTTCGGTCCTAGCAAGTAGAGTATCGTTGTGGTACAATAGTATTTCAGTTCAAAAAAAATTGTACATGAATGAAAACATGAAACCTATGTATACATTTAATTTTTCCTCTAAAACTATTCACATACTAAAACTTACCGTTTAATAAGCATACTTCCACTTGAAAACCACTCGAGTCGCTTGAAAACTTCATAAAACTATATTAACAAACTACAAAAAATATAGTCTGGGAGCGAGAAAGAATCTGATTAGCGTAATGCGACCCACTGGAGTTTCAAAGTACCGTCGGGGCCTTATACGCTCGCGCCACCGCGAAATTTCATATCACTGTATCATTAAGGGGCTAGCTACAATACACTAGGAGCTCCCCTGCTCCTAGTTCAGGAGCTCCGTGTAATATTAGAGCGCATTGTAGACGCCCGGCATTCTCATATTTCTTACATCATTAAGTCGACGCATACGATGTTAGGTCGTGGTCACAATGGGAGCATGAGTGGTGAAATGAGATTTTAAATTTACGTTATTTAATAAATAAATAAATCATTAAGTCGACGCATACGATGTTAGGTCGTGGTCACAATGAGATTTTAAATTTACGTTATTTTTTAAATAATGAAATTTAGGTCTGTTTCATTGTTTTGTGATTTTTTTTTTCTAAATCTATATTTGTACTATCGTTGAGTTACGGTAATTGCATTTGAGAGTTAGTTCATTTCTAGACTTTGTATGACTACCACCTTTTCGTACTATTATTATCTAGTTATCATAGTTGATATTTGCGACAATCTTACACTTCAGATGAAATAATATTTCTATAACATAAAACTATCTTATCTTAGTGAGATTGTGGTATGACAAGTTATATCACTACATATTATAAAACAAAGTCTCCTGCCGCGTCTGTCTGTTTTTATGTTCGCGATGATCTCAAAAACTACTGAACGGATTTGGATGAAATTTGGCAAAGAGATAGATTATTGTCTGGAATAGCATATAGGTTTTTTTTATCCCGGGAAAACATTAGATTCCACGGGAATGCGGGTGAAACCGCGGGGCGGAAGCTACTAATTCATAAAAGTTTTTGTGTAAATTGGCTAAAATATGACGATGACTGTTGACGTTGTCGGAAAAAAATAAACATATTTTTTTTAAAGTAGGCCCACAGCGTAATTATATACAGTGGTCTATCGCGTTTGAAGTCCGCGATTGTGTCCCAAGCGAGTGTATGGCAGCTTGGGCTCGCTACTACCCCTCTTTCACGCCGCAAGCCCCGCACGATTGATCTGTCTAGACATATCCGTTAGTTAACTGTAAGAGAGAGTTACATAGAATGTGGTAGCCGTATATGATCTGCCACCCGTGCGAAACTGGGCGGTTCTCTAGTTAGGATCGCTAGTTAAAAATAATAAAGAAAAACAAAAAATCTAGTCCGAATAAACCTTATATTCTATATTAAGACTAAGCCTATGTTTATAACATAAATTTGGCCTAAGATATTTCATGTCTACGGCATCATTTACTCCGTCAAATGGCTATCTTTGTTTCGATCAAATGGCTACTTTATTGTTATGGCATGTAGTATCCTATTTGGGTGAGTCATTGACCTCACATTCCATGAAACCTATGTTTCTGAAGGCAAAGCGAGTATATGATTATTTTGACCTAGTCTCGTTAATATTACAATAACCGCTATAAAAATATACATAAAAAAAATACTATCTACCTAAAGGATTCTTAAGGTGTAGTGCGTGATTTTACGGAAGCACACTCTCGTTTCACAAGCAAATATACATCGTATTCTTACCAGCATAAAGATTGAAATAGCAGGATGTAGATTTCAAAACAAAAGATGAACACTAACCATTGATTTTGAATTTTATGCGCTACAGTTGAATTTGAATCTTGGACCTAAGACTTATAATTTATTTTCGTTTTAAACAATCTATTTTTGAGCATGGACTTAAGTCTTCATTTTTTTCTATAATATGTACTTAAGACTGTAATTACGTCAAATTGAAAAAAGTTTTTTTTTAAATCGATACATAAAATTTCCTAGAAAAAATAGGTCCCTACTTAATTTATTCTTCTCTTGGTATACTAACAACTCAATTTTGCATCCTGTGGTAAGAGGTTACCTAGACAAGATTCCTCTACAGACTACTCTTTTAAACATATAGCAAAGAGGTTTCACCGATAATAAGTTCAGGTATGCTGTATGAGATTCCAGACTGCTTAAGGTTCTATTTTATTAATTGACGGAAAAATACCAGTTATTTTATGTTGATATACATTAAAAAATGTCCTTTACTTTAACAGTAACAACTTCAAACCAACGTAGTTTACTTAGAAGAGAATGCAAGCAATTTATTTCACGCGGCTATATAACCTAGATTGTAACTTTGGAATTCACACGTTTTGCGGTAGGGTACTTTGCAGTACCCACGAGGCTGGTTACCACCCTCATGTAAAAAAACTGTAGCCAAATCTACCGGTGTGTTCCGGCAGCTGCACATGAGAACCAGTTCCTTATAGGCTTTGTGTGTTTACTACCATCGGCCGCAACATCGCTTACCAAAAGTGAGATTGTGGTCAAATACAGGCCTATACAAAGTAAAAAAAAAGGTCGTTTAGACGAGGATTAAAAAAAATTGTAAATCAGTTAAAACAAACCGCTTTTTCAACTCACTTTTATTTTTAAACAATACTTATTATCTTCACACATACAGTGTGTTATAATAAATTATAAATCCATCTTTTTATCACTACATATTACACCACCCCTACTATGATTTACAGTGACACAGTGTGAAATATTGCAAGGCAACACCCCTACATCCATGTATCGGTAAAGGGAATTTAAATTGCTCTTTTTGCGTTCCCTTTAACTCAATACCTGCGCTATACGAGGAGAGTGTACGAGTGAATGTCTATCGTGGTCTCGCATGTGTCTCGAAACAATATTTCTAAATAAAATACTTCCTTGAGGGACTGTGGGGCTTAGGGTTCGAGTAATAAGCGGAGCGGTTAGTGAAAGTGATAGTTAGGATATTTAATTTTACTAAAGAATACAATGTCACAATTAGAGATGTATTATTTAATTTTAATGTTATTTTTTTGTACGTTTATAGATAAAGAGTAAATATAATGTAGGTATATAGACAACAATATTTTTTTATAAAAAAAATTGCTTTACTGTTCTTTTAAAATAGCTTTACTGTTGATTTTCTATCATTCACCGGTAGTAGAATCATTTTCATTGTATTGTAACGTTCGTAAGTGCCTTATTAGGGCCAAAACTGAATAAATGAGTTTTGTTTTTTTTATTTTGATTTGATTTTCATATTATTCCATACTAGCTTCCGCCCGCGGTTTCACCCGCGTTTCCGAGGGATCTTATGTTTTCCCAGGATAAAAAGTAGTTTATAGCCTTCCTCGATAAATGGGCTATTGGATTTTTCAATTCCAACCAGTAGTTCCTGAGATTAGCGCGTTCAATCAAACAAACAAACACTTCAGCTTTATAATATTAGTATAGATTAATTTAAAAAATAATGCTTTTTAATGCACTGCATTTTTGAAGTCTGTAAGACATTTTCTATTGTCACTTAATTTTAACAAAATGAAATAGTTGAAATAGATATTTACATTCCATAACAGTGTACCCCTTGTTTACATACCGCTCTCGCTACTTACTTGATCGCTACCAAAACGCAAGAATAAAAACACAGTATCGCTAGCGCGGTATCGCCCGCATTATATTTAAGTGGGTAGTTTGCGAGAAAAACAGCGTATTGTTGTCGAAATTGAAAATAAACTCTCCGCCCGTAGTTTCGAAATGTATAGCTCTCACCCTGTATAATGTTCGGTGCGATTGTGTTTTGTTATCGCATCCCACCTTTGGGTACCGTTGTACATCGTATTTCTAGGCCTGTCTGATCTTTGCCTACGTCTGGAATTTATTACCTATCTTTGTGATAAGAAAAACTCACAAGTTTTAGAAAAAATCTGTAACTAACATTCTTTTATCGAGTCAGACGCTTATCTTAATATAGCAACACACCCTAAAGCCGCACGTCCACTTGATCGGCATCGGCAGCTACGTAACGGATATAAAAATCGATCGGCAATCGGCATGTGGACACGCAGTTTTAGGATGCGTTTCAGCTAAAGCGGAGGCGAGTGAAGAAGAGATGATACGTACAGGCATAAACCAATCAGATTATTTGAAATTCATATCAAGCGGCATAAAACATGGTGGAGCGGAGCGGGGCGAGGTCCTTTGATGTTAGCGATGACATTTGTGATCTCTTTCTCTATGGCACAACATTTTTTTTTGTTGTCTCTCATCTTTGCTTCAGTCCAAACGCACCCTTAAATCAATATTATCATTTGTCACAGCCCATTTTATATCAATCAATATCATCAACACAAACCATCAATCCCAATAAATATCAATTTAATGGCAATAAACAAAACTCTGTGCAAATAATGCTGTAAGTCATTAGACGGGTACCATACGTCGGTCTGTAGCGTCGATACGCCTCGCATTGCGGAGTGGAGTGCCTGCTCACTCAATCTGTCAATTAGTCATCCCAGACTGTTGCGTTACATGCAACGCTTTTATACGGCTGCTGGCTTTAAGTCTGTCTGACTAACCCATCGTTTTGAGTTATGTTGAGATTTTGTCTTTATACTTTTTTTATTGTTTCAAAAACATTGATTTAAATGATGTGAAAGAAGTTGGTGAAAGAAAAAAAAACATTATGCGTATTAGCATAATGTTTTTTTTTTCTACTTTATATAGGGCTATGTTTGACCCCAAACTCACCATGGTTAGTGGCTAAAGGTGGTAAGCACAGAAAGCCTACAAGGAACTGGCTGTCACTTATTTGGCAGCAAACACTTTGTTACACGTGTTTACTATAAACAAAGTAACTTGCCACCGTGCTGTGGTTTTTTCACGTTATTTTCCTGCACTGAGAGCTCGAACTCATTGTTGGATTCAAACCCACGACTTTAGTCTTACTCTAGTTTAACTAGTTCTAAGCTGAAAGTTATAAAATGCAGAAGTTTTAGTTTCAACGTATTGTATTTAGTTTTGGAAGAGTAAATTCTTGATTGTTACAAAAATTAATCGTCATTTTAATAAAGTACTTTAATGTCATCAATATATTTGTATTTTTTTTTAATAATTTATTCATCAGCGATTCAAGCAAAACTTGAAATCCCGTTTAGGATTTTACAACCACAAATTGCTTGTAACTTTCCTTAATTTACTGTAAAACACAAAAATTTCATATTACACAACGAAATTAACTAAATGGCAGACAATTCCAACAAATAAGTTTCGTTCCACATAAATAGGCCGCTATTCCTTGAAGCTTAAGGTCCCAAATCACTTTTACAACTACCCACAAACTAGCTTGTAAGTTTCATTGAATGTTAGTACAAATTGGATAACAAATCACAAACACGATAGACTGTAATATACATCATGTAATCGCACCGCAATCGTTTACTTATGTAAGCATTGTTGAAGCTATTTGAGATATTATCTTCATTATCATGTACCTAGTTAATTTAAGTTATATGCTTGTAACAAAATTGTTTAAATTATATCTAAATTCTTGAGTTTATGTAGTACCATTTATTGTCATTTCTAAACATTTAATTATACGGACTAATGTATAGGTTGGCAATACGCTATTTCTTGGAGTAATACTTAACTCTGTATGAAGTTGAAAAGCCTATTAACTAATTAATTCTAGAACTTCAATAATAACCACGCCCGTTATAAAGCGCACAAAAATCTTTCAGAACAAATTGGCCCATTCATAAAGTGACCTCCTCAACTTACGCTTTATTACCTACAAGACAAGAATTTTGAAGGGCCCTGTAATACAACGGGGAATTAATGTCTGGAACAAGAGGAAAAACTCATTAGAAAAAGCGTCCTTTCGACGGGATCGACTTCCGACGTTTACATTAAAAACAATGCTTTTATCATGCCGATGCCTGTGTCAGGGCTGTCGCACTAAACACCCTGTTTGATGTAGGTAGAGCTGTCGCTATATTTATAAAAATATTATTATATTTTTTGTCAAGTCACTTTGTTTTATGAATTGTGAACAAAATATCCTAACCTATGTACAAAAACCAACCCATTCAAGGTAAAGTTTAATTAATATTATAAATACCGTAAGGGCTGAACGAATGTGCTGGATGAAATTTAAGCCAGATTTGATTTGTAAGCCATTCATTAACTTTTAGGCAAAAGTAGTTCTTGACAGCCCTGGGTTACGCCTCACATCCGGTATTTGGATAAACCGCCTCCGGTGCCGTGGTTCTGGTACGTGGGTAATTAATTTGCTTAGCTTTCGCGTGAAATGGCAAGGGTGGGGGGGCAGAAGGGGGCAGCGGGGGGCTCGTCCATTTGTACCATCAATTATTCGTTTAGCACCACCGCGGCACACTGCTAATTTATGATGGTGCGAGTTTGACCTATTAATCCCTGTTAGGTAGGCATCGCTGATTGTTTAGCTAGTTGATAAAATTATATGTCTCTACTAGCTTCCGCCCCGCGGTTTCACCCGCGTTCCCGAGGGATCTTATGTTTTCTCGGGATAAAAAGTAGTCTATAGCCTTTCTCGATAAATGGGCTATCCAACACTGAAATAATTTTTCAAATCGAACCAGTAGTTCCTGAGATTAGCACGTTCAAATAAACAAACAAACTCTGAAGCTTTATAATATTAGTATAGATTTAGGAATAGTAATGTGCATTGGATATTTTACGATTGGCAAAATAAAAGTATGTTTTATTCAAATAGGCCTTCACAAACACTTATGAATAGTCTGACTCTAACTCACGGTTCGGCTGAGAAGGGCCGGCAATAAATGAACAAAAGAACAGTGATCTGGCTGACGCTATAAGGAGGCACTTAACTGTGGGCAAATTAGTTAGATATATCATTAATAAATAATAACCTGGGACATTCCTCACACACGGCCACCTATTCCCAAACGAAGCAGAGTTTTGTACTATGAAAGTGTGTGAGTGTGTGTGATTGTGTGTGTGTGTTTGTGTGTGTGTATGTGTGTGTTTGTGTGTGTGTGTGTGTAACAATATTATTAACTTGACTCGCAATTTTGTTTATTTTTATAAAGTTTTGAAGCGCGCATCCCATTCGCAAGCCTAGTGGTTAAAAAAAAGTGTCACAAATTATCTATTATAACTACTACTCAATTTAATTATGAAGTGTAAATACTTCATATATCACATGATGTTAATAATTTGTCGTCCGACCGTTTTGCGAGAGACTAGTTAAAGCGTAGTTCCGGACGCAGTCGGCTGTGGCCACTAGATAACGTTCAAATTGCACAAATTAAGCGATGTGTACATTGCTCGGCTGGGGCACAGGTCGCGCGGACGCTGGTGTGTCATTTTCGCATATATTTTTAAAATAAACTTATTTCTTGTCTATGTCTCAAAATATAATACAGTGACAAAATGGTGTATTTATTCTGTTTTGTTTAATTACATTGAAACACATGGATGTACAATCAGCGTAATAAGTAGATTGGCACTCTAGTGTCCTTTCATAATTATCTATTGACATTTTCTTGATAGTTTGTATGAAAATAATGAATTGTGTAATGTGGGACGTTAAAGTACCAATCTACTTTTGACGCTGACTGTACATTGTAAATGTTTTATGAATTTGGCCCTCTTATAGGTTGAAGATTATAGTTGAATATTTGACTATCTTGAATTATATTTTTCGGTATAAGCTACTATCTGCCCCGTGGCCTAATTAATTCGCTTTCCCTAATAATCTTAAGTTTTTATGAGCTAAAAAGTACTCTAATTCCAAAATATCTATGGGCCTGATTTCATCGAAATCTGTTCAGTCGTTATAGAGTTAAGTGGTAATAAATATACGCACAAACAAACTATCACATTTATGATATAAAAGCTGCCGGAACAGACAGATAGGTAACAGACATTCTATTTAAGGGTAGCCAGTCAAGTGACCACTAAAAAGTACATGCATCAAGCTCAGAGCTGGATTTGAACCCACGACCACTTCCATAGTTGTAGTTACAAGATCTCGAATACTAAATGCGTACCGTAACTACTGGCCCATAAGTACTGTAAGTGTATAATGTATATAATAAATTTAATTTATTGAGTTCTCATAGTGTTAGTTCAAACATTGGATGAAAAAATCATATAAGTTTCTGTGTATAAATGAAAGTGAAATAATAACTTCTTTGCCAATTGATTTATAACCCGTAGTCATATTTCATTACAAAAACAATAATACTCGCCCAGTTCTGGTTTGATTGCTTTGCGTATTTTTTTAATTCCGAAAGAGCTATGCGGAGCAAAAAATATTAATCTCAATAGAGTTTATTACCGAACACAGTGGCTACGGCGTAGCGGTGTAGCACCGTAGCACGGTGGCTCGTAGAGGCGGCCAACCGTTAAACGGACCGTCGTAAATAACGCCCCGGCTACGATAAATGAATAATTAACGGACGTTAGCCGTTTTATGGTTGTACAGAGTCTACGTTATTCGCTAGTGTATTTGATGCATTTGATTCGTAATCTGCTGATAGATTAGCAAACCTTTTTCTATACCTACGTTTTTTTTTTATTCAGAGTTTAAGTCTATTCATTGAATTAAAAAGTAACTCCTTAGTCAAATTTCTCTCAAAATTCAATCTAATATTTCTCAGTCACTTTGATACAGACTAAATATCAAATTACATAATAGATGCCCCAAAGCGTCTATTCACAGTATCTAAATATAATATTCGTTTCCTGATTCGTCGGACATAAATCCGATCCGGTGTCCAAAGTACACTCGCTCTGCCGTCCGACTGCCACCAAATTATATCGGTATATGTCCCACCGCTGGAGTTCAGCAATAACGTCAAAGGAGTTGAAAGCGACAAGTTAATATTAATAGTAGGAAATAATATAGACATTAAAATACTAGTAAATTAGTGGTTAGTAAAAATTAAAAAGTAATACAAAAAATATTTTGATAATCATTGTAATTTTAGGTAGTTATGACGTTAAATATAATTGACCCAACACGCTTAATAAAGTGGGAGTGGTCTCCTTTTTTTATAAATACTATAAGTCTTATACTTGGAGAGTCACGATGAAAGCTTATGGGAAAATAGCTTGTCATTGCTGCATCTGTTCTTTACTTACGTCATCTAGTTTTCCTAAGGGAGTTCAGTATGGGGTTCTTCAAGAAGGGTGTGATTAGATTTCTCAGGGTCGGCAATGTGCGGTTAATATCCCTTGTGTTGCAAGCGTATGCTTGTTTGCCACTTTAGTGGTATAGAAAAAAGAAAAATCCAGCTTTCAGTCTATGTGCTTTGAAAGATTGGATCTATAAAGCGTGACCCCTAGTCTTTGTATGGTTACATCCTTTGGTAATCACACTTCACTAACCACAGTGAGTTTCTAGTTTAAAACACGCCTAAGTTTACGGTTTTGTACCTTTGTAATTTTTTTTTTCATATAACATCAGAAGCGAGTAAATATTGTTAATTTCTATATCGCAGGTGGTCAGACACCTGCCTAATAACAAACGGTGGCTAATTTGAGCCAGCTCACGTTTCAATGACCGTCGAGTCTGTTCACTATTTGTTCGAAATACGAATCGGGGATGGCGTCAAATGTTACATCACACATACATACAAGCTCACACACACCCTCACACAAATAGAGCACATTAATATATTATGTTAGAGCATTGGATGCATCCCGATATTAGTTTGTAGACACGTTGATTAATAATAAAAGAAAAACTATACTTTTATTTAAAATATTCTATTTGTAAGAAGCTTCTTTATTAGTATTGATTAACTGAAAAAGTGCAATGGATGAGGTTTATGTTTTTTTTTTGCAGATAAGGAACCTTAAGATGGTTTTCTTTACGTGATTCTTATTAATTGACAGTGTAATAGTTGAAATTCAACTAAAGATTTAATTAAAATAAATCAATTGAAAAATCGTACTTTATTTCAATTGATATATTAAACCAATTTTTGTTAGTTGTTTCCACGAACACTAAAGAAAACATCAACTACAAAAAGTTGTAAAGGAATACCTCACTACACATAGCCACCACTCCGCCTAAAACGTATCCCACTGCAAGAATAATATATTTAAGAAGAATGAGAATTATCAAGATATCATCGTGATAGATTAAACAATTTATTTTGCCCCTTGCACACGATGCGGCAGGCTGTATTACGGACAGGCCGTAATGCGCGGTCGGGCCGGCGATCAATCGTTTTGTGACCTGTCGTTTAAATTCGGGCCGGTAGCCGGTCCGTCATTATCTAGCGATCAATGTAAACGGCGAAGCTCTTTTGGTAAAGTATTGATTGATACCTGAATAGGGTTGCCCTAACGTTTTACTTACGTAGTGTATTACTATAGTCTGCCTCGTAACCTTTTTATTAGTGTTGAAAGTCATTGACTATAATATATTTGTTGTATCAAGTAAACTGATATTCATTTTATTAGCACGTCCACTTAAATGAGTAGGTCTGATTAATTATGAATCTTTTTTTTTTTTACTTTGTATAGGCTTGTGTTTGACCACAATCTCACTATGGTAGCTGATGATGTGGCCGAAGGTGGTAAGCACACAAAGCCTAGAAGGATCTGGCTGTCAAGTGCTGCTGCCGGAACACACCAATAGGTGTTTGGCGACAGATTTTCAACTTGAGGGTGGTAGCCAGCCAGGCGGGTACTACAAAGTACCCTACCACCGTGCTATGGTTTCCTCACGATGTTTTCCTTCACTGAAAGCTCAAGCTCATTGTAGGATTCGAACCCACGACCTTAGCCGCGGCGTCGGACGTCACTACCACTGAGCTATCAACGCCTTAAATCGTATCTATAGTTATATTAAAGGAGAAACATAATGACTGACACATCAACGCACAGCTAATTGCATGGTCTAGGCACTAGGAAGGGTTTTTCAAAATTCAACCCCTAAGAATAAAAAAATATAAAAAAAAAACTTTATAAAACACATTTCCAACACTAAGAGTTCTACGAAATGTAATCATAAAACCGATTTAAAATGTTATTTGTTCATTTTCATGAAAATGAAAACTGAAAAAAAGGTTCGTATTTTGTGCGAATGAAAAAGAAATAGTATTTATTTAAACGACAGTTTATTAACTAGCTTATATATAAATCTACTTCGCGATGCTGAATAGCCTTTTAAGCTAAAAAAAGCAAACCCTTGCTTACTAACTTTTTTTTTAAACAGAAAACATGACTATTTGAATTTATCTTGTCCAATTCAAACTTTTTTTTAAGACACACTATAATGTTATATCGAATCGTAACTTATTTCATTGAAACGTATATATAAAGTTTAGTACTTGTACAACCACATACTTGGTTTATAATATTTCAAAGATCTTAATTCGCATTCTCCCCCGACTGACGACGTCGCCAACGACGTCAACACAAAAGACCCACTTCCACCCGCGACCCATGACGAGGTGAAAGCGATCATCGGGAAGTTACACCCTCGTAAGGCCCCGGGCTCGGACAAGATCACCAACAGAGTGATCAAACTCTTCCCAGCCTCCCTTATCATGCTATTGACGGCCATCTTCAATGCCGCCCTCTCAAACAATATTTTCCCACACCAGTGGAAAGAAGCCCACGTGATTGGGATCCACAAGCCCGGCAAACCCAAGTCCGAGCCCTCCAGTTATCGTCCCATAAGTCTGCTCAACGTACTGGGCAAGATTTATGAGAGAATCATTTATGTCCGCCTTAAAGCATTTGCCGATGCTAACAAACTCCTCCCAGACGAGCAATTTGGGTTCCGACCCAAACACTCGTGTGTTCATCAAGTCCATAGAATTGTTGAACACATCTCCACAAGTTACCAGAGAGGTCACATGACAGGCGCCCTTTTCTTCGATGTCGCAAAGGCATTCGACAAGGTGTGGCACACAGGCTTGATCTACAAGCTTTACACCCTAGGTGTGCCACCGAGACTCGTGACCATCTTACGAGACTTTCTGTCGAATCGCCTCTTTCGATATCGGGTCGAAGGCGTCCTGTCCTCACCACACCCCATTAGTGCCGGTGTCCCGCAGGGCTCGGTACTATCTCCCTTGCTCTTCACGCTCTACACGAGCGACATCCCTAGAGTCAGGAATACGCAGTTCGCTCTCTTTGCAGACGACACTGCCGTATATTGCTCAGGCAAAAGCCCGCCCGCGATCTCTAAGAAACTCCAGACCGCAGCCAACGCCCTAGGCGCATGGTTCCGGAAATGGAGAATAGAGATCAACCCCTCCAAGAGTCAGGCGGTTCTCTTTTATAGAACCGACCGAAAAAGACGTCCCCCCATCCCCGACCCAGTCACACTATTCGGCGAGCCGATCCCTTGGGAGAGGCAAGCCAAATATCTCGGTGTGACCCTCGATGATCGCCTATCCTTCGCTGCACACATAAGGGCGGTTCGCGCGCGCGCCGCCTTTGTGGCAGGACGACTCCACTGCATGATCAACGCCCGGTCTAAACTTGCCCTAAAAAGCAAGGTTAGACTCTATACCGCGTGTATCCGTCCAGTCATGACGTATGCGAGCACCGTGTTCGCTCACGCTGCTCCCACACATCTCCACACCCTTCAGGTGATTCAAAACCGTTTCATGCGCAAAGCCACGGGCGCCCCGTGGTACATGCGCAATGAAAACCTCCACCTTGACTTAGGTCTCCCTACAATCAAACAATTTATAAAACGCGCCTCGCGCCGATATTTTGATACCGCAGCGCACCACGCGAATCCCTTGATAGTCAACACTATCACATACACCCCGTCCCTTATTTCCCGCATCCGTAGGCCTAGGCACGCCCTCAGCGAACCAGACGATGCCACCACTTTAGCTCAAATCGAGGCTGACGAAGCCCGAAAACAGATACAAATGCGCAACCGACAACCAAGATTTCGTCCTCGCCGGCGAGGACCGTCGCGACGTCCCTCTCAGTCTCGTCCCGTTTAAGCGGCCCGAGCTGCATATTAGCAATCCGACCGATCCCCAAATAATTATAATTGTTTGCATGCTAAGTCCTCCCTCATTCCCCAGGCAACGTCCTGAGCCGAGGTCGAGCCCCACAGGGGGCACCCTCAGGCTACCGTTGCCCAAAATTATTTAGTTTTAGTTTTTAGTTTTAAGTAGCGGTTGAGAGCCCTCAGCGCTCACCGCAAAAGTCCGCGTAACGGTGGAAGAAGGTCCCCTGGACCCACCACCTTCCTGTTCCAGTCAAAAAAAAAAAAAAAAAAAAAAAAAAAATTAATTCGCATTATGCCGGTTGGCGTGGTTGACAAGATACCCTATCTATCACGTTACAGGTCGTGGGGTTCGATTCACAAACATGGCAGACATTTGTATGTTTGTCCTGAGTCTGGGTGTAATGATCTATTTAAATATATATTTGGAAAAATAGTACATGAAGGATATCAGTTATCTGGTTTCTATAGTACAAACTCTAGTTTAGTTTTGAATTAGATGGCCATGTGTGAGGAATATCCTAGGATATATAATTTTTTTTTATTGTATAGTATAGCGTCCACTATACCATAAAAAAGTTTCAGTTTGCGTGCCACGTCCGCTGACTGTGAGGACGGGCTGCTTGCAAGTAAACAAGTCTAGACGTAAGTAGAATAAAACAGGCATGTCGCGATTGCTTTACAAAAATGTAAATTCTCTAATGTCATGGTTTTTATTTCATTTCATATCTACTTTATTTACGATCGGTTCAGTTGAAGGCTTGAACTCAATTCGTGACTTCGGCCGATATGTACTTTAGGATTCTATATTTAGCCTTAATTCTTATAGAACGATGTTTTTTTACAAACATAGGCCGTTTGACCACAATTTCACTATGGGAAATGATGATGTGACTGAAGGTGGTAAGCACACAAAGCCTAGAAGGAACTGGCTCTCAAGTGCAGCTGTCAAAACTAGTAGTGCTTGCCGACAGATTTTCAGATTGAGGGAGTTAGTCAACCAGACAGGTACTACAAAGTACCCTACCACCGAGCTATGGTTCTCATGATTTTTTTTTTCACTGAAAGCTCAAGCTTTAGGATTCAAACCCACGACCTTCGTCATGGCATTCCACGTCACCACAACTATGTCTTCAATTTGTCAATGTCGTCAATATTCATAATAATTGTGAGCGGTATTTTTTTTCAGCTAAGATATATAGACAGATTCTACAATCTCAAACTATTATAACCAAGTTTACAATAAATTCAACGAAATATTTAAGAACATTTTGTCAGTAGAATAATAATGGAGTTTAAAATTGTATATAATATTTCATGGCGGGTTGAAATTGAAGGAAGATTTCGAGTGATTTTCGAGCAAGGTTCGCAAGGCGATATTTCACCAATTTAAGCTGAAGCCAAATAGATTTATTGCCAGCAGAGAAAGGTTTGATTCACGTTCACCAAGACAATAATCTTGAGTCGTTACAAATCACTTGTTACAGAAGTACAGTCGTTATCGAAAATTGTTATTTTATTCTGTTATAAAAGTGTATTTAAATTTTCTTTTTGAACGCTGAGTAAAATCGATTGTAAACACCGATGAAATGCAGGCCTTGTTGCTTTACGTTTAGATTTGAAATACAATAACTACAAGAAAATCGTGTCATCTCGCTCAATATTTGTCCACTGTATGGCAACCAATACTGCATGAATTATTTTCACGGTATATTGTCATTAATATTATGCTTTATTATTTTTGCAACTGAAACATTTTTATCACGTTTCGTCTTAGCCAAGCCAATTTTATTATAACTAATTACAAAAAAAAAACTTTTTTTATTTCTAAACTCTTAGCTTGCATACGCCAAAATTATGTTCCCACCCAACACTAGTCTCTTTGGTTTAACAAATTAAAAATAAAAATACCAACAATATTTTTTATCAATTATATTATTTGTGTATTTATGTGTGTGTCTAATACATAATTTATTTTCATGTAACATTTACCACTCTAATAACACCAAAAAAGAAACAAATACTATATTAAATTGTCCAGTGATGTTAGGATTTTTTTATTCATTAAGCGCTTTTCTGACAGCCTGTACCCGAAGCGCTCCCTTTAAACACTATGCTGTAGGTTGTAGTATAGCAATATCACAATAACAAATGGTCTGTCGTAGGTTTAACGGCAGAATTAATCGCTGTTTTGTCTTCTCCCACCACCGACCATAGATTTATGAGTAGTTGGCAAGATCGATTGTTGAAGCAACTGCGGTTACTGTATTATGACTGTACTGTGCCTTCTTTACAGTAATGCTTTCATTTCATCAATTTAGCCCATAGAATGAAGGTTTAAAATCGTGTTAAATTTTACGGTCTTTTGATTTAGATGCTATGTTACTTAGACGGAATTGATTGTTATGATTAAACCTTTTGATCGTTATCATAAAAATACAAGGTGTTCTTTTTTTAACATCCTGGTTTTTGAGTGGCGATTTTTCACAAATGTATTAATGCAAGTGTACATATTTTTAATTAAATAAAAAAATACAGTTAAACACTTAATATTTCCCTACAAGTATAATAAATTACATTTTCTCTGGCATAACCGTGAAACGTCCTGTATAACGTAGGCATATAAATAAGGGTAAATAAAATAGGGGATCGTGCGCGGTCGAAACTGCTAAATTTTCATTAAAGTGTTTTGAATGCTTAAGAAATGTGCATCTTTAAAACACCATGATTAAATATTTTTCACTTGCAACATTGCTTTTTGTCGAAGCTACTCAAGGCGAAGATGGAGTGAAACAGCTACTTTTTTTACAACTACCCGCTTTAAAGTTTCCAAAGCAACGGTCTCAAAGAGTCGTTCTCTTCACAATTGACGAGTTTACACTGCAATTGTGCTCTTAAACACTCCCGATAAGTTGTTACTACTTGTATAAGAAATGGGAGCAAAAACTAAGTGCAGATGTTGAGAATTGAGTATTACCTTTTTTATTTATATTTTTCGTATTATTGTATACCGAAAGACATATGATAAATCAAAACATTTGACGTTTAACGAAGAAGAAAATTTGAACCACAAGCAAATGGTCAGGACTTGTCTGAAAAATTAGATCTTCTAGTATAGCACTCCAGCGGTTGGAGATATCTCTATCTCTTACTATCGGTCTTCTGTGAAAAGGACAGTGAATCTCCGGTAATTAAGTAATTATTAAAATTAGACAGGGTAAATACTATATGAACGTATATGAAAAGGTACTTTTATTGAAATAAATCACAGCCACAGTCAATCCTTCCAATAAAATATAATATTTACATATAAAAAGTTCAAATGCCAACGAGCTACATTCAGTACCAGCGAAAGGCTAACAAAAAAACAGCATACACAATATATAATGTTTACTTTCAATTTGACACCGTAAATGTATTGTTATCAAACTAGCTTTTCCCCCGCAACCTCGCTCGCGTAGACTTCATATTTTTTTTTATATATTTTTTTCCCGTGAAACAAAACCTATTTAAAGCGCCAAGCTAAACTAAATTAACCCGTGAAAATCCTATCAAACAGAAAGACAGACAAAAAATGACTCTTTGCATTATATTACTCTTCTTTTATTACCCTCGATCAGTTTTTGCTAAATATATTTATGTACACACACGTTCGTTCTACAGTTTTATTATATGTATAGATTTCCAGGTAACAAGCTTTTACGGTAGCCTTTGTCGGGATCTCTCGATAAGCAATAATTATAATAAGGACTTTAACCTCGTTCAATAAAGTTCTGAATGAAACAATTGCCCACAAACAACATAGTTATCATTATGATACGGCGTAACTTTGAATGGCCTAAAGTTTATAATCGCGAGGGACAAAAGCCGGCTTTTATCTATAATCATTTGATTCTGAAGTTTAGTATAATGTTTAAAGCGATCGCGGTGCGATAGCAATGCGATATTGTTAACAGAATTTAGTTGTTGAGTATTTGTTTTAATGAACAAGTTCTCTAGTTACGATTTGGTAAAGGATTTATGATACAGAATTTAAGTTTTGAAACTAAATTGATACGGCTTTTAATATAGCTGTTTAGTTTGTAATAGATATGGTATAAGAAATATTTTAAATTGCGATAATCAATTTAGAAGCTTGAGTAATATTCAAGCTAACAAATTTTGAAGCACTATGCGTAAGAATCATTTTGATTCTTACGTACATAAGAAGAAATAAAACTATAAAAAAATAAAATTGTACGTTCTTCACACACGAATATCTCTTTAATCTAATCTTATGTATAAAATTCTCGTGTCACAATGTTAGTTACCATACTCCTCCGAAACGGCTCGACCGATTTTTATGAAATTTATGTGCATATCGGGTATGTCTGAAAATCGGATACTATTTATTTTTTTAAACCACTACGCAAGTGAAACCGTAGGGGACCGCTAGTATAATCTATAAGCAAAGCTTTTAGTCTAGAACCAGATATACTACTTGTATTTTTTTTGTCCTGGTTGGGAATAGAACCCACGACCTATGGCGTGGCAGTTAGGGAAGTCTAATTAATATTAGGTAGGTACTATTCACGTCAATTAAATTTCACATGTTTTTCACCATAATCTCAAGCTTAACTGTAATTCTTACAAACTCCAAAAACGTAAAAGAAAAAACTTTCAATCTCTCCAATGTGATAACTAACAGTCGTTGGCGACAAATTGTCATCTAGTGTTGCGCCGTTCCGCGGGACAGCCGCCGAATACGAACGTTACAACGGATAACTTTTGCCATAACCATTATCACTGTCCCGCCCTTTGAACAGTGTGTGGTACAAGTTATAAACTACAAACCAGTTGGCGTGGTTGGTCAGATACCCTGCCTATCATGCTACAGGTTTTTTTTTGTAAAGGCTTGTGTTTGACCACAATCTCACTATGGTAGGTGATGATGTGGCCAAAGGCGGTAAGCACACAAAGCCGAGAAGGATCTGGCTCTCAAGTGCAGCTGCCGGAACACACCAATACGTGTTTGGCGATAGATTTTCAACTTGAGGGTGGTAGCCTGCCAGGCGGGTATTACAAAGTACCCTACCACCGTGCTATGGTTTCCTCACGATGTTTTCCTTCACTGAAAGCTCAAGCTCATTGTAGGATTCGAACTAACGACCTTCGCCGCGGCATCCAACGTCACTACCATTGAGCTATCATCGCCTTAAAAAAAGGTTTCGATTCTCATTCATCACATTTGTGTGCATGTCTGTATGTCCTGAGTCTGAGTGTAAGTATTGTAGTATATCAGTTATCTTGATTTTGTAGTACAAATTCTGTTTAGTTTGGTATCGGATGGACGTATGTGAGGATTGTCCCAGGGTATTTAATATTATCACAAAGTTATAGTTACGGTGGAATTTTTTGTGGAGTTTTTGCCGCAGACGAGTGACAATTTAATGATCTCCTTCTGAACAAAGATAGATAATAATATATATCACTTTATTTAACTATGCAACTAAGTTGTCGAATCCGAATTGATTTTATAAACGCGAAAGTGAGTTTGATTATTTGTTTGACATAACGCCTCAACAGTACATCCAATTGTGATGAAATTTACCAGGTAACCTATAGCATAGAGTCCTCTTTATGGCCCTAAATAGACATTTATCTCAAGACGTGGGTGAAACCGCAGGGCATAAACTTATTATTAATATTTTATTTATAAATAGCGATTTTATCAGCTTATAACTATTTCTTTAGTTAAATAAAATAAATAAATAATATATCCAATAAATCACATTGATTATTGCTCTATTGCTGAAAGAAACAAAGGCCAACCAACAAACACACTTTTGCATCCGCTAATGAGAGAATTAAAATAACAATAATTCTAAATTTCGACTTTTACTTACTATATAAATAAAGAAATATTAATAAATAATTTCTTTATTTATATAAAGGAGAGTGACATGATACTACATTTTATACCTGGAACGCGGGTGAAACCGCATGGCGAAAGCTAGTCTTCTATATATATAAAAGACAAGGTGACTGACTGACTGATCTATCAACGCATAGCTCAAACCACTGGACGGATCGGGCTAAATTTTGGCATACAGACAGCTATTATGATGTAGGCATGCGCTAAGAAAGGATTTTTGAAAATTCCACCCCACGGGGCGGAAACAATTTATGATATAAAACAGTTCTCAGTTCTTAACTTGCACCAAACACCTTTATCCCACACTTTCTCTAGGCGAAGATTTTTATACGACGTCCCGCTCCGTTTATTGCTTAAAAAAGTAATTCGGGAGGACGAATCTGCATAATGTGAAGTTGAAAAAACAACTTGTTTATTTTTTTTCGCTTTCCTTTTAGGCCTTGAGTCACAAATGTAAGCAGTTGTGTATATATTTGGTTGGGTTATTTTACAATAAGGTTTCATTTGATAAGTTAGAATATGTTTAAATGATTTCATAATATCTAAAAAGGTAGATCATAAAAGCAAGATTATTTTAGGAAAAAATCACCAATACTCTAAAAAAATTGTAAGAAATAAAAGAAAAAGGTATTTGTTTAGAAATAAGTATATTTTTAATATTCGCGAGCCAACCGAATATGTTAACCATGTAACCAGTTCCTAAATTGTATTTAATTTCATGTTTGTGTGAGCTCAATTCACTCGCCCACACATTTACACCTAAGTATCTCTTTGCTTAGCAACATAATGTTAACATTTCATATACCTCTCGTTTCAAACAGTATGTCCCGTTCCCCTGTGTAAGTAAGCTTCCAGCTTTTTCGTTTGTATGTAATCGCCTGATCCAGGGATAGTGGGCGCTCGTTAGTATAATGGTTGTATTAATTGCCGGGAGTATTGTTTGCTGTCCCGGGCACTGCGGGATTAACGACTCCCGGACTAAAGTTGAGAGATACACCGAAGTGTTTGTCTTGTTATACCAATCTATTTGAACTATCATTGGGGAGGTTTAGATTTTTGATTTGCATTATTTTTGGTGATTAATATTGTTCACAAGATTATTAGAATATTAAGCGTAGGTGCTTTACAATACAGTGTAAATTCGATTGTAATAGGTGCTTTAAGATTTTTCTTTTTTAGATGATAGATGATGATAATCTCACCATAGTAAATGATAGTGTGGCCGAAAGTAGGTAAACACACAAATCATAGAATGAAACTACCTCTCAAGTGCCGCAGTAAGTGCAGCAAAGTACAAAGGTACTTTGCTTAACATAATATACCATAACATGTAAAGACATGTTATGGTTTTCTCACGATGTGTTCATTACTTCATCAAAAACTCAACTTCTTTGATGGACTCAAATCCACGACCTGTTCCATATCATGAACCTAATAAGTATCATCGCCTTAAAAAGTGTTAAAGAAAAGGTCCTGTAAAAAGTACAACGTATAGTTTTATATTTTGAGCAACATTCTTAATGTCTATCAACTTGTAATTAGGAACTACAAAAAAACTCCTCACAAATTGCATATCAAAGTTAACTAAGGGGCAGACGTAGCCAAAGCGATGAGTCAAACGCTATGAATTAAATAAAAAGAAAACTATGGTATGTTAAAACGGGGTAGCGTCGGTCGAAGGCACCCTTTAGCTTCCTTAATTAACGGCACTCTAATTAAAATTCCATCCATTCATCCGGAAAAAACCTTGCCGTTCTTTGCCGGATATCTCCCTCTGCCGTCTTGTGCACTCGTTGCTGTGAATCTATGTACGTTTGATAAGTTTCTGAGTTGCAAATTATTGTTGCCGTTTTTTAAACACACATAGTGAATTATCGGATTTTAAATGTTTGTGGCATAAGCGTCAATGGAATATTAAAAAATATAATCGTTTATATCAATGAAAATTATATCGTCATTATTAACTTTCATTTTAAGACCAAAATAGTCTGTCGCCTTTTCATTATTACGTCTTTAAGCTAATTATATATTTTCGGCGTCACAACATAGACATGTCTGACATCAATTAGTGGTAATTTCCTCCTCTCATCTTCGAAGCGTGTTCTTATAATCACGCCTAAATCTTAAGGGGATGAACAAATCGTTAAATGTAGGGGGAAGGCGGCCCCCTCGAGTTGAATAAAAAAAATACGCCCCTCTTAACTTTCTGTTTACAGATTAAAGATTTATTAAAAAACTGCTGAATAGAGCTAAAAGGCTTTAATGAAATTTCATTACAAGCTCTGTGGTTTTTTTTATAAAGGTTATTAACTTTTCCAACCGGATATTCAATGGTAAATATTTGAAGATGATTTTTATAATTAAGGCTTTTAAATGGTTTCTTATTGATATTATATAAAAATCATTTATAAAAGGTACATTTGATGTATTTTTTTTGTTATTTGCAATTAGCCTACGGACCATTAGGTTATGGAATGAGCTCCCCATTATGGTTTCATTCGACGCTACGATATGGGGTTCTTCAAAAAGAGCGTAAAAAGAGCACTTCAAGGTTGACAACACATTGGAAATCCCCTTGTTATTGCAAATGTCCATTACTCCATAGACCACTTACCATCAGCTGGGTCGTCTGCCTGCTTGTCAACAACATAAAAAAGTAGCAATAAAAAAATATGGACAAATTATTACCTTTTTATGCCTATTTAAGGCAATATTGCTACGAAAATCTGTAGCTGCTTCGTAGTAACTCTACAGCACTTATTCAACATGTTTGAGATTCCCTAGAACAAAAGATAATCAATTTTCTTTCAAAAGCTCTTATGGATTATCTAATTGTAATATTTGAGTAGCATTATAGGTAGCACATTAATAAACCTTTAACTCTATAGTTTTTACTCTTGTGTAAGAGTTCATCAGATACTGTTCCCCCCTTGTAGCAATAAGGCTACGAAACTACTCATATAGTATCCGCATGATGCCACAAAACCGAAGCTGCAAACGAAAGCAACAAATTTTGTGGCCTAAAGTTTACAAACTCACTACTCAGCTATATTGCGTACGTGGTTCACGTTCGAATATTGCCGTCCAGAATTTAATTTAGCAAACGGGAACTTGTATGGGCAGTAATGATATGCAAAAAGTGTGGTTTGTCAATATTAATTTTATGGTGTAGCAACAATTGAAAAGTTCATTTACATACTTTAATTACCATTGTAAATTTTAAATAAAGTACCCGGGGATATTATTGCAAAGATAATTTAATCATTAAAATAAAAGATCTTTATTAAGCCACGTTACATACACACAACTAAATTGAAATCTCTGACATTTAAGGTAAGCAAGGCCTTATTATAAGCATAAGCTTCTTACCTAAACAAATTTGAAATAAAAAACGTGTTTGAATATAATTTAACAATTAAAACAATTACCAATACTTACAGGTCTTTATTTTATTTCTGCATTACGAATTGTAAAATCTCAAAAATTAAATTCTCAACCCATCGCTGTATCACAAAATTAAATTAAAATGATGTATCAGTTCAACAGTCACTCAAAGTTGGCGGGCGAGTGAATTTCCATCGAAACTTTATCAATTTTCGGCATTGAGCGCCCGCGGCTCTCTGCTCTTGATCAATTACGACATCGTGTTTGATACCTACCTACTAGTCGTTGCTACATTGAAAACAAATTAGGTACCTATTTGCTGTCAAATATCTTATAATTAACTAGCGGCAGTTTTACCCGCGTTCTCGAGAAAAAAAATGTAGCCTATATCCCTCTCCATACTGTAGGCTATTTGCGTACCATATATCATCGCGATCGGTTCAGCGGTTTAGGCGTGCAAATGTAACAAACAGGCTCACATTCGCATTCGCAACGAATTATGAATGTAAGATAAATGTTATTAAATTATAATATTTCAAAAATTTATAAAGAAAGTTTATTAAGTTATATTGATTTTTTATACTACTTAGGTGGCAAGCAAGCTTACGGCCCTTCTGATGGTAAGCGGTTACCGTAGCCTATAGACGCTCATAACACCACGGGCAAGGAAAATACAATTTTATAATTTTCCCTGCCAGGGGTATCACTCACGCGTTGCCAACCTTGAGACATGAAGGTGTTAAGTCTTCTGTGCCTGTAATTTCTGTAATGTAAATCTGATATCTATCTCAATGTTTAGACTACCGTAGTTAATTTCACTCATATGGGCTGCATGCTTAGTTGCCACCTTAGTGAAATAAAAAATAGTCTAATTTATATTCAACCATATTAATGTAATATATTTATTTCCAGGATGTTATTAATACCTCTTATATTTTAACTTCAAATAAAATCATTATCAACTTATCAACGCCCGCAGTTTATAGTCTGCCTCATACAGAAATAATTGTGAAGTAATAAAGAAATGAGAGAAAAGCGTCATAACTTTTTCAAACTCAAAGAATGCCTTTAATATAACTCTATAAAACTACAAACACTTTAATACAAATGCAATAAGAAATAACTTGAAGTTATACACAAATATTATAAGAATAGCTCTATATTCTGAACACTGCGCGAGCAAGTGGCCCCACAAACACCAACCTAGCCAGAATCTTATTAAAAGTTGCCGTGCTCCTGCCATTTGTTTAACTTTTATTCCCGGACCATATCCTGGCTAGTACCGGATCGAAATATCCCGGGAATCTAAGTTGGAACTTAAAAATGTTACTCGTAAGAGTAAGTACTAGGTACGGGGTATGGAATCAGAGTCGCTGCTTTGATTTAGGTGTGAGCAGGAGTTGAGAAAAGTTTTTATATGTTCTAGATTTATAACCAAAAAGTGAATTCAACATAAAATCCTCATTCTAATTGGTTCAGTATACCTACTTATAAAAGAGGACACTTCTATTTAAATCTTTACTTCTATCCTAATATTATAAAGCTGAAGAGTTTCTTTGTTTGAACGTGCTAATCTCAGGAATTACTGGTTTGATTTGAAAAATTCTTTCAGTGTTAAATAGCCCATGTATTGAGAAAGGCTATAGGCTACTTTTATCCCGGGAACGTGGGTGAAACCGCGGGGCGGAAGCTAGTAGTCAATAAAACTATAGGATAATAGCTATAGCAAGCAAATAAAACCATGATGACGTAGCTAACGAATAAACAAAAATTGTAAAAAAATCTTTCGTGTTATTTATAAGACATCCATTTTACGATCCACGAACAATGTCTGACAACGTGACGTTTGTATAAAGAAACGCCACTCTGTTGACTCAACTTTTTACACTTGTACTTGATTGAGTGAAGTGTTTGTCAACTGTTGGCATTATTACTTCGGTACTCTGAGTTTATATTGTCGGAAAATGGAAGAGAATTTTCATCGGACTTTATTGACTCTGAATTCTAAAGTTTTCATTTTTATTGTTTCGAATGTTGTTGATTTTATTGATAACTTCACAAAATGGTTGTGTTTAATTTTACTTGTTTCAGTTTATAATCTGGCTCTGTGCGCTTATCACCTTTGGCCAAAACATCACCGCAGTGAGATTTACGTCAAAATCTATCCATATTAAAAAATATGATAGATATGAAAAATTGCGATACAATATATATAATGCTTTAGTTAAACCGCACTTGCTATATTTAATTGAAATCTGGGGTAGTACCGCTAAAACCAAACTGAATGAGCTACAAATTATGCAAAATAAACTAGTAAAGATGATTTTCAATTATCCACGCCTTACACCAACGAGCCAAATTTATCATGAAACCAAAATTATGCATTTAAAGCAATTGTATACCAATAATACCTGCATATTTATTCGAAAAGTTTTAGACAAAAGTGTTCAAACCAGTTTAACATTTACCAAAATTAAACAAATTACCCAACGTAGTTCTCGTCGCGCTAGTTTCTTAGTTTTACCAAAGATTAGAACTAATTATGGAAAAAAAATGCTGACGTTTGAAGGGGCACTACTTTATAATAAAATACCCTCGCACATTAAAAATGTACACTCATTTAATGTATTCAAAAGTCAATTAGCTCAATTTGTAATTGCGAATAATAAGTCTCCTCAAACATGAATGCATTGGATGAGTATTAAAGAAACGACGAATTATAATTATTGTTGAAGTTAACCTGTTGTTCTCAAGTAAGTGAAATTGTATTTCTTTATTGAGAATAAATTCTTTAAACCGAAACCGAAATATTTTATGTACATTATTTATCACTAGTTAATCCTCGGCGTGCATTACAATGCCACTTACAACAAACAAACAAACACAAACATTTATATATACTATAGATAAGATAAGCCACAGTTCCACAATGAACGAATATATTCCATAAAATACAGCCATCTGATCCCATACTATGTTAACCAGATTACTACATACTCTTTGTAAATATATACTTACATTGAATTTGTACCTCATTGACAATATATTAACAACAGTTCATGCACACAAATGTGAAACACTAGTCCTAGGTGAGAATCGAACCCACGGTCAGTAACATAGCAGTATATCAAACCCCTCACACCAACTGGCTCGTCATATATCACGTAACGATAAAACAATAAAATAATTATTAATGAATATTGCTCAAACAAGTAGCAAAATAATACTTTTCTAGTCATCAGTACCAAAAGTATAAAAAAAACACTAAGTGTCCTTTTTTGTCACCGAACCGAAACAACTAATGCAAGGGGTGTTTCGGTCCGCGGTCCGAACGAAGAGCGGACCGAATAAACTGAAGACTCCATAGATCAACATCAAATATATTTTCCTCATATTTATGACAATCATGTAAATCAATTTCAACTTTAAGGCGTATATTATACATGCATTTGTCGCACTTCATGCAAGTATTACCTTTATACAACTGCATCCAACTGCAGTAGACACCAAATCTAACTTCAAACTACAGTAAAACACTTTACTACGAGACACTATCGCTAAATCGCCACAATACTGTTTATATAAGTGTAGTTTAACTGAACTGTGGATATGAAAATATACAAGTGTATTTTAAGCTCGAGAACACAACGATTTCTATGATTTCATGCAAAACGAATTACCAGAATATGGGAATTAATTTCATGAAACGAAATTTTCAGTAATTTAAAAGCTACGCTATTTAAAAAAAAAAATATTTCAATACTAGATTCCGCCCCGCGGTTTCACCCGCGTTCCTCAGGGATCTTATATTTTTCCGAGATAAAAAGTAGCCTATGTTCTTCTCCGTACCATAGGCTATCTGCGTACTAAACTTCATCGCGATCGGTTCAGCGGTTTAAGCGTGAAAAGGTAACAAACAAACAAATTCTGTTTCGCATTTATAATATTAGTTAGAATAATTTCATAATAGGTGAACAAGCGTGACGTAACGTGAAGTAAACGTTTATTTTTAATTTACTTGCATGTCACCTCGGCCACAGCGGCACCGATCACAATATACTACCGTATGTTTTCAGAGCGGCAACCTTCCAAGCCGCAATATAGCCGGCAGGTGTGCGAGTTGAAATTGTTTCTCTTGTCCAATGTAAATATTAGTTAATTAAGTGTAAACCGGGAGCGAACTGCTACACTACGTTCCGCACCTCTTTGTTTGACTTGAGATTTCATTATAAAAATCTAGAGCTTCTTCGCCAGATGATAGTTTACATTTAAATCTAGAATTATATAATCAAATTGACAATCAAATTGAGGTTCTATTGAAGATATATCATTGCTACGATAATCTTAGAATTGAAATTTAAAAAACGTAATAGGTTTGTTATTTTCTTTTGTTGATATCATATTAAAAGTTGCTAGGTATGACGAACCCAATTAAGTTCTTAATAAGATGATATCTATACTAATATTATAAAGCTGAAGAGTTTGTTTGTTTGTTTGATCGCGCTAATCTCAGGAAATTATTTTGGTGTTGGATAGCCCATTTATGGAGGAAGGCTATAGGCTACTTTTTATCCCGAGAAAACACAAGATCCCTCGAGAACGTGGGTGAAACTGCGGGGCGGAAGCTAGATAAGGATATAAAATAAACTCCCCTATAGAAACTTTCAAAAATAAAATAACTCACGAACTCCAATTAAGTACTACAAACAGATATTTCCTGTTTATGAGAAATATAATATCAAAGGGAAAATAACTCACTATGGGGAATAACACCCAGCAATTATTTTCATATTGCAATTAAAGCAATATGTCACATAATTGGCTATTAGGTAATCAATGCGTGAAATTATCTACAGGAGCGGAAGGGGGGACAGTAGCTCTGTCAAGGACCCCACTAAGGCTCTCTTTCCACCAGAGATGCGTAGCGTGGGATGTGTTTTTATCCACCAATAGGATCGCTACATTAGATCTATGACGTGCTAAGCTGTAAAAATAAAGCGTACCTATTAGAGATGCGTATCTCTGGTGGAAAGGCAGCCTAAATCTTATTAGGATACAACTCGGCCTGAACTAAAAATAGTGAAATTTTACAGAAATGCAAATCAGTTTAGATAGTTGAATCACTATAGAAGTTGATGATAGGCCCCTTCGTCTATTTAGTGTGTTGCAAATCGCGAAGGGATGGAAAGTGACCGCTTTTGTTTTCGTGTAAAGTGACTAGTGATTATTTAAATTTTATTTGGCATTAAGTTAACAAAATACATTAATATGTAATAAAAAAAGAAATGGACGGCTGGTGAAATAAATTGAAAAATATCATTAAGGCTCCAGTCTCCCTAAAATCAGTGTTCTTGCGGAATTTATCAGAAAAGAAATATTGTTTTTTAGTCATCAGAAAAGCAATAAATTAAATATATTTTACGTTATTTTAAAGTGTGAGATTTGAAGTTTCCAATACATATTCACAACGAACGCTGTCAATTCCCAGCGAAATTGAATGGAATTTTGATGCATTTTATGTTTTATTTGTTTAGTTTCGGTAAATTTAGTTCAAATGATTTTTTGAATGCATATATTTTTTATTCGACAGATAAGTAGTTGTTTTCGGAGTGGTTAAAGTGTGATTTCTCTAAACCATTACTTTGTAATAGAAAAAAATATATGTTGCAAGGGTCAAATTCAGAAATTTATAACTTTTTAAAGCAGTTTAAATAAGAAATTGAGACGATTTTGAAAGAAAGTAACTAGATAAGATTATTGTAGAGGATTTGCCGACAAATGTAATCTGAATACATTTCTTGTTTTTGTTATATTTTTTTCGTGGCGTGTGCATAAATGAGACCCTCTACGCGTGGAACGTAAATAGAGGTATGTTTAAAGCCTCACAAAGCTAATAAAAGTGGCGTCAAATTAATAAATAAAATATGTATTGGAAATTTCAAATCTCACACTTTAAAATAACGTAAAATATATTTCATTTATTGCTTTTCTGCTGATTAAAAAACAATATTTCTTTTCTGATAAATTCCGCAAGAACACTGATTTTAGGGAGACTGGAGCCTTAATGTTATCAAAAATTTACATTATCTTTATACTTATAGAAATACAAATTAAATCAAACATAAAAATATAGGTATGGTATAAAACATACTTTTAAAAAAATAACAATTTAGGAATATTTGCTATTAATTGTTGTAAAAAATGATTATAAAGTTAATCAGAAAAATACGGCAATACAACAATAGTCACGCAGCCGTGACACGTAACGGGAAATAGGTCGAACTTCGTGGCAATATAGCCCCAAAAATGGTACAAACAGATGGCAATAAAGGTTGTGCCGTAAAATATTCATGATATTAAAATCAAATTTTTCACGTATCTGGTAGTTTCATCGCTATAAAGTTTATTGCAGCTGATAAATAATTTTATATTTATTGAGACTGGGTTTGTTTTTGTGTGTCAACTAGCCAGACAGCGGCTGTGGAATGTTTTTTTTTATAATATAGGTACATAGCGTGTATAAATGTTATTGTACTGAAAATTCCGCGTAGGAATTTAACTTAGACTCCCTTTTTGTTCATAAAACGTCCATTCTCTCAACTAACTAAATTATAAATAACTTTAGACATTTTTACGTTCCCTAAAATAAAATACTTGTAATTTTTCTCTTTAACTTATTTATGAATTAATCTCATTAGGAATATTTTCATACAGTTCATTCAGCTATAAATAAGACTTACCGCAAGAAAATACTCTCTTACACGTGTCACATTAATAAGGCCCACCCACGCGCAAAACCTAGGCTATTTCAACACAAACACTTCCCATCACTTCACTTCACTTCGAATCCAATCGCGCCTCCACTTTTCCGTATTAACATTATATCCGGTGCGGAAAAGAGAGGAGAGATGTGAAGCGAGGGGGACGGCAAATGCCGCCGGCGGCAGGAAAACATTGCGGGGAGGAAATCACGTTTCCGCGGCGTATACGCCGGCAAAGGTCGGCGGGTGTTCCTAATTTGCTGAATAATTGCGAAGGCTGAGGCGAGACTGAGGCAGTAAGGCAGCGAGTATATAAGGCATACAAGCATACAGGTGGTAGTGAAGTGAGCTATTGGTAAAGGGGATTTGCACTGATGGCTATAATATTATATACTATATTATAGTGAATGACGGTATTTAGGTTTGAAACCCAAAGAGTACGAATACCCTTAAGAGTATTTTTTATTGCTTAGTACATTGTTTATTGATAGTCCGTCATCTAATATTAAAATGTCATTGTTAACCTATATTTATACTAGCTGTCCCCCGGGGTTTCACTCGCATAGCGGTTTAAAAAATAGATAAGAACCTGTTCTCAGACCGTTTTTATTTGACAGCAAAATTCCCATTAACAAAATGATCCGCCATTTATTGTTACAAAAAATGTGATAAATGAAGAACCGCTCGACCGATTTTGTGCAAACTTCATATAAACCATCTACTAAAAAGTCCGAACAAAGCCTAAAAATTTGGTTTGAATAGGTGAGCCCGTTCTTGAGCTATAAAAAAACAATGAAAAGTGGCATTGATTTTTATATATATATAGATAAAAATTAATGTTTGTCTGTATGTCCTTTATAGACTCCGAAACCACTGAACCAATCGCGATGAAATTTTCAGACAATCTTCATATTAGCCCCGCGGGTGTTCCTGTAAGGTTTGGTGGCGATCGGAGTACTCGGTACCGCGGGTGAAACCGCGGGGCGGAAGCAAGCTATTTAAATAAAAATAAGTATATTTTTATATTCATTCATGAAGAAGTGTTACGCTATCACAGGTTTTTCGAAGAGTTACAATTGTATTATAATTCTTATAATACACTAATATACTTTAGTAAACTCCATTATAACTACAATGTTTCTTCCAGACTTATAATTAAAGGTAGATCACTCGTACCAAATTATAATGAACAAACACAATTTTAATTAAAATCATCAAAAGCAGACAGGCAACTTTTGAAAACAACGCAACGAAAGGCGTCCGTCCAAACTATGAAATTACCCCACACGACTTTGAAGCGCCGAAATCCAAAACAGAATAACTGTTCAAGGGTTCTGTAGCCGTTGTATGGAACAAGGCAAAAGTTGGACGAATGAAAATTAATGAAATTCTCCGCCGCAGCGTCGGCGACGGTCCGTTTACAAAGCCGGGGTGTCCGCATCCAAACGAGCCGAGTTTACAACATTGCATTATGTTAACTGGATATTGCACGTGTGAGGGGTGGAAACGGCGGTTCCCAGCATGTAGCTGGCAAGCTAAAGCCCGTTTTGGAGGGAGATTCAGCTTAGTTATGACGTCTTTTAAGTATATTTTATTGGATTTCTTGTGCATGTGAAATTGGTACGAGGTACGGTTATACGTAGTCTACTTGCTACGGGCTTCTAAGACTCGCTACGAACTGCTACGACTACTTAGCCGTTCTTTTTACCTCCCCGTCCCTAGTCGTAAAGAATCGTCTGTGTACAGAAAATCATCAAGTTTTGATCTCAAAATATTTTTTCACAAAAGTGAGACGTGTTATAATCTAACTTATCCAGCGACATTATTATACACCAATGTCCCGGCAGTGCTTCGCCTCTGTGCTTCACTTGCTGGCTCCCAACTTGGTCCCACTTTAACTTTGTGCACAACTGACCCACTGCAGATGGGAGCGGTATGGCTTAATACACAAATAATTACCGCCAGGACAAGTTTTGAGACTTTGAGTGGCTCTCGAGTGTTGTAAAACATGCTTTAAAAATATGGATGTAGTTTTTGAGGGATTTTAAGTACGTAGGATTGTTTGAGCGTATCTTTTTGTCATTGAGAATACTGAAGTTGATTAAAACTTTTTAATTAATGGCCTTGTTTAAATTTAATTTCATGATGAGTAATTTCAGTCAAAATACACAAATTGAAGTGAGTTTTTCGTTTCAGTACATTAAATGTAAAAATTCGTCACGTTATAATACTGAATAAATCATTATATTATTGAATACAAACTTCCTCAAAAACATGATATGCGATATTTTAAGTAAAATAAATAATTAACTACACTATGTAACATTTCCCTAATAAACTTCGGTCACAAATGAAAATAGTCCAACTCGAAACGTTTTTCCCTTGTTGCATAAATTTTGTCAAAGTTTTTAAAATTTTGTTTGCAGGCCTCCATAACATTTGTCAGGCCTTTTACTCTTGCAAACAGGTACCGATTCTCATTGTGACTATCGAATAAAAATTATTTCCCTTGATTTTTAGGGGCCCGCGAGTTGAACCCGCTCCTATTTCAAAAATTTATTGAAATTATTTATTTGCTGTTACAAAAATAAATACTTATATGATCTTTTTTTGCTCCATTACAAAAAAATATCTGAGAGTATCGTAATTGGCGACAAACTTTTTTATAAATAAAAAACAAAAAGTCAAAGCTTTGTTATCAAAACCCAAATATAGGTAAACTCTAGGTACTCGAGGACTGATGAATTCTGAAAGTCTAGTTTATATTGATTACTAGCTTCCACCCCGCAGTTTCACCCGCGGTCCCGAGTCCCGAGTGCTCCGATCGCTATCAAACCTTACAGGATTACCTGCGGGGCTAATATGAATATAATTGTCTGAAAATTTTATCGCGATACATACATACATACATACTTTCTCTATTTATATAGATATACGGAACCGAAACAAGAATTTAAAACTGTCGATTATTTAAACGTGGGAATGGTGCGGTGCACGCCCTATTCGTGACGTCGTCGATTTACTGAGCTCAATAAAAAAAACCCAATTTATGTTCACGTAATGGCCACTGCGGATAATTCGCGTTGGTTCCACGGCGGTTCCACGACCCCTTGCCACTCATTCCGTTTCATAATAAAACGCAAAGGGAGGAGTGATTTTTAAACTGCCAAGGTTACTTCAGTGCGTTGCTATTTTTTGTTATCCAACCGTAGACCATAAAAACTATAGACACCTCGTATCGATAATTTTACTGTGACGTAATAGCTTCGAATGTAGGGATGTGTGTGTCATACGCTGTCGCAGTATTCATAAATCGGAGAATGTGGCATGTTCAGCGGTACTATTTGTTTAGGAACGGAAATCTAGACCACATTCATAGTATACGAAGACTTTTTTTATCATGCACTGCAAAAATAATGTTAGTACAATATGTGATATCGTTGTCAACGTAAGGATGGTTTGTAACAATAATAAAACGCTTTCATGCGATAACTTTAATTTCACTATTCACGAGAAATACGCCGTGCATTTACTTTTGATAATTTTATACGTGAAAATATGATTCATTAAGCTAAAAACTCGAATCACGTTATGAAATAATCGACCCTTAAATTAAGCCGTTTTTCCAGGTCAGCTGTTTTCTGACCAAAACTTCAAAGCCGCACGGTTTGTTAGGTGATTAGGTACGCGCATGATTGGTAAGGGGAGACCGGTATATAAAAAGGTTTTATGGTATGAAGATATCTATATTTATTAAGGTCTGTGGTAATAAACTTTGAGTAGGTCACCTACAAAATGTACAGTTCTCAGGTATCCAAACCTACCTAAGGTTTGGATTTTTAAAAAAATAATTCAATTGTGCTGTTTTTGGATTGTAGGGGGGGGGGGGAATGTTCTAGCCAGAAATCTCCCCTTTGTATTATGCTGGCTCCAGAGCTAAGCTTGTTTATTATGATTCCAGATTAGGTTGGCCCATATACAAAGTACTTGCATACTATTATGCATGGTCAAAGTGCATTTTAAAATAGCACTACTGCATGTAGTTAATTAATATTTCAAGTTAATCAACTTTAAATCCAATTATCCATTTTGTGACAGATTAAACTAAAATGATGTTAACTAATTGTCTGCTAATCGTTCGTTCGTGATTCGATTTAAACGGTCGAAATTATAGATTAGGCAGGAAAATTCGTTTATGACATAATAGAATAATTATCTTCTCATTTTAAAAATTTAAAATAAAATGGTATTTTTTTTTCGTTTAAGTAAATAAGCAGTACCAATGTCAAGTCTTCAAATTGTACCAAATCTAGGGATGAAGATGGCAAACTAGAATTACTTAAAAAAAATCACGAACACTAAATAGCGCAGTCTTCCATAACAATAGAACTAAGTGAAAAGTGCCAGCACATTCAAGAAATGTAAGGCATTTCAATAATAATAATCATAGCAAGTAAACAAATATTTGGCAAAGTTACAATACTTGCAACTTCCAACCCTCAATGGAAATTATTAACAGTGGAATAACGATAATGGAATTAACATTAGGGACTGGGATGGAAAATATCAAGCCAAGTGCACGCGTAAGGAATACCGTCCGAGGAATCCCGTCGGTTGATAAAATACCACTTTGTGCGTGACGCACGATCAGAGCTCTGTGCAAGAAAGTTATAATAGTTGGATACTTTGTTTTGTGCATGTTTAAGTTACTTGTTACCTTATTTTTTGCTTTATAGTGTTCTTTGTTCTTTGTATGATATTTTATAGTATATTGAAATGTGAGCCTCAGTTTTACTAATGGTACTTACTGATTGTGCCAATCGATGCCTTACTTACTGCAAGATTAAAAACCTACCTACAGGATTTTAAGGCAGAAGTGTTTATAAAGCACATAACAAACCGATTTACTTCTAAAAAATACACATAACTTTGTAGAAGTTACTTACATTGTAACATTGCGTCAACCTCAGTGAGCCTTGAGGGACACTCCACGACCGAGACTCAAATGTTATTTTTCCTAACCACCCAATCAGCTATTATAGGAAAACCCAATTAGGACAAAACTGTCCAATAGGCTTTAATCAAGCCATTACTAAACGCTGTAGACATCGGCCAATAAACGTTACGAGCTGGACATGATGTCCAAAGTATCCCAAGAGACCGCTGTGTTCAGAATAGTTAGTCTCTAGAACTTGATATAAAACAAGTTGAATTGGTGACATTTGGATTCTCAAGTTATATAATCTAACCAGATTGTCAGATTAGAAAGAAAAAATCATGTTGAAAACAAACAAAAAAGCCCGCATAGTTAAAATATATCACGGAAAAATTAAGCCTAGTTTATTGACTGTGACCGGGGCTCTGAAAATATTTTAAATGTTATTCTCCAAGCACTAAAGATCAATTTTTAACGTCATTCCAACTTCTCTAAAAAATAATATATACATGATAATTTATTGAGTCGTATCTAAAAGATCTATGTGTTTGTTTGTCGTAGGTACACGACTAAAAAATAATTTGTGTTCTGCCTTAGTTTTCGAATGGCTTTAACTACTTAAAAAATATTGGTGATATGGTAAAAGATTCGTGGTTTTTTAATGTCCTTCGTCCTTCTACACATGGAGAAGGAAAAATTGAATCAAATATAAGTAAAAAGTACAAGCACTATCAGATAGAATTATTCAATTGTATTCTCCCAAACCGCGAAGAAATCTTAACGCGAATGTGCAATAACGATTCATCCAGCACATAAGCACCTACGTATAAGCTATTAAAGTGACAAGTGGTAACATCTTTGTTTACCACGCGTGTGAATATTACTCGCCACCTCGTTTTATGACTGCTTACTTACATAATGCCAAATCACTTTGGTAAATCAATTTTTTTTAAATGTCTGACTAATAAGTCACTTTTCCCTTTGCGGTACGATATGGGGTCCTTAAAAAAGAGCTCTCCAATATTATTTTTACGATACCAGGGGAATAGCCAATGATTTTCCGATTTCTAAAAGCTAAAAAGCAACAGACTTGGTCTCAATTATAGCTGCCGGAATACAGTACCTAGGTGCTTGTCAGCTGTCAGTGCTAGTCAGCCAGGCGAGTAGGTACTACAAAGTACCCTACCACCGCGACCGTGATAAGATTTCCTCTTGAAGTTTTTCATTTAAATAATAATATGTAATACTTAATAGGTACCTACTACTAAATAGTTTGAACTTTTTTATCAGATTCGTATTAGGTACCTTTTACAAAGACATCTTCAAGGATCGCACTCACCTATATTTATAGTAAGTAGGTAGGTACGTAACTTAGAAAAACCATTTGATTCTAATTATAAGGCGGTAACTATGTAAAATTCGCACAATTTAAATTGGCCGGATTAGAAAGTCACAAGTGTAATTGTCAGTTATAATTTTAAGGAACTAAATGGTGTCTGATATCGGGAAATAGTAGTTCAAATTTCTAACTACCCAGTTCGAGAGATTAGATACTAATGCTGTATAAAAAAAAAATCTCTCACAATGCGCGAATAATTCGGAGAGCCTAACTTCGCGCCGGCCATCTTAGATTGCGTGTATTATACTCAGTTACCGCCTTATAAAAGCTTGGTCTCTATCACCAAGCTTAAATACCTACGCAATGCCTTTCGTTATCCTAAAAATATTCATTACGCAATAACGCGCGTTCAAACGCGTAAAATAAAATTGTCCTACGTACATTTTCACTCTAATCTCGTTATATTTGCGAGGAAACCAAGTCCCAATCCCGTCTAATCCTTATTCCAGAACAAGGAGAAATAAATAAAGCAACAGCTTAAAAGGCGTTGTTTCATTTTGTGAAAATTCAATAAGTAAAAGAAAGTAGGCAGCGTAAATAGCAAAAAGCCTCCGTGCTACCGCCTGCGGTCACATATTTCATTACGCGACGGATACACTTTTGTTGCTACTCGTTTATATACAGGCGTTTTATTGAGCGTAAACGCCATCTGACCGATTTTTTTTAACACGTCCTCTGTTGCACGTACAATGGTCCAATTCAAGGACTAATTGCAGAAACCAAACCCACTCACACAGAAGTGGGTTTTCGATGATGATGATGATGACGTCCTCTGTTGCAAGTGCCAAAATATTATAATTTCTAGTGTGTTTTCTTCTAATCTTAAGGCGCTTTGTACATGGAGCAACTATTGCAACAATTGTCAAGTGGAAACTAGCTTTTTACATATTATCAAATGTCTATTTGGTTGTAGCAACTAACAATTTGTAAAGAAACCTTTCAAAAAGTTGATAGTTGCCTCAACTAAAGTTGCTCCGTGTGCAAAGCGCTAACATTTAACTGTAACTTAATTTAAATTAATTATTGTATAGGTATATCTATTGCTTTAGCAATTAAATTGATGTAGGTAGGTAGAAAATAATAGGTCAGTCACTCGTATATTGGTAGGTACGTAAATAAATATATTTAGGTACCTACCTAAGTACATGAAAATTGTATATATGTATTGGCTTCTTAATGTTAAGCTGATTAGAAGACTGGGGTGCCAATTTGACTTTTCCGGAATTATAGGTACATAGGCTTGAGAAGGGTCTGTGATCATAGGTAGGTACTAATTATTCATCCAGAAGCATCACTACTATTAATTTTTTTTGTAGGGTAGTACCTTATGATTATTCTTGACAATACCTAGAATGATATGAAAAACAATAACGAACGCTGAAACATCGCAACGTAACTAACAAATTGAAATCCAAACAACAGTGCAGTGATATTATAAACTAATAAAAAATAAAAAAATCTAATAAATAGATTATGAAAATATGCGAAAAAATGCCTGAACCGGACAGGACGCTGACCCTATAGATTACAAAAAAAGTCAACATTCAAACATACAGTGCGTGTGTGCGTGTGTGTGACAGTGTCAGGTGGCGATGAGGCGGGGGGCGGGTGTGCCCCCGCGCCTCTTATCAGTAGATAAGGAATCGTGGCGGGCCGCAAGCACCTCGGCAAACGGAGGCGAGTCATCACCGTGACCAGGCTGCTTGTGAAGCGGCCGCCGCCGGCAATGCTGCACTCTTTGAACGCACTCGCCGGCAAGATATCGCCGGGCGGCGGCCTAGACTCGAACGCGAACAGGCCCACTCATCCAAACAAAAATCACAAGACTTCGTCGCCGTCATCGCCATACAGCAAGCCCAAGTAAGTAACACTCTTCTACTACTTAAGGGTGAATTCGTTATCATCAAACAATCCAGTTTATTAGGAAGAAGTTCAAGAAAATGTTCCTGATTGAACATCAGAAGCTGACATTAGGAACCCTTTAAATGAAGATATAATATAGCTTTAGGCACTATGAAAATAACCTATTGTTAAGCTTTAAGTATTGCCAGTAACATCCAAACTATAAAATTAAGATACGGTAGAAAAAGCCTTCGCTAAGCCTGACTTTTACCACCGGGTACGAACTATAGTTTTCGTTCTAAAGTAAGTAATATAAGTTCAGTGTTAAATGTGTATTGTGAATGCATTGCATTTTCCAAACTAATCCAAAAGCACATACCTACAAAAAAAATATGTTCTAAAACAAACAAAAATTATAGAAACTAGGGTGTTGCCATGTTGGAAATTTCTAACCAACCACAGCAATAAATGCTCAAAAACTGAAAACTCATTGTCTAATCTTGTTAAATTTGCACATTCATTAAAATAAGGCTGGTAGTTTTATTGTGAGAATGGTACAAAACTGAATGGATAGAAGTAGCCAAATTGTGCGTAGCATTTCCTATAATATACAGGTTGATTAGCTTTCATGGTTGTAAATATTTATTAATACAAGCAACGTTTACTATAGTGTAAACATAGAAAGCGCGAAAATAAGATAGCTAAATAATTAAAAATCACTCTGTACAATCTAAAATAATTTATTTTATACTTACTTCCACTTCGCGATTTTACTTGCGTTTTCGAGGTATCAATTGCTTTACCGGGATAAATGTAACTTATATTTTATTCCTCATAGCCTCATGGGATATTAACAAACGTCTAAACAACATAACACCCAAACTTTCGCAATAATAGGATTAGTACGCTACATGCATCAGAGTCGCAGAGATCGATTGAATTATCTGCAACAATTTTTATGACATGGCAACATTTATTGGATTGTTTACAAAGGTTTACTACGGATTTACGGAGTAAACTGACTGACTGTTGATATATCAACGCACAGCCCAAACCGCTGGACTAATTAAAACGACGCAAAAGAACCTTATTCCAAGAAAAAGTTTATTTAATACTATTTGTTCACAATTAGTATAATTATTTCCCTAAATAAGTAATATTTAAATAAATAAAAGTAAAATCTCGTGTCTGAAATCTACTTAGCAGCCGATTCATAACAATCTATTTTATTCATTTAATTATAATAGGTACGTTGTATATATAACTGTATAGGATTACCTCGCTACTTAAGCAATGTAAATTAGGTTCAATTAATTACAACATCTAAGGGGGTTAGTTATGTTGCCAGTCAATAACAAGGTCCATAATTTCAACAACTGAACTCATTTGTTATTACCAATTTGATTCCGGCCAAGTTTGCTAAAGATGAAAGTCTGTTTTCAGTTGTTTTTGGCACTGATAGTAAAGTTACCAGGATTGGGACGCTGAATTGCCAGCTGCGTGGAGTTATTGCCCTGATTATTTGCAATTAAGTGGGGATGACTAGACTTGTTTGTTTTGTTAAGCATTTATGTGCCAACTGTACCTAAGTACTGAAAATGCAGACGTTTGGCGTATGTTTAGTCATTTACAGGAATTCGAGTAATTAATTTCATCCTAATTGATATGAACAAGTGTGTTTGGATGTTTTCGACTTTATTACAAGCGGTACATAGATCAAAATTAAATGCATCTTTAAAATCTTTAAAGGAAAATGTCGTTTTGTTCAATAGCTATTAATTAAAAGTTTTATTTATAGCATAAATAATAGAAAGTTTACCGGATTCTTAAATTCAATCGGTTCAATTCGGTCAATTTGCAAAACTGGGTTAAAAATTTATGACGTCAGAGTGATTTCTCAATAGTGACGTCACTACCTCCAAGATTAGCCGCGCTAATCTGTGGCGCGGGCAAATATTTGCGAAAGGCGACAGTGGCGTCATCCCTCTAGGATCACGAAAATATGCTAGTATTTTTAACCTTATCCAGTAGTTTATAAAGAGCAATATATTTAGGATTGGTATGTTTGTGAGTCGTTGACTTTGTGATCAGAATAGACTAACTTTTTTTTCTTTTATTATGGACTATTAGTTTTGAGTTTACGAACCACTCTTAGTCAATCAGACAGTCAGGACTTCTTCTTTTATATATCGGCTTGTGTTTGACCACAAAGACCTCACCAAGGAGGTAAGCTCACAAAGCCAAGAAGAGAACTGGTCCAGTGCAGTTCCCGAAACAGACTGTCAGATTTTATGCAACAGAATTTCAGTTTAAGAATGATAGACATCCAATTAATAATATACTTACTGAGACAATAGAAGTATTTTCAAAGAGTGTATTGAAATATTGAAATTATTTCAACAATCCAAGTGAAAACAAACAGAAGACACAATATAATTAACTTTAATTAAAACAAAAAAAATCTATTGCCATAAAACAATGTTAGAAGCTAGTGGTGCTGTGGCAGCAGAAAACATTGATGATTCAGGTTATTTGCTAATCGATATAAGTCGGAATATCTTTACTTACACCACTATTTTTGGCGGTAACTAGAGAGTATCCCAAACCTCAAAATTTCTTACCGAAGAAAACATATTTCCAACTATTACAGAAGTTACTTTTATCATCTTAAACATATGACCATGTTCAATCCCAATCTAAATAAGGAACAACAATTTTATGATTATCTGATAAGATACTGCTGTATTGTAAAATATATAAGTGTTGAATTACTGAAGTAGTAATTCATCAGTCTGCTTAGTTTGGGGTCAGATGGCTAGTGTGAATGTCCCAGAAAAAAAAAGTTACACAACCAAGACAGTTAACAGCCTCAATTCTTCGCCAGAAAATTTAGTCAAATAAATATTTTACGGGTTAAGGAGATATAAGACCGTTTTAGAAACTAGCATAATAACAAGTAATATAAGTGTTATCAACAATGTAAATAGTTGCCTTGCATGGTGCGTGATAAGTGATTAGGTATTCTTGAATCATATCAATGATAGCCTAGTTTCGTATGCCACAACCTGTAGTTGGACAAAAAGGTTCATGGTTTAGTTGGATATGTTTTTGGAATCTTTAAGGCTATGATAGCATAGTGGTTGTGATGTTGAATACTGCTGCTGCTATCTTTGGTTTCTAATCCTATAATGAGCTAAAGCTATCGGTGAAGGAAACATCGTGAGGAAACTATAGCACGGTAGTGAGATTCTGCCAGTTGCGCTTGAGTGCCAGTTCCTTGGAGGCTTGGTGTGCTAACTACCTTTATCCTCATAATCACTTACCATAGTGAGATTGTGGTCAAACACAAGCTTATACAAAGTACCTAAACAAAAACAAAAATAAGAAACATTATAGTCAACAATTGCGCTGCGTCTGTTAGTGTACACTCTCACTCAAAAAGCAGTGCATATACTCTTGCGCATAAATCAAAATCTTGACACTGACGTACGTGGCAGTCTGACAGACCCTTGCTATCGTCTGTGTGATCTGTCGCCGTGTCTGTCTACGTCACACAATGTGTCGCCGGTCATGTCGTCGACGTCTCGCGACTTTATTATTATTCCGTGGACGTTATACCATGGGGTTGAGCCACGATTGTCTCTCCCTCTTGTGGGGTAGCCATTGTGATATTTAATGATGGACTTTTTATTTATTCCTAAAAATCTTAGGCTTTCGCAAGATCAATAGTATATTTTAGTATTTTTTTACAAAGGCATGTAGTTTATATTTAATCACATGGGTTAACTCCCAACAGTATCTTGTTGATTTATTTCTCATCTACTATTTACGAGTATCAAGTCAGGCCAATAACCACCGCTTCTCGGAGCATTTCTTTCCACCTTAAACTGTTTGTTGCAAAACTCCTGTAAATATGGTTGCCCTACTCCCATGATATTTGTATGGTGAACGCAACGTGCGACTTGATGTAGAAAAAAATAGCATGTATGCTTATTGCTTTTGATAGAAAATATAAATTACGTGAGCTGAAAAATAAATAAATTATTAATTAGTTTTCTGTACTGTACATTTCAATCTATACAAATAAACAAATTTGAAGTCTGTTTGTAATTTCAAAATCACAGCTTTTTACTAAATGCATATATGTAAAAGAAATATACACTACGTATAACAAAAGAACATTTTTTATTTTTTTTGTCGGTATGTCTGTTTGTTCCGGCTAATTTCCGAAACGGCTTGACCGATGTTGACTTTCTCTGGCAGATAGCTGATGTATAAGGAGTAACTTAGGCAACTTTTATTGGTTGTAGGATATTTTTTATGCTGGAAACAAGGGTGAAACTGCAGCGAACAGCTAGTGTGAAATAAAATTATCAATTGAGCGTTTCCAAATCAAAAATTATAAAGATTTAGATAGCTTATATTAGGAAAATTCATGTTTCTCTTTTGTTACTCTCTATCTAGTCAAAATAGCCAGAATATATTGTAATATTTTATCCATAGAAAAAAATATATAAGACACAAAAAAGCCTCTTGATTAACTATGAGATATCAGTTGGTAACATTTTCTTTTATTGTATTTCGTTCATTTTATTCGTCTCTCGGATATATTTAAGCTTATTCAAGACCTTTTATATGTCCTTTGGGATTAGGCACTACATATACCTACGGATAATTTATCATTCACATTTAACAGTGAATATGTGTAGGTATACTTACTGAGTGGATTTCTTGAAATTCTACGTTAGACTAGATAGAGGTTAGATACCCTGCACCGCGCCACAGGTCGTGGGTTCGATTACCAAGGAACAAACATTTTTGTACCAATGTCTGTTTGTTTTTAGTCATGGTGTTTATCTATGAATATAAATAAAAGTGGTAAATATGTAGTAGGTATATTAGTTAATTAATTAACATGAGCTTTGCTTGGTTTGGAATTAGACGGCCGTGTGAGAAAATCCATGATTTATTTACTTGTTTATTTATTTCTTTTACTATGGGACCTAATAGTAAGTAATAGTTTATAACTAAAACTTTTTCTTGCACTTGTGATACATGGATATTTATACATATATAATGATAATCAGTTTGTTTGTTCAGAATTAGTATCGTAGTAAAATTTGTTTAGAATGATGAACAAAGGTTTCAAAAATATGACTAGAGGTATACAGGTTGACTTTTTAGTCACTAGCTATACTTGCAGGGGTGGAAGTACTCATCAATATGAACAACTTTTATTATTAGACTAAGTGTGAAATCATGAAAAAAATATCAGCTGTTCCATACAAAAGTTTAATACCTACTCGACCAAAATGTATGAAGCAACCATTTCATTTTACGCGATCTCAGAGTTGGTCCTATAATAAAAGTTGTTCATATTGATGAGTACTTCCACCCCTGCAAGTATTGCCAGTGACTAAAAAGTCATCCTGTATACACGTTGTAGGTATATAAAATAACTGCCAATTGTATTGCATTGCTTTCTTATAGATATGACTAATTTGAACCCAATAATAGTGATTTGTTACAAAAATGTAAGAATGGACTATCATAATCTAGGGTTGGGAACATTGGAACTATGTTCCTATCAGTTTCTATTTGAAACAGGTTTCATATCGATAGAATTATTACTATATCCATAATTTCGTCCTTCGCTGATAACTCATGTTTACTGTAGAATTCGAACCGCGACCTCCTTCACGATATTTGAAGATACTGCCATTAAACTATCATTGAATAAGACTACCTGTCCACTTGTGTGAAGCGAGGATTTAACCAATAGACTTGCTCATGCCCCTATTTCAGCGCAGGCCGCCCGGCCCTCGTTAGTTTTTGTGCAGATTTATTTGTTACAATTTTCTCGCTCGCTTCGCTCTGGTGGACAAGTAACCTAAATCAGAAACTTATAGCAGAGCTGTTCTTCAATAGTTTTCATAATAAGTAGGTACCTACTTAACGGTATTTTAATGATTGGTATATATTTTCATAAAATATCATTACCTACAGGCAACAAAGGTGTAATATAAAATCGAACACCATTGTAATATTATAAAAACTCGTGAAATATCGTATTGGAAAGGTGGGAAGCAAAACAAATGTTGATAAAATTAATATTGTAAAGATAAACGCATCCCTATTTGTAATATCGGAACCCCCGTAGCATGTATGATGGATATCTATGGTGAAACACATGGATCAATAGATAAGTCCTTGATAACGTATGTTTAACCAGAATTCTGTACTAGTTATCATGTAATGGGTACACGCCATCAAACACAGTACAATAAATCTATAGTATGCCATACGATTTATAAAGAAATAGTTGGTACGTTCCTACCTAAAATAATTTTCGATTAGAATTAAATACGTATTTCTCAGAATTGACGAAATAAATCTACATATATAATCAACGTTGATTTAAAGAGTCAAGAAGAAAGACATAATAATAATATGAAGACATTATATGAGGATATATGGCGATGGAAAAAATACCCAAAACTAAGGATAGAGGTTCAACGTTGATTTTTTTTTTAAATCAACCTTGGACATAGGTCATTTATTTCTTCATAAATTTGCTCCCCAACCCTCTCGTCTTCGCTAATTGTACATATATCAGACATTTGGCGAAATATATAGCGAATGTACATGGTAGTATAGGAAATGTAGGCAATATTTAAACATGTTGTTTGCTTTAATATAACTGTATATTTAGTGTTTGTTGTTATATGTTGTTGCCAGTAAACCTGAATAAATAAATATTCTGTAAAAATGTTTTGAATTTTATAAATATATCAAAGATGAAATCAATATTTAAGTCTCAACGCCTCATATAACGATGTACTATTTCATAAAATATAATTAACGTAAAATTACAGTTAAATCAAACCGACTGAAAGACTGGCATAATCCTTAGATCACATATATTTTAAGACATAATCACATATCCATGATCAGAATCTATATAGCTATTTACGTACATATTTAAACGAGATTATGCTTCATTCCGATATTTTTTTAAAGGAAAATTAACCTTATTTACTTCTTATATAGAACTATAAATAAAAGTAACAAGTTATGATAAAGTACCCGCGAGAATTATCACAAAGTGCACACGAGAAAATAATAAAAATATAACGCAAATCACGGGTAGTGCAGAAACAATGTTTTAAACCCAGTGTTTTAATGCAATACGTACTAATTCTCAGCCTGTGGCACCACTATAAACTCGTCGCGTTTGTTGATTGACTTTGATAAGAGATAAGGCGTCTCGTAATCAAACGATGTACACCCTTATCAGTGATAGCGTTATGGCAAACAAGTGCTCCAAATATGAAGTGTGGAAATTGGGATTTTCGAGAATAATGAGGTATATAAACATCTTAATTTTTAACGTACTATCTGGGATAGAACTTTGTGAAATTTGCTGGCCTAGCGCGCACTTTTATTTAATAATAATATTATGTATAGGTACGGCGCGTTATATAGAATTGCGGTAAAATAATCGAGTAGATATAGGTACAATCGTATCGCGCTCGTAGCCAGACATGAGCTAGTTTTCAATTCAGTGCCAGTTTCTAGGCTTTGTGTGCTTACCACCTTCGGCCCCATCATTATTTACCGCAATGAATGTAGTTCAAACTTAGGCCTATGTACGTAATATAAAAAATATCCGGTGCTCGACTGTCAGTCCTGATTTATTAGAAAATAACTATGTACCTAGATAATAAGTAATTTTATAAGATATGTGTAGCTTGAATGTTAATTTATTTTGATGAAAGACCTGAAGTTGACAACGAACGAAACTAAAATTGACATTTGTGAATTTGTGTAGAACATAACCTAAAAACTTTTGTCATTATTGCTTCTTTGTTTGTGAACTATTGAATTGTATACCTTATCTCTTTTGAAATAAAACCATTTTTTTCTTTTACATAAATGTCAACCGCACAGTGTGATACAAAGCAAAATGGTGCAATCCCTTGGGAATTGCATAAACTTGATTTTCCAAACAAATTACATTTTCATATTATGTATGTAATATTTTATGTTAGGTTTCTGGAAGATTTACATGCACTCCATAAAGATATTTACAATTATATCTAATATTGCTTTATAATAAGATAGTACATGCTCAAATCACTGACCCATAACTTGTATTCTTAGGTTACCTAAATAAAAGGATTTACGGTTTTTAATGAAGGAAAATATCTGTTGATTATAAAAAATGTGTTTTAATATTTTTTTTATTTAATGTACTAACTAGCTACCCACTAGGTTTTACCTGGGGTACACGCGATGAAAAGTACTCTGTGTCCTATTTTATGTCTTAAAGTGACAATATACCAAATTTCATGAAAATCCGTACAGCCGCTGCTGAGCTGAGTGAGAGGTAACAAACACACTAAAGGCCGCTGCATACGTGAATGGTTTTTATACGGACGGGACGGGACAGGAAATTTTGGAAATATCGTTACTCACAAAATGTGCGTGCCACGTTCCCATCATAATATTACAGTAGGATAGGATATAGTAGGGTGTTTCTAGTTTAAAGGAGTTATATTTTAATAGATTTTATGTGACGGGCCGGTTGGCTTGGTTGGTAAGATACCCTACCTATCAGGCTTACAGGTCGTAAGTTCGATTAACGCCCAGGACAGATATTTGTGTACATGAACATGTATGTCCATGTGTAATTATTTATATTTAAGTATGTATTAAAATATGTAGTAATTATACGCTATTATTCTGGTTACGGGTACAAGCTCTGCTTAGTTTGGGATCAGATGGCCGTGTGTGAGGAATGTCCCAAAATGTTAATAGCTTGGCCACATCATCACCTACCATAGTGAGATTGTGGTCAAACACAAGCCTATACAAAGTTTAAAAAAAAAAAAAAAATTGTATGTATTATTTTGCTACAATTATTTAACTGTCAATATACATTAACTTTACATCAACGTAACCTATTTACTTATGTTTTGTATAAATAAATAATATTTTCATTTGTATTGTTGCAGTGGGATGAACATCACGAACAATAACAACCATATTAGTATAAACAACAATAACAACAATGAGGAGAAGCCCGACATGCCCGATCCTGATTACATCAAGGTAAATTCATACTTAACGTCTCACTTATTATGTTAAATTTTGATCCTAGAATTAATTTTCATAAATTTCCTTGATATATTGAATAATAGAAAACGTTATTTAAATATAGGAGTATAAGATTTTATTAGTCAGTCATTAATTTATTCAGTTTACGCCTTACTTATGGACGCTACCAAAGTTACCACCGGATCAGAAGTCACCCTCAACTGAAAAGAACCGGCATGAAACTCAGCAAGGTTACATTTTTAGGGTTCCGTTCCCAAAGGGTAAATCTGTATTACTAAGACTGTATCTCATGAACCGTGACAGTTGTTGCCGCTTTAACTACAAATACTAAAAAACAGAATAAAATAAATATTTAAGGGCTCCCCCTTATACATCAAACGTGTTTTTTTTGCCGTTTTTATAGATGGTACGGAACCCTACGTGCGTCCGACTCGCACTTTTTATATATTTTATTTTTGAACAGTCGGGAAATATTGACGTTTTTTCCATTAAATAGGACATCCTTCTAGGTTCTGTGTGCTTACCACATTCAGCCACATCATCACCTACCATAGTGAGATTGTGGTCAAACACAAGCCTATGCAAAGTAAAAAAAATACAAAAATCTATTTAATTTTTTTTGGTTTCCCCGCGTTTTTTCAATAATACAAGGAAAGTGTGAGTTAAATAGTAAAATGAATAGAGTCTGAAACTGGTATAACTAAATGTTTTGTAACTAATTGCATGAGAATGCACCTAAAACTTGTCATTGAGACTATGATATTAGAGACCTATTAGTTCAGGATTCTGACAATCACTGACTACTTTTTAAACAGGAAGTATCACCAATTGCCCCTCAAACCCTGTAATCAAGAGGGGTAAAAGCTAGTTAAGTAAATCAGCACATACGTAAAAACACTCGTTCTCAACGAAAATGAAGTTTGCAAATTCACAAATGAAGTGATATACAGGCGTAATTAAAAAGGTTCCACATGGGCGGGCGGCGCGGGCGCCGAGCGATGGGCAGGCGGACAAGAAGCGTAGGGCTGCCAGTGTTAGGTGTTGTCATTATTTTATTATATTTTGTAAAGTATAATATGAACACTAACTAGTTATGTTACGTGATAATTTTAAAATCTTTGAATGAATAAATGAATTTGATGAAATTATTAATAAAAAAATATAATAATTTGGTAAGTATTTACTATATAAGTAAAGTAATTTATAGTAATTGATTTCTCTTTGCTTAGATATTTTAGAAAAAGGGGTTTGTTATTTTTTGGTTACGGGTATGTACTCCATAGGGTTGCTTACGCAAAGGTAAGGTAGATGGCGCCACCGAAATAACGGAAATGAGGCTCATGGCGTGTCAAAATTTATTTGACATTAGCTTGGTCCTCTAGCGGGAGAAATTGGCAGTAAGGTTCCCTGTTGCCCCGATCTTTGTCACAATACTTGCCAACGTAGCAACCCTAATGTAGCTACTCGCAATCCGCCAATTACGACTCATGATTGCTTTTATTCGGCACTACGTTTGTCGGCCGTAACTTATTATCTGAACACGTGCATTTTGTATCTGAATTTAATCTTTATAAATTATTTCGCGTTGTAAAAGCTTTTTCTCGCGGACCCATTTTTTTGCTATCAAATTGCATTTAATGCAAGATTTATGGCGCGCGAGCTAAGCTAGAGTGTGGAATGTTATTTTATATTGAGTCATTAATCTTACTGTGTGTGATACCCAAAATTAAACATTGTGGTAAAGAGACATAAATATTTTAATTATTTTTTTTGTTTATATAGGCTATAAAATACTTATTTTAACAGGAATTGTATATACTATTCACTGATATATCGTATCGAAATATTATTAAAAAAAAAACTCAAAATTATGATGAGCAAACTTTAAAATTATTTAATGTCGATAAACTCTTCTAGTCTCTTCTAGTCGATAGAGTCTTGATGACATATTCAAACTCGAGAAACTTTGAAGCTAAACACGGACTTACTATCAAGTCTATAGGGTATTTGCCTGTATTCAAAATAAATTATCCAACACTAACCAATGTATAAAACATCTAAAAAAAAGGGGAAACTACGATTATTTTATTAAATTTATCCTTATTATGATTTTTAATGACCAATCTAACAATAAAGAGTATGCTGTATAATTAAGACGTCACATGCTTGTATTACATACAAAACTCCATATAAACCTATCGTTTTAACATTTCATAAAAAGTTGCTGATTTGAATGTCAGTCAAATACTACTATTACAACTTTAAAACGCCTTCCAAATACGTCCCAAAAATAATCAACCATTAATCTAGACCTCTACTCCAATTCCAGATGTTCGTTGGACAAGTGCCAAGGAGTATGGACGAGAACGACCTTCGGCTCATGTTTGAGGAGTTCGGCAGAGTTCATCAGATCAACGTACTTAGAGATAAGATCACCGGGGCCAGTAAAGGTTGGTTCTACTTGTATTTTTAAGAATTTGAAAGTATTTCTTGACCTCTGCCGTGTGGCAGCGGCCTATATATTCATAGACTATGAACGCTACGAGTAGGCAGTCTAATCACATACTACTAGATGCTATACTTTAGATTTGAAATACAACAAAAACTCGTGCTGTCTCGTTCGTTTATATACTGTTTGGCAACCAATAGCGGTCGAATTATTTTCGCGTCTACATCTGCGCAGTAACTGATAAAAATGGTATGGTACCAGATACCATTAGGGGTATTACTCAGGTGAATTAACATGTGTTATACTTTGGAGTTTATTAAAGGTAGTAGACATACATTGTTCATAATATTTTCCTTGGTACTTATTAAACAAAACTGCTGTATTTGCTATGAAATTTTTAAGGGCCCGCTTCACTGTATGCTGATAAGTTAAAGATGTATGTTGTATATAAGTATGCTGAGAAGTTATCTTACCGATATCTACTATTGCAGTCTCTTTCTTTTGAGATGATTAGAGAGAACTTATCGGCAACCTGTGAAACTGGCCCTAAGCCTTTCAAAATATGATTGAGAAAAAATATTATAAAACTCTTAGTAGGTATAAATCATTTTAAAAAAATACAACCGAATTGAGAACCGCCTCCTTTTTTTTTAAAGTCTGTTAAAAATATAACTTGCCACAGAAAAGTTCAAAGTAAAAATATTTATAATTTTAATTTTCTATGAAAAGTATTTTCGGAACAGAATATTCGGTTACTTATCATGAGAAATAATAAATACGGTATTCAACCCTTCTATTTAAAAAAATATTTTTATGATAAAAACATTTATCCTGAATATTTTTCTACATAGATTTAGTTTACACAGTAAATTAATTATTTATTAGACATATTATAGCATAGTGTAGATAGAAATTTTCAATAAATCCCTGTAATATTTTACGGTAGAATTATAAACACAAAAGAGTTTATTTCGGAACGACCGCGACGTTGTTTTAATATTGGTGTTACGTTTAGAACAAAAGCAACCTCGTTTCGAGACTTTGCGAAATTAATTTCTAATAAATTTTGAATTATGATAAAGGTTGCATTCAATATTGGAACCTTTTTAATTATTTAAGGAACAACGCTACAAATTGTAACGGATTGCTGGTGAAATAAACAAATATCGATTAAAAGTTAAAATTATCTAAACTCATGATGATATTTTTGACAAAGGTGAGATACCTTTTTTTTACTTTTCTACCTACCTTTTCTACTTTTTACCTTTAAATAAAAAAAAACTAGTTACATTACATTTGGAATATATATTCCTTTTATAGCGAAGAGTTGTACTAAGAAGGTGATTTTCAAAATTCGTCCCCCAAGTAACTTACCCCGTTAGGGGATTCCGGGTGACGGAAAAGTAGTACAAAAATAAACAAATTAATTCAAACTATATTTTAAATCATTCATGCTTAATTCTCAAAAAAAACTCCACATCCAAACACATGCATCCCTCATGGATTACCGCAACAAACAAACCAGAGCTAACTTGCATCATACAATAAACAAATATATAGTCGTCACACACAAACAAACAAAACAAATGAATTATTAAACAACACAACACATTTACCTGGCCGTCTATATCTGCAGCTCATCTAGTTACCATCATTGTTTTGGCATAACAACAAAAGGTCCGTGCGTTATATGTGGACATTTTTGTTTTTGTTTTGTTTAACGTCTTTTGTGTGAAAAACCTCCTTTTGTCAGTTTTCATATGAACTAGCCTCTTTTGTTCCTGTAACTGTTGCAAGCTGTGTTACGGACATGTTTAGAGCATTCGTTGGTTAAGCGAAACAAATTGTACTTTTTGTTGACGTCATGTTATTGTTATGTTTTACATTGTGGTAGAATGTTTATAGGCTAATAATTTGTATTTTTTTTGTGTTTGAACTTAGAATCGATTTACACTTTATTGAAACGATGTAACCGTTTTTAATTACCTAACCTCTTTTTTGAGCCTAAATATCGTTCTGCCAGTTGTGCTAATTTACTATTAAAATTATTGGCATCTTTTTCAAAATGGTAATCTTAGATGGCGCCACTGATTATGACGGAAATGTGTCCAATGGCGTGCCGCATTAGTTTCGTCTTGTCATTGTAACCAATCGAGTCATTTGTATACGTTATAACAAAATGGCACCTCTTGCGTGAAAAACAATCAGAATGTTTCCCTAAACGTCATATATATTAGAATATGTATAAGAATCTCTAATCTAATGATTTTATTTAATCCAAAAATAAAGTTTTTCCCTTTTACCTATTTGAAGTGTGAATCGATTCTAGTGTAACTATTAATCGCATAAGATATAGTACTGGGTAACTCGTTAGCATAGCACGCCATTTGCGTGATAGCCGCCTAGACCCGCGCCGTAAAAGCCTTGTCGATCATTTTGTTAAACGAGCCCCGTGCACCCCTGACTTAATTGTTAATGGGTTTTGTTCCCGCCTACTTAACATGATGTACCATTTATTCATTCGGATTTATGTTCGTTTCACACATTACTGTGATGTTGAACGGATTTAAATATGGACGAGCAATCTGTTTTTTTTTTTGGATGGAGAACAAAACGATAAAATCACTACCATAATAATTGTATACAGTTTAATATGTTTGACAGTTAATTTCTCTACTTTAATGCAGTAATAAGTGGTAAAGTTGTTTGGTCTGACAATGCTTTTATGGTATTCTATGTCAATATGTCGCCTATTTCCGACACATGATGAAGTAAAAATATCGTTTTTTTTTGTTTGACTATTTAAAAATATGTTTGTTAATATATTTAGAACAAGGTAATAGAAGTAATTTACCTAACTACTTACTTAAGTAAATGAACTATATCAGAATCCTATGCTAGATTATTTCGGTTGCTTTTTGATACAAGCCTACGCCGTATTATCATCTATCATTGCTCACATACTCAGTCTAGGTTGCTTTTTGGGTATTTTTTGTGTGTCTTTGTGTCGGAAGTAAAGGTGTTAATGTAGGCCTCCAATTGTCTGCAAATATGTTTTGTTATGTGTGTGTAATGTTATGTATGTGTGCGCTTCTGTTACAGGGTGCTGTTTTGTGACGTTTTTCACGCGCAAAGCGGCGTTGAAAGCCCAAGACGCTTTGCACAATATCAAAACATTGAGTGGGGTAAGTCGATTTTATGTTTATTTTGTTCCTATTAAATGTTTACTACACTACCGAAACAACATTAGCATAACAGTGTACCTAATTTATAATAAATACGACAATTTATTGTAATAATAACTAAACGACTAAGCAATTCCAATTTATTGTAATAATAACACGCTATAAATAATGGGGATTACCTGTTGCAAAGTCAAGTTCTATAACAATTTTCTTTATAACATTGCGCGATGCGAGGGGCGGACAAACATCCCGTCTAATACTGCGATTGTTACCGAATACAATCGAATTACTGACTCCTTGCGAGCGTCGTTTGAGCTGCGGTCGCATGGTGAGCGTAGAGTGAGCGGCAGCGAGTAGAAACACAAGAGATGCTGTCAAATTGAATGATATAGTTTTAAATTGCAATATTTATGATTTCTGATTTAAATCAGATTTTGATGTTATATTCTAATCTTAAAAATAAGGCTCTAAGACAAACCTATACCTAATTTATTAACAATAATTGAGATTGAGATTTTTTTGTAACTTTTGAAGAGCAACGTATACTAAAACTACAAAACAAATAACAGAATATGTAGGCTACATTATTTTCTATACTTATTAACATTTTTACGCGAGTATCAAAAGCTTTTCAATAAATAATTTACTTTGAACATTCCAGATTTTGGGGAACAAAACTTATGTAACTTGATTACTGTAATTTTTTTTTTCTTTTTATGGGACACAATGGTGATGGTTTGTTTACCTACCGCTCCACCCTTACACGGACTAATCGGCGAACGCTTTTCACCCCGCTTGCGTTATGACCCCGTCCTAAGCCCCACGTCTCGTCTTCATCTCGGCGATAATTCAATTCCATTATATTATCGAGGGGTTTTCTCTCTCAATTGATTCGGAAAGCTCCGTTCTTTTGATGGAAGAGGCAGGTGGGGAGGCAAAGTACACTCGAAATGGAGGAAAATATTTGTTGATTGGGCGCATTGTTGTCTTCTCATTATTATTTTTTGTTTGTGATGTTGGTAGCAATGCTTTTGTGATGGTAACGAAACATACATAAAATATAATGTACTCTATGAGTAAGTATGTTGAGTAGATGATACACTACCTATACAGGTAGTTAACATATAGCCAGCTAATTTCAAAATTTCGTGCGTTTATTGCAAATTGTTCTAAAACCCTTTAGTTTTTACATTGAAATGGTATTTGCGATTCGTAATTACTATAATAAAGTACTTCATCCAGAAACCCGACTACAGAAGCTGATAATTTTTTTAAAGGTAATACTAAAATCGTTAAAGCTACATAATTCAAACAAATTAAACTAATTAAATAAAACTTGAACGTCACCAACTTTAAATGTCGCTCAACTTGTGTTCAAACAGACACTGGATCTCCTACATTAAATATTTATAATCTGATCATTAAAATTACAAGTAAATCTGAGCCTTTCAGTCGGCCGAAGAGAGAAACTTTACTCCACTATTCTACATAGTTTAACTTTAAATAAATAATAACTGAGCATCAAGTTTATGTTCTGAATTATTAATGTCTTGTTTTCTATCCGTAACTATGCTGTTATATAGGATACTGGGGACAGACCATAAATTATTACCAAAAACTCACCCGGTTTCTTCATCTTAGAGATCGTATTTAGACATGGTTAGTGGTGCCATCTGTCGCGGTTTTCCCTTTGATGAAGTTTAAATTTGCTTACTGATAGTTTGATTTAAGATATTTTGTTATCTGGAGCTTATCTGTATATAAATTAAATTTATTATTAAATAATATTATTAACACATACTCTCCTAATGCCTCGGCGAAAAACAAAGGAATATACCCAATATTATACGAACAAAATTATATTTTAATCCAAAGCAGATGTAGAATTTTTAACTTCCCAACGTAATATTTTAATCTGATTTAAAAAATGCAAAATATTTATGGGGTTATTCAATATTACCTACCACATGCATATAATATTTTTAAGAAATTCCTCTGCTCAGTGCTACTAGAAAAAATGATTATACTTCATGGGAAAGTGCAAAATAAAGTTTGTCAGAGGAAATATGCTTAATTTATTATTTGAAGGTGTTTTAGTTTTTAAATTTATAATTCACTAGTTGTACCCACCTACGTTCCCTAGAAAAAAATTGCCTTTATCCCTCTCCATACAAAGGCTATCTGTATATCAAATTTCATCGCGATCGGACAGACGGAGTTATTTTCGATTTTATAATATTACCTACTATGGATTATTTTCACCTTAGAATCTTGTTGCATGGAGATGGTTCTTTGATATACAAAGAATAATATTGGACAAATTGACCATAGACTACACGCATAGTTGGCTAAATTTTATATCTGTGAAACATAAACATACTTAACAAAGGCCGTAAAGTTATCTTCGGTTGTCTTGAGTTAAATTCTCAACATTGTTCGCGAGTGCAACCCCCGCCTAAACGCGGTTTGAGCGGCCACTGGGTAAGCGGCAAACGAGGAATCCCAACAATTCCTTATAATTAATTCACTTCATTTTTCATTACTTGCAGTTTAAAAATATTATACATGTTATAGATGGTTATACGTACCTAGCCTAAGTATTTTATGAATAACTTAAAATGATTCTTATCTAAGTATTATATATTTAAGATTTGAAGGAGAACCATTTCAAATATATTTGTTTTGCTTGTTATTACAAAAACTTAATACCTTTGAAGGACGCTACAGTTTATACACTTAATTTTATCAATGACCTAGCCTAGATTTATCATTTATCTTAGCACTAAAAAAAGAAATTTAAACCCAAAACAAATACCCTATAACACGATACCCAAAAATCAATCATCTACAGCACAACGCAAGTACCTACAGTATACAAAGGCAGTGTTGTGCTACCGGCTACCGGCTACCGTCCCCGGACGCGGGTGAACTTTGATCGATAGCCCCGGATTTATGATCGAGTTTCCCTCGGTCTTAAGTAATTGACCGGCTCCATTATTAAGGGAGAAGCCTTTTCAGAGTTCCTTTCTAAAATTGTTTGCTCCTGTTGCAAAAATAAACCCTGTTGTTACCGCTATAAATATGTAAATCATATGAAACTTGAGGCATTTAAGTTCTAAATTTGATTCCCAGATGCACAAGGAGTTTTTTTTATCACAAATAACATGTACGATATTTTAAATATTTGACTATCTCTGATATTAAAAATCATTTTTTTTATTCTGTTTTCTCATATTTTTCCTTTTGTAGGGAAGACAAAGGTATCTAGCCCATTCAGCCTCGTCTTATTTGAACTTCTATGTCTGATGTTTAAAAAATATGCAGGCAAAAACCATGTTTGATTTATAAACATACAGTAAAGTCAAGTCATTTTATTAAAATGGTCACCGATCTAAAACTTTTCATGGAGTAAACCTGAAGAGTCACGAGATCTACACGCGCCAATTTTATTTCACTTCATTATTATGGTATGCTAAAATGCTATCCTAACTAATTTTATAAATGCGAAAGTGAGTTTGTTTGTTGGTTTGTTTGTTACCTTTTCACACTAAAACCGCTGAACCGATTGCGATGAAAATTGGTACGCAGATAGCCTACGGAATGGTGAAGAACATAAGCTACTTTTTATCCCTAAACGCGGGTGAAACCGCGGGGTGGAAGCTAGTTTATCAAATAAAACTTAAAACCGATTTCATGATAATAAAACACAAACGCTATGTCGCTGATTTCGTAAGTTCCCACCAAAAAGTCCTGTTTTTCTTCATTGTTCAGAACATACATATGTTTTTTTTTCTTTTTTCTTTAAAACCGGCATTTCACAGTACAGAATAGATAAGATAGATGTGTCTTTTTAACCTGTACAGCTTAGTTGTACGCTCGTCCACAGCTTTATGTATGAACAATACAATGTCCCTGTATAGTTTTATTTTGTGAGTCCAAAATAAATGTTTTCATTCATTCTTTGTTTTCTTTTTTCGTTCTTACTATGAAGCCTTAATAAAAATATAGGAATAGTTTTCTACAAATTAATAAACTACGGAATCCAAATCACTTTTCCAGTGTCCATTGTAATAGTTAGATAGTAAATCGGTGGGTCCACTAATTCGTATTGGGCGCCAGTCATCGTGGATAGAGTTAGCGGGGTTGGCCGAGTGTGGACGAAGGTTGCCGAAGGGTTGCGCTTCGCGGTTTACTTGGCTTATTTATTAACTTGTTAGTCTGAAATTTATATTGAGCTAGTTGGGGTAAATACGGCTATACGGCATAATATACGGTAAAATGTTAAGTGGAGTGTGTAGTGAAGTTTATTGTGTTACATGTATCTATTAACTGTTTCGGGTTTGGGATACAATATTAAAGGCTATATTATATTGTTTTCAAAATGCTTGGATATACAAAGTAAAACAACAAAAGCTAAAGTTGATTTTACAAAACTTTAAATATACCCCGTTTAAATTTTAGTTTATCTCGTTTATGGATGAAAGAAAACATGCCCAAGGGCTTTTGAGAGTAACATTATTATTACTATTATTTTTTGGGTAAGTTGACCTACCAAGCACCTACTAGTGTGTTCCGTTAGCTGCACTTGAGAGCCAGTTCCTGCTTTCCATATTTAGTTACATTTTGTCTTACCATGGTGCGATTATAACTAAACATAGGCCTCTATATAATAAGTCTAAAATCGCGGAGTGAAACAATAATTTGCATCTACAAAAACATCCATTAATTTTCAATCGCTTGCTACTTTTAGAAAAAACATACCTATTATAAAATGATAAAAATTAAGTAATTTATGTTACTATGTGCTTTTATTTGCGCTTGCCTATTACTATGAAATTCTCGTGTCACAACGTTAGTTACCGTACTTCTCCGAAACGGCTTGACCGATTTTTATGAAATGTGTGCATATCAGGTAGGTCTGAGAATCGGCTAACATCAATTTGTTAAACCGCTACGCGAGTGAAACCGCGGGGGACAGCTAGTAATGTATAAAATAAAAAAGTTAGCAACCCGCGGCTTTTAGCAACCACATCAACTCATTGGAGCAACCTCATTAGTCTATTCTTCCCCACTCGCCTCCTCACTAGAGTGGAGACGCACTGTAACAAATGAACGCAAAAAGCCAAACCTTAGTCAACTATTAGTGGTACAAAACTGCTATGCTATTCTGTAGTAAAACTTTACAGTGAATTTTCGAAGTGACTATTGTTTGTCTCGCTCGCGAAACTCGGTAATCAAGAGGTCACGAGTGAGACAGAGAATAGTCACTTCGTGTTTTCACTGTCGAGTTTGAGTACAGAATAACATAGCTGGTCCTGAAATACAAATTGTACATTAGACGTGCGGACGGGCCGGGAACGCGACAAAGCGTCTACTTTCATTGTTCAAAATGACCCACCGCCCGTAAAAGGGTTGAGCTTGCTATTTGTGAAAATTACAAGTAGGTATGACTTCTTTAATGGATATTGGATCGGTTTCTGTTATTATAATAATATTACATAAATTCGTGGGTTTGATTATTTTTTTTTTATACCACATGGTCGGCAAACAAGCATACGGCCCGCCTGATGGTAAGCGGTTACCGTAGCCTATGAACGCTTGCAACACCAGGTGTATCACTCACGCGTTGCCGACCCTTCCGCCCTCCCCTGTGAGCTCTGGCGACCTTACTCACGCGCAGGAACATAACTACAAGTTATTTGGCTGCGGTATTCTGTAAGGTGGAGGTGGAGGTAGAATCCCTACAGAAATTTGTGTGCATAAACATGTTTGTTTGTCGTGAGTCTGGGTGTAATTATCTATATAAGTATCTATCTAGAAAAAATGTAGTAGGTATATCAGTTTATCTGGTTTCCATAGTACCTACATGCTCGGCTTAGTTTGTGATCAGATGGCCGTGTGTGAGTAATATCTCGAGTTTTTTTTTAATGATGTCGTAATTTATAATGGCATACCCTAGTGACTCAGTGGTAAACGCGCCTAACACAATCATAAGAATTCCCGTAATTAAGTCATAAACTTACGAACGGTATAACTGGTTTTTCGTTGAAGAAAGACACTGTGGAGATCGTCAATTCGATTAGAATTATCCTGCACTAACATACATAAAAAGTTTATAGAATCGACGAATACCAACTAACCGTGACGATTGTCTTAATAAAAAAAACTCATGAAAATTACTCCTTATCTTTCTCTCTCTCTATCTGCTTTCAAACTGTAATACAAATGTGGGAGAAAATGCCCCACATACACATGCACTTGGCCACTTTGCGGTGGCATTCACAAAGCACTTGGCGGCTGTCCCTCCAGACCCCTTGTAATTATATGAGTAATTATATAGGTGTACGTTGTAACCCAATTAGTCAATTAGTAAGCGCCTCACGTATGTGGTTACGACCACTCGGTGGTAGACTGACCTCTGACTAGTGATGGGACGCTGATTTTTTGTGGGAGTCGATGTAAATATGGTAAAGATAGTATTTAGAGATAGTTGTCAAACGTAAGCTTTACTCAAAATGATAAGCCAGTTCATACAGTTAATTTCAAAAAGAAAATTCAATCAAACTTTATTGGTTTCTATTTGTAATAAAGATTGTTCAGTTTACAACAAAAATGTTAAAAATAGCGAAGTTGTTGCTACAATCCACAGTAAAATTCAATTTGTTTAGAAAACTTATATAATTGCATGCTTGTTGCTAGATTTTTCTGTTCTTTTCTTAACTTAACTGTTTTTATTAATCAATCTTAGCAAAGCGACATGAGTAAAGTAAGTACTTACGATAAAATATATTTCAATTCACATCACTAAATTAACTTATTGTTGTCCAAACTTAAATACATTGTCGGGCCCGCAGGTAGCATACCTGTTTAGATGTCTTCCTATTTTATAATAGAATAAAGTGTAAGGACGTAATGGACTTTACAATTTCATTAATTTTACCGTTTTCAAAATGACCATAATAATTTGAGAAATCGTAAATTGTCATTTATTTAGTGGTGTGATGGTATAAAATATGTGGTTTCACCAGCGATTAAACATGAAAAATTAAGCGTTTTTGCATTAAATACATCATTAACTTGAATGTAAATAATTCTGGAAGCTATTTTCACTCTCGTCCCATTCCACAAATTAATTTGTCGAGTAATTTCATGAAAATTAATCTGTGATGACATCATTGTTAAACTCAAACAGAATAAAAGCAATCAAGGAGGCTTTAAATTTTTACGACTCGCCTCCGCTGACAGCCTGTTAAATGTCTTAAATGCCTTCCTTTACGTTCCCCGGGTGATAATGATGCGAACGCAGAAAAAAAGACGATTCTTATTTTCTCCCCGAGCCGAGAAAAAGTCGGTATCTAATCGCAACGGGTTGATTTCGGTGAAAACTTTTTTAATTTCACGAACAGGTGCTATCGAATTTGTAACTCTATTGTCGGTGGAAATGAGCAATTTTGTCGGAGTCAGCGAGAGATTAGCGCGGACCCCCTTAATCCGAGTAACGGGCGGAGATGTGGCCCTCATATTTCATAATGCCTCCCTGTCTTTCACGATAATACCAGTAGGCTGGGGTGGGCGACGGCGACCCCAGAAGGTCTTACATGCTCGTCCGATTCCTGATATGTTTATTAAGGCCCGGCTTGATTATGTTTACGGCTACCATAGTTCAGAACTTGTCAGCTTCCTCTTATTACTTAATTCTGCGATATAGATACGTATATTATAATATTTTTATAGTAGCTAACTTAATTAATCGTTAAGTTAATTTGTGATGACTGGATCAAAAACAATGAGATTGTTTTATGACTTTTTAAAAATGTAGAGTCAGAGACATTCAGCAGGTCTTTATAACATTTTTTGCTGATAAATTATGTTCAAAAAGTATAGTAAGTAAGTATTTTTAAATTAATTTTTCGCGTAATTTTTTTATGACCCTTATTTTACTTCTAAGTGATATTTATTTTTTATTATGAATTGGCCTGTGTTAAGCACACAAAACCTAGAAGGAACTAGATAGAATTACTCAATTATAAAAATATATATTCCGTCTATTATTTATCTAGAATTCTCGAATATGATTGAACAAATAGTTTTAAAAGCCGTGGTGGCTTATGAATATGGATAAAGCAAAGCTTATGTGCCACGTGTATGTATGCTATTTGTTTCTGCCTACCCCTGTAAGAGATAGGCGTGTTGATAATGTTAATTGAGAGTAACATTTGCAGCGCACATGTTGCTGAATCTACCCCAATATTATTGATTCCCCTAAACCATTCTGGGTGCCACCATATCACCTTTTTCTCCGAACAATAATGAAAATAAGTCCATTTTCGCCCCTCTCATCTCACATATCTGGGCGCCTCAAGGACCGTTCGACATAAAATCGTGGATTTATTAAAATAACCGCAACGTACGGTGGTGGCAAAGCGCTTGGGTTATTGGTTATCGGCATCCGATCGTCCCGGGTGTAACGGGCTAAAATGATGCACGGCCGGATAAGACAATGTAGCGGAAAGGTACTCCCTGCCCGGGTAGCCCGGGTCGACCTTTCAATTTCCCTGATTGCCCGGGTCGGACGATATGGCCGTCTTTATTTCTTTATCTACATGACCGTGATGATTTCGTATGTCTCTACACACCAATATGGATTAGGATTTTCTAGTGGACAGATGGAAGTATGTTATATCATTGAACATTGGCTATATAAGATTGTTAAAACACTAGTTAAATATAATTATCCTGTTTTATTCCATCTATGTGTGTGCAAAATTAAATTTTTATCCGTTTTTTTTATACTACTAAAGTGAAAAACAAGCATATGGCCCGTCTGATGGTAAGCGGTTACCGTAGCCTATTGACGCTTGTAACATTTTGCCATAAGATCATGATCGAGTTACTAAATCCATACAAGATTTTTATTTGATAGTAAGAAGTTTTTTTTTTTTGTTTTTATAAATTTGTCTTTTTTTTCCAATGATGTCTTTTGCCTGCGCAATTTCCTCATTTAACTTTATGTAATGTTCCAAATATTTTCCCTGTAATAAAATAGATGTAATATCCTCTAAGAAACTATTCGATTGACTATATTCCAAGTATATTACAATGGCCAAAAAAGGCTCTATGATTGATGGACGACAATCTAATATGATACCGAAAATGGAGTGTGCCGAAAAAATATGCCGAACGGCTATTTGATGGGAAAATGGATCGATTCATCTAGAGTTGACACCAGATAAAGGTTTCATCAAATATGGGTGCTGCAATGTAATTGGGGTTTAGTTAAGCATTTTATCATGTTTTAGACTTAATATTGAGTTTTTTGTTTAGGTATTTTCTTATTTATTGAAATTCAAATTCATTTATTTGCGAAAGTGGGTACATAATTAAAAGTTGTCATAGGTTAGCCACAGTCAACCATTTGGTATGCAAATTAATTAAATAAGCAGTTAGTAAAATTTAAACTAAATATATCAAAAAACAATAAAGAAACCCCTTACGTTTTTTAGGGTTCAGTACAAAAAAGAACTCTTATAGTTACGTCATATCCGTCTGCCCGCGAAAAGCGCCGCAATCAAACTAAAATTTTACATAAACATATTTATCGCATAAAATCCTAAATATATTTTATTTTATCTTTTTTTGTTCGCGTACCACTTCGAAAAAATATAAAGCATTTTATTTATTTAATTAATCAAAGGAAATCCAGAGAAGAAATTTTTCAGACACTTAATTGATATAAGTAAAGATTAGTTTACGAAATATTATTTATCTTTTTTATCGTTTTTGTTAGAGTACCCCCTGCCCGCTAAACTGTTAACAATAGTAGCATATACCTAAATAACGAATTTAAATGAAAAAGTATCACCGGCATGAAAACTTTACTAGTTTACGAGCAAAATTCAATGGAAGTCTTCAGTATAATATACAAAGACGCATATCGTTCGTTAGGTTTTAGACTGCAATACATCGTATTGACTACGGAACCCTATACGCGCATGTCCCAACATGCACTTGACCGGATTTTGAAAGTAATTTGACTAATTTGCCCGTTAATAAAATATAGTTAGGGTAGGTACCTAAAAAGTATATTTTTTTACCGACACTTCGGCAACGTGGATTATCATAGGTTTGCAAAATAAGCTTTATCCGGGTAACAATATCATAAATAAGACCGGTTAATGTTGTTTTAGTTTACATTGGTATAATAGTTAATAACGGATTTAACATTTTGTCAATAAACTAACTGTGTAACTGTTTAAACAAAATGGACAACTATTTATGATTGGTTTTACAAATAAGTTGGTATCTGGTAGTTTTTTTTTATTTTATTTTGGATTTGGTATTTTATACTCCCCGCCTCATTTACCAATGTCATCTTGAAAAGATATCATGCCATACCTACGGTATATTCTGACAGCTATGTTTGAGTGTCAGTTACCTTCTAGGCTTTATATGTTCGGCACTGGAAGATATCAAGTACTCATTATCCAGCCAATTCTCATAATGAAGCTTTAGATCAAAAAGATTTCAATCGAGGTAGGCAAAATAATAAAAGATAAGAACACTCTACACACTCACTCTACTTTGACCGTGTGCCACCGCGAGTCCTCGACCCGTTATGATGGACGACCGACCGAGTAGCCCGGATAAGACAATGCGCCGGAAGGAATGACCGGATCGGACCGGACTGGGCTGAATCCGGTAGCACAATGATGCGACACGTGCCGGCTCGTTTGTAAACGAAATTATTTCATTTTGGGAATCCGTCTACTTTATGGTTAGAAATAATACTGGGGTTTCTTGGTTCTTTATGATTCAATATATGAAGATATAGTGAAGAATTTGTTGTCATTATTTCAATAATGTGAATATTTTTTATAGCTTTTTATAAAAAGAAATATTTTTTATATGCTTTGGAATTTAGACTACTTTGAGTAGTATGTCTTTGATCAAATGAAAATCTATTTCAAATAAAAAATAACAGCTTCTTTTAATCTCTTTCCTACTACCTACTAATTATTATTGAATATATCGCGCACTCTACTAGTAGGTAGTAATGCAAATATTTATTGGAAATCAGACACTAAAAACTTAAACCAATACAAACATATCTGGTTTAATTATACTCTAATAAACTTCGAACACTAACCACTGTATCTATTCTAATGAGGCAAGTATAAACTGTAGTCTGTATTATGAGCGTCTGAAACTTCGCTTATAAAGGAAGTTCACTTGAATACTGGCCTTTATTATCCTAATACAAGTTGAGGTAACCTTCGAACCCCCAATTTCACTTGATCCATTGAAGCGTAAAGGATTCCCTTCGAGAAGTTCGATAGGGTATGAGCTGGGGGGGCGGAGAAGGTCAAGTTATATCGGTTTCGTGTATATAATAGAAATTGTTATATATTGTATCCAATTGCAGTCCGTTCACGTATCTACGGATAGAAATCGTCGGTCTATCGGTTTACAACGAGTTTCAATATGTGCATATACCTACAATGATTGCTTTTACTGTTACGTGTTATTCTAGATTTCATTGTCTTTTTGACGTTATTTTATGGGAGATTTTTATCGCTTTGATTTCTGAGTATTGTGAGTTTTAACTAAACTGACTAAACAGACTGACTGAGTTTGTTAAATTAAATGGGCTTGCGTTTGGGCACTGACCTAAGCCTAAAATGGAGCATATTATCCCAAAACCTATTCACTATGGACTGTAAAGTCCATTGACTTATTATTGTTCTATTTTTACTATGTATAGGTAAGTGACGATATGTGGTCGATGGTGGTAGTAAGCACACAAAGCATAGAAGGAACTGGCTCTCAAGACTGGTACTACAAAGTAGTACCTTCACCGAAACCCCAAACTCAATATAGGATTCGCATCCACGACCTTACACCACTTCTGCCACTGAACTATCTTTCCCTTAAATTCTTATTTACTGCATTTTGCTACAATCACGTCCAGAAGAAACACTTAACCACTTTTTCACGTTTGCTATGAGATTTTCATACTTTTCGTCTACAATGGGACATACAACAAAATCTATGATAGATTGTTACCATATTAGTTGCCTAAGTGTGAAAGAGATTAACAAACATACTATTCACAAAAAAATATGTAAACATACAAATAACTTTATCCCGAATTCAAGCAAACAAATATGATACCTACATAACGTCCCCAAATAGCATTACAGTACGTCCTTCGTATATTAGAAGTTCAGAAGAAGCCCTTACGCAAACATGGGTACACTGCAGAGCTTTCAAGCATGCAGAGCTTTTGTGCTGACCGATCTCGATGCGGAGAGGAAAAATTTCAAAAGCTCTCTCTTATAGTGGGACCAACAACACTGTCGCATCTAGATGGCAATATCTCTTGTAGGATGCCTACTTGCATGTGGCATAAGAATTTTTGCTTTGTCTAGTTTCTTATTTGAATTCAGATATAGCAAAGGAGTTTAGTTTATCATCTTTGTGCTATTGATCTTTAAGCGTATGTTTAGATCAAATTAATATGCTGCTGCAAAATCTTTTGAGAAGTCTGTCAGTCACTAACATATAGAATTTAAAGCCTGTGAGGGTATGCTCTACTAGTAACGGTCCTCCACTCTTCGCATCTACCTGCCCCCCACTAGGTTCCACACCTTACCTACGTCGTTTTCAAGAATTCAAACAATAACTTTATTAAATAAATCATGGTAAATTTTAAAATATATCGGTCGATCAAGGTTCACAGGATTTTTAAAAAACTAAAGACATGAAAAATAATATCTAAACCCTATTAAGTATAAGAAATGCTATTCCAGCGAAGTAGAAACAAAGTATCAGTCGCAATAAGTACTTAGTACTTACTGCAACAGTACTTCTGGGAATTGCATAATATAATTCCGTATTCACATCAGTACTGTGCTGTGTCTCGATGGGACATTGGTTTGAATCTCATCGCAACCTACCTTGTTTAAAAATACTGTGTGACTTGCTTAAAAATATCGCTGACATGCCACTTTTTACAGACATTACCAAACTATGGTTTAATTACTCAAATACTTTTGTCTAGTCTCTTGATTCGAATTAATGCGAATGGTTCAGCCTAATGGGTATGCTTTTTGTTATTTTTAGGGTTCCGTACCCAAAGGGTAAAAACGGGACCCTATTACTTCGCTGTCTGTCTGTCCGTCCGTCTGTCTCCAGGCTGGATCTCAAGAACCGCGATAGGTAGACAGTTGAAATTTTCACAAATTATGTATTTCTGTTGCCGCTATAACAATAAATACTATAAACAAAATAAAATAAACATTTAAGGGGGGCTCCCATACATACATAGTTACGCCTCTGAGTTGTATCGGCGCTCATACAATTTAGAGGTCTAGCTTAATTGGCACAAACCTCAAATAAGGTAAATAAATAAAATTGTGCATTTCCCGTGATGGACGAACGATGAAAGTTTTTACGGAACCCTCGGTGCGCGAGTCCAACTCGCACTTGGCCGGTTTTTTATTATATTCAGCTGTCATTTTATCAATAAAATGTTTTGTTAATGTCACTCTCGTGTCAATAAAAAGAGATGGCACTAGGTTTCAGCTATTGTAAGTTTAGGAAATAGTAATCATAAGCAAAGCCTTTCACAATTCCATTAAGAAATTACATGTTCATACAATATAATTTAATGCCGATATTTCCAGTCGTCTATAAAAAAAAACAATAAAATATCAAGGTAATCCTTAATCAAGTTAAAGTCTTCTCAATTTAAGCCATGTCAAATAAAATAGAGAGCTCATTTTTCGTTAAATAATTTTATATACGCCAGCAATAAAGTTTACTTAGAGTAAGCTTACCTTAAAACTGTAATCGATGACTTTCCCTTTTTATAAACGGATTTCGTGCCTCTTTTTTGATAGCTATAATATAAATTCGGGCAAGTGCGTATCTCTTTTACGTGTAAATGGTTCTTGTTATTTTATGTTAGTGTTCTTACCAAATAATTATGTGAAAAGAAAAAGGATATCTTGAAAAAAAAAGTAATAATTTTTTATTTTTTTTTTACATATTGACCGGTACCATCGGGGAATTCTTATATTAAAACCTCACATACAGCTTGAATACAGCGGAATGGAATTGATAGTTGTATATTTTGTGGGCATGCTTGGTGCTCTATAAGAATAATATAATATTCAAGTTGTTGAATTTGATTACTTAGAATAGATAACCTTTAAATAAACATTGTTGGAGACACGTTGCGTTTAAATAATCGTCAGGAAAATAAAAATAGCCTCGGAGGGATCTCTAAAAATTCATGTCGAAGATTGTTAGGCCCGATAATAATATAGAGTGCGCTTTAGTGTTCTGTCGAAAATATCGTTTAAATAGTTATATTTTTACTCAATTTTTATCGTTCGCAAGCTGGGCACGTCTGTCGTTATAAAACTGTGCATTAATTTGACGCCACGACTTTCTATGCATTCCACGCGCAAACGACAATGCTTGTGTGGAGATTTTATTATTATGGTATAAATAAAGTTAAGACCGATCTTATGTGTACGAAGATAATTATCGGATGTGAGTTGTTTTTATAGCTTAGTATACTTATGTTTTTGATTTAGTCCTTCTCATGATGTATATACCTACCGCTGATGACGCCGCACGTTTCGGTCATGTGCCAGTGGAAACCTTTTCATATCTTCAACGTCGTCCGACCATCCACATTGGGCAGATGATTTACCCGAAATATTCTCATGCAACTAGCCACAAATATTTGACCCAATAAATTGCCGACGCATAATCGCAAGTGAACAGCTCGCTTTACGCAAAAAGGCTTCGTTGGCAACTTTGAAAGTTCATTCTCGTCGTTCGGTCCATTAGTTGGGGCCGATTTTTTCCGACCCTCTAACTTTTGGGGGTTGAGCCCGGTGCCCTCAACTCTGGGCTTACCGCTGAAAATAAACAGGGATCAAGGGGTTTTTTCTCCGATTACTTCCACTTGGCATGTCACACGCGTTCCCTATAGTTGCTGACATTTATTTTGATTTGATGCTTGTGCGTTTGGATAAATATTTCATTTTGATACAGATAGTCCATCAATGATTCAATATTTGTATTTATTTATATAATTTACTATAATATCCAAAATATTGTTGATCACCCAAAATTTTATAGCCATAAAAATACTCCTGATTCAGAGCAATTTCCATCTTCACATTCATATGTTTGATGCAATAAGCCACAGATAACGATAAGTATATTATCATAATACCTACTCACAAACAAACAAAATCAAAACAACACGCCACAGTAACTCGCGGCCGAGGAATGAAAACTTTTCGTCAAGGGAAATTACAGAAGTCGCAATCACAAGTTTTATACGACGCCGACTCCGTCGCAACGCCAGGCCCCGCACGCGATACAATTCACTTAACTAGAAAACAAGGTCAAACTGTATGGAGAAATGTTGACAGCCTCCGACAATAACAGTGAGCTGAAATGTTGGTGATTCCTGCTTTTCTGGTAGCATGAGTTTGAAAAAGTTATGATGTCAACGCTAAACTGTTAAAATTAGTTGTTGAAACGGTTAGAAACGTAAAATAGATTTGCACAACACTTCAATGTTCAGTGTGGTCGAATGTGCCGCCAGAAAAATAACCGATTAAAAATATTTGTTTTTTTTTTGCATCAATCGAAAAATCCATCGGGACAATATGGCACTCGTAGTAATTGCCGTCTGCCGAGTATTAACGACCGTTTTCCCCATTCGGAGACAGAAACAAGGGCTTTTTTTTCCACCACCGTCCTCCCAACCGTGTAATAAGCCTAAAAGGGAGGTCCTTTGATTTCACCACTCCCTTTAAATGTAGGTTTTACATTCACCTTTGAGGGGACTAACGATTTCGTAACTTCACATCGTCGAGACCACTTTGACCGCTCGCCGTGACATTTACAAAGATATTAAGAGGTTCGCTTTGTTTCGTACTATAATATTTACTTTTTTGCCCTCAAATCTGTCAGTTCTTTTATGAAAACGTTATAAGTATTATTTCTTGACTGTGGCTTTGTGATTTAGGTCGAAAGGGAGACTTTTTTCTTTGAAAAGTGAAGTGTCGTTATTTACATAATATATTCTTTATATTTTTATATTAAAAAACATTCCTTTTAAATTTGTATTTTATTTATCTTTGTTTAAAAAATCTAAAGCAATAATACATTTAAGTGATAATTAAATATTTATTACTCGCCTTCCATCTGAATACTAAATTTACATTGTTTCCGTAAAACATACTGGCATAAAATTAATTTAAAAAAAATAACACATAAAAAGATCTAAATCAGATATAAAAAACAACCTATATATATTTTTATAGCCGACCCTATTACATAACATTTGCCATGAAAGTGTTATCAAAATAGATTTAACTAAAAAGAGAGCTGTAAAATATATTTTTATAGCATTCCGATCATTCCTACAAAATAAAACACTAAGAACGTCACTTCCTATTGAAACGATGTGAGATTTACTCTATAGGTTACACTCGTGTATGAAAATCTTACGATTAATTTTAAATATTTGGCACAGAGATATGTTCTGGATTAACATGTAAGATAATTTACCCTAAAACGCAGGTGAAACCGCAGCGCGGAAGCTAGTAAGAAACTAAATGTACCTATCCTTTGGTTAATGCTATTCAGTTCTAGTCACTTTTCACCTATCATAAACCTCAATTCAAAAATCACGTATATCTTCAACACTTCAAAACAAAATGATATACAAACTCCACCTACTACTGTTATTGTAAACTTACAACGCTTCACATTCATAAAGACATTCCAACATTTCCCCCATAAAATAACATAAACGACTGCTTTTTACGATAACACATAATTTGTTCCCTTGATAGTCAACACTATCACATACACCCCGTCCCTTATTTCCCGCATCCGTAGGCCTAGGCACGCCCTCAGCGAACCAGACGATGCCACCACTTTAGCTCAAATCGAGGCTGACGAAGCCCGAAAACAAATACAAATGCGCAACCGACAACCAAGATTTCGTCCTCGCCGGCGAGGACCGTCGCGACGTCCCTCTCAGTCTCGTCCCGTTTAAGCGGCCCGAGCTGCATATTAGCAATCCGACCGATCCCCAAATAATTATAATTGTTTGCATGCTAAGTCCTCCCTCATTCCCCAGGCAACGTCCTGAGCCGAGGTCGAGCCCCACAGGGGGCACCCTCAGGCTACCGTTGCCCTAAATTTATTTAGTTTTAAGTAGCGGTTGAGAGCCCTCAGCGCTCACCGCAAAAGTCCGCGTAACGGTGGAAGAAGGTCCCCTGGACCCACCACCTTCCTGTTCCAGTCAAAAAAAAAAAAAAAAAAAAAAAAAAAAAAAAAAAAAAAAAAAAAAAAAAACATAATTTGTTGAAACGACACTAAAATGACGTCACGAGCTATAAATTAATTTGTCGCTAGTCTAATGAGCTTTGGCCGGTCTTGGCGTGAGTGGTCACACTTCATTTATTTTTAAACGTCCTATCCATCCCATCCCGTCGACTGTCGTACGATATCAACATGTCGTATGAACACGAAGTCGAATAATATGTACAATAGCTTACCGCCGCGCGATTTCACCCACGAACCCCTATTTAGCCCCCTTAGGGGTGGAATTTTAAAAATCCTTTCTTAGCCTACATCATAATAGCTATCTGTGTCGCAAATTTTAGCCCGATCCGTCCAGTGGTTTGAGCTGTGCGTTGATAGATCAGTCAGACAGTCAGTCAGTTACCTTTTCCTTTTATATATACAGACAAGATAATGATGCCAAGTTACTAGATTAACTCTTAAAATAGGCCTAATTAGTTACTTTACCTAATAATACTTTACTTATTTTACCTTCCGAAGTTTTCAAAGCTATACCAATAACTCGTACCAACATAATAAAAAATATATATGATATGAACAGTGTAGGTAGTACAGTACAATTAAATCTAAATGTTGATCTGACAAATAACATTACAACATAGTTCCCATACCCACTCAAATGGTTAAATATCTTCATAAATAAATAATAAAAGTCAAAGAGTCACTAGACGAACTTTTTAGTAACCAAAGTAAGACTATTAACTTTAAAAACTAATTTACAACTTAGGATATTTCCAACTAAGCTGATAATTCTATTATTTCCAAAGTTTCGTTATCATTTGACATTGTTATTCCGGACGGGATAGCTTACTTTAATTCATCTTGTTCGTTAATTTTCATAACATAATAGGTAGTCCCTAAAAATTTAGCTTGGCTAGCTACATGATCTTAATTTTCCAGATATTGTAGACTTTTCATTGTTGTTAAATTAAATATCTTGAGACATTCCTCACACACGGCCTTCATTTCAAACTAAGCAGAGCTTGTACTATGGAAACCAGATAACTGATACTTTTATATATATATATATATACTTATATACATAGCACTCAAGACACAGGACAAACAGTTTAAGTTTAAAACTTTTTTTAATCTAGTTTAAATGTAAACAATAATCCAATTTGAGCATTTGCAGGTTTCCTTTCGAATATAAGAGATATTTTATAACAAAATAAGAAATAATAATATGTTACTGAAAATTTTGCTATCTATCTATCTAAATGCATTAAATACGTCACCACGACAACGGTTTTCGTGTTATCTGTAATTAATAACATAGTTGGACCAATTCCAAAACCTACATATTCCGTAGTCTAAATATCAAATTATAAAACAAAATCTTATTTATGATAATCTTTTTATCGAAGCAAAAATAACAAATGGTTGACAGTTACACTGAAAATGGAAAGAGTTATGTTGAATTGAATTCGGAAGGCGGATCGGATGTTGAAGAATAAATACGAAAGGCCTTTTGTTCAATTTGGATTAAATTACAAATCTCACGATTGGATCCTAAGATTATATTATTAATGACACAGTTAATATTAAAATACCTTGTAGTTAATGAAGCATCCATATTTTTGGAGTAATTAACAAGAAGAGGGCATGTTTTTTTGGCATAGTTTATTGTTTATTCTTAATAGTGTACCTACTCTAAATCTTCCTCTATAACTATCTATCTTCAGTTCAAAGTCTAGCGCAGACGCATGCTCCTCATAAAAAACTAACTCAAAACAGCGCTAATCGTTATCAATAAACTGTGTAAGTACATATATATAGCACAATATAAATTATTTATATGTTTTTTATTGATAGGAATAATTCCATAACAGACTCCAATCGAATAAAAGTTTACCTGTTTTCATAGTCAACGCTCGAAATAGTCAAATTGACTCCAAATTTGTAAATGACAACCTAGATAGAAAATCCACATTTATCAAAACCTTAATTACCTACTAAGGTTGGTAAAGCCACGTTTTTCCATATAGTTATTGTTGTCAGGAGACATGACACCCCAAACGACTTAGCAAATCCAGACAAAGCTCGATTCAGACGTCCGACATAATGAAATGGTCGTCACAGCAACTGGGTCACAGATAATTTGTAAGCTAAAGTAGTAACTCAACTAAAACTTAATCTTTATGTTCAGATATCTAAAGACTATTTAATATATGTGTCTACTTGATGTAATTTATTGACGATGAAGCTCCGTCCGGGATTATCTTGTTACAGCGCTATCTCGGAAATATAACATGTTAATTAGAATTTAAACTCATTAATATAATCTTTGCATACATATTCGATTGAGGCGTTTTAAATATTTTCATTAACTAAACTTTTTTCTGATGTCTATTTATTTAGTTTTAACAGTTTTATTACCGAACCGATTTTGATGAAAATTGGCAGTAAGATAGCTTGGACTACATAGATAAATATAGGATATTTCATCCCGATATCGCAGCGAGGGAGAGATAGTTACTATATTATTGTTATATACTGCAGTAAGAATAACTGATGGAACCCTAGTCTTGATAATCTATATATATACTAATATTATAAAGAAGGTTTGTATGTTTGTAACGAATTGGCTCAAAAAGTACTCGACCGATTTTAAAAATTCTTTCACCGTTAGAAAGTTACATCTTCACCGAGTAACATTGGCTATATTATATTTTCAAAGAAATTAGGAATCCTTAATAAAACTTCAATGATGTAACCCGAGGTGAAAAAAAAATATCTGAAAAATTCCTTACATCGCGTGCGCTGCGAAAACTATTGATAATAGAACAAAATAATGTACTACGACTATGCAGAACAAAAAGTGTCGCAACAGCATATGTCTAGCTATTATAGTTATGTCACAATAAGTGTTTTTTTTGTTTTTAAAAATTAATTAAAATGCCGGCGCTAGAAAAGGCTCTTTATTTGTCCCTTGGTTTTAATCCTTATCTAAATAAATTACTTCATATTCAAGACTGCTTTAATACCTTTATATAACTTTTTGAATTATTTGATTCGGACATTCCATTCGAAAGATATCACGAGTTTAAAAAATGTAAGTATTAAAAAAAAGTCGCGTGGTCGCCGCGCATCCCGTTCGGCTAGCTAGGCAGCACCAATGCGATGTAGCCTGGGGTAGGGGATGGGAGGCAATGTCTAAACTAATAATATAAAAACGAAAGATTTGTTTGTTTGTTACGATTTAACTCAAAAACTAGACGACCGATTTTAAAAATTCGACGCCACCGCGACGTTCCCTACTAGAGTGTCTCACGGCAGAACGGGTTTACGAATTTGGATTGAAATTTGGCACAGAGATAGATTATAGTCTGGAATAATACATAGGCTACTTTTTATCCCGGGAAACATAAGAACCCACGGGAGCGCGGGAGAAACCGCGGGGCGGAAGCTATTAAAAATATATACGAGCATATAATATAATGTTACAAGTAGCTCTGCTACCCGTGCGAAGCCGGGGCGGGCCGCTAGTCGAAGATATATGAGGTTAAGCTACTTCAAAATTTAAAACTAAATAAGTATATTAATTTTTTTTTAAATGAAACTTAGACCAATGATAAGCATGCTTCGTGCTCTACATAAATTACTGCTTCTAATTGTACTGTGATCAAGATTAGTTCATCGCGTACTGAAGACAAGTGACAAATTGTACAATGTTTGTGCCCACGATGTGCCGTCTGGTGATTGATGATCACTTAGCACTAATTAGATAAGGGATGTACGCAGTCTGCTTCAGGACTGATACAACTAATAGATAGTATAATATATAGTTGTCTACCAAGGCCATTTGTGTTTGCATAGTAAAGCATTGTAGGTTAGAAGAAACTCCAAGGGAAGGGATTCCTGAAATCAAATTTTAAGTATCGATTTTTAACTCTAGATTCTTATGCTACTTTATCTGACGAGTTTGAGCTCTGTACTGTTAGTAATAAGATTAAATACATGACATTAAAATAATACTATACTAGTTTTTCGCCTGCGGCTTCACTCGCGCTGTTTATAAAGTATCTATATATTTTCTTCCTTTCACCCAATTTCGATGAGATAAATCCTAAATCTCTTAGCATTATGTTTACTCTTCCTACTTTTTTCCTATTTCCTACTTTTCCTAATAAAACAATGTACAGACACCCCCGGCTCTACAGAATTATTATATTATTTTATTATTATTGAATTTTAAAGGATTTTTCGAAATTGATGGTAGAACAAAAAAATACGTGAAATTATGAGCTTGAATTTGTATTTTCTTGTATATATGTTCTGAGGCACCATTTCGTCTTTACTAAATTAGGTTACCTAGGACTTAGATCAACAAATTAAATGTTAACCTTGTTCATATTGACTTATCACCACCGACTTACTAGGTTTTAGTCGTTATGGATTTAGTCACGTAGGCGTGTTGATTTAATAATGTGGTAACTGCTAATTGAATTATGTACTTATCTTGGATAACAATCTTAAAGTTTAACAGTTGTGGAATTTTTGACGTAATCCTTAACATTATCTGATTCTATATACCAATGTTTATCTGTCTGTTTGTATGTTTGTTTGTTTGAAACGTATGCACTCCTATACCATTCTCCGATTGCGATGAAACATTGGTGTGCACACATACCTATTCAAATTTGTTTTATTGTGATAAAATATCATACGAATTATTATATTATTGCGCGTGAGTAAGGTCTCCAGAGCTCATCGGGGGGGGGGGCGGGGGCAACGCGCGAGTGATACGTCTGGTATTGCAAGCGTTCATAGACTACGGTAACCGCTTACCATCAGGCGGGCCGTATGCTTGTTTACCGACATATAAAAAATAAATGGATTAAAGTTAAGGTTAAGGGTTAAGGTTAGGTTCAGGTTAAGCCCTAGCTGGCCAATTATTAAGGTAGAAGCTGATCTTACCATCCATGTGTTTATAATAAATAGCTACTAAAGTAATTTGTCAAATATAAGAGTTCGTTTACACAAACGTATTCAGCCTTTGGCAGGTCCTTACCGGGTTTTTAGGCGATTCAGTCCTCGATCCTAATATTTTTTTAAGGCGCTGACAACAGCTAAAGTCTCTCTATTGCAACCCAACCTATATTAATCCTACTAAATGTACGGTATTGAAATTTAAATACACGATACTCAAGGATATAAATGACAAATTTATTAATCTCAAAACACGATTTCATTTCATTGCCTCGATAAAAAAAATTGCCAAACACAACTCTGAAAATCAAGGAATTCCCAAATTTATCCTATACATGAATGTATTTTTCGATGTGATATTTTACTTTTATATTGTTCGAATAATTAGAAAATGATTTATTTCGTTAGTTTTTGGAATAAGGAATTTATTTGTACATAATTAATTCTTTTTATAAATGTCGCTTACGTTATTAATTCGGAGCAGTTAGGGGGAGGAGTCAACATTATGCCACACTCTTCTGTCACGTTACTTGCGTATTTTGCTTTGCCCTCACTCGCATTCCGCGGCGATCCGCGTTGCTAGACGGACCTATACCACTTTTTTTCCGAGCGCGCGGTTTCAACATTATCATCCATAAATGGGTAAAATATCTTTTAAAAAAAATGTGCAATGCCTGATGAATAAAGTAAGGTAGTAAGCAATTTATTTCACAGTGATTGACAATGATAAAAGTAAACAAATACTTGTGTTTGTCAAAGCGTCATATCACTGCCGCTAGATTGCAGTGTAATTTATGAATGTATTCAGCCTATTCACATTATAACTTTTTATCAAATTAATGACAATATTTGGAGGGAAAATGAATTGCATTACATAACTTTTACAATATGATCTCGTCGTATTATTTCGCATAAAAAAGTATTCAAACTAAAGATTTACTTACCACAAAAAGGGCATAATAACTGATTAATTTTATAATCTTTCATGCAATGGGAATAAAATTTGTCGTGCCGCATCACTGACCGAGAAAGATTCTTATTTTCATCACTTTAGTCATGTCGTTGTTAGCTCAGCGGTCCTGGTTATAGGTCAAGAACCTATAACTGCTTGGATGTGTGTGTTCAAATCCATGTGATGACACCATGTAATTGGAGACATCATCTGGATTCGAACCGCGGACATCTGAATTAAGGATCGCACGATCTCCCGCCTGAGCTATTAATTACTTATTGATAGTGGCGAAATTTACTTTCGTATTCTAATGAAAATGTAGCAGTTTCTCATTGATTGAAAACACGGTAAAACGACAAAATTAAACCTAGCTATATATTTTGAATTTTGTACAATTATGAGGCGAATTATTAAGTAAAATCTATATGGGTATCGTTTCCATGGTTTTCGGGGGTGCTTATTACGAATATATAACATATTTCGAGATCCAAGATGGTGGACGCGAATTGAAAAAAAAAATCAATATGGGTATCGTTTCCATGGTTTTCGGGGGTGCCGATTACGAATATATAACATATTTCGAGATTCAAGATGGCGGACGCGAATTATTAAATAAAATCTATATGGGAATCGTTTCTATGGTTTTCGGGGGTGCCGATTACGAATATATAACATATTTCGTGATTCAAGATGGCGGACGCGAATTATTAAATAACATCTATGTATAAGGCTATCGTTTCCATGGTTTTCGGGGGTGCTGATTACGAATATATAACATATTTCGTGATTCAAGATGGCGGACGCGAATTATTAAATAACATCTATGTATATGGGTATCGTTTCCATGGTTTTCGGGGGTGCCAATTACGAATATATAACATATTTCGAGATTCAAGATGGCGGACGTGAATTTTTAAATAAAATCAATATGGGTATCGTTTCCATGGTTTTCAGGGGTGCCGATTACGAATATGGAGTAGTGATATCTCTGCGCGACCTAATTTAACTACTAGCAAACTATTATGTATTAGTATTTTAACGTACTGCCAAAAATTAGAAGACACTTTACAGACAACTTTTACTACGTTTGTTGGAAATAATATTAGAAGTTAATTATATCAACAGCTAAAGAACATTAATTTTAATACAAAACCATGGGCCTGCTTCCCGTCTGAATTTTTATTAAAATTATTTCTACGTATGAGAATTGACTACATCGTCAAATTCAACAATCGCAATCTGAAAATTAGTAAATCCAAATGTTGAAAATACCTTTCAGTTTCGCATTTGTAGTTTTTAAAAGAATAAGTATCTCAGTATTTTTTTATTTTGGTATCCTATTATATTATTAAAAGGTCATAAACAATAAAAAATATGTTAGGTATTAGTTCTACTAACATAGCTTCTATATTTTTTCATTTTATTCCTGGTACTCTACATACACATACTACGAATAATGACGAATGTCTACACAAAAGCGGCATTTCGCGTGACTTCAAACGCGATAAACCACTGTATGACTTGTTACGCTGTGGTACAATAGTACCACAATACAATAGTAAATAATGGTGTGAAAGATGAAAAAGTTACAAAAGTAGGATAAATCATATCGAACAAAGTAACCAAACTGAAGTCGTCAACAGGACTCGATCCGAGGACATCTAATTCAAGGATCGCACGATCTCCCACCTGAGCTATTAACTAGTTACAGATGATGGCGAAATTTACTTTCGTATTCTAATGAAATTGTAGCAGTTTCTCATTGATTGAAAACACGGTAAAACGACGTTTTCTAAAAATGAAACCTAGCTATATATTTTGAATTTTGTACATTATTTTCTTCATTCATATTTCTTATTAAAAAACATTTACATCCACACGGGCGACGCGAATATAAAATGATAAGAGAAGCGGTTTCATTAAAATTAGTAGGTACATACTATTGTAAATAATGGTGTGAAAGATGGAAATAAAATAGAAAAGTTACAAAACTAGGTTAAAATATATTGAGAACTCGGTTATTACTATTTCTTTATAGCTAGTTGTAATTACATATTTATATTATCAATAATAGCGCCATCTAGTTGTGTTAGTTTCATAGATATATTTGTACTTGTTTACTGTTTGGATGATGGCCGAAAAAGTGCACCGTTTTACCGCGTCTTCGTGTGTGGCGCTATGCTGTGCTATACGTGCTATATATATTGGGGATGTAGAGGGGCGTGGCTAAAATTTCAATTTCTCAAGGCCATTTAGCTGTTGTCAGCGCCTTAATGGGCTTGTGTTTGACCTTTTATCCGCCCATAGAAGTTGTAGCCTAAGATCGAGCACGCTTACCCAGAAGCCTATTCACTCTGACCTTAAAAGTCCGTAAAACCTAGTCTATAACGAAATTTAATATTTGATATGTCATTCTATTTTACGTCATGAATGGCTCCATGAAAAAATCGCTGTGTACCTTTTTCATTTATCGCATTTGAAAGACAGATTTAAACTCCTTCAAATACCTACAAATAGAGAGTTTATTTCGTACATTTCATTCATCACTGAAGGCGACCGTGGCCCGTGTGTGACGTCACGCGTGTAGTTACACGTACAGAACAGAAGTATCACATTTCCTCAAAAACTAATGATTTAAGGGAGCTGTTCGACGAGATGAGTAGCGAGTAGAGCGAGCATCTAGAACAGAAACATACATATCGTTTTATTCTCCTCCTCTCGGTGACAGAATTACTTTTTCATTGATTGTATTCAAATAGTCAATATCATATACCTCGAGACATTTTATTTTCCTGTTCTGAATCTTTAATATCGGCTGAAAAACTCCATTATCGAACATTCTTCATGTTATTTTACCCTTCTTCGAATTTTTAGCCTTGTAGAGATGTAACTGGACCATTCAACTCTAAAAATTACCTCCTAAGGCACAAACTGAATAAATTACTTTGACTTTAACCAGTTTTTTGGTGCATATCAGATTTCATGGTGATAATGCTGTTCTACTATACAATCATAGTGTGCAACAAGTATCGATATCGACAATTAGCATCGCATATGTGACTAATGTTTAGTGTGTCCTTGACTTAGCCACTCAGAGCGCGTAATCGTTGCGAGGGGATTTGGTGCAATATATTTTGAACAAATATTAAACTCATTACGTTACTTAAGGGTAAATCTTTATACTACAGGTTTATTTAATATAAACTATATTCCAGAAATGGGTTTGCTCAGTATCACCAGCAGAAACGACCCTCATGAATTTTTTACCATGTTATTGTGCACTTTTATAAAAAATATACTACCATATTTTCGTAGTTATAAGGTAGGTTTTGTAATATAAATTACATTGTAATTTTTATTGTACTACATTTTATCATGAAATTTTGCTTTTGTGCAAGTATCGCTTCTCTGATGTACTAGAAATAACATTGTATAATATCATATAATTATTAATTGGGAACTATTGGTATAATGCTTTCGTAAAAGGCTTTTATGTATGTAGCATCCGTTTTCTTACGAATTTCCTTAAGCTCAGGCTCACAGAAACTTATGATTGCTTATTAAACTCGCTTCCCATTTTTCGCTGTTGATGAAACATACGCCTTACATTCGAGCGACGTCGCTGTAAACCAAAGGCCTGCCAATACGTCTCTCTAGCCGTTACTCAATAATAAGGCGCGTGCGTCGATGCGAGTCTCTGTAAAAATAAACTCCACCGTTGACAGATGAGCGAGTTGGTATCTTCTAGTCATGTTCTATGGGAATTTATTGGTCGTTACATAAAGATATGTAGACTAGCTTGCCGTTACGTGGTTGCACCCGCGATCCCCTATTTTACTCCCAGGTTGAATTTCGTAAAATCCGCCCTTATTCCTTGCGTGATAAAGGGACTCTCTATGCAAAATTCCGGCTTTCTAGGTCCAAGGGTTCAAGTTGGGCGTTAATGAGATAATTAGTGAGTGAGTTAGGACTTTTCTTTTTACATATGTATATGGCTATTGTTCACAGAATAAATAATAGTCAAGTTTCGAAGATTTGTTATGATCATTTAAATCTATACTAATATTTTCAAATCATGAGCTGCATACTTAGTAGGCACACCCACAATAACATGTAGGTTTCAAAGAGCTTGAAAATTAGCAGTTGCTACAGAAATATAGGTAAATTACAAAACAAATAGCAATTTAGTGAGTTTTCACGAAATTTTATGTTTTATTAAAAATCTTTTAAAGTTGTACAGTTATACAGTTAAATTATTTATAATAATATTTATACTAAAAATACTACATATACAAATGGCATTTGAAAACCAATTCAAATATTTTATACTTTTATATTTCCGCCAGTTTTTAAATAGCAATGAAAATGGAATGTATTCAAACCGCATAATTTGGCCAATCATAAATGATATCGAACACGGGGTGTTCCGATATGTTTACACGCATCGCATCGTTTCGTTTACGGCCTGTGTTTACGAATAATTTAAATAGTTCAGGGGGGATTGTTTGCACGAATCCGCGTAAATAATTCATATCTACCACAACAAACCAACCGACACGACGTTTCGTCGCAGTTGATAAAAAACCAAGTCAGTAGTCAAGTCTGTAATTTTCCACCAGTTTGTGAAAGCTCTATCAAAGTTAATCTATGTAAAAAAAACTATTGCCGTCTTTGTCACAATAAGTGTTACAATTTCTTTAGCCTCATAGAGACACATTACGCCGCGTCACTTTTATACAATCTGTGCCCGAAGATTCTACGCCCATTCTGTCTGTCTTACCTTAGATTGCACGTAACGATGACTCGTAGGCCGATGAATTATTCAATTCTGAATGTTTATACGAAGTTGATTTACTGTTGGAGTTATTTACTGTGGTCTCATGCCAATATTATTTTATTAAATTAACATCTAATAGGGTTAATCTGCTTATGTGATTAATAGTCGACACTTCAGCACAATGTATGTGTGAAAATACAAGTTAATTGGATGAAGAGCGGAGCAAGCTCATTTAAAACCTACGTTTGTCTGACCTAATATTTAGATATAATATTATTGGAAGGATATTGACATATATTATATCCTTTTTTTACTTTGTATAGGCTTGTGTTTGACCACAATCTCACTATGTTAAGTGATGATGTAGGCGAAGGTGGTAAGCACACGAAGCCTACAAGGAACTGGCTCTCAAGTGCAACTGTCGGAACACACCAATAGGTGTTTGGCGACAGATTTTCATCTTGAGGATGGTAGCCTGGCATACGGGTGCCTACTACAACCGACCACCGTTTCTACAGTGCAGTGCCTCTTGGAAGCTTTGTTTCTATGTGCATATTCTGATTTTGAATCAAAACACCATTTCACCGGAAAAATAGTCCTGTGTTAATTACCTGGAGGTTAATAGGTAGTTAATTTTTCTTTAATTACATGAAAAGTAAAAAAAAAACTTTGATCTATTTTTTGTTACAAAAATATTAGGTACGATAATTTCTCAACTTCTGTAAATATGGCGGGAATTCAAAACTACACTCTGTATTTTATTTTAAGTTTAATTTTAGAATCCTTTTAATTTTAATGTTCGATGAAAATTAACATAGATTATTTATTTACAGATGCATCATCCGATTCAAATGAAGCCGGCTGATAGTGAGAACAGAAATGGTGAGTGCCTAGCTAATAAGCCTTCATAAATGTCTTAAAATATAAACTATTATACTTATGTATTATAGACTTAACATAATCACAAGTAACCTTATAATAGGTTATTATGTAAATTATTTGTCAAGTGACTCTTTGAACAAATACCTAGCATAGAGCCACAATTCGAAGAATATGACTAAGAAAAGACAATGGAAGATAATTTAGTCATTATTATTTACCAGTTTTTTTTTAATGAAGTCTCACCTTCCGGCAAATTATCTGATAAAAACAATAGTTGCAAATGTAATCACAAATTCGCAAAGAGTACAATCACGAGCATAATTATTTACTTAGTAAAATTCGAAATAATAGATTAAATATTTAGTTTCGTTTAATATTCTTCCTTAATTCAAAATATAAATTAAAATGTAATCAATTTATAGGTTTATATAACTACCAAAGTACTTATTTACGATAGATACGTAAGTATGTCGCGATGCGGAAGTCAAACGACAGCATTTGTCTAATTTAAAAGTACATTATGTACCTACCTACGTTGATATATTAACTATTTATGTTGTGCCGTATCTGTATTGAATGCATTATCTATGCATAATGTTGCTGTGTGCGTAAAGCCGTGATGAATAAAAATCGTATTATTTACGTTATTTAATGTAATGCAGCAACTACATCTGACAAGAATTCGATTTTTATTTAAATACAAACTATTTCCAAAAGGATATTTACAAAACTTCGTCAATGTTTAACTAAGCATTGATAAGGTACAGCTCAAGGACTATATTTACAGACCGCATGACGAATCAATTCTACCTATCGCATTACGTTATTCGTACCATATAAAGACACGTGGTTCTCGACACAATAATGCAATAAACATACACAGATGTACAATAGACAGTATTGTAGACATTCTATTTATACAATCATCAAACGGATTAACTCTCTATGCGCCTAACATCAATCTTGCGAGCCAATACGCTCTGACATGTGTTAAGGTTACTGCGCACTAATTCGATTTTCGTACGTGCGATGCAGACGTATCGCGTGAACAGAATAGGGAAGTTTGTAATATTTTGATAGCAATAATCGTTTGAAAGTTACGCTTAGAGTTACCATTTATTGTATGATAGAAACTCGTACCATCAATGTTTTCTGCAGTTTCTAATAAAATTTCATCAAAATCTATTTAGGTACCTACTATCTTTTGACATTGTATTGCCATCAATAGAGCCAACGAAGAGCGTCTTTATGCGTTTATGCAAAATACATACCTTTCATTCGTAATTCGAACGGCCCATTCTAAGACACCGGACCGAATAGGCGTGTAGTCACCTTTAAAGAAACATACATGCTAGTTAACATCCTAAGCACGTACCGGGCACTACTCAAAGTGGGAGCGTGACGATTCTTAGACTTCACCTCATAGTGTATTCCATCTGTGAAACACTGTGTTTTTAATGCACTGCATTTAATGTGCAATGTGTGGTGCATCTAGAGACAAACTATTATTGTGCCAGGAAATTAATGAAACATAAGCTCTCTGAAACGTTCTATCTATCTATTCAATAAAATTGTAACTAATAGAGCAATTTTCGAGGTGAAATTGTATACATTATTCACATAAGCAATTTCTGGGATTACCAGTAACGTAAGCAGGTATTTTAAATTGAGACATTCAGAAAGTATTCATGAAAGTAGACCTATTGGTATGTTTACAATTGAATCCGAGACTGCGATCGGATAACGTGACGTGCACGCGTCAGGCAGGACGGAGCTCATTAACTTCCGCGGCGCAGGCGCAGGCGGGGGGGCGATGGAACCGAGGTGACACAGACCCGCGAAGAATGACTGATCGTCCGTCAGCGCGCGCGCACCTCACTATCGCAAGCTATTACGTTACGTGTTAGTTTAGTTGTGTCTCGACCGCGGTTGAATGCAGACGCGTCATGTGAAGTGAATGTGAAGTGGAGTGGAGTGAAGTGAAGGATGCGTGGTGAGGCGGGCGGCGCGCGAGGCAAGGCGGGCGGGGGCAGGAACAGCAGCGGCTATCCGCCCATCAGCGCCGCCTACTGGCTGCCACCTTCAAACCCTACCCCCTATCACGTGCCAGGTTTGAAACTCTACCTATACTGTGTTTCATGCGTACGCGACGGTCGCACGTGTTGGCGGCAACATTTGAATATCGATCACAAAATGCCACCAATTTTTTCATATAGTTTTCAAATTCTCTCTAATTACCGTCAATATAACAGCTACTGATGATCTTTGTACATGACAAGCGATAGTCAAAACAGTGTCGACAGATTTTTTGTCGACAGGCGTATTTTTTTCTCCCTCGGTTGGAAATGGAAAGCGTGTCTGACATTGACCGATATGCGGACTGAAAAACTATACATCGCTTCGAGCCGTGAAATTTAGACGACGATTTATCATATTCAGTCTATTTAAAGTTAATTTTTACAGTAAATTTATAACTTTAATGAGCGCTACCGCGACTAATGTACCTGCATAAGTAGTTTATGATCTTTAAATAAATGCACTTCAATATATTTCTTGTTCATTTAAATTGATTGTGTATTGACTAATTGCTAGGTAACTAGGGATTGAAGTATTTTCCGTTTAGGTACTCGCTAAGCAATTATTTATAAGGAAAATATTTTTGGTAAAAATATCTCGATTTGGAATTAGTATTTCCCCTTTTGCAATGGTAGTAACATATCTGGTTGAGTTGTTAGAAACGTGAAAATAGTGGAAATAATATCTTCGGTATAGGCTACCTTATTTCAGTACTTTAGGAAAAAGACCAATGTCAAATATTTGACGCCTCAATGATTCGCATGTCAACTGCAGAAAGATGAAGGTCGAGCGAGTATTCTAAAAAAAAATAATGCTCATTGGGCAACTCCATAGTTCTTATGACATTGAACATAATGCTGCATAGCTAGAACGACTAAAATATTTGTTACACGAGCTAGGTATCCTGCCTTTGAAATTCTAGAGATTTCAAATAAATTTTCTGTGTAAAAAAAATATCTTATCCGAAAAGAGAAGGTTCCATACCATCTTAATCTGTATATATAAAAGGAAAAGGTGACTGACTGACTGATCTATCAACACACAGCTCAAACCACTGGACGGATCGGCCTAAAATTTGGCATACAGATTGCTATTACGGTGTAGGCATCCGCTAAGAAAGGATTTTTTTAAATTCCACCTCTAAGGGGGTAAAATAGGGGTTCGCGGGTGAAACCGCGGGCGGTAAGCTAGTTGAAGATAATGTGGCATTGTTAGAACGACTAAAATATCTGATATGTATATGAGGTAGATATAATTCTAGAAACATCGAATCCTATCTTAATACACTCCTACGTTACAAAAGAAACATTCCTTCCAAATTTCAACCAGCCGTCTAGGTTCTGTGTTGATTATCACCTATCAGTCTGTCAGCCTGTCAGTCAAGACTTTTTCTTTTGCGTATATACCTACATGGATTATAATTCGTAAAGATAGAAGAGTATTAGTCAAAGGAATATTAAATTAGTAACCACGATGGCATCCCTAAATATTTTTGACATTTATTTTCTTTAATAATAGGTGATACTTTAGGTGGTATTTGGAAGGTTGCAGCGTCCGAGCAGAGTAGTAAGAGAACAGTTTGCGAAGGGATCTAAAACTCCTTAAATTAATTGCCATGAAATATTTGAACGGACTCACTTTCAAGAACTCACTAACAATTCATATGTGACGCTTTTATTTTACAATCGATACTCTAATAAAGTTAAAATGTCCAAACGAAACCCGTCAACCTATCGATGATAAGTACCATTTACATGGGACTGAAATAAATCTGTTTCGTTTTATATTATCCTGGTGATACTGATAACTTGAGCATCGGTTCGTGCCATCCATCATTTGTTGCCGGTTAAAATACGGTTAAAATTAACCTAGTGGGGTTTAATGGGCGATCCTTGTGAGAGTAATTGTCGCGGAATTATAGTTTTTACTTAGAAAGTTATTACTAGTGCTTAAGGTTTTACTTTATGTAGGTTTTATTTGTATTATTTTGAACAACATAACAGGAAAATTTGCTTTATCGGTCAGTCTCCTATAAACCACAGGCAACTCATTAAAAAGACCGTACCGAGGTTCATTATCATGTATAGCAATGGAAAATATATTGAATCATTAAAAATATTTGTATTCCTGATTGCTTTTAGAAAATTACTACTTTGACATATCCAATACTGTCTAGCTCTATGTCAGTAATTAAGAAAAAAAAATGAACTTTGATAAAAAAATATAGCAATATCCTAGTTTCGGAAAAAATATGGCATGACTTCCCGAGTTATATTGTATACCCCTCAGAAATTAGCTAAGGTCGACTTTTATAACTAAGATCTATAAAGGTGCTCTCACTCCGGTGTTTATACAAACAACGTTATTTCTAGTAAGATACCAGAGAACCGAACCGGGGTCTATCCCGACAAGACTTTATTGTTAAAATGGTGTATAATAATGTAATCACAAAATGTGCATGTAGGATGTAGTAGGTACTGTTTTATATCAGTTTTGTCACAAAAAACATGGCATAAAAAAATAAAAAAAACTCATGGGAATTGATTCTACTGGTGATGTTGAAATAAAAAAAATGGTTATCAATGAATGACTCTATATAACGTTACTGAACATTTTCAAGATTCAAGATAGGTATAAGTTCCAACATTTGAAAATGTAATTTTTTAACAGTTAAGAAATATTCTTAATTTGACTTTCTTCAACGAAACATTTTGTATATAGTTTAAAACACTTATAAACTTCAGTGGGGAGCACCTTAATGAATTTGGTGGTAAAATTTATACAGCGATTGTTTCATATAAGTCCTTACCCAATTGTTTAATAAACTAACTGATTGATTAAAATTACACTCACTGCAACAAAAACTGATACAAATAATTATTGTCAACTGAATGATGCTCTGTTTACACTTGATGACAATCAAGGCATTCCTACCGATCGCTTGTCGTCAGTTTATAGAATAAATAAACATTCTGATGTATGGCAATATCTTGAGTGGCATAAACATTATGAATCCGTTGAGGAATTTTCTTTCATCGATCAAGTCAATATAACATCGATGATTTGTAATATGAAATGAAATAAAAGGAAATGAAAATATTTTTTATTCAAATAGGCCTTAGCACTTATGAATAGTCTGACTCTAACGCACGGTTCGGAAGGTTGCTTTTGCTGAGAAGAGCCGGCAAGAAACTCAGCAATTACTCTTTTCAAAACCAACTCGGATTTATTACATAAAATTATTTATCTAGTCTCACTGACAATATTTGTGTGTATATGGCAATATGCTTTGAAATTCGATACTTTAGCAAAGATTTTATAGTTTAAGTTAACGTGAGGCTATCCAATATTTTTTTATTGTATATTAACTATGAATACTTTATTTAAAAAAAAGCATTTGATCAAATGCTTGCTGGTTTCGTCAGATTTAATTAATCAAAGTCAAAGCCATTTATTCAATTTAGGCCATAGGAGGGCACTTGTGAACGCCGAAACTACTGAAGTTACCACCGGTTCGGAAGTCGGGAAGTCGGCCTTCAACTGACAAGAACCAGTAAGAAACTCAGCAAAAAATTGTTTTTTAAATATTTTTGAACCATCTACTAACATATAAAAAAGCAACAAGAAACATAAATAAAATTATAATAACCTGAACAAGTTCATAAATCTAGTTAATTTTAGTAAATTTTACAACTTTTCTCTATTGCGTAAAGGATCATTCCCCAAAACTTTAATAGCTCCCTAACTAACTAATCTACAAACTTGTGATAGTCTCATAGAGTCATTTACCCCGAATATAAGCGCAGTATTTTATAACCTCATTCCGCGTAATCTTAAAGATCTTTATCGTGCCGAAGGCTGCGCGGGCGCACGGCAAACGTCTCTGTTTGAACAAGTGGCGACCCTTGCGTAAGCGATAGTGTCGTCTGTGTCGCTTTGGATTACAATAAACTTTATGATTATAACAATCTCGTATTTTGTTTGTGAAGTTGCTGTGTTTGGTAGTTAAAAGGATTCTATTGTTTTCTTTTTCAAAACAGTTTATATTATTATTATTGCGTGCTAGTGCTACATCAAAGTAAACATGCAAAGTAGCCCATGACACTCTCTGGTTTATAAACTATCTCTATGCAAAAATTCACGTTCATAGGTTGCTGTGTGAAAGGACAAACTAACAACCATACTTTCGCATTTATATTAGTAGGGATTTTATATACGTAGCATGCCTCTGGTAATGTAATTGGGAGACATTAAAAACCTGCAAAAAATGGTTCTTCCGTTAATTCAAACAATAAATAATGTATAAATATTTACATTTTCATATTATTATTATCAATGTACAAATATTTAATCCTATGTTCCGTTTAAAAATAGGTCAATAAGTAATTTAAAAGAGATCCTTGAGTATGTATATTAAAATCACCAACGTACGTTAAAAAGTACCAATGATAATGAACACACTATATGGGCAGTACATCGGGTTTTGAAAACAAACATTATGACATAGTCATTGTTCAAACATAACTGAGTCATGCATTCAACGAAATTTATGTTTTTTTTTTCTTTAAAATACATAACTTTCGTGCATACAAAATTTAGCATTGCAGCCTCATGATGAGTGGAATACTTTTCCATGCAAATAGTGAACTTTTATCTGTTATAATATTGCAGTTTTCTAAAAATATAAAACAACATTCTATATAAAATATTAGGTACTTGTTTATTTTAGAACTGGTACTCAAATATTCATCGCTTCTGATGCAACATAATCACTTGTATATTACGACGTCGTGTTGTGGAAACGAGGGAAACAATTAGGTATAAAATGGATCATTAAAAATACATACATCTGTTTCTGTCAACAATTTTTATCGTTAGAACTAAATTGTAACACGTTTTTCATTTTTATATTGTCAATTTTCTTCCACAATATTTTTCAGTAAGAAAACTAAACGTTGATATTAACGAAGATATTATGATTAATATATTTATTTATTATCCATTAATTTCCAAAGACATACCTGCCCTGTATTATATTAATGGACTGCTGATAACGTTCTATCACTCCATCACTCGATCAGGATAAGAAAGAGACAAAAGATTTATAATCATTCATCGTATAATTCTCATCGCCAACAATTCAGATTCCATCCCACACCACTCTGCATTTAGGCACAAGAAATAGGCGACAACACTCGTAACGTACGTGTAGTTTACTAATACAACGCTTGCGCCAAATCGACACTAGGTCGTATAGCACGCAGCAAGCGAGCCGTGTAAATATAACAGTTTAACCGCGGTAAAATGTAGACTCGACATGCGACGTGTCGCGCTTCTCTACACGCTAGGGCTGTCAAATTATGACAATTAATATTAGCCCTTAATTTCAAAATAAGATTATACAAAAGATTTATTTTGTGAAAATCTATGTACTAATTATACATAGAGATTTTATCAGTTTAGTCCATAATAAATATAAGGTAGCGTAAAAATTTTATACCTGTGGTTTATTCACTTATGTTTACTTTGTACAAAAACGTGTTTTAAAATTGTAATTTTTTATCAAAACTATACGTTTTGACGTAGGTACTTACGCATTACCTTTTTTGCATTTTGATTTTATGTCATAATATGATGGTTTGTTTTTTTTTTTTTTTATTCTGGGACATTAATAACTTTAATGTTTGCATTCTATTGTGGCTTAATTAGTAAAAAGAAATTTTGAAATAAATAATTTCTAGTATTTCAAAAAAAACATTCTCGAAATACTTTGTTATCTAAAAACAATACAGGTAAATAATTGTGGCAAAACCATTGCCTAATAAGGAAAATACTCATACGCAAGTCAAATAGTTACTTGAATGTGTTAAATTAATAATAAATCATAAATTATTTATAGTTACTGTTATGCTTATAGTATGCTTTTAATCCAATCCAAAATATCTATATTTTCAATCCGGTTAAATCATTGCTTTAAAATTTTCCATAAATTTAATTATACATGTAATTTATTCTCAGTACCATTCTCGTTATTGACAATATTAATATAATAATAGGGTTTTAATCACTTTATAGGCCGTTAAACCACGGTTTATGTTATGAAAATCATTAAAAGCTAATTTTATATGCGATAATGAACGTTAGCGCTACATATTTTAACAACGAATTATTAAAAAATCATCAAAATAATGCGGCTATTATTTTGTATTATTTAACATAAGTAGCATACAAATCTAAACAATTTATTTGATCTTTGTTAACAATTTTATATGTGTCACCCGCGGTCACATCCACGTTCCCGAGAAAAAACAATGGAGCTTTTTGACTTTATTCAGAGTGGTAACAACCCTATTGGAAACGTACTAGTATTTAATCGGCAGTGTGCTCTGTGATGCATCTATTCTCTTTAATCTGCCCCAATGCTAGCAAACCAGAACTGTGTAATCCAGATTTGAACGTTTTTGCATTTGTTACGTTGGTATGCCAACAAATAGTACTTAATACTTTCAGCTCAGTAGTGAACGTACCTTATTATCACAAAGGTGCTAGTCCCTCGGATGAATAAAAACGGTGTGCAGATGGATCGGCCTCTATAGGTTTTACCTACCCCTCCTAAAAATATATAGGTACTAGCTTCCGCCCCGCGGTTTCACCCGCATTCCCGTGGGATCTTATGTTTTCCCGGGATAAAAAGTAGCCTATGTCCTGTCAGGCTCTAGACTATCTGTGTACCAAATTTCATTTAAATCGGCTCAGTAGTTTTGCCGTGAAAGACGGACAAACAAACAGACAGACACATACACTTTCCCATTTATAATATTAGTATGGATGGAATGAATTTGTCTTGTCTTGAAGTCTTGATAAAATTAGTATATTAAATATGATTATAATAAAATTACCATTATTTTGGACGTAATCCTTATTTATTTTTATCTGAATAGGGTATTTTAAATAAAACTTTAATAAGTTATATGTTTGCTCAAAATAATGATTATTATTTGTAGAAATTATCTTTGTAACAATTAAAACTAAAAATGCTCCAATCATTATCAAATGCTCGTTTTGCAACAAGATACTTTTGCATCAATAGGTAATATTGGGTCTTTCGGATTATCGGTTAAATTAAAATAAAGTATAACTATGGATTTATTTATATTTAACCTCTTCGGTTTGTAATGATATAGCCAATTGTGGTAATCACACGAAGCCTCTCTTCATATCTTTCTTCTTTCCTCGCTGTAGTTCCAAAAACTTTGTTCATACTACACCTAAAATTCGAGTAAAATAGTTCAACGTCAAACTTCCAGTGATGTACTGAATTTCTACACTATAAAACAAATTCTAAACCAAAACTTGTGTCACGGTTTCTTCCATGCGAGCATAAATTCAAGCACAGCTCAAGTTAGGACGTTACGTACACAACAATCCACCAAAATCCACTTTACCGCCTGATCTACGGCTGACGGGTGTGTTACAAAACATGTGCATGTTGCATACGGATGCGCAGTTTTGGGTAGCGTATTCGCTCTGAATTTGAAAACGGAAAATCACGAAACTATTAGGTGCTTAGTTTTATTATATAACATCTAATAATGCGCCTATAATTAGTTTTTTTGCTAAAATAGTATAATGACATTTATGCAAGAGTAAATAGTAAACTTTTTTTATGTTCCATGCGGCATATAGGCAATGGTAAGCTTTAATTAAATATTAATCAAATAAATTATTTATAGATAGCAATGGCTACTGCATTTATCATACAATCAGTAATGTTCTTTTTAAATCATTACAATGTTTAAATTACAAGTAATTAGAGACACTAATCACTTACCAATCAATCGTAATTGCATGCCGACTCTAATTGCTTGATAAATAGCAAATGAGCATGTTTGTAGTGTTAAGGAATAAATGAAAACATAGCATGATTATTAAACAAACGGAATATTTGCCTTGTACTCATATTTTTTTAGCTACTAATGTTTAAAATACTGATACCAAGTTATATTCTCAAGAAAATAGTTTTTAAATTACTTTCTACAGGCACTTCAACCCAAAGATGCCAACTGTTTGACCAAAGATCAAAGGCCAAACTTTAGCTGTATTTAATTATTCGATTTAGCGTTATTTTGGTTAGATTTAATTCTCCATAAACATGCAGCATTTCACCGGATAATTGACCACGCGGTGGTGTGCTACGAGCGTAACATGGCTTTACTATACTAACGACCTTCTAAGCGTGGACCGACCGGGCCGTGCGAGCCGGCAAGTTTTAATTGAGTTACAGAACAAAAGACGTACGGATGCTAGTTGTGTCACCGCAGCTAGCAACAACGGAACAAGGCGTATTGGTGCAGTTTTACGACTATGATGATCTTAGATTCTGAAGATTACAGATAGGACGGTTTTGATGGAAATTTCTTATAAGAGATGTCACCTTTAGTTACGTACAGCATCAGCGTTGTGGTCTCTTTTAGTGAGACTCGATGTATATTATATCTCATGGGTGACTGACGAACCTGCTAATGGCTTTACACTTGTATTTTAGGTGATAGAAAAACACTGAGGACTTGATATTAAAAAGAATTAGAAGTCTACAAAAACTATCACGCCACAAGTCGTGGGTTCGCTTCCCACTCAGGACAGACAATTGTGTATCTGTATACACGACGACTTTTTAGTCACTGGCAATACTTGCAGGGGTGGAAGTACTCATCAGTATAAGTACCAGTTATATGGCTGCCATAGCACAAGCTCTGCTTGCTTAGTTTGGGGTCAGATGGCCGTGTGTGAGGAATAATGTCACAGAATATTAATTTATTATTTATTATTATCTATTCGTTTGAGCCAGATTTTACAGCACTAATAACTACTGATAACTGTAGATTTGTTTCTCATTAAAAAGCTTTGCTATCACAAAGTAGGTGATCTCTCCGTACAAGTGTGAGTTGATATGCAGTTTATGAAATAAACAGTTTAAAATGCTATTTGAGTCATTAGGTGTTAGGTACTACGAATATGTACGCACATTTTTTTTATTTACTTGGATTATCAACGGTCTGTATTGACACAGTCATATAATTATCGTTAGTTAGTATGTTTATAGTTAGTCACTACGTAATGGGACTTTATGTTCAATAATAAATTAAATATTAACAAGGCTGTATGTATATTGCGTGGAACTAAAAGACCATCATATTAAAATACTAGCTTCCGCCACGCGGTTTCACCCTCGTTCCCGAGGGATCTTATGTTTTCCCGGGATAAAAAGTAGCCTATGTGTTATTTCAGACTATAATCTATCTCTGTGCCAAATTTAATCCAAATCCGTTCGGTAATTTTTGCGTGAAAGAGTAACAAACATCTATCCATCCATCCATCCAAACTTTCACATTTATAATATTATATACTAGATTCCGCCCCGCGGTTTCACCCGCGTTCCCCAGGGACCTTATGTTTTCCCGGGATAAAAAGTAGCCTTTGTTCTTCTCTGTACCATAGGCTATCTGCATACCAAATTTCATCGAGATCGGTTCAGCGGTTTAGGCGTGAAAAGGTAACAAACAAACAAACTCACTTTCGCATTTATAATATTAGTTAGGATAAAGTAGGATAGTGGGATGTAACCTAAGATTAAAATGAAGTAGTCTACTCGGAATAAAATAAAAAGTACTAAATACTGAAAAAAGTTGGCAAAAACATTCTTTAAAATGCCTTGTGAAAATTCCCGAAATGGCTCCTCAACAACAGCTCTTAGGTTAGTCGGCAAGTAGAGCCAGTTTTTTTTTTCCTAAACTATTTGTGTCAGAGTAACTGTCGACGACAGCCTTCCGAAGGCACGAAGCGATCTTGAGATCCTTATCAATGTGCCGCTTCCGTAACCAGTCGCCTAGTGTTGTTAACTTTCTCCGATATATACCGTAAATATCGTTAAAAAAACATAAGTAAATGGGCAACATTTTCTCTAGATCTTTGGGGGTGCTAGGACAATAATAAATAAGGAACTTTTTGCCACATGTTTTCTTTTGTCTTTATTTTTAGAAATAAAATGTACTGCAATTATAATAAACTTTATTACTACAAATTAGCAAATGCCTACTGCAAAAACATTAATAAAAAAAACAGATTTTTAAAAATATAATTTTATCACTAAACCGCAGAATTGAACCGATTAAATTCCCCATCGATAAATCTAATAACATCACTAGCAGTCAGTTTACTTTTCCACACTGGATAAAACCCTTGGGAGATGCCCTTAAGAGCCGGCAATGTGCCTTATCATAGCTCCCCCGGCATTACTTCCACGATATTGTTGGCACAGCACACAGGTGCCTCGGTATATCTCGGAAAGTAATTTAATATCCTCCGATATGTCTGATAGTGATGTTGAGATACTTGAAACCAGCTGAGTGTAGGCTAATGGATTGTTATTGAGTAAATAGCAATCTCATAAGCTTGCAGTACCTTCATGGTTCGTGAGGAGACTTCTTTGAAAGATGTTGAACGGAATTATGAGGTAAAAGTGAAGGAAATGTGGTGATTCTTTTAAAGATCTTAATGAATGACTGGTATATAGAAAGAAAGAAAGAAAGAAAGAAAGATACATTTATTAGACACAACAAAATAGCACAACACATAACAATACAAAACATACAATATAATATACAATATGCATTGTTCTACCAAGTTGGGCCCAAACGGCTCCAGCTCAGCATGTGCTGCAGAAACTACAGCGCTGGTTTTCGGCTGAAGCCACCGGTGATGCACGGACGAATGAAACGGTAGATGAAAAAGAAATACAGATAAAAGATAAATTTTACTACTTATTAAGTATACATAAATGCATAGGTAACTCATAATAAAAAATAAAAATAATAATAAAAAATAAAAAATTGAAACAATAACATGACTATAATAAACAATAATTATGACTACTATAATATGGTTAATTATTGAAAAATACATATATATTATTATAATTATATAAGTACATTAATATGTCTCTTACAAATAAATCATTCTCATTTAATAATATAATACTATTTATCCAACTATAAATAATTTAATATAAAATATTCTTTTAGATAGGGCATTTAGTTTAATTCAAGGAAACATTAAAAAGCAACATTTAAAATTCAAAACTGGAGAAATATCTAAGAGCTAGATTTTTGTACATCTATAAGAATTCTTTTCAGCTTTGACTTAAAGGGATGGATTGTATTAAGGCTGCGCAATGGTGGAGGTATGTTGTTCCAGCACTTAGTGGCACTATACTTAAAGCTTCCTCGAAACGCAGCAGATCTATGGCGAGGGACACGAAGCACAGGAGTTGAGACTCGAGAGTATTTGCCATGCTCGCTCCACCAAGTAAGCTTTGAGTAAAGATATTTAGGCTTTTCAGCGTGAACAACACCGAACAACAGAGTGGCCAAATGTAGCTCCCTTCTATGTTTCATTTTTAGAATGTTAGAATTATTTAAGAAGGGAGTAACGTGACCTCTCGGTGCTATGTCAAAACAAAACCTCGCACAAGCATTTTGCACTTTTTGTATGAGATTTGCCGTTTTTCCCAAAAGTCTTGGTCCATAAACCGTGTCAAGGTAATTGAACTTTGAGAGTACCAAAGAATCCGTTAGCTGAATACGAAGTTCAACACTAAGGTAATTTCGAATCTTATACAGTACCTTAAGCCGGTAGAAACAATTCCTTACTATGTCTGCTATATGACGTTCAAATCTCAACTCCTCATCCATAACCAGACCTAGATTTCGAGCTTCCAGGACACGCTCAATGGGTGCATTATCAATGGAAATCTGTGGATACAATGCACCTATTTTATTGATCTGATTTCTAGACCCCAGTAGCATATATTTGGTTTTACCTGCATTAAGAATGAGCGAATTACGATGAGCCCACTCTGAGATATTATTTAAGTCCTCGTTAATTTTATGCACTGCTTCATCGACTTGACTTGGCTTAAAAGATAGATAAATTTGTATATCATCAGCATATATATGATATTGACAGTGGCCAATGATGTTAGTTATATCTGCACTGAATAAAATAAATAAAAGTGGACCCAAAATAGATCCCTGCGGAACTCCTCTATCAAGAGTCGCTACATCAGATTCAGATGTAGAGCCATCAACGTTGTGGACCCGGACAATTTGCGACCGGTTAGTCATATATGAGTGAAACCATTTCACCGTATCATTATCAAACCCATAGTATGACAACTTGGACAGAAGGAGAGAAATGTTCAGTGAGTCAAAAGCCCGTGAAAAATCCAATAAAACCAACAACGTACCCCTACCTTCATCTTGAGCTGATAAAATATTATCGATGACATCCAATAGCGCAGTTGTAGTACCTCTATTCTTTCTGAAGCCTGACTGTACCTCAGGAAAAATGTTGTTAATCTCGAGGAATTGTATTAATTGTAGGCTGACAACTTTTTCCAATATTTTAGAAAGGCAAGGCAAAATACTAATAGGCCGTAAATCCTTAACATTATTGACATTAGTTTTTTTTGGTAAAGGTCGCACGATTGCCGTTTTCCACAAAGATGGGAACTTCGAAGATACTATAGACTTATTAACTATTGTTGTAATAATGTCCAATATATGAGGCCCTATCATGGTTATCATATCCAATGTTATGCCATCAATACCACTTGCATTTGATTTGAGATCTTTAAGTACTCTGAGTATTGTCGGTTTCTCTACTGTCTTTAGTGAAAAAGTTTTGCTGCTAAATCTATGAAATTCAAAGAACGTTAATTGAGAAATTGAAATATCTGAGTTCCCAGGAACATTTAAAAAGTGACAATTAATAGTATTGGGGTCATTTAGGTGTAGAGGTATTTCGCAAGATTTTGGAGGAATGACTTTAGATTTTAAATTTTTCCACAGAACTTTCGGATTCTTGATTTTGTCATTAATGTGTAATTCGAAGTAACACTGCTTCTCCCTAAATAAAGCCATATAATGTATGATATATGTTGTTTGTTTGCTGTGTTTGACCACAATCTCATTACAATGGTAAGAGATGATGTGGTTGAAGCTAGTCTAGAAAGAACTGGCTCTCAAGTGCAGCTGAAACACACTGGTAGTGCTTGGCGACAGATTTTCAACTTGAGGGTTCTACCACTCAGAATAATAGTGATATAAGCATGGCGGTCTTATCGTAGAAGCGGAAATTCCAAATTTTCTCCAGAAAAAGAAAAACTAAGACACTTCAAACATCGGAACTACGAGCCATATCGCATGATAACATCGGAAGTTGTCGTTGCCAAAAGACTAACACGTAAGACTGAAATAAAATAGCATCAAACACAACATTGCTTACGTCACCAAAGATATATGTCTGTAAAACTTCTACCAGTGGGTTCTGAACGAAATCAGCGAAACTATTTGTCCACGAATCTGCATAGTTTAGCTTTCACGGAAGACTTGGTGGCCGATGGACCGTCGCCTCGCACGAGAGACTTTCGACTTATATACGACTTAAAGGCTTCGAGTTTTGTAACTACTAGAAAATATATGACGGAAGTATCGGACAGTTGAACTCTGTCTTTAGTGGGAGTTTTAGTTTGTCCAGAGTATTTCTAGGGATCCATGTGTAAGATGGGGAGTAGAAAAAACATTATAAACATGTGTCTTAATAATAGAAGAAAACATTTTGTCTATTACTTTGAGTGGAACGCCTTTCCAAGTATGACTATTTGTGATAAAGAAAATATAATCCTAAGTATTAAATTTTACAGTCTCGCAATTATTTATTTGTTTCTAATTGTATTGTCTTGTTCAAAACTAACCCAATCATTGGTTGGGTTCAAATTCATACTGAACCCTTCTCAACTCCCACTGACCAACTTGACGAACCTTTTTCAAATATTTACGACTCTTACGATACAATTTCAGCCGGTGAGCTGGACTGGGCTGAGCGGGCGTGAAATGTTGATGCCATTTCATCGCAGTGTCAGTACAGACGAGCTACAGAATTGCTTTTAATAAAAGAGAAGTTCATCAGGACGACTGTTTTTTTTTTCTATTATAGCGTGCTTTTTTCGGAGAACGAATTATCGAACAATTTCAAGTAACGGGCTTAGACATCTACAAAATCAAACATCACAAAATTAAATTCATTTAACGCAATTCTCTTGATTACTTTTTATCTCAACGTTATATACCTAATTAAATAAACAACATTTTCAGTCTGCATTTTTTATAAGAAACTTTAAAATTTATAACAAGATTAGGTACTTTTATTACATTTATTTATCTGCTAATAACACGAAAGATTTCTTCGTAATTGCTGCTCATAAGTATATAAAAAGTTGGGAGTACTTTTACGTACTATTCTATAAAAAGAGAACTTCAACTACCTAATAATAAAACGAGGCCCAATCAAACGCAGCTCTAGACGCGTACTCATTCACTTAAAAGGTACTAAGTTACAAGCTCACTTGTTTACAATCACAGTTACACGATTACTCTCATTGTTTATAGTGTGATTTTAATGAAAGTCCTTACATGGTCTTTTGAATATCTGGATAGATTTTTGAAAAATAATATACTTGTTGGTATAACGTGCCTATATTGGTTAAAAAAAATAGTCAAAATACGCAAATGATATAGAAGTAAGTATAAAATCTAAGACAGTGGTCAATTTTACTACCATACCACATCGTCACTGAATATTTAACGGCCTAGAGCTCCTAGACCTAGGGTTTAGAACCCTTTTTAACTCTTTTTGTTGTCAATGAGACTAAAATGCTAAGCTTGTTTTGAAAAGATGAATTGCTGAGTTTACTATTGCTGGCTCTTCATCAACCTTCCGAGCCTTAGTTTGACTATTCATAAGTGCATGCGAAGGTCTATTTAAGTAAATTGGTTTTTTTTTAATCCTGAGCTGAATAGCAATAAGAGTTTTGTAGTTGGGTCCCGAGAACCTATAGCTTACAAACATTCAATTGTCTGTATGTCAAAGCTAACGTATCAGTAACTCTTTCTTTAACATGAGGGTATATCTACTGTCTCGCTATCCTTCTCTCTTTTTGGCACATGCACAGATATGGGCTGTCAAAACGGCCATTATACCGTGCCGCTAGTTTAATGTTTGACAAAGTTTACGCCCAAACAATTATTATATTTTCATGTCCTTTTTTTAGGCATAAATCTTATCAAACAAGTTATAAGTGATTCATATTATATGCAAGTAATATATAATAATTAAAAAAAGTATCTTATTATTCGTATTTACTTACAAACTTGGGTTATATTATATATAGCGTTTGTGCCGTATCTATACCGATATTATTTATTGCAAATTATTCATGTATGTACATTACGTAACATAGAATCCTTGGCATGCTAACATGGTCCCTAGGTTATATTATACTTATACTTTAATACGAACGTTTATCCTCCGGTTTTATCCGGATTAGGAATCCCGGAGTAATTCCTAAGTACCGTTTGATTATGTAAATGCCAATTACGTAGGTAATAATTTGGAAAACAGGATTTGTAGTATTTAAGCTATTTAATATAATTTCACCTAACACAACATACCTACCATAGTTGCTGTTAATAATTTAAAATAACTAGAGTAGACCCGGCTACGCTGCGCTGTGGTTTATCCATTTTTTTTATTGACAAATACTAAATCTCGGCTATAGCTACTAAACAAAAAATATCGAATCATAAACAAAAGAAAAAGGTAAATACTTAACTATTTTGTCTTTGCCTATTTATACTGGGTGATTTGTTTGTCACTGGCAATACTTGAAGGGATTGAAGTACTCATCAAAATGAACAACGTTTATTTTTTATTTTTTGTGAAATTATGAAAAAATTATCAGCTGTTCCATACAAAAGTTCAATACCTACTCGACCAAAATGTATGAAGCAACCGTTTTAGTTTACGCTATATCAGAGTTAGCCCCATAGTAAAGTTGTTCACAGTGATAAAAAATCACCCTTACAATAATTACCTATAAATTACCTATCTACCTACTGAAAATGATTTTCCAAGTTATTTTCCAAACTTACATAAATTATTACTGATAATTTCGTCAAATTCTGTAAATTTTCCGTAAGACAAGTGTTTATAAAATAATCGTTTATAAGTTACCAGCTATTACGTCACATTACATACACATACTTGGCTCTGACATTACGTGGTATCTTTCAATTTGTGTTGACCCAGTTCAGACGGTACGGTTGCAGACAATCGATTACGCGCATTTGCATCGATGCACGCGATTATTTGACGTTCAATTATTGTCGATACCAAATACTTTTCGTTTTCGATTGCCGGCTTCTAAACTATAGTAAAATCTGAAACGCCTTGTCTTTTACTGTTGATTTTATTTTATTGGAAATTTAGGCTAAATGGATTATCATTCCTCGCCGTGAGTACCTGGCTATATTTTCGTTGAAGAATGTATAATAAACTTTTGGGCTTATGTTTTCCATATCTAAAGCAAAATTTATTTCTGCCTTTCTTTATGCAATTGCAAGTATTTATCTTATTTTTTTTCTTATTCAGTCCACTCCCAATGTTTATGAATTCCAAAGTGCTGGCTGATCTCGATTTGTTGGATATTGACATTTTATATAGTAACTTAACAATCAATAACAGATTCAGCAGTTTTAAAACAATACATACCGATTCATATATAATTTAACGATTACTTATTGAAGAAAAACCCCAAATCGATCATTGAATGGAACAACCACATCAATGGCTCCCGATCACGCGACCACGATACGTCGAACAAATAAATGTCTGCGATTTAAACGTATGGAGACAGAACAAGGTAATATTTACAGTTTTTATGTGCACTGCAACGTCAGATTTTGTGCGCTAGAGTGTACCATTAAATGATGTTTTTTGCCTTGTTTATTACAAAAACTGCGAGAATACATTAATATACCACGATTGGTTAAGGCTCAGGTCACACATTCATACTTACAGTGAGGTTTTACAAAATATTATAAAGTTTATAAAAATACGACAGTCAAAACGAAAAAGACTTTATTTTTTTCTTTTTTTAGTTTATTTTTGTGTGAGCTTTATAAAATACTAGCTTCCGCCCCGCGGTTTCACTCGCGTTCCCGAGATATTTTATATTTTTCCGGAATAAAAAGTATCCTCGATAAATGGGCTATCTAACACTGAAATATTTTTTCCAATCGAACCAGTAGTTCCTAAGATTAGCGCGTTCAAACAAACAAACTCTTCAGCTTTATAATATTAGTATAGATTTACTTACCTCAGGTGGACCGTCTGTCTGCTTGTCACACTTCTGATATAACAAAGTCCCACTATGATTCTTTCACCATTTTCCAGAGCGATCGAATCAGTTTTGCAGTAATAAAGCAAGGTTTATATTTGCCCCATTATTGCATTAAAAAAAGGCTAGATTCTTCTCAAGTACACACACGTACATTCACAATTGATGCTATTTGTCAAAGTAATTTTTATTACCGTACGTTATGTGTTACTTTGCTTTAACATTTATATTTGTACTTGTGTGTACACAGTTTTTAGTACATCACTGATTTTATGCAAATAACCTATTTATTTTGTTCGGTACATTCGTCTACACAAGTGTTAGAATGTTTTTGCAATCAATATTTCAAGGTTATAGAAAATTTCAATTTAATTTAAAATAGTTTCAATCCTCACGATTCTTATTTCAACTCCAAATACTATAAATTCAGTTGCTTTAACTTTGATTACACTTCATCTAATTGTATAATTAAGTTGTCAAAGTTAATTATGCATTTAATTATAGCAGAAATAATTATATAATAACCCTTTTTTCAGACCTAACTGTTGTAGCCAAGAACTGTGATTATTTAGAGAGCAATTTACATGTTGTGTACCTTACTTTATTCACTTTACAATAAATTGTAGGTACTATTAATAAAATAGTCTTTCGATATATAGTAAAGAACAATAAAACAATGTTCCATTTCGTGTATTTTGGAGTATTGTTTACAAAAATGACTCGAAAAACAAACTGTTTATTAAAACAATTATCAATCACTGAAATTGCATTCCAAATACAAAATTAACTGTTAAAATTCTAAACACTTGAGTACTCGACAGTAGGTATTAAGTAAGGTATATAAGACGATGCGTGCACGGACACTTGGCAAGGCTGCGCTAATCACAACAGAAGGCCTGCGCTAGCGCATACCGTATCGATATCCATCTAGCTTTACTGTATGTAATGTGCTATATTATATTATCACGAATCATTTAAGACTTGTTGTTTATAACTACATACTTATACAAGTGGGATAAGTTTAATTAGGTACATACTGATTACCTATAGCGGTTAATACATACTTATATAATAATATTATTATAATAAATTCGCATTTATTTATTTTTGTCTCAGTATATAATCATTTTATTTATTTATTTAGTAGAGTAGTAAAAATTGATATCGAAACAAATAATTAATACTTAAAGACAGTTTATTTAACTTAAAAGGAGGCGGTTTAACAAGCAAATCTATGTAAAGGTCGCATCGCCGCGTGCGCAGAGAAATCTACGAAATATCACCATTTTCACTACTCAAGGCGAAAACATTTTATCTAAACCTTTCCTTACTCCATCGCCGCGAGATAATAATTTGTTTTCTCAAATAAATGTGCAATGGTTATCTAATACACACTTTCCGGTCGGTTTGTGACGTTTCATAATGCGACCTTGTATACCATTTCCATTAAGTCGCAACCTTCTTTGCATTAAGGTTAAGGATAATAGATGAACAATTGTTTTGTAAAAACAAGGTATGTTGCTTATTATTTTTCATACTATCTCTTTCTTGGAAATAATAATTAAGTTTTCTTTATACATTCGCATATTTGATTTGTCTTTCTCTCTTATTCTAGATAATGTACGAGTTTGATCATATTTTGCGACTTCGACACATTTTTTTATAAATTAACTTTTTCTAAAAATCTAATATGAAGTTTAAATTTTAATGTAAATTTTTAGTTATAGGCGGAATTTGTAACCGCTTTGGGTAGTGAAAAATATGTATTAAATTATGTTTTTTTTTAGGTTGGCCTATTGAATTGAATAAACCGCTCATTAGGTAATTTCATGCAATTTATAAAAAATAAAGGTCTTGTGTTTTATTGCATAAACTTTTTTTTATAGCAAGTTAATTTATTTTAGCCCTCAATGCATATTATTTATAGCAAATCTATAAAACTAAAAATGTCACACCGTTATTTTACTTTAACCAAAAAAAAACTTACACTCTTTATTACAAAACTGCATTGCTATGTCACTAATTTATTCATTCCGATTATCATAAAATTTGATATTAAATCCGTGATAACATTGCGACCTTCACCCTGATACTGACAACCTATTGGAGCTTCGAAATTTGAATTATAAAAAGAATTTGGCTTTTATTCCACCCCCAAAGGCGAGACGCTCATATATGAACGAATAACACACCATTATGTCCCAAAAACACGTGATCAAATGGCCCGATAACCATCGCGATATTATCACACGTATTATGCGCATATTTAAAAGAAATGCCTCCAAATCTATTCCGGATATGTAGAGCTTTTTATGTTTGACTTTTTATAGGCCTCTTTTTTTCATGGGCCTCTTTTTTTCATGAACTGAATTCGACCCTGCAGTTTATATAAAATCAATCTTAGGACCAACATCAAAGTCAATGTATGTAATTTTAGTACGTACATATATTTAAATATTTCTGATGAAAATTTGCTTATTATAGGTACGATCAAAAAACTTTGAGCTTCCATTTTAAATTTTATTCCATACACTTATGTCCACCGAAAATCGACTCAACACATTCATAATTCAAAAATGTTGTGAATTTAAATTTCGAATAATATAATTCAAATATTGTCACAATTAACAGCGCGGGGGCAACGCACTGTGGACCTGGGGCGCTATTATTCACTATTCCTGACTCCCCACGCTTCATCCGCGCCCCCACGCGGCTTAATATCGACAATAACGAAACTTTTTCGGCTCCCCCCCCCCCTCCTCTGTAATTTCCCAGTCCTGAATTATAAGTCCATGTATCACGACCAGCACGGAGTGTGTCGTTGTTCCGCGCGTAAATGTGAATGGCTTATTTATTGCGACAGTTTTGAATCGGACCCCTTATTTGACGTATGGTGGTGCTGGATTTATATACTGTTGATTGCTTTTAACATTTTAAACTTCCTTTTTAATGGGAGACTAAGGGCCAGTTTATCTTGGTCAGTGATATCTTGATGAGTCTCATTCTGTTCATTTTGAAAGAAAGAGATATCGGTCAGATAAGCCATCTGGAACTTTTCGGCAACCTGTGAATCTAGCCCTAACAGATTCTGAGAACATAAACAGGAATCATCTTTCAAAGTTTTAACATTTATATGCAAACCGACCGCGATGCCAATAAAAAGTCTTATTTTGACGACCTATCAAAAAATATGTTTTGCAATTTGCACAAAAAATTAATCGATACTGACATTAACTCGTCTCTGTGCGACATTCCGAGAATAAAATAATACTACAAGCTATTCTTATACGTTCACCATACAAAAAATGTGCATTTGATTTCATTGATCATTTCTCGGTAAAGTTTTTATCAATATATCTATAGAGATACTGTTGATAAAGAATCGAGTATTCTATCTCATCAATTGTATTGAAAAATCGATTTAAATAACAGCTGTTACGGATTTGTAGTCATAAAGTTCCTGTATCATATTTATAAGTATTATTATGATGACTGGAGGTATCCAGTCAAATTCAAAGCCATTTATTCTGTTTAGTTCTTCATGAAGATCAAAACTACTGACATTACCACAAGTTATGATCCAAATATTTTACCTATATTTTTCCCAGAATGATATTTAGGTTTGATCACCAAATAACATTTAAATACCAGTTAAATAGATGTATAATATCGATTTTACTATCGAATAAAACTGATTTTACAACTCTATTATGGAATTCGGATTCAATTTACGAGTTACGACGAAAACAACCGTGCAAAACTATTCGATTCCTAAACTCCACACCTTTTTATTATTCTAAATTCAGAAGCCGGCAGACAGCGGGACCTGCTTTGAATACACGTGACAATTACAAACGAGCATTATCATCGGCCCATTTGTCTTCAGACAGTAAATAGTTTGCCGATTACAATAATGTGTTCGCTGTACAACGACGTGTTTGTATTCAACTTTTATTGTTTATTACGTGTTAAGTCTTCAACGGATGTGAAACTTGATTGAATGTCTCATATTAATATAACATTTCTAGAATATTTTTAATCGATTTCGTAACACGCACCTTCTTATCTACCTACACACGCTAATGATGTACTTTGATGTTTAGGCTTAAATTGGGTCAATGAACTCACAAAGAAGAAAGAAAGGATCAAGCAACGTGGCTATTAGCCACACACGCATAGAATATAATAGGTAGGTGTTTTAATGCCACACACAGAGGTTTTTGAAAGAAGTCCCGGACGGTGCGACTTGTTGTGTCGCGTATCTACGTGTATGCTTAAGATATGCGTTTGGAAACTGACGCATTCTTTGATAAAACTTATCCTAATAACGATAAATTCGAAAGTGAGTTTGTTTGATTATTACCTTTTCACGCTTAAACCGCTGAACCGAACGCTATGAAATTTGGTATGCAGATAGCCTATGGTATGGAAAAGAACATAGGCAACTTTTTATTCCGAGAAAACATAAGATCCCTAGGGAATGAGGGTGAATCCGCGGGGCGGAAGCTAGTAAGGAATAATTTCCTCTTCAGTGATTTTTTTGCGCCATCAAGTACCTACTGTACTTATCTATACCGATGATAATTGAAGTGTATCTCTAGGATTTTAAAATAAATGCAATTTAAGTGAAAATTATCATAAATTACGTTTTTAGAAACGTTTGTCTGAAAGTTTGTCTCGAATAGACTCCAAAACGGGTCATTGGATTTCAATGAAAATTTCAGGGATTATAATACGAATTTTTACTTGAATTTTCATGTCATCAGATCGCGGATGAAACCGCGATGCAAAAGCTATCTTTAAATAAAATACAACTCTGTCTTTTGTCTTGTTCAGATAGTTTTCTATCTCGCATTAACTTTTATGGTTGATTAAATTAAAATATACCTATCAATGTTCTAATAGTCATACCAATTTATTGAAGACCTAACGCCTCCTTCAAGGGTACAAACTCAGCTGCTTGCACGCTACGTTGCGCTTAATTAATGGATTTAATAAAACAAGACGACAATGTCCCCGTCACTTTGCACGTGTCGTTTGCGAATAGCTTTACATTATACGCAGATGTGATCCGTCACACGGCGATCTTACGTCACAAGCTTTCTTCGGATCAAATTATGCTAAATTGGTTTTTTAAATCAGATAACTCTTATGTGACATGAAATAAAGCTTCTTTTGAAATGAACACAAATGGAACATTTAAAAAAAAAATCATAAGTTGTTTTTGCGGTTTTTTTCGATGCGTTTTCGTTGAGACAGATGCCTAATGTGTTCTGACGACATTATGTAAAGAAAACGTTATAAAACCATGGTTAGATATAACTTTGGAGATTTTTAAAATGAAAATTTTAAATCGTGTTACCTAATACTGAGAATAGTTATGCTGTTTGAATTTCCTAAAGCTTAAAAATTGAAAATATACATTCAATATCACCAGTATCTATGCATTAATAAGTCATCTATATTTTTACCTATGTTCAGAGAAAAAAACAAAACGTCCAAAAAATATATTTTATCGATAAATCTAACAACTCTACAACTGACCTTACATATTATTATCGATATACGATAACTAAATGCGTACGACACTATAAATGCTTCAAATCAACGTACAATTATCATCTCAAGTGCAATACAAAACGGCAATTACGGCAATATTACAGCAGTTCATATTACGGCAGGTCAAGTTTCGGCCATCGGGCAAATCTCGTTCAATCACAATGAATATTATAGTTCAAGCCAAGACAAGTCTGCCAAGGTGGGTGTGAGGCGCGAATGACTTTGATTGATAAACATTATTCATACTTACCCACACGCATTTATGTTGTTATCAATCAAGCGGGGGTGGCCGGACGGCCGGACGGGGACCGGACGGCAGCCGGATGGGTTCGGCGGACACGTAAATACGCCAGTATTGTTACATTATGTATAGCGTATACGATGGAGGTTAGACAAAAAGTTATGTTCCAGGTATTGAATTAATTTTAGTTGATAAATGAATAGATTTTCTCGTAACCCATATTCTATATAAAAATACAGGTTTATTATACTTAAGACTATCCTATATCTAAGGAAAAATATTATTCGTCATGTACAAAAGAATTACGATTACGATCGATAGTACGATTTCAGAGCTACGAAGTGTCGTAGCAGTTGTAGCTCGGAGTTAAATACGTCGCATAATTTTTGTTTTCTTTATTGCCTTTATAAATAAAGATATCACACAAAATATCTATCAACGATACATGATACCACGGTAATCTCTTAAACGGTCCCGTTTGTTACAAAGACTAGCCACTGCTGATTGACACGACAGTGTCCCACATTAGTTTTGCATCGGCATTCGGGAACCGAACGTGGCTCGCGCTAACTGACAACACTATTTATACCGACCAGCCCACATAGAGCCGTGCCACCTGCACTAAATACCAACGTTCTGGAACAACAAAACCTAACGTCACATCTCAGATTATAATGGCCGTTATATATTTACAGATGGACAGCACGTTTACTAATGACCGATGCGTCATGTATGTTATTTTTTTAAGTATTCAGAGACAATGGACTGTTGGAACAATGTGTGTTAGTCTAATGGACTCTTTTAATGTTCTGTAGTTGATAGAAATCGATTTATTTGGTGGAGTTATTTAAAGTACAGTTCAGTTGACAACTGGAGCTAAATGAGTTTTAAATTACGAACGCATGTGACGGAAAATTTCTTACCATGGTATGAGTATGTTAAGCATTAGCCAGTCTGAAAGCCTTTAAAGCGATGATGATAGCTCAGTGGTAGTGACGTTGAATACCGCGGCGTAGGTCATGGCTTCGAATCGTACATCTTTGCTGAAGGAAAACAGCCTGGCTGGCTACCACTCTCTAGTTGAAAATATGTCGCCAAATACGCCACACACCGTATATAGTATCATTAGATAAAATAATCCAATTGTAATGTCCAATATGTAGTTAAAAATTTAGGACCTTGTAGCTTGTCCTTCAAACTATTCAAAGAAATCACTAATTAGTTATATCTAAGAATATTTGGAAATCAACCTTGCTTGAGATAAGAAATGCAAGTGAATGGTAGAGTACAAATATAAAGAAACATATTTTCGTATAGTAGCGTTGAGATGCGCAAGAGTAAAAAATCGATCACACGTGTCTCCTAGCAACGGTCTAGCAACGGCAGTCAGCACTGATTTGCCATCCTGCTAGCGCTAGCTTTTGTTTTTCAATATCAAGTTTACGTCACAGTTTCTTTATACTTCTTCCATGTATAGTATTTCATGTTTGTAGCTAATAAAATGCACACACAATCGCATCGGACGAGTATATAACACATAACGTACTTACACGTCGCATGTTTGTCATACATAAGGAACTGTGACAACCAGACGCGGCCGACGCGATGCGGTTATCCGTCAATCAACGGTTTTGGCACCGGACGGATATTTCAGGCATCCACCTTCGATATTGCATTACATCACACCTAAGCTAATAATGATACCGTAGGGCTACCACTGTGATCTTGACTTCTTCCTAAATGTCAATGTCAAAAACCGATATAGATATAAAGGTATCTTGTAGTTTGCTATGCAAGTATGTAACATAAAAACTGATGTACAACCTTAAAGTTACCTAAAACCGAGCATTAGCGATAATATGATATTTACTACAATTAATTGACAACCCTAATTATCAGATGTGTAGATGATATTAGGTATATTTTCGAAAGAGTTGTTTAATTAAGCATAATGTGTCGCAATGATTAACGATATTACATCACTAATGAGGATAAGGTGATCGTGATCTATACTAATATTATAAAGCTGAAGAGTTTGTTTGTTTGAACGCGCTAATCTCAGGAAGTACTGGTCCAAATTGAATAAATATTTTAGTGTTGGATAGCCCATTTATCGAAGAAGGCTATAGGCTACTTTTTATCCCGGGAAAACATAAGATCCCTTGGGTATGCGGGTGAAACCGTGGGGCGGAAGCTAGTATGGTTATAAACTACTAATAAATAAACAAAATTACACAAATAAAGTCATAATTTTACAATAAAAGCTTTATGATGAGATGCCAATATGGCTCACAATTAAATGATAAGAAATTAAATATCCAAGAATTAATAGCACATAGTCAAAAACAAGCTGCACAGACTATTTTTAGAATAAATCAGCCTATTCTAAACTAGTACGAAATATGGCAAAGAAATTGGGAACCCTGATTCAAACAACATCAATGCATTTCAACCTCATAAGAACCCGTTTACTAAGCTCTTCATAAATTGACTATTCAACGTCTTACAATAAACAGTAACCAAAGATTAAAAAATACACGTGTAACCATACTAGAAGTGCCGTAATCTTGGCGAGAGTACTGCCATACCCCCAAATAACCTTTTTGACAATAAGAAATACACGGACCAAATACATTTCTAATGTCAAAACTAATTTGCAACGGCTATTATACCTTCGTAATGTTCCTAATACATCAATTTTACGATATATTCTTTGATGTTATTATCTATAAATAAATACGTTCGGAAATGCATCCAGGAATACAACTCGAGAGCTCGGAAAACGGTTGGATTACATTTTTCAAAGTGTTCTATATTTATGTTTTATGTTTCGGAACGAATTTTATGTATTTCTAGCACTAGATCAAGTTTAAAACGGAACCTAATTGTTTAAATGGGACCATCGTGCTGTCTCATCTCATAAGCGTGCAGCGATAAAAGCTCGCATCGGATCACATGACAGTTTTTTTAAAGATTTTTTTATTTTAGTAATAAGTACTCAGATTATGAAGAAGAATCTACTTTTAGCGTTACAAGTAGGTATATCTTACCCGAAATTCAAAAGTCATGGTAAATATATCATTTCTTAAATTTATTTTATATGTTTAGTTGTTAGTTAATATACAGTCAAGTTCAAAAGTGAATAATGGATCCTATTATTAGACAGCATTATGACAAAACGCATTATAATGTGTTTGTCACTTGACTGTATATGAAAACTTTTAGCATTTCTAAAGTTAGCTGACACAATTTTATGAGAAATAAGCTTGCTATCTCATTCCTGCTCATGTTTATTTTGAAACAACAATGACTAGGAGTCGCTATTCATGTAAATAAATAGCATTACAGCACTTCTGACGGATTTTGCAGTGCGTTACATTAATTTTAAACGCCGTTTTAAATTATACTTTATAGGTTTTATTTATTGAGTAGATAATACGACAATTACTGATTTGTATCAATTCCTAAATAAATCTATCTATATAGATTAAAGAGAAAGTATGTATGTATGTATGTGTGTTCCTTATAGACACCGAAACCGCTGAACCGATCGCGATGAAATTTTCAGACAATCTTCATATTAGCCCCGCGGGTAATCCTGTAAGGTGTGTAGGCGATCGGAGCACTCGGGACCGCGGGTGAAACCGTGGGGCGAAAGCTAGTATAATATAAAAGAAGAAGCATGAAAATTTAAGGATATATTCCTTTTATAACGTGTAGGGGTGTAGGTACTAAGAAAGGATTAAGGAGAATCCAACCGCATAGATTGAGCAACCATAGAGTATATAATCACTACGTTTTAGAGCAACCGGTAAAATCTAGTAAACCTTTGTGGCTCATTAAATTTAGTGTTAATATACAATATCAAACAGCAAAGGATTTCAGTAAAAATGTGTATTTTTCCGTAATGAAAGATATCTAGCGTTTTCATTTTTTAAAGTGTCTAGCGTGAAAATAAATTAATGTTTTGTTCATATATCAAATAAAAGGAAAATATTTTATAATTTTTCTTTCTATTATTTAAGATGTTCTGATATCAAAGTTTTCAATTCAACATAAAACATCTTTCAGTTTATATTAGGTACCCATTCTTTGTGTAAAGTTTTATACGAGTCCATTCACGTTAATAATGGAAGGTGGGATTTATGTATTTTATGATTTTTTTTTGGTAATAATGATATTTATTTATAATACCTAATGACACGAACTCACGACTCTGAAATTTGATAACATCTTAGATTATACTTGAACCTTATTCCTTGCTTAAATTCTCTTAAGCACTCGTTAACTTAATGGCCCCGTCAGTGAGGTGCGGTGCTACAAGTCAATTATTACGGGGTGCGTCACCGACTTAATAGAAATTTCCCGCTGTCCGATTAGCCGCGCCCGACCCCGATCCCGACCCGCGTGCTCGCGCGGCATCTTTAGATTGTGTGCGGATTACCTTTATACTATATTAGCTTCCGCCCCGCGGTTTCACCCGCGTTCTCGAGGGATCTTATGTTTTCCCGGGATAAAAAGTAGCCTATATATAGCCTTCCTAAATGAATGGGCTATCCAGCACTAAAAAGAAATTCAGAAATCTGCACATTTTGTAACTGTTTTTAACAGTTAAAGAATGTTAATTAACTATCTACAACATAGATTTAGTATCAATGTGACAACAGTTATAAATATCAGTGTTACCTATATGTAACATAAGACATGTTCAATTTTCAGAACGTCTGGTTCCAAATAAATGTGTTGGGTATTCTAAAAGCTGGTGATGAAATGCTTCAATGTTTTATTTAAACTTGTTATATTTATTACTCGATTTATGATAATTATTATTGTCCTCATTAATATAGGGCAGTGCTTCTTCATTCAAATTTGATAAACAACTACTTTGTCTACTGTCCAAGACACGTTATTATGATCTCGTAAAAGATATTGCCTCAAGATCGGTAATAACTTTTGAAAATTTATTAAATTCTCTCCTTCATTTTGAATTTGTTATACAATATCACATTTACAATATAAATCATAACAATATTACGCATTGTTTGTTCATAGTTGAAGTTAATCTTTATCAGAATTCGATATCCTAATTTTCCCAGCGTCGTGTTTGTCTGGACGGTGATTTATTTCTGTGTTGGTTTATTTTAGTTAACACTCAGCATGCAACAACAAGTGGGATGTGTTTATTTTGAACGCACAATTCTAGTTTCCGTATGACGAACGATCCGTCGTGGCTCATTATGATAATATATCTGTCGAAAGTTGGGCGCATGCGTATATAGCTGTAAGAATTTGCATATACATAAAAGGTAGGTGCATATGCTGATGCATTTTTGTAATAATTATAGATGGATTTTAGAAAGAATATTGACTTAAGCAAAGTAGTGCCTTGAATTATACCGTGACTTATTATTCGTTCCCAATTCAACTGTATAAAAGTAGCATTCAAAAATTTCATATTTTGATCACTGAGATTTATCGGCTAGTCTCTCTCCCCTCACTCTCTCTCTCTCTCTTTTCCCTCCTTCCCTCTCATCTTCTGAGTATTTGACATCGATGACCACTGAAATAATGTAATACTTTGAAGAATTCGATGGTGGTCCTGATTGAATGTCTGTCATTGAAAGATCTTCAGTCTAAATAAAATTAAATGTATCACTCAACTATGTAACTCATTTATAACAGCAATAAATATTGTTGTCGTCAGCTACTTTGTTATTTGTTATATTTTCAATTGTAATCAATTAATTCGTGTCATAGATTTATTCTCAGACTTCCATTATTTACTATGTCTACCTTGATGGATTTTTAGATCTGGAATTGTGGAACAGTTATAAACTGTCTGTAATATAAACTGAGATTTACAGCCGACATGCATTCAGTTTTGTTGTGCACTTTGTAAATTATTTGAGAAATTCGTTTTTTTTCTAAATTTGATACTTACACTGAGTTCAGTGCCAGACTGACCATTTCATGACATATTTTTTTTTATCCTAATCTACTCATACGGAATGGGTTTTCTGTAAGATAATGAAAAGTCTAGATAAACATAATGGACTTTCTGTGAAAGCCATTTTCTCTGTTTAAGCCCTAAAAGGGTACGTAAGTAAGTCGAAGCTACTGAAGCTACCAATAATTTGAATCAAAGTTCAATCAATATTATTTAATGACCAGAACATTCTCAGAATTTTAGCAAATAACATTAGCTCGTAATGAATTCTGTGAATCTTCTGGCTGAAGAAAATTCGGGTTAATATCATCAAGTTAGTTGGCAAGCTTACTACAATTCACATTATGAACAAAAACAATGCATGTGCTTGCAATATAAAAGCTTAATATTTTGGCATCTTACGCTTTATTACATATTTTGTTCTAGGGATTCCTTATTTTGCAGCTTACTAAAACAATGATTTGATAATCTTGCAAACCTTGCTGTTAGTACTAAAATTTTGTAATAAAATCTTTATCTACAAAACAGTACCGTGACTGACAGACAACGTACAGTCTCAAACGTACCTAGAGTTTTGAAATTTGATGGAATTATCCCTTGTGTAAAGGAATTTTCCAGGATTCGACCCCTAGAGCGGCCTGTCCACCAGAGCGAAGCTAAATTTAATCATTCATCATTTAATCATCAACAGTATATACCTACCTATGTATCTACCTGTTCACTCATAACATTAGTTATGAGTGAACAGGTAGCCTAAAATAAGGGATCGCTGGTAAAATCGATAAGCTAGTAACATACATAATTATTAATAACAATTTAAATTAAATTAATGTTTGTTTACGTGTTTTTAAACCTAATTGGTGATTATTTTCATCAGCAACATTAGTGTTTATTGTCTCATTATCATATCTGATCCCTGAGGGCACCGAAGATCAATATACCCCAACTACTACACCACTACCTAAATGTGTTTGCCATACCACCTGCCAAGCTGAATCAGGCATGTCAGTTAAATCAGCTCTTAGCTCGCCGTCAATGAGTTTCAGGCCAGTTACCGATTGGATTTGAACCGCAAATTTAATTTCGACCAACTAATGGCTGGATTTGCTACTGAAATAGATTTAACGACATAATCTAGATCCGAATTGAGTAACTAATTATGATGTTGATTAGTTGTTGACATATTTTCGAATGTAAGTCAGTTATTTATTTAATGTCCATGATACGGGCTCAGTGACATTACTGAATTAATTCAAAGAATTGTTATTTTAAGCATTAAGTTTAAAATTGAGAGTTTTAATTAAAAAGCTTACTAATTAATCATTCATTTATAAGATTAACTTTTGTTAAATTATTTGTATTTCGAACACTTTAATCTTGAAGGGCTCTACTTTTTAATCAAGTTTAGATAATTATTAGTCTCATAAGAATTTGAATAGTCGCTAATATTTGTCTCTACAATTATAAAACCTTGCTTTGTCTTAAACAGAATGTAGTTAGTGTGTCATTCTTCGAAATTGCTAATTAAATTCGTATCAAATTATTCATGGATAACAAAATCTAATTTTCTTTCACGAGACGTAGCTAAATATTAATTTCAATTTATTTCCGATTATTCTGTGGGAACTATTCATTAGAAGTTCTTACTAATATAAACTAAAGTGTTTTCTTTTAAACATCAAACACCCAATTCTGAAGCACTGCACGTTCCAACAGCGCTGTTTGTTGAATTAGAAACATTTAATTGTAAATAAGTATCTTTTTCACGAACTTGGAGGTAATGGAGTGTTTGGAAAGTAAAATAGGTTCGAGTTGCCATAAATTTTAAATGTTTTTAGAACAGCAACTTCTTATTTCAATGTTTCTTTCAATAACTTTATATTTATCTCAGTTATGACAATTTAAGTTTATTAACATACCTATTTGAAAGTGATCCTGGGCTATTTTCTATTCTTTTAAATTGGGTATAGACGTTACCAGTATTATATAGGAAATGGTTGTGATTAAATAATTTGGAAAAAATAACTTGTGATATCTGAATTTATACAACTTTTCTTACTATGTTTTCAGATCAATTTGCTACCGCACGTCTGTCTTTGCCTTTCATTCCAAAATTTTCTATCAAATAAGGGATAGGTATATCATTGTCTTCATTTGTCGACACGAATTCCAGGCGTCACCTACACATGGGTTATTGATCCTTGGTGTTCAGTTTATTATTCAATGCGCGTGCGCAGGCGTCCGTCCGTACCTGCGCCCGCGTCGTCGACGGCGACGCGTCATCCTCGATGACAATGTGAGAGTTTGAGGTTTCTTTTTATTAGTTTACTTGGTATTATTGTCTGAAATATGTTAATTGCTGAGGTGGAAGCGTTGCGTTATAAGAATGGTTGGCACAGTCAAAAAGAGATTTTATCAGTAAAATCTCTACTCTTTGACTTGATGTAAGTAATGTAATCAGCTACATTATACTTAATGCGTACTTATCGCTCAATTTTCAGATTAGGCACCTACTATTATTTGAAAATACTTTACAAGAATTAATTCAGGAATTATATGTTTTGTAAAACACTGGATAGTTTTTCAGAGAATAGACGATAACTACTTTTTATAACCAACATGTTAATTTCACATTACACTCCCGCGTACTTCATTGGACCACCTATAATACAATTCCAGTGCTTTTTCATTAAAAAACATTCGAACTTCGAATAAGGTAAACCCCTTTATGTGACGTTAATCTCAAGGAATCGACTCATTGCCATTCATTAATTCCATTTCAATTTTGGAACTTGAAATGAGAAGTGGGGTTGAATGATAAATGAATGAGGTTCAAGTTCGGAACGGATAGACACAAAAGCTGAGCGATTATAGTGTGGTGTAGCCGATGTAGGCGGGTAAACCTATTTTGCATTTGACTACTATGATTGAGTTAAATTGCTTCGATTAAGTCGCTTCCACGTTAGTACAAAATCAACTGAGTGCAAATCGGTATTCCATTAATGTGTTTGAACACTTGAATTAACATTCCACGAAAGAGAGTATATTCTAAGTATATATTTATTGTGATGTAATATGTATTTTCCAAATTCAAAATCAATTATTCTGTTTTGGATTCTCGAACACATTCCACTGAAATAGTTGCTCAGACGAACTATCACAAGGCAATTTCCTTCATCATTTAGCAATTGCTTTTAGAATCATTATCACGAATATTTCACCAATTTCACGCTACTTCCACCACAATTCATCCGTCAATCAAATTTAACACCCGCGAGACAATACAATCGAACAAACAATACCCAAACTAAATCATTATCTAACTAAACAGTCGAAGGCAACATTACGATTGACGTGTGCAATTACTCAGATATTAATATACGGCGCGAACAATACGATAGAACATGTAAATCGGTGTTCGATTTCACAATTATCGTGAACATTGGAATAAATAGATAGGTACCTAGATAATTTTGGCGGGAATTCACGTGTGTTGCTCGGTGTAGGGTTACCACATTGATTAATCGCAACGCATCGCCTGCGAGTGGCTGCGAGTGAATCCCGCACGCTACTTTTCAAATCGAAAGCGATACCTGAGGATGCCACTTGTAACATTATGTCCATGATTTGGGTTGGTACATCGTTGGATTTTTTTAACTTGATCAGATATATTATTTACTCTAGCAATGGTATCCAACAATACCCGTGTTCAGTAACTGAAAGACTGGAGGTACGGACTCATTCATTACAGGAAAATCATTCATCGTAAGTACCTATTATAAATGGATACGTCAAGTATTTTTTGTATAGTTTCTACTTTTTAAAGAAAGGTGATAACCCTACACGGATGTGAATTGTGAATACAACAACAAGCGCCTAATTCCCCGAGAATGGAACATTCGAATTAATTGCCTATTGATTGAGCCGCGACAATCTCTCATCTCAATGGTAAATTCGGCGCGGTGTGGTGTCATCCATTATTGCACTGTGCCTTATTTACATGAGAGTAGAGTAGAGTATAAGACATGTTTATGTGCAAACTTATTCAACCTTGATTTTTCTCTTAACGGCCTTTATTATTTTTTCCTATCCTAACTGTATGTAATAACAGATTCTAATAACAAATAATTTCTCACATTGTTTGTCCACTTAATATTAAACATAATTAATTATTACTATGATATATCAAGAATGTCGCACCTAAACTAATAATGCTGTGCGCATACACTATAGTCTAACTTACCTATACGGCATTGTTTTATAGGTGTGTAATGTGTCACGGACACTTGAGGAATTCGGTCAATCAAACATAATGTCATCGCTCAAAAGTCCAACGACATTATTTGAACACCATTTAAAAAAGTAGAGTTTTCATATGTATTGACAAAGGTACCTTTCTGACACTTATTTACCTATACAGACAATAGTTCCAAAAAATCATGTCTTTATGTAAATTATCTCTGAAGAGGTAGGCAAAGGTTCAGTATTGCCACATTATATCAAAGATATTTATGTACATTATGTGACATGTACTTAAATAAATATTATATACCTACAATTTATTAACTTCCTGATTTCGTAAACTAAACAATAAATAAAGAAAAAATATTGTTCAATAGTTGAACGTGATTACAAAAAAAGTCATGCGTAATCATGAGTTGCAGCACGTAATAAGTAGTTGAAACGGGAAATTATACAATTGATTAGACATTATTATCATGAATTAAAAAAAATTTAACGTTTTTGTAAATATCTAATTCTTGTGATGGAATTTTTTATGTAAAATTAAAATAATTGATCGAAGTACCTACCTAATATTTATTTATTTCGATATCTGATAGCTCTTCTCTACTAAATAAACTACTAGGCTTCGTGTGCTTAGATTACATACATCTGTGGAAGGTATTATTTATATCGTGTGTGAAATGACGTAGCAGTTGGAAGCGTTTATTTTGATCACGCAATTTCAAATTAGAACAACCACAGAACATAAGTCGCGTAACCAGAAAAGTGGTGAAGCCCTAACTCGAAGATTTATACGTACCTATAACCGTTAGTCATTTGTGAAATTTACGGATTTCCCAGAGCGGGTGTGACGTTTATATCGCGCGGTATACATTTGCGGTAACTAATGCATTAGTGTTGTATTAAACACATACAGTTTTATTTGCATGTGTGAGTAGCACTGTGACACTGTTTAGCTAATGTGGAATGGTACACAGGAAATTCGTGAGTGTTGACAGGTAAGATATGTGTGTGTGCTGACGATATGATTTTTGGATGAATGTGTGCGTGCGAGGGCTGTTACTTGCTAGTTTATTGTAAAACCCTATATTAGAACTTGAGTAGGTATTTCCTACAAGTCTGATGTTAAAGGATACTAATAATTCATAAGACTAGTTTTATTTATTTGTCCACTTTCTTTATAATATGTGTTAACTATTATTTTTTATCATTTATTCTTATTCAATTGATGTACATATGTTTATAGAAGATTCATGTAGTCTGAAAATCATTCAAAATGTTCCAATTTGTTCTAAATCTGTGATTGAATCATATTTCTCACGACAGCCCTAACATGGTGACACGAGCGATAACAATGCAGCTGTTATGCCGAGTTCACACCTCTAGCTTGAGTTAAAGTGATACTCCCGAAGGCGCGTGTGTTCGCTTGCTTGTGTGCCGCACACGTAGGTACTCCATTGTTTTGTGTTTGTGTCCAATTGTTCGTGATTGTCTGCGAGCGGGTCTGTATCGGCCACCGGGGAGACGTCATGAACATTTGACATTATTTTATTGCATATCGTATTTGAGCAAATGTTGGCCATTAAGAGAATAAGAGTGTTGTAAGAGGCGCATAATTTTCGATGAAGCTGGTAAATTATGAAAGTTCCCATTATTAACATGTTTTATTATGAGAATTTAATTTATTTTAGATAACCTTTTATATGGAGTTAATGGAATAGGTATTTATCGCGATTTTATTGTGATATACAGCCTGTTTTTATATGTAATCAATACTTTGTCACTTATGTTTTTTACTTCACATTTAAAATGCTTCTAAAAAACATGTTGTTCTAAAATATATGTGCTGTCATATGGATATCGTTTTTCCTTATTAATTAATTTGTATCCCGCATTCCCAACAGATTTCATAATAGTATAATATGGCTTATATGGCCTGTATGTATATGGCTTGTGTTTGAAACAATTTCATCGTGGTAAGTGACGATGTAGCCGAAACATCGGTATGTCCATGAGCAAGTTAGCCGACTCAACACAAAATTATACTTTATTATGCAACTACATACCGTCCTATTTTGCAAATATTCAAGCAATATTACAAGGGCATGTACGCTGATGCCACCTGCTACGCAACTCAAAATGTTTATTCCACTAAATATGGATTTAGTTATATGATTAAATGCATATTTTGTAGACCCATATACAGGTGATTTTTTTAGTCATTGGACATACTTGCAGGAGTTGAAGTACTCGTCAATATGAAGAACTTTTATTATGGGACCAACTCTGATATCGCAAGAAATAAAATCGTTCCTTCATACATTTTGGTCGAGTAGGTATTGAACTTTTGTATGGACAGTTGATAATTTTTTATGATCTCAAGAGTTAGTCCCATGATAAAAGTTGTTCATATTGATGAGTACTTCCACCCCTGCAAGTATGTCCAGTGACAAAAAAATCACCCAGTATATACGTATTGTAAATCCTAATGTGATTTTTCAAATGTATAAATAGACGGTACTATAATACTTGTAGCTCACAAAAAAGATAACAATTCCCATGAAGTTATTTCTTTATTAATCTATTTTTATTTTAGGCAAAACCCCTATAGTGAAGAGAGAGTGTTGAGATACATCAAAATACACGCTTTTCAATACAAAAGACATTACACAAACAGATAATATAAGATACATTCGTAAATACATTACAAAAATAGATAAACAACATGTTTTCAATTGACCCATATAATCAAAATGTTTTTTAGAAGACGCTATTGTATCCAAGATTTATTTGTCATCTACAAAACATTATACTATCAAATGAAATGTCAAAATAGAACAATATCGGTTGTAACCCGACCCGCATTTTGGTTGATATCTGAATACTACAATCCTATCTATGTACCAACCTGCACATAAATATATTTACCCACAAGAAGGGCCAACAGAGGTAAAATATTCAAAGGGCTTGAGGTCACAACCCAAAAGCGCCTTCAAGTCTAATTAATATTAAAATGCGTTACTACGACAATGTGTCTTTCGCTTTACGAAATAGAATTGTTCGAAGCTATTCGATTTTAGAATAGATCAGTAATAAGTTATTAGAACCATGTTACTCAAATTGTTATCTAAGCTTTAGATTCTCATAATGCGGTATATTTGAACCCTGTACATACAGGGTGATTTTTTAGTCACTGGCAATACTTGCAGGGGTGGAAGAACTCATCAATATGATCAACTTTTACTATGGAACCAACTCTGATAACACGTTAAATAAAATGGTTGCTTCATACATTTTGGTCAAGTAGGTATTAATTTTTTGTATGGAACAGCTGATATTTTTTTCGTGATTTCATAGTTAGTACAGAAACTAGTACAAATAATTTAGATGAACGTATAATTACCATACCATTACTAAGTTAGAAAATAGTCATTTAATTCAGAAAATACATACATAATTATATCGATGTTCAAACTTCAATTAAACAATGACAAATTAATTAATGAAGTATTTCGAACAAACAAACAAACAAACTAACCAACCTTCTTCCGTATAAACGCATTAGTAAGGAAATAGTCTTGAAGTGATGTCTTTGGAAACCTCATGGGAACGTGGCATTGCCCCAGAACGTATTATGGTCTCGCTGAAGCATTCGACTAAGTATATGTTATATATATTCTTATATCTATTATGTAAACAAAAATAATGTCTTGTATATGTAAATATTAGTTTTGTTCTATCATAACGGTTATCATCGCAAGTCTACAATACTATTTAGCCGTATTAATTAAGAAGGATCACTTAAAAAATTTGGTGTTATCCAAGGTTCTATACTTGGTTACATATATTTCCTAATTGTAAAAGCCGGCACAAAAACAAATTATGTTTAATCGTAAATTCTAACAAAGCTATCGAAATTTGAGTGTTATTATCGAATAATACCATTAAAGCCCCCTTTAAGATGTTAACGTTATCCTCTTACAACACTCGGACAGGGTAAGATTAGTAATGAACACGTAACAAGCACCTGGATCTGTCGAGAGGTAGTGCTGAACGGAAATATCCGATAATACGTCGGATAAATCCCCAGGGTGAGATACATTTGTACGGTATCGACTGGCTGTTGGTTATTATTAACTTTGAGTACTTAAAATAATTGTAATCAATACTCCATTTTGATATAACTATATACATAGTCAGTGGAATTGAATAAGGCTATTCAATAACATGATGTATGGAGATTGGGACTTTGAAAGGATTAATTGAATTCATCTATACCTATACATATATGTATAAAAAAAACAATGGTTGTCTGTTTGATCGTTAGTCAAATTTAATTACCTAATACAATATCCCTTCCTTCCCATCACCCCTTTTGGGACGCCTGTGCGTCTCGTATTAAATACCGGGTAGAAATTTCAAAATGGGATATTTTCGATTTTTTTTTTATTATTTATTATTCTGAATAACTATTATTGGCCAAATATGGAATCGCGATCGAAATATCCAACTAGTATAATATTGTATTCTATTGTATTTTTTTCCATAAAGAAATACAGATTCAGTAAATTTGCCCTTCAAGTAAAAACTACATTTAATAATTGATTAGGTGCGTGACTGTCTTATCTATTCCCGATAGTAATTAGCTAAAATGTAATTAATACTAGTAATTGTTTAGAAAATATATAGCTAACATAAATCTTTTAGCGGCGTAGAAATTAGAGCGAGGCCTTTTTAAGGTATCATGCTCTATTTGTGAAATAGGAAACCCCTTGTAGAATTATAGTATCACTAATTAGTTTCAGTAGACGACTGTTACTGAAGCCACTCGGGTGTAATTGAGGCTTTAATCAATGTTAGACTTAGCATTTATTCACTAGGGTCTTATGTTTAGAATGTCTAGTCAAAGCAGAAATTAATTTATTAATATAGTGATGTTTTCGGAAAACGTTGGGTGTAGACTGCTAAAGACCGGTTCTATTTGAGTTCCTTATGGGAGGCCCATGTCCAATAGTGGACGTCTTGCGGCTGAGATGATGATGATGATGATGATGAATGTTTTCATGATTTATTACGCTTACTATATTATTATCAACATTTTCAACACTCCGTTACGTTTTATTTGGATGAATTTCTAATAAAAAGACTATGACGTGGTATTTATTCTAAAAAATGGTCATCTGTACAGATTTTAAGGTTTTTTTACTCCTTCGAAATTTTGTGACGTTTAATCCAATTGACGTCATTCCTTATGTCAATGACCAAGTATTATGATATAATAATAACGCCCAATTAGTTATTTTGCAACAACAAATTGCTGGTAACAAAATAGTATGACAACCTAACAAATAACTCATCAAAAACGTATTATTCGTATTTGATAGATAAATAAACTTCGAACACTCGCCCCGTGGGAAACAAAATTTATTTCGCTTTCGTTTCATAACAAAATGAAAATAATTATGGCATGTTTAATGTTTTACTATTGTATGTTAATAGTGTGGATGTTTGTCTGTGACGATAGATCTGTAGACCGGAGTGGCGCATGCCAATAATACAAATATAACACAAAACTAAAACAAAATTAATTTCAACTGTAGCTAAAGTAAAATGAATGCGAATTCCCTACACGCCGGTGTATAATAAAAGAATGTCTCATTGTTCCACACTCGAACGGAAGTTTGGCTGAATAAACGACAACTAACAAGATATGCGCAACTACAGTGATATAATAAACATTGACTGCGAATTCGAAATTAATTCCAAGCTAACAACTCTTTAAATTTATATATTTTAATTTATTTCTTCTTTCTTTCTTTCTTTGATGTTTTTTCCAATGCCTTAATAAAATTTTAAAACTTTTCGAAACTTTGTAAACGTTTTCTTTGTAAGAGTGAAATGATCTGATTTTCGGGTGGCCGTGACCACATTATTTTTAGAGAGCTAGATTCTCACCTGCTTTATATGACTATGCAAAAGATAATCATCAAATATCCATATTCAATAAGCTCTATTTGCCATTTATAAAAAAAAAACTTCAGTCCCACCACTGAACAAAGATATTTAATACCAACACTATTTTACGTGTCATTCTTTTAAAAATATATCCCCAATTAATTGTAAGAGCGGAGTGCATGGCAAACAATGAGAACCGTAACTTTGCTCTGCTCTCTACACAGGGTGATGTATTGATAGAGTAATTGTATCAAAAACCTTCGGACTGTTCGATTTACGCCGAATATTCGTGCTGGGAGCTTTTTAAAGCGGAATATTGATGGTCCAAGTCATAAGCACAGCGATACCCGAGATGAGATGTCGAAGACTTATGTGATTATTAAAATTATAAATTACCTTTCATAGCTCGTACCACTCTAACTTATGAGTTTTAGAGATGAAGTAGAATTTGAAAAACTGTTACAAATTTTCTAAGCGAACACATGCTGTGTATTTGTGAAGAAAGACATTTGTTAGAAGGTTTTAATAAGACTGAAGTAGCCGACCGACAACTTTTAAAACCCTGCAGTTAAAATAATAATGTGATAGATTATAAATATTTTCAGTTGAAACTATTGTGGAATACATGACTCTCTTTGATTCTTACAAAGATGGTTTATAATTACGTAAAGGCCTTTTAAACAAGTTCAATATATTACATGTAATCATTAATAAAGTGAATAATAAAGCCACTTCTCCACCCGCACCGCACCACTGATGCCGCACCCTCTACAACTCATGGCATGACAACTCGATCCCCAATTAAGCCCCTCTCGATACCTGGAATTATCTGGCGGATGCGAATCGATTCGATAGTCTCACTCGGGTCGCTGGCGATTCCAAATATTGACACTAGATATCGGGTTGACGCACCAATGCCCCGGCCGGGGCGATCCGACTACCAGCGCTGTCTATACCATTTATTTATTCTATGTTATACAAATAACTCTATTTTATTCGCAGCAAGGTGTATTCACACACACTAGTTACATGTTAGGAAAATAAACCTTTAACTAAAAACAAACCTACTTACATAAGAACAGGTCTAAAAACAAATATAATTAAGTATTAACTATATTCTTCCAATCGTAATAATTACGAACTGATTTAATGTCAGAGAAAACCTGACATCCTGCGTAATGTGTTGATGACGTGACCGGTGTGTGGACACACCTTTATTAAAGAGAACGAACTTGAATATACCTAAACGTAGGTACCTTTTTGCTATAAGACTTACCTTTGCAAATATTTGCACAAATGTTTGTCTATGTCCTTTGCTAAATAAATTACGGTGTGCTTTGACATTTTCTTCAAAATATATTCGGCTGATAATAAATTAGATACATATTTCTTTATTCTTCAGTTAACTCATAATATTAGTGGCCCGAGTTTCAGATAATTTATGATACATTAGAATATTTTACGACATGCATGTAGCGTGAAATTGAAACGTGAATAGACGCTTTTGTTTTTACACACACAATTTGACATAAATGATTTTTAACACTGTTCTAATTTTAAATTTTTCTGCAACAAAAATATTCAATTTAAAACAATTTTACACATTTTTTTTCCCTTGGGGATAATATTGTGTGGTGTGGTGATACACAAACGTGTCCTAAAAAAAAACATCAGGAAAATTAAAATATACTTACCTACTTATTATTATAAATAAGGAAAATTACTAATAAGTACATAATACATTAACAAGATAGTAGAAAACTATATTATTTAACGGTTTGTACTAACAGTTTAGTACAAACATAGTACAAAAAATTACAACCGTTTCAATCCATGAGTTATTGCTTGTCACCATTTTTTATCGACAACATTCACACGCGATACTATAAATCATCACTACAATAATAAAAGCTAAATTAAATAACAACATAACAGTAAATTACCTAACGAAAATCTTAACATGAATTTGATTTGGTCACTTTTAAAATGGTGGAGAAATACACAAGTGTTCAAAGCCCGTATCAAATTCGCGTAACATCTTACAATGCGCGTTCATTTCAAACAAGAGCAGTGGTGCCATCATGTCAAGTGAAATGGAAAGCTATCTTGTTGTTGTTTAATTTTCTCACGCGTTTTACTTTTGCGATTCACGGGAGGTCCGTTCCGCGAATATGTTTCAATTCTTTTAAAGTCTGTTCCACACGACACAATTTGATCGACAATTATTTTGTGCCCAATCTCAAACTATGAGATTTAGCGCCAACTGCTACACACTGCTGCAACACGGTATAATTTGATTGTGAATTTTGGTAAATTGTCCACCATATAGTGTCGTCTGGAACAGGTTTAAGAGTTTGCAAGCAAAGTAACATCTTATTGGTTGTTTATGATGATGTGATGTGTCTTGAATAGTAATTGTTTCGATAATCAATATTATGGCTTTGATTATTTAAAGGTAACGTGTAAGTTTTGAGCATACAAATTTACACGTTACGTTTTAAATAATTATTATATTGTAGGTATTTTGGAACCATTCGACGTGAAATTGTGTTGTAATTTTAACATGTTATAAGCCACTCTTTATGTAGATTATGATTATGCTGGATTAGTGCTTCGTGTTTACCTAATAAATAAATAAATCTAGTAGTAACATGCATTAGAAATACTCGAGATCTAAAAAGTCAATTTGACAGCCTTTATATCAATGACAAACATAAAAGTGACAGAGAAATGGACTCTTCTCTGATATGATCAGATTCTACTTCTTTTAAATCTCGGGGAGTTTTAAAATAGAATAAAATTATGAAGTCAATAATTGACACGCTTGCTTCGGTTATGTAACAGGCTGTAACAAGTTCGCGACCGTGTGTATCACTTGAGGGTCGTCACTATCGCGATCGCCGCGCAAATCTGTCCACACAAACACAATGAGCGTGCTATTGTGTGTTTATTTTCAACAAATATCCTATCTTTTCGTTTCATTGTCCCCGTTACTTGTTTGATTTAACAGCGGTCCTCCGAGGGACCGAACGTTTTGTACGCTTGTCTTTACTTTTACTGACAACACTATTATTTGCGATGTTTGTTTTGAACGGTCAATAAGATGACAGATCTTAGATATATGCATTTCTTTGATGCGGTAATCCGTTGGAGCTGTACAAAGTGTACAACGTAGATGGACTAGGCTGAATACGGATGGCGAAGAAACAGAAGGCCTTTTAGGAGAAACCTCTGAAAAGCATTTACGATCTTAAAGTACCTAATTTATTGTAAATTTCCGAGCTCTTCCATGTTCCCATCACATAATAAACGACATTATATTATGAATGAGACCCAAAACAAAAATAACTTTTCATACAAAAGATCAACCTTGCTCAATCAAAACGTATGAAAAGTTTGAATTTTTTTTCACGATTTCAGGGTTTGGTTCCATAGTAAAAGTTGTTCATATTGCTGAGTACTTCCAACCCCTAAAGCACTGCCGGTGTTTTAAAAATAACCCTGTATATTTATAGGTATTATTTACATTACAAGCAAAACCAAATTTTGGATGCCATAGTGTGGGTATATAAAACGAATTGTATGAGAGACAGAGGGAAATAAAAAACCATATTACATTACTCTGTGTTGTTGACAAAGAAAGAGGAATATTCGTGTGCGCTCGCTTAAAATAATTTTCTCCCCTAGGCTTTTGAATGTCGCGCGTAATATTGTCAATTACAGGGTTGCCTGATACACGCTTCAATAAATTTCTTTTTTTTTTAATAACTTTGTATAATAAATATTTACAAAAGCATTAAATCTTATGTACATGTATAGCTCTAAGCAATACCTACCAAACGTATTAAAAATGCTTTAAGTTAATCTAAAAGAAAAACAAGCGTTTAAATATTTTCAATTGGATAAAGTCTTTTATGTATTTATTATTTTAGTAACTTGCAATGCAATGCTAAATTCAGGATTCTTAATACCTATTTCAAATTTGTGGTAACCCTGATCATTTATTGTGTTACACGTAAATTCGTTGCTATCAAAAAGCAACAAAGGAAAAACGAAACATTTTATGTACAGGTATGGAGATACAAATTGCCATATATCGATATCGACAAAGTGGTGTGCGTAAATACAAATTGCTTTTGAAATAAAGACGATAAGTAGCTTTATTTTGTAAGCAAATTAGGTTTTGACGAATGATCAAAATAATTATATATAATATGGAAATTCATGTCGCTAGCTGAAAGTAATTTATTGTGGTTCGATTGTTCAGTTGAATACCTATTTTTTAATAAGGTTTAACGAACTGTAATGAACGACTTTTAAAATGCTCGACAATAGATAAGGTACCTACATACCTCATTCGTACATAATTTGTTTTCCAATTATCTTTAACTATCCATTACCCTTAACTGACGTGCGTGTTTTCGCGGACGCACATGCTGACAAATTCACAATTGAATTTACAGCGTATTGCTATCACCATAAGGATAGAATAGCAGAAGGTGGGTCTCATAACAAAAGTCACCCACTGAACTTTGATTTTAACTTTTATACGCTTGTGAAATGGGCAGTTCCCATTTTTCCATAAAGGCAACACCATGAAGGCGGCGGGACACGAGCCCAGTAAAGTCACTAAACAACATGCTGATGTGTTCATTCACATTTCTTGGCTTTCTAAAAGGGATCATTACTCTGGTCCTTCGTTCCACAAAGGACCAGAGAAGAATTTTAGGAGCACAGAAAAATTGGTGTGCAGAAAACCGCGCTCCATGGAAATCCACCTTTTGATACCAAAACAAGGCTTATAAACCAAAATTACCATTTTTCACCCCACCTGTCAAGTTATCACCCACAATCACGCAATCGATGGCGTCCATAATTCCAGAAGGTTCCAGTATTTGTACCATAGACTGAAGTGCGGTGCACAATGAAATTTATTCAATTCTACCGAGCGGAGCGATCCGAGTGGAAATGAAACGTCTCAGCACGACCGACGGCGCACATTTCCTTCTCTATTAGCATTCGTTGCTGTCACGTCATTGTTATACCTATACCTCGTCCGTGTGAGGGCCGGGTTTGGTTTTATGCGACTTTAAGTTGTTTTTATAAATGGTTTTTTATTTGTAAAAAGGTCAAAATTGACAATTAAAATGTAATCTAGAACCAATGCTTCTTCTAAAATCAGTTACATGAGATTAAAAATTAGTTGTTTGGTTTTAACCAGTCCATATTTAAAAAAAAAATACTCAAGGTTATTCAAATATTTGGGCAGGTACTTACTAATAAACAAACAAATCAAATGGCCTTATATCTCCACTTAGTACGGACCTGTATACTCATTTTGGGTATGAAATAAAAAAATATTGAGGCGTCATGTGACGTCACTCCTCAAATATTATGGCGGCTGAAATATCAGTCACATTACAGTAGGGTGGCTTTCATATTCGGCATATATAATATTATTAACAATACACCATTTGCTATATGATGTGAACGACTTTTTATATTAATATTTAAATCATAAATGTTATGAAGGATGGAAAATACCAACCACATGAAGATTGAGGCAGTTGGCAACACCGAAATATAGCACTTGTAACATAATAGTATTCCTTCTTTCCCCCTTACCTTCGATATTGCCATTAAAAAAATAATACCTGTATGTAAGGTAATAAAAAATAGACCTACGTTCTGAACTTGAATTATAATAATAGGTTCCAATTTCAAATGTATTCATCTGATCCCCATGAAAATGTCTTCGGCCGAGTATGTTATTGAAATGTAACTTGATTCGTAATGTTGTATCTTTCACACTTCAGTGAACATTAACACAATGATGATAGACGTTCGTTGTCTCTCCTCGAATCGAAACTCAAAAGGCGTTCGAATGATTTTAATTTGATATCTCGTTCCATGTCTCGTCGTCTGAATGTTTCATGTGATATCGGCGAAGAGGATATCGTTGAATTATTTAATAACTATGAATGTGTTTTAAACTTTAAAAATACTTGCCACAATCTCACTATGATTACCTATAATAACAATGTATCTGAAGGTAATTAAGCCTCGATATTGAAATCAACAAGAATAAAGTAGACCTACATATGTATGTAATTTATTAACAAAACGTAATATTGGATCTTACAAATAAATATCGCACGTTACCCAAGAGATATGAGAATACGGGATCCAACCATACGGACCCATCCGCACCGCGATAAATAAAATCTTAATTTATGTAAACCCTAATTCTTGTTTGCGGCATCATAACATGAAGTAAAACTAGGGCAATGCAATTTAAAATTAATCGTACAATATTCTGCCTCGCAGACATGCACCCCTCTAGTTTTGAAATAAGGGGGGTTTGGGAGCAAAGGATGGGCGTATAGTAGGTACATTTCATCCCTATTCTCTTTACGCCGCGGGATCTGTTGAAAAGCTAGCGTACATAATAAAGTCTCCTCAAATAAGTACGCGAGATAAACACGACTGTGAGTCTCTTCGTAGGAAACAATGCCGACGAATTGTGCAGTGTTTGCGCGGTAATTTCAAAAGCTGTGGCCCCGATTTTGGTTCAGGATCGCAGCCGAGGTATTCGTATTTTGTCTGTCTACAGGTTGAGATGGGAATGCAGTTTTTTTTTTTTTTTTTCACATGGTCTCCGCTGTAGTACGGTGTGCGTTGCGACGAAAAAAGTTCCATCAGTATGGTGTTGTGAAAATTACTCGGGGACCAGAGTTTAATTTGTAAAATGTTCTCATGGAAAACACGATATAAATGGTAAACGCGCTAAGTATTTCCATCTCCCTCCTACTAAAAGGTTATTTAGACGAGTACCTAGTTATCTTACTAATAGACTTATATCGCATTTACTAAATTAGGTAACCGCATGAGTTTATAAAATTTTAAACATGTAAATGTGCGTTCAAGATAACACTAATTAGTTTCTTTAACTGTAAGGTTGCTCTAAGTATATTAACACAAAAAATGCTTGAAATTAAAGTTAAAAAATAGAATACTTAGTTCCTTATTTGATATGTGAAATAATAATATATAGGTAGTTATGATATAGTTATCGGCATTGTACCTCTAGGTTGGTAGGTACAACATTATCACATTTTAACGCAATTAATTGTAAAGTCGGAAGCGGTACAAATTAAACAAAACGGTGTAAGTGACTGGGCCTGACCAGCACCGAGCCGTGCCGACCGACTGGCGGCGTCAGTGCACGGCGGCCCTAATGAGTCTTGACAAAATTTTGTAACTACTTTAATAACGAGAAAATTAGTTTCTCTGCTCGGCTTTTAGCTTTTAAACTACTAGCAAATGTTTATTCTTACTTTGAATTTTGTTTTCTTTTTTTATTCCATCGTCCAGTGTTGTAATAGGTAAGTAATTATATTTTAAATAAATAGGTAAGGGATCGTAATTTTAAAAGTAAAATTAATATTTATTCCGGGAAATTCATTTATTTACTTCTAAACCGGAGCGTGGATGTTAGTTATTTATAAACAAATTTACTTCCCTCACTCCTACGAAATTTAATTTCAGGTACATAAATCTGGTAGGTGTTTCTGGCTACAGATTTTCAACTTGAGTGTGGTAGCCAACCAGGCGGGTATTACAAAGTACTACCACAGCGTAATTACATACAGTGGTCTATAGGCATTCATAATTGCTCCATTGTGTCCCAAGCGAGAGTATGGCAGCTTGAGATCGCTACCGCCCCTCTCTCACCCCGCAAGCCCCGTACGATTGCACTGTCTAGACGTGTCCGTTAGCCGACTGTAAGAATTACATAGACTGTGGTACTACCCTACTACCGTGCCAAAAAATAAATGGGCATTAAGACTTATTTCATATCCTCGATACACGACGTTTAAAATTTAAATCACCCTTTAATCATTTTACAAAATGCAAAAGAGACAAATTAACTTAGCCTCGATTATACTGTATTGTTGGAAGCGTATGTCATTGTTCACATAATAAATACTAATGAATCCCGCTAATTTCACGTATTAACAAAACGTCGCTAATATGAATATGTGTCAGTGTGTCTGTACATAGATCTGTTCACACCTCATTCAGTTGTCGACATTTGTGTGCTACCTTTGAACTGAGCGATGCGAAGCATAGGCTTTCGCTTCTGGAGCTACCATAAATTTAACGAAATAAATTCTTCCTTTCCGATCGGAATTGCAACCGAATGGGTCTGAATAAGGGGGAAGAAATTGAAATGGAGATCATCCACCTTCGATAAAGTTATTGCTTTATTCACTAATTAATGTCGACGCTGAAAAGAAATAGCTATTGATAGCTTAGTAATTTATTTTTGTAATAAAACAACTGTAGAACATAATTCTCAGAATAAATAATAGCTCAGGTAATTTACCAAGGTAATAATAAATAAGGTGTCTTGTATAAATTAACCAAAGACAATACACAGTTATGTTGGCAAGTATATGAGTATTTATGTAACCATAGATAATGTACGGTCGCCGGACGTCCCATAACTTCCAACTTAACGACATATCTCGTCTTGGTACAAGCATACGCACTTTGACGTCGAAGGACGTGATATTACGACAGTACCTAACGTAATAGGTAGCCCTAAAAAGAATTGCGCCCATAATATGAATTGGGCCTTACTTTTAGGTACAGTCACGAGCATAAATATATATACACTTAGTAAAATTCTAAAGCGTATTTTTTGTGAAACTTTGAGATAACACCTTTCGGTTGGCTAACGAATGGGACGCGCGTCCCAAAACTACCTACAAAAAAAATAAAATTCCAGGAATCGCGAGTCAACTTAATACCTATATAATAAGCGTATTGGTTCGATAATACTATGTTCGTAACATCATAAAATTTCAATCAGTACTTTCACAGAAAATCAAGTATCAAAAAAAAAATTGAGTAAGTATATATTTATGCTCGTGACTGTACACACTTAGAGACTTAACTATATTTTTCTATTTGTTCTGATAATGTAGCCGAAACTGGTAACCACACAGCCTAGTAGAGAACTGGCTCTCAAGTGCACCGTACAAGCTTTGAAATAAATTTATAATAATTGATTTATGAAGTGTTAAGAAATTAAAGATTTTTTAACTGATCTTTAAAACTACTAGGTTCCACCCTACGTTTTTACTTTTCGCGAGGGATGTTATGTTTTCCCAGGACAAAAGTGTCCTAGGATATGATCTACGTGCCAAGTTTAATGCAAAAGCGTTTAGCCGTTACGGAGCTAAGTGGTAGGATGACAAATCAGTAAAACATAGAGTTCGTTTCACCAAATAAGTGCTGAAGGCCCACCTCTATCACAGAAGATGTGAGATCGATTTTAATTAGTTCCACGAGACTTCTTTGGTGAAACGAACTCTACCTGATCCGTTCCAAAAAATAATAAATTCTTAGCTAATTTAAACACCTTAAATTAATTTCAAATGAATAATATACCAAACAAATGGCCATACTACAGCTGTGCTACAGCGGCATTCATGAAAATGTAATATGTTAATTTTATTTGTAGTAACAAATTATTCAAACAATATCGCGACCCTCACTCTTGGGTCCTGAACTCCGTGAGACAATAGCTAGGTATTTGTATCCAGAATAATCTAGAAATAGATTTACGCCTTGTTCAACAGGTTAATTTGTCATGATAAGTATTTATTTTAGTCGGTAGATAGCTAATCTTTCTCTAAGGATTTATTGTTAACTAACTAGTCCCTCTCCATACTATAGGCTATGTTCGTGCCAATTTTATCGCGATCAGTTCAGCGGTTTAGGCGTGAAAAAGTAACAAACAAACTCACATTCGCATTTATAATATTAGTTAGGATTACTTACTTCTTATTTTCCTGAATGAATGTATCATAAGAAAATATAGTATATTAAGTATAATGAATTACCTTACAGGCACTAGTAGGTACCCTATCTCTCAAAGGAAACATCGTGAGGAAACTGCACGTTTTGATAAAAAAAAAAGTGAAACATCTGAGTCAAGGCGAGAATAAAAACCTACTATGAACCTCAAGGGATCACCCATCATTTTTCTTTTCCAATAAAGAAATATATCATACTAGTCCCAAAAGAAAAATATTACAATAGCTGACTTTACGTTGCCATTTTGTATTATGATTATCATTTCAAGACGGATTAGAAAAAGAAAATGTATGTTAAGGTCGTATCTTTATTACAAGATATGTTTTAAAACCCCATTTAGACAGTAATTTTCTGTTTTAATTGTTAAAGCATCGTGTTTTAAATAGCAGTGATTATTTACAATTTCTGTGCAAACCTTGTATTTTGTAAGAAACGCTCATTCCACATCTTGACATTGAAGACTTGTTCTTGGTAATTTAAAAACTAATTACCGCGTAATATTATATTTGAATAATGAGTAGTAATGACTCACGAGGTGTAAGTTTTTAAAAATGAAATACCTAATTATAAACCCCGGTAGAGAAATGATGATATTGAAATGGATAAATGAATTCTTGGAAATCGGCAATTTCAGAAAATACAGTTCTATTTTTTTTTATGTCAAGGCTGAGGCAAAGTAGGCGGTCCACCTGATATTAAGTGGCTACTGTCACCTATGGACTTTAGAAATCAGAGAAATTGCTAATATGTTGCCGACCTTTACATAGCTTAGAAGAATCGTCATAAAAAATATCATAACTTTTAAGTTATTTTATTTTTGTCAGTTATTCTTGTAGTTAACATAAAGAGAAGAAGTGTTGCAAGTGATAATTCTATATTATGTTACCAACAAAATGCTAATATAGGTAAGACAAATACAGTTATGTTCCGTTGTGTTTGCTGAATTATTTATACAGTTGCGTTTGAACGTCCGATATCATAGGGGAGCTCTGGGAGATATTTAACCAAACTATAAAACATAAATTATTAAGTGATATTTATAAAGCTTATTTTTAAATGAAACTTTTTTTAATATAAATAAATAAATAAACGAATTCTCAAAGAGATCCCAGGACAAGTTACTACTTCACTAAAACAATAAAGCAAATACATAAATTATAAAAGTCAACTCAGTTTGTTTGTAAAGATTTAAACCTGAAAAGGGGTGGTACTGTACAGATCGTTTTTAAAAAATAAACACAGCAATTGTGGCCCAAGTGGCGCCCACCACCCCCCACCCCGCGCCTCAGTCAAGAGGTTATGTAAATTGTTTAACGAACGGTGCCGTTAGGGGCCCGATGGCGCACTTAAGGCATTAACATTTTAAAGCCTTATTTGTGCTAAGTACACAATTACTTCTGCATTTAAACTGATTACACTCTGTGTTTAAGAGAGGGATTCACTTTAAATATTCTAATTAGTTGCTTCGGCTCTTTTATGGCCGTGTTTATTTCAATAGAACATAGTTTCGTTTTGTCTCTACGCGAGTGTTGCAGTAATCGTTTCGATTGCGCATTTACTACATTTATTTACAACCAATGGCTACCAACTACGATATAGTGCGGATACCACATTCACTCTATGTAAAGCTCTGTACTCTACGAAGAGAGAATTTTGTAAAAAGCAGCGATATTAAATGCTTTTTGTTTGTACTTTAATGCAAAGATTTTTTAAGATTTAAAACTCATCGAAATTCGTATGCATGGTGGCGAAAATGTTTTATGACCGGGTGTCGGGGATAGTGGAAAAGTCGTAAATTCGCAGTTAGGGCTACTGAACCGCGCCTCGCAGGCCTCATATTTCAGGATCATGCATGGAAGATTTCCGACACCCGAATTCACCCGATGTTGCCCGATGTTTTGAGTGAACTGCTCTCGGCTTCGACTATGTATGTACGAAACATAATTCCCGATGCAATACGTGATAAGTGTCTTTGAATAGTGTGCTCGTTGGTGTGTTTGAAAGGGAACTAGTGATGTGGCAAAATTATCTTCACTTACTTGTTTGACTCGAGTGTTAAAGAATTAGTTTTGTGAATTTATTTTACACAAGAGAATAGTGTAGTAAAAAAGGACTAAGAAATTCCCAGATGAACAATTTCACAACTTCAAAAATCTTTAACTACTGTAAACATTTTATTTAGAATCGTTGAAACTTTTAATTCTGACAACATTTTTACCTAACTGCTAGACGAGGGGGTAATTAAAATACCGAATCCTTTCCCTACTATTATAAATAAATAAAATAAAATAATAATGAAATATTCTGGGACATTATTCCTCACACACGGTCATCTGACCCCAAACTAAGCAGAGCTTGTACTATGGAAGCCAGTAACTGATATACTACATATACTACTTTTCTTTTCTAAATACATATATATATATAGATAATTGCACCCAGACTCAGAACAAACAGACATGTTCATGCACACAATGTTTGTACTGAGCGGGAGTCGAACCCACGGCCTGCGGTGTGATAGATAGGGTATCTTACCAACTACGCCAACCGGCCCGTCAAATACGAAAATGTGTTTGTTGGTTTGTCCATCTTTCACGCAGCAACGGATCCACGTGTTTTTTTTTTAGATAGTTTATGGGCCGGAGACTAACATAAGTTATTTTTTATCCCGGAAACGCGGGTGAAATCGCAGGGCAAAATCTAGCTGTCTTATATTTTTCCATAGTACTTATCTATTAACTTAAGGCTCTACAAAATCACTTGAGTAAGTACGCTTGTCTCTGCAATAATTATAATGAAGGTATTCAAGTGACTCGAGTAAAACTCTACTTTGGGCACGTCACTAAAGGAAGCCCACTTCCGTAGGTACTTACATAAACTTGAATTATTCCATAATCGTAGTATCAATAAAGAGACTATACTTTAATTGAATATTAAGTATTTAGAGCAAGTTATATGGTCAGTTTGCGAATTGGATACAAATAATTTAGAATTGCTATTTCGTATACCTAACTTTTTTTTCTCCTTTCACATTCCTCTTAGTCTGTATTAGATTCTTAAAAATAAGAGACAGACTTCTGATCCAGATCAATAAGGGAAGTTGGTCTACATTTAGGTATACGTTTCGGTTCTCTTCGTTTCTTCGCCTTTTTTTTTTACTTACGTTACGTTGAAACAAATTTAAGTCTACACTAGAAAACCTAAGCTACTAACCCTACTGAAATATGAACACTTGCTCTTGCAGTAAGCCAGTAGCCTACTGTACTTAAGTACCTGAGTATTTATTGTAAAGTATATCAAATTATCTCTTGTCAACAGAACGCAAATTATTTGTGGGCATGCTGAACAAGAAGCTATCAGAGAACGACGTACGAGCGCTGTTTGCCGGCCATGGAGCTATTGAGGAGTGCACGGTACTGAGGGACGCGCAGGGGCAGAGTAAGGGCTGCGCCTTTGTCACCTTTGTGTCTAAGCAGGCGGCTATAGCGGCTATTAAGGTGTGTATATATATTTATTAATATATGTATATAAACATGAAATACTGGTTGAATTACTGGAGTTTGTAGAAACTAGTCTAGTTTCTAGAAATTTGACTTAGTTCTTCAAGTGACTTAAGTTGTGAAAGGATTTTGCTAAATTCTACTTCTACGTGTAGGTGAAAACGGGGCAAGTTAGTATTTTATAAATTGAATTGAATAGTGTCACTGATATTCACATATGGCAACAAAATAGTTACATAAAATAAAATATCAGAAATATGATCTCCAACTGGGTAAGTCAGTGATCAATCTAGGCAACTCATAGAATAACTGTCACCGGCTCTCCTTTAATTTAAATAAAAAGTCTTTCCCATCACATTTTCAGGCACTACACCACAGTCAAACAATGGAGGGCTGTTCTGCGCCTCTAGTTGTCAAATTCGCCGACACACAGAAGGAGAAAGAACAGAAGAAGCTACAAGCGATGCAGGCGAGTCTGTGGGGCCTGACGGCTCCGGTCGCGCCGGCGGCTTACCTTGCGTCAGAAGCGGCTCTATCGCCGGCGACACAGCTGCAGCTGTTACAACAACTGCAGGCGGTTGGCTTGCAACAGCAGCTCCTGCAGGGGCAAGGCCAGACGTTGTTGCAAGGTTTGTTACTTGATTATATTCAATAGATTTGTAGCAATTAAACGTTTATTAAGCGTCTTGCCTACTCCATGGCGCGCATTTTGTGTTGTTTTCATTTGTAGTCTTATAGTCATTATATTATTTTATATTATTTACCTATTATAACCTAGCTTTTGTAAAAGCAAATATGAAGTTAAATGTAAGAATAACTAGTTATTAAATGTGTTTGAAATAATAAATAGGAATAATAAAAAAAGCACGTAGTAGTTGATATTTTAGAAAATTTTAATTAACGTAGAGGAACCTACATTATATACTTTTGAAGCTAAATTCTACTGGCTTCAAAAAATAACTTTTCAAGGTCGACATCATACATCAGACATCATGCATTGGCAATCCAAATGTCCATAGGCGGCGATGTCCACTTACCATCAGGTGAACCATCTGCCTGATTGTCAACATTTCTACATCAAAAAAATAACTATAATTTATTATGATGTTATTATTCAACTCATGTTTATTACATTTTCTTCAGTCATACAAAGTGTTGTTTAGTTATGTTGCCACAACACTAATGAATCATTTTAGATATTGTCGATTTAATTATTCAACCGTAGTTTACATGATGCAGTTTCATTATTTTTAACTGCCATCATCCGCTCCGTTGTTTTCAACCTCATTCCCAATTCCATCCTTTTTTATTTTGACCTTTTTTATTTTTGTTTTTACCCTTCCTCTCATAGGTGTTAACTATCAGGATATCGGTTTCAATGGTGCAGGCTTGAGCGGTGGTGCTATTAGTGGAATGGGTGGAGGTGCGGCTGAACAGCTGGGTGGTCTGCTAGCCCCCGTGTCAGTGCAGAACTTAGCCGCTTTAGCAGCGATGACGCAGCCCCCTGTAGTGACCCAAGCATCACCTATAGCGCCCGCTGCGCCACAACCGGCAGCGCCACAATTGTGTAAGTGATCTTTATTTACATCTTGATTGGTTTGTAGTGAGGCGTTTTATTTTATTTACCATAGAGTCACTTGTTTTTATTAAAAGACTGAAGTCGTTTTTAATGTGACTCTGCAGAATATTGCGCAGTTACAAGAATACTTCAGAGCGACGTTAATTGTCTTTTCTTTTCGCCGACGGAACGTTTTTAGTAAATTCGTTCTCGGCGAGACATATTCGGCTCGATAAATTCCGCACTAATTGCGAGACCTGTCCAAATCCCTAATTGGAATTGTAGCACATTCACTACTATAAGTTAAGCCAAAGGAATAATAAAACCATAACGATCTTTTTTGTCCGCAAACTTTCCTATTTCAGGTTGGACATTTAAGTTGAAAATAAAAAAAAGTTAATTAACGATGAAAATTTTTCACACTTCAGGTCTTCTCGGGAAGACTAACATCACAGGTAAAACATGCAATGAAAATAGAAAAGTGTGTGTTTATTTTTACATGGAATGACTGATCTTTGGCATCTCAGATGAGTGTGGTAAATGAGATACATGTGCTGTCAATATTTTAGTTCGTTCAATATTAATTTTCATCAACTGACAGAGTTCAGAATGTAGATAATCTATGAATATACTTAATGACACCAGAAATCAATCAAATTTTATCAAACGTTTAAAAAACAAATTGATTCTAGAACTCTATATATTAATTAACGCAACATGAACCTCCGACCATATAATAAATAGACAAGGCCTTTTCACAATGGTGACATTACAGAAGCATCATGCATTACTAATTATTATATTGTAATATTATTATAATTAATTTCATTGTTTATTGATATGGTGATACTTCTTTAGGTATTGAACACAATAATGAGACTAGTACCTTTGTCACAGTATTGATTGTGTAGAAGGAAAACATTATGTTTACTGTATATCCAAGGATACTGTACCTACCTATTTCTAAGTAGGTAGGTATTTAAATGACGTACTGTACCTCATTTACCACGTAAATCTATTGACGGCTTGGTTTTAAATCTATGTTGGCATCTTTAAAGGTAGTTGCCTGGCGTTGCTTGGCTTTATTCATAATACCTATACTTTGTATAATATCTCAAACCGGCATGATAACGCCGTAGGTATACGTGTGGTTTAATTTAATAGCATTTTTGTGTTTATCGACTACTTATAAACAGTTTTTCGTTCGTCATTCAGGTTGCTTGTATTAGGTTGTTTATTTTGCGACAATGGCGATGGTTATATATCAGATTTTAATTAATAATTTGAAATGGTGAAGCATCTGATATTTAGCCATATACTGTGGAAAAATAATAGATTAATGTGACGTGTGTCAATATTCTGTAAGTTATCGATCGTTACCTATATGTCGATTGTCCTATCGACTGACTAACGCTATAACTTATCTTTATTACATTATTGTATCGAGCAATCAATAAAGGTAATAAAAAAATCACTAACGTGGTACCTACATAAAGTCGTGATTCGATATGTTAATCGATCAATCGATATCCAGAATGAATCGATAATGTGCAAAATATTGACATGAAATTAGAATGAATCGGCTTCTGTTCTTACTTTTCTGTGTGTTAATATTTGTTTTCTATAAGTTGATTGTCGCAATTAATTTAACAGTGTATAGATACAGGGTTAGTATTGAGTTTAGCTGAATTTTCAGGTTTTAAAGTTCCTTCTAGGCTCTGTGTGCTTATCACCTTCGGCCACATTATCACGTAATAAAAAAACCTAGTACATACATACACACATAGTTCTTCGCGGTTTCAGAGTTGGTCCTAAAGTTGTTTTGTTGCATTTTCAACCCTGAAAGTTTGACTAAACCATTCAAAATAACCCTGTATAATTGCGACATAAAACGTTTCGTGTCATATTAACACCATTGTTGATCGTTTTTGCATGAAAGTGCTAAAAGGAGACTAAAAATTGTTTGTTTTACGATAGATCGTGACTGTACTTATGTTAAGTTTCTATGTTGTTATGTATAAATGTAAATAGGCAGTAGGTATTATTTAATATTAGGTGAAACATGTTTGTTATTGTAATCAGAGCGAGCTGTCTAGCCACACGGTACTAAATTAGCACTTAGGAAGGTACTTACATAAAGGACGTTTACTACTTCCCACTAACAAACATCGATTTTTGGTTCGTTCATTTATATTTCTACGTTACATTAATTAAGAATAGATACTTAAATATGTTACATACTTCCCCAAAAATCAATCAAGACCTTTGCATAAAAATAGTTTCAGGGTATATGAGGTAGATCGGTTTAAATTAGCTTTTTGATATCGCCCAATCTAAAATAAACCTTGAAGTGAATCCATAGAATTTTAATTAGCTTTGAACACCACAGACGTTCTGTACAAGTTAGTATATTTACAGAGTGCAGCCTGGTAAACTGATATTACTGGTAATTGTAGTTTATTTACTTAATTTGATTGTTTATATAATGGATTTTACAAGAGTTACGCATTTTTTTTTTTATCAAATACTGTATAAAAAGTAAAATAACCCAATTACACAGTCATTCATAACATAATACCATTTTAAAATCAAAATCTGTAAATGACCATTATGATGTGTTGCCAGGGTCGACGGCAGAGCCATTAGGTTCGGCGTACGCGGCACAGTTCGGGACGGCGTTCGCGTCGGCGCCGCTCGGCTCCGTGCTCGGCTCGGCCGCCGCCGCTGCCGCCGGGAAACAGGTCGAAGGTGTGTTGGCTTCTTTTTATTTAGAGTAACTTTTCTTTTAGTATCTGTAGACTAGAGTAGCTTAGGTTTCTCGAAGAAATTGATCACTGATTTTCATCAATTTTGAAAACCGTGGCAAGAGAGTTGAAGAGAAGTTATTCAGTAGGTACTGGGAGATGCTGACCGCAGTTTCCGATGATCCAACTCGAAGGACCAAAATGATGGTAATTCTATTCATTGGCTGGACAAGATAGTCTGATACACGAAAACGGCAAAATGGAATGTTCAGGGTGGTAGGGCTTCTAAAATATTTTTTCAAAATGAAATGTTTGGCTACAATTTGCAGGTCCGGAAGGTGGGAACCTTTTCATATACCACCTGCCGCAGGAGTTCACCGACACCGACCTGGCGTCGACCTTCCTGCCCTTCGGCCACGTGATATCGGCCAAAGTGTTCATAGACAAACAGACGAACCTGTCAAAGTGTTTCGGCTTCGTCTCGTACGATAACGCCGCCTCCGCACAGGCCGCCATACAAGCCATGAACGGCTTTCAAATAGGTACAAAGAGACTCAAAGTTCAGTTAAAACGCTCCAAAGAGCTATCGAGACCGTACTAGAATATTCCAGAACTCGTTAATAGTGAATTTACAAATTTAAAAAAAGAACACTATATACAAGCAAAGAGGTTGTAAGTATCTGAACGTTTGTTGTGATGTATTCGGTGCACATGAACTGAGTAAGAAAAAAATATATAAAAATAGTCGGTAAGGTTCGTTCGAAAACGCGAGTCCACGTGCACAGTTGTTAACTAATAAGTGTAAGGTTAAGGTTTGTGTCAAAGGATTTATCGTTTCCAAAGTATTCCCCAAATTGTTTATTATAATTAAATAATTATTTTTTTCTTAACATATAAGTTTTAGTCACATTTTGTTAAGATTAAGATGAATGCGTTCAGGAATCGAAACAATACAATTTGTAGACGCCAAAGAGCCGGTACTTAGAAATTGCTGAACATTAAGAATTGATCAGCATTATTATTTTATCTTACAGATATACCATTTATGTACCGCCCAAAGTTAACTGTATCTTTACCGATGGTATACTTATAGCAAATACCTACCATAAGTATTGCTATTAGTTTTAATTTTACCGTTGCGTTCAAATACAACGATTATATTCTAATTATTACTTTTGTTACGGATTTGTTCTTTATTTTATGTTACCACTTGATAGTTAATTGTAAAAATGAAAACGTATTCGATGTGGCCATGGTCAGTTTTGCAGTCAGTTTTTCCTTTGTTTCTTTTGTTTAAAATTTTAAGATATATTTAGATTAAACAAAGTATATGATCTCAAAGTGATCAGTGTATTTGTTGTTTACCTTTATTGTTATCAATAGTGTACTTAACACATTGTGGACCTATCGTCAAATATTTATTTCACAGTATGTTGAATCCAAATAAACTGAACACGTAATAGATATCTTAGATATTTGCTTTCATTAAAATTAAAACTTTAATTCTATCGATATCGCATCTATCTGATCCGATCCGATTATAAGAATGAGAAGTCTCAAGAAAGGATTGAGTTTATCGAAAATAAACCGTATGTCATAGGGCCTGGTCCCAAATTCAATTGTTTTAATCTTGACTTAAACTTTGATTGACTTTTATAATACAGACCTAAGATATCAGTGACATCTTAAAATAAATATCGACGAGACAGATTGATCTTAATAAGAAATGCAAAATCGACATATAGGTAGGTACCTATTTATTGTTTTTAATTTTTCAGGATAAATTATCTGAGATATCTATTAATTTTCGGTTAAAAATAACATAGTGCTTGTTTGTGTGTTTTTAAACCATAGTCAACTTTTTAACATTATGAATTTGTATCACATCGAACACTGGCCGTTTAGTCAACAACAAAAAAAAATCGTTAGAGTATTAAGTATTTAATAATAGATAATATTTTCGTATGTAAGTTTGGTATTCATTCATTACAAAATTGTTTTTTTCTTATTACTATGAAATGAAAATTTTCGCCACTATTTTTCTTATAGCTACTGGCACATTCTTATATTTTTTCATAGTATTGTTCATATTTACGGATATAAATGTTTGTACCTACGCCAAAGACGCCACCTGATTCTATGGAATAATTTTTAAAAATTAATAACTAGTTTAAATTACTGTAGGTACCTACCAAATTATTGTGTAGCGGTAATTCAACCATTTACTGGCTCCGAAATCGTCACTTTAATTTTCAAAAAAAAAAGAATCTTCTGAAACTAAACTTGAAGATAACCTATAAAGGTACCTACATATTCTGACGTAAATATGAAGAGCTTTGCATTATATTTATAGATATTTTAAAAATTAAGTATTACTAATGTTTATTTCTTCAAATATGAACTACGAAAACTGTTAAAAATCGCTCAATAGATGAAAAAAAATAAGAAACAATTAAGCGAAATGCTTCTTCATTAGATTTATGTTTCAAAAATATTTAAGATTATGGTATTGTTTATTATTATAATAATTTTGTTAGTGATATGTGCCAATGCGTTTGTTTGTCAATGAAAAAAAAAATCAAGACCAATCTAAAGCGTAAAAACGACCTTGTTTAGTTTTTAAATGTTTACTTTTGTCGTCTAAAAGAACTGATGTAGAGAGAGCATCATTATAATAGCTAACTTAATTAAAATTTAGTTGAGTATTATATTATATTTATAAAGGAAAAATAACGCGATGGGTCTATTGTTTAGTTTAATTTTAGTCATGTTTTGAATAATGTCTAAAGAAAGACAATATTTAGACTGAGTAAGTTTCCTTTTAGGTGTTACAACAATTTCTCTTGTGATTCATTTTAGTAAGTTCATTAGTGAATCTTTATAACATTTCTTTTTCATGTCCCGCAAATTACTTTTTTCTTGTTAATTAAGATAATAAATTATTATATAGGTATGTACGTTTTGTTGAAAATCGACATTGTGAATAAATATTGCTGTCGAATGAAGAATGGATCCTGGACACGACTCCAAAATTAACATCTTGTAAAAAATATCATTCGTGCATTTTTATTGGTGTCAGATCAATCATTGACAACTTTTTCTGTGTGATTGATAAATTCACTTAATAAAAAAAAACTTGCATAGTAAAACAGTATTTTTTAACGACACCAATAAAAATTGTTTCGTTTTAGTAATCGTAAATAAGATAAATGTGAAATAATGTTCATAGAATTTTTTACCTACATTTTTCTAGGTATTGTATCAAATGGGACACCTCATTATTGTTGTTGCGTCAATCTATAATCATTTTGTGGTTTGTGGTCAGGGCCGGTTTTTAATTGACGTATTTTATACAACAAGTTATAGTAAATCATAAGAACTAAAGCTAATTTGTCTTGGAACAATTACTTGGCTTCAGTTTATTTACATGTGGTCTTTAGGTTGTTGTTAAAAAACGCGTTTTCACCTTATTCAAATAAACTTGCAATTTGTTTATGGACAATATTATTTAACATATTATCAACTAAGCCCAATTTTGCAATTTCAAATAATTTAATTGTTACATAAAGCTGTGCCGGCTGTTCTCTAGGGCCAGGTAAATTAGTCAAGTTCGACATCGATATTATGTTTTATCGACTGTATTATTAAACGAGTCGATAAGGCTTTTATTGCTGCATTAAAATTACAAATATTCATGATTTGACCGGATACTGGGGTGTATGAAGATTTTAATAAAAGCTTTGTCGACTTAAAAGACCAACATTCTAATAACGTACTTTTATATGAGTATAGACGTTTTTATATCGACAATTTCGATTTTTTTTTTTATGATTTTTAGTCGAGTCACGGTACGTACTGAACCAGCATATCCTAAATACAGACACAAAAATTATTTTTACACATTCTCGAGGCACCACGATTACCTACTAGATAAAACATACTATTGGTATGAGAAAAAAAAATATAAAATAACTGTTTTATACAACACCTGTTTTGTTAATATGAATGTAAATAAATGTCAAGTTTAAAAAATGATTTGTAATTTTTATACCCGAATTGTTATACCCCAATGAGCAACATTTCATTTGTCGTATATGACGTCAGTGGCTATCAAAGGGTTATGAAGCAATCGATGAAAATCGTTACCCTTATCGAATTGTAATCCGCCAGTCATTGTCATTCGAAGCACCGTCCTTAATTTCTAGAAACTAAGTATTTTGTTACTATCGTTAAAGATATTAAATATTGAAATTTAAATCAAACTAGCTGTCCCCCGCGGTTTCACTTGCGTAGCGGTTTAAAAAATAGATAGTAGCCGATTCTCAGACCTACCCGATATGCACACAAATTTTCATAAAAATTGGTCGAGCCATTTCGGAGGAGTATAGTAACTAACATTGTGACACGAGTATTTTATATATAAGATAAGTATAAGGAGGAGCAAGGTGGTAGGCCCCTCCGTTGACAAGGGAAGATCTTCCGCCAGGGTAGCTCATCGTGCCTGGCAACCGCGGTCTAACTGTTGATGCTGGAAACTCTTATAGATCTGTCGAATGTTCACGAAACTTCGATAGCGCGATGTAGAATCTTGTGGCGCCATCTATCCACAGGTAGTGTAAGTTTCTTGTATATTTGATAGATGTCGCTGCACAAGTATGCATGTACACTACTTATTAAATCATAGTCACTACTTTGATACTATAGGATCTATAATATAGATAGATAAATGGTTGAGTATACCCGTTGTCAGCAAGTATCTATCAAAAATTAAACAATAAAAATCCACTAATAAATAACATTTATTGACTAATCTATAAATTATCAAGCATTTCAACGTCTTTCTTTCTTAAACTGCTATCTTCTTCTTCCTTTAGATCAACAGCTTCCTGCTTAACAAGAGTTGGTTTGGTGGATTTTATGAGACCATTTTCGTCAGCTACAGGTAGAATGTCGCATATTAACGGTGATTCTACTCCTAAGATGTAATGACACGTTCTTGGCTCCAGGAGATATAATGAGACTTGGGCTGGACTTGATGAATTCTCCAGGCATTTGAGCTTGACTTCTGTTTGTCGAGGTTTACCAGTCTTGTCACACACATCCCCATTTGAGTAGAAATGCGACACTAATGTGCGTTGACCTGAAATGGAAATTATCATACTATAACTACTGATACTAATAATATAAATATGACAGTTTGTTTCGTTACTTTTTGACGCGTCAACGGCACAAACGTGATTTGGCCATCAGTGTGGCAAAATTTGCCAATGGTATGCCAATGGCATGGAAAAGGCGATGATAGCTCAGTGGTCGATTCCTACAATGAGCTTGAGCTTTCGATAAAGGAAGACATCGTGAGGAAACCATAGCACGACGTGTACTTTGTAGTACCCACCTGGAAGGCTACAACCATCAAGATGAAAAATAGTCGCCAAGCACCAACCGGTAAATCCGACAGTTGCAGTTGAGAGCCAGTTGTCTTCTAGGCTTTATAAAGGTCATACATTGTAAATCCCTCTGGCATTCCTAATGTCTATAGGCGACCGTAGTCCCATCATTGAGATTGTGGTCAAACACAAGCTTAACTTCTCATGCAGTCATGTTTAATTACTTAATACTACCTTTCCCCTGCCTTTTTAACCGCGTTCCCGGTATAAAAGTGATCTATTACTAAGCGCGCAGGCGGTCCACTTAATGGTAAGTGGCTCGCCTTCCTATGGATATTTGAAATACCAAGGCATTGCCGATGTGTTGTCGATTATGTAGAGCTCTTTTGACACCTCTATTTTAATATTAACCTGTTAGTATGTGTGGGCAGAATCTTGCAACTCAATTTTTGCACACACTTTTGGTGCTGGTGACAATTTCGGTTCTTTTTTTTTATAATATAACAATACATAATATAATATATCATAAATATAACAAAATACTTGCCAACAGGATTAGGCGCCTTCCCTTTATTATCCCTAATCCAGTCCAGATGGGCCTGCTCCTCAAACTTGCCCAACAAGAGCGTGGTTTTTTCCCCGTTGCGGTCTATATGGTATTGTATAACATGTTTGCCGTAACAGAATTCGTATTTCCACCACCCTGTGCCCTGAATTTATGTGATATTTAGTTTATTGACCTTTTGAACGAACATCTCTTCATATTTTACAGGCTTTTTATGTCCCACTGCTGAGCACAGGCCTCCTTTTACGAATGAGGGTGAAAAATAATGTGCAAATACTCGACCACGCCTGCCCACTACGTATTGGTGGAGGTAGGCTAGTGGTCGAAGATCTGCTTCTAATAAAATCATCAGGTCGTAGCTCTGTTATATAGATTTTTTTGCAAAATCCTTACATTGGTTTTGATTGTCTTCCAATACTGAGACTAAAGTCATACACAATAAGTCACATGATACAATTATTCCTCAGTTAGCGCCTATGGAAAATTATGTCGACTAACGTCTACGTCTTCTGACCATAAAAAAACTGTTAGGAACGAGTTGGTCATATGGTGGACCTGAGAAGTATTTAGTGTGAATACTTTGAGTTCATCGTTTGGTCCCTTATGCTGAAGAAATTTCACTAAGGGACCAACTCGATCACGAAGAAAATATTTAATTTAACAATTTTGATCGAACATGAAAATATTTTGTATATTTTTGCGATTTCAGAATTGATCCAATAGTAATTTGGCATAACGAAACCAACATAGGCTTCTAAAATATACCATCGCTCCAACAGATCAGCTCAAACGTTACAGTTTTATCAGAGTTAAGTCGACAACATTTCAATTAATTGAGATATGTATTTGTTGAATACATAAGATTTGTCGACATATAAGTCCTAGGGTAATCCTAAGATTTTTCCAATGCCTAACCCCATAGAATTTTACAACTGTCAGCTCAAAACTGCTTGCACTCAGTGTTAAGAATCAGGATCCAATTGCTAAGCCAATCTCATATTTCTCCTCTTCTTATTTAAAACCTTAATAATAATATTTCAATTTGAGTTTATCTATTTGCTACATATTCACAACTTATCTACCGAAAACACTTTATTAAAACATCCCAGAGTACTTTCGACCCTGGAGATAGACATGACAAACACGGATGAAACCGCGGGGAACAGCTAGCAATATGCAAGACTAAAAACTTACCCCATATAGACAAGTCTCTCCATTAAGGAAAGCCCTGGCAGGTGAATCGTCAGATATAGCAGGTGACCCTGGATTTGGTTTGCCAATTTGTTGGTTGGGCTTCGCAACTTCGTCAGTTATCGTCAGGTCATCATCTTCAGTAAATGGATGGAGTTCAAACTTCAGGTGGGTTTCACCATCCTGGAGGGAAAGTGTTTTGAATTTGGATGTTTACACATCTATACTCCTAATATTATAAATACGAATTGGATGGATGGATGTTTGTTACCACTCATCTCCGTAACGGCTGAACGGATTTGGATGAAATTTGGCACACAGATAGAATATATTTTGGATTAAAATATAGGATATTTTTATCCCGAGAAAACATAAAATCACTCGGGATAGCGGGTGAAACCGCGGGGCGGAAGCTAGTATGTATATAAAAGAAGAAATCATGACTGACTGACTGACAGGTGATAATCAAAACAGAGCCTAAACCTAGAAACACGAAATTTGGAGTTTATGTAATTTAGTCAAAGTCAAAGTCAACGCCATTTATTCAGTTTAGGCCCTAGAAGGGCACTTTTGAACGTGTTGTACTCTACCGCCTGTCTGGCTACCACCCTCAAGTTGAAAATCTGTCGCCAAGAACCTACCAGTGTGTTCCTTTGTGTGCTTACCACCTTCGACCACATCACTGACCGTGGTGAGATTGTGGTCAAACCAAGGCTATAGATAAAAAAAACTGGATCACAAAAAGCATATAACTACATACACTCACTACCTAACTACATAACAAACAAACTCTAAGACAACGCAATAAATGAAAATAGAGCTAAAATAAATGTGCAACATAATATTAATTACCTTATCAATTTTCTCAACTTTCAATACGGCAAGGACATCTTTTGGGTCCTTATCCTGGTAGGTACATGCCAACAAAAATGTTAATCAAGCTAAAAACAACTACACAACAAAATAAAAGAAATAAATGTAGCTTACAAACTTTGCTATTTTAGAGCGCGCCACAAGGTGTTTTTTTTTTTAATGTAATGAAACATTTTATTCATTCAAATAGGCCTTCAAAACGAGTTCTAATACCGTTATTTTATACTTTTTAGTGCAAACCCGTGTTGTTGGTTTTACTTTTTTGTTAATAAATATTAATTTTATTTTTCCATTTTTAGTTTATTATGTGTGTAAACCTATCAAGATTTGTGTGTAATCGAGGATATGCCTATCATAAATAATTGTCGATAATATTGAATAAGATATTCGTGCTCATTTTCGTTGAGGAATTCCGTCATATATTCAAAGCCAGATCTATGATCAGATATGACGGAATTTATATGGGATCACCTCTCAAGCATGATCTACCAAACGAAAAATGAATCATCAAAATCAATTCATAATTGGCGGAGTAATCGCGTAACAAACATAAAAAAAAACATACAGTGTAGAACCTCCTCCATTTTCGAAGTCGGTTAAAAATCTATCAAATTAGTTCAATTTAAAACACAGTATACTTAAATCTATGTACTACATAGAGAAACTATTAGAAAATGGCGGCGGGTGCGTATGGGAGAGTCAGCAAAATAGATTGTCAGAATATTATATTAATTAATATATTAATAGTATGATTGATTATTATAATGCGTGTACAGATCATGCGTACGAGAGCGAAAGCTATAAAGAAACGAACGAGAGTGAAGAGTGCAACCTATAATGCAAGTAGGTATTATATTAAATTAAAATATATTAGGCTGGTTTTTTTAGTTTTTTTTTTTTAAATTCAATTCGAATAAAACATATGACGTTGAGACAGCATATAAATGCTAATCCATTTTTTTGTACTCAGTACTGAACTATGCGATATAGGTGTGAGTGAGATAAATGAGACCATCCGCTATTAACGGATTATTTCTCATTTAACTAGATACGTACCGTCATTACGAATTAATGATTGTCAAACAAGCCTTAAAAACAAAACTACATGTTGAAAATAGCATAAAAAGAAACAATTTCTCATACAAAATTACTTACACTATTCATTAGCCGTATAGTTTGGTGTTGGAACCGAAGGCTTTCGGCTTCCATTTTAAGCAAACTCCTTGGTTTCTTCGGTGCATCATCTATCGGTAGACAGTCTATGATATTCTCACTTACATCTTTCGGCTTGAACTGTGGGTGCTCACATAATAGTGGTGATAGGATGATGATCTCATATTCACATGTTGAGGACTCTTTGAAGGAATATACCTCGTGCTTGCCGTGGCTGTAGCATACATACAGTACTCTAGTAAATCTAGGTTTTCCACTTAAATCACAAACTGTCCCTAGAATAATTAATAAAATTGTGAGTATCAAAGTGAAATATTTTTATTTTTTATTTTATTTTATTTATTTACTTAAGGACAACCAACAAGGCTTAACACTAACACAATTTTGGTGACTAAAAATTAAAAAGAACAGAAGTAAATGCCGCCTTAATTAAAGGTTGCCACGGCATGCAAATTATGGACAGCAAAAATAAAAATTAATATTATTATAAAATAGAAAAAATGTTGCTGCAATATTTGTAGATCCACCTCCTACCATTTATCAACTTGTAACAAACAAGAGAAAAACAAATATATATATAAAAGTTTGAGATATGAAAATATCACATATAAAAAAAGAAAAAAAATATATTTAATAATGCGTGTGGTAAACGAACGGACTTAAAATGAAAATATAAAAAAAAATATTAGAATATTATCATGTCAGTTTACACAAGCATTTTTTGTCATGGATAGGCACAAGCTTTCACAAGTCTGCTCACAATTCAATGGTAAGTTATAAGGGCAGCAGTGGAGCAAGGCAGTGACAGACTGGTACCCAAGAGATGGGAAAAGAAATCGAGGAAGACAGCCCATAAGATGAGAGAATGAAATTAAACTAGCAGCAGGTGCAAACTGGAGGAGGGTCGCCACAGATATATATGTACACTAGATAACGCAAATGCATGTACTTCCCGTGTCCGAACCCCGACAAAGCGTCAAGGTTGACCGCCGCTACTTACCCGCGCGCGTATTTTGTTGCAGCCATAAAATGCCTCGTTGCGTGATAATTAACTGCAATAGCCCAAAAATTTCGAGCCCCCATAGGCAAGGACATATTTCCTATCACAGGCAAGTTGTTTTAAAATTTTATTATGCGTAAATATTCTGTTGAAAAGTTGGCACGCTTGGTTTCAATACAAATTGTGATACTTGCGTTATCTAGTGTACATAAATATCTGTGAGGGTCGCTCATGATAGACTACAGTGGAGATTGTTAGATGAGGCCTATGCCAAGAGGCACACTGAAATTAGGGACATTTCATAAAAACATAATATTGTAAAATATTTTCAGAATAAAGGGCTTATTATTATAAGGGCAGCTGTAGGGACTGACAACGACACTGAAGTGGTTGATAGTAGATTTTAAACAAATTTAACATCATATTTACCATCTTCCATCACCATTTCCACATACGGTAAAGTGAGACCTTCTACTTTTGTGGTCTTAGGAGCGGCTTTAGATTCCTGTGCCGCATTCGCATCAGCTTCAAGCTTAGTTTGTTTCTCTGGAGTCCAGTGGCCAAGGAAGTACTCTTGGATTTTCAATTGTTTACCTGCAATTTAAAGGCAAAATAATAGAGCTGATTTTGGAAAATAATCACATCCAATCAGCAACTAACAACAATTAGATAGTTAGTTATTAACTAGTAGATAGACTTTTAACTAGAGGGTGGTAGATAGCCGGGTGGGTACAAAAGTAACCTGTCACCATGCAATGGTTTCTTAAGTTCATTGTAGAATGCAAACCCACAATATTCACAGTGGCATAAAACATCACTACCACTGAACTATCACCTTAATAATAAACACAATCATACCATCTCTTTCCTCATGATACTGCCTAATATATCTTCCATGGCATACTTCATAGCTCCAGTAACTCTCAAGCCTATATGAGCAAATTTTCTGTGCAAACAATGGTTTGAGCAGATTTAATGGAGACGGTCCACTGTACTCTTCATCACTTGTTGTCTCTGTCGCACGGAGCTCAGGTAGGAGACAACTGTATTTCTCTTTATTGATTGTACTAACTAAAAGTGATTCTCTTTTGTCTTCCTGGAATAAAAGTGTTTGTATTAATAAATGTGGATGGTGTTTGACTGAAATAAAGAAATTGAATTAAATGGTTCTAAATAGCCGGTATGAGATTTGTTAAAAAAAAAAGTAAGTATGATTTGTAATTTCGATGGTGTCTAAAAGGAAGAAATGGGAATACAGAATAGAAGCTAGAGCACATCATTACATCTCCAAGTAAACAAGACAAGTACCAGCTCCCCTCATTGCTTACAGAGGAGGATAGTGCCAACAATTGAGAATATGATGATATAGACAGATTAATATGGTTTGGAATTAAGTAAGATACCTGAGGAATAATATCACCAGTATTGACTAGATTTTCATCAGTAAGATCCTTTCGTCCCGGCCAATTTATACCAAATAGTATGCTGTCGTCGAATCCCCTGAAATCGTGTTCTATACACGAAACCAATCCAAAAGCACATGAAACTAAGATACTTAAACACTTCATTATCAATATTAAATTATCATAATATTGAAAAAATCATTAGAACTCGAGGAAAATATTCACTGTACTCGTTAGTGGAAGGAGAAGACTCGCTCGAATTCAAAATATAAGCTAATAGTTTTAAAAAGTAAACACTGTCTATGATTGATTATTGTAGCTGTTCTTTAAGTTGTACGGCACAGAAGCTATTTTACAATCAATAAGATTTCTTGGTAACTCTTATTTTTTGTCGGTTAATAATAAGTATGAGTTGGAGAAATGTCATTTGTCAGCTAATGTGCATTTACGAATATAGTTAGAGAGATGTCATTTAATTTGTCAGTTATTCTTCTTCCTAATATAACGTTTTTTGTATGGTAATCAAAGAATATAGTAGAATATAGTGCTCTCTACTGTCTCTACCTTTCTTTCCTCTTTGTAATAGAAGAGACTGATATGTATCGGACAGAGATATTATTATGAGAAAACAAAAGAGGCTTTATGGGCATGGACCTTTTGCCTACCTAGAAGGAAAAATGTGAAGGAACTTCTTAATTGAAACTTATCTTAGTTAGCAAACAGATTCTGTATTCGTATTTAAATACCAATATTAAAATTTTGTACCCTAAATGTTAAATACTGATTTGATGTTAAAATAATAATACATGTTCAAATCATTTCCTATTGTCTTTTAGAAAATTCAAAGCGTAATAAAAAAGTCTAGAATTCTTAGCAAAATAATATTATGATTTAACCGTGTATGGTACGATCCCCTAAAAAATAAGTTGGCAGCACTGCAATGTGACTGACTGTCAAGTCAAATTGACATTCTTTTTTTTTTATCCGTACTTCAGTCAAGTTCAGTCAGTCAGGTCAGTCTAAAACTGGTTAATTTTGTAAAATGGCGTTTAGCTTTCCAGCTTTTTCCTACATTATAGCGTTAATAGTCGACGCTTTTCTTATATTTTTCTCTATATTCCATGTGATAGCATTTGACGAACTAAAAACTGACTATAAGAATCCAATAGACCAGTGTAATAGCCTGAATCCAGTTAGTATTTCTGTTTTTATCTTACCTACCTACAGTCAGTGACCTTATAAATAATTCCTTGTCTCTATTTCAGCTTGTTTTACCGGAATATTTACTACATCTACTCATTAACTTACTATTCTTATTATCCGGAGAATGGTTCTCGTTGTTGATAAACATTCCATTGATCCTGTATCATATTCACAGGTTAGTTTTGGAGGTTATGTTACGACTAATAAATTCAAATACCGTAATTTATGTATACAGCCATATAGAACAGGTATTATATTCGTCTCCTACATTATTTCGAGCTTATTGTGTAGCTTGATCAGAGACTTGAAGTATAACACTTAAAAACCATCTATTCTACTTTGAACAAGTAAATTACGAGTAAAATACTTTTAATCATTTTCAGATACTACACAAGGCCTGTGATGTCTGGCCCAGGGTTATATGATCCCACAAGCATAATGAATGCGGATGTATTGACTGTGTGCCAGAGAGAAGGCTGGATCAAACTTGCATTTTATCTCTTGTCATTCTTCTTATATTTGTATGGGTAAGTAACTTATTTTACCTCACTAACTTTTGCCCTGAGATTCACCCAAGGCCCTGGATAAAAAGGAGAGTCTTAGGGTAACCAATTACAATCTCTGGCTATCTCTATGTAAAAAATCTTGTTGATCCATTGCTCTGTTGCTGTGTAAAACAAGAACAAACCATCATAAAAATTAATATTAAGTTTAGATTGGATTTAAAATGGTTAAAAAATAATTTAAAAGATACTATCTTTTGGGTTACACATACATACTCTTAGTGTAATGGTTTGTAATCACAATAATTCACTCCACCACATGTACCTACTTATATGTATTTTTGATTTTTACTATAAATGTGAATATTTTATGGTACCATCTTTTTAATATGCATGTTTGGTTAGTTAAAATGCATAATTTTTCAGTCTAATAACAATTGTGATATTGAGAAGAAAAAATAAAATGCCTTGCTGGATCAAATTTAATGAAAAATCATTTTCGCAATGTCTTATTTGTCCCAGAGGAAAAGTTTTTCAGCATAACAAACCTAAATTAAATTTTGAATAGAAGCTGTATCAAAGTATCCATCCTGCATGCAAGCATTAATTAATTAACTTTTCTATTGTTTCAGAATGATAGTGGTGCTGATAGCGGTATAAGTGCATATAAATTTCTTTTGTTGTTGTTTTCAATTTAAGTCATAATTTATTGTTAGTGTCCCTTAATTTGTAATGAACTCGAACAATTTGTAATGTTGAATGTATAGTGACAGTTATGTGATTGGACAGTATTTTGATAATTAAATAACAAGAATATCTTTATAGATAGTTTTTTTTTATTAAAAGTTTTTAAGATATATTGTAGGTAAGAGGGGTAGAGCATAGCGATATGTCGCTCAAAGAGCAGCTTGACTGGGGAAGTACCTCCACCTTACAGAATACCATAGCCAAATAACTTATAGTTGTGTTCCTGCGCGTGAGTGAGGTCGCCAGAGTTCATCGGGGAGGGGGGAAGGGTCGGCAACGCGCGAGTGATACCCCTGGTTTTGAAGGCGTTCATAGGCTGCGGTAACTGTTTACCATCAGGCGGGCCGTATGCTTGTTTGCCGACAATGTTGTATAAAAAAAAAACAGGCAGTCATGGGGACTGCCGATAGAAGTGAAAACTATTAACTTAAGACTAATTGAAATTATATGCAAAAATTACTCATAACTATAGATATACTATTAGCATGATCATGTCGGTGACGCGAACCTATAAGTTTTTCCCCTCCAAAAACGCTCAACGCGGCTAAAGAAGTTTTCACTTAAAAAAAAAGGTTAACAGACTATCCTTCCAACCAGCTTTGTTACCAGCCCATATATTTTCTTCATGTATCAAATAAATAGGTTGATCTGCAGTATCTGTGTGTAGTGACTCTTAAATAAATCAATAGAATGATAAATAGTTCAATGTCTCTTACAAGGGGACAGGGCAGATATTTTTCATCAAACATAAACATGTATTGATACATCAAAATAAGGTAGTACAAAATTGAATCCTATTTCTTTATACAATCTTCAATTTGTTGTAAGTTGATAAAATAATAATTCATGTAAACGTATTATTAAATTTGAAAATTAGATTACCTAAGCAACCACTCACAAATGGGATGTGTAAAGCGAGACCGGAATAGATAGTGGAGGAAAAAGAAGCCGTATGTATGTGCCTCTAGCTATTTACGGATGTTAGTTTATTTAATTAGAACATGCAGATTCGTAGGTACTTGCGCTTAGGTAGGTACATTTAGGAACAAAAAACTACATTCGTATAATCATACTATGATTTTATTACATAATCTATATAATTATATAAAGGCTATGTCGTTAGTTCCACCATTTACCTGTAACTCAAGAACGGCTGGACCGATGTTTATGATCTTTGATCTGTTGGATTTGTCTCCGCCCCGAATAACAGAATAACTATATTCGGAAAATTTTTGAACAAGCAGATTATGTACCCGTGGTTAGGTAGGTACGTTTAGGAACGAAAATTTATTATACTATAGGTAATTTTACTAATAAATACGAGTAAAATAATATACCTACGTAGGTAGACCTTCGGCCGTCATCTGAATTGGAACAATAGCCAAGTATATCAGTTTATTTACTATCCTTGTATTGTATCTATGTTTACAAGATATAAGTGAACCAAGACAGCTAATTGCCAGTTGATAGGTTGCGATAAATGAAACACTTATTCAATTTACAACGATAGCTGTTTTCAATAGACTAGAACAGTACCACAGTTTAACAGTGTAAAGAATTTACGTAAATAAACGCTTACTATCAAGTTTGCGTTTTTTAAAAAAATGTATGGAAGAAATAAGTTCCATAAGTATTCCGTGAGAGGCGCTGTGCCGATTCCTATAGAAAAATATCGTAAACGCTAACGTGATAGTAAGCGTTTTCTAACGTCAATTGTTTACACTCGGGGTACAGGATGTGACTGTGATAGTGTTACAACTTACAATATTCTAGTCTACTTATTTACCAACTAGCTTCCGCCCCGCAGTTTCTCCGCCCTATAACTATCTATAAGTTTAAAGCAAAATTAAAACGTGGTAAAATCACGTCGATATGTTGCACCGTTGCTGCGCCTGCGCCATGAAAGATAAACTAACAAACATACAGTTGCATGTAGGTACCTACAATAAAGTTATTAGTGAGGATAAAATCCCGTCATTTATAGATCTCCTACTAGGCTTCTTCACCCGCGTTCCCGGGATGGGACAAAAAGCAACCTATATCAATTTACGGTCCTTAAATTAAATCTATGTAAAAATTCACGTCGATCTGATGCTTCGTTGCTGCGAGAAAGATGGACAAACCAACAAACACTCAAATATTTGTAATAGTAGAGACCTTACCAGAGGATCTTACCTAATATTGGCACCACGCATGATACTATAGTGTGCTATAGGTCCTACTGTCTAAGTATGTTTGTCGATTTTCAAGGCGATGATAGCTCAGTGTGAGTGATCGACTTTTCTACGCTAGAAAAGTGTTTTCTACGGAAGGAATTGGCACAGCGCCTCTCACGGAGCGTATCCTGACATTAATCTTCACACTCAGGGTACTGAGTATAGTGACGTGGAATACCGTGGTGAAGGTAAAATTAAGATACCATGGCACGGTTTTAGGGTGAAAAAACAGTCGCCAAGCGTTAGTGGTATGCTTACCGCCTTTGGCTAAATCGTTATTTACCATAGTAAGATTGTGGTCAAATACAGGCCTAAGATAGGTACATAATAAAAAAAGAGGTGTCTTCTGGCAGATACATTGGAGAGCCAGTTCCTTTCTAGATTTTGTATGCTTTGCTTACCACCTTCGGCCACACCATCATTTGCCTTGCCTACCATGTCAATCTGATTGTTAATCAAACCTATCCATAGAAAACAACTTACTTTTGACAAAAATATCTAGAGTAACAAAGCTCGCGCTAAGTCTTGAGATGAACTAAGAAGCCTTTACTTGTCCGGGAATCCAATGAATCAGGTGGATCATGGTCCCATAGATACCAATAAGTGACATATACTAAACCAAATCAAGTTATTTAGTTTGGACTCTAGGACGGAGAGCACTAAAGATAGAAGTTGAAGTCACCACCGGTTCAGAAGTCAGTCTTCAACTGAGAAGAACGGCAAGGTATTTTTTTAAACTTATGCTAGCTTGTATAAGTTCGCAATCGCACCGTGCTAAATTTCGTCACGATTGGTTGTGCCGACAAGGCGCTTTCGCATTTATAGATAATATTGTTATTATTATAACTTAAACATATTTTTTTGAAACGCTTAACAATTTAAAGACAATATTAGCATAACAGTTGTAACACACTTGCTGATTCATTAATGCGACGATATACGCAAAATGATGATTCTAAATTAAGTTTTTCTTGCGAGAGATTTGTAAAAAAACCGGTCAAGTGCGAGTCGAACTCGCGCACGAAGGGTTCCGTATTACTAAGACTTCGCTGTCTGTCCGTCCGTCTGTCTGTCTGTCAACAGGCTGTATCTCAAGAACCGCGATAGTTAGACAGTTGAAATTTTCACAAATTATGTATTTCTGTTGCCGCTATAACAACGAATACTAAAAACAAAATAAAATAAATATTTAAGAGGGGGTCAAATACAACAAACGCAATTTTTTGCAGTTTTTATAGATAATGGTACGGAACCCTTCGTGCGCGAGTCCGACTCGCACTTGGCCGGTTTTTTTAATAGTTAAAAGAATTAATTAATAACGTAAAAAAATATCGAGAATATGTGCCTTTTTATAATAAAAAAATATTTTCTCCCCTATTTTACCCACCCAAATAACTTTAAAATATTAAAGATGATGAAACTGGCATTGCAACGCACGACGGGGATTATCTAGTTATCAATAATTACAATTATGACTATCAGTTAACAATATCTGCTATGTATATGACCTATTATTTGTTATGTAGGTGTAAGCACCGTTTATGTTACCGCACGATTATGTAATCCGTTTTTTCGTGGAAAAACGTGTAGTTTCTCAAAAAAATGTAATGACGTATAAAAAAGTCCCTAGTAGAAAGAAAGAAAGTATGATTGATTTTTGGAGCGTCCTATATTCTTTAGTAAATAGTTGCTGAAAAAAAGGAAGTGTAGTAGGGGAGTACCTACACCAACAGCATACCTAGATTTTATGAAAAAAAAATGCTTTAGATGCATTATCCAGGAAGGAAATAGGGCAACACATTTGTATGAAGAATCACAGGCCAAATTTCAGCTGAAATATTTGTATGAAACTATATTTACGCCATATTCCGTATTTTTGTGGAAAGACGGATTACGCGATTTTACGGTGACATAAAACTTATGTGCCAATCGTGCCTACTCACTATAGTAAACCATCTGCATTATCTTATCTTAAATAGTTGTCAATGAAACCGTAACATAACAATGTGTCGCACTTGCAACATAATGTAGGTATATATTTTTTTTCTTTGTATAGGCCTATATTTGACTACAATCGCACTTTGGTAAGTGATGATGTGGCTGAAGGTGGAAAGCACATAAAGCTTAAAAGGAACTGGCTCTCAAGTGCAGGAACACACCGCCAGTCAGGCGGGTACTACAAAGTATTCTAACACCGTGAACTTTCCTCACGATGTTTTCCTCTACCGAAAGCACAAGCTCAATTGTATTCGAACCCACGAAGTTCGCTGCGGCATCCGACGTCACTACGAGCTATCATTGCCTAAAGTTATCTATCTACCGAATAATATTAAATAACCTAACTGCCACGACAAAGGTTGTAAGTTCGATTCCCATACACGACAAACGTTTGTGGGTATGCATAGTAATGCACATGCTTTTTTTTGAGTACCCACTTATATAGGTATAGGTACTTAATATTAATATATAATATTATAAAGTTTTTGTATGTTTGTAACGAATAAACTAAAAAACTGCTGGACCGATTGAAAAAATTCTTTCACCTATGGAAAGCTATATTATTAGCGAGTAACATGGGCTATATTTTATCCCGGGAACGCGAGTGAAACCGCGTGGCAAAGCTAGTACATAATATTTTCCATTAATATATATGTAATGTACTATAGGACAGGGAGTAATTTTTCTTTTTTATGCCAATGCCTCAAAAGAATTGAACGATAAATCTAGTTGACCATTAAAAGGTATGACCGATACGATTTTACGACCGTAATCGGTCAGCCAGTACGAAGTATGAACGATTCCATTCCAGTGATTCTACTCTCGCTTGCAACTGTATTCTTATATTGAAGCCGGCACAATTCACAAACGGAAGGTTCACAGAAGGGCTTGGGTTTAACTACTTACAGTTTTACACTGGCAATGGCAAGTGATCATGTGAATGAAGGTGATGAACATACAAAGTCTAGAAGGGAACCATACCCAAAGGCAGTATATCATATTTGTACTTTAGAAAACAAACGACAGCTTAGTCGTTACGCCATCTGTACCCTGAGTGTAAAGAATTTACGTATATAAACGGTTACTATCACGTTTGCGTTTACAAAAATTTGTATGGAAGAAATTCCTATAGAAAAATTTCGTAAACGCTAACGTGATAGTAAGCGTTTTTCTAACGTCACTTGTTTACACTCCGGGTACGGGTCTTTTGTCGATCTAGTCCAAAAGCAATGTAGCCCTAACGCGATGTACTTAGTCTCAAAACGATCTAGTCATACCCGCTATCTAGTCATATCGAGATGTAGTCGTAAAGCTCCTAAACCTTAAATAGTAGATAATATTAATAATAATATAAATTAATGGATCCTAAAATCTATTCGGAATTTTGACAGTAAGATATAGATATCTTACAGTGACAGTTGTATCTAGAAGAAATAAACAAATAAATAATGCTCACCGCATATTACGTTGGGACTTCAATAGTTTTAGAGCAAAGTGGGTCTGGTAGATAAATAGGATAGGATACATAACACTTTATTGTTACACCACATATGATAAAACTAGCTTACCGCCCCGCGGTTTCACCCGCGTTCCCGAGGGATCTTATGTTTTCCCGGGATAAAAAGTAGTCTACAGCCTTCCTCGATACCTAAATGGGCTATCCAACACTGAAAGAATTTTTCAAATCGAACCAGTAGTTCCTGAGATTAGCGCGTTCAAACAAACAAACAAACTTTTCAGCTTTATAATATTAGTATAGATTTGTAACACACAACTCACAATAAGAGTCTTACAACGGCTGGGTTCATAATTAAGTTATCTCATCCAGGCATCTTTCAAATAGGTACCCATCTTTAATTAGCTACTTACTTACTATACCTACTTAAAGCGACGATATACGCAAATAGCTCTGTTCCGCACTAAGCTAACGGGCGAGAGAGAGAAGGAACAAAGGTTATTTCCTAGTCAAAAAGTTTAATTTTTACTTTTAACGTTTTAATTTTATTTAAAAAAAAACATTGTTTTTTTGGAAAAGTAACAACATGATTCCCTTTGTATTAGATTTAAGAATGTCTGTTAATATTTTCAAGTTATTTGGATGGGTAAAATAGGAGAAAAATCCATTTTCAATTTTAAAAAGACACATATTCTCGATTTTTTTCTGACGTTATCATATAAAATTTAAAATTATTAAAAAAAAAAAAGTTCCCTGGTATAAGTCCTCTAGTTTAACATATATTTTTTACAAATCTCTTGCATTATAGAATATAGAGAAAAACTTAATTTAGAATCATCATTTTGCGTATATCGTCGCCTTAATATAGTTTAGAGACGCCCTTTTATACCTGAACATTTACATCCAGCTTATATAAATCTTCAAGTATAAAGGCCGTGTAGATAAATTGCGCTAATATCTTATGACACAGGCCACCCAATTATACCACACAGCGTAACTGTAAATCTTGTTTGCGAAAGCAAAGGTGAAATAAAAATCGACTGATAGCGTTATTTTATGCAAAAGAATCACAGACTGGACCGTCAACCTGTACTTTATAATGAGACGAACGGTCTGTGTGTCTATCACTCAAGGAAAATTATTTTGTACCTAATTTCCCGGTGAAAAGTACTTTTTGCAAACGTAACCGGGTAAAAAATGTCTTTACTAAAATTTAGGTTTCTTGTTTGAAAATATAATTTAAATACGAACGCAATATTAATTGTTTTTCAACGGGTCCAGGGTTAATCCGTACCCTGTATTAGATATACATCATATAATTGTAGCGGAACTTAATAAATTAAGTGTAGATATTATGGAATAACCCGGAAAATACAATTTAATAATCTAACTTTGCAGCTGTGAAGTGGCTTTAAAATATACTTTGTTTATTTTACATCCACACGATCTCGATTTTTATAAGTTCTATAAAATAATTATTTTTTACTCCAGAAAATAAAGACAGAATAAAAACGGTACGAATAAACTACTGTATCTTTAAATAGTTCATTTAAAATTTAATATTATTACAAAATATTACTAAACTTACAATCTCTTGCGACATTTTTTATATTAAACATAGCTTCAGCCCCGCGGTTTCACCCGCGTTCCCGAGGTACTTATATTTTCCCGGGATAAAAAGTAGCCTATAGCCTTCCTCAATAAATGGGCTATCCAACACTAAAAGGATTTTTCAATTCGAACCAGTAGTTCCTGAGATTACCCCCTACAACATCACAAAGTCAGAAACTCACAAACTTTACATCTTTATAATATTAGCAAGGATGGATTTAGGGGGGGGGGGGCACAGGGGCACGTGCCCCCCTCAGACGGTTTTGGAGTTTCCATCACAGTACATACTTATAGACAAATCAAATTATCTGAGTTGTTTCGCAGCAGGATGACAGAAGAGCGTTTGAATGGACTGGCTTTAATGCAATCCATCAAGGCATTGCGATAAAAAATAACGCTAATGAAGTGCTGGACATCTTTAGTAGGAAACATAAAAGAAATCTAATTTCAAGTTTATTTTTAACAGTTATTGTTGATTATTTTTGCCCGTCTGCCCCTTGTCCCAGAAAAAAATCGTGAATCCGCCCCTGAATATAAGTAAAGTATCTATAGATACTATTTACCAAGAGTCAATCCGTAGAGTTTTGCTAGTCTATATGAATATTATATCGTATCGTATAAAATTTAAATAATTTATAACATATAAATTTCAAATTAGCTATATTATGGATTGTGTGGAAGTAGAATATACGATATTTTTAACCGATTAATCGAGTGATAGTATATTTATTCAAATAGTGACCTACCTACCTACTAACAACGTAAAGTGCCTACCTAAATCTAATCATCATGAATTGTCATTTGACTTTTGATAACCTTTAGCCTGATTAGGTACGTACGTAAGAAATAGTCAAGTCATTACTGTGTGTATGTTTGTTTCATAGGATGTATATTACTCTTTCACGTGGATGAAAGTTAGCAGAACAATAGATTATAGTCTCGAAAATGTATATCTAGGAAAGACATGGAATCCCTCAGGAAAGTTTCGCTCTCCCTCGAGTTGCCCTTGAACTATAGTTTATAGAAATTAGATGTGAGAAAAAAAACCCTCGGAAATGCAGATAAAACCGCGGGGGGATCTAGTGATATTATAGTTAATAAAACTACAATCCTCACATAAAAGTTGACGTTTTTAGTGGAATTATTAAAATTTGTGCCTACTTATTTTCTCTCCATAGAACTGATCTTTTTTCTTTTTCTCAATTTATTATTTTAGAAATGGAATTCCAATATATAGAATAGATGAATAAAATTATATTCTTTTAGCATTTATCGAGTAGTTCCTATAACTTTCATATTCATGTTTTTTTGCGTTCCACTAGGTATCATAATACTCTACTTTAAATGATTTACTTATTATAATAATTACGCAGATTGTTGTATTTTATTATAAGTAAGAAAAAATAAATTAAAACACGTGTTAATTTAAATTATCTTCATATTTATATAACCAAGCAGAAATAAATTTCAATAAAGTAATTAGCACACGCAATAATTTCTAGGGATTGCATTATAAAATCGATAAAGTGCATCATCTGGATTCCAAACTAAATAAGGATACATTGTACAAATACTGGATAGGTAAGCGACGTATAGGTACTTACGTTCTAACATTTAATTTTATAATAAATATCTAGGTAGGTACATAATGTCCCAAATAATCTTAAATCACATACATTTAGCCAAACCATCGTGTAGATAATATTCGTCTTACAGCAAATCGCCATCACCTTGTCCTTCTAAATGACAATAGTGAAATGGGCATTTACCCTACTCGCTCATACGTTATCACGTAACAAACAGACGCGTCGCTGAAAATAGCGTCGATCGCCGATCCTCTACACTGGCTCGGGGTGACATAACGCCAGTGCCAGTGCTCCACTCGACTTGGTGTCGGACAGAGTGCCCGCGCGGACGATGCGCGCGATACTCACATTTTTCGCGATCCTCGCGTATACCCACGATGCCGACAGCGCACGAGTGCTCGGCCTCTTCCCCCACACAGGCAAAAGCCACCAAATGGTTTTTGACCCCCTACTAAGAAGACTATCAGAGAAAGGACATGAAGTTACCGTCGTGTCTTTCTTCCCTCTCAATAACCCACCTGCTAATTTGACGCATGTCAGTCTCGAGGGGATCGCAGGATTGGGACTGGAAACCTTCGATCTGGGGTTGTTCGAGAATAAGAACAGATTGCTGGAAATGCTAGGATTGGAAAGAATGGTGAAACAGATTTTCGACTTCCAACCACTGGCTGATATGGCGCTCGGTGTGTGTTCGAAGCTCGTGGACTGGCCTCCGTTAGTCGGTGCATTGCAGAAAGAATACGATGTTGTTTTAGTGGAGAATTTCAACAGCGATTGTATGCTCGGGCTAGCTCATGTTTACGGAATAAAAGCACCTGTTGTTGCATTGTTATCGAGCGGAATGATGCAGTGGTCTGCGGACCGCATCGGTGTTAACGATAACCCCTCTTACGTGCCAATCGTCAGCTCGGACTTCACCTCAAGAATGACTTTTACAGAAAGATTGGAGAATACACTCTTGAACATATATTTCAAATTGTGGTTCCGGTACGCGATACAGTTGAAAGAAAAGGAGATTATTGAGAATCATTTTGGGAGGAGAATACCGGACTTGCAAGATCTCGGGAAGAATGTTTCTCTGATGTTGATTAACGTGTTTCATAGTTTGAACGGCGTGAAGCCTTTGCTCCCTGGGATCATTGAGGTGGGCGGTATGCACTTGGACCACAGCAGGAAACCTATACCGCATGTAAGTAGTTAAGTTACGTATATCATTATAATCAACGGCTGGTGATTGCTGTTTGTAATTTCTTGATAATTTTACCGCGTGAATGGCGGCGGAGAATTGTTATTGAAAGTACATTTCACTCGGATATTGTAAGTTTTATTCTTATTACAGTGCCTTTATACGTGTTTTACATTATACAAAAGTACCTACTTTCGTATTATTACCTATGTTATTGTTCATTATGTAGGTAGATGAAATTACACTGACAAACGAGGTAGCAAAGTACTTACGCAAAAGCAAAATATATTACATTAAAAAAAATATTTCGATTACTGTTCGCATAGATAATGGTAGTATGTAGTAATTTTCTAAAATTGATGGCTAAATCAGATCAGTCCACACTTACAGGTCGTGGATACGATTTCCATCGAAAACAAATATTTACGACAATGAAAATAATATATCTTGTGTTCGAGGTCTGGGTTACTCAACAAGAAATAGTAATTTAAATATATTCCTAAGTATACTACATACCTACCTAGTTAACTGGATTCCCTGCATAGTTTGAGATCAGATATATGACCGTGTGTGGAGAATGTCACAGGATATTTATTATTAGGCATAGTACGTAAGTGAGTAATGAATCCTTTTGTAAAATTATTAAACAACTTCCAGTCAACAAACTCAGTTATGAATGAATGCTCCTAACGGACGCTTCGCTGTTGCAAGTTACTACCAGTTTTAGTTGAGAAGCCCTATAAATTAATCCTGGCTTCATTGAATGGTCGATAAAGGTACCTATCTATTTATACAAATAGAATCATATTAATACAGCAAACTAGCTTCCACGCCGCGGTTTCACCCGCGTTCCCGAGCGATCTTATGTTTGCCCGGGATAAAAAGTAGCCTATAGCATTCCTCGATAAATGGGCTATCCAAACACTAAAAGATTTTTTTTATTCCAACCAGTTCAACCAAACAAACTCTTCAGCTTTATAATATTAGTATAGAAGTATATATATGAATGTTGGTATGTTTGTGACTGAATCACGTATAAACGGCTGAACTGATTTGGATGAAACTTGGCACATAGATATATCATACCCTGGAAAAATATATAGGATATTTTTTCCCGGGTTAAATATCTTGGGAAGGCGGGTAAAACTGCGGGCGGAAGCTAGTAATGTTATAATATCAAACGTAAAGAACAGCAAAATTCTATTACTCTTCTTTAGTTAGTTATTTTTAACTGACTTCAAAAAATGGAAGGTTCTCTATTCGACCCGTATATGTATGTATGTATGTTTGTATGTCCGTGATTTTCTCAAAGGCTACTTATTACTTTTCTTCAATGTACCTACATGTTCACTTCTATGTCCCTTTCCATTCATCGCGATTAGTTCAGCAGATTAGGCGTGAAAAGGTAACAGACAGACAGTTTCGTATTTATTATATTTGTATGGATAGTGGCCCCTTAACTATTCACTCTACATAGTTGGTTCCGCACATTTGGCAATGTACCTATACGGCACATTGCCAAATTATCTTTGGTTAACTAAAACATTATATTTGTTGTAAAAGCAGGTGGCTAATCTCTATACAATTCGCTTTGCCAATCATTTATTTATTACCGTAACATTTTTACTGTTCACAGCGAACAATAATAATAATACTAATATAATGTGAAAGTATATCTGTCTGTGAGTCTACAGTTGTAAAACAGCAGTTTTGACAACGGAAAATTAATCAAAGTAGCCAGTAACATATAAACAACGGTTGATAACCGGTCGTTTATTCGACTGCAATATAAAAGGGTTTAATGTTTTTACAGCTGTTGAGCCTAAATTATTTTATTTGTAATACCTACACACACTCGGATTAAAAAATCTCGTAAATAACTACAAACTCTTGCATGGTGCATGGAATAAAATTATCAAATCCGTACGCTCCAAGCTTAAAATATAGTTATAAAAAAATAAAAAACTTTACATAGATCATAATTATAATTTTAAATCAGGTACTTAGGCATACCTAGATATGTAAACTTGTGGGGTACGACCAGTGTGTGTGTAGGACAGGGATATAGGTAGGTATTACATTTCTAAATCAGGGACTATTAACCTGTTATGAGTGTCCATTTGACTAAAATATCATAGTTTGTATTGTATACCTACATTGATTCTAAATACTTGTTGTAAATAAATCTATAATAAGAAATCTTATTTGTTATTTCACGTGCGTTATATTAATCGACAAGTAAAAATGACAGGGGTAAATAAGGGGGTCAAACGGCTAGGTTCGTATTGCTCATTAAGTTATGAATAATATTAAACAATTAGTAATATGCTTACAAAAAAAATGGTGATATCGCTCGAAATCAGTATTATCTGACAAATTGTTGTAAGCAATTAATTAGCAACTTTTTGTTGTTTATTTCTTAGTTTTATCTTTCTAACTACATATTAGTATAAATTAGTAGCTTGACTGACTGACTGACAGACTTTTTTCAAGTTTTTCAAAATTTACCCCTAGGGGAATAAAATAGGTGATCGCCAGGGATAGCCGAGCAAAAAGCTAGCTGTGCAACGAAGTCCACAAAAATTTCAAAGAAAAGTATTTAGATTCTTGGGTTACCTTACCAACATCATTATCCACAAGTATACATCCAGCAGTACCTACACTAATCTAGATCTTTAAAATCATTAGATACTAATAGAGAGACATCCTTACTACCTTCCAATAAGATTTAATTTCTATTTCCAGTATATCGAAAGGTTCCTAAACGAATCAGAACATGGGGTTGTCCTATTTAGCTTCGGTTCCCTAATCAAGACCGCAACGATGCCAAAGTATAGAGAACAGATGATAGTGAATGCCCTGTCTAAGTTGAAGCAGAGAGTTATCTGGAAGTACGAGGACAGCGATGAAGAGGGGACCCTCAGTGGAAACATTATGCGTGTCAGATGGATACCGCAGTTTGAATTGCTTCGTGAGTATTTTATGGAGATTTCCTTCAAAATCCTTTTTTTAAAAGTATAGAAGATACCTAGAGAGACAGGGTAAAGCCAGTTGGTTATAACTAATTACCCCACCACCGTTCTATGGTTTGCTCACGTTTTCTTTTATTGATAGCCCAAGCATTGTATAATTAGAACTCGTGACTTTTGCCTTGACGTTCAACGTAGGAAACTACCACTGAGCTGTCACCATCTTACATGTAAAACTATACAAGACTCTCAATTTATTTTAATAACGAAACTTAGAATAATCCTTGAGAATGCTCTCATAAATCACGGGCAAAAGTTAACGGCAACTTGCATTGTTATGTTAATACCTAAGTACTTCTGCGTAAGCATTAAAATTTGTATTATATCTTTAAAACTTCTGTTTCATCTCATAATATTTCATATCGTCAAAAAACATATTAATTGTGTAGGGAGATAACACCTTTTTCTACATTTTCGAGTAAGCATTAGGGAGTTTGTGCACTACAAGGAATTTTACCGTCCGGCAGTCCGATTTCTTACTACATTGACATTTAAGACGTAATAAATAATGAAAATTTAAGAAGGTAGCGTAGTCAGTGTAGTAAAAAATCGGACTGCCGGACGGTAAAATTCCTTGTAGTGCACAAACGCCCTTAGGTTTAATTTAGGAATCTATTTGGGTGGTACGAGCCATTTTATGTAGATAATAATAAACATTATATGAGCTCTGGTTAGTAGGTACCATAGACAAAGGAAGAGAGATATAAATCCTCCTTGGTAAGTACCTACCTAATCATGTTGTACTGTGGTTAATCGTGAATTCCGATTACTAATATTACCAATAATCATAATTATTATTATTCTCAATAATCAGTATTCTCAATAATCAGTAGGATGTTATCAGTTTCGTGCAATAATAACCACAAGAGGAAACTCTTTTCACAGAACATGTTTATAAATTCAGAATCATGCAAATAAAGTGGGATGTCTTTTTTTTAAGTTATTAAATAATAATTTATAAAAAAATAACTAGTACTTATTAATGTTTTAATTATTATTCTATTGTATTTGTTTTATTATTAAGCTATTGTATAGCTTTTTAATCGCGGCCTTCGGGGCTTGAGCGCGGCGACCGAATCAAGAATTTTTTATAAAAAAAAACCGTAACGAAAAAACCTAACACCTCCCACACATACATACATGTATGTTTGTGTATGCTGTTTGTGAGAAAATATAGGGTATCTATTACCTAATATCAAAGTAAAAAAAAACTGCCTGAATAAAAAATAAATAAATAATTATAATTGCATAAGTTGATAAAAAAATGCTATGCAATAGCTTTACCGCGGCAGTCCCCGAGTGCCACACGTATTTTTTATTGTATATCCAAGTCCTTCTGTAAAATAATAGAGTAATTCAGTGAAATCATAGTTTACATGCTAAGGTCATCAGCAAAAAGAAAATAAAAATATGGCCCCAAATGCGATCCTTGTCGAATTCTTTTATGACCCTTACCTCGGCAAGGTATTTGACACTTCACATTTTTATAAATTATGTAACAAGTATTATACGTACGATAGGCCTTAATACCAGCCATTTTTAGGAGTTTTTGAGGACTACAATTTCATTTACTTTATCTGTATGTAGGTAGGTACTTATACCTAATAAGTTTTACTAATCCGCAGTGGGCATGCGTGGTGGAGTGGAGTATTTGCCTATTTCCTTTCACCCTCATTCGTGAAAGGAGGCCTGTGCTCAGCAGTGGGAGATAAAAAGGCTATTAAGGAAAGAAGATAATACGTTTTATAAAATACTTATGAATAAACATTTATTTAATGTTTTCCACAGAACACAAGAAAGTAGTGGCTTTCATAGGCCACGGTGGTCTATTGGGCATGACTGAAGCCATATCTGCCGGTAAACCGATGCTGGTAGTGCCTTTCTTCGGGGACCAGCCCGCCAACGGGGCAGCAGCTACCGAAGCTGGATTCGGAAGAGTGGTCTCTTACGACGAACTCTCGGAGAAAACTTTATTGGAAGGTCTACAACGCGTATTGAGCCCTGAGTAAGTTGGTTCATGTTACATTTTATTGCACATCGTTAAGGCGATTACACATGACACTGCGCTCCGCGCGCGCCGCGCCGATTGCGGGGTGGCACTGTTGCACACCGCGCAGTTTCCGCCAGCCCGCACCGCCCCTTTGTGGATTTCATGTGTTTTTCGACGGCTCGGGTGGTTGCTTTTGCTGAGATGTACTTATGCCTATATTATGTTAACATATTTCTCATTGGTCTGGGAAACAATTTGAGTATTATAGCTAGGTATATACCTAGCTTCAGTAGGGCGTACCTACAGGTGTAGAAAAGAGGGCCCTAATCTTACTATGGACCTAGTAAGTCTAGAGCACTCTAGGGCGAAAAAGTTTAACGCTCGTCCTACTTATTTGACTACAGAAACTGCTAAGTGCAATAAAAATATCACTACTAAATAGTAGAAATACAATTACTATACCATTTATTAAAATATATTCCTACAATTATTTAGCATACATATTTACCCACGTGAATAAAAATCTCCAACTCGTGTCTTAAATAAATAACAAAAACTTTTCCATGGCTGCTTTTCAGGGCTAGGTACCTACATGCGAACAAAACATATGTAAATATTAGGCTCTCGTTAACATCGTTGGTCATTTGACACTATTTATTGAAATTTTAAACTATAGAAGATTTGTTAACTAACATTTACAAATTACGTTATACTTAACATTACAAGAGTGGATCGAAAAAAACGCGGCCTCATGTAAAAATATTTAGTATTTTTTTATAAAACTACTCAGTTATTGGTTAGTTATTGGTTTTTATGTTAGAGCGAGCTAAGTAAGGCCAAGTTCAGCGTTTTTGGAAGATAGAGAAAATTTTATAACGTGCGGTCATCAAGTAAAAATTGTTGAATTTAATTGTAGTTCTATGTCTAATTCATCATTAGGTAATTAAACTTATATTTATGTGTATCGTGATAGGGTGACATAATCGTCTATACAACACAATTAAACCAAAGAAAAAAATGTAAGTACTTGTTTAAAAGATTAACACCAGAGGGAGATTCACAATGACATGAAAACAACTTAACGGGTATATGCCCCATCGTATAGGTACCACTGTGAATAATGGGTTGCAGAATTCAAATGTGGACGAGAGTGCATCGAAGATGACGCTAGAAAACATAGTGATCTCATATTAATAACTCGTAGATTGACTATCAGGAAGATAGCATGCACATAAGTATCACGTACTAATAACAAAATTGTTAACGAACTCTGATTTTGTAAGGATTCCTCTAAGCGTCACAAGATTTGATTTGAGCATAAGCAAATTTGTCTCACAATTTCTCGCGTCTGTATTGAGTTGTAGTGAAATGAAATAGAATGAATAGGTACAAAGGATTATTGATAATGACAGGGTTGTTTCACCAGGACAACGTTCGCGTCTGTTTCATGACTCAAATGCGATTGTGGTTTCGAATTGCTTCGAACGTTCAAGTCTCCAAACTTATAAAAAAAACCTCAGCGGCCGGAATATTTCATTAAATGAAGAGATTAATAAATTATCCACAATCATTCTGTATTTTAAAAGTCTTTGGGAACTTTATTTTTAAACGGATATAGAAGTTTTGGAAAGCAAGTGCCTATATTGCCTGAGTGCATACTTAGAGCTACGACTTCGATAAGAAGGAAAGTATATTTTTGTACGTCTTTATGTTTTGATAAGCGTTTTTTTCTATCCGTCGCAGTTATGCTGCTGATTAACTTTAAGATATCTATATTTTTAATTATCAGAATAACAACTAAACTAGATAAACTAGTAAAGGAATAAAATACGTTTCGAACAAAAGCTACTTTTTATCCTAGGAAACGCGAGGAGATGCTTAGGGGACTAAGTAAAGCCTTACAAAACTTTACGCCATGTCTACGCATATGAGTTTCTTTTGTCAATAACACGTAGTGTAAGTAACATGACAATGCAATTTGAAAGCACTCGTCTTTATAATAGTATAATTATTCTCTGCATGTGCATTTTATGTTATCTTACATGTGATTGCATTTGAGTTTAATTAGCTATACAGATGTCGTGACCGTGTCATACATATCATAATGAAACAGGATTTATGTACCATCGATAGTGTTTTCTTAGGCATAGAAAACTTTCCTAGTACATTTTATAGTGTCATTTTTTTTTCAATTATATCGTGCGATGTTAGATATCTACTTTTTTAACTGAATGGCTTTCTTCTACTTATAAAGTTAACAACTTCTGCCGTCTGCAGACTTTCTCGAGTCCGCAAAAAACAAATCTAACTGTTGATACGTTCATTTGAGATTAAATAATCCAATAAGAGTGTAGGTACCTACCTACTTACCTGCTACTTGCTTATTTTTAAGATGTTCCAAACTTCTTCCTTCTTCCTTCTAGGCTTTGTGTGCTTACCACCTTTGGCCACATCATCACTTATCATAATGAGATTGTGGTCAAACACAAGCCTATACAAAGTAAAAATAAAAACTCAGATGCCAACAAAAGAGGTCACAACTAACATGTTAATTTGTAGGTACAATTTAACACTAGGTATTGTTAAAATGCATTTAGGTATGTCAGCAGAAAGGAGGGTAATGTACCTTATTATCGTATAAGTAGGTAGGTACCAGGGGCGTAGCTACCGCCGTATCTGCCGTATCAATTATAAGTCAAAAAAAGCAATTTCTTTTTTTCCCGCGTAAAGCGTGCGTTCAAAAGTTGTCAACACCCTACATTAGTTATCGAGGGCTGCGGGATTTCTCCGTGTATATTTAATTTGAATGGTTTGTAAAAAAAATGGAAAAAGTGACAGATAGATAATTAAAATATAAAAATAAAAAAAAATTCTTTTAATTTTATGCAAACATTTTTTTTATTTTGCGAGAAATCTTTACCCGTCATAAGGGCCCCCAAACAAATTTTTATACGGGGCCCCGCCATTGCACGCTACGCCACTGGTAGGTACCTACTTACAATGAATGTTTAAATTAAATTACATATTTTAAATGCAATGGTAGGTAATAAATATGTATGGACCTGATATTCAATGAACAAATAGATAGTGCTACACGTAGATTTTAGGAAAGTTAAAATGACACCGTTGGGTATCATAATAATAATTCTTAATAAATAAATAAAACAATAAAATTAATATAACTTAGGCCTGATTTTTCAATATCAGAGGTATTCCTCGAGGCTTATCCGAACCTATACAGGATGATTTTTTAGTCACTGGCCATACTTGCAGGGGTGGAAAAACTCATCAATATGAACAACTTTTATCATGGGACTAACTCTGAGATCACAATTTTTTTTTATCAGCTGTCCATACAAAAGTTCAATACCTCTTCGATCAAAATGTATGAAGGAACCATTTTATTTTATGCGATATCAAAGTTGGTCCCAGTTGTTCATATTGACGAGTACTTCCACCCCTGCAAGTATGGCTAGTGACTAAAAAATCACTCTGTATAGTCAGGCCACACAGTCACTACCAGTACCTACTGAGTGTAGCTGAAAATGTAGGTGCCAGGTATCTACCCGGGACTACGTATTAGCTAGACGGTAGTTTATCCTTACCGCCAACTTATAAGTTAATAAATTTGTCATTCGCAACCCAAAAAAAGACACAAATACCTTAGTTGTAAATAAAAAAAGGGTTGTGGTAGGTAGGTATTTTTATGCATTCCAAATACGAAATGAGTAAACTCTTTTTATACTTTGCGTTGCATTGTTGCAGGTCAACGGTTCATTATTTACGTTATCTGAATACATATTGTTTTTTTTTTATTGCAGAATGAGGTTGAGTGCACGTCGCGCGTCCAATATTTGGCGAGACAGACAATCCGATCCATTGGATACAGCTGTATTTTGGACAGAACACGTCATACGTTGGGGAAATAAAGACCCCTTGCATTCAATTGCCAAAGATCTAACATACATCGAATATGCCCAATTGGATGTGGCCGCAGCTTTAGTTCTAGCATTAATAGTCCTAATTGTTTTATTAAGGTTTACATTGATTTTAATCATTCGATTCGTTAGCGGTAGTGTTAGTGGTAAGGAAAAATTACATTAATGGAGTGATTAGCTGCTAAGGCAACAATGTAAACTTCAAGTTATCCCTTGATTATAGCCCACTTTAAAATAGTAAACCAACCAATAAGTATAATCGGTATTTAACAGTAGCTATAATACAGTTTGTACCTTACAAACTTAATACGAGTCAGTTCCTCTTCACTTTTTGAGAATAATTTTGGATTGATTACGCAGTATTTAAATGAAACTCACCACACTAAATAGCAGCGGCATGGATGAACCAATTAACACTAACGCCATCTAGGTAAACTAATAGGTAAAATTTAACTACACAAGTAAAATATTTTTTTCTGGCTGCAAATAATAGATAGTACTTTGATACATAATATCTAAAAAAAGGTTTTATGTACTTTATACAATGTTGTAAATAATTATGTAATTTTAACTAAGCAAACGCAATTACCGGGCGATTCCCGTTTGCTATTACAAAATCTTGTATGAAAGAAATTAGTTCAATGCGTGAGTTCGGCGAGAGGCGATGTGTAATTTCAAATTTCTTTCCATGAAAAAATGTTATAAACGCAAATACGATAGTAGCGTTTGCTGACGTCTTGAGGGTAGATACTGATTTCCATGAATACTCCTTAATTTGGGATCAGAATACGTCAGTGTGTGAAAAATGTCCTAGCTAGATATAATTATCTATGAATACCACGGAATAAGTATATTGAAATTATATAAAAATTATTAAATATCCTAGGACATTTCTCACACACTAGACTTGTACTTACAAGCTGTTTGGACCAACTATGAAAACTGATATATACTTACTACATACTACTATATTAAATACATACTCAAATTGATAATTACACCCAGACTCGGGATAAACAGACACACAAACATCTGTCCTGGACGGAAATCGAACCCACGACCTGTAGCCTAGGGTATCTTACCAACCACACCCACGGGCCCGTCAAAAGTGGTATTTATTAGTGTTGGTTTTTGGCTCTTTAATGTGAAAACCTTATCTATTTGTTTTGTTAAGTATAAACAATTTACTTTTGTAATTTACTTATTTTGTTTTATTGTAATTTACATACCCAACCATTTCCTTGAAAAATGAAAATTAGAGTCATAGAGTGAACCATAAAGACAAGAGACAATAGTGATTCTCTTTGCACAGAACTGATTTTTAGAATCGATTAAGATTTCCAAAATATTCAAGTTTTAATTTTAACCTACAAGGTTATTTTTGTATTTTTTTTTTTTATGTCAAGTCTGGCAAGCAAGCAGGCGGTCCACCTGATGGCAGTGGCTACCGTCGCCTATGAACATTAGAAATACTAGTGGGATTGCCAATGTGATGCCGACCTTTATAAAGCCTATAAGGCATCAAGGGTTTAAAATAATGAAATAACATTTAATCTGTGTGTATTTATTTTTAATAAATATTTATATTTTAACCATACAAAGCTTATATGGGCAATATAGTAGAAATTGTGTATTTAACAATTTCTAAAATCATAATAAGCTGTTATGAACTCACAATAAAAGCAACAAATAGTGAGATCATCAATAGGTTCAGTGCAATTTATGCAATCAAATCATTCTGTAGTCTTTTCAATTTAATAGGTAATATGTTCACCATCTCCTGACATAAGCTGTATTCTTCTTTCATCATCGCAGCTGCATCTTCATCACCCTTGCATATATCTACAACAGATTGATACGAATCAAAGCTCTTTTGAACATTAAATAATTGCCCACTCTTATCCAATGCAATCCTCTTCATACTATTCCTTCCAATAAACGCAAATGCACTGATCACCGGCCTTATTAATTCAATTTCCAATTTCTTTGGCATTCTCCCATTTTTATCTTTAACAGAATCTAAGAAGTGATCATAATTCTCAATACTATTTTCACACAATGCATTTATTTTCTTCAATGCATGTGGTGTTGGTTTCTCATTTGTTTTATTTAACTTCTCTAACTTAATGTTTAGGATATCAGAATATATTTCACCGAGTTCAAACCAAAGTTGTCTGCAATACTGTAGGTAGTATGTTGGGTTGATTTCCTTCACTAAATCCTCAAGCATGTCTATGCGTCGTTTATGCATTTTTGCTCGCCTTTCGTCATCTTCCTCAAAAAAGGCTAGATAGCTGTAAGATTGCGAACTGTCCTGTATAAGTTCTATATGATCCGATGCTAAAGTATCAAGCTTGTAATACTCTTTTGCCTTGTTTAACCAAGTTTGACAACTGAGAAACACTTGTCTAGCGTCTTGGTAAGTAAGAAGGAATTTGTCTCCTATTTTACATTCATATTTAGAGACATCAAGGTCTGGAAATATTAAATTCTTTATGTTGCCACCACAGATGTTTTCATTGTCTTCCAAGGTTAAATCGGACATATCTGAAAATTATAATTAATTTTATAATTACATTTTATTTAAAATTCTGCAAAAGAAATGAAAGAAGACTGCTGAATGGAAAACTTTTAAACAAATAAGGATAGAATATAATGAGCAATTTCATTATTTACACATAACAAGAGGGCATGGCATATATCTAGGATGAGAATGGATCAGCATAGCCATTCAACATGGCAATGCTGCCAACCTTCTTGATAAGTTTGCACAGGGCAGGAATCTGGGACAATTTGTAATTATTTATTTATTTACCAATTTAGATAATTTACATTACCATATTCCAATCTATATATTTGTGTAATGACTAGTATTTTGTTGATCACATACCTGTAATAGCCTCATTAAGAAACTCGGCATCACTCATGAGTCTTGCTTTTGATGCTGTCATCAACAGAATGCAGTATTTAGCCCAACACCTTGCCACATCTGCAGACCTGTGCTTAAATGTCTCCATCTTGGCTAAATACACTTCATCAGTACTGTCAGAAGACCTTAAAGTCTCCTCATAATCATCTAGGATCTTTGAGGCAGCTGCTAAATGGTGTCTGGATTGGTAAAAGCCATTTTGCTCAGCAAAAAACTGTGATAATGTTGCCGAATTTAATGCCCAGTCGATAGGTTCAAAATCTGAATATTGAAGCTGCCTTCGTAATGTAACATGACAATACACAGCCGATTTCAAATTCTCTTTCAGAGACCCGTATACTTGAGCTAAATAATAAAGGGTTAGAGTATTTGCTTTCTCAAGAATCATGATCTCACCCATAGCTTCACCACTTTTGCTGATAATATGATCTATTACCAAAGGCATTTGTAATGTGCACTTAAAAGTCTCGTACAACTCTTTGGCTTTGAGTAGGAAGGTTTTCGCTTCTTCTGGAGCATCTCTGTTAGACCACAGTATGCCCAAGTTGTTATAAACATTTATAAGCGGTATAACTATTTCTGGCTTTGTAGATTTTGGTTCAAGAAGATTGACAGCTTCAGTTAACACCTTTTCGCTGGCAGTCAGCTCCTCTGTCTCCATATCTATGATGCCAATATTAAGCAGAACCACTCCTAACATAGCATCGAGCTTGTCTGAATTGAGTTCCTCTTCACAAGGCATGGTTTCTTTCAAAGAGTCGCGCATATTGCATAATATCTCCTTCGCTTTATATTTAGACGAGTAAGGTTCATTTTCTGGATCATTTTTGCTATCCTCGTCTAATAATTTACGGATCTTACCGTAGTTTTCCTTGAAATCGTTAAGAATTTCTTTCGCAGTCATATCCGATGTTACTGTCATGATTCTGTTTACATTAATTATTCAATCAATAATCTTATCTATTTTTGTCATGTAGATATCTTGTTTATTAGAATTTATCAACTTTCTAAATTGTAAGTATTTATATAAAAATGGATCGCGCAACTCACGAAATAACAATTCTACCTATCTATCCTATTCAATCAAATTATTCATTCATTCATCCTATTTGACATTTAATTTGACAGACAGGACAGAAAAGCCTAAATAAATAAGAGAAAAAAAAAGCAAAATAATATTTCTAAACGAATATTATTTATGAGAGGAAAACCAAAACCCATTTTTCTGTACCTATGATATTTCTATGTCAATTTTACAATATCACTACCTATAGTTTTATGTCAATTTTATCTGGTGATATTTATATAAACTTTAGTCAAGTCTTATTTTTATTTACTAAATCGATTAATTAATAACTCGAGGAATATTGAGATGAAAACTGAACGCAACTGGCTGGACTGGGAGTTGGCTATTAATATTATAAATGCGAATGTTTGTTAGGTACTCAAACACAGTGTGTTAGTAACTAATATCTAAATTAGTTTGGCAAATTTGATCGATATATCGTTCTATATCCCTAGCGCTTCCAGTTGCTTGCGCATGCTGGCTTTTGGCGGCAATTTAAAATTAAACTTATGTCGGTTAAAATAATAAATACTGGCAATTCTCTTACGTTCATAATTCATATTAGTGGTATCTTTCGCTAATTTTTCTCATAAATGTTAATGTTTTCAAGCTGAAACTGAAATGCATAGTATTTTTTTGAATGTTCATAAAACTGCTCAACCACCAAATACACAATATGCATGACTAATATTCAGATTATGGCTTTGTGTGTCATACTTTGTTCAAGGAAAATACCACTGTTGATAATACTACAGTATTTCCTTGGGGGTTACCCAAGTAATACCATTTTTTTCACTAGAAAAGAAAAGAAACAATTGAATTAGCACTGTTTATTCTTAAAATCAAATACCTCATAATTTTATACACCACCTATCTAATGATAGGAACACATAGGTACAACTTTGACAAGACAATTCAAAACTCCACATTAACTCCCTTATTCAGAAATAGGCTATCAACATAAATAATTTAAAAAGTTTATTATTTACATTGTAGATAGTTACAGTCAAAATAGTTTAAAGTATAAAACACTTAATAATTGCAGTCATTCATATAAAAATCCAATTAATAATTGAAATAAAAAGAAAATACATTATAAGTAATGATTTATGAATAAGGGATATTTTTTTGAATGTCAAAATATTTTTTTAAATAAAAAAAATTGTATGTTACAAACAGTGCATTCTACGTATGGCATAGCCAATAATATTATATTAGGAACCCATGTCAGGCTCTGGGTCTTCTGTTGATAATGCTCTTGGGGGTGTATGAGCATTTAACTGTGAAAATACTTCTTTCTCCCCCAAGGCTAAAGGATCAGGCTGTGCTGGTGGTGATGAAGGGTATACCATCATTGGTGATGGTGAGACTGGCCTCACAACACTAGCTCCTGTAGCTTCCTGTTCCTCCAAAAACCTATCCATATAATCGGTATGTCCTGGATGCACTGCATACTTCTTTTTCTCTAAACGGGCCTTATTAGCAAAAATATCATGCCGTTCTGTCTTTTTCCAAATATAATAGAACTGTACTAGCTCCCCAACAGACCGCGTCCGTACTTTGTGCTGTCTGATTAAGTGAAAATCTTTACCATGAGCTTTAAGACCATTTTCAAAATTACGACATTCTTCTTCTGACCAGAGACTGGCATGAGCTGGGGTTTGAGCTGATATACGACGCCGCCTTAAAGCTTCTTCTACATTGTGACCGCATTGCTGCAATAGAAAAAGAGCTTCTTCATCATCTCGAAGTTGCTTTCCCTTTGGTACTGCTTCCATTCCTGTGCTAGAGTTCATTACACAAATTTTTCTCATATAGTCCTCTGAAATTTTTTCTTCTAATACACTAGGATTCCACAAAAGTTTATCTTCATTTTCATAGGGTAAAGCATCATCATAGCTACACAATCCTTCAGGAATGGCAGCTTGATAATCGCTTCCAACCATAATAGTCTTTTTCCAGTCATCTTCATCTGGACTGTAATCATAGTCATCCTCTTCTTCTGAAGGCGGTCGAGAACCCGACCTAAGGCATCGAGTGGCTTCAGGACCCGTAGTTTCAGTATATAACTGCTGTAAGGCAGACTCTGTCTTTTCATTTTCTTCTGCCGGGACTGGCATTTCAGGCACCTGCTCTGGAGCTGGCTTATCCATAGTTCTGTCGTAACCGTATAGCGCGAGTAACTCTTCTAAAGGCATATCACCCTCTCTCTGCAGACTGTTGAGTTCGGCCTTGGGGTCCTGTTGCTCGCCCGCCGCCAATGCTTCTTCTTCGTCTAATGTTCTCTCGTCGTCGAAATCATTGACCATCATATCAACAGTGGGCTCGAAGAGAGACTTATCGTTCCCCACGTCCATACTCGCATCGTGTTCGTTTACATTGGTCACCAGCGCGCAATCTGACATGACTACCACGGTACCAAACTATGAAAACTGTATCACCAAAACATGATAAATATACTTAATGATTACTACTACCTTACGTTGTACAACACTTAAATAAATAAAAAAATAACAAATTATTACATATTACGTGATTTTTTTACAAATATACGACAAACAAAACAAAAATATTTTGACACGACGTACGAGGCTTGCCCTATCTGTCTTTGTCTGACTGATCTGTCATTGTCATTGTTGACAGTTGCAGTCATTTTTTTTTTGTTTTATCTCCCTAAGCATACTCACAGGGCTGCGTTCAGTAACTACGCAGTGTGATCGCCCGACGATTATCCAACTAAATTAAAGAATATTATAATCACTACTAAAACGTAGTGACATATACTCTTTGCTGAACGCTAGGATAATCGTCGGGCGATCACACTGCGTAGTTACTGAACGCAGCCCAGATTCATAATCAATGACTTTTTCAGTGCTGCCAACTCGTTATCAGGATTCAAGCTAACTAAAGCCCATTTTTTTTTGTCATGTTACGGATAAAGTATAGGATCGTTCTTGTATTTTTATAGCCCTTTATAATAAGAAAATACACAATTTAAATAGGAAGAAAAAAAGAGCGCTATATGACGCGCATGCCCCTACGTAGTCTATTTATAATACTTTACTCATCTAGCAAAGTATGGGGGTACAGGGCTTTTTTTGATTTCTTAGCTAAACATTTACTGAATTTTACTGTTGAAAGTAACCCATTAACACAACATCTTTTATTCTGAGATCAACTCGAAAAGCGCTAATGACGCGGAGTACTAACAAATAATTGCTCAATTTTAAAACTACAATGTTAAGTGCAGCAAGAAGCTGTCAAAGTAATGCTTCGACTTCTGATAGTGTAAATTAAAGTATTTTATAGTTCGAATCCTACAGTGAGCTTGAGCTTTCGGTGAAGGAAAACATCGCGAGGAAATCATAGCACAGTGGTAGGACATTCCCTCAAGATGAAAATCTTTCGACAAATACCTACCGATGTGTCCCGACTCTCGGCAGCTGCACTTGAGAGCCAGTTCCTTTCAGGCCATGTGTGCTTACCACCTTCGGCTACCTACATCATTACTTACTATGGTGAGATTATGGTCAACAAGAACGCCCATACAATTTAAAAGAAATATATTTGGAGCAACTCAGAAAAGATTTAAATCCTTTGGAATCCTCTAGAAGCTTATACTGAGATTTATTTTCTCAAAACAAAACATGTTCTAAAAAAACAGGAGAGCCAGTTCCTTCTAGGCCATGTGTGCTTACCACCTTCGACTACATCATCATTTACTACGGTAAGATTGTGGTCAAACACAAGCCTATACAAAGTAAAAAGCGAATTATATGAATCATACTGCATTACATGTACTATCTACATAATTTTATTTCTGCAATAAAACAATGCTTCTTAAGTATTCTGCAGACTTTACTGTATGTGATTCCGTTTTTTATTACACATAATAATATGTTATACACTAATATTAAGATGTGACTAACACAATATGGATCTTGTAATCTGAATTAAATTGAAATATTATGATTATTATACTAAATAATAATAAATAAATAAATATTCAGGGACATTATTCCTCACACACGGCTATCTGACCCCAAACTAAGCAGAGCTTGTACTATGGAAGTCAGATAACTGATATACTACATATACTACTTTTCTTTTGTAAATACATACATATATAGATAATTACACCCAGACACAGGACAAACAGACATGTTCATGCACACAAATGTTTGTCCTGATTGGGAATCGAACCCACAACCTGCGGCGTGATACATAGGGTATCTTACCAACCACGCCAACCATATTAAAGTTTGTATTTTATACATTGATTGTAAATACTTGTTGTAAATAAATATGCTTGTACATTGAACTAATTATGCTCCCTAAATCAAGTAATTTTGAAGATTTTTGGGGAAGTTTAGGGATGATTTCTTAGAGAAACTAAGGAAAGGCCAAAATCTCAAGTGGAAAAACTGGTATTGTCTAGGTTCAATTGGTCCGGTCAAGTCAACTCAACATTTCTATATTATCTGTGTGTGACTGTTGTGACTCGGACGGACTCGATCAATCAACTGTCAGTCAATTGTCATTGTCAAAGTGTGGAAGTGTGTGCGGTTCTGCTTCTAAAATTGTTATTCGTATGAATTAAAATAAATCGAACCTACAGTAATGTTTGGTGATAAAATAATATCCGTAGAATAATTAATAGTTTCATCACTTTAATCACTGCTTACAATGCTCCGTAGCATATTTATATTAGTTCTAACTATTGTCAAATTATCGCACAGTTTTTCCGATGTAGGAAAATGGAATTTACCGCTGAGTGGGGTATGAAATTATGTTTTTACGATTATTTATACTTTTTATTTCGACTACGCTAAAATTATCCAATCTTGTTTACCAGATAAGGTGATTAGTACTTAACCTAGGTATTTTTTATATATGAATAAGGCATAAGCTCGTCGCCCATAGAATAGTCTTTTGTAATTCTGACTCACCTCTTTCGCGGTCATTACCGCTTTGTTTCTAAATAATTATGATTCTTAATGAACCCACGACTATGCTAAAATAAACATGTAATGATATCAGAAACATAAACACATTCTGATTCTTGTGTACTAGTGACGGTATACATATATTGACTATAAATATTTTTTTATTAAAAATGACTAAAGGACACATCAGCAACATTATAAGGATTAGAGTTTAGCTAAATTAAATTATTACAATAATTTTGATGAAATGTTATAGTAGTAGTAGAGGTATGACATCCATACCTGTTGATGTTGATTAAAAATGAATTATATTGTTTTGCAATAAGGCTTATTTGCTTTAGCAATTAAACTATCAACCATAGATTAAAATTTTATATGTGTCACATGTTGTATGGTTTTATTATGTTTTAAAAAAAATAAATTTGTTATTTAATTTCAAGGTTGTTTATGAAATATTAAGCATTAATTTCTTGTTAAAGCTGTATTTTCCCTCTCCTCCTCCTCCTAAACTGCCATTACTTAAAATCAAGATGACCGTACTAAGTACCATACCACCATGCTTCATAGTAAAAAGAACCTACCCACAATTAGATAGAACAATTACAATTCGGTAGATTCAAACCCACAACCTTCATTATGCTATTCTACATACTACCACCACTGAGTTATCCAAGCCTATCTCAGACCCTGGATAACATTAAATATGGATTTAATCTATGAATTGATTGTGTTATTTCAGGAAACCTGTACATTTCATATAGCTAAGTCATTATTTAAGGACTCCAAAGTTATAATAGTTTGTAAGTATAACAATTTTATAACTATTTGCTATAAAGGGTTTTACTCATTCATAAATATAGTATCACTGCAAAATGTTCCCGACAACTTGATCATCCATATCTTATCTAATATGATAGCATTAAACTCAAATAGTACATTTTATAGAAATGTTCGGTGACTCATGCTGCTTTACAGCCTATTGCCGACTGTTATGTGATAACTGATTTAATTAAAAAATTATAAAAGTGTCACATAAACTAGCATTTCATTTTGAGTATAAAGATGTTTAAATAAAAACATATTAAGTAGCATTGATTTTCCTGTTCACTTTTTTTTTACTTAATGAGCTTACATTATTAATAATTAATGTGATAAATAAAATATATAGTTTGATACTAGCTGGAGGATACATAATGAACATAATGATATAGTTGACAATGTTAAGCATGCAAAGCCTGGAAACATACCGGTACAGATTTAGTATCATATGTATAAGAGAAGGAAAGTGGAACTTCTGACTGGTATCATACTGTATCTATTTTTAAAATTAACTCATTATAGAAACCACATTTCCATTAGTACAATATACATATATATTAGTATTATTATACTGACTATTTGAAGAAGTAGTTTTTTTTTAACACTATTGTATATTTTTCAGTACAATGTGATGTAAAAGAATCAACGAATATCACTATCTCATATTCTTGGAAGACTACGAACTGCTCTCCAGATTATTTGCATTATTTTGAACAGGTAATGTATGTTTTAAAATGTATAAATTATTGTAGAAAGAGATAGATAGATAACAGTAGGAGTGAATGCTGAGATGGGGAATAGATAAGTTGAATGGATGAAGTGTCATATTGCAATGAACAGGAATAGGATATGCAAATTCTTTACTGTTAAAATCGCCTGTGAGAGGGACCAGGAATGGTATTTTATATGCTGATATTGGTAAATTTGGATGCAAGGAATGGGGTTCTTCAAGGGGGATTTTTATAGAATGTGCAATGCGCTAGTGATACCCCTGGTGTTGCAAGCGTCAATAGGTTATGGTAAGCATATGGCCCGCTTAACATCAGGCGCTTAACATCAGGCGCTTAACATTATTTGTAAAAAGTTATGTTATACACTAAAGTCGTGGAAAGTGTAAAAAGGCTGTAATCTCAATATGCATAATATATATTTTATTATCATAAACTAGCTTCCGCCCCGCGGTTTCACCCGCGTTCCCGAGGGATCTTATGTTTTCCCGGGATAAAAAGTAGCCTATGTGCTATTCCAGACTATAATCTATCTCTGAGCCAAATTTCAGCCAAATCTGTTCAGTAGTTTTTGCGTGCAAGAGTAACAAACATCCATCCATCCATCCAAATTTTCGCATTTATAATATTATATAGTTTTCGCCCCGCGGTTTCACCCGCGTTCCCGAGGGATCTTATGTTTTCCCGGGATAAAAAGTAGCCTATGTTCTTCTCCGTACCATAGGCTATCTGCATACCAAATTTCATTGCGATCGGTTCAGCGGTTTAAGCGTGAAAAGGTAACAAACAAACAAACTCACTTTCGCATTTATAATATTATATATTGTTAGGATATTTTCATTGACTCAATTCTTGTATATATTTACAGCAAGTAGTATCATGCCCAAATAGATTGGTGCGTTCAACTAGTGAGGGTAATCTGACGAGCCTGCAGTCGTCGCTGATCGAAAAGCAGGAGACATACACGTGCGACAGCAAGAGTCCTATATTATTCAATGATGAGAAGAAATATTCAACGGAAGATGCTAAGAAACAAAATCTTAATAGTATGTCGCAGTCTGTGAGTAGTGATTCTTTTTTTTTTTACTATAATTTTATGTTAATTCTGCGAGACACCATGAAGGTCGTGGGTTCGAATCCCACAATTACCTTGAGCTTTTAGTGTAGGAAAACATAGAGTACTTTGTATTTCTTGTCTGGCTGGCTACCACCCTCAAGTTGAAAATCAGTCGCCAAGCACCTACCGGTGTCCGTCAGCTGCAACTGAGAGCCAGTTGCCATCTTGACTGTAAAGGTTAACAACAGTGTATTGGTATTGCTTATGTTCATAGTCGATGGTAGCCATCAGGTGGAAATAATGCCTGCTTGTCAACCTTCTAAAATTAAAAAAAAGCCGGCGTCCGGTAATGACGTTGCTAGACGTTTATGCTATCTGCTGAGCTTCGCCCACAGACGGATATTGTGTTAATTTAGTATGCGAGTGTTATTGTTATATCCGCCATTTTGTTATCTCGATGATAGCTCGCTATGCGCAGGAGTTTGATTATGACCGCTTTTACGGTTTTCATCACAACGGATCTATACTAATATTATAAAGCTGAAGAGTTTGTTTGTTGAGCGCACTAATCTCAGGAACTACTGGTTCGAATTTAAAAATTATAGGCTATACTTTGTATCCCGTGAATACATAAGATCCCTCGGGAACGCGGGTGAAACCGCGGGGTAGAAGCTAGTTGGGAGCATTTGTTTGAATTATTTTTACGATCGATATTAACACTAGTGAATTTGCATTCTTATCAATCGCCATTACCTAGGTAGGTACTTCCTTTTATCATAAACTAGCTTCCGCCCCGCGTTTTTACTAGCGTTCCCGAGGGATCTTATGTTTTTTCGAATCGAACCAGTAGTTCCTGAGATTAGCGCGTTTAAACAAACTCTTCAGCTTTATAATATTAGTATAGATTTAAAAAAAAATGTAAGTTTGTTAATGAAAATTGGTGGGGTATCAACAACATGTAATATTCAGTAGGGATGATGACTGGGTAAAAAAAAAAGTAATTCTTATGACAGTTAGATTATCAAAATATATTAGACACGTATTTTTTTGTTTATAAAATCAATGAAAAATTACAAAGTTATGTTGCACCAAAGTTCAGGAGTGTGAAAATTAAAGGGTGTCCCCATACATACATAGTTTCTCCAATTAATAAAGACCTCTGAGTTGTATGGTCGCTCATACAATTTAGAAGTCTAGCTTAATTGGCACCTACCTCAAATAAGGTAAATAAATAAAATTGTGCATTTCCCGTGTTGGATGAACGATGGACGAAGTTTGTAACGAACCCTGGCCGGTTTTTATTTTAATCATCATCCCTATTGGTTTGTTTGTATTTTGTTGTTTTTATGTTACAATGGTGATCATAATAGTGGCCGAATGTTGTAAGTAAACAAACAACACATCGATTGGTGCAAATATTCATATTGAGAGTGGTAGCCAGTCAGGTGGGTAGTTACTAGGTAGGTACTTTATTTTCTCGGGAACATGAGTGGATACCGCTACTTTAGAAATAAATTCCCAAATTACATTTTTGGTAAAAAGAATATTATACAGAATGATTATGTATGTTCATAAGTGCCCTTCTAGGGCCTAAACTGAATAAATGGCTTTGACTTTGATGTTGACTTTGAATGATTGCCAACAGAAAGTCCCTGCTTTCGTGACGGTAGACAGGGAAGGTTTATACATGCTGCAGATGACCGTGCACAGCAATACTAAGTTCAATCTGTCCGCTCGCGTTGAGATGGTGTCACCGTCTGGATACTTGTCCGCTGCGATATGGCCGCTTTTACCGGTGAGTTTGTGTGTGTGAGAGAATTTGCGGGTATATACATATAGCAGGGTCATTTGACATCTGAAGTTAGATATATCTATACTAATATTATAAAGCTGAAGAGTTTGTTTGAACGCGCTAATCTCAGGAACTACTGGTTCGATTTGAAAAAATATTTCAGTGTTGGATTTATCAAGGAAGGCTATAGTCTACTTTTTATCTCGGGAAGAATTTATTTGGAAATTCAAAATTTTCAATTATGCCTGAAAATTAAAAAATTATGTTTTACTACACTCTTATGAATCAGCATTACATGGGATTTCAATTAATGTCGAACTGTCTGGGACACGTTGTATATAAAAGATATGAACGCCCAGCCCAAACTCTTAGGGCTGGAAAATTTGATTTGAACCATGAAATTTTGCATGTGGGTTTCTTTGATACTGTAGGTGATTAAGGAAGGTTTTTTTTAATTCTAGCCCTAAGGGGGTGAAACCGCGGGGCGGAAGGCTTGTCTATATATAAATAGGCAAGATCTAGTAGCTATTGATTTGTTTTAGCTACTATTTTTTATTGCATACGGCCCGCCTGATGGTAAGCGGTTACCGTAGCCTATGAACGCTGGCAACACCAGGGGTATTGCCGACCCTTCCCCCCTTCCCAATGAGCTCTAGCGACCTTACTCACGCGCAGGAACACAACTATAAGTTATTTACTAATAAAAAAAACTCGAGTTTATGTACTTAGTTTAACTAAATGTCAAAACTTTAATGAAGTTTGATGTCGTCATTGTAGAGCATTAAATAATCTCTTTGTGGTTACATTAGTAATTAAAAATCATTTAAAGTGTAAAATTTTGAACATATTTTAGATTTCCCTTTATTTTATACATTAATTAGTATTTGTTGATTTATTTTGAATAAAAGAAACATTCCTTTTGGTTCAGTTCTAAACGTTGTTCATTCTATTTCATCCATTCATTCAATTCTCTATTTAAATACGTCTAGTATAAAGTATAACTTCCAATAGGATTCGCCGTAGTAGACTAAAATAAAGGAACCGTCTTAAGCCTGTATGAATTGAGTAAAAACTTTGTGCTACGCCGTATTCGAATAACCATTTGGTTTTTACAACCTGTTATTTAATTTCACCTGTCCCGGTGTCGGTAATGAAATCTTGCAAGTAATATTTGACCCACTTCCCGGTTTCCTATTGAGATGATATTTTGCATGCATATGTATATCGCGTGACAATGCAAAATTATGATGACATGGACCTGATCTGATGCTTGAGCTGGATTACAAGCTTTTATTTAGTTTCATCTGTCCCGGTGTCGGTAATGAAATCTTGTTTAAAAAAGAATGTGAATATCCCTCTCACCATTCGGTTGTTATTCCGACCGAAAAAGACGATTTCTTTAAATTTAGGTGTTGGCCTTCGGGAGCACGGGATAAAATGAAAATATCCGAATTATGTGAAAAATACTGATTTATTAATGTATAACAAAAGGCGGCAAAACAAAAGAAGACAATGAAAAAATTAAACTTTTTTAAATTCAAAAATGTAGACCATAGACCATAGATAGTCCATAGCCCTCGAGATTCATGTCACAGATTGATGCACTTAAAATGTCACAGACTAAATTATAATTGAATCTTATTATACAGGTGTGGTTTTGCATTTCCGCCATATTTATAGAACCAATAGTAGATGATTAATTTAGTATTTTAAAAATATGTAATTAATTATATGGTAGATTAGTCAACGATTATTGATGATTTGTGATTAGCGTCAAATCAGAATAAGCACGAGTGCCCAGAATAGGTCTGCGATCCGGGGGCGAGGAGACGACCGGGTCACCGACCGCGGCGCCTGTGTGGCGGCCGCGCCACACAGGCGCCGCGGTCGGTGACCCGGTACGTAGGTATGTTTTGCTGTTGCGTATCGTAGGTATCTGTTCTACATTTGCGCGGTGCAACCTTCTTTATTTTATTGTTAGAGTTGAATACTAACTAGGTACGAAAAATTATTGGAATAAAATAATTCCAAATTGACCTTCTTACTTTACCGGACTGTGAAACGTCAAAAATACCTACCTAGGCATGATAACTACCAAATAAAAACTATTTGGTAGTTATCATTAAATTTATTTTAAAAAAAAGTTTATTTACGCACCTATGTTACTCGAAGATACTGCTCAAAGTGTCCTCCCTCATTCTCGATGCACAGTTGAGCACGGCGTCGCAAGTTTCTTTTTAATTTGCGCAAAACATTTGTATTATTTTAACGGATTCAAATGCCAACACAATTTTTTGTCTTAACTGCACCACACTAGATATTTCTTCAACATAAACAAGTCTTAAGTTCTCCCCACAAGTAAAAGTCACAAGGTGTTAAGTCCGGAGAGCGCGGTGGCCAGGGCACTGGGCCACCACGACCGATCCACTGGCTTCCAAACACTTCACTTAAATACTGACGCACTTGGAGACCATAATGAGGAGGAGCTCCGTCTTGTTGGTAAAACAAATGTCTGTGCAGAGCCAACGGGATGTCTTCCAGCATCTCATTGACAACGTGACGAAGCAGCTGTAGGTAGGTGGTGCTGGTCAGGTGGCCTTCAATGAAATATGGTCCTAGGATGTGATCGCCAATAATCCCCGCTAAATTCGACGTTTGAATAACGTTCCGTCATTGTCACTGTACTGTACGTTGGAGTTCGCGCGGTGTGAAGATTGCGCGTGTCACGCACAGTGCGTGCGCGCTCGCAGTCGGAGGACAACTGACTGACTGCGGACTGACCGTACATACATGACTACATACATCGGCGCGTGCGGGGTGCGCGATGAACGAGTGCGCAGTGGCGCCATGGCGCGGTGCTTAGTACACACGAGGTCATTTTATAAAACAACTTAATGTGGTTTTATTGGACTGGGGGATTTTTATTTTTACAAAAGTTTAAAAATAATATGTAATTTTAAGAGTACGATTTTATGATTGAATCGTGTTCTATACAAGGTAAATATCGACCTCCGTAAATATGGCGTAAATGCAAAACCACACCCTGTATTCTATGGTAATTCTACATTATTAGAAAACAAATGAACGCGTCGCCTACATTAGGCTTATGCTGTATTAGTCGCGGAATTGACACGATCGTGTACCGATCGACCGCCTCATTCCAAATGGTAGTCTGCAATGAGAAAACATGAGCCATCCTATTCGGTAGACTACTCAAACGGTTGGGCTAAAAGGGAAGCTCGAGCAATATTCCTAATGCAAATATTTTTTCCGAATGTACAATTCAATTAAACTGTATATATGTGACTATTTTACATAAAACATTTTGAAATAAGTAGGATCTGTCGAGAATTCGAAAAATGAATTGCATTAGATATTGCTTGAACGGCCTTTTTAGAACGCCAGGTCTGAATGAGCCCGTATATTCCAGTTCTTCGGTGTGATGTGCGGCATATACTGTGTGCTGTGCACGTGCTGGCTGGTGGTGTGCGCGGTGCAGTGGCGCGACCTGCTGCGCATCCAGTACTGGATCGGCGGCGTCGCGCTGCTGGGCATGATCGAGAGCGCCACTTACTATGGAGTCTATTCCTCCATCAACAGATCTGGGTCAGTTTCGATGTATTCACATTTTAATTTGAATAGGAAGAAAAAATAGTTTAAATTTAAAAAAAAAAACAATTAAAGTATATGCTTATTATAAATGTGAAAGTCTGTTTGTTTTTTCACGCAGCAACGGATTGATGTGATTTTTGCATAGATATAGTTTATGGATCGGAGAGTGACATAGCCTACTATTTATGTCACAAACGCCAGGGGAAAGCTATTGATTTAATATATACAAAATCCTAAAATTAAAATAATCTCGCTCATAACAATAATATGGATGATGACTGGGTAAAAAAAAGTAATTCTAATTAGTCCGTCATTTAGATTATCAAAAAATATTAGACACGTATTTTTTCGTTTATCAAATCCATGAAAAATTGCAAAGTTATGTTGCACCAAAGTTCAGGAATGGGGGCTTGTGACGTCACTTGTTTTTACATACACGTGACGTCACGCGAAATTTCAACGCACTGTATCGTCGTCATTTTTTGTATTCGGAACTAAAGAAAAAATACGTGTCCAATATTTTTTGGTGAAGTTGTAGTCAAAGAAAGAAAGTAAAAAAAAAGACGATATATCTGAGTTATTGTGTTATCGACAGGTTGTTTAACGCCGAAGTGTACATGTTTGCCGAATGGCTCTCCGTAGCCAAGAGGGCCTTATCCAGGATGCTGGTCATCATTGTATCTCTCGGCTTCGGTATCGTCAAGTAAGTATACGAAAGTTTACAAAAATATTTCTAAATGTTTTGTTCAGTATCATTATTTCTTTTAGTCAATGTGAATTGCATAATAGTTAACGTTGGATGCGCTTTCAGAAACTGGTTAGGCATTGTGAATAACTTTTACTACGAAATTGACTTTGAAATCGCAATAAAAAAGCATAATTTTTTATCGAGGAAGGTTAACCTTTATTAAGAGATAGATTTTTTTTGAGTTAGTTCCATAGTAAAAGTAAAAAAAAAAAGTTACACCCGGTATACATATAGAGGTATTATACAACTTAAAATGTATAAATATAATGTGCATACATGTGTGCAGACCCCGGCTGGGCCCGGCGCTGCAGCGCGTGGCCGGCACGGGCGCGCTGTGGGCGGCGCTGGGTGGCATCAACGCGTGGCTGCGGCTGCACCACAAGGCCGACGACTCCAACCGCGACCTGCTGCTCTCCGAGATCCCGCTCTCCGCGCTCGACAGCGCCATCTGCTGGTGGGTCTTCGTCTCGCTGGCGCACACCATGAGGACGCTCCAGTTGAGGAGGTAACGCCGACGACTTCATTTTCGCCCGCGATTTTGATCGCGAAGACTATAATTTTTTTTTTGTTTAGCCTATTCGAATCGCAAAATCCATAAAAAATTGTTCGATGGTTTCGAAGGGGCGTGTTCAAACAAACAGACAGCCAAAAAATCAAAAATGGTCATGGCATTGTGTTACTCTTACATCACCCAAACTCCATTAAAAAAAATATGTACAGACCCTTCAGACATAATACACAAGGTGGAGAAAACGGTCGATCATTAAATTAAATCGGAGCTTTATCCCGTTGTTTTTAAACAGTATACAAAAATTCATTGATATCCATCAAGTAGTTTAGCCACAGTAAGTAATTTTCATTTTATCAATTTTACTCATCATGTAGATGCTTAACAAATTCAGTAGACTAAAGTAGGTCGGACAATGACCTGAACAAACCAATGACCCTCGCGCTGCCTTCATCTCTCAGTCTAACACGTTATGTGAGACAAAGAAAACGTATCTCTCGCAAATTATTAAAAAAATACTCATTGGAACATAGTTTTGTTTTCTATACGTATAGGCACAGTATAAAGAGAGATAAGGCCTGTTTTTGACCACAATCTCACCTTGGTAAATGATGTCTTAGGAAATTCCAACTTGAGTGTGGTCCCCTTGTAGGATTCGAACCCACACCGATCTTAACGTATTTATTTTTTCATAATGTGTGAATTGTTCCAACTTAAAAGATACGATAGTTTTTATCCCGATTATTTCTTTTTTTACATCGGGAACGCTGGTGAAACCGCGGGGAACAACTAGTATTACTATAGTTTATAACTCATAGTTATTTTGTTACAGAAACGCAATCAAACTATCTCTATATAGACATTTCACGAACACTCTGATATTCGCTGTCATATCATCGGTCGTGTTCATGTTGTACTCTATTCGATCATATAGAGTGCTCAACTGTATCACTGTAAGTATTTTTTTAATTTTACTATGTGCGATGATGTGGCCGAAGGTGGTGAGCACAGAAAATCTCGAAAATGCAGCTGCCGGATCACAACAGTAGGTGATTGGTCACAGATTTTCAACTTAAGGGTAATCAGCCAGCTATGGTTTCCTCATTTCCTCACAATGTTTTCCTTCACTGAAAGCTCAAGCACATTGTACGATTCGAACCCACGACCCTCAACGCAAAAGCTAAAGCCTTTGTACTATCGACAGAGTTAGCGGTTAACTAATTTCTTACGAGCTTTCATTATAAAACCGCAATATCTGAACATATATTTATAGCTATACCACTTTTCTACCATTTTTCAGGAGTGGAAAGAAGTATGGATGGACGAGGCGTACTGGCACATGCTGTTCGCCAGCGTTCTGACGGTGATCATGGTCCTGTGGCGACCGACGAACAATAACCAACGATATGCTTTCACACCGTTACTTGATAATGCTGAGGATGATGAAGGTAAATAAATCTTATATATAGAGTACTATATTATTATATATATAAATATATATTTCGAAAAATGTAGTATATCAGTTATCAGGTTTCCATAGTACAAGCTCTGCTTAGTTTGGGATCGATGGCCGTGTTTGAGGAATGTCCCAAGTTTTAATAATTTTCCTATTACAGGACTCATCCTGTAATAGGAAAATTAAAAAAACACAAAACTATAAAAACTATATACTAAATTTCATGGAAATCTGTTCAAACGTTACAGAGCTGTAAGTAGGTAGTATATTAGTAAGATTTGATAACTCAAAAAAGTAGAAGTTTCATAGATAAATTTGAGCGACGAAATATAGATAGATAGTAACCACTTTTCAAAGGATTCAATTTATATTTAGATGAGGAAGAACAATTCGTGAACGACGCGTACGGCGTCAAGATGCGCGGACAGAGCATCACCGGAGCCGACAACGACCGAGACTCGCATGCAGACCACAACAACTCACTGGACTCAGACCTCCGCTGGGTGGAGGAGAACATACCCACCAGCACGCTCCCGCTATTAGACTCCGACGAAGAAATAATCAACACAAAGTTTGAGGTGTCCAAAATGCAGTGATTACTTAAAAATCCATGTATAAAGTATTATAAGTAACTGTGATTTTGACTTTTATTCGCACACAAAATAAATCAATGTTTTATGTCTTCAAAACCTTTTATTTGTACATACACATTTTAAATATATTTTTGTTCTTTAGACATGATCTTTGGTATATAAAATATAATATTGGTATATGGCCACAATACATTAGATAAAATGGAAGTACAATATAGAATTCAGTCAATACAGTTAAATATGGAAATACAGTAGGTATACATAACGATATAATATATTCATTTATCAAATAAAATTTTCCATCTATTGTTTTTAATTAAAACATAAAATCCCAAATATCATTAAAAAAAATATGGAAACCAAAAATATCTAATGGAAAACAATAATCACTGCTGTTTTCCAAATGATTTCAATAATAATTGAACAATTAATATACAGAATAGATCGCCAGGAGCTATTTGTATAATTAGCTAATATTATAGTGGGTCAACCTGCCCGCCTAACAGCAATGAAAGGGTTCGGTATGAAAGAGAGCGGAGCCCCCCTCTGGCCGCGACATCTGCGGTAGACTGGCTCGGTTTAGTACTCTCATATACGTCACAAAGGACGTTGACTCACTATTATTATTTTTTACACCAAATGACAGCTCTGTCATCTTATTAATATGCGAACGCTGTCGCATACTGCGGATATAGCATACACGTCCAAAACAAACATGCCCAATTTCGTATGCTAATTAACTCCACATTCTGCAGTTAAAACTATTTTGATCCTTACTAGAATAAAAATACTGACTAAAATCGCACATAACATATTGTGCATCGTCAATCGTAATGAATCATGAAACTAATAAATGAAAGTTTTTAAGGCCTGTGCAGACGAGGGACTGTCCGGGGAAGACAAACAGTCTTCTTTGAAAATTTAAAATGTTGGTTGGAACTATTGATGAGTTGCTTTTAATTTTGAAACCTGCTATGATGTCGCTCTGAAGCATTCATTCAGACGAGAGAGTATCAGTAAGTTGAAGTAGGTTTTTATTTGAAAATAATAAAATTGTTTTCAATGCTAAAATTAAATGGTTTGCTGCACCTGGCCTTGAAACGGTGACGGTTTCAAGAGGGGCGTAAAAAGAGCTCTTCAAGGTCGGCAACACATCGGCAATACCCCTGGTATTGCAAATGTTCATAGGCGGCGATGACCACTTACCATCAGGTGGACCGTCTGCCTGCTTGTCAACCTACTGACAAAAAAAAAACGGTAGTTCAATATTTTCAGGGGATTGACAGTAATTATTTGTGGTGCTTTTTGACTAAAATTTAGTCCATCGTGTGCGTTATGCTGAGCAATTCTTAGTGTTCTATTTTTACTGACAAAAGTACGCCGAAGACTATCACTCATCTGTGCAGACCTTTAAGATAATACAAGACGTGATTCAACTCTATATACAATATAAAATATTAATTTATGGAAGTTTTGATTAGGTACTATTTAGTTATTATCGTAATAAAACTCGTAATCTTCCGGCTCGTCCGGTATCTGCGGCGGGTCCTGCGGGATATCAATACCCTCTGCGTCGAGCAAACGCACTTTGATATCCATAGACAATAATGTTTGTAAATCATTTTCATATGATTTGCTAGACATCTTTTCTTTCAACAATGCATTAACACCATCAGTCCAATAGTCAAAAATTTGCTCATCTGGAGCCACAAAATCTAGAGATGTCACTTCAGCAGATTTAAGTATTAAAGAGAAAGCTAAATGTGGAGTTATCTTCCTTCCCCTTAGGTCTTTCATGTGTGGGCAATCTTTGCCTGTTACAACACATTTTATATCAACAACTGCTAGTTTGTTGCAGAGTTCTTCTAAGCTCGGAGTACTTTTTTCATCACAGTCTCCATAGTGCAATACTTTGTAATTTGGTGATAAACGAATGAACCAAAATTTATCTTTGATCCTTTGACCCCTTGATGAATACTTTTTGAACCTGGTTCCTCCGACTAACACTCCTAATCTCTGCTGTTGGATCAAATCTATTATTTCAGGAGTTATTTTCTCCTTCAACTCAACAATAGGTCTAGCTTGGGATTCGCAAGTTTCTCTGTTATTTCTCTCTTGTTGCCATAGATTCGTTATTTCAGCATATGTCAACTGGTTAACCCTTTGTCGGAATTTGTCAAAAGCCTTTGGCGAGTCTTTTAGGGCTCTGTTTATTTGTTCCCTTACAACACTAGAAACTTTGATAAAGTCTTCTATAGTCGCTCTCATTTCCTTCCATGTTTTGTTGAGAAGGACTATACAAATACAGAATAGTTCTTCAAAGGGATGGTCATGAGTGAAGAACAAAGGGTGATAAGTCTGCCCTTGCTCACTGGGTGGCTCTCCTATATGTAGAATATCACACAGCTGCTTAACTAACTCTATGCTGGTTTTACCGAATGGACATTCATGTTCATCAGCCCTACAACTATTCTCTAACACAATCTTTGTATACTCCTCAGGATAATTTCTCGCAAAATATAGCATACAATCCAGAGCCAGTACTCCAGGTGGTACTTCATTGAAGTCTTTAATGGGATCAATTTCACATTTAAAACCAAGTTTTTTGAAGTCTTTAGAGTAGCTGCCTAGCTGACGTCTCGTAGGAACTTCAATATTTGGGTTGTTATCATTTTCAAATGCAATTTTTCTGAGCTCCTTAATTTTTTCTTGTGATTCCTGTTCCTGAGCATCTGCCCTTTGACACATCTTAAAGTCCAATAGACCGAGTATTAATGTTTGCAGGACATACAGTTGATGTGCCAGTTCTGTACCATGCGCTTCTTTCGTATTAGGATTTGAGTTCACAAGGTACTCATAAATCACATTACGAACTTGTTTCGATGATAACGTGGCTGCTATTGTCTTCTTCTTGGTCAGATCAGCTTTTAAGAATATAGCATTAATAAGTGCAATAGTGTTTTGTGGTATAATACTGTCCTGAAAACTTTGAAGCAATGATATTAAACTTGGTATAGTCAATTCTTTCTCAACTTGTGTATTTTTAGTGCTGTTAAGGACTATGTTTTCAAGTATTGATATACAAGATTGTATTATTTTGGGGTCTTGTTGAGTCACTCTTTGGTTGTTGATAAAACTAGCTACTTTATTAATGAATTGGTTCTCTAGTATATCCCAAAATATGATACCATGGTCCATTAGTTCCACAAATGTTACCAAAGCATTAATGAGCAGTTTTCCTTTGAATTTTCCACTCTCAATATTGGATATGATGAGTGAGAGCCCTTTCTTATTGATGAACTCTAGGGCAAAGGTGAGGTCACTACTGAGAATGGACAGAGTATACATGGCTGAGATCTGATTAGCTTCAGTTGTTGAGTTAATTTTACTCAGAATATCTTGCACAGTCTTCGCGGGAGACAATTCTAATCGCAATACCGATCCATTTTTTATTTCGTTCCGATTCTTCTCAGTGATGTAGTTTTGATTATTGCTCTCGGAAAACTTGAGCGCGTAATTCTCAGGATCGGGAAGACCCCATGGCTTACACAGCAGTTGAATTATGCTGTAAAGAGGCTGGCTTTGGTCGAACTCTATCAACTGTGGTACCTTTAGCCCTTCAGGGGCTGTAAGCATCTCCACAGCGATCTTGAGTATCGTAGAGTCTTTCTCTTTCGTTGCCGACGGCATCTTTATTGGTTTTGTAGACATTTATTCACCATTAGACACAAATTCAACATCAATACACCACACCTTATAAATAAAATAAATTATATTATATTGTTTCCCCGAGTGATTGACTTTGACTTTGACAGACAAACGAACGGAATAACGGAAGACAACGACAAGATGAAGGAATTAGGGTTGTATTGTATAATATATATATCGACTCAACGAAACGATAATATCAAAAAAAAACGAAATAACAAAGTCTGATGTCCATAAGTCGGGTAAATTGTAATTTATTAATTCATCCTGTTCAATTATCATTATTATTCTGCTCATTAGCCATGCTCGGGGGTTTTTTTAATGAGGTTATCCAACAAAGAACCAAAGAAACCGATATCGTTCAACAAATTAACAAAATGAAAATGGCAATGGGCCAGCCTCATCTGTCGGTCGATAGAGTATACGAGTCCTAGAGACCGTATTTTGGCAAGTGCATCGTGAGGCGTCTCCCAGCCCGTTGGACTGACGATCTCAAAAAGGAAGCTGGAGCCCAGCCCATGCGATGCGGATGCCACTGGCGAGGAACCAGAAGGAGCAAGCTTTGGGAGAAGCCTTTGTTCAGCAGAAGGTGAAAAATACTGATGATGATGATAATGAATTCATTCTGATTTCTGTTCCAGCCTATTTAGGTTTTTTTTATCTGACTGTATGATCGATTTTTATGATTCTTTTTATTTCCACCCATGCTTCTCGAAGGCGGAACCTGTAGTCGCACTAAAGAGGAATCGATTGTCTAAATGCTACGTAATTAATTTCCGCTGATAAAGCAAGATGGGAAATGACCGTGTGCGTTATTATTCTATGACCGTGACGTATTTAAAATATTTTTTCTTTCATTTCTTTTATTTTAGATATTTTATTATTATTATGTATCTGTAAAATATCGATAGTATAGCTACCGATGAAAAATAATATAACGATATTACTCTGCATCCTTAGGCAGTCAGAATAGGAATGAAATTGATGTGTGGTGTGGTTGGTCAGTACAAGATGGGTAAAGTGTCTTTATGGTCCATTGTGGATCTATTCACGCTCCAATTTCAGACCCAATTTAGGGGAGTCTCCACACCTTTACTCCACACACACCTTTTTATATGATATCAATAGTTTTTTTTAAGAAGTAGGTAAATATAATTTAAAAAAAACATTAAATCAGGTATTTTAGTCGTATTCCAACTACATTTAGTATCCTTTTTAACCGACTTTAAAATAAAAGAGGTTCTCAATGCGATGTGTACCTATATCTAATCGGATTTCGATGACTCTTTTTTACCTAGTTACTAAGTTACCTATAGTGTACCTACCTACATTATTACGTAATTAATAACGAAAAATTAAATAGGTGGTAAGTACGTGCCTCACCGTGCGATAAGAGCATAATCGAACTTTATAAAATTAGGCCATACCTGCCTAATATCTACTTGTAAATGTACCTTATAGGTAGATACACGCATATGAAGGAAAATTAGGTCAGCAGTTCTCGAGTGATGACCTTATACAGACATACAGATAACTAGATGATTTATTTCATCGTCTACTTGACAATTTCAACGGTCAATTGCTGCAACATGATCTTAATGCTTGATTACGATCCTTACTGGCCTATTTACATGATATTTATTTCATACATTAGAGTGTTTTTGGAGAGAACACAACGTTTGATGTATTTAACGAGTAAGTTTTACTTAAATAAGTTATACGGTTTTGATTGGTCTTGGTCCTACATGTTCTGAGTTTTCTATTGGTTTAAATTCGTTGGTATATCCACATTTAACTCTTCATATTGTCAGTGAGACTAGATAGATCATTTTATGTAATAAATAAAATGAATAAATCTATGTTGGTCTTAAAAAAGTTATTGCTGAGTTTATTGCCGGCTCTTGCAAAGGCAAACTTCTTAAAAAAAATAACCTTAACTTGTAACTTTATTGTATCATATTATATTTTGAATATTTTACAACAAAAATACAAAATGCAATCTGTAATATACTTATAAAAAAATTCCTCAAGGGTGTCGCCGCTGACGATGGGTTAGGTTCCCAGCGGGCTGGCAACGTTACTTATTTGGATGATCAACCATTAGCTTGTTGGCAGAAAAAGCTCATAAGTTACATTTCATTTTTTGAATCCAGATTCCTTTTCATTACAGATTTCGCATTATGTCTAAAACAATTAGAACACTTTTGTTCATCGCATTCTTTATTTTACACGACGTAAATACATTTCGTTGCGATAGGAGACCATATGGAACCACCAATCAGGCCTCTCCACCAGATGGTCGGTTTAAATTAAACGTTATGGGCATTGACAACGCTTACATACCTGAACAACTTTATATAGGTACGTTTGAATGGCCACATTATAAAGATTTAGAAAAATAAAGGCGACACTGTTGATTTATTTTCAATTTTACACACCACAGTTCAGATAACAAGCACAGATGATGATTCGACATTCGTTGGCTTCATGATATCAGCTGAAGGTGATACAAAGCCAGATCCCAGGAATCCAAGGCGAACTATGACCATGAATCCAGGTGAACTGAGACCCCAGACACAGACAACAGCTAAGTTTAGCGATAGATGTCTCTATACTCTTGAGCAAAGCACTATTTCAACAAAATCTTCTATAGAGGTAAGGAAAAGACGGAGAAGAAAATACTTTGCTAATTTTATGTAACATTAAATTTACCAAAATCTATTGCTATTTTTTAGGTTTATTGGCAAGCTCCACCTTCTGGCAACGGGTGTGTGACTCTTCGAGCTATGGTTGCAGAAAACGATGAGTCATGGTTCGAGGATGGCTCGCCTTTAACTAGGAAGGTGTGTGAAGACATGAGGCAGCCAGACGACATTGCTCCTCAACTTAACTATGAATGTAGTGCTTGTGACGAAGCTAAATATGAGGTGGGAAGGTTTACTATGTTGCAATAAATGACTCTTATCATAATTTTACGATGCTTTATATACTTATCTCATCTTGAAACAGATAAATTTTTCGGGAATTTGGTCACGCAACACTCATCCTCGTCTGTACCCGGAGAACGACTGGGTACCAAAATACAGTGATTTGGTTGGCGCCTCGCACATAGCTGATTTCATTCTATGGGCACCTGGTACTCTTGCTACCGACGGCTTCAGAGATTTAGCAGAGCATGCAAATTCTAGCAAACTTGAAGCTGAAATTAGAGAAAAGGTACATATACATTTGTAAATATGTTAATATATTTGGTGAGTTTGTTATTACCTTCCTATTTCGAAAGGTCTATGCATAAGTAGGTTTCGTGTTTCTCAAAAGTTTTACCGTCCCCCATGTATTTATTTACTGCTTTGTTTTTTAGATCGGTGACGGAGTGCGCACAATATTAAAAGGTAAAGGACATGGGTATCGTAAAATGAGCAACCCATCATACGCATTTTGCCGAGTAGACAAAACAAATCACCTTATATCAGTAGCCGTGGGTCTCTACCCTTCACCAGACTGGTTCCTCGGAGTGACTCGGTTTGATTTATGTCAAAAGGATAACACATGGCTGCCGGAAAGGGAGTTAAATCTGTATCCCTGGGACGCTGGCACTGACAGCGGGGTATCTTATGAGGTTGGTATTTTGTTAGGATGATGACGAGGTTGCCCAATAAAGAGACATGTTAGTATGTAAGATACTTCTTTATAAGTAGTGATAAATAGCTGACGTTATTTACAATATTTCTCTTTAGAAATTAGTACAGCGCCTCTAGCAGAATGGAACTCATGGAGCTAATTTCTTCCATACAAAATCGCAACATGATAGCTAGATAGAGCTAGATAACAGAATAGCGTTTTCCAACGGCATTTGTTTCAATTCAGGATACTATTTTACTACTTAAAATAGCATGTTACTAAGTAGCATACCTAGCATTATTAATGCTATAATGCATTTTTTGTGTAATTTCAGTCAGCAAACATAGAAACATTCCCACAAGACGCAGTGTCTCGTGTACAAATGAGTTCATACGATAAAAATTCTCCATTCTACGAAATGGACATAAAAGATATGCATCCATTTGGAAAGCTACATATTAAGCTGATAAGGACGTACCACAGAGAATGCGAAGAAGAACCAGGTAATATTTGTGGATATTATCGTATCAGTTAACCTATACAAGAGTTTAGATTTCCATAAAATTAAAGTTGATACAAAATTAGTATATTTAATATATCTACACTCAAAGGTGAAGAAGCCGAGACTACAACTGAAAAGGAAGGGGATGGTAATGAGACTGAAGAGATTGAAGAGTCGAATCCTACGGAGCCTGAACAGCCATCCAGGTACCAAAACACAGAAATAGCTAGCGGCGACGACGGGGGGTGAGGCCTGGTTAATTCTCCTATTCTCACCATACATTTATTTTCCTAAGTGATACTCTTTGTAGAGTCTTATTCTAACTAATTTATGAAAGATTCAATGCACGATAAGGAACACTTAAATATGTGAATTTTCTGCGAATAAAATACTTATTTTGCTTAGGAAGAATAGTTTTCGATTCATATTCATTTACAAACTCTAATGAGTAAATATTTATACTGTACTAACTATTGCTTTGCTTAGTGAAAGTCCAGTAGTGACCGATCCAGTGCCAACAGAACAATGTCCCATGTCCCAATGGCAGGAATGGAGTTCCTGCGAAGGACCTTGCGAAGATGGTATTGTGAGTGGATTGAAATGGAGGGAGAGATACCATTTAGTCGATGGTGTTCCTGTTGAAAAATATGACCCTAATGTAAGTATTTTAAGACCAAATTACCTAGATAAGTATTTCATTGCAAATGATGAACACAATAATTCCACTATAGGACGATAGAGTGAAAATCAACTAATCAACTCGAAACATACTTTCATTGTAGGCAAGGCATATTCATAGAAAAGGAGTGTCAAAATATTGTAAAAGACATTTTGAAACATTCGAGAGGATGGAGTGTGAAGAGGCATGTGAAACTCCTGAAAGGGAGGAAATTACAGGTAAAAAAAAATTGCCTATTCCTGAATACATTTAAAGTAATATACATAGTTAAAGTTGTTTGTAGTCGTAGGTTCTGAAAACTTTAAAAGAAAGTATAGCTAAACCTGTATATGCAAATCTATTAATTTAGATTCATACAAATGTATCTTACTTCAGTCCATTGGTTCTCAAATATTCATTTAATTGTCCCCAAGATTTTGAAGTATGGAAATAGGACTTATAAAATTACTAACATTTAAAATATTACTTTGCAGTTGAACGCAGAGTTATGGCGCCAGTTTTACCTGGGTCTGCATGGAATTCGAAGAGGAGAGACGTTATGAACAAAAAAATAAATTAACTTTAAATTTTCCTATAACATTAGCTAAATAAATACTTATTTATTATATACTACAAAAATATAATCTATAATATATTATTATTATATATAATTTCTTCGAGGCTGCTGCCGCTGCTGATGGTTAGGTAAGGTTCCCAGCAGGCCGGCTGCATTTCTTCTTTGGATGACCATGCTTTGGTTGGCGGAAAAAGCTTCCCGCCCACAGGCAGGTCTCCCGAAGCCTTGATTAGTTTTGTTAATAAATTATCCATGAGATCAAAGTCACACCACACGATGCCTTCTACATTTAACAGAAACAGATTTAACGAGGTCACCCACGCTGTATACCGAGGACAGAAATGCCGGCAGTGTTTGAAATTTCCACACACCTTGGCCACCGTATCACATATATAGAAATATAAGTTAGTATCGAAAAGAAAAATTAGGACCGTCACTCGTAGCAATATTTATTTATATTAAAAATAATCAAAACAAAATGTTCTGTTTGTGTTTGTTTTATGTTTGTTTGTTCGTTTTATGAATCTAATTAAATGATAAGTATATCCTAAATTATACAATTGTACACATAACATAATACAGTGTTTTTGTTTACTATTAGTTGCTACTGGTTCTGAGAAAATTAATTGATCTCTCTAGAATATTCCATCTGATTAATATAATTACAAACTGGCGTATTCGTGTTTTTAACATCAAATTTAATGTTTAAAAGTCATATTACAAGGTATTAAGGTCCATTTTATGTTCTATTAACTTTAAAAAGAGAACTATCGTGAATTAGTACACATGGGAGATGCAATTGAAACGAGTCACGGGATTTTAACACTATTGTTTTGGATGAGCGCTTATATAGTCCACACCAATAATTGTTCTTTATTTATTCATCTAAAAATAGTTCAACGTAACGAATGTAATTTGAATATAGCATTTCTATGCAGTGTTGTATTTAATCTTCAAAAATGTGTAATTTCAAATTATTTGGTAAGTTTATATGTATCCGTTATAGTTATTGCAAATTATTACACAAGATACATGCAAAAGTCTTTTTATATATTTTTTAATTTGTTAGCAGGACCACACCAAGTTATATACCTAGTCTTACTCATCACAGTGTGTATATGTATTGACGAGCCCTGTGACCGAAGACCTCTTGGCACGAAGACAGATCCTCTGCCACCAGATAATCGATTCCACTTAGACATAGATGGTATAAGAGACAATCAATACATACCAAAACAAGCTTATATTGGTAAGTACATATCTCCAATCCATCAAATTGTAAGTAGATACAAGTCACAGCATGGTATTCAATTAAATTAAACTTAATCAAAAAAGCAACTTGTGACCAGAATGCTGGCTTATATTTTGGTCAGAGAATCAGCATTGCCATCCAACGTGGCAATGCCGCCAGCATTCTGGGTACGCTGCCTTCTGATAGCGACTTTTTTAATTTAGACTATTTTATGTAACAAAGTGATTATTGTATTAATATTACCAATTTATGGAATTAAATCAAAAAAATATAGGTTAGATAATAATAATAAAGGCACGAATATGGCTTTCTAAATGTAAATAATCAGCCTATATGAGATGGTTAAATCTCTCTGTTTAATTTCAGTTCGATTATATTCAAGAGACGCCAAGGCTCCTTTTATTGCCTTCACAATATCCCTGCGGGAAGACACCTCAACGAATGTAAATAACCCTCGGAAACCGATATTGTTGAAGGCAGGAAAACTACAAACGTTAGGGAACTCTACTAATACGAAAAAGAGTGATATCTGTAATGATACCATCGTAGAATCTGATATTACTGCAAAAACAATGGTTGAGGTGAGTGAAAGCAAATTTAGAATTAGGCATGTTTTGTTTGATACGATAATCCAACGCGATAAAACTTATTTTTATGAGCGCAATTCTATATCACAGTGATCTTTCCCATTTGTAAAGAACGTAATATTCTAGGCACTCTGGACAGCACCAGACAAAGATAACAAATGTGTGACCATATTCGCCGTTGTTGCTGTTCAACCCGATGTCTGGTATAGTTTCGAAGGACCTCTATCGCGACGTATTTGTGAAGATAGACGCAAATCTGACGACATGCAGCCGATGGAAAATGATAACTGCCAAGTCTGTGAGGATGCTAGGTATCAGGTCAGTAAAGTGTGTGTCTTGAATAAATTGATTTTGTATGAATTCAAAAAACCATGTTACGCCCATAATTGACATGAATTATGTCAGAAGAGTATTTCAAAAATAAGATAGGTACCCAGATATATTGCTAAAGTAAATATTATGATATTGGTATATGAATATATTTTTTTTCCAGTTAACTTTCGAAGGTATGTGGTCGTTTAACACGCATCTATCAATGTTTCCCGATTTGAAATACATGCCACGCTTCAGCGACGTTGTCGGGGCATCACACAATAAGAATTTTGTTCTATATAAATATAATTCTGAAGCTCGAGAAGGCCTCAAAATGCTTGCAGAACAAGGTAACACCACGAAGTTGGAACTAGAAATACAAGCGGAGGTAATTATGTCCTTTTTGTTACTTACTAAATAGGCATATTAGTTTACTCATTATTTGATGAACTATCATCGACATACCATTCAAACTTCATCGGGACTGCATGTAATTGGGACCCTTAAATTACGTGATATAATATCCAGATCCAAATATTTTAATTGATTGATTCATCTCATGATATTATCCCTTTTGCGACAGCTTGGAACTAACGTTCGTACAATAATAAAAGCGACGGGACCTCCACAACCCGACATGACGACCGTCACACACTTTCGAGCGACTCGTGAGTATCATCTCGTCTCTTTAGCTGCAGCTATTCTACCATCACCTGACTGGTTCATTGGTGTATCTAGTATGGAACTGTGTGACGCCAAATTGGATCAATGGACTGAAAGAGTAAGACTCAATCTATATCCGATGGACGCTGGGACTGACAAGGGAAAGACATTTGATGTAAGTATTACTTTTCATCAAAAAAATCGAATGCTGCATTTAGTACCTAGTGGACAAGTATGCGTATGGATATGTCAATGTGTAGTCATATAATTAATATTCATTTAAATGTTCAATGAAGTCACCAAACGAAGAAACTTCACCACCACAACCGATATCTTCAGCTGAAATAACGAAGGATATACCAAAAGAACTGATAAAGCCGTTCGCTAGATTACAGTTTGATCTAATAAGGACATACAGTACACCTGGCTGTACTACAGATATACCTGTAACGGAAGGAGAAGGTAAATGCTTTGAGGGTGGCGTCAGTAATGACTTTGAACATACATAGCTTATCATTTAATGTTATCTATATTTCAGAAGGGAATAAAGGAAATAATAATGCCATTGAAGACAAAAATTATCGGACATCATCACCAGCACCGGTAACAACAACGAGGTAAACTTGTATCTGAATTACTTAACAAAACAGTTTTTCTTCCATTATGTGCATAATCAATATACTTTTACGATTTTTGAACGAAGTTCTTTAACGCAGCTTGCGGTAGGAGTTGACTGGTAAAAATCGTCACGTAAGGAAAAAGTGTTATGCCCTCTCGATCCTATGTGACTTTCTCTCACTCTCTCTCAATACATGAATTTACCGTTTGCTACGTTCTTGAAAGGGATGACCTTACCTCACACGTTTTTTTCAATTAACATCAAAATCAAAAGTTTGAGAAACAATCAAAGTTTTGTATTATAAATTATTTAAGGCGGCTTAAACATTTTCAAAAAATTGTGTCCAACAGAGTGATATTATACGGGAAAATTTTCTTTTTATCCAGTGAAGAGCCGCCATCTGTTGACCCTAATTCTACAGATAACTGCCCCATGTCCAATTGGGAGGACTGGATGCCGTGCGAGGGCGAATGCATCGATGGCAAACTCCTTGGCTTCCAAATCCGATTCCGATACCATATGGTAGATGGTATCGCAGTTGGTAAATATGGCAACAATGTAAGTAAACACAAGTAAACTACATTCAGATGAGTGGTTGATTACAATTTGTGGTTGTATACTATGTCCACCCAGTAACTAGCCATAGTTTGAGATGACAATATTTTGTAAACCGATGTGTGTGGGAGCGATGATCGCAGTAGCATGATAAAAAAATTTTACAATCGGGCTATCTTTGATATTGAAAAATATAATATTTTCATACATTTTGAAAAGTTGTTCAGTACTTATGACTAACCTAACATAAGGTTTGAAGCTGACATTGCAAAGTACCCTGTATAAACAATGAATTTCCAGGGTCCAGGACACGACAAGAAAGTACCCCAAGTTTGCTTAAATAACTTCCCTGATAGTGAGACGAGGGAATGCGAGGAAAGCTGCGAAAATGTAGAGGAAGATGATACTGAGGAAGAGGAAGCCATAGAAGGTAACATAGCGACATATATTTCTAATCTACCTTAGTGATAATATGTACATAGTCATGTGCCTTTTTTTATACATCCGGCCACTCTTGAATACCCCAATCAAAATACATATATCTATATTTCTATGTACACAGCTTACAAAATTTATGAGCATATCCAAGGCATACTAAATAGAAGATTATGTTGATTATCTTTATTTTTTAACCTTCAAAAAGGAGGAAGTTCTCAATTCGGATGTTTTATTTTTTTTAGCTTCAGCTCAGCAAAGGTTGTGGCGTGAACCAATAACACCTGGGCGAAAATGGGGTTAACGAATATGCATATACAAAGGTAAATAATAATATATTATGTACTTCGTGAAAAACTTACTTTCATGTACCTATTTTTTATTAAAGAGTATTAATTTTTAGTGACATATTTTATTTGCAAATTCATTTTTGTTATTACAGTAGCTTCCGCCCGCGGTTTAACCCGCGTTTCCGAGGGATCTTATGTTTCCCCGGGATAAAAATAGCCTATAACCTTTCTCGATAAATGGGCTATCCAACACTAAAATATTTTTTCAATTCGAACCAGTAGTTCCTGAGATCAGCGCGTTCAACCAAACAAACTCTTCAGCTCTATAATATTAGCATAGATTAGTATATATAGTATTTATACGTGGGGCACTCAGAAAGTTTTGAGAAACTTAAAAAAAAAGTTTTATGAGTTAAGGTTTTTTTTATTTAATCTTTTCAAAGAACTCTTCACCAGTATCTATACAAAGTTTCATGCGTCTAAACCAATTTTCGAAACACTTTTTCCAATCCGCCGCGAGACACCTTTTCTATGGCCTTCTCGAACGCTGTTAGCGCATGCGGCACCCAGCGTGAAACTATCCTCCTCACGTGAAGATGCTCATGTAGAATTTCGTGAACGCTTCCCGATCCAGTTTACAGTATGTGCTGAAGCTCTTCATACGTAATTCGCCTATTCTCTTGAATTTTTTTTTTTCCCAGCAGCACGTTTCCTTCCGTAACAGCTGTCGATGGGCGACCACTTCGTTTTTCATCCCTCAAAGTTAGTCGACCGCGCTGAAATTCGTTATACCAGTGGTATACGGTTGCTTTACCCTTCGTCTTCATCAATAAATGACATTTGAAGTCTATCATACGGTTCGTCCGGTTTAAGACGACATTTGAAATAATAAAAAATCATCGCGAGAAAATGTTACCGACGCAAATCTATTTTTCAATGAGACACTACGATAGTTCAAATTAGCTCGTAAAAAAAGTGGAGGGAAGTTTTGTAATTGGAATGTTTGTATTTTTACTTATAAATAATCGTGTTTTATAAATAAATTATAACTGGTCATGTACATAAAAACTTTTTTCTCAAAACTTTCTGAGTGCCCTGGTATGAGTAGTCTGTGCCATATCTATCGCATACATTTTTTATGTCAGAAAGCTGACAAACCGGCAGGCGGTCTACTGATGGTAAGTGGCTACCGTCGCCTATGGACATTAGCAATACCAGAGGGATTGCCAAATATGTTGCTGATCTTTATAAAGCCTAGAAGGCAACTGGCTCTCAAGTGCAACTGCCGGAACACACCAGTAGGTGCTTGGCGACAGATTTTCAACCTGTCCCGGTCGTCAGCCGGGCGGGTACTATAAATGTATGTTTTCCTTCACCGAAAGCTCAAACTCGTTGTAGGATTCGAGCCCACGACCTTCGCCGTGTTATCCGACGTCACTACCACTGAGCTATCATAATAAAATTATGCATCAAAATCAAAGCCATTTATTCAGTACTTATGAACGTCGAAGCTACTGAAGATACCACCTCAGATCCTACCTACCTACTGATCATATATTTTGGCTTTTTTCCATTAAATCTTTAACTATTTCTAAAGTAATATATAATAAGTATAAACAAAAAATGAGAAAAAAAATAACAACGAGAAAAATATATAAAAATAATAAACTGAACGGTAATAATTATGGGTAGAGATACTAAATACTGGCTTTCGTAAAGTATGAATAAGATGCAGTTGTGCAGAGTGCAGCTACTTCCAGACATCTTTCTTCAATGTAATAATGAGCTACCTTGTAATAGGCTTTTCTTTTAAAACTTTCTTTATGTATGATTTGAATTTAAAATCAGTCATCTTGGTAACTGAGAGAGGTATTTTATTATAAAAGCGAACACTACTTTCAAGAAATGACTTTTTAACATTAGCTAATCTAAAATACGGAACTACTAATTTATCTTTTTGTCTTGTATTGATATTATGTATCTCCATTTTTTATTTAAATATTTCTATATTTGATGGCAATCTTTATGTTTGCCTATTCACGCACATTGGTTACCATCTCTCCTTAGTCTGTGGTCTGTGCATTGGTTCCAACTTCTAGCCCAATTTTTAATGTATGCTCGAAAACTAAAATAATAATAGATAGGTAATACATTTATTTTACTTTCTACAATACTAACTACCCATATTTTTAAATTTATGTTGTGAGTTTCAATTTACATTTTACAATTATGATAGAATTATTTTTGTATTCATGGTATAGGTTAGTTAGTATCCATAATTATATTTTCCTAAGAAAAATAAATTACATCTATGTTTTATCTTTGATTGGTATGGTTTCTGAACGCACACACGTCCTCCTCCTTACGTCATCCATCGCTCGACGACATTTCATGCAGTAAAATTAAAATTCCTTTTCCACAAAAAAGTTATAAAATCCCAATACAATTTCATTTTTATTATGCTAACAAAGGCACCGAAACCTACATATAAACGTGTTATCGGTTTCACTGTGAAAACTGTGTTCTTCGTGGAAGCGATCGGCTTCGCGGCGTCTTACGCACTGTGGTATAAATTGAACAGCGATCGAGGTGAGTGAGAGCTTTTAGATAATGGGCTAAATTAACAAAGACAATAATTTCACTGACCCTACTTTTTGATTAAATTGCTGTGTCATGTCATAGCAAAATCATTTCAATCGAATTTAACACAAATCGTTGAGAAAGCGAGACTTCAGCTGCTCGGCTGTCCACAAATACGATTCTCCATAGAAACGCTACAAACTACTCTGTCTGACTCTAATCTTGTATTGATTTTAGAATATGCATAGGTACCTATGCCATCTTGGTAGTATTATCTTTAGGTCAAACAAAATGCCCTTTATTTCAAGATTTGTAATTAGGATTTTTTGACCTTCGTCTTTTATTACTAGGTCTTTCAAATTTAAATTTTAAACTAAATCAGTTTATAATATAAGTAATAAAACTACACCAAAAAAAAACAAATGTCTAATAAAAAATATTCCAGTATTGATTCTCTGTATTTCCAGATTTCCGTTTGTACATGTTTAAAAATCACAACTGGGTATTAGAAGGTTATTACGGACTTGGTGAGAGGATCGCAGACCATAAGACTAGAGATACTGACCTCAAAGTTTGGACTGGGGAAGGCAAAATATAAACTCAACGGTGAGATGGACATAGCTGTTAGGGCCACGTTTTGGGTGGTGACATTTGGAAGCATCGGTTATGCACTTTTCAAGGTGGTCAAACCTGATGATGAGCATCTCAAAAAGGTCATTATTATATGAGTTTTGTTTATGCTCACTGGTTGTTTACATTAGTTAACAAACAAATATTATTATGGACTCTTAGTTGGTTTTCCTTTCAAACTAATTTGTTTTGCATGTATTGTGTTGTTGTTTTTTAAAAAAAATAATGGTTTTGGTACTACCGCAAAAAACAAATATGGAGGTGTGCATATTTGCATACATGTGACTAATTCTAGATACAAATTGAATACTTTCTTTTAATAAAAAGTTCTGAATGCTCTGTAAAAAATAACATATTTATTACATTAGTTGTTGTTCCAAATAAAATTGAAGCTACTCAGTGTCCACTTACATATCTTGATAATCATTTCATCAAGTTTGATCCATTTTGATGCTGACTAAATTTAGTTAAATCATTGTCATCATTATTCATTTTTCATAGGACAATTTTTTAATAGTACTAATATCAGTATTTGCTTCCAGCTTGATGAAGAGTCCAAACACACTGACACCAGAAAAACTTCATTGCAAACAATCTCAGTATTGAAACAAGCTGCAAACCCGAATTCAGAATTAAGTCAGAAATTAGAGAATTTATTAAAGAAATGAGTGACAAAAATACTGTTTTAGAGAGGCTCAGTAGGCGAGACGCACAACGTTTAGAAAAACTCCAAAAGGCTCATAAGGCAAGGGAAGAAGTAGATGCATCAAATGAAAATGAAGATTATTTCTCTGGGGCATTTAAAATCAAATCAGAATACATTGAAGACCTATTAACACAAATTCCAACGTTAGAACCCGACACTCTTCCAATACTGTTTGATAATATTAAAAGAGAGGTTAATGAATTACAGAAATATGTTGTGACATCTTCGTTTTTCCTCAAAGAGTTCAACATGAGAAAATATTTGGGTATTGTACAGAATTTACAAACTAATTGCTACGAATTAGAGGATAGGTATGTCCCCCGTAAGAAATTCGGCTTTACAAAGAAGAAACTACCCAAATCCCTCTGTGAACAACAAAGTTCCATAGATGACAATGATGGTGGAAATAAAACTGACAGTAATAAATGGGATGAGAAGCTATTTGGTTTTGATTCACAAGAAAACCAAGTACTTCTGCTTGAAAATGATGAGTTGTTCCAGAGGGATGTTGCTCTACGTCATCTTAAAAATTGTACAATTGGTTTGAAGGGTATCATGGGGACATTACACTTGACTAATTTGGAGAACTGCATCATTCTATCTGGACCTGTGACATCGTCTGTTTTCATTGAAAAATGCAATAATTGTAAAATAGTTGCTGCATGCCAACAATTACGTATGCACACATCAACAAAATGTGACATTTATTTGCATGTAACAAGCAAAGGCATTGTTGAAGACTGTACAGAAATTAGAACTGCACCATACAATCTGTATTATGAAGATTTAGAGAAACATTTCAATATGTCCTCATTAGATAGGAAGAGCAATAATTGGGATTGTTTGGACGATTTTAATTGGTTGGCTCCGGACATCCCCTCTCCTAATTGGTCAATTATGGATGCATCACAAAGGATCACAAACTGGAATGATTGGTGGACAAGGGTTCCTTCCTAATGAAACATTTGCTTATTCATAAATTTCAGTGATTAGTTGTTTGTTCAATAAAAATATACTCTTGTAGTTAGGAAAAACAATATAACCCACATTAACCTTATAGTTTTCTGCCACTGTATCAAGAAAGTACAAGTTACTTTTCTTAATACGTAGACGGCGCCACGTGTGTGAAAACGATCTATTATCAAATCGGCTTTAACCTGTTGCCTTGGTTCTTGATACGAGATGTATCTACAATAAATTTATGCAATAGTTGCCAGAACTCAGAGAAATGACCTTGTTTTTCACCTAATCAATTAGAAGTAAACCTATAACAAATTAGCAGTAACTTCATCATCAATTTGATGTTATTTCTTTGGAGATTATTCAAGTTTAGTTAAGCCAATTCGTCAATTATGTTTTAAATGCATAAGTTTACTATCAGTTGAAGTTTCGACCTACGTATGTATGATGAGCCATAAACTATCTTAGTAAAATCACATTGTAATTGCTTAGTCGATTCTCTATCATAGCATTTATTAAAATTTAATAAAATTAATTTATTAAATAAATAAAAATATATTTTTATTACTATAATAATTGTACTACCACTTACTCATCCCGCAACGACAAAAGCAATCAGTGAAAAAAATTCAATTACTATATTTGACCCAAATAAACAAACAGGGCAAGTTAAATAAAACCGTTTAAAAACACTGAGCGACACTCCATAACTCCAGTCTCAAAGACTAACCATTCCTACTGACCGACTACAGAACCATATTTTGCGACACGAATTCATCAGTTATTTTATTACCTAAAATGAAAATATTCAGTAACTTAACTTCTACGATAACAATAGCCTCTATTGGGGACTCCTTTTAAGTATAAGAAATACCTGTGCTAGGAGGCCCCGCTCTTCCATATCTAGTACAATAATTATGTAGGAGTAGTTATGTTAACATTTCAGTTCAGTTAATTTTACAGAATTAATAATTTAAATAGTATGAGTTTTTTAAATATGGGGGTTCGAGGCTCGCCGATTTGCTCGGATTTTATCATCCAAGCTCATCGAGGCTTCGGGAGACCGACGGGCTGGGAGCTTTTTCCGCCAACGCACAAGCTTGGCCATCCAAAAAGGGAACGCTGCCAGCCTGTTGGGAACCTTGCCTATCGACAGCAGCGAGGGCTTTGAGGATGTTTTCTATATATCATAGTTTGTATTTTATACATTGATAGTAAATATGTAAATAAAAGAGAACTTTTAAATATTATATTATATAAAAAAGGTGTGTGTGTGTGTATGTCTGTGTGTGTGTGTGTGCATAAGGGTGTGATTGCCATTTTGTAGCCCTACGTTTATAAACTTGGGATCAGCTGCCCGTCAGGAGGTCACGAGCAGCTACTACGAATGTGTGTGTATGAAACATGTATAAACTTATTTAAATATTTTAAAACAACGAGAGCAGCATTTTTACTACATTTCTTCTATGTTATAATATGTAAGAGAGCCTCAGTCTCATAGCTCCTATTTTTGAGCCAGTCTGTAACTTTCTTTTTACAATCATAGTAAGTCATGGGGTAAATATGCAATTGCTTGTTTATTTGATTGTAGATGTAAGCTGATTGTCTGACATATTGTCTTTTAGCATAGGATGTGTTTACCGAGACCACCGGGGCCACACAATGCTTTCTTCTTTTTTTTAAGATACCGGGGTCATATGGAAGGGTTTTATGAAGTTTTAACACAGTAAGTAAATTATATAACTTCTTAACTGTAAGAAGATCACATAGCATGTAAAGGTTTTCAGTAGAGAATCTATAAGGTTTGAAATACATCACCTTTAGCAAAGATCTTTGAGCTCTTTCAAGTTCAAGGAATTTGATTTTTGTGGTCCCGCCCCACAAGTATACAATAGCCTAGAACTGACTGGACCAATGCGACATAGATTTGGTTTAAAACGGTCTTAGAAGCGACATGTCTTAACGTCTTGAAAATCCAGATAAGTTTTCTAACTCTAGTCATTACCATTTCTGTATGTATATGCCACGATAGCCGCTGATCAACCATAATACCTAGTGCTACTTACTTTATTGATTAGATGGCAAGAACAGCTAGTGTTATAAGGATTATTGCGCGTATGAATTTTTAAACAATATTCAGGCCCAGGTTGGTTGTTATTATAATTTGAAAAAGTTATATAATTTGTTTTAGAGGTATTCAGTGTAAGTGAGAATTTAACCAGTTTGAAATAATGGAGAGCCCATTTTCTGCAGTTTTGTAGACAGAATCCCACGTGTCAATATTGAACACAATAGCTGTGTCATCCGCATAGGAGAAAACAGGTCCAAACTCAAGTTCCATTTTACTTAGGTATATAAAGAGGTAAAATTGAAAAACAGTAAAACAATAAATATTATTTATTTATTTCTAGTCAATATATTATATAAAACTGCAAAGCCTGTGAAAACATCACAGTCAATTTTACATACGTTGTTATGTACAGAGATGCACTCCAGGACTTAAAATAAAGATTTATTAAAATACAGACCATACGATTGCCTTTGATCCATGGAATGCGATTTAGAATAATAATAATCACAATTTAAATACATAAATAAATTATGCATAAATTAATACACTTTTTTAAAGATTTGATATACTTTATTTAGTGTAATTAAACACAGATAGACGCTCAATAAAGGTATAAGAAATACGTAAATACAAGATTTTAACGGGCCTTAGGTTGATTTTAGTAGTTAGCCTTATCTATAGAGTAAATAGGGAAAGAAAAAATAGTTTGGTACTATTTTCTCTTCTGTTTGTGAATTGTTTTAGTTTGCTACTGATGAACTTTAGTGGCATCAATATATATTTTTTACTTTATTTTAAGAATTATATATTTTGTGTTATTTCATTAATACGTACCAATAGAAGGGTATCATTAAAAATATAATCTCATATCGATTTAACAGTAATACCTATAAATGGCAGGACTTTTACAAAAAAAGTTTTAGTCAATACTGTTATTACAGTTGTCTATATGACAACACATATGTTTGTGTAAAGTCGAAATTAAATGCAATTGAAATATGTAGGTATCTAGCTAGAGAATAAAAATATAATGGCAAGTGAGCATATCGTTTCAAATATATATATTTGAAACGAAATATACATAATATATATTTCGTTAACATATATAAATATATTTTATTTCAATATGTCTAGATAAATGTATGAAGAATGAACAATAATCTCATTTTAAATTTCTCAAATAATTGTTACTTAACAATAGAATTTTTAATAATAGTTTTGTAGTTTTACAATAAGTTGCTGCCTTTATCTATATATCTATACATATAATAAAACAGTAGAATCCAGTGTATCTGTACATTGAATAAAAGTAATAAAAATAGAAAGGGGGTAACTAAAGAATAGAAATAGAACATAACGATTTTTTCAATTTCTTTTCTGTCTGTCTGTTTGTTTGTTAACGCACATCTCCGGAACTACTGAACGGATTTTCATGTAGTTTTCACGGGTAAACAGAGATTACTTTGTTTAATTAAAATCAGATGTTGCAAAAAAGCTATCGTCATTTAAAGATTTCCTTTGATACTGTTAGAAAGTTACATAGCAACAAATAAAGAATTTTCATGGAGTTTCCACAGTGCTTGGCTCAAATAGGCTTTATTTCATCGAAATTGGGTGAAAGGAGCAAAAGATATAAATAGATACTTAATAAATCTAGTTATAAATAAACCCTGAATATTGGAATTTTAATACACATACACAAAAGTATACTCGAAATATAGTAAATAATATAAAATAAAAAATAAAATAAAAGTTATAAATATATTTGAAACATTGAGATTCGTAACTTAATCATAAAATTATTTATTTTTTCATTATTTCATTTGCTAATTGTAGAATTATAAAAATAAGATATTATATTAAAAAAAACACAGGAATGTTTATATAATAATTAAGTACAATATTGTATGATTTTCAAAATTTGGTAAGAAACAAATATCTACTAGCTTTTTAAAATGGAAGGCAAGTCACTAATCTGTTAATAAACAGACATGTTCCACTACAAATATTTAAATATCGAAACACAGGTCTCTAACTTAATAAATCAAGGGCAAAATGGGCAACCCTTATGTAAAAGGTATGATTATCTTACACCTTTCCTAATATTAGTTTAGAGTCTTTAGATACAAATTACTATTATCTAACAACTCATTGAAACATAATCTATTATTAAATCATAAATCAACTAGACAAAATAATGGAACGCATTATAAACAAATTATTCCTTTTTAATTAAAATCCGCAATTGCACACAAAAATATATATCACTAAAATTTAACTAAAAATATACGATTTATTAATCTTAATGACGTCACGCTTTTGTTGGTCACTCTCACCAGTTAGGTTTTTTATGTGATATGGTCCATTGTTGATACGTATTGTTGGGGTCGCATGGGGCGAGGCCCAGCTGTCTTGAGTGTGGTTGGAGTGTTAAACAGTGGCCATGTAGCCGGTGTATTAGTTGATGATTGTTTTCATCGTAACTGTAAGTTAAAGATAATTTATTGGAATATTGCCAATTTGATGGGGCATTCGCTTGGAATTTCTCTTCCAATATCTTAAAATAAAGCGTTGTCTGTAAATATTGACAGGACGTGTCGCCGCCCAGGACCGAACTGAAGCCGGGCCTGGTTTGGTTCTGTCTTCTATAAGGTAAGGTTACTACTACACACTAAGAGTCAAACTTAATCTTCAATGGCTTTTTGGTTAGACTATAAATTTAATAAACGAAATAATATTAATAATAGCGTAACTGTGACATAAAGATGATATTGAAAAACAAAATCTAGCGCCATCCAGGATGGTGAACCAGTGCCGACTGCCACACACAACCGTGTTGCTAGTCCGTTGAATGCAAGGCGACAAGGTATCAGTGGTTCCTTTTTGTCAGCTTTACTTATGTAAGTATTATTTTTTATACTTATGGTTAGACATTTGGCGTTGCAGGTTTATACCTAAATCGCGAATGTCAGATAATAATAATAATATTTATTCACCACAAAGTTAAACCCAGTTGAAAAATTTAAATAACACAAATAAATGTAGGTTGGGTAACACAATTAAATGAGACTAGTTCCTAACATACCTCCAAGGCCCGTCGACCGTACCGAGCCTGCATATCGCTTGCTTCACGTTATCCGCGTCAGCTTCCACGCAGCGTTCACCGACGCCCAGTTGCCCCGCCTCGTTTAACCTGAACAGTTGGCTGTTGCCCGTACCGTGGCATGATGACGACCCTGTACGATTAAATTAAATAAATATTAGAGCATAATTTCTTCACACACGACCATCTAAACAAACAATAGCTTGTACTATGGAAACCAAGTAACAGACTACTGTTTTTTTTTTATTATAATGTTTGATATTTTGTATAATACGTGAGGCAAGGACTGCATATATCGCGTATTAACTGGAAAGATTTGTATGTAAGTATGTTTGTAACGAATTGGCTCAAAAAGTACTGGACCGATTTCAAAAATTCTTTCACCATTTGAATGCTACATTATCACTGATTAACATGGGCTATATTTTATCCCGGGTACGCGGGTGAAACCGCGCGGAAAAGCTAGTACATTATAAACTACGTTAATTTTGTAGCATGTCAACTGGCGTATTTTATTGATTTACGATGTCTTTTCTAAATCCAGGCACAGAGCAAAACAGATCTATAAATCGTTTTTCCTGGGTATTATATTATAGTTATAGGTGACCTTTGACCCGGTATTCAGAGTATTTAACCCCTTCACCATTCAGGCAATAAAATATATCCAAAGTAATTACAAGCTATTGATACTATTACGAGTTTTCAAACTATTTCAGAGCTGTAAAGAAATATCCATTAAATAATACATTTCAAAGTTAATAAGCGTACAAATTAATTTAGTATGGTCAACTCAGCGGAGCGAATGTCTGCTATATTACGTTCAGCATCATTGAACAATATTTCGTCACAAAATAGTTGTCAATTCAAAGTTTTCAGTGAAATTCTTCTTTTTTTTTTACTTTGTTTAGGCTTGTGTTTGACCACAATCTCACTATGGTAGGTGATGATGTGGCCGAAGGTGGTTAGCACACAAAGCCTAGAAGGATCTGGCTCTCAAGTGCAGCTGCCGGAACACACCGATAGGTGTTTGGCGACAGATTTTTAACTTGAGGGTGGTAGCCAGCCAGGCGGGTACTACAAAGTACCCTACCACCGTGCTATGGTTTCCTCACGATGTTATCCATCACCGAAAGCTCAAGCTCATTGTAGGATTCGATCCCACGGTCTTCGCCGTGGCGTCCGACGTCATTACCACTGAGCTATCATCGCCTAAAAGAATAAAAAGAATAGGAAAAATTGTTTAGGATATCAACAACATAGGTTTTACAAAAATTCGATCTCGAACTATCTACTCAATATATTGTATTCTAAATGGGGTTTTTAGTTATGATAAAAAAATTAAATGATTGCAAGATTATTAGATTACAGTTGATGATATTAAATCCCTCAGATGGGATCTAAATTGATCTTCGAACCGAACAGAACATTTTCAGTTTGGTTGGATTAGTTTTTGGGGAAAAAAATTACTCCTGGTCACAATGGTAAATTTTCGATAAGCATATCATATAAAAAGACTATTTCTACAGTAGATGGTATGGGAGTTAAATATACTATAGAGTGGCTTACCAATATAAGCTGGTGCGGCTTTCCCCATTGTGTCTAAGCATGTGCTTGTAGCTTTGTTCTTTATCATGCCCCAATGTATATTTTTCGGCAGTTTAGGGAATTTATCATACACATCATATGCAACATTGTCCATGAACCAGCTAAAACTCTTACAATTCAATCTATTTTTTAAAGCAACTTGATCACTTATGTCACCCATATCGAGGAAGCGGGCCATCGGTTCTCTTGTATAGAAATATTCCTTATGCTCTTCATCAAACCAGGTCTCGATCACGCGTTTATAGTTGATTGTGATGAGAGACCCTTTGCGATTCTTCGCTAAATTACCGAAGGAGTAAGGCATGAACGCGCGGTATACGTGTCCTACTCTAGAACACGGTACCCATTCAATACTCCCGCCACATTGCCATATTTTGAAACTCAACTCGAAGTTTTCGCCACCCCATACTAAAAGACCAGGGTCGTATGCTCCAATTTCAAGGAAATACCGTCTGTTTATGGCGAATAGTCCTCCTGCGTGGGTTGGGCTTTTATACGGTTCAGATTTGTATTTGTGACGCTTCACTTCCCTATCAGGGACTTCATTTTCTTTATACAACATTCCCCATTCAAATATGCCCCTATAGTTCGTCCCGTGTTGGTAGACAGGGCGGTATTCGAAACTTTTGTGGTCTATACCATCGATAACAGGTACAGTCATGATTCTATAGTCTCTGTATATAGGAGCTAATAGCGGTGGAAGCCAGTTAACATTAACTTCGCAATGAGCGTCGAGGAACACAATGACGTCACCAGTGGCCTCTTGAGCACCTCTGGACCTTGTTCGGATTAAACCTTCCCTTTCGGTATTTCTGATCAAACGTACTTTGCCTTTCCAACGTTTTATGTAGTTGTCTAGGTTTGACATTAAGTTTTCTATGTCAGAAAAGTCGTCCACCTAAAAATAGATAATGTTTTTTTGAGTATTCCTATTCAAGCGACATAATATGTAGCTAGTCACGCCAAGTTGATTAAAAGGGGAATAAAGTAAGGAATCCTTTTTTTTTCTTTTTTTTGTAAAGGCTTACAGTCACATAGCGACTATGTCAGCCCTGTGGATGTTTGTTATTGTTACTCAATCACGGTGTAACCAAGTTTGGATATTTGGCATTAAATAACATTCACTATGGGACCAACTTTGAAATCGCTTAAAATAAAACAGTTGCTTCATACATTTTGGTCGAGTAGGTATTGAACTTTTGTATGGAACAGCTGATATTTTTTTCATGATTTCACAGTTAGTCCCATAGGAAAAGTTGTTAATATTGATGAATCTTCCACTCCTGCAAGTATTGCCAGCGACAAACAAATCATCCTGTATAAATAAACATGGTCAATGAACCACGAAAAGAAAAACAATATTTGACGTAAAAGTATGTTTCGTGAAATACTAAAGAGAGGCCACGTAGATGATACGAATCTATGATTATGTGGAAATTAATTGATTCTAGGAATACTTATCGTAATACATTCAACCACATAAAAACTCAATTAATGATAACGCAAATACTTAATTCAGATATAATAAAGGAAGTGAAGTAATACCCTAATTACTTTATATCTAGTCTTTACAATTAATTGTAACATCGTTGAATGAACCCATAACTTATTATAAACTAGCTTCCGTCCCGCGGTTTCACCCGCAGTCCCGAGGGTTCTTATATTTTCCCGGGATTAAAAAGTAGCCTATGTGCTATTCCAGACTATAATCTATCTCTGTGCCAAATTTCATACAAATCCGATCACCCGTTCTGCCGTGATTGGGTAACGAACATCCATTCATCCTCAATTCTTTTCCAATAGACGTCATATTATCTTTTATTAGTAGGTATTTTGTTTATTCACATAATGTAGGCAAATAACAATAAATGAACAGGCTAACAACTATTTATAGCCATCCTTCTTTCACTATACAATGAGTGGGATAGAGATAGCAACATTTGCTGAATCCCGATAATGTGGCCATAGGAACAAAGTAAGCTAGACGTCATGTGCTTATAACATACAGTCACATCACTTTACTCTACATAATACCTATCAAGATTTAAAGAAAAGAAAACTTCTTACCAGTACAACTTCATGCAGTACATCAGGCGGTGACCTATCAATGACAGTGTGTACTGTCCTCATCAGAACAGAGAACCCTTCGTTATGGAAGACAATGATCACTGAAGTGCTCGGCAAGTCTTTCGGGTAGTGCCAATATTTGCACTCCTCAAGACGTGTGTCAGGGATTGACCTGTAAAAATAATGTATTTATTAATACTAGAATAAACTAGTCGGAGAATTAATTTGCGCGGTTCGTGTCTTTATTTAGGGTATTATTTAGGGTTCTAAATAATAGGCCTATCATTGCTGATGGTGGAGAGCATTCACTTCAATGAACAAAGATTTACCCATAGTATAAAAATAATATTCTGGGACATTCTTTACACATGGTTATCTGATGCCAAAATAAGCAGAACTATTTCTATGGAAATCAGAAAACTGGTATACTACATATAGACATTAGCTTCCACCCCGTGGTTTCACCTGCGGTCCCGAGGTTGTTTTCCCGGGATAAAAAGTAGCCTATGTGGTATTATCCAGACTATAATCTATCTCTGTGCCAAATTTCATCCCAATCTGGTCATCCGTTTTGGAGTGATTGAGTAACAAACATCCATCCAAACTTTCGCATTTATAATATAAGTAGGATAGTTGGATTGTTCATACACACAAATGTTTGTCCTGGGCCGGAATGAATCTACAACCTGTGGTGTGGCAGTCAGAGTATCAAAACCCCACACCAACTGGCTCATCCTTGTAATGATATACAGTTGTAATGACTATCTCTTGATATTCCTGATACTAATTTAAAGTTTACTAAAGAAATAATTTCACATCAAAATTAAAGTTATTTGTCCAAATGACGGTTTAGTAAGTAATAAGTTCTATGTACCAATGATACTTATTAAAATAAAATACAGCTGTTAGTATGTACCTATTCAAAGCGATATCATCTGAGGCAACAATATTCATGCCATAATTACTCTCTGACTCAGCTACATCATTGGCTCGCTCTTGGCTCATGTGGTACGGCTGACCTTCTTCACCGGGGCCTTTAACTACTACCTTGTTTTTCTGCTCAAAGTTGCCAAGCTCTAGAACATTTTTAAAATAGATGTTATTTTACATGATGATTTTTTACATAAATTTTCCTGAGCCAAATAAATTTAACAACAGTAGTTACTAGTAGGCTCATGTTTTGGATAACCAACATAAGTTTATGGTGCTGTTTTAACCACTTGAATTGAAATTCAAGTCATAAAATCCTATTGCATTCAAATCATGCACATTTGAATATGAACATAATACAGTGAGTACATGTTTTCATTCAAATAAGAGCAGAAAAAAACAAAAAGCGAAAACAATAACGAACAACTATATAAACAACTTTACGACATTGATATAAACTCGATTCAAATGCATAATATGTGCTGTTCACAAAGCGTGTAGTATTGACGTAATAAAAACAATGTGTATGATACAGTAAGCCTGTATGGCGTACGTACCGGCTTCTAGGCCAAATAACTGTACCTACTTATGAAATTAAGAATGTAATGCTATCACCCCATTCTTATAGATTTACTAGACAACTCACATACCTGTCTTCAAAACGGGATACACATCACGATGAAACTTGTAATAGCTGGCATGATTTTCCGAAAGTAACACATCCCCAGTTTCTAAACTAACGTTATCGTTCGACCATCTATGAAGTGCATACAGTAATACTAATAGAATGGAGCATCCAGCCGCCATCCGAATTATCCTGCCCCGGCGTACGTTGGTGATCCTCATTTTGATTGTTTTTAGATTAGAACATAACAATATTAATTTATAAAATAATCAATTTTATTGAACGAAGGACTCGTCGAAGGCAGTAGGCTAGGCAAAGCGGATGTCGTGGGACGAACGACTGTCTGTCGGCTCAGGCAGCTGACGTTTACTTTATGACATTGACATAACATGACATGACAACTAAACCAAAATAGCATCTTTTTTCTTAAATATATTCCCATTTTTAAGACAAGCAAAGAGTTCTAGCATATACAGCCTCATCTTATTATGAGATCTTATAATAATTAAATTTATATCAAGTCAAGTTCAAAGTCAGTTTTTAGTAAAATGATTGTAACTTGACTTTTCAGGTTGTCTTAAAAAGTCCGTGACGAGTTTTTGTAGAACGGCCACCATTTTGCTAAAGTAGTTATTTCACTACCCTATTTATAGAAACTCTAAATAGTAAACTATTTAATAAGAAGTAGTGCGGTTGGGACCAATTACGATTACGGTAGTGTAATGTAACAACCGCTTAAAGTTAAACCAAAGAGAAGTCTCTGTCTACGCCACAGAGTACTTTTTATAACTGGGTCTACGCTTTTTACAGACTAAATAAACTGCACGATCTACTTATTACTTATTATTAGTACTTCTTCATAAATCTAACATCAAATCGTATTACATTGCACGCTTCATACCGCGAAGCGGGTGAGGTTGTGCTCTATTTTACACTATATTCACATAATTATATACATGAAATTTTTACATAATAAAAATATGCAAGATGATACGCGCAGCAGTTGGTGCTGTATAGGTCTATTATTTTACTCTTTGAGTTGGTGATTAGTGACGTTGGGCATGCGTTAGCATCTGCAGTAGTCTGTGCATTGGGCGGTCTGTGCTATTTTTTTTTTTACACAATACTTATAAACTTATAGTTTTCTTTGCCTTACCACGATTAACTGAACTAATAGCCGCGATCAACCGGTCGATCACGAATGAGCGGTTGGCCACCTATAGTTTTTTTTTACTCTAAGTAAAATAAAAAATAGGCTACTTGGCACTAAATAGTTGCCGAATTGGAAAAAGGGGTAGCCTGGTAGAGGAGAGTTGGGAACACACACTATAGCCGTTATTATTTATATTTATTATTTTTGAAATTGTAAACTGTTTGGAAAATTACTTTTATTTTTCTTTGGTCGGTCGGTAATTAAAATAAATAAATAAATAAAAAATGGAAAGATGTAAGTTTATATTTCATCGGGAAATCTTTATTTATTTTATATTGTTTGTAGGTACTGAATGTTTAGTTATACAGTTCAAATATTTATTATTGTTTTACAATTTTATTATTCCAGCCCAACTCGTGGAGAAATTAATTGCCACTTGGAATGAAGGCTTCCCAGACTATCCACTAAAAGCGCAAGACTTGAAGGAACCTCAAGCGCTGATGGGGGCATTGTTTCTCATCTTTGAAAGGCTTGGAATTGATATAGAAGCAGTTCTGGCGGTTAATAACATCCTGGTTCCTACCACTACTAATCAATAAGCTATACCTGAATTAATGAGAGCATCTAATTGTAGGCTTTGACAGACTGACAGACAGAGTGATCCTATAAGGGCTCCATATTTTTAAGTATTTTTTTTAAATACTGATTGCTCATACACACAGCATACAGAGTGTTGAATGTTTGCCACTTTTCACAGGTCATTTACAAAACATAAACTTGGCACCCAGAGATTGATAATCAAATTCTAACCACCACACAATAAGCCTTGTCTTTTTATTCCAGCCTCCACAAGAAGAAAATTGCAACAAACACTTGAGTTATTACTGGGATCTGCTCCCAGTTATCAACACAACACGTGTGGTCAATCACTTAGTATCAGTGATGCCGCAAGTACCCCCATCCATTAGCATCACGCACTTCCTTCAGCCAACTACTACTACGTCACACTCTATATTGCTATTGCTGTTCAATTTAATGGTATTCAATGAAGACAGGTTGAAAGATATAGCTCCGTATGAGGAGGAGCTATTTGCAAAAACAGATCAGGTAAGTGTAGAGCTGCTGATGAAATCTATTCTAATTTTGAAGAAATAATAGCTCAGTATGCCATAATAAAATTTGTCATTGAATCCTAATGTGGGGAGCTCTTAGGATGGAAACCATAGTATGGTTGTTGGGTTAGTATTCCCTCATACCCTGGGGTCATTATCATACCACAATGAGATTGTGGTCCAAAGCTAGCCTATTCTAAATTATGAATAAGCTATTATGAGTTTCTTTGTAAGTAAATTAATCAGTGTCATTTGTGTGAACTATTCTTAAAGCACTTTAATATGTTTTCAGGTTAAAGCCTTGGGTGAAAAAAAGAACAGATTACTTGAAATGCTTAATGAGCAAGCTGAGCAGAAAGGCAAAAGGTCAGGGAGATTGGAAAAGGTGAAAATTAATTAAGTACAGATTAAAACTAAAACAATTGAAATTGGAACTGCCAACTGGAGAAAGCCAAAAATAAACCTTATGTTATTGTGCTTGAGACATAATTTTTGATTCTCATAATTTAATTTGGCACTAGATTTGAGGGATGTATCAGTTTTTCCTTGCAACTAATCTTAGTCTTAGAAATTTTATTTTCCTGCACCCTTGGTTGGTCCTCTTGATTGCTATGACTATTTCAACTCTACCCTCATGTATTCGAAGTTTGTTTTAATTTGTTATAAATAAATCCCTAACATTTAATTTTGGTGTTCATTCTAGCACATACAAAATTTTTATGTGATGTGCACAATAGTGTTGAGATGACTTGTATTTTATTTCTTCAGGTGGATATTGACATAAGAAGATTTGAGGAAGAGCTGGAACAAGAGAAAGCAGCACATGAGGAGGAGAAGAAAGAGTGGGAAGCATTGGTGAAAGAAACCGAACAGAACGGTAAACTATTACAGCAGAAGAAAGGTGTGAAAGATATGCAGATGGCTGAGTTGGCACACCTGAAAGCTCTTAGGTGACTAATGCTATTATAATCTTCATTGGTACTACTTACAAGCATACAATCTTTATTCTGATGACATTACAATAAAAATCTTTTACCTTTCCAGAGTGTATGATGTGAACGACGTCAAAGCCCAAGTGTTGCAAGCGGCAAAGGATGTCCAAGAAGCCAAGGAGAAGGAAACCTCCATGAGGGCAACTTTAATGGAGAAAGAGAGCAGCCTAAAGAACCTGCAGACAATAAAGCCAGCTTTGGATAATGCCTGTGAGGAACTGCATGAAATTATGAAATTGGCTGAGAGTTTGAAGTGAGTTTTTTTTTTAATTATTTACCTACCACATTCGGCTACATCATCACTTACCATAAGTAACAAAAAATATGTTTCATTTGTCTAGGCCGAACCAGATGGGTGTGTCAGGTAATTTATGTACAGTCAGCGGCAAAAGTATCTTGGCACTTTAGTACTGTGTCACATTACACAATTCATAATTTTCATACAAACTGTCAAGAAATTGTCAATAGATTTTTATGAAAGGGTACTAAAATGCCAAGCTACTTTTGCTGCTGACTGTACTTTATCGGAATAATAGGATGGGTCATGTAATTTATGTTCTTTATCGCCAAGGAGTGCACTTATTTGTGCATCATAGGGGGTCCAAACTGCATTAATGTATGAAATCGAATGAGACATAAAAATCGCGACCCGCAACTCCTCAAATTAGTAATTTTTCGTCACTTTCATATTCAAAGATCATTCAAATAAGCAGTAACGTCAGGGAGCTGTTAAGACGATTTTACTTGATTATTGATTTTTATTTGTCTGATTTTGTACATAAATAAATAAAACATTAAAAACATTTTAGTTTTTTTTAAATAATTTATTATGTTTATATAACACATATGCAAATAGTATACATAATTAATACAATAAAATAATAATATGGCTTTCATAAAAAATGGATATATATCAAATTTTTGATATATATATCATAAATATCCGATATTTTGATATTTATTATAAATATCGGATATTTTCGAACCCTGCCTAGGATACTGCGGCAGTATACTGTCAGTCCATAATGGAATGTATTTCTCCCCAGTATGAGCACTGAACAGTGCTCCGAGTGTATATCGGAACATACCCTTTGTAATGTATCGTCAACAATATTTGTCGCATAGAGAGTGCAAGGGTGAGGAGGCGGAGGTGTCGGTGGAGCAGCTGGAGGCGCGGCGCTCGGAGCGGGCCGCGCTCGCCGCCGCGCTCGGCCACGCGCGCCCGCAGTGGGCCGCCGCCGCCGCCGCCCGGGACCACGCCAGGGACAACCGACTGCACCACAGGAACGAACTCACCAGGTACTCGACATCATCCACCCTATATCACTGTACTCTACTATACTCTACTCTACTGTACAGTACTCTACTGTACTGTACTCTACTATACTGTACTGTACTCTACTATACTGTACTGTACTCTACTATACTGTACTGTACTGTACTGTACTATAATCTACTGTACAGTACTCTACTATACTATACTGTACTATAATCTACTGTACTGTACTGTACTATAAACTACTATACTGTACTATACTATACTGTACTGTACTATACTATACTATACTATACTCTACTGTACTGTACTCTACTGTACTATACTGTACTGTACTCTACTGTACTGTACTCCACACTACTCATTATATTAGGTATAAAGTATTTACTGAAATTGGTTGGGAAGAGTGTGGCAGTAACCCCTATTTTTATTATTTGATTAGTGAGATTTTCAGGGCTTTTTTCTAATACACTTTACTATAAGACTATAATTTTACCTACCACAATTTTATTTCGCATAATAATCATCTGTTATCTTCTAGATCTCTCCGTGAAGCAGAAGAAAAAGACGAAAGATGCCAAGAAAGTTCTAAGAAGGCACTCCAAACAACTGAAGAGATCAAACAACGCACCCTCAAGTATAAAGAGGAGAAAGCAGTGGGAATGGAAGAACTGGCTAATATCAAGACTACATTTAATAATGAGGTAATACTACAACTCCTACATAATATAATCAATATTAAATGTTATTATTTATGAATGTTAACATGTATTAATTACTAGCTGTCCCCCGCGGTTTCACCCGCGTTCCCGAGAAAAAAAATAGCCCATGTCCTTCTCCATACCATAGGCTATCTGCGTACCAAATTTCATCGCGATCGGTTCAGCGGTTTAGGCGTGAAAAGGTAACAAACAATCTCGCTTTCGCATTAATAGCTATTTCACTAGATTAGTCAAGAGAACAAGACTACAATTTGTTATTGTGTCTACTATATTATTATGTTTCGAAATCAATTTGAGAGTTTAAGGTTGGCTGTTTCACAGGTATCCAATAAGTCCCCGATAACTATATGTAGCAGACATATAGGCTGTCTCATTCTGTTCATTTGAAAAGACAGCGACAGCATATAACATGTTACATTCAACAAGAAACTCTCACAAAGAAGTTTAATTTCAAAAACTTTTTTTTTTCAGCTGAAAACAGTTGAAGAAGCCTTGATAAACATGACAATGGAAGTGGAGAAAAGATTGCGTAATAAACTGAAAAATAGCCATAATATTTAAGTAGTATCTCATCGTCATAGGTCGTGGGTTCGATTCCCATTTAGAACGGATATTTGTGTGGACGAACTTGTCTGTTTGTCCTGAGTCTGGATATAATTATATGTATACGTATTTAAGAAGAAAAATAGTATATCTAGTTATCTGGTTTCCAGGACCAGATAGTGTGTGAAGAATGTCCCAAGATATTATTATTAACTTGAAATAAGTATCTCGTGTATAGTTTTCATAATAAAGTCTTTGTTAACGACATAATTGTGGTTTTGTATCTAATTCTACATTATGTATAATCTATACTTTATAATTATAAAGCTGAAAAGTGTTTGTCTCGTTGATCGCGCTAATATTAGGAACTACTGGTTCGAATTGAATAATTATTTTAGTGTTGGATAGCCCATTTATCGAGGAGGCTATAGACTACTTTTTATACTGAGAAAACATAAGATACCTCGGGAACTTGATTATAATTAATTTCAATTAAAAAGTTGCGACCCTTTCTTTAGTTGACGGTTATCCATAGCGCGTATGGATTGGCTGTGTCCAGTGATTGGTGCGCGCTTCTTCGTTCCAACTGCAACCGAGTATTCCTTACACTCACGTTTTTTTGAAGTGTAAACTTCTTTTAGCGCGGTACGCATATTTTTAGATGAAGTCAAACCTCTGGACTCGCGACACCGTTATGATGAGACGCAGTTTAGTTTATTTTTTGTTTTTTCTCCCATTAAAATAATTGCGGCCAGTAATGTCGCTAGTCGCTGTCAGTAGTTTTGGCGCCATAACAAAACAAACTCACTCAGAAAAAAAATCTACATTAGATTGTAATAATTTTAATGATAATGATGATGATACAAGAGCTCAACCTCAATCTCAATCTCTCAAAAAAAAAAAAAAAACACTTCTGTCGGCCCTCCCGAAGTGCAATTTTTTTTTAAAATTTATTTTTCTCGTTATTTTTTTTCTCATTTGTTGTTTATACTTATTATATATATTGCTTTAGTGGCTAATGGAATCATCGACAACAACATATTTCAAATCAGATCTCTAGAAGGGCACCTAAGAAGGTCAAAACAGCCGAAGCTATCACAGATTCTAACCCACCCTTCTTCTGAGAAGAATCGGCAAGCAACTCGACGAGGTTAAGATTTTTTAACAAACTATTAGCTAATTTTATTTTGAAACAAAAAATATTGAAAAATAAATCCTACTATCCTATCTAACTAATATTATAAATGCGAATGTAAGTTTATAAAATTTTCACGCTTAAACTGCTGAACTGATCGCGATGAAATTTGGTACGCAGATAACCTACCTATGGTATGGAGAAGGATATGGGCTACTCTTTTTCTCGGGAACGCGGGTGAAACCACGCGTTAGTTTTCAATAAATGAAGCAAAGCAATTTCCCCTATTATTCCCTTATCATTCATATAGGTAGGTATGTAAGACCTGGACAATACTGTTTTTCTTATATTCATTAGGTACCTACCTAAAATGAATCAATAGCCAGTTATCCTGTTTTTCTCGATGCACTAAGATGTAGGTACCTATTTAAGAGGTCGATGCCCTAGTTATGAAAACTTGCTTACAACCGGCTAGCAAGCCGGTTACAAGCTCATCCTGAGGCGATGATAGCTCAGTGGTAGAAACGTCGAATGCCGTAACGAAGGTCGTGGGTTCGAATCCTAAGTATGAGCTTGAGAATCCATAGCACGGTGGTACGGTTGAAAATCTGTCGCCTAGCACCTACTGGTATGTTCAGGCAACTGCACTTGAGAGCCAGATCCTTTCCAAGCTTTATGTGTTTACCACTTCCGGCACATCAAATCCTAAAAAACAATCATCAATGTTCAATAATTTCCGCAAGCTGGCAACACTGATTATGTCCTTTGTTAGGATCTTTGCAATCGGTATTTGATATTGTTGAATGGTGTAGCTCCTCTAGCTCCTCATAGCAGAGGACATTCATTAGCTGGACATGATGGTTCAAGTTCTGATTTACAGTTCTTAACACTTTATTTTTTCGTCAGGAAACATTGTCGAAGTTAACGTAGGCAACTGCTCTGAAATCATTTGTCATTAGGTTTTTACGTCCCTGGATCTACGATGGAAGAAAGCAACAGGAAAAAATACACGCATAATGCAATCCATCAAGTCGTACATGCGTTATTATTCTATGGTCGTAAATAATGGTACCTATCCTGTGCATTGGTATTAACCATTTCGTCATGAGAATGGAGATCTAACAATGGGAACACTCGAGTGTTTATCGTGTGTAAAAAAAAATCCTTGATTTGTCATGTTCGTTATCAGTCAAACAGACAACGTAGGCAATAAAGTTTTGAATTACTTGCATAGATAATATACGAGTTAAACTACTTGTAATTATTTAATTAACACAATCTGATTATTATAGGTAATCAATGATTTGATCAAATTAAAATAAAATTGTCTTACGCATTATTATAATAATTTAAATACAATGTTAAGGCCGAAGAAGACAATCGAAATCCTGATAAAGATTTCTAAGCCTCGATAATAGAATGTAAAAATATTTGAATCAAATCCTGAAAATATTGTTAAAACCAATGTAGTCATAACTCATTTGTGTTAGCTTTGCGACAAATTCTTAAAATGTAGGTATGTGGATAGGTAATATTAAAAAGTTTAAAATAAAAAAAGAAATACAAGTAATAATAAGATTACCCAAATAGTTACATACTGAGCTATATTTACAACTATAGCTTAGCTACCCTTACTACTTTTTATATAAATTAAATCTATCTTACAGTAGAAGATAGTCATGGACCTATAGACCTAGGAATCCTTTTTGAGCTATGAAAAAACCACCACATTTGTATCTTTACTTCAAAATCCGATTTCTTTGTCATAGAAAATCCCAAAAGACAAAAAAAAGGAAAGTGAGTAGATTAATAAGACATATTCTTTTCCATTTCCTTTTACGTAGATAATAATTCATTGACTCTGGTTTCCTTAGTCACATTACTAAACAACAAGGTAATACGTAGGAAACACCCCTTATTACTAATGAGGATAAGGGTAAAGGGAATCTGAGTATAAAAGCACTGTACTTTTAATGTAGCATCAGTATCTTTTGGAACAGCGTAGCCGTGTCCTGTTAAAAGGTAAAAAAATCGAAATGGATAAGTCGATTATCGTATTTTTGACTCTGGCAATCTGCTTACATTGTGAGGCGAAACAATTCTCAAGATGTGATCTGGTCCGGGAGCTCAGGAGGCAAGGGTTCGAAGAAAGCAAAATGAGGGACTGTAAGTTACTTGTTTAAAATTATATTTTATTTTCAACTCGATAAAAAATATGATGTCTTATCGATACATGTCGTTTAAAACCATTTACCAACCTCTACTTCTCTAAACTCTCGTAAAATAATAAAAGTAAACAAAAACTATAGTAGAGAAACTTTTAGTAGCTGTACCTACCTTTATAGACTTGTATTTGACAATAATCTCACTATGGTAAGTGATGTGGTCGAAGGTGGTAAGTCAAGAAGTAACTGGCTCTCAAGTGCCAGCTGCACTTGAGAGCCAGTTACCGGAACACACCGGTAGATGTTTGGCGACAGATTGTTAACTTGAGGGTGGTAGTGGCAGGCGGGTACTACAAAGTACCCTACCACCGTGCAATGGTTTCCTAAAGATGTCTTCCTTTACCGAAAGATCAAGCTTGTTGTAGGATTCGAACCTACGACCTTCGCCGCGGCATCATAAATCACTACGAAATTGCAATTGTTAACAGCGAAAAACATTTTGTATAAAAATCTGTGATTTATTAAGTTTACCAATCTTATTACCAGTGTAAACTTATAGTTAGGGTACAGAAGTAAAGACATTTCATTCCTTCCAGGGATTTGCTTGGTGGAAAGCGAGAGCGAGAGGTATACCAATAGGATTGGCACCATGAACACGGACGGTTCCAAGGACTACGGTCTATTCCAGATCAACGACAGATACTGGTGTGAGCCATCTGGCAACCCTGGCAAGGAGTGCCATATTACTTGTGGACGTAAGTGCAGTTTTTAGATAGATATCCAAGATTTATAGGTTTGTTTGCAACAAAATTAGTTATGATTGTATTAGCTTCAAAATAACAAAAAAAAAACTAGCAAATTCTCGGCGTGTGTGTGTAATGATTCTTATTTTTCCATTTCTTCGTCAAATACGTCATTGTTTAATTAAATTCCAATTTAATGATTTTCTTGGTGATCAGAGCTTTGCTTTTTTATGGCGTGAAGTCACAGGATAAAACTAGTTTACATATGCAATGTTGGACTCCCCTCATATGAATATTATAATTGCTAATAAGAGCCCTAACTAAAATAACGCCTGTATTTTTTCAGAGCTTCTAACCGACGACATTACAGTTGCAGCAAATTGTGCGAAACTTATTTATAAGCGTCATGCATTCAGCGCTTGGGTTGGATGGAAGAACAAGTGCCAGGGGGCTCTTCCCGACATCAGTGGTTGCTAGAACCATATACGATAAAAATTGTAATATAATAAATAAAATATTACATAAAAATATTGTAATTGTTGTTTATTATATCCGTTGTTACCTACCCATAACAATTATAAAATGGAAGGTCTACAAAGGGAGATATTTGAAGTTTTTGTCTGTTTTTTCTGAGGCATGGGTTTTTTTTACTTTGTATAAGCTTGTGTTTGACCACAATCTCACTATGGTACCTAAGTGATGATGTGGCCGAAGGTGGTAAGCACACAAAGCCTAGAAGAAATTGGCTTACAAGTGCAGCTGCCGGAACATAGCAATAGGTGTTGGGGAACAGATTTTGAACTTGAGGGTGGTAGCCCAAAGTACGCTACCACTGTGCTATGGTTTCCTCACGATGTTTTCCTTCACAGGCTCATTGTAATTCGAACCCACGACTTTCGCCGCGGTCCGACGTCACTACCACTGAGCTATCATTTTCTTTTCCATCAAGTAGTTTAGAAGTAAATATGAAGCAAATAAGCGAATACACAGACTGACGCATATAAACCACTTTATTACTATTTGGAGATGATTTATAAACGTCGGCAACAAATTGACAATCCCACTGGTATTGATTATAAAAAACCAGCAAGGGATATTTTATTTTGTTTTTTTTTTTTTACAAAATAAAGTCCGTTATCTCATCTTGTTATGTAGGTACCTAATCCTATATTATAATAATAATAACTTAGGCAATATATGGGTTTTGAAACCAAAAAAGCTGGTTATTTTGATGTCGCTGAACTTTAATGGCAATCTCAAAAAAAAAAAGATATTCCGACCGAGTCGGACTTGCGAAATGAGTGTTCCGTAACGTACTACAATATACTTATAAGATTTGATTCAAAAATACTTAATTTCCTACTAACAAGTGTAAGGTAAACAAAATCTTGTAAAAAAAGTAAATGCCCGACTGCGTAAAATAGCAAAATTTTCTTGTGCTCGCTATTAAATTTTTCGCGGGCAATAAGTAGACATACTTATTTACATTTTATTTCCTCTACTCATCCCACGCATTAATAAATATTCTAAATATAATTTCAAAGGACACACCCTTACTTATTTACATAAACTTGCTTTGTATGAGGATAAAAGCTTAGGGTATAATAACCTGAGTATAAAAGGACCGTGCTTTTAGAGTAGCTTCAGTATTTTCAAAATTTTGGAACAGCCTTGCCGTGTCTTCTCTTTTAAAAGGAAAAATGATTAAAATGCATAAGTTGATTATAGTATTTTTTATTTTGACCGTCCTCTCCTTAATATGCGAGGCGAAGCAATTCTCAAGATGTGAGCTTGTCTGGGAGCTCAGGAGGCATGGGTTCGAAGAAAGCAAAATGAGGGACTGTAAGTACCATATATTTTACTTTCAAACCGCTAAGCAATAAGATGTGCTATCGATCGAACTATAGCATATAAGTAAGTTTATCATTTGTTTTGTGGATTTACACAAAACTAGCTGTCACACATAAAACTCCTCACCACTTTCCCAGTACACGTTAGTGTTAGACAATATAGTTTGACAATACTAGTATTAAGATACCCTATCTATCCACACTACAGGTCGTGAGTTCGATTCCCACTCAGGACAGACACTTGTGTGCATTAACTTGTCTGTTTGTCCTGAGTCCTGTGATTATTTATATACTTATGTGTGTATTTAGGTACAAAAGAAAAGTAGTCGATTTTTGTAATAAGTATAACAGTTATCTGGCTTCGAGTACAAGCTCTGCTCAGATGGCCGTGTGTGAGGAATAATGTCCCAGAATATTTATTCAGGATTACAACAAACCCTGTGCATCAGCGAGGCTATTCTTGGTCGACACGTGCCTCCACGAACATAAAACATCAACACAACTAATGTACTAGGTATAACAGCGACGAAGCCCCATCAGCATCCTTTCGTTTGTATATTATTTAAAACTAGCTGTTCCCCGCGGCTGTACCCGCATTTCCGGGATAAAAAGTAGCCTATAACCTTCCTCAAGAATCGGGCTATCAAATGCAAAAATATTTTTTCAAATCCGACTGGTAGTTCCCGAGATTAGCGCCTTTAAACAAAAAAACAACCAAATAAGACTCTTCTCCTTTATTATATCGATGGCAGCAAAGTAGAAGAAGACATCTACAAAATCGCAATTTTACAGAGCACATTTAGTAAAAAAAAAATAGTGACCATTTTGAGAGTTATGGACCGATTGACCGACATGAAATTTTCTATGATGCATCAAAATAACATTCTTTATTGATTGAATAACAGTTTTTATCGATTTGTCGTTGTTTTACAGACATAATGTAGGTGTCTTTTTTACACTGAAAAAACTTCTACGTAGAAGAAGACATCTGCCTGATATCCGTTTATACGTTGTGATCAAAAGCGAATGGGCGTTAACACTGACATCTGCCACTTTTCGGTTTCTTTAAATATTTTGCTCATTTTTGTAAAAAAAAAATCGCAAAAATGTAGATGTCCGTATATACTTTGCTGCCATGGATATTAGTATAGATAGGTAAAGAAATTGAAATGACTGTGGTGCCTTCTCTTTTCCTTTCAGGGGTTTGCTTGGTAGAGAGTGAGAGCGAGAGGTACACCAATATTATTGGCAACCTGAACACGGACGGTTCAAAGGACCACGGCCTGTTCCAGATCAATGACAGGTACTGGTGTGCTCACGGATATGCTGGCAAGGAATGCTACATCAGTTGTGGAGGTAATTTTAACTGAAAAACTAAAAAGCGAAAACTTTTTTTTTTTTGGGAAAATATCGATGAATTTACACGACAAATCGATATCGATATTTCTATTTATTTTCTTTAGCTTTGTAAGAAACGACTGTACCTTAGGTACCTACAAATAATCAAATATAATTATATATTCCTCTCCACCTAGATAGGCTATCTGCGTGCCAAATCGTCGCGTCGTGCGTCTGAGGTAGTTTAACAAACAGAAAGACAGACAGTTACTTTCGCATTTGGAAAATAAGTAGTGTTCGCACTTTTATTTCCATTAATAAATAGGTAAGTAGGTTTCATGGTTTGGTAAATGTAAATAAAAATGTAGGTAATAAGTGCGTTTTTTTTTCAGAGCTGCTAACCGACGATATCACGGCTGCTTCAAGTTGCGCCAAGATTATTTACCAGTATCATGGGTTCAACGCTTGGTATGGATGGAAAAACAAGTGCCAGTGGGGTCTTCCTGATATTAGTGGGTGCTAAAACCATAGACAAAACATATTTAAAATCGATATTTACTAAATTGTCATTACTTCACTCTTAATTGTTTCATAATTTTGATCCATTTGCCATTTTACAAGAATATTACCTAATATGCAATATATAGTAGTGATGTATGGTACATTATTTTATTATTTACTAGGGTAGTAGTTCTTAGAGTTAAAATCGATCTTATTTCTTCCGAGATAGAGGTGGGCCTTCGGTACTTCTTTGGTGGCGCGAACTCTATCACCTTTATGACATTCCTCTTAAAGATTGTCGCAGCGCCTCTCGCGGAATTCTCTGGAATATATTTTAGTATGTGCACTGGGCACAGTACAAATTGAACTAATAGTAACAAAGATGTATTTTTAAATTTTACTTTTTCATATTTGTTCAGTACAGAAATTAGAAAATGTAATTCATCAATATAACTGAACAATCCACGTAGGTAGGTTATTTACCTACTCTACATATTATTATTTGTTGTCTAGACTAATCTAGGCTAATTGTGCGGGTGAGTCGGTCGATATGCGCGTGGGACGAGCCTGGAGCTGCTTACGACACCCCGTAGTAGTTACGAGATCTAGGGATCTCGGCTTTTACGCAATGATCAAATATGTTGAACCACTGTATGGTTTTGTACACTGTGCTTCGGTTATATTCTAGTAGAGTAGTACATGGTTTATGAAAAATAACGTAACATTCTTATTTATAATTACATTTTATTTTGTATTGTATGTAGCTGATAATTAGAATATGTTTCGTATCTATATATTGTTGTGTGTTATAGTATACCTATACCTATATAAAGGTCCTAATAAAAGACTAAGCATTAATTAAAACCATTAACAGCATAATCAGGTGTAAAATTTATTATTGAATATATACTATCATCCCTCAAGAGGACCGTACCCTTTTGAGGGATGATAGTATAGGTCATAAGTATTCCGAAAATGATAAAATAAAAATATTTAAAAAAAAAAACTGAAATTGTACTTCATAAATAAAAGTAATGTATTTTTAAATGCTTTTTTTTATTTTTCAATAATAAATTTTACACCTGATTATGCTGTTAATGGTTTTAATTAATGCTTAGTAGTGATGAAGTACAATTTCAGGTTTTTTTTTAAATATTTTTATTTTATCATTTTCGGAATACTTATGACCTATACTATCATCCCTCAAAAGGACCGTACTTCATTTATTAGGACCTTATTTATTATATTTAAGTGATGATGTGGCCGAATGTGGTAAGCACACAAAGCTAAATTTAATATTATCGAACTGCCCTATTAAAATTACGAAAATGGGTATTTTGTTAAGGTACCCAAAAAATAATATAGTATAAAAAATATTAAAAGCAAATTAAAATATCAAGTATTTAAGTAACTACTTATAAAATACATGCTATTATTATTTTTCAAGGTACTGTATCAAAAAAAAAAAAACACGTTACATATACGTACAGGCTACGGAGTACTGATAAATTAAAAAATAAGTTAGTAAAAAAAACCGAGAGATTACAGTGTTAATAACTTTAACCACAGAATAAATAAATATTATTACGTACTTTAGCATAATGTGAACTTACCTCAGTTTTCGATATCGTCTTGAATGATTGGGTACTTTTTTTAGAAGTCATCATTTAATCAAGGTTATGAAAATCGTAAACAATTGACGGAGTTATGTTATTGTTATGAATCGTAAAGAAAAAAAAGTATCACAAATTGATAACATTGTCTGTATGTTGTTGTTACCTCGTTATCAATAGTTAATTTAATAATATATTAATGTAACAGGCACTTACCTAAAAAGTGTCAGATTGTAAATTTTGACGTTGATAATCGGGGATTCCATTTTGTAAGAGTCAAATAAAGTAAAATATTAATGCAACAAAACTAAGTACTTAGATACTAATTCCAAACAATTTAAAACACGAATAAGATTTTTATATAAAACTAGTTGTTCCCCGCGGCTTCACCCGCGTTCCCGGTATATTTTTTTTCTTTCATACAAACTTTGTCCTGATAATTACAAACACAACAAAAAAGAATTAGACAAATAGGTGCGGCCATTCGGAATGTATGCGCGTACAAACATTTCGGCGATCCATTTTTATTTATACATAAGATAGATATATAGATATAGGTACCTATACATATAAAACAACGTACATATACGTGGTCCTATCGGAAATCCTTAGGGGAGGCCTATGTCCATCAACGTCTTGCGGTTGAGATGATGATGATATAAAAAATATATTGTTCAATAAATATTTTCTGTTATGTACCTATGCGAGATTTTTTTAGAAACTACATACTTAACTTACATGACCTATTTTACCAAAAACACTCACTACCAAAAATCCTTACTTAATATTATAAGCGCGAAAGTTTGTATGTATGGATGTTTGTTACTCTTTCACGCAAAGACTACAAAACGGATTTTGATGAAATTTGGTACAGAGGTAGCTGACACCCTGGATTAACACATAGGCTACTTTTTATCCCGCGAAAACATAGGACCCCTCGGGAATGCGGGTGAAACCGCGGGGCGGAAGTTAGTTGTAAATACTTTTAAAAGGGGACTTTTTGTTTCTATTGTACGTCATAAAAACAGACAAAGAAATGTTCTGAATTGAAGTAACACAAGTACTTATGTACCTAATAAGTATAGGTTACATTACTCACTGCCACATCTTAGGGGAATAGGCAGGTAATAATACTGCAATGTTATTGCTAAGTATATCAAAGCGATATGAGGGGATGTCCCTTACGAACATGCCTACACATTTACACAATACGAGGATAAAATTAAATAATCTCGAGACCCGAGCAAGTATAAAAGCGAGCATCATTCTTTCATTGTAGTTCTTTAGCCTATAGAACAGACGTACATATTACTGTTGATTTAAGAAAGAAAAAAAAATGCAGAAGTCTATCTTCGTGTTTTTAACTCTGGCAACCCTCTGCTTATATTGCGAGGCCACAATTTTCTCAAGATGTGATCTGGTTAAGGAGCTAAGGAGACAAGGGTTTCCAGAAGACAAAATGAGGGACTGTGAGTATCTTTTTTTTACAACTTAAACAAACTAGATTTTTAGACGATTTTTTTAATTTTTTTTGACGTTTTTGGTTCATGGCCAAATCACAACTTTCCTCTAACTTTAATGCTATGCAACAAGGTTCATTTTCCAATTTCATTTTTATTAATTGATTGTTGTATTAAAATATATTTTTTTATTTAATAAACATATCAATGTTTATTTATTTCGGTAATTTAACACAAAGGTTTTTAATTTACTTTAAAGCAAGGATTTTCTTGGAGATTTCGCTCTCCGACAGCTAGTCTACCATTATTTTCAAAGAAATTTACTCAGTTGTAGATCGATAACCCCACAATCAGCAACAAGTAGGTTACGAATTGATAAAGTTACACTATCGGAACTAAACTATTTATTAATATCATAACCATATCTAATTCCGCCGTGAAATAGTAGTGCACTTGTACTACTGTGTTTCGGTTAGGAGGGTATGAGAGCCGGTGAAATTACAGACACAAGAGACTTAACAACTTCATGTCACAAGGTTGGCAACGCGTGAGTGATAGCCCTGGCAGAGAAAATATAATATTGTTTTTTCTTTGCCCGTGGTGTCATGAGCGTCTATAGGCTACGGTAACCGCTTACCATCAGGTAAGCTTGTTTGCCACCTCAGTAGTATAAAAAAAAAAAATCTATATAGGTATGCTTTTTTTTTGTAAATCCACCTCGCTACTTATAGACACGCGGTCCCATAAATAAATCGTAACAACAATATACTTCCCATGCGAATTTCTGCTTACGAGTTGCCGGTAAGTAGCCACTAAGTCCCAGTCACCTGCTTCGACTAGTCACCGAAGATCCAAACTAATCAAATGTAAAAACAAAGACAGTAAAACATATCTATGGTGTCCAATGACTCATTAGTAATTAGACTGAGTAATATTGCTGAACAGAGTGCATTTCCCAAATACAGAGCACCTCCAATGCATTTCCAATATTTTTCAGTTTTTTTTTTCTTTACAATTCAATTTATTTCATGAATTGCGCAAGCTGGTAAAGATCTACTCAGCTGTGAATTCGGGAAATTTCAAAGTCAAAGTCAAAGCCATTTATTCAGTTTAGGCCCTAGAATTAACTTATGAACGTCGAAGCTACTGAAGTTACCACCGATTCGGAATTCGCCTTCAACTGAGAAGAACCGGCAAGAAAATCTCTTTAAGAATTTAATTCCGGTCAGCAATATTCCTAGAAAGAAATAAAAAAAACATTTATTTACTGGATTCCTCTAAAGGTTCCGTTGATATTAAATTATTTTTTCCAGGGGTTTGTTTGGTGGAAGCTGAGAGCTCAAGAAACACGGCCAAGGTTAGCCCACCCAATAGGAACGGTTCCAAGGATTACGGCCTGTTCCAAATCAACGACAAATACTGGTGTAGCAACACTAATACCGCTAGCAAGGATTGCAACGTTACGTGTGCACGTAAGTGTATCCAATTTATATTATAACAGTTAATATAACACATAGATAATCTTAGATCCTGAGAACGCATTAAATCCCCCAGGATTCGGGTGAAAATAAGAGACGGGTCATTAGTTTACAGTTTCTTACCAAATTAAGAACTGACAAGCGCCGAGTAGGGATCATTCTAGTAACTAGAGGATCTCTGAATCTATACTAATATTATAAAGCTGAAGAGTTTGTTTGTTCTTTTAGTGTTGGATAGCCCATTTACTGAGGAAGGCTATAGGCTTTTTATCTCGGGAAAACATAAGTTCCCTCGGGAACGCGGGTGAAACTGCGGGGCGGAAGCTGGTGTGATATACAGCGGCAGTTTATCATCAATGGGAACATTTATAATTTTGACTGGCCGATTGGTAGGTTGATAAGATACCATATCTCTCACGCCATAGGTCGTGGGTTCGATTCGCAACCAGGACAGACATTTGTGTATATGAACATGTCTGTTTGTCATGAGTCTGGGTGTAATTATCAATAGTATATGTTTAGAATAAACTGGTTTGTAAGTCAGAGAAGAACCGGCAAGGAACTCAGCAAGGATACATTTTTTAAATATAGGTATTTTGGACCATCGTAAATTGTTTCTTTTTTTATATTGTATTATGATATTTCTAAGTGTAATTAAACATACGTAAACGTCAACAACCTTGACATGGTATTACTTGTTAATTTTTATCAGGCGACACGGTATAAAAATTGATAAATACGCATTAGGTACTTTTATAAATATATTCTAGGTATAATAAATCGAATACATTATACTTTAAATACAGGTAGGTAGAGGGCTATCGAATGGTAGGTTTAGTTATCTGGGTTTAATTCCGTACTGAACTAAACTCAATCACGCATAAACGGCTAAATGGATTTGGATGAATCTTGGCATATAGGTAGATCATACCCTGGAATAACATATAGGGTACTATTTATCCCGTTATTATAAAAATAAGATCTCTCGGGAAAGTGAAAAAATGTGTGAAAGAAGGACTAACCAAAAAACCCAACACACTTTTGCATTTATAATATACTAGTTTCCGCCACGCGGTTTCACCCGCGGTCCCGAAGATTTTATGTTTTCCTAGGATAAAAAGTAGCCTATGTGCTATTCCAGGCTAAAATCAATCCCTGTGCCAAATTTCATCTAGATCCGTTCAGCCGTTTTGGCGTGATTGAGTAACAAACATCCATCCATCCATCCATTCATTCATCCAAACTTTCACATTTATAATACTAGTAGGATCGTATGGATTAATGAAATATATTAGGTCTCGTGATATTTTAAATAATGCTGCTGAAATGTGTGTAAGAACGTTTGTTTCACAGTTTTTTTAAATTATATTTTTATTAAAACGCCTGTTATTTCTTTTAGAGCTTATAACCAACGATATCACAGCAGCATCAACTTGCGCGAAAAAAATTTACAAACGTCATCAATTCAACGCTTGGTATGGATGGAAGAACAAGTGCCAGGGGGCCCTTCCCGACATCAGTGGATGTTAGAACCATAGACAAAATGTATTCTATATTAATCTCATATTTAGACTGAAAATTGTAGTAAATTATGTACTCATTTTATATAATATGTTTAGCATCAGTTTATTACAATTGCAGCATAACAATCAAAACTTTATTTCGTTTATAATTGAATATACGTTTGCATATACGAGTATATATTATTGTTTATACCCATTTTGGTGTTTAAAACTGGTTAGATATCATATTTTTCTCACATAAAGAGTTTCTTGAACATCCTAATTCTCACGAGTAACATTTTTTCTATTATTTTTTTATTATTGAAAATCAACAGCAATTCAATACTATTTTAAAATATTAATGTTTATCAGGATCCCAATAACGTCGTCAAGGATATCAATGATATTCATATCATAAAATCATAAAGACAATGAGGGATATTAAAATAAAATGTACCTATCTTATAATGTCCTATATAATTAAAAATCAAAACAATCCTATCTATAACTAAGCGAGCACCACTCTATGCCTAGTTATAAAAATTAAAAGAATAATAAAGAAAGATGGCGGCGCATTTCCCGCGCACGCGCGCTCCAGCCATCGAGCTTGAAGCCTTGAAGCGAGCAGCAGCGGTGAGCAACGTAACCTAGTTGATTCGCAGTCGCTTTGTGATGTCCGCGTTCGAATGGGCGGCGCAGGTTGGGCGCGCGGCGAAGCGCGGGTTGCCGACGATTCTGACTTCGAAACCTTAAAAAACCTTCTAGCTTCTGAAGTGGGCTGGACATTGGAGTATGAAAAAGACGGCGTCAAAGTCTGGGCTGAAGATGCTGCTCACGGCGCACTCAGGACCGTTAAGGTACACCTTTTCATTTAAGAGCTTACTGACACGTTTTGTAATTAATGACAGCACTAAGTTAATGCTTTGATTCGACTGCTAATAACAATACCACTTTAGACAATAGAAAGTTTGTATTTTAAAATAAAAATTGATTATTTGGATACCACCTATTATGATTTTAAAAAATGTTTCCAAAATTTTACCGAGTTTTAAGAATGAGGCAAAAATATCGATTTTGATTCCAAACAAGAGGGACAGCAAATATTTGCCGGTTGACCAGTTATGTCGCTTTATTTAGCAGTTTGTTTAGGCTGTATTAATTAATTTGCTGGGAGCTGTTGCTTTTGTTTGTTATGTTTGCGTGCACAACAGTGTACGGAGCCAAGTCCTCGGTACACAAATGGGAACAATTAAACTTGTGGACAATGGTAAAGTATGGTAAATTAAGTTTTCAAACTAATTTATATTCATTGAAATGCTTGAGAGTTTGTATTTTGGGAAAGTCACACAATATATAGATTTGCCAAACATAATTAAATAAGTGTTATTGCTACATAAAGATGTGTATATTTTCCATCTAGTATTTCCAATTGTTTTGGGTACCTACATATTTTTCATGTAACGAACTGGAAAGTAAAAATAAGAAAGCTTTTGCTCGTTTGGGCGGCAAATTTTAGTTTTTTTTTCTTTTAGCACGTCTCTGTAGACTTCTTCAGTTGGAAGAATAAGTCGGTTTTGAAAAGGAATAAAAACCCTAGGAAAAAATGCCGCATTTTCTATAGGAATTCAATGACTGTGTGGTGTTGCCTTTGACTTCAGTATTCATTAACTCCCGTCTTATTTATTAAGGTCACTAGACCGCTAGCCTAGGTTACAGCGATTCAGGTTGCGCTACGCTTTCTATACGTTATCTCTTATCTATAAAAAGCATTTTCACGTTTATGAAATGCCTTATTCATAATATTATAGACTTTTTATAGCTTCAAAAGGGGCGATGTAATATTTTTTTGAGTCGACAATATAGATAAACTAACCTGTACAAAGATAAACAAAAAACCAATAGGGATCTGTAAATAACTGTATAAAAATATAGACGGCGATATCATAAAAACCCTTGGTAATAAAACCGTTTCGTAAGAGTACCCAAGAGGTTCTGATAAAATATAGGTACCTATATTGTATACCACATTATACATTTACGTTTCATATTTTGTTCTACTTAATTAACCACAAGACTTTGAGGTTTTGATTAGATATATAATGGTATTATAACCAAGAGTGAGTTAATAATAAAATCACCCTTTGATCAATGAATGCTACAGTCTGATACGAAATGAGAAGCATAACAATACATATAACGCAACGTCTCTTGTCTGTCTGTCTGTCTTTTAGTGTGTTTATAACTCAATAATAACTGCATAGATTTCACAGTTACCTAAGGAGTTCCTCGAAGTATGTTTCAGGTTATATTATAACGCTGTAAATAAATGGAGCTGTTGGGCAGTGACTATATTAAATGAAATAAGGCGCCTTAATCGCAGGCGTGACCGCAAACAAAGTCTAGAACTTTTATCCTTTCCTTCTTTACCTTATTACTTCTTACATAAGGCATAAGACTGACAAGCGAGCAGACGGTCCACCTGGTGATAAGTGGCTACCGACGCATATGGACATTAGCAATACCAGTGGGATTCCTATGTGTTGCCGGCATTTATGAAGCCTATATTAAGCAATTGGCTTTCAAGTGCAATTGTACACACCAGTGACTTAGCGACTGATTTTCAACTTGTGGGTGGTAGACAGCCAGGAGGTGGTACCGTCCAATTCTGTACTTGTTCGGGATAATTGTGCACCAAGGAATTTAGTCCGCGGTGTATAGACAGCACCATGTGGCATTGAGAGGCCAAATCTGGTTAGTCCACCGTTTAACTGCAGGTATCATTGACATTGACTGAACTGATCACCTGCTTCTCTAAGTTTCTTTTTTTACTTTATAGGCTTCTGTTTGAACACAATCTCACCATGGGAAGTGATTCTGACCATAGTATAGCTGTATGAAGATCAGTGTAACAGCTTAGTCATAGTTCTGCCTCTAATCTCGCTGTTCTATTGCAGGACCGTTTGCTTTTATTCTAAACGTTAGGGATATCGTATCAAAATCCATTTAGTTAAGTAGTTTCTATCATCAATAACTATTACGCGAGATGTGGTTGGACTTAAACAAATTGCTATTCACCTTTACCGGTACCTATTTTAGTGCATACATAAACATGTGTTATTGGAAATAATACATTATGTTTTAAAGGATAGGTGTAATAATGCAATAACTATGATCGATAAAAAGAGCAAGACTCTTACCTTAGCAATAAGCAATTATCTGACGCTAATAAGGTTTAGATAGGTAATATTTATAGGTCAGATGGAAACCGATCTTTGAAATCAAATCTTTGAAATAACCTTAGATTACAACAAAAGAGGGAATATATGGTAACCATCCAACGTGTGGGACAAATTACATCTAGATTAGTATGCACTAATAACAAGAAGAAGTCAAAAAGATCCTAGGTACCTACTAATATTATAAATGCGTAAGTTTAGATAGATGGATGTTTGTTACTCAATCACGCCAGAACGGCTGAACGGATCTGAATGAAATTTTGCACAGAAATAGATTATAGTCTGGAATAGCACACATGCTACTTTTTATATCGGGAAAATATAAGATTCCTCAGAAACGCGGGTAATACCGCGGGGCGGAAGCTAGTTAATTATATTTAAGTTACAGATTAAATGGCATTAAATGGAAATGGCTCAGAGGAAAATAAATATTGTTAAAAGCGATCACTTGACATTGTAAATGAAGTTATGAAAGCAGAATTGTGAGAAATGTAGATAGATAACTAACTACTTATAGAATGGAGACAGGCACGTCTGTTGTATAGATTTTTATTTTTCCGTTTGTGTAGAAAAGAGGAAATTTATGTGGATATAATGATTTCAAATTTACTTCTTTAAATTCCTATTATATTGGGGCCTACCTCCACGCTTAACTGGCGTATATTGGCAGTTAAAAAATAGTTTTTTTTTATGATGATGACTTTAATTCCCAAAAAAACTATCAATATTTTTTAAATAGCTCCAAACTTACAGGGCGTCACGTAACGGGGCGTGAAAGATTCAGACAATTTACATAAAAATATAAAAAAACCGGCCCAGTGCGAGTCGGACTTGGGTTCCGGGTTCCGTACCATTATCTATAAAAACGGCAAAAAAACCGCGTTTATTATATGGGAGCCCCCCTTAAATATTAATTTTATTTTGTTTTTAGTATTTGTTGTTATAGCGGCAACAGAAATACATAATTTGTGAAAATTTCAACTGTCTAGCTATCGCAGTTATTGAGATACAGCCTGGTGACAGACATACGGACGGATAGACAGCGAAGTCTTAGTAATAGGGTCCCGTTTTTACCCTTTGGGTACGGAACCCTAAAAATGAGATTTACACAAACAAATATAAACATGAACTGATGTTAACCGATCACTGTCACATATGCATATAGATTTGTTATTTACGGAACTACTAGTGCGTCGATAAAAAAGAAAACTAAATTATTTTAAGATTAACACTATCAGTTGCGTAGCTTGCCTTTGACGGGCCATGTATCAAAATTTACTGTGGGTACAACAAATGAAGGGTAAATATTTTTCACAAAGTAAACCAAAACGCTCACATTGATTTAAAATAATTATATGACATTGATTATAAGTTACTATTTACAATAAATGTTCCTAGGACCTAAGTTAGCCGAACAGATTTTTTAAATAAAATGGTTGCCTACTCTCAAAAGTGTTATAAAATGTAAAATCATTACAAATTTGCCCCAGCATTAAACATTTACAGCACACATGACCAAAACTAGTGTCGAAATAATCATATTGATCATGCATGAGAATGAATTCATTTATGATATTGTTTGAAAGGATATAGTTTTATTCCTGGAAGTACGGCCTAACATATTTTTTTTAAAATTTTGCTAACATACGTTGGGGGGGGCCCTGTAGCCCGGGGCCCCGTATCATTGATACGGCAGATACGACGCCTCTGCATACTATATTTTAATTACCTCTGTATTATATATAAATGTTCAATGTCACGACATGATGAGCATTTGATTATATTGATATTCATTCTCCTAATACATAACCAAATCATATAATTCCCTACTGTACTCCCATGATGTCGGTAATCTTTGATATATACTGTATATAACAATGTATATATGCTTTATCGGACTATAAAAGTCCATTACAACCAAATGGACACTGTTCCCTACAGACCGATGTAAGACCTCCCAACTTTTTGATGTCATGTCGTCGTAACATCTCAACAATGACTAGTAATCCCTCAAAAGGATCCAATATATCTTTTGATATCTCACAAAGGACCCGAAGGCAGCGCTATTTAAAAAGGTATTAGGAAATTCTTGGATAGCAGAATAAATTAAGAGTCTAAGATTAATGATGATAAGCTGGAACGTGCAACTCCTGGCTTTGAATTTATCCAAGGGAGAGGTGTTAAATGCGAAAGTTATTTCGTATACTTTTGTTAAGTGATATCAGCTTAAGCCTGATTAACATTGATCTTTTACCTGTCTCTATTACGGGCGTATAAAATGATAAAGATGGCAATAGTTTTGGTCCGAGATGACGGGCTGGTTAGCGTTACATAGCACGCATGTCTATTTGTTCTAAGTCTGGGTGTAATTACCTATATAATATATTTAACAAAACATAGTATATGAATCAATTATTTAGCTATAGGTACTTACTTTGTAAATAAAAAAATGTTTAACTAGTTGGGCTTTCAGTAAGTGGTAATACATAAAGTATATTCATATTTAACAAACGTTTCAAACTGATGTTTAAAACTAATATCTAATAATCTATACTAATATTATAAAGCTGAAGAGTTTGTTTGTTTGTTTGGTTGAACGCGCTAATCTCAGGAACTACTGGTTCGAATTGAAAAAATATTTTTGTGTTGGATAACCCATTTATCGTGGAAAGCTATAGGCTACTTTTATCCCGGGAAAACATAAGATTCCTCGGGAACGATGAAACCGCAGGGCGGAAGCTAGTTATTTTATATAATCTGTACTTAGATCCAAATAAATTACAGCGACAATTTTCGGGCTGTTAAATGCGGAATGAGAGAGTTGCCCTCCGAGTTTCAGTTCAGTTTAAATCTCATGTTTTATTTCTAGTTTACGAGTTACCTAAGACCTTTCTTTATAACCAGCCATCATAATAAATTTACGTTAAGCTTCGTGCCGGCTTTAGAAAGGTGACATTTATTTCAGTGTACAGGAAACTAAACTAACCATTATATTGTGAACCACTTTGTGCGAAAGATTTTCGGTGATATAAGGTCTTGAATATAAAACGGTGTAAAACTACTGATAAATTTATCGGAATATCATTGTAATACCTGTACAAAAAAAGGTGAAACAATTGTTACAATAGTAAGACAGTGTAGTTACTTACTTTTATATTATTAAGTAGGCTGAAAAAAAACAAAAGAAAATTATTTGCATGATGGTACTGTACTGAACGTATTATTCAAATAACATTACGTTTTCCAGAGAAGGCTTTTGCCATTTATAATGAACCTTGTTTAAACTTTATTCCATTTGATACTGAAAAAAGAATAAGTCTATCTAATATTGTGGCTTGTCAAAGAAACTTAATATATTTGAATGAAATCTAACAATTTCCTTACCAAATATCCTTGATAATGTTTTGAGTGTTGCTTGTGATTGAAAATAAAAATAAAAAAGTAGATTAATCCTGCTATATTATAAAATCCGAAAGTTTGTATGTTTATTTGTGTGTTGTTTGTTTTACTTAATCACGCACTAATTGCTGAACGAACTTGGATGAAATCTGGAACATAAACAAAGAACACTTTTGATCCCGGCATAAACGTTATATCCCTCGGGAGCGCAGGTAAAACCGCGGGCACAGGCTAGTAAATAATAACTGATATCCTGGGAAATTTTCTCACACCATTTGATCTCAAGCTAACTAAAGTATAGGAACTACCTGTATTGCCCGTTACCATAACTTTTACCGTCCCTTTGTGTCGGCCATCTTTATTTAGTAATTAGGTACATTATATTTTATTACACACGATAGGCCAATGACCTGTATCCTCTATATTGCCTAAAAGCCGGAGTGGTTACTTCAACAAACTAAATAAACATTATTCTAAAACTTTAGCCTGAAACTCTTGAATATTCACAACAAACTCAGGAGTTGTGAATTTAAACATGTTTTAATGTAGGCAGAATTCTCTTGACAGTTGTTGACCATCTACTAAGGTATTTTGACGATGGATGAGCCAATTTAATTGTGACTTTACAGTGGCATATTGTCTTCATTATTGAGTATCTATTGGACAATGATACCAGTTCTGCAAATCAATTGAGAGTCATCTAGGGTTAGTTTATTTACTATTTATGATGATGACATTATGATCAGAAGTCGCGCTACTGTTGTTTCTATGGAAAGTATTAGTCCCACGGTCAAATTCATGAATAAGTCGCGTTTGGAAATGAGGTCTCTCGCATTTTGTAAAACGCGTCAAACGCTACTGACGAAACACGCCGTTGAAAATAGGCTCTTTTGTTCTGCGTTCTACATAAATTGTTGGCGATGCATAAAGAGACTATGTGAGGACACATTTTGGATATAGCATCCACCTTTTTGTACCTAGTGGAGCTTTAGACATGTATTTTCACATGGGCGAAGATCAATAAACTTTTGTTTTTACTTTTGTACAGGCTTTTTTGACCATAATCTCACCATGGTATGTGATGATGTGGTGAAAGGTGGTGAGCACACAAAGCCTAGAAGGAACTGGCTCTGAAGTGCAGCTGCTGGAACACACCTGTGTTCAAGATCGTAGCTAGCCAGGTGGGTACTATAAAGTAACCTACCCGTTTTATGGTTCCCTCGCGATATTTTCCTTCACTGAAAGTTCAAGCTCATTGTTGGATTCAAACCCATGACCTTTGTCTCGGCATTCGACTACTACAGAACTATAATCTTTAAAACGTAGGTCGTTATAACTCGAACTAGAATATCCCCCGAAGTCGACAATATATAGAGTGGAAATACAGTAGCCTATATACAGTTGTTATTTTGTATTTTGTTTCTCAAAGTTTTCAAACTGGGTCACAGTACGTAATTTCGTGCATTGCAGATTCCTATACGTATACGTAGCCGTAGTATGGGTCTACGATTCGTAGCATAAGCTACGTGAATGCGTGTCACTTTGTTGTATTATTTTTATTTTATTTTCATGCCAGAGAGCTTACAAATAGGCAGGTGGTGTCCACCTGATGGTAAGTGGCTACCATTGCCTATGGACATTAGCAATATCAGTAGCATTGCTAATGTATTGTCGACTTTTATAAAGCCTAGAGGCACTGAGGAAAAATACAAAATTGAAGCATAGAAAATATGCTTTGAAAATAGTAGATCGCAGTAGACCAAAGTTGCTGCTATTTCTACTGCGTCACACATTCATAGGTGAATCATATTTTACCACTTTAACATTATGCTCAAACACCAGTATATTCAAAGTAAAGGGAAACAAGCATATAATTTAATTTAAAATCGATCTCTACAACGCCAAAGCTCCTGTTGTTCCCCACTAATATATATGCCGGAGCCCAGCAGGTGTTTTTGCCGCATATAGCAATTTTCCGTTAGCTTTATAGGTCATCGAACTATCTGGGGAGTGCCTTATGATCACTTTAGATTATATGCTTTTAAATCTAGATATATTAATTCGATAGCAAAATTTTAAATGATAAAACTTAGCGTAAGAAAATTAGTCAAATTAAATTTAATCAAACTATTTAGAAAAAATAATTTCTCCAGACCACGCTAAATATTTCATTCTGAAAAATTGGAATAAACAAAATGAGTTAGCTATAAAATTTTGGTATACTGTCTTTGCTGAGGTATTTAGTACTGATGTTAATTTTTATGTATATATTTAAAAAGTTGTTGATCGTTTAGTTGGTGTCTATAGATAGTACTTATTTGTTTATATTCAAAACAGTTTTCCACTAGATTTAGCTTTTGTTTTTACATTGTATAAGCATTTTGTTATTACCAGGTGGTATCAGAATTCGAGGACGTGGAGCCGGACGCTCTGTACGACGTGCTCCACGACCCGGAGTACCGGTCGGTGTGGGACACTCACATGCTGGCCGCCGAGGACGCCGGACACATCAACGTTAACAACGACGTCGGATACTACGCCAGTGAGTCTTGTACTGTACTATAAAATCTCTTTTATCAATCTGTCTCACTCGCACTCATTGGGCGTAAAGTCATCGTGTGCGTAATTAGCGAGTGGATATCGATAAATTGTAAGTAGCGGGTATTTGGTGCTGCTAAAGTTACAATATAGGTATGGTGATGCAGCTCAGTGGTAGTGACGTCGGATACTATGGTTTCGAATCCCACAATGAGCTTGATCTTTAGGGTTGAGGAAAACATCGTGAGGAAGCCGTAGCACGATGGTAAGATACTTTGTAGTACTCGCCTGACTGGGTACCACTCTCAAGTTGAAAATCTAGCATCTATATACATAAATTTTCAAAGTATGCTCGTGTGTATGGGCGAATTGGGTTACATTAAAATAGCAACTTAGGTACTAGTGTATTTATTAGCACATATCCATAAATATTTATTTTCAGTAGTAGATTGGAATATAAATGGTAAATAAGTTACAATAAAGCCTAATAATGAAGCGATTGACAATATTGTCGCTCTTGCATGTATATTGACGTTTACACAAGCGACAGAACCATTGTGTTGTGGACTGCAGTCAGAAATATTTGCTAAACATTTCGATAAAACCAAATATTAACATATTATTACCAGGAAAGGAAGGAATATTCTGTAGAGTTTTTGCAGAGGCAGTTGACTTCTTTATTACAGTCTGGAAGTATGACCGTAATAGTTTTGGCACAGTCGAAGTAGTACGATTTTAGGGTTTTATATAAATGCCGATGCTTTGTCTAGACTGTGACATTGAAGAGAAAAGATTCGGTACGCTAAGCATACGCTTAGTAAAATATAGTAAATAGATAGGTTTTTGTGAGCAGAAGAATTTGCCACGAGAGTTTAGGTGATGTTGAAATGAAGCGAGCAGAACAAACAAAAAGCTATACATTTTAAATATGTTCTGGGCACGAATGCGCCAGTTTTGTGTGAAGAAACACATGTCGGCCTTCTTAGAAATTCATGCTTTCTTTTCAGAGATGATGATAAAAATGGAGTTTGTTGATGACCTTTTAGGAAAGTGGTAATATGTAATAATATGAATTAATAGAGACACCTCTTCTAAAATTTTCTAGAAAAATATCCCGAAAATATATACAGGATGATTTTTTTATCATATGACTAAATATAATACACAGGATACTTTTATCACGGGAACCGCGGGGCGGAAACTAGTTTTTCACATCTGTTCTATCATCACAGCGTAATTACAATCAGTGGTCTATCGCGTTTGAAGTCACGCAAAATGCTGCTTTGTATAGGCATTCGTCATTGCTGTATTGTGTGTATTGTATGGCAGCTTGGGCTCGCTACCGCCCCTCTCTCACCCGGCAAGCCCCGCACGATTGCTCTGTCTAGACGTGTCCGTTGGCCGACTGTATGAGTTACATAGACTGTGGTATCATATTGATGGCTGTACACTTGGCAGTAATAAAAGCAACTTTCTTTCAAACCCACTACAAGTTAGAATATGGCCCATAAGCAGTAATATAAAGGATCCACTCAGAATAAGCGAGTAATTTCCAATAATAATGAAACCCAATCGAGGTACTCTCGGCAGACTGCAGACGTGACAAGTGCCGCGAATGGCCGGCGGGCGTACGAAATATGCCTATCAAGGCGTTTTGTAGGGATGTCCCACGTATAAATTGTTTATCGATAAAACCAAATTCGTTGATTAAAAAATCGTATTATATCCACTATTCGATTAGGTACTGGCGTATTTAATTTTCAAAAAAAAAAAACGCTAAATGTTGTTCACAAGACATTTTTATTTTTGATTAGGTACTTAAACATAGTGGTGATTTGATACTTCTAATCCATATTTCTAATCGTTGTTATTCTCTGCCTATGCTAAAAATTTTGATAAAAACAGTTAAATCAATGCAAAAATAACACAGAGCAACAGATTTTGATAATCTTAGATTAGGAGCCTTCACAAATACCCTTTGTCTTCATATACGTGAGGTAAAAATACACATGAAATCAAAGATTGAACGAGAACGAGTGAATGAAAAGACTAACTTCGGCACGGATCGATTGAATCTTTTCTAAGCAGCTTATTCGAGCGAGAAGGTGATTGTATCCATTTTGAAAAAGACACACTGTCGATAAAATTGTCGGTAGGTTCTGAGTGAAGGCTAATTTCCAAACCGTTATTAGCTACAGTAGCTCTACCTTCAAAAGTATCATAAGGCAAACTAAATAAATAGTTTTGATTTTGTGCTTGAAACCCAATATCTTGCAAATTTGGTAGGTTAATACCAATAGGTAAACGTAAAAAAATTATAAAGTATTGACATAAAACGCACACACAACTCTGATGATGTAACTTAAACTAGTTTTCCTTCGCGATTTCACTTGCGATCCCGGGATAAAAATTATCCTATGTTTATATGCATGGGCCAATCTGTTCAATAGTTTAGCTCTGACGTTATAAATATATAGACAGCTGATAGGCTTACTTTTTCTTTTATAATATCGAGAGAAGATTTTTATTCAATTATATCGATGTATATGACCAAGTCGATCTCGTGACAAATGCCACATCACTAGTTATTACAGCACGGAAAGGCTCAAAGCTATGCCATGACGCCACAATGGCATGGCGGCATGATATATGCTACTGACGTGAATACAAAGATTGTGAAATCCAGTTCAGCTCCGGAATGAAAAAAATGCGTTCGACACACGTACACCATATATTTGTTCGTTTTATGAAGACTCTTGAGGATAAAAATATGTATGGAATATCCCTTGACGAGTATATTTATTACTTTCTTTAATTCATTTTCCGCCCCGTGGTTTCACTCGCGTTCCCGAGGGATCTTGTATTTTCCCGGGATAAAAAGTAACCTATAGCATTCCTCGATAAATGGGCTATCTAATACTGAAAGAATTTTTCAAATCGAACAAGTCGTTCCTGAGATTAGCGCGTTCAAACAAACAAAAAACAAACTCTTCAGCTTTATAATATTAGTATAGATATAAGGATTTGAACTTTTTATCCCGAGAAAACACAAGATCCCTCGGGAACGCGGGTGAAACAGCGGGGCGGTCCTCTATATAATATTTGTATAGATTACAATTCTAAGACCATGATAGTTCAGTAAAACATTCGGCTTACATTTCAATTGAATGGAACCAATATATAACCAATATATAACCAGTATATAAACAGATAGATAAGGCATGCCTTCACAATCGAGTTTTCCGCCGAGATAATGTCGCTACGGCTCGTAGCAAGAGCAAACTTCTGCGCAATAACTCTACAAGCTAAAGCGTTTTATATATACAGGTATTATGCCTTGGTTTTTACTTTTACCGGCTTTTTAGATTTCAAATTTTACACTCAACTTATAAATCTATTAAGATTTCTAAGAGTTACTATCTCAACATGCCTCTACGAGTCTACGAAAATTGCTACGAGCGATGACCTAAAACTATGCAAAATTTATAAAAAATAAATAAATATCCTGGGACGCACGGTCATGTGATCCCAAACTAAGTAGAGTTTATACTATGGAAACAGGTACCTAAGTAATATATTATATTATGTAATATTTGTAAATATATACATATATTTACACCCAGACTCAGAGTAAATGTAAAATATCTGTATCCACAAATGTTTATTATTGATGAGAATCGAACTCACAACCTGTGGTGGCAGTCAGCGTATGTTAACTGCACGCCAACTCTGTAATTTGCAATATGCATCAAAATGAATATTTAATAGGTAATTCGAGAGCCTACCAATATGTAGTTAATTGCATTGGGGATGAGTGTATCCATAATAATTTAAATGCTATGAAAACATAATCATTTTTGTGTCGTTTACAGTAAGTTTAAAATATTTTTGAAAGATTTTCCTTTCCTTACGAGGGGCATATAGCTATAGTCCTTCCATTTAAACATATCCGTAGGATGTGCCTTAAATTTGTCACTTAAATTAGAATTGATAAACTGCCTGAGTGTAAATAATTGACTTTAGTAATTTGCTTTCACGTTTACTTAATCTATATATATAAAATGCTTTGTCCTGAATGACTTAGGATCAACGCACAGCCTAAACCACTGATCGTAGAGACCTGAAACTTGGAGGGTGTGTTCTTTGTATGACGTAGGCATCTGATAAGAAGGGATTTTTCGAAATTCTACCCCTAAGGCGGTGAAAAACGGGGGCAAAGTTTGTATGGGACAACGTGATTCCGTGGTCCAGTTTACTTCAAATTTTGCATAAACATTCTTTAACAGAATTAATTGAAGATACGTTTCGTATTTTATTGAAACTCATCGCCTGACAGGGTTAAAAAGGGGGAGAAAGTTATCTTGGGGAAGATTTGCATCGAAGTTGCTTTTGATTTAAAAATTATATTTTATTTTGACACATGTTTGAATACTCAATCCGTCAATCAATATTTTTCCGGTCAGATTTATTTGAAACTTGATATTAATATTAATTTGTCAACACAATGTCGGTGTTTTTCGAAATTCTTACCCTAATGGGGTGCAAAAGTATTATGGAACGACAATTTTTGGAATGGAGTAGGGAGGTACAGTTTGTCGGGATATTTGGGCTCCTGGCTAGAACTAAGGAAATATGTTTTGTAGAATTAATCGGGGGAAATATATTTTGTAAGTGTCTTTATTCTGGAAAGTAGTTGGAATACGAATCTTGCGTAAATGTTGCTCAGAGCGGATTATTACGGTTATTATTATTATCATCTCTCGCTTTTCACCCGAAAAGGCGTGCTAAAGTGTGTATGGGAAAACATAATTTTTTCAGGGTATGTATGTGAATAAATTATGTTTTGACGTACACTTTGTGTAGGTATACGGATTGGGGCTTCTTATAACGTAGGGGTGTACTAAGAATGTTTTGTAGGGGATCGCGGGTGAAACCGCGGGGCGGAAAGCTATCTATACATATAGGTAATAAAACAGCAGAATCCGGTGTTTCTGTACATTTAAGAAAAGTAATCATAATATCTGTCTGTCCGATTATTTGTTAACGCACATTTCCGGAACTACTGAACGGATTTTCATGTAGATTTCACAGGTGCATAGACTGAGATTATTTAATAAAGGAGCTGACTATAGGCTTCATTTAAATAAAATTAGATGCTGCAAAAAAGTAATCATCGTTCAATGATTTTTGGAATTTACTTTTATACCTACTGTTCGAAAGTTATGTAGAACCCGCGTGTATCTACATTATTTTATTTTAGTTGAAATGGAGTGTGTTTGATGTAGGAAGAGTCAAATTGCAAAGAAACCATGTTTGATCTTTGTCTGTCTGTCTATCTGTTTGAACACGCTAATCTCCGAAACCATCGAACGGATTTTCGTGGGGTTTTCACAATTTAATTAGGTTTAACTTGGCGCTTCCAATTAATAGGCTTTGTTTCGTCGAAATTGGCTAACGGGGAAAAAGTTATAGACATTTTATAAAGTCTGCGCGAGCGAAGCCGCGGGCGAAAAGCTAGTTGTGTATAAGAGACAATAGTTTCATGGTTATTCCACGAGAGGCGCTGGCTTCGCCAAGTTCTATAGAGAAATGTCGTAAACGTATACGTGATTGTAATACGTTTCACACTAGGGACAAAGTTGTTGCGTTCACACGGTACACAGTATAGCTTATATTGTTTTACTATATACTGACTTATTTTCAGTGTCGTATAAACACATATTTAATCACCACGCCTGTTTGTTTGTATCTATGTTCGCGATGATCTCAAAAACTACTGAACGGATTTTCATACGGTTTTCACCTATGGACAGAATGATTAACGAGGAAGGTTTAGGTATATCTATACTAATACGAGATTACTCAGGAACGAATTGTTTTGTGTTGGATAGTCCATTTATCGAGGATGGCTATATAGGCTATATTTTTATCCTGGGAAAATATAAGATCCCTCAGGAACGCGGCTGAAACCGCGGGGCGGAAGCTAATAATTCACAAAAGGTGTAAATTGGTTGAAATTTCACTTTGATTGTTGTTGATTTAAAACAAAAAAATTATGCCGTCCGGGTGCTTTACAAAGTAGGCGTATATGCTCTGCTACCTGTGCGAAGCCGGGGCGGTTTACTAGTATCTACTATAATACTAATATATACTTAATATCCGATCACGTCCCCTAGGTTTACGATAACGGATTACGTTTCATCCCACCGCAGGTGTTAGTGGTTGACTCGTGTGAAGCAATTATTTCTAAACAGTATTATATTGCCGTATCATGTACTGTTACACTACACACTATCATCACAGTCTATGTAACTCTTACAGTCGGCTAACGGACACGTCTAGACAGAGCAATCGTGCGGGGCTTGCGGGATGAGAGAGGGGCGGTAGCGAGCCCAAGCTGCCATTCACTCGCTTGGGACACAATGGAGCAATTACGAATGCCTATACACTGTATGTAATTACGCTGTGCTATCATAGTGTAAAATATCGTATTATAATTTATATACTATGTTTTGGGAGAAAGATTCTGAGACTATTTAGAACACGTTCAGAATAATTTTATGTTTTATAATAAGTTGTGATTTTCATGTCATATAATACTTAATAATCATTTTTTTTTATTGCATTTTGGAGGAACTCTAGTTTAACTAACCATTTGTTAAAAGAGCTATTTCATGCTAAATATTATGCTAATCAGCCGCTGTTTTTTCCTCGTGCTTGATTCCAGTATATGAGATGTTGAGTAAATGTCTACTTTCGAAACATAGAATTATGTTTCATTTTGTATTACACATACTTACATAAATCGAAAAAATCCCCTTTTTACGGCGCATAACATTAATTTTGTATACGAAAGATGGTAAATAAATGAGGCCATTTGGAAAGTTTATTACGAGATGGAGAGCTCATCTCCTAAACGTTGGGAATCACAACAATTTATTTTATGACTAAAGATTTTAGCTAGCATTTGTAAATATAAACCTAGTTGAGGATACTGTGTTAGAAACTGCCTTAGAAATGCCTGCGGTAAGTTGCGGTAAGTTGCCAGTTAGGCGGGTACTAAAATACCGTAAATTAAATAAAACAATATGTTGATAATTATAATCTCTATGTATTATATGTACAAACAGTAAATAAAGCTTAATATACTTATACAACAATTTTTGCGAAGGTATTTTTCGCGAAGATGCTTTATAAACGATTACAATAAAAAGAAGAATTCCACTTGACACGTAGCACTTTGATGCGTACCCTCATTACGATTTCGAGTCGAAACAGTATACAAATTGGGTCTGTATTTAATAAACCAACCTATAGCAAATCTGTTTTTTCCCAGTCACCTTTAATTTCTACCAATTCGGCAATTTCTTTTCATTCTTCTAAATAATAAATATCCTTGGATTTTCTTCATACGATTGCCAGGTGACGCAGAAGAGCCCAATTAGAATCTGTCAGTAAATTTATATGATGTATTTACCGACTATACTCCATTTATATGATGTATTTACCGACTATACTCCTTTTATATGATGTATTTACCGACTATACTCCATTTATATGATGTATTTACCGACTATACTCTATTTATATGATGTATTTACCGACTATACTCCATTTTGTTACAGTGTCATGTCCAGCGCCTCTCAAGAACCGAGACTTCGTGCTGCAGCGGTCGTGGCTGGATACCGGCTGCGAGAAGATGATCCTCAATCACTCCGTGTACCACAAGGACTTTCCCCCAAGGAAGGGATATGTTAGGTAACTTATATAACTTATAAACTGATGATGTGACCGAAGGAGGTAAGCACACAAAGCTTAGAAGGAACTGGCTCTCAAGTGAAGCTGCCGGAACACATCAATAGGTGTTAAGCGATAGATCTTCAACTTGAGGATGGGAGCCAGCCAGGTGGGTGCTACAAAGTACCCTACCACCGTGCTATGGTTTCCTCACGATGTTTCCGTCACAGCGGCGTCTAACGTCACTACCACTGAGGTATCATTGCCTTAAAAAAATATTGGTCATCACCGTCAACTTTAGGCGTTAAACCTGAATTCCGAACTGGTGGTGACTTCAGTAGCTTTGATCTTTATAAGTACAGTCTTAGTCCCTAACCTGTATAAATGGCTTTGACTTTAACTTGCTTGAAATTCCTCGCATCCATTCTCCTTCTACAACCTTCTTGAGATCGTTAGTTTAATGAACTGGGTGGAGATTGGCCGAGGTGTCTATTAATACGTGGAGGTCGTTGGCTCTATCGTTAATTCGTTTTTGTAAGTTGTTAATACTGTAATGCCATTGTATATTTAAAATGATACCTAGAAATGGATGATAGGCAGGCAGTCCATTTGTGAAACCTAAAAAATACAAAAGTAAAGTATGAAAATTACATTTTTGTTGGAGATAGAGGTTTCCTTATATCGTTTCGTGGTATAATATAAAGCTTAGTATTTAATTAATAACCGATATTAAATGTACAAAGTAGAGTGAAGCCCCTCCAATATTCAATAGGCTAATAAAACCATTTACGAATTCCGAAAACTCAACATATTGAAGTAAGAAAGCTCCTGTAAAGCGTTTTATGCTAGGACCTTACAATTTTCAGAGCTCTCAATTGACCGGCTTGTTAATCTTAATTAGATTTGTATTCTACGAGCTCTTTAGGCGAAAATTCCGGTGGAGTAATTTCATAATGAAATTAAATAGCATAACACCTTGCTTGTGGTAAATTAATTTATTTTAATTTGTTAAATGGAAAGGTGAGTTTGTTTTAGATAGTCGAGTCTCTACATTAGTCTTTGATACATTGAAATAATGTAATTATCTTTAATATGGAAGGATACTCATATAGGTAACGATATATTTAACTTCTTCTATATCAAATACAGTACCTTTACGATATTTAATTACATTTACATTGTCAATAATATGTCAAATAAAATTGGAGGCTCTATCGCGTAAGCAAATATAAATTAACATAAGTTAATTCGCCTCTGTTCTGGAATTCAGTTAAAATTACGCCTAGAATTTCCCTTGTTTTCTTACTCGTACAATATTATTTCAGCATCATGTACCAAATACATAGAATTTGCCATCTAAATGTTTTTTTTCCTTTTTATATTTCAAAATTATTTTAGTTCTCTCAAGTGTTACCAAAATAAAATTCGCTATTCTTAAAAATTACTGTCATTATATCAGAAAATAAAGTAATAAAGACCTCTCAAGTATACTAAAATGTACTTATTTAATGGAATGAGAAATGTACGTACACGCTGTCCAAGATAATTTATAGCATAGAGTACCACAAACAAAATATCCACAAAATGATAAACAATAAACTCCTTCAAAAAATATAAGGTAAACCGAGGGCTCAAGAAGCTCTGCGTTAGTCTCTCATTATACAACATATTATAGATCAACGCAGAGTTTAAGCTACTGATCATGGAACCATGATATCTGGTCATCATCATCATATTCAGCCCAAGATTGTCCACTGCTGAGCATAGGCCTCCCCCATTGATTTCCACAACGAACGGTTTTAGGCCGCTTGCATCCAGCGGCTCTCAGCGGCTGGATGCAAGCGGCATTTGGAGGACAGTTTCTTCTTATATCGTAGGGTAAAGAAAAGGTAAGAGATGAAAAAAATCCATGATTAATAGTTATTCCTGCTATTCGGAGTGGCGTCAAAACAACAAATCAAAGATTATAAAAATCGGTCCAGCCGATCTTCGAGTTATAAATGGTGTAACTAACCCAACATTGTTTTATATATAGATAATTGAATTAAACACTGATTCCATAAAGCCAACAGCAAGCTTTTTAAGTCTAGTAACAGTAGTGGGCGCAAAGTGGCATCGACTCATTACAGTATTTGCACAATTTGCGGCCACTTCATCGATAAGATAAGATACCGCGCGCGTCAATCCGTGACCAAATGATGACCTTCGTATCTCTATTATACAGGCCCTCTAAAAAGGCCGCTCAAGCAATATTGCTAATGCAATTCATTTTTTGAATTCTCAACAGATCCTTCTTATTACAATATGTTTATGTAAAATAGGCACTACAAATAGTCACATATATACCTACAATTTAATTCATTAAAAGATTTGGTATTGATGAATCTGTAAATTCGAAAAAATTAATTCTTCCTTTTTAGGGGACCTGTATAATAGAGATACGACGGTCATCATTTGGTAATCTTGAAGTTCAACGTCAAATTCAAAGCTATTTCAGTTTAGGCCCTAGGAGAGCCATTATCAATGTCGAAACTATACTTACTGTAGTTACTTTTGTTCGTCAAGTTGATGTTTTTATTAAGGGATAGCTCCTAAATAACAGTTGATTTTTAATTATTTATTAAAGTGTGGTTACCACTTTCGACCACATCACCACTTACTTTAGTGAGATTCTGGTTAAATACAAGCTTAAGGGAAAGAGATGCGACAAACATAATCTTTTTTTTTCAATTGATTTATTATTTATCCCAGAATATTGATTCAGATTGAACTTTGAAGACGAATCCAATTTTTTTTTTAAAGATTGGGTAAATTCAGCCTGTATATCCACGCCACGGGTATTAACGTCTGTGGAATAGCAGTGACGATGTCGTGCGTCATACATCCCTCTTGATATGATGGTGTAATGGTTCAAATTAGATACTGCGTTGAGTACTTTGAGTCTCTTGTATTAGGAACCCTCGTATACTCGTTTTTGGTACTTATGTACGTAGCTTTATTAGGACTGTTTAATTCTTTATAAAAAGGCAAAGACAAAATAGTTAAGTACCATTTTATCTTCTGTTTGTTAATAGTTTTTTGGAACAAAATTCCTTTTCGGAGCTCGCGGATAAGGGAAACGAAAAAGCATTATTTACATGTGTGTGTGTGAATTACAATTCACACGCATACGCGCCTGTGTCTTTTATAATAAACGACAGACGTGACGTCACCAATTATGCCCCCTTCATGCGACTTTCTCGGAGGTTAAAGAATAAAAAAAAAAACAAAAAAAATATGAGAAAATTATGAATATGGACATTATCACTTTCGCAGGATTTTTCTGGTTTACTCCTAACGAGTATCTTAATATCTTATTTACAGAGCAATATCCCTCCTGACTGGGTTCGTGGTCCGTACCCGGGACGGTGCCGGCAGCTGGCTGGGCTACGTGTCCCGCTCCGACCCTCGAGGGGCATTACCTGCTTGGCTGGTCAATAGGTATGTATTACAAAGAAGAAGAAAGAAAGAAAGATAAAGTTACAACTATTTCGGTCGAGATCTACTACTGACTAGTACTACATACTGCTTAGTTAGACTTGACTTAAATTCTAACCTAATAAGTAATAGGTACGTGAGATGATTTAATGAACGTCGAGTAAAACCCAGATTTTAAATATATATAGCGTCACTTTCTAATGTCATGTAACAAAAAGAGACGCGCTATCATAAAACCTGGGTATAAAATATTTTTTTATGATGCTGTTACTGTTTAATTTCTTAATGTATTGCCAGCAACAAATTACCTTCCAACAGCTATACATAGAGTTTGCGCCACCAAAGAAGTCCCGTCGAATTAATGAAAATCGATCTTATTTCTACTGCGATAGAGGTGGACCTTCGGGACTTTAGTGGAGCATAATACATATTTTTGCATACAAATTGCCGTGTTTTCAGCAATAATTGTTTCTATATCTTAGAGATGGACTACTGTAGGCGAATATTACTACGTAAATCGTCTAGTTTTTAGTCATGGGATCTTTCAATGTATTTGTAGCGTATATATAGATACACGTTCATAATGCACTTAGCAGTGGGGACAGTGCTCGAAGAAACGGTATGGGTTGCCGTTTACATGACCTTCATTCTTCCATGGATTTTAATCATCCAATTAGTAACGTACTTTGAAGTCACTGATGGAGTCTATGGAGGAGAGTAATTGATGTAGTAGATAATGCAGAATTTAAAGATCAGTTGGAACTTCTTTCTACAATATAACCTTTCTTCCTACTTTCAGCTCTAAATTATTGCCATATATAACTCGGTATTGACGTGAGATTGACTATTGGAATTTAAAAGAAAACAGCGCTGTCAGTAATTTAAGTTACACATCGATGAACATGCAATTAATTCGTAAATTGAATGGTAGAGACACCTCGTTTCCACATTCAATCGGAATAGTATCGTTTTACGTCAATAATCATATTGAAACTAATCATAGTTGGGGTCAGCAGCCAAGACACACATGATTGAGCTCGAAAGAGCACAACGGGCAGTACTCAAAGTTCTTCTTTACTTACCATTCCGACATCCAACACAATCATTGTATGAAAAAGCTGAAGTTCTCACTGTGAGGAAGTTGTTTGTCTATCAGTGTATACGTAAATACCATAAGTGCACTGTACCCCTACTAAAGCCATCTGGTAAAAGACTAGATAAATGTCCAGTTCCCAGAGTTAACAGTAAATTTGCCCAACAACACTATTGTAATGTTGCACCTAGGCTATATAACAAACTTAATCTAATACATAAAACCAAAAGTCTATCCAATTACCAAATTAAAAATAAAATTAAACTATGGCTTAAAGAACAAGACTACAACGATATAGAAAAAGTATTGCTAATATATAATAGAATCGAAGCTGCAAACATCATAAACACAAACACAAACACACACACACACACACACACACACAAAACATTACGCACAACACATTACACACACACACACACACATTCATATTTTTCTATTGTACCTAGCTAATAATAATGTATTTTCGAATAAGATGTAACAATTTTGCTTCACTATTTATTGGGGAGGAACTGATTACCAATATACAGCTAACGCTAGTTTGGTATTCAGGGCTTGTATTCACTGTAAACACCTTGTTGTTACAATAAAGATTATTATTATTATAGATTATTATTATATAATATAGATGGGCTAAAAAATCTCAGTAAAGTTGATATAGAGATAAGTACTTAGCTACCACTATAGACGTAATATGCGCAAAGATTTAATTTATGTAAACATTCATCTATATATGTAATAAAACAGTAGACTTCGGTGTGTCTGTACATTAAAGAAGAGTCATAGAACTTAAATCAGTGATTTTATAATTATTTTCTGTCTGTCTGTTTGTACACGCACATTTCCGGAACCACTGAATGTGTAAAACTGTAAGGGTTGCCTTCCCCTAATTGTATAATAAAAAATATAGGACTAGTCTCTTGTAAATCATGGACGTCCTAGCGCTGAGTAATTACTTTTTGATTTCAAATTAGAGATGGGATGAAATAGATGAGATGAACTACGGGATTTCTGAGAACGCCTCCCTGATTACTTTTTGATGTTAATGTAACATTGCATTTATTTAAACTGTGATCTTGAAAACGAAAACTACTCACTCAAATACAAACTATAATGTATAGAAAATATGCAATGATAGGCATGGTTCCCAACAGGCTGGCAGCGTTCCCTTCTAGAATGGCCACTAATGCGTAAGCGGAAAAAGCTCCCAGCCCGTCGGTCTCTCGTAGCCTCGATGAGAACAAATAATTCAGACAAGCGTATTTTTTGAATTTGGATTTTTTATTGTACAAAAAAAAACCTACACTCTTTCCAGTTTCGCAGCATCCAAAATCAGCCTTTATAATTATTATTTTGTCTATAGGATACGACGTAAGATATGACAAATGTGACATTACATGTTATATTTCTAACTATAATATATTGTTAACTGTAGGGTAACAGCACAGCTGGCTCCTCGCCTGGTGCAGCAGCTGCACGCGGCGGCGCGCCGGTACCCGGGCTGGAAGGCGCTCACCGACCTGCCCTACCACAAGCCCTGGAGGCACCCCGAACAGGTCCCGCCTTATAGGATCTCGCTTGATGATGTAAGTATGGAATGAACAATGGACTCACGAAAATAATTATGTTAGGTATACACACATACTTCTAGAAATACACTGTCAAGAGCGCTCATTTTTCAAAATGGCTAGTTTAAGATTTTGATGTTTGTTATTGTTGCGTAACATTCTATTAAATACATATTGTTATTTAGATAGATAGATAACGCTTTATTGTTACACCACAATTGATCGGAGAAGTATTAATTAATAATATAGTGATAATTATGCGGAGGGAACCCGTAGACTCCTACAATTTGGTCGAAACGTGTTAAGGCGTATGGGTTTGATTGGAAGTCTAACAATGTTGGAAAAATAGACGGATATAACGTACAAAAACACACCTTAAATATGGTCACGACAAAGAAAAAGATTTGGGTGATTAGAAATATTTATCTGTAAACCGCCATAGGATTAAGTATCATCATTTAAGGTACAAGTAATTAATCCGTTTAAAATATACGTATTTATAATAGTCAGTGTAGCGTCATGTATCGACCACATAAGAAGGAACTTTGACTACCCGTGGATATTAAGAAATAAAGAAATAAGCGATGTAGAAACATCGCGCTATCCAAGATTCCTGACCACTCAGTACACAGGTATACGAGTTGTTATGCCAATATCAACGGTTGGACCGCGGTCCCTAGACACGATGACCTAGCTTGTCGGAAGATCTTTCCTTTTCAATGGAGTCTACCACCTGGCTACTCTATACTCAGTATAGAAATACCGTCACAGAAGCGGTATTAATGCATAAACATCGACAAACCACAGAAATGTGTTGCGTAAACATAGCTTTGTAAATACTTATGTACAAACTTCTCGTGAAGTTTGTCCAAGTTATCGATTGTTACTTTGAGACACGTTGGCGTTTGATGTGATGGAATATTCTGGACATTACGTAGCAACAATACGTCTATTTAGATCTGATGAACTATATTCAATTTAACTAATAGGTACATTTTAATATATAGTACCTATATTGACGGGCCGGTTGGCGTGGTTGGTAAGATACCCTATCTATCACGCCACAGGTCGTGGGTTCGATTCCCACTCAGGACAAACATTTGTGTGCATGAACATGTCTGTTTGTCCTGTGTCTGGTTGTAATTATCTGTATATGTATGTATTTACAAAAGAAAAGTACTATATGTAGTATATCAGCTATCTGGCTTCCATAGTACAAGCTCTGCTTAGTTTGGGGTCAGATGGCCGTGTGTGAGGAATAATGTCCCAGAATATTTATTATTTATTTATATTAACGTTTTTAGGTACTTTTATGAAAAAAGTTAATAAAACCTGTATGATCTCTTGTAAGACCGTACACTCTTTTAAGTTTTTGTTGGATAGAATTGAAATACTGTATTTTGTAAGAATTGAATAAATAAATATTCTGGGACATTATTCCTCACACACAATTGAATATACTGTCCGAAAAAGATATCTAAATTAAATGAGTTTAATGGGATGAATGAATATGACCAATTGATAGGTAACGAGCACACGCGTCGTACTTGACTACTAAACATGTACTTTGTGTAGAGATGGAAACCTACCACTTGTTCGGTAGAGAGCACATGCGGCGTGCTACCAAACCGAACGAACATGAACTGAAATCATTATTAATGCAACCGCCGCGTGTGTCGCGTAAAAATGCTGACTTAAAAGAATGTACGGTCGCACCGTACAAAACCAATCAATATCCGTATATCGTTGTAAAATGGTTAAGCAAACATCATATTGATTTTAAAGACTTAAAGTGTAATTATCTATATAGGTATGTATGTATTTACAAAAGAAAATTAGTATATCAGTTATCTGGCTTCCATAGTACAAGCTCTGCTTAGTTTGGGGTCAGATGGCCGTGTGTGAACCGTTATTTCGAATTCCACGGCTGCCATTTTGATTTTGTAAAAAGAAAACCTAGCTTAACATATCATTGCACGACTTAGATGAGTCGACAACTCATGAATTAAAATCCATCCAGTCAAAGAATTCCACATATAAAGAAACACGTGAAAAAATAACTGTCTTGCTATCGTGTAGTAGGGTAATAAAAGTAAGTTTGGTAGTACCTTGAATTCATATTGAAAGTACGTTTTCCTAAAGATTTTCCACACATTCCTGTGATCTCGGTTTGAAAATTAGATTATTGCATTCTATTACGACTTTAATGTAGGTACCTACTTGAATTTTTCTAAAGGGAATAGACCCCTGAAAGGGTCGCATCAGAAGCCCCGTTAAATACATCGCCAGAGCTCATCGGGGTGGGGGGAAGGGTCGGTAACGCGTGAGTGATACCCCTGGTATTGCAAACATTCATAGACTATGGTAACCGCTTACCATCAGGCGGGCCGTATGCTTGTTTGCCGACAATGTTGTATAAAAAAAAACTTTTAATTAAAATATTTTTTCATTAGCTGTCACTCTGTCATTAGTATGTCACTCTGCGGCCCATAAAATGTATCTTTTAAAAAATACCTCGATACGTAGCTGCGTGAAATAAGAACAAACCAACAATCGCAACCTTCGCATTTATAATATTAGGTATATTAGGGTAAATAGTTTATAGATTAGTTGATAGATAGATAAATAATGAGTAAAAAACAAACAAAAAAAGGACACGATTATTTATTTTATGTAAAATTAGAATAAATAAATATTTACATCGTAAAGTATTTCGATAAGGTTTTATTATATTTTGTCTTGATAGCTGTTACTATGTATGTAAATGTTACATTACACGTTTTTTGGAAGAGGGTCGTGTGATATTAATTACCCTATCTTAATATTTATAAATCTCCTGTCACGATGTTTGTCCGCGATGGATTCCTAAACTACTTAACCGATTTTAAATAAAATTGGCACACCGTGAGCAGTCTGGTCCAACTTGAGACATAGGATAAACGGCTGGACCGATTTGGATGAAATTTTGTGTATGAGTTGGACAGGACAACGTCTGTTGGGACAGCTAGTCTTAATATATATAAATCTCCTGTCACGATGTTTGTCCGCCATGGATTCCTAAACTACTTAACCGATTTTAAATTAAATTGGCACACCGTGAGCAGTCAGGTCCAACTTGAGACATAGGATAAACGGCTGGACCGATTTGGATGAAATTTTGTGTATGAGTTGGACAGGACAACGTCTGTTGGGACGGCTAGTCTTAATATATATAAATCTCCTGTCACGATGTTTGTCCGCGATGGATTCCTAAACTACTTAACCGATTTTAAATTAAATTGGCACACCGTGAGCAGTCTGGTCCAACTTGAGAGATAGGATAAACGGCTGGACCGATTTGGATGAAATTTTGTGTATGAGTTGGACAGGACAACGTCTGTCGGGACAGCTAGTCCTACTATATAATAATATTAAAAATTAGCTATGTAGGCTCGGTTCTCGAAGTTGTTGACTCGTACGTCTACCTAGGACAAACAGACTAACTAGGCAAGTCCAACTTCGAGAAAGAGGTCAATCGCCGAATACAACTCGGTTGGGTAGCGTTCGGGAAACTACGAAATGTCTTCTCGTCCAAAATACCTCAGTGCCTTAAGACGAAAGTCTACAACCAGTGTGTGTTACCAGTGATGACATATAGCACAGAGACGTGGTCTCTCACTGTGGGCTTCATAAAGCAGCTCAAAGTCGCTCAACGAGCCATGGAGAGGGCTATGCTCAGGGTTTCTCTACGCGATCGAATCGGAAATGAGGAGATCCGTAGACGAACTAGGGTAACCGACATAGCCCAGCGGATTGGCAAGTTGAAGTGGCAACGGGCAGGCCACATAGTGCGCAGAACGGATGGCCGATGGGGCGAAGAGTTCTGGAGTGGAGACCACGGACCGGCAAGCGCAGCGTAGGACGTCCGCTTACAAGGTGGACAGATGACCTTGTAAATGTCGTTGGAAAACGCTGGATCCAGGCCGCCCAAGACCGGTCCTATTGGAAATCATTAGGGGAGGCCTATGTCCAGCTGTGGACGTCTTGCGGCTGAGATGATGATGATGATGATGATGTAGGTAAAACCGAGGAGCGCAAACTAGTAATAAAATATTTTTTCGCCACGGATTAAACGCCAATTTATATTGTTACATTTGATAATATAAGATTAGTTAACTACACACTTTCAATAAAGGAATCAAAGTCAAAGCCATATTAGACCGTGGGAACCCTCGTAGGTATCCACCATTCTAGGTATGAACGTCGAATCTACTAAAGTTACCATCAGTTCAGAAGTCAGCTTCTAACTGGAAAGAACCAGCAAGAAATCTAGCAAGGTTAAAGTATTTTTGGGACAGTCTGACTATGTTGACTATTTTTAAAACAATATTATAAGCAAAAACATAAAATAATTTTTAATTTTAATATTTTTTCCATAAACTGCATCACCCTAACAGGGATCATGTACTGTACTGTGTTTTATATAATTTGTACTTACGTCGTTTACGTCTTAATTGTTTGAAGATTCTTTTTAATATGTACCTCATCATCATCAGTCTTTTTGCGCCACTGCTGGACATAGGTCTCTCTTGAAATGCACCACTCCTTCCAGTTCCTTTCCATTCACATCCATCAGTCCTGCCACGTTTTTGATGTCGTCAGTCCATCGGGTCATTAGGCTTGTCAAGAGGCGGTCTCTACTCCAAGATCATCAGATCTTCTATAGACGCAACGGGTCCATTGCCACTTCACCTTCGTTGAACTATTTCGGTTACTTTGGTGTACTTTGTCGGATCACCTCAGCTCGCTGAGTGACTATTACCCATTATATATCAACTACATAATGTCACGACTTATTTACAATAACTTATGTATTAATTTTCTGTTTCCAGTGCATAGACCCAGACGCCCCTCCACCGCCACCAGAACCAAAACCAGACACATCAAAATCAAAACTCGAAGTGCCACACCCTAGGGAAGTAGAATGCCACAGCGTGGAAGACTTGGGAGACATATCATCAGAATTTAGCGTGGAAGTAGACGAAGATCCGCCTGAGTTGACCCACGACCCTAAAAAGAGGGGAAAGTTTTATAAGCTGGTGAAATCGATGAAGAATCGGAGGAAAAGCGTTCAAGTAGCAAAGAGTGCTGATAATCTTAGTGATGCAAAACCGCTAGAGGAAAAGTCGGAGAAAAAGAAGGGTTTTAAATTTCACCGTAGGTTTAGTTTGAGTAGGGGGAGGGAGGATTGAGTTAAATGAATTGTGAATAAAAAAATAATTGTCTATGAGTTTTATTGTTGATATTGTTGTTTTATTGGTATATTAATAGCTGGACAGATAAAGAGAACAAAATAACGTTTTTATCTATGTATAAAAATCAATGTCTGTATGTCTGTTTGTTTATTCATATCGACTGCAAATAAAATTTGGTGACACACCTAGTGCACACGTCCGCGATGGTTTCTGGCAAAGAGGCATAGCAATAAACGCCAGGGGTTACCAATTTTTAAATAATGACTCCCAGAAAATGTTACAATCGTTCAAAAACGCATCAACCAGTTAACACATTTGTCAAAGTTATAAAAATCTTACAAGAAAGATTACGCCAAGTAGGCCAAATATTGATGTTATCTCTATGATGTTGATGTACCTATGTAGTAACTTAAACATTTTTGTATATATGACGTCTCTCATCAAGTCATAAAAGTTGCTAAATATTTTGATGACATTAAATAATTTTAAATAGAGAGAAATGTTCAAATGAAGCTATTTAAATAGGCTTCATTTTGTTAAACGTAAAGGGATTCTAATTTGCATTTGTTGGTATATCGATACAGTACTAACTTTATTCTTCGCTAGCTCATCATTAAGGGACGCTCTTGACACGTATCGATATAAATTTAATTACAATAAAAGCGTTTCAAACATATCTACTTCAGTTAAAATGGTTCTATAGCTGTAATAAAATATATATATATATCAAAAATAAACGTAAGATTTTTCCTGTTGTAACTGTGAGATTTATGTAAGTAACTACTTAATAAAATACTTGATATCGTCGTAATGAAAAGATTTATTACATAATCTTTACAAATAACATGATTATTACTGCAACTCGGGAAAAAATCAAAAAGAAACAGCAAGGCATATTAAGTGTTGGATAATAATTGTAATATACAAGATGATGTCATATAAAGAGTGTATAAACGTTCTTTAGAAGGCTGCAACCGTGTTTGTATTTAAATTTTATATGGACGAATGAAGATCCATTAGTGTTCCTCCAGGGACTCATATACAAATAATATAACTTCGCATAATTCTTCTAATATTATTTCACAAATACATACTTTGTTTGACATGTAAGCGGTGATAAGGTAGCTCTTATAAATTAAGATGTTACCAAGAGAGAATGTTAGATGTTATAGAATTCTTAACATGTAAATAGACGTAAGTTGTTGAAGTAGTTACCTTTGTCTTGTATTTTGCTTTACTTGGATCTTGAAATATACGCTGACGTATATAATGCATTAAACTGTCATGAATTATGAATATCTTTTTCTTATAACCTGTTATATGTGATTAATTTTGAACACGTAAATAAAATATTATACAAATGAATATACTTTTTATTTTATTTAATCTTGTAGCTAAATAAAATGACATACATACTTAAAAAATGTTAATTAAAAAGAATTGGAAGGTTATTTTATAATGTCAAATTAGTTTTGTATGACTCTTTTATACAGCTTTTATTGAGTTTTTATTCAACATGTTTGCTATGACGATGTTGGTCGACAGAAAAAGTTAATAGCCAACAAGAAAGAAATAGATTTTAAATCACGTTACAATAGCAACTAACTTTTTTAGACGAAATCGAGAGAATTCTGATTTATATGAAAAGATTAAGTATACAATGTTGATTATTTTTTTGTATTGTGATAGCAGATTAGATTTTTTGCGACGTATTTGTCAAGTTCAAGGTGTTCAACAGTATATATATGGTTACTTAGCATTGTTAAAAATAATAAAAAAGTAAACGATAAACTATGCCTGTGATTGATAGATACATTTATTTTAGAGATACTAATTTTTAATATTTTTTTTGTTAAAATTTGAACTTGTTCAGGTTATTATTTTTTATTTATTTTTCTTGTTGTTTTTTTTCATCTTTTGTGTTTATGTGTTCTTTAAAAAATGTTAAAAATTTAATGGAAAAAGCCAACATTGTCAGATTGTCCAAAAAAGATGTAACCTTGCTGAGTTTCTTGCCGGTTCTTCTCAGTTGAAGGCGACTTCCGAATCGGTGGTAACTTCAGTAGTTTCGACGTTCATAAGTGCCCTCTTAGGGCCTAAACTGAATAAATGGCTTTGACTTTGATACCAGTACCTGACTTGTTACCAAACGATAGATGGTAGAACTACTTGTGTTTTAATTGATAGTTATTCAGCTAAAAGTGATTAAAGAGTTCGATAAGCTACAGATGGAATGACATGATGGTTTATTTTTTAATTAAAATTTCGACATGGTCTTTAACTGTATTGATTACACAAATTTTCCGCAACAAATTTTTAAGTTGTAGTAAAAAAGAAATAGCCGGGTTATGAATATATTCCTAGTAATTTAGGTATTGATGATTGAATAGAAAACTGTTTGTAAATGGTATTCCCTGCTAGAAGAGCTTGAAGCTCTAGTGAAGAAAAACATCGCGAGGAAACCATAGCACGGTGGCAGGATACTTTATACGTGTCTGGCTGCTTACCACCATCAAGTTGAAAATCTGCCGCCAAACAACTACCGGTGTGTTCCGGCAGCTTTACTTGAGAGTCAGTTCCTTCTAGGCTATGTGTGCTTACCACCTTCGGCCGCATCATGAACCATGGTGAGTATGTGGTCAAAACAGACCTATAGGTGGTACATATTAAAAAAATACTTTTTTTTTGTTTTTTTTTCGCTCGAATTGTGGTCATAAAAAGGTCTTAAATGTAAAGGTCTTGCACTATGCATATGCAAATGAACGCGCGTCCCAAAATTACATATAAAAATAGATAGTATTTCAAATAAAATGTACCGATGTTTAATATTAAATTACTATGTATACAGTATGTTTAATGTTTATATTACATAATATTTTCCCATATTCTCGAATACGTTTATGATGTGTGTCTTCACGATTTTACTATTAAATTCATAGGTGCAGTTATTTTTTTCACTTTTATATCATAAAGATGGCTGTCGAACGTAATTTAACATTTTTAAAAGTGAAAATATGACAGCTCTTAATTACCATAGGCTTTTTTATATACTATCTTATTTTTATAAACGAAATACCTTACTAGGTATATTACTAATTTAATAACCAATAAGGTTATCCATTTAATTTACTTATAGTTAATGAATCTAATATAATTTGTGTATTTTTGGTGGACAATTGGTACCTAATCTATTTTTTTTTTGCTATCAAATAAGCTCATAATTCATGTTAGTTAAATAATCAATAAGTTAGTAACTTATTATTGTTTATTTTTTGTGTACAATATACTTGTATATTAAATCATAAAGAAAATAGATTTTTTTCTTAGGTCTGTCAATAAATTACAAGCATTTGACCTACTTAGTATAAACTTAAGTCATTCAGATTCCATAGAAGTTTTTGTATTCTGCCCATGGCGATTTTCAATAAACCACTATTAAGATAATATTTTATTACAAGGATACCTATAAATCTGTTAAATATATAGCTCCTATCAAAATTCGTTTACTTACCTACATATAACCTTCTTTTCTGACATCCAATTACTTACATACTAACAATATGTACATTATTATTGTTTGTATGTATGTAAATATTATTTAATGAATATATCACGCGTTGTATGCTAACTGTTAGACAAATGTATTAATATTCAGTCATGTTACTGTTCGATTTGTTGAGCCAATTAGATATATAATAATATACGTACATAATGGTAAACGTACATAATTCTAACTAATATTATAAATGCGAAAGTGAGTTTGTTTGTTTAATTGTTTGTTACCTTTTCACGCTTAAACCGCTGAACCTAGATAGCCTATGGTATGGAAGAACATAGGCTACTTTTTATCCCGGGAAAACATAAGATCCCTGAGGCACGCGGGTGAAACCGCGGGGCGGAATCTAGTGGTAAATAACTTGCCGTGTAGTTTTATTAATTTTCTGTTCAAAGTCAGTTTTATCTAGGACAATCTAGGTTGACCTCACGTCTGTTTGGTTTGTAACTGTCAGATAGCCTAACGAGTAACGTCCTAAACCATCCTACTTGAAGTGTTTACTGGGTTTGTATGTTGTTCTCATAATTTATCGTTACTGTAGCTATTTTGTAGTAGCCAAAAGTCTAAAGAGCACTTTTATTTATTAAATGATTAGGTAAATCCGCGGATAGTAGGATATTTTATCGGATTCACTATATTTTGGACTTAGCTTTCCTTTTTTGAGGTCCCCAGTTTAAGAACCTTCACAGTTCCTGATCTACTATGGACCAATTAATCAATTAAAAAAGTATGGTAAAAATATGAAAAAAAAATCATGGGTGAATGCCGGCTGATGAAGAAAATGTACAGGCATATCTAGGCGTGGCTGGAATAGAGCAATTGATAGCGCGTGTTGTTGGAAGGACGCTGCGAGCCAAAGATGAGTAACTTCCGAAGTGATTTTTCACAACACGAGGGCCTTATGCTATTTCGGCCGAGACTTGTAATTACTTCTCTCTAAATTGCGATGAATAATAATCAAATTCAAGAAAATAAATAAAAAACTTTTTATTCGCTCCAATTCGACCACACGGTCTTCCTTTTTCTTTTTAAATCTTTTGTAAATAAATGCGCAAATAGGCAGTATGTGTACTGTCTGTATAATAATAAATATCGAATACCTATTTTATGTTAGTGTGTAAAAACTTCGGTAGCACTTCAAGAATAATAAAAACATAAAAACCGTCCAGCAATTTCTATGTCGGCTAGCGTGTTATTTGTTGCGTACACTAAACCATAGATGACGTAATGTATTTTTTTTAAATCAAGCAATTTCCGAGTTTGGGGGAAAAAAAATTGTATGTCGCGATTAGTGAATATTTCCGAAAACCTTAAAATAAAAGCCAGCTACTCAGAAGTATTATATTACCTATCTGGGTATTTTATGCAAATCAATTTAATATTATTAGCTTTCTGTCTTATAATTTATATCTATTAGGTACAGCGTCAAGCAAATTTTATATACAGGTTGTATTTTTCAAGTGGACGTGTATTGCCACATTCTAAACTATAAGGAATAGCGAAAAATACTCAAAGGAGTCTCGAGCCCGATTTTAATAAAAACTAAAACTGTATTATTGGATTTTTGAAAAATCAATATTACTAGCCAGGAATCGAACCCGTTGATTTTGAAATATTAATAGATTTGTCTTTATCTCCAGTATGAATTTTGAAAATATGAATCCATTTATTAAAATTAAACATTTTTCTTTAATTTGCCGGATATCATTACTTCCCAGAAATTGAACCGTATTAGCAACACTATCGGATGTAAAAACACAGTGTGTATTTTATTTCATAATCAACGGGTTCGAATCCTGGCTAGGAATATTGATTTTTAAAAAATCCAATGATGCAGTTTTAGTTTTTTATCAAAATCGGGCTCGAGACTCCTTTGAGTATTTTTCGCTATTCCTTATAGTTTAGGATTTGGTCATCCACGCCCACTTGAAACAATTCACCCTGTGTTATATAGATTGTATTTTATATTAATGTTGTGAATAAATTAATTATACAGGCAATTTATAATGACAATACACGTCTTTTATAGTAGTATAAAAAAAAATGATATTTGGATTTTATAAACCACGAATTTAATATTAATCGGCTATTAATTTTTATAATTTTTTTATACTACTAGGTGGCAAACAAGCTTACGGCCCACCTGATGGTAAGCCGTTACCGTAGCCTATAGACGCTCATAATACCACCGGCAAAGAAAATACAATATAATATTTTCCCTGTCAGGGGCATCAATTTATTTTTAATTACGATTTATTTTTAATTTCATACGTTTATTTTTAAATTAGTTTTATTTTATTTTTTTATATTCGGTAGGCTTGTATTTGTTGAATCTCAGTATAAGAATTAACTTGGCAAAGGGTGGAAAGCACATACACTGGCTCTAAGTGTAGCTCCCAGACCTCACCGTGATATCTTTGAAAATTAAAATGAATAAAAATCCGAAGTATTAAGTATTAAAATTAATTCAAAAAATTACATAAATAAACAATATAATTATTTGCTATAAAAAGTTGCCATATCAGAAAATTGCTCAAATATTTGTATAGGGGTATGTATGAGGCATTTATTAAGGCTAATAGCTAATGAAGGTAATGTTGGAAAAAGCCTGGCGTGTGAAATCCAATCGATTTATGTAGATTGCTTTTCAGCAAGAACCTCGTATGGCTAGTGACCTTCGTATCGCGATGGCGAACTAATGCCTGTTCAAATTTATTTTATTTATAATATTACGAACGCACCCTGCGCACGTCTACACAACATATTAAATTCTCTCGAGGTGGCTAGGTGTTGTGTCCATGCTAATTGACATAAAAAGTAAGTGTTCGATTTTTGAAAAGTGAGGTTCATTTTGAATAAAAAAATTCCCGCTGTTATTAAATTAAGTATTTTTTTTTAATTTATGTACCTAGTGAATTCAAAGTGAAGTGAAGTGAATATTATTCAAATTTGTCAAAAGTACTTACCATGCTAAAGTTTGGAAAGGAACCGGTAAGCTTATTTTTATTAACTACATCCATTAAATATTATGATTTGTAAGAAATAGATCAGACAGAACTATGGAACAACTTGTTATCGTTTTGGAAAAATCTGTTTTTTTTTTTATTATAAGTAAGAAGAATCAACAAGCACTGGAGTATTATAATGTAAGTATTCTGCTAGACTATGATTGCAAATGCAGCGACACGAAGGTACTTTCCTAATGCGAAAGTGTTTTAGTTAGTTTGTTCTTCTTTCACGGTACAACGGAGCATCTGAAGGCATTTTTGGCATAGAGATGTGTGACATACTTTGTTTATAGTTTGGCATAGACAGTGAGACTTGAAAGTGTTATTTTTTATTCAGCGAAAGCTAGTTAAGAATAGAAACAAATCTTTCAAGTTTAATTGTGGTTTTCTATTCGACGCTCATGTGAATAAATTAATTTAAATTCCTATTACTGAGTTAAATACCTGTTTGATCAACTAAGGTTTTTTGCATGTCCTAAATATAACACGACACGTGTTTATGGAACACGTTTGATGAATGAAACGGATTATAAATATTGTTTAGGTAGATCATTTAAATAAGTAATCGTAAATGTAATAGAAATAGTTATATCTGATAAATAATATAAGTAAGTAATAAGCTTTGTGAATGATTACCTAAGCACGAGTATATGGGATAGTGGGGCATAAGATATCTACCCTTTCTTTTATATCTAGAGTTATCTGGGCTTGAGGAACTTTCGGCTAATTTTGAAGATATAAGAAAAAAGTAGTTTGTTGAAAAAAGGCCTTATTTCGTATTTTATACATTGATTGTAAATATTTGTTGTAAATAATCAAATCAAATATAAATTTATATATATATATATTTCTATTTTCTATATATATATAATTATTATTATCTATTAGATAAGATTGTTTTTAGAAATTTTGATTTACTAGCGGACCACTTAATAAGATGATAGATTTGAATATCTTCAAAATTGTCTGAGAAACTACAAAAGAGGGCCTTAAAATTTTGCGCCCTCTTGTTTTACTTAAGGTTAAATTTAACATAAATTAGTTGACGAAACTTTACCAAGACAATTATTAGTCATAACAGAATTGATATTGTTAATAATTAGTGATATCAAATTAATTATTATATTTAAATAAAAGATTATAAATCACGGCGAGAGCTCCGCAGTACATTAACCCTGCGCCCGCGTGCTTGAAGTGTGCATGATTTCTATTAAAAATAATAAATAAATAGATAAATAAATATTATCATGAAGATAGACAAGATTCCAAATGCGATTGTAAAGTTTCGTCATTGTTTTTTTTTACTACATTGTCTGCAAATAAGCATACGGCCCGCCTGATGGTAAGCGGTTTCCGTAGCCTATGAACGCTTGCAACTCCAGGGGTAGCACTCGCGCGTTGCCGACCCTTCCCTCCCCCAATGAGCTCTGGCGACATTACTCACGCGCAGGAACACAACTATAAGTTATTTGGCTGCGATATTCTGTAAGGTGGAGGTACTTCCCCAGTCGAGCTGCTCTCTGAGCGACATATCGCTATGCTCTACCTCTCTAATAACAAAGACATCTATTTCCCAAGAGACATAGCTATACATTCATTGTTTTATTTAATTTAAAACATACACCAAAATACATACACGAACTTCTTTTACCATGAGTAAATGGGAATGATTATTTTCGGTTTTTTTTTCTGATGGTAAGTGTCTATAGACATTTATAGACATTACCTTAACAAAGACTAGAAGGCAATTGGCTCTTAAATGCTATTGCTGGAATACATTAGCAGGTGCTTGGCGACAGATATTCGGATGGTAGCAAGACAAACGAGAACTACAAAGTTCCCTACCACCGTCACCAACCATTGGTCAAGCTGTGGTGATTGGGGGATTTTGCTCCGACCTTGTTAAAGTCACATCGGGTGTACCACAGGGCTCAATAACTGGTCCTTTGCTGTATGTGGCGTACTTATGTGATATATCTCAAAGCCTTACACATGCCCGTTTCCTTATGTATGCAGATGATACTAAGTTTTATCTCAATCGCAACATATTATCGTCGTAATAGAATTAATGTAAACATTGGTAAATGTGCACTGCGTGAATGACTCACGCAGAAATCTAAACCAATTATTTATTCCTACAAAATTAATGATATGCCACTTGAAAAGATAAGTTGCGTACGTGACCTTGGTGTTTTACTTAACTCTAAATTAACTTTTTCTGAACATATTTCAACAACAACCAACAAGGCCTACAAAAATTTAGGATTTATACTTCGCGTTAGTCAACAATTTACTGATCTCCACTGTATCAAAATTTTATATTTCTCATACATACGTAGCATACTGGAGTACTGTAGTAATATTTGGAATCCACATTATATCGCTGCCATACAAGATATCGAACTATAAATCATCGAGTTACAATGAATCCTGTGATTGTCATAACTTACTTACTCTTGAAAATCGGCGCTGTCTTCTCCAAATGTTATTCTTACACGATGTTTGTCATGGTGTGGTGGATAGCCTGGAACTATCTGGGTTATTTTTAAAGTTGTGCGTTCCTAGTCGTCGAACTAGGCATACGCCTTTGTTCCATACCCCAATAGTCCGCACTAACTACGCTCATAACTCCATTGTTTGTCAAACGCTAAGGGCCTTTAACAAAAAGTTCTCAAATGCTGATTTATTTTTATCCTCAAAAGAATGCTTTAGAGGTGACATTCTAAATATTCTGGCTACAGGTTTGTAAGGTATAAAATAAAATAATATGTATATGTGTAAAATATTATAAAATAGTATGTATCATGGTCTGTAATAATTTGCAATGAATAGTTTTTCTTGTGTTAAAACTTGGTTTATATACATACAAGCACAAGTGCTGTATTGTGTAGTAACACTAATTTATTATAGATTCACTCTCACACACCCACACCCACACATACCTACCACACACCACACACTCACTTTCAAATTAGAATTATTTTTGTAATTAGTATTTACTTCTTTTTTCCTTTCTTCCGCTCTGGAAATATAAATGTTTAGCTAATATAAAGTAAATTAATTGGCATTATGTTCAATCTATAATATTAATTTTATAATTAAAAAAGTGCTGTGGATTTTGTATAATCACTAAAATAAAATAAAATTATGAAGACTTTTTCTTTTTGTCCAAAGAAATAATTTTATCAATTTGTGTAGGTAAAAACAGCTCAATTTTATTTCTCCTTTAGTTTAAATAATGCCTACAGTTCAAACATAGTTTTAATTACTTGAGATATTATGTGCCTTATTTTCTTGAAAAATCTATACAAGGTAACCAGTGCGCCGACTCTAGGTTGAATTTGGTTGCTATAGCAACAAAAAGTAGCCACAATAATTACCCGATGTAAAATTTTCAGTTAAAACATATTATATTTTGTAATAATGAACTTAAATTATTCCTAATAGAAATCAAAAGGTAGTGTCTACAATTATACTTCACAGTTAGTTGTGTAATGTGGGTAAAATATAATAAACTAAAGAAATAACTATATAGCTTAAACTACGTTTCTTATTTGCACGGATGTAAAAAAAAAGACGGATGCCTTCTTTCATAGAAACGGTGTGAAGCCACGCAACTCCTACACTTTCGTGTGCATACACGAGCTAACACTCACACTGATACACCAAGTCGGACAATCCGCCGCCATTACGCTCCGAGCCCCAGCGTCTCGTATATATAGTGTATTATCTATGCCCCAGCGCCCGTAAGTCTTGTTATGCGCAAGTAAAAATTGTGAAATATGCCGTCTTGTGTGGTGCGGTGGTGTAAAAACTTCACGAAAAAATACAATAAGTCCCAAGGATTAACCTTCCATGCGTAAGTAATGTTTTAAGTTAGAGATTCGTGATTATTTTTCATAATTACGTTTTGTTTTCTTTTGTATGAAATCGGAATGTCAAAGGCAGCAGTGTTACCAGTTTTTTTTCAGGAAAATTTCCCTAAAAATGGTTAATTGGGAAATCTGTATTTGTAGCATTTAATTAATGTAAATTTTACGTAAATAATTAAGTGAAAATAATTTACAGGTCATGTAAATAATGTAACTTAATGTGGATGTAATGTGATTCATGTAATGTAAATAATAAATTATTTTGGCAGTGTACTTATGTTGTAAATGATGTAAACTTAATATAAATGTAATATAAATAATTTACTTAGTGTAAATAATAAAAAAGTAATGCACTAATTGCAGTAATGTACTAGTGTGTTTTCATTTCAATTATTTTATCGTAGAAAGGAAGTAACTTCAATGAATGTAAAATCATTTATCTTTTTGCGATTAGAAAATACCAAAAAAATATTACTAATTAATATTAAGCTCGCCAAATTTAATAATAATGGTAATAATAATACGCCCCAGAGCAGTAGTCATAACCACAGACCCTCAATTGACGTCTCACCTCCTTAATAAAAGCCTTAAATGATAAAAGTGAAACCGTCACGTCATATGATGTACATTACCATGCAAACTTCCACCGAAAATTAGTTTGAACGAGATCTAATTAGCAGTTTTTTTTAATACGTCATGAATCGTAAACCGCAATTTACCTTTCATTCAATCAACTCAAATATAAAAAAAAAATTGGCAAAAAGCAAGGTTTTACAGCACAAATAAAGGAAAAATTCTAAAAAATTAAAAAAGTTGAAAATTAAAGGGTGTCAATACATACATAGTTACGCCAATTAATAAAGACCTCTGAGTTGTATCGGCGCTCATACGATATAGAGGTCTAGCTTAATTGGCACCTACCTCAAATAAGGTAAATAAATAAAATTGTGCATTTCCATGGATGGACGAACAATGGACGAAGTTTGTACGGAACCCTCGGTGCGCGAGTCTGACTCGCACTTGGCCGGTTTTTTTTACATCCGTGCTTATTTGTCAATAAAAATATATTTATAATTAAATATATGTATAAATTATATGTAAGTACCTGTAATTAATATAAGTCGAACTACTTACTGTATAGATATTAACTTAAATGAAGAATGGTGATGAGTTATTGTTAATCAAATCACAGTTTATCACAGTTGCGTTCGGTGATCTTAGTGAATAGACGTGTCACTCGATTATATCCAAAAATAGTCTTTATACGCAAGAAATCATTATATATATTGGTTTATATTGTATTCACAGTATTGTACCTATATATTCATTGTTAAAGTGTAAATAATCGGCTAGCAATATGCGTGTTATTTCCATTACTTTTTTCTGTACACCACAAACGAATTTAAGCCGTATTTTGAAGTAGTTTAGTGTGATAATAGTATCCATGATTCAACCTCAATCTCTTGATATATTGTTCGGTGTTTGTAGAAGTGGAGGTTTTAATCCAGATGTAATAAAACTAACCACAATGGCAAAGGAACTAGAATCAAACTGGAGTTGGTAGCTCTTCGTAAGGGCTTAATGAAGTTCCTAGGAACATTCAGTAAAAATCAGGATGATAAGTTGAACCAAATACGAGATGGTGATTTCGAGCATAGAGATGATATTAAAAATAAAAAGATAAAATTTATTGTTTTTATTCTATTTTTGTGTAAAAATCTTGATGCGGTTCACAGAATACATCTACTTACCAAGTTTCGACAGTATAGCTCTTATAGTTTTGGAATAAAGTGACATGACGAATCTATATGGGTTCAGATTTTTGCCATTTGGCTACGGAACCCTAAAAATTACAATGCCAGTGATAAAATAATGTTTTCGTGCAGTGAAATAGTGGGACGTACGCTCATCAAAGATTTATCCAAATTAAAAAATGCTACGGTAAATTTATCTAACACCTCACAGAATAACTTTAGTAAATAAATAACGTTTGTAATAAATATTCATGGTGATAGAACCTAGTTATAGTTATATTCTAAACTATAATTATCTTTAGTGTGCAAAAGTTAACTGTTAATGAAACAGATATGGAACAATCCATCCTCCAGCCATTTTACCAAACGTCACAAACAAAATCGGCGCGCACGCCAAAATCTCATCACTGTCGACGAACATCTCTCACTTGGCAATAAGATGTTAGGTACTTAAATATGCCATATACCTATTACAAGATATTGGTAAAAAAAAATGATTAATCGAAGGTACCTAATACTAATCAATAATAATAATACTTACTTACTTAAAGTGGGTTAAGAAAGTCTACAACCAGTGTGTGTTACTAGTAGACATATGGCACAGAGACGTGGTCCCTCACTATGGGCCTCATAAAGCAGCTCAAAGTCACTCAACGAATGGACTATGCTCGGGGTTTCTCTACGCGATCGTATCAGAAATGAGGAGATTCGTAGACGAACTAGGGTCACCGACATAGCACAGCGGATTGGCAAGTTGAAGTGGCAATGGGCAGGGCACATAGTATACGTAGAACGGATGGCCGATGGGGCCGAAGAGTTCTGGATCTACTCCAGAGCTCTTCGACCACGGACCGGCAAGCGCAGCGTAGGACGTCAACTTACAAGGTGGACGGACGACCTTGTAAAGTTCGTTGGAAAACGCTGGATGCAGGCTTGTCCTATTGGAGATCCTTAGGGGAGGCCTATGGACGTTTTGCGGCTGAGATGATGATGATGATGAATAGTAATTCACAAAAAAAATGATTTACTTAACATAACTACAATTTTCTAAATATACTTTAGACCAAAATTATGCACATTTTATTGTCTTGTGACCAAAATTAATTCTTGTTTCCTCACGCCCGTATTATCGTACCAATTACATTTATTTCAACATATTACTTATAGCAAATAAATACATTTATTTTAACAACCCAACAAATATCTTTCGCTATGCCTTCTGTAAATGATAATATTCAGTACCCCGAGTGTAAACAATTGACGTTAGAAAACGCTTACTAACACGTTAGCGTTTACGACATTTTTCTATGGGAATCGGTACAGCGCCTCTCGCGGAATACTCATGGAACTAATTTCTTCCATACAATTTTTTTGTAAACTCAAACGTGATAGTAAGCGTTTATTTATGTAAATTCTTTACACTCAGGGTACAGTTTTGCCACAGTTTTACTATCAGAACATGCTACAACTATTAAACTTAATATTTGTAGCGCCTACGGACAAAATCTCATACATTTCCACATCCTTTGACGTAATAACTTGACAGAATACTTCAAAATAATATTTCATTTTAAATCTCAGCAAAATTATCAGCAACAGTTTTTTTTATTCCATTATTTAACGACATTCCTATTGTAACGAAGTTGCTATTTCGAGCTTTATTAATACCTAAATTATGCTAATTTTGTTTCCACCATGAATAGATCTTTGTCTCGGTGACATATTATCAGTACCTAAAATCTTCACATCATTTTATTTTTAGATTTTACACTAAAATAGTTTTCGTACGTAGCGGATTACACGGTTTATGCATTTGCTGTAACAAATTATCATCACAAACAGCTTATTATTAATGCTGTGTTAATGCAAGTTTAATCAAATTAAACGAGTTGATCATGTCGGGCAGTTTGGTGTGCCTCTACGGTCTACGGTACATACGGTGAAATAGAATCTCTTCTAAAATCTTTGATTCATATTTGCTCAAATTCGGTGAAATTACAGTAAAATATTATGATGCAAGCTAGGCAACACTCTAACTAATACTACCTCCTCGTATTTACAGCTCCCTGGTAGTTCGTCGCATCCGAACACGTGACTTTATATTTTCCACGGATTCACCCTCTTTCTCATGTTGGCAACTTTGCCATTTTTAGGTTTCCGTAGCCAAATGGCAAAAAACGGAACCCTTATAGATTCGTCATGTCTGTCTGTCTGTCTGTCTGTCTGTACGTCCGTATGTCACAGCCACTTTTTCCGAAACTATAAGAGCTGTACTGTTGAAACTTGGTAAGTAGATGTATTCTGTGAACCGCATTAAGATTTACACACAAAAATAGAAAAAAAACAATTGGCAAAAAGCAACAAATAAAGGAAAAATTCAAAAAAAATTAAAAAGTTGAAAATTAAAGGTCCCCATACATACATAGTTACGCCAATTAATAAAGACCTCTGAGTTGTATCGGCGTTCATACAATTTAGAGGTCTAGCTTAATTGGCACGACCTCAAAAAAGGTAAATAAATAAAATTGTGCATTTCCCTTGATGGACGAACAATGGACGAAGTTTGTACGGAACCTTCGGTGCGCGAGTCCGACTCGCACTTGGCCGGTTTTAAATTATGCTGTAGGATAAAATAATCTTTATTTGTATACACTACATGACAGAACGTAACAAATAAGAAAAAGATAAAAAGTGATAACATCTTTCTTCTTCTTACCAACCTTTGGGTAATAAGAGACAAAAGATATAACAATAAGGAGTCTTACCGGTGGCAGATAAGTTCCGGATAGCTTATTTAACAAATATCTGATATAGCTGTCTCTTTCTTTTGAAATCAACAGAATTTGACAGCATGTAAATATAATCTTTCATGAACTTTGCTGTAACCTGTGAGACTGGCCTTAAATATCATAAAATAATATATTTATTTATATTACCATCTACATTGATGGAATAAATAACGAGAATATTTTTTCGAAGTACGTATATTATCATGGTCTTATTTTATTTCATAGTTTAATCGAGTGAAAACAAATTAGTGAATAAGTTAAAATACTCTGATCGCACCTTTAAAACATTCGCACTGTACCACATCCCTTAATGAAAGAGACGCTGATATCTCTTGCTGTATCTGGTAGCCTGGTAGCTAGCTTGAACGAAAAACGTGACGTGGACGCGGCAGCTACAAAATGCACCTTAAACACATATACATTTATATCTCTTTGCAACGTCGTCCCTATGCTAGTACGAAAGTAGCTCTTGCTGTTTCTGGTAACCTGATACTCAGGCAAAATGAAAAACGTGACGTGGACGTGGACGACCGACTCCATACATTTTTGCACCTTCCTATAGTAAACTAATGTTGCAGGCTATGTCTTGGTGTTTATGGAAGCCTGGTACTTTATCATTTTCGAAAACGTGACTGTTCCCGACTCATTCATTAAAGGCGGCGCCTTGAAGATTTTGGTTGCAAGGATTCCGATTTTTCTCAACAATGACTGAAGCGAACGAACTGAAATTTATTGTAAGAATTCATCATGTCTTTGACTTTATTTTGTACGTTGCATAACACGATTGGTTAACTTTTATAACACAAAATAATTAATCAAAAAGACCTCTTTAAAATAAGAGATTCCAATTTTACCGGCGTTGAGGATCGATTTGAGGTTCCAAAATTTCTACATATATTAATTGAAACTGATAATATAAATTGTACTTAGGTTTTATGAAATATATTTGTAGTTTTTAAATTAAACAATAAAAACCATTTTGCCGCATAAGCCCGTTCCGTTTACGCAGGTTTTCTATGAGAGGTCGCTATAGTAGGGAGCGGGATGCAGCACGTTCAATTTCAGATTTTTAAGCTTAACGCGGCGTCACCTTAATTGAACCACCCATACCAATCAAATACGAGATATTACTTACTATAATAATTTGTATAGTTATGTTGTAAAAGAAAACTAACTACGAATAGAAAATTTCGCTGCTCCGTGGAAGTGTGCCAAAAACCTTTTAAGCCGATTTTCCATCATGATACTCTTAGATAAAATCATCTCCTCGTGTATTTTTTTTAAACGCCTGATATATTTGTTGTTGCAAAATTAGACAATTGCGATTAGTTACTTAGTTACTTCACCTGTAACTTAAGTGTGTTAAAATAGTACAATGTAAATGATAATATTTATTTTCTACTAGATGTTTGCCCGCGGCTTCGCTCGCGCAGACTTTATAAAATATCTATTATGTTTTCTTCCTTTCACCCGATTTTGATGAAATAAACCTATTCGAAGCGCCAAGCCAAGCATTAACTTTTAGAAACTCCTTCAAAATCCGTTATTAATTGCTAAAAGGATCAAAGGAAATTCCAAAAATATTTTAATGACGGTATCGTTTTTATTGAAACAAAATCTATATTCTGCTCCAAAGTAATCTGTGAAAACTACATGAAAATCTGTTCAGTAGTTCCAGAGACGTGCGTGAATAAACAGACAGACAGAAAATAATTCAAAAAATCGCTGGTTTATGCTCTATATAATTATTACTCTTCTTTAGTTACCCCCTTTCTATTTTTATTAGTTTTCTTCAATGTACAGATACACCAGATAGAAGAAGATAGATAAAAATATATTGGGTGACTTTTTAGTCACTGGCAATATACTTGCAGGGGTGCAGGTACTCAACAATATGAACAACTTTTATTATGAGACTAACTGTGAAATCACGTTAAATTATCAGCTATCCCATACAAAAGTTCAATACCTAGGTACTCGACCAAAATGTATAAAGCAACTGTTTTATTTTATTATATAGATATTTTCTTCCTTTCACCCGATTTTGATGAAATTAAGCCTATTCGAAGCGCCAAGCCACAAAGTAACAGAGGCAAAGCTTCTAAGGAGCGGACAAAATGTTTACCTATTCTGGTAGGTTTGGCCTGACAGCTTTTAACCACTTCTGTCGTCTGAAATAATAAAATAAAAATTGACTTCAATATCTGTACTGAACTAAAAAGAAAAAAAACGAAACAGGGCAAGGAACGGAGAAACGGAGCAGGGAATAGGAGAATGACCACGAACCACTTTTTTTCACTGACTGAATCCTATATTTTAGTCTATAGCTCTGGTCTCTTAAAGTCTCGCACAACTTAGTACAAAACCCCACTAAATCATTCACGATCAATACCAAAATGTTTTTTTTTTTCACCACTGCACCGTACTGAGTTGATTGGGTTGGGTTGGGATCACAAAAATATGATATGTTTTTATTCTTTCTATTTTTCTGGGACTGGGACATTATTTCTCACACACGGCCAACTGACCCCAAACTAAGCAGAGCTTGTACTATGGAAGCCAGATACTACTTTTCTTTTGTAAATATGTACATACTTATGTAAATGATTACACCCAGACTCAGGACAATAAGACATGTTCATGCACACAAATGTCTGTCCTGAGTGGGAATCGAACCTACAATCTGCGGCGTGATAGATAGGGTATCTTACTAACCATGCCAACCGGCCAGTCAGTATTTATTGTCCGTCATTATTGTTCATACACACTGTACAGTAAAATATATTTGCACTTTTTTCTTATTAAACCACTTTGCCCCACGCTTGTAGTAGTGTACCTATAACAGTGCAGTTGTAGGTATGAAGCTTTGTCTCTGTCCGTTTCTTAACTTTGTGACCAAGCTAAACATTTACTTGTGGAAACTCCTTGAAAATCCGTTATTAGTTGCTATAGTAACATACTAACACTCCCCCTTATTCAGAGCTGCTCGGTTGCGGTCTCGATTCCGAGTGAACCGAACCGATCGGATAGTTTACCGAATCGAAAATCGGTTGGTACAGGATCGTGTTTATGAAGGCAACTAACATCCACATCCGTATCCAATTTGTTTTTTATTTGTATTAAAATGATATGATATGATTTTTGTTAAATATTTCTCCACAGTAGGTTATAATAATCATTTAAAATTAAAATCTATTTAAAAAGTGGCATGCTCTGAATAGCAATTTCTTGAACCAATCGGTACACGAAATATTCTGCCCCAAATAAATTTCTGTCTACCTGTGAATCTACATGCAAATCCGTACAGTATTTCCGGAGATGTGCGTGAACAAACAGACAGACAGACAGAAAAGAATTCTATAAATCGCTGGTTTATGTTCTATTACCCTTCTTTAGTTACCCCCTTTCTATTACTATTGATTACTTTTCTTCAATGTATAGACAAACCGGAGACTACAATTTTATTATAGCATATATAGAAGATAGATAAAACTGTTAACCAGTTCACCTAATAGTACAGTATGTGTGTTTCTGTAGTTGTTGTTAAGAATAGACCAATACTGGGTGGATACTTGGAGATGGCATATTTGAATCCTACGTTCATTTTTTCACGTTAAACAATTTTTACGAATAACTATGAAATTGTAAAAATAAATTCAATCTTATAATACTAAAAGTCAAACTTGCTTGATCAAAATATGTTAAGAAAATAAATAGTGCAATTTTAGTGTTGGGTTCATACTAAAATGAGGCCTAATACTGGAACTGAAGCCACCTCAAAATATCTACCCAGTATAGTTAACAATAAGTGTTATACTTGTATAAAATAACTGAAGTTAAATATTCTTTTCAGATGCATCAAAATGCTTCAGAAACTCTTTTATCTCCAAAAACGAAACCACGGATTTTAGAGAACACAGTTTCAATAGAATCCTGCAATGAAGAAACCACAAAATGTGACCACCATGAAGTCGGCTACGGAATAGGTAATATTTATTAGTTTTATCACTTACATAAAACCATTAGGTATACGCCGGGGTTCAGTGACAATTGCACGTATCTACAAAAATTTGGTTACGAGCACTAATTTGAATACTGGCTACTCGTTGATGGAAAATATTGTGGGGAAACTGATATTTCCCATTCGTCAAATTCTGAGGTATAAACCTACTCTGAGCCTACGGACTACTACCCTGTTTGTCTACATCCTATTTTTTGGGGTGGATCATGCTACAGCAGTAGGGACTTGTGACCTACTGATCAAATTAATCCTTCCAGTACTGAATCCCTTTATAAAATACTAGCTTCCACCCCACGATTTCACCCGCGCTCCCGAGGATCTTATTTTTTCTCGGGATAAAAAGTATCCTATATTTTAATCCAGAATATATTCTATCTGTGTGCCAAATTTCATCCATACATCCTCACAAACTTTAGTAGGACAAATATTAGTAGGAAGTAGGATATGATTAGTAGGAAGTAGGATTAGCACCGTTCGTGATAGGTTTGTTGTTTGTAGTTACTCGACAAGCACCTACCAGTTGCCAGTTGCCTTCTATGATATGTAAAGATCGGCAACAGTCGGCTTTCTAACATAAAGAAATAAAGACAAAATAGAGGCCTCTCGCTTAGTATTCTATTGAGCTGTGAATATGACTACAAACAGCTCAAAATCTTAGCTAGCAATTACTATACATCTTTAAGCTATTGTATAGCTTTTATCGCGGGTTTTAAGCGCGGCGACCGAATCAAGAAATTCCGTAACGAAAATAAAACCTAAGACGAGCTGCTCCGAAATCGGACGTATACGTAAGCAGCTGTTTGTGAGAAAGTATATAGGTGTATAGGTATCTATTAATATCAAAGAAAAAACTTGAATTAATATCAAAGAAAAAAAAAATACTGCATACATAAAAAAATATATATATATAAACATGCTATGCAATAGCTTTACCGCGGCAGTCCCCGAGTGCCACACGTATATTAGATATTAAAATGAGATCATGTCATTGCTATGATATTATGTTAAGCTTTGACTTGACTCGTAGTTTTTTTTTTTCAGGTGATGCTCTATTCACAAGTTTCGTGGTAGCGCCTCAAGTGGTGAGCGTGTGGCGAGGAACATGGGGTATTATGGAGATTAATGGGGAAATGTTTCCGTACGCACAAATTTTCCTGCTAGGCATTGTTATACAAATTTGCTTTGCGATGATAAGGTATGTATTATCTTTTATCACAGTCAGAATTATCACTAGTTTCGTGTTTTTTCTCACTAGCTTCCATGTGTTTTACCTTTGTTCCCGAGAGATCTAATATTTTTTTGAGATTAAACCGATTCTCAAAAACTGAATGATAAACCACACAACCCTCAACAACACAACATACACACAAACATCCACATCTATACTAATATTTTAAAGCTGATGAGTTTGTTTGTTTGTTTGTTTGAACGCGCTAATATCAGAAACTACTGGTTCGATTTGAAAAAATCTTTCAGTGTTAGATAGCTCATTTATCGAGGAAGGCAATAAGCTACTTTTTATCCCGAGAAAACACAAGATTCGACGGTCCCAATAACTATAGACTCGGAAGGTAATTCGTCGTCGCGTTCTGTCTTTCCCTTCTTGACACATAATGTGTATTAATTGACAAAAGATACACTCTATCTGCCAATTAAGTTTAAGCGACAAATCGCTACATTGTTAGCCGGTAATTTACACATTTATAACCAAGCTACTAGTAGCTTGGTTGGGAATATTGACACTGGTGTTATTGGTGATAACGAGGTGTCCAGGGGGGAGGAGGTTTTTCAGATACGACAAAGGCTAAGCTCAATCATTTAAATATTGTACATCAGAATATTCAGGGCCTAGCTGGCAAGGAATTGGAAATTGAACTGTTTCTAGAATACCACAAGGTCAATGTTTTTTGTGTAACTGAACATTGGATAAAAAATCATGAGCTATTGCTCAGTTTTCCTAATTACAAACTGATAAGTGCGTTCGTTAGAAAATCAGCTATACACGGTGGCAGTTTAATTTTAGTTTCAAGTGATATTAAATGTAAGGATCGCAAAGACATTGTAGACTTGTCAATCGAACGCACTGCTGAATTGTCTTGTGTGGAGTTAGAGCGATTTGTTATAGTTTGCGTGTACCGTCCCCCTCTAGGTGATTTTAGTTTATTCGAATTAGTCGTAGAAGATGCTCTTAAGAAAGCTCAAACGTGTAACAAAAATATAATAGTATGTGGTGATTTTAACGTGAATTTGTTAGTAGATTCACCTACAACAGTAAGATTAATTAACTTGTTCAAATCTTTTAATCTAAATAATTTATTCTGTGAGCCAACTAGAATCACGGCAACATCTGCCACTTGCCTCGATAATATGTTCTGTAGCTGTGATGTATTTGAACAATCGGTAATTAATGAGCTAACTTCAGATCATTGTGGTCAAAAAGTAGTTCTATTAAATGATAACAAAATTACCCCCCATAAACTAACATGTAGACCTATTACCTTAAGTCGCATGGTTCGATTCAAAAACAATGTAAACAAAAATATTGTTTCTATTGAAATGGCACAGGAAGAACCAGATAGTCTATATAACGAACTTTTTGATTTTATAAGAAAGCAATTTGACAATACTTTCAAACCAAGGACTTTCAACGGAAATAAACATATTAAGTTTAACGATTGGGCAACGGTTGGTATTTATAAAAGTAGAGCTAAGTTGTATGAGCTGTATGGTATGAAAAAATTTAATCAAAATACTAATTTTATTCAGTATGTTAAAAATTATTCAAAAATTTTCAAGAAAGCTTGTGCTTTTGCCAAATCCATTTACTTAAAAAATAAAATTAGTAAATCAAGCAATAAAATAAAAACAACTTGGGACATTATAAACTCTGAAAGGGGTAAGATTAAAAACCATAATAATAGTATTGAATTAAATATTAATAATAAAATTATTAGTGGAGATAGTCAAATAGCACACGCATTTAATAACTTTTTTAGTGATATACCTATAGCTACAACCAGCTCCTTAAACTCTTCACCTAAAGATGCTGAAATAATGTTAAAAAATAATGTATCGGAATGCGATGAGTTATTTAAATTTAGGCATATAACATCTCATGATATTGTAAAAACTTTTAAGACTTTGAAAGTTAAACGCACTGGTGATTTGTGGGATGTTAACTTGTTAAGTGAAAATTTCGATCTTGGCTGAATAATCACGGGGTCGTTGCCCATTGTTTGTGTATAGATGGCATCTCTGTTTTTTTTTTTTTTTGTCTATGACTATGTTCTCGTATTCTTACTGTGCAATCGTTTGAAATAAAACAAATTAATTAGATTTTCTCAGTTTTATTCATCAAGAAGCCCTAACTTTAACAGGTTATGGGCCCAGGAAGCTCTGAAAACTGAAGAATTAAGAAAACAGTAAAGAAGAAGTCATATTTTGCATTTTCGAATAAATCACGCCGATATAACCTCAAAATGGAACGAACTTTGAGCGTGGATAAATTCGACGGAAAAAACTTCAGGCAATGGAAATTCCAGATAAAGTGTGCCCTGAAAGCGAGAGGAATCGATATTTCGATGCAAAGACCAGAAGCAAAGGTGGATGCATGGCTAAAAAATGACGGCATGGCTATGTACGTTATCACGTCGTCGATGGATTTAAATCAAATAACCCTAATAGAAAACTGTGAAACCGCTTTGGAAATTATGTCGAGATTGGAATCCATCTATGAACAAAAAAGTGAATTAAACAAAATGTTAATTCATGAACGGTTTTACCAGTACAAAATGTCACCGAGTGACAGTGTGGCACAGCATATTGCAAAGGTAGAGAATCTCGCCAGACAGCTCAAGGAAAGTGGTGAAAGCATCAGTGACACTGCTATAATCACGAAAATATTGGGAACTCTGCCTCCTAAATATAGATCAATTAGGCAAGCATGGATGTCACTGGATCCTGAAAAACAAAACTTGAATAACTTAACGGCAAGACTACTCGATGAGGAAGCTAATATTACTTGTGAAGAAGAACAAGAAATGGCTTTTTTGGTTGCTAATACTAAACTGAAGAAAGAATCAACCAAAAATGAACCTAGTACAAGTAATATGAGCAAAGAGAAACCTGCGAAGCATCGTTTTGAATGTTACAACTGCGGAAAAAGGGGGCATTTTGCCAGAGAATGTCGTGCACCAAAGAAAGTAAATAAGAAACCAGCTCAAGATAAGAATACCATGCTAGCTTTTAATGTAGCTGATGAGTCAAATATATGCAATGGTACAGAAGAAGAAACCTGGATCTTGGATAGTGGCGCTTCGGCCCATATGACATATAGAAAAGAATTCTTTGAAGAATATACAGCTTGTACTCAGAAATCATTGACATTGGGAAACAAAGAGTCCATAGAAGTATGTGGCATTGGAAAAGTTTTAATAAAAAGATGTGTCAATGGACAGTGGGAGCTAAGCATGTTACATGGAGTACTGCATGTGCCTAACTTAAGAAGAAATTTATTTTCTGAAGGCATGATAACAAGAAAAGGTTATTCCATAGTGAAAAAGGACAGTAGTGCTTTAATTTACAATGGTGATGAAGTTGTGATGTGTGCAAAAATGAAGTTGAACAATTTATATGAACTGGACATTGAAACGGTTGTTCCTGACACATGCAACTTAGTGCAGAAAAATAAAAGTGATATTAAAAAGTGGCATGAGAGATTAGGACATTTAAACTTTAAAGAAATAAAAAAAATGATTGTGAACAATATAGTTGAAGGTTTAAATATTGAAAAAAGTAATGAAACTGACTTAGTGTGTGAAGCATGTGCTTATGGGAAACAATCTCGGTTCCCATTCCAGAAATCAAGTCGAGCAGAATTACAACCTGGGGATCTAGTATATAGTGACGTCTGTGGTCCAATGAGTCATACATCGGTTCAAGGTATGAGATATTTTTTATTATTCAAGGATGCGGCAACCAGCTACAGACATGTGTACTTCATGAGAAATAAGAGCGATACTCTTGAATATTTCAAGAAGTATAATGCTATTGTAAAAAACAAATACATGCACAGTGTAAAAGCCTTACATACAGATAACGGATGTGAATATATTAATATTGCATTTAAAGAATACTTAGGTAAAGAAGGAATTGTTCATGAATGTACTGCTCCATATACCCCAGAACAAAATGGGCGTGCAGAAAGAGAAATGAGAACAATTGTAGAAAGCGCTCGATCCATGCTGTATGCACGGGACGTGTCTTTGGATTTATGGGCAGAAGCCATAAATTGTGCAGTTTACTTGCTTAATAGAACCTCATCTAGCCAAACATCAGACAAAACGCCATCAGAGTTGTGGGATGGAGTCAAACCAATTTTGCAACATGTAAGAGTATTTGGTAGTGAAGGGTATGTACATATTCCTGATCAGTTGCGGACCAAATTAGATAAAAAGAGTGAAAAAATGATTTTGGTTGGTTATGATAATACCAATTACAGAATGTTCAACATTAAAACAAAACGAATTAAAGTGTCAAGAAATGTTGTTTTTGATGAGAATAAATTTCCTGAACAAAGACATAATATAGCAAAATTATTCATAGAAGAGAGTGATGAAAATGTCCAACAGGATAACTCTGAAGTCATACTTGAAGACAATCCTGCATTGAGTGATTATCCTTTAAATGAAAACTCACTGAATGAGAATGAGGAAAGTATGCTCAGTTGCAACAGTAATGATCCTGATTATGAACCATCACAGATCCTTGATGATTCTCAATATGAACCAATGAATCTGAGACCAAGGAGAAATTTGAATTTAGAAGCCAATTTAGTAGAATTTGAATTACCATCATCATTTGATCAGGCAATAAAGAGTTCGCAGACGAATGAATGGTTGCAAGCCATTGAAGAAGAACTAAATGCTCATGATGAGAATCAGACTTGGACCCCAGTGAAGCGAGATGGACAGAGAACACTCACAGCCAAGTGGGTATTTTCCATTAAGAGGGGTGATGATGGAAAAGTAAACCGTTACAAGGCTCGATTATGTGCACGAGGGTTCAATCAAGTCCCTGGTATTGATTACCAGCAAATATTTTCTCCTACCACAAGGTATGATTCAATTAGAATTATTTTTAGCATTGCAGCTAAGTATAACTTGGAAATCCAACAATTTGATGTCAAAACAGCCTTTTTGAATGGGGACCTTGAAGAAGAAATTTATTTAGAAATTCCTGATGGTGTGATTGTTGACAAAAGCAATGTATTAAAATTGAATAGGGCACTCTATGGGCTAAAACAGGCGTCAAGGTGTTGGAACAAAAAGTTTACTGAATTTTTAAAATCATATGGTTTTGTTCAGTCACAAGCTGACTACTGTGTATTTATTAGAAATGTTGAAAGTATCAAGGTTATACTGGTAATATATGTTGATGATGCTCTCATAATATCATCAAGTAAAAAGACAATTAAAGATATAATTAGTTTCTTGAAACAGGCATTTAAAATTAAGGAATTGAATTTGTCATATTTTGTAGGCATAGAAGTGTTAAAGTCTGATAACTGTATATGTTTACATCAGCGAGAGTATATAGATCAAATTGTTAAAACTTTTAATATGAGTGAATGCAATCCTGCATCAACTCCTGCTGATCCGAATGTTGTTATATGTAAAAATCTTGAGGAAACTGCTGTGAGATTCCCTTATAGGGAAGCTATTGGTTCATTGTTGTTTCTATGCTCAGTATCCAGACCTGATATTTCATATGCAGTGAACATGTTGAGTCGGTATATTAACAATCCTAGTCAACAACATGTTAATGCAGTGAAGCGAGTGATTAGATATTTAATGAATACAAAAAATGTTTGTATTAGGTATGGAGAAAGCAATGATCTTATCGGGTATTCCGATGCTGATTTTGCAGGTGATGTGGATACTCGAAAATCCACTACTGGATATATATTCTTAATGAATGGTGGGCCAATAACATGGTTGAGCCAAAAGCAAAAGACCATTGCTCTCTCTACCACTGAGGCAGAATTTGTTGCAGCCTGTGAGTCTGCAAAGGAAATACTATGGTTACAGCAATTATTGTTGGACTTAGGTGAAAAATATGATTGTATTAAGCTATATGTTGATAATCAGAGTGCCATTAAGTTAATTAATAACCCAGTTTTTCACAAACGTACCAAACATATAGATGTCAAATACAATTTTATTCGAGAGAAAGTGGAGAATGGTTTATTAAATATATCCTATGTCCCAAGTAAGAATCAGCTTGCTGATATATTAACAAAGCCATTGCCAACTCAATCTTTTGTTTTTCTAAGAGAACAAATAATGAATAAGCTGTAATGGTATAATGTTTAATTATAAAATATGTTTTGCTCTTATGATGTAAAATTTTAGTGGGAGTGTTAACTTGTTAAGTGAAAATTTCGATCTTGGCTGAATAATCACGGGGTCGTTGCCCATTGTTTGTGTATAGATGGCATCTCTGTTTTTTTTTTTTTTTTTGTCTATGACTATGTTCTCGTATTCTTACTGTGCAATCGTTTGAAATAAAACAAATTAATTAGATTTTCTCAGTTTTATTCATCAAGAAGCCCTAACTTTAACATGGGATATATCTGTTACTGTTTTGCGGGGTATCATGGATGACATTGCTCCCTATTTGGCTTTGATTTTCAACAGATGTGTAGACTTAGGTAAATTTCCAGATTTAATGAAACACAGTAAAGTAGTACCACTCTTCAAAAACGGAGATCCTAGGGATCCTTCTAATTATAGGCCTGTTTCCATTTTGCCAGCCCTCAGTAAAATATTCGAGAAAATTATTCTATCGCAACTACTTGCTCACTTTAATTTAAATAAACTTTTGCATTGTGAACAGTATGGTTTTACGAAAGGTCGTTCTACGATTGACGCTGGGGTAGCACTTTTAAAAGGTATATTTGATGCTTGGGAAAGGTCACAAAATGTAATTGGTGTGTTCTGTGACCTATCCAAGGCTTTTGATTGCGTTGATCATGGGACACTTTTACGTAAGTTAAATTATTATGGAGTAAAAGGTATGGCACTTGATCTTATGAAATCATATCTAGGACAGAGAATTCAAAGTGTCGATGTAAATAGGGTTAAATCATCTGGTTCTCCTGTGCGTATGGGTGTACCGCAGGGCTCTATTCTAGGTCCTTTTCTATTCTTAATATATATTAATGACCTTCCTTTTTATGTTAAAAATACCTGTGGAATTGTACTGTTTGCTGATGATACCTCACTGATTTTTGGTGTTGATAGACTTAAATCTAATTATGACGATGTAAACGGCGCATTAGCTCAGGTATTGAATTGGTTTACTGTTAATAATCTAGTGTTAAATGCAAAAAAAACTAAATGTATTAAATTTGCTCTAAGCTGAATGAAGCTCTAAATCTTGTTGAGTCAACAGTATTTTTAGGGATTACTTTAGACTCAAAGCTTCAATGGGGCTCCCAAATTTCATCAGTTGCGGCAAAACTCAGTTCGGCAGCTTATGCAGTTAGAAAAATTAGACAGCTTACAGATGTAGATACAGCTCGATTAGTATATTTTAGTTATTTTCATAGTGTCATGTCCTATGGCATTTTACTTTGGGGTAAAGCTGCTGATATCGAAACAATTTTTATTTTACAAAAGAGGGCAGTGAGAGCTATTTATAACTTGGGCTCTCGAACTTCCCTCAGAGATAAGTTTAAAGAAACTGGCATACTCACAGTTGCATCTCAATATATATTTGCAAATATATTATTTGTGCATCAAAATATTAGTCTTTTTTCGAAAAAAAGTGATGTGCACTCTATCAATACTAGAAATAAGCACAAACTTGTAACTTCTGCCTATAGACTCCAGAAAGTGCAAGGCTCATTTCTAGGACTAAGTACACGCATCTATAACAGAATCCCTACTTCAATTTTAAATTTGCCTTTGCAAAAATTTAAGGAACGGATTAAAGCTGTATTAGTAGAAAATGCTTATTATACTGTAAATGATTATTTCAAAGACTCTAATGCTTGGTAGATTTGTTACTTTTGTGTACTATTATTGTTATTATTTTGATTTATAAACCTGTTAATAGTCTCAGTGATAACATATTGTGTGTTATAATTCGTATTTCTCGAAATAGTTTCTCTTTGTATTATTTGTAGTAAGCTTAAGTTAGTCATGCTCACTTTGGGGTCTTTGCTTGCGGCGGCGTCGTGTGGCGGGTCGCTCACTTCCCTATAATATGTGCGAGGAGGGCGATGGCTGCCACATGCGTCATACTTGTGAACAGGTGCTGCTTGTGGGGGCTGGTCTGCTTAAGTTTGCTATCCATTTGTTTACTAAGTTACTCATAATTTTGATATATATTTTTTTTTCCCTTACTGTCATATAACACACACATATTGTCAGTGAGACTAGATAAATAATTTGATGTAATGAATCTGAGTTGGTTTTGAAAAGAGTAATTGCTGAGTTTCTTGCCGGCTCTTCTCAGTAAAAGCAACCTTTTCCGAACCGTGCGTTAGAGTCAGACTATTCATAAGTGCTTGTGAAGGCCTATTTGAATAAAAAATATTTTCATTTTCATTTTCATTTCATTTTCATTTCATTCATTTCATTATAAAAATCAATGCAATAGAAGATTAAAATACATAGGATACAAAGTCTAATAAGATTATTTCCACAACTTGTCTGTTCATCTTAGTATAATACTGTTGCCGAGCGATGCAGTAACTTAGGTCATTCATTGTCTTGTAGTAAAAATAAACCTATATTGGAGCAGTAAGGTGAAAACGACATTATATACAATGTGAAAATACTTTTAAAGGCGCTACTGACAACAGCTAAATGACCTTGAGAAATCGAAATTACAATTAGCTATAAAGTAATATAATAGCCGAGTTGTCAAGGGGTCAGATGGCGGCCATCCTGAATGTCCCAGAATATTTATTCATACAAAAATAGCTATTAAAATGAATTAAGGTCTTTAATACACAATTACTTAAAGGGTAATACTAACAACTAAAAAGGAAGACCGTCACCAAATGGGAGCGTGCCCAGAATGCTGGCTGCATTTCCACGTTGGATAGCTAAGCTTATCCGTTGACCGAAATAAAAGCCAGCGTTCTGGTCACGCGTGTGTTCCTTTAACCGCTCCGCCAAGTCAATATATTTTAACCTAGTTTTGTAACTTTTCTATTTTATTTCCATCTTTCACACCATTATTTACAATAGTATGTAGGTACCTACTAATTATAATGAAACCGCTTCTCTTATCATCTTATATTCGCTTCGCCCGTGTGGATGTATAAATGTTTTTAATAAGAAATATGAATGAAGAAAAAAATGAGGAAATAAAATAATGTCCAAAACTCAACATATCATATTTTTTGAAAACGTCGTGTTACTTCTTTTGTTTACCATAAAAAAAAAAACCAGCACAGCTCGATCATCCAAGTACTTTTATTATAAAACATGGTAATATCAGATGGATTTGAACTCACACACACTAAATATTATAGGTCCTTTACCTGAGCTAATGACAAATGTGTTGAAAATAAGAATCTTTCTCGGTCAGTGATGCGGCACGACAAATTTTATTCCCAATGCATGAAAGATTATAAAATCAATCAGTTATGGAAAATCTATTTATTTTGTGGAATCAGTTGTTATGCCCTTTTTGTGGTAAGTAAATCTTTAATTTGAATACTTTTTTTATGCGAAATAAGTAGTACGAACGAGATCATGTTGTAAAAGTTATGTAATGCAATTCATTTTCCCTCCAAATATTGTAAGATTTAATTTGATAAAAAATACAACAAAAAAAAATATAATGTGAATAGGTTGAATACATTCATAAATTACATATTATTCTCCAGTGCGTCAGGTATAAATTATTTTAATACCATATATCCTGGGACATCGACATACTAACAAACCAATAAACACAAGCTTTCTTCCCACGTTTTCACCCATAAATTATGTAGGTACAAATAAATTCCTTTTTCCAAAAACTAACGCGATGAATAATTTTTCATTTAGTAGGATTAATATAGGTTGGGTTGCAATATAGACACTTCTGCTGTTGTCAGCGCCTTAACTTGAATTTCAGGAGCCAGTTCCATTGCATAGATAAACCATTTGAAATCATTCATATAAAGATTTTTGGAAATGTATGGTGGCTAATAAACTAAAATAAATACTAATACGAAAAAATACTTGATCCTTATAATGTACGGGTGTGACGGTGAGTGAAATATCAGGTTATACTGGTTATTCAATTGGTAAAGTGAAAAATAATGTAAATTCTTTGTATTTTGTTGCTTAACAGAAGTCACCTCGAGAACGCATAAATTAAGCTCTATTATTATAAGCGATAGAATGATCTTTAAAAAAAATAATGGCATTACAATATACAAGTTTTTCAACGAATGTAAGTATACCTAAGTAATTTTGAGTCGGCGCCAAACAATCAATAAACAAAGATCACTAAATTGCCTTAAATTTAAAGAAATAACCAAATCAAATTAACAATGCAACGTGAAATCTCCAGCAAAAAACATTAACATTCCAAAAAATGCGCCCTCCGCACGACCACTCGCAACGACGTGTGCCACACAACTCTGTGAGTGAACAAAAAATCACTCTCATTTTAGGGGTCATTAACCTTACCCCTTAGGGTAGGATTTATTTTCCAAATTTACATGGGACCAACATTGAGGTATACCCTATCCTATCCAATAAAGTCAAAGTCAAAGCCATTTATTCAGTTTAGGCCCTAAGAGGGCACTTATGAACGTCGAAACTATTGAAGTTACCACCGATTCGGAAGTCGCCATCAACTGAGAAGAATCGGCAAGAAACTCAGCAAGGTTACATTTTTTATATATTTTGTTTTTTTTTGTTGGACAATCTGACAATGTTGGCTTTTTTTTCCATTAATTTTTTAACAATTTTTAAAGAAATATAATACACATAAACAAAAGATGAAAAAAAAAACAACAAGAAAAATAAATAAAAAATAATAACCTGAACAAGTTCAAATTTTAACAAAAAAAAAATATATTATCTCTAAAATACAGTAGACCTACTATCAACTTTTACTAAACGATTCATTTCCGACGCAAATCAATCTAGGTTCCTAAACAGAACCGCTAAAATTCGTACCATGAAACGACTTAAAAAAAATCGCATATGGTTCGCCTGCGGAGGAATGAATGAACGACATTGTCACTGATTCGCGTTTTGCTAGAAAGTGATGACGCTACACAGACATCACATAAGTCCGTCTCTTTTACTCGAACCGTATGCGATACGTTTTGAAACCTAATTATGAGATTTTGCGGTAAGTTACGGTTTTTTTTATGACATTTTTACCAAAAAACAAGTGATTTAATTACGTCTCACACTTTTAAATTATACTTTATTTTATTAACTTAGCCATCGATGATCAAGAGGACTAATATTATTGATTTTAAAACAAATAAGAATGTTGACTTGTCGTAAAAAATAAAAAAATCTAACACGAGTTAAGAACGTAACCCTTGTCCAAATATACGATCGGATACATGCACAAGTGTACATACTTATGTTTTGTGATATTTTTTTAAAAGTGGTATTGTTGAATGATTATAATATAAAGGTTAATATTCTAAACGTATTTTTTATAGTTATTCTTATTAAACTTGGAATAACATACAAAATTTACTGTTTAGATTTCTATATCGATAAAATTGCAGCAAAGTATCCGAATATGTAAACGCGGTAATGTGTGGAATATCAGCGAGTGAGTTTAATTTAGTATGAATTCAAAAAATATGAATTTGTCTCATCTAAAAGAAAAACTATATATCATATCCATTTAATTATTTAAACATTATTTAATAATACGAAATTATTTACCTATTCCGTGCGAAATACCTTCAACTTCGTAATTTATCACTTTTTTGCAACTTATCTAGAAAACAATTCAGTTTAGGCAAGATATTAGTAACTTTATTTGGTCTGCTTACTTTGACAGTTTAGCGGTCCAGATTAGGTTGATATTTGCCGTCATGGTACAAAAAATGAATGAACGAAATCACTAACAATTTTTGAACAACTAACGAACCATTGACGAAAATGATGACAGTTGGATCGCTATAACGATGTCATGGTACGAAATAGCGATACAAGTCAGTTTAGGTCGTCATTTGAATTGCAATAAGAGTTGATAGTAAGCCCCCTGGCTTTTGTATAAGTATGAACAAGGTGCACTTGTGCAGAGTGCAGCTATTTCCAGACATCTTTATCTTCAATGTAATGAGCTACCTTGTAATAGGCTTTTTCTTTCAAAACTTTCTTAATGTGAGATTTGAATTTGAAATCAGTCATCTTGGTAACTGAGAGAGGTAATTTATTATAAAAGCGTACACTACTTCCAAGAAATGACTTTTTAACTTTGGCTAATCTAAAATACGGAACAACTAATTTATCTTTTTGTCTTGTATTGATATTATGTACCTCCATTTTTGATTTAAACAATTCTATATTTTTACGTATGAACATTATATTTTCATAAATGTATAGTGAAGGTAAAGTCATAACGTTTATATCTTTAAATAATTCCTTTAACGATTCACGAGGACCCATATTATAAATGGCACGATAAAAAATAATTATCAGAATCGGACTACTCTGTAAAAAGTTATGCGTGGATATATACATAAAAAAATATATATACGCACCGACTTGAGAGAGAACCTCCTCCGTTTTTTCGTCGGTTAAAAAGGGAACGCTGCCAACCTGTTGGAACCTTGCCCCTCGACAGCAGCGGGAGCTTTGAGGATATTTTGTATAATTTTATACAATGATTGTAAATACTTGTTGTTAATAAATGAGTTTATAAACCAATGTTTTATCCTCCCATATAACATATTTTATTTGTTTATTAAATCTCTGACTTATAAAAAAGTCAGTTATGGAACAAACAATGCATTATACCTAAGAACCTGGATATCTTCACACAATCGTAGGTAAATATGCATATAATCATTTACATACGTATAAATATGTAGTTATAATTCTTGTCAGACTGTTGGCTTCACCATAAATTTTACCTTTAAAAAATGTGATAAATTAATGAAATAGAAATCAATAGGTATTATAACTAAGGAGCTAGTTATGTCAAGACGGTATCCTTACCATATAGATATTATATTCTACAAGCTTCCGCCCCGCGGTTTCACCCGCGTTCCCGTGGGATCATATATTTTCCCGGGATAAAAAGTAGCCTATAGCCATTCTCGATAAATGGGCTATCCAACACAAAAGAAGAAAAATATTTTTTCAATTCGCACCAGTAGACCCTGAGACACCTGAGATTAGCGCGTTCAACGAAACAAACAAACAAACTCTTCAGCTTTATAATATTATAGATTGGAACGAAGTTCCTTGACGCGACTTGTGGTAGGAGTTTATTGGCAGAAAAGGGAACGTAACGAAAAAGCGTTAATATAAGTATGTGTGTGAATTGTTTTACACGCACATGTAGGTATGTATATAACGCCTGTCTCTTTTATTGACTTTTATACATAAAAACAGGAATGACGACCAGCTATGATCCCTCCATGCAACTTTCTCGTCGGTTAAAAATAAAAATAAAACTGAAGAGGTTTTTGTTAGTTTGAACGCGCTAATCTCTCAAGAAATGGGCTAAGAAACCAGAAAGGAAGGAAAGTTATAGGCTATAGAAACCGCAGGGAAAAGCTACCCTCTTATAAATGTTACTAGCTTCCGCCCCACAGTTTCACCCGCGATCCCAGGGTTCTAATGCTTTCCCGGGATAAAAAGTAGCCTATGTGCTATTCCAGACTATAATTTATACCTGCGCCAAATTTTTGTTTCAATGTTTACCATCATGCGAACCGTATGTTTGTTTGCCACCATAGTGGTATAAAAATGTCCCAATCCTTATCTATATAGGTACATTCGGTTTAAAGAATTTATTTCTCAAAAGAACATTACATAGTTCACTTAATATGAGAAACATAAAATTAATATACCTACAATTAAAATGAGTTTAATCTACCATAATTACACAATCAGTTAAAAGTGTCAGTTATTAATTAGGTACACCATCAGTCTCTTTTTAAAAGTATTAGCCGAATCACAATCCTTTACATTTTTTGGCAATTTATTATATATGAGCTCCCTCGTAATGTATATTTTTCTTTCCATACATGGTTCTAGGCGTAGGTAGTTCTATATTATCTATGTTTCTAGTGTAGTAATGATGCGTTTTATGTTTGAATGCGATCTGTGAGTGAATGTTATTTGTTAGTATTTTTTTAATTAATACGCATGTATAGTAGGTATAGAGCTTGTTTAAGTTTAGTAGTTTAGTTTTACAATAAAGATCTTTGGTAGGTGTTAAATATTTGTAGTGGAATAATACTTTAATTTATTTGTTTTGTGTGACTTGCAAGTTTGCAAGTCGTGTAGATTAGTAGGAGCTGCCTGCCCCCAAGCCTGGATCAAGTATTCATTACTAATTAATCCTAAGGTACAAATTAGTCTTCTCGTCCGATTCAGGAACTGTTGTATATCTAAATCGTATTGTCGATTTAAATCATACCGCTCGGCAATAAAAAGGCAATCCATTATCGTAAAAAACGCGAGTCACGTAACATTGTTAAAATATTTGATGTAATTTTTTATATCGTATTCAATATAATATAATTTAAGTTTAGTCCTTTTTACTATTTATAGGTGTGTGTTAGTCCACAATCTCACTATGGTAAGTAATATGGCCGATGGTGAGCACAACACAAAGCCGAGACTGAACTGACTCTTAAGTGTACCTGTCGGAGCACATCGGAAGGTGTTTGGTGACAGATTTTGAACTGGTAGCCAGTCTACTAGGCGGGTACTATAATGTATCCCCACCGTGCTCTGGTTTCCTCACGATGTTTACCTTCACCGATCAAACACAAGCCAATAGAAAAGTAAAAAAAAAAATGTAAACGCAAGATCTGAATAATATTATCCTCACCAGGTCTCAACTCCTGGCGCGATCGAGAGGCGCATGGAGTGACTACAACGGAGGAGCAGGTCGGTGGCTGTGGGAGCGATTGTTGTCTCGTGTCTACACGTACATCTTCATTCTATCTAACATCATGCATTGGCGGGGAGGTTGGGGACTGATGGACACTGCTGTCGCTGCCATATTGCCCAATGATAAGGATCCTCATAGGTATATATGGTGCTGCTTTGTGGAAGCAGTTTGCTATTCTCCTTATTTACTAGTTTTCCCGCGGTTTCTCCCAAGTTCTCGGAATAAAAAGTCGCCTAAGACTCACCGGCCAATCAACTCTATATCTTAATATATAAAATTCGTGCTTACCACTTTCCGCCACGTCATCATTTGCGATGATGAGATTGTGGTCAAACACATTCTTTATTAAAATCTGAATTTTTGAAGTTATGTATATTCTTATCAGGCCAATACTAATAGCAGCATTCACGGTACTCTGCTACATCAGCATCGTGTTCCTAAGGTCGTCGCGCAACTTGCTCGCGTCTCCTTACTTCCTGGTCACGGATGGGAAAGAACCCACTTATATCTTCACTACGAGATTTAAGAAAACTGTAAGTACTTTCAAATGCATATCTAATTATGGTTCAATAAAAAAGTTATGTGCAGTTGGGGATCCCAGCCAGGAACGAAGTTCAAAACTACTGGAGTGAATTCAGTATATCACACTAATATGACCAGTACATGAAATTATTTCAGGAACGTTATGGGAATCCAATAAATGATTTATTTGATTACCTCGTACGCAATGTATCGTGGCAAGACGCACGTAGCGAACTGCAGTGCAGCGAGCCGTCTCGGTCGCCCTTATCGCGAACTCGACATCCATAGCAGTTTTTTTTTTTTATTATAGCTGTTTTATATAAATGGAATGTTGTGTACAAATAATTTAATTTTGAAATTAAGGAATAGTAACTCAGAAGAAGATAAATAATTAAATCTTTCCGGGGAAATTTTCGGTGGAATATGATTTTAAATAAGGAGCTGAATGTCAGTTTGCAGAAGGCTGTCCCTTATACCCTGTATACAAATAGCTATTCCCTGCGGATTCACCCGCGTTACCAGAATAAAAAATAGCCTATTACCTTCCTCAAGAATTGGGCTATCAAATGCAAATAAATTTTTCAAATCCTACTGGTATTTCCAGTGGTTAGCGCGTTCAAATAAACAAAAAACATCTTTAGCTTTTTTTTTTATTCTTGAACCTCCGGGAAAGTCACATGGAGGGGGCATGTGAATTTCTCGTGATTTACAATTCACACATGTACCTATTTAATGCTTCGTTACGTTCTCTTTTCTGGTAAGAATACTTTCTGCAAAGTATACCTACCAACAAAGCAAAGGGTCAAGGCTCCAAAAAGATGAGCAGTAAGTGGTCAGCAGTTAGGAAGCGAGTACTTGACGGTCCCTAGCGGTCCTGATTTGCTAGTTATTACGTTGATTAGCGCCAGGGTCATATTTACAATAACGCACATTGCTTTGGAATCTAAGGAAGTGTGTCATAGGTTCCTGGATTCCTTGTTAATTTATTATTCAAGTACTATGCAAACAGGTAGAGCATTTGATTGAGTCCGCTTTAACTTACTTTTAATTCTATGAGGTGACTGACGGTATAAGGATACTAAAGATTCTATATAGGTAACAACACACCTTAGAGGAATTTGTTGATCACGCCGAATAATACTTGAATAATTTGGTCAAAAATAAATTTTGAAAACTGAGTTTGAATTAACGAGTACGATACTTTTGTTTCCAAAAGTTTACTGACACTTTGAATTACTGGTGTCTCTGGAAATTGTGTGGAAAACATCTTCTCAAACAAGGCGTACGAGTAGGTAGGTACGTCACAACGCGGGACGCAGTGATAATGCAATTACAAGTTGTAATCTGTCGAGTGGAGGCGCGGTGCGGTGTGGTGTACGGACTGTGCGGTGGGAGTCTCTCGCACCCGCACTCGCACACGTTCAGCAGACATGCGCGGAAGCACTGCGGGGCTCGCGGACACGCTCGCGAGCGGGTCGCGCGCACACACCGCGCTGCTCGAGGCCGCCGATGCCCTCTTTGCCAGTGTCGTCGTCGCCCCCGCCGTCGTCACCTACTGGAAGTCCACCTGGACCCTCATGGACCTTTACGTTCTCGAAGAGAACCAAGTGAACAGCGCCGCTGCTTGCGCCACTTTCGGCCTGTGTTTTGACTTGTTGTTTTGCGTGTTCCAAACTCAGTTGAGTAAATATCTGAACCCGGATCGGGGGCGGTTGACGTATTATGTATTGTCGCGGTTGTATACTTGTGTGGCGGGAGTCGCGTGTGTGGGGGCCTGGCGCGGGGTGTGGAACCTGCTCAATGAGTGCACTGGGGACAGCGCGCGGACGCTGATGTCGACGACGGCGGCGGCGACGCTGTCGCTGGCGGCGCTGCGGGCGCTGAGGAACATTTGTGCAGCACCGTTTGCTGTCGCGGTGGACTCGCCCCAGGATTATTTCGATGTGCCCACTATGTTCCGTACGGTTAGTAATTGAAATCTATGACATAGTAGTGTGACTAATTTCGAAAACTGTATTTCTTGATACTAAAATACACGTACTACAATAACAGAAGAAGTAACTGCATAAAGAACATTTATTGAACTTACTAATAGGATAGTTTCCAGGTTAATTTGTCTAGTACGGCTCGTGCGCAGCCACGGATCAAATTATGGATCCAATGTATTATTTTTGTAAATGTCTTACTCGATTTCTTTCACGTAACGTATATGAAAAAAATATTTCCAATAAGTCATTGTCATTATCTATATCTTGATACATGTCCCTATTGTTGTGTCATTAAGTAGTGTCCCATGACGCAGGGCTTGTGAAGATTGTGGTTGTAGCTCAGTGACGTTTACAACAACTTAGGATGATAAGGGTATATCTGTGATGAAACCATACCAAAGTTACCTTTATTTACTGGTATAAAAATATCGAGAAAAAAAGGTCGTAAAGTAAATTCAATCAAAGGCATGTGAAGTCTTGACCCTTTAAGTTCTTATTACCCTTCTTTATCACAGGAGACTGACCTCAAAAGTAGGGATATTATTAGATATCAATTATAATCGAAGATTACTTACAAAATAGTCGTTGTAATCCATTTACTAGTGTGTTAGTTGTGCTACGAGATTTTCGTAGCATTGCTACGAACATTGTTTTTCTTGCCTACTTTGTATTGTTTCAGTTTGTTGAATGTTGTTTTTTGTTACCATTTATTTATATCGAGTGTATAGTTATTATTTTTACATCACCCTGACTGGCTACCACCCTCATATTGAAAATCTGTCGTCAAGGACCTACCAATTTGTGCCAGCAGTTGCACTTGAGAGCCAGTTGCTAGGTATTGCTAAAGTCCATAGCTATCAGATGTCACTTGCTATCAGATGTCACTTGCTATCAGATTGACCGCCTGCCTGCTTGCCTTGATATGAAAAATATCACCTAAGTTGGGTTAGTTTTGCTGATCAACTTTTACTAGGGATTTATTTAAATAAACGAGTTGGTTCGTTTATTTAGAACGGTTTTATTTTGACATACATTTTGATCGAGAAATGGCTGATATTTTCACTGACTAAGAGATGACAGATTTACAACATGAAGGTAGTAGCCATCCATGCACACATAAAAAGCTCAAGATTTTTGTAGAATTTGATCGCACGACCATTATTTGATATATGTATAATATACTCGTATACATTTTTCCTCGATTTGGCTGTTGATTTGCAAGATTATTTGTATAGCTGCAAAATACTTAGAAATAAATAAACAAGTACACACAGAGTAAATAGATTTTTATTAAAAGAGTTTACAAATAATAATAAAAAACTGTGCTCAAAAGGTAATATAACTTAGCATATTATTTACAGAACAGCAGAGAGATGATGCTGTACGTCCTGGACTGCATATTCTCAGTTGGTGTGGTGGGGTCCTTGGTGGTGTTCGTGTGGAGGGGATCTTGGGCGTTACTTGATATCTTCCTGTTCCCCGAGGACCAGGTCAAATCTTGCTGGACTTCACTGGTTAGTTCTTTTGAAATAAAATTAAACATTTTCTATTTAAATAGGCTTTTATAGGCACTTATTATTAAAAAGACTTAAATACGGTTCGTAAAGTTGCTTTTGCTGAGAAGAATTGACAATAAATTCGGCTATTACTCGTTTTAAAATAAATTTAGTTTTATCCCAAAATGATCTTTATTCGTTTCTAAAATGTTTGTGAAGGCAAATTTCAGCCGGGATTTTATCTTAAAAGCCTCTAGTTAGTTCTTAAAGTGAACCTTGCATTTTTTGGATTCACAGTTACAAAAATACTACTTAAGGAACATTAGTAAATTATATTATGTTTACACAAATATGCACTATTGAGCTGTAAGTATACTTGTCTTATTTGTTTAGACTTAGTGGGAAGCTAAGTGGATAGTGATAGGTATCCCAAATGGCATAGGAATTAATACTATGAAAATCGCTGAAATAAACTAAGTAGCTGTAAGTACACCTGTGAGTTGTGTAATTTTATTCTAACTGCATAAATAGCCAAACTGAGCTTCCCCGCAAAACATGATACTTGTTGACTCAACAAGACCGAGGTCTTCATTAAATTATTAGCTATAAGTAACATGGGTAGTCAATTTAGTTTTCATTGCATTTAAAACTATATATTTGTCAGTAAACGATTTTACTTCATTCTAATAACAATAAATAATAATAAAAATACCAATTAAACCATCATAATAATGGAATTTTAGTCTATCAAAAATAAACAGGTAAATTTCTCAGGTATTTTTGACTTTAAATGGAAGGTCATTTATATAAATAAAGAATAAAAATGGCCTTAGCATAGAGCCCTGTGGAACTCTTATATGTAGAGGGCCAGGTACTTTAACTTTAATATAAATTTTTTTAGAGACACGTAAGGGAGGGTACAGCGTGATAAGAGGGAGTCCTACAATATTAAATGGGCTGATAAGATAGCTAGAAACAAATCTCCTTGGATACGTCTTAATTTTTATAGTTATGACGGTCCTTCAACCACATTATAATCATATCTCCGAGTACCTTACCTACTATTTTCTTATATACTAACTATCTTCCATTTTGCTAGTACAACATAATGTTTCTATATTTGTTTAATTCTGACGTTGTGGCAGCCTATAATAAGACAGTATTTAGTTATTTTTAGGGTTCCGTACCCAAAGGGTAAAACGGGACCCTATTACTAAGACTCCGCTTTCCATTCGTCCATCTGTCACCAGGCTCTATCTCATGAACCGTGATAGTTAGACAGTTGAAATTTTCACAGATGATTTATTTCTGTTACCGCTATAACAACAAACACGAAAAAAACAGAATAAAATAAATATTTAAGCAGGCTCCCATACAACAAACGTGATTTTTTTCCTCGTTTGCAAGTCTGACTCGCACTTTTTTTCACTAATATTGTAATGTTAAATTTTATTTGTCAGTTACATCGCTATTATAAGATTCATTACCTAATATATACTAAATACAAACCACACACATCATTCTCAGTTAATTTTATCAAAATTCCAAACACTGATACCTAAATGATCCCATAAATATTTAGAATCCTATTTAACCATTCTTCAATGATTTTTACGAATCATTCCATCATTGCACCTACTGTTGGCAAAGTGTCGGAACAAACATGTCACTCACTAATACAAATCGCGGGGCAATCACGGCGTCAAACCCCAATCTAATGCTATTTTAAAGATTGTCTTTTGAACATTATTAATGCACAATTCATGTATTTTCTTGGATGATCACACTGCTTCTAATTAATACAAACAATGTTTGATATATTTTGTTAGTAAATTTTAAAAATTAGCTCACGTTTTTGAGAGATTGACGTCAAATGAAATGAAATTAATTGGGTCGAATGTAAGCCATAATTAATGTAAGCTTGGCTATACAAAAAGGAAACGCTGCCAGCCTACTGGGACTACCTTGCCCATCAGCAGGTGACATATTTTAATCATTATACTTTGAATTTGTATTTTTGTTGTACTATCATAATACCTGTATTGAAATAAGTTTAAATATAATATTTCCGCATGTAGGTCATTTTACAACTCATTGTCAACAGAAAATAGACAAAGCAGCATCCTAAGATAAATTGAAAATATAACGTCAATTATTTTTCTGTTTAAAGAAAATATAATAAAAGCTTTACAATTCAAATGATATGAAAATAATCACATTAAATTGTTACTTATTTAATAATAATACTAACGAATACAGACAAAAATATAAATATTTAAACATGAAATGTAAATAGAATGATGATAAAGATCATAATTTACATTCGTATTTAATAATTTAGGTTTTTATATCAATGTTAACCAAGTCACCTCTGTATAATCAGTATTTAAGTTTTGAAAGTGACATATAAGTACAACTAATACTCCTCTACATTTGTATAATGTAGGTTTGTCATGTGTAATGTTGTCCTAACATACTTTATATTATACTAGCTGTTCCCCGCGGTTTCACCCGCATTCCCGGGATAAAAAATTGCCTATATCGAATGATATTATCAAGAATTGGACTATCATATGCAAAAAGAATATTTCAAATGCAACTGGAAGTTCAAGAGATTAGCGCCTTTAAACAAACAAAGAAACAATAAAACTACTCCTTTATTATACTAGTATAGATTTATAAGTAAGTATGCATATTAAATATGTTTGTTCTCTGTCTGTGTGTAATGTATAAAAGTGTTTATTTAAAAGAAATATGAATGTAGAAAATTAATTGTGTGTTAAAACATGAATCTTTCAAATATATCTAAAACCATAATGATAAAGCGTTGACGAATCAATAATTAATTTTGTTTACTGTTTATGCTTTATACTAGGGCCGCTATTGAGTCAGTGACCACTTACGTTCACCACGCAATTGATTCTTCCTCCCGGTTCGTCTTGTGTCCCCCAACCTACAATATGTAGTACAATTTTATTATTGTTTTTTAGCCCACAAAGAATTAGAATAAACCGGCTATTACATAACGATTTACTTTACTGGCTACTACAATCTCATTACAAATTGACCAAGTACGGCAATAAAACAGTGAAATTTAAAGAGCATTTTGTTGAAATTACAGTCAACTGTTACGATGATTGAGTGCAAGTTTTAGCCTTTTTTTTCTTGAGTACAGACGGGTCAAAGTTTATGAACTCCAAAGCTAACAAATATCTTAGGTTTATTTTCACGAAAAGTAAATGAACCATGTTTACGGGTATTGAATTGGTTTACTGTTAATAATCTAGTGTTAAATGCAAAAAAAACTAAATGTATTAAATTTGCATTACCCAACGTAAAAAAAGTAGGCTGTAATTTAATGTTAAATAATGAAGCTCTAAATCTTGTTGAGTCAACAGTATTTTTAGGGATTACTTTAGACTCAAAGCTTCAATGGGGCTCCCAAATTTCATCAGTTGCGGCAAAACTCAGTTCGGCAGCTTATGCAGTTAGAAAAATTAGACAGCTTACAGATGTAGATACAGCTCGATTAGTATATTTTAGTTATTTTCATAGTGTCATGTCCTATGGCATTTTACTTTGGGGTAAAGCTGCTGATATAGAAACAATTTTTATTTTACAAAAGAGGGCAGTGCGAGCTATTTATAACTTGGGCTCTCGAACTTCCCTCAGAGATAAGTTTAAAGAAACTGGCATACTCACAGTTGCATCTCAATATATATTTGCAAATATATTATTTGTGCATCAAAATATTAGTCTTTTTTCGAAAAAAAGTGATGTGCACTCTATCAATACTAGAAATAAGCACAAACTTGTAACTTCTGCCTATAGACTCCAGAAAGTGCAAGGCTCATTTCTAGGACTAAGTACACGCATCTATAACAGAATCCCTACTTCAATTTTAAATTTGCCTTTGCAAAAATTTAAGGAACGGATTAAAGCTGTATTAGTAGAAAATGCTTATTATACTGTAAATGATTATTTCAAAGACTCTAATGTTTGGTAGATTTGTTACTTTTGTGTACTATTATTGTTATTATTTTGATTTATAAACCTGTTAATAGTCTCAGTGATAACATATTGTGTGTTATAATTCATATTTCTCGAAATAGTTTCTCTTTGTATTATTTGTAGTAAGCTTAAGTTAGTCATGCTCACTTTGGGGTCTTTGCTTGCGGCGGCGTCGTGTGGCGGGTCGCTCACTTCCCTATAATATGTGCGAGGAGGGCGATGGCTGCCACATGCGTCATACTTGTGAACAGGTGCTGCTTGTGGGGGCTGGTCTGCTTAAGTTTGCAATCCATTTGTTTACTAAGTTACTCATAATTTTGATATTTTTTTTTTCCCTTACTGTCATATAACACACACATATTGTCAGTGAGACTAGATAAATAATTTGATGTAATGAATCTGAGTTGGTTTTGAAAAGAGTAATTGCTGAGTTTCTTGCCGGCTCTTCTCAGTAAAAGCAACCTTTTCCGAACCGTGCGTTAGAGTCAGACTATTCATAAGTGCTTGTGAAGGCCTATTTGAATAAAAAATATTTTCATTTTCATTTTCATTTTCATTTTACGTACCGTATACGTTTCTTCTATTTATTCTATTTGGAAAAATAATATAGGAAGAGTATTTACAATCATCAAGTAGGTATAAGTTCAGTCAGGGGAAAACATAAGATGGGAAAAACCAAAAGGAAGCTGGCGAAGATTAAAGAATGCGATATTGTGTGTAGGATGTAGATTTTTATGACTTTTATATTTCATGTTTTATTATGTTCTCATTTTTAGGGTTCCGTAGCCAAATGGCAAAAAACGGAACCCATATGGATTCGTCATGTCTGTCTGTCTGTCCGTCCGTATGTCACAGCCACTTTTTTCCGAAACTATAAGAACTATACTGTTGAAACTCGGTAAGTAGATGTATTCTGTGAACCGCGTTAAGATTTTCACACAAAAATAGAAAAAAGAAATTGGGGGTTCCCCATACTTAGAACTGAAACTCAACTTTTTTTTTTCATCAAACCCATACGTGTGCGTAAAAATGATATTGAGGTTTCTAATATATTTTTTTTCTAAACTGAATAGTTTGCGCGAGAGACACTTCCAAAGTGTTAACTTCTAAAATAAGAGAATGATAAAACTAAAAAAAAATATGATGTACATTACCATGCAAACTTCCACCGAAAATTGGTTTGAACGAGATCTAGTAAGTAGTTTTTTTTTAATACGTCATAAATCGTAAACCGCAATTTACCTTTCATTCAATCAACTGAAATATAAAAAAAAACATTTAATTTCATAAACATAAACCTTATGCATAAATCGTGAACTATTATTATAGATAATGGTACGGAACCCTTCGTGCGCAAGTTCGACTCCCACTTGGCCGGTTTTTTTAATCTAAATCCTGAGAAAAGCAGACTCTTGGCAAAATTTGCAGGACCAGTGATAATATTAGAATATTTCACAAACTCTTTGACTTCACCTCTCCCAACAAAGTCATAACTTAAGTTAAATGACCCGATGACATCGTTAAAGCACAATAGCGACTCACGTTCAATATCAAATGGTGACATTGACGCAAATTGCACCACGTGGGACGTACATGCGGACAGAAATACATGTTTTTATTAGTAAACAGCGGGCAAGAACCAAAACGTTTACCTATTTGCCTCGGTTCCTGAAACTTGACTTCATTTGCAGAGGGAAATTGGATAATTCCTGTGACGCGTTGCTATTTCTGGACGTAAGCGATAATGGTTATTTGAGGAATATTCTTCCTCGTATGACTGTATAAGGATCTTGTTACTTATATTGAGGTAATGTGTATCCTGTAATCAGTCCTTCAAGTATAATTTTATTGTAGAAGTGAGAATACGTCATCGTATTTTTTTAATTAACGAAGATGGATATAATGAAGCCTTTGTTTTAAGGACCGTCCTCAACAGCTTGACTCTGAATATTCAGCCGATGAGTCAAACGTTATATTAGAATAATGATTATTATATACTAGCTGTCCCCCGCGGTTTCACCCGCGTAGCGGTATGAAAAATAGCCTACGACCGATTCTCAGACCTACCGAAAATGCATATCAAATTTCATAAGAATCGGTCAAGCCGTTTCGCAGGAGTTTTCAGACAAACACTGTGACACAAGAATTTTATATATTAGACTAGCTGTCCCCCGCGGTTTCACCCGCGTAGCGGTATAAAAAAAAATAACCTACGACCGATTCTCAGATAACAAAAATAAATCATAAGACAAACACTATGACACGAGAATTTTATATATTAGGTTTATTTTATTTTTTATAGATTCTATTAGATTTTATAATTATATCGTTTGCTAATGCTCGCTAACAAATGCTCCCGGTGAGTACGACCATTTAAGAATCTTGTAAAGATGTGTCATAAATTAAGTACGAACGAGAATAATAGCAATATACAATTATTATTAAAATGTTATAATCAGGAACGTTTTCTTACACATTCCAATCACAGGACTAATATGTTTACCCTTATATCAATATTATTATACAATTAAATACAATTGCGCTGCGATACGTACCGGATATTTGTATGTAAAATCAATAAAGATAACAGTTGAGTGTCTGACAATGATTTTTGTGTGTCAGTCAACCCAATGCTGGTTATCAGTTCCTCTCTTCTCCGATTTTGATTTACTAGTATTTCTTTTATTTTTATTTATTTATGAAACTAAACATCGTGAGGAATTCATGACGCGATCGTGCGGTACTTTGTAGTACCCGCCTGGCTGGCTAACAACCTACCGCTTTTCCTTCTTCCCCTTCCTCCACATCTTTACTTACATTTTATACAAAATCTATAATAAAATAACCTACTAAATAAGGCTTTTTTAGAACAAAATCTCATGAGTAGGTATATTTAGTGATTGTAAATGCGTCGTACCTTCTGTTAGTTAACCAACGGTTATAAAATCTAATAATAAATTATATCATTAGCTAATAACTATCTTTTATCTTATGTCAATGTACAGCAGTTTCCATTCCTTTCCAAACATTGTCTATATTTAACCGTGTTTGTAAATATGAGTCTTAAGGAATTACTTTAGAGCTTTAAATTGAAAGCCTATAATATGGTTTTATGATATACACATGACAGATAAGGAAGTTTGCGCAGGATTAGTTACAGGCGCCATTATCTTTGACGTATCGTCTGTCGATCTTATTGTTATTGTGTTGATTTAAATGTAGTCATTTTCATTTCATTATATAGAACTACCCCTAAAACTACCCTTAGTACTAGAAGTGAACCCAGAACAGTTGTCTATTACTGATGTTCTAAATTTTGACCAGCCGATGAATTTAACGTTTTTCCGGAATAAAATGTCCTATGTTTTATAACAGGATATAACCCATCTATGTATGTACCAAGTTTCATCAAAAACCGTTAAGTAATTATGACATAATTGAATAACAAACATCTACCTACACGTTCACAGTTATAATTGGATTCAAGCTAGAAGATCGGTCATATATTGAAGTCTAGTCATAACGCATAATTGACTATTCAAATTTCTTGTTTGTCAAAACCGCTGCATGTAAGCCAGGCTTATGCAAAATGGTTTCTTAATTACCAACCAAAAGCAGACAATAAACAATTTTTGATACTGATTGTATATTGTAGGTTCAATTCTCACCCAGGAAAAATATTAGTGTGCATGAATATGTCTGTTTGTCCTGAGTCTGGGTGTATTTATCTATATACCTAAGTATATGTTAAGAAAGAAGTAGTGTATCAGTTATCTAGTTTTCATAGAACAAGCTCTGCTTAGTTTGGGATCATCAGATGGCTGTGTAAGGAATTTCCCAAGATACGTTTTAAAAAAAAACGTTTAAATACTGCTACGAATCGTTCGTAGAGGGGTCTACGAGACGGATGTTGTTTGTAGTTTAGTACCTTCATATTATATTTCATTTACATATCCATAAAATATAATGCGCTTTCGAATGTTAAAATATTAAGGACCTACAGTCTCACATGTTGTCTCATTCATTTGAAATTAACAAAATGAGATGGCCTGTAAAAATATCTACCAGTTAAGTTTACTGGTACTTATTGGCAACCTGTGAGATTGACTCTAAATACAAAATAACTGAATGACAGAGGGACATACTTGCAGGGGTGAAAGATCATCAATCAATCATTTTAATCGAGCAAGGACGAAATTAAATGAAATAATTTAAGAAATCCTTTATAACTTTTGATGGCGTGTACACATCAGTTGCACTAGAGAGCCAGTTCCTTCTAGGCTTTGTGTACTTACCACCTTCGGCCACATCACTTACCATAGTGAGAGTTTATATAAAGTAAAAAAATCGAGAACGAGTGAGCAAGGCATAGTAATGTAGTATTGTATATCAACTCGGGTATTACAACAGATAATGGGGTACGGTGTAGTGGTGGCGACGTTCTGCGCGCAGGCGCCGGTGCGGTGGGCGGCGTCGCGCGCGGCGGGCGCGGCGCGGCTGGCGGTGGCCGACCTGTACCACCTGCTCTCCTTCCTCGCCACCGTCAACGTGTGGCGCGGCGTCTGGGGGCTGCTCGATGTTTACTTCTTTCCAGGTCAGTGGACTGGACTGTCCAACTGGACTGACGACTTACATCTTTTTTCAGATTTGTTTGAGTGGATTATAAACTTTTTAACCCCAAAATAATGACAATTTCAATGATAGCCCGTAGTAATGACGTCAAATGCCGTAACGGAAATGTACTCGAGCTGTCCGTGAAGGAAAACATCCTGAGAAAACCATAGCACAGTGGTAAAGTACCTACTTTGTAATATCGCCTAATTGGTTACCTCAAGTTGAATATCCGTCGCCGAGTATCTACCGGTGTATTCCAGTAGTTGCACATGAATGCAAGTTCCTTCTAGGCTTTGTGCGCTTCGAACCTTTAACCACATCATCACTTAAGATGAGATTATGGTCGAACAAGTTCAACTATTTATCACTCGCATCATAGAGTTAGAAGCAGATATTTTATTTAATTTCATTATACAAAACTACCCCTAAAACTATAATATATAAAACTACCCTTAGTACTGAAGTGGACCCAGTTTCAGTTGTCTATTATTGATATTCTAAATTTAGATCAGCAATTTTCACATATTCCCGATGAATTTAACGTTTTTCCGGAATAAAATGTCCTATGTTTTATAACAGGATATAACCCATCTATATACCAAGTTTCATCCAAATCCGTTACGTAATTATGACACAATTGAATAACAAACATCCATCTACACGTTCACAATTATAATAGGATTCAAGCTAGAAGATCAGTCATATATAGAAGTCTTGAGAACTCAACAAAATCTAGATACACCACTGACGATACTTCAATTGTTACAGACACACCAAAACTCAGCAACTGGTGTTCACACATCATCAGCCTTTCTCTCCTCATACTCCTGAACTGTTCCAACTCGGTTCTGGTGCGAGGGGTCTACATTGACGCCGAAGAGCCTGCAGGTGAATGTGTTGTCTTCCCTTGCCACTATCTCAGGCTATTCTTCCATAAAGAACGAACTAAGAAGAGGCACAAAAGGGCTTTAGCTGCAGCAGCATCAAGAAAAACAGAAGATGCCAGTTTACCTCTACAGTTACCAGAAGAGAAGGTCTAGTCCGAAATCCAGGTCATTTTGGAGCTCCAACGTTTGCAATGAGCTGGAATGTTCCAGTTCTGGATTCCAGGTGATGCGAGTGGACGTTGACTGTGGTAGAATTATTCTCCTGTAGTTGTAAGTGACCAGTGATGTTTCGTTTCTTGACTTAATGCTGTTTATTTTGGACAGTCTGATGCTTAACCATGGAATGGCATGGATTAACAACTACACAATTATTTGTATTCACCAAATACTTGACATTTATTCAATACTAGCGACCCGTCCCGGTTTTACACGGGTGCAATCCATATATACCTTCCTCGTTAATCGTTCTTTCTATTAAGGAAAACCGTATCAAAATCCGTTGAGTGGTTTAAAAAAGTAAGTTGAGAAACATAGAGGTAGTTAGCGACTTTGTTTTATACCATTTAAAGATAGAGCACGGTGCTGGGGTACTTTGTAGTACCCGACTGGCTGGCTACCACCCTGAAGCTAAAACGTTTCGCCAAACACCTACCACTTGAGAGCCAGTTGCTTTCTAGGCTTTGTAAATGACAGCAACACATTGGCGATGACGGTGGGCTCTTACCATCAGGTGGATCGTTTGCCTCTTTAAAAAATAAGATGTACAGTTTTATTGTGATTGAGAGAATCGTCAAAGTAATATATATTTTATAAAATCTTGACTTGTTGTTTACCATTGAGTGGATATTGTATAATGTTGAATTACAACCAAATAAATGTATTTTTAATTATAGTATTAAACTTTATATCTGTCTGTCTACGTAACGATAATTACAATTAGGTAAAATATATTTCGCAATGGTTATTAAAAAGAAAATATAAAAGTGCAATAATTAATTGGAAATGAATGAATGAAAGAAATAAAACTAAGGCATAATCTTGTCGAAATATAAGATTTGTAAGTCTTAAATAATTTGTACTCTTGTATAAACTTGTTAGACTAATATTTTTTTACGAAATACTATTTAGGCAGATAAAAAGTCATGTCTCTTAAACATTATACGCAAAACAAATTGAATTATTTATTCCAACAATTATATATTTTTTTTAATATTTTATTCAATTAACTAATTAACAAAACTGAGTCACACATCCAAACAATTGTAATGTAATGTAAATAAATATTTGTAAATGTAATAAGTTTGTTAGTAATTAAATTGTAATTACTTTTTAATAATGACAACAAAGGTGCATAATAAAACGGTTATGATATTTTAGTCTGGTGTTTTATTAATAAATTTATTGAATTAAATAATTACTTAAACTATTTATGATGTTGAATGACCGAGATTGATTCAAAACAATGTGTCACGATGTGGGGTTTTGAGATAAATCTTAAATTATAATTATGTTGTTGTTCCAATAATAAATTATCTTGTTGTTGATAATAATCTTCTTATACAGAGTGAGTATATACTTTGAGTTGCCTTAAATATTTGCAAGATAATTATGTAGGTACATACTTACTTAACTCAAATTTCACAAATACCCACATCCTTGGAATTTCTCACTCAGATTAATGTCAAATAGAAAATGATAAATAGCATGATATTAACTAAAATTTCAATAGTTTTTTTTAACTTTATGCTCGTCGAAAGTAAAAGAAGGTAAAAGAAGTCCGTTTCATAATATTTTCATTTCATTTTTGATACAAAACTGTTATGCTGAAAACCCGAAATGCCATAGAGGTAATTCTGGACATATTCTTTAGGTAATTATTGGTAATTCAGACCAAATCTTTAGCAGCTACAACCTCAGATTTATTTAATGTAAGTACATATCCTATTACCTAATATTATATCTTATATGAAAAAATTATGTTTTTTACTTAATCATGCCGTAGGCTGAATGTATATAGATGAAATTTGATATTTATAAGGCTATTTCAATTGTTTAGGGTTGAATATACTCATTAATATAAACAACTTTTTCTATGCGAACAACTCTGATAGTGCCAAAAAAAAAAATCAGATGATCCATACATTTTGTTTGTTGTAGGTAATTTACTTTTGAACGAAAAAGTTGTATTTTTTGCATTTATTAATAAGTAGGTACCTACTTTCAACCCTGAATGTTTAGCTAAACAATAAAAACTAAACCTGTATAACTAAATCATAGGATGCTTTGTAACTTGGGAATACATTAGATCACTGGAAACGTGGGTAAAACCGCAGGGCGGATAATATTGTACACATAAATTGGTTGATTTGCAAAAAATGCATACATTTATATACCACGCGGCCTTCCGAATCGAAGCTAAGCTTCTACGAGTGAAAAAGAGTCTACAAACACAACTACGAAACTGCTACGAATACCAATCGTAACTAACCGCTTCTGAAGAAACTCCGCATGAAAGTGATAGTTGTAAATTTACTCTATAATATATACCTACTACTGCTCGGAAAGTAACATCTTACTTTTTTGAAAACTAGGCAGAATACGTCATAACTGTCATACAAATATGCGGGCGGAAAAGGAGTAAGAAAATCCATTGCTAATGTACTACTGTTTGTTTTTATGACGCCGCCTGAATTAAAAGAAACTGCACTACTAGCAGTTTTTAAGAAACATACGAACCATAATGAAGATTTTTTCATTGGAAAAGTAAAATTAAACTCATTGTAAAATGAGTTTTGATAACTGACACCATCTTAACTATTAACTTATTAGTGTTCCGGCAGCTGCACTTGAGAGCCAGTTCCTTCTAGGCTTTGTGTGCTTACCACCTTCGGCCACATCATCACTTAGGTACCTACCATAGTGAGATTGTGGTGTGATCAAAGCAAAAAAAATATTCTACTAGGTTTAGTATCTATAAAGCACTATGTTCCCAACTCGTTGGCATTAAATACCTACTCAAACAACACCCTCGTTGGTTATCGGTCCCTTTCTTCCTTCGGTAATTAATGTACTATAACTGCTCTAAAATCTAAAAGATAAAACAAATGCGAGTAAAATAACGACACTTTTAGACGCTTAAAATCAAAAACGAATGAATGTGTTCGCCTTCGTTCATAAATAAAAGATAATTTAATCAATAAATTTGAAATTGTGTATCTACTTACAATTCATGAGATACTACTATTCTAGTAAACAAAAATCCAATACATCGGTTCAAGAATGAGCTAATATTGGCTCAACGGAAGAAAACCAGAGGTCCTTGCCCCGGCCGCGAATATAATGCTACATTGAATTTCCCACTTATTGCGATATTATAATATGGTTTGAAATGAAATGATTCATGGGTGAACAATAAGATTGCAACTTCATTCAGTCGCCACCGGTGATAAATAATCATCACAAAGACTTACGTCGCTCTTATCGCTTAATAGCACTAGTGTTAAGTTATAGGATTTACCTGTCAGGCCATGAAATTAACTGTTTGTTGTTGATTATAAAATTAAGATAAAGGTATGTAAGTATTCCTCAGTTCTATTTTTACGCAATATTAAATTGTTATGAATTCATTATTTATAACATAATAATTGTTAATAAAAAGACTTTTGATAAATCGTCTACATATATATCTCAACAAAAACATGAGTACATGTAAAATCTAGCCAAGTTCTTCGCCATCTCAATCATTGTTAAGCTCGTCTCTTACAGTCAGCTGAAGTCATGAATATAAATTACTATAATGTAATGATTAAAGTACTTGTAATGAGTTCATTTAAAATAAAGATGCCATGAAAAGGTTTGGTAACTTTAACCCCTATGACAGATCTGTTACTTTCAAACATAGAGTGCTGAAAGAGAACTCGAAATGGTTCGTATAAATATTGCATAGTGCGTACGCATTTTACAAGAACTAGGCCGACGCACTCTATTCGATATCTAATCATATGAAAATATTCCACAAAACATACCATTTGGGCTTCTTCCAATAATTATACACGAACAAACAAACTAATCAGATTCCTATGTATGGAGTACCTACTAAAGTACTTGCATAGTAGATATTTAATTGTTATTTAAGTACGTATTTTATCTTTAGACGTAAGTTTCCAGGCGTCAATGTAAATCTAATGTAAATAATAAATATGTTTAAATTATACTACTTAGTTGTGGTTTTGTAGCAGTTACATTATTTGTTTAGTTTGGGATTTAGAAATGTTATTAAAATATGATTTCAAATTAAGTTATGATTATTCAGATTTTCCTTATTTAAAATAAAAAACGATGGAAAACTTGGATATTCATATAAAAATAGAGTTTTTCTTTACAGTTCAAAATCGTATGCTGAAGTCAGTGTAGCCAAGTTTGGCGAGGTACTCCCAGTTTGTCAGGTCACACTTCTCAATCTTGCATCCCGGAGATCCAATTGTGCTCAGCCAGTTGATCCTAGAATAAATCATCATTGGGTAACCGGTACTTCTCACGTCTCTAGTAATATTTTCTGGATTAGTATGTCACTTGTAGTGGGGTATTTATTTATATACTTTACTAGCTGTTCCCCACGGTTTCACCCGCATTCCCGGGATAAAAGTTTCTTCCTTCCTCCTTCAAGAATCGGGCTATCAAATGCAAAATGAATTGTTCAAATCCGACAGGTAGTTCCAAAGATGAGCACATTCAAACTAAAACATTTCAGTTTTATTATATTAGGTACCTACTTAGTATACCTACATAGATATTTTATTTTATTTTATTCGGAAAACATACAGTGTTATAATTTCTAGATAATAATTTAGTAAATATCTCAACACTATTTACGAGTTATTGCTTTTTTTTTATATGTTAAGTAAGAATGAATATCCATATCGTATGTGTGGTAAGCTACAGCTGGATTTTAATCTAAAGTCGGGAACGTATTTTTTCATACATTTAGTATACTATATACCTTATTCATCTGTGATACAGTTTATATTGGATCGTGCACACTGTCAGTTCATTCGCTCGTCGTCATATCCGAGACTTATATCTGACTACTAGTACAGTAGTGGTAACTTCAGTAGCTTTAGTGGTAAACTGAATAAATGGCTTTGACTTTGACTGGGTGGTAAAATTCTTCTTGTCAGCTGATTTCGGGGGGCTGTCATTCCCTGCCCCAAAATGAACAAAAATTTTGCTATTCTATGAGTTTGTGACTTATTGAAATTGTGTTGGGTATGTAAATAAACGACACAATAATTTTTCTATACTGCTTTATATTAATTGAAATCGGGAACAGATATGGTAATGGCAGCACCCGACGGATCGTCTTAAATTTATCATTATGTTAATATGTAGGTGAAAATATGCAGTAGTACCTCTATATTTGATAATTGCTGTCGGGGGTCTGCTGAAAATTTTATTTAATCCTTTTTCGATTACAACTTTTATTCGATTACAATTTTTACAGCCGTCGTGGGTTTTTTCAAATTTTTTAATTTTGTTTTTATTTTTTTACAGAGTGAACTCAGATAGACATCATAGACTTAAGGCCAATTACAGGTAACCTTATTTTAATATATAGTAGATCGTATGCACAGACTAATTAAAAACTTTATGGAGTAGATAGATACAGCTAGGCACATGCCATAGGATAAAAATATAGAGTATTATACAAAGCAAGCAGGCAGATAGTCCACCTGATGGTAAATGGCTACCTTCGCCTATGGACATAACTAACAGCAATGTATTATATTGTGCTAGGAATTAATATGTAGGGACCTAACTGATATTACCTAGTTGTTTTTTAAGCGATACAAAAAATTATTGAGGATTACATTTAACTATTCTTCAGATACCTTTCCAGCGTGTTCAATTGACTTCTGAAGACCGAAAAACAAGTTGCCGTTTGTTGTTCGAGATTCGTAAAGATTGCCCTATCTGTATTAATATATAAAAGGAGAATCTGTTTGACAAACATATCAACGCACACCATTTTGCAAACAGGTATACCTATAACGTAAGAATTTTCCAAAATTCAATCCCTAATGGGGTAAAATAGGGGTCTAATGTATCTTTAAATTAGCAATAGGCAGTTCGGCCCTGAAAACGTCACAAAACATTATGATTGCTCAACGTCAGTCCTTGAGCTGTCATCACTTCTCATAGATTTTGGCACTGTTGTTTACAATAATGATACGTTTGACGTCGAAACAAATTGGAACCACCCGGAAGAAATCCGGCGAGACTTGATATTTGGGTGGTGTCCAAATTATTAGACTAGAACATGCGTTAATTATCTCCAATGACTGTGCTGTGCTTGTGCAATATACTTGAGTCTTATCTTACAAAATATTTAAATACCTTAGTAAGTTCAACAAACTCACGTTTACAAATGACACATCAATTTTAATTTATTCCAACAACCAAACCGACAACTTTTATGATGAATATTTTTTATATAGTCTTGGATATCATTCCTTGATAATATTGTAGGTATAGGAGTACTTACATTTGGTCCAATTGCGCTTTCGTGCCCTGTATTTTCCCAACTATCGTGCCCTTCTTCGAGTTTTTCACCCAGCCCCCGATGCCCAACTGCTCTGCCAGCTCTTTGCAATATTTCGTGAAATAACAACCTGTTACAAAAATATAACCAGTATAACAGTGAGTTTGTTGATGGGCACCTCGACGGCATCGGCTCAACCAATCGTTATGAAATTTAACATGCAGATAGCCTGACATAGAGGGAAACAAAACCTACATACTTACAGGTTTTTGTATATTAGTATACCTATAAGAAAACATAAAAAACTCAAATATTCGCAGTAAAAAAAAAACTGTCTATGTATAAACTGTCTTAGTCTTTAGTCTGACTTTGATTCTAAAATCACTCATTGACATCGACCTAGTTCTAGTCAGGCTAATTATAAAGACTAGTGATCGTCGATTAATGATGTAGGTACCAAGATCATTATCTCGTCATGTCTGATTATATTTTATACTGAGGCCTATACATGAATTCAAATATTTATGTGCGTGTGGGAGTATGTTTTCGAAAAGATTTTTAAGCCCTTCTTGCCCAGAAAACTGTATTCTTATATAATTTTCTTTTTGCTGTACGAAAACCTGTCAAGTCCCAGATGGATTGGATTCTCAATACTAGAAAGAAAACTGAACCCGGTGGTTTCGGGAAGTAAAAAGGTCATACAATTATAATCAATGCTTTGATGATGATTAAAAAAAAATTATAGACTTAGTTTATGACTTAGTCTGAAAAAAAATTAAAGACAATTTTACAAACCTTGCACCTGTCCATAAACTTCAAATTCCACCGCTGCCAAAGCATTAGGGTCCTCCGTACTCATGACAAATCACACACAACACAAAATATAAAAATATTTATTTCAATTATTTTACGAAACTTTTATACGCGTGGCATATAAGGCGGTCAACTTTGGGCTACTGATGCCGCCCGCCCTACTGCCAATGTTAGCCGCCCGCCCTACATTATCTATATTTATGAACAAGGCATTAAATATATTATGATGATAGCGATGCGCTATAAATTATGGTTTGGAAAGCTTTTAAGAAAGATGATTCATGGTATTTAAATTATCGATCAGTTGCATGAATGTTTAACTGAAATTGCAATACTGACCGACTTTACTTACTAGCTTTCACCCCACGGTTTTACCCGCGTTCCCGACGGATCTTATGTTTTCCCGGGATAAAAAGTAGCCTATGTTCTTCTCCACACCATAGGCTACCTGCATACCAAATTTCATCGCGATCAGTTCAGCGGTTGAAGCATGAAAAGGGAACAAACAAACAAACAAACTCACTTTCGCATTTATACAGTTTATTTATATTTATATATTATATTTATTATATCCACCCATTCGGCCAAGACCGGTCCGGGAGGCCTATGTCCAGTAGATGACATCTTGCGGCTGAGGTGATGATGATGAAGATGATTAGATCCAATGATTAGAGCTAAACTCCAATTTTTTTAAATATTTGAATGTAAGAAGACGCCAAAATTCAATGTCAATGAACTATATAAGTACAAACCTATCTACATAATGATATCTATTTATTTATTCATTTTCTTTTAGGAATAGATAGTTACATATCGATAATAAAGTAGATATACAATCTGTTCTATGTCGTTTAAAATCTCCACACTCTATATAATAGGGTATTTGACTGACATTCAAATCAGCAACTTTTTATGAATTGTCAAAACGTTAGGTTTATATGGAGTTTTGTATGAAATACAAGCATGTGACGTCATAATTATGTAGCATACTCTTTATGGTTAGATTGGTCATTAAAAATCATAATAAGGATAAATTTAATAATATAATCGTGGTTTCCCCTTTTTTTTAAATGTTTTATACATTGGTTAGTGTTGGATAATCTATTTTGAATACAGGCAAATACCCTATTGTATGTATCCGTCACTTACGGCCTTTTTATATAGTTATTATTATTATTAATAGAAAGTGCTCGTTTTAGTTACTATAAAGTTTAATGTGACTATAATACTTGGCCATTGCTCAACTACCTTCCAGTTGACACAAACAATATGGCGGACAACATGTGACGGATGATAAAAAAGGAAGCCCCCCTCAGCATATGGAGTGGATGGTTCCGCTCGTCCAAGCAATTACAATTATATGAATGGACGCTGATTGGACAAACTATTTCCTAATAAACTAGCTCGTGACGTCTCCAGTAATGTAGGTGAAGGATTTAGATTTAATTGAATTGGATTTTGATATTAAGTAATTGAGAAATTCTATAAAAATATTAACGATTGGTGGGTGGGTTCGATACCTACCATAAAGCCTACCTGACTGCCACACTGCAGGGGGCTGCAGGTTTGTGGGTCTATTTTCACTCAGGATAAAATTTGTACGCACAAGGAAATGTATCATTTTTTTTTTACTTTGGATGGTCTGTTTAAGACTGTAATCTTACCATGGCAGATGATGGAGGTAGAACATGTAAAGCACACAATGCTTAGAAGGGATCTGGCTCTCAAGTGCAGCAAACAGAGCACACCAGTAGGTGGGTGCTTTGCAACAGATTTTTAACACTTTTACAAAGTGACCTACTACTGCGTCCTAGGTTCGAATCCTGCGATCAAAACCAATTTAAAAGATAGTACTCAATAATACAAAGAATTAAGATTAGGAATGTAATACCAGAACGGAATCTAAGAAAACAATGACATAACACCTGAAGGATATTTCTTTTTAACTTTTTAAATAAAACAAACGTTCTTAATTAAACCATAAACAACATTAGTGATTCTCTTTCCGGAACATCCTCCAAACACTAGAAGAATTATCACTGATGTAAAGTTACATTATAACATTAACAATAAAAATATTCTTGTAACATTAATAGGAAAATAATAAAATTCTTACCAGTAATTAGTAACCTGAATTCTAAACAATTAGTTCTACTAAAAAAAACTTAAATTACAATTTGAGTGATGTAGCCCAAACCTAAGTATATAATTCATACTTACTTGGTAACCTTACCTCCCGTCCACAACGCGTTGTGTGGCTTATCTGTGCTCTGCTAACACCACTCTGCTGTGTATTCTTAGTTGAGCTGTTATTAGTGACCGGCTCAGCGCTATCTGAGCTACTATCCATTAACTTGTTGAACTCAGAAGACAATTGTTTATTTGTTGCAACTTCGTCGCTTGTAGAAACCTCTAGCTTAAATAATCTTTGAAATGGTCGAACTCGCGGACCAGCATGTGTTTTTATTTTTGCAGCTCTGTTTTCACCATCCTTTCCTCTATAAATTTCTTCCACTATACCAAGCGGCCATTTTATCCTTTTATCTTCTGTTTGTACGATTACAACATCTCCAACTTTCAAATCATCTCTTTTTCCTTTCCCTTTCTGTACCAGTAATGTCAAATATTCAACTTTAAATCTTTCCCTAAATTCTTTCCTTAGTTGTTGTAAATATTTTAAACGACCATTTAAACTCTCACTATCGATTTGATCCATATCATCAGTATTGTACATTAGTGATTATCTTTCCGGAACAACCAGTGTGTTCCGACACTTGAAAGTAAACTCCTTTCAGGGCTTTGGTTACATAGCACTTAGGTAGTATAGTTAAAGTTTATTCATTTTAAGTTATTATTACTGTGCCTCTCAATTATCCAAACACATTGAGTATGATTTTGTGTAATGCCTATACCTAATTGACTTGGTGCCTGGTGGTTGAATCCGCATACCTACCTGACCTGGTGGAAAAACAGAAGAGTTTCTTTTATACTTGTAGGTATAATCCAATCTTGGTTGTAAGAGAAGGCCTCATAATAGAAATGACACCTATCGGTCCTTTGAAGAGATGCAAAGTTTATTGAGTAAAATTCATTGCGATTAATAATTCATCAGGCTCTTTTTTATTTTATTTACGTATCTATTATAAGTATTGGTACCTAGTTATTTTGCACTATCCATACTATATTTTAGTATATAAATATATCTTATTTTATTAAAGGAGAATACGTGGGCCCTTGAATGAAAAACCTATCAGGTATGTATCGCATAATTGTCTTTTATTTTTTATCATGGAAAGGAACTTTGAGTCATGTGAGTGATGTGGAAAACTCCTTACAATAAATTATTACACGTAATAAAATTAAAATTGCAATTTATACTCAAATTATATACCTAAGGGTCTTTAAGTTTTTTATGTATTCCTTGTAGCTAGGAATATTTTTGCGCTTAGTGCCTTATACGCGTCTTTTTCTTACTAGTGCGTAGAGATAAGCTTACCCAAGTAGTATGTGTATTTTAAAAATAACGCTAACAATAGGTATTTTGAAGGAAATTCTACAACAACTTATCATAGTATCTGGTGAAAAAGGTACCTATGAACATTTTTCATATCTGTGTTCAGTAAATCTGCAAAATTTTCTGGAGACAACATGAAACACAAGCGAAAATCATTTCAAATCGCGTTTATAGAAATTTAATATATACATCAAATATTTACAATATATAAAATACAAACTACGATATGTAGAAAACATCCTCAAAGCCCTCGCTGCTGTCGATAGGCAAGGTTCCCAACAGGCTCGCAGCGTTCCCTTTTTGGATGGCCAAGCTTATGTGTTGGCGGAAAAAGCTCCCGGCCCGTCGGTCTCCCGAAGCCTCGATGAGCTTGGATGATAAAATCCGAGCAAATCGGCGAGCCTCGAACCCCCACGGACCCATGGTTTCCACATTAATATAGAAATTATATTAATCCCTAATAATAGTCCATCGTAATTTATTTACAAAGTCTTCATTCTCGTTCGCAGCATGTATCCGAAAAACAAGGTGTCAATGTCAAAATACCGACGAATACACAAGCTCACATTTTACATGTAATTAAACTCTATTGCCAACGAGTAAGGGTTAGTATTTAGTTCAGTAAATGCAAATTTATTTTTGTATGCAATAATTCTTGATTTTTGATTCAATATTCATTCATTCATTTCATTCGCGATAGCGAATAACGTCAAGGAAATAACAAAGTTTAATTATTTTATAACCAGTGAAATTTGCGTTTGGTACGGGTCGGGTATTGATCGATGCGCTTAACACGTATGTAACGTGGTGCGTATAGATCAGTATAGATAGAGGAGATAGTAAATTGTTTAAAAACTAAACTGTGAAACGTTGTCGCTTTTACTTAGTTTTTTCATAGAAATAATCGTGTAACAAGTTTCGATTATTTCAAAATAATCTGAGAAAATGCCAGTGTGTAATAGTGGAGACTCGAAAATAGATGCGGCAGTGGCCAGCTGGCTAAAACATGACAAGGTAAATATTGAATTTTTAATGATAAAATTGGTAGGTATTACTAAACATAAATACGGACAGTAAGGTAAGGTTATAATATATTATTTATTACATGATGTCAATAGAGTTTAAATCATCTGATTCTCCTGTGCATATGGGTGTGCCGCAGGGCTCCATTTCTGGTCCTTTTCTATTTTTAATTTATCTAAATGACCTTCCCTTTTATGTTAAAAATACCTGTGGAATTGTACTGCTTGCGGTCGATACCTCACTGCTTTTTAGTGTTGATGAAATCCAATTATGATGATGTAAACGGTGCAGGTAATAAATTGGTTTACTGTAAATAACCTAGGTATAAATACAAAGAAAACTAAATATATTAAATTTACCCTCTACCTCTATCCAATGTAAAAAGATTAGGATGAAACTTAGTGCTAAATAATAATAATCTCTCGATCTTGTTGAGTCAACAGTATTCTTAGGGATTACTTTAGACTCAAAACTTCAATGGGGCACCCAAATATCATGTCTTGCGGGGAAGCTCAGTTTGGCTGCATATGCAGTTAGAAAAATTAGAGCTATTAGCTAACAGATGTAGATACAGCGCAATTAGTTTATTTTAGCTATTTTCATAGTGTTATGTTGCTTTGGGGTAAGGCCACTGATATAGAAGCTATTTTCATTTTGCAAAAAAGAGTGGTGCGAGCTATTTATAATTTGAGTTTTCGAGCTTCCCTCAGAGATAAGTTTAAACACATTAGTATCCAACCGCAAAAAGCAACCTTCCGAATCATGTGTTAGAGTCTGACATTTCACAAGTGCCTGTGAAGGCCTATTTGAATGAATAAATTATTTAATCATTTTATTTAATTTTACAACAAAGATAACAAAAATATTAAATTAATATTAAAACTGAAGAAATTTCTATCAATTTGGTAGGAAGATGAACAGAAAACTAAGCTAAAATAAAATTAATTTTATAAGCAAAAGTTCCAATCTAAGACTACTCTCTGACCCAAACATGAATTAAGAACATAAACCTAACCTTTTAATTCATTTTTCCATCAGTTTATGCTAAATCATCACTATAATTACTACATAGGACATTGTTGTACACTGCTAGACTTTTGCCTGCCTGCCAGCCTTCTGACTTTAAAAAATAATACAGACCAGCTGTTCCTTCAATAGAATTAATGGACACTATCACTTCAGCTAACATATTTTCTGGGTCAAGGCAGACAGGTAGTCCACTTGATGATTAGTGGTGTTATTACCATCACCTATGGACATTAGCAATACCAGGAGATTGTCAATGTGTTGCCAATCTTTATAAACACACACACACAGCCGAAACACAGAGGAGCAAAGTGATAGACTCCTTCATTGAAAAGGGAAGATCTTCTGCCAAGTTAGGTCATTGTGCCTAGAGACCATAGTCCAACTGTTGATATTGGAATCAAATATTTTGAGTGCTTGATGTAGAATCTTGTGGGAGCCAGGTTAATGCTATGGTTTCCTCACAATGTTTTCCTTCAAACCTCAAGCTCAAACCCACAACCTTCTCCACGGTATCCAACATCACTGCCACTAAGCCATCATAGTGCCCATTAGTTCTTTGCAGTTCAAAGAGGCTGTATATATATATATATACTCCCATCTTCAAAAAACCCACCTATAAAGCAAATCAATGATTTCTTCTGACCTAACAGCTTTTTTTTTCTCAATTAGTTAAATGACAAGAACTAGTATTTATTTATTACATGCTAAAATTGTTTAGGTCATATCAATGAAAGTGAAATATGACACAATCACAATGCAATTGACTTTAATTTAACAATGAATGAGTTCTACTGTGACTAAACACTTAAAGTTATTCAAAGTTAAAATTGTGGATCTTAAGTTCTGAATTAATTTTTCCTGGCACATCACAAAACTACATCTAAATAAACTTTATCCATATATTTATTCTGCATGTTGACAAGCAGGCAGATGGTCCACCTGATGACCTTCTCCAGGTTATCCCCAATTAATATATTTCCATGCCATATGCTCCAATGAATGCTGATCTTAGCTGATCAACAAAGAAAAACATTGTGAGAAATAGCTACCACCCTCATGTTGAAAATTTGTCGCCAAGCAGCCACCAGTGTGTTATTGTGAGCCATTTCTATCATCTATCATATTGAAGCTTGTCTCTCATAAGTGATCTCATATAGAAAAAGTATGCATTTATTTTCAGAATCCTACAACACGTCAAGAAGTCCTTGATGACATTGCCAACACAAGATGGGAGAAACTGCACGATACAATGCTGCACAGGCAGAAATTCGGCACGGCAGGGCTGCGCGGGCGCATGGGCGCAGGGTACAATTGCATGAATGATGTTGTTGTGCTTCAGACTGCTCAGGTCAGTTATAAATCAATCAGTATTTGATGGAGCTTGGAGCTGGCTGCTGAGGGTGAGAAATTACCAAGGTCTAGGCTATCGACCTACATAAGCTAATACCGAATGCATTAAAGGGTTGTTAAGGTACTACAGTCTATTCTATAATACAAAGTTCGGACTTTACATTTAAGAATGTTATAGAAAAATAAACTCTAATGGTTTACTATTAGGTTTATCCGAGATATAACGGGAGTATTTCTAAATGATTACAGGGGTTATGCTCGTACATACAAAAAGTATGCAATCAAGGACAATTGCACCATGGCGTCGTTATCGGATACGATGGAAGATATCACAGTAAGAGGTAAGTCTGCTATTTATTACTGTTACTCATAATAGTCACGTGGGTGAAAGGATCAAAGTCAAAGCCATTTATTCAGCTTAGGCCCTAAAAGGGCACTTATGAACGTCGAAACTACTGAAGTTACCACCGATTCATAAGTCGCCTTCAACTGAGAAGAACCGGCAAGAAGCACAGCAAGGTTACATTTTTATTTATAAGTATTTTGTTATTTTTTAGACAGTCTGACAATGTTGGCTTTTTTCCATTATATATGCTTAACAATTTTTGTAAAAATATAATACGCATTAACATAAAAAATAATATCGCATCGAAAAGCGTGCTCTATCCATGATGATCTATGGTTCAAGTTGTAGTGTAGCCCAAAGTTATGGGGCATCAATCTCTATCAGGCCCTACGCTGTTTCCACAGCTAAAACTATCCATATGTGGGTTCCTTATCAATTTGAAGACCGCCAGTGTCTTAACCATGACATTTAGTTCCGTCTACAATAACAGATAACAGACAATAATAACTTATATTTTAGTTTTACACAAATAAAATGATTAATTACAACTGATATTGCGTCATTATAATCGACTACGTATCTTGAAGTATGCTGTTATAGAGTAGATGCAGAATGTATTATGCAGTTTTTGTTATTTAGTCGATATCATAGTGATGGTTATTTTGGATTGATAAAATTAAATGTAACTTATATGTACCTATCTACTTTGTAAATTGCATATTTTCAAAGATATAGTTTGCGAAAAATAATCCTATATTAATAATAGTACGTACTTAGTAAGTGTGTTTTATTTCTTTGATCGATCGGTTTCTTTTACAGCTGCCAAAACAGGCAGACTGTCATATTTTTAACATGATGCGTCATACCAGGCGAATGTTACTGACTGTCTTATCATATTGCTATTTCTGAAGATGTTTTTCTCGGCCAAAAGCTTCAACCTACCTGACAGCTCAATTAACGTAAAACAATACCTATTTAGTATAACTAGTAGTTGAAGTCCTTGGCTGATAATGGAAATATCAAACGAGGACAATGAGGTCTTTGCACGTGCTTCTGAGTCTTTGTTACTTGTGACTAACTAGGTGATAGATCCGTTAACACCGCGAGTTAACGCTAATGAGTACTCTCGTTTATCAGCTTATCTACTTAACCAACGTAAATTGACGTTTCACTACTAGTTTATGTAACTACGATAATGATCGTGAGTCGAAATACGCTATTATATAATTTTGTTCCACGGCAACGTCTTCGGAATAATTAGGTAATTAAATATTCCACCCCATGAATGAACATCAATTTGTTGACATAATTAAGTACTCAAATAAATTCGGATGTAGCATTTTTTGGCCACTGCTATGGCTTGCTTGCTTCGCTCGCTCGGCTCGCGCGCATTAAAAATGCTCGGTGTAGCAAATATTTTTTTCCTCTGAGTACACGAACGTTGAAACTAACGCTGATTGGTTACGACGTGTCTCCTACCAGGATAGGCTTTCCGCTAGGGGTGCCTAGCAAGTAGGTAATGTGTTTTGACCCGCCAATCGTATTGCTTCATTTCCGAGTTTCCGAGCTTAGCTTAGCTCTAATGAAGTCATTTTATTGGCGGATTAAAATACATCCCACGCTAAGCATATGTGGTTCAAAGTGGAAAGTCTTAGGTATAACTTACTATGAAATCTGGATAATAACGTTCTAACCGGTAAATATACATTTTACGCTGTTCACGTGTATATGCATGTATACACTGTAAATTAGTGGAGATCTATCATCGTCTAATTTTGTTTTGCTCGCATAGTCGTAGTTTTACCCATCAAATTTAATGTCTTAAAACATTTCCTACTGTTGATCTTTCTATTTTTTCTGTAACAAACTATTTTTTAGGTATAGTCTGCTAATAGGTGCCCATACGCAGTGACACACTACTTAACAAAACTACGTAATATCACGTGAGTTTAAGTGACTATTTGTAGTGCTAAGTACCTACATATTATACTTGATAATGCTAAGTAATTGACTAATCACGATCTCAATATTTATAGATATCTACATTGCGAACTATTATATAATGTTAGTGGGTAGGTAGTAAGCTAGACATTAGAGATATATCAAAATAAAATGCCCAAGACCGGTCCTATTGGAAATCCTTAGAGGAAGCCTATGACCAGCAGTGGATGTCTTGCGACTGAGATGATGATGATGAAAATCAAGTGCCAGGGAGAAGAGTCAAATCTTTTAACATATACGGTCGAAGTGATGGGCGTTTCGGCCCAATCTTCATAATACGTTGCTGCCGTTTACCTTGGGGATATTTAGCTTTTAATTACGTGGCACCCGTCTGTTTTCAATAAATACAGGCTGTTATATAAAAGGTGTAGTCATATTTTGAGAAGTAGAAGAACTCCTTATCATTATAGGTTTGGTTTATTAAGCTCAGAAATAAAAGTTAACTTTAATCAGAACCAACATGAAAACTTTTTCCTTTGCTCATTAGTTTTCGCCACCCAACCCAATAAATGATGGAGAATGATAGTTTTTAGAAATTTGTAGAACAAAATTCTTGTTACGGTATGGTTTTGTCGTGTTGATTCTGCCTCTCTATTATAATCTGTGGTCCCACTATGTACTACTCTCTTTGATTGTACGTAGACAAGAGCCATATATTCAAATTAAGAATATGATCACAACAGTACATCGTGTTCTAAATTGGTAATTGTAATCCAGACAATACTGTAATCAAATACATTAATAACCGGCTTCAGTTGACTTGCTGCTCAATGCACCGGTACCAATCAACGGACCATAATTGTTTTTGTTGCTTCGAGATTGCTCCAGGCCAGTTTAATGAGTTGAATGAATTATCCACTCTATTGAAATGTAATTATTGGATTAAGGTCTGATCGTCGACCTTGGTTTGTTCTGTCGCTTTATAGTATTGTCTGTGGCAGCCAATATTTGTTCAAAGGTTTGTATGATTAATTACGATGAATTTATGAGGAACGGGCACCATTTATCGCAATTGTGAGCAAAAAAAATATACTCCGTGTGTCAATTAACTCCATGTTCTTGAAGATTGATTTAAATGTGCGTGAATTTGCATAAACATATGCGTAGTTTAGGTGTAAATTATTTTTACGTCACCTTGCTTATTTATTATTGAAGACTCGAATGTACCTAAAACAATTTTAGTAAAACATTGTTATGTGTGAAAAAATGTATAAACTTAATAATCGCATCGCAAGCATTAGGATAAATGGAGTTGGCATCTTTTGTTTACACACGTAATGTAACCAATAAAAATCTTCAACATAGTAGCTATTCAAAGAAATATGGACTTTAAATTAAGATAAATTAATTGAATTATCATTTTTATTGGATAGAAATTATGCCAGTGGATTTATCTCTAGATTAGTTTTCAAACTGATCGGAAATAATATTAAGTGCCGATTTTGTATGAGAGACAATAATATTGTAAATGTATGTTATAGCTCTACTTAATAGCATTCCATAAATAATTAATGTTATTATATATAATTAATAAACCAAGTGCTGTTTCCAATAAATCTATCTCTTATATAAAATTCTCGTGTCACAGTGTTTGCAAACACCTCCGAAACGGCTTGACCGATTCTTATGAAATTTTATATGTATATTCGGTAGGTCTGAGAATCAGTCGTAGTAATCTATTTTTCATACCGCTACGCGGGTGAAACCGCGAGGGACAGCTAGTCTAATATATAAAATTCTCGTGTCACCGTGTTTGTCTGCAAACTCCTCCGAAACGACTTGACCGATTCTTATGAAATTTTTTGTGCATGTTTGGTAGGTCTGAAAATAGGTCGTAAAGTATAAATTGTAAACCGCTACGCGGGTGAAACCGCGGGGAACAGCTAGTAAATATATAAATTGCTTGTATCATTATTTTAAGCCAAAGTTGATGAGAACTGAACCAGTTCTCATTGTCGGCATCTATTTACAATACTCTCGAAGCTATTGTTAGATACTTTCGTTGTTTATCAACAAGAAATTCATTCAACAGGTTCGCAGAACTGACAGCTAAGGTATTGGTGTCATCTTCGATACCAGTTCACATGTTCACATCTGTATGCCCCACACCGCTCGTGTCCTTTGGAACTATACTCCATGGTGCCGCTGCTGGTGTCATGGTCACCGCTTCCCATAACCCCAAAGAAGATAACGGGTATAAGGTGTATTGGGGGAATGGGTCGCAGATCATAACGCCTCATGATGATAATATTCTTGATGAGATTCTGCAGTGTTTGGAGTAAGTATTTGGGTCTGACATCTTACCCGGCAACCGATATTCCTCTATCTCTAAACATACCCATTGATCCAAAGAATTGGCCGGCGATGCCGCAGAGTGCAACTGTGCCGTTTATGTCTCTCGCTCTAACGAACATTATGTTGGAGCAATAGAAAGGAATGGACATAGAAGAATATCCGTTGCCTTTCGACCCTTTAGCTAATGTTTTTAAGGTAAAGGCAAGATCATACAATAAAAAAAGACTAATGGGCAATCCGTTTGCTTTGGTATGCCAGCGTTTTTGAATGAGATATATCTAAATTCGACTCGAAACTATAAGCTAGTAATTTAACATAATAATCGGCTTGAATAACATCCTGTAATTCTATCAAAAATGTATTTAATGACTATATTATGTTGCGTTTATAAATAAACAATAGATTATTACATCATTTTGTATAATTTAACGTTTCCAGCATACCAGACGACCACTGGAACATATCCGACATCCGAACCCACCCCCTAGTGACAGACTGTCAGCAGAAAGTGACAGACAAGTATATGTCATACATTCGTGACAGCGTTCACCCTGATGCGCTAAAGGAGAACGCCTCGGCTGGTATCGATGTCGTGTACAGCGCCATGCATGGTGTCGGCTATGAATACGTTGTAAAAGCTTTTGAAGCGGCTAATTTGAAGGTAAGATCAGTTTTATAGCCATTTAAAATCTATTTAATAATTAAGACGTTTTTACTAAGTCAAACTCTTGTTTTTTGTCTGTCTGTCGTGCCGGGATGAATTTTGCAACTCAAATTTCAAGCACTTCCCGATTAGTTATCCTGGTGAAACTTTCAGGGTAGCTCACAACTCGATGACAATGCATTCTAATTAGAACTTCTGGAGTATGCGCTTGTAAAGCTACTGAAGTTACCACTATAATGTAAACTACTGTTTTCGATTGAGTATGAAAATTGGGAATTAAGAGCTGTTTTAATTAGGGGAAACGGTATACAAAAGATAATTATACCAAATATCAAGTGTGTGTCCATGAAAAAATGAAAATTAAATAGCTCTCTAACGCGTGACCACCATCGAATTGTTGTCAGCCTTGTAAAAAGATCCAAACCGACCGCATTCCGTAACTCAGTTTGCATCTTCAGCAACTGCTGAACCTTAAAATATGAATCAGTAATCTTCTACATATAATAAATGAATATTTGTCGGTCAGTTTGTTTGTAAAGTTTTAATTTCTCATCATATCATTGTCACCCAGCCTCCAATACCAGTGAAACAGCAAATGGATCCAAATCCAGACTTCCCCACAGTGAAGTTCCCCAACCCCGAGGAGCGAGAGTGTCTGCAGCTCAGCAAGCAGCTGGCGCGAGAGAAGGGAGTCAAGCTGGTGCTCGTCAATGACCCTGATGCTGATAGGCTGGCCGTTGCCGAGTTTGATGATAGGTAGGTTTCCACTAACGTAACTGACTGACAAACAAGTCATAGCCTAAATCGGTGGTTTTAGAGATTTAAAATTTTAATTAATTATCTCTCGAGTACCCTAGGGAACTGAGAAAGGGTTTTCAACCTCTAAGGGGGTAAAATAGGAATCTTGGGTGAAACTTCTAGGTAGAAAGGTAGTCTGCTATGAGCAGGATAGAGATGCTGTCGTGTGTCCAATTTTTGTTTCATGCAGGGCAGGATTTAGGTTTGAGGGCGCCCTAGGCCCGAGACGATCTGGCGCCCTTATTCTTTCGTAACAGTATATATATTATAAATCTATATATACATACATGTGTGTGACACACACAAAAAATACGTGTGGCACTCGGGGACTGCCGCGGTAAAGCTATTGCATAGCATTTTTTATCAAATTATGCAATTATAATTATTTATTTATTTTTTATTTATGCAGTATTTTTTTTTTTTAATTATTATTATTATAAGCCCTGACATTTATACTTTATACTATACTACTAAGACACTGAGAACATGTCATCTCGTGACTAGGCTGTATGGGCTAGAACCCTTTGCCTTCCCGAAATAAGGGAAAACAAAAGAAAAAACTGATACTGACTGACAGGGATGCGTTCATTGAAAATATAACGGCACTGTGCTCGGCCAATATGGCGACTGCCATTTGCACCATTAGAATTTAACAAAATACTCGACAATCCGAATTTTGCGGATATATGTTGTCGACTCGAATTTTTTTTTTTTTATGTTTTATTATTCAGGTAAGGTTTCAATCGAGTCACGCTCGGCCGAGCTACATGGTAGGCGGAGTGGGGTGTTAGGTTTTTTCGTTACGGAATTTCTTGATTCGGTCGCCGCGCTCAAAGCCCGCGATAAAAGCTATACAATAGCTTAAAAACTAATTTCGTAAATAAATAATATGCTAGCATTAAAAAAATGATTTTTAAAATCTTTTCGTTAGATATTTCAGATTTTAGTACAAGACTTGCCTGATTAATTTTAAAAATTTTGGTGCCCCTCAAAATTTGCCGCCCTAGGCCCGGGCCTCACGGGCCTATGCCTAAATCCGCCACTGGTTTCTCGTAACTAGAAGTCATATTGAGTAGACCCGATAGTCTCGATCGTTCAATCCCCATCCAGCTCGGAGCAATGGAAAGTGTTCACCGGGAACGAGATGGGTGCCCTCCTCGGGTGGTGGCTCTTGGATCGGTACTACTCGAGCCACGCGGCCGCCGCCGGCCCCGAGGTGCAGGTGTACGTGCTGGCCAGCGTCGTCAGCTCCCGCATGCTGCGCGCCGTCCTCGGCGGCCGCGGCCAGTTCGTCGAGACGCTCACCGGGTTCAAGTGGATGGGTGAGCTATTCATTATACAGGTTTCTTTTTTTTTTGTCGTTGGCATTACTTGCAGGGGTGGTAGTACCCGTCAGTATGAACGACTTTCAGTATGGGACCGACTCAGATGGCGCGTGAAATAAAACAGTCGCTTCATACATTTTGATCGAGTAGGTAGATATTGAACTTTTGTATGGAAAAAAGCTGATATTTTTTTCGTGATTTTACAGTTGGTCCCATAGTAAAAGTTGTTCATATTGATGAGTACTTCTATCCGTGCGAGTAATGCCAACGACTAAAAAATCATCCTGTATCTAGTTTTCCAATCAATTTGGTAAGTTATAAATTTATTTTAGGTCCGTATTGCTGAATATTGTTTGGGTTTCAATCTAGGTTAGGATCAGTTTAAAGAAATGTAAAGCTTAATGATAACTTGATTGTAATCTGTTGTGCGTACCTACCTAATAAATAAATAAATAAAATAAATAAATATGGATGAATTTGTGGATCCGTTCAAGATCGGCAATTCATAAACCCTGGTATTATTATAAAAGTCCATAGGTGACCACTTACCATCAGATGGACCGTCTGCCTGTTTACCTGTTTGCCAGCATGTTGACTAATAACAGTATAACCAACCAAATATAATGTTGATTTCACAACAGGCAACACAACGCTCCTACTGGCCCAACAAGGCAAGGTGCCATTATTCGCCTTCGAAGAAGCTATAGGCTACATGTGTGACCAGAGAGTACCAGACAAGGATGGAGTGTCTGCTGCTGTGCATGTAAGTGTACACATTAAAAAAATTAAAACCGTTTGATGTCCAAGTCCGAAACAATTTGACAGGCAATAGTGTCCGACCGAAAGTCGATTAATTGGCTACCGCCACAACCTTTCGGCCTAAGGCTTGAAAATCCTAAGAAATTATGTTCAAGATAGGTAATTTTATTTTTTTTTAATTTGGTGTTGCAAAAATTTTTGCAAAGGCGCGGGTCGGCCGCAGTAAGTCTGCGCTGGTTTCCGATGGTTTCTACCAAAGGGCGATGGACGTCGCCCTTTGGTAGAAACCATCGGCTTCGGCCAAAACTTCGGCCCATTTTGACAGAAGATTACCGCGAATATGTTTTTTTGGCAGGTGGCCGAATCCAAAGCGAAATTTGAAGCTTCGGTCATACACTAAAGATAATCATTTGGAATTATAATATTATGTATTTCTGAACATCTTAAAAAAATGTTATCTTTTGATATTCCAGGTGGCAACCCTAGCTTCCCACTTGTACTTAAAAGGGTCATCCCTAGTAAAACAGCTGCAGGCTCTGTACTCAGAATACGGGTACCACGTGACACACAACTCTTACTACATTTGCCACGATTCAGCGACAATAAAGAAGATATTTAGAAGGATAAGGAACTATCATGAACCTGGAGTGGTAAGTAACTTTTACTAGGAGACCAACTCAATCGCGACCTTATTCAAAGGAGGATAAAATGTACTTTTCCATACTATTCGCCCTGATGAGTATAATAATAAATAAACAATATAAATGAGATAAAACATAATATACTAGCTGTTCTCCGCGGTTTTCACCCGCGTTTCCGGTTTTTTTTTGTTGTCCTGACAATAACAAATACAACAAAAAAAGATTTATCCAATTTGGTGCAGTCGTTTGGAAGTTATGTGCGTACAAACATTTCGGCGATTCATTTTTATTTATATAGATAATTGCTATTTACTGAGTTAGTGCCGCTAATACGCAATATTTAAAGTGAAAACAGAATTAAAGGCAAAGGCTAGTCTGGAAAATTCGACAGTCAAATAGGTACTTCAAACCCTTATGATTTATTTAATGTTTTATTTATTTCAGTATCCGAAGAAAGTGGGTTCATGCGAGATAGTGTACGTGAATGATTTCACAACCGGTATTAGGATACCTGAACAAGTCAATGGTAATGGAGAAGGAGGACATTTGAGTAAGTTCACAATGCACACACACACACACACACACACACACATACACACACACACACACACACGCAAATGTTTCTGACAATAGGCCATCCATATCTTATAATATAGGCTCCTCCATTGAAAAGGGAAGATCTTCCACCAGGCTAGGTCATAGTGCCTGGGGACCGCGGTCCAACTGTTGATGTTGTAATCTTGTCAAGTACTCCGAGAACTTTCATATGTAAAGCAAAGTATATGTAACGTTGGTATGTTGGTACAGACGTGCTGGGCACGGGCCTGGACCAGGACTACAGCAGCGGCGAGATGGTCATGTTCCGCTGCCACAACGGGCTGAGCGTCACCGTGCGCACCAGCGGCACCGAGCCCAAGCTGAAGTACTACACCGAGCTCGTGTGTCAAGCGCATGATCACAGGTCAGACATTACTATATTATCTTCCATCCTACTTAATATTATAAACTAGCTGTCCCCCGTTGTTTCACCCGCGTTCCCGAGAAAAAAAGAAGCCCATGTCCTTCTCCATACCGTAGGCTATATGTGTACCAAATTTCATTGCGATCGGTTCAGTGATTTAGGCGTGAAAAGGTAGTGAAAAAACATATTCGCATTTATAATATTAAGTTAGGATTAGGATGTGAATGTTTGGATGTATGGATGTTTGTGACTCAATCACGCATAAACGGCGAATGGATTTGGATGAAACTTGGTACATAGATACATCATACCCTGAAATAAATAATATATAGGGTACTTTTTATCCCGGGAAAACATAAGAGCCCTCGGGAACGCGAGTGAAACCGCGGGTCGGAATCTAGTATTACAAATAAACTAGCAAACCCGGAAAAATTTGGAATCGGATATCGACAACACCAAGTCCAACTATAATTAGGGAACCATCCAGGGGACTCCAAAATTCAAAACATCATAAATCGGTCAAGCCGTTCGGGAGAAGAATCTTTTACATGTTTTGTCGAAAACACATATGCAACTAGTTTGTTGAAGTAAATAAGATGTTCCTTGTTACAGTGAACAAGAAGCCATGAAACTGAAACTTAAAGAAATGGTCCAGGAATTCGTTGAGGAACTATTACAACCTAAGGAAAATGGTTTGTTACAATAGATTATATTAATTTGACTTGATAATAACTCATATACAGAACAAAATTTATCATAGTTCGTAACATAAAAAAAAATATCGATGTTGAGTACTCATCCTTGTATCTATGAGAAACCAGTAGGAGATAGGCAGGCATAAAAATCTGCTTGTTGAATAAGCTCTAGCAAGAACTTCAAAACGGGACTACAAAAATCCGCTTTAACAATTAATTTTGGCTGTGAAACTAAGCCAACTATAATTTCATAAAAATTTAAATTAAGAACGAAATATTTTACTTAATAAAATTGAATTAAAAATTACATTAAAATTATTCTAGCCTGGCCAGTTGACAGTATCGGGCTATTAATTTGAATTTAGAACAGAATTTGTATAGAATTATATGCGACAAATATATTATCCGAGTTTAATCCAGTGATTCATTCCACTTTTAAATTTAAACTTAATTCGACTTTTAATTATTTAATATTTTCATTTAATTTTTTTATGCCAAAGATGCAAGTGAAAAATAATTCCGTACTGTGATAGAAATATAATTTTATGATTATAAGACGAAAGCGGTCAAATCAGATCGTTACTTAATAACTATACATAAGGCATATATTTGTTTGAAATGTGTAAATTAAAATTTTAGGCACTTGTGGAAATGAAGAAACACAATAAAAAATATATATTAGAGAGTATTTCTGTAGGCCTATTTATTAGTAAAATGAATACATGAGACTAAATATTTAAGATCCTAAACTATTGATGTAAGAACCTCACCACAGTTAGCTAATTAAAAACAACCCAAATGTATTAACTGCACTTATATAATATAGCTAGTTATTGATGAAACGATAGATATTCAACAAAACCACGCTGTAAATTGTAATTTATAGATAATCTTGATAACGAATTAAAAACAATCACTTTAAAATTTGTTTCATTTATAATAAATTCTACAAATTAACCGACCAAAATACAAGATCGAAGACGGGACACGAATATAATTTTTATAAAATATTACTTCACAGTTTAGATACGAAAACATACCTACGGGCTCGCAAGCGGCCGACGGCTAAACAATTCAGTCGGAGCCGCGCGTTCGGTCTACGAGACTACCCGTGACGCACGCGTCTTAACAAATTTATTTTAATAATAGTATACCTCACATTAAAAATAGTTTTTTTAATCTGAGTTGTATACTATCTTCTATACTAATATAATAAAGCGGAAGATTTTTTTGTTTGTTTTTTTTTCAAAGCGCTAATCTCTGGAACTACCAGTCGGATTTGAAAAACATCTTTCTGCATTTGATAGCCTAATTCTTATAGACTACTTTTTATCCCGGGAATGCGGGTGAAACCGCGAGATGCAGCTATTTATACAATATTAGTACAAAACTTATATCTTATACTATGAAACATATAGGATAGAACAGATCACTACTATTTAGAATATTCTGTAAAATAGTTATGGGCTCTAATTATACCTTAGATACTTACTAAAAGTTGTTTATATTCGAAGTAATAGGTACTTCTAAATAAAATAGGTGTAAGTACTAGCTTGAATTTAAAGGTTCACTAGACAAACCTATCATTACTCGTGTCGCGTCCGAAAGAGATGCGAGTTGAGAGTTATGCGATAGAGAGGTGTTTATAGGTAGGTTTTCGTATCTAATCTAAACATAGGTTTTATTAGGGAGGGAGCCTTCTGTACGTTAGTACTGCATATTGTTCTGTCATATACTATGATTTTAAAATATACATTATCGAATAACGTTTAACGTCTAGCGTTTGAATTAGTCATAATAATGTAAAAGTGTCAAAATACGACGAAAAAATCATATAATGGAGGACTAACATATCACAATAATTAATATTACTGTGATTTAGACAGGTATAAAATTTTGCCTAATTACGATGACGTCGCAGCGAAAAAAAGCTATCCACAAGTTTTTCCATATAATATTTACCATGAAATTTATTTATTATTATTGAAATATTTTCATAGACACAGGTGTAATTAAAAAAATAAAAAACCTAATTATTATAAAATATGCAAATATTATGAAGATTAAGATGCGACCGCCAATGCCGCTTCTTCCGCTTCAAGACGCAGTAGTCTCTCCTTCTCTTTCAAATTAATTTCAATAAGGTTGTCTAGCTCTGGACTTAGTAGGACAGATAGACCTGCAGTTACTGGCACCTGACACGAAATTATAATGAAAAAAGAACATCAATATATTTGAAATAAGAATTACACACGAGTAATACTCGTAGATTCCATACTAGGCTTAGGCTGTGTTTCCACCAGAGATGCGTAGCGAGTGATCTGTTTTTAATCCGCCAATAAAATCGCTACATTAGATCTATGACGTACTAAGCGGTGAAAATAAAGCGATCCTATTGGCGGATGAAATACACATCCCTCATTCACTACGCATCTCTGGTGGAAATGCAATCTAAACCTGGTGGAATCTACTCGCCAAGGACTTACTGGTGTCTTCCGGCAGTACACTTGAAAGTCAGTAGACCTCCTTGGCTTTGTCTGCTTACCACCATCGGCCACATCATCGCTTACCACGGTGAGATTGTGGTCAAACACAAGCCTATACCACGTAAAAAAAACAGGGAACATTAAAGCTAGAGACATACCTCGGCAAAAACTGGTTTAGAAGCCTCCCACCTCTCCAAATGATTCTCAATTATTTTCACACACGTTGACGCTTTTGGTAATATTCTTCCCAATGTACTGAAAATGAATGCACACTAAAAATGGCCATACGATGTCTTTTTCGGTGGTATAATATGTTACGAGAATAATTCTAGCATATTGTTTTGTTTCTAAAATTCATGTAACAGTTTTCCATAAATCTGTTATCGGCATTAATTCCTTTCCTACTCTTAGCTCTCCTCACACTTTCATACTCATCAAATAGAAGATGATACTTTCATTTTAAGTCTAGCGGAAGATCCACCTAATGGTATGTGGTTACTGCTGCCTATGGATTTTTGCAACCAGGAGTTGCCACGACCTTAAAGATATATTTTCACGCCTTTTTAAACGACTTCAAAAAGGAGGGGGTTCTCAATACGTCTTTTTTTATGTATGTTCCCCGATTACTCGAAGACGCCTGAACTGATTTGGAAATCTTTTTTTTTTGTTTGAAAGGGTATACTTTTCAGTTGGTCCCATTGGCACCGAGTCAGGATCTGATGATGGGATCCCAGAAAAATCGAGGGCAACCCTCAAATTTTATAGGGAGGCATAGTGTGTTATATATTAACATCGGTTAGAACTCGTTTTGAAGTCAGCGAAAGGAAAGCACGTGTTCCAGAATCTCAAATTGTCCCCTGTCTGTAAAATAACGATTTATTTTATACTTTTTAGTGCAAACCCATTTTGAAGTCGTTTTTTGTTTTTGTTAAAAGTTATTATAAGCCTCATTCCACACCGTAATGGGTCCGAACACCGATGCAATTAATGTTCTGTATCCTGTAAGTACAGTATTACTCTATGCGTTATTGATATGTATTGGAGTTTATTTATGACACAACCTTTTACAAATTACAAATTGGAGAATAGAGGTACCTTATAGCAGCTTCTTAGATTCTCAGAGACGGTTTATGTGGACTTACTCAAAGAGCGGTATACAAGTGGTCTGAAGGAATTGTATCTCAAGTTCGGGCACGAAGCACTTGTCGCGGTCCATGATGCTGGGTGGTAGGTCACCGCGGCTCTTCTCCATTTCGCCTTGCTTGAAGAACTCAGTTAGTACTGCCGCCTAGAGCAGAAGTTAAGATATTGTAAAACTATATTATGTAGGAGTAGATTTTTCTTTATCATCTCGCACTAGACTTAAGTAATAACGAATTTCACATTTCAATATTATATTGACAGTGGTATAACCCAAATCCTTTACAATGTAGATGAATATATTTTACTGACCTAACCAATTTGAACTCTCATACAGTGCATTGCCTTCATTAGTATAAAGATAATTATGCTATCAACTAACAGCAGTCTTCTTAACACTGTTCCAGTCCTTGAGCTGATCACTCAAGTCGGCTGCGTTCATGAGGAGTGACTGTAGACAGGCCATGTGAACGCGGTTCCCTTTCTGGTAGTCGAACGATATACTCTTGTAGTCGTTCAAATTTCTAAAATTTATATTGCAGATGTAAAATCGAACAGACTGTCATTATAACTAACAACCTATGTTTTGAAGCGGATTTGGTATGATTGAAAGAATAATACAATAATCCCCCTTATTCAGACCTGCTCGGTTGTGGTCCCGATTCGGTAGACGAACCAATTGAGTAGTCTACTGAATAGGATGGCTCCTATGTTCTCATTTTAGACTTCCATTTGAAATGAAGCAGTCGATCGGTACACGATCGCGGCAAATGAATTTTGCGACACACCATCAGCCTAAAAACAAAATAAAATCGTCCTTTCCGATAGAAATGGCAACCGAATGGGTCTAGATAAGGGGGCTTGTAAACTTTAAAATTCATGAGTCGTATTTATATATGTAGTTATGTAGCTTCACTTATCTCGGAATTTATTTTAAATAATTGGATGCTACTTAACACTTAAAGAAAGATTATTGTGCCTATGTGTCAGAAGAAGTAAACAGTTATATTTGCCGTAACGGCTGTGTGTACAAAGTTATGGCTGCTAACCGATTGACAGATTAAATCAGCGCTGAGCTTTTGTTTATTTGTTATACTTACTTGAAATAATTCGCCAAATCAGAGGCCAGAATATAATCCCTAAGAAGCAGAATAGCTCTATCGTAATCTTTCCTTGGCAATGTCTCTAGAATATCGCATCCTTCAGTGTTGAGAATACACATCGCTTGAGCTAGATGATGGCGCTCCATGACACTACCTTCGCTCGAGTATAAAGCGGCTAGCGTTGTTTCTAATCAGGAGAAATGAAAATTCATCAGCAGATTACAGTAACTTATGTTGGTATTATAGTACCAAATGGTGAAGTAAATGCAGTTGATTGTTCCTCATTATCTGCAGTCATATAATACTTGCAGTTAGTAAGTTTGCTTAGACATGATAATATCATCTAAATAAGTAAATGCATATTTTGGTATTAATTTTTAGCATAGAAGAGGTAAATCTTACGTCCATGAATATGAAAGCTGTTTGTTGTCCCACGGTGATCCAGATCATGTACCATCGCGGCTATTAAATACATCAACGCTTGTAATTCACTGTCAATTAAATTGATAAATATTTGATGAAAACCTTGTAGTAGTACTTAACTATACTGATATTATAAAGAGGTAAAGTTTGTGAGGTTGTAGGGGGTAATCTCTGGATTTTCTGAACCGATTTTGAAAATTCTTTTAATGTTGGATAGCCCATTTAACGAGGAAGGTTATAGGCTTTATTCCGGGAAAACATAAGATCCCGCGGAAACGCGGGTGAAACCGCGGGGCAGAAGCTATAAGTTATATACTGGGTAGATATTTAGAGATGGCATAATTTCGAAACCTATGTTAGGTTCATTATGCTAAACGCAAGCTTGACCTATGTTCCAATATACACTGCGAGCATTGTTCAGTGCTCTTACTGTAGAGAACTTCGTTCCCCTATGTTCTGACAGTATACTGCAGCAGTATCCTTGGGAAATATATGACGTCATAAATCGTCGCCATTTTTGTACTGTGAGCAGTGAAGTTTTCGAGGTAAGGTCCTCCCTTCCTTAGTGCCTTGATCACGTGATCCACAGCGTTCAGAAATATATATTTTTTTAAATATAAAATATACTTTTATTATACGATTACATAATTCAATTGAATAATTTTTTTAAATATAACTACATTCAACATTTTTTTTGTTGAACAGATATTAAATTGTACATTTATAATTATATTTACGTGAAAACAGCGCCAAAAAATATGGATGACAGTATACTGGACTGCATTCCGTTTTAAACAGTATTATAATATAACTACCTGTAAAGGAACGGCTTCTCAGTATACTAAAGTGACGTCACACCTTACAGACCGTAAGGTATGCACTGCGAGCACTGTAACTTACAGTGGAACATACCATTAGTATGAAGAGTTCGGATTTTTTTGCGATTTCAGTTGATCCTATAGTAAAAGTTGTTCAGGATGACCAATCTAGCAAAGGTTTCGAAAATGTGCCATCTCGAAATGTCCACCTGAATAGTAAATTCGCAAGTAGGTCATAGGTCCCCGATATGTTCCCGATAGCATACCTGTCAGATATCTGATAATGTAGTCTCTTTGTTTCGAAATTAACAGAATGAAGACAATCTATCAAATAAGCTATCAGGAACTTATCGAAAACCATTTTTGCTAATTATTTTGGAATCATCAGATAATGTGATATGAAGTCTTATTTAAACTGCTTTATCCCGTATAAATGCGTGATCTTATGAACTATAAATTGTAAATTACTTGAAGTATCCGTTCTGGACTAATCTGTAGTTGACAATAGCAGCATAAGCCCACTGTGCGACGTTGAATGCGTGCAGCCAGCTGTGGTAGGGCACGTCGCGATACCCCTTCTTCACATAAAGGATAAAGCGGGCCAGTTTGGGGATCTTTATGTTGTACCTATTGGATTAATGGACATTGACTAATACTACCTAGATAAAAGTAAGTATCTAGTCTTTAATTCGTACACATGGTACAATGTGAAAAATATTTAATGGCGAGCTTAACAATAAAAAGTGTTTTCTTCCAGCAAAACCTTGAAAAAATAAGTTTTGCTGGAAGAAAAAGGTTTTTCTGCTTTGCTGACAAGTAGGCAGGTGGTTGATGGCAAACGGCTACAGTCGCCAATGTACATTAGCAATACATTCCGTTCTATGATGAAATACATCTAAAAACAAAATATTTTCAAAACCCAACCCAAATTTGCCAAAACATCATGATAATATTGACAAACACAGGCTAATTAATGCCTTTTATAAAGTGTGCAATACCTAGTCTGTCTTGAAAAACAATGCTTTATTCGCTCAACATTGTAATAGCTAACATAAGCGTCAGCGCAGCAATTTAACTAGGATATTAAGAGTAGATAAGCAATAAAGATGTAGTATCAGCTATAGAAATAAAATAACAGCAGCACAAGCAATAAGACAATTATTCTAAGGTCACTTTTGATAGAATATCTCAACTAACGTTTTATCAAATCCAAGGTCAGTAAACATCTTAATGACATAGCAGGGCAGTTCCCGAAGGGGCAACGCCCGAGGATTGAAGTGCAAGCTCGACAAGTGAGGGTGATTGTGGAAGCCAGAGCATTCGAGAAGTTTCGCTACTTCTATGTCACTCACCTACAAATAAAGTTCCCTTTAAACGTTCTGACATTATACAAGAAGGTCAGCATAGATTATAAAGACTTACTGGAATAAGTGAAGATGTTGAACAAGGCAATTATTAACTGAATCCTACCTTCATATGATACATAACAAGCTCGTTAGCTAGTATGTTCCTGACATGTGCTTCCTGGATCTTCTGGTAAACCACAGAGTGCATGATACAGATACCACAGTAGATACTGAATGCTAAAGCCATCTCCTCGTCCATACCATCGAAGTAGGGGTCGCCAATCTTGTTGATCAACTGTCCCACGCCGATGATACCAGTTTGTTCGCGGATTGGGAAACAGAGGATTGTCCTGCGAAGAAATTCGTAATGACACACAAATCAGGTGACATCTAACGAGTTTCCAACATCTACAGTTGGGTCGCGGTCCAAAGCACCATAACTAGCTTGGCGGAAGAGTTAAAGTCAAAGCCATTTATCCAGTTTAGGCCCTAGGAGGGCACTTATGAACACTGAAGCCACTGAAGTTACAAGATCTTCCCTTTTCAATGGAGAAATCGACCACTTCACTCTTACTTAATATCATAGGCCAGCTTTTTGGATATAGCTTACCAAACAGCATATAGCTGCAATACATCGTTTTTGAAATTATTTGTCGGATATACTACCACACCTGCAATCAATACCAGGATATCCATCGATGTCAGCATTATACTCAGAATGTTCTTTAGCACACTTGGCGTTGATCAGAGTACCAGTTTTGATCACAAACCCAGCGATGCCCATGTCCAATGGGAAGCGACGCTCCAAAACTTCTTTGTCATCCTTTAAATAATAAAACCACCAAGTCTCCAGATGTATTTAGGTTATTCCATAATTTGTGAGGAGTATGGTATTTTGTGAGTTTTTAAATAAGCCACAAATATTACAAGCGTGCTGATTCATTCACTGAATAACCTCAGAAGTTATGGAGACTAACAAATGAAAAATACAGTATAAATGATAAGCTTCTGGCCCCTCGCCTATCATCAGCGAGAGTAAAGAGGTTACATCAAAATTAACAGAGACGTGGTCTCTCACTATGGGCCTCATAAAGCAGCTCAAAGTCGCTCATCGAGCCTTGGAGAGGGCTACGCTCGGGGTTTCTCTACGCGATCGAATCAGGAATGAGGAGATCCGTAGACAAACTAGGGTCACCAACATAGCCCAGCGGATTGGCAAGTTGAAGTGGCAATGGGCAGGCCACATAGTGCGCAGAACGGATGGCCGATAGGGCCGAAGAGTTCTGGAGTGGAGACCACGGACCGGCAAGCGCAGCGTAGGACGTCCGCTTACAAGGTGGACAGACGACCTTGTAAAAGTCTTTGGAAAACGCTGGATGCAGGCCACCCAAGACCGGTTCTATTGGAGATCATTAGGGGAGGCCTATGTCCAGCAGTGGACGTCTTGCGGCTGAGATGATGATCAAAATTAACATGAATATCAAACTCCTTGGAATTTCTCCCTAAAATCCTATGAAAATATATTTGAAACGAACCTGCGTTGGTGGACCAGTGTCAACTAGCTCCATTCTGTCAATATCCAACAACATTACTGAACAGTACTCTGCTTTAGTCAGTATCTTGGCTTGTTCCATCGCTATATGGAGCAGAGTTTTTAATGTTGCAACCTGAATATTTTACTTTTATTAATAACTTTGTGGGTGTTTTGTAAAAAAAAATTTTAGGTGGACCAATGTCTACGTACTTAAGATCTCGAACAAGCTCGCAATCTTATAGGTAGTTTGGTGAATTTGTCGCCACCCCTAGCTAAGCTCCCTTTAGTAGATTCATTGTAGGTACATATGTGGCTGATTCATGCTACTTATTTTATTTATTTATATTTATGTTAAATAATCTAAACTTTCCTGAGTAAACAATCTCCTGGCAACGCGTAGCAACTGCTGACATTTTTGTTTCAACGAGCATTCGTATTCAAGTGCAATTGTCTTCTTTATTGTAGGCCAACAAAACCTGAAAAATGTCATAATAAGTTTTTGTTAAAAATATAATTTTGAATACAAGCTTTTTTTGGTGACTGTACTTGCATTGTCTTTCAATATACTAATGTATACCAAATATCAATCAAGTCAATCCGACCACTGGAAGTGGGTGAAATTCGACTTGCAAGATTCCACCTTAACAAACATAGTTACATACATACATTGCAAGTTAAATAAAAGCTTGTAAAAATTTATATAAATATACAGGTTGTTAATTCTGATTCTTAAATGAATGATAAACAGACTTACAGGAAACACTCGTATGTTATCACAGCTACTTGCTCCTCTATAATCTTCGACATGAACACGCAAACTATCATCGAGAAAGGCTTGTCAGGCACTGAATGCATAATCACGCGCTTTTTCGTGTTGTCCTTAGGCAGGAACTGGAAAGTCCAATTTTCAAATACCTACCATATTTGTATTGTTGTATTTGACAACAATTCATAATTTTTAATCCGTGAAACTAGACCCATAAATAACATACCCGTATTTTATTTGTTTATAACAATATAATATCTTTTTCAATACACTTGCTCGTAAAGTGACCCTTATTACATCGCTTTTAGGGCCATAAACCGAGCTATAACACACGCGTGCATATTAAGGACGTCACACACGGTAAAGATACTATAATATTTTATCTTATTTGTCGCTGTGTGGTAAAAAATGTGTTTGTTATTTCCTCGCAAATGTATTGAAAAACATCGTATGAAACTCGTGAGCTCTGCTCATTACACACTCGGCTGATTTACTGCAACTCAGCCTCGTGCGTAATGAGCAACTTCGCTCACTTGTATCATAATATACTATTATTGCCACAGACAGTAGAATTACGAACAATGTTTTTCCGTTTTTTTTATATGAATCGCACCCAAACCAGAAAATTAAGAAAGGGTTTTATTTTAGGGGTTTATGGATTATAAAATGTTATCATCAATGCAGTTAAGTGAAAATTAAATCCAGGTTAAACACTTACAGGACTAACAATGGTTTGAAAATCTTGTCCAAAATTTGATAGTAAATCTGTTTGTTCTACGGGTGACTTGAGAGCTTCACATAGTTTTGGTGTCATCTGTAAATATGGCTATTTGACGTATTTAAGTGGACATCCTAACTAATATTCTAAATGCAAAAGTTTAAATTTATTTGTTACCTCGGCACTAAATTGTGTAAAAAAATAGTATAAAACTCATTCAAAACCAAACCTAAGAGGTGTTTCGATTTTTTTGACGAGAAGTGTACTAGGATGAATTTAATACTAATCTTACTAAATAATATTTACACATGTGTCTAGATATTTACAATTAAAAAGGGAAATAAAATCAAGAACAAAAAGTACACATCATAATTTAAAACTATTACTTATAAGTGTACTTAAACTTAGAAAAACTATTTTTAAATAAACAGGTAACTTGGTTTTTCGAGTCAATATGGGAAATACCTACCGTATTATGCGATACGGTGATTTATAAATATTAACTGCTAAGGATAAAACAAACATACATTTGTTGTCTGGAGTGGGAATCGAATCCACGACCTATGACGTGACCGGCACTTCAAACTTTAAATAAACCATTCTACTTTCGTGTAACATTTTTGTAGCTGTCTCTAAATCGCATCACAATATTTCACAATCATGTGTAACGATTATGACTTCCACTATCCGTGGATAGATGGCGCAACATGATTCTACATCGCACTGACAAAGTTCGTCGAGTACTTAGCATATATACAAGATTCCGACATCTCCAGTTGGACCGCGGTCCACAGGTACGGTGACCAAGCCTGGCAAAAGATCTTCCCTTATCAATGGAGGAGTCTACCACCTTGCTCCTCCATACATGTTCAACAAACCATAAAAGTCTAGGGATGAAGTTCCGAAGAAACGAAATTGGAAACTCTTACGCATATTTGTCGTTTCCGTGGTAAGGCCGTCTCTCCAACAGCTTCTAACGTGGCTTCCATTCGTTCTACATTCACTACTAATAGCAGGGCTAGTTCAGCTTCACATTCTTCACATAGCTGTAAAATATGTTTCAATTTTTTTTACAAATTACCGGCTATTTGCCGCAAACTCGCAAAGGCGAGGCGAATTTCATACACGTTGATTTTGATTTTTACAGAAAAATGCTTTTGATTGTTTGCCACATGGACCAAAAAAAAAAGGCGGACGCCACCTCATAAAACAATTACTGAAGCACCCACAGTAAGCCAGCTCGCTTAAATGCATACACGCCCGGCACGCACATCGCATTCACACCACATTAAGCCGGCCGCCCGCCATTACGCTCCGAGCCACACACACTCACAGTTACGTCGCCGCCATTTTGGTGCTTCAATAGTTTCTTAGCGGCTATCTGTCCGCCTTTTTTTCTAGATCCATGGTTTTCCAATGATGGGATCACATTACCCTCCATATGCATGACATCTATAATCTATCACACTTAATTGCGAAAGTTTGTGTGTGTTTTTGTATGTTTGTTACTTCTTCACGCTTAAACGGCTGGACCAAGTTTGATGAAATTTGGTATGGAGGTAGCTGACACCCTGGATTAACACAGGCTACTTTTTGTCCCGGGAAAACATAAGATCCCTCGGGAACGCGAGCGAAACCGCGGGGCGGAAGCTAGTAATATTAGCATCTCCAATATTTATGAGGATGGATACATGTTTGTTACTCTTTCACGCAAAAACTAACTGAACAGATTTGAATAACATTTGGCACATAAATAAAATATATTCGGGATTAACGTAGGATAACTACATTTTATTTATTTTGGTAAAACATAAGATCTCTCGGGAACGTGGGTGAAACCGCGGGGCGGGGGGTAATAATTTATAAATCCAGCATTTTGTAGAAATATTCCACAAAAAAATATAATTGTTGAGTAAATTTGGCTACTTATGTTGCTGACAGTACCTACCAATTATCAAATTGTAACTCCATTACAATTCATTTTTTTTGTACAAATCCTACCATTTTTCGAATGGAAGGTTATCGACTGACACCGAAAGCGCCAAATAAAACACACTGCGATCTAGTGCAGTGCGGACTTACCTATGCCAATGGACCGATCTAGGTCGGTAATGGTCCCGATGCGATGGTGTGACAAATTGGTACTGGCAATCCATAGAAAAGGCATTTCGTCTAAGGAAAAAACTGTTGTTTGGATACTCCAAGCTTACACTTCAGACCAATTTTTTCTGAGGCCTACACCTAAAACCTTTGAATGAACAGTAACAAAAGATGGTGCTTACATAGGCGTTAATTTTAATTTGCAGTAGCGCACAGGTATTGTCGTTTAGACTCATAACTAGATCCATAACTTTCCCTGGATCACTGTGCTGCATACTTTTACGTCTTGGTTTCTTTTGTGTAGCCATTTTATACAATATAAGGATTTCTAAAATTTGATTTGACAAAGTCAAGAAAAACGTTTTGCAATTGCCGCTGAATGAAGCGTCAAAAACACAGATAAACTAATGTCATAATGTACAACTGTCAAAAATGTACCCACAGATTATCCAATGCTATGATTTTGAAGATGGTTAGTCTTTTTCTTTTTTTGTTATTCGTTGTTTTCTCTAACTATGACATTGGCACAGTGTTTTTTTGCTCCTTCTGTTTTCCTTAATGTTGGGAAGACAAAGGATTGGCAGAGTGTTATCGCTGGCACGATGGAGTCATAAATTAGAAATGGATTTTTTTTCGTGAACTAGGTATGTCTATGATTCGGTGATTTTATAACCGTGTTTTGTAGCGTCTGCTTTGCTTTCTGGTGCAGATTTTGATGTCAGATATCGGATCTTTTTGACTACAACGTAAGATCCGTTTACGGATTTTGATTACAAACCTCGACAACTTACGTACGGCTCTTTTTGCAATCAAGTCATTTTTTTCTGAAGGTGTCAAGGTGAAAAACAAAAACTGACTACATAATAATATAACGAAAGTTTCGTTCAGAATGATTAACCAACAAAGACTTTTCAACTTGGTTAAGCGAGCACCCAACAGATCCATGTAAAGCTTCATGAACCTAATGTAGCGTTACTATGACTACTGAAATAAGTGTCTTGAATAAAGACACAAAGAAAGATAAAGTAAAAATTAATAATTTCAGTCAACATCCATCAATATCAAGCGTTTTTTGAAAAAACAAAAATCTAGTCAGCTGATACCTATGTATTTTATAAAGTAAATATACCGTAATTATAACTACCGTATTTTTCAGCTGGTATCACTGTAACACTGGTTCGGTTTGTCTGACCGATCGGGACTGCACGCAACCGAGCTTTCCTTTATGGATAGTTACTATACTCTTTGCGAGCTACAACCCCGATAAATGCCAAATAAAGAATTATTCGGATCTTTTTAGGTTCAGTTTCGGATCTTTACGCGTTTGGCTACCGGCGGTGGCAGCACTGCTGCTGTCAGTCAGCAGTCTTAAAAAAAACAGCTGATGGTTTTATGTAAAGGAGGAATGAATTCTGATTATTATAAAATAGTACCTTCCTTGTATTTAACACACTTTTAAATAGTTACGCTTAAACTGTAATACATAATTATGGCAGAAATACAAACACTCATCGAGATGGGTTTCTCAAAGGAGCGGGCGTAAGTAAAGAACATTCAAATTGTAACAATGAGAAATTAAGAAATAGGTTAGTAATTTACGATGATTTTTCTGGTTTTAGCGAGAAAGCTCTAGCTTTTACTAACTTTAAGGGCGTAGAGCCGGCTATGGAGTGGCTGTTGGCTCATGCCGATGAGCCAGATGTGAGCCCTGGACAGACTATAGGGTCGAGTTCTGGGGCAGAAGCCGCGCCACCTCCCGAAGCCGAATCGTCAACTTCAACTACGACTGAAGACGCCGAAGCGAAATCCTTTAAATGCGATGAGTGCGGGAAACTGTTCAAAAACCAGGATGAAATGGAGTTTCATGCAGCGAAGACCAATCACAGCAGTTTCTCTGAGTCTACAGAAGAAAAGAAACCACTTTCGGAAGAGGAAAAGAAAGCGCAACTTGCGCTGCTTGAGGAGAGAATGAAACAGAAGAGGAAAGAGAGGGAGGAGAGGGAAAAGGTATGTTTTAATACCAACAGTTATAGATACTACTCACTGAAGATGTAATTTTACACCCTAAATTTTTATAAAACATTGTTGTATGTACTCATTCTAGTTATATTTGTAATAATATTAAGTTAGGATATATATTCAAATACAAAATATACCCTCTTTATTTAACTGTAGATTTTTTGAGACACTTATTTGCAAGAATGATCCTGTTTTGAAGACAATCTAATAGATTCTTGATATAAAATGTGTACATATTAAATATGAAATTAAATTTGCTGTAAGTAGACCAAATACCGAATAGTTTTTATGATCATTACAATCAAACCTTCTACATTTACTTTTACTCCTCAAATACTTGGTTTATTTTTTTCACATGGCAATGCATTAATCTATTGACCTATTCTTTAGTCAGAACCCAACTTGATGATCAGGGATGAGTTGTTTTTCTTTAATAGTTGTCATTAACCTGGAGATTGGAGCATTATGTTATGGCACAATAGATTTTATAGCGTTAAACTATGTACTAAGTTCCATAGTCACTTGGGCTTTCTCCTTTAAATCTGTATGTAGGCAAAAATCGAGAAATTTCACATATTTCTTGATTAACAATTAATCTACTTACAACAAATTTAGTTCTCGTATCTAGATTTTACACATAAACATTATTCATATTACAGGCCGAAGCATTAGAGCGTGAGCGCCTACGCATTAAATCAGGCAAAGACCTCCAGGATGCACGACTCAGATTACAAGAGCATGAGATGCAGAAGTTGGTAGAGCAGCGCCGGAGAGAGAAGATTGAGGACCAGAAGGCGAGGGAGAGAGTACGGGCACAAATCGAATCTGATAAGCAGGCAAGGAGGTGAGTAATATCAAAGTCATAGATATTAATTTGTATAGTTAATAAGTCACTTAAGTCTGGCAAGTGTTTTTTTGCGCAGTGTTTTTGTTCATCAAATGTTTGTCTATTCAATTTTGTTACATCACAATAAGTTGTGTTTCTTATCTATCTCCGACAGACGTAATTAAAATTGCCGTTTTATCTAGTATTGAAATGAGAATAAATTGTACCAGGCTAGCAGCCCTGGGCCCGCAAGCCGAGGGCGCCGGCGCCGGGGCCCCCGCGCCCGCCCCGGCGCCCCCGGGCCCCGCGGCCCCAGCGCCTCCAGCGCCCCTCGCGCCGGGGCCCCGCGCCACCTACGACCAGGCTCGCATCCAGCTGCGGCTGCCCGACGGTCAGGCCCTAGCTCACACCTTCGGTGCTAAGGAACAACTTGCTGCTGTCAGGTACTTAGATTTTATTATCCATTATAATACATGGGTGTTTGCAGTAATTAAACTTAATTATTGATGCCAAGGAGTTATTCTTTAGGGTTCCGTATCCATAGGGTGCCCAACGGGACTCACTCGATTGATAAGCTTACGCCTTAGTTCCTGAGATCTCGTTATTTTCAGATTATACCTTCAACTGCACGCGCAGGAGTTTGCTCAAGACGACAGTTTCAAGCTGATGACGACATTCCCCAAGAAAATATTCACCAGCGACGATTATGATAAACCACTGGAATTATTAGGTGAGTAATTAAAGCTACTGTAATATCTATTTATTTATACAGCGTGTAACAAAAAGGTGAAACAATATTTTTAGAGCTTATGTGTTATTTGACAGCCAAGGAATAAGTCCCGGAAACTCAAGTTTCGGAGAAAAAATGGTTAGGTTTGTCCAAAATGCCCTAAAAAATGCATATTTCAATTCAATGACATCCTAGTAAAGAAATCATTAGGTTTTTTTTTTATTCCAGGTCTGGTACCATCAGCTGTGATCATAGTGTCGCGAGGACAATGAATAACAAAAATAAATGTAATTGTATGTACACTATACGTCTGAAACATGGTCTGAATGATTTTATAATAATAATATACTACCACTTTAATAACTTACAACGATGGAGGCGCAAAAATATTTCATCACTATTATTTGTCAGTCCACAAATGTTATGAGCGAGATAGCAAGACTCTCTTGTTATTGTATTTTAAATCTAAACGTAAAGCAACAAGCCTTGTATTTCAGGGTGTTCGAAGATTGTCGTTGTAACGTATAAAAATGGTAGTACTGTAATTATTTATAATATTAAGTTGGGTGGGGCGTGTGGCACAAATGGTTAATATAATTGAGACTTCCAGAAATAAAGTCTGTTGTGTATATCATTTGTTTTATTGAATTATTCGTTTTCTAAGATTCTACGATGAAAAGGCGTGAGGTTTGGCGTACTTCTCTCTGACACATTAACTTATCAATGTAAAGTTTATAGTATGGCTTGTGTCCCGTGGTTTTACCCGTGTTGTCAGGAGAATAGCCTATGTCCATATATTATATAGTTTACTTGCATGTCAAATTTCATCACTTTTCGTTCTGCCTTTGAAGCGTCAAGGAGTACGGACTCATTTTCCCACTTATAGTTTTCCATCCCACAAATTATTCATATCTTCATTTAACAGTCCTATAAACGCTATATGCAATGCTATGCAAATGCATAAAAAGTTAATTAGGCAGTGCAGCGATTTTATTTTACTAATAATAAGTAAAAAGTCCTAACGTTTGTATTTTTATTGCTGCTGAATGTGAACCATATGTTAAAAATGTGTATGTGTATTTGAGCTCATTATTTGACAATCTTGTTTGGCGAATCCTAATGACGTAAGCATAAAGTTCCAGGGTTATTTAAAAAGGAAATTTAATTTTGAATTCCGATAAAGCAAAATGTAGTTCTTGAAGAGACAAGTACCCAAGTAGGTATCTACAGTCAGTAAAATAAATCGTATAATCCAAATTTTGGGGTTTGGAGAGAGTAAGGGAAGGCCTGTCAACAATATATATAGTACCTATGTAACCATTTTTAACCATGAACTTTACACCTGAACGGGAATTAAACATCTATAACAAATACTTTCTGTTTTTTTGGTTTCTTGGGAACTTCAGGGTACACCACACTTTGGGTAACGTTGCAATCAGTTATCATTGAAGAGTCGAGAGTATAGGGCGCACAATCCTTCAGGTTCAACTTCTTATCGAAGCAAATACGCAATTCGTTGATATACTGACCATCGCAATCTGAATAACAGCTAATAATAGGTTTTACACCCAATTTAGTTGTGATAGCTTCATTGAAATCTTCAACTTGATACTTTTTGGTATCAGAAGGTACGATATTCGCGCTGCTCAAAATGTCCTTCATCGAGTACTTGTTCAACCATACAATGGCTTGGTTAAAGTATTTCAACTCAGTGTCAAGGGATTGTAGAGTGAGAGCGCACGTCCCATGTATATACCATTCATGGCCCCAAAAATCATCTTCTGACGAATCTAAAAGATTATGACATTCAACCAATAAATAATGAAAAAATACCATAAAACGCGTGTAAATTTGTCATGCTCATTAGTTTTTTATGTCAGAACTTGACAAGCAGGCAGGTGGTTCTCCTGATGGTAAGTGGGTCAAAGAAAGCTCAAGCTCAATGTAGGATTCGAACCCACGACCTTTGCCGCGGCATCCAACGACACAACCACTGAGCTATTATCGCCATAAAATTTTGTTATCTAACAAAAAGTGTGATTTACAATCCTGAAAATTACTCTGCTAGAATAGAACTAAAATATTGTCATAGCGAGTTAAATGAGGATATAGGTATAATCTACCATTAGGTAGATTCTGCCGTACTCAGAGACGTCAATTAGAATTTAATGTCTGATTAAATTATGTCCATCTTTGTTTATTTAATAGCGATAAAAAGAGACAGGAATATAGATAATCAATCATTAAACTTAATTGACGTCTCTGAGTGTGGCAGGTGCTTTAAGTAAAGTTAAGTAGGTACCCACTCGATACATTTTTAAACTTATTTATTAAGTAGATAATCTAACCTTCATGAATATCAATCCAAACTTGCTCCAGCTCAGTTCGATAGATTTAATTTTTTCTGGGTCGAACTCCACTGTCTTATTGCACCTCACTGGTCCCCTGGTTCCGGTTTTAGTTGGCCAAATCCCAGGCATTTTGTCTATCGGGATAATGGCAAGTACGGCTGGCATTCCTCGACTTGTATTCTTTGCAAACTGTCTTCGGCCAATGTTGGACGAAAATGAGTAAATCCCAACTTAAGTCACGTGATCTTGGTCTACGACAATCTCCGCTATTCAAGCTACATGCGGGTAAAATTATGACTTAGCAGGAGCTAAGTACCCTTATCTACACTAATATTATAAAGAGATAACTGTCCCCCGCGGTTTCACCCGCGTAACGGTATAAAAAAAATAGCCTACGACCGATTCTCAGACTTACTTACTTGAATATACACAAAAAAAAAACATAATCGGTCGAGCCGTTTCGGAGGAGTTTGTAGACAAACACTATGACACGAGAATTTTATATATTAGATAATGTTTGTGAGTTTGGATGTAGGAGGTAATCTTCGAAACTACTTATGCTATGTTATTCTGTACTTAAATTCGACGGTGAATTCTCTAAGTGACTATTCTCTGTCTCACTCGTGAACTCCTGATTACCGAGTTTCACGAGTGAGACAGAGTATAGTCACTTCGAGAATAAATATTCTGGGACATAAGCCTAATATTTTGCCGCCAAGAATACTCCAAATCCTATGCCCAAACGTTACATAAAAAAACTGTCAAATGAACGTCGACAGAGTTAGAGTTAAAATGATGAAGATGTATATGTGAAAATAGAAATGAATCTCCTCATAAAAACCTCACTTTATTAACTTATAAAAGTACATAAAATCGTGCAGGTGTAGTACCTACTTAACAACAAATATTTGTTGTAATAACGATGTTAAACGGGAGCAATAACCTTTTAAAACATGTAAAAGGTATATAAGATAGATAAGTAGGTATCTAAATAAGTAAAACAAAAACAAACGAAGTAAAAAACAAAGTACCTATTGATAAGTACTGAAATACCGCAATTGATAAAAGATCACAGCCGATTTCTTAGATTATGATACTTACTGATTATAAAGTAACTTGTTTATTTCAATCAGAAAACACATTCATAAAATTTTAGCTCCTATTTTCATTTACGGACAAAAAGTTAAAATCTCATGAATAGATTGTGTTAATACTTTAAAAAATAAACTTAATTGCAAAGGTTCAGGATTTAAATTCAAATAATTGAATCTCGACTCATAACAAAACTTAATTGAAATTATTGAACTAAAATTACAAGCATAAATTTAAAAACAAAAAGTCACCAAAACAATTTAGTTCGTATTGCATAGAATTTCTTTATTCACATAATTTTATTGTTTTACATTATTTATGATGTTGACTATACAATGTAGGTATTTAATGCTTTTTTCTACACAATTAGATATTTAGTGCCATACATTAATCTATAAATTATAAATGGGTCCAAGCTGTTTTGAGATTGACTGACCTGAACAAGACTTATTTATGTCTAGATAGACAGTCGAAGCTATGAACGCATCGAAAAAAATTGGCTGTAATTGTTCCCCCTTAAATCCTTTCTCCGCCTCTGTGACAATCCCTTCTCAACACTGTGATAAATTTCATCCCATTTGAATTGGAACTTTTCAACAACTGGTATCATTATGCACGCACACTACAACAAACAGAAGTCAGCGCGAAAGACGTGCCTGTCACGCACACCAGCATAACAAAGTTGGCCAGTTGCGAGTGTTGCAACCTAGATATCATCAAAGAGCATTAATTAAGTGTGAAACTTGGAGACACCTATTATTATTATTATTTTTTTAATAAAAACTTCTACCTCCAACGTAGTTGGAGCCTACGCTTTCTGAATACTCTTGCATACCAGTTCTCGCTTTTTTAATTCTCGCAGGAGACACCTATTTACCCCTTTATTCCTGCACTAAGATAATATTAATATTCTGAACTCTACTGCTGACTAGGGAAGTTCATAATTGAGGAATTTGTAACATGTAGATATAAATATATATCAATGCACAATGACGGGAAAGACATCTAAGAGTTATACATTGATTCAACAAGATTTGTTACTATAATACTATAAATTAATACCATTGTATATTATGCAATTGGACTGATTTTAACATTGATTCATTTACAGAGTGTACCATTGAAGCCACGCTACTAATTTATAAAACTGCACATATAACTTATTAGGTGGTTTCTGGTAAATTATACCCTGGATTGGCTTACAGTAACTCACTCCCCTGTAATCTGAATAATAATAATTACTACCTCCGCATACACAGTCGGTTAATTGTAGATTCTTATCGAAACATATGCGTATCTCTTGTATATATTGTTTACCACCGTCATGCCTACAGTCCACACATGGTTGGACACCCAATTTTGATTGGACTGCATTATGGAAGTCCTGCAAAAGGTACTCTTTATCATCCGGAGTTATATTCGCTTCGTCCAGGATGTCAGCCATTCCATATAGTAGTGACCACTGAACACCCCGTCCAAAGTATTTGACCTCACCCCTGATATTTTCCACTTCTGCAGCACATGTTCCATGTTTGATCCACTCGTGAGCCCACAGCGCGTATGTTGATGTTTCTGAAAAATTATTTATAATCCCTTTTTATAGCAGAATTTTGTGAAACAATTCATAGATATAGATAGCTTTACTGCTGAATTTTGAGAATTTTTGATTTCGGGTTCGTCAGGTAAGGCATTGTTTTATTTGTTACTAGCTTCCGCCCCGCGATTTCACCCGTGGTCCCGAGAAAAAAAAGTAGCCCATGTTTCTCTCCATTCTATAGGCTAGCTGGGTAGTAAATTTCATCGCGATCGGTTCAGCAGTTTCGGAGTCTAATGGGAACATACATACATACTTTCTCTTTTATATTATTTGTTATTTGTCATATAAAGTATACTTAATCGCAAGGCAAGAAGGTAGGGCATCATTCAGTCAACTATGTACAATATTTATGTGGAAAAATGAATCTAAGTGATTTTATATTTCTACATAGAAATATGTGTAAGGTAGGTAGGTAAGTTATGCTTATTATGAATCATCAACGCAGCTAAATAATTGCAAGGTATTTATTATAATTTATCAGAATCATTATTTTTACAGCAGGTATTTTTGTATATTTATTGCATTTTTGTATATTTATCCATAATAATATTATAATTGCAAAAGTAACGGTGTATGTTACAATTTCACGCCTAAGCCGCCAACCGATTGTGATGAAATTTGGTACGCAGATAGCTTATGGTATGGAGACGGACATAGGCTACTTTTTATTCTCAGGAAAGCGGGGGACAGCTAGTAACTTATAAATTACAGATAGGTGTTACATATACACAATTGGTTTGTTGACTGGATATTGATAGTTAAGTATAAATAGGTACAATTACACAATTGTTAGGTAAATTGTACAAAGTAATCTAGTGAATAATATAGCAGGAAAACCATACTAGAATTAATTTGCTAAATACCTACATTTAGTACACATTAAAAGTTTTATAGTTTGTTTAGAATGAGACAACCTAATAAAATGCTTTGTTTGATAAAATATTATGTTCTACCTGAATCATCAAATAATTATCAATATATTAAATAGTACCTTAATAGTAAGCAATGAGGTTCATTTTCATGTAACATCCTGTCGTAGCTAAATAAAAAATGTATGCTAAGTTTTGCACCCATATGAAGTTCTTACATCTAATGTGGAATGAATCACTCTATAAATTGAGGTCATGGGTTTGAATTCTACAATAAATTTGCTTAAGTTTCCAGTAGAGGAAACCAGAGCATGGTAGTAAGTTACCCCCAGTGCCATAAATAGCCTTTTATGCACCCGGTGGGTGCTTCTTCTGTGCTCCTCCACTGTTTACACCAACCTGGGCACCGCTGGCAATGCCCTAGTTATAGTACTCGTTATCCCTTTGCCTGGTGCAACCCTCAAGTTAAAAGTATGCCCCCCTTTATCTGTTCTGGCAGCTACACTTGATAGCCAGTTTCCTTCTAGGCTTTGTGTGCTTATCACCTTAACCCGGCGAGCATGAGCCAGGGTATCTCACACCCTGCTAAAATTGAAAAGTTGTGTATTTTTTTTAATCTTCGTCTGACAACACTAGCTCGCTCAGTAGCTGGAGGCAGGGGCGTACGGGAGAGGATAGTGGCGTGATTGTAGTGTGGTGCGGGACTCTGGTCCGGATATTCGCATCTAAACCTATTTCGGGTATGTTATACCCTGCCTCATTTTTGACGTATTTATTTTATGTAATTTTTCCAATGGTGAATTTTAACTATTTCATAAAAAATATATATATCGACGCTTGAAAGGCAATAATGACTAAGCGACATGTTGGCAACTTTACACTAGAGCAGTTTAAAGTTTTTTTTTTTTAAGGAAAAAAATTATCAAAAATCGCTTATTAGTCATTGCTACTCGATTCCAACTTATTTTAAATGCAGCTTAAAAGCTTTGTAAACTGACATTTAAAGATAATGGATTTTCTCAATACTTTAAGAAATAGTGTCGGTTAGTAAATTTTTAATCAAAATCACAAACAGATAAAAATTAATTACCAACAGCAAAATTTTATTATAAAACATGTAAAATTAACTAAGCCCCAGTATTGAATAATTGTGTTTGAAGCAAAATGATGCATCCAGAAGTAACAGATGTTTGACACATAGGTAAAATGATCGAAATAAAAATCAAAATACTTTTCTACCAGGCAATTTCAACCATATTAAAAATTAAATGAGGTAAGTGTAGGATTTTTTTGACCAAGTAACAAAGAATTTAGGTTTTAGTACAATCAAATCTCTTGCAAAGTGGATAGTATAAAGAACATGAGCTGTCGTTGTAAATAACTAAGGCAATTTATTTTTATACATTAGTATTTATTAGAAATTTCAAAATCAGTAAATATTACTAATTTACGATTTTTAGTCAATTGCATAGGTAAAAAGTACTAAATGACAATGAATACATAATTAAGGTGTGTTAAAAAGTCTTAAATTACGAGAGAAAAAAAATAGTATCAGGTAAAATTTCTTAAGCAATGTTTATACCCTAGGTACCGCAAGGCAGAAAATACTTTATTTTTAAACACATTATTTCGAGTCTAGGCAAAAATTACTATGGGTAAATTGTAAAAATCGAATACATACTAAGTGAAAGTTATTCATAAATCGGTAAAATTATAGTCGCATGGACGCCGAAAACTGTGGAAATGTGTTTTTTGTTACCAAGCGACAACAAATTTTGTCCTAGTGGCATGAGAGTAGGATTAATCGATGCAGTTTTTTTTTCTGATTTCAATGGTATATATAACTCAATATCACCCAAAATGTTGCTTGGTAATTATTGCCTTTCAAGCTGATATTATCCATTGTTCTTTTTTATGATTTACTGATTTTCGTTCCTTTAGTTGAGTAGAGAGGATATTGATGGACAAGAAGAGTATATTTATAGGGTACTTATTATCCAGGGAAAACAATCCCTCGAGAACGCGGGTGAAACCGCGGGGAAACAAATTTAAGATGATTAACTGATAAAGTTACACAAATATGTAACTACCAATGTATGTCTGTGCTAGGTTTCATTGTTCTAAATTATATCTTACCTGCTTCAATATTAGTCCAATACTCATCGAGAACCCCCTCAATAGGCTTTATTTCTTCGGGATTGAATAGCCACGAATTGTTACAAAACTGTGGTCCCATACTGCCAGTTCTCGTCGGCCAGATGCCGTGGACCGTCCACAAACCTTCTTCCTTTGGCATATGACATGTGTGCGAGGGTTTAAGCTTGGTCCAAGATTGGCAAACGCTTTCAGGCCAGCTCTGCGTGAAAATGAGCATGTTCCATTCATTGTCATCAGGTGTAGGCTCAGCAAAGTGCAAGCTAGAATAACAAGCGTTAATTAGTATATGGATTACTTTCACATAATAATTGTTATCAAAGTGATCAAAACAAAATTACCTCAGGCAGATTATCGCGATGTATTTCAACATTTTAGTTACGTAAGTCAACAATTTAGAATATTTTGAAGTTTCATATAATTTATCGAACAACTTCCATATCCAGTTCCTTTATTCAATTATTTGCAAACCAAAACATTAGAACGTATGTATGTTGCGTTGCGTGACTTGTGAATAAAACTCGATCGATAAATCAAACAGTGTTTCCACTTAAGATTTTGGTTTTCCCTAGTTTCTTTAATAATGATCCCTAAAATTCCCTAAAAAAACCTTAAAAATTCCATGGTTAGGAGTGGGAATGGGAGCATAATTTATAATAAAGAACAACATATAATGGGGGCTATCGTTTTTGTGCTTACCACACTGGCGCCACTGTCGAGTAAGGTCCTATAAAAGTTTGTTATTGCGGGCATGAGAGCCATGTTTACATTTAATATCTTAAACCGTACCATAAAAATATTATATATAGCATGCCTCAGTTTTACGTAGTTCCGTTTTGGTCCAAAAAAACCTATACAATAGTTTAAAGGACTTAAAAGTTTCCGAAAGAAAAAACTGTCTCAAAGCATTGTCATTAATTGACCCGTTACTCTTAATTAATCTCAGGTATTGCAAAATATTCACAACATTATTTATTTATTTATGCAGTTTTTAGGAAGACTATCGACTATACAAATAAAAAATATATATATCTTAAATAGACAACAAATAAGTCAGAAGACTCCACTGTTAGAATTTGAATATATAAAATTTGCACAAACAAAGTATAATAATCCAAATAACTGCACTCACCAACATATATTTTGGGTAAAATTTATATGAGTGACAAATGATTAGTTCATATTGTTGTATCTGTACACGGCGTCAATTTAAAAGTAATTATAAAAGAAATTACTACTAAGCTGCTTCCTCAGTGCGGGTACACTTGCTAGAAATAGGTCAATGCTAATATTATGACTATTACATAGTTCATTATTTTTTTTAGACGCGCGATGAATAAAACAGTTTTGGCGATAGTTTGTAGCAACTGGTGGAAGAAAGAAAAGAGGACTATTTCTATAGGACCTGCTGGGTACATAGAAACAGATTTTATAAAGCAGGTCTGGGCAGTCGATTATTCTAATTAGAAATAAACCCGCGTAGCCTACCCAGAAACAGTGAAGTTTGACATTCCGAAGACCTCACGCTACACTAGCGCCTCTAGCGGAAAATTCACACGCGATAGCCCCCATTGGAACGGAGTTCCTTATTGCACGTTATGATTCGTTTGCGGGCCGAGGGGTTAATATTCTAATACTGGCATCAATCTTTGTCATTACACTCATTACATTCCAGAACCTGAATAATTTATAGATATATTTTTTTCCAGTAATCAAAGTATTCACATAGATTTAGTGCCATCTACCGAATAATCTAAAATTACTTTTGGAACGAAAAAAGTTCAATAGGTATCACTAGTGGTGAGAGGTTGTAAAATAATAATAAAAAGTACATAATATAATACTATATTTCTCATCTCTCTCACATAAAATAAAAAGTTAAATCAAATTAGTAAACCCATCTAGATACTTCAACCAAGTAGGTACATCTTCACTTCGTACATTAGAATCTATCTACACTAATTAGGTAGTTTCTACACCTATCTACATGGATTGGACACTAAGTACCTACTTATAAAGAGGTATTTGTTTGTTTGTTTGTTTACGTGTATGTAAAATGTTCTCCCTACATAAGTAAATGTTACTTATCAGTTATCAACCTATTTTTTATCTTTAAAATAAATTGAATATTCTATGTTGATTTTTAACTGTAAAATTAGACTGTATCTACTTACTCATTACAAGTAGGTATTTTACATAAATATAAATAAAAAAAGGTATTTTTTTTCATTTGAAATCACGTTTGAAATATACTTCTCATCAAAAAAATCGAAACACCTCTGAAGTTTGGTTTTGAATGATGTTTTTTTTACATGTAATAAGTATGTAATGCCAGTTAAATTGCGGATATTATAAGGTATCGTTTAACAAATATTAATGTTTCAAATTAAAATCAAATTCCTTCAACTACTTATAGTGTTTTTTTTCAACAAGTAGGTATGTTTTTTCCAAAAAAAAATTGTAAACTTTTTGAAACGAAGACGTAAAACAAAAAAAAATGTTCATAAAAAGTGTATCCAGTATCTCGTATTTCCTCCCCAGGCTCCAATGTCAGCTTCCATGCGGTACGTTTTCTAAAATTTTACAAATTCTTAAAGGGAGAAAAGATACCTATTGAAAAAAACACGATATTTAATTTTAAACATGATTTTCATGGGGTTTTCACAAGTAATTGAAGCTGAGCTGAATGGATAGACGATGGCCTATGGAGATTTTATGAAGACTGGGCGAGCGAAGCCGCGTGCAAAAAGCTAGTTATTCAATAATAAACTAGTACATATTATTGCTGCTTCGCTGTAAGTATCTACTTAGATTGGATGTGATCACGAAGTAACAAAACGTAAGTATCTAATTGATCATGCAATCTTTTACAATATCAAGGTAAGTACCTACCTAGGTAGGTAGGGTGAGTGGGGGGAAGATCGAACGGTTTTTTGATGAGATGAGCAGTGTTGTATTTGATGTCTTGTAGAACAGATCATATTGGCTTCTTCTAAATTTAGATTTATAGTGAGTAAAGAACAAAGACTATATTTTTGTATGATATTGATAACATCCTGATAAATCTGTTGCAAAGCAGTTTATTTTATAAAATATTTTTATCACGAGAAAAAACAGGGGGAAGACGAAAGGGTGATGGGGTATGTTCGAAATAGTTTCTAATAACGTTCAAAAGAATATTAGACGTTCTTGATGGTCACTAGTCTATAGTTTGGAGTGTCCTGAAAACTCAGAGCTGCCTGTTTTGTCAAAACACCTCTAGATTTGCAAGGTAGTAGAACTCTTAGTGCAGAGTTCGCCCGGGGAAGTACTACCTCCATATCTAATTCCGCCGTGAAATATTAATGCACTTATATTACTGTATTTCGGTTAGGAAGGTATGGGAGCCGGTGAAATTACAGGCACAGGAGACTTAACAACTTCATGTCTCAAGGTTGGCAACGCGTGAGTGATACCCCTGGCAGGGAAAATATAATATTGTATTGTCTTTGCCCGTGGTGTTATGAGCGTCTATAGGCTACGGTAACCACTTACCATCAGGTGGGCTATAGCTTGTTAGCCACCTAAGTAGTATAAAAAAATATATATATAACAAAGATATAACGTATTTTTGAAATTTCAATCTTACCCCACCGGGGGAATATTGAAGTAGAAGTTCTCAAACTGTACCTGATAAGATATAAGACAAAATAAAATATTAGGAACATATGATATTGTTGTACATAAGTACCTACATAAAGTATGTACAAGAATATCGTTATATAGTATGACTGAATTATTTAAACACTCGATTTTCTTGCGTAAAAGTCACTGCGCAGACATTTGCATTTTTCTCACAACCACTCACTCAAAGCGGCAAAGGCTGACTGAGGTGTGCCACGTTACAAAATGGGGGTTTTAACAATGTTGCCATGACTGCAAAAACTATACTAAATCTAAAGTTATGGACGACTTTTTGTGTTACCCCGTTTTTCATCTTCCCTCCACTCACCCTACATAGTAATAGTACTTAGTACCTGTGCGACCGAGCTTTGCTCAGCGTGTAAAATGTGTCTGTTTTTTTCAGTAAAGACGCCCATATGTATAAACTTAAAAAGCAAACTTTATCTAAATACAAAATTTTATCGATATCGTTTGAGCCGTTTCCGAGAAGCCCGAAATCACACTATAATATTATAAATGCGAAAGTTTATGAATGAGTATATTTGTAACTTCTTTATGCTTAAACGGCTGGATCGATTTTGATGATGTTTGGTATGGAGGTAGCTGAAATCCTGGATTAACACATAGGCTACTTTTTATCCCGGGTAAATATGAGATACCTCGGGACCGCGGGGCGGAAGCTAGTTAAATATACATACAAGAATTGCTCGTTTAATTAAAGTTATAAGTACCTGGGTGACCGAGCACTGCCCGGCTGAAAATAGAGAAAACGATTTTCCCAGATATGAGACATAGGTAGATCGGTTTTTCGCCCCCGTAAATCCTTATATTGCAACTTTCATCGAAATCGTTAGAGCCCTTTTCAAGAACTATATATTATCTATACTAATATTATAGACTAGAGGAACATTTTTGTGAGTTTGGATGTAAAATCTCCGGAACTACTATAGATCTGATTTAAAAAAAAAAAATTGCGTTAGATAGCCCGTGTCCATACACGCGAATGAAACTGCGGGGAACGGATAATTAATTCAAGGTAGGTACTGCTATTAAAAACAGATTATAATAAACAAGGTCTTTTACAAAAAAATATGGTCGTGGTAGATTCCCTCTCTTTGCATCCCCCTGGCTAAGTGACAATGTATATTTGAATTTTGTTTCTCGAAAATTGTTTATATGTGTTGCTGAGTTTAGTGTAGTATTCCGAGAGAGTATTCCGAGAGAGTATTCCGATTGGTAGAGTCATTATCGTAATGTTCATAGTCGCCTTTTTAATTGAAATTTTACTGTGACAGTAGGGTTGCTTACGGTCGCAGGTTATTGTAAAAAAAAAAATCTTATTTTACTTACACCCAAGTGCATATTTTATTTTAGGGCCTAAGGTAAAAGACAATGAGTGTAGTCAGGGATCTCTGATCTCTATACATAATTATTCAGAGTACTTTTTTTTGTTAGTAAAACACTAAATAGTTATTACTAATTTGCTTCTATAAATAGGTGCTTAATCTTCGTTTTAAAGTTATTTTACATTTAATTATATTTTCATTAGTTACAGGTTTTTGGTTACAGTTACAAAGTTTGGGGGGTTACATTTTTATAATTATTAATCTTTGGTACCTCCTACTACTAATTGTCGCCATTTTGGCGCTGCACGCGAAAATAATTCATGATAGAAAGGTGAGGTCCATAGAACTAATTTTAAACTTAGTGCAATACGCACAATAACAAGGAGTTAGTCACGTGTGTATTGTCACATAATAATGTGATTTTTAGGAACTAATAAATTGAGACAAGAAGCGTGGGCGGTAACTATATTATCTTTGTAAAAAAAAAAGTAAAGCACTATTTTTACTGATTTCTTAGCGACTGTACCTACGATACTCGAGTCTCGGAGACTTTATATTTGTAAAGTGTGTGTTAGATCCCGGTACACTCGTTGGCGGTGGCGCCTCAAATTGACACAAGAATTTGCTGTTATTTAAGCAACCCTTTCAATATACATATACGTAGGTAGGTACCTATTAGTGGTATATAGATAGCCTGTCATTACTTTTCGTTTCCTACCCTAGATGGTAAATGAGGACGCTGACCTAAGTTATTTTTTGCGGCGGACGTATACCGTTCACGGGTAACCTCATTCCGTGTTTTTCTTCACCCGTCACTCGCTCTGATGCACCAATGAAAAAATCCTATCGCGTGCGTCACGAAACGGTGCTCAAGTATTGCCACAATTACAACAGATGCATTATGGACCTCACTATGTATGATCGCAAATAATCGCAATCAACGTCAAATGCTGTCTCTACACTAGCCGGGATTACGGATTTAAAAAATGTTTGCTATTGGAAAGCGTAACGATTACCAATGTAATTTATTGTAACTTCTGTATATCGTGGGCTAATTTAGTAAACATTTAAATAAAATTAATAAATCCCGCCGGACGGGATGATATTTTAAATTAGTGGTGGCCCGGTGACAAATTGGGACTTCTGATACAGCATTTAGTATTGAGTCCTCAACAAAAGAAGGCCACATGTAATACGAACCTAAATCTAGGCCCACGGCCCACATGGAAATAAGAGTATGGATTTTAAAATTGACGTCTCTAGCCCTGCAAATCTTGGCAATCTAGACTTTGAATCAGATCCAATGTCTATTAACTAGATACAAATCTGCCTGTCTATGAAAGTTATGCATTTATTATTATTTATGTCCCCCACGGTTTCACCCGCCGTCCCGAAAAAAAAGTAGCCCATGTCCTTCTCCATACCATAGGCTATCTGCGTACCAAATTTCATCGCAATCGGTTCAGCGGTTTGGGCGTGAAAAGGTAACAAATAAACATACAAACAAACTCACATTAGCATTTGTAATATTAGTTAGGATTTGTATTATGATATTCCATTAAGATTTAGGATTAGGATATTCACTATTCGGGATCAAGACAGACAGGTAAGTAGGTACTTCTGTTTAACCCAAGACCTACCGAGACATTCAGTTCAGGACCTTCAGAAGGTGTTAATAAAGCCCTGACTCTATTGATCTTCTATCTGATAAATGAACTTTTAAACGCTTCTACGTTTGTTTATGATCTTTTCAATAAACAAGAGCGGCTCTGAAGTTATTTTTTTAAACAGAGGCACAGTTAGAACTTGAACAATCACTTCCTATCGAACTTTAACTAAAATAAAAGTATTTTTTTTATCGAATTAAATTCCTCGTGTGTCGTAACCTTAAAAACTTTCGATCGTTTAGCAGTTAATGTAATGTCGACATAAATTAAAGTTAGGGCACCTTGATAACGCAATGTCAGTGGTTCAATAACACCTGTCCCTGTGACCTCTCGGAGCAAGATAAGCCACTACCTACTTATACTGTACTGTCATATAGGCTCTTAAGGATACGGCTACGAAATACGCGATAACCGCGGGGAATAGGTAGCTATTTGTATATAAAATGCTTGCAAAACAATTTCAATATTTAGTTTTATGTATACAGGGTGATTTTGTTATCACTGGCAATACTTGTAGGGGTGGAAGTACTCATCAATGTGAACAACTTTTATTATAGGGCTAACTCTGATATCGCGTAAAATAATATGGTTGCTTCATACATTTTGGTCGAGTAGGTATTGAACTTTTGTATGGAACAGCTGATAATTTTTTCATGATTTCATAGTTAGTCCCATCATAAAAGTAGTTCATTTTGATGAGTACTTCCACCCTTGCAAGTATTGCCAGTGATAACAAAATCACATCATAAGAAAATTAGTAGCAGAGTAACACTAAAATGAAAAAAAATATATTTACAACTAAAAAGGAAGACCGTCACCAAATGGGAGCGTGCCCAGAATGCTGGCTGCATTTCCACGTTGGATAGCTAATATTTAGTAGTATTCTGGGATTCATTATAAGTACATATCATTTTTTCAATATTTTATATCAAGTGATTTTGTTTTTGTTGAACTTCGTTCCTGGCCGCACCTTACTTTTTTATTTACTAAACTTGCTTTAAACCATCTCACTCACGTAATAAAGGGTTAAGTTTTGAATTTGTTGGGCGTAGTGACTCTGCCGAAGACATATATTGTCTTTTACTATGAGGGTGTAGAATTAAAATTCCTTGACCTTTGAATTGAAGACTGATGTACCTACAAGAGGTTTTTGACAAATGAAAAACATCGTGAGAGATTTGAAGCATTCCCGAAAAGTAATATTCAAAAAGCGTGTGAAGCCTGCAAATCCGGAATACCATATTTAAACATTTTTTTTATTAGTTATTTACCTAAATGTGAAATCAATATTTCTTGTTTCTTTAATTACATCAATCGCTTGTTTCGAAGCTCCAACCTTAGATCAGACTGAGGCAGACAGTCTTCCAATGTTTATATCAATCAACAGGAACGTTTGTTTTTCATAGCTTAGCTTAGCTCTGGTGGAAAAGGGTTAATCGAAGCTGTAATTTTTTTACATACTCAGAGTATGTTGTGAGCTATTAGTGCGTGAGTGGTGTAGCTTTGTGAAGTACGGAGCTGAGCAGTACTACGTAGTCAGCGTTTAGTTTTATTGGAAATATAAACTATTAGCATTAGCGAGCAAGGGGCAGTGGTGGGAAGGCAACCTAACCCGGCTTATTTCTTGTTTTGATCCAGTTTTAGGTATGTTAAGACGACAGCAGACTGTTCCTTCAGTAATTTGTATTTTTACAATATTTACAAAATATTGAATCCTGTTCGGCGTCGTTGTACCCTCCTTCCACTCAATAGTGACAACGAGCAGTCAATATAAATAAAATAAATAAATAAATAAATATTCTGGGACATTATTCCTCACACACGGCCATCTGACCCCAAACTAAGCAGAGCTTGTACTATGGAAGCCAGATAACTGATATACTACATATACTACTTTTCTTTTGTAAATACATACTTATATAGATAATTACAACCAGACACAGGACAAACAGACATGTTCATGCACACAAATGTTTGTCCTGAGTGGGAATCGAACCCACGACCTGCGGCGTGATAGATAGGGTATCTTACCAACCACGCCAACCGGCCCGTAAACCGATCAAATTAAGAAAAAAAAAAAAAAAAGTTGGTACTTAGCTTGGAAAAACTGATTTAAAATATCAAATGAGTAATGAAAGCAGGTGGTAAAAGCCTACACAATAATACATCAGTTTTGATTCAGAATTTACTAAGAACTAAGTAAATACCTATTTTTAATATTTAAGCCGTGATTTTTTGAGTGTGCTAAAAATTTGCCTCACTGATCTTTTAGAGCCAGAGTTAGGGGTAACAGGTCTCTGAGGGTGCTAGAGGGTTCGATGCCCGTATATTGACCTAGTATAGGTATAAAATTAAATAAAATATAATAATACGTAGGCGTCTAACCAGTAGGTACTTACCTATTTACCAAGGACCAAGTACTAAAGGCAACCAGCCCACTCGGTTGCTACAAAAAATCGAAAATCTCCCTACGCAGATAACAATTTTCGTTTTTTTTTTGTCGTTAGTGTTATGCTATTATGTAACTTATTGTAAATTGTAAATACTTGTTGTTGTCGGATTTAGGATTGTTATTAGTGAACACATTTGAACAAAATGAATAAATTTGTACTTTTATCAAAAAACTATGAGAATAACAGGTATAATGTCTGACTACGAGGTTTTAACCTACCTACCTAAACATTACGTTTTAACCTACCTACCTAGAAATTACGTTTTTATAACCACAAATATAAATATGAATTAATGCGGAAAACCAGTTGCATAATGAATCATAAAAAGTCGTGCAAAAGTGGTTGTAGATTCGAAGATAAAAGCCTCAGATAGGCACTGAACCGATTAAGTGAAGTACAGAATTTCTCCTAACCTATCACAATCAACAACTAGCTTAGATTAATTTACAATACGGCCATTGCTCTCAATCGCATTAAAAATTAATGCAATAGCGGCAAAAAGAGGCGATCGCGCGTGCGTTTCCGGGCGGGTATGCGGTTGCAAAAACTGCGCGCGCGCCGCCCGCCGCTCCGTGACGCGTTTTTCTGATTAATTAATGGACAAAAGTGCGATGGGCACGCGAACTGCATCGTACAGACGTTTCACACTCACTGGCTTGTTCCGATCTAGGTAACTATGATAATAATAGGTGATAATAGTTAGGCTTTTAGGCTCTCTTCGAGGCATTGTGGGGTATCTTCCACGACAAGTGCGCTATACAATCTACTACTCACTTGTTAAGCCTCACCTAGACTATCTTGTTGAAATTTGGGGATGTGCTACTAACTCAACATTAAAAGACCTCACAATTACCCAAAATAAAATAATCAAGGTACTTTTCTTCTATGACTTTCTAACCCCTACTAGGAAAATTTATAAAGAAACTAAAATATTGAACTTGAAACAACTATATACGTTCAAAACATGTGTACTAATAATATGGAAAATCTTAAATAAAAATATACATTGTCTGACCACATTTAAAACTAATAAAGAAATGAACCACTATCCTACACGCAGAGCTAACAACCTACACGTTCCAGCACCAAGAACAAACTATGGAATTAAAAACATACATTTTGAAGGAGCTCGACTTTTTAATGAATTACCGAATCAAATAAAAAATGTCAAATCCCTTAACATTTTTAAAAGTAAACTACAGGCCCATATAAGTGAAAATACCGTTTGTTAATCTAGTTTAAATCTATACTTGGTCTTATCTTGTATATTACACATTTATTAACAAATTTATAATCGCACACTTTTACCTATGATACCTACTTACTTTTAATTATTATGATGTAATTTTCTCATATAAGTGAAATGTAATTTCTTATGAGATTAATAAAGTTCTTTATACCTAATAGTTTGTAAAGTAAGTAGTGACGTTTGTTTGAATTGGTGATTATATAATATCCTAATTGCGGTGATTACCAGAATGATATTTGCTACTTATGTTTCACAAATTGTATATTCAAATATAGTATACTGTTTGTATAATACCTAGATCTGTTTTGTCAATTGAACTATCAACTAAGTAAGAACATGTATACTTAGGTTCTTATAATAGCCCCCTTTACTTACCTTGTTGCGACTCTGTATTAGGAGTCCTTAAATGTATTTTTTTTATGCTGACGCTGATAAAATATGCATGTGTAAAAATAAAAACGTGTTTTTAAAAAATATTTAGGAACCTCCGATATATAAAACTAAATTTTTCGAAAAAAAAAATCTTTTTTTATAAAACATTGTCAACTAACATAACGTGTTTTGTCCCAAAAACTTTGGTGTGGTTATATTTTGGAATAAATAACTAGTTTTTTGTAGCTCCTTTTTTCTGTTTCATTCGAGACACTAGCCTATGCGTGAGCGCCATAAAAATATAATCGGCTGGTGTAATTTTGAATAGTCCTAATTCACTTCTTGTCCGTGACAAGGAAATCTGTATACTTATGAGGTTAGGAGTAATATTTGGGAACTAACGAATTTACTATTTGTGAGACTTGCAGAATTACCATAAATTTTATTCGTGCTTCCTAATTTTCTTATGTGCAAATCAAATTTATTATAATATACCTACTCATTTAGCTTTTCAAAACCATTAAAAAAGTGAAAAAAATTATAGAAAATTCTAGTTTATAATTTTTGCTTGGCCCACGTATTTGATATTAGTATTTCGGTCTTTTTTGCAGAAAGGTGTGGTTATAAAATAAAGAGGCACAACTTTAGGGTAGACAGAAGGAATTTAATTTCATAATTTAGAAAAACTGGCGTCGTAAATATTTTTCCTCCTTTCTAACGCATCACACTGGCCAATTACGGTGTGCGATTCAAATATGGAATGTAGTTTAAAATAGCGACGCGACGTTGCGGTCGATGCGCGAGCGCACGCCACCCCGTGACGTCAGCCGGAATCCGACTCGGAAATGACTCACGAGGCAACTCGACTGAGTCACGGGGAATGTGGTCCACGGGGCAGGCTAGTGCTTTTATATTGTGCGAACTTTTTACTAGAAACTTAGTCGTTGACTTTTTGTTTGTATGTTTTTGTGATAAGTAGATAGGTAGGTTTTTTGAGTCATTAATAATCAAGTTACATAATGGGTTAAGTCAAAGTACCAGTTCCATTAAGTTTTCTGACATTTGTTGGATCCGTTGAAGTTGTAAGACAAAGATTTAAGGCCTGGCTTGGGACAGCATTTGACTTATTGGCATAAAAATACAATAAAATTTATCACATTGATTGGGAGAAATTAAGTAATTTTTTTTTTTTGCAATGGATATGCATGTTTTTTTTCTTACAATCTCAACATGTTAATTGATGATGTGGGCAAACCCAAACACAAAAATGCGCATCAGCTGGGACACATCGGTAGGTATTTTCCTGGCGACTTTGCCTATACAAAGTTCCTCACAATGTTTTCCTTCATTTTCATTCATTTAAGGATTCCTCGCCCCAATATTCATCACGGTATTCAACTTAATAACCACTGAGTTATCATTTCCATACATGTAATTGTTCAATTGTTCAAGCAACTAAGTAGCCTTTCAGGGAACAACAATATTTTAACAAAAATCCCATAGTGTAAAGAACCCTTTAATTTATCACACCAATTTAACATGATCTTCCTCAATCCCCAATGGTTCCATGAGGGAAGGACAGTGAGGCCACTGGGTCGACAACCGGGGGTCTTCAATAACTGGCCAACTTATACAAGACAATGGACAATCATTGTCAACTGAGCGAGACGTGTTATGTAGGTACCATTTTTGGGATGATTTTACGAGAACTTGCGGTTGAATGTTGCAATTCAAGCGAATAAGACACGAATCACTATACATATTTGTACTATAACAAAGACTGTATAAGTAATAAAGGCGAGAATAACTTGATGTAAAGGTGAATCATGGGTTAGGAAGACGTCCTGACGACATTCCTTCATATTAAAAGGGATATGGGATCGGTCCGTAGGTTATTCTCATCGTGGAGATAAGTCAAATGAGCATATTGTGGTGTCTTAGTGGCTTTTTCTGACAAGCAGGCAGGCGGTCTATCTTTCGGTAAGTGGCTACCGTCACCTATGGTCATAAGCAATACTAAGCAGGTACTAGCTTCCGTCCCGCGGGTTCACCCGAGTTCCCGAGAAAAAAGAAATGCCCATATCCTTCTCCATACCATAGGCCATCTGCGTACGTTTCATTGCCATCGGTTCAGCGGTTCAAGGTAACAAACAAACTCACTTTCACATTTATAATATTACTAGTAATTTATAACAAATATAATAGGTTTATTTACATAAATAAACATTATTAATTATCAACCATAGGGACAATATGATTGCTCGCTCAGAGATCAATGACTTGTATGCGTACGAGCAATGGCGCGAAACGATGTTAGTGTTGTCTGTATTATTTACTGGACTGTTTTAAAAAATAACTGGCGTTTATTGTAAGTGATAATGAATTTATTCATGTTATTTTGAACCCATATTGTATGATGAGACAACGATGAGAAACTACCTAGGTATTTTAATAATATTAAATTATGACTTGCGATGGTCAACCCTAGAGATTATTGTAAATTAGGATTCCAGTATTTATGCCTATTATAAGACCCAAAAAGTTATGTTTGTGACAAAAAAGAATAATCACATTACGATTGATTTTTTTATAAATATCATTGTTTTATGAAAACCAGATAACTGATATAAATATTTTTTTTTCTCAATATACTTATATAGATAATTACACCCGAACTCAGGACAATCAGACATGTTCGTTCATGCACACTACACACTTGCGCCTACTCCTCTTTAAGGGTTGAACTTTGAGAAGCCCTTCCTTAGGGGATGCCTACGTTTGTTACGGACCTATACCAATGCAAAAGATTAAAAAAACACTTAGATTTAGACTCGCACCATAAAACCTGTGATAAAACTATGTGAGGCCAAAAAGGCGCCTATTTTAGCTTATTTTGCAGTTTGGGATACTGTAGCACTGGTTTTCACATGGAACTAAAAATAAGCCACTGAAAATCACTAGGTATATATCATATATAAAGGTGTTTATTAAATAAAAATACAACAACAAAACGTACATAAATATATTACCCCCATAATAACATACAACCCAGGTGTTCAGTTCTGACTGTACAGTAATTTTACAGAGTTTCCTCTCCCTATCATTAAACAGAAAAAGCGTTATGCAGCGTACTGTCTTCTATAAAAACGGTGGCCACCACAGTTCACGCAGGCGCACGCGCTCCCGTAGATCTGTTGATGCGTTGCCGACCTTGTAGGGTAATAAATTACAACATGCAACATGGCACGCTACATGTTCTTATATGGCACTGTAGTTTAATTCTCCGAATATTATAAATGTCAAAGTTTGTGTTTTTTGATAGCCATAAATTTCGTGAGAAACCCCGTGGCGGAAGCTAGTTTGACGTAGGTAAATAATTTATATATCTGCATATAGCAACAATTTTATTCCGCGCTTTCACTGAAAATATTATAACAAATGGATTAAATGTTGTCTTGGGAAACGAACCCGCAACCTGTGGCGTTGGAATCCAGATATCTAATCTCACGACGAGCCCGTCGTTTTATGCCAGAGTCTTTTATGTCACAATTAGAAGGTAAGCTTTTCGAATTTTACCCGACAGTATAAAATAGTAGAGTACCTCGCGATATACCCTGATCTCTATGTCAATCCTACAATTCAATTTATTTATATTTAGAAGTAGGCCATTCTTCTTTAATTCATGTATTAAATTCAACCGTACGTATATGAGATCTGTTATACGAATTACTTATATTTATCAAGTGCCGAAAACAAAGGCTAGGGTGTCTAGGCTTCAACATAGCAAATGAGATTATACTTTATTTTTTTTCCTCTTTATATGATCTGCAATTTAGCCGTAATTGAGGTATGGGTGTTATTTAATTAAATATTTAGAGAATACACTTTAGTGATGTTAGGTCAGTGGTAGTGACGTCGAGAAGGTAGTCGATTCGAATCCTATAATAAACTTGAGTTTTCGGTGAAGAAAAACATCGTGAGAAAACACTATGGTAATTGAAAATCTGTCGCCAATCACTTATTGGTGTGTTCCGGCAGTTACTCTTGAGAGCCAGTTGCCTTCTAAGGTCCGCTATCGAACGCAAAAATATTTTTTCTAATCAGATTGGTAGTTCCGTACCCTACATCCAAACTCACAAACAAACTGTACCTCTTTATAACGTTAGTATAGGACTAGCTTCCACCGTGTGTTTTCACCCGCGTACCCGAGAGATCTTATATTCCTGGAATAAAAATTATTATATCCTATCTGTGTGCCAAATTTTATACAAATCCGTTCAGTAGTTTTTGCGTGATAGAGTAACAAACATCCATCCATCCAAACTTTTACATTTATAATATTAGTAGGATAATATATAGGATAAAAAAACATTTCAAAAACTCATGGTGTCACTACAAAGTTGACTCCGGTGTCGTATGACGTCACCCAGTAGCGCGTGTAACCTAGATGTAGACCACAGCAGTCTGATAGCCTAGAAAGTGGTCCAAAATAGCATCAGCCATTATTCACGATCGACCATCGGGCGACATTGGAACGGAGAGCAATGTGAACATAAAAAAAAATGGAAACAGGTTGAAGTTATACAAATTGCAAAGTTAGCGTTATCTATAAAACTAGGTAGATGATGTAGGAGTAGAGTAACTGAATTCATTTTTTTTTGTTTTTCTTGTCAGTCTGTTTAAACACGCTAATCTTCGAAACCACTGAACGGATTTTCGTGGTTTGCGGCTTGGCTTGGCGCTTCGAATAGACTTTTATCGAAATCGGGTGAAATGAAGAAAATATATAAATAATATTTTATAAATTCTGCGCGAGAGAAGCTGCGGGCGAAAAGTTAGACTGTAACTAAATATTAGTAAAGTGTTACTAGTTTTGGTATTCGGTAAGGATTCGCTCGCTAGATGGCGGTGGTTAAGGTAGGTTAGGTTTTTTATTTACTATTGCGTATTCACCCTTACGGAGGCATGTGCCCAGCAGTAGACAGATATAGGTTGTAAATGAAAGGAAGGAAGGATAGCGAGTGGCCACAAGCGACCGGCTTGCTTTTTTAGACGACCCACCTGATGGTAAGTGCTCACCGCCGACTATGGACATTTGCAATACCAGGGGTATTGCCGATGTGTTGCCGACTTTGAAGAGCTCTTTTTACATCCTTTTTGAAGAATCCTCTATCGTAGCGCTGAGGGAAAAGCGTAATCTGTTTTAACCTAGTGTCATAAAAATATATACATAACTAGCGTCCTCCTCGCGGTTTCATCCGCGTTCCCCAGGGATCTTATATTTTCCCGGGATAAAAAGAAGCCTATGTTCTTCTCCGTATCATAGGCTATCTGCATACCAAATTTCATCGCGATCGGTTAAGCGTGAAAAGGTAACAAACAAACAAACTCACTTTCGCATTTATTAGTTAAGGATTAGGATAATTTACCATGCATGAGATTGTGGTTAATGAAACGCCATGTTTGGAAAAATAATTTCAGTAGTGGATGGTCCATTACTGATAATATTGTGTTAGTACTGAGAGCAAAGTGTGAGGCAGACAGCTATATAAACAGCTCACCAACTAAAAATTCGCGACGTGCTCTTGATTGAATCGATAGATTTGCTATTTTTTATACTAACTAACGGGACCTAGTGACGCGCTCTCATCAGTTTATATTTAGTATTATGGGTCATTGAACTTTGCTTTATACACGCCAACACTGGTGAACGAATGCTTAGTATGATAGTATTAAATCTTGTGATCAGATAATCAATTAGGTCCATCTTATTGTTAACAATTCTAATGGAAATAGAAAGAGAGAACGATTTATTTTGAAGACACTGCATTAATAATCAAAAATACAATATAAATATTGATTTGTTTACCTTCTAGACTTTATGGTTGGCAACACTGGTAGTCCCCTGGTATTGCCAATGTCCATAGTCGACGGTAGCCACGTACCATCAGGTGGACTGCAGTGGTTCAAAGGTTACTGATGAGCAGTTCCAAGCTTTCATGGATTGATAAAAGGGTTCAATTTCTACTGACGCCTCGGATATACATACGGATCAATCAGCAATTCTTATTTTTTAATGGACTTGCGTTTGTCCACTGACCCGCACATGGAGGACGAAGACGAAGCCTAATATGGAATACGCTTGCCCAGAAGAAACCTTTTCATTCTGACCCTGAAATTCCCTTAATTGTAGGAGTTAGAACAAGAACATTTACAAGGATAATTATAATATATGCTTTAATTGGAAATACACAAAACTATTTTGTTTAAGTGCTTTAATAGTCAGAAGTAATACATAAAATTCGTTGAAACACCACAATAGGTACTTGTTTACACTTATAAGTTATATTATTGTGTTATTGTGTAGTTTATATACAGAGTGATTTTGTTATCACTGGCAATACTTGCAGGGGTGGAAGTACTCATCAATGTGAACAACTTTTATTAAAGGGCTAAGTCTGATATCGCGTAAAATAATACGGTTGCTTCATACATTTTGGTCGAGTAGGTATTGAACTTTTGTATGGAACAGCTGATAATTTTTTCATGATTTCACAGTTAGTCCAATGGGAAAAGTTGTTCATTTTGATGAGTACTTCCACCCTTGCAAGTATTGCCAGTGATAACAAAATCACCTTGTATATCCGGCCTACTTACTGAGCTTCCCCCGTCATTAGAAATTCAAACCATAAAGCTATATAAGGTCCTAATAAATGAATTACGGTCCTTTTGAGGGATGATAGTACCTATAGGTCATAAGTGTACCAAAATTGATAAAATAAAAATATTCAAAAAAAAAAGTTGAAATTGTATTTCATAAATAAAAGTAATAAATGAATAAAATTAAATTAAATGTATTTTTAAATGCTTTTTTATTTTTTAATAATAATTTTTACACTAGATTATGCTGTTAATTGGTTTTAATTAATGCTTAGTAGTGATGTAGTACAATTTCATGTTTTTTTTAAATTAAAATTACGATCGAATATTTTTATTTTATCATTTTCGGAATACTTATGACCTACATATACTATCATCCCTCAAAAGGCACGTACTTCATTTATTAGGAACTTATATATTGTGGTTCTATTCATAATTTTGCAAATAACTGAATGCTTTATTTTAACCGACTTCAAAATAAATGGACACATAAAAAAATGGATATTATTAAGCTTGAAGTGGCAGGGCACATAGTGCGCAGACCGAAGAATTCTCGAGTGGAGACCACGGACCGGCAAGCGCAGCGTACGACGTTCACTTGCAAGGTGGACGGACGACCTTGTAAAGGTTGTCGGAAAACGCTGGATGCAGGCCACCCAAGACCGGTCCTATTGGAGGTCCTATGTTCAGCAGTGGACGTCTTGCGGATGAGGTGATGATGATGATGAACCAACAACATACCTACATTAAAGTTGTCGCAATCTAATAGGCCGGTTTTGACAACCCATATGCATCTATCTGACATAAATAGACCTGTTAAAAGGGTCTATTATATTGTGACGACATTAAATTATTAAGTTTAGGGTACGATTAGGCTAATATACCCATGTAGGGTAAAAGCCTCTAATTAGTATAGAAAAAGAAATAAAAATCCATGCAGTGGTGAAAACCGTATGGATCCGTTCAGTAGTTTTTGAGTTTATCGCGTAAGGTGTACCTACTTAAAGACAGACAGACGCGGCGGGGGCCTTTTTTATAACATGTATTGATGATTATGTCAACAATAAGAGTGAAAATCAAGCGTTTGTTAATTAATTATTATTGATACTAAGTATTATGTTTACGCTAAAACAAGTAAAACATTGAACCACTAAACTTTTCGGCCACACCCTTAGGGCCTTCAAAAATGACCTAATTTCACCTTCACCGCTTCACCGTCGGATAAAAACAGCTTCGTTTCGTAAAGTCAAATGATCCAGACAGTTGACATTGAGACATACAGCCCCTCTATATAGAGCTAAGACGCATCTCCAAGTAGCAACGGCTTCGTTTGACCTGTATATCGTTACATACAGACATATAGTCCGACTGAAGCTAAATATAGATGTGGAATGGCGAAGTCGATCGGTCGCGAATCGAGAGTTAAAGAGTTTTTAGACGTTTTGAAGGTTTATAGGTTGTTTGAAGTTTTAACTAAATCTATTTGAATTAATTTGACACAAGGAAATGTTTACTTAGGAGGAATAGTAGTGAAAAATTAAAGCATTTTTTTTTTTACGTATCCTACTTTATAAGTCGGTGTGGTAAAGTAAATTTGTAGCGTTTATACGTGCTTTCTATCAGATTTTATAGGATACAAGATGACATTATTTTAAGATCTTTATTATCTACAAAAAAAGAAAAACCAGACGAGCTACAATAAAAAATACGAATGCCACACATTTCCATTAAAGCCTAATTCTGTTCTGGGCCTGTGTTCTAACCACCTTCAGCCTCATCTTCACTTGCCATTGTAAAAGCAAGAATCTAATAAAAAAACATTACATACTTAAATATACTACAAACAAAGTTACATAATTTTAATATTACATAGTAAATTATCTGACAAACAAGGCAATGTGTTTATAAACGACAAAAGAGGAGGAAAATAGTTAGCAATAATATTGGTTCATCGACCTAATGCTAGGCTACCTATAACGTTGAGTGCACGGCGTAGTGCTGCGCGATTACATTGTCGATTGTTACGATAAGAACTCCCTATTGTTTCGAATGATTTTCAAAATCGATAATATGTTGACTGATGGAGACCTGAGATGGAGACCTAGTTGGTTGATTAATAGTTTATTAACTGTTATTTACTGATTGATAATATATTTTTATATTTTTTACACATCGTCGTTGAATGTTGGTAAACTAGGCTGTAAATAGCTGAGACCTCTGTCTACCTTTTAGGGGATGACTATTAATCAGTTTTTTTTTCAATAAAAATTAGCAATAGCTACCACAGGCAGTAGTTACTTACACACATATACTTGCTACGCGCATGAAGTTTGCGCACGGCGGAATTTCACAATATATATTTTTTTCATGTCAAAAGGCTGACAATCAGGCAGATGGTCCACCTGATTGTAAGTGGGTACCGACCCCTATGTACATATCCAATATCAAGAAAAAATATATAATTGACTTAGAGAGAAAGATTTTCATGTAGCGGAATTGTCTTGCATCTTCGTAAAACATGTTGACTTTTGCAAAATACTGATTAGCCAGTAAAATAGCTATTCAATTTAAAAAATCTATCGATATACCTTCATATCGATGATACAAGTAGACGATCGATTCTACAACACTACCTCCATATTCCACGAGCGACAATAAGTAAGCCTCGCGGAGATCAAAGGGCTCATCCAAAACGATACAAGCAGTACTTTACATCGGTTTACACTCCATGTTAGAACTGAATAAATACACAGAGAAATGAACTAATATATTTGATAGCCCATATGTTTTAATATCTGTCTTGTATGTAGATATACTCCATCGCAATCTTCAAGTCAAAGGCACCGTTACATTTTGCTATACATACTTGTTTAAAATCTATTGTTAGTTGACGTTGTGTCAATGTTAGAAAACACTAGCCTTCTGCCACGCGGTTTCACCTCCTTAGAGCTGATTTCGGAAAATTCTTTTTTAGTACACACCTGCTAAAAATGGAACATATCTACTTGCCAGCGGTTTAGACTCTGAGTTGATTATCACCTTTCAGTCAGTCAGTCGGTAATTCTACTTCTAGCTACCACCTTCAAATTCAAGATCTATCGCCAGGCACCTACTTGTGTGTTCATCATCATCATTATCTCAGCCGCAAGACGTCCACTGCTGGACATAGGCCTCCCCTAAGGATCTCCAATAGGACTTGTGTGTTCCGGTTGTTGCAATTGAGAGCCAGTTACCTTTTAGGCTTTATATAGGTCGACAACACATTGGTAATCTCTCTGGTGTAGCTAATGTCCATAGGCGACGGTAGCCACTTACCATCAGGTGGAGCACATGCCTGCTGGTCAGCCTTTTGACATAAAAAGGACGATTACCTGACTATACCTGAACTTAACCTTGCCCCGTAGGATAATAAAGATCAAATTAATTTACATCACGCGAGTTAATCAATATCAAATAAATAAATATTCTAGGACATTATTCCTCACACACGGCCATCTGACCCCAAACTAAGCAGAGCTTGTACCTACTATGGAAGCCAGATAACTGATATACTACATATACTACTTTTCTTTTGTAAATACATACATATATAGATAATTACACCCAGACACAGGACAAACAGACATGTTCATGCACACAAATGTTTGTCCTGAGTGGGAATCGAACCCACGACCTGCGGCGTGATAGATAGGGTATCTTACCAACCTCGCCAACCGGCCCGTCAAAAGAGAAATAGTTAGTAGAAGACATTCAATTTTGACAGGAAGAAAGAATGCTTAAGACAGTCGTCACAAGGAAATAGGCCCATTTTGACAGCCGCATTAGGGCTGTCCATGTGACAAAAATAGTGAGACCAAAAGAGATATCTTGTTATCAAAACAGACCTATTAAATTGTTGACTTTAGAATGGAACTAACTCTATGATCTATGGATACATAGAACGTGTGTTACGTTATGGTAGGAAAAAGAAAGAGAGGAAGTTTTCATAAATAATCATATATGGTTATTTAGTTTATATAATCAATGATTGCATTAGAAATGATGGAAAAAAAAAACAATAGACAGGTGTAAGTCAGCGTAATAATAACTTTATTAGTTAATTTTCAAATTAAGAACGGTAGAACATGACGTTATAAATCAACCGCCACAACATGGCCTAAACAAGTACGAATTCATCGAGTGTCGATGTGTGCGCCTATAATAATGTGGCTACACAATTGATTTTGTATGTGGGTGTGACAATCCTTACAGGGATGTCCAAAAGTATTAATTAAATGGTCTGGAGTGGTTTGGATGCGGTATTTTATAGTGTAACGCCGTAAAAGAAAATATTTTGGTAAACCTTAAAAATTACATATCTTTATTAATGTGGGAAATATGTATTATCATAATATTAATACGTGAAGCAAAAACTTTGGTACACCTTTTTACGAACATTACGCCAACGGAAGAGTATGAAATTTGGCACAGTTGAAGTTTATATGGAGATGGAGTGCGGAAAGCAAATATTTTTATATAATATGCATTAGATATATATTTTCATTTAATAACATACTATTTATAAACCTAGCAAGCTTCTAGGTAAGTAGGTAGTAGGCTGTGTCCGCGAGTCTCGCTGTCCGCCCGAGGTCATTCACCCTGCATCGTAGGTAAACGTAGTATCGCAATATGACGGAATATTTTACTAATTTTTAATACTTAAATAACCTTGATGAATGATGTCTCTCAAAAGGATCGTATTTATTTTAGTAGGACCTTATATTCCTAACGTTTTTCTCAATAGAGAAGATGTTGCTACGAGATGCTACGAGGCCTACGAGCGTGTAATAAAATGGAAATATACTTTAGTACTTTAATTTGGCATAAATAATGTATAAATTGAATAAATTACACTAAAATATATATTATGATTTTACTTTTTGTAGTTGTAAACCATATCTATTTTTGCCGTTTGACATAAATGATTTATGTTGAGTTATTGAAATTATGTTAAGTCCTACAATTAAATTTTATTAATTTATTTACTTACAACAAAAATATAAACTATAATATACAAAAAAAAAATCTCAAACCTACCACCGATGTCGATAGGCAAGGTTCCCAAGAGGAAATTGAAATTGCATATTATGTAATTCTATTAATTATTAATTTATTTACAACAAGTATTTCCAGTAAAAATATAAAATACAAACGGCTACCGCCGATGATGTCGATGGACATGGGCAAGGTTCCCAACAGGAAATTGAAATTGCATATGTATTTTTTTTATGTCAACAGACTGACATACAGGCAGACGGTCCAAATGATGTAAGTGGTTGCCGCCCATTGGATATTACCAAAAATTAAAATACAAAACATATTATTAAAAAATCAACCTGTATAAGAGCTCTTTACCCGACGGCGTAATAAGAAATTCAATAACTTAATTTATTTTAATAATCTAGTGATATGGTTGCGCATGGGAAGTCTTCCGTATCATTGATATTACGGTATTTTTATTGCTTGCACTAGTCATGCTCAGTATTTCCTCATAACTTATTTTTCAATACACTTGCTCGTAAAGTGACCCTTATTACATCGCTTTATGCATACACGCACATGTGCATAATAATATTACCGCACACGTGCGTAATAGAATTATCCCTACAAAGTTAAATTAGTAGCTTACTACAAGTTATGTGCACTATAATAATAATAATAATTTCATTTATTTCAGTCTAAAAGACCATAAAAATGTTAGTTACAATTTACTTATTCTATATTAGTACATACCTACATTACATTAAAAACATTATAAATTAAAAACTATCTTACATTAAACATGGAGGTCCTGGTACCCATGTGTATGGTGTTCCAGTGCCTCACCACAGGGCAGTCAACCCTGGCAGGTATGGTGTTCAGTAGGCCGTTGGTGCTATCCCGCACGCGGCACATCAGGGAGGCAACTCTATTTCGAACTATCACGCGAAAACTATTAGTGCGAGTATCGGCAAACATACCTGATGCGCTACAAAAGCGGGGCAACCCCAACAGCATCCTAAAACCATTATTATATGCGAGTATTTTCAATTTAACCGGGTAATAAAGTTTTTTTTAGTAACAAGAGATTTTATGCCACTGTAAATCCATATACATTTTTGGAATAAATATATAGGTACGTCTTTCATTAAGTCAAACAAACATTTATTTATTCATAGTTTACAATAATTTGTCATAAAATATTTGCATTTTATCACTTAAGATTATAATTTTGAAGTAGGCTGTATATTCATTGACCATCCATTTGGCGCGTAAAATAAAAAACTTGCACGCCATTTCCCATTATTTTGATATTTTGTTTTTATCGTATTTGTCGCTGTGTGGTAAAAATTATTTTTGTTTTTTCCTCGCAAATGTATTGAAAATCGTCGTATGATACTTGTGAGCTTTGCTCATGACACACTCGGCTGAATTACGCCCTCGCCTACGGCTCGGGCTGCAACTCACAGCCTCGTGTGTAAAGAGCAACTTAGCTCACTTGTATTATAATATACTATTGTAAGCATTACAGTAAACATTCTGATTAGTATGCAATTTGTAGAAATAGTAATAAAAAATATACATACAATGAAAGTAAAATGTATCGTTTCAACGTTAGTTTAGCACTTTTTGATCATAATGATGCCATTAACTCATTACGGTCGATTAACATTTCTTAAAGTAGAATTTAAATATATTCTCTAGACTAATCATTTGGACGTGACTTTGCTCGATAACAATGACACCACATCCTTGATTAATAAAAACAAAGGCTAAACAACCGCATCGTTTTACTAAAGTTGATTCGTGCATCCTTGTGCAGAGTCGATGAACTTATCAGTGCGAAATTGGCGAACGAGAGCCGAGGCGCGCGATGTCCGCTGCCTGCGCACTAAACACACCTTCCCAACACATTATCGCTTCTATACACATACATTGCTGCCGTAAAGGGAGCTATACAATTGCGGTGGACTATCAAACAGCAATGTATATCATATTAAATAGTGTACACGTATTAAAAGAGGTGAAATCGCGTGTCGTAGTACAACAAACGTCTCCGATACAAGGTCGCGCTGCTCGACGCCCACCGCTATAAATATACGCAGACATGCAAAAATGTGATACATAAACATTTATGTGCCCTAATACGTTTGCCCGTTGTATATAAAAGTTTCATTTGATTCGTCTTGACGTTGTTATTTCATTGGGAATGACCGCCATTGTATTGTAAGTGAAAATAAATAACTTTAGACTCAATGATAAAGGCATGAGATCAAACCGATGTGGATTGAAAGTGATAATGGATTATGTTCAACTGTATTACCTACTAAAATTGTGTAACTGATTCGCAAAGGGGGCAATTCTAATTCTACATCAGGGGGGCTAATAGTAAAATTTCCAGCTCTATATTCCCCTCATATCTGAATTGAATTGGCCATTTTTTTGTCACTAATTATTACAACAATTTAGTCACAAATTAACTCGCCTGATTTATCCATATACGAAAAAACTATTTCATTTGGTATTTTTGTTCATTTGACACTAGTAATATTATCCAAATTATATAGTAGTAGTTTTCAAAGTCAAAGCCATTTATTCAGTTTAGGCCCTAGAAGGGCACTTATGAACACCGAAGCCACTGAAGTTACCACTAGTTTTAATAATAAGTCTTGCCAGATTTTCAAATCTTAATAATAATTATAATTATACAAAGATAGTTCTAATTAAATAAATAAATATTCTAAACTTAGCAGAGCTTGAGCTATGGAAGTCAGATATCTGATATACTACTTTTCTTTTGTAAATACATACTTATATAGATAATTACACCCAGACTCACGACAAACAGACATGTTCGTGCACACAAATGTTTGTCCTGAGTGGGAATCGAACCCACGACCTGCAGCGTGATAGATAGGGTATCTTACCAACCACGCCAAATTCCTATTTCAATTACTTTCAATTTTTTCAGAAATAAGTACTTACCTTTATTTACTTACAGAACCAATTACTTGCTCAATCTGTCCTGAAAATTGATAGAATTATTTTTCCTAGTATAATACGCCCTGAATAAAAAAGTTCTACGAAAATGGCTACAAAACTCGAATGCCTTTGTTGTTCGTGTTGTAAACTCACCTATTAACCGGTATTTTGTTTAATCACTATTATTTGACTTACCAATCAGTCAGTAGACTCATATCTCGCCATCTTGGACAATGCCTATAGCAAAGTCAGTCAATGTCATGTCGTTCCGATAACTTTCACTGAAAACGTGTCATGCATAATTTCGTACTAAAACGCGGTCTATCAATTATTACTGTTATTCAAAAATGTTAAAGGAAACTGGACGTAAACTTGTTTGAATGGAATAAAATTATAAAAGATAGTGAACTCTTTTAAAATAGATTTGATAACTACTTAGTTAATTATTATTTTCTAAATAGACAAGGACAAAATAGCTTAGTACCATTTTCTCTTCTGTTTGTTTAGCTGTTAACGCTCTTTAGTGTTATCAATTAAAAAAATCCGGCCAAGTGCGAGTCGGATTCGCGCACGAAGGGTTCCGTACCATTATCTATAAAAACGGCAAAAAAATCGCGTTTGTTGTATGGGAGCCCCCCTTAAATATTTATTTTATTTCGTTTTTAGTATTTGTTGTTATAGCGGCAACAGAAATACACAATTTGTGAAAATTTCAACTGTCTAGCTATCGCGGTTCTTGAGATACAGCCTGGCGTCAGACAGGCGGACGGACAGACAGCGAAGTCTTAGTAATAGGGTCCCGTTTTTACCCTTTGGGTACGGAACCCTAAAAAATGGAAGAACTAGGCGAAGCTAGGGGTTTACTCTAGTAAGATTAAATCCCAGATTTGGTTAAACAGCCTTATTTACATGAAAAGTTAGCGTTGTCTACGTGTTCTTATGACAAAAAAATGTTATGTCAATTTCGAACGCCTATGAGACGTCATATTGTAGATAATTAAAAATTCTAAATGTTAACCATCCATCTTAATCCTACTCTAGCTATCCCATGAGCTATGCCCAAGCTGCCATACACTCGCTTGGGACACAATGGAGCAATTACGAATGCCTATACGCGATAGACCATGTAATTACGCTTACAGAAGTCTATGGTTGAATATAGGCTTATTTTCCACAATAAAATCCCGAGACAATGGCTCCCAGCGCTGCCCAGCGGCTCCCATCGGCTCCCAGCGACTCCCAGCGACACTCGGTAGTTCCCAGCGGCTCCCAGCTACTCTAATAAGATCAAATCACGTGTTATTGAGATTCAAATCTGTCCAACTGATTTTCTTTCAAATATCAACCTGAGTTGAATCGCAATATAAAGTTGGTTGTAGGTTCCAAGGTCTTCTGAGAACCTGGTAGAGGATTATTACATTATCTTTAGCCATAGATACATTTATCGGGGCTTTAATCGTTTCAGTCCGCTGTTCATTCGGTCCGCGGACCAAAACTCTCCCTGCTAAACTCTCCTTCAAAAATGAAGTGATCGATTCGGTCCGGTGTCAGCTTAGATTTTTAAGGGTGTCAGAATGAATAATAAACCTCCTCCTTTTTTGAAGTCGGTTAATAAAACGATAAGTAATGTTATTTTTGGTACTGATGGATAGAAAAGTCTTACTATGAAAATAATAATCATCCAAAATAAAAGCTTGTAAAAAAAATACTATGTAAGCAAAAAAAAACTCGTAACAAATAATAAAAAAAAAAATATCATCACAATAAAAATGCTATAGGGTGGAAGAACCACAGAAGGAAAACATCGTCAAGAAAGGCAAAGCAACCAAGCTCTAGTTTAGAAGTACCAACACTTGAGAGCCATTGCAGTGCCGTTCAAGGCTTTCTGCCTTTCGGATACATCATCACTACAATGGTGATATTGTGTTATTACATATACGAAAAAAAAAAAACAATTTAAAGGTGATAGCTCAGTGGTAGTGACGTCGAATGTTGTGACGTAGTAAGTGGGTTCGAATCTTACAGTGAATTTAAGCTTGCCCAAAAGCATAGCACGGTGGTAAGGTACATTTTAGTATCCGCCTGGATGGCTACCACTCTAAAGTTAATAATTGCTAACTTGGTGACGAAGTGGTAACTAAGTGGTAACTAAGTGGTAACTAAGCGGTAACTAAGTGGTAACTGTAATGTATTGTAGGTAATCAATAAAATAGTTTTTTATGTACACCTACTTTTGGTAAATAAACCAGTCTCAAATTATCTGTCCATGAGTTTAATTGCGTATATCATAACTGGCGACGAGGATGGGATCAAGTGGTAGCTAAGTAGTAACTAAGTGGTAACTAAGTGGTAACTAAGCGGTAACTAAGTGATAACTTCAGTAAATTGGACCTTCATAAGTTCCCTCCTAGGGCCTAAACTGAATAAATGACTTTGACTATTCCAGCTCCACTTGAAAGCCAGTACCACATTCGGCCACATCGTCACTTACCATAATGATATTGCGATCAAAAACAAACAAATCAAATGACTATGTTCTTGAAGCAGTTCTTACGCTCTAGTAGGGCAGCTAGATATATTATAAATGTGAAAGTAACTCTGCCTGTCTGTCTCTTACCTTTTCACGCTTAAACCGCTGAACCGATTGCGAAGAAATTTGTTACGCAGATAGCCTATGGTATTGAGAGGGATATAGGCTACTTTTTTCTCGAAAACGCGGGTGAAGCCGCATGGGACAGCTAGTAAGTCTATAAGACCTTATTGTACTCTTCGATATTTACTCCAAAGATATGATAATATTGAAAGAACACTTGGATTATAATGTAGGGCGAGAAAGTAGGCCAGACAGGATCTCTACACCACATAAATAAAGCCTTTACCTATCTAAGCGATCTACATGTAATCGAAAGCCGTTTTATTCTATATGTATTAGATTAATCTGACGGTTGAATTTTATTATTATATAACTAGCTGCGGTTTCACCCACGTTCCCTAGGGATCTTTTGATTTCCCGGGATAAACATTAGCCTATGTTCTTCTCCGTACCATAGGCTATCAGCATACCAAATTTCATCGCGATCGGTGCAGCGGTTTATGCGTGAAAAGGTAACAAACAAACAAACTCACTTTCGCATTTATAATATTAAGTTAGGATTAGTTAAAATAATATAAAAAGTCCAAGAACAAGTGTCCAAAAATACATAGTTTCGAAGATAACTCGTATACGGCGCGTGAGGCGCGGATAGGTTAGCGTCCACCTAATAGTCACTTTGTTTCATAGACAAATATTTTTATTTTATATTGAGGAACTATATAATATCGAATATTATACTATCTGAGATTGACGTGAAAAAAAACACGTTGTAAAAGAGAACTAATATGCGAAGCGCGAAGTAAATAAGGTTTTGTTTGCAGACCGTCACAGCAACATCACCAGATTGTCTTACGCCTCGCAGACAATGGTGGTTCGCAAGGTCTCAGCAAGCGATCACTAGATTGTTCACTTTATTACGCAATATTCCAATTTGTACAAACGACTTACTGTGTTCGAAACTTATTAGAAAAAATATAACCACAGATATCGAATCGCCAAGGACACCTTAAACCTAACTGTCGTCGGTCATTTTTGACGGGCCGGTTGGCGTGGATGGTAAGATACCCTAACTATCACGCCGCAGGTCGTGGGTTCTATTCCCACTCAGGACATACATTTGTATGCATAAACATGTCTGTTCGTGCTGAGTCTGGATGTAATTATCTATTATAAGTAAGTATATACCTATTAACAAAAAGAAAAGTAGTATATCAGTTATCTGGCTTCCATAGTACAAGCTCTGCTTAGTTTTGGGTCAGATGGCCGTGTGTGAGGAATAATGTCCCAGAATATATTTAATATTATTTATTAGAAATAGGCATTAGGAACGGTTATTTCCCGACGAAACTGCATAAAAAGTGTTTTTATGTATATAAAATACTACAAATTTTCACACTATATTGGTTTATTTATTTATTTGTGTAACTGTTACGCGACTGCCCGGGCCTCATTTATTCCATTCAAACCCTGGAACATTCCACAGCTTGCTAACGTAGGAGTGTTTGGTTTTATGTGTATAATGTACAGTCAGCAACATAAGTAGTTGAAACAAAATCATTACCAATTATCAATGAACACGTTTTTTTCTTTTCTTCAAACGACTTGCACTACACGTACTTATACCTACTTAGGCTTCTACCCAGTCATCGAAATTAACTATTGTGAAGAATACCTTTCATTAATCGTATTAAGAATTTTGATTCTGAAAGATTTTTATACTAATTCTAAACAGTCAAGGTCTCGATCTATCATTCAATTAAGCTAATAATAAAAACCGGCCAAGTGCGAGTTGGACTCGCGCACTGAGGCTTCCGTACAAACTTCGTCCATCGTTCGTCCATCACGGGAAATGCACAATTTTATTTATTTACCTTATTTGAGGATGGTGCCAATTAAGCTAGACCTCTAAATTGTATCAGCGCCAATACAACTCAGAGGTCTTTATTAATTGGCTTACCTATGTATGTATGGGGACACCCTTTAATTTTTTTTTATATTTTGAAATTTTCCCTTTATTTGTGCTGTAAGACCTTGCTTTTTGCCAAATTTCGTGGTTCTAGGTCAACGGGAACTACCACAAAATAAATAAAAGGGCAAATAAATCTTAAATATTTATTTTATTTTGTTTTTAGAATTTGTTGTTATAGCGGCAACAGAAATACATAATTTGTGAAAATTTCAACTGTCTAGCTATAGCGGTTCTTGAGATACAGCCTGGAGACAGACAGACGGACGAACAGACGGACGGACAGATGGACGGACAGACAGCGAAGTCTTAGTAATAGGGTCCCGTTTTTACCCTTTGGGTACGGAACCCTAAAAAAGGTCCTGTCATCAAAAATTAAAATGTTAATCTACAATGTTGAATTATCCTTACTAAGTCTTGTTTGCCCTCACAAATCATGCCTTCAAAGTTAGTATTTTATCGCCTTAAACTGTGGCAACTCATCTTAATTCTATTTAGTATAGTTTTTTTTTCTATGGTTCGCTGACCATAGAAAAAAAACTCATAGATACAGCGTTATTTGGCAATGACACGCGCTTCAAGGTAGTAGAACTCTTAGTGCAGAGTTCGCCCGGGGAAGTACTACCACCATATCTAATTCTGCCGTGAAATAATAGTGCACTTTATTACTGTGTTTCGGTTAGGAGGGTATGGGAGCCGGTGAAATTACAGGCACCTTAACAACTTCATATCTCAAGGTTGGCAACGCGTGAGTGATACCCCTGACAGGGAAAATATAATATTGTATTTGTTTGCCACCTAGTAGTATAAAAAAAAATCTCAAAACTTAATAATTAACAAAATATAATTCGAATTTGCGAGTCAGATTATTGGTACTGGCTGTTGGCTCAGTAGCTCAGTATTTGAAATTAGAAAAATATTTCAGTAGCCTATTATAAATTAGAACGTCAATTCAAATTTCAGGCGCACACACACATCACGTCACTCAAGTCTCCGTCTGTCATGTCAAAAGATATAATTCTGTAGATTCACCCATTAACTCCATCAATTTTTTCTTGTAAAAGATTCCCCTTCCTAAAGTGACATTGGCTGAAGTACTATTTGGCTACAGACGCCATATACTTAAAAAGAAAAAGTTCTACTACTTACGTCATTTTCACACAACATCCACACGGCTTGTCACGGCGAGCTTCTACATCAAGATTCGTGACAAATGTTGTGATATAGTTAGGTTGGGGATGCACCTTTATGATCGTCAGTCTGGTCAGTCATTAGGAAACAGTTACAAATATGTATTAAGGTTTAACTAGGTATTTAGACAAACTAAATCACAGCTATAATAGACCGTAAATTGCTTCAAATAACAATAATATTATTACGATTAAATTACACCTTTCTGTCTTTAATCACCTGCCTAATGTATCTAGCGAGGCATGGTTACCGCGTAAAGGTTCAGCCGATAATAGGTTCCTTTGAAAAAACACCTATCAAACAATAGTCTACAAAAAGAAATGCTTGATTTTTTGCTCTTTTTTCACAATACACAATAGAATTAGTGCGTAAAAAATAAAGCGTAGTAGTACGACGTTCGGTTCGATTAAATGTCCATAGCAGTGGTGCTCAAACTTCTGCACGGAAGCCGAGAAATTCCTCTCAATTTGTGATGGATATACTATAAGCTTTTTTCTATCTTATTTATCCACAAAGTAGGACCTTCAATCAGCTCCAATATAGAAGCATAGTTTAGCTCCAAATCAATCACAGCTACGTGATATAGTTCTAAATATGTTTGAGCACCACAGGTATATAAGTTGTGCGATCTACGTTTGTCTCCGAGCGGGTAGGACGTACAAGGTCAGGGGTGAACGCACGCGCGACCGCCTGGCCGATTGTCGGTCCTCAGGTAGGCACAACCCAGCCTAGAGGTCTTATTTTGTTGCTAAGGCCTCTGCAATATTTCACTGCCAAATTGTGGCATTGCTATATTGAGGGCTTCTTTATTGTGTAAGTACTAACTTCTGCCCTACGGTTTCGCCTGCGTTCAGTAAATATTACCCTATATGTTATTCCAGGGTATGATCTATATATGTGCCAATTAAATCCATTCAACCGTTTATGTGTAATTGAGTCACAAACATCCGAACATATACACTTTATTTATAATATTAATAGGGTTACGGGTACCTAAAGAGTGAGTCTGTTTATAAATTCTGTGTGAAAAGGATAATGCATTAAATTCATCCATTTACAATTTTATGTAGATATACTAGATAAAATACGAGGTCGCTACATTATTTAAAATAAATTATAATAAAAATATTTTATGGCTATGTATTTCGGTTACCTACAATATTTCAAATTGGTTTTTCTTTGAAATGGCTACTGAAACCAAAAATTAAGACAATTCTAATGCTACATATAGATTTAAAATAAAACAAATACTTAGTTTGTTATAACATCAATATATTTAACATAATTACAATTAAAGTAAAAAATACAAACTATGATATATAGAAAACATCCTCAAAGCCCTCGCTGCTGTCGATAGGCAAGGTTCCCAATATCATTAACAGTTTTTAACAATAATAAAAGTTTTTGTAATGTTAAAACATAATTATGTGAATTGCAAATGGAACAATCAAAGAGGCAGTTAATTTTTAAATCTTTGATTATATTTTAGTTTTTACAAGATATTTTTAAATTTAAATGGAATGGTTTTACATAAAATTTGCTCTTTGGGCGTAGGTACTTTTCTTAACTTAACTTTTTTACAAATTCATTTCAAATTACACTAATTCTTATACAACATTATTCTAAGACCAACTCTGTAAGCGCGAAAAAAATCAGCTGTTCCATACATTATGTTGAGTTATTGAACTTTTGTATAGTATAGGATTGGCTTATTTTTCTCTTTCACAGTTTGTCAGATTAAAGTTTAGCAAAACAGTTAAAAATAACCCTGTATATACAACACCCACTTTCCCCAGTTTAAAATCTATATTTCAGTATAGTTATCTCTAGGGGGCTAGCAAATGAAGTCACTACTCTTTCTCCTCTCTATTCAGAAACCTAAATACCAAGAAGGCACATATAGACCGCACTTCAAGTTTCCTTCCGTTTTTTTTCAAAACCGAATATCATATACCTGAAATTGCTATCAGTAGGTAGATACTGACGCGCTTCACGACGGATCACCTCTATCAAGATACAAATACAAATAAATAAAATTGAAGTGTCTGTTTCATGTCAAAATAACATTTTTTTACTAAATGCATATGAAATTATAAACAGTACACAGGTACAATTAAAAGTAGCAAAACAACATTTTTTTGAATTTTTGTGTGTCTGTCTGTCGGTCTGTCTGTTTATTCTGGATAATCTTCGAAACGGCTGGACCGATTTTGACGGGACTTTCACGGGCAGATAACTGATGATATAAGGAGTAATTTAAGCTATTTTTAGATCGGGATCTCGGGTGAACCGCGGGGAACAGCTACTTTATACATAAAATACTGGCAGTACAAATTTACATGTACTTACCACCATCGGTCAAATCATTATTATCAAGGTTGAACGCAAGGCTATTTACAACAAAAAAAAAGTTTTCATAAAAACTAACAATTTTACGAGCGTCTCTTATATTTTGATTAGTAAAAATAGACACGTAACAACTAAATAAACACGAAATGATTTTAAAGTAATATAGTAACCTCAGCGCGTGGTCTTACTGTAACCATTAGTAGGGGAGTATAAAGGTTGACTTTGAAAGTGACTTCCCACCCTCTCTGGGCGAGGGGGAGGCTGTGTCAAGAAACATTATATTAACATATCTATTAATTATTCAAAACCCGAATCAATTCAGATAAAACGACAGAGTTAATTGAATAAATTGGTTCGGTTATGATACCACAGCGTAATTACATACAGTGGTCTATCGCGTTTGAAGTCACGTGAAATGCCGCTTGTGTATGGCAGCTTGGGCTCGCTACCGCCCCTCTCTCACCCCGCAAGCCCCGCACGATTGCTCTGTCTTGACGTGTCCGTTGGCCGACTGTATGAGTTACATAGACTGTGGTAATACTATATATGGAGGTATTTATTAGAACGATACTTATTATTCATCTGGGATATTTGATTGGTGTTTTATAAAATAATTACCTTTACGCGGGTTGATACACTCCAAATTTCGTGTTTCGAGGACCAGCGGCTTAGACTTTTAGACTCTGCGTTGATTATCACCTATCAGCCAGTCAGGACTCCTTCTTTTATATAGGTATACTAGCTGTCGCCCGCGGCTTCACCCGCGTAGCGGTATAAAAAATAGCCTACGACCTATTCTCAGACCTATCAAATATTACGCAAAAAAAACATAAAAATAGGTCAAGCCGTTTCGGAGGAATTCGATAACAAAACACTGAAACGAATTTTTTATATAGCTTTTAGATTAGATATAGATGTATTTATAAGAATTTTCCTTTCTAGTTGTAAAGTAGAGATGTATGTAAAAATATACGTATCTACTTAATCAAAGAGACTGAGGTTTATTCAAAAAGGTAAAGTTGTCACCTATTAAGCAATTTTTATGGTCGCCATAAAGTCCACATTGGCTACAAAAATCAGGATTAGCTCGTACTTTTTTCATTCAAACGACCACCTTATCCCAGATTAACTAAGTAAACTAATCATTTCTTATAAATACATACTTGTATAGGTATATATCACCGACTTCATAGCCGACACCTGTACTCAGAAAAAAAATAGACACATTCATGCACGAAAATGTTTTGTCTGTCTTTTTTTTCACAACCCGAAAGTATAACAAATACACGCCGTTTTTAAAACTATAGAAACCGACCACAATACGAAAATTATTAAAAATAAATGATAAAAACAAAGTATACAATACAGTAGGTATTGTATAAATTCAACAGCTGGTGTAGATAAGCAATATATTTTAGAGCGTTTGTAGATAAATAGTAATTAATTGAAATATTCTCGATATCGACGAAAACGCTGGACCAAAATCTCCCATCATCATCAACCTACTGTCAGTCCACTGTTGGAAAATACGCCACTGAGCCCGATCTTCTAACTGTAATCAGAAAGAGAAACAAGATCCATGAGTTTCAGTTTGCCTTCTCTAATGACGTCACAAACTTGAGTGATTCTCCAATCTATCCTACTGGAAAATAGCAACCATGCAAACTACAGGGTGGGTGATTCTGATTAGATAAGATACTTATTTTGACGTTAGGTTTCATGTTAAGTTATGGCGAGGTGGGCGGTGGCTGCCACATGCGTCATACTTGTGAACAGGCGCTGCTTGAGGGGGCTGGTCTGTTTGAATTTTTTATTTAGTTAATCACTCATAATTATTTATTTATCTTTATTTTATTGCTGCCATGACGCGTAAATATTTTCAGTGAGATTATATAGAATGTATGTAAGTAGGCATTTGTGTTAAAAATCTAAATATGTATTGAAAACAGGTAAATGCTGAGTTTATGGCTAAGTATCATCGACATAAGCGACCTACCGAACCGGTATTGGAGTCACGACTATTCATAGGTATGTATTTATGAAGGCCTATTTGAATAAATAATATTTTCATTTTGATTATGCTTATTTAATATCCTACTAATATTATAAATCCTACTCTCTTTCACCCAAAGACTACTGAACGGATTTGGATGAAATTTGGCACAGAAATAGATTATAGTCTGGAATAGCACATAGGCTACATAAGATCCCACGGGAACGCGGGTGAAACCGCGGGGCGGAAGCTAACTGACTCACTGGTGAACAATTAATTGTGAAATCTGCTATTTAGAATTGGGCCCACATGGTGTACTATGGCCTTTGTATCTTTGTAACGGCCTCACCATGCATCTGCAAGAACTTGAGTGTCTAGACATGCCACGCAATATTGCTGATATAATTAGATTTTATTAGACCCCCACGAATTAATTGACTTAAAAGATTTGTTATAAAATATATATTTCATTATAAACAACAAAAAGGTAATGATAATAAACATAAATACAATTTAATCGTACTGTTATTTGTCTACGTTCGTTATTGACCTTTACCCCGGCAAGGACGTTAGGGAAGGTCGGCCCTCCCTAGACGAAGGGTGTCCTCCCTACATACCTTAGTCAGAGGGCGACGGACGATAGAAAGGGGATTTTTCTATTATTTCTAACCTCGAGACGCCCTTACCAAGATTTTCAATCCATACTAAGCGGTTTTAAAGATATTTTCGCTGTTTGAAGTAAGCTATTGCTTCTGTACGTTTCTTTGCGCGAATAAACAAATAGCAAATATTACAAAAAGCTATTGTTTAAATTAAACAATATAGAAGGCCCAATACTTCTAAAAAATTTATTCAAATAGGCTTTGTTCTAAAATAATGTTCCTAAATAATAAATTGTTACTAACCGGCCAGTATTTTAAGAGAAAATTGAGGAATCAAATACTTTTAATTTTATTTAAAAATAAATAAATTGTTTATGTTTTATATTTTTGTAATTATTATGTGCAAATATACTCATTATGCAGAGAGACAACCATAAGAGATTTATTTATATCTTAATTATTTTACTTTAATCGTTAAAAAATGAAACCCATTCTAATCGATTCACGATACCAGTTTAAAAAAAAAATAATTGTAAATCATGCCATGAAATAAATTCCAAGATTGATATCTTGTTGCCATACTGGCCTATTTGCGACAAGGTTCATTGGCGCCCGAGCCTATTGTGTCACGTTCGTAAGCCCCAGATATTCTCTCGTACTGTTCTGTCCTATTTATCTACATTGTGTTATTTGGCATACTTGGCACCGCGTACACATAACTCTTAACATAGTTCGTCCACCTTTTTAAATTTCTGGAAAATCTTTTATAATCATATCAATTATTTATGTAAAAAACATCTGAAAATGTATTACTTACTCTAAAAATAAAAACTTCAAATTGTTTTAGTGATCATTTCAAAATTTTGAATTTGGGTTCTTAATGTGTGAATTTGAATAGATAATTGAAAGAAATAAATCTAATTTTCGTCTTGTAATGTCGACGCTAGAATTTTAATCCCTAATGAGGGAGAGAGCCCGATGTAATACATCGCCCCTATTATGCAGTATCATTGAAATTGCTTGTTTGTATGATCTAGATCCATATATACAGTGGAAATTTGAGATGGGGCACTAAGGACGGACGACTTCCTTAATCCTTAACCCTTGGCGTTAAGAGCTTGGTTAAAGAACTTCTGCACTTAGATACAGTTTTGAAAAATTGGTACAGTCGCCGAGATGTCTGTTTCTATGCGTTTTTTATGGCAATCGTTGTGAGTGTAATTGAGAGTTTATATTGAGAACGTCTCTCTGTCTGTCTGTCCGTTACTGTGCTTATAACTCGAAATCCCACGGATTTTGTAGTTTTCACAGATATCTGGTTCATTGAAGAAAGTTTTAGGATGTATAGGAATATATAATTGCTGAGACTAAAGGAAACTGCGCAGTGTTTGATTAAGTGAAACCTGAGATAAAAATCCATACGAGTACTTATATTCCTAGTAGGATATATTTACAAGGTGTCATGCTATGGACAGACAAATTATAATCTTATAATATTATGTATATAAAAAATGATAAAACACCTAAATTACAGACAAATAACAACAACTTTTGAAATTAATTACTCACCTTGACATCTTTGGCACCCATCTTGTATTACAGAATGTTCCAGACGAAATGGATCATTCTATCTTGTTATGTACTTAGTAAGTATTTACTTAATCTGTGCTTTTACATCCATGTTTCTTCTTTCTCACGCTGTTTTCTTGGTGCTGGTGTTTTCCTTAAATATCAAAATCCATTTTTTTTTTATGTCTAAAGGTTTAACAATCATGCAAAGGTCAAGTGGTCATACTTGCCTTTGGACATTTGCAATACTATTCATACATTATTACTACATTTTTTTTTTTAACTTTGTTTGTTTTTGTACACGAGCTAACTTTCCTGTTCGTTTGGAAAATTCGAAATGAATGAATGTAGGTACAAGGCCAAGGTTGAACATTGTTGTTTTAAATAAAATTACAAATAAATAGGCCAATGTCCCATATTGTACTTCCTGTAACATGTTTTTTTTTTAATTCAGTCATGCAACAGCTGTGACAATTTAACAATCTTATCAAATAGGATATTTACAATACAATACACGATAACAATCCTCATTTGTATCGGATTTTGTTTTAATTAATTTATATAAGTTATCGTATATAGATACAAAATAGAGATACAAAGACCACCTATCATTTTGTGAGCGATAGCTTGGGCTTGCGCTTGCGTTGAATTTTTGCTAATGGCTTTTTATTATTATCTATAGTATTTAGTATAATAAGTAATTTTTAGGGTTTTTTATCTGATACTTAATTATTATGTTCAGCAAACTAATTCATAATAAATATTTGTTATTTTTTCTCGTGTAAATATGAAAATAATTTAATTAGAAATAATGTAAGTATCATACTTTGGCTGCACGTAACAAACCCAAATAATAACTATTTTTAATCAATTGTATCACAAACAAACAATAAATTAAAATGACTTTCACAATGTCAAGCGTAAACCATATTTATATATAATACTTGTAAGTATAGTGTCAACTGAAGTTGCGAAGAGTTGCGCTATCTATACGAACGCGTCCATAACTTTTACACGTCAGAATAATATAATATCTATAAACAAATAATAACATAAAGACGACTACAATATGGATGACTGTATTCAAAATAAATTATCATACACTGACCAATGTATAAAATATCTAAAGAAAAGGTGGAAACCACGATTATATTATTAAATGTTTGATACTTAGGGGAGGCCTATGTCCAACAGTGGACGTCTTGCAGTCAATTGATGCTGATTATTAATTTATGATTGAAATAACCGACTGTGATTGGAATACTTACTAATATAGAATGGTTTTAAACCGCCTCTTGATGCCGACGCCGCGCGCCGGCACCGGCGCCGAACGGATGATGGAATTAGACCGGATGTCAATGGTGCCCTGGAAGATGGGCAGGCTCCTGGTGTAGGCCCCTGGTGTTGGACGCTACATTCATCAACACCCTAGACAATTCTGTACACGCTTGCACCGCTGCTGAACAATATAAGGGTGGCACGCGTATTTGTCATTGGAGGTTGGTACTTCTGGGACTGGAGGCAAAGAGTCATCGTCTTATTGCACAAGTCGCATTGTATATACAGGGTGATTTTGTTATCATATCCCATAATAAAAGTTGTTCATTTTGATGAGTACTTCCACCCTTGCAAGTATTGCCAGTGATAACAAAATCACCCAGTTTAAGCTTGTATTTTCTTATTCTGTATATATAAAATGGTAAACTGGCTGATTGTTGGTTGATATATCGACGCACAGTCCAAACCGCTGGACCTAGAGACTTGAAAATTTGCACATAGATTCCTTATACATTGTAGACATCCACTAAGGAAAGATTTTTGGAAATTCAACGCTAGTTTGACCATAATATCATCATGGTAGTAATGATGTAGCCGAAAGAAATCGCACGAAACCTACAAGGGAACTGCTGGTATATACCGATAGCATACTAGGTAGTTATATAATATTAAATCGAATTTAAAAGCGTCCATAGATATTTCAAACCAAAACAAAGCACTTGTTCGTAAATCCATGACGCTTTGGTACCTATATATACTTTATAATAAAACGGTTGGCAACAATATTTTATAAATGTAAATACTTGTCTCACTCAGAAACATCGATTTACTTTACTTAAAATTTTATCTTAGGGACTGAATATTTTCTTTGTGGAACATTCCAGACGAATAAATTAGGCACTTCTGAGAACAAGTTACGTATACCAACTACATAATAATATTAAAGTAAACTCTGTCTGAAACTGTATGATAATGGAAAATGATAATTTGCCATTTAACACAATTTTCTATTCATTTTCTTTTTGTGAAATATTTTAAATTGTCTCATTGAATACTTTTTGAAAATTAACTTTTCGCCCGCGGTTTCGCTCGTGAAGACTTTGTAAAATGTCTATATATTTTCTTCATTTCATCCGATTTCGCTGAAACAAAACTCAAAGCGTAGAAACTCCATGAAAATTTGTTCAATGGTTTCTAAGAAAGACATAAAAAAAGGTTTCTTTATTAAATATTTTGTTAAGTATTCCTTCATCACCCACATTCCATATTTGGTAAAAAAAATAATACACGCTGGTTGGACAGATTTATTGTAATAAAAAAATAACTATCGTTCTATTTTTAAATGTTTTGTATCCTAAATAAGCTGACTGATGGTATTTTGCTAGCCAAAATATGCCCAGTCATTTAAGCGTCGAGGATATCAAAATTGAAAAGGGTTTATAGATTGGAAGTCAGGAAGCAGTATCTTATTAACTAGGTACTTACTTTTAAGTGATTGAATAGACCTATATAATAAACTGACATTACTTGGTAGTATAATAAACCCATTTTGGTAAAATTCCAATAGTTTTTTTTTTTTACAGAAATGCTCAATTCATTCTTTGCAATAATCATACTTGATAAAATAGTTACTAGGATTAATGTAAAAAATTAAACAATAGTTTTGTTTAATAAGGAAAAATATATGAAAAGTCACTTTTTAATGGTATATTGTGAAGTAATAAAAATAAAATATTACGCAAGTCCGCCTGTGGGGAATTTAAAACATGCTAATAGCAAATAATAATTAAGTGTAATTAAAAAAAAATGTAAAATTAAATGCTAAGATATTAACTTTTTTCATCAAGTTAGCAACTAAGTACGTGTATTTTAAACTTGTTTTTTAAAATCAACATCTATAAAGTACCTACTAGTTGCCCCCCGCGAATACACCTGCGTACCTGAAAAAAAGTAACCTATATACCTCTCCATATTATTATAGGCTGCGCACTATGTTTTATCGCGATCGGTTCAGCGGTTTAGGCGTGAAATGAAACAGACAGCATTTCGCATTTATAACATTATAAGTATGTATTTCATGTCGTAGCCAGTTTTAATTTTCAATATTTTTTAAATAAAAAAATAAAATTGTGAAAAACACTTATCTTGCAAATGGGACGCGCGTCCCGAAACTTTGTCATTGAGGGTGTAATTCTAACGGGTTTTTTTTTCTACATTTTTAATGTTATTTCTATTTTATTTACATCATTGTAGCAAATTTTCTGGTTGAAATGGTGTCGGCCAGCGTTAGTCAATGTTTTGATTTTTTAAGTAATAGTCCTAATTTTATTATAACATCAAAAATGGACAAATAGTGATTAATATAATATTATATCAACAAGATTGTAACTATAAAAATTTATTCATAGTTAATTTATTTATAAGGCAAGGCTAATACACCTTGGTCTGTACACTAACAATTTATATTCAACCAGTGGTACAGATGAAGTAACTTTTTTAGATAGACAATACTACAAGAGCTCTCTTAACTAAGCGTAAAAAATATACAATAAAAATAATAATATGTAGCATTAATGAAACAAAAATGAGGCTCGTTAAAAAGTTACTAGAATATTACGCAAACCCGTATAAAACCAGCAGTTCCAGAAATGGGGCAAGCTATAATTTTGTCCCTCAATAATCCCAAAATGGAAAACGTGGAAAGAATCTTGTATCCTAACTATATCCTAACTAATATTATAAATGCGAAAGTGAGTTTGTTTGTTTGTTACCTTTTCACGCTTAAACCGCTGAACCGATCGCGATGAAATTTAATATGCAGTTAGCCTATGGTACGGAGAAAAACATAGGCTACTTTTTATCCCGGGAAAACATAAGATCCCTTGGGAATGCGGGTGAAACCGCGAGGCGAAAGCTAGTCTTGTATAAAACGATAAAGAACATTAGCAGAGACTGAAGCTGAATACCAAATGCCATCACAAAAAAAACAATAAGAATAAAAAGGAAACAGCAAAAAGGGTATGTCATCACATAGATGACTCATTACCGTCTAGTCATTGTTTCGTCCAAAAATTTAAACAAATTTGTCCTCTCAAAGCGCAAACTAGCAAATAAAAACGGTGATACACTCATTACGTCAAAATCATTTCAAAACAAAATATCTTCATCAAATTTGTTAAAAATGTAAATATAAATATTTTCATTTACTTTGCTCATTCAGTTTGAAATATCCAATATTGCTTCGATCTTATCTTTGGCCTGACTTCATACAACGGTCTTTGTCTACAACTGAGTCACAGGAGTCAGTGCACTCTATTGGTTACCACTCACCACAAAATCGTCTGAGAGTTTCTTGGAAGCGAACGAGTTGTGTCTAGATTAAAGCAGTTAAAATGGCGAAAAATAAGTTAAAAAGCGGTGGACAGGACGGCGATGGCGGTTCGGGTGATTGTTACGTTTAGGAGGGAAAAGATAAAGGCGAATGGAATGTCGAACCATGAATCGAGCCGGATAAAGGTTTGGGTTTTTCAAATGAACATTTATACGGTTGTTCGTGGAATATCTCGGATATCAGAGGATAGAAATATCACAGGGGCAGACCCTCGTTCGTTAACCTAGTTCAGCACAATAATTTAGCTGAGCTAGTACCAGGGCTACTCGATTTCGTTTCACTTTAATTTGAAATCTAACACGAAGATTTTTTACGTTCACTTGGACAATTAGACGCATTCCTGTGAATCATACACCCGAGACTTGTATTTTTATTGGCTGTTTGCATTATATATCTCGGCAAACATACATTTTCGCCAAATTGCACGAATTTGATACTGTATCATCTTGTTTATAAAGTTGAAAATGGCATCAAATAACATTTTGCAAGTTATCAGTGTAATGTGGTTTCGTACTCGAAAGTGAGGCAATAACGTTTCAAAATCACCTTGGTGATGACGAGGCCGGTGGAATATATCAACGCGTCGGCTTCGACGTCACGCAAATTTTGTCTAACCAACATAAAATCTAATTGTAATACGAACAGATACACCAGCTATTTGTCATTTTGCTAAAACGCTTTGTTCTTGAACCTTTGTCTCGACGCCCGGGTGCCTGTGTGTATTATGTGTTTTTTGCAACAATACTTGGTTTTTAATCATCAAGCCACTTTTTGCTTCTACTCCTCTGAAAATGCTCGGCGGAGCGGTCGTGCGTCGAGCGACCGCGCGAGATTCATGAGGAAAACGTCACCGACAGCCGGCGCGGCTGCTGTCGAAAAATATGCTAAACCAGTTTGTGCTGCTTTTGTTCAGATCTTTCGGAAGGGAGTTCGATGACCAATGCAAATATGTACCTTTGCGATTTTTGGTGCGAGGATGTGGTACTGAGGGAAGGGACGAGGTGCGAGGGTGCGGCGGTGAGGGCGGGCGTGCAGCTTGCAGCGGTCATCAACCGCCGTCGTGATTAGCGCGTGACTCACCGCTACTCTTTGTCTTCGCGCCCACGTTCCGAGCCGTACTCAACTCACCTCGGTCACCCTGCAGCCCCATCCGTAGCTGGGCCAGGCCTGCCACGTGCTCGCACTTCACCACGTGTTCCACGCTCCAGCATCACTGCGGTTATATCACGGCGGGACGATAACCGCCGACACGGTAAGTGTACTCCAACAAGCGCCTGGAACCATGATCACCAGAGCACCTGATGAAGTACAATGGGCGTGCGGCGGCTACTCTCGAATCTTCTGGTGTTGAACGGTCGGAGTCAGGGGAGGCAACGCGCGCTACTTCAGGTACCTGACTCAGTGAGAACAGCCCTGGCGCCAGAGTAGCGCGCGGCGCCGCCGCCTGCTATTAATAGCGCGTGCCGCGGAGCGGAGAGGCGTACGTCTCCATCGACGATCGGTGTTATACTGCACCGCGGAGCCGGTGCCGCGTCCCCCGCGCGTCCCCAGACGTCAGCTGACCGCGGCTGCACCGGCCCTGACATTGGCGGGCGCGCCGACGCGCGGGGGGCGAGGTCGCTGACCCCGCCCGCCGCGGAAGCCTCCTCGCGAATCTGACGCCCCCGCCATCACCCCCCACCCCCGCCACCCGATGACACCCACCCCCCGCACGCGTCCCGATGTCAGTCATCGCACTGTGACATTCACCAAGTTTGGGTGTTGAATGATTTTAGGTTAACTGGGAGAATGATTTTGACCTGAGCCCCATTTTACGGCACGACTGACATTGATTTCGCTGTAAGGTAATACATCTCGTGTCTGAAAAAAAATCCTCTAGGTAGCAGGATTCTGTTGTTCTCTAATAAGATTCAACTTAGAATATAATCGGTGTTTTTGTTTTTATGTCGCTGTGTGGCGCGGCATCGGCAGGGCAACTAACTCGTTATGAGGATTACTTGAACATTACTTAGGTACATACATTACATTGACTTGGCCGTGAGGTATTTAGAGCTCTCGTAATAATTAAGAACAATTTGTACACTTTGGACATGTAAATAAATCATCATAAAATTACTACTTATGTTTGCTGATGAGTTATGAGAATATAATATGAATAAAATTATTGTCATTTCTGCCCTATGACCACCGGCATAAATAAAAAACAAGACCATGCATTGAAATGTTAATTAAATTCTAGCTAAAATAAAAGGAACTTACAGTATGAAACTTGGGATGTCACACACAAGGTAAAAGCTGTAAAACAGCAAGGATATCATGAGATTTCTTATGAACCTAAGTAATGTGTAATGATTTATATAAATACAATGACCCGCTATCTAATCATTTGGCTATATCATTACGTATACCTAGATCACGTCATTCTGTGTCACAGAATGTTGCAATTTGGTTTCCTTATAATATTGTGTTTTATTACTTTTAGGTATCAAGATTATATTGTATTAATATTTATTAAATAAATATCCTGAGATATTTCTCACACAGCCGTCTGATACAAAACTAAGCAGAGCTTGTACTATAGTAACGATATAACTGATATACTACTTTTTTTTAAATATATACCTACTTATATAGGTTTACCCAATTTATTTTGGGATTATTAAATTACAGCAGTCCTGGTATAGCCCACGTGGGACATCTTCTTTAATAGAAATTTAAGGATGTTCGAAAATTAAATTTAAATAAAAAAATATTTATACTTAGACAAAATGAGTTTAAAAAAGTATAGGAAAGTCCAAATATAAGTAATAAAATGTCAATAGCTATTTAGAACTATTCCAATTATTTTTATATCCATCTTACTCCCTATAAGTGAGCGTGAAGATATTTTAATGTCACCTTAGGGTAGGGCGCGGGGTAAACAATCGCTTTGGCCTCTGTTCACATTGAGGAGACAATGCCTCCGACCGAAGGGCGCATGAATGACCTTAGAGTGTTTTTTAGCCCTTAGGCTACAGACCTTTCTATGTTTCTATTTTTATAACCTTGTCAAGAAATTATGATAATTGTATAGAAAGGGTAACATGAAAGGAATATGGATTTAAATTTAAGGTACCTATTATTTCTTAGGTACTATATGTTGTACCTACCTATATTTTTATATAAAATATAAATTCGAAAGGTATAAAACAGATATTACAAGATTGAATGTTTTTTCTTTTTGGATTATCTCGTTTGCTTTATGAACGATATCGTCTTAAAAAAGGGGGCAAAAGAGGGCCGAAAAAAGTTTGATAGCCTCTGTGTCTTAACATATTGAAAATATATACAAAGTAATGGTGAAATATTTAATAAACTATATGCAAATAATGGTAATAATGGTATAAAACCTATTTCTAGCCCAAGCAAGTTTTAAGACTTGTTTACATGTCTAGATCTCTAGGTAGGACTAACACTTAATGGTTACATTTAGAAACATTGTCCATACTATTGATTCTAGACTTTCTTATTGGTAAATTGCCGGATAATTCATTATACTTAGTAAACAATTCTGAAAGATAAAGATATCTATCTAATTAGGTATTGCGATGTGACTGCTGCGGCGCCAGAATTTGTAACAACCCTTATCTCACTAGGACACCGTGGCGGCGCCCCACCAGCGGGTGATCCTGTTGCCACCACTAAAATTGGTTGCGCAACTAAGCTGTCACCAGGTGAGGTACCCTCCATACAGCTGTACATAAACATGTTGTTGGTGGGTCGACTGGTTGCGCTGCCGCTGTGTCCTAGTGAGATGTAGCTCTTAGGTCAATAATCGACATCTTGGAGCTCATTTTACAAAGAATTACAATTATTTTAAGGTCGTGAAAGGTCCTTTTTACAGGATAGAGTCTTGAGACTATCCTGACCTGTGAAAGTTATTATAAAGGCTTTTCCTCTCATGGAGTGGAGATGGGACGACCATTGTGTCAAAACGAGATTTTGAATTCAAGCAATCTCTTTTCGTCATTTGAGTGGAAACGTGCCTTTTATACAGCCCGGGGCATCTTTCCAAAAATAAACTTAAACCCTAATAAGGCATATAAATTTATTGAAAGTTGTAAATGTGAAATATAACTTACCACCTGTTCACAATACCGTCTTTATCTGCATGCAATTTGACCCACAGCTGTTCTTAGAAAGACTAAGTTCGCTCTGGGACTTGTCAAATACATCTTCTAGTTGAATGATACAATATAGCACGATGCCGCGGTGGTAGGAAATACGCTAAAATACCTCTCTTTGGGACTCCTTATGCTTGAGAGATATGTTTTTAAAGAACTTTTAAGTCATAAATTGATAAATTACCTACCTGATTTGTATTATTTGATAAGTATATTAGATCTGTGGCCGTTTTGGAAGGTTTTTGTGAACCGCACGTCACTAATAGTTATGTATTATTTTCATTTCCAGAAAAACTACTCGTTCTTGTAAACTAATTAAATACTATAAACAACACGCATGCTTAAATGCTTAAATAGTTTGTATGTTTGTGTTTGACCACAATGTATATAAAAATAAATACTTAAGTAGTACCAGGAACTGCATTTCAACAGCTTATAATCACATCCTTACCCTGCGGTTTCACACGCATTCCCGTCGGATCTTATGTTTTCCCGGGATAAAAAGTATCTTATTTCTTACTCCAGGGTATGATCTATCTATGTGCCAAGTATCACCCAAATCCATTCAGCCGTTTATGAGTGACTGAGTCACAAACATCCAAGCATACAAACTTGTATAATATTAGTAGGATTTCAAAGAAATAACACTGTTATGTTGTCATTTTTTTACCTACAATTTTCCGTACCTACTGTTCTACATAATTCGTAGGAAAACCCCTATAGATGTTATATTTCAAAAATAAAAACATGGGCATCTCACTCCTTAGTGACAGACAATTAAAACTTACCATTGAGCATGCTCTAAGATACATACCTACCCACTCATGGATTTAAGCAGAAAGAAACAAATGGTGCATTATAACCTCATTGGTGAAATAAAGTATTAATGCGGTGGTAAAGTCAGCAACGTTAGTAGGTGATCAGATGTTAGATTTGACTATCTGCGCTTAAAAGGCAGTTACATATTAATCTCCTCAAAGTCAAAGTCAAAGTCAAAGTCAAAGCCATTTATTCAGTTTAGGCCCTAGGAGGGCACTTATGAAGGTCGAATTTACTGAAGCTACCACCGATTCGGAAATCAGCCTTCAACTGAGAAGAACCGGCAAGAAACTCAGCAAGGTTACATTTTTTATATATATTTTTCCTTTTTTTATAATCTGACTATTGGCTATATTTTTTCAATAACAGCAAAATGTACAATACAATATACAATTAAATCAAAAAGAAAAATACCAATACCAAGTAAATAATAAAATGTAACGCAAACAAGTTCTTATTAAATAATAGCGAATACGCTACATAATAGCTAAAACTAAAAAAAATAAAATCAACAATATGCGAAGTGCACCTGTGCAGAGTGAAACTATTTCCAAACATCCCTATCTTCAATATATTGAGCTACCTTGTAATAAGCCTTTTCCTTCAAAACTTTCTTTACGTAAAATTTGAATTTAAAATCGGTCATCTTGGTTACCGAGTTAGGTATTTTATTATAAAAACGAACGCAATTACCAAGGAATGACTTGCTAACTTTGGCTAACCTAAAATATGGAACAACTAATTTCTCTCTTTGCCTTGTATTTATATTATGGACATCTACTTTTGTTTTAAACATTCCTATATTTCTACGTATGAACATTATATTTTCATAAATGTAGAGTGAAGGCAAAGTCATTATATTTATTTCTTTAAATAAATGCTTTAATGAGTCCCGAGGACCCATACTATAAATTGCACGAATTGCCCTTTTTTGTAGTATAAAAATAGTTTCAATATCGGCTGCTGCTCCCCATAATAAAATACCGTATGATAACAGACTGTGAAAGTAAGCAAAATATACTAGTTTAGCCGTCTCGACATTCGTCAATTGTTTAATTTTTCTTACAGCAAATGCAGCAGAACTTAATTTACCTGCCAAAGAATCTATATGAGGACCCCATTGTAATTTATTATCTAATGTTAAACCTAAGAATACAGTTTTATTAACCATGTCCAAATTACTGCTATCTATTATTACTTGACTATCTACTTGTGCTACATTGGGTAGAGAGAATCTTAAACATTTAGTCTTCTTAGAGTTGAGTAACAAATTGTTTGCAGTAAACCATTTGGAGACTATTGACAAGGTATCATTTACTCTTATAAGATCTTTGTCTTTTCTATCAACTTTAAAAATCAACGAAGTATCGTCAGCAAACAAGACTATATCTGAGAGGCCATTTACAATAGATGGTAAATCATTTAAATAAACTAAAAACAAAAATGGTCCTAGTATTGAGCCCTGGGGTACCCCCATTTCGATTAAAGAGCCCTCAGATGTTGTACTACTAATCCCTACCTTTTGTTGACGATTAGATAAATAAGATAGAACAAGATCATAAGCAGTTCCACGAATTCCGTAATAGTCTAGCTTTAGTAGCAGTGTACGGTGGTCGACACAGTCGAAGGCCTTGGATAGATCACAGAATATACCAATTGCATCCTGTGAACCCTCCCAAGCCTCATAAATGGATTTCAATAATTTTGCAGCTGCATCGGAAGTAGATTTTCCCTTCGTGAAACCAAACTGATGACCATGCAGTATCTCATGTTCATTAAAGTGTTTTAACATTTGATTGAGTAACAGTTTTTCAAATATTTTACTAAGTGCTGGAAGAACAGACACTGGTCTATAATCGGATGGATTATACTTACAACCGGATTTAAAAATAGGTACTATTTTACTAAACTTCATTAAATCGGGAAAAGAGCCCTGATGAATGCATTCATTGAAAATATCGGACAAAATAGGTGCTATTACTGCAATTATTGATTTTAAAACCGTAACCGATAAACCCCATAAATCTTCAGTACTTTTCATATTAAGGGAATTAAAAGTTTTTAAAACATCGTTAGCATTAATATAACTAAATTTAAAACTAGGATATGATTTATTGATATGAAGCTTTAGTAATGATTCCGCTACTTTAGGACAAGATTTAAGACATTGAGTAGTCTCGCCCGGTATACTGGAGAAAAAGTGCTCAAAAGCAGTGGCTACTTCCAATTTATCTGACAACAATCTATCATTAATTTTAAGCGTTAGCTGTTCACTCTTATCTTTAATTTTACCAGTTTCCGTATTAATAACATTCCAGACTGTCTTTATTTTGTTAGAGGCTTTACCAATTTTGTTACTTATGTAGGAGGATTTAGCTAGATTACATACTACTTTAAATAATTTTGAAAAGTTCCTAACATATTTATGAAAATCTTCGTTTCTAGTTAAAGATTTTAAATGGTAAAGTTCATACAGTTTATCTCGGCTCTTTCGAATTCCTTTAGTAGCCCAGTCACTAAATACCAATTTACTATTAACTTTCACTATTTTCGAAGGACAGGCTCTATTGAAATTAACACATATATCAGATAATAAACCTTCATACAAAATATTGGGCTGATTACTATTATAAACTTTACTTTCGAGTCTTAACTCTAAATTATTTTTAAAGTTATCTAATCTAACCTTTGTAGTAGGCCTAATTACTTTTGTTACCTTGGAAATTTGACTTTTATATGGTAGTTTGATTAGTTGAGCCATATGATCTGAACGAACACCACTTATGATCGATTTTCCCAATATATTGCTATTTGTTAATATATTATCTATACATGTAGCTGATGTTGCTGTTGATCTTGTTGGCTCATTAAACAATAAATCTAAGTTAAATGATTTAAACAAAGAAACGAAATTTCTACTTTCAGACGAATGAGTAAGAATATCTACATTAAAGTCACCACATAGAACTATTGATTTATTCGACTTAAATAACTTTCGAAGAATCTCTTCAATTGTAGAGGAAAATAGTATAAAATTTGATGCTGGTGGCCTATATACACAAAGAATTATATAACTATCTAACTCTGCACAAGACACCTCACAGACGCGCTCAACAGAGAGGCTACAAATATCTTTCCGTTCCTTGAATTTAATATTATTATTTAAAAGAATAATTGAGCCGCCACCCTCTGCTGACAATCTATTAAATACACTGGCAACCGTTAAGTTTTTAATATTAAAAAGCATGGTGTCCGGTTTCAACCATGTCTCTGTGAAACATAATACATCAATTTTTATAGAATCGAGTAATAAATCAATATCAAGAATTTTGCCAAAGAAGCGATTAATATTTTGGTGTACAAGTGAAATTGAATTGTTGTGCTTCTCTGTTGTCGAAACTAAATGTTTAAAAAACTATTCACAGTATTAATAGTAGTCTTACTAGTTAAAACTGTTTCATCCCTTAACCTATTAATATTATAAGCTACAAGAGTAGCAATCAATTTCTTGCATTTTTTAGGAATAAAAAATGTATCCTGTGTCAGTTGTAAATGACTAACAAACTTGTTAGAATCAAAATAAATAAATTCATCACTATGACGACATGTCACATTGTACATAAGATTATTTAACCGCCAAATATAATTATTCTCTTTTTCAGAGTAGTTAGAAGAGTATGGAAAAGCACATAACATTACTTTCATTACCCCTAGTTTGGTCAAAGAGTTAAAACTATTTATTAAATAATTTTTACATATATGTAATGCCTGGCCAATTAAAATGATAATTATAGTTTGATCATCAAATTTTGAACGCATGATTTGATCCATTATTTGTTTGTATGTTGCTCCTGGCATACAATAATTAATTACCGAATGATTTACATGTTTATTTAAGATTGAGCCAAAGTCAGTGCCTATTTTATCAGAGAAAATAATTGTCTTTTTTACTAGAGGACAATTGTATTTTAATTCAGAACTAATACCCTGAACAGCACTCTGACCGTCAGGAGATATTGGAAGCGACTCACCATTTGTCAGATGGTCACAGTCACAAGTGTGATTGTTGGTTAGTGATGTTAGTCTATCCTCATTGTACTTACATAAGTCAACTAGGTGTGTCGCTGCCAATATATGCTCATTTATTTCCTTCTGAGCATTCTCATACTTAGAAACCAGGTCCCTAAGACAATACTCCTTGTGCTCAAGGTCAGAGATCAAACGCTGAGTGTCAGTATCATATAATTTTTGACAATGGTAAAGTTGCTTTTTATATTCCCTTAACTGATTAATGTTGTTTATATGCTCTTTTCTTAATTCTACATTATTATAAAAACATTTTTGTTTTTTAACTATAGAGTTGGTTTTTCTAATAAACTTATTTAATTTTAGGTATTTCTTAATTTTATTGTGACTTAATATATTTATTTTATTATGAGTATGAACTGAGCTATCATTAGTTAGATCAATAGTAACTACAGAATTTGCCGGCTGAGAACATGAATCACTCCCGATCAGCTCATCAAAGAGGCTCAGTGTATTGTTGGTTTGGTGGCAGCTCGCTTCAAATTCCAGACAGCTGATTTTGTTGATAGCCTGACTCAAGTTCAGTTCTAGTTCAGTAATGCGAGTCAGCGCTGTCTCATAGGTGTCACTGCATTCGTTGAAAGATGATACCTCTTCCTGTAAGTGATTCCGCTGATCAAGGACTTCAGTGTAGTTGTTGTGAAGCTCAGCCAGCTCCTTCTTCAGTTGACTATTTCTATTATTCATATTTTTAACTTCAACCTCGCTCTCTTCACGTTCCTGCATCAGTTGGTCACAAAGAACTTGGGAGGCCTTGAGATCTTGTAGGGCCTTTCTAAGTTTGTCCTCCAAGTCCCGGGTACAGGCCTTGCGAGTCATCATGTTTACCGACATGATTCCACAGACCCTGAAGTGCAAATACAGAAAACTGAGTAGCGAAGAGAAAGCAACACTAACAATTAGGGAACTTGTAACAATAATAAGTTATTTATAAATTTGTTAACTTTAAAACTATTTGTTTAGGGTATTTATTTGATGTTGTTTGTTTTTTAATTTTTAACTATTATTCACAGTAAAAAGATATTTCTATAAGCAGGATTATGATTATATGAATGTTTAATAGGGGTAATTTAACTACAAAGATAAAGTTACATACAAAACATGAACCTGTGTACAGTGTCAAGTATTTTTGAGTCTGAGGCAAATGCTTTTGTCATCAACTTTGCTTCCACAATCAGTCAAACAAGGTGAGACTGTAAAGTTGCCAATGTGTGTACTGGAAGTTGCTCAACGTACTGAGCGGTGTGCAGGGTCAGTGTATGTTATGTTGTGTGTGTTTATAAATCTAAATTATCACAATGCTCCCCAGTTTTAATGATGATAAATTCAAACTTTGTCCGTTTTGAACCGTCGGGTGACAGTTTAGTTTAGTGCCGTTTTATTGTATTGTGAATAGGTCACAAACACTCTTACATCAATTATATATATTTGACAATGTATTTGGCTTTGAACTTTGAATATTTATTTAGAAATATTTTAATAAATTTTAAAATACGATCCTATCTTAGTTACCACCTTCAAAGATGAATATTGGCATATCCTAACATAATCTGCTAACATACCTACCCACTTTGTTTCAGTTAGCTTCTGCCCCGCGGTTTCACCCGCGGTCCTGAGGATCTTAATTAAATTAAGTCTAAAAAAATTAAATCTAATCATCTAATTTAATTATCTTAAGTTTTCTCGGGACAAAAAGTAGCCTATGTGCTGTTCCTGAGTATAATCTATGTCAGTGCCAAATTTCTATCAGATCCGTTCAGCCGTTCTGGCGTGATTGAGTAACAAACATCCATCCATCCAAACTTTCACATTTATAATAGGTATTAGTAGGATTAGTAGTAGTAGGACAGTCGGGTTTTTTAAGTTTTTTTTAAATTACTTTTTTTATTCTATTATATATGCGAAAGTTTGTCCTCCATTGTTGTTTCCATAGTATTATATAGGCCAGAGAATACCATAGGCTAATTTTATCCAAGGAACGCGAATGAAACCGCGGGACGAAAGCTAGTACAAATATAATACGCGAACATTTACAAGGTCGCCATGCTGGTTCAATTTTTATGTATGTAAATAAGAAGAAATAGTTCATAAATCGAAGACCTTGGTTCCAAAGAGTTCATTGGCCAAGAGCATGAGATCTGACGTCAGAAGCCATTCAAGTGATAATGCAAAGAACACTAATAGCTAAAGTGAACTGATAACATGATTTACGTTGTTATGTTATTCATGACAAAGCCGTATGAATTAAAAATTAAACTGTAATCTAAGCATGGATCTAGAAAAAAAGGCGGACAGATAGCCGCTAAGAAACTATTGAAGCACCAAAATGGTGGCGACGTAACTGTGTGTTTGTGTGGTTCGGAGCGTAATGGCGGGCGGCCGGCTTAGTGTGGTGTGAATGTGTGTGTGCCGGACGTGTATGCATTTAAGCGAATCGGCTTACTGTGCTTCAGTAATTATTTATGAGGTGGCGTCCGCCTTTTTTTCTAGATCCATAGACTCTAAGTAAATACCTAACGCGAGTAAAATAGCTTTACCTACAGCGTGTTAGTTAACGAGAGTAATGAGACCATACACACGATTGACATGTTTATTCCGGCAGTTGCCTTGTAGATTTTGTAAAAGATTGGCTTGTGCCCTTGATTCGCGATAAATGATCATCGGCACAACTGTCACCTGGCACTTTCAACCCAGCTCTCCCCTACTTGTAAAATTAGTGTATCAAATGACATGCTATTTGATGTGTTATGAGACCGAGGATGTAGCACACTAGCCCAAATAATAGTTATTAATTCTGACCTTGAAAACACACACATACAGGCACACAATCCCCGGAAGTTCCAATCTTCGCTGTTGGCATGAGGAACAATGAAGCAAAGTATTGCTTGTGTCCGTCTCTGTCACCGTAAAATTGTACATATCTACCGTTAGATTATAATCTATCTCGCGAGATTGTAAACTGTGGAAAGATTGTGAATCGTAACATACTGCTTACAATTTAACGCATTATTTTTCGGTAGATTATAATCTATCGAAGTGATTGAGGGATCATCGTGTGGTCCGCGGTCCATCAGCTAAGAACCACTGTTTTAGGAAACAATAGCACCGGCCCTAGCCTTTGATAAGGGTAGGGCGAGATTGTCTTTCGGCAATCGTTGTTTGACGCTTTCATCCACAAAAAAATATGTATTTCAGTTCATGTTAAATAAATAATAATCACCATATTTTTTTTCAAAAATCTACTTTTGTCGCAAAATTCAAATATGCCATACAAAAAAAAATTCACTCCATTATTATTTCCATTTGGCATCTTGGCGCCCCTTGCTAGAGCGACCGCTCCTCTCGCTCTACCCTAGGGCCGGCCCTGGAAAACAATGACGTCATATAGTGTAAAATTTAATTCGGTTACTCACTTATCACTCGTCGGTTATTCACACGTAGGTAAGCATCCTATTTCTATTCTATATCAGCCTGACGTGCGTGGGCATCAATGGATTTACTTTTTAAATTTATATTACCAGCTTTCCACTCTACAGCTTCACCCGTGATCCCATATTTTACCCGGCTGACGTCGGATACCGTGAGTTTGAATCATACAATGAGCTTGAGCTTTCGGTGAAGGAAAACAAAGAAACCATTTATTTGACAAACACAAACATAAGTAAAACTAAACAATAGGTAGATACACATAACAATAAAATAGTGAGTGTGCCGCCAAACAGGACATCAGCTCAGCATAATACTACTGACTACCAATTAGTCAGCATTGCTAATTTTCAGCTGACGCCTTATGTGATATCAGTCACTACGGATGAGGAAATTATAGCACAGCAAGGTACTTTGTAATTTGCGCCTGCCTGGCAACCACCCTGCCTAAAATCTGTCACGAAGCACTACCGGTGCAGCTGCATTTGAGAGCCAGTTCCTTCTAGGCTTTGTGTGTTTACCACCTTCAGCCACATCATCACTTACCATAGTGAGATTGTGGTCAAAGTCAAGCGTATACTTTACTACGTTATTAAAGAACCTATATGAACAATTTCAAGTTTCTAACCCCCTGCAGACTGGGCCGTTGATATATCAGTCAGTCAAGACAAGTATTTTTATACGTAGGCGAAATAGATAAACAGGGTTTTTGTAATTCACCTGTAGTGCTTTACTTTATGGGGTGAAAGTAGGTACCTAGGTAGGTACTCATCAATATGAACAACTTTTACGAGCTCGTTTTTTTATTTTATTTCAGAGTTGGTTCCATAGTAAAAGTAACAGAACTTAAACAACATAGTGTAAATTTCAAAGTAAAATATAAAAAAGTACGTAAGTTAACGACTATGTAACAAAATTAATATTGTTTGTTACTCCTACTACCAATGTTATAGCAATATCTCCAATGGCCTCAAAACTAAGTTGGTTTTATTAATATTGTACGGATCCCTTCGTGCGCAAGTCCAATACGCAATTAGCCGTTTAGCTGTCGTTCTTTCTCCACCTTTATCTTATACAACTTAAGTATTAGGTATAATAAACGGCCTAACTCATGTAAAGTTTCTCAAATTAAATCAGTAGTTCCGGAGATTGCCTCCTACTTACAAACCCACAAACAAACTTTACCTCTTTATATTAGTATTGGTTAGAAATAATAAACATTTTAAAGGAACAAATATAAAACGATGTATCAAATAATAATGTTAACTAGAAATAAAAACTTGTTGATAAATTATGTAATATCATTAATTTTTATGAAGGAGTAATGTCCGAATTACGACCACACCTAATTTAAATATACGAACAGGCCGTTACCTTGTGGGCTTTTAAATAAGATTTTACATGTAACCTGCAATGACTTGCTATAGATCTTTGGCCTGGACCCTTTTTTTGGGACCAGGCCAGGAATATTAATGGTGATAACACGTTCGGTGCCAGTGACACGTGTGTGATCTAAAACTTCTTACTCCTATACCTGTTGACACTTGTGGTGTCAACGGAATTCGTACTCCTATGCCAGAGATTAAGTATCCGTGACTACGATAATTTCGGCCGGCATAGCGTAAGGGCTTAGTGAATCGTTGCCGGCGCCGAATGTGTAAAACGAATTTTAACATTGACTTTAGATCAACCTTTGTTACAAAAATTCGAACAAACCTTGGGGGGGCAGCCGGGGCACCTACCTAACTACCACACTAGAATGCCCGCAGAGCTGCCCTTAAAAGTTTCAGCTTAATTTGTCCCAATATAGGTCGCAGACAACTGCAATGCAGCCACCAGCAGCTGCATCGTTTAAAATAGATAAATCGATAGATCTTTATTACATAACTTGTAGGTACAAAGCTCCAGGGCAGCGCAGCCGCAGTGTTTTCCTTTAAACTATTACTAGCTTGCGCCCCGCGGTTTATTATATACTTATGCTTTTCCGGGATAAAAAGTAGGCAATGTGTTAATCTAGGGTGTCAGCTACCTTCATACCAAATTTCATCAAAATTTGTCCAGCCGTTTGAGCGTGAAGAAGTAACAAACACACAGTCACAAACATTCGCATTTATAATATTAAGTGTGATGAACTCCGTGGTCAATAATGGTAGGGCGGGGGGGGGGGAAGTTAGATAGTGCCAATTACTACCTGGTACCTAAAAATAAAATGAGCAAAAGAATCTTTAAATTCATATATTTAAATCCCATTAATTTTGTAAAATTATAATGAATTATTTTTATTTACAATAATTATTGTTCTATTTTGATCATAAAACAGCGTTGGAAAATTGTAATTCGATTCTACTTTCTTTTATACTACAATTCTAGCAATATAAACCTTAACCAATAGGGATAATACTGAATTTCGCATCTAATATATACTATTGAAGCCTGAGTACCTACAAATTGAGGTTATTTTTTAAAAATGCGACGGAAACATTTATAAATTATTATTCATTTAATATTTTTTATATCATAAAAAGTTGTTATATGCCTTTAATGTTTAAGTCCATTGGTTACATATTTACAAAAATCTAATATAAAGAACAATGCACAAATAATAAAAATATATAAAAAAATTACAGTACTTAGTAAATCGACAGAAAATGCTATACAGTCTTAATATTAAGTAAGTATATTATACATTCATTGTATATTAAACATAGCACTAACCTATACAATTAATGACATAGAATTTTACAACTAGCTTCCGCCCCGCAGTTCCAATCGCGTTCCCGAGGATCTTATGTTTTCCCAAGATAAAAAGTACCCTATATGTTATTTCAGGGTACAATCTATCTATGAGCCATTTTTATCCAAATCCATTCAGCCGTGTATGCGTGAAGTTAGTCACGCCAACATATATACATTTGCATTTATAATATTAGTAGTAAACTAACAATTTTGAACCTTATCTCATTGAAATATAATTAAAAATTATTTATTTCTTACATATTTTTTTCATTATGTAGTTTACTCTATAGTTAGATTCATGCAATTTATTTATAATTATTACATACACTTTTGTATTTTTAAAATCTTATCATAGACTCCATAGCATTCTTAGTACAGTCAGCGGCAAAAGTATCTTGGCACTTTAGTACCGTGTCACATTACACAATTCATAATTTTCATACAAACTGTCAAGAAAATGTCTTTAGATTATTATAAAAGGGTGCTAAAATGCCAAGCTACTTTTGCCGCTGACTGTACAAGTAATGACCAAAATAAGAGAACATCAGTGTTAGAAGAAGATAGCGCTATACAAAATGACTGCATAGCTGTCACTTGCGCACATTGACAAGTCACTTATAATTGGTATTACTTGTACATATCAATTATAATAAAATTCTAATTGCACCTATTAACAAATACTAGTAAATTCCTAAAATATTTCCTATTATATATAAATTAATAACTACGTATAATTTGAATAAAATCAGACTATTTACAGAATATATTTATAAGGATTATTATTTTACCGTTATGTGTGACAAATAAATAAATAAAAATATTCATAACCTTGAGATGATGAACATGTGTGTACACACAATGTAGCAGGATAAAATAAGTTTTTAATTACTATGCATCTTTCTTACACACGCGTAGCTATCCCTTTTTTGCATCTGTCATTGTAAGTTAGATTCTGGATAGATTTTGATGTTTTCAATTGGTTAAAATAACTTTAAAAATACTTCAAATTATTAAAATTATTATACTCAATTATCAAATTATTATTAATCTTTTGTTGGAGATCTATAATAATAAATAAATAAAACGTTTTGATCCCAATCTTAGATTAAATTGAAAATTTAGGTCTATTTTTATTCTTGACCAATTTATTTACAATAAAAACCTTATTCATAGAATATATAAATTATACTAGTAGCTTAACTTCAATTAAAATTAATTTAAATTGATAAAAATACAGGATGATTTTTAGATAGAAGTGAAAACTAACCAATTTAAACTTTAATCCATGATCATAAACACTTCTTTATAAACCATAAGTAATTATAAATAATAATTTAATGTTATTTATATATACACATTATATACACATATAGCTCATGGAAAGCGTTTGGTTACGATGAAAGCGTTCGGTGACGCGTGACGATGACGCGAGTTTCACGCTTTTTGTTCATCCAAAAAGTTCTCAACGCGCCTAAAGTAGATTTCACTTCAAAAAGAAATCCTAAAGCAATTTTTTAAACCTAAGCGACTCAAGTATAAATCTAATAATATAAAAGTATACCAACAATTATTCTACCAATTATTTCTACCATAAAAAGTAGTTTTTGGACGACAATTTTTGAGATTATATTATTTTACCTACTCGATATAAACACTTTTTATAAGAAGTTTTAATAATTGGTTTTAATTATGATTCTTAATTATATCTACATTCGTATTAGGTCATTTTAGACTTACTATATGAAACTAAATTGTCGTAATGAAATTCCGATCCATATCTACTTGAAATAAAGTTCGATTTAGAAAAAACTGCTAGCTAATGCAATCATTCAATGAGCAATAGAAACAAAAGGTTCACTGATAGAAAATCCTACCAAAAAAAATTGTAACAATAGTAGGTTATTGAACACAGTTACTGGAAATATTTCGAGTAAGCTGCACTTGATTTTACCATCCTAAATTAAGTAGACACACACCTAACTATATGACTACTAAGTGTTTATAGCATCGTTCTATGTTATCCAAATTTACTTATGATAGATATTTTTTTTAATTAACAAAAAGAGGCCCAGGTAAAAAATATCAGGGACTTACAGCCAATCAGTGACATTGGTATGACGAAAACATTTACACTCAAGTACTAGATTAAGTTTCACCACGTTGGCACCACCTGTTCTTTAGCAGTTCCGGGCGTACCAACGTTGCGCTAATGTTTTTGTAATATAAAGATCATTGTCACTGGTGTCGATTCGATTATGCACTTAATTTGACAGGAGTAAAAATAGTGTTATCTCTATTATCTTCATATAGTGAGAAAGGATAGACATATTTTAAGTCTTGTCAAAATTAAGTTTCGTTTTGTGCACAATCGTCTCGACACCATTACCTATTCTATGTTAATCTATTATCCTATATGTACAAACAAACTTATTATATTTTCTGCAACTTTTCCTTTTTATATGCATGTTGTTAGCAAATATATCTTATTAAATATAAATTAGTTCTATACTACCACTGTCTTCTTAAATTTATTTATCAAGTTAATTTCCACAGTATTTCAAAAGACCTTTGATGGATCATGTTAATACAACAGCTTTATAATCTTAGACTAAATTCTTCTATTTTTCCCTAAACGGGTCCAAAAGATGACGTATCTAGTAGACCAATATCGTTCTTTGATTGTCAATAGCAACTAAGACGAATATCGTATCGCACTGTATTTGCGTCAGTTAAATCACTACACTAATCACAGTCGTCAATATGAAGTCCAGTACAAAGACCCTAACAAACGAACCAAATCTGCAAAGATTTGGCTGGCGGCACGTAGTTCGTAGCTTGCAAGCCATACCTGTACAAAAAATTGTGATGCGTAAGAGTGATGAAACTGGAAAAAGAGTCAGACGGGTCGTCCGAAACATGATATAGGTAGTAGATGCGACGATGGGTAAAAAGGATGAAGGGTGCTTTAATTCGATGCCATTCTCAATGAGGGTAGGTAGACGAGGTGGGAACCGTACTGTACTGTAGGCAGACTCACCAGAGTGGTATTGTTTGTTTGTAGTGTGTTTAGAGCAGAGCGCGGGCGGCGCTGCTGCTGGGTCTGTGCGGGCGCGCCTGGGCGGCGCGGGCTGCGCGGGCGGCGCGGGGGGCGCGGCGTCAGCGCGGCGGCGGCGCGGCGCACGGCGGCCACCACCGCAGGCACAGCGAGTCCACGCAGCGGGCGCGGGCCGCCCGACGGGATACCTCCTCCAGTACCTCCTACGATTAAAACCCTATGTCAAATACCTTGTTGATGTCGGCTACAGATTTCGGTGTATCTTGGGGCCGTTCAAGTATTATGTAAGCGATAAAGGGGGGCGGGGGGGTCTGACATTATTTTTGATGACATGGGGGATGGGGGGTCTGGATGGTGATTACGTCGGCAATATTTATTTATTTACTTTTTTGGAATTTCTGCAAAATGTTACCTTTTCACGCCTAAACCGCTAAACCGATCGAGATGAAATTCGGTTCGCAGATAGCCTATGGTATAGAGAAAGACATGGGCTACTTTTTTCTCCGGAACGCGGGTGATACCGCGGGGGACAGCTAATAGCCTATAAGTTCCTTACTTCTAAACATGATAACTGCTGCTCATGAATCAATAAAGAAACCAGAAAATAATAAAAAAAAAAATTATGTACACGTAAACATGGGAGGGGGGGGGGGTAAGAGCTTTGCTTACTTTTGCCAACGAGGGGGAGGGGGGTTAATAATTACAAAAATTCTGCTTACGTAGTACTTGAATAACCCCCTTATCCGCCAAAATAAGACTCCATAGAAATTGTCGAAGAACGCAGATACTTCTTTAGCTATTTAACCGAGCGATAGGAACTTAGTGAGCGTCCAAAACCCAAAAGTAAAAATGGCTTTCAAATACAACTGCCGGAATATACCTACCCAAATAATTGAATTAAATCCCGTCGGGTTTAATCCCGATTTTAAATTTCAAAGAAGCATTTTCTCTGTTAGTCCCCGAAGCATATGAACACTATAAAAACTCCAACAAATCTAAGCTCACTGACCTGCTTCTTAAGCACTATATGCTTGCCCTTCCAATACTTCATCAACCCCCGTTCCTGTAGGGTTGACACGATATCCGACGAAGCTATCGCCAAGTCTTTGCTTAGATCCCTGATGCACAGCGTTGGACCAGGCGCTGAGCATAGTCTTTTTAGCAACGCTTCTTTCCAGTAAGACCGGTACGATATCAACCCGAGATCTGATAGTGGAGTTTCTGGGGAACCGACTTTGCCTTCCACTTTAGTGAGGAGGTAGCCTGATAAGGGAGAGAAAATAGGGTATTTTACTCCATATGAGAAAAAATGTACAATTTAGATAGCTTAGGCAATAAACAGTCAGTTTTAGTTCATAAAATAACTTAAATAATTATAAAATTAGTTTCAAAGTTTTCAGTTTTTTTAATCTGTTTCTAAACAAGCGAAACAGTAGCCGCCATTATAATGACGTCATACGGTGCTGTATGTGAACTAAAAAGTGTCAACTGAAGTATTATTATTATTATTATTTTTACACTAGTATTCATGCTTTCAGGAACAATACACTAATAAAAAGCATAATAGCTCATTTTTAATTTATAAAATTTTATAAGTCCAATTGAGACCAATATCAGCGCATTTATTTACTTACAAGAGACCAAATAACGTCATGACCGTAGAGTTACATGACGTCCAGCGTTTTCATCAAACTACTGCCGAAATAAGAAAATATAAAATTTAAATGCATTTTTATGGCACTTATCGATTGAATAATATTTTTGTTTTTTTTTGCGAATTGAGACATTTTTCAAAAATGGGTGTAATACCACTATTGTGAAAGAAATTGTGTGAAACCTGTCGAGTGTGGTTAGTAATCATTTTACAGTGAAATTTTAAAGACAGAATAGAATACATTTTTTAAATAGTTTTATCTGTTTAATAAAAATATTCTGGATGGATATTCAACAAAAGATACCTACTTACACGGTATCAAATTAGGAGTAACATACAATTTTTACAATTTATATTGATGTATATTGAAAATACATAAATATATCTTCATGAAGCTGTAAGACAGACCAGAGGAACTCGATGCGTGTCGCGCCATCTCATCTACCTGTATCGCGCCTTTCATACATTTTGTACCTGACACGCCCGCTAAACAGCGTGGCACGCCCTCTGTCTGTCTTAAAACGTATATGGATAGGTCGTAAAAAAAAATTATACTGTAAACAGATTATTAATCTTCTAATTATGGCTTAAACATGTGTACATTGCTTTCATATCTTCATACAGTAAATACGCGTCGATTACCGTTGCGAATCCGCAAATGCTTTGTTCGACGCTGTATATGTAATTCAATACTTGCGTATAAACCACGCAGTGCGGAACATAAGGCAAGTATAGGTAGGTCATGGTTTTAAAGGATGTTGGTATATTTTTTTGACGCTGTGTTGTTTAAATTATGTAAAACCCGTTTAATTTTGTATGTATTTTCGGGTAAAAGTATTATTAGGTTTCTTTATCAAAAAATAATAGTTAAATAATTTGATATAGTTTTATTTTCTAACATTCTGCATGTATTATATAAGATTCGAGGTGGAAGATACGTAACGCTATCAGCCTACTGGGAACCTTGCCCATCGGCAGCGGCGGTAGCCTCGAGGAAATTTCCTTTATATTATAGTATAGATTATAATTTTGTATAAATACCTATATATTTTTTTATTAACTGTTACTATAAAATATGTAACAAAACAAGTTATATTGCTAAATAATGACAAATATTTTCCATATCTATGCAGATACAGTCTTAAAAGTAATACAAATAACAACATTATCAAATAACCTATAACAAAAATTAAAATTCACAAACATTTATTAGATCAATTACCAACCAAACGTAAAGCCTAAAACAATAATTAAGTCACCGATCAGAATTCCTCGCATCTACAATTCGTCGGTTACGTCTCGCGCGCCCCCCTTCGTCTACCCCGAGCGGCCCCCCCAATGGGGTGTAGAGTCTAGACGGCAGACCGATCTATACTGCAGCGCATCGATCGCGCCTCGGGGTCGGGTCGACGGCCGAGAGTCGCGACGCGCGCGCCCCCTCCCGGGAACAAAACAAACCCCCGTCGGGGGGTCCATGTTGTTGACCACACAGGTGAGCGTAGAACCTTTGGCGATTTGTAAAGATATATAGGCCGCTGTAATGGCGGTGCTGGTGTAAAGAGATTTGGAGAAGTGGACATTATTTAGTGAAGGTAATTAGGTTAATTATACTGAGTCATAGATTTCAGCATTTGATATTATGACAGTAGTTTCTTGCCGGCTCTTCTCAGTAAAAGCAACCTTCCGAACCGTGCGTCAGAGTCAGACTATTCATAAGTGCTTGTGAAGACTTGTTTGAATAAAAAATATTTTCATTTTCAATAATGGCTGAAATAAATTTTAAAAAAAGGCCTCTAATTAAAGAGGCCAACTCATAGTGGATATTTTTTAACAACTGTTATTTTTTTAGCCTTAAATTCAGACGTGGTTTTTCATAACTTTTCTACGAAGCCAGTATCCCTATCCCAACTAGGATATAAAATTTACTGATGACATGCGCTAGCTATTAGTCTGGTTAGAGGTGCCACGAAACAAAGGAATCGAAGTCTTGTAAATCCATAGTATACGTCAGCTATTTTAATTTTGGCTTTTATATAACTAAATATAATTATTTTTTTTCACATTTCTATGTTTGCTATAAACGACTGTCAATAATAAACCTTAATGACCGTCTGTTAGTTGAAATTATAATTGCCATTCTTTCTTATTGTTATCCAAAGACAGCGAACAAAACCAAACGCCATACATACATTGATACAGTTATTTTATAACGATATGATAACAGCCCCCAACTTTATTTCCATCATATAACTCCACGCGGCCCGTCAGTCTGTATAAATACCTATTGGGGCAGGTCAGCTAAGTTTGGAATCGTTCGGTTGGATTGATTTTCACTAAATAACTTTACCTCCACTGAACTGTCTCGCTATTTTTGTGTCATGAACATGAAATGCTTGAAATAGGCCTAGCTTAATGCTCTCCGACCACTATACAGGACCGAAGACGATGGCTAATGTTTTATGTGCCACTTGAAAGCCAGTTCCTTCTAGGATTTGTATGCTTACTACCTTCGGCCACATCATCACTATTGCGATCACTGCCTTTCAGTAAGCCTTTTGCATATTTTCGTGATGCGTGATTATCACGTTTATTTTCGTGATATCTGATCAGCTACTAAAGCAACACTGTAATTGTACCACGTTTAGTTTAGTTGTAGTGGATGGGGACCTTTATTAGTATTGGTTGCAGATTTTAGCTAGAAGTGGAGCATCTAAATATAAAATTGGTTTGATTTTAATTAAATAATGGACTTTAAGACGCATATAGAAACGGCGCATTGAAAATTTGTTCTATCTCGATTTAAATTGGAAATAACAGTTAATGGTGACTTGCAGCAAAATTTAAAACTAGATTTACTACCACTTAAGCCTTTAATGGTAAAGTCGAGTTTAGTTTCTCAAAGTTTAGTTTTTAAGTCTCGTTACAAGTCGCCTAAACTGTTAAATTTTCACCGATTTTACTATGTAAACATAAAAGCAGTAGTGACCAAGGTGACTTTAAAAATATACTGCTATATATTATCACTGAATGTTAAACAGTCGATTCCAACCCTTTCAAAACTCAACAGGCAACAAGTAATTGGATTTCGACGTAGTTTAGACGTATAAAATAATCATACGCTTTGTCAGAATAGGGGCTTGGGTGGGACAGTCAGACACCCTTCATTATATATGTGGCGCACATTTGACATTGTTTGACATCTCACAGACAGGGGCAGCCGAGTGCGCAGATTAGTCAATAAACAATACCACTTACAAAGACATGGTTATGTTTTTCTCGGGTATGTGGGTTTCTTTATACCCTTGAAGCATCCCAACGGCCTGATAGATTTAATTGCATGAGGTGTCTATAGACTAATTATAATTATAGACTAGGTTTTCAAAATGAAAATAGTGAAATGGAATACGAAAAAGCGGCAGAGAAAAATAAAATTACCATATTTTGTGGGCTATCACTGAATAGGACTTTTAAAAACGTCATGATGTTTACTTGATCATTTTACAGACATTAGCTACGTTTAAGAATAAGGAAGAAGACTAGAGTTTGTAATGGAAGATATAAATGAGGTACCTTATACATAAGTTATTTTAAAATAAAAAATCCGAACGCTAACAAAAACATTAGGAAATTTCGTACTCTATAATGAATATCTGTATGAAGTGATCATTATGAAAAACATTACCTTCCTTCTAGAGCAGTCGAGTAAAAATACATGCTTATTGCTAATAGTACAAATTAGGAGAACATTTTATTCGAGATGTAATTTGAAATATAAAGAAATATTTTTTCCAACGAAACACAGATAACGTGAAAAACAAAACCTTTGTATTAAAAGTTTTATTATTTAATATTTCTTGTCGATTGTCTTTGGTACGAAAGCAGCTAGAATTAGGAAGTATACTTACTGAAGTCAATGAGTAGTCTGCCGTAGCCCTGCCTCTGGTACGGCGGCAGTGTCAGGATACAGGATACATTGTAATTTAGGAACGAGTTCTTTTCCTGTATAACAAGAGAGAAAAAGGAATATTAGGGAACTTGCTTGAAAATTATAATTTTCACTTAGTACAAAAATATTGGTGAAAATTTCTACATTGGAGAAAGCAAGCAGGCGGTCCAGTGACAGTGGCTGTGGTAAGTGGCCACCGTCACCTATCGCATTGGCTCTCGAGTGAAACTTGAACACATGAGTAGTTCTGTTGCTTGGCGACGAATTCAACAATTCAACATGAGGGTGGTAGCCAGTCAGCATAGTTTTTTCACGATATTTTCCTTCACCGAAAGCGCAAGCTTATTGTAGGATTCGACGCCACTACCACTGAGCTATCATCGCCTTAAATTGTCACATGTAATTAGATTCAGGACCAGTAGTATTGAATTAGATATAGGCGGTATTCACTGCCGTTGTGTGTAGTGAAAGTAATAAGTACATACCTACTTATGTACTAGCTGTGAAAATTTTATAGATTTATTTTCGGCTACCCACATTGGTTTGAATAGGCTTTTATGCTGGACACTTTCCAATTCACACCGACCAATTCACTGTATTGTACGATAAACCTATTATGTAATTTTATTGCAATCAGTTTCAATTTGGATTATGTATTTTGGTTTGTATTGTAAACGATGGGAAATTCTTGCTTTCATCATATTTGCCTTGTTGTTGTGATGGCCAAACCCAAGATTAATGCTATCGTAGGGCAGTGCAGATATGCAATTAACAAACACATACACACACACATACACAGCACACACACACACGCACACACAAACACTGTTTTTTTTTTTTTTTTTCTTTTTTTCGAGTGCCTATACATGTTTTTCACATATAAGAGTAAACATTAACCACACTAGTATTTAGGTAAATGAAACATTTATTCATTTATGTCGAGGGTGGGGTACTGGCAGCTATAACACAGGCTCATGCCTAGCTTAGCTGACAGTAGCTACACATTATTTTAACTCCTAGTTACTTATTGGCGTTGTATAATGCACATTATATTTTCATATTCAACATTGCGTTTGATATGTATACAAAGAAATTCAGATGGGTACTTCCAGTAGAATTGTGTAACTACATTAGTCATTGTAAAACAAGTGAAACGCCGTAAAAGTATTAATGTGTGAAATGTACATTTATTGTTGCTGAATAAAATATTTATTATTAATTAGAAACCAGTTAGTTATAGAGTTTTTCTTACTTTTTTAGGGTTTATTGATAACTGCATAATATGCAAAAAGTTCTTCATTTGCAAATGGAATCATGTTTATCGATTTAAAGGTTTTTGACGTGACAACGTCATATAATTCGATGGAGCCGGCTGCACGCACAAAAAACATGACTCATGAGGCTTGAAGTGCAAGCGAGAGCGCGGAACGAGCGACAAAGAGGCACAATCGGCCTCCTTATGACGTTGTCACGTTCAACTGTCGTCAGTAAACCGACTTTACAGACAACCGATTTTTTCTTATTGAAATTGATAGCAACAAAGCTATGGCTGGAATCCACGTATTGAGCAACATAGAAGCAACTTAAGCCTTTGGGGTAAAAATATATCTATCCTTTTCACTCATGTAGTTAGATACTTTCGATATGTTATCGTTTGCTATACAATTGCGTTAATTTGCAGATCCTTCGAAATTTTATGACGATAGTAGTTAGATATATATGACGTCACACGTTGGAATAAAAACAATCACGATGTAAAAGCATTGTTTATCTTTCCATGTATGATGTATTGTGACAAGAAGGTATAAATAGATAGTCGATGACGTGGGAATGACGCACGTTGCCTTATATTATGGTACATGGGGTATGGTAGGAGGGCCTTTGTTTATTTGTATTACTGTACTAGAAACTGATTTAGTGAGATCTTAAAATAATTATGGGTATTTGTATTTTGTTTATATTTCTTCTAGCTTTATTGTATTTGGCACATTTTACTTATATAGATTAAATAATTGGACAGTGAACGTCTTGCAGCTGAGATGATGATGATGATATGGCTAGTTTTTAATTATTATTTTTTCTTTTTTTTACTTTGTATTGGCTTGTGTTTGACCACAATCTCACTATGGTAAGCGATGATATGGCCGAAGGTAAGCACACAAAGCCTAGAAGGAACTGGCTCTCAAGTGCAGATGCCGGAACACACCAATAAGTGTTTGGCGACAGATTTTCAACTTGAGGGTGGTAACCAGCCAGGCGGGTACTACAAAGTACCCTACCACCATGCTATGGTTTCCTCACGATGTTTTCCTTTACCGAAAGCTCAAGCTCATTGTAGGATTCGACAACCGACCTTCGCCGCGGCGTCCGACCTCATTTATTTTTACCTACCATTTAAGTTCCCGATTCTTATGTTTTAGAATATGCCTTGGTTTCGCTAACTATATAATACGACATCGAAAGCGCAAGAATTAGAGAAATGATGTTTCATACACCTTAACGCAATGATTTGAAATAACTGAGCGAAGATATACCAACTAAACTAATTAACTTTCCTGTATAAAAAACACGAACAAACATAACTCTTTTTCCACGGTCGGTTAGAAATATTCGCGTGAAATAATCCGCGTTACAGACGGAACGGGGTGCGATGAACTCGTCTGTAACGCTACACAAATCAAATCCAGCGTCGCGGATACATTCGGTAACAGCTGATAATATAGAGAACAAATACCATCGGCGGCGTTTCCTTTGAGAGCGGAGAACGGTATTTTTTTAAATAAGTTCGAAGAAGAAGAATCATTACAAAAATAAGTACAAACATTACAGAAAAGCAATAATGTAATGTTGTGTGAAACCAGACATAAATACCGACTCAGCATGGTTTTCAGTTAGGGCTCTATGATATCACGAACAAAAGTGACAAACAAAAAAACAATATTAAAAAATGCAAACAAATACAAAGGTCTTATATACCTTATTGCCAATTTCTCTCTGATAAAACACACCGGTATCAGGAGCTTCGGATTTTCAACTTGAGAGTTATAATAGCCAACGAAGCGGGTACTGCATTACTACTAAATACCCAACCACCGTACCGTACTATGATTTCCTCTAACGATGTTCCCGTTTGTGAAGGACAGGAATGAGCTATCATCGCCAAATTCAAATTCTAAAATTTCTTTATAAAAGGAACAAGTATTATCACAAGCATATCGGTACATAATGAAGAAAATATCCGACGGTTGGCGTGACTAACGTCTCATCTAGTCTATCACGAGTGCTAGTCACAAACCTCGAAACTTACTCTTCTAGTATAACAATAAGATTTCTTAACATTTGGAGAAAAAGCCAACATAGCCTGTCCAAACAATATAACAAAAATGTAAGTTCGCTGAGTTTCTTCCCGGTTCTTCTCAGTTGAAGGCTGACTTCCGAACCGGGGTGGTCCTAGGGCCTAAAAGGAATAAATGGCTTCTAAATGTGGATTTTTACCAACCAAAATACACAAATCTTTGTTTTCCTCCTCTGCCTATAATATGACCACAACTCCAAGCATCTAAAAAACACCAATTACTGTTGGCATCTCGGTGAAAATCATCCACACTAACTAAAGCATGCCCGCACCATATAACAAATGCACATTTTAACCAAACTTTATAACTTAGGTACACCTTAAATCCAGACAAATGGCGGCCGCCATAGACTGTCTGCAGCATCAGGTCGTCGAACTGCATCGGGTGGAGGGGGTAGATAGAAAAAGGGGGGTGCGTCTACTTCCCGAATCGTTAAAAGTAAACCCCCCAACCCCCGTGTAAATATTATAAGCTTCTTAACAAAATAAGCCCTTTTAGATATAGTCGGTTGTGAAAAAATTTTGGTTGTTGATTCAATATACATAGTATGTAGTTACTCAAACAAGATTAAATAATATAAACAGATTTACATAATTTCTAAAAATAAATCGGGAAGAAGTAATAATATCTAATTTTCAAAAATCCTTTCTTAGCGGATGCCTACTAATAGCTATCTGTATGCCAAATTTTAGCCCGATCCGTCCAGTGGTTTGAGCTGTGCGTTGATAGATCAGTCATTCAGTCACGTTTTCCTTTTATATACTGGGTGATTTTGTTAACACTGGCAATACTTGTAGGGGTGGAAGTACTCATCAATGTGAACAACTTTTATTATAGGGCTAACTCTGATATCGAGTAAAATAATACGGTTGCTTCATACATTTTGGTCGAGTAGGTATTGAACTTTTGTATGGAACAGCTGATAATTTTTTCATGATTTCACAGTTAGTCACATAATAAAAGTTGTTCATTTTGATGAGTACTTCCACCCTTGCAAGTATAACAAAATCACCCAGTATACAGAAGATATGTCACCCTTATTCTAGATTGCTTTCTCAATTTTTTGACCCCAAAACTGATGAATTAGCCGATCAAATGGGCAGAACATTATAAATCGAACTAACATCACTACCCTTAAAAACTCATTAATCATTCCACCAACTCCTTGTATATCAAAAGGGATTAAACTAATATATTAAAACTAAATATTCAAAATAAATTCAGCCGTCTCAATGCTTTTATATATGGTTATGTGGGCCGTCTAGACGTCTGCGTGTGTTTACATCTCTAAATTGTCACTAGGGGGCGGCACTGTACCGAATTTTAACCACCATCCATGATACCATATCCATACTCTTTGAATTATACATCATGTTTATTTGAGCCGAGTTCACAAGTTATTGGAGACTGATATAGGTATATTTTTAAGGTATATTTTATAATGGAATCATAATAAGGAATGTAAGTAGATTTGACATTCCTAAAGCAGATGTTAGTTATAACAGATCTAATATATAAAATTCTCGTGTTTGTGTGCAAACTCCACCGAAAAAGGTCCGGCTTGACCGATTCTTATGAAATTTTTTGTACATATCTGATAGGTCTGAGAATAGGTCGTAAATTATATTTCAAACAGCTACGCGGGTGTAACCGCGGGGGCAGCTAGTAATATATATGTTTGGATAGGTATGACAAAGTATTGAAGATTGCAAGTGTTAAAATATACACATGTATGTGATTTTCACGTGGTTCGTACCTTCATAAGTTTTTGACAAGCGAGCATGCGGTCCACCTGATGGTAAGTGGCTACCGTCGCTAATGGATATTAGCAATACTTATGGCTCTCAAGTGCAACTGCCGGAATACACCAGTAAGTGCTTGAAGACAGATTTTCAACTTAGCGGTAGCCGGCCAGGCGGGTACTATGTTCTCCTTCACAGAAAACACGAGCTTATTGTAGAAATCGAACTCACGACCATACGACTAACGGAAAGGTTATCGTCGCCTTAAAATAAGTGCTATCATATGGCTTTGATTATACTACATGTCTCCTACCTACCCTTGTTACAAATATTGGTGACCAGAAATGGACAATTGCAATGCTATATAAGGAGAAAGAAAGAAAGAAAAAGTTAAGTAAGCTCGTCATCCGACGCACACACTGCATAGGTATCTATAATCCTGCTCCATTTAAAAAATGCATCCCAGATGACTCCCCTAGACTTCTACAAAGCGTAAAGCTTGAATCAATGAAATAGTACAACTATACTACACCATGAACAGATCTGGAGCTCGGGGGCCCGGACACGAGGTCGTCGACCCCGGACAGACGATGTCTCGACGGTGCTATGTCTATCTTTAATTATATTTATATACTTAAGTATATTGATGAGTTTTACTACCGGGTTGTTTGGATGGAGTGGTTAAAATTGATGGTTTGCAACCTTCCAAAACGATATCAGACTCGGTCTATTCATTAATGCTTCTGTAAAGGTTTGATATTTTATATTATGCACTATTTTAAAATATTATGATTTGATTTAAAAAAACATAAGTAAAGCAGTTTTCTGATAGATTTTTATTTGTAATCAAAATTACGCAGATTTAATGTCATTTTTAAACCACTTTTAAAAGGCATAACACGCTATTTCATTAATAAAAATAAAAAACTAATTTCAATATAGAAATAATTGATCACATTTACTGCAATTAAAAACTCTAGACTCATAAAAATAAGCGATAATTTTGCTTGTATCTCTCTATATGCACGCCGCCCGCCACTTGACTCTACTACGCCGTAGACCGTCTACGAGCTACGTCACGTAGTTTACGTTGAGAGGGCTACGAGGCTACGAGCGACGTAGACAATGCTCCGGCAGTTGTAGCGGTGTGGTTTGTTAGTAAAATCGATGCGTACAGTTGAATATGCACTTTATTTATATTAGGGTAAAGTTGGAAATTATGTTTTTATGGTTTTTATAGAATTTAAGGTGCAGTTGCACTTATGAACCAGCTGGCTTCAAGGTTTTATAAAGGTTGGCAAACCCACTGGTATTGCTGAAATTAAAAAATAATGCGAGTAATTTGTATTTAAAACTTGAAATATTTTATTTAACGAATAAAGATATTGAAATTGTTATAAAAGCATATTATTATGTAAGATTCATGAATCTTAGTTAAAATATTCAATTTAAAAATGGGCACATTTACTACCTGCTTCTGCCCCGCGCTCCCAAAATATCTTATGTTTTCCCGGGATAAAAAGTATCCTATATGACTATAATCTATCTATGTGCTAAGTTTCATACAAATCTATTCAACCGCTTATGCGTGATTGAGTCACAAACATTTAAACTTTCACATTCTATACTAATATTATAAAGCTGAAGTGTTTGTTTGTTTGAACGCGCTAATCTCAGGATTACTGGTTCGATTTGAAAAATTATTTCAGTGTTGAATAGGTCAAGCTAGTTTATAATATTAGTAGGATTTTCAAAGAAAATTGCTAACCGTAAACTATATTTTTTTAATGGGCTTATTCGAATTGCATCCTAAACACATACAAACTACATGATATTTTCACTATTTATCCACATACATACAACACAATAAAATGCAAACCAGTAAATAACAAAGCCTATTTGCTAGGCCTGCCCTTTCATAGCCCAAAAACCGGAGTTTAATAACCGTCGGAAAAAATGCATTATCCCAAAAGTGTGACCACTTCATTCTTTTAATATTGGACGCTTCAAACACTCTATATGCGTACGCTCAGTTATTCGCTCCATTTGAATATATGGGATGGGATTAATATGTTTCTAGGTATGGGTAAGTTTGAAAAAATAAATTAATGTATACATATAGCTTTCCGCCCCGCGGTTTCACCCTTTTAGGGGTTCAATTTCCAAAAATTCTTCCTTAATGGATGCCTACACTGTATAGGTAAGGTATCTATGTGCAAAATTTTCAAGTCTCAAGGTCCAGCGGTTTGAGCTGTGCGCTGATATATCACCCAGTCAGTCAGTTCACCATTTTATATATACAGATAAATCTATAGAACCGTGACTGTATTTTTTTTTTACCAAAAATGTAGTGTGAGTTATGTAGGAAGAGTAAAAAAATGGAAAGAGTTTTTTTTCTATCTGTCTGTCTATTTGAACAAGCTAATCTCCGACACCACTGGACGGATTTTCATAGGAAAATAAAATATAGAGCGGCTGAAATGCTAGTTTTTTTGAGTTGTATTTAAAACGTAATGAATTTATATTAATCAAATTATTGCGCTTTATTGGTACTTATTAACTACTGCCCCACGTTTTCTTTTTAATAAAACCACATTCTCTCTATGGTAAGTGATGATGTGGCCGATGGTGGTAAGCACACAAAGCCTAGAAGGAAATTTAAATTTTGATTTATTCCAGGGTAATCTATCTATGTGCCAAATTTTGTCTATTTGAACAAGCTAATCTCCGACACCACTGGACGGATTTTCATAGGAAAATAAAATATAGAGCGGCTGAAATGCTAGTTTTTTTGAGTTGTATTTAAAACGTAATGAATTTATATTAATCAAATTATTGCGCTTTATTGGTACTTATTAACTACTGCCCCACGTTTTCTTTTTAATAAAACCACATTCTCTCTATGGTAAGTGATGATGTGGCCGATGGTGGTAAGCACACAAAGCCTAGAAGGAAATTTAAATTTTGATTTATTCCAGGGTAATCTATCTATGTGCCAAATTTTGTCTAAATCTGTTTAACCTTTACGGCGTGATTGATTAACATACATACATACAAAATACCAGAACCTATTATAAAAACCCTAAAAAGTTAAATTACACTAGTACCAATAAGAATCTCAAACAAAATTATCGATTTTAAAATTTTATTAGTTATTGTATCGATAGTACAACTCGACTGTAATTATGGATACCCTAGGAGGGGCGAGGCATGTAATTGAATTGGGTACTACATTGTAAGTACGTACAGACAGAGAGTTTGTTACGTCCATTTTTGGTGGACCATTGGCTGTATGGATAGAGACCACTGGCTGTCAAATATAAAAAAAAATCTTCCCAATTTATACAAGCTTTTTACACACGTGACGCGTGAGTGACAGTGAGAATAGGACTCCGTTAGGACCCTTCGGGTACGGAACCCTAAAAACCGAGACATAGAGTTTAGATAGAATACTAAATGAACAAATTACATCTGTGATTGAAGTCTTAATTTCAATGTTGCATAACAATAAATATTATTATTGTTTTGACAGTTTTAAGTACGCATCGAAAATACCCTATTGCTATCTCCCTCATAAAGTTCGAGAACCATCTAATTCATCCGTCTCGTCTCGCCATAAATACACCATTTTATTAATTTCTACCTGCGAAATATTTTACACGAGCTTATATATACATTTTGCAATGTCTAGAGTTACCTTTAGCACGCAAAGTGGGGGGTGCAATTGGGGGCGTGTCCCACCCCCACCCTGTACCGGCGGGTCGTTGACCCGACAGCTGACGCGTCGGCCCTGAATGGCGGGTGTAGTACGGTAGTCGGCTGTATTTGTAAATTGTACGAATGTACGTGTATAATGAATCTACGTTACTAATTTATCATGTGATTTATTTCTGATAGCTTTCGCCCCGCGGTTTCACCCGTGTTCCCCAGGATCTTATATTTTCCCGGGATAAAAAGTAGCCTATGTCCTTCTCCATACTATAGGCTATCTGCGTACCAAATTTCATCGCGATCGGTTCAGCGGTATATATAAGTTAGGAATAGGATGAGGAAGTTAGGATTAGGAAGGAAGTTATGATAGTATAAGGAAGTTAGGATAGAATTTATGTTTGTGAAACGTTTTAACGTGATACGCAAACGAATCCAAAGCTCAAAATCAAAAATATTTTATTCAAATAGACGTTTGTTGGCGTATGAATAGTCTGAGGGTTTCATTTGCTTAGAAGAGCTGGCAATAAGCTCAGCAAAAACAAACTTAGAATCTTTACGTAAAATACTTTTTAGTTTCATTCACAATAGCGTGTCCCGGCGGCAAAACAACATATTAGACTCTATAAAAATTTGATAACTAACAGACCAGTCTGGTCAGGCAGACCAGCGACAAGCAGCAGAATGGATAGTCTGGAAACTTTTATTAAGTACTGACTAGTTTATCACCTATGAGATTGTGACAACTTTAGTATATTTAACACTAGCTTCTTCTTCGCTTTTTCTATGTGCTATTCCAGACTATAATCTATCTCTGTGCCAAATATCATCCAGATCCGTTCAGCCGTTCCTGGCGTGAAAGAGTAACAAACATCCATACATCCATACATACAAACTTTCGCCTTTATAATATTGCCACTTAAATGTAATTACGGATATATCGATGCGCAAAAGCATCTTCTATTTTCATCATACATTTGACCACAAATGGTAAGCGATGACGTGTCTAAATAAGTGGTGAAAACATTTTTATCAAAAAAATCCACTCCAAACAATTATTTTAGTCACAATCAATGTACTCAAATCTGAGGCGTGTGTAGATTTCACGAAATAGTATAATTGAATCGTATAAATAAACGATTTCTAAAATCTACTCTTACACGAATATTTCGCGTAGCATTGCATTTAATTTGGCAATTTTGTGCACGATTACTAACGTTATGTTATGAGTCATGGAATGAATATAATGGAGGACTTATCTATATGATAGTGGACTTTAATTATAGTGCAACTAGTATTAATTTTATTTGTATTACTTTTTGATTTCTATGGCGATGATAGCTCAGTAGTTGTGACAACGAATACCGCGGTTACGGATGAGCTTGAGCTTTCGGTGAAGGAAAACATCGTGAGGAAACCATAGCATATAAAGGTACTTTGTACTAGGGATGGGCCCAACATGGGTTTCACCGAATACGTCACCGCGTGCGTTTGTTTTGGATATTTTTTATTTGAAAAGTATATTTTGAACAGTTTATTTTGCTTGGTTTTATAATTGAGTGCTTAAAAATTTGTGGAAGGAGATCGAGTATATATGGACTTATTTTCGGGAATGTGAAGAAGACCGTAGTAAAGTGAAATGTACGATTTGCGGAAAAATACTTTCTCGGTGATTTAGCCGAATATATACCTGTCGAATATACCGAATATACAACGAATATTCGGCCCATCCCCACTTTGTACCGAACTGGCTGAGTACAACCCTTAAACGGGCCGGTTAAGATAAGATACCCTATCTATCACGCCGCAGGTCGTGGGTTCGATTCCCACTCAGGACAAACATTTGTGTGCATGAACGAACATGTCTGTTTGTCCTGAGTCTGGGTGTTATTATCTATATATGTATGTATTTACAAAAGAAAAGTAGTATATCAGTTATCTGGCTTCTATAGTACAAGCTCTGCTTAGTTTGGGGTCAGATGGCTGTGTGTGAGGAATGTATCAGAATATTTATTTATTTATTCTAATCATTAGTGATTTGATTTCACGTCAGTTCAACTGTTTTTTTTTTAAATATTATTTTGACCTTTTCGGGGACCAATTTTAACCAATCAACAAACTAAAAGTATGTAAGCTAAAAATTGGGCTCAGTTACAAATAGGTACTCCAAAAAGCTCATTACTTTCAAAGAAGTACAATGTAATAAATAAAAATACCTGCTGGGTAAAATAATCGACAAATTCCTTCCGCCCCGCGGTTTGACCCGCGCACCCCTTTTTTACCCCCTTAGGGTTTTCCAAAAATCTTTCCTAGTGGATGCCTACACTGTATAAGGTATCTAAGTGAGAAATTTCAATTCTCTAGGTCCAGCGGTTTGAGCTGTGCGTTGATATATCAACAGTCAGTCAGTTTACCATTTGATATACAGATTAAAGAATTTTAGATTCTGGAACACGTGCTTCCTTTTCGCTGACTTCAAAACATTATTTTATATTTTTTAGTGCAAACCTACTTTGAAGTCAGTTTTGGTTTTGGTTAATAGTTAATTTTATTTTTCCATTTTTCTTTTTTGTTGTATTGAATACTTATCAAGATTTGTAACTTGTCGACAATATTGAATAATATTTATTTATTAATGTTTTGTGTAAACAAGTGTTCAGTAGCATAAAATTAGGACTCCCGCCGCAATCACCCAAATAATTAGAAAGGATAAAACTAGCGGTCTATATGGTACTTTAAGAATTATCCCCTAACTCCTAACTAACAAGGAGTTGTACCATCCATCATCAGCTCAGGCGCGGTCCGAAGGGAGGGGGGGGGGGTCATGTCCCCTGTGACATGATCCCCAAATCGTACACGTCAAATTAAAAAAATCTTTAAAAATTACAAAAAAGAAAACAATTTTCTGCCCCAAGTCGCGAAACATTAAATGCAATGTTTTGCTGATATCTATCTAGTCGTTGTAATAAAGATTGCATACAATTTTCGTAATTTGTTTGTAATAAAATTGTGGCGGTCTATACGAGCCTATAATACTTAAAGAATTATTCACTAACTTCTAATAGTTAAGGAGCAGCATGAGATGATGAGTACCAGACAGAAATACTTGAATAGTTTTAGAAAATATATAAAACACATTATGCGTACCTATAAAATTTGAGGGATGCTCTCGATTTTTCTGGGATCCCATCATCAGATCCTGACTTGGTGCTAATGGGACCACCTGGGAAGTATACCCTTTCAAACAAAAACATAATTTTCCAAATCGGTTCCGACGTCTTCGAGTAATCGGGGAATATACATAAAAAAAACCGTCGAATTGAGAACCTCTTCCTTTTTTGAAGTCGGTTAAAAATGAGCTCATTTTTGGCTGCAGGCTCATGCTAGGAGTGATGACGAAGCCGAGGATGTACACACTCAGAAGATGGCTATTGACTCTCAGATGACATGATCTCAGACTCCGAAAGTATATATAACAGCCTTTTTGTATTAGCAGGCTTATCTGGTAGATATCTTAAGAGGTCGTCTCATTCTGTTCATTATCAGATCTGTAAGATACGCTATCGAGAAGTTATCAGGAACCTGTGAAACTAGACCTTATAAAAAAAAACTCATAGAAGAGGCAAGATCCATGTCGTAGTACAAGTTTTAGTGGTCTAGGAAGACCATGGCCAACAGAGTTACTGGCAGTACAGTACTGTTTGTGACAGGGTAATGTGGACCTTATTGCTTTCACTGCCACACTTCATTTTCTTTTGTAATTGTGATTTTCTTGATAATTTTACATTTTTAAAATGCATTGATGGTGGATGGTTACAGCTACAATGTGCATTCTACAAGGTTCCACCATTGGACCTTTTCTTTTTTTCGTATACATCACCGACTTACCATTTGTAGAAATCTACACATATTATAGCTAATTTTATGAATTAATACTACTACTAGATAAATATTTTTATTTTCAGCTTACCTTACTAAAATACCCGACGACGTGGCAACCCTCGTTATCGGCACACGTCATGACATAGAAGAGGAACGGTTCCACGTCGTAGTACAGGGTCTTGTGGTCCAGGAAGAACTTGGCCAATAGGCAGAGTTGCTGGCAGTACTGCTTGTGTTTGCGACCGTCCACTTGCCACACGCTTAGGTTGTCATTTCTATATACCTGTAGGGAATATTTTTAGGTTATTTGATGACGAACTACATAAGGTTGTTGTTGGGAACATTAAGAAACTATTTGGGATATAAGTTGGCAACACTGGATTCAACGCGGTCTTTTCGAACTGTCTGGACAAAGGGGAGCATTACATGTGAAAATAAATATTAGAAAGTAAAGGGATTTTTATTATTCCACCGTCCTCTGCACCACCTTAATACAAGTTTCTTCAGTTATTACATAGAACCCTGCGAAGGTATCATGGTTTCGAATCCTACAATCAGTTGTTGGTAATGGAAAATACCGAGAGGAAATCATTGCAAAGTACAAGTAGCTGAACAGATCCACATTCACAAAATACTACCTATACATGATAACTATCCATAATATAGAAAGATTAAAAAAAAGGTGTTTCTTCAAAATCCCCATCTTTATGGATTCTCAGAGTCTTGTCAACATTATCAAAACATACGTCTATGAATTGAGATGAATGCATTATTTGAATTTAAGACCTGACCCTATTAAACGAACCACTTAGTTTTGATTAACACAATATTTTCTACGTTTTGATTTTCATTCCAATACCAATGATTAGAGTTTCAATTCGATCTTAGCTCGATAGGATGGCGAGCACTCATGAACATCGAAGCTACTGAAGCAATTGAGCAAAAGACGGCTTTAGATCATTGGCATAAGGTATATAATACATTGTTCGATCGCCATTAGTATTGAGAATTGTCACTAAAACCCTGGATAATATTTTTTTTAATGATAACAAAATATTTAGAACCCAAAAGCGTCTGTAAAGTGTCGTAAGTTCATAACATACCTCGTCTCCCGGCGGATGCCTCCACACGCACTTGGCCTTGTGCCTGGTCGCGCCGGCGGCAGACTTGTGGTGGTTGAGACAGAACTCGCACACGAACAGCCGCGGCACCCGCGCCGCGTCACCCGGGTACGGGGACTGGTACCACACTTCCATCATGTACTTGCCCATCACGACGAATCTAAGGGGAAACAAAATATAAATCGTACTAATATCACAGTCTATGTAACTCTTACAGTCGGCCAACGGACACGTCTAGACAGAGCAATCGTGCGGCGCTTGCGGGATGAGAGAGGGGCGGTAGCGAGCCCAAGCTGCCACACACTCGCTTGGGACAAAATGCAGCAATGACGCATGCCTATACAAAAGCGGCATTTCGCGTGACTTCAAACGCGATAGACCACTGTATGTTTTTTACGCTGTGCTATTATTATCAAGAGGAAAGATTTGTATTTTTATAAATTTGTTGTTGTTTGTAAACTCAAAAACTATTGAACCCATTTCAAAAAATATTTCACCATTAGCATGCTACATTTTATCCCTGAGCTATATTTTATCCCGGGAACGCGAGTGAAACCGAGCGAAAAAGCTAGTCTATATATAAATAGGTTAATTAAGCTTAATTGAACTTTTGTATGCGACTGTAATATTTTTCTATGAAAATTTAAGGCAATCGTATTTTCGAAACATTATAGCACTTAGTATTTTTCTATTGTATATTTATGCATTTTACTGCATAGCATCATCCAAAGCCGTGTGAGGTCATAATATATTATACTCATAAGTAACTAAGATGTTTAGAAAACTCTGATTTGATTATCATTTATTGGTTTGAAAAAACTGCCAAAGATTTACCACTAGAGGCGCCACTAGAACTTTGATGCTTATTTCTACCACTAGAGGCACCACTGTGTTAAAACGTAAACAAATGACGAGAAATAATGAAAATACGAAACCAATGTCATATTTACGTGACACGACATTGGACACAATATTTCCTTCGTATTTCGGTGGCGCCATCTATGATTACCTTTGCGTAAGCAACCCTATTTTAAATACTATTATTTATTTATTAAATGGCCATGACATGACATGATACTACAAAAATTGCTTTGGATTTCCAAAACAACTCATATTTATTTTTATACTAACTTTCGCCCCGCGGTTTCACCCACGTTCCCGCGGGATTTTATGTTTTCCCGGGATATAAAGTAGCTTATGTGTTATTCCAGACTATAAATCTATCTCTGTGCCAGATTTCATCCAGATCCTTTCAGCCGTTGTGGCGTGATTGAGTAACATATATCCATCCATCCATCCACCCAAACTTTTACATTTATAATATTATTAGGATTAGTTGGAAGTAGGATATTAGTAAGAAGTAGGATAACCTCAAAACATAGGCATGAATGTTTTGCTATTTTGTTTGCATAGGCCGGTGGCGCCATCTACGAATCGCCCTGTATATTATCTTTAATATTATAAAGCTAAAGAGTTTGTATGTATGCGTTCAAAACGCGCTAATTTCAGGTTCTATTTGAAAATTTATTTCAGTGTTGGATAGCCCATTTATCCAGGAAGGCTATAGGCTACTTTTTATCCCGGAAAAACACAAGATCCATCGGGAACGCGGGTGAAACCGCGCGGAGAAGCTAGTCTATAATAATCTAATTACTTGGTCCCCCTATCCGTCTGTATGTCGCCGAGCTCCTCTTCAATCTTGATAGCTGCCAATGCTTGCGCCTCACGGAATAACCGAAGGTCGTAGTCCGGTGCAAAACCTTCCAGTATTGGTTCTCTTTCTTCTGTCAGATCTTCGTTACCACACGCGGCCAACTTCTCTCGTAGTTCTTGACTGCCTTTCCATTTAGAGCGCATATCCTGGGGGCATATTAATGAAGAGGTTTAATTCATAATCTTTTTTAGTGATCCTAACCACAGTATAAAGATGTAACCAGTATGGAAACTAAGCCTAGTTGATAAAATAATTACCTACACTCCATTGAAGCAATAGGGTTGACACTTTTAATGTTTTATAGTATTGTTTTTTTTTTTATTAAAACATTATATTTTCTGTAGTGACTAGTGACCAATTAATCGAATTGAAATAGCTAGTTTACAAATAAAATTTAAAATAGGCATCTCATTGTGTCGGTTAATCTCGATAGTTTAAAATACGGAAAACAGTTTAATATTAACACACAGCTTGAAGATCTATTTTTTTTTTTGGTAGGTTACTAACTTATCATTATGGCATAACCTTTTACAAGTATGGAGAAGGACATAGGCTACTTTTTATCTAGGGAAAACATAAGATTCCTGGGGAACGCGGGTGAAACCGCGGGGCTGAAGCTACAATTTGATGAAATAAAAAAATCTTAGGGAAATGTTGAGTATGTAGCGACATCTACCGACAATATTTAATTATAGTTTACACTCTCAAAAAATAGATGGCGTCACTATGTGTGATAGTTGCCTCTAGAAAATTAGACATTTAAGAAAAAAAAAATCTGGTTTTACAGTTAGAGGAGTCAACATTAGGCAGTGGAGGAAAATTGTAGTGGAGACAATCTGGAACGACATTGCGTGAGTAGCACGGTCACTTATGTAGTGTAATGAAAGGTCTGGCGTGATAAGGTGTAGTACTTTTTGATTTTATAAAAAGGCTTTTGGCTGTGGGTGGTAAAGGGCTCTCTGAGCTACTGCCGTAGTAACACACAGATAGGTGATTGGAGATAGAGTATGGGTATGTTCCGATATACACTGGGAGCACTGTTCAGTGCTCTTACTGGGGAGAAATACGTTCCGTTATGGACTGACAGTATACTGCCGCAGTATCCTAGGGAAACATAATGACGTCATAAATGCCGCCATTTTTGTACTGTGAGCACTGGCGTTTCTGAGGTAAGGTGCTCTCAGTGCTTTGATGACGTGATCAACAGCGTTCAGAATGACAACAGTACGATATACACACGGATGACAGACAGTATACTGGGCTGCGTTCCGTTTTAAACAGTACCCAGTATAGCTAACTATAAAGGAACGGCTTCTCAGTATACTAAATTGACGTTACACTTTACAGTGCCAGCAGTGTATATCGGAACATACCCTGTGTTAGTCAGTTAGTGACCGTATGTAACCGTGTTATGGTTTGTCACGATATTTTACATGCTCATTGTTATTTCAATAAATGACAATGCCATCGGTTGTCTTTAAAACTAGTTGTCTATTGTACGGCATGTGTTATATTGTTTTGGGTCTCGTTGTCTTTTACTAGGCCTATATTTGATTACAACATGGCGGTAGTAAACACATGAAGCCTCAAAGGAACTGGCTGTCAAGTGTAGCTACCGGAACAAACTGGTAAGTAATTGGCGACAGGTTTTCAACATTCCACCGTGCTATGGTTTACTTGAGATGTTATCTCACCGAAAGCTCAAGCTCATAGGATCACCTTGTATAGGATGGGGTCGTGTGTAGTGTTGTGTTGTGTTGTGTTGTATGTGCACGTGTAGGTACCTTAACTTTGAGCTGGTAGGCGCGCTGCTCGATGGTGGGCATGGGCCGGGGCCGCTGGTGCAGCTGCAGCGTGGCCCGGCGGCGCGCGGCCCCGGCGGCGGCGCGCTCCTCGCCGGCCGCCACTGTAGTGTAGTGTTGTGTTGTGTTGTGTTGTATGTGCACGTGTAGGTACCTTAACTTTGAGCTGGTAGGCGCGCTGCTCGATGGTGGGCATGGGCCGGGGCCGCTGGTGCAGCTGCAGCGTGGCCCGGCGGCGCGCGGCCCCGGCGGCGGCGCGCTCCTCGCCGGCCGCCACTGTAGTGTAGTGTTGTGTTGTGTTGTGTTGTATGTGCACGTGTAGGTACCTTAACTTTGAGCTGGTAGGCGCGCTGCTCGATGGTGGGCATGGGCCGGGGCCGCTGGTGCAGCTGCAGCGTGGCCCGGCGGCGCGCGGCCCCGGCGGCGGCGCGCTCCTCGCCGGCCGCCACTGTAGTGTAGTGTTGTGTTGTGTTGTGTTGTATGTGCACGTGTAGGTACCTTAACTTTGAGCTGGTAGGCGCGCTGCTCGATGGTGGGCATGGGCCGGGGCCGCTGGTGCAGCTGCAGCGTGGCCCGGCGGCGCGCGGCCCCGGCGGCGGCGCGCTCCTCGCCGGCCGCCACTGTAGTGTAGTGTTGTGTTGTGTTGTGTTGTATGTGCACGTGTAGGTACCTTAACTTTGAGCTGGTAGGCGCGCTGCTCGATGGTGGGCATGGGCCGGGGCCGCTGGTGCAGCTGCAGCGTGGCCCGGCGGCGCGCGGCCCCGGCGGCGGCGCGCTCCTCGCCGGCCGCCACTGTAGTGTAGTGTTGTGTTGTGTTGTGTTGTATGTGCACGTGTAGGTACCTTAACTTTGAGCTGGTAGGCGCGCTGCTCGATGGTGGGCATGGGCCGGGGCCGCTGGTGCAGCTGCAGCGTGGCCCGGCGGCGCGCGGCCCCGGCGGCGGCGCGCTCCTCGCCGGCCGCCACTGTAGTGTAGTGTTGTGTTGTGTTGTGTTGTATGTGCACGTGTAGGTACCTTAACTTTGAGCTGGTAGGCGCGCTGCTCGATGGTGGGCATGGGCCGGGGCCGCTGGTGCAGCTGCAGCGTGGCCCGGCGGCGCGCGGCCCCGGCGGCGGCGCGCTCCTCGCCGGCCGCCACTGTAGTGTAGTGTTGTGTTGTGTTGTGTTGTATGTGCACGTGTAGGTACCTTAACTTTGAGCTGGTAGGCGCGCTGCTCGATGGTGGGCATGGGCCGGGGCCGCTGGTGCAGCTGCAGCGTGGCCCGGCGGCGCGCGGCCCCGGCGGCGGCGCGCTCCTCGCCGGCCGCCACTGTAGTGTAGTGTTGTGTTGTGTTGTGTTGTATGTGCACGTGTAGGTACCTTAACTTTGAGCTGGTAGGCGCGCTGCTCGATGGTGGGCATGGGCCGGGGCCGCTGGTGCAGCTGCAGCGTGGCCCGGCGGCGCGCGGCCCCGGCGGCGGCGCGCTCCTCGCCGGCCGCCACTGTAGTGTAGTGTTGTGTTGTGTTGTGTTGTATGTGCACGTGTAGGTACCTTAACTTTGAGCTGGTAGGCGCGCTGCTCGATGGTGGGCATGGGCCGGGGCCGCTGGTGCAGCTGCAGCGTGGCCCGGCGGCGCGCGGCCCCGGCGGCGGCGCGCTCCTCGCCGGCCGCCACTGTAGTGTAGTGTTGTGTTGTGTTGTGTTGTATGTGCACGTGTAGGTACCTTAACTTTGAGCTGGTAGGCGCGCTGCTCGATGGTGGGCATGGGCCGGGGCCGCTGGTGCAGCTGCAGCGTGGCCCGGCGGCGCGCGGCCCCGGCGGCGGCGCGCTCCTCGCCGGCCGCCACTGTAGTGTAGTGTTGTGTTGTGTTGTGTTGTATGTGCACGTGTAGGTACCTTAACTTTGAGCTGGTAGGCGCGCTGCTCGATGGTGGGCATGGGCCGGGGCCGCTGGTGCAGCTGCAGCGTGGCCCGGCGGCGCGCGGCCCCGGCGGCGGCGCGCTCCTCGCCGGCCGCCACGCACCACGCGCCCGTCACGTTGTGGTACGCCGGGCACGCGTCCCACGTGAAGTGACGCCCCGCCTTGCCACCTACCGCGACGACCACGATATGGTACTGTTAGCCGATAGTTAGTCCGATGTTGTGATGTCGTGAGCGTTACCGTTTCGGATCGAAGTCGAAGCCGACGTCGAACCCGTTTTTTCAGTTTAGGCCCTAGAGGGGCGCTTATGAACGAAGCTACCGAAGTTACCACCGGTTCGGAAGTCAGCCGTCGACTGAGAAGAACCGGCGAGAAACTCGACAAGGTTACCAATTTTATAAATTTTTGGTAATTCTGACTATTTTAGTTCTTCTAGCAATTTTTAACAGTTTTTAAAACGATATCTTCTAAGGTCGATTTCAACATATTTTTTGTGCACGTATCGTGCTTTGGCTCAGTACCTTTTAAATTATATTAGTTTAATTCCCAACATCTTATATCAAATACTAAAAACAAGGGACAGACATATTCTATATTCACATAATATATTAATATCTATATAAAAAATACCTATTTCATTTGGTTACGTCATAATCTGAGTACGACTTTAATGATTTCACTCTGCTTTTTTTAGGGTTCCGTACCCAAAGGGTAAAAACGGGACCCTATTACTAAGACTTCGCTGTCTGTCCGTCCGTCTGTCTGTCTCCAGGCTGGGTCTTAAGAACCGCTATAGCTAGACAGTTGAAATTTTCACAAATTATGTATTTCTGTTGCCACTATAACAACAAATACTAAAAACAAAATAAAATAAATATTTCCCATACAACAAACGCGATTTTTTTTTGCCTTTTATTTCTATATGGTAGTTCCTGTTGACCTAGAATCACGAAATTTGGCAAAAAGCAAGGTCTTACAGCACAAATAAAGGGAAAATTCCAAATTATAAAAAAAGTTGAAAATTAAAGGGTGTCCCCATACATACATAGTTACGCCAATTAATAAAGACCTCTGAGTTGTATGGACGCTGATACAATTTAGAGGTCTAGCTTAATTGGCACCAACCTCAAATAAGGTAAATAAATAAAATAGTGCATTTCCCGTGATGGACGAACGATGGACGAAGTTTGTACGGAACCCTCGGTGCGCGAGTCCGACTCGCACTTGGCCGATTTTTTAATTGGAAAAAAAATCAGGTGAAACTGCGGGGCGGAAGCTAGTATCCTAACTTCCTAACTAATATTATAAATGCGAAAGTGAGTTTGTTTGTTTGTTACCATTTTACGCTTAAACCGCTGAACCGATCGCGATGAAATTTGGTATGCAGATACCCTATGGTACGGAGAATACCATAGGCTACTTTTTATCCCGGGAAAACATGAGATCCTTGGGGAACGCGGGTGAAACCGCGGGGGGAATCTAGTTAGGGGGCGTCCATAAATTACGTGAGGTGTTTTTTAAAATTTTCTGTCCCTCCCCCTCCCCCTGGTGAGATGTCGTGAGATTTTATTCAACCCCCTCCCCCATCCCCCAATCTCACGTGAGATTTTTTAAAATGTGGGTTTCTTACGTAAACGCGTTGGATTGTTATTGTAAAAAGAAAAAAAAAATGCTTCGTGCTTTTATTTACGACGAGTTAAGACTTGTAATCAATATTGCTGAGAGTTTAAATTATAAGTGTAATAAAAATTTAACAATAGAATACTTTAATCGTAACTACTGTGATTCAAAAAAGAATATCTACTCTAATTCAGTCCATGGAGAATCATGCGCGGTCTCAAGAGAGACTATGGGAACCAACATGTTCATATGATTTTCAGTATGGTGGTTTGACAGTCAGTAGATGTATAACGTCGAAGTATGAATGAAATTATTTTCTTTTGAACAAATTAGTGAATGATTTTAATTGTATTACGATTACGCTTAAGATTAAATCTTAAGCATGTACAATCTGGATTAAATGGATCAAAATAGTATTTTTTTCTTTGTTTCAATCAGAAAAAAAATTGCGTGATATTTGCCGAGACCCCCCACTCTCCAACGTAAGATTAGATGAGATTTGACTCGACCCCCTCCCCCCCTTAAACACCTCACGTAATTTATGGACGCCCCCTTATTATATAAACCGCAAAAATATCGGTATCTTTAGTTCATACAAAAATCCCATACATTCCGTATTTCCCTAATTTCCAGGCAACTTTTCTCTTCATAAGAACCTTCTTCGGACTCCAACGAATATTTAAAAAAAAACTTATCGGAATTGATCCACCCGTTCTCGAGTTTTGCGCTTAGCAACACATTTTGCCATTCATTTTTATTTATAAAGATTATAAAGATAGATTAAAAAGTATTTTATTCTAAAATTTATCATAAATTATTTTCAACTTGATTTAGTTTTTTTGTGTATCGTATCTATGGTATATAAATAACTTTATATACATAGTTACACTTACACGATAAAGACGTAAATAGACAGGCTGTGCAATTGTGCATACAAAACTATGTTTCTATGATATCATCATCCACAAAATATTTTTTCAGTTGCATTTGTAATTATATGTTAATAATTAACAAAAGATATAACATTTATTTTCGATGCAACAGTTAAAGTAAACACGGAACGGACGTAAATAGTTTGAGTTTTTTTGTTTTTTTTTTAATACAACAAATAAATATGCGCAGACTTCGGCTGTATCTATAATATTAAGTATGTACAATAATTAATAACCTAGCTCGTGTACAAATATAACATAATTATTTTTATATAATATACAATAATAACCTTCACAGATAAAATTGTAACAGACAGGTTGGCGCAGTTGGTAGGATACCCTACCTATCACGCCTGAGGTCGTGGTTTCGATTCCCACTCAGGACAGACATCTGTGTGCATGAACATGTCTGTTTGTCCTGAGTCTGGATGTAATTATCTATATTATTATATGTAGTATATCAGTTCAAACCATTTATTCAGTTTAGGCCCCAGAAGAGCACTTATGAACGTCGAAGCTACTGAAGTTACCATCGATTCGGAAGTCGCTTTCAATTGAGAAAAAACGACGAGAAACTCAGCAAGGTTACATTTATATTTTTTTTTGAGTTATCAGGTTCCCATAGTATAAGCTATGCTTAGTTTGGGATTAGATGGCCGTGTGTGAGTAATGTCCCAGGATATTATTGGCACAATAAAATGATATTGTGTATTTACAACAAAAATACAAATTATAAAATATAGAACACTAGCTTCCGCCTCGCGGTTTCACCCGCGGTCCCGAGGGTTCTTATGTTTTCCCAATATAAAAAATATCCTACATAGTTAATCCAGGGTGTTAGCTAGCTTTTTTCCCGGTATAAAAATTAACCTATGTTCTTCTCCATACCATAGAATAGACTATCTGCATAAAAAATTTCATCGCGATCGGTTCAGCGGTTTAAGGGTGAAAAGGTAACAAACAAACAAACTCAGGTTCGCATTTATAATATTAGTTAGGATTAGGAAGTTAGGATAAGTGTGATATCCTCGAAACTAGGCAAGGTTCCCAAAGGGCTGGAGGCGTTTACTCTTTGAAAAAAAAAATACAATAATTGAGCACGACTTACCAAGATGTCCGTTAGAATCGCAACCGCGCACCGGGCACCGTCGCTCGCTGGGCTCCAGCGGCGCGAGCGACGCGACCACTGGCGACCGAGCGACAGGCGGCCGACCCTTGCTCACTTTTTTATTGTTATTTTCTTTACTGAAATACCCAAAATAATAAACAATTTAAAAAATACATCAGGTTTGGGAGGCGCTTGACGCAGCTGAGGGTAGGGTAGTAGGATAATATTAAGCTAAATTTGAGATTTGTCAGGGGTTGACTCAGATGCTTTTGGTGGTTTTTTGGAACATGTAAAATTGGTAGTACTGTAAAAGTAGGTGCAATGTGGTGCGCTAGATGGCGTGACACATACAATGAACGTTCTATCTCGCTCTGTCCTTGCAGCTTCGGTATATTTAGATTGGCTATGTATGTATGACAGTTTTTACACAATTTAGCACATATAATATAAATATCTTGTGATATATTGAGTCAATAAATAGAAAAAAAAAGAAAGAAAATACCAGAGATACCTTTACTTTTAAATCTTAATCTAAAATATATATAAATCTCCTGTCACGATGTTTGTCCGCGATGGATTCCTAACTACTTAACCGATTTTAAATTAAATTGGCACACCGTGAGCAGTCTGGTCCAACTTGAGAGATAGGATAAACGGCTGGACCGATTTGGATGAAATTTTATGTATGAGTTGGACAGGACAACGTCTGTTGGGACAGCTAGTATACTTATAAAATTCCCTTCTCACGATGTTCGTCCGCGATGAACTCCGAAACTACGTTATAAGATCTAACGAAGTTTTTGTTCAAAATGTGTGATTTGTTCCAACTTAAAAGATAGGATAGTTTTTATCCCGATTATTTCCTTCAAACCAGGAACATACATATATCTGTTCCTGGAGGGGAATCAAACCCACAACCTGTAGCGTGATAGATCTTATCTTAACAACTATGCCATTCGGCCCGTGTATTGAATAACTTACTTCTTATCATTTAATTTGTCTTCAACCTCAGAATCTGTGTCAGTATGTGTTGGTCTGGAGATTGTAGCAAGTCTAGATACCCGGGCAGAAAGTGACCTTGTCAGTTTTCTGGGCAAAGCACCCGTTGAATCTCCTGAGTCACCACTCTTGCCTGTTGTTTCTTGCTGTAATGTAAACATTAATATATTTGTATATCTAGATATTATATTTGAAAGCGCTAATTTGGAACTACCAGTCTGATTTGAAAAATTATTTTTACATTTGATAGCCCAATTTTTGAGGACCTTTTTATCCCAGGAACATGGGTGAAACTGCGGGGAACAGCTAGTTGGTAGAAATTATAAGCTATTTAAAATATTAACTGGTATCAATAATAAAATTTCATTGGTGGAAACAAAAAGAAGTATTCTACAAATACATCACACATTACATTCAGTCATTTATACAAACATTACTTCCACTTTCAAGTAATCCACTCAGTTCACAAACTAGCCACAATTTACTTGTAAATCTCTTGCCAAGCACCTATTAATGTTTTCCGGCAGTTGACTTGAGAGCTGGCTCCCTTCAAGTCTATGTGCTTTCCACCTTTGCCCATATCACCACTTACCAAGGTGAGATTGCACAGCAAAATAAGCCAATACACAGTATGCAAGCTTTATTTGGTTATACTATTAAAATGAGGTTAGTACTACCTTATTTAAATTCGATGGTGGTTTAGTTTTCCCTGTTTTCAACAGTTCTTTCTTCACACTTGGTTCACTATCGCTATCTGACGACACTGATTCAATAGATGATTGACTGGAAGTACATGATGACGCACTCTTACTATCAATTATCTTCTTGGGAGGAGGTCCATTCGGTCTGTTTCCATTTTTACGTTTAGCATTATCCTTTGAATTGGAATCATCATTTTCATTCAGTGTTGGAGGAGAATTAACTTTCTCCTCACTAGATTTCCTTGAACCTCTTTTATTCCTCGGTGAAACTTTTGGACTTTTAGAAGACTTGCTATCCGCTTCAGATTCAGAACTGTTATCCGGAGAGAATATACTTTTCTTTTTTAAGGTACTTGCATCGGCTTTTGCTGTTTTAGTTAGTGTTTTCGGAATAGGTTTCGGAGTTTTAGCACCAGATGGTAAACGAGGTGCTGATTTTCCTTTAGCAAGAACAGTGGCGGCATTTTTAGGTTTAGCAGAACACCGTCTTCGTGGTTGTAATGGTTTTGGACTGATGACTTTGGGTGTATCATCATCACTTGATGATGACACCTTGACTTTTGATGGTCTGTGTTTGGGTTCTTCATTCTTTTTTTCCTCAGGTTTGGCAGGGGACTTGGGAGTGGATATAGTGGCAGTCACTGGAGTCTCGGAGGTTGAGGATTCTGAATCTGAGCTACTGGAGCCAGAGCCAGAGCTAGTTGATGAACTGCCACTACTGCTAGAGTCTGATGTAGACCCTGAGCTACTGTCTGTGCTGCTATTGCTTACCTAATATTTACAAGGAAAATGATTATGAAAATAATGCCTTAGCCACAAATTAATACTAATATCAGATGTAAAAAACTAGGTACGATAGGTCTATGGTTACTTAGTCTTAAAATTAAGAGTTTAGAAATTTGTTTTATTTACGAGTTTCATTTTTAGTATTATATGAAATAAACTTACGTCGAGGTTCGTCATTTTTAATGTTTTGTAAGGTAACACTTAGTCACAGATAATGTTTATGAATATAATGAATACGCATAGATATTATTCTTTATTGTTTCATTATTATTCACCAGTCATACAGCCGAATTAATAAATTAATATCAATTAATATTAATTCTCCAAGATGAAGAAATGCACGACATATGTTGTCAAATCTATCTATAGTAACAATACCGACGTGTCAAACTGACAGTGACAGATAAGCATCAGGGTGCGTTCAGTAACTACGCCGTGTGATCGACCGATGTTTTATTGAATGATATTGGTGGCGTTTTGTCGAATAAAATCAAAGTCAAAGTCTTTATTTGTTTAAATGTGGTTAGTACAATTATCATGTTGGTCAATCTAAATTAGTAGGTATCACACATTTAGCCACTTTGGCATACAAATTTTTAATACATATATGATTTTAAATATAAATAAAAACAAAATTGATTTAAACTATTAATCATCGCTCAATACAAATACAATGTCAATAAAATAAAAATCGTAGTAATAAAATTAAACAATATTAATACATTACAATTAAAGATTCATCTAGTTATAATAAAAGTCATATTACTTATTGTTATTCAATATAAATAATTCATTAATATCATAAAAACATTTGTCTTTGCGCCATAATTTTAATTGTAATTTAAATTTATTAATAGGCAAATCTTTGATCGGTACAGGCAGTGCATTGTATATTTTAATACACATGGCATAACTACTATTTTGGAATAGAGCAGTCCGTGGAGCACATCGAAGTACTAACCTATTTCCATTTCTCGTATGAAAATATCTGAATGAGTTTTAACAAACACGCTTATTTCAAAAATATATAAACAAGGCAAGGTTAATATTCCGAGATTCTTAAACAACGGTTTACATGACTCATATGGAGGTATGCCGGTAATAGACCTAACACACTTCTTTTGGCAAATAAAGGCTCTACTAGAATCTTTTGAGTTTCCCCAAAGTAATAAACCATATCGGAGCAGGAGAATCAATACAAGTGCACAGTGAAAAGTTTTAGTAAAACAGCTTTTACTAAAACCTGACTGACTTGACTTGACTGGACTATATGTACCTATACTAGATTTGGTTAAAAACTAATGAATTAAACATTTAAATTTTTAAGTACTAAAGAATAATATACAACTAATGACGAGGCAGTATGGTCTATGATCGCCTGTACTTCGGAACAAAACAAAAACAGTGATCGTCTGACGATTATCATTGCGTTCAGTAATACGGTGTAATCACCCGAGTGATCGCACCGTATCGTTCAGTAACATCGTCGGACGTCTTCCGACGATCGCACTCACCGGTCACACCGTGAAATAGGTGGTAATTGACAAATTGCCGTTCAATAACGTCGGGCGATCATTGAGTGTCTTTGGCTTTATGCTCTAAGCCAGTCTAAGCGGGCAATGATGGAACGAAAGTCACACAGTAACTTTCACACCCAGTGTGTAGTTACTGAACGCACTTGGGGTGCGTCGTCGTCGGGTGATCACTGATCACACACACTGACTGTGTGTGTAGTTAGATCACACGTTACAGTGCTCGCAGTGCGTATCGGACAGAACATACCCTAAATTCGTGACCTATTTTTCATAATATTTTATTTAGGTAACATAAAATATGACACAAAATAAACACACATACACACAAAACCAATTTATTGCAGTTAAAAACATTTTTTAAATGTAGATATTATTAAACTTAATTTATTAGAAAAAGAATTACAGGCAGACAGTTCTGTGTCTACACAATATGCGTTAGTCATAAATCATTGTAGGTATTTAGGATGCAATGTTATTAATTATTTAATTTCTGCGGATATTTTAAAGTTACAACAAACCACAATCTTCTTTTATCATATCGGCTGCTTTTTCCGCTATCATCATCGTAGGAGCGTTAGTATTACCGCTTACCATCGTAGGCATGATACTAGCGTCCACCACCCTCAATCCATTGATATATCTGACTTTTAGTCTCTCATCTACTACTCCAATATTTTTTGGACCCATAGCACAAGTGCCTATAGGATGCCACAGAGTTTGTGCAGTATTTAAAACAAAACATTTCCAGTAATCATGACTTCCAAACGCATAATCAGTACACTGTGGTATTTCCAAATCAACTACTTCTGATTCTATGCTTGTCATAAATGTTGAATTGAGAATAAGTAAAAAGTCTTCAATAAACAAAGCATGCCTCTCTAGATCATTGTTTTCAGTGTAGTATCCAGTATAAATTAGTGGCTTTTCGTGAGGGTCCTTATTTTGAAGTCTAATTTCACCTTTAGATTCAGGATATTGATAAACGTTGCCTACAAGCATTGTTTCTCTGTCATAGCCAGCTTTAGCCATATTAGCACAGATTTTGTCATTTAACTTATGAATCTGTGAACATATCAATGTTGGTAACACGGAGCCAGTTGGCATATTGAATATATACGACTGGTAATCTGGATAAGTTTGTGATTTATTCAAAGCTACATGCCCTAGAATTAAAGAAACCGGACATTGGTCTAGATTTGATAAAGTATTAAAATTCTTCTTGAATGAAGATAGAGATTTTTTTCCTGTTAGCAAAAAAATCACCTGCTGGTGATCATACAAGTTCTTTCCAACATTAGGTGAATCCAATAATGTTGTGATATTCAGTTCTTGTAGGTGTTCTTTGGGTCCTATACCTGATAGCATTAAGAGTTGTGGACTATTTATAGCACCAGCCGATAGTATTGTTTCTTTAGTTGAAAAAAGTTGTACTGTAGTTTTGTCAGGTAGTTCGATTTCTACTCCTGTAGCGTTTAAATATTCATCCATAAGAATTTTTTTCACCAATGTATTTATTAATAGATATAAGTTTGGCCGGTCTTTTATGGGCTTGATGAAAGATTCAGCAGTACTCTGACGGACACCTTTATACATGTTAAAAGATGTAGGAGAGTATCCCATTTGTTGGTCCCCATTTGTGTCATTATAAACCTCATAACCTAGCTCCTGGACAGCCTGAAAAAAATATTTCGTGTCCTCCCATTCTGGTTTTGTTATGGCTACATATCCTTCCGTGCCGTGTAATGAAGCAGTAGGACCATTCAATATAACATCATCAGTCATTCTTTCACTTTTCTTGAAATATTCCTGGACAGTATCCCAATCCCAACCTTCGTTGCCTAGGTCAACCCATCTGTTGTAGTCAAACTTGTTCCCTTTCACATAGATCATGTTGTTAGACCCACTACATCCTCCCAGCATTTTTCCTCTAGTCAGATGAAGGGTTTTACCTTTATGCGCTTGAGATGAGTATCCATCGTCTACAGTATCGTAGTTCCAATCTCTATCCGGGTGTGAATGAAGTAGTGAATATAAGCCAGGTATCTGAAATTGTAAAATTGAATTATTTTACCAAAAACCAATAAATATTAGTAACTGTAAACACTGCGAATTAAATATTTGTATTTTAAATATTAAATCTTATTAAAAAAGAAAATACATTGGATATTATATTCGGATTGTCCCCAGCTTCAATAAGCAGCACAGTGCAGTTGGCAATTTCAGTGAGTCTGTTGGCAACAACACATCCTGCTGTACCAGCACCTACCACGATGAAATCAAATGTCTGCCCATCTGAAATATTTAATCACTTTATACCAATATTATCATGTACCGTTACGGTTAGCCTGTGTTATTAATATTATAATATAGTATTACACCTGTGATTGTTACATAATCTAAGTCTAGAATAAAAGGCGTTTCAAATATGAACGTAGATAGATCATAATTAACGATAGACCACACGATAGACGGAAGATTGTAGTGTTGCTTGTCTGTCCGCCACCAACTCTAGTTGGCGGTTTGATCGCACTGTGGCCCACAAACAATCATTATATCGAGCGGCCCAATAGACGCCCCATATATCATAACTAGCTTACCGCCCCTCGGTTTCACCCGCGAACCCCTATTTTACCTCCTTAGGGGTGGAATTTTCAAAAATCCTTTCTTTGATGATGTGTCGCATTGAATGTATTAATTATAATAAACCATTTACTGGTTCTTTATTACACGCAAATCACTAAATTACATCTCATTGGCGCTCGAAAATTGTTTAATAAATTAAAACGCAATAAATTAAGTATTCGTTAAATATTCAAACTGGGAACCATTCACCTAAAAAAATATATTCAAATACACTTATGCTGCATGAAGGCCTCCCAAGACCGGTCCAATTGGAGATCCTTAGGGGAGGCCTATGCCCAGCAGTGGACGTCATGCGGCTGATATGACGATGATGATAATGATGACATGTATAATATTAACTTACCGTAAACCTCTGCTTGTTTAGGATATTCATCGGGATCTGATATCAATGTAGAAAACAGACCGAGCCCGATCTGCAACAGCTGTATTGTTGGGACAACCGTTTGAACTTGAGCCAAGGATAAGTCATCTAGGAACGTCATCCTACATAATGAAGAAGATCATTAGGTTCTGTATGCTTTTTTTAGCTAGTAAAATGGTAGCCGAAGGTAGCTATCACACAAAGCCTAGAAGGAACTGGCTCTCAAGTGCTGGTTGCCGGAACAGACCGGCAGGTCATTGGTGACTGATTTTCAACTTGACGGTAACTAGCCAGATAGGGAGGTAAGTACCTACTACAAAGATTCCTCACGATGTTGTTCTTCACCGAAAGCTCATGATCTTTAGGATTCGAACCCACGACCTTCGTCACGTTATTCGGCGTCATTACCACTGAGCTATGAACTAAGTAATAAGTTTTTTTTTATACAACATTGTCGGCAAACAACCATACGGCCCGCCTGATGGACCCTTCCCCCCTACCCTAACATTAGTGAATAAATATTAAAACTCACCTTAGAAGCTTATGAATTGATCATCTACAGATAACCACAGGCTTTCAGCACGCGTTTATAATTAACCGACTTTTCTTTTTAAATTACTGCAAACTTTCTAACTACTACTTTCTTTCTCTTTCTTTCTTTCAAAAACTTTTTTGTAATCTAAACGCCAGGGAGTAGCAGATAACTGTTGACTCGATGCAACAGACACACGTTATGTATTAAAATTAAAAATTAACCTACTTATATACCTTCGTACTTCAATTACAGTCATCCGTCAATAATGTATTAAAATTATGTAGATATAATACTTATTTAGCTGTTCAAAGCAACACGTGTGTATAGACATGAATAAGATATTCCTGGAAGACGTGTATAAAAAAAATATGATTTCGTATAGTAGCGAAACTCCTTCGAAAGGTTCGAATTTTGAAAATTTTTATAAGTATAAGTATTAATTTTGTCATGACGATGATAAATTGTATTTCACATTATTATTCACAGGCATATATATATCATATCATATTAATATATATAATTAGGCATTATATAACGTGTCTCTACGCAAATGGACAGTGGAATTGGTTCTCCAAAGCATTGAAAATCAAAATTTGCATGTAAATGGGTTCATAAATGTTCTTACAGTATGTCGCTATCCATACGTTTAGCAATGGAACGTATTATTACGTTAGTTATTGCGTTCCCAGATTTAATAAAAACAAAAAAAGATACGAGAGATGCGCATGCTTTATGTTTATAGGTATACACACCGGTCACACACGCTACGTCTCCTAGCAACGGTTGTGTGTGTGTGGCAATCAGCACTGGTAGGTATGCTTAGCTTTTGTTTTTCAATATCAACTTTACGTTAAAGTTTCGCTATACGTTAAAGTTTCGCTATACGTTAAAGTTTCGCTATACGTTATTTGTTATACTTATGGTGATAACTTTGTATGGTAATTATTATAAGTAATGAAACAGGTAGTATTTTGCAAATATTTAAACAGGTACATGCATAACTTTATCCACACATTGAATTATCCAAACCATAATGTACATGAAAGATAATAAAAATTAAATAAAGCAAATTACATTTATTTCGGTAAACTTTGATCCTCCAGAAAGGTAGACCACTTGAATGACAAAATGAAGGACACGAAGCAGTTCAGTCTGGCCATGATGACGTTGTACAATAAAGCAAATGGCACCCCATGATTAAAATCCGACCCCGTGTAACGATTAGAGGCAAAGGAGCAAGGTTGAGCAAGACTGCCACCGAGAAACTTTTCTCGAAGCAACTCGAGGCAATTTTAGACTTACGTTATTATTATTTTTTTTTTTTACTTTGTATAGGCTTGTGTTTGACCACAATCTCACTATGGTAGGTGATGATGTGGCCGAAGGTGGTAAGCACACAAATCCTAGAAGGATCTGGCTCCCTACCCCCCCTACCCTACCACCGTGCCATGGTTTCCTCACGATGTTTTCCTTCACCGAAAGCTCAAGTTCATTGTAGGATTCGAACCCACGACCTTCGCCGCGGCGTCCGACGTATCTCCCTTTCTCTTTCTCCCTATTACAATTAATGTAAAATCGTGAGTCCTACAAGGAGCTTGAGCTTTCGGTGAAGGAAAACATCGTTAGGAGACTATACCTAGTGGTAGGGTACTAATTTGTATAAGTACCCGCATGGCTGGCTACCACCCTCAAGTTGAAAGTCTGTTGCCAAGCACCTTCTGGTGTGTTCCGGTAGTTGCACTTCACAGTCAGCTCCCTTCTAGGATTAATAAAAGTCGGCAACACATTGGAAATGCCCCAGCTATTTCTAATGCTAGTTAATTAGTGTCTACAGGCAACGTGGACCGTTTCTTTATTAAATTAAGTCTGAATATTTTTTTAAATTAATAACTTTTTTTTATTAAGTTTTTATACCTACCCATTGATTTGATGACACGTGTAAAGCACTTACTTATTTTATTATCTTTTTTCCCGGCGCCCGCGCCGCTTTGCTCGCGCAGACTTGATATACCTACATATATATATATATTTAAACCTATCGGCCACATCATCATATATATATATATATATTTACTTTGCATAGGCTTGTGTTTGACCACAATCTCACTATGGTAGGTGATGATGTGGCCGAAGCACACAAAGCCTAGAAAGATCTGGCTCTCAAGTGCAGCTGCCGGAATACACCAATAGGTGTTTGGCAAAGTACCCTACCACCATCCTTGCTTTATCTATATATTTTTAAATACATCCTATTTAAAAATATATAGATAAAGCAAGGCCAAAATAAATCAAGATTAAGTTTAGCGACACCATACCGCCTTCATCTTCGGTGCATACATAGGCCTAACAGCACTAACAGTCACAAGTATAAATATATAGACACAGCAAAATTCAAAAGGGATTTCCCCTTAAAGTATTAACAAAGTTTAATACAGTCTTCTAAGTCCAAGTGTATTCCGAACCGATGAAGATAGATAAATTCCGATATAATTCATTACAATGTTCATAAATGCCTTATTAGGGACTAAACTGTATATGGGACAGCTAGTATTAAAATAAAATCAGTTATTAAAGAAGTAACATGGTATTTTATTTGGAAAACCTATTTTGAAAATACGTATTTTGCATTTTGTATTTGAATACTTTTATTTAAAACTATTTTGTATTTCTATTTGAAATAGTAAAGTTACAATGCATTTGCATTTTGTATTTAAATACTTTTACTAAACTATTTTTCACATCTCTGAGCATATGTTACTCCTGCTCTATGACTAATCTGGCACTGAATAAATGATAACATTAAAGCTTTATACCTGAACAACATCCCTACCTACACTCAACCTATGTATCTCACAACTTTAACTCCATGATCTTCCTTAATCATATCAGAAGCTTTCTCTCCGATCATAATTACAGGTGCATTTGTATTACCTCTAACAATCGTAGGCATAATACTCGCATCTACTACCCTCAAACCTGTTACTCCTTTAACTCTCAATCTTGTGTCCACCACTCCTTTATCATCAGGGCCCATCGCACAAGTACCTACTGGGTGCCACTGAGTTGTAGCTACGTTCAGAATATTACATTTCCAGTAATCATGAGAGCCAAACTTAAATTTTTTACATTGAGGTACATTCATATCAACTACTTCTCCATTCACACTCCTGAAGTATGATGTATTAAGGATTGTTATAAAATCTTCTACAAATCTTGCGTGGTTATCTAAATCTATTTCATTGGAGTAATAACCATTGTAAATTAAAGGTTTCGTTTCTGGATTATTGTTTTTTAATCTGATCTGTCCTCGAGATTTTGGTTGTAGCAAAGCGAGTATTGTGAATAGAGTCTCTCTTTTGTTACTCACTTCGTTAATAGCAGCGCAAATATTTATATCTAAGCCAAACACATGGGAACAAATCAAAGTAGCGAAGAATGTGAAGACAGGAAATGGGAACGCTGTTGTTTGATAATCAGGATATGTCTGTTTTTTATCTAACGCCACATGTCCAAATATAGCTGGAGTAGGAAACGTAACAAGATTATTTAAAAAATGAACGTTCTCGTTAATGCTTGATGTATCATTATCACCTGCTAACACAATAAGTGCTAAAGAGTGATCATGTAAATTTTGACCAACTTTCGAAGAATCAAGAGTTACATCGATATTCAATTCTCTCAAATGTTCTGCTGGTCCTATACCAGATAGCATTAATAGTTGAGGACTGTTGATTGCACCAGCTGATAGAACAACTTCTTTGTCAGCCATTAGATTAATTATTCTTTTATTGGGAAGTCTGACTTCAACACCGATAGCATTTCTGTTGACATCAAATATTACTTTTCTGGTCAATGTGTTCTTAAGGACAAATAAGTTTGGCCTATGTTTTACGGGTCCAAGGAAAGCATCAGCAGTACTTTGTCGTATGTTTCCATTAATGGTATAGGTTGGAGTTGAATACCCCAACTGATTATAACCATTTGAATCTATTAATATATTGTGTCCATTATGTTTGAACGCTTCGAAATATTTATTAGTCTTCATTTCCCACACAGGTCTTGTTAGACCTAAGTAACCTTTTGTATTATGGAGCGATGCAGTATTACTTCTTGATATAGCTCTATCGTTAAGCCCTTCACTTTTCTTGAAATATGATGTGACAGTGTCCCAGTCCCAACCCTCATTGCCTTGGTTTACCCATTCATCATAATCTGCCTTATTTCCTCTTATATAGAACATGTAATTTGCTCCACTGGACCCTCCTAACATTTTTCCTCTCGTCAAATGGACATTTTTGGTCACGTGTGCTTGACTTGAGTAGCCATCGTTCACTGTGTAATAGTTCCAATCAGCGGCTGAATGGTCCACAAATGAGAAGAGACTTGGAACCTGAAATTATATTTCAACATATTTAACTATTTTTGTAATGCTAATTTGAAAGAATGTTGTGGGGGCTGGTCTGTTTAAATTTGCTATCTATTTATTAACTATGTCACTCATAATTTTGTTTTTTTTTTGTTATAACACACATATATTGTCAGTGAGACTAGATAAATAATTTAATATAATAAATCTGAGTTGGTTTTGAAAAGAGTAATTGCTGAGTTTCTTGCCGGCTCTTCTCAGTAAAAGCAACCTTCCGAACCGAGCGTTAGAGTCAGACTATTCATAAGTGCTTGTGAAGGCCTATTTGAATAAAAAATATTTTCATTTTCATTTCATTCATTCATTCATTTAAGACACTTATCGCAAAAAAAAATGCTATTGTTACTCTCATCAGTCTCATCTCTAGGAATGAAATTGCTTACGCAATACCAATGTACATAATACTGGATAATAATGTAGATACCTCATCCTTTTATGTATCTATGTCTACATTGTCCCTGGATATTGTTCTTATTTCATTTATATTTCGTAAATTACATTTTTTAAAACATAACAAGCCTGTTACCCGCGTAACCCTATTTTACCCTCTTAGGGGAGGAATTTCCATAAATCCTTTCTTAGTGGATTGGATGCCTACACTGTATATGCACAGTATAAAGATTATTCTGTGGTATATGGTATCTATTTGTAAAATTTCAAGTCTCTAGGTCCAAGCGGTTTGAGCTGTGCGTTGATATATCACTCGGTCAGTCAGTTTACCATATTTTATTATTTAATGCATAAGTTTATTTTATAATTTTATTAGCTTAGGTAGTATTTTTATTTATAAATGTATCATAATCATTATTGTAAGCCTTCAATGTTCTTTATTATAATTTGTATGTTGTGCTCAGCTGTTATTGGAGTGCAATTTTAACCATAGCTTTTTGTTATAAAATTTTATGTAATTTGTTTCGATTAGTGTTCTGTAGCTGTGCCTTATTAAATAAATAAATAAATATGTACAGATTATTATTAGTACCTAGGTAATCACTACATATTATAAAACAAAGTCGTCCGCCGCGTCTGTCTGTCTGTCTTATCGCGATAAACTCAAAACTACTGAACGGATTTTCATATGGTTTTCACCAATGGACGGAGTGATTCATGAAAATGGTTTAAGTATATAATTCATTAAGGTTTTGTGTAAATTGGCTGAAATATGGCGATGATTGTTGAAGATGTCGGAAAAAATCAAGCCGTCTAGGAGCTTTCATCGAAAACGCTGCATAACCCGTTTGAGATATAAGAAAACAATGTATGGTGGTATTCTCTTTTATATGTAGGTCTACAAAAATGTTCGGGATGGCAATTATGTAGCTTACTATACCCATTCTAACTTCTAGAAAAAAATATCTCACATAATGTGGTATGTACCTATTTGCAAAAGTTATTTCGATGGATATTTACCTACACATTATAATAACCTTTACACCATACCATTTAAATGAATATCTTAGCCGCTGTCGTAAATTAAAAACTACGCGCGAGTAAATAAATTCAAGCGGTCTCGCATCAACGCGACACGACGACGGGTCTCGCTTGATACGCAACAGGCAAATACAAAAAATGAAGGCATATAATTATGCTCAACTACCCGTGCGATGCCGAGGCGGGTCGCTAGTAGATTATAAAAACCGGCCAAGTGCGAGTCGGACTCGCGCACCGAGGGTTCCGTACAAACTTCGTCCATCGTTCATCCATCACGGGGAATGCATAATTTTATTTATTTACTGTATTTGAGGTTGGTGCCAATTAAGCTAGACCTCTAAATTGTATGAGCGCCCATACAACTCAGAGGTCTTTATTAATTGGCGTAACTATGTATGTATGGGGACACTTTAATTTTCAACTTTTTTTTATTTTTTAGAATTTTTCCTTTATTTGTGCTGTAAAATTGCTAACCTTGCTTTTATTGGTTTTTTTCTATTCTTGTGTGAAAATCTTAATGCGGTTCACAGAATACATCTACTTACCAAGTTTCAACAGTATAGCTCTTATAGTTTCGGAAAAAAGTGGCTGTGACATACGGACGGACAGACAGACAGACATGACGAATCTATAAGGGTTCCGTTTTTTGCCATTCAAAGTCAAAGTCAAAGCCATTTATTCAGTTTAGGCCCTAGGAGGGCACTTATGAAGGTCGAATTTACTGAAGCTACCACTGATTCGGAAATCAGCCTTCACCTGAGAAGAACCGGCAAGAAACTCAGCAAGGTTACATTTTTTATATATATTTTTCTTTTTTTTTATAATCTGACTATTGGCTATATTTTTTTCAATAACAGCAAAATGTACAATACAATATACAATTAAATCAAAAAGAAAAATACCAATACAAAGTAAATAATAAAATGTAACGCAAACAAGTTCTTATTAAATAATAGCGAATACGCTAATGGCTAAAACTAAAAAAATAAAATAAAAAAACAATATGCGAAGTGCACCTGTGCAGAGTGAAACTATTTCCAAACATCACTATCTTCAATATAATCTTCATATATGAGCTACCTTGTAATAAGTCTTTTCCTTCAAAACTTTCTTTACGTAAAATTTGAATTTAAAATCGGTCATCTTGGTTACCGAGTTAGGTATTTTATTATAAAAACGAACGCAATTACCAAGGAATGACTTGCTAACTTTGGCTAGCCTAAAATATGGAACAACTAATTTCTCTCTTTGCCTTCTATTTATATTATGGACATCTACTTTTGTTTTAAACATTCCTATATTTCTACGTATGAACATTATATTTTCATAAATGTAAAGTGAAGGCAAAGTCATTATATTTATTTCTTTAAATAAATGCTTTAATGAGTCCCGAGGACCCATACTATAAATTGCACGAATTGCCCTTTTTTGTAGTATAAAAATAGTTTCAATATCGGCTGCTGCTCCCCATAATAAAATACCGTATGATAAAAGACTGTAAAAGTAAGCAAAATAGACTAGCTTAGCCGTCTCGACATTCGACAATTGTTTAATTTTTCTTACAGCAAATGCAGCAGAACTTAATTTACCTGCCAAAGAATCTATATGAGGACCCCATTGTAATTTATTATCTAATGTTAAACCTAAGAATACAGTTTTATTAACCATGTCCAAATTACTGCTATCTATTATTACTTGACTATCTACTTGTGCTACATTGGGTAGAGAGAATCTTAAACATTTAGTCTTCTTAGAGTTGAGTAACAAATTGTTTGCAGTAAACCATTTGGAGACTATTGACAAGGTATCATTTACTCTTATAAGTTCTTTGTGTTTTCTATCAACTTTAAAAATCAACGAAGTATCGTCAGCAAACAAGACTAAGGAACCCTAAAAATAGACAGTTACTAACTTTAGATGAGATTGGTGGGTTACCACCAGCTTCAACAAGTAGCACAGTCCAGTTGGCGACCTCAGTGAGCCTGTTGGCGACCACGCAGCCAGCTGAACCGGCACCAACCACGATGAAGTCGAAATGCTGGCCATCTGAAATATTTCAATACATGTTTATATTATTTAATAGGTACTAGCTGTCCCCCGCGGTTTCACCCGCGTTCCCAAAAGAAAAAGAGTCCATGTCCTTCTCCATACTATAGGTTAATCGCAATCCGTTCAGCGGTTTAGGCCTGAAAAGATAACAAACAAACTCACATTCGCATTTATAATATTAGTTAGGATTAAGATTATAAGTAGGATTAGGTATTTAATAGGGCAACCAATATGAAAATATAGTACAGGGTGAACCAAACCAATGCCCCCTGGAGGCGGCAATGTACCCTAAATCTTCTCAGTTGAAGGCGACTGCCGAATCGGTGGTAACTTCAGTAGTTTCGACGTTCATAAGTGCCCTCCTAGGGCCTAAACTGAATAAATGGCTTTGATTTTGACTTTAAATATTGAAGATAGCAAATTTTACTTCACAGAATTTTATTTTTAAAGTAAAAGAATAACTGCGTTCAAAGAATTTTTGAAAAATCACTTGCTTGTGCCGGGAATCGGACTTAATAAATGTTAAAAAAACATCCCGTATTTTTATGATACCGATCGAAAGGATCAATCATAATAACCAAATTCTTGTAAAAAACACAGAAATAAAAGAAAGACCATGAAACATCACATATATTATACTATATAACACGTACAATCTAAATGCTGCCGCAATTTATAGGTGGTTACCACACCACTGTATGCATTTGATAAATTAATGAACAATAAGCAATAATGAAAGTAATTATAGAGAATAATTAATTAAAAAGTCGTATTAATTATAATAAAATTATATTTATGCTATACTTTTTTATTTTTTCAACACAACAAAAATAAAATATCAAGTCAAGACCAACTTATGACTAAAAGTAATAAGCTTAAATAAAATAGTCTAAATTAAAAAAGTCGCTATCAGAAGGCAGCGTACCCAGAATGCTGGCGGCATTGCAATAATTATAATAATTATTATCATAAAGATAAATATATGTACATTATTTTATTGAGAGCAATTAGCAAATATAACCTACATAATATAAATGAAATAATTAATTAGATGTATAAAAAATCTAATAAACTTTTTATCAGCTCACTGATGTTTTTACCGCCAATTTTTTCATATTATCTATGAAAATCAAAATTCACAAAAGTCTGTAAACATAATTAAGTACCGTTTTGGTGTTGTTCGTTTGTTTTTATATTTCTACCTATCGCATTGCCACATGTACCACATGACTCTGCCGGAGGATCACTTCAGAACGGCTCCACAGATTTGGCCGATTTTTTTTGTTGTGTTCGTAATTGTCAGGACAAGATTTGTATGAAAAATCCACGGGAAATGTCAATGGGAAATTTTGATGGTGTTTTTGTATTATCTCAATAAATATATTATTGTGACGTTCAATTTGACACTTCTGGTGTCACATACTTTCATACCATCAAAAAAAGGTCCTTATTTTCAGTGGCGTAGCGTGCCTTGGCGGGGCCCCATATAAAAAAATGCTTGGGGGCTCTTATGAAGGGTAAAGATTTCTCACAAAAGAAAAAAAAATGTTTGCATAAAATTAAAAGAAATATTTATTCATTATAAATATCTTTGTCATTTTTTCCAAAAATTTTACAAACAATTCAAATTAAATAAACATATATATTCCCTTTTTTCGGCAAACTGATTTATTAAATTATTTATAAATAGCTGATGTACATCGATTATTGTGGGATTCCCCCGTCGAAGTAAATGACTTAAACGAACGAAATCCCGCAGCCCGCGATCACCGATGTAGGGTGTTGCCAACTTTTGTTGACTTTTGTCATTACGCACGTCGGGGGCCCCTGTGGCCCGGGGGCCCCATATAATTGATACGGCAGATACGGCAGTAGCTACGCCCCTGCTTATTTTGTTCATTATTAAACTGCACCCGTGCGAAACCGGGGCGGATCGCTAGTTTCATTTGTTGGCCACGACTGTTCTCTTTACTTATAGAACTTACCTAGCTTGCGTTCTGAACCCTACGCTATGGTTATAACGTCTAAGATAGGGTAACAAAAACTAACCATAAACACTGGCCTGTTGTGGATAATCCTGAACATCCAGCTGCAATGAGGTGAGCAGGGTGAACGCTATTTGCAGGAGCTTAACAATTGGAACAGTTGCTTGGGCTTGCACTATTGAGAAGGTGTCACGGGCTCCCATCCTGCCCGCCATTTTCTTTGGGAAATCTAAAAAAATATTCAAATGTCTTCGTATTTATATTTCGAATGGTTATTGCCGTCACATGCAATTTTTTTTTTTATACATTTTATAGTAGTTTCCGCCCCGCGTTATCACCCGCGGTCCCGTGGGATCTTATGTTTTAGGGGATAAAAAGTATTAAAAGTAGTAAAAGTTTTATTGGAATATATATGATTTTTTTAATGGAGTGCCTCACTCCGGTACAGTTTGTTTGTAGATCCGAGCTTCTCATAACGTGCGTACGGCTAAACTAAGAATGGATTTTCCAAAATTCAAGCCCTAAAAGAGTGATCGCGGTGAAACCAGGTGCGGATTTAGGCATAGGCCCGTGAGGCCCGGGTCAGGGCGGCAAATTTTGAGGGGTGCCAAATTTTTTAAATTAATCAGGCAAGTACTAAAATCTGAAATATCTAACAAAAAGATTTTAAAAAACTTTTTTTTAAATGCTAGCATATTATTTATTTACGATTTTTTTTTTTTTCATATTTTTCATTTTATACACACACATATATGTATATATATAGATTTATTATATGTATATATACTGTTACGAAAGAAAATGGGCGCAATATCGTCTCGGGCCTAGGGCGCCCTCAAACCTAAATCCTGCCCTGGGTGAAACTGCGGGACGGAAAGCTAGTAGACATCTATATAATATAAGTAGGTATATATATAAAAATGAATCGCCAAAATGTATGAAGGTTACGCGCATAACTTTCGACCAAATTTTGTCTTATTTTTTTCCTTACGAATTAATATATTTTACAATAAAAACAAGAACAAAAAATACACATCTTAATTTAAAACTATTTACAAAAAGAAAAGCTGATCTAAATCGCTGCCAGTTGGTAGTGTGCCCAGAACGCTAGCGGCATTGCCACGCTGTATGGCGATGCTAATCCTCTGGCCGAGGTATTCACCAGCCCTATGGTCACGAGAAGCGTCGATCAGTCGCTTAGAAATATCGAAATTCGAAACATTCGATGGGCTCCTGACCCCCACGGCCCCAGCGTCTCAACCCCAAACGGTTCAAAAATATAGCCCCCATCAAGGTTAATATATTTGCGCCGCTTGTGGTTTTCGGCACAGACAGCCGCGCCACCGGCCCTTTTGACAGTCTCTGGAAGGTGGGACGGTGCGAGAGTATCAACACAAGTTGCGTCCCATACTAAGGGACGCCCCAACTTCCAGGGCATCAAGGTCATTCCGTCGGGTCTCTTACCGTCATCCCGCATCAAGCCACTCGGTTCGCGAATAGCTGACACGTGAGCACTGGCAAGAGCCCGGCGGATGATGTCATTGAGGTCAGAATGGCGCGGAATTCTGCCTGCGCTTTTTACGCACGATAGCCCGTGGTGGCCAAGCTGATCGACAAAAGTGCCACACTGGCAGCGATGGGTGTCTTATTGTAAACTGTATTCTTGACAAGGTTTGTATGCAAGAAAATGTTTGACGGATAAATGATATGCCGGGAACGTGAAACCGCGGGGAACAGCTAGTATAATAATAATAATTAATAATACTGACGACTCAATTTGTTACTGGCAACTTATATTATAAATAAATACATAAAATATTGTTTTGTTGGTTGACCTATAAATTGTTTTTGTTCAAGTTTTTTCTCGGTTGAGGAACCAAAATTTTATCAAACTCCTAAATCAAAGACAAAATAACAACTTTAATTGTTAAAATATACAAATTAGGTAGCGCTTCATCGTAATCTACGGAACTATGGTACTAAAATTAACTTTAAAATGTATCTAGACTAACTTCCGCGCTGCGGTTTTAGCCGCGATCCCGAGGATCTTATTTAAATTCAATTAAAAAAAAACCGGCCAGGTGCGAGTCGGACTCGCGCACCGAGGGTTCCGTATAAATTTGTAGGTATGTTAATTTCGTAGTAGTAAAATATTCGTAATAATAAACATTATCACCTTTCAAGTTCATAGGTCAATGGGAAGTTAAAAAATTCTTCGGAACAAAATTGTGACAGACGACGGACATAGGACACGTGGATGTGTACAACCTTTTTTGCTTCCCAAAACACGTAACAAACGGTTCAAAGTCTAAGTTTAGTCTTTACTGTAAAATGTTCAGCGCACACGAACATAATATTGCAATAAATATTTTCTTTAACACAATAGCACAATTTTATTTATTTACCTTATTTTAAGTTAGTGCCAATTAAGCTAGACCTCTAAATTGTATGAGCGCCCCTACAACTCGGAGGACTATCTTAATTGGCGTCCTCTATGTATGTATGGGGACGCCTTTTAATTTTCAACTTTTTATTTTTTGTAATTTTTCCTTTATTTGTGCTGTAAGACCTTGCTTTTTGCCGCGCGTTCCTCGCTCTTTCAATTCTGACGGCATTACCAACACTCATTTTTAAGAGGCATACCTATCTATGACATAAACAAAGTTATTAAAAAAAATCGTTGATACAATTTTTAGCATAGGATCTACAAATTAATAATTTATAGTTTACAAAGGTAATTTTATCGGCAATAAACATTTATTTTTATTTTATAGTTAATACTAGCGACCCGCCCCGGCTTCGCACGGGTAGAAGAGCATAATATAATTATGCCTACATTATTTGCATCAGCTTGGTGGCTGCATCAAGCGAGACCCGTCGTCGTCGTGTCGCGTTGGTGCGAGATCGCTTGAATTTATTTTATGCGCGTAATTTTTAATTTACGATAGCTCCTAAGATATTCATTTAAGTTATATGGTGTAAAAGAGTAAAACAATGTAAATGAAATGCTTAAAGCCTCTAATTTATTTAAAATGATAAGTATTAATACCGTATTTGTGTAAATAGCTTTCCAATTACCGCTTTATAATTGGCCATTTTTTTTTATAGTATTCAAATGGATATTATAAACCTTCCTCTTGAATCACTCTATCTATTAAAAAAACCACTTCAAAATCCGTTGCGTAGTTTTAAAGATTTAAGCATACATAGGAACGGACAGACAGCGACAGCTACTTTGTTTTATACTATGTAGTGATAGTGATTTATAAAAAAAATATATAAATATTTTGGTATTTCTACGGTTGCTAACTCAAAATAGCGTGTTACGGTAAATATCCCATGTATAAAAAAACTACACGCAATATTTCATTCAAACAAATCGTTGAAACTTGAAAGTATTCTTCATGTTTTAACAACGTACAAACTTACCTTTAATTTTTCAGAATTTTCTACCCAATTGTTGAAAAGTTAAAGGGGGGCGCACTTTTTACGATTTTGCAAGCGCATATATCATTAACTATAGGAATTTAAAAAACTAACTACTTTTTTTAATCATTTAACACTTTTCAAGATCTATCTAAAGATAGCTCACACTCTTTTGTCCACTAGATTTTTTTCATCCCTTAGTACCTAACTAAAATTATATTGTGGAGTGCCACCCCATTTTTTTCATAATTTAATTAGATAGTACACCATTATATAGCGGTTCATAAAGAGCACCTACTTCCCAAATATATTATATTATTATTTGGCGCCAATATACTCTGAGTATGCCACGGACAGACGGACATGACGATATTATAATAGACGATATTATATTTTTGCCATTTGGCCACTTATTCATAAAAAAACACAAAAAAAAATAGTTAAATAATAAATAGGTACGAACCAGATATCTTCAAATAAAATATGAAACTGATTTATTTAAAAGTTTTGGAAAAATTACAACGCGTACCAACGAAACATTATGAGAACCCGGACCAACGACCGTATCGAATCATTAGGACGAACAACTACTTAGGTAGAGGTACCTACTGGCATTTAAAATTCTACAATTCAATTTATTCAATACTAGTTAGGGCCAACAAAAATTCTTTGACCATGAAAATGTCGCCCATACCTAGTCTATTTAAATTACGTAATGTGTAGGTAATATAGAAAGGTCAAACATATTCATAACTAGCGACCCGCCCCGACTTCGCTTAGGTGAACTTATTTGTTGCGTTGTTTTTTCAACATTATGATACCATGTAAGATAATAGTATGGCTTAATAAAAGACAATTAATACCATTTCGGCCAAAATAGCTTCACACAAAACTTATTATTTTTGATTTAATTTTGATAAACAAACATGGTTACTGTGGATCATGCTAATAATAATAATCAATATAATACACATAATATAGGCACCTACTTATGCTATTGTGGATCTTTTTGTAAAACCATTCAAAGGAATACAGCAAGCAACTTAGTAGTAGGTACTTATTCGCACAGCGCACGAAAATGCTTTTCGACGACTGATTTTCTGCCAACTTCATGAAATTTTATTTCTTTCTTTGATTTTGATAGAAAGAAATCTACTTGAAAATCGTATTAAAATCCCAGTAGTTTCTGAGATTACTCTATACGTACTAACAGACAGGACGACAGAAAATCGTGGTGATGATTTATTTATTTGATGACCAACAAACAAGACACACTAAAAAATATAGGAACAAATAGTATAAAACAGTTAAATTGTGCCCCAATTAAAGGTGACGAGCGACGGCGTGCAAATAATAAAAACCGGCCAATTGCGCAATGTAGGGTTCCGTAGTTGCCCATCACAATAATGTGAACTAAGAAGAGGGCTATTTGTTTTTTCATGTGTTTTTGTTGCTAGCTATGATAGCTTTCCTTCTAACTTCATATACTACTACCGTGATTTTTTTCACATATCCAAAAACAACACACACACTTGACTCTGACAAAATTTTTCACTTTAATGTTTAATATTTCACAAACGGAACCCTGAATCGAAAAATTGTTTCGACAAACCCACAATATTTTAAAAAAATCTATCCAACGATACTCCACGCCATGGGTTAGACGAGAAAAAAAATCCCCACTTAACGTGTAGAGGAGGTAGGTAGTAGGTACCCCTAAAAAAAGATTTTTCGAGATTTTATTTTAACATTTTGTCGGCGTGATTAATATATAAGTATATCCATGCCGAATTACAGCATTCTAGTACTAAGAGTCTCTGAGCAAAGCTGCGGACAAACAGACAAACAGACGGACATGGCGAAACTATAAGTAAGGGTTCCTTGTTAACTACGGAAACCTAAAAAGGATAGACAACAGAACCAAAAAATTAAATTAAAATTATAAAATTACTAGCTGTCCCCCGCGGATTCACTCGCGTTCCCGAGAAAAAAAAAGTAGCCCATGTTCTATAATATCTATGTAGCTATTTGCGTACCTCTCATCGCGATTGGTTCAGTGGTTTAGTCGTGAAATTATATATATAATATATTTTTTATTTAGGCATTTTTTAAATTTTTCTTTGATATTAATAGATACCTATACACCTATATACCTTCTTACAAGCAGCATTCGCACACATACATCAGTACATACAGGTTTTCGTTACGGTGTTTTTTTTAATCAAACTTTCTTGATTCGTACGCCGCGCTCAAACCCCGAAGCCCGCGATAAAAGCTATACAATAGCTTAAAAACAAACAAACTCACATAGATACGCATTTATAATATTCAATAAAAAAAAACAAGATTAAAAACAATTGTAAAAACGCACGACGGATTTTTGAGGCGGGGTTTTACAGGGTGAGGTTCTTAAAATTACAGAATACGAAACCGAAGGACTTAAAACCTAAATTCCCTTTTTGCATATAAGATCTACGTATATGAGTATTGATTGAGTCGCAGCTGGGAATCCAACGTTACACCTAGGTCGCGAATATTTTTAACCTAGTCAAGTGTACCAATTGCCTCTCAGAGTAATAAGATACAGCAATTTCACACAGATAGACAACATCGTCAAAAGTAGATTGGCACTTTAGTACCCTTTCATAATTAAATAATCTATTGGTTTTCTCTGGACAGTTTGTTTTGTATGAAAATTATGAATTGTTTAGTGTGACACGGTAATAAAGTGCTAATCTACTTTTGACGCTGATTCTACAACCTAAACCTTATTGGACATAGAAACTTAACATTGGGATATAGAGGTATGAAAACGCACAGTAAGAAAGTTTTTAAAAATTTTGTACCCGAAGGTGTTTAAAAAGAGGGTTGAAGTATAAAAAATACATATTTTTTTCCGACACCGCTCACGCAATGCAATCGAAACATTGAATGTAGACTCAAAAATAAAATAAGAATAAACATACCTACATGACGTGTATCAGAATTTTCCAAAATTTTCCAATCTGAAAGGTCAGGATCGGGTTTTCATAAAAAAAAATATGGGAAATGGTAATTTAAATTTTTGTATCAATTTAGTACGTCTGGTAGTAAACCTACCTTAGTGTATGTTTTCGTGGCTACCTGTGCACTGTTTTGATACCGATAACCGTGTTCTTACGATAAGCATACCATTGTTAGAAATAACAGCTTCCATGCAAACTACAAACAACTGCTAATATCTAATAATTATGCAGAGTAATTCAATCAAAAATGGCTACTTACATGGCTAAAACTACATGCGTATCTTTTATACAATACTCGCTGTCCCCCGCGGTTTCACCCGTGTTCCCAAGAAAAAAAAGTAGCCTATGTCCTTCTCCATACCATAGGCTATCTGCGTACAAAATATCATCGCGATCGGTTCAGCGGTTTAGGCGTGAAAAGGTAACAAAGAAACAAACAAACTTACATTCACATTATAATATTAGATAGGATTAGGACTAATAATAATAATAATGTATTTATTTCTCTGTTACAAAGGTAGATATCCAGCAAATAGACAATTACAACATTACAGTTTTCAGGATTATCTTTAGAATGATTTCTTTGCAGATGGGTTGAAAGTCTAGAAGAGCCGGTGATGTGTGAGTGTTGTGAATTGAAATCCTAAATGAGTTTGGAGTTTTTAAGGAAAACATCGCGAGGAAACCGTAGCGCGGTGGTAGGGTAGGTGTAGGTACCTACCTACATTAGTAGGTAATCGTCTGGCTAGCTACAGCCCTTAGGTATGTTGAAAATCTTTCGCCGAGACATTTCCAATCGCGATCGCATGTTTGTTCACGATTGGTGATTGGAGAGATGTCGGTGACGTATAGCGTTTCTATAATTCGTGAATGTTGGGGGTTGTCTCTCGTTTATTGTCTGGTGTGTTAGGTGGGCTGGTCACTGGATGGCTATATTCATTGTAGAGATCTGTGTTATGTCTAAAGTCAAAGCCATTTATTCAGTTTAGGCCCTAGAAGGGCACTTATGAGCGTCGAAGCAACTGAAGTTACCACCGATTCGGAAGTCGCCTTCAACTGAGAAGAACCGGCAAGAAACTCAGCAAGGTTACATTTTTTATATATTTTGTTATTTTTTGGACAATGTTGGTTTGTTTCCCATTAGATATACCAATGTTAATTTATAAAGAAATATAATAGGCATAAACACAAAAATGAAAAAAATATTAAAATAACAATAAGAAAAAATAATAACCTAAACTGAGCAAACGAACCGTAACCTGAAAATCAAATTTTATCTAAAAATTAGTATATCTAATACTATAAAGGCTTTCGTATAAGTATGAACAAGATGCACTTGTGCAGAGTGCTGCACTCTACTTCGGTATCCGCTTATATTTTTACGTATGAACATTATATTTTCATAAATGTAAAGTGTAGGTTTTTTTTTATACTACTAGGTGGCAAACAGGCTTACGGCCCACCTGATGGTAAGCGGTTACCGTAGCCTATAGACGTTCATAAAACCACCAGTAAAGAAAATACAATATTATATTTTCCCTCCCAGGGGTATCACTCACGCGTTGCCAACCTTGAGACATGAAGTTGTTAAGTCTCCTGTGCCTGTAATTTCACCCATAGTGGCTCCCATACCCTCCTAACCGAAACACAGTAATACAAGTGTATTAATATAAGTGTAAAGTCATAGAACGTTAATATCTTTAAATAACTCCTTTAACGTTTCACGAGGACTCATATTATAAATGGCACGGATTCCTTTTTTTTCTAATATAAATATAAACTTACCTATCTGCTGCAGCTCTCCACAGTTAAACGCCATAAGATAAATGACTATTAAATTATGCAAAATAAACTAATTTGGCCGCCTCGACATTCGTCAAACTGTCTAATTCTGCTGCGTTTGCAGTTAGAAAACATAGCATAACTTAATTTACCAGTCGGAGATTTTGCATGAGGACCCTATTGTAATTTATTATCAAATTTTACAGTTTTATCAACTAAATCCAAACTGCTGCCATCTAGTTATATCTGGCTGTCTACTTGCGCTACATTTGGAAGAGAGAATAACATTTGGTTTTCTTAGAATTAAGTAACAGATTATTAACAGCGAATCATTTGGAGACTAGTGACAAAGTATCATTTACTTTAATAAGTTCTTTGTCTTTTCTATCTACCTACTTAGAAAATTAATTAAGAAATATCGTCAGTAAACATGACGATATCTGAGAGACCAATTACAACACAGGGATAAACTAGAAACAGAAAAGGCCTAAGTATCGAATTCTGGTGTACCCCCATTTTGACTAAGGAGCCCTTGGATGTTGTACCACTAATTCCTACTTTTTGTTGGCGCAGTCAAAGGCCCTGGGCTGCGTACAGTAACTACGCCGTGTGATCGCTCGACGATTATCATAGCGTTCAGTAAAGAGTATATAATCACTACCCCCCCGTATTATTCTACTCTTTGATCACTACGTTTTAGTAGTGGTTATAATACTCTTTAATTTAGTTGGATAATCGTCGGGCGATCACACGGCGTAGTTACTGAACGCAGCTCTGGATAGAGATAGATCACAAAAAATCAGGGGAGTGCGGACACTGATCTATAAACAGAAGAAATAATCTTTACAGCCAGATTTAAAAATTGGCACTATTTTACTATACTTAACGGAAAATGTACCCTCCTGATCCATGCATTCATTAAGCAGAAACAAACAAACAAACATCCTCTCACCCCAAACGCATATATATATATATATACAGTCTCCGTTCCGTCGCGGGTAAAAATATCCGACAAAATAGATGCAATTACTGATATTATCGATTTTATAATCGTTACAGACAATCCCCAAGCCATATTGCATCTTAATATTAGCTGTGTAAAACGGAACGTTTTAACGCTTTGACTTTGACAGTTCAAAATATTGTTGCTATAATTTACAAATTACATTACCCTCAAAGCAATGGAATAAATGTTTTTATATTTTTTGTTTTCTTGAGAAGATTGTAAATAGTCTTGTACACTTGCGAAAAATGTATGGTTATAAATACGAATAAAATTAGTTCTATTAGATACATACATTTTCATTTTATTTTATTTATGGTGCTGCTTGTGGGGGCTGGTCTGCATCCATTTGTTTACGAAGTTACTCATAATTTTGATATATTTTTTCCTTACTGTCATATAACACACAAATATTGTCAGTGAGACTAGATAAATAATTTGATGTAATGAATCTGAGTTGGTTTTGAAAAGAGTAATTGCTGAGTTTCTTGCCGGCTCTTCTCGGTAAAACCAACCTTCCGAACCGTACGTTAGAGTCAGACTATTCATAAGTGCTTGTGAAGGCCTATCTGAATAAAAAACATTTTCATTTTCACTATCATAGCTTTTCCGAGCGGTTTCACCCGTATTCCCGGAATAAAATATAGCCTATGCTACTCGGTGAAGATGTAGCTTTCTAGCGGTGAAAGAATTTTTAAAATCGTTTTGAGTTAAATCGTAACAATCAAACAAACAAATCTTACCTATTTATAATATTATATTATTATAAGTTTAGATAGATAAACTTTATATCTATACTAATATTATAAAGAGGTAAAGTTTGTGAGGTTATAGGGGGTAATCTCAGGAACTACTGGTTCGAATTGAAAAAATCTTTTAGTGTCAGATAGCCCATTTATTGAGGAAGACTATATACCATACCAAATCATATCCTTCCTCATTATTAGCTAGCTCGTGCCTTGTACAATGGGACAATTTTTATTTTAAGCTGGTATCATTAAACGTGCTCGTCGCCTGTCGTCGCCATTCTCGCAGTAAGGTTTCCGATTATTGACAAAAAGACCGATTCAGAAAAAAATGTGGGCAAATGATCGATCTGTTTTCAATCGATTTTTTATATGATACTTGTTAGGTAGCAGGAAGTAAAGCGTTTTTGAAAAATAAAAACGTATTTTATCAAAAGATTTGTAGGAGAATAATTATAAACATTTTAACATAATAACAATATAACATATTTAAACCTCCCACAAAGGGTCCTTTTTAAAAGACTATTATTCTCAGATAATTGTTAAAAATTGAAAACCAACCATTATAAAATTGAATCGAGTTCGGAGCGGAGATCGACTATAACTCGAAAATCATTCGCTCGCTACCCGCTACACGTACGATACTACGAATTGTTGTTTTTATTTTTTTTTGTAAAAAAATATCCTTGAAAAGTATGGCGTAAAATTGTTGTTTTTGCAATTATCTCAGGATTTTCCACCGTTTTAGTTTATACGATAGTTGCAAATATTGTGGATTATCAAGATGTCTTCTAGTTCCGTGGAAGATATCCCAGAACAATGCAGGGTGAGATTATCTATTAGTGTTGTTTTGTCGCAGTTAACTGACCTTTGTTCGTGTAACTACTGAGTTAATTATTTGTAAACATTAATAGACTGGTTACATGTTTTAAACGATGAATTGCGTCATGTTTTATGAAATATAACAAAACAATGTTTACTGTTTATTTTTTACTTATGCGAAAAGACCATGCAATGACGCGGTAGTGCAAAAATGTCCAATATTTATATCTAATGAACAATCGAATCGGAAAATACAATTTCAAAATACTTGTTTCCCGAGGGATCTTATGTTTTCCCGGAATAAAAAAGTAGCCTGTGTTAATCCAGGGGGTCAGGGTATTATAATAATCTGTGCGTAAATAGACCTGATATATTACTTTCAATATAAATCATACTTAGTATTTATTTACAAGCAGGCTTGTATGTAATTTCTGTTCTTATTGAAATAATCATTGATTTAAATCAAAAACATAGGTAAATATCATGACATTTCCAACCATTTTTATAAGTAGTATCTGGTTTTCATAGCACTAACTCGAGATATTGTGGGATCAGATGCCTGTGTATGAATAAGGACATTTTCTTTTATGTCCGTGTGCTGATAAGCAGACAGGCGTTATTAGTTTATTTAAAAAAAATATAAAATGTAAATAAATATCAAAAAATAAAACAAGATTACTTTACCATCCCAAATCTGTATCTATAACTTAAAGTTAATTTTAATTTCAGGATCTGTTCACACAAGATGGAGTACTCCTCAAGGCATGCATCGGTCGTCAGCTCTCAGACCTCAACTCCATTGGGATGCTGTGTATTGTGCAGAATACTGATGGCACAAACAGCATTGAGTGGCGGCCGAATGATCTGATCACAATTGATTCTGATACTCAAGACCAGGAATGGGCTGTCGTCAATACTATAGGTTAGTTATGGCATGACAAATACTTATATACTTATTTTTATATTTATTCTTGGTTATGTTTAATTTGTCTTGAATATTATGTATCGAAAGTATATGATGAAGTAAGTTGTTAGTGTGGTAAAGACCGTCTTTTAGGAACCAGTTATTATAGTAAGGTGCTCCCATATTAGTGTTGAAAATCATTTCTCAACATTTAGCAAGGAATACTATTGTAAATTATTTGTCAATCCTCAACAAAACATTCTGTAACATTATGCTACAAAACAAAACTGTTTGCAACAGTTTTAAAATGTTTGAAACACTGTGTGGGAACACCAGTATATTATATTATTATACAATTAACCATAGATTTAACGGATAATTTTATTGTGACACAATATGGTTCATTATTCTTTGTCAAAAAGTGTTTCTTATAATGGTAGAGGTTAGTCAATATAACTTATTAAGGTAAATATAAATTAGGTTTTTTTTTAGTTTTGTAATTTTATCTTGGAACCACTTATTCAAATTCAAAAGTTTCTTTATAAATTGAACTCATTACAAGTATTTTTAATCGTCACTTCTTAGAAGTAGGTATAAAGTATAATTTACAAATTTTATATTATAACAATTGCATGCGGAGCGAACTATTCATTCAAATGCGTTCTGTCATCTATAAAATCAAAAACTTTATAGTACGCTTTCTTAGATAACTACTGTTTTACAATCTTCTTAAATCTATGTTCTTGGATTTCTTTGGGTACTTTGTTATAGAAACATATACATTGCCTTTTGAAAGAGTCTTTTACTTTGCTGAGCCAAGTTAAGGTACAGCAAGTTTGTGCATATTTCTAGTGTTCAAACTATGAGTGTCACTGTTTTTAGGAAAGTTATGTATGTATGTTTTTATGAACATAAATTAGATTTTCATATATGTACTGTGACGACACTGTCATTATATTAATGGATTTAAACTTATCTTTGAGAGAAACTCTAGGACTTTAGTTATATATTGCGCGAATAGCCCTCTTCTGCAGTATAAAAATTCTATTGATGTCTGCACCACTACCCCAAAGGAGGATGCCGTAAACGAATTTTCTTCACTGCAAAAGCTGCAGAACTAAGACTATTCACCAGATTACAAATATGTGGCCCCCATTGTAGCTAGGATGTATTCTAGGCTGTATTCCCCAGGGAACTAATGTTTTTCCAGGATAAAAATTATCTTCTATTTGACCGGGGTATACTAAGCTAGGAGTATACATAGTTTAAGTAAAGAAATCAATTTAACTCTTATTTTAAACAACCTATGTTTAGCTTTGTAGCAGTACACATATAAACGGTCCAATATTTTTGGCAAAATATCAAATTAAACATTTATTAATGTTTTCAGGTCAAACATTTCCATTACATATAATATAGTTTGCATCCAAAATAGCTTTTTTCAAATATAAACATCTCTGCTTATTTAACAATCACCACATTACCCACTCAAACACATAAACTGGTAAAACTGCTGTGTTCCATCTGATGTATTGAGTAAATGAAGGTATTTGACTGGCCGAAGTGGCGACTGGCTTAGTGTAGTTGCCACAGGTCGTCGTCTCGATTCCCACTCCGACAGATATTTTTTAGCCTAGAGATCCCTTACCCTTTTTCCGTATGTAGCACAAGTACCTTACAAGAGTATTTGCTGAGTACCTGTATGATTTTTTATGTCAGAAGGCTGATTAGTAGGCTGGCGGTCAACCTGATGATATGTGGCTACCATTACCTATGGATATTAGCAATACCAGGATGACTTATCAACTTAAGGGTGGTAGCCAGCCAGGCGGGTACTATAATGTTTACCAACGTGCAATTGTTTTTAAACATACAAAATTCGTCATCGACAGGTCGGCGCCAGCGCACCCTAAGTGGAAACCTAACATCAGACTACGCAACCGCCCGCGCACGTATAATAAAAATACCTCTCGGCGACTTAAAAACATTTCGCGTCACACGCAACAACCAACAGATGCAGTTCTCAACGAAATCTGGAATTTGGCAAACGTCCTTTTACTTCCAACATGGTAATGCTGAAATATTCGTCTCTCAACTGAAGAATTATATCAAAACTGCGAAGACGAGACACGATAGAAACACTTATGTGGTTGTAGAGCCTAACGTAGAGTCGCATGCGTTGAACAAGTCTTTTGCGGAGTTGGATATATTTACGGAGAATACAACTGATGTTGTGTGGGGTTTGGTGTCTAATTTTAAACAAAGGCCTTATGAGACTACGATGGAAGCGTTCTCGAAGCTCACTGATATAGGTAAGTGTAATTTTTTCTATGTCAGTAAGATGTTCAGCAGGTAAACGTTCCTGAAGGTAAGTGACCACCGACCTATGGACGACCTATAAACTTTATCTATACCAGGGTGATTTTTAATGAATTGCCGACCTTTACAAGTCTTTTTTTACTTTATACAGGCTTCTTTGACCACAATCTCACTATGGTAAGTGATGTGGCCGAAGGTGGTAAGCATACAAAGCCTAGAAGGAACTGACTCTCAAGTGCAGCTGCCGGAATACACCAATAGGTGTTTGGCGACGGATTTTCAACTTGACGGTGGTAGCCAGCCAGGCGGGTACTACAAAGTACCCTCCCACCGTGCTATGGTTTCCTCACGACGATTTCCTTCACCCAGAAGATAACTAACTCTCAAGTGGCACTGCCGGTACACAACATTATCTACTACCAACTAATTGTTTTCCATCACCGAAAGCTCAAACTCATTGTAGGATTCGAGCCCATTTCGTCACGGAATTTCAATTCAAAGACGTTTGTGTCGTAATTAATTGCAATAATTTCTAGTATACTACGGCAATGAAGGTATGAATGGAAAGAGAGATGTATCAGAAGAGGTCGCTGACTTATTGACAAAGAGCATGAGTGCGATGGAGGAGTCCACCACTGTGGCCAGGAATGATGAGTATGAAGTCATCAGTGTGAAGCCCACCTTGCCACCGAGACCGTGTATACCCAGGTGAGGTATAAATCACATTTTTTTTTTTTTTAATATACCTTGGACAGTGGATTGTATGTCTTATGATGAAAATCTAAAGTCCACTTAGCCTCGGTCACACGGTATTTAATGTATCGTATACTCTGTAAATTGGAGGCATTGCGATAGGTGTTGAAATAAATTAATAAGAGGTAAAGAATAGCACGTTTTCCAGAATCTTAAAATTCTTTCGCTGACTTCAAAACAGTATCTATATAATTACACAGTCAGATTACAGTTCCGCTACGTCGTTATTTCATAATTTTTAGTACAAACCCACGAAAGTCTGTTTAATTTTTGTTAAAATGTATTATTGTCAGAAACCATCGCGGGCGTGCGCAACACACCTCAACAAATATCGCAATCGGTTGAATGGTATAGGAGCGCATGCGTCACAAACAAACAAACAGACAGACAAACATAGAATTTCAGATATTTTAAGGTGTATTATGATGGGCAAAAACTAAAAACAGTCATAATATGTTGGTATAGATTACGTAGGAGGCGGTACATCATTGTGACAACTCCCCAAAAACATCATAATGTTTCTTAATTTTACACATAAACATATGTACACGATGACCAGTCCATAGAATTTTTGTTCTATGGTTAATATGTGTAATATTATTTCAGAGGCACACCCTTATCAACAGATAAATGGGACGGTCTACAGGACACTGTAGGTAGAGTTACGGAAATTGATGGAGTCAGACAACTTATATTTAGAGGAGTAAGTTACTTTCATGTTTAAAATGTACTTTTGAATATCAAGAATTTGAGATTTGTCAGTGGTGGATCCAGTTGCTTTGGGGGTGGGGGATTGAGCCCTTAGAGGCCAGTAGAGGCTTATCATATCGGCTTGTTTTAAGAAGCCGAAATTCCGTTCAGATTGCGATATGTCAGTCGGACAGTGGCGTTTCAACTTATAATTTTGTACGAGGAGCCCATGAGCATGAATAAATGTATTTAAAACTTTTATAAAGGGTTTGATAGTTTAGTCAAATAGTAAACCTTGTCGAGTTTCTTGCTGGTTCTTCTCAGTTGAAGGCTGACTTCCGAACCGTGCTAACAGTAAAATCGTCCTTCATTAAATCCGATCTAATTTCGATTTTTCAAAATTAAACCCCTAAATGGTAAAGTTATCACGGGTGAAGCCGCAGGGCTTCATATTCATATTATTCGACCTTGCAGGGCGTAGCTAACTCAATAAGATACTCCGTATGGAAATACCTACTCAATTATCATTCCTGGACTATGACGCAATCTGAAATTAAAATACACCAGAGGAAAAAGACCGAGGAATACTTCTCAATGAAACTCCAGTGGAGGTCTATGACTGATGGTCAAGAGTCAAGGTTCTCAGAGTATCGGGACAGGAAGAGTTTAGTAGAAAAAGATGTAAACAGGTAAATTATTTTGTAAAGCCTGACCAGAAAAATAAAACACCTCGCCATATTGCGGAATTTCACGGAACTAAAAAGTGTACTGATTTTACTATGAGCTGTCAATATATTTTCAAGTGGCGCCTCACGCATGCTTTTAATTGTATCATTTGTTTTTAATTGTGGCCAAAAATGAGTAAAGATGAACATGGGGCCTAAATATCTTCAAAGACAAGTGTCTCTGGACTGTCTATTTAAGGTACACCCATTTTTCACTCAATATAGTACATAAACGAAACAATAAAGAATAAGGTGTAAATATGCCGTAGAATTTTATAGATTTGAGATTTTTGATTAAATTAATTGTACTTTTTATTAATATCTATAAACTTTTACATTATGTCTAAATTCTAGACACTAAAATGACAGGTGGAAAAAAGACAGACGTATGTGTGAAAGCAAGATAAAACAGCTGTGCATCTCGTTTACACACACAACTATCCTTTTCTACATGTGCCATTTTTGTTATAGATAGAATAAGGGACATAAATTATTATTCCTTTTTGTAAAACCATGAAATACTTAATATTGTCAGTAAGACTAGATAAATAATTTTATGTAAATTCTGAGTTGGTTTTGAAAAGAGTAATTGCTGAGTTTCTTGCCGGCTCTTCTCAGTAAAAGCAACCTTCCGAACCGTGCGTTAGATTCAGACTATTCATAAGTGCTTGTGAAGGCCTATTTGAATAAAAAACATATTCATTTCATTATTAGAAAACGATGTTTCTGTAAAAATTAAAAGATTCTTCTTAATTCTAGGACAGACAGAACACATCCATTCTACGCTGGTGACAACAACCCTAATCTGGTGGTGCTCCAAGATATACTAATGACATATGTTATGTATAACTTTGACTTGGGATATGTGCAGGGAATGAGCGATATTTTAGCACCACTTTTATTGCTATTGGGCAACGAAGTGGATAGCTTTTGGTGCTTTGTCGGGTTTATGGACAAAATTGTGAGTTGATTTATGTAAAGTTTTTTTTTTTCTAATATATATGCCTGTGTTTGACCACAATCATCACTTTGGTAAGTGATGATGTGGCCCAAGGTGGCATACAAACCCTAGAAGGCTCAGTAGTTTTAAAGATAAGTGATAATAGTATACAGGATGATTATTTAGTCGTTAGCAATACTTGAACGTGTGGAAGTATTCATCAATATGAACAACTTTTACTATGGGACCAACTGTGAAATCACGAACAAAATATCAGCTATTCAATACATAAGTTTAACACCTATTTGACCAAAATGTATGAAACAACTGTTTTATTTTACGCGATATCAGAGTTGGTCCCATAGTGAAAGTTGTTCATATTGACGAGTACTACCACCCCTGCAAGTATTGCCAACAACAAGAAAATCATTCTGTATAGGTCTGTGTTTGACCACAATCTCACCATGGTAAGTGATGATGCGACCGAAGGTGATAAGCATATAAACCCTAGAAGGCTCAGTAGTTTTGGAGATAGTTAGTTTTGATAATACACATGTATGAAACGCTGCTAATAGGGAAGATGCCTGTATATTCATAAAATAAAAACAAAATTAAAAAAATTGAAAAAACCCACGACGGCTGTAAAAATTGTAATCGAAAAAAAAAAAAAAGGATTAAATAAAATTTTCAGCAGACCCCCGACAGCAATTATCAAATATAGAGGTACTACTGCACATTTTCACCTACATATTAACATAATGATAAATTTAAGACAATCCGTCGGGTGCTGCCATTACCATATCTGTTCCCGGTTTCAATTAATATATAGCAGTATAGAAAAGTTATTATGTGTCATTTATTTTCATACCCAACGCAATTTCAATTAGTCACAAACTCATAAAATAGCAAAATTTTAGTTCATTTTGGGGCAGGGATTTTGCTCCCCATAATTAGAATTTGTTTATTTATGCTGTTCAACCATGATTATTGGTCCATCAAACTCTATACATATAATATGTATAAAATTTCAAAAAATTTCGTCCATTAGATATGGATATGAGAAAATAAGCTGTGACAGATGGACATGAGAGTGACCCTATTAGGGTCTTTACATCGGATGTACGGAACCCTAAAAACACTTGTCTTTACAGGCTTCTAACTTCGACATGGACCAAGCCGGCATGAAGCACCAACTATCACAACTACAACAACTGCTGATGTTTGCTAGCCCCGAACTGGCTCAGCATTTGGCACAGAAAGACTCCGGCAACATGTATTTCTGCTTCAGATGGTTACTAGTTTGGTTTAAAAGGGAGTTCTCGCATAGGGATATCATGAGGTGGGTACTACCTTGTATGTAACTTTTTTTTATCGAGGAAGGCTATAAGCTACTTTGTATCAAAACATAAAATCCCTCGAGAACGCGGGTGAAGCCCCGGGGCGGAAGCTAGTTAAGTATAAACTTCTTGGCTTTGTATGCTTACTACCTTCGGCCACATTATCACTTACCTTGGTGTTTTTTTTTATTTCAGGCTATGGGAAGTACTGTGGACGGGGCTACCGTGTGCCAATTTCCACTTAGTAATCGCTGTGGCCATACTAGATGCAGAGAAAGATGTGTTTATCAGTAGAGACTACGGATTTACTGAAATATTGAAAGTAAGTAGCGCATTGTTAGTTTTGAGGGTACATAACTGCCCCTTCATTCATGGTCATGGTCACTTTGGGGCTTTTGCTTGCGGCGGCGTCGTGTGGCGGGTCACTTCCCTACAATATGTGCGAAGAGGGCGGTGACTGCCACATGGGTCATACTTGTGAACAGGTGCTTTTGGGGGCTGGTCTGTGCGAGTTTATAATCCATTTATTTGCTAAGTTACTCATAATATTGATAATTAAAAAGCAACCTTCCAAACCGTGCTTTAGAGTCGAAGTCGTAGTGCTTGTGAAGGCCTATTTGAATAAAAAAATATTTTCATTTATTTCTTAGCCTATGTTTGAAGGCGATGGTGCTCAGAGATAGTGACATCGGATGCCAAATGTTCTGGGTGCGAATCTAATACAATGCTTGAGTTTTGGTGAAGGAATACAACGTGAGGAAACCATAGCACGGTGGTAGAGTGGGTACTTTGTAGTAACCGCTTGGCTACCTACCATTCTCGGTCTAAAATCTGTCGACTGGTGTATTCCGGCATTTGCACTTGAGAGCCAGTTGCCTTCTAGACTATAGAAAGTTCGGCAACGCTTTGACAATCCCATTGGTATTGCTAATATGCCTATGGACATCTTCTTTCGTCTATACGATGGCAGGTGGATCGTCTGCATGCTTGTCAGCTTTCTGTCACAGAAAAAAGTAAATCGAATATTAATTTTAAGTGAACAATTTAATATATGCCTTACTAGATTCCGCCTCGCGGTTTCACCCGCGTTCCCCAGGGATCTTATGTTTTCCCGGGATAAAAAGTAGCCTATGTTCTTCTCCGTGCCATAGGCTATCTGCATACCAAATTTCGTCGCGATCGGTTCAGCGGTTTAAGCGTGAAAAGGTAACAAACAAACTCACTTTCGCATTTATAATATTAGTTAGGATTAGGATTCTAAAGCCTTAAAATTCCGTTTTCGCTCACACTGTTAAAATGGCCATCACACTTATCTTGCAAACAGAACTGAAATAGAGTATAAGTCTATGGAATAAGGCATATAATCCACTGAATATTTAACGCGATCGAACTTGCAATGAAATTGTAGCGACATCTATCAACACTTCCGCTATCCGTGGATAGATGGCGCAACAAGTTTCTACATCGCGCTAACAAAGTTCGTCGAGTACTTGGCATATATACTAGATTCCACTAGATTGGACCGCGGTCCCCAGGTACTATGACCTACTACCTAGCCTGGCGGAAGATCTTTTCTTTTCAATGGAGGAGTCTACCACCTTGCTCCTCCATAAAAATATTAATAAATAAACTTTTACGTTATATTTTTTTTGTACTATAATTTTCCCCCATCTTTTGTTTCCAGCATGTAAACGACTTGTCAATGTGCCTTGACGTGGACAAAATATTGAGTACAGCCGAGGGAATATATCATCAAATAATTTCAGCGCCACATCTCAACGACCAGATACGGATAATTCTCGGTCTACCCACATTGAATACGTCAGTTTCAACGCATTCCGACAGCGACACTGAGCCGACGACCTCGACTAAACTACAAGTGAATGGTACGAATGTAAACCATAAGGATGCGGAGAGTCGGGCCGTCTTCGGCCCGGATATGGAAGAAGTTATGTATCAAATAGGATTAGATATGAATTTCTGAGGCACGCGGTGGTTGATTATTTTGTGTAGATTTTTAGAGGCCTTATGTAGATGTAGTTTAGGAGCATTTTGGCTTGACTGTACGTTTTATAACAACATACATTTCATTGGTAAGATACTAACTTTTGTAGCACAATAATTCTATTACGAATATTATCAGTTTAATTTCATTTATACTTCAGTAATTGTATGAAAATTAGATCGCTAGAATTAATTAATAAAACGGTTTTTTTTCTTATCCATAGTAAATTAGTTATTAAATTAGTTATTAAATTAAATTAAACTATGAATGAACAGTACAAAATTTTCAATTAAAAAAAATATCTTAATTTACATAAATACTATCATATTACAATATACTGGGTGATTTTGTTATCACTGGCAATACTTGCAGGGGTGGAAGTACTCATCAAAATGAACAACTTTTATAATGGGACTAACTGTGAAATCATGAAAAAATTATCAGCTGTTCCATACAAAAGTTCAATACCTACTCGACCAAAATGCATGAAGCAACCGTATTATTTTACGCGATATCAGAGTTAGCCCTATACTAAAAGTTGTTCACATTGATGAGTACTTCCACCCCTGCAAGTATTGCCAGTGATAACAAAATCACCCTGTAGAGTATTAATATTGAAATAATACTCTTATAATAATAATAATTATGCATGAAATTATCATTTATTAATAACTATGTTCCCCGCGGTTACGATGTTTTAAATGTAATACTGCTATTTGGAACGGAGACAAATACAACAAATAAAGATCATAAAAATCGGTCCAGCCGTTCTCTAGTTATAAATGGTGTAACTAACACGACTTTGTTTTATATTTATAGATTATTTTAGTAGTCATTCTTAAATAACTTTTAAAAGTAACTTTTTGATTTTCCTCCGCTTGGATTTCTTTTGTCCTCTAAACCACTGCATGATAAAAGTGAGATAGCAATATTTGTAACTAAACATACATATGCATAAATAATCAATGTCACGTTTGTTTTGAGTCTACATGTAAATATTATCTCTCTTGTTTGTATGGTGGAGTGAAAAATAAAGTTGCTCTGACCAAGTCGTTCCCATAGAGAAAGTTGTTCAAAATGATGTCCCCAACAATCCCTTTTCGGGATAACATACCATTTGAAAATCATTCTGTATATATTACATACTCAATATATGATTATCTCTTAAAATCCTTTACTAAACTTGTCTGTCCGTAAAGAATTAACTGTTTAGATGGTAAAATCATGACCAGAACTCGAATAATGATAATCTTCGCCAAACTTTCACATTTTATATATGTACCTACCACCCAAATGAAACCGGGTTGGGTAGCTAGTCAAACATTATTGATAATAGCTATTTTTCTTTTATTGCAGGATACACTCGAATATAATGGGTTCCAAATATCAATTGTTACTAAAACAATTTGGGTATTACTTGCCTAGTGATGAAAATTGTACATAGGGTGGTCAGGCTGTATGAAGAGTGATATTTTTTATATTTTTATAATAAGTACACGCTATACATATTCTGTGGGTTTTGTTACGTATTTGGAATTGGTTATTTGAAATATCGAATAAGCATTTATTTTGGAAAAAGATAATTTTTGAAAGGAAAAAAAACTTTTGGATATATTTCTAGCTACCCCACCGACTGTTAAAATTTGCTATGTTTATAATAAACAATTTATTCGTGGATGCGAGTGGCCATCACTCCAAAATAAATGCCAATTTCAAATACGAATAAATCCCATAATTTTTGTAAACTCACTTTTTTCAAGTCAATTATCAATGTTTATTCACTTATGTTATACGTATTTTTAAACGTTAACAATCATTTTTATGTCGGGTTTGTTATTTATTAATTTGCCAACAAATTACAGTGTAAGAAAGGTTCAATGAATGAATGTAGCCAAAACTGGAACTAACCATAATACCTGGAGTTACATGTTGAATATAGCGTGATTTGTTTGAATTCATAAACAAACCAAATGAAGCCGAAGGTGGTATGCTAACGAATGAACGTCTTTAGGTATGCTGCCATGTGATAATTCGGACAAGTTATGATTATGATGAAGAATTCTATTCCATAAAATTATACAAGATGATTTTTTTGTCGTTGGCAATACTTGCAGGGGTGGAAGTACTCATCAATATGAAGAAACTTTTACTATGGAACCAACTCAGATATCGCGTAAAATAAAATAGTCGAGTAGGTATTGAACTTTTGTATGGAACGGCTGATATTTTTTTCGTGATTTCACAGTTAGTCCCATTGTTAAAGGTGTTCATATTGATGAGTACTTCCACCCCTGCTAGTATTGCCAACAACAACAAAAAACACCCAGTATATTCTATGAGACAATGGAGAACCTCACTATGCACTGTAAATAAATAAGTGCCTGAAATTGTTATCTCGTTATATTTTGTCTATTAAAATAATTAATTAGTTGACAAATATCGCTTTATTGGTTGTTATTATTAATGGCAATATTTTAGCAATTGTAATTTCATTTTCATTAAATATTCTGTACCTGTAATATGTAGTATTTAATTCTTCTTGTTTGTCCTTGCCTTATCCCGTTACTCGGGGTCGGCTTTCCTGATCATTCGGCGCCATCTATTTCTCTGGTAGGCATCTTGGTCTGATAGGCCTAACCCTTTCATATCCATATTTTCTATGGACATTCGTCAGCCATGTGATTTGGGGTCTTCCTCTCCCTCTCTTTGTATATTTAATCAATAATATGTAGTATTTAATTGTGCCTTTTTTTTTATACCACTAAGGCGGCAAACAAGCATACGGCCCGCCCGATGGTAAGCGGTTACCGTAGCGTCACTTTCACCGTCACTTTCTTGAAGAACCCCATGCTGTACTCCCTTGGGAAAACCACGTTTTAAACACGCGTTTAAAAGATTTAAAACTTTAGTGCTACCCCCAACAGCATCGCGAAGGTTTTTCAAGAGCATTGTAAATTGATCACTATTCTATTGGACTGATGGTTATGGATGACAGTTGTTTGCATGCTACATCAAAATATAGCAGTTGTATGTTTTTGTAACTCCAGTAGCTTCGACCTCCTTAATTATTAGCAAATATTACATGTTATTTATTATATAAATTACTAGTGGCTATGAAACATAATTTTGTGATTTGTGCCTATGACGAATGGTAATGGATCTATGTAGGCATGTATTTCTTTGCATTCAAACTATGTCATATTACTGTAACTGACACATAAATACACTGACTTACAACTATAACATTTTTTTTTAAATTAGGGGTGTAAACTAAACAACTCTTTTTTTTTTCAAATTATAACTGGATTTTATTATGATAAACATAATGAAACTCAATAAGTAATAAAAAATGAGATCAATTCAATTAAAATTTTGCACTTGTGAATACATAAAAAAATTCTATTACAAATTCAGTACATTTACAACCATCTGTGAATGAGATTTAAAATGTACATTCAAGCCATACCGTGTTTGATATGACTTGTCACACAAATTGCAGTGGAAGTTCTTCACCCCTGTATGTGTTAATGAATGTCTTTGGAGTTCAGATTTAGAAAAGAACCGTTTTCCACAACTATCACAACCATACTTCTTTTCCTTCAGATGATTTTTACGTATATGAGAACTCCTTGAACTTGATGATATAAATGTGGCATTACAAACTTCACATTTATGGTTTCTTGTTCGTTTATGGTTCCATAGTATATGTGAATGGAGACTGCCAGGTACTTTAAACTTCTTTGGGCAAAATTTACAACTGTAAGGCCGATTGTTGCTATGTGTTAACATGTGAATTCTAATATAGCCTGGGGGATAAGACTTCCCACATTGGTCACATTGACGTAACAATCTTTCAGACTTATTCTTAGCTTTACCATTATTAGGCTGACAAGAGTGCGAACTCTGTTCTTCTTCACTATAGAAACCATCCCAGCAGTTTTCACAGAAAAAAGGTTTCAAATGCAACTTTGTATGTAGTAATAGAGACCGGAAATCTTCAAATTTTTCATTACAATATTCACAATCCCTTCCTACTTCTGACTTAATAGGGTGGTTATTCATACAGTGCTCTTTTAATGATTTAATTGAGTGGAATTCTGCTTTGCACTCAACACAGAAAAATAATTTCATTTCATTCACTATACAATCTTCAGACTTAATTTTTTTTTGTTTATAATTCTTGGTTCTGTTTTGTGTTTGGTGTTCTTGCTCAAAGTTGCAGTCATAGTTATCACTAGTTGAGTCTAGATAGTTAGAGTTGTCCAAAAGTGTTTTAGCACTAGATTCTATTAAGATTTTGAATGAGTATGTTACAGTGAGCTGGTGTACACAATTGATGCAAATGTTCTCTGGATTATTAGGATCTTCTGTTACCTGGGAATAAGAAACATGAATGAAAAGTCTGTTTTTTATTATTGAATATTGCTTATTAAAAAAGGCATTGTATAAGACGGATGAATTTACCTTATAATTGTAGAAATTCTGCAGGATATCGGATAAACGTACATCGTCTCCAGATATTGATATACAAGAGTGAATGTTACGCATTTCTCTCTCGCTTCCTAAGCATGTGCGACAGGAGTTTTTGTAATTCATTGCTGATATTTGATTTTATAAATTAGGGTCCAATTTCACACTTTCTCACATAAAAACCACTTACGAGTCGTAAGTTACGTAGTGTATTATCTATGGTTACGACGACTTCAAATCATTTTAGTAGATACCTACTAACTTTTAAAATCTGCTCTAAATCAATCTGACTGAATCAATCAACAAACAGTCACCGTCAGTCACGACGTCACTTCACAGCAGGGATGTGAAAAACAAATTGATTTTAAATAATCGATTCTTTAATAAAATTAATTGATTATATAATTCAAACAATTTTTAAATCGATTTTTAAATCGAATGAAAAGTTCACTAAAATAAACAATTCGATCAAAAGACGGCGCCATCTATACTATGTATCATTATGTATGTAAAATTGTTTCGCATCTTTTTAATGGTTTTCTTTTAGCGATATTTTACACTGGATCTAGTGACAAGATTGTTTTTGAGGTGGCAACCCTGCGAGGATGTAACATTGAGTGAAAAAACCGATTACTTAAAAATCGATTAGTCTTCTAAAATAATTTTTCACAAATCTATTTATATTGCAGAGAAAACCGATTATTAATTAATCGTTTTTTTTCACTCAATGTCACATCCCTACACTTCAGTCAGTGCAGTGTTGCCACTCTCTGATTTTGATCTTCCTCGGACTCCTCGTGAAATTTCCCTAAATTAGGCACTCAACTGAACATTTATTTTATTTCGGTTGGCTCGCGAATGGGGCGCGCGTCCCAAAACTACCTACGAAAAATGGAATTCCAGGAATCGCGAGTCAACTAATAAAACACAAATTCAGGTAAATTATTATGTACTTCACTAACTACTGACCTTTACCTTATTCCTATATATTCTTGGGATGCATCCATTGTTAGGGTTTGTGATTCCAACTCTTTATGTTTAATAATTTCATAGTTGCATTCTTATCAAAATCTTGACACTAGTGTCTGAGACCGATTTACTGCATCGATCGGATGAAACAGCAGTCAAACAAACAAGTATAAACCAGTTTATCTCACACATAACGGCCACACACACAAACAAAGTAGCATTAATATTCGATTTATCTCCCTTCCGCGTACAGAAACCTATGAGCGTGAAAAAAAAATGTTTGTTGCTAGCGATAGAGTACGGTAAATCGGTAAGGCAAGTTACGATCGGATACCCGCAGCTATACATTCAATTCTTTTACGAATCGAAAAACAAAACATTTCCAAAAAAAAAGTCCCCTAAATCTAGGGGAAAATACCCTAAGGATAATAGGGTTCATAGTGGTTTACGTTTCATAGACTAATTATATTATAATACGTGTAGCGGTTTAAAAAATAGATGACCAATTTTCAGACCTACCCGATATGCTCATAAAATTTCATAAAAATCGGTCTAGCCGTTTCGGAGGAGTTTGGTAAAATTAAGTGTCCCGCGCGGGACAAAGAAAGCCAAACTAGTAAAACATCGCCTAACGAAAGACAGTACAAATTGGGAAAATGATTATGTGTACAAAGCTTATTGTAGACTGTGTAAAACAATGTTTAGTATTTCTCATGGTGGACTAAATCATGTACCTAATTCAAAAACAAGTAGAAAAAAAAAGTAGGTACTCACTCGAAACCCATTTTTGTTAAAATTTCCATGGCTATATATATCATATATATATGTTTCATCATTTTAACTTAAATTTAAACATTAAAATTCAAATAAAAGGATAGGTAAGAAGTTAAAAAACTTCTAACTATTTACGTTTTTTTATAATGTTGACCTTTGACCCGTTTTTAGGGTTCCGTAGCCAAATGGCAAAAATCGGAACCCTTATAGATTCGTCATGTCTGTCTGTCTGTCCGTCCATATGTCACAGTCACTTTTTTCCGAAACTATAAGAGCTATACTGTCCAAACTTGGTAAGTAGATGTATTCTGTGAACCGCATCAAGACTTTTACACAAAAATAGAAAAAAAACAATAAATTTTGGGGGTTCCCCATACTTAGAACTGAAACCCAAATTTTTTTTTTCGTCGAACCCATAAGTGTTGGGTATCTATGGATAGGTCTTCAAAAATGATATTGAAGTTTATAACATCATTTTTTTCTAAACTGAATAGTTTGCGCGAGAGACACTTCCAAAGTGGTAAAATGTTGGTCCCCCCCCTGTAATTTCTAAAATAAGAGAATGATAAAACTAAAAAAAATATATAATGTACATTACCATGCAAACTTCCACCGAAAATTGGTTTGAACAAGATCTAGTAAGTAGTTTTTTTTAATACGTCATAAATCGTAAACCGCAATTTACCTTTCATTCAATCAACTCAAATATAAAAAAATGGCAAAAAGCAAGGTCTTACAGCACAAATAAAGGAAACATTCTAAAAAATAAAAAAAGCTGAAAATTAAAGGGTGTCCCCATACATACATAGCTACGCCAATTAATAAAGACCTCTGATTTGTATGGGCGCTCATACAATTCAGAGGTCTAGATCTTAATTGGCACTAACTTCAGATAAGGTAAATAAATAAAATTGTGCATTTCCCGTGATGGAAACGATGGACGAAGTTTGTACGGAACCCTCGGCGCGCGAGTCCGACTCGCACTCGGCCGGTTTTTTTTATTTACTTAAAAGGTTTCAAAATTCCACTTTGCTCGAAAAAAAATCTGGCAACGCTGAACCTAACCAACTCTAAACATTGCATTCAAAATGAATTAATCCTGAATGGCGATGACGGAGGCAATGATAAAATAGATATTTTGAGATGACGGCATCGGAATAAGATTCATAAAAATATATTGGAAGAAAATTTTGGAGGGTTTGGCAGCACTGGCTGGTGTTGCAGTACTCGTAGACTAATTTACTCGCAGCTACCAAAAACATGCCAATTTGGTGGAAAATTTGAGGCCCTAAAATAGCTCAGTAAATATTCCGCATATTTTTTAATTTAACTATGCTTTCAAGTTCCAAACGTTAAAATGATTTATTATATTCTTATGTGTTTTTTTGGGGCTTTTAATTACTTAAACTACTAAGAGTTTATTTTACTTTTTTTGTTATTTTGTCTTGTTCTTAGGAGTATTTTTTTTGACGAGTTAAAATAATGGGATCTGGCAAGGCAACACTGCGAGAGAAATAGATAGATAGGATAGGTACATACATATATATCTACTACTACCTATACAAAAAAATGTTTTTCCAACCACCCGAAGAAGAATCACAAAATTCACAAAACTTAATCAAACCACCATCGAAAAACTTGCGTCGGAAACGTAAAAAAAATATCTCTAAACAAAATAAACAAGCCAAAAAGAAAGAAGCGTCGCATAGGAAGCAGTTTCGATTAGCAACAACAATGTCTCATTGGGCTGAGAGTTACACATCAGCTGCGATATGGCAAATAAAACACCAGGTAGCATATTGGAAATCTCGTGCTAAGGCTTTAGAGTACGAAAATAAGGTATTACACGGCATAATAAAGGATAATTACATGAATCCCATTCATTCTAATTTTTCTCTGGTGTGTAACTCAAGTACAACAGAAATGAAAACGGAGAATGATGAAGAAAGTGACCAAGAAGAACATGAGGAAGAAGAACCGGAAGAAAACGATAATTTTGAAGAACATGAAGAGGAAGAACTGGAAGAAAATGATAATTTTGAAGTGAGTGAAGAATTCATACAGTTTCTGACAGAAAATGCCAAGTATAAGGAGGATGCCAGAAAAGAACGGGAAAGGATAAAAGCTGAAGAATCAAAAGATGCTGAGGTTGAAGAATTGGAAGCCGGGCCTTCAGAATCTCATGAAAATCGTCAAGAAATATTAAAAGAGCTTTACGGAGACAAGTGGCAGAAAATATGTGCATTAGAAACATCCATTCATTCAGAGTTTATTAACAACTGTGATTGTGACAAACCTTTGTATTGGCCTAATATACCATTTAACTTTACATTCAGATAGTATTTGGTTTTAATTTATATTATTGCCAATAAAATGAACAATCTATTCAAATAGAATTAATATTGATATATTAATAAATATTTTGTATGTAAATGGAATAATAATAAATAAAATTTTACCTAAAATCAATTACAATTTTGAGATCAACTAAACTCATACTGTTAACAAATGATTTTTCAAAGTATGTAACTGTCAAGGCATTGTATTTCTGCGGGAGTTAATTTAAATGCATGAAGAATCCGGGCTAATCCTGAACATCTAGTAACTCTAGGGTCTATTATCATCTTGAAAGTACCAATTCAAACTCCTGTTGATGTAACACTGATTCACTTGTTTATATTTTTATATATTGTGACTGTTGGTCTGCAACTCACCAAGATAAGTGATGATGTGGCCGAACCTAACTATAATATAATTATATATTTGTATGCATATGTAAGTCTGTTTTATCTAATATCTAAAAATACCAAGTACAATTTAAGGTCTCTCAAATGCATCAATAGATGGCGTGACGTAATTTTTGCCACAATATTAGAATATTGTAGTTGTTATATATTCTCAAAAGATAGCGCTAGTTGCCAATTCAAATATTCTTATCCTATTTTTTTTTCAAGATCAAGAAATCGTTTTCTATATAAATGTAGATATAGATTCGGGAATTTCATTATTTACATGGATAAATGAAAGTGACATAAAGATGTCTTATAGACAATGTGTTAAGCCATTTTTAGGCAATCCATTTATAGGAACTGCAAAATGTTGATACTTACCAATTACTATGGGACTTAGTTATCCAAATTATATTGTACTATAAAATAGTACATTCCTCCTTATTAAGACCCATACGGTTGTCAACTAACTAACGAAGTTATACCTACAAAAAAGTCCGTGAGGGAATATACGTAACTGTTATAGTTAAGACACAATAACATCTTTTGTGTTCTAAAATTTAATTAGATCGCCGATAGTAACAAAATTTGGTTAAATCCGTATCGTAATATTAATTCTTATTCAAATAAATAGTTTTACCATCAAGAGTATTTATGTAGCAGTAAAACACTTTTTAATTCATTCGAATCGGACATTTAATTTCGAAGTTATCACGAGTTTCGCCGCCGCGACATTCCTTACTCTACATAGAGTGGCTCACGGCAGAACGGGTGAACGGTTTGATTGATTCACAGAGATAGTCTGCAATAGCACATAGGCTACTTTTTATCCCGGGAAAACATAAGAACCCTCGGGACCGCGTGTGAAACCGCGGGGCGGAAGCTAGTTATTAATAATTGTTCTTTATGGAATCAAAAGTTTGTAACAGAGATTTGCAGAGTTAAAGTAAATGGTGTAGGTACTATAGGTTACGCCAAGTTATCAGCAGTTGCGATTGAGAGCCAGTTGCCTTCCAGGCTTTATAAAGGTCGGCATCACATTGGTAATCCCCCTGGTATCGCTAGTGTCCATAGGCGACGGTAGCCACTTACCATCTGCTGATGCTGAGTTTCGTGCCGGCTCTTCTCAGCAAAAGCAACCTTCCGTACCGTGCGTTAGAGTCTGACTATTCGTAAGTGCATGTGAAAGCCTATTTGAATTAGTAAAATATTTCATTTCATTTCATCAGGTGGACCGCCTTGCTTGTCAACTTTCTGACATAAAAAAAGGTACGGACATCCATTTATCGGCGGTAGTGTTCCCTACTTAGGTAACAAACAAAAACTGTGCAAATGTAGAAAAATAGCACAATATCAAATAGCGTGCCAGCATGCGCGAGCGATTGTTTTTTAAACACGCCGCGTGTGGGCGCCTTAGGTAGTACCTTGGATTAGTTCACACGCGTCGCGTGTAATGCATTGGTAATATTTTTAGTTATACATACTGTCATTGTTTTTTTAAAAAAATATGACAATAGCTAAGTCTTATAAATTTTGCACGGTGATAGGGTACTTTGTAGTACAGCCATTAACACAACTCAGCATTACAACTTACCATATATTACTGATCAAAGTGAACTACAAAACAACCTTATCATCGTAGAATAATCAATAGTTACTATACTCTTTGACTACAATGAACTCTGTTATGCCATAAATTACTTAAATTACTAGCGTAAACGTAAGAAATATTCGTTAAAATTCAAAATGGCGACCATTCACCTTAAGGCGCTGTGAGAGCAAACATGTGTTTCTTTGATTTAGTTGTATGTAAAGAAAATGAAATAGTTTTAGTTCGGAAAAAAATATATAACAGTTGGCAATATAGGTATCCTAAGGTCCAGCGGGCTTCAAAACACGATTGAAATAATTTCGCTCGAAGAAAAAAATATGCAATGTTACACCTTTTTCTTACTTTTATCGCGACTTATATAAACAGTATTTTGAGAAGAAAAATATATTACAATGACACAAATTCAAAATATCTATAAATTGTGTGGACTCGCGGCCTCGCATTTTGTAGGTGGACCCGCTCAGACACGCTACAGCACCTTATAGTGTTGATAACTAAGCAGTAGAGACGTCGAAAGACGTGGTGGATGTCATGCAATCCTATCGGTGTGTGGCGTCTAGCCACAGTTCACATGGCAGGAAAAAGTGTTGCAATGGCAACCCTAACAGACATGCGCAGAAGGGGGAATTACAATATGTCGAGATTGATGCGCGCACTTGTTTGTTTGGGCAATTCAAAACTTTGTCTTTTGTGTTAACTACTTGTTATCATTGTGAACACGCAATATACTATTATAAATGAAAGAGACTGGACGTTTGATTTTGATCTTCAAACCTCTTCAGTGGTGACCCCGACGTGATTGGAATTTCCATCTCCATCACTTCCAAGCCACTCCGCACCTGGTCTCAGCTGAGTCACACAGCAAGCCAGCTTCGCCTCAATCAGTTTCCAACGCAGCCGACGCACCGTGCTACCTGGTCCTGCAAGGCACACTTCCAGCGACAGCACTCATCGCCTGCACAGTCCACCGCAGCCCACGTCCGGATCTTCATCGGCCGGCTCCTCACTCTCCGGCGTGGCAGTTTCTGCACACGTGGACTATCATGGCTCAACCCGTCGCAGCAACCCCGCTCAGTCTCGACTCACCGCAGACTTCCGAGCAGCACTGGCACTTGCAAGCTACATCAGCAACGACGCAGCAACAACGAATCGACCTCTGGTCTAGGAAGGGAGTGATGTAGCGACATCTATCAAGACCTCCGCTATCCGGTAGATAGATGGCGCAACAAGATTCCAACATCTACAGTTGGACCGCGGTCCCCAGGCACGATGACCCAGCCTGGCGGAAGATCTTCCCTTTTCAATGGAGGAGTCTACCACCTTGCTCCTCCATATTCAAACCTCTTCAGTGGTGACCCCGTTCGCTGTAAAGTGTAGTTTGCAAACTCTTGTGTGCGATGCAAGTACTACCTGTTGCCGCCATAACGGAAAAATAAAACTTTTCTTTTGCGCGGTGAAAACAATGTTTTACCAAAAACTACGCATTTGCTGTGTTTAACATCTTCGAACCTCTCGATATTGGAACATTGTATAGTTTTGTACAGTTTCTTGCAAGTTTCATGCACAGCATCATGTACCTACCTACCTACTGGTGCAAGCAGTAGTTTATCAGATCCTACTGGTGCTCACATACACCTCTCTATGCCGCAACATCTCTACATACCTATGAGAATATATGGGTGTAATTGCTGCTGCTGCCCCATTCCTGGAGGGCATACCTGGCGAGATACCACAACAAGTTCTCCCTTATCCTGCCACTGCAGGCCATTGCCTGCCATGCGAATACCATCTGGAGATTCAGGCCTTTACTAGTGAGGTATATGTTCTTCGGATGCTCGGTGAGAAATTTAAGTTTTTTTTTTATAATTTTGTGGTGAAAGTGCACGGTTTGAAAACTAACTATACACTCAACATTAGCATCATAACTTTGTTGTAGTGTTATAACAATCTTGCAAACTTTATTATCTTATTGAAGTTATGGTTTTAAAATTTACCTAATGACATTCCTCATTGATTTTTTATTTTATTTTGTTTAATTCTACTATAACTATGTACTAACACTAGTACTTGTTAATTATAATTTACCATTTTGAGTTTCCTGTGTACTTAAATTGTTGATTTCTTCTGCATTTACATTATTAAAATAGAAACAGAAGTACAACTTACTTACCAATTGGAAGCTTAAGTGTAAATTTTAAAATATAGTAAATTACTTGATTGTCAGTCAGGTATAGTGTCAAGTTTGATATTGTCTCTATAACTTAGTTTTATCTCTGAATAATGCAACTATTACTTGCATGTTTTCATCTACTTGTATTTAAATTTATTAATACCATATAAATACTTAACATAATGCACTTGCACTATTATACTAATACTATTTTGTCATTAGTGCACCTATAAGACTTGTTTTGATTTTATTAGCTTAATCTGGATTTTGAGCCTATTATCACCATTTTATAACTGCATAGGGTAAATACTTACTTTCCTTGCCCAGTTATAATATTAAGCTTTATCGGTTATAGGATTTTTATTCCTTTTTTTCAACATATTATGTGCATTTGACATTAAACCTGTTTATTGTGCATGAGAACTATTGTTTAAGGTTTTTTTTTTTAGGATTATAATTTTATTGTATATACCTATTGTGTGTCCTCATCTATTTTTGCTTGATTTTATTTCCCCAACTACTATTGTTTGGTACTTGGTGACTGTTTTCTTTAAATTATTAACATGTCTGTGGAAGAGGAACTACAACAGCAGGTCAGGGAACTGCAGAGGCAATTAACACTTTTGTCTCCCACACATCCCTTGCCCTCAAATGTTAGTGGTGTAGCCATTAAATTAAGTAAATTTTGGGAGGACAAACCAAATTTATGGTTCGCACAGGCCGAAGCTCAATTCGAGATAGGCGGAATCACTCAGGATTCCACTAAATATGGCCACATTTTATCTGTTCTGGATGCTCGAGTGGCTGATGAGGTGGAGGATGTTATCGCAAATCCGCCGAAAACCGACAAATACGAGCACCTCAAAAAGGAGCTCATTCGCCGTTTGTCATCTTCGAAAGAGCAGCGTGTTAGGAAGCTATTGAGCGAAGAACAACTTGGGGACAGGAAACCGTCTGCTTTCCTCCGCCACCTTCGCTCGCTGGCTGGAACGGCTGTTGGAGATGAAGGCATATTGCGCGAACTGTGGATGCGCCGCCTGCCGCAAGAGGTTCAAAGGATCCTTATGGCTCAACTCGATTTGCCACTAGATAAGGTAGCTCAAATTGCTGACGCTATTGTCGAGACCCCTTCGACCTCAACGTCAACGGCAGTGCACGCGGCGTCTGCACCTTCACATATCGAACTCGACAGTATAAAAAATTGTCTGCTCGAGCTGTCGAAAAAGGTCGACGCCCTTACCGCCGGGCGCTCATCTCGACGTACCAGGTCCAACTCGCGTTCGCGTTCGAATTCTAGATCTTCATCTCAGTCCGCGCGCCTCTGTTGGTATCACAAAAAGTTTGCTACGAAAGCACAGAAGTGCATACGACCTTGTAGCTGGAAGCCTGACCAGCAGGGAAACATCAACAGCAGTCAGTAGTGGCGGCATCTGACTGTGATGATCATTGCAGCCGTCGTTTATTTGTTGTAGACTCTGGGTCCAACATTCGATACTTGATCGACACGGGTTCAGATATTTGCTGTTACCCACGTCAACTCCTTAAGGGTCGTTACAACCCTACTGAATTTGACGTCCGCGCGGCCAACGGAAGTGCTATAAAAACTTACGGCGCCATTTCTCTTCAATTGAATCTCGGATTGCGCCGCGTTTTTAGATGGAACTTCATCATCGCAGACGTGGGCACACCTATAATTGGTTCAGATTTTTTGGCTCATTACCACCTTTTACCAGACTGCCGTAACAGGAAGCTGATAGATGGCACCACGAGCCTCTCCACGCGTGCTACCATTGCACAAGTTACACAGGCCAGTGTAAAGACAATCGTTGCTGGAGATTCGCCATTTATAAAAATCTTGGAGGAGTTTCCGGATATAACGCGACCTCCTGGTGTCCACCGGATAATCAAACACTCGACGGTGCACCATATTATCACCACAGATGGCCCACCGGTTGCATGTCGCCCACGCCGCCTCGCTTCTCAAAAACTGCAGGCAGCCAAGAAGGAGTTCCAAGACATGGTCACTTCTGGGACGGCGCGACCTTCGAACAGTCCATGGTCCTCGCCATTACACATGGCAAGGAAGGGCCAAGACGGCTGGCGCCCCTGTGGGGATTACCGCGCCTTAAACGCACGCACGATCCCCGATCGTTATCCCGTGCGTCATATAGGGGACTTTAGCCAGGACTTGGCTGGATCTACGGTTTTTTCTACGGTAGACCTGGTCAAGGCTTATCAACAAATACCGGTTAGCCCCGAGGATATAGCCAAGACCGCAATAATCACGCCGTTCGGATTATATGAATTCCCTTATATGACGTTCGGGCTACGAAATGCGGGTCAAACCTTTCAAAGGTTTATGGACGAGGTAGTACGTGGCCTCGATTATTGTTTTCCCTATGTGGACGATATCTTGGTGTTCTCTCGCTCTATCGAGGAGCACACGCAGCATCTCCGTGCCCTCTTTCAACGTCTGTCCAAATATGGCGTCGTAGTTAATTCCTCGAAGTGTGTCTTCGGCGCCGAGGAAGTAACTTTCTTAGGCCACCGGATTACCAAAGATGGCACTAGTCCACCACAGGAACGTATCGAGGCCCTAAAGAATTACCCCTTGCCTAAGACAGTGGAGGGGTTGCGCAGATTTTTAGGCATGATAAACTTTTATCGCCGATTTCTGCCTAACGCGGCTGAGCTTCAAGCTCCCCTCATAGATATGCTGGCTTCTACTCAACTTAAGGGCGCAAAACCCGTTCCTTGGACGCCGAACTTGGAATTGGCTTTCCAAACATGCAAGGAGCACTTGGCCAATACTACCGTTTTGGCCCATCCAAATACTACTGCAGCTCTGGGACTTTTCACAGATGCTTCTTCCACCCATGTTGGAGCATGCCTCCAACAGCGTGTCGAAGATGATTGGCAGCCTCTTGCATTCTTTAGTAAAAAGCTTACCACCAAGCAATCCACCTGGCCGGCCTATTACCGAGAATTACTCGCCGTTTACGAGGCTGTTCAACATTTTCGACACGTTTTGGAGGCCCAACATGTGAGGATATACACTGATCATAAACCCCTGGTTTATGCGTTCTCACAGCGTCGTGAAAAGTTACCTCCATCCCAACTCAACCAGTTATCGTTCATCTCACAATTTACGACTGATATCGTCCATATCAGTGGGAAGGACAACGTAGTCGCGGACACTATGTCTCGCATCGAAACCATAAGCCTCGAAGATAACTTTGTTGCACTCGCCGAAGATCAGGTGGAAAATGAAGAACTACGAAACATGATGAGTGACTCGTCCCTCAAACTAAACAAAGTTAACATTCCTGGGACAGATATCGTACTATATTGCGACACATCTACCGGAAAATCCCGACCGTTCGTCACACCAAAATTCCGTCGCACGGTGTTCGATAAGATTCACAATCTTAGCCACCCAAGCGCTCGAATTTCTGCAAAATTAGTATCGCAACGTTTTGTGTGGCCTAATATCCAAAGGGATTGCCGCAACTGGGCTCGAGTTTGCCTTGCTTGCCAACGTAGCAAGATTACTAGGCACACTAACTCGCCCCTTGGAACATTTGCCACACCCAGTAAGCGTTTCCGTCACGTGCACCTAGACATCATTGGCCCACTTCCATACAGCAAAGGTTACCATTACTGTTTAACAGCTGTGGACAGATTTTCTCGGTGGCCTGAAGCTTGGCCAATGGTGGGTATCACGGCGGAGGAAGTAGCTGAAACATTTTTCAGTGGCTGGATTGCACGATTTGGTGTCCCGTCCTTGGTCACGACAGATCAGGGCCGGCAATTTGAGTCCGCACTCTTTCAGGCTCTTATGCAGCTTTGTTCGGCCAAGCGCGTTCGTACCACGAGTTACCACCCTTGTGCGAATGGCTTGGTCGAGCGCATGCATCGCCAACTGAAAGCGGCTCTGATGTGTCACCAAGAAACGTGGTACAAAGCCTTGCCGGTGGTGCTTCTTGGCATGCGCGCCTCTCTTAAAGAGGATTTACAATCTTCGCCTGCCGAGCTTGTATACGGAGAACCTCTGTGCCTGCCCGGCGAGTTTATTACACCTTCTAGTTCCAACACTGACGTGTCAGGTTTCATTACTCAGTTGAGAAGTTTCATGTCCCAACTACAGCCTACTCCTACATCACGTCATGGAACGAAGGCTCATTTTATTCATAAAGATTTGGCAACGACAAGTCACGTTTTCCTGCGTGATGACACTATCAGGCCATCACTAAAACCTCCTTATACGGGTCCCTATAAGGTTGTATCTAGGAGGGACAAAACCATGACAATCGCCATTGGCGACAAGAACGTGCAGGTCAGTATTGACCGCGTTAAGCCGGCATATATCAACGGGTACGACGAGTTCTCCAACTCACCAGTCTCTCGGGTTCCAGATACGGCTCCTACTACAACTACCGCAGCCCCTGTTATGCCCGTTAATCCTGTTCCTACTGACCCTTCACTTACAGTTTCCACTCCTACTGCTAGTCCAGCTCCCTCACAACCTAATTACACCACGCGTTCGGGTCGTAACGTACGATTTAAAATGCCTTTTGACCTGTGACTGAGCTGTTGTATTTCCTTTTTCTTACTGAGATATCATTATTATTTTTATTTTGTATTCTGCATATTTTATTTTTCTCCGTGGGGGGGTGGTGTGGCGTCTAGCCACAGTTCACATGGCAGGAAAAAGTGTTGCAATGGCAACCCTAACAGACATGCGCAGAAGGGGGAATTACAATATGTCGAGATTGATGCGCGCACTTGTTTGTTTGGGCAATTCAAAACTTTGTCTTTTGTGTTAACTACTTGTTATCATTGTGAACACGCAATATACTATTATAAATGAAAGAGACTGGACGTTTGATTTTGATCTTCAAACCTCTTCAGGTGTATTCGGGCAGCTGCCTTGAGTCTGGTCCTATTAAGGCTTTGTGTGCTCACCACCTTCGGCCACATCATCACTCAACATACTTAAATTGTTGTTAAGCCGTAAAAAATACATTGGATAATTGGGGAAGACCAGGTACATGATGATCTTTTGGTTATCTCTAAATAGTTTAAAACAAAGTAAGCTATCTGCCTCTGTCTGTTTCTCCGCTTACTTCTAAGCCACGGAACGAATTTTGATACGGATTTCACTAATAGAAAGAGCAATAAACAAGGAAGGCTTGTGTGTATAAATTACACCCAAGCGAAACCACAGTAGGTCACTAGTTTATTATATAATCTTTAAAGCTTGAATCAATATACATTTTCCTAAGCGTCCTACTTCCCTAATTCATCGTCCTTCCAGTGTGTCGTAGGCTACACTTAAATCCAGGTACATCTAGGTTGTTCATTAAGAAAGCTATAATCCCCTTTATTCAGACTCATTCGGTTGCCATTCTGGTCGGAAAGGATTATTTTATTTCATTAAATTTAGGCTGATGCTGTGTTAGTCGCAGAATTCATTTGCCTCGATCGTGTACCGATCGATTGCCTCATTCTATATGGAAGTCTGAAATGAGAAAATAGGAGCCATCCTATTCAGTCGAGTCTACCCGATCGGGACTGCAACCGAGCACGTCTGATTAACCCCAAATGAACCCCACAGGGATAATCTACAATTTTTTTTAAAGAAAACCAGAAAAGTTATGTAACGTAAAGCAAACTACTGATATAACTAACTACTAACAAGTTATACATTTTTTTAAATTATTTTATTTTCTTTTTTTATCGACTTTTCTTGTGATTTGATCAGACGCCAAAGTTAGTAAGTCGGTTTCTCTCATAAAAATATTTAACTGTTACATCCAGAAGTCTTAATCGGTCAAAAGGAAACTATCTCAGTCAAAACTCTTTCCTGGTACATAAAAACAACCTAAGTATAACCTATATTATGTGAAAATAAGTAGATATTTGATCACAATGGTTAGTGGTTTTTTTTAAGTATTAGGAAAGAGTTTTGAATGAGATGGGTTCAGTCAAAATTAGTTTTGACCATGAAAGAGTTTTGACTGTGACATAACTACATCCTACTATGAGGGGGAGTCGGGAGACTCATAAGTACAGGGAAATCTAGTTTAGACTCCTGTTTCCCACAGTATATCTATGTACCCTAAAATTGCTATTGTTTTACGTGGGACTGAATAAATATATATATATTTTTTTACTAAGATCCATTGAAAACTTGATATAGGAATTTGATGTTTACATTCATTTATTAACAAATGCAAGAGAGAACCGAAACGAAACTACGGCCCGTAGCGTAGTAAACGCTCCATACAAAAGACATCTACGCTCTTAATGTTGCTCTTATTTTATTACAATCGACTGTCTTGCATTTGAATTGTTTGTTTTCTATTTCACCCCGCGTTTCCGGGATAAAAAAGTACCTTGTGTCCACCCTGAAGGTCCATTCTAAATATTGGTCAAAGAATTTTTGAAATCGGTTCAGTGGTTCTGGACCTACATCCAAATTTACAAACATTAACTCTTTATAATATTAGTGTCGATTCTATTTAGTTTTAAGTTTTTTTTGATCATTTTATGCCCGTGGGTGAGGAATGGTCCCAGGATATTATAAATTGTTACTTAGTAATCTCAAAAGACAAAACAACTCAAATTCATTTACTCAGTTTATTCCCTCATAAGGCACTTACTAACTGAGAAATAAGAGCAATTTTTTTTGTGGATCTTTCTTGATATTTTATGAAGGTCTATTATCATATATCTACAATATATTAAATACTAACTAAGTATATAGATACTTGGAGTTATCCTTAATGAATAATTATTTAAATAGTAGTTCAGGTAGAGGTATAATTTCTTCTACCTATAGTTAAAAGAATATATTTTAATCTAGTAAATCCCATTACACACACACACACACACAGACAAAACTCCACTATCAACGCTAGACGCTCGTATCAATCCGAACCGAAGAGAGCCGAATCCTCTCTGGAGAGGTACAAAATTGGCGCTCTTCAAACGGTATGCGATGCGAACGCAACCTGTTTCTAGGGGGACGCTCCCCTCGCCCCACGCCCCGCCGCCTCCCTCCGCCCTCGTGCAGTGCCTACAGAGCCTTCGGCGTGCTCGGCTGAACGCGCGCGAACCATCGCCACGGAAAAAAACACACGTGAAAAAAAGTTCTAATTCCTAATTCAAAATTTGAAAAGTGTGCATTCGGATTGCAGTGTTGTGTCAATTTGAAATTCGATGTTTTAGTGTTAAATAAACGGTGTGTTTTCGATTGAAATATCGGTTTTTGAGTTCGGAACGGGATAAAAACACGAATTGATTATGTTTGTGAACGTAATTGTGCTGTGTTGAAAGGATTTTGGAGGTTTGTACGAGTTTTGAGTTTATTCGATAGGGAAGATTACTAGTATTTTTAAACATATAACTTATAACTGGATGTTGAGTTTGTTGAGTAAAGATGAAACTCAACTCATAAATTGTATTTGTAACTTAAAATAAACAGATTTTAAGTTAAAGTTTTCTCCATCCGTTTACTTAGCGCGAAAGTTAAGAAAATAAAGTTTCAAGTTATCAAGGTTCTTACTTGTACCACAGATTGTACTAAGTAAATGAAGTGGCTAGTGCTGTCTAGCGACGGATTCTGTATGCTTTTTTAACATAGTACAAAAGTGCATTAAAACCTTTTTATATGAGAAATTATTCTTAAAACTCGGATTTTAGTCTAAATGTAGATAATAGATATTATTTAAAATCTAAAATATGAGTAGAAGTTATACTATCTAGTTATAAAAAGAAGAGCGAATAAAAAAGACAAAACAGTTTTTTTTAAATTAATATTTTCAAATTAAATATTATTCCAAATTATCTGTGGTTATAGTGTAGTTATTAATGCATTTCTACAATGTATAGAATGGTGACTAGTCGCCGTAGCTCAAGCTTTGCTCCCGATAGTCATCATAACGGTAAAAACCACATCAATATCTGTCCAGCAACGTTGAAATTATACACGTTAAGACTTGATGAGATTGACTCGGTTTTACAGGATGATGGAATACACAATGTAGTACTATAGCACGTTGGGTAAAGTGTAATGTACAATAAAAAATCGAAACTATAAAACAATGCGGTAAAATAATATACACCAATTCTTTTAAATGAATTTATACCACCACCATTTTATTGTTTATTTTTTAATTTATAAAAACTTTTTTGAAATGCCTAGGCTGCGTTAAAATTAAGTAGTTACAGATTTCTGATAGGGATTTAGTCAAGAGTAGAAAAATGTATGGCTAGTTCCCCTTTTTTTATTCATGATGCTACTAGTGGTTTCACCCGCGTTCCCTGGATAAAAGGTAGCCTATGTTACTCTCCACTCCATAAACTATATCTATACAAAAATCACGTTGCAGCGTGAATGAAGAACAAACCAACAAAACATTCGCATTAATATATTAGTAGACGGATTAATGAATAAATATACTTTTTAAATTAAATATTGATTCACGAAAATGAAGACTCAGCGGAAGATTTACTGAGTGTTGTATTAAAAAAACTTTTCTGTCTACCTGGTAAGGAATTTTGAAGAAAAAATTTAAATAACCAAATCATGCTTGACTGGGTGTGGAATATAACCATCCTTTTAAAGCTTTTTACATACAGTGAAACATTTTGGTATCTAACTATAGATTTTTGTTAATAAAAATAACAATCTACCTACCCATTTTTAAAAGTAAAGAAAGTTTTCTTTATCATTAAAAGTCTGCAAAGGATCGAATAAGAAATGTTCTACTTCCTCAAAAATAAGTTTAATTAAACCATTTCTTTTGTTAAAATTATTTTTATGTAACTCCAGATATAAAACGATTTTTTAGCATCTCTAGTTCAATAACTCTGACTGAAACAATCTAGTTCCATGTGAGTTCCATAGACAATTTTGCATTGTAAATGCAGTGTAAACGAATCAACGGGTAAAAGTAAGTCGTGTTTATAGTACAATTGTTATTTAACATCTCTGGCCGGTGCCCGCGCGTGTTGGGCGTGCTGATATGTTCGAAGCATGAATCGATAGCAATCATTGAATGCAAAACAGCCAAGTGAAGTAACAAATTTAAACATAAAACGTAGAATATGTCTAACTATACTTTACAGTAGTGTACAGATAAAAAAATGGCGATATTGGCTGTGAAAGTAGTTGGATTTCCATGGCAGGAAGAGGTATTTTATAATGTAGTTAATGGGAGTTAAATATAAAAGTAGTTTAGTTTATAATTTTGCATTTTTTCTTATTTGTATTTTTGATTTCATTTTGGTTTTGAAACAATAATTTCATTATTTTCATAAGATTTTATATATGTTGTGAATATATTGTAACTATATCTTACTTTCACGTTATCATTAAAAAAACAACATATAATTTTAATTGAGCGGTCTGTTTGTACTTAATTTAGTTAGAAGAGTTAAATATCACAGCATAAATGTATTTGCTTAATTCGGGCTCAAAAGTGAGACTTTTGCCATTAAAACTCCAAAAAAGAAAAGAAAAAAGTGAGCATTACTTTTTAAGAATGCCGCAGTAGAGTGGGGTGTAGAGGCACATGCTATAACTCATTCAGCCGCGCATAGTTTGTGTTGACGTACAAAATTGGGAATTTTTGATCTCCGCCGCGGCGCATACGCAGCATTGCTCACGCTAATTTGTTTAGAAATCTCCATTTTTTCTCTTGAAACACTTTTGTTTTACATTATTTTTTGTTTTCATAGTACCTAAACGCTGTTTTCTATATGACTTTGCCACAATACTGTTGTGCTATATTAATTTCATTTATTCATTCGTTGATTATATTACAGAAAATTCAGAAACTTTAAAACACTGCGACAAATCCTTGATTGATTATAATAAAAATTATAGAATTTTCTATTTTGATAATATTTGTTATACTTACTTGCAAAAAAATAACGTTCTCAAAAGCGTATATTTGTTAAGATCATCGATAATATTTTGTGCACTTCGTTTGTTGTATTAAAATATAATATATTTTAATTTATCTCGCGATCTAAATTCGACATTGTCGGCTGACTCCGACCACGGTTCGTTCTTGCTCGTAAAGTCTCTTATTTACTGCCTCCCGACGGTTTTAAATGCAGATGTACTTCTCAGTTTCACTTACATTTAAACGCTAATCTCAGTTCTGCTCTATATTAAATATCATGTCAATGTACCTTTATGTAAATTAAATTAGTTAATTTACAAGTTTTTGTAGGATAAAGTTATAAACATAACGTTAAAAGACATAATATGTCAAAATGACAAACGTAGATTCTTTGATTGGACTTTCATATAATTTTAATTAACAAAACGGTTTAATTATTGAAATAAAATTGAAATTGATAAATGGTGTCAAGTTGAATCACAATACAGACATTTTTTTAAAATTTTAGAACCGAAATTGGTAAGAATAAAACAAGTTATTTCAATCAATTAGGTATGTATTTAGGAAGATTTTATTACTAAAAATTATAACGTTCATTCTTTATTATAAATGTCCAAAACAAAGTTATTAAACGCCTTGAATATATAGACAGTGTTTAATAATATTTAAATTTATGATACCATCTGACATGTGATCGGAATTTTCGTTCTATAATTTTCATAGATAATATTAAATAATTCAATTGTAATTTTAAAATTATAGCGCTGTGGTATTTTTTTACTTTTCTTAATTAAAATGAATATTTAATAATAATTTGTGGTTTGATCGTTTTAAATTATCATAAGAAACAGCCTACAAACTAGGACTCATTTCAATACAGAATTCGCCAAGCGGTTTCGCCCGCATTCCTTAGGGAATTTATGATGATTGGTTATGTAATTCAAGCTTAACTCACAACCATTTTGAATTTATCTAAAGATTTAAAAAATCATTAGCGTCGTAAAAAATTGCGGATCTAATGGAAAGACATGAAATGTTATTTCATTCTGACTACTATGCTACAGGTCATGGGTTCATATTAAATTATTTATGAGAAAAAAAGTAGTCTATGCCCCTCTCCATACCATGGGCTACCTGCGTACCAAATTTAATCGCGATCGGTTAAGCGGTTTAGGCGTGAAAAATTAACAAAGTCACATTCGAATTTATAATCTTAGTTAGGAAGTTAGGATTTTATATTTCGCCACATAAAAAGTACACTATTTAATATCAAGCCAGAGTATAGTCTAAGTGCCATTTTTTAACCTATTCAAACGGCTTTTTGAATATTGATTATTTAAATCTTATTAAAAATATAATATAACATAGCCCTAGACATCACCTAATCTCTTTATCTTGCGGATTTCCTTTCGATAACACCTGATGAGAGTTATTTCCTGACTCACGGGTGGTAACTCAAACAGTTTTATGTGAATATTGTTTTCATAGTTTTTAATAAGTGTTGTCTTTGTTAAAAGGGTCTCACTTATCTGTGCAGGTAACGTTCAGGTAGATGGAATATAATAGGGATGCTCTTGTCTAAATAAATTATTATTTGCTTCAAAATGCTAACGTAAAACGTTGTTCTGCGATACATTATTTTGCCACTATATTATTCCTTAACTAGCTTCTGTCCCGCAGTTTCACCCGCGTTCATTTTCCCGGGATAATAAGTACCCTATATGCTAATTCAGGGTATGATCTATCTATGTGCTAAGTTTCATTTAAATCCATTCAGCCGTTTATGCGTGATTGAGTCACAAACATCCAAATATTCACATTTATTATATTACTAGCTTCCGCCCTGCGGTTTCACCCGCGGTCCCGAGGGATCTTATGTTTTCCCGACAAAACAAAGTAGCCTATGTGTTATTCCAGACTATAATCTATCTCAGTGCCAATGTTCACCCAGATTCGTTCAGCCATTCAGGCGTGATTGAGTAACAAACATCCATCCAAACTTTCACATTTATATATTACTAGCTGTTCCCCGCGGTATCACCCACGTTCCCGGTGTAATTTTTTTTTCATACAAACCTTCTCCTGACAATAACGAACATTTAAAAAAAAAAATTGGCCAAATTGGTCCAGGCGTTGTTGAGTTATGCGCTTACCAACACATTTTGCGATTCATTTTTATATTATAGATTAGTAGGATTATTAGAATTATTACACGTTTCTGCCCCAGTTTGTAGATAAATAAATAAATAGCTAATAACAGATAATGGGTAGTTCAAAATCTTATAAATACATCAGTAAATGTGCATGCATATAGGTAGGTACAGAAATATAATTTTATTCACACTTTTATTTTATTAAAAGCGTCAAAAACTTGTCATCGAAACAAAACCCGTTTGTTAATAATCCATGTGACAGTCCGTGTTACAGATTTAGTTTTTTATTGGCCATTAGTCGTTTTTATTCATATGTAAGCGGATTTAATTTGCACTTTTTTCTTTGATATTATTACTAATAATACCTTAATGTGTCATGTTTAAGAAGGTTGGTATTTAGAATCACAAAGTAATATAATTTAAAATTAAATAGGATTGCTTTATGGGTGTGAAATTATGATTTTCAAGTCTTTAACTGGATGCAGGCCGCCCCAGACCGGTCCTATTGGAGATTCTTAGGAGAGGCCTATGTCAAACAGTGAACGTCTTGCGGCTGAGATGATGATGATGATGATTTCTATTACCTACTTTGTAGGACAGTTCAATATATTTGACCATAGTGGATATAATAGAAGATTGGTCCCAAATTATTTTTTTAATATGTATAAGTATCTGCGGTATTCATCCCAATATAATTGATTTTAACTCCATACCCGTATAAACTCGATGGTAATTTTACTCATCGAATAATTAAGATTTTAGGACAATTATAAATATTAGTATAATCTATTTTTATTTTATTATATTTGGAAAACAAACAGCTTAAGAAATCAAACTAAAGTAACGAAATTAAAAACTAAAAGCAATAAATGTTTTTACATAAAATGACTAAAAGAAAAAATCAAATATAATTATAAAAAGGTAGAACAAATTTGTGAAAAATTAAAAGTCTGTGGTTGAGCGCCCAAATAATAACAATAGCTTATAAAATAAATAATAACTAGCGCGCTGGGAAGCCAAAGTAACATTTTGAAATCAGAGATTTTGCCTGATTCGTACTGGTATGAAATAGATCTAAAGGTACATCATCAAGAACATTGTTAAATTGTTTACTGGCTCTGCAAAAGAAAGAATTCTGCCTGTAGTTTGTATTTGTCTTGGGAATGTACAGACGCATTGGATGTCTTTGGGATTTGATAGGAACAACATCTCTCTTTTATATTGTCTTCTTGACATCATTCTTTTATTTTTAAATACTCGATAAGTCATAACAAGTTTAGATTTCTTATTGACGTGTAACTTTAGTAAGATCGTCGTCCCACATGGTAATTTTTGTCTCTGACTACAAAATCGGTCACACGACTCCTTTAAGCCATAATGTAAAATCTAAAACCTTCCTCAATAAACCAAGTACGTAACTGTAAAAACTGTATCAAAATCTGTGTAGTTCTCAAATTGTAAGCACACTAACGGACAAACAGACGTGTTTCATAAAAATAATATGTAAAGATATAACAACTAGTTATGTAAGTTAAGAATACGTGGTGTTTTATGTCGGCCCCACACTAGCAATGTTAATGCGTTGTAAAAACCGTCCCGAGTGCATTGCAGGAATATCGACATGGAAACTAGTGTACTACCTCGGGCGTCATCAGTACACGCCAATCATTTATAAATAACTCTTTAAGCATCTAATTACGTAGCTACTTTAAATTAATAATAAGTTAAGGTGAAAACTATTTTACAATAAAAAAATGTACCATTTACACGCTCAACTGCTTTAAGACTTAAATTTATAAACAATATTTTATTAGCGATTAAGATAATAATACTTATAAACGATTGCAAATTGACTGTTTTTAATTAACAATCATACTTACTAATGGTACAGAGAAAATATATGTTCTTGCAACACTTACAATATTAATTTCTCCCTTTTTTCCATTCCAGGGTGAAAGTGACAATGTGCGTGCGGTGAGGACAAAGTGACGCGCTATGCTGCGCGTGCTCACTTGCCTGCTCGTCGCTTCGGCGGCGTCAGAACACGTGCGCGAGTTCGCCGTCCGAGAGAACGCGCGCGCCGGCACCCTGGTCGGCCATCTTGGTGACGAGCTCCCTGACGCCGCACCACCCTACACCATCGTGCCAGTTCCCGGCAGCGCCGTCAACGACGACCTCCGAATAGACCCTCACACTGGAGAAATAAGGACTCGAATGCCTCTCGATAGAGAAAATAGGGACCATTACGCGCTAGTCGCTATCCCAGCCAGTGGTGACAACATCCGAGTTGTCGTCAGGGTCTCCGATGAAAACGATAACGCTCCCACTTTCTCTACTACTGTCATGAATGTGGAGTTCTCAGAGAATACTCCCAGGGATGTGAAGAGAAAGTTAAACCCAGCTAAAGATCAGGATCTGGGAATATTTAATACTCAAAGATATAACATTGTGTCTGGGAATAAAGATAACGCGTTCAGACTGTCTTCTCATAGAGAAAGAGATGGGGTTCTGTATTTGGACCTCCAGATCAATGGGTTCCTGGATAGAGAAACCACAGACCACTATGAGTTAGTGATTGAAGCGTTAGACGGTGGAACTCCTCCATTGAGAGGAACAATGACTGTAAATATAACAATATTAGATGTAAACGATAACCCACCGGTTTTTGCTGAGAGTGTATATTCGGCGATGATACCTGAAAATGCAACAGTAGGAACTCAAGTTTTAAAAGTGTCTGCGACTGATTCTGACGCGGGGGAGAACGGTCTGATTGAGTATTCCATAAACAGAAGACAGAGTGATAAAGAAAATATGTTTAAAATCGATTCAGACACTGGTGAAATAACAGTGAATAAAGCTTTAGATTTTGAGACGAAAGAATTACACGAGTTAGTTGTAGTGGCTAGGGATAAAGGTGCTCAGCCTTTAGAGACAACAGCTTTCGTATCTATCCGCGTTACAGATGTCAACGATAATCAGCCGACAATTGATGTTATTTTCCTAAGCGATGACGCGACACCGAAAATATCTGAATCGGCCCAGTTAGACGAATTCGTTGCAAGAATATCAGTTCATGATCCTGATTCAAAAACTGAATACGCGAACGTAAACGTAACGTTGAGCGGTGGTGATGGACACTTCGATCTGCGCACTCATGACAATATCATATATTTGGTCGTAGTCGCTTTACCTTTAGATCGAGAATCTAGATCATCATATACCCTGAACGTAGTTGCAACTGATAAGGGATCACCACCTTTGCACGCGTCTCGTATAATAAGTCTTCGTGTGACTGACGTCAATGATAACGCGCCACTCTTTGCCGAGTTGGAATATAAAGCGAGCGTGCCCGAAGCAGCTTCGCCTGGGACTCCGGTCGTGCAAGTGTCGGCTTCTGATGCGGATGAAGGAGAAAATTCTGAGATACGATACTCTTTGCTCCTGACTCCGCAGTCAGATTGGTTTGCTATCGATGAGCGTTCGGGCTTGGTCACGACTCGCTCCCGAGTCGACTGCGAGACGAACCCGATGCCGAAGCTGACGGTGGTGGCAAGTGACCGTGGTAGCCCTCCGATGACGTCGACGGCGACAGTGGTAGTGACAGTGTTGGATGTGAATGACAACGAGCCGATCTTCGACCAGTCTTTCTACAACGTCACCGTGTTGGAGAGTGAGGCAGTCGGCACCTGTATTTTGAAGGTAAGTTTTATTAATATTAACCTATGCTCGCGGCTCCACCCGCATTTTTACTTTTGTCATTGACTTGTCACACTAATTCGGTCACTGTACACGTCCCTTTAGTGCGTAGTAGTTCTCGAGTTATAAGCACACTAACATACGGACAGGTAGACAAACAGACTGACAGACAGATAGACAGAAAGATGTTACGTTTTAAAATATGTGCTAGAATATTTTCCTAATTCAGTTTATAGTAAAAACCCTTACTAAATATAAAATATATAGGTATCACAAACCGAAGTTTAAGGAGGCTCATACACCTTCTTCTCTTTATTTTCCACAAATATTAACTGCTGTGGCAGCCTTATAATTTACAAATAATAATAATATATCCAACTACCTGTATACACCTAAGTCCCCTGACATTATAACGTGTTGAATACGACATTGATTAGGTACTCGTGTAGTTTTGAATCAATTTAAAAGCTCATTGAATGTCGTGTGGTCATTTACATTTGATATCATTTCAATCATAAATTAACTGACTTCATACTGTTTAGAAACTAGTTTTTACCCGCAGATATACCCGCGTTCTGGGATAAAAAGTATCCTATGTTTACTACCGTGGTCCAAGCTGCCTTTCTGCAATTTTTTATCAAAATCAGTTCAGTAATTTAGACGTGATACCTTAACAAACAGACCGACAGACTCACTTCCACATAGATAATGTTAGTAAGAATTTGTATGTATAAGGATCGATACTTGATCTATTTTATAAAACAACCATATCTTAGGATTTATTTTGAGGATGATTTACTATCTCCCATACATGGATTACTTGAGTTAAGTTCTTACAATCCATATACAACATAAGTGAAAGTTCAAACTTCAATTTCGCGTGACTGATGGCAATTTGCCAGATTTGATTAAATTACAGTTGTTGAGAATGCCAGCCAAATGCCAAGTTAGTAACGACACTGTAACGAGTGATGATTCTATAGTATGCCTTGTTATTGCGTTGCCTTATACGCTGAAGTCGGACACATGGCTTGAAGTCACATGACTACCTTGCCTACTAGTAAAAAAATTATATCTCACGAAGTCTGCTTGTCTCTGAATGCTTATTATTTTAGTGTGTGTGAGAAATTGTGAATCGTTATGATTAGAAAATTTCTATGGTTTACTTTCTTTTTAGATTGTTAACTGTTTTGGTGTTAATTGTATGCTAAATTGCACGAGAGATTTTTTTCGTATTTTTTTTAATTAAATGTAAGTTAATTACATAATGTCATTGTGCTTTTGTTTGAATTGAAATTGTAGTGAAATTATAGATTAAAGAGGCTTTCTTTTGTTTAAAATAAATGTTCTGTAAGTGATTTTGCTTGTAGTTATAAAATATCAATAAGTCTGTTAGATATCTACTAATACCCAGCTTAGATGAGGTGATGACATTTTTGTTTTATGTCGTATGTTAATATATGCTAATAAAACTATAAATAAGACACAATTTTATTCAACAGTTGTAATACAAGCATAAGCCATAAAAATATTGGATTACAATCATTACAATGACAAAAAGTTTTTAATTCCCTTCGGCCAAAAGCCTATGGTTCGCAATTCAAATTACCAACCATAAACAAGCAGACGTTCGCACGATTCACACAACATCAATTAGGCGTATGGAACAGATCAATTCCGCTTATCGCTGCACCGTTGCACCGACCTGACGAATTTGTCAATAAAAAAAAAATCCAATTTTCATTACATCTTATCTGTCCAATCCGACCTTATGCTCATAACTTACGCGAGTTAATTTCTTTTAATATATTCTTGTGGTGAAGCACATAGTTATAAGTTCGGTGCATAAATCTATCCGGTGGAGTGATGCCAGTTTGGGCGTGCGATCGCAAATTGCGATCTAAATTGAAAATTAAACAGAGTGCGCTTGCGTGGAGCGGGCAAGTGTGATACGCCCGCGGCGCTTGCGACCAATAAGCTTTTGGCGGTAATAAAGTAACCGGTGTACGTGTTGCTATTTTGAAATGAGATTCGATTATTGGTCATTTTAAAAAGTAATTAAACAGTAGGTTTTATTTTAAGTTTAATTTGTTTTTGGTCTTACAAATTGCCGATGCACATTTTATAAATAAAATACATCTTTCGACCCTTCTCAATGTTATCAAATAGTTGATACAAAATATAACATTAAATAATAATAAAGCCACATATAGCTATGGAAATGAGTTGTTGACTATATGGATATAGTTTATGTAATCCGGTGGCAGTTCAACTGTTTGTCTTACAGATTTTATCAGTGTAATAGAGCGTGTGTACACTCAGATGTTTAGACTTTATGTGTAGGGAACGTGTTTGATACCAGTCGTACTATAAATATGTTTATAATTATTTACTGTATTTTTTTTATCATGAGCCTAAATTGTTTTTAGATTTAGATGTTCTACCATTTTTCAACAAAATACATCCCTTTAATATCTAGAACCATGTGTTTAATATTATTGTTTCTGGTGTGTCATATCTTTTGGCATTATATAATGTAATAAATAAAAAGATGTGAAATAAAAAGACTGAGGTTCCAAAAACTCTTATGTGCCAGACTGCTTGCTGTGATGAAATAAGGATTTATATCACGACCTCTCGTTCTACTCTAACTCAAGTTTGTAGGGCAATCGAAGCGTGAATCAGTTAAATGTCTCAAAATATGTTACATATCACGTGAACGACAACTCCTAGAATAAGACATGTCAATGACATGCATTAATGTAATAGTTAGAGCTTGTAACATTGACTATTAGTTTATCGAGCTATTTTTTTGACTCAAAAAAGTACTTAATTGGTCAAAAATACGTAGGTACTGGATTATTTCTTTGACATTTGTTTAGGTATAACCTTCATACTAGACAGAGTACAGTAATATTTTAACGTTCTTGAATAATTTACCATAGCTTAATTTTTTTTTTTTATACAATATGATGCTTCAGTTTATAACAAAAATAGTGAATGATTAACTTGAATAGCAGATCTGGTTCAAGATATTTTGTAACAAGTTATCCAAAACAAAAATAACGCCATTTACTAATACATTTACTACTCTATTATTATATATAGGGATTGTACCAAAAGCAGTTTCAATTGAATTGTTAGATTTTTCGTCACCTGTAGAGTACGTGTCACGAATTCACGACTCACTCGATGCCAATTGTAGGTTATATTGTTGTCTAAGAACTTTGAATGCACATTCGCTTTTAATAGAGGTTAAGTGCTGTCATTATGAAGAACGATTCTAAAAACAAGTGAACTTTGACAGCTGAAATAAAACTATTGGATTTGAGAGGTGAAAGCTAGTTTTACGTTTGTAAAATGGTTATTGTTTGATGAAGGATAAGGAATTGATGCGGATTTCCGGAGTCTAGAAAAAATGCTGGTAACCTTTTTTGGAGCAGACGATATGAACAATAGATATATCATGTATACAAATAATTCTATTAGTTACGAAAGTAGTAAATAAAATTAATGAAATTCAAATGAATTATCAATTTATCATGTACAAAATAATGTGAAGAAAATAGGACCTATTCATAAAGTGTAAAGTGGAAATAATCAGTTCACATAAAAATATGATATTTGTCCTTGGTCGTATTCCAATTTCGAATTAACCAATTAGAATAGATTCTAAGTGTACTATATTGTGCCTTATGCTGTGATTGGTTGAATTATTTCTGTGTGGGTTAAATGTCAGCCTAATGAGTGATTTGAATCTCATTATTCATATTATTATAAACTGTCATTTGGATGCTTAGTTACTTTTGTCAGTAGGTCAATATTAGTAGCTCCTGTTTGTAAAAAAAAAACCTAAATCATAACATTTTTGGTATTATTTTGGAAAATGATGGGAATAAGAAAATAACAATGCGTTTTTAATTTTTTTTGTGAAATAAAACTATAAAAAGCATTTTAAATGCGCATGCAAATTTATGCGACTTGATCAAAGTCAAAGTCAAAGCCATTTATTCAGTTTAGGCCCTAGGAGGGCACTTATGAAGGTCGAATTTACTGAAGCTACCAATAAACAAGCAACAATAAGGAAATGTATAAATAATCGATACTCAATCTTAGATATCGTTAGTAATCGATACCTAATCCTCCGCCATCACTACATCTTTCAGTAGCGGTACTCGCCAAGTCCCATCTTCAATAACCTGATAAGATACGGCAGCCATCTTGGATTCCGCTACACGTTGCCATGGTTACCGCTTGATCGCGTGCACCTACGCATTGGGAGCGAATCGACATTTTTGTTCGAAGCATCTTTAATGTAGAACTCGTAATGTTATTTTAATATTCAGCATTAATATGGAAGATAACACCGTCATGGGTTTTAATGTAAACTCCATTTTGTCTCAAACGAGTTTCAACATTAAATAGTATCTAATAATGTTTTGCAGTTGCACTTTGTTACAAATCGCATTTAAAAAAAAAAAGATGTAGGTATTTATGTATGTAAAGAGATGTATTCCTTTATATGTCAGAAGGCTGACAAGCAGGTATGCTTTCCACCTGATGGTAAGCGGCTACCGACGCCTATAGAATTTAGCTATAGGTACCTAGAGGATTGCCAATGTGTTGCCGACCTTTATAAAGCCTAGAAGGCAACTGGCTCTCAATTGAAACTGCCGGAACACACCAGTAGGTTCTTGGCGGCAGATTTTCAACATAAGGATTGAAGGATGTTAAAGTAAATGCTACGTTTTTGGTTTTAAAAATAAACGAAATCTTATTGGTTATTTTTTTTGATGACTTGGTATTTGAGACACAAGAATTAGTACTACCTACTATTATAAAAAAATTGCAAAATCTCTCTGCCTAATGTCTCTTCAAGGTAAGTTTTTTCGCTATTTATTTATTATACACTAGCCTCCGCCCTACGGTTTCACCCGCGTTCCCGAGGGATCTTATGTTTTCCCGGGATAAAAAGTAAGCTATAGCCTTCCTCGATAAATGGGCTATCCAACACTGAAATAATTTTTCAAATCGTACCAGTAGTTTTTGAGATTAGCGCGTTCAAACAAACAGATCATATAAGTTAAAATGATAATTGTATTAAAATATTAACGATAAAAAGTAGGTAAGTTTTAAAACAGGCATTTATCTCACAAATAAATATTTATTTTCAACATACTATTATTTATTATCCATTAGAAGCATAATAAAACTATATATTTCTCAATAAATTAGAGCGAAGAAAATCCTAAATAGTTGCTAAACACCCGGGGACACGCTCTTTTATGGATCCCAGTCACGCGATATAGCTAATTATGTAAGTGAATTAATTTATGAGGCCTTAACGTGCAAACTATCCTAGCATTGTATATTTAAAAATAAAATCAGAAGCAAAAGGACTAGTCTCTAAACTACAAATTTGAAAAAATATAAACATCCGAATTGAACACCTCCTCCTTTTTTGAAGTCGGTTAAAAAGAGAATAGAGTAGTAGCGGCTATTGGAATTTTCAATCTGTGCATTTTCGATAGCTTTTATCACAATCTATTTTTTTTTTATAATTTTGTTTATTAAAGTATAATACCTATCCTACCTATTGTGGAAGACAAGAATGCATTTAAATGAAATGCTATTTCAAAATAACTTTATAAACATTGTAATTAGTAATTAAATTTAAAAAAATATATAAAAATATACCTTGCTGAGTTTCTTGCCGGAGTCTTCTCAGTCCAAGTGTATTCCGAATCAAATGTAACGTTCATAAGTGCCTCATTAGGGCCTAAATTGAATAAATTAGTTTTGATTTGATTTGATTTGATTATCATAAAAAAATATATATCTTAAATATTGGCAGTCAATTTTGGATATCACCTACCTACTATATTTAGTTTTAATTTAAAAACCTTACCAATATGAAATTGATCTTGTAGATAAAAAAAATGCTACTGACAAAGCGATGACGTAAACATGCAATATAAAATAAAAAAAGGTTTATGTTTATTTTCAATAAACCTATTAATATGAATCTCACTCGGAAAATATGATCCCCTTTTTATACAAGATCAATAGCTCAAAAAAAAAGCTAATTAACCGAATGATTATTGTACTTATTTATTGATTACATTCTCAAGTAGGTATCTACCTTCATGGTCTAGATTGACATTCTGTGAAACACTGCATCCATAAATTATGACAGAATAACTGAATGGACGTAAAAAAGTAATGCCTTTGACCGACTTGAGTGAACTTATGCCTTCATAATAGTTTATAAAGCAGTATGTATAATCAAAGATGTTTTATACATTTTTTGTTAATGGATTATTATGGCAACATTTATAGTCCAACTTACGTCACAAGTTTAATGTAATTAAAGCAAATGTTTTATTTAACAATCGATATTCCATGAATCGGTAATTCTAAAAACTGCCATGTATCGATTGAGTTTTCGTGACTAGTACCGTGATAACCTAATTAAGGTAATTATAGATTTTCTAATTGTTTAAATTATGAGTTTTCATTTCTTATTTTCTCTTTCAATATTACGTGATGCATAATGCATCACGAACGCATCTAAACGTGACGAAACCGCACATAACGCGTTACATAATAACAATAATAATAATAAAAACAACGTGCTATTTAACGTTTTTTTAATAAATTAACAGATCACGCACAATTAACTGCTGTTACTGTTTGCATATAATTTTTATTGCAATTTAAACTCTAAATAAGTTCTTTTTGCATGAAGTAAACTGAGAATCTTTACCTGCCAGTTCCATCGACATAACAAAAAGAATTCTCAATTCGAAATTCAAAATCTTACTATTGCAGCGATCACGACTATGGTAGGTATTCCTTTTGGTCTCATTGCATACACCCATCTTACGGGGTGTTGTGTACATCGCAAGTTATTTCTGCGCATGTCCGGTACATTTTAACGTGGACGGCTAATATAGTAAAAAGATTGCATTACTCGATGCATTCCCACAGTTGAGTATATATACATTTTTTGCTAGCCCTATTCTAGGGCTGTGAGAATTCTCGGTATGTTACTAATTGAGCTATTGAGTTAGAAGTTGATAAATCATGAGGGAATAACTATTTGCACATGAGTTTTTGCTATTTATTTCATCATGTATCAATTAGAATCACCGTCTGTGATTCTCTTTCACGAGTTTATTTTTATTGTAACATACAAAAATACTGTATTAAGAATTTATTTATTAAAAACAAATGCATTTGTATCCCATCCCTATAAATTTCGAGTCCAACCGAATCATTTACCCGGCTTCGCACGTGGCGATCCGTGTCCAACGTTGTCAGCGTCTCAGTCGCGAGGCGATGGCGGGAAAGTCAGCGGCCATCTTGAAAAAGTTGTTCTGCTAGTGTCTAGTCAGTCAGATATATGTGGTCTATACCTTTTTAGCATTATAATTGCATTTTGTATTGAGAAAACCATATATTATTTTCCAGTTATTGGAAATATAGAAAGTTTTAGTAAAATACAGTTCCATTTTTGTAATACTTATTCCCAAAGTTCCTAATTGACGTCACAAAGAATTACCTTCATTTGCAATTAAAATTATAACTCAATGCGTTAATACTAAGTACATTTCTGGCGAATGTGGGAGAATATTATGTTAATCCGGACCTATACATGGAAAAGGAGGATATTTACATAATGCATATTTACAATAAGTTCATTAAAATATGCCAAACATGTCGGTTTTCTAGCGGACTTCAAAGTAATTTAACTTAGTAGCGACGTTTGAGTGCCTATGCAAAGTCTGCGCGTAGGTGTGTGCACAACTTTAGTATTTGCGCATATGTGTAAAACCGGCTTTAGAAAAATGCCGATTGGCTTTTTATGAAACTGAATATTAAATAGGTTTAATTGTTAGCGACGACTTAAAGTTCATTCACATCTATAGTGGTTTATTTTAAACCATCCTTGTTATTTTAATTGTCGATTTAATGAGTTTAAATAACCCTTATTTTCGATAAATTAAGATTTAAAGTTAACTAAATAAAATGACACTCAGTAGCATTAATTTATTAGAGGACCTAAATGTAATTATTTTTTGCAATATTTTTCTTGTCATAAAATTAAAAAGTTTATATTTGCATTCAGCGCCGCCTAGCGGGATATCTAGTATCTAAAACGATAAACTTACTTAGCATAACAAAAAGCGGTATGTCCATACAGCTCGGTTTTCATCGACCACGTTTAGTGATGTAGCTGGATGAAGGATTGATTATTAAAAAAATATTACGCGATCGGCGGGGCGTCCGATTACTCGATACCTACTGCCCGAGGGTCCGAACTCTTAGATTAGGCTACGGATTTGGTAATGAGCGGAGTGGATTCACAGTGGCAAGTTTTTTGTTTTATATAAACACTAGCTTCTGCTGTTTCGCGGTTTCACCCGCCTTCCCGAGGGATCTTATGTTTTCCCGGGATAAAAAGTATCCTATGTTATTCCAGGGTTTGATCTATCTATGTGCTTAGTTTCATCCAAATCCATTCAGTAATCCATTCATAGGATACCTTTTAAGAATGTTATAATCATTTATCTAATGTAATTAATATTCGTAAAAAAAAACATATTTTCTCAAGTATAATGTATTTGCTGCTTTGCAATTTAGCAATTCATCGTAAACTCGTACCTACTAGTCTATGTTTAAAAATAAAAAGAACATTATTAAAATTAATTTCCTTGCTCATCTCATTTGCTAAACAGAGCTGTCAATAACTGATATTAGACATAAACTTCTTATAATATTAGATAATCGCTCCCCGCTCCGCTCATCACCAAGTCTACACCAATTCATTAATTCTCCACTCCATGTAAATGTTAACGATATACAAAAACATTCCTTTAGTTTAAAAATAACAGTTTTTACTATAGTAATAGCTACAATGTACATTAAAATAATTTGCGCATTCGATTCAGTGGGTAAACGATCTTTTGTGCAAAAGAAAAATAAATTATCTTTACAAAATGATCTTTGGTGAAAATTAACGTTTTATCCTTTATCGTATAATATGATTGGGTGTTACGCGCGAATCAATTTAATGGGTACCTAACTATTCATTTATGCCAGTCAAGCTAAATTAACTCTTATGTTCTCATGTTTAAAGTCGTTGTTACTATTTTAAGATGTGTTTATTACGACAAGCTAGGTTTTATTCATTCGGATCGGATGAGATATAAAAGGTCAATGGTTGGATTCTTTATGTACGAAGCTATATCGAAACGTTCTAGTTGACAGGCGTATTCAATCTGATTGCATGTGTTGCATTTTGAAATACTTTATACGGACCATATACGGATTTTTTATTTATTTAATGTTCCATTCCATTTTTAAATATGACTTGGATTTAAACTTTTTATACTTATTGATAACATTTCTAGGTAGTATATTTTGTTATTTCGATTAATTAACTGACTTGCTCTTACTGAGGAATTTTAATGAATATAATTAAGTATGTAAGGTAGGTTATTTATTATGTATCGATTCAATCAACTATCATATTTTGATATATCGATATAACGAATAAAGAATATAACTGTATAATATAATGAGTCTGTGGTTATCTGCCGCCGGTTGCGATTTCCCAACGGGTTCAAGTGTGAAATTAACACCCGCTCGATTACCAACCACCAACTATTGTCCATCTTTTATATCGATTTATGTATCGATATGCCGACATTGTGACGCCGGATAATTGCTTATTGCCCATTCGAAATTCGATTGTTCCATTTGCAAATTTAAATTGTTTCAGCGATAAAATTAAATCATTTACTTTTTTGTGAACTTAAAAGCTGCACTATTTTTTATACCTTTTTCTCATATTTATAACATAAAATAACAGTAATAACTTTTTTTTTATTACTCTACTTATGGTTATGATTTTAATGTTAGAATTTCATTAGATATTTTTGCTTCACATTTTACATACAGAAGAAATTGTATGGTACAGTTTTTATAATTTTTTCTTTGGAGAAATATTGCAATTTGAGTCATTCTACATTTGTGTGGCGACATCAAGTAAGTGTCCGCCGTTGCCTATAGGTATACGTACATTAATACCACGGGGATTGCTAATTCATTGCCGACCTTTACAAAGCCTAGAAAGGACTGTATCTCCAGTGCACAGGTGCTTAGCTTTCGTATTTTCATATTGAATGTGGTAGACTGCCAGGCGGATGCTATAAAGTAGTTTACCATCGTATTATGGTTACCACACGATGTTTTCTATCACCGAAATCTCAAGCTCAATGTAGGATACGAACCCACGACCTTTGACACGGAATTCAACATCACTGAGCTACCATCGATCAAAGGAAAATGTCTATCTATAACTTATTTGTCTATATATATAAAAGGAGAAATTGACAGATTGACATATCAACGCACAGTTCAATATGAAATTTTACACACTGGTTTCATCACAAATAGTTATGTGAGTTTTCTATTATAACGTAGGCGTCCACGATGGGGGTTTACAATCCGTTAGGGGGTAAATTAGATCATTGCAGGTAAAGCTGTAAAACATTATTTTTTAATAAGTAACTAAGTTTCAAAATATCTCAGTATTAAATTCTTCACAAAACAGAAACGTTAATGAAGCATTACTAAGTCTTTGAATGAGCAAAATGGCGGTATACCAAGAAGGAACGTTCAAGTCTTTGTGAATATATTTAATTCGACTGATCCAGTCAAAATTGACCATCCGACCGATTAATTTCATAACAGATATGTATTGCATGTCCAGGTTTGAAACGAGTTATGTTAAGGAATGTGTTTCATGGGTAAAGCGATTTCTGAAATATTAGAAGCGATAATATTAGTCTTTATTACAAATTACTTCGGTAATTTTTAAATCAATAGTGATGCACACGAAGTAGCAGTAATATAAATTTATTTTCATTCATTTCATTTAAAAAAAAAAAATGAATGAAATGAATGAATGAAAATGAAAATATTTTTTATTCAAATAGGCCTTTACAAGCACTTACGAATAGTCTGACTCTAACGCTCGGTTCGGAAGGTTGCTTTTACTGAGAAGAGCCGGCAAGAAACTCAGCAATTACTCTTTTCAAAAACCAATACAGATTTATAAAATTATTTATTTAGTCTCACTGACAATACTTGTGTGTACCTATATTATGACAATAAAGAAAAAGTATCAAAATTATGAGTAACTTAGTAAAACAAATCGATTGCAAATTTAGCAGACCAGCCTCAACAAGCAGCACCTGTTCCAGCACAAGTATGACTCATGTGGCAGCCATCGCCCTTCTCGCACATATTATAGGAAAGTGAGTACAGTAAGGCGAAGATAGCTCAGTGGTAGTGACGTCGGACGCCGCGGCGAAGGTCGTGGGTTCGAATCCTACAATGAGCTTGAGCTTTCGGTGAAGGAAAACATCGTGAAGAAACCATAGCACGGTGGTAGGGTACTTTGTAGTATACGCGCCTGGCTGGCTACCACCCTCAAGTTGAAAATCTGTCGCCAAACACCTATTGGTGTGTTCCGGCAGCTGCACTTGAGAGCCAGATCCTTCTAGGCTTTGTGTGCTTACCACCTTCGGCCACATCATCCTACCAACCTACCATAGTGAGATTGTGGTCAAACACAAGCCTATACAATGTAAAAAAAAAAGTACGAGTGAGACGGTTACAAACCTCTATCCATCCATCCGTACAAACTTTCGCGTTACGACTACATTGTAGGATTATTACAATTATAATAATTTACAACATTGTTAATGCTGTGTGGGAGCACCATGACACACAGACATACACACTGATTATTTTTAATTTGGTTTTGCCTTAGTAGGTATTCATGTAAAAATTATAACTTAAAGACTTGTTTCCATTTATTTAATAAATAAATAAATAAATATTCTGGGAGCTTGTATACTATGGATGCCAGATAACTGACATATACTACTTTTCTTTTGTAAATACATACTTATATAGATAATAATAAGTATATATAAATATTTTCATGAATTCATAAAAAAAAATACGATAGACTCGAGCTATAAATTACTCATAACATGGAGTTCGCTTCGCTGGGAATGGTTGTATGACTTAATACATCCTCTTAATAATTTATATTGCTTTCTCGAAATCGCGAAACTCAAATGCTCACGCGCATTGGTATTTCGTATAATAAGCGATCGAAATATGAATCTCAATTACATGTCAGTGAATTCGGTAAATTGGGAATAAATGAAGCGATATCTTGTTTACTGCAAACACGTTTATTATTCGATTAATTGATATTACCTACTCTTTTTTTTCACTTTTCTTTTGACTAAATTATATTTGTAATTTTTGAAAGGAAGCTTAGTTGTGATACCACAAAACAAAATTATATAAGTAAGTAGGTTATATTTATTTTCCACATTTTATTAAGTTTAACGTTTGCAACGAAAGCAGGCTTAAAACCCAAAAAAAGGTTAACTAAATTTTTTTCAATAGCTAAAGTATTTATTTACTTCAATTTAATATTAATTAAACAACTTAAAAAAGAATTGTTAAATCTGTACACACAAAACAGTTTATATAGAAACTCATTTAATACCAAAGTATTCCTTCGCGTTTACTCGGGTGCCATCGGGGCGGAGAGTGGGACGGGGAGGGTTGGGAAATTATAGGGTTGTCCACGATCAACTATACGTAATGATGGATTGTGGAGACCGGTGCGCGTTGCAGTTAATGAGAATTGTTGTGGCAACCCTGAATACTTAGCTCTTTACGGAATATCAATTTAGGTAGACATTTAATTATGTATTTTTGTCATTTTCTAAGAATAGGTTAAATATAAAATTATTTATTTGTTTTTGTATTATTTGAATTATGATGAAATAAAATGAATTATTCGAAAGGATTGCGATTGGTAAGCGATTATTATCTAACCGATTTTCAATCTTATTGCAAAGAATTTTGTTACAAACTTCTTCATATTTGATTGGAAGTTAAGATAACCAACAGTCAAACTAATATACAATAATTCGATGTACAATCTAACTAATAGACAGCTCATTAACAAGAGTAAGTCAATTTAAACTACAAGTAGGCAAATGGCTTATAAATTGTTAGTTAAACTTATTAGTCAACTTAACTAGCAATAAAACCCACTCTAAATCACAATTTTCCATACACATCACTTGTAAAGTAATTTTCAGTACTCCATCAAGATTTATAACCAACCAATCTATTTTCTAAGAAAACCTATATTATACATGTTACCAAACGTAAACGATCGTACGACATCGTAAATAGATGCAAATAGACGTTTGGAAACGAGGAAATTCTTATATTTTATTGATACAGGATATTGTCGTATCTGTGGTTGGTTTTACGGCACAATCACGTGTTTTCATTTCACCTGTACATCTTTTATGACGGACGAATTGACGTATTAACTTTAATAATGAAAAAAACAACTGAATGTTATCGGAAAATAGCTAAGGAAAATAATAAAATAATTTGAATCGGTAAAGTATTTACGTAATTTTTCATGACGAATAATCTGCAAATGTGTGTTCACGGTTCATTGATATGATTTTTGCATAGAAATAGTTGATAGGCCGGAAAGTAATATTGGTTACTTTATATCCCGTTAGAATGCGGGTGAAACCGCGGGCGAAAGCTATTATTTTTAACTGACTTTATAAAAAAAGTCGGAGATACTCAATTCAGTTGTATTTTTATTATTTTTTCGTTGGCTGAAAAGTTTATTTTTATTTTACGTTACCTATAGTATAAAAAAGAATATTACCACAACCTATTTGCAAGTTATGCATATAAACTACGGGGTTGGCACGATAAAATGCAAGATGGTGGATTCCGCGAAAGCGTAAAGTTACGATTGCGAACATTTACGATTGGTTTTAATCAAAATCTAATCCGTTAGGCAGCGAACTAACATTATACTCCTGCGCATGTGGTTTACTATTTACACTTTAGAGGTGTGTTACCTAAAGAAGTTTTAAGGGTACAGTATTATCACCTTATAGGCATTTTTTACATTCGGCCGCGTCATCATTTACCATGGAAATATTGTGGTGAAACCAGTCCAAACTAATAAAAAAAACATTCGTATTTTTTTTAAATCGATTGTTTGTCTTAGTTTTTAAGACGAAGATATCTTAGTCTATGACTTTGAATGACGTCGCGTAGGTCATGAGTTGAGCTTGCACTGTCAGCGAAGGAAAATAAAGTGAGGAAATAGTGTTAAAGTACTTTGTAGTACCTACCTACCAACTTTGCTGGCTACCACCTGTTGAAAATCTAACGTTAAATACCTATCACATAACTACAGCCAGCCAGCTCATACACAATGAAATCAAGTCACATAATAATGTCCATAACTAATATTATATTGGATTAATATTTAGTTTGCATTAATTAGAAAATTGTGCTCAAATATTCGAGATTTCCTTCAGTGCAATACATTTCAGTCGGCAGACTAAAACAACAATACTTACAAGTATCTATCGAATAAAACTAGTCAGTAATATCGCATTTTAGATTTATAGTGAAGGGACGCACGCCGCAACTCACTCGCCATTCCATATCGAGTCGATATTGTTTCGCTAAGTTTTATCACCCCCGGGAACAGAACCCGGGACTTGTTACTTATGTTCCCGGACTATCGTGTTACGATAATGTACGCTGGGTTTGCTTGCTTTACTCACGACAAGATAAGAAATTGTTTTATTAACTAATAATGTGAAATGCATTTTTTATTTTATAGTTTATTAATATTAATTAAAATGAAAGTGTTTTGTGTATAACATGTAATATTGGCACATACATTCCCATGAGATTAAAATCTATTTTGTAAATTTGATCATCTATTTTTTATTTTATTTGACTACACGCTTGACTTGTGTTCAATGACATCTTAGCTACAAAATGTCGACAAAACACACGTTACAAGAACGTTGAACCCGCACAAAACGCAACTGGCAATTAAATCATAAATTTCGTATCGATTCGCCGCAACCAACAATCACACAACAGATAATGAAACAAAACGAATCGATTGAGAAAAAAACGAATATCGAGTACACACCATCAATGTTGCGTGGAATCGATTTGTTGGATTTCATTCGGAGGAAATTAGCGGGTGAAGTTCTTTTTTCAATCGTTTATGTATCGAGTAACAGACGTTATATGAAACGCAAATAAGAATATGAGAAAATTGATTTATTGGCGCCAAAAAGTTTAAAATCGATTAAGGTTCATACACTGCTAAAGGGCACCGCTAATTAATTTGGATACCTTTTAACTTGCAACATTGTTACATATTCGGTAACATCCCATTCGCCAAAAGATGTTGGAGAAAATGTATATTGTTAATTAAAAAACATTATGTACAAATAAACTATAAATAACGCTATATTTTTTAAAACATAAAACAAGTTACCTGCTATCGACAAAATTTTAAAGAGAGATTAAAATTAAGTTTTTTTATTGCAACTTTTAAAAACTTTTGGAATTGTGCGAATAATTTTCGTGCTCCGATAAAGATCAATCCCAGGTCGATATACTTCAACATATCATCGGCGAATATTTCACTGGATTGTTGCCCTACCCCTCTTAGATTATAGCATTGATAATATGCAAATGAACGAGTCGACGATTTCAAAATAAAAGGATTAACATGGGATCGTTGGCCTCTTAAGTGACCCAAATAAGATAATTCGAACGACACATTGGAGGCCGCGGCTGTCAATAAGAATTAGAGATAATGTTGCTAGCTTAAAAAATATTTTTAAGTTTGCAGTTGACTGAAGGACTGTGTTTTATATTTGTTTTGAAGATTTTTTGATACATTCCAAATTTTATTCATCAATAAAATGCGTTATAAATTTTTAGGTGAATAAGTATTATGTATTGATTGAAGAGTTTTGATTAGCAGATATTTGAACTGAAAATAAATATGTATAAGTAGATGTCATAACATTTTAGTATTTTTACAAGCTTTTTTTATTATCAAACATAAGTTTAGTGCCGATAGGAGACTTCAATTTAGTTGTTGTGTTTTTATATACTTATATAAGTATTTTTTTCGAATATAGAATAAAAAACTATTTACATCTAGGTACATGAATGCAGTAGGTTCATAACTTGTAGAAATCAATATGCACTGATATCTAACCGTTTATTGCAAAAAGGTAGTTTTTTTTTTACTAAAAACCTCCATCAATATCGTTCAAGCATTTACATTGTCGTTAATAGACATTGAGCTTTACTCTCATAAATAAACATTACACTTCCTCTTTAAATGGATGCGCAGATTGATAAAAAGCAATGAAGGGCTATGTCGCTACAGGAGGCTCCCAGGCCCAGAGTGGACTAGTTTTTTCATCATGTTTTGTTCACAGCACGTTCCTGGACTTATTTTATGGCATCTATGATATAATAGTAGTTTCAAGATTTTTTAACGTGGCAACGCTGTAAAACTATCAAAATAAAATACCGCTTTGTAAAAGGGAAAACTTTTACAAAGTTTAAGTAAAATCTGAACGGTGACCAGCGTTTAGACGGTATTTTAAAATTACAACTTAAGATAAATAATAAAATGAAACGCGAGAAAAAATTTAAACACGTTACGCGATAAAACTCATTAATATTTGTCATGAACGCTTCACGACTACTGGAGTTAGCTGTCAGTTTTGCGAAGACAATTAATCTTTCTTTTTTTATAGAAACAGCTAAGCTGGAGATAACTTAGCTAAACTACGATTAACTATATCTAAAATTCACATAACGGAAGCTTTTTCTTGTCATAATATTTCGGACACTTGCTCTCAATTTGCTGACCTATTTACTTTATTAATATCAAAAGTAATTAACAAAATAGCATCGTAAAAAGTAAAAAAGGAGATGCTATAGTAACTTGTGACTGTAAAATAACTTTCTTTATCAATGTTATTATAAAAATCAAACTATTAATTCTAAATGTCTTGTTATCAGGTTTTTGGTAGCTTCACGAGGTTTTACGACCGTACGGTACCTACTGGCCATTCAGGTTTGTTTGATGGTGACCGTCCGTCGAAATGGAGAAATGTCATTAGTATGCAAAACGCTCGTGTACCGATTTATTTTTAAACACGACTATCTTGCTCGGTAACTTTACTCCTGTAAACTCAAGACTCAAAATTCCTTGTATTAATTTAAATTGAATACCAAAATAATTATTGTAAAGTTTTATAAATGTTACTACTTTTGCTAAAATGATATGATAAATTATTTTAAATATATTACTGTCCATAGCGTTGGCCGTACTAAGCGCATTAGTAGTTCTTGATTTACTAAAAGAATATGTTTTAAATTTGATTTTATTATCTATGGTCGTACGATGCTGTCATAATTGTGTGATAGTTTTGGAACCGGTGTTGCCAGCCTAATTATATAGATTACTACCAGAAAACTCGTATACCCACGTATTTTCCTTTCTATGAGACAATATATTTTTATTATAGCTCAGTAACGTTCTTAGTTATCGCATTGAGTCCACGCGGTGGACTATAGCCTATTCCACTGCGTTGTGAGACTATATTCTGAGTAAAATAATTAACATAAAGTAATGGAGGTCATTTGTGGTAAATCATATTTCGCATACGTGAATTTATTCGCAGTTTTACTGTAAAAAGGGTATTTTATATAATAAACAGTAAAGTTTTCCTAGTAATGTTTATGTATTATAAGTTTTTGCGTTAATAACTTCGTATGATCATTAAAATAATTCATTAAATTTAATTTGTTATGATAATGTTAATGAACTGACGCCATTATAACATTATTTTACTTCCTTTACATTTAGGTTAATTGCAGGAAGGTATTCGTATATTTTGTACTAGAAATGAGATCTATTCGTTGTAATTTATCTTATTTTACAGTTAATTATGTTTTAATTAGATAAATTCGTCGTTTTGGAGTGTTCTGTTTCTGTTGGTTACATCCGCTGTTATGTAGGCTACATAATAATCAATTTAAGTTGCGAAATTAAGTACTTTATATAATTTTAGTTGTACACATAATAAGTTAATAATTAGCCCTTATTTAAACATTAATATCAATCATCAATGAATTATGCACTACTGAGCATAATAATTATGTAGTAGGTACAACGAGTAATTCCAAGCATGTTTTCGGTTACTAGATATGCGCATGCGGCTATGGAAACTTCTGGTTTTCGTGGATCTATCCTGATCGCTGTCTAACTCTGCACTTTCCTATCATCTACTACATCAACTTTGCAACATTTATACGTATATATTCTCCAACATCAATCAAAACCCAACTTCCCATCTTCTCCATTCGACTAATTTTAAGTCATTATTTAGACTTAAGTTATTCCATAAATCTACAACTATGTCAGCCGACTTTAGAATTCAGTTCACCGGATTTCCTCATATTATACCCGAAATGTTCCATACCCCAAAACATTATCGACGTCATTTGATTTTAGTATGCTCTCAAACGATCCACATTCCATCTTACGCCGCCGGTATAATTTTTTTTTAGAAAACTTATTATGGTCTTATTGACTACAATCTGATTTCAATCATATAACTTGATTTTTAAGGTAGGTTTTTGTTTAAAAATGCGTTTGGAGGTCTGTAATTAAGGCCAATGTTCGTCCATAGGACGTGATATTGTTTTTTACGGTTGAATAGTGTATCCCATAGATTAAAGTATTTGATGGTAAAAGATACAATATACTGAGTTGTGATGTTGAGGTGTTAAGATTTGATGTGGATTGAAATGGTTTTAAATACAGTTTGAAATGAAATTAAAATATTTTTTATTCAAATAGGCCTTCACAAGCACTTATGAATAGTCTGACTCTAACGCACGGTTCGGAAGGTTGCTTTTACTGAGAAGAGCCGGCAAGAAACTCAGCAATTACTCTTTTCAAAACCAACTCAGATTTATTACATAAAATGATTTAGCTAATCTTACTGACAATTTAATTTTGTTTGTGACAAAATTATGAGTAACTTAGTAACTCATTTCACATTGATCCTAACTTAATCCTTATCCTAACTAATATTGTAAACGCGAAAGTGAGTTTGTTTGTTTGTTTGTTAGTTACCTTTTCACGCCTAAACCGCTCAACCGATCGCGATGAAATTTAGTATGCAGATAGCCTATGGTATGGAGAAGGACATGGACTACTTTTTTTCTAGGGAAAGGTAGTAAATGATAAAGGAGACTGTATAACTGCAGTTGCAGTTTAGAGATCTAAATATTTTATAATGGATTTTTATGTTACAAACATGGAACAACTTTCTTTCTGTCTACATACATGAGAAGAGAAAAACTCTCTCCTTTATTAATATCGCTCAGTAATCAAAAGTAATAACTGCAGTGAAAGTAAGTTAACCTGTAATCTAAGATTAATAACTCACAGTTCTGAAGCTGTCTTTGTTTTATAGCGACACTGTTTTTTGTATGTTGTTTAAAGCCTTAAACAAAATGTATAGTAAAGCAATGGAGCATCAGGTGGCAGTATCATAGAGTAAAATTAATTATTAGTACCGATAAACGATACCACCCGTCGGTAGATCGCTATCTATCGCCTGCCTGACCCCTGAGTTCAATTATTGTGAATTGCTATCTGGGACAGTGACGCTCAAAGTTCTTTGATACTCATCTTGATTTGATTAGAATATTATTTACGACTAGCTGTCGCCCGTGGTTTCACCTGCGTTCGCGAGAAAAAAAGTAGCCTATGTTCTTCTCCATACCATAGGATATCTGCATACCAAATTTAATCGCGATCGGTTCAGCGTGAAAAGCTTACAACAAATAAACTAACAAACTCACATTCGCATTTATACTATTAGTTAGGATTAGGATATAAGGAGAATAAAGTCCGTATAATTATGATATAGGTCTTTGAATAATATCTTCAATTTTTTTCGTATATTTTCCTTAATTTTGATGTTTGTTTTTTTTTTATCTTACTATCAAACAATTTCAAATACTACATTCACTTTGAATTGATTAGGTATATTGTTGTTGAATTTTTTTTCAAAGTTTGACAGCCTCTGCATAAATAATATAGGTCACTGATAGTAAGATCTATTTGTTAGTTATCTACAATCTTGGATACTCTATGCCTTTAGCAAACACGCCGATCTGATGTTTTTACTTAAACGTTTTATAATGCTTCTCATTGTTAGTGTGCTAGCGAAAGTTATTTGAAAATTATTCTTAATTTTTGTCTATGATTTAGTATAATTTGTATTTTATCTTTACTCGAGATTAAAGAGGTTTTATTTCACACATTGTGGAAGACCGGATCGCACCGGTTATACAAAAGTAAACTTCTTCATACCCGCCATAATGTGAGCTTAACTTTAACATTGTTTTACATTACTTTTTATATTTTTAATCAGCAGTAATAGGTAGGTAATTTATCATTGCATTATTTATGAATATGAAAGTCGAAGGATGTACGGGAAGAGGAAGACCGAAAAAGAGATGGAGGGATTGTATAAAAGATGATGTGAGTAAGAGAGGAGTGAATGTATATATGAAGACCGGTGTGAAGTTAGCAGCCAAAAGCTAGCAGCCAATATAATCCGACCAAATTAAGAAGATTTCTTAAAATCGCTTTATTTGTCCTAATAATCATGGAAAATTATATTGAACATTAGAAAATGATTAACTACAAGTAATAAAAGGCCTCGCAGACACGAAAACATCAAAAAAAGGCTTTTATTCAGAATTGATAAAAAATTATTCATATGAGTTTGATGGGCGATTGGGATCTCAAGATGTCCCGTGGTCACTGTAGCAATGCATTTAAATTGTAAATATATAATAAATCTTAATAAATAACATCATGTTATGTACTTACCAAGGGGATTAGATAGGTAGATGAGACAGCAGACAAAATATAGTACAGAATAAATATTTATCTGAGTTTGATGAGTGATAAAGCTCTCAAGAGGTCGCGTGGTCACTCAAGATTCACATTGAAATTGTAGATACATAAGTAATCTTAGTATATAGCATCATGTTAGGTACTTACGATGGGGATTACATAGGTATATGAGACAGCAGCCAATATAATTTACTAAAATAGCTATACGAGTTTGATAGTTGATTAGGCTCTCAAGATGTCGCGTGATCAATCTGAGTATGCGTTTTAATTATAAACACATAATAAATCTAAGTTAATAACATCATGTTATGTACTTACGATGGGGATTACTTAGGTATATGAGACAGCAGCCGATATTTTTTAATAAAAATAGTTATACAAGTTTGATAATTGATTAGACTCTCAAGATGTCGCATGGTCAATCTAGGTATGTGTTTAAATTGTAGATACATAAGTAACCTAAGATAACAATATCACGTTATGTACTTACAAAGGGGATTACTTGGGTATATAAGACAGCAGCCGATATTTTTTAATAAAAATAGTTATACAAGTTTGATAATTGATTAGGCTCTCAAGATGTCGCATGGTCAATCTAGGTATGTGTTTGAATTGTAGATACATAAGTTACCTAAGATAATAATATCACGTTATGTACTTACAAAGGGGATTACTTAGGTATATAAGACAGCAGCCGATATTTTTTAATAAAAATAGTTATACAAGTTTGATAATTGATTAAGCTCTCAAGATGTCGCATGGTCACTCTAGGTATGTGTTTAAATTGTAGATACATAAATTACCTAAGATAATAATATCATGTTATGTACTTACAAAGGGGATTACTTAGTTATATGAGACAGCAGCCGATATTTTTTAATAAAAATAGTTATACAAGTTTGATAATTGATTAGGCTCTCAAGATGTCGCATGGTCAATCTAGGTATGTGTTTGAATTGTAGATACATAAGTTACCTAAGATAATAATATCACGTTATGTACTTACAAAGGGGATTACTTAGGTATATAAGACAGCAGCCGATATTTTTTAATAAAAATAGTTATACAAGTTTGATAATTGATTAAGCTCTCAAGATGTCGCATGGTCACACTAGGTATGTGTTTGAATTGTAGATACATAAGTTACCTAAGATAATAATATCATGTTATGTACTTACAAAGGGGATTACATATGTCTATGAGATAGCAGCGGATGGAATAGAGTCAAAAATATTCATATACAAGTTTGACGGGTGATTAGGCTCTCAAGATGTCGCATGGTCAATCTAGGTATGCATTTAATATGTAGATACATATGTTATCTATGTAAATAATATCATGCTATGTACTTACAAAGGGGATAACTTAGGTATGTGAGACAGCAGCCGATGGAATAGAGTCAAAAATATTCATATACAAGTTTGACGGGTGATTAGGCTCTCAAGATGTCGCATGGTCAATCTAGGTATGTGTTTAAATTGTAGATACATAAATTACCTAAGATAATAACATTATGTTATGTACTTACGATGGGGATTACTTAGGTATATGAGACAGCAGCCGATATTTTTTAATAAAAATAGTTATACAAGTTTGATAATTGATTAGACTCTCAAGATGTCGCATGGTCAATCTAGGTATGTGTTTAAATTGTAGATACATAAGTTACCTAAGATAACAATATCACGTTATGTACTTACAAAGGGGATTACTTAGGTATATAAGACAGCAGCCGATATTTTTTAATAAAAATAGTTATACAAGTTTGATAATTGATTAGGCTCTCAAGATGTCGCATGGTCAATCTAGGTATGTGTTAAAATTGTAGATACATAAATTACCTAAGATAATAATATCATGTTATGTACTTACAAAGGGGATTACATATGTCTATGAGATAGCAGCGGATGGAATAGAGTCAAAAATATTCATATACAAGTTTGACGGGTGATTAGGCTCTCAAGATGTCGCATGGTCAATCTAGGTATGCATTTAATATGTAGATACATAAGTTATCGAAGTTAAAATTATCATGTTATGTACTTACGATGGGGATTACTTAGGTATATGAGACAGCAGCCGATATTTTTTAATAAAAATAGTTATACAAGTTTGATAATTGTTTAGGCTCTCAAGATGTCGCATGGTCAATCTAGGTATGTGTTTAATATGTAGATACATAAGTTGTCTAAGTTAAAAATATCATGTTATGTACTTACAAAAGGGATTACATATGTCTATGAGATAGCAGCGGATGGAATAGAGTCAAAAATATTCATATACAAGTTTGACGGGTGATTAGGCTCTCAAGATGTTGCATGGTCAATCTAGGTATGCATTTAGTATGTAGATACATATGTTATCTATGTAAATAATATCATGTTATGTACTTACAAAGGGGATAACTTAGGTATGTGAGACAGCAGCCGATGGAATAGAGTCAAAAATATTCATATACAAGTTTGACGGGTGATTAGGCTCTCAAGATGTTGCATGGTCAATCTAGGTATGCATTTAGTATGTAGATACATATGTTATCTATGTAAATAATATCATGTTATGTACTTACAAAGGGGATAACTTAGGTATGTGAGACAGCAGCCGATGGAATAGAGTCAAAAATATTCATATACAAGTTTGACGGGTGATTAGGCTCTCTAGATGTCGCATGGTCAATCTAGGTATGCATTTAATATGTAGATACATAAGTTATCGAAGTTAAAATTATCATGTTATGTACTTACGATGGAGTTACTTAGGTATATGAGACAGCAGCCGATATTTTTTAATAAAAATAGTTATACAAGTTTGATAATTGTTTAGGCTCTCAAGATGTCGCATGGTCAATCTAGGTATGTGTTTAATATGTAGATACATAAGTTGTCTAAGTTAAAAATATCATGTTATGTACTTACAAAAGGGATTACATATGTCTATGAGATAGCAGCGGATGGAATAGAGTCAAAAATATTCATATACAAGTTTGACGGGTGATTAGGCTCTCAAGATGTTGCATGGTCAATCTAGGTATGCATTTAGTATGTAGATACATATGTTATCTATGTAAATAATATCGTGCTATGTACTTACAAAGGGGATAACTTAGGTATGTGAGATAGCAGCGGATTGAAAAGAGTAAAAAATATTCATATACAAGTTTGACGGGTGATTAGGCTCTCAAGATGTCGCATGGTCAATCTAGATATACATTAAAATTGTAGATACATAAGTAATTTCAGTAAATAATATCATGTTATGTACTTACGATGGGGATTACTTAGGTACATAAGACAGCAGCCGATATTTTTTAATAAAAATAGTTATACAAGTTTGATAATTGATTAGGCTCTCAAGATGTCGCATGGTCAATCTAGGTATGTGTTTTAATTGTAGATACATAAGTGACCTAAGACAAAAATATCATGTTATGTACTTACAAAGGGGATTACATATGTCTATGAGATAGCAGCGGATGGAATAGAGTAAAAAGTATTCATATACAAGTTTGACGGGTGATAAGGCTCTCAAGATGTCGCATGGTCAACCTAGGTATGCGTTTCAATAGTAGATACATATGTAATCTATGTAAATAATATCATGTTATGTACTTACAAAGGGGATAACTTAGGTATGTGAGACAGCAGCCGATGGAATAGAGTCAAAAATATTCATATACAAGTTTGACGGGTGATTAGGCTCTCTAGATGTCGCATGGTCAATCTAGATATGCATTTAAATTGTAGATACATAAGTAATTTAAGTAAATAATATCATGTTATGTACTTACGATGGGGATTACTTAGGTATATAAGACAGCAGCCGATATTTTTTAATAAAAATAGTTATACAAGTTTGATAATTGATTAGGCTCTCAAGATGTCGCATGGTCAATCTAGGTATGTGTTTTAATTGTAGATACATAAGTGACCTAAGACAAAAATATCATGTTATGTACTTACAAAGGGGATTACATATGTCTATGAGATAGCAGCGGATGGAATAGAGTAAAAAATATTCATATACAAGTTTGACGGGTGATAAGGCTCTCAAGATGTCGCATGGTCAACCTAGGTATGCGTTTCAATTGTAGATACATATGTAATCTATGTAAATAATATCATGTTATGTACTTACAAAGGGGATAACTTAGGTATGTGAGACAGCAGCCGATGGAATAGAGTCAAAAATATTCATATACAAGTTTGACGGGTGATTAGGCTCTCAAGATGTCGCATGGTCAATCTAGATATGCATTAAAATTGTAGATACATAAGTAATTAAAGTAAATAATATCATGTTATGTACTTACGATGGGGATTACTTGGGTATATAAGACAGCAGCCGATATTTTTTAATAAAAATAGTTATACAAGTTTGATAATTGATTAGACTCTCAAGATGTCGCATGGTCAATCTAGGTATGTGTTTGAATTGTAGATACATAAGTTACCTAAGATAATAATATCACGTTATGTACTTACAAAGGGGATTACTTAGGTATATAAGACAGCAGCCGATATTTTTTAATAAAAATAGTTATACAAGTTTGATAATTGATTAGGCTCTCAAGATGTCGCATGGTCAATCTAGGTATGTGTTAAAATTGTAAATACATAAATTACCTAAGATAATAATATCATGTTATGTACTTACAAAGGGGATTACATATGTCTATGAGATAGCAGCGGATGGAATAGAGTCAAAAATATTCATATACAAGTTTGACGGGTGATAAGGCTCTCAAGATGTCGCATGGTCAACCTAGGTATGTGTTTAATATGTAGATACATATGTAATCTATGTAAATAATATCATGTTATGTACTTACAAAGGGGATAACTTAGGTATGTGAGACAGCAGCCGATGGAATAGAGTCAAAAATATTCATATACAAGTTTGACGGGTGATTAGGCTCTCAAGATGTCGCATGGTCAATCAAGGTATGTGTTTAAATTGTAGATACATAAATTACCTAAGATAATAACATCATGTTATGTACTTACGATGGGGATTACTTAGGTATATGAGACAGCAGCCGATATTTTTTAATAAAAATAGTTATACAAGTTTGATAATTGATTAGACTCTCAAGATGTCGCATGGTCAATCTAGGTATGTGTTTAAATTGTAGATACATAAGTTACCTAAAATAACAATATCACGTTATGTACTTACAAAGGGGATTACTTAGGTATATAAGACAGCAGCCGATATTTTTTAATAAAAATAGTTATACAAGTTTGATAATTGATTAGGCTCTCAAGATGTCGCATGGTCAATCTAGGTATGTGTTAAAATTGTAGATACATAAATTACCTAAGATAATAATATCATGTTATGTACTTACAAAGGGGATTACATATGTCTATGAGATAGCAGCGGATGGAATAGAGTCAAAAATATTCATATACAAGTTTGACGGGTGATTAGGCTCTCAAGATGTCGCATGGTCAATCTAGGTATGCATTTAATATGTAGATATATAAGTTATCGAAGTTAAAATTATCATGTTATGTACTTACGATGGGGATTACTTAGGTATATGAGACAGCAGCCGATATTTTTTAATAAAAATAGTTATACAAGTTTGATAATTGTTTAGGCTCTCAAGATGTCGCATGGTCAATCTAGGTATGTGTTTAATATGTAGATACATAAGTTGTCTAAGTTAAAAATATCATGTTATGTACTTACAAAAGGGATTACATATGTCTATGAGATAGCAGCGGATGGAATAGAGTCAAAAATATTCATATACAAGTTTGATAATTGATTAAGCTCTCAAGATGTCGCATGGTCACTCTAGGTATGTGTTTAAATTGTAGATACATAAATTACCTAAGATAATAATATCATGTTATGTACTTACAAAGGGGATTACATATGTCTATGAGATAGCAGCGGATGGAATAGAGTCAAAAATATTCATATACAAGTTTGACGGGTGATTAGGCTCTCTAGATGTCGCATGGTCAATCTAGATATGCATTTAAATTGTAGATACATAAGTAATTTAAGTAAATAATATCATGTTATGTACTTACGATGGGGATTACTTGGGTATATAAGACAGCAGCCGATATTTTTTAATAAAAATAGTTATACAAGTTTGATAATTGTTTAGGCTCTCAAGATGTCGCATGGTCAATCTAGGTATGTGTTTAATATGTAGATACATAAGTTGTCTAAGTTAAAAATATCATGTTATGTACTTACAAAAGGGATTACATATGTCTATGAGATAGCAGCGGATGGAATAGAGTCAAAAATATTCATATACAAGTTTGACGGGTGATTAGGCTCTCAAGATGTTGCATGGTCAATCTAGGTATGCATTTAGTATGTAGATACATATGTTATCTATGTAAATAATATCATGTTATGTACTTACAAAGGGGATAACTTAGGTATGTAAGACAGCAGCCGATGGAATAGAGTCAAAAATATTCATATACAAGTTTGACGGGTGATTGGGCTCTCAAGATGTTGCATGGTCAATCTAGGTATGTGTTTAAATTGTAGATACATAAGTTACCTAAGATAACAATATCACGTTATGTACTTACAAAGGGGATTACTTAGGTATATAAGACAGCAGCCGATATTTTTTAATAAAAATAGTTATACAAGTTTGATAATTGATTAGGCTCTCAAGATGTCGCATGGTCAATCTAGGTATGTGTTTTAATTGTAGATACATAAGTGACCTAAGACAAAAATATCACGTTATGTACTTACAAAGGGGATTACTTGGGTATATAAGACAGCAGCCGATATTTTTTAATAAAAATAGTTATACAAGTTTGATAATTGATTAGGCTCTCAAGATGTCGCATGGTCAATCTAGGTATGTGTTTGAATTGTAGATACATAAGTTACCTAAGATAATAATATCACGTTATGTACTTACAAAGGGGATTACTTAGGTATATAAGACAGCAGCCGATATTTTTTAATAAAAATAGTTATACAAGTTTGATAATTGATTAAGCTCTCAAGATGTCGCATGGTCACTCTAGGTATGTGTTTAAATTGTAGATACATAAATTACCTAAGATAATAATATCATGTTATGTACTTACAAAGGGGATTACATATGTCTATGAGATAGCAGCGGATGGAATAGAGTCAAAAATATTCATATACAAGTTTGACGGGTGATTAGGCTCTCAAGATGTCGCATGGTCAATCTAGGTATGCATTAAATATGTAGATACATAAGTTATCGAAGTTAAAATTATCATGTTATGTACTTACGATGGGGATTACTTAGTTATATGAGACAGCAGCCGATATTTTTTAATAAAAATAGTTATACAAGTTTGATAATTGATTAGGCTCTCAAGATGTCGCATGGTCAATCTAGGTATGTGTTTGAATTGTAGATACATAAGTTACCTAAGATAATAATATCACGTTATGTACTTACAAAGGGGATTACTTAGGTATATAAGACAGCAGCCGATATTTTTTAATAAAAATAGTTATACAAGTTTGATAATTAATTAAGCTCTCAAGATGTCGCATGGTCACTCTAGGTATGTGTTTAAATTGTAGATACATAAATTACCTAAGATAATAATATCATGTTATGTACTTACAAAGGGGATTACATATGTCTATGAGATAGCAGCGGATGGAATAGAGTCAAAAATATTCATATACAAGTTTGACGGGTGATTAGGCTCTCAAGATGTCGCATGGTCAATCTAGGTATGCATTTAATATGTAGATACATATGTTATCTATGTAAATAATATCATGCTATGTACTTACAAAGGGGATAACTTAGGTATGTGAGATAGCAGCGGATTGAAAAGAGTAAAAAATATTCATATACAAGTTTGACGGGTGATTAGGCTCTCAAGATGTCGCATGGTCAATCTAGATATACATTAAAATTGTAGATACATAAGTGATTTAAGTAAATAATATCATGTTATGTACTTACGATGGGGATTACTTAGGTATATAAGACAGCAGCCGATATTTTTTAATAAAAATAGTTATACAAGTTTGATAATTGATTAGGCTCTCAAGATGTCGCATGGTCAATCTAGGTATGTGTTTTAATTGTAGATACATAAGTGACCTAAGACAAAAATATCATGTTATGTACTTACAAAGGGGATTACATATGTCTATGAGATAGCAGCGGATGGAATAGAGTAAAAAGTATTCATATACAAGTTTGACGGGTGATAAGGCTCTCAAGATGTCGCATGGTCAACCTAGGTATGCGTTTCAATTGTAGATACATATGTAATCTATGTAAATAATATCATGTTATGTACTTACAAAGGGGATAACTTAGGTATGTGAGACAGCAGCCGATGGAATAGAGTCAAAAATATTCATATACAAGTTTGACGGGTGATTAGGCTCTCAAGATGTCGCATGGTCAATCTAGGTATGTGTTAAAATTGTAGATACATAAATTACCTAAGATAATAATATCATGTTATATACTTACAAAGGGGATTACATATGTCTATGAGATAGCAGCGGATGGAATAGAGTCAAAAATATTCATATACAAGTTTGACGGGTGATTAGGCTCTCAAGATGTCGCATGGTCAATCTAGGTATGCATTTAATATATAGATACATAAGTTATCGAAGTTAAAATTATCATGTTATGTACTTACGATGGGGATTACTTAGGTATATGAGACAGCAGCCGATATTTTTTAATAAAAATAGTTATACAAGTTTGATAATTGATTAGACTCTCAAGATGTCGCATGGTCAATCTAGGTATGTGTTTAAATTGTAGATACATAAGTTACCTAAGATAACAATATCACGTTATGTACTTACAAAGGGGATTACTTAGGTATATAAGACAGCAGCCGATATTTTTTAATAAAAATAGTTATACAAGTTTGATAATTGATTAGGCTCTCAAGATGTCGCATGGTCAATCTAGGTACGTGTTTGAATTGTAGATACATAAGTTACCTAAGATAATAATATCACGTTATGTACTTACAAAGGGGATTACTTAGGTATATAAGACAGCAGCCGATATTTTTTAATAAAAATAGTTATACAAGTTTGATAATTGATTAAGCTCTCAAGATGTCGCATGGTCACTCTAGGTATGTGTTTAAATTGTAGATACATAAATTACCTAAGATAATAATATCATGTTATGTACTTACAAAGGGGATTACATATGTCTATGAGATAGCAGCGGATGGAATAGAGTCAAAAATATTCATATACAAGTTTGACGGGTGATTAGGCTCTCAAGATGTCGCATGGTCAATCTAGGTATGCATTAAATATGTAGATACATAAGTTATCGAAGTTAAAATTATCATGTTATGTACTTACGATGGGGATTACTTAGTTATATGAGACAGCAGCCGATATTTTTTAATAAAAATAGTTATACAAGTTTGATAATTGATTAGGCTCTCAAGATGTCGCATGGTCAATCTAGGTATGTGTTTGAATTGTAGATACATAAGTTACCTAAGATAATAATATCACGTTATGTACTTACAAAGGGGATTACTTAGGTATATAAGACAGCAGCCGATATTTTTTAATAAAAATAGTTATACAAGTTTGATAATTGATTAAGCTCTCAAGATGTCGCATGGTCACTCTAGGTATGTGTTTAAATTGTAGATACATAAATTACCTAAGATAATAATATCATGTTATGTACTTACAAAGGGGATTACATATGTCTATGAGATAGCAGCGGATGGAATAGAGTAAAAAGTATTCATATACAAGTTTGACGGGTGATAAGGCTCTCAAGATGTCGCATGGTCAACCTAGGTATGCGTTTCAATTGTAGATACATATGTAATCTATGTAAATAATATCATGTTATGTACTTACAAAGGGGATAACTTAGGTATGTGAGACAGCAGCCGATGGAATAGAGTCAAAAATATTCATATACAAGTTTGACGGGTGATTAGGCTCTCTAGATGTCGCATGGTCAATCTAGATATGCATTTAAATTGTAGATACATAAGTAATTTAAGTAAATAATATCATGTTATGTACTTACGATGGGGATTACTTAGGTATATAAGACAGCAGCCGATATTTTTTAATAAAAATAGTTATACAAGTTTGATAATTGATTAGGCTCTCAAGATGTCGCATGGTCAATCTAGGTATGTGTTTTAATTGTAGATACATAAGTGACCTAAGACAAAAATATCATGTTATGTACTTACAAAGGGGATTACATATGTCTATGAGATAGCAGCGGATGGAATAGAGTAAAAAATATTCATATACAAGTTTGACGGGTGATAAGGCTCTCAAGATGTCGCATGGTCAACCTAGGTATGCGTTTCAATTGTAGATACATATGTAATCTATGTAAATAATATCATGTTATGTACTTACAAAGGGGATAACTTAGGTATGTGAGACAGCAGCCGATGGAATAGAGTCAAAAATATTCATATACAAGTTTGACGGGTGATTAGGCTCTCAAGATGTCGCATGGTCAATCTAGATATGCATTAAAATTGTAGATACATAAGTAATTAAAGTAAATAATATCATGTTATGTACTTACGATGGGGATTACTTGGGTATATAAGACAGCAGCCGATATTTCAAACTTGTATATGAATATTTTTGACTCTATTCCATCGGCTGCTGTCTTACATACCTAAGTTATCCCCTTTGTAAGTACATAACATGATATTATTTACATAGATAACATATGTATCTACATACTAAATGCATACCTAGATTGACCATGCGACATCTTGAGAGCCTAATCAATTATCAAACTTGTATAACTATTTTTATTAAAAAATATCGGCTGCTGTCTCATATAACTAAGTAATCCCCATCGTAAGTACATAACATGATAATTTTAACTTCGATAACTTATGTATCTACAATTTAAACACATACCTAGATTGACCATGCGACATCTTGAGAGCCTAATCAATTATCAAACTTGTATAACTATTTTTATTAAAAAATATCGGCTGCTGTCTTATATACCTAAGTAATCCCCTTTGTAAGTACATAACGTGATATTATTATCTTAGGTAACTTATGTATCTACAATTCAAACACATACCTAGATTGACCATGCGACATCTTGAGAGCCTAATCAATTATCAAACTTGTATAACTATTTTTATTAAAAAATATCGGCTGCTGTCTCATATACCTAAGTAATCCCCATCGTAAGTACATAACATGATAATTTTAACTTCGATAACTTATGTATCTACATATTTAATGCATACCTAGATTGACCATGCGACATCTTGAGAGCCTAATCGCCCGTCAAACTTGTATATGAATATTTTTGACTCTATTCCATCCGCTGCTATCTCATAGACATAACGGCGCGTGATTAATGTACTCGATTTATTGTGATATTTAAATGACTTTTTAGTCGATGCGAATAATTATTTAATTTGGGAATTTATGATTTATCAGAGCGGGTAACACCGAATGGGGTTGTGAGTGTCATAGTGGTGACGACGATCACTTTTAAGATGGTCGCCACGCGGTGCACACGCACAAATCCATTAGCTCTTAATCCAAGTTTACTTTTGTAATCCTTTGTTATTTTAATAGTGTTTTGATTTAGTAATTTGTAATATAGTCATTGCCATATCTTGCGATTGTTATTTCTGCAATTCCTGCACATACACGCCCATAAAATACCAAGAGATAACGGACCAGCTGCGACACGTGGTGTCGCAACCTCTCGGCGATCCGTTATCAGAAGTGGGATCGGGAACGGTGCAGGATCAGACTACAGGCAATGTCTCAAAGAAATCTTCTACGCCGGTTACCTGTTTCTACTGTGGCGAGCAGGGACACATTGCAACGCAGTGCAAGAAGAAAGAAGCAGACTATAATGGCGGCCAAATTGAGCGACGAGTGGATGCCTGTACCATCAAGCCACCTATGGGCTCATTTCCTACCAAACCGGGTGAGAAGTTTTCATTTTGTTTTTAATGTGGTGATTAGGAAAAGCTTAGCTGGTAGATACCCAGGTTAGTACTACCAAAGTACGGTGCCATTGTTAGGTATAGGCAAGTTTTGTTTACAGCGCACAATATAAATTTACATCTGATTGCTGCGGGTACCAGTTGAGGCGGGTTATGTCAACTTTAAAGAACATGTTAAGGGTAGTCGAAACAGGCAATCATAAATCATGGCAGGCAGCGTTGCCTGAAGTTCAACTTGCAATTGATTGCACTGTAAATAGTACAATTAAGACAAGTCCTCACGAACTTTTAATAGGGAAAGTTGCTAGATCACTTCAACTGATGACCGTTGATTGGCGTTAATACAGACGAGACAAATATTTAGCTAGATGTAATCAGAGCATGCGGCTCGGGCGATAGAGGAAAGTGTTTCTATAGAGAAGGCTCGGTTTGACAGAAACAAAGCTTAAGTAAAGAATTTCAAAGTAGGCGATTATGTGTTAGTAGAAAATCAGGAGTGCAACAAAGCAAGGCTAGAACCAAAATCTAAGCTACAAACACCAACAAATAATGTCAGAATATTCCGTTAACGGCGCGGGTGCTGGTGAATAATTTGTTGGATTGTCTGTGTGGTAATAAAATAATCTGTGTGGTGTGTAAGTGTATAGCTTGTGTAGTAACTATAGCCTGTGTGGCAACCAAAGCCTGTGTGGCATCCATGGCCTGTGTGGCAACCATAGCCTGATTGGGAACCATAGCCTGTGTGGCATCCATAGCCTGTGTGGCATCCATAGCCTGTGTGGCATCCATAGCCTGTGTGGCATCCATAGCCTGTGTGGCATCCATAGCCTGTGTGGCATCCATAGCCTGTGTGTCATCCATAGCCTGTGTGTCATCCATAGCCTGTGTGGCCTCCATAGCCTGTGTGGCCTGTGTGGCCCGTGTGTAGTACTTTACTAATATCGTCAGTAAAATGTGTCTTAGCATTTAAGTGGCTATTGGTCTTAGGTTAATTTGATAAGCCTCCTTTTAAAGTCTAAGGTGATTTGGTCAGAATGACCGAGTTGATAAGTGAGCATTCAAGTGTTTGTTTATTTGTCCATAGATCTGAATGAAGAAAATCACGCACACGAGGACGTGTGATGATGCAGGACGGCCGTAACGGCGCGTGATTAATGTACTCGATTTATTGTGATATTTAAATGACTTTTTAGTCGATGCGAATAATTATTTAATTTGGGAATTTATGATTTATCAGAGCGGGTAACACCGAATGGGGTTGTGAGTGTCATAGTGGTGACGACGATCACTTTTAAGATGGTCGCCACGCGGTGCACACGCACAAATCCATTAGCTCTTAATCCAAGTTTACTTTTGTAATCCTTTGTTATTTTAATAGTGTTTTGATTCAGTAATTTGTAATATAGTCATTGCCATATCTTGCGATTGTTATTTCTGCAATTCCTGCACATACACGCCCATAAAATACCAAGAGATAACGGACCAGCTGCGACACGTGGTGTCGCAACCTCTCGGCGATCCGTTAGACATATGTAATCCCCTTTGTAAGTACATAACATGATATTATTATCTTAGGTAATTTATGTATCTACAATTTAAACACATACCTAGAGTGACCATGCGACATCTTGAGAGCTTAATCAATTATCAAACTTGTATAACTATTTTTATTAAAAAATATCGGCTGCTGTCTTATATACCTAAGTAATCCCCTTTGTAAGTACATAACGTGATATTATTATCTTAGGTAACTTATGTATCTACAATTCAAACACATACCTAGATTGACCATGCGACATCTTGAGAGTCTAATCAATTATCAAACTTGTATAACTATTTTTATTAAAAAATATCGGCTGCTGTCTTATATACCCAAGTAATCCCCATCGTAAGTACATAACATGATATTATTTACTTTAATTACTTATGTATCTACAATTTTAATGCATATCTATATTGACCATGCGACATCTTGAGAGCCTAATCACCCGTCAAACTTGTATATGAATATTTTTTACGCTATTCAATCCGCTGCTATCTCATAGACATATGTAATCCCCTTTGTAAGTACATAACATGATATTATTATCTTAGGTAATTTATGTATCTACAATTTAAACACATACCTAGAGTGACCATGCGACATCTTGAGAGCTTAATCAATTATCAAACTTGTATAACTATTTTTATTAAAAAATATCGGCTGCTGTCTTATATACCTAAGTAATCCCCTTTGTAAGTACATAACGTGATATTATTATCTTAGGTAACTTATGTATCTACAATTCAAACACATACCTAGATTGACCATGCGACATCTTGAGAGCCTAATCAATTATCAAACTTGTATAACTATTTTTATTAAAAAATATCGGCTGCTGTCTCATATAACTAAGTAATCCCCATCGTAAGTACATAACATGATAATTTTAACTTCGATAACTTATGTATCTACATATTTAATGCATACCTAGATTGACCATGCGACATCTTGAGAGCCTAATCACCCGTCAAACTTGTATATGAATATTTTTGACTCTATTCCATCCGCTGCTATCTCATAGACATATGTAATCCCCTTTGTAAGTACATAACATGATATTATTATCTTAGGTAATTTATGTATCTACAATTTAAACACATACCTAGAGTGACCATGCGACATCTTGAGAGCTTAATCAATTATCAAACTTGTATAACTATTTTTATTAAAAAATATCGGCTGCTGTCTTATATACCTAAGTAATCCCCTTTGTAAGTACATAACGTGATATTATTATCTTAGGTAACTTATGTATCTACAATTCAAACACGTACCTAGATTGACCATGCGACATCTTGAGAGCCTAATCAATTATCAAACTTGTATAACTATTTTTATTAAAAAATATCGGCTGCTGTCTTATATACCTAAGTAATCCCCTTTGTAAGTACATAACGTGATATTGTTATCTTAGGTAACTTATGTATCTACAATTTAAACACATACCTAGATTGACCATGCGACATCTTGAGAGTCTAATCAATTATCAAACTTGTATAACTATTTTTATTAAAAAATATCGGCTGCTGTCTCATATACCTAAGTAATCCCCATCGTAAGTACATAACATGATAATTTTAACTTCGATAACTTATGTATCTATATATTAAATGCATACCTAGATTGACCATGCGACATCTTGAGAGCCTAATCACCCGTCAAACTTGTATATGAATATTTTTGACTCTATTCCATCCGCTGCTATCTCATAGACATATGTAATCCCCTTTGTAAGTATATAACATGATATTATTATCTTAGGTAATTTATGTATCTACAATTTTAACACATACCTAGATTGACCATGCGACATCTTGAGAGCCTAATCACCCGTCAAACTTGTATATGAATATTTTTGACTCTATTCCATCGGCTGCTGTCTCACATACCTAAGTTATCCCCTTTGTAAGTACATAACATGATATTATTTACATAGATTACATATGTATCTACAATTGAAACGCATACCTAGGTTGACCATGCGACATCTTGAGAGCCTTATCACCCGTCAAACTTGTATATGAATACTTTTTACTCTATTCCATCCGCTGCTATCTCATAGACATATGTAATCCCCTTTGTAAGTACATAACATGATATTTTTGTCTTAGGTCACTTATGTATCTACAATTAAAACACATACCTAGATTGACCATGCGACATCTTGAGAGCCTAATCAATTATCAAACTTGTATAACTATTTTTATTAAAAAATATCGGCTGCTGTCTTATATACCTAAGTAATCCCCATCGTAAGTACATAACATGATATTATTTACTTAAATCACTTATGTATCTACAATTTTAATGTATATCTAGATTGACCATGCGACATCTTGAGAGCCTAATCACCCGTCAAACTTGTATATGAATATTTTTTACTCTTTTCAATCCGCTGCTATCTCACATACCTAAGTTATCCCCTTTGTAAGTACATAGCATGATATTATTTACATAGATAACATATGTATCTACATATTAAATGCATACCTAGATTGACCATGCGACATCTTGAGAGCCTAATCACCCGTCAAACTTGTATATGAATATTTTTGACTCTATTCCATCCGCTGCTATCTCATAGACATATGTAATCCCCTTTGTAAGTACATAACATGATATTATTATCTTAGGTAATTTATGTATCTACAATTTAAATACATACCTAGAGTGACCATGCGACATCTTGAGAGCTTAATTAATTATCAAACTTGTATAACTATTTTTATTAAAAAATATCGGCTGCTGTCTTATATACCTAAGTAATCCCCTTTGTAAGTACATAACGTGATATTATTATCTTAGGTAACTTATGTATCTACAATTCAAACACATACCTAGATTGACCATGCGACATCTTGAGAGCCTAATCAATTATCAAACTTGTATAACTATTTTTATTAAAAAATATCGGCTGCTGTCTCATATAACTAAGTAATCCCCATCGTAAGTACATAACATGATAATTTTAACTTCGATAACTTATGTATCTACATATTTAATGCATACCTAGATTGACCATGCGACATCTTGAGAGCCTAATCACCCGTCAAACTTGTATATGAATATTTTTGACTCTATTCCATCCGCTGCTATCTCATAGACATATGTAATCCCCTTTGTAAGTACATAACATGATATTATTATCTTAGGTAATTTATGTATCTACAATTTAAACACATACCTAGAGTGACCATGCGACATCTTGAGAGCTTAATCAATTATCAAACTTGTATAACTATTTTTATTAAAAAATATCGGCTGCTGTCTTATATACCTAAGTAATCCCCTTTGTAAGTACATAACGTGATATTATTATCTTAGGTAACTTATGTATCTACAATTCAAACACATACCTAGATTGACCATGCGACATCTTGAGAGCCTAATCAATTATCAAACTTGTATAACTATTTTTATTAAAAAATATCGGCTGCTGTCTTATATACCCAAGTAATCCCCTTTGTAAGTACATAACGTGATATTTTTGTCTTAGGTCACTTATGTATCTACAATTAAAACACATACCTAGATTGACCATGCGACATCTTGAGAGCCTAATCAATTATCAAACTTGTATAACTATTTTTATTAAAAAATATCGGCTGCTGTCTTATATACCTAAGTAATCCCCATCGTAAGTACATAACATGATATTATTTACTTAAATCACTTATGTATCTACAATTTTAATGTATATCTAGATTGACCATGCGACATCTTGAGAGCCTAATCACCCGTCAAACTTGTATATGAATATTTTTTACTCTTTTCAATCCGCTGCTATCTCACATACCTAAGTTATCCCCTTTGTAAGTACATAGCATGATATTATTTACATAGATAACATATGTATCTACATATTAAATGCATACCTAGATTGACCATGCGACATCTTGAGAGCCTAATCACCCGTCAAACTTGTATATGAATATTTTTGACTCTATTCCATCCGCTGCTATCTCATAGACATATGTAATCCCCTTTGTAAGTACATAACATGATATTATTATCTTAGGTAATTTATGTATCTACAATTTAAACACATACCTAGAGTGACCATGCGACATCTTGAGAGCTTAATCAATTATCAAACTTGTATAACTATTTTTATTAAAAAATATCGGCTGCTGTCTTATATACCTAAGTAATCCCCTTTTTAAGTACATAACGTGATATTATTATCTTAGGTAACTTATGTATCTACAATTCAAACACATACCTAGATTGACCATGCGACATCTTGAGAGCCTAATCAATTATCAAACTTGTATAACTATTTTTATTAAAAAATATCGGCTGCTGTCTCATATAACTAAGTAATCCCCTTTGTAAGTACATAACATGATATTATTATCTTAGGTAATTTATGTATCTACAATTTAAACACATACCTAGAGTGACCATGCGACATCTTGAGAGCTTAATCAATTATCAAACTTGTATAACTATTTTTATTAAAAAATATCGGCTGCTGTCTTATATACCTAAGTAATCCCCTTTGTAAGTACATAACGTGATATTATTATCTTAGGTAACTTATGTATCTACAATTCAAACACATACCTAGATTGACCATGCGACATCTTGAGAGCTTAATCAATTATCAAACTTGTATAACTATTTTTATTAAAAAATATCGGCTGCTGTCTTATATACCTAAGTAATCCCCTTTGTAAGTACATAACGTGATATTATTATCTTAGGTAACTTATGTATCTACAATTCAAACACATACCTAGATTGACCATGCGACATCTTGAGAGCCTAATCAATTATCAAACTTGTATAACTATTTTTATTAAAAAATATCGGCTGCTGTCTTATATACCCAAGTAATCCCCTTTGTAAGTACATAACGTGATATTGTTATCTTAGGTAACTTATGTATCTACAATTTAAACACATACCTAGAGTGACCATGCGACATCTTGAGAGCTTAATCAATTATCAAACTTGTATAACTATTTTTATTAAAAAATATCGGCTGCTGTCTTATATACCTAAGTAATCCCCTTTGTAAGTACATAACGTGATATTATTATCTTAGGTAACTTATGTATCTACAATTCAAACACATACCTAGATTGACCATGCGACATCTTGAGAGCCTAATCAATTATCAAACTTGTATAACTATTTTTATTAAAAAATATCGGCTGCTGTCTTATATACCCAAGTAATCCCCTTTGTAAGTACATAACGTGATATTTTTGTCTTAGGTCACTTATGTATCTACAATTAAAACACATACCTAGATTGACCATGCGACATCTTGAGAGCCTAATCAATTATCAAACTTGTATAACTATTTTTATTAAAAAATATCGGCTGCTGTCTTATATACCTAAGTAATCCCCATCGTAAGTACATAACATGATATTATTTACTTAAATCACTTATGTATCTACAATTTTAATGTATATCTAGATTGACCATGCGACATCTTGAGAGCCTAATCACCCGTCAAACTTGTATATGAATATTTTTTACTCTTTTCAATCCGCTGCTATCTCACATACCTAAGTTATCCCCTTTGTAAGTACATAGCATGATATTATTTACATAGATAACATATGTATCTACATATTAAATGCATACCTAGATTGACCATGCGACATCTTGAGAGCCTAATCACCCGTCAAACTTGTATATGAATATTTTTGACTCTATTCCATCCGCTGCTATCTCATAGACATATGTAATCCCCTTTGTAAGTACATAACATGATATTATTATCTTAGGTAATTTATGTATCTACAATTTAAACACATACCTAGAGTGACCATGCGACATCTTGAGAGCTTAATCAATTATCAAACTTGTATAACTATTTTTATTAAAAAATATCGGCTGCTGTCTTATATACCTAAGTAATCCCCTTTTTAAGTACATAACGTGATATTATTATCTTAGGTAACTTATGTATCTACAATTCAAACACATACCTAGATTGACCATGCGACATCTTGAGAGCCTAATCAATTATCAAACTTGTATAACTATTTTTATTAAAAAATATCGGCTGCTGTCTCATATAACTAAGTAATCCCCTTTGTAAGTACATAACATGATATTATTATCTTAGGTAATTTATGTATCTACAATTTAAACACATACCTAGAGTGACCATGCGACATCTTGAGAGCTTAATCAATTATCAAACTTGTATAACTATTTTTATTAAAAAATATCGGCTGCTGTCTTATATACCTAAGTAATCCCCTTTGTAAGTACATAACGTGATATTATTATCTTAGGTAACTTATGTATCTACATTTCAAACACATACCTAGATTGACCATGCGACATCTTGAGAGCTTAATCAATTATCAAACTTGTATAACTATTTTTATTAAAAAATATCGGCTGCTGTCTTATATACCTAAGTAATCCCCTTTGTAAGTACATAACGTGATATTATTATCTTAGGTAACTTATGTATCTACAATTCAAACACATACCTAGATTGACCATGCGACATCTTGAGAGCCTAATCAATTATCAAACTTGTATAACTATTTTTATTAAAAAATATCGGCTGCTGTCTTATATACCCAAGTAATCCCCTTTGTAAGTACATAACGTGATATTGTTATCTTAGGTAACTTATGTATCTACAATTTAAACACATACCTAGATTGACCATGCGACATCTTGAGAGTCTAATCAATTATCAAACTTGTATAACTATTTTTATTAAAAAATATCGGCTGCTGTCTCATATACCTAAGTAATCCCCATCGTAAGTACATAACATGATGTTATTAACTTAGATTTATTATGTGTTTATAATTAAAACGCATACTCAGATTGATCACGCGACATCTTGAGAGCCTAATCAACTATCAAACTCGTATAGCTATTTTAGTAAATTATATTGGCTGCTGTCTCATATACCTATGTAATCCCCATCGTAAGTACCTAACATGATGCTATATACTAAGATTACTTATGTATCTACAATTTCAATGTGAATCTTGAGTGACCACGCGACCTCTTGAGAGCTTTATCACTCATCAAACTCAGATAAATATTTATTCTTTACTATATTTTGTCTGCTGTCTCATCTACCTATCTAATCCCCTTGGTAAGTACATAACATGATGTTATTTATTAAGATTTATTATATATTTACAATTTAAATGCATTGCTACAGTGACCACGGGACATCTTGAGATCCCAATCGCCCATCAAACTCATATGAATAATTTTTTATCAATTCTGAATAAAAGCCTTTTTTTGATGTTTTCGTGTCTGCGAGGCCTTTTATTACTTGTAGTTAATCATTTTCTAATGTTCAATATAATTTTCCATGATTATTAGGACAAATAAAGCGATTTTAAGAAATCTTCTTAATTTGGTCGGATTATATTGGCTGCTAGCTTTTGGCTGCTAACTTCACACCGGTTATATGAAGGGCCAACTGGAAGAAGAGTACCTACATATTGACCACAAATGATTGGGAACAGAGCAAGGAGATCATGATAATATATTTAATATTTGGGACATTATTCCTCACACACGGCCATCTGACCCCAAACTAAGCAGAGCTTGTACTATGGAAGCCAGATAACTGATATAATACATATACTACTTTTATTTTGTAAATACAAACATACGAGTATATAGATAATTACACCCAGACACAGGACAAACAGACATGTTCATGCACACAAATGTTTGTCCTGAGTGGGAATCCACGACCTGCGGCGTGATAGATAAGGTATCTTAGCAACCACGCCAACCGGTCCGTCGATGGTCTATGATATTTATAACTAAATGTAATCTTAATTGAATAGACTAAACTTTGGCCATACTGGGTTGGGTAGAACCTTTTGCAATCTTGACAAATATTACCTTATTATGTTCTAAATAATTGTACAGAGTGACTCTAAATTTTCTGATAACAATTAGGCAGTTACTGAGTAATTCTCTATGGGTTTATCTTGGTTTGGGACAGCCTGTTACAGATAAATCTTAGCGTTAAAATTTAGACTTTAAGTTGAGTAGTTAGAGTTGGAAATAGCGTGTGAATTCAAGTCCAAATTTTGTAATTAGCGTAGTTACAAAATTAGATCAAAGGCAGTTATAAATTTAATGGAACAATACAGTATGAACGCCGTATGTCATAGCTTGAACAAATAGATACAGTTGGAAACTGAATGATATTCGCTGCGTTTTATGGATTATTTAGATTTATGCGCCATTATTATATTCAATTTTCAAAATGTTATTCGCATGCGTAGAAGGAAGTGCGATTTAACCGTGTCCTTGTTTGGAAGCATTACTTTTTCCACATGCTTTACTATTATAGAAATTGTTAGTGTTACAAAACACTTTAAGATACTGACATCAGCCCTCAAAGATAAATGAGTTAATATTAACCACATTATCCGAAATGGTTATCAAGTATGTTAACTTTTAGGCTCTGTGAGTTAACCAACATCGGATTATCATCACGATCAAATTTTTTTTAAAAAAACGTTATTGTGTAAGAGGTATTATTTATTGTGAAAGTTTGCGTAGATGTTTAGCTACTCTTTCACACCGCAACTCATAGCTTACTGGATTAATATGAAATTAGGCATAAAAATAGATCTAAGTCTGATATTAAACTTCTTAAGAAAAAAAGTACTTATACACCTCTGCATAGCGAGTAAAATCAGTTACATAAACTATTAAAAAATATAATTAAAATATATTAAAAGGAAATATACACTCTTGTCTTGTGCACTTATTCGATTAGTGTTTTAAAAACGATAAAACATTCCGAACTAATCCCCTGGAGCTTATTTACGCGTGAATTGAAGTGCTAATGTAATAATTTCGTATTGTTTCGAAACTGTATAACTATAAATTTAATTTGTCAATATCATAACGTGGGCTGTGTTTACAATTTGACATACGAAGGCCATAGGCTGCTTGAAATTACACTTAAATTAGCTACATAATTATGTTGGGAAGTCTGGTTGTAGCAATAATTTTGGATTGTTTTTAACATGTTTTCTATTGGAACAGAGAGAGTAGCTAAAGGATCAAAGATGGTGGATTTTGATGTACAAAGAAAGGCCTATAACAGTGGATGTATTGAGGAATATACCAGTGGCTGAATGCATTGCTAGATAAACTTCTTCAAGAATAAATATAAAATATTCTGGGACATTATTCCTCACACACGGCCATCTGACCCCAAACTAAGCAGAGCTTGTACTATGGAAGCCAGATAACTGATATACTACATATACTACTTTTCTTTTGTAAATACATACTTATATAGATAATTACACCCAATTGGACTAGCTAATGCAAAAAAAAAACGACTGATAGTTCCAGAGATTAGCGCTTTCAAACAAACTTTAAAAAAAATACTTCAGTTTTATTATGTTAGTATAGATATAAGTAAATACTAAAATTCTGGTTAATTTGATATTTCTTACACCTTATTTTATCCTAAATAGAAATAAATCAAATTTGAGATCCATAAATCACATTGGCACTTGTGAAGGTATACCTTTCACAATTAATTTAACGTAAACGCAGAGGAAATTGGCAGGCAACGCCACGGGGCGAGACAATCATTAATAAATATTGATTTGTGTCCGAAATGTTCAAACTGACGGGCCGCTTTGTAACACAAAGTTTTACTTTAAATATTTAATTTATTTAATTATTGTTCGCGGCTCTCAAACTTTTTGTAGATTTTATCTGTCGTTGAATTAATTGTGTAATTTTCATTGTGGAAATACGCAAATCTAAATTCAAGTTTTTGTTTATAATTGTTGTTTTATTGTTTTATGGTTAACATATTTTTTTATTATTTCATTTATAATATTACTTACATCAGTTGTTAAACCAAGGGATATTTTATTTTTGAACATAGCCGTCTTTTACCTATTTACAGCATACCTAATCTTTTTCTAGTACAGCCATATTAGTATTTTCAAGCCTATACTATTAAATTTAAAGTCGCATTTGTTATTTCACGAGTAAACCGTATTCGGAATTAAATAAAACCAACAAAATTATTACAAAAAAAAGAATTACAACAAATTTTATGTTTTTAACTCGTAGAACTTTTGATTTTGAAACAGTATACCAATATTAAATACAATTTTCTAAATCTTTGAGAGCCACCACGTCTAAGAGTTCCTTCAATTCGACCCATTTGGGTGCGCGTGCGCCATTCAGTCTGCCAGCTTGAGGTCACCCTGATTAGTGGTATTTATTGCGTTCACAATAATTTACAATCGATTGTATTAGTATCGAGTGATCATTAACATTAGACTGTATTCGTTCGTTGCGATGGGAAACGAATTGAATCGATTTCCCTTTTTAGATATAATTTGTTTATTGAGACAGATTTTTCTGTAATTACTGTGATTTAAAATCGAATTTCTGTGAATGATCAGTTTTTTGTATTCTTGTGTGGTCTTTTTAATAAAGTTACCCATAAAATAAAGGAAATTCCACGATTTATAAATTACTGACGTATTGCTCGCAGCTTCGAAATAGAAATGAGCCCAATTCGAAGCGTTAAGTTGAGTCGGAGTAACATGCCATGAAAATCTGTTCAGTGGTTTCAGAAATTATCGTGTTCAAACAAACAGACAGACAAGAAAAAAACTCTTTGTATTATGTTACTACATCACACACATAATTTTTGGTAAAAAAAAAATAGACACTAGTTCTACAGATTTATTTATTACTAGCTTCCGCCCCGCGGTTTCACCCGCGTTCATGAGGGATCTTGTGTTTATCCGGGATAAAAAGTAGCCTATAGCCTTCCTCGATAAATAGGCTATCCAACACTGAAAGAATTTTTCAAATCGAACCAGTAGTTCTTGAGATTAGCACGGTCAAACAAACAAACTCTTCAGCTTTATAATATTAGTACCTACAGATATAGTCTAGATTAGTATAGATAATGTAGGTATAGATGACGTGCTGTTGTGGCGGCTACTTGTAGATACTTCAGTAATAATGGACCGTCCAGAGACAGAGATTCATCTAAAGATAATTTCGATACGCAAATCTGCAATTAAGTATTTGTTTATTAGATAGACAGATTAACCGACTCACTTAACCAGCTTCCATAATTACTATTCTGACACATTATGCATATAAAAATTATTAAGCCACTAAACATTTTATCAGTGATCAAAATCCGGTGGCAAATAAATTATTTCAATAATATAATGCATTTATTTATTCTTAGAATTTAAATAACTTGAATCACAACTAGGAAGTGCCGCTAAAAGAGAGACACATATTTCTTTCGCCATTTGTATTTTAGTTTGTGTTATTGATATTATTTGGTTTAAATTGATAGTTTTGAATTCCAGGAGCGATTTCTTGAATATGTGAATGATATTATATTGCCTGCTGATTTTTCTGTTATGTGTGTAGATTTACTTCTGTATGTGGAGTATAAAAGAAAATATATGAAAATGTCAAACATGTTTATATTTATCCTACTTATATTATAAATATGAAAGTTGGTATGTTTGGGTGTTTGTGACTCAATCACGCATAAATGGCTTAACGGATTTGGATGAAATTTGGCGCAGAGGTAGTTTATAGTCTGGAATAGCACATAGGCTACGTTTTATCCCGGGAAAACGTAAGATCCCTCGGGACCGCGGGTGAAACCGCGGGGCGGAAGCTAGTGTATAATAATTTTGAAACTGCACTAACTTATTAAAATTCGAAAATGATTTTCTTGTGAAATAAGGATTGTAACTTTGAGATAACACCTAATAGTAATAGTATTAGTTCGAAAATATAATATTCGTAACACCATACAATTTCAATCAACACATAATCGCTTTTGAGTTTTGCTAAGTGTAAATTTAAATTTATGCTCGTGACTGTACAACAGTTTGGAATCAGTTTATTTTTTACCCAAAGGGTAAAATGTGACCCTATTACTAAGACTCCGCTGTCCGTCCGTCTGTCTGTCTATTTATTTATTTATTTATTTATTTATTATACACAAACATCTTAAAAGCTAACAGAAACATATCCAAAACGCTTAAAAGATTAAGTCACAATATTAAGAAATTAATGTTAAAGTCAAAAATTAAAATAATAGAAATAACAATAAAATAGCACATAATAATATAAAGAATGTCAAGGTCAAAAGTCAAATTACTGATATACATATTTAAAATTACAAATGTCTTATATGGTAAGTAAGTGAACACTACATGTCATTTAAAATTTTAGAAAATTGATTACATAAATGTCCGAAACTATCAGTAAATAGGTCAATTTCATAGTGCCGAGCAAGTATGTCCCCGATAACACGCAGAGCACGGTTAGTAGGTGCGTGCCTGCCGCGCTCCGTTCGCGCAGTAGGCAGCGCCAGCAAGCGCGGCCGACGCCGCGGCGCCACAAGCCCCGCTGAGTCCCAGGAGATCGTGGGGACTGAGATGTGAAACCTCTCTAGTATCTCTGGATCATCGATCCTCCGGTGCACCACCGACAAATACTGCACCATTAAGAGCACAGCTCTTCTAAACTTTAGGGTGTCTATTCCGACCATACCAGAAACGAAAAGAGATGGATACAAGTAAGGGTAGTAACCGTAGAATTTTTTGTACAACCATCGCGTAAATTTTCGTTGTATTTTTTCTATCATGAGTACATATTTATCCTCAAAAGGATCCCAGACAACTGCTCCATACTCAAGCTTGTTGCGAACATATGCAAAGAATAACACCTTTGCTACTGTCGGATTGTCAAACTGTGCTGCTGTTCTAATAACAAAACCTAGCATCCTGTGTGCCAATTTGCATATATTTATAATATGTGCGTGAAAGTCTAATTTACAATCTAATACTATGCCTAAATCTTTAATGTCAAATACTCTTTCCATAGGAACGTCAAATAGGTTATAATTGTAATCAATCGGTCTTAACTTGCGCGTAAATGTGACAACCTTGCATTTGAGATTATTCAAAGGGAGAAGATTATCTTGACTCCATTGAGATACTGAATCAATATCTCTCTGCAAAGTCACTGCATCAGCTTCAGTTTCCATGCCCAGAGATATCTTCAGATCATCAGCAAATAGAAGACATTTGGAAGCAGAGATTATTTCCGGCAAATCGTTTATAAAGATCAGGAAAAGGGTTGGTCCTAAGGTACTACCTTGACTTACTCCCGACCTCGTGAAGTAGTCCATAGAATAGTACCCATTCAAATAAACATATTGAGAACGATCTCTTAAGTAGCTTGAAAATAATTGAAGAAGCTTTGGCGTGAAACCTATAACTGCTAGCTTCTGTAGAAGCTTGTCATTATCGACCAGATCAAAGGCTTTTTTAAAATCAAAGTAGGCTGCGTCCACCTGTTTACCACGATCCATTTGAGATTGAACATAGTCCACATGAGCAATCAGATTAGTGGTTGTGGAACGAGCTCGACGGAAGCCATGTTGGCTCGTGTGTAGTAGATGGCCGATCTGGTTACTAATGCTATCGTCAAGAATTGCCTCAAAGATCTTACCAAAAACTGACAACACCGCAATCGGTCTAAACGACGAAACGTCCGTTCCTCCATCACCTTTCGGTACAGGGGTGACCCGTGATAGTTTCCAGCTTTTGGGATATCTCGATTGAGCTAGAGAAAGATTGTAAATATACAGAAGTGGGGTAGCTAAAGGCGATATGCAATCCTTAGCTAGAAACACAGGAATGCCATCAGGGCCACCAGTAGACCGTGCCTTGAGGCGTCTCACTGCTCTCCTCAAATCCTCCATCCTGACTGTGACAATAGAGACAGAGGTAGCGTCCCTACAGGCATGAGCAGCCTGGGCAGCCTGAGCATGATCCAATAAAGGTACATCCTCATGGAATACCGAGGCAAAATATTCGGCAAACGCGTCGGCTGCGACCGGACCCCCCACCTCAACATTCCCACAGGTATATGTGCCTAGACGTTTTCTATCACCTTTCCTATCTTTGACGTATTGCCAAAACTTCGCTGGGTCATTAATGATATTTTTTCCCACTGATTTCATGTAAAGCTGATATTCGCTGTCAATCAATTTTTTAACCCTTTCTCTATAATAAATAAACATTTGCCTATTAAATTCTTTTCCTTCTTTTTTAAATTTCCGGTGATGAAAGTGTTTATTTTTTATATTCCTTACAATTTCTGAATTATACCATTTAGGGTAGACATACTTCTTACTACAATATCTAGAAGAGGGATTTTTAACGGGTACAAAAAGCCCAATACGTTCATACAGTTTGTCATAAAACAGCTGGACAGCAAGGTCGACATCAGCTACGGCTTGTAGATCTGACCAGTCAAGATCTAATAGCGCCACATACAGCCCTTGGAAGTCAGCCTTACGCCAGTTCCAATCGGGACTAGCACCTGGGCGAGGTACCGGTTGCTGCGAAATCAGAGGGCCCTCAGTCATTACAGAGGATGAAAGCATGATCGCAAGATCAAGTGCCGGGTGATACCTATCGATGTCCACCAGCGGATCAAGACCAAGAGACACCGTCAAGTGATCAGGTTCAAAATTACTCAGCACTAGATCTAATATACCACCGTGGCCATTCACAACTTCATTATGCTGGCGAAGCGAGCAAAAGTCACAAAAAAAGTCAAAATGCGTTTTTACGCTAGCACTAACAGAATTCATATTAAAGTCACCCAAGATTAGAACATTCATGTCAGAATAAGAACAGACTACGTCTTCCAAACATAACAGAACATTGAGATATTGGTCATCATTATAGTTAGGCGGTAGATACACGACACAACATAAAATTTTAACTTTTTTACTGGACACAATAGTAAATATGATTTCTTTATCAACAGTTTCATCAGTGACATCCTTAAGTACTCGGACATCATAACAATCACGAACTGCAAGCAGTACTCCTCCCCACCCGACGTCGCCTGTCCTATCTTTGCGTACAACATGGTATCCCAGGGGAAATAGTTCGCCATCAGACACAGAACTGTTCAGAAAAGTTTCAGTTAATGCTATTATATCGTATCGGTTTTGCATAACATTATTACTAAATTTATGAGTTTTTGATCGCAGACCACGGACATTTTGGTAGATTATGTTGAAGTTACAGGATCGCGAACTACATCTACGCGTTTTTGCCTTTGGCACGAAAGTTCTGCCTCCATGGCTTTACACATATATCTTCAGCCCAGTTTTCGGGTGACATAACACTTCCGGAACTTTTCAGAGGCACTCCTATTTTGAAGGATGCATATCGGCCACGGGGTTTTAGCTCGTCTACCGTACAAACATCGCTGCTACAAATGGATCTAAGATGGTCACGAACCTGATCAGCAGTGGTACCTTCTTGCACATAATAAAGATGTAAGTAGCTCCAACGCTCCGACGCCTGCAGCAGTGTCGACCCAGGCGCCGCGGTGCCTCTAAGTGCACCGGGAAGTGACGCCCGCTGACGCTTGCGTCTCATCTCCTCCCAACTCCCTTTGTCAGAGTCATCTTTGGTTACTCAGTGCAGGTTCTGCCGATGGCAATTCTTCCTGTGGGGTTGTTTTATGGGCCATTGTGGGAGATATGCCGCCAGGTTTCCCTTTTGCAACTGCAGGCTTGGGGTTTACTTGTGGCTTACGTTTTGGTGCCTTATTTTCTGAGGCTGTACTCCGCAGGATTTCAGTCGCGGGCGCTTGCTCAGTGGTCTTAACAGTACTAATTTCTACTTGTTTTTCAAGTTCCATAATTTTACACATCAAAAGGTTTATTTTATCATAGAACTCAGATTTAAAAGAATGAAACTGCTCAACTATCAATGTGTTAATTTTATTGGTCAATTGCATTTCAAAGTCGACTTGCATTTTTTTCAGTTCATGCACAATAGAATCCTTCATGTCGTTTAGGATTCCTTTTTGTACAGTATTTTGACTATGAGCGATTCGGGACCCAGTCCGAAAAGTCACGTTATCGGGACTGTGCATAGAAATGTTTATAGAATTACCAGCGCAATCAGTGGTCATATTCGTGCTTTGGATGTGCTGCTGGCGCACAGGAGTGTTCGAGTTATCACCTTTAGGCTGTTTGCTGCGACAATCCATACATATCCAAGAACCTCTGAACTCCACCGAAAGCGTAACAAATATATCTTGACTAATATTAGCGCAAAAAATATCGTAGATCTGCTTACATCTGGTACATTTCATATAAGGACCGTCTTCACTTACTACGGCGCGGCATCCCGCACAAGACGCTTTTCTCGGTGTCATCTTCGTGTAGCGTAGGTAGGTATTTCAATAAAAAACCACACGTAGGAAGGTACAATCACAACACAGCACGGCACAAGCGCGAGCGGGCCGCGGCGCGGCGGCGGCCGGTGCTATCACCAGGCTGTATCTCATGAACTCCCAGCACTTAGCAAAATCTTTGAAAAACTGTTGCTTAATCAAATGTTAGGTCATTTCAATAAACATGAGATATTACATAGTCATCAGTTCGGTTTCACGAAGGGGAGATCCACATCAGATGCGGCAGCAAAATTATTGAAAAACATCTATGAAGCCTGGGAAAATTCGCAGGATGCCATTGGTATTTTTTGTGATCTATCCAAGGCTTTTGACTGCGTTGACCACAGTACTCTGCTCCTGAAGCTTAACTATTATGGTATTCGTGGAACTGCTCATGATCTTGTTTTGTCTTATTTAAGTAATCGCCAACAAAAAGTAGAAATTAGTGGTACGACATCCAAGGGCTCCCTAGTCAAAATGGGGGTACCCCAGGGTTCGATACTAGGGCCTTTTCTGTTTCTAGTTTATATTAATGATTTACCCTCTGTTGTAATTGGTCTCTCAGATATCGTCCTGTTTGCTGACGATACTTCATTAATTTTCAAAGTAGATAGAAAAGACAAAGAACTTATTAAAGTGAATGATACTTTGTCACTAGTCTCCAAATGGTTTGCTGTTAACAATCTTTTACTAAATTCTAAGAAAACTAAATGTTTAAGATTCTCTCTTCCAAATGTAGCGCAAGTAGACAGCCAGATATTAATAGATGGCAGCAGTTTGGAATTAGTCGATAAAACTGTATTTCTGGGCATCACATTAGATAATAAACTACAATGGGGTCCTCATGTAGAATCTTTGACTGGTAAATTAAGTTCTGCTGCATTTGCTGTTAGAAAAATCAGACAGTTGACGAATGTCGAGACGGCCAAATTAGTTTATTTTGCATATTTTCATAGTTTTTTATCGTATGGCGTTTTACTGTGGGGAGCTGCAGCAGATATAGAATCTATATTTATATTACAAAAAAGAGCAATTCGTGCCATTTATAATATGGGTCCTCGTGAATCGTTAAGGGAATTATTTAAAGATATAAACGTTATGACTTTACCTTCACTATACATATATGAAAATATAATGTTCATACGTAAAAATATAGAATTGTTTAAATCAAAAATGGAGGTACATAATATCAATACAAGACAAAAAGATAAATTAGTTGTTCCGTATTTTAGATTAGCCAAAGTTAAAAAGTCATTTCTTGGAAGTAGTGTACGCTTTTATAATAAATTACCTGTCTCAGTTACCAAGATGACTGATTTCAAATTCAAATCTCACATTAAGAAAGTTTTGAAAGAAAAAGCCTATTACAAGGTAGCTCATTACATTGAAGATAAAGATGTCTGGAAATAGCTGCACTCTGCACAAGTGCACCTTGTTCATACTTATAAAGAAGCCAGTACTTAGTATTTTAGATACTATATTTTTTTTTTTTTTTATAAATTTGAACTTGTTCAGGTTATTATTTTTTATTTATTTTTCTTGTTGTTGTTTTTTTTTCATCTTTTGTGTTTATGTGTATTATATTTCTTTAAAAATTGTTAAAAATTTAATGGAAAAAAGCCAACATTGTCAGATTGTCCAAAAAAAAAAACAAAATATATAAAAAATGTAACCTTGCTGAGTTTCTTGCCGGTTCTTCTCAGTTGAAGGCGACTTCCGAATCGGTGGCAACTTCAGTAGTTTCGACGTTCATAAGTGCCCTCTTAGGGCCTAAACTGAATAAATGGCTTTGACTTGACTTTGACTTTGAACCGTGTTGGTTAGACAGTTGAAATTTTCACAGATGATGTATTTCTGTTCAGGGTTCGAAAATATACGATATTCATAAAAAATATCAAAATATCGGATATTTATGGTTGCCGCTATAACAACAAATACTAAACAACGAACGTGATTTTTTTGCCGTTTTTATAGATAATGGTACGGAACCCTTCGTGCGCGAGTCCGACTCGCACTTGGCCGGTTTTAATTTTTTGGTCATTTTGCTATTCATTTTTTTTTGTCACGAATATAGAGTGATCGACAAAAGAAAATTCTCTTCTACATTATAAGGCGTATTGTTTCAACACAATGATAGCCTACAAAATGGGCTATGTACGTGAGTATACAATACGCTAGCACGCCCGCCCGGCTTGGCCTGTGCCTACGCTGAATATGCTAATATCAAAACACGAAGTCAAATATAATTGATATGGCATATTTTATTTGCCAACTTATAAAATGGGGTATGTTAATGCGATTTCAAGTCTTCTTGATATTATGGTCATTTAAATAATATAGTTTCATGTCAAAATATTGTGTCGTTTAATATATTCTACTTAAAATTGTAGCATATCTCTTTATGCTTTATTGAAAATTTAGACTTTTTTAAATTAATTCCATCGGATTTTTCTTACTAAATTAAAGTATTAACTAATATCTAAAGACATATTTTCTTCTCGAATCTTCGGAACAATTTAGCAGCGCTAAAAGATCTTATACCCAAACGCCCCACTTCAGTGGAGGGTAATTTCATTACATAATAGCTTTTTGTCAATAGTTCTCCGCCTTTACACTATAAAAAGCCAAATTTCACGGTTTCTATATATTATTATATTCTAGGTTCTGCGTTGTTCTATAGATAAATATAATGAAGTATACATGTACAAATAACATACTTATATACCCAGTGCTCCAAATGTCACCTCCACTGCATATTCCTTCGTGTAAATCCCGTGGAACGAGCGATGACGGGCCGCGATAGCGTGAAATCATAAATACAGCTTTTACAGTCTACCGCTGCTTTGTCTCTACGTACTTTTTGTTGTGTTTGCTCAGTGCCCGTAAGGAGATGCGAAATAGTAACGTTTTGTTAGCGTACGCCTCGTTCTCTTGCATGTAAATTATTTCATGTGACTTTTGTATACTTTGGTTTTGAACTTTTAATCCAGTTAAGCGTATAAGGTTACGACTCTTTCTTTTTTTATCTTACCATGATACTATGTGTCGAAGGTCGTAAGCATACAAAGCCTAGCTGGGGTGTAAATGCCGGAACATAATGATAGGTACTTGGCAGATTTGCAACTTGACAAGTACAATGGCATGATTTCTTTACGGTTTTTTAAGGCGATGATAGCTCAGTGGTAGTGCCGTCGGATGCCGCGGCGAAGGTCGTGGGATCGAATCCTACAATGAGCTTGAGCTTTCGGTGAAGGAAAACATCGGGAGGAAACCATAGCACGATGGTAGGATACTTTGTAGAACCCGCCTGGCTGGTTACCACCCTAAAGTTGAAAATCTGTCGCCAAGCACCTATTGGTGTGTTCCGGCAGCTGCAGTTGAGAGCCAGATCCTTCTAGGCTTTGTGTGCTTACCACCTTCGGCCACATCATCACCTACCATAGTGAGATTGTGGTCAAACACAAGCATATACAAAAAAAAATGTCTATAACGAAAGCTCATCCGTCCAATTGACATTCTATTCTTTAAAAAGGCTTATGTTTGACAAGTTTTCACCTGGATAGCCATGCTGTAGTTGGAAAATGGTATTCATTCTTAATTATATGAGATATCAGTTCGAAGACAGCAGATTGAGGATGAGCTGCCTGATTAAAGCTGATGCCTGCCAGGTAAAGCTAAAGTGAAACCGTTGCCCCTAGTTCAGAATAGTGCAGGAGATTAAATCTGATTAATGAATCTCCATTTCTTATGCCTCAGAAGGTAAACAGAGCTGGAGAATACAGTTAGCTAATGGCCATCCTGATATTCCCTCTAGTTTACATCTCGTCTTAGCTTAGCAACAGAAATCTTCTGATCGACATAATAATCCTTTAGTATGCATAATGTGGATGTATACATGATATTGATGTAAACAATTGTGACAATACGATACGTTCTATGGGTGTCTAACGATCTAGATCATGGCTTAGGTCTATATTTAGCTGGCTTTAGTAAACGAACGCGGAAGAACGCCCACGAGATGGACCGAATTATGGAATATTCACATTGTCTGGACGTTAGGGATGAATGCGTACAATATTGTGAATATAGAGCAACTAAACTTGTTGAGGTCTTTGTCAGAGTTCACGTAATGTGCTTCCCAGAATAAATTTTCCGATTGGCACAAATTATGTATTCAAAAGCTTTAGAAGTTGTAAGTTATAAGAAATCGCAATTACTTGTCAAAACACCTTCAGCAGCTAACTCACCTTAATGAAGCTAATTAGGAGCAATTTCGATTGCACAAAACCAATTTAACAAAATTGGCCACTGTCCAACTAAATAGGAGTGGAATCCCACTTGCACAAACTTAGATTAGAAACTAGGGCCGTATACCGTAGTCGTATCGCTACTCGTTAAGCGTTAGTTCCACCAATTCGTCTTTTTTTGCCGTGCTGTCGCTCCTCAATCACGCGCCCACGTCGCCAACTTGGAGCCTGCGACGTCGACGTGTGGTTGTTAATTAAAATAAATTACTGCGCCCGCGCATTGCAGCTCGCGATCGATGACGCTGCGCTGCGCAGATGCCGTGATTAAAACCAGGGCTTAAGTTTAGAACGTTTAATGGTTAGTATAAATATGTAATGTGGATTTTTCTTTTTATTTCCAGTGAAATGGTAGCATGAAAATTGTCCGTGAAACTCGTTTTTGGTTTAATTTCTTCTTATTTTGAAGATTAAAAAAAAATACAGGACAGACTGATGATACAACAAATCTTGATTTTTTGGACAGACAAACTTATTTTTGTCTGTCCTACGTATTTGTAAAGTAATTGCTAGTCTACAAGCATTTTAACTATTCTGACTTGCATATAATGTAGGTTTAGTAGTTAAGATAATTGGCTGTGACATAGACAGATACAGTAGACATAAGACCACCGGAGTTAAACGTGTTATACTATTTTGGAACGACACTGAATGAACTGGGTTTTTAAAACAAGATAATATCGTGAGATACTGTATTTTCAAGGGAAATTCAAGGTCATTTCAAAAGTTCCAAATTCAAATAATGGAATATCAGATCGAACTCCTTTGTCTCAATTCAACACCATGATGTCTTTTGTGATCCAAGTCTTTTACAATGTTTGCTATTCATTGCTTTTTTGATCTAGATCATTCCCATTAACTATAATTAGCTTCGTATCGAGCTTGTAGTTTTCTCCTATTTTCCCATTTTTGGTCTTCATTCATGTATTAAAATGCAGTCAAAGCCATTTATTCAGTTTAGGCCCTAGGAGGGCACGCATGAACGTCGTAGCTACTGAAGTCACCACCGGTTCGTAAGTCGACCTTTAACTGAGAAGAACCGGCAAGAAACTCAGCAAGGTTACATTTTTAATATTTTTTTTATTTTGGACAGTCTGACTATGTTGGCATTTTATTCTTTCAATTTTGTAAACAACTCCAATAAAGCTGTGGCGTACACAATTTTGTTTTTAATTATTCATTCATTACGAGCAATGCCCAGAATGCATCTGCCTTGCCTTATTAGCAATAATGATAACCAAAATACCAAACCCGTCATAGTATATAGTCAGAGAGTCAACAATTTGCCGACTATACTAGAACGAGTATACAATAACTCGAACAAGATAACCTTAAGTTGGAACTTGAGTTAACTTACTTATCTGTTAGTTAAGTAACACTAACTACATTTCAAATTGTTCACCGAGATACTATTGACATCATAATTTAGATTATCATATTCTAAATAACAATAACAAGTGTTTGTAAATGTATTGTACTTTATTGGCGTTGTAATAAAGGTCAAATTACTAAAGCAGTAGTGAATATAATAAATTGGCAGAGTGTAAAAGTTTTGGTGTGCGCGTTTAGGCGGTTCGGGTGACCATTGTTGTGAACTAAAGATGGAACCGATAATTACATGAGGGTACTTCATTCATCAGATAAATATGAATATGGAAATTGAGCACCTAACATACTTACTTTTATAATTTAACATACAGGATGATTTTTTAGTCACTGGCAATACTTGCAGGGATGGAAGTACTCATCAATTTGAACAACTTTTATTATGGGACTAACTGTGAAATCACGAAAAAATTATCAGCTGGTCCATTCAAAAGTTCAAAACCTACTCGACCAAAATGTATGAAGTTACGTTTTAATTTTAAAACACCGACATTTTATAAAGTATACACCTACTTATAACTGTATTTGACCTCACACTCACGATGGTAAGTGATCACTAGGCTGAAGGTAGCAAGTACATGAAAGATGGGACCAAAACAAGTGAAAAATAATGTCTGTAATTTCAACAAAGATATGGTGACCCTATAATGTCCTGACAGTAGCAGTGGGCGTCGAACCAAGACCATAGCAGATTAAGATAAGCCTAGTAAACCACTACGCTCAGGTACATACTAAAACCTGGTTATAGAGAGAATATTTTCACGGTATGTATTGTGATTAAACTTAGCCTCTATTACCTTAAGCATAGAATTTAAAATTACTTATAGTCTGAAATAGGTTAAGCAATTGTAGATCCTACTTATCCTAATCCTAACTAATATTATAAATGCGAATGTGAGTTTGTTTGTTACCCTTTCACGCCTAAACCGCTGAACCGATCGCAATGAAATTTGGTACGCAGATAGCCTATGGTATGGAGAAGGCAATGGGCTACTTTTTTTTTCTCGGGAACGTTTTCTCGGGAACGTGGGTGAAACCGCAGGGGACAGCTAGTAATATTATAAATGCGAAAGTTTGGATGGATGGATGTATGTTACTAAATCACGCCAGAACGGCTTAACGGATCTTGATGAAATTTGGCACAGAGTTAGATTATGGTCTGAAATAGCACATACATTATCTAGATTATATTCTGGATTAACATATAGGCTACTTTTTATCCTGGGAAAATTTTAGATCCTTCGGAAATGTTATTTTGTTGTTAGAAATCTGTTTTGATCGCCTTCAAGCTAAGCCTTTTTTAGTGATAATGTGGCCGAAGGTGGTAAGCCCACAAAGCCTAGAAAGAACTGGCTCTCAAGTACAACTGCCGGAACACACCAGTAGGTATATGACGGTGTTCAACTTGAGGTTGGTAGCCAGCCAGGAGGGTACTATAAAGTATCTACCACCGTGCAATGGTTTCCTCACGAGGTTTTCCTTCACCGAAATCTCAAGCTCCTTGTAGGATTCGAACTCACAGCCATCGCCGTGGCATCCAACGTTACTACCACTGACCTATCATTGACGACGGCCAAATTACTAGATGTGTAAAAACATGGCGCTGTAGCGTGACTGAGCGGGTCCACCTACAAAATGCGAGGCCGCGAGTCCACACGTTTTGTAGGTATTTTGAATTTGTGTAAAAGTGAAGAAATAAAAAAACAAAATAAAATCGTGGTGTGATAGATTATAGTATGACTATCATTGTAATATATTTTTCTTCTCAAAATACTGTTTATTATAGACATACAATGCGATAAAAGTAATAAAAAGGTGTAACTTAGCGATTTTCTTTCATGGAGCGAAATTGTTTCAATCGTGTTTTGAAGCCCGATGGAACTTAAGATATATTGTCAATTGTTATATATTTTTTATCAAACTAATACTATTTCATTTTCTTTACATACAACTGAATCAAAGAAACGCATGTTTGGTCTCACAGCAGCGCCTTAAACTATCTATATAAAATTACTAGGATTTTTTTACGCCCATTTACACCTAACTTATAAGCACACAACGCTATGTACATAATTACTTATGTACCAATGTATATATTATGTAAATATCGTACCACGCACCAATTTGCATCCAATCACAATATTAACTAATTAACCCGCTGATTAATATCCAGTAGCACTTGAGCTATGTAACAAGAACATTTCGCAATTCTAATTCAATTTTAATAGATCATTTTATACCGGTTAGATAGAACAAGTTGTATAAACCTTCAATCCGTCAAACCGTGCGATTGACAGACAATCGAGGTCAGATCTATTGAAAGGGTCTTGAGAATTCCATTGGTACGTAGTATCGATGTATGAATGTAAGATTGCTTCTTATGATTATGTATATAGTTCTTCTCCGTTACCATACCGTATCGATATTTAAAAATATGGTATATGTGAGCAAGAATTGGCTCTTGGAGATGGTTCCCTATTTATGTTTACTAAAGTAAGCCGTCACACTTCGCTGTGACTTTTCCATTTTTTTTATTGATAACTCTAAAGCACTTAAAAAGAAAAGAAGATCGATTCACAAACATGAAAAAATGGTAGTGATATTTTGGAAAAGTTTTCACACACTTCCAATTTCCTATATCCAGAATCTCTTCTACAGGTCTAACTAATATATAAAATTCACGTGTCACAGTGTTCGTCTGCAAACTCCTCCGAAACGGCTCGAAGTCGTAAAGTCGTAGGCTTTTTTTTATACCGCTATATAAACGGGTGATTAAAGATATGTATAAATGATAGATTTAAAACTAGCATTTATCTATAAGATTTCCATAAATATATCTTTTTATTTCCATTCTATTTTATCCGAGTGCATTATTAATATTTTGTTTGTTTGTTCGCAGGTAATATAACACAGGACAAGGGCATTTAAAGTTTAATCGTAATTAAGTAAGTTATAAGTAGGTACGCTAACATTTTTAGCTGTTAAGAGTTCTAAACATACATCTCGTACATCTCGGGTACCCACAACCTGTAGGATATCATATAGTTCCACATTTTAACTAGATTAATTTGTTTTTACATTCATCAGTTTTTTTGTCTCAATCTGAAATTCATTTTTTTTGTGCAGATTGAGACAAAAAAACCTACATGTACTTCCATTTTATCCAATGCGTATTGATATTCTGTCGCAAAAGCATTTCCAATCCCAACTAGGCTTACAAAAGATAGGTGTACGCAACATATATATCAAAGAATGATACAAAATATTCCATTATGCCTAATGTAATAGTAAGGACTTACGAGCTAACAATGACCTCCGGGTCCATCTACCTGATGTAATGACGGCAATTATTTCGGCTACAGTTTCGGTGCGCGTGATTTGAAGGCAGGTAGAGCAGTTGTTAGGGTGTGGCTCTCAAACTTTTTGATGTTCGATTTTTATAATTAATTTCTTCAGATTCTAAAATCTTAATCATCCTACTATATCCTATACTACCTAATATTATATACGCGAAAGTTTATTGGGATGGATGGATGGATTTGTTACTCTTTTGACACAAAAACTACCGAATGGTTTTGGATCAAATTTAGCACACAGATAGAATGTATTCTGTATTAACATATATCATACTTCTTATCCTGAAAAATCACAAGTATAATCTTCTATAATACAGTACTACATAGTAAAATATTAATTTAGTTCTTGATTCCAGACACTTGGGGTATTTCTTAATAGTATTTCCTATTTCATTTTTTATTACAATAAAATTGTCTATAGGTGAGGGTGACCGCATACCATTAGGATCGTCTTCCTACTTGTAAACCTGTAGACATATAAAGAAAACCTTTGTTTCCTGTTTCTTTACTTTCGCTAAGGTAAAGCTGAAGTAAATTAACTATGCACCTATTCTGTTAAATTTATTTTATCATTTTAAGGCGATGATAGCTCAGTGGTAGTGACGTCGGATGCCGCGGCGAAGGTCGTGGTTTCGAACCCTACAGTGAGCTTGAGCTTTCAGTGAAGGAAAACTTCCCGAGGAAACCATAGCACGGTGGTAGGGTACTATGCAGTACCCGCCTGGCTGGCTACCACCCTCAAGTTGAAAATCTGTCGCCAAACACCTAATGGTGTGTTCCGTCAGCTGCACTTGAGAGCCAGTTCCTGCTTACCACCTTCGGCCGTATCATCACTTAACATAGTGAGATTGTGGACAAACACAAGCCTATAAAATGAAAAAAAACACAATAATTATGTTAAACACACACACACAAAATTAAAATGTTAGTTTTTTTTAATGTAAATGTCACATAAGCAATAATTTAGCTCAGGAAATAGAGCCTTCATTATTCATCTATAGTACTTACAGGAAATTTATTCACAGGTGTCAGTAAATAGATAAGATATCACTATTTCGCTTGTTATCATCGCTTTCGGTGTCTTTGATATGAAACGAAATAATTTTTACATTTGAAAAAACTTGCCCTGACCTTATTTAGTGAATATATTATATTTTTTATAGCTTAAAGTTAAGTGCTAGGAATATTTGTGTTGTTTTATGTTTTAATTATCAGTACGGTCAATTAGTGTTTACTTTTGGCGTAGAATAAATAGGATGGAGTTTTAATAAAAAAATGAGAATTATTTAGATTTAATTTTGATAAAGATTAAGTGGTATATCTTGTTCTATTTCTTATTTATTTTATAACCCTATAAATTATCGTTTTATTTGGAATTAGAAGTTTTTTTAGTAGGTATAATTTTATTGTATAAAAATTATATAGGTATTATAAAATGAAAATGAAAATATTTTTTATTCAAATAGGCATTCACAAGCACTTATGAATAGTCTGACTCTAACGCACGGTTCGGAAGGTTGCTTTTACTGAGAAGAGCCGGTAAGAAACTCAGCAATTACCTACTCTTTTCAAAACCAACTCAGATTCATTACATCAAATTATTTATCTAGTCTCACTGACAATATGTGTGTGTTATATGACAGTAAGGAAAAAAAATATCAAAATTATGAGTAACTTAGTAAACAAATGGATTGCAATCTTAAGCAGCTTATATATATTTCTATTAAAAAAAACAATATCAACATACCGATTTGAGAGAAAATTATTTATATTTATGTATATAATCACGTAGGTATCTAATAATTATTTATATAACTTGTAAACTGGAAATTAACTAAGAACTACGAGTATCTCGCTAGCTCGCTCGCTCATTACCCGCCCCGTATTGGTTAGGATGAAAAAGCAATATTTTGTAGTGCTACATTTGGGCCACCGCGGAGATTTCTCTATAATATTTAGCAGGCAGCTAAAGTTTGACAACCACTGATTCGATAGCAGGTACAGTAAGGACACTGGCGCCAGACCATCTCATTTTTTCCTCGAGTATCCCTATCATTGACAACTGCCTTTGTCGCACATTATACAGAATTGTAATGATACAGAAATGTATAGAAAATTACTGAGTAACGAAATAGATTCTCATGAAAAAAAAAAAGGTTTTTATGGCTGTACCTTTTATAATAACGTTGGGAGCTCAACGAAATAACCTTTTTTTATATATACACATTTATTATATATATATCTATTATGTTTTGACCAGACAGGTGAGTAGTTATTTTTTTTTGATTACGAATTAAGTATGTACTTACGAAGTTACATCTACTAAAATATTCGCCATTTCAACCAAATCCGTTCATACGTTTTTGCGTAAAAGAGTAACAAATATCCATCTATCCTCATAAACTTTCACATATAATTTTAATAGTAGGATATGACCAAATTAAGAGTTCTGTATTACTATGTTAACCACCATAAAATTTCGAATTTGTCTTTTTCAAAACGTATACTTCATCGCTTTTCATTCCATCCCCAATAACTTCGCATGCATGGATTTAGTTAATATACCCAGCTTACCGACACAAGCTTGGGTATATCACGTACTATCACTTGTAATTGGCCGTGTTAACTAATAACCGTTTAGATAACTTATATCATATATTTAAACGTATTTACATACGCCTCTGGGTAAAGTTTATGTAGTTAATCTGGTGCCGTCTGAATTAGAGCTCGCAACGCTCTTACATTATAATGTAGCTTTTCAGCCCGCGGTTCACCCGCGTTCCCGGTATGTTTTTATTTCAGATGTTTTTATAGTTATTCTGCTATTCGGGGCGGTGACAAATCCAACAAATCAAAGATCATAAAAATCCGACATTGCTTTATTCTGGGTGACTTTTTACTCACTGGCAATACATGCAGGGGTGGAAGTACTCATCAATATGAACAACTTTTATTATTAGACTAAGTGTGAAATCACGAAAAAATTATCAGCTGTTCCATACAAAAGTTCAATACCTACTCGACCAAAATGTATGAAGCTACCATTTTATTTTACGCGATCTCAGATTTGGTCCCATAGTAAAAGTTGGTCATATTGATAAGTAATTCCACCCCTGCAAGTATTGCCAGTGACTAAAAAGCCAACCTGTATATACAGGGTGATTTTGTTATCACTGGCAATACTTGCAGGGGTGGAAGTACTCATCAATGTGAACAACTTTTAGTATAGGGCTAACTCTGATATCGCGTAAAATAATATGGTTGCTTCATACATTTTGGTCGAGTAGGTATTGAACTTTTGTATGGAACAGCTGATAATTTTTTCATGATTCCACAGTTAGTCCCATAATAAAAGTTGTTCATTTTGATGAGTACTTCCACCCTTGCAAGTATTGCCAGTGATAACAAAATCACCCAGTATATAATAGCCTATTGCGACTCCGTTTGCATGGTTATTTTTGTCTCTGACGTGTAACATATACATACACCTAAAAGACGCCTCAAGGGACACCCTAGACATCAATGACTATGACAAATGTATCAAAATCCATGTGGTTCTTGTTATAAGCACATTAAAGGACAGACAGGCATACAGACATACGTATGTTTAAAATAAATATGCAATTAGTTTCTACTCCATGTTTAATATTTTATGTTTTATAAATAATCTTACTTAAGTACCCAATTACTGCAATATAAGATACAATTTAAAACTATACCAATGATCTTTATAAAACGTATTAAAAACGATCATAATTGTAAAATGTGAGTTACGTAGACCCTACAAGAGTACATTAAAAATGGTAAAGCAAACATATTTAACCAAAAAAAAAAAAAAAACGCAATAAAATCTCTCTAAGAAAATAATTTGCATTACTTTGTTAATATACTTTTATTATTGTTAATGAACCGCCGACTCAAAGGTACCGCGTATTAAGTATTGTAAATGTATAAACTTGGGGCTCTTAAACGTATATTGAGGTAATATAGCAAAAATTACAGGGTAAATATTTATAAAATTTATGCTCAGAATAGCTATCTAATGACTAGATGTTTTATGGACCACTAAAGGATGAATTTTAGTTCCAGTTTACGGACATTGAATTTTCTCATTTAATTTCTTTATTCGTAATTTGTTTCTTATGTAAATATAACTGGTATATATCACTAGCCTTCCACCCCGCGGTTTTACCCGCGAACCTATATTTTACCCTTTTTCAAAAATCCTTCCTTAGAGCTCATCTACAGTGTCAAAGAGTTTTTTTAAATAAATTTTGTAATTATTATAAAAATAATCATCTATAATATTATTACAGCGTAAAAACATATAGTGGTCTATCGCGTTTGAAGTCACGCAAAATGCTGCTTTGTATAGGCATTTGTCATTGCTGCATTGTGTCAATTTGTGTCCCAAGCGAGTGTATGGCAGCTTGGGCTCGCTACCGCCCCTCTCTCACCCTGCAAGCCCCGCACGATTGCTCTGTCTAGACGTGTCCGTTGGCCGACTGTAAGTGTTACATAGACTGTGATATTATCTTGAAGTGTGCTAAAAATATATATATTTCTTCCTACATTTACCTTTGTAGTTTAAGTTCAAATACATATGTATAATATAACTTTAAACAATAGGATGTTCTAATAATGCAGCCTCCATAGCTAGCCCCAAAATAAATAAATAAAATAAATATTCTGGGACATTATTCCTCACACACGGCCATCTGACCCCAAACTAAGCAGAGCTTGTACTATGGAAGCCAGATAACTGATATACTACATATACTACTTTTCTTTTGTAAATACATACATATATAGATAATTACACCCAGACACAGGACAAACAGACATGTTCATGCACACAAATGTTTGTCCTGAGTGGGAATCGAACCCACGACCTGCGGCGTGATAGATAGGGTATCTTACCAACCACGCCAACCGGCTAGTTAAAAGTTACGTGAATAACGAATAATTTCCAAGAAACAATATACATAGTGTAATATTATGTTTAAAACTTTGCTTCACGCGAGTCGAACCCTACTTTACTATTAAAAAAATATCTGACCACTCTATAAAAGTAATTAACTCTGACTGAAGATAATTGATGAAGCTCACAGATTACTGCCATCGTCTTCTAGCAAAACGAACGATGTAAAACAAACTTTACATTTCACGTATCAAGGTATATTTTCGAATAACGTCGGTGGTATCAGAACGTAATAAAGTACTGGGATGGGCGTAAGGCCAAACGTATAGTGGTATAAAGTTTTTTTTTTTCTGTTTAGTGGTTATAAAGTATAGAATGCTTCCCTTTCGTATTATTATAAAATCGTCAAGTTTCGAAGCCATTTTTGTTTTGGACGTGTGTGACGGATGATGTTTTGACTATGGTGTGTATGTGTGTGTGTGTGTGATGGTAATTTCGGTCTGGAGCTTTGTACGAGTCTATAGTAATGATCTATAATATGTTATACATTTGTATTTAGCTACATAGTTAAGCCTGTACTATCAAAAAGGAATTCCAGTACAAAGATTGATTGTTAATGTCTTTCCTTTGGTTGATCACAATTTTATATAGGCATCTACTTATATGATCTTATAATTCTTTTCAAAACTCAACTCTGATCCAATCCAGATGTTTTTACAAAGTCAAACGTAAAAAATTATAGATTAAGGCACCATTGCTCTAATTCCTTATAGAAAAATCATAGCAAAAAGTGTTCGTGAATTAAAAATCAATAATAGACAAATTTCAATCCAACACAATGTCGAACATGATCAATTTGTCTGCGATTCATTCAGCAAAAACATTGTGATGTTAAATAAAATAACAATTGAACACCGCATTATTAGGAAACTGGATAAAAAATCAATTCACAAAACTCCATCGTCATCTCGATACAATTTCGCGCGAATTCAAAAATGGTGGTCGAAAAGTTTGTTTTTTCAACCATGTGAATGTTATTCGCTACGGGTATACAGCCTCCATTGTACCTGCGCAGGAGTAGTTTTTTTAACGTAGCTGTTTCTAATGAAACTGTGTTTTGCCTCGGGTACGCCTAGGAATGTACGCTTTTGAACGAAAGTGTTTTTGGTCGGATGTGACTGGGCCATATACGTCTTATGTTGGATCATTTTAGACTAGTATTATCTCGTTTGGTTTTTAGTTAATTCTCTTATTTTAAGATAATGATTTCCTTGTTGATTGGTTCAGCGGGTGTAGGCGTGAAAAGGTAACAAACCAACTCACATTCACATTTATAATATCAGTTAGGTTTAGCACTTTATTTTGCTTTTTTTAATTTGAAGTGACAGTTTTAGTCCATTTACTATCAAGATATGAAAGCATAATTATTTATTTAAAAGTTCGTCTCTAAAGAATTTGTGGGTGCCAGTACTTACATACGTTTAAGATGTGTTAATGTGCGGAGGGTAGGACAAAGGGGTTGATTTTTTATCACACGGGGCCTGAGGGTGGATTGTAAAACCCATTATTTATGCATTTATGAGGTCTGGCAGTAAAACATGTATAATCCATTAATATGGATTTTTTATAATATGTTTTAGCGACTAATATTGGGAGACAGGTGACGATTATGGTAATTTAAAAAAAAGCTATTTTTTATTTAATTAGGCTTTTTGAACAGCCTCATCGTAATTAAACTTATAATATAATTATATTATACCTGAGGATACTAAAAAATACATTTTGTTTGGAATTTTTGATCAGTTACTAAACGATTCTTATTTTATTATTTAATTATATCTTATAATTAGTTTTTTATTACTTAATTAAATATTCATATGTTAACAACGTAATTCAGTTGCTATTCCCACAGTAAAATTGAAATTTATTTTTTATTCATTTTATATTAAAAGTCTGCAATGGTGGAATTGCTGAGTTTTTACTGCCACCCTATATAAGGCCAGGTATTGTTGTAAGCTCGATAAGCAAGGCACAAATAGATAAACGGTAGGACTTATAAGGTATTCTAAGTAATTTACCATCTACTCACAACGCTCAGTTGACAAACCAATTGAAACATTATTATTGGTGTTATTTCAGTTTTTATATCGCAATTGTTAAGGCAAATACGGAAAATAACTTAATGGGGATAATTCTTGTTGTAATCTGCCATGGTTTAGTATGACTAGCATCGATGCCACGGTTTTATCTACTTTCCGAATTCTTTGTCAGGATCTTTTTAGGGATAAGACCATCCATTGTCCAGTCATTTCAGTCTATTCTTGATTTTTTTATTACATTTAAAAAATACTAGCTAAATTAAAATTAAAAATTAATCTACTTATAAATAAACAGTCAGTGACTGAGTCCGAACGCTTTTTTATACGTATTAATTGATAAGTATTATTACATTCCAAAAAAAAACAATTTAATCTTCAGGAATTCGGATAAATCTGCGGAGTGGAACTACTCCATCCTAGAACCGCCTCTCCTTATAACAAGAATCACTTACCACACGGCCAAGAGTAGCTTAATTCCTTCACTTCACATGGATTATTTTCCTTCACTAAATAAGCATATATCTAGCATTAACCATTTATCTACCACAAAAAGCAATTAAAGCCAAACCTCTGACTTTAAACGGTGTCACTAAGTCAGCAAAGTGACAGTCTCTCATTGAACTCGAATGTGGTTTTTGCACAGAAAATGCCTCAGTTCAGTTTCTAAGTTACCATTAGCTCGTGTGATGGTATGCGTTGTTAAACTTGTGTGCTTAGTTGGGTTTATGGATGTGGTATATTGATTTCGTTGGCTTAACAATGTTAGAGGGCTCCACTGGAATTTATGGTTTTAAAAAGTATTTATTATGTATATTCTAAAGAATATTGTTTGTTTGGATACATTAGCTTCCTTAAAAATGTGATAATGGAACCAAAGTAAGCCCCGTAAATAAATAGTGATGCCAAAATTTAGGATACCCATAACACAGCTACTTTTATGTAATTATTTTGATATGATTAAATCCATTACATTCTAACTTCATATGATAAAGAGAGAAGGGGCTGAAAACTTGAGTTTTACAAGTCCACTTGTACACATCTTTGCTCAAAATTAATCTTGTGTGCTCAAACATTCATTACGCCATATCCACAATACTCCACATTATTTCCTACATCCATTACGATTAATAGCCACGTTTCCACAGTCAGCAGCCATTTGCGGAACTGACTGATGTTATTAAGTTTTCTCTTCACAATTAAACTTTGCATTCTTTGAGTATTTATGTTAGAAAGCTCCTTTGATGTCGTACTTAGCTTTTTTATTTAGCAACCGTTGCTTGAATTTCTTTTGCTTTATTTCCTGTCGTCACCTTTATATGTGCTTTATAATTCTGATTAAATATAGATATATAGGGTTATTCTATTCACGTAGTAGGTTGTAATGATACAGAGGATTTTAAACGGTGATTGGTGTGTATGCAGCTGTATTTATTGATTGGTTTTTGCTTCATCATTCGTGCTTGTTTGGTAGGTAATCAAAGTTTTGGAAATTGACCGAGCTATTTATAGTTTTTTTTCTCATTTTTTTTTAATGAGTTTGGTTTTGTGTGGTTCATATAGTAACTTGATATATTTAATATGATGGATATGATTTTATTTTGCTACAACTTCACTGTGGTATGTGATGCACAATGAGCCTTGAAGTAAACTGGCTCTCAAGTGCTGCGGCTGGGACACATAGTGTAATATTTTTAAGAGAACGTAGAAATCTTGGGGTCGAAGTTAAGTAACCTATATACTCAGTCTTCACGATAGAACTTATTGGTAGCTTAATTTACCTAAACCAAATGAAACCTTTTTTCAGCATTTATAAGATATAGATCATCTAACACGTAATTAATCTAGGACTGTCAATCTGACAGTTCGACCTTCTTAGATACATTTCTCGTTTCAATACAGTCTGCAGCACCATATTTGCTGACGGTACTCTCGGAGTTAGAGGCAATAAATCATTGCTATTGAAGTGCACATCGATCTATCATAGAGCGGTTTTTCTTAGACATGCGCATACGCGTGCGTATAGCTGGTCCTGGATATCGGATGTGAGGGGTGATTTTGCATTTATTATAGAGTTGGGTACCAAGATTTGCCAGTTTCCATCGGATTCTAAATTCAATGCTATTGCTATACTTCTCATTTTGTATGTCATCGATAGAGACAGGTAAACTAGTATTTTAATCTGGAATTAAAATTGGTTTTTCAAGCTTTTGGAAGAGTTAAGTTAGAAGAAGTTATGCTCTATTGTCTGTTTTGAATATTGTAATAATTATTGTTACATTAATTAATTAATTATGTTTTAATTTATAAATAAACATTTATAAATTAAAACGATATTAAACCCAAGTGTGGCCAACATTTATTTGAACAAGGACAGACACAACATAAATCCTGCATTTTTATTCGATTTTCAAATAGAATACCTCCATTAAAATATGAAAAGTAAGCAAAATGGTATTTACAAAGTAATTTTAGGTCGCAATCTCCATGCACTTTAGATTACACTGTGCTATTGAAAAATAATTCTTATTACGTCAACTATAAGGTACATGTGTCATTTTGCGCGACGCAAAGTTATCGTTGCCATAGCGACATCTCATTTCCAAGACGTTGTTATGGGACTGCTTTAATGATAAACTGACTATTGTGTACTTATTTTTGTAACGAAAAAAATGTGTAATTACAACAATGAAAAAATAAACAATTGATTTATTGTGACTTTGTGCCATTTAAGCGCATAGTACTGTGTCTCATAAAATCGATAAAATAAGCAATATCGATTGACAAATCGATATTTAGACTTCAATCTGTACCTATTATAGTGGATACTCTGGTTTTACAGGTAAGTTAGAATTACTTAGAATCAATAAACTTGATTAGGTATCAAGTCGGTAATTTACTTTAATAAAATTTATTACTTTCCATTGCGAAATATGGACAGTGCCTTAAATGGTCACCCATCTTAAGTTGATGCTTAACTTAAGACAATTTTTTATCTATGAAGTTATAGAAGACTAAATCTTCAAATATGTTTTAGGCGATAATATCTCAGTGGTATTGATCTTGAATATCATGATGAAGGTCGTTGGTTCGATTCCTATAATAAGCCTTCGTTGGCTACCACCCTGGTGTGTTCCGGCAGTTGCATTTGACAACAATTTTTTTTTAGGCTTTATGTGCGTATCACCTTCGAACACATGATTTAAAAAAATATGGGTATAATGTTCTTCAAACTACATGACTGTATGTCTCAACAGTATGTAGGGTGCACATCCTATGTGGTCTCACTTAAACGGTGTTCAATTTACTAACTCATTACATAGGCATAGTAACTTTACTGGATATTTTTTTTTCTAAGTAGTCGACTTTCGCATAGGGCGTGGTTGTAACGTAAAATTAACTATAAGAACTTACAAATTGATTTACAAACTGGTTTTTTGTTTGCCAATTTACGGTTTTATTTTAATTAGTGCTAAATAAATTACTGTTTTATTTTAGTTTCTGGTTTCGATAACTTTTTGCTGAAACATTTTAAGTAATTTTCAATTTGTAACATTACAATTCACCCTTTACCTAACATATCTATGTAATTATAAACGTGTCTCTCTATCTGTCTGTCTGTATGCTTCGAGAAAGTCTGCATGAGTATTGATGTAATAGTTAGCTAGGTGGTTCATTGAGGAAAGATTTAGGTTATGTCTCATTGCGATGAGAGGCGTGAAGGCCTATACAGCTGAGCTGATAGATAGCCAACTTTTGAACCGACCGCGACGTTTGAAACCCACCTCTATTACATTAGAAATAAAGTTCCTATGAACCTACTAGCCTACTACAATCTATACTAATATTATAAAGCTGAAGAGATTGTTTGTTTGAACGCCCTAATCTCAGGAACTACTGGTTCGATTTGAAAAATTATTTCAGTGTTCGATAGACAATTTATCGAGGAAGGCTATTTCTTATCCCAGGAAAACACAAGATCCCTCGGGAAAGCGGGTGAAATCGCGCGGAAAAGCTATGAATATTAAAATGTTGTATGTTTGGATGTTTGTGACTCAATCACGTATAAACGGCTGAATGTATTTGGTTGAAATTTGGCACATAGATAGATCATACCCTGGAATAATACATAAAGGATTTTTTTATCCCGGTAAAACATAAGATCCCTCGTAAACGTGGGTGAAGCCGGGGCAACTAGTTATTTATAAAAATATCGATACAAAATTGTTGACAACTTCCTTCATCAGTGTGTTCGACCCTCCAACTAAAATTTATTTACCAGATACCGTTGTAAATACACTGTAAAAACATTATCTGAAGGCCAGATCGTTAGATTGCTGGCGAAAGCTATATGCATTCAGCTTTCTAGCCTCGGAGCTACGAGGCTAGATATGGCATCTCATTTACTTAGTGTAATCGACCTATCAAGTCGGAGGGATAGGAATCTTTGTCATCGGCCGACGTTAGGTGCTACTGCCTGTAGATGTGTGGTTGGCTTTAATATCTCATATTTTTTTTAGGGTTCCGTAGGTATCTCAAAAGGAAAAACAGAACCCTGTCTATCTGTCAAGACTCGCAAATAAATTTAAACGAATACGTACTTTCCGTTGACCTAGAATCGGACACAAGTAAAGGAAAAAATCTGAAAATAGGTTAATTAATAAAAAATGTTTTGCGATTACTAACTTATAATTGCAGTTGGAGAATTTACCGTGACGTAGGTGTATCGGTGTATGGAAGAAATGTACGAAATACATACAAGTTTGTACGTAACTTGGAGACTCGCACTTGTTCATTTTTATAAACATTTATAGACTTGCATTTATTTCACCACTATTTCATATGTTTTGTATTGTGGTCGGAGGTGGCATAGGAAACATAGAAGTTAACTGCCCTTTTAGAAGCTCAGCAGTATCGTGATACACTGGTAGATGATTTGCGCTGATGGAGGATGAGGATTGAAAGTCTATTTTCCTTCACCAAAAGCTTTTAAGTAAAATTTAAAAGTAAACTAGTGTTTTGAATTTATACAACAGCCAAGAGCGATGTAAAATGAACGCATATTAAAACCAGTTTCCTATTTTAACCGTAACATATTTATTAATAATTGTGTTCCCACCATAAGACCAAGTTTATATGAAAACATTAATCGCCTATTCTTTCACACAATATGATATTCCGTGAGAATTGAAATTGAGAAAATAATTCACTTAAATAGTAAAATAAACCTTATTAGACCGTGACACGGTTTCGTTTTTATTGTCACTAAATGCGGTGATTTGTTACATTTTTTAACAGTTATTCATAACATTAATAATATTTACACCAATCAATCAAATACATTTTATGGCGATGATAGATCAAGTGACATTGAGTGCCGTGACAAAATTCGTGGGTTTAAATCTAGAAGGAACTGGCTCTCTAGTTCTGCTGCCGGAACACACCGGTAGGTGTTTGGCGACTGAATTTCAAAATAATAGTGGTACCTAGCAAAGAATAAATGAATAAATGCTCTTCTTCATTTATTCTTTCTTTCAAAGTGGGTAGTACCACGGTTTATGCAACTCTTACAGTCGGCTAACGGACACGTCTAGACAGAGCAATCGTGCGGGGCTTGCGGGGTGAGAGAGGGGCAGTAGCGAGCCCAAGCTGCTATACACTCGCTTGGGACACAATGGAGCAATTACGAATGTCTATACAAAGCGGCATTTCACGTGACTAAGTAATCTAAGTAATCCCTGTGATATATATTTTTTCATTCACCGATTGCTCAAGCTCAATTTAGGTTTCGAACCCACGATATACATCGTCATTCCAATTGAGCTATCTATTAAATTATGTTTGTTAGCTTTAATTAAACCACGTCACCGGCAAAAGGTACTTATATATACGGAAGCCTTGACATCACGTAGTGGTGTTTTAGTAGCTTAGGTCACAATGAGTTAATTTATTGCGCCATTGAGCGTTCCTTTTTAATTATTTACCTCCTACCTGTTTTATAGCTTGTGATAGTCTGGTTAGATAGCATTATGAGGAGGCATTTTATGAGTTTGGAAATTTAGTAGCTTAGAATTCGCCTGGATATCGATGTATCTTTGCCTATAAATTATGTATGTATGTATTAAAAAATACATTGAAATTACGGATCTTTAGACAACTCGTTCCATTGTCAAATCGAAAAAAAAAAGATTTTTTTTTGTAGTTTTGGTACTGATTATTAAAAAAATCTTCGATGAAAGTAATACGGGCCGGTTGGCGTGGTTGGTAAGATACCCTATTTATCACGCCGTAGGTCGTGGGTTCGATTCCCACTCAGGACAGACATTTGTGTGCATGAACATGTCTGTTTGTCGTGAGTCTGGGTGTAATTATCTATATAAGTATGTATTTACAAAAGAAAAGTAGTATATGTAGTATATCAGTTATCTGGCTTCTATAGCACAAGCTCTGCTTAGTTTGTTTTTTTTAGATGGCCGTGTGAGAGGAATAATGTTCCCACAATATTATTATTATTATCTATACTGATACCAATATTATAAAGCTAAAGAGTTTGTTTGTTTGAACGCCCTAATCTCAGGAACTACTGGTTCGATTTGAAAAATTATTTCAGTGTTGGATAGCTCATTTATCGAGGAAGGCTATAATAGGCTACTTTTTATCCCGGGAAAACACAAGATCCCTCGGGAAAGCAGCTGAAACCGCAGGGTGGAAGTTAGTCATTAATAAATATTTGGACATGGATATAGAGATGCACCAACATTTCTGAGCTCATATATGTAGGATCTTTGCTTGGATGCGTTTGCGATTAATAGCTCCTTTATTTTCAGTAATATCATACACTTTGTTCGCTGTTTATTTCCTCTATATTATAATGAGCATATTATACAGAAACATATTGGAAAAAAAAGCAACGAAAGTGTATATACTCGAGCGAATTCCAAATCAACGACCGTCAGATATCTAAGCGATTATCGCTCATAACAATCTTCTTCTTAATACATTGAACTTCGCATAGCGCAAGTACTAAGGGGTAACCCCTCGCGTGGCTAGGATGCGCCGGCGCATACCTCTTCCGATAAAGATCGCGTACAAAATTTACAGTTACGCGTTTGTCGCGCGACGCACTGTCATTAGGACGCTATTGTCGCGTTATCGGTAACAATGGCGTTGGTGCGTTGTGTTGACGGTAATCTAGGGAACTTGAGGCCTTTTATTTTGCGAAAATGTTATCTCAATTAATTCTTATAGAAGATTCTATAGTGTAAAGTTATTTTGATAATATACTATGAAACTAAACCTCAAATACCTTTTCCTAAAAATAATTTTAAATGGATCGATTATAAATATGTCTCTTTTTTGACATCTGAAAGCCATACCTATGTATATAGGTATACCTCTTACAGAGTCAGCTAGTAGTTTCTTTCTTTTCTTTTCCTTATTTATCCTTGTCTTTTTTATATCAAAAACGTAACTTGAATTTCCCTCATCCAATTTTTCATTCAAGTTTCAAATAACCTACATGTTCGATCCAAGACTACATTGCCTGGTCCTTTTTACCCTCACACAAATGCAAAATATTAAATGTCTTTCAAACATACGCCAAAAATCAAATTCCAAACTTAAATAATAAATAAAGGTCTCCACACACGCCACGCAGGAGGTAGTAACTGTTAAGTCCGGAACGCAACCGTATCGCTGGATCGGACGACCACAATAGAGCCGGAGTATGTTATCCATTCCATTCGCAGTTGCCTCCATGCTAGGGTTGCTATCCATCCGAATTTTCTTACCTTGTCTTTGGTGAAACTATCTGGGGAAACATACTGAGAATTATCTTAAATACAAGAAAATAAAAATAATACGTTTGATATATGTAAATAGCGAGATTTTGATTTTCTTATCGTGGATTGATAATTCTGCAATGACAACCCTACTCCTTGCACACCTAGCCCGATGGCTATGTTGTATGTAACTGTACGCGGGCGCAGTTAAAGCATTTTCTTCTTAACTGTATTTAATTTATTTATTGACACAGGCTAGTATGTTTGTTATTTTAAATGAAAGTGATCTTTTTCTTGAGTGTTTTGTTCTTTCTGACCTATTTATGGGGCTTGCTCATCGAGTATTAGATCATCCCATAGACTAAAGATACTACAAATAATGTCGATGGTTTTTCATTATTTTAACCGATTTACACCAAGAAGGTTTTCTCAATTCGATTCTGGTAATCTCAAGTCTTTCCCAATAAAAGTTTGTGATTATTGATTCAGTAGTTCTGACGTATGAGGTATCTAAACCTGAGATTTTTTTATTTACAAAATTATTCTTATAAGGCAAACTGAAACTGAACTAATAGTGAAATACTTTGGTCATAAATTGTAGCGTAATAACACATTAGCCTATTGTGCTCATAACTTATTATCTAGACCACCTCTAAATAAAAAAAAGTGAATCGCAACCGACCTGCGTAAACTTCTAAAACATGTAGCAGAATAAGGGATTTGACACTTTTTAGATTTTAGCCCCGAATCTTTGTAAAGAACCGCCGACGTACAGTGCCAGACAAAATAAAATGTTAACTAAAAATCCATGTTTTATTATTAATTTTATTACCTTCTAGGCTTTATAAAGGTCGGCAACACATTGGCAGTCCCCCTGGTATTGCTTATGTCTATTAGCGATGGTAACCACTACCATCAAGTGGACCGCCTGCCTATTTGTCAACCTTCTGACATAAAGGAAAAAAATACGATATTATTATGTTTACCTTTTAATACATAGTTTTTATAGCCAGCTAAATTCTAAGTGTTATTTTAAACTTGTACATAAAATATATTCTTAAACAATGTTAAATAATTGTGCGCATTTATCAATGCTTGAAGATTTAATGTCGATATATCTACTCAATCAGTAATGACCTCTATATCTAATCATATTTTCTATAATTTACTATATTTACATTACATACTTATGTCACACCACCTGAAAACTTCAAAATAACAAACTTAGTAAATTGCAGAGTACCTACGACTTTTGTGTCAACCATTAAGTGATAAGTGAATGAAAAACAGAAATATATAATTAATTCATTTTCATTGTCCTCAAGTGTACAACAGAAATACGATACTATTTCTCTCGGCAAGTAACCGAGATGTTATGGGCCCATTTTATCGAGCGCGTTGTTTCGAGAAATCACACTTGAATGAATCGGGGTATAATAAGGTTTCCTTGTGACCAAGCTTTTGGGGAATTTTAGACTTTTTTGGGCACAGTTGAATTGGCGGGCGGTCAGAAATCTACGTATACTTAAGGTTTTTTAATATCATGCAGGATGCATCTTATGTTATAAGTCTGTTTGTTTCGAAAAGAGTAATTGCTGTGTTTTTTACTCTTCTCAGTAAAAGCAACCTTCCGAACCGTGCGTTAGAGTTTGAATTCATAAGTGCCTGTGAAGGCACTATTTGAATGAATAGTAAATAAATATTACAAATGTACATAGGCGGGGATGATCACAGTCACTTACCATCCGGGGAACTGTCTAGCGACTTGTCAACCTGCTGCCAAAAAAATATTTTTTTATAGAGCTGTTTTTTTTTCGATAAAACATTATAAAACATTAATATTTTTAAGCAGAATTACCCAAATCATATTCTGGGACATTCTGGGACATTATTCCTCACACACGGCTATCTGACCCCAAACTAAGCAGAGCTTATACTATGGAAGTCAGATAACTGATATACTACATATACTACTTTTCTTTTGTAAATACATACATATATAGATAATTACACCCAGACACAGGACAAACAGACATGTTCATGCACACAAATGTTTGTCCTGAGTGGGAATCGAACCCACGACCTGCGGCGTGATAGATAGGGTATCTTACCAACCACGCCAACCGGCTCTATTAGTAGATATCAGAGTAATTAAAGTCGTCACAATGTAATATGTCCATTTTGACAAGAAGGTATCTCTTTTGGTCTCGCTATATTTGTCTGTTATTGTCACACGGATGCATAATATGAACTGTCAAAACGAGTGTATTAGATTGTTACGACTTTAGGTAGTATTAAACGACTTCTACCTTGCAATAAGTAGTGCACACTCACTAAATCTTATTTAAATCCCGTTATAATAATAATGTATAACTAATAAATATACTAAAGTAACCCCGATTCGCAGAGACAGGCTTCCTCCATTGCATATAAATAAGCGGCTGTAACTTAGAAAGCGGAAACCACATTCAATAACAAATTCTTCAATACAATTGTCAAGTTAGTTCTAACTTAATGTTAAGTTAAATCGAGGAAACTTGGCGTAGGCGAAGGAATAATTTTCACAGCAAGATACGGGGAGAAAATATTGATATTTTGTTATTCACCTTGCTATTTCGTTCGTTCTCATACTCACGTTTTAAAGCTGTTAAACGACATTAATATAACAGTAAATTATATATATAAATACTAGCGACCCACCCGGCTATGTACGGGTGCAATTTATATACAAATACCTTCCTCGTTTATTGTTCTTTCTATTAGTCAAAACCGTATCAAAATCCATTGCGTGCTTTAAGAAATAAGCGGAGAAACAGACAGAGATAGTGACTTAGTTTTATATATTTAAAAATATATATTTTAATTTCGTATCATCTATTATATTTGCATGTACTATATCAACTGTGCATAAATGCATCTGAGCATTACAAACTATCAACGGAACATTCCGAATCAATAAATAAAATAACGGTCGCCATCTTTGATTAATGCTTGGGAGACAAACTAACTTATACTTGCCTAAGTTGGCACTAAGTGTGTTCTAAGTGCGTTCTATGTTTGTGTGGTGAAATTGATGGTGCTTCTATACATTTAAGATAGCGGTAGTTTTTTTTTTTTTTGTTATCTTGTTTGAGAAGTTAGGTTTATTAAATCTAGTACCTATATAGGTCTTTGAAAATAAACACTTCAGTTATACAAGATGCTATTTCATGTGCTCTCAGAGGTATTACTTAATAATCATTTTGAAATACTAATGTCACTGATTCATAGATTTTTTATCGATATATAGAATTTTATAAATAAATAAATATATTCTGGGACATTATTCCTCACACACGGCCATCTGACCCCAAACTAAGCAGAGCTTGTACTATGGAAGCCAGATAACTGATATACTACATATACTACTTTTCTTTTGTATATACGTACATATATAGATAATTACACCCAATTACAATTAATTATATAAAATAATAAATATCTAATAATTCTTTACATGTTAAATAAGAAATAACTTATGATGAATTAACAGTATTAAACTTGGATGACCTACTTATTCAGCTACATCCATAAATCTATACATATAAATTTGTCCTGACTGACTGACCATAGCTTAACTTTTTCATACTCGCCTCATAGCTGCATAGCACATCTCTGGTGTAAAAGCAGCCTAAACCGGGTAAAATAGAGGTTCACGGATGATACTCCGGGGTGAAAAGCTATTGTATAATAATGCTCTTTCAAATAAACTGGGAACTCAAGTTTATTTAATTTGTTGGAAATCTGTAAATTGCAATTGTTATTATGTAGTAAAATAGTCACTTATAGCCACTTATAACAGTTTTAACTGCCGCTAAGTTGAAATCTGAACCCTAGATATTATTATTCTAAACTCCCTCATAACCTACTAACACCGAATCAAGTTACAACTCTCAGGCGTCGAAACGTTTACCAGACCGCACTTAGGTGTAAAGTTACCTTTCCGTATCTAAGTTAGACTTAAGTTATGTACGAGTTAAGTTGAGGAATCGCGATCCATTTGTTGTGTGTCGTCTCCTTTCAGTTTTAAGTCGGTGGGTGTGCGTGAATTATGGTTAAGTTATGTTTAAGTTACTGTAAGTTGGCCTCTCGGTGATTTTTCATTTTGCTACCGTATGGAAGTTTCGTTTTATTGAAGTGCATTTTATATTCATTGCATAAAACTGATTTTGATAGCATTAATCTAAGGGCTAGAAAGATTAATTAGTTTAAGTACTAACATGGGTAATTTGTACTCAATTTAATATTGCACATAACTTAAAGTTACTAAGTAATCTATGTTCAACTAAGTTAGGCTTATCTTAGTTGTCAATTAAGCTAATTGACACTTACTAATCATAACGCCACCATTCAATATTATACCAAATTTGAAGTTACATTATGATCCTTCGATTACTAAGCTATCGAACACTGACCTAACTTAAATACATTCCTAGAACCGTATTTCTAAGTCAAGGACGAGGTACCGGTATCTATCAAAAGTTTGTTCCACATTTCCGGCCAAAATATAATCTAAGTCAAGTGTTTTCTACCAGGGGGCGCTCGCAAGCGGGATAACCTGCCTGCCAGAACCTTTTTCCTTTTTTTCAAGTATCACATCTTAAATCAACCATAACATCCAGTAAATAAAGTCCATATTCGAACCTTGAAAGGAGTTGCAACCGCGGTTCACTCTTATTTAAATAAGGTAGTCGCGTGCGACAAGGGCAGATAGATTTAGGGATGAGCGTGAGAGCGAAATGGGAGATGGCGATGTTGCCGCGCTTTTCAGTAGTGTTGGGAATTTAGGTATCGATAATTTTGAAACATGTTTCCGGTTCCTTCACATTATGATTTTTCTCGTACTTCTATCTATACATAAATTCTATTAACCTTTTAACCAAAACCAAAGATCTATAAGAAATTAAATTAATTTATCAGAAAAGGACGAAAAAAAAATAGTTTAAAAAAATATTTGTATTTTAGAGACATTTATTACGGGTCAAACAATGTGTTTCTATTTTAACTAATTCCACATGATATATGTAATTTGAATTCGTTAAACCAAATACTTCTGTAAATGCGATTTAAATAGTGGATGTAAAATTATTTTTAAAAGAATTTAGAATTTTTTACCGCCAGTCATATTTTTCAGTTGTTAAAAATAAACAAATGCTCAAAACCATCGACTGTATCGCCTCCCTATTCACCAGATGGCGTCGACAGGCACTGCGAGCCGACAAGTTGAATTCGGCTCGCTCGGAATTCCTCGCGTCGCCTCCGCCTCTCGTGACGCATGCGCACTGATCATGTTTGGGGATTTTAGGTGCACATGGATTTCAGCATTACAGTTATACACAGTCAAGTTATGAATTATCATTATAGGGTTGATATCAAAGGAGAGAATGACCTTACAAACCTTTCTGTATTTAAAGTTGGTACGTACATAGTTAATTTTGAAAAGGGAATCCCAAATGTGTCTCCTGAGTTTATCCTACTAATAAATAATATAAAATAATATATAATATAATATTCTGGGGCATTCCTCACATACGGCCACCTGGCTCCAAACTAAGCAGAGCTTGTACTATGGAGCCAGATAACAGATATACTGTATATACTACTTTTCTTTTGTAAGTATGTATATACCTACTATAGATAATTACACCCAGACTCAGGGCAAACAGACATGTTCATGCACACAAATGTTTGTCCTGAGTGGGAATCGAACTCACGACCTGTGGCGTGATAAATAGGGTATCTTGCCAACCACGCCAAGCAGCCCGTCAATTGTTGTTACAATACTCAACTCAAGTAATTAATTATAAAAGTACTTAGGCACTTAGCGACCAGTTACAACCTCAGTTAATTTTACTGAGACTTATTTTTATCATTCATAAGATTAGAAATACCAGTAAAAGCCAAAATTTTACGTGTTAATTGTTTTTGGTGGAGGCGAGTGGAGTTGAAGAAATGTCGGTGGCGACGACGGTTTACTTAACTAATTTACACTGTTAGTAGTCCAAAGATAATAGCTGGAGTTTTAGGGGTGTAAATGTGTAGGTAGTTGGCTTTTAATTTAATTAAAACTTCTTTTGGTAATTGTTAATAAAGCAACATTTCAAAATTGTATAGCAAACTCCTTATTACCTAAATCCTGTATACGTTACTAGCTGTCCCCCGCGGTTTCACCTGCGCTCTCAAAATCCCTCATCCCTCATTCTATAATATTTATTATTTCAGCGTTACTGAGTATGAGGGTAACTATTTTATTTTATTAAATAGGTAGCTGTTTCCGGCGGTTTCACCCGCATTCCCGGGAAAAAATTAGCCTATAACCTTCCTCAAGAATTGGGCTATCAAATGCAAAAATATTTTTTAAATCCGACTGGCAGTTCCAGAGATTAGCGCCTTTAAACAAAGTAACAACAAACTCTACTCCTTTATTATTTTAGTATAGATTATAAATCGTTGGCCATTTTTTTTGTTGTTTTTTTTTTGTTTATACTATCAAAGCATATGCCCTCCAAAAAGTCAGCCTTATAAAGAAAAGTGAAAAAGATTTACGTATTTAATAAGAGGAAGTAGGACAGCTATAATATCGGTCTTGCGTATATCTGATAAATCGGGTCTGCAATAACTATGTAGTATAAATACCCTATATATTGCTATTGCCCATTTCTTACGACAAGTTCTCAAGTTATCAGTATAATTATCCCTCTCCTTAATTCCATTACCTATATATACAATGACAAGTTAAGTTTAACAGTGACTAATATTTATTTATTTATTTACAAACTCCTTAAACTATCATTACAGGTGGGTACCTAATGCGATAGAAGGGCCTTAAAGTTATCTAATGATCACAATTTTAATAAACAAGTAACCTAAAAATAACAAAAACAGAAACTGCGTAACCTACATACATCTTACAAAATATACCATATGCATTATACAACACACAACAATATAGGTAATATAACATACAAACTACACTAATATATATACGTTTATATTAGATGAAGAAATATTCTCGACTAATCGTTATTTTACTCCAAAAGTGGCCTACTTATGTCTGTAATGTTCATAATTTTATTACCTAACGCACCCAGTTGCCCTGCATTAAGGTTTCGCCGTCATATTGCCTATTGTTTATTTTGATTGTGTAATATAGCTTTGATCTTTACTTTACAATAGTACTATAGCTTTCACCCGCATTCCCAAGGGATCTTATGTTTTGCCAGGATCAAAAGTAGCCTATAGCCTTCCTTGATAAATGGGCTATTTAACACTAAAACAATTGGAACTAGTAGAACCTGAGATTAGCGCGTTCAAACAAACAAACTAACTCTTCAGCTTTATAATATTACTATAGATTTAGCTTCTCATAATTCGTGCATAGTACTGTTGTGTAAAATATTAAATTCAATCACTCACACTCTGAATAACAACCGCAAACATCATTTTAGGCAAAAATAAAAGTACAGCTTACCCTAATTATTACGGTGAAAAAATCATTTTGATCATAACATAAACCTAACGCAATATTAAAACCCTAGTACATTCAACCATTACGAAAGCCATTGTAACTTCAAAACAGTACAGTAGCATCCATTATTTGCCCACCCATTCACACTTGTACGGTCTAAATGTCTACACAAGCATGGATCTTTGGGATCTGTAATAAAAAAAGGTTTTAGCGTACTCTAACAACCAATGGGAATGTATTGTTTTAAATGGGCTGCAATGAATTTTGGTTCATATTGATATCACAATTAAATATAACCTTTCGGAATGTTGCTCTCTCTAATTATACAGAACGGACTAATTTTGATGGTCGTTCTAATAAACTGATTAAAAATACTGTATAAAGACATCGGTGTGGTAGAGTATTTCGTTGACGTTAATTCAATCATCCATCCATACTAATATGTATTTTAAATGCGAAAGTAACTCTGTCTTACCTTTTCACGCCTAAACAGCTGAACCGATCGCGATTAAATTTGGTATGCAGATGCGTAAGGTATAGAGAGGGACATAGGCTACTTATTTTCTCAGGAACGCGGGTAAATCCGCGGGGGTCTGCTAGTTTTTGATAAAACTTTGGTCAGCTCAGTACCTACCTATAATCAAGAAAACATGTAATAACAATTTTGGATATATTATAATGTTTTTCACATGTTTTTAAAATGTACTCTTGTATTACAAAGTTTATTCAAAATCTTTCATATTTTGTTTAAAACCCACAGTTTATGAGAAATTTAAAAACTCAACCCACGTTTATGCATACACGTAGGAGCGACGAAATAACGTTTCACTTACGTTCCTCAAATGTGGCGTGAGGATGTTGTGTCGTGCCATTCAAATATTTTTATATTATTATTAAAACAAAGGTTTCTGATCGACTCAAGGTATAAGCGACAGCGAGGAACGCTATAGTAAACCCGCTGTCATCTTTAAAGTTAAAATAGATTTTTTATTATATTAAACTTGGCACAGTTTTTTTTTCAATGTAACATAAATATGAAACGATTGTGGTGTAAAAATAATTGTTTATACAGGATTATAATTAAAATCAAGTAAAAGAAAAACTCATATCATTTATTATGAACGAACAAGGTTGATGAACTTTATGTATTAACTTTAGAGCCAGTTACTACTGTGAAATTGTGGTCCAAACAGACCTACAAAATAGTAAAAGAAAAAATACTTTTTTTTTTTGTTTGTGGTCCCATACTAAAAGCTATCCATATTGATGAGTACAAATAAAACTCTGCACATAACATTTTTTTAGCCAATGTCAAATCGCTGCCTCTCCAACCTTAAGCCAAACTGAGTTAGAACAGTTCTCAGTAAGCCATATCTGTTATATTATCATCCACGTTCATCTGTCGACTGACTCTGTCGTGTACATCCCTCCACCTCAGCTAGGCTATGAGAGAATTTACCTCAACATGATGATGGTGATGACGAGCGATGGTTGAGTTGATAGGTCATCGGTTGTTGATTTAGTCACAGGAAATGATGATTACGTAGAATTTAAAAGAATATACATGGTGTTATTTGCTGAGTTGCGGGTTACAAAGAGTGACTCCATATTTGAGTTGATAAATATCAAACGCCATTATGTACGTCATAAATGAAAATTAAAATTTTAATGACCGAACTTTAAGGTTAATTTACCTTACTTTGTTGTTTTTTATCCCTGGCAACATTAAAACGTAACGTTTTACTATAAAATAACCTCCAAAATCTTCAAACTTGTATGGAAATATTGGGTTTATAACTACATAAATGGAATTACACGTTTTTGAATAAAAACTGTGGTAGGACTTATTGGCTTTTGATCAGAACTGTCAGTAATTGACGTCATCATTGGGCTATGGGTTTATTTTTATTGCATTTTTGAGCTCTTAAGTTTCATATAATATAAATAAATAATAGTAAATAAATATTCTGGGACATTATTCCTCACACACGGCTATCTGACCCCAAACTAAGCAGAGTTAAAGTTCAAATTGGAATATCAAGCTTAGCACCCTACTAATAGGTTTCTCCTTTGGAAATAAGTTCCTTTACGCGGCTTGTGGTAGGAGTTGACAGGCAGAAATGGTCACGTAAGGAAAAAGCCATGTGACTTTCTCTCTCTCTATCTATCTCTTTCTATTACACACGAGTGTGTGTGTGAATTGTATAAAAGACGGACATGACGTCACCAGTTATACGTATATATATTTTACGTAATAGTTTTTATTGAGCTTCGCTCCTGGTGGGGAACCCCTAGATTTTTACGTGGTCGGCAATGCGCGAGTGATAACCCTGGTTTTGAATGTAACCGCTTACCATCAGGCGACCCGTATGATTGTTAAGCAACTTGATTATATCGAAAACTCATGATTTTTGAAATGATAGCGAATATTTGGAAAAAATGTATTATGAGGGTATTAATTATTCTATTTCTTATAACTATGTTTTGTTTTTTACAGGTAAGCACGCGATATCATCTCGTAAAGGTATAACTTATGTTATTATATCCCAATAGTCCACACAAAAGCCTATTATGGCAGGAGGAGATGAGCGGAGACGTCAAAAAAAAGCACTTCATAACATATTCTATGCACGTGATGCGCATGAGTCGGTTTGAGAGATGCATTTCTATTTGATATGAGTTTTATTATTTTTTTAGTTTTATTGCGTTTCTAATTTATTGTTTATATAATTTTATGACTCAAAATTATCGCTTTGTTGAGTTTAAAACAATTGTGTGGGAATTTTTGGAAAATCTTTATAAAATTAAATTAAATAATTCTACTAATATCATAAGCCAGCTGTCCCTCGCAGTGTCACCTGCGTTGATGAGAATAAAAAAAGTTGTCTATGTCCCTCTCCATACCATATCTCCTGACTATCTGCGATCGGTTCAGCAGAATATTTATATGAACAATGTCCCAGAATAGGTACTTCCACCCCCGAAAGTATTATCCATTAAAGAATCACTCTGTATAACGATTTTGAATTACTTTTTACGTAATTTAAAAAGTAATGGTAATATTTATTTTCTATTTAATTTAGAGGTTGTTTCAAATTGAAACTGATTGCAACAGAACTACGTAATCCACGAACAGGTCCAATATACCGTTCCATACTTTATCTATCAACGAGGTAGGCCTGTAAAAGTCTAGTAGTAATTGACTACGTGTCGAACAATGTGAAGTCGGCAAGACAATCTGTGAACTAAAGGGCCCGCCAAACTGTTAATTCCATTAACATTATAGTAAATTAGTAATAGACTGATACATGGAACTCATTGTCGACGCATGTAGTCAATTTATCGCTATTGACGTTAAAGTAGTAGTGATGTACATTTACTATTTTATTTATATCGATAAGAAATTTAAATTTCGATTTTTAAATTTATCCTAGTATCATAAAGTATTAATATTAATTCCCTATGGTATAAAAAAATGGTAATTTAATAATAATATTAAATATATTTTTGCTGTTTTACTTGGATTTTCCGTGATGTCGACGGCGCATGTTATTTTCTTATCTGTGCCGTCAATCTGTCATCATATCACGTTTATATCCACAAGTACCTAACAACCACTTTAATACACTATTCTATTTCCTTAGAATTGCTTCTGTTTACCTAATCATGACATTGTATAGTTGTAAATAACAAAAATATACAATTTACACGAATTTTTCAGTTAATACACATCTTTTATAAATATAAAAATTTATAAAATACTTTTGTTAAATTTATAGATACAATTTGAGTATTATTACAAAAATAAGGATGTAAAATTATTTATGATGTAATATAACAAACAAAAAATAAAATAAATACACAATTTCTGCTATATTTAAAGGTGGTTTCTACTTAACCTTTTACTAAACGTGCAGAAATATATCTGATTCTCTATAATATGACGCGCTTTGATAATTCAGCGGCATATTTGCAAATAATACGACATTATAATGAGCCAGTTTTCTCAAATATTTATTGTGAAACCAGTATTTTCCATGTTTTGTCGTTTATAGATATACATAAGAGCAACAACCTACAATAATCGTTTGTATATTATAAGTGAAGAAATTAAATAATAAAGTGAATCAAGTATATTTTATAATTTTAAAGGGATCTTTCTTTATTCAAAAATTGCCATTGTAATAATTTATATAAGTACTGGATTTGAGGTAGTATATACGTGGTGGGAAGTATTGCACTTTTAGATAAGATAAGATAAGAAAAGCCTTTACAAGTTAAAAAAGTTGATAATATCAAAACTTGGAATAAAAATTCAAGTGCACACAAAGCTTAGGAAAAAAAAATGGCTTTGGAAAATGTCTTATTACTAGTTTAGTTTTAATTGACTACTCAACCAATTCGCAGATATTTAATGAGTGCCTTAAAGCAAAATTCATTCATAAACATAATACATGTAAAAAATATTTACAATCAATGTATAAAATACAAACTATGATATATAAAAACATCCTCAAAGCCCTCGCTGCTGTCGATAGGCAAGGTTCCCAACAGGCTGGCAGCGTTCCCTTTTTGTATGGCCAAGCTTATGCGTTGGCGGAAAAAGCTCCCAGCCCGTCGGTCTCCCGAAGCCGCGATGAGCTTGGATGATAAAATCCGAGCAAATTGGCCAGCCTCGAACCCCCACGAACCCATGGTTTCCACTGAGAATGGTATGAACAAAAAAATTGAACCAAGACAATACATGTTGATTAAAAATGGACGTTACAAGTTATCGTATCGATATTTACAAATTGACTATTATGATTATTATCGATAATCGATAACAAGTGTGCGTGACCGTCATTTTGATCGATAAACGCTGTTGGCGGCGCTAACGTGCCGATTGGAAAATCATTTTGTTTCCATTGTTTTTATAAAAAAAAAATATACTTGCTCCTCAGTTTTACTTGCGTTCCAGTGGGATGTTCGTCGCGGAAAAAAATATTTTATATTTTATTCCAGAATATGATCTATCTCTGTGCCAAGTTTTATACATGATTGAGTCACAAACAACCTACAATCTTATATCAAAACACTAGCTATCCCCCGCGGTTTGACCCACATTTCAGAGAAAAAAATAACCCATGTCCTTCTCCATACCATAGGCTATCTGCGTATCAAATTTAATCGTGATCGGTTCAGCAGTTTAGGCGTGAAAAGATAACAAACATTCAAACTCACATTCGCATTTATATTAGTATTCTCAGTATTTTTATTGTCCATATTATGTGGTCTCTTTGATATTAAATCGTGAAAACGTAGCAAACAAACAGTCAGATATTTTCATTTATCTAATACCTTTAAACGAGCAATTCTTGTATATACATATATAATCTGAATCTTGGAAACGGCTCCAACGATTTTCATGAAGTTTAGTATGCAGGGGGTTTCGGGGGCGATAAATCGATCTAGCTAGGTTTCATTTTTAGAAAACGTCGTTTAAGCGTCGTTCACCCAGGTATTAAATTCAATAGTTGGATTAAGAATCCAAAAAAAAAACATAAAAACCGAGTGAAACCGCTGGATGGAAGTTAGCTATAAGCATAGAGTCAAATATCAAAGCTATGCCTTACAATAACATGTTACTATTTAACAAGTTTTCATTATTAGGCGTAACAATACACCGAAGTGTTTACTCTGTAAGGTCCACAAGTTCACGCACGGTACGAGACCACTTGAACAAACATGATTTTATTAGCCCTCCTTTAGATAACAATGACTAATGTACTAAGAGCTCTTATGTATGTTATCAATCGAGTATTTGTTTGGTTGAAATATTTTTACAGAGCTCCATTTAAATCGGATAAGTATTTCAGATGTATGTTACAGTAAATGTGATATTAGTTTGCAGTAAATCAATTCAGGGGATTCTTAAAATGTTGGTTTTCATTTTTTTTTCATTTTCTTTGTATAGGCTTGTGTTTGATCACAATTTCAGTATGGTAAGTGATGATGAGACCAAAGGTGGTGGCCTAGTAGGAACTGGCTTTCAGGTGCAGCTGCCGGAACACACCACTAGGTGTATGGTGACAGATTTTCATCTTGAGTACGGTAGCAAGCCTAGGGTACTACAAAGTACCCTATATTGTTCCTCACGATGTTTTCCTTCACCGAAAGCTCAAGATCATTGTAGGATTCAAACCCACGACCTTTGCCGCGTCATCTGACCTCTATCATTGCTTTAATAGAAAAAGTAATAATATACAGACGGATTTTTTTGAATTATACCATAAAATAACTAATTTATTAGTGCTTTGTCAAAAGTTGTTAATATTCCTAGATTTCTCAAAAATTTACTCTATATGACTAGCTTACTACACTACACTATTAATACTACACTAGTACGTATAGTCCACTTTCTATCATAAGATTGACTTACTGTTTTACCTAAACTGTACGTGTACTGTACCTGTACTATACGTATAGTATGCGCCGAAACGTGAAACAAAAAAATGTTCCATTTAAGCACAACGTCTTTAGAATAATAATAACTGTTGTGTTTGTTTGTTTGTTACACTGTTCAAGTGTTAATGTGAGTCTTAGCACGTACCGTGTTATGAATTATTGAATAGACGAGTGTACTAAACAGTTCCCCGTAATGAATATATCAATGTGCCTACAAGTTTGGGGAAAAACGGTTTTTTTATAGCTCTATATTTTATGTTTTTCAGAAGAGCGAAGGTTTCAGATACATAAGCTCTCATCATACTAATATTATAAAGCTGAAGCTTTGTTTGTTTAAACGCGCTAATCTCAGGAACTACTGGTTCCAATTGAAAAATTATTTTAGGGTTAGATAGCCCATTTATCGAGGAAGGCTATAGGCTACTTTCTATCCCGGGAAAACATAAGATCCCTTGAGAATGCAGGTGAAACCGCGTGGCGGAAGCTAGTAGGTATTATGTAGGTATCTATTTTTATACAATTTCTGTAGTAATCAGCTTTTGAAACTAAAATGTAGGAATGTAAGGTCAAATTCTATTAGAGTTGGCAGTAAGCGAATGTCTCCTTATAAGTATGAATGGGTTTAAAGTTTTGTATTTTGTATCGAATTTTATGGTAATTTTATACAACACTAGCTTTCACCCCGCGGTTTCCCACGATCTCGGGATAAAAAGTAGCCTATGTCACTCTCCAATCCATAAACTACCAAAATCACGTTGATTCATTGATCTTTTGCTGTGTCCAAGGACAAATAAACCAACAAAAGCACTTTCAGATTAATAATATAAATAAAAATAAAGTCACCGACAAACAAGTAACTACATCGTATAACAAAAGAAATCGATAAGAAATAACAAACCTCATTCGTATTACTTAATAACGTGACAACTCTGACACAAGAATCGAATTAGTTTCAAAGTGTCGATAATCCCATATCGATATTCGTTTACGCACTTCGCATTAGTGTAGTTTATTTGACAGATGTAAAAAGATCGACACAATATTTATGCATGAATATTTATTTTACAAATTCCAATTGAAATTCATTTACGTAGGTGTTGTATATTATTAACCTTTTGTTGTAGAAAATCTAGATCTATCCATCAAATTAAGTCTAGATATCGAATTTCAAAATGGGCTATGAATACTTAATGCCGCTTTGATGGCCGTGTCATTATTTTTTATTGCTATTTGTTTGTGAGCCCGTGTTTTTTTGTTTAGTTTGAAATGTTTTTACAGTAGTTTAATTTATTTTAAACATAATAAATTTCGTGGAATTGTTTGATTAAAAATTATTTAAATGGTTTTTTGAAACGATTGCGTAGATCGTCCGAATGTATTTACATATTAGACAACAGTTTATTGGTATATAGATATAGAATATTCCCATAATTTTATGTAGGTACACAAAAAATGTTATCGTATTTAACACGCTGAAAAATATAACATAGAATCGTTATATTTTGACATTTGTCAATTTGAATTACTTTGTGCTAGTGTTGCGCAAAGCATTGTGCTCTAGTTGAAATAACATCGATGTCCGGCCACGCCCCTGATATTTGTCGTTGCCAGATTCATAGTGACGTGTGACAGATCGCTAACGCCTTTTTATCGAATGATTTGTGGTGTTGCTTAACCTTGCTTTAGTGACCTGAATGAAATAATATTATGTAAAAATATCATATGTTTTTGTATCATTTTTTTGTTGAGCATTGTCAGAATGGCTCGACATGATATTTATATAATCTTATCTATAGTTTGTCACATGTAAAGTAAGTCTACATCATTATATATAGTATTATTATCACATATTTAATGTTATACTTATTTTTGGTTTTGATTTAGGAGGAGTTAGATCAATTGAAACGTCATTCAACCAAATTCTCTCTTTTTTGTTTGGATCCTGTCACGATTAATTTAGATGTATTTAATTATTACTCATAATGAAATATTAATTTCATTTATAAATTAAATGATTATGTGATGACATAATAGTATATTTTGGGTACAGTTTCCTCATTCAGAACATCCATTTGGAGTTTAATAGATTCTAGATTTGATTGTAGCTTAACTAACACAAACATGTTGTTTATTTATATTACTGGCAACACGCAACCTGTTTTATGTTAAAACCGTCAAAATAATCGAATTCAAGTACCATTTAAGTCCAAAAAAGCTTAAATCCATAGTATTACCAATCACATACTTAACTGTATACATTAAGTTTAACTTAAATTATTCAGTGACTACGTTTGGTACTCAGAAATCGAATTTTAATACACGGATTGTTGCCAATTTATACCTCATTGAGTCTTTTGAAATAGTCCATATTTGCATGTAAATGTAAACTTGTATAGATAATTGAATTGATAGTACAGTCGGGTTTGTTTCTTCGTGCATAAAAATGAAAATTCATTACAAATTCGCGGGTAGATTAAAGTGAATGTATGATATCATAAAAATTAAATTATTATTGTGGAATGCAGCCCATCTGTCGTCCATTTGCCTATTTGTGTTCGTGGATAATTACATCGGCTTTTAGCGACGGCTCTCGATTTTATACTGGGAGGCATTCGTTTATCCCATTTCACGATACGTATATAGTAATTGCTAATCTGGAATCGTTTTTTTACCACAAGACCGGTAACTTGACACTATAGGATACCGCTTAAAAGGGAAACTCAGTAATGCCTTCACGGTAGTCGCATCGTATTATGTCAACCTGAAGTGTCGATAAAGTTTTTTAACGATATAACTATTGGCGCTACACTAGTTCATTTTAATTGGCATTAGTTGTCGTTCTAATTGTCAAGGGAATGGTGTAATCGATTTTATTACGTATCGATTTTATCAAAGATACTAATTATTTGTAACAGTTTCTTATTGACTTATTAAATATAACGATTTTAGATTTTAAAATATTTGTCCATGACGATCGTTTTCTTCAGGAAAACAAGAAATCTTTCTGTTCGTTTTGTACTATAATATGTCATTCATACTTACATTATTTAACAATAAAAAATAACTGATACAATTCTTTAATATACCTCCAGAACTGGTTGTACTCATTTGCATATGTTAATACGGTTTCGTTATTTTCTGATCTTCCAAGCAAATATCTTATGGCTTGGCTTCATATCTATTTAATACGATTAGTGGGTTGCCTCTTCGTTTTTCCTACAACTTTACATTCGAAATGAAACCTTAAGTTCTATGCGATAAGATTAATTAAACGATGGCTGAGCACCGCGGTTACAAGTTATATGCATTCTGAATGTAAGCGTTATTTATCGCCACGCAAGAATACATTGCGTGGTAACACAGAGTCTGCAAGTCGCCAGTTCATAGCAATAACTCGATGCATACGCAGTGTGAACTGGCAGACATTTCAAGATTATAATATTATGTATAGTGGATAAGTTATTTTTGTATTTACCGGTAACTAGGTAGGTTTTGAATTGTCGTAACTTAAGAATAAATCTGCGTTTCTAGGATCAATTTCTTATAACTGTTGGTTTATCGATAGGGTTTTGCCTCGCGATTTGAGTTACTATTATCAAAATTGGTTTAAAAGTTAACGAAGATATATTAAAAGTCAGATTTATAGTTTACAGCCTCTATCTAGTAACTTTATGTTACGATTGAGTTACTTCTACAGGACCAAAGATAATGTTATTAAATTAATTATAACCAACTTATACAGGTTGATTTTGTTATCACTGGCAATACTTGCAGGGGTGGAAGTACTCATCAATGTGAACAACTTTTATTATAGGGCTAACTCTGATATCGAGTAAAATAATACGGTTGCTTCATACATTTTGGTCGAGTAGGTATTGAACTTTTGTATGGAACAGCTGATATTTTTTTCATGATTTCACAGTTAGTCCCATTATAAAAGTTGTTCATTTTGATGAGTACTTCCACCCTTGCAAGTATTGCCAGTGATAACAAAATCACCCAGTATATCTAAAAGATTCGGAGTTCGTTGCAATGCCTCTTTATTTCTTTTCTTGTTAGAAACAATTGTTCGCGTGCGCACAACAACTAACCATGAATGCTATATAATAATATAGGTACATACAAACATACAAATATCGATTTTTATTTATAAGATGGGATTCAAAAGCGGTTTCTATTACCATAATATTTGTTATTTTTATGGTTTTCGTACTAAGCTCATATTTATATTTAGAACTGTTATCATTGTTATCTGCTGTCCATACATGGTAAAGAAAAAAAAGTATAACCTTAAAATGGTAAAATAGGGGATCGCAGGTGAAACCGCGGGGCAGAAAGCTAGTGATAATATTTGAAATTAACCCAACAAAGTATGGACATCGCTTGCAGTTGTAAAAACAATTTAGTGAGTTGTTTGTGGTATATAAGATATTGTATTGTATTATTTTGAATGGACTCTGTGGTATATTGGAGATATAAGCTGTGGTCTGTATGTATGGTATAGTTTAAAAGAGATAGCGGGAGAGGAAGTCAGAGCGTGGTGTATGGTAGAGATAAAAGTAAGTTTTTAGTTGGTGGTCGTTGTCGGTTATTTATTATTATTTATTTATCAAAATTACCTGAATTTTATTTTCCCTAAATTAAAAGTTTGTATAAAACTCGTATAAAATGTACATAAGTATCTTTATCTTGGTTGTAGCAGATTGATTTTATAACACTAGGATTTATAATCTATGTAAATTTTTCACTAGATTGAGGATTATGAGACTGCTATCTCTTTCCTGCAAGCCTGAGAAGAGAAGATAGCAGTTGTCGAGTGAACTATCTATTCCAAAATCGACTTCTAATTTTATAATATTACGCAATCAACGTGAGGGTAATAGGTATACAGTATATACGGATATTAAATCGCTTCCATTATTAAATTAAACCAAAAATTAGCAGTTAACGTGTGGCATTATTTTATACCTAGACAATTTTAATTTAAAAAAATGTAAACATAAAAAATATTGAAATATAATACCAATATGAAAATCAAACATAAAAAATGTTATCATTCTTGTTGACGTGCTGAGTTTTAAAAAATATATTAAATACTTACTATTCAATGCAATAATTATTTACTAAGGTTTTATACTTTTTTTTAAAAATTTTAGCTAGCTTCTAACACTATAAATTACAAGTCTATCTTTAGTAAGTAAAAGCGGTTGGTAAAAACCAGCCCTCATATTACAGGCTTCTAAAATAAGTAATACATCTTAGGTACGTCATTGTGCAACAAATTTGCATTTCCACATATACAATTAAGTTGGAGTTGATGTTCGGTAAACCACAAATTAAGTTTTCTAATATTAACCCTTCAAGTTTAAGGCCCTTTGTTTCGGCTTATTCTAAGAATTCGCTTTGTGAGTCCGCGTGTGGAATGACGTCCAAATGTTTTGATAATTGTTAGTTATTTTTTAGTTAAATGCATAGTGTTAGTGTTATTTCGTTTAAAAAGTTTTAATTTAATTAATTAAGGATTTACAGTTTTAATTGCGTATTATTTATAAGGTATTTTTTAGTAGATGTTTGATTGCTTTGGGCAATTTATAAATATACCTTTAGACTAAACTTAATAATTATATACCATATAATATAGAATACCATCTACTTAGTAGTACCTACCTCTCACTTCTCTACAATATGTGCGAGGAGGGCGATGGCTGCCACATGCGTCATACTTGTGAACAGATGCTGCTTGTGGGGGCTGGTCGGCTTAAGGTTTTACTATCTATTTATTTTACTAAGTCACTCATCATTTTCTTTTTCTCTTTATAACACACTAATATTGTCATTGAGACTAAATATATATTTTTTGTATTAAATCTGAGTTGGTTTTGAAGAGTATAATTGCTGAGTTTCTTGCTGGCTCTTCTCAGCAAAAGCAATCTTCAGAACCTTCAGAATAGTCGGACTATTCTTGAGTGCTTGTGAAGGCCTGTTTGAATAAAAATATTTTCATTTCATTATTGTCTTTATTCAAATGATTGTTAAGTTTTCAGAAACAGAAAAATTGCTCCATATATTTTGTTTTTATTGCTTTTTATAAACGCAAAATTATATTTGCCTACAAATCAAGATGGGTAGGAAAATTTGCACATAAAACCTTGGCAAAACAGAGTATATTTATTAGTGATACACAGATCTATACAGGATGTTACAAAAGTACCCGTAAAGCCGAAAGGAGGTTAAATGGGGCCTTACCTATAACGAGACCATTCACAATATTTAAGAATTATTATTTTCACTGATGTGCAAACCCTATTTCAGTAAAATTAAAGAGTAAACTACGCAGAATGTACCTTCATTCCTACCTAATTCGCGGAACGTCAAAAATAATAAATAAAAACTATTAAAGTAGACAATTATTAGGTAAAATAGGTACGTAGGCCTTTCTGTTAAATAATCTGGTTCCCTGACATGACAGCTTACTAGGGTTGACAACATTTTGGCATTGATAATTAATTTAATTTTTTACGGGGTATTTTGTAACACGTATGTTAAAAAATATGATATGGCTACGTATCTTTCAAACATCGCTCGTCTGAAAATACTGCTTCATTATTATGTATAGACTTATGTGACTACAATCTCAGCATGGTCAGTGGTGATGTGGTCGAATGTGGTAAGCACACATAGCCGAACTGAAACTCGGTAGGGTACTACAAAGTATAGCGGTATATATCGGTCAGGAACATTATGTTTACTGAGAAAATTGGATCAAACTTTTTTTGATCCAATGGTTGTACAGCTAAATACAGCAGCTAAACCATATTTATATAAAAGAAAAAATCCTGACTCGTAGAGCCTAAACCACTGGTCCTAGCTGGAACATGAAATTTGGAAGGAATATTTCTTTTGTAACGTGTAGGGGTGTACTAAGAAAGGATTTTCTGACATTCAACCTCTAAGGGTGTAAAATAAGGGATAGCAAATACACATAAACCTATTGAATTGTGTTCGTCGAATAAATAATTGTTCTTTCTTTCTTCTATTCCTTCAAATGAAACAGCGTGGTGGTAAGATAGTTGGTTATATTCTATAGTATAGCATCATGGGATCAATTCTAATTTCTTTATATTTCCTTATACTGTACTTATTACAGGATTTATATTTATCTTGGTCACAAAACTAGTAACTTTAAATAACGGGTTTCGCAAACGCAACAGGAATCCTAATAAAGGTGTAGAAAGAGATTTAAGACTAAATAGTTCGAACGACGCACGTATCTTACCATTGATCTCGATAACTTATGTATTGCGGTAGAGTATCATTTCCGCCAATTGAAAATCAACTTTAATGTTAGCGTTATTAAGAATTATAGCTTGTATTTGTGACTGCAAAATTAAGTTTGTCAGCTTTAGTATTTGACTGAAATTTACCACGTTTGTTGAGAATAGACAGAAATAAACAGCTAGCGGATTTGTTGGTAAATGTATACGTCTGTACTGGATAATTCTGTACCGTGATTTCTGATGCCTTTCACTGACTAAAAGAAACAAGTATTAAATACTTGGGATTGTAATTTCACCATAGTAAAGTCCACTTTGATTTCGATTGCCTGTTTTATTACATGTTCTGGCATAATGCAAGCAAACAGCTGAAATGCTAATAAATTTTATACTCTGTTTTCATGCACGCTCATGTCTATTTCTAAATGCTGTTCTGCTGGGCTATTCTGAACTTAAACTCGACAGTGAAATCACGGATTTCAAAAGCCTACCTGCCTCTGTTTGTTTCTCCGCTTACTTTAAACCACTTAACGGATTTTGGCATGGTTTTCTCTAATAGAAAGAGCTATAAACGAGGAAGGTTTGTCTGTATAGTTTGTAAATATTTTGTACAAAATGGCTGAACTATCGTGCGAAGCCGGGCGGGTCGCTAGTTTATAATATACTTGACATTGGTAAATACATTATTAGTTTCTTTTTATTTATTGCCTTAAAACTATGAAAAATGTTACAAAGTGGGCTGTTCATTCGCCTTTATAAAAAAAATAAAAATAAAAGACGCTCAAAATTAAAAGAACATTTTTCAAATATGGAATTCCAAAATACGTCAATTGTTTTGTGTTGAAAACTTTTTATCGCATAAAAATCAATAAGCAATAATCTCACGTTAGAAAACCAGCCTTACACTTCAAACCACTAAAACATATCGCACTTAGTTCTTAGAAACGTGTAGCACGTCCCGTCGCATCATTAGTGTTTTATAATGTCTTCATACCACTGAGTGTATAAAAAGCAATTCGCAATTCGAACGCAGGTCGTCTATGTGTCGCAGGCTTGCAGAATAATGGCGAAAACTGCTATTTCACTAAGTTTCCGGGAAATTTATATTTCGACATATAGATCTGGTACGCTTTCAGATTTTAAATTAAAACCCAAATACCCTAATTCTGTCTAGACTTAAACAATAGCAAAAGAATAGGTTAGTACATTGGCTTAGGATTATCAAACAAATCTAGTTTTTAGTCATCTTAATAGGCGCTAAGAATAAAGCTAAAATATACAAATATTATTCAAACCATTTGACTATCTGCCGGATTCATGTCATATTTCCGGCATCTTAGCAAAAATACGCTTTTGGCTTCATCCTACGACATAATGTACTATGTACGCAAGCGCGAGTAAAACCGACGGTTTACCAACACGCACCAATTAGCGCAGTCGTCGCCGCCCGATACCGCGTCATAAATCGAATGGACCGTTACGTTGTGGTTATGAAATAAGCGATTTTGGTGGAGTTGGATTAGGAGCGATTTAATTTGGTTAGCCTGATTTTGAAGAAAAACAAATTAGCTATAACCTAATGTAATATTAAACGAGTGACGATTAAAAATACTTGTAATGTGTTCACTCAATAAATAAATCTTTTGAATTTATTCTCCGATACGCTTCAAATGTTCGAAGTTAACCTAAGTTGAACTTTAAAATTTGCAGTAACTGAGTTGAAACATATAATTAATGCGAATTGCAATGCTTTTATATAAATTTAAGTATATTTTATTCTTAAATTTTAATATTTTAACGTGTCCACACCAAATTAAATCAGTAAAGTGTTTTTGTCGACATTTTCATGGCCTCTCCCTTACCGGACCCCTACCGCTTTGAGAATCTTCTTCGTCGAAGATCGAAACTGCGACTCAGCTAGATTTCGGTATTCGAAATTCTAAATTCAAATTTAAATCACGATGAATTATTGTTCATAATTATTGCAGTTATTTGTAGTCAGTTTTAATTAATGTGGAAATAATAATTTATGACTCAATGATTTGTAATTTATGATAGTTTTATTATGCCTCGTTATGCAAAAAGAATAACAGTTTTTATATTTTTTTTTAAATTAAAAATAGGCGTAAGTCAACCTCTACATATACATGTAAAGTGGTCACCGTCGCCTATGGACATTTGCCAGTAGAATTGCCAATGTGCTATTCTTACCCAAGACTTTTTCTCTATTGGTACCATACAACAGTACCTATAGATAATTATATAAAAAAAATAAAAGGTATGTCCACTAAACCCGTATACATTATACAATAAAATCGATCCAAGAAATACGTATAAATCACCAAATAAATAATATCTGTTAATAATTTACTAAAATTTCACAGTTTGTCGTATTAAGAGTATAAAATAAAAATTACAACGGCACGCATGCGCCTGCGGCTACCCGTGTCACTTTAATGCGATGTTACGACCTATATGTTTTGTTTCATTCACTCTTATGGGAAAGTTGAAGTGTCCCTTTCTATTGCAATTTCACAGAGGATTTGTATGTTTTTTGACAGGTATAGTAAAGGTGTATAATGTATGTATGAACGAGTAAAAAGATTTTTAAAAAGAAAAGAGGAAACCTTGCTTACAATAACTGTCAATATAAAAAAACAAGTTAACCGAAAGTCCTTTTACAGGTACCTTATGAGTAGAGATAAGCAAAATAAGAGGCAGTCGTGAAATTATATCGAGAACCTGCGCAAGCGCAACTATGTTGCATAAAGGCTTCCAGTTACAGTAAAATTGAAACTCAGCGAACGAGGCTTAACCATGGCATAATGTAATATTTGAAAATTGAGAATTTAGCTGACTTTTTATTCGTATTTTTCAATTCGTGTATAGCTTTTATTTTTTAAAGTTGTCACAAAAACTAAACTATTGATAATAATGTTAGTTTTTTTTTCTATTATTCCTGGATTAAATGCCATCCTTATTTTCTGAATTACATGTTATAAAACAATCGTGTACTGTACAACCTAGAATATTGTGTAAATAAACAATTTTAACTGACACTTAAAATATTTTATAGTTTCCTTTCAAATAGCTTCTATTTTTTCTTTTCAATTTTGACATGCTGACTACAAATCTTCTATGTCAAAAGTTTCAATTAATATGACATGTTTACTCGAGTTTTTTTTTATTACCAGTTTAACTTTACTCAAGTGTGGTAATACACTAGGAGATTTATCGTTAGATATATTCGAAGATAAAAGATATCGTCAGATAATTGCTGCGTGTCGTTAGCGATTACATACGTACTGACTGGGGGAATCTGGAGTTTCCTGTGATTTTACTGATGATAAACTGATAAGTCTAAATATTTTGGAAAATCGGGCTCATTAAACGTCTTTTGATGACGTTATAAAATTAAAGAACTGTTTTTTTTTTACTAATAGATACCTTAATTATCAAACAGCTTTTTTTTAAAATAAATATGTCAATGGTCTTGGAACTATTCAACCAACGAATGAAGATGGATGGCTAATAAAGATGTACATAAAGAAACCAAATCATTTTTCACATTAAAATTTATTTGCATAACTAACCCAAAATCACAATGAACAAAATCGTAAATCAATCAAAAAACCAATTAAAAACAACAGTAACTCGCAGAACTTTAAATTGCACTTATCCTTAACAATACTTACGGGTTTTTTGGAGCGAAATGGTGAAATAATCGTGGGGACCGATTACAAAGCTCAAATACACCGGTAATTATTTCGGCGAACCGAACATTATGTTTATGGGCTTTATTTTCGAAACGTTACAGTTTTTTTTTACAATGAATGTGTCTACTGACATAAAATTAATATTTATATCAGATAATTCATAAACTCGGGAAATTATTAATTTTATTTGGGATAAATTTTACCTTCGAAAAATACCTTAAAGACAAAACTCGACCGTATAGTTATCTTTGGTTAATTCCTCTATTTAATTCTTCCTGGAGAAGGAACCAACTAATAGGATTCCGACCAGGAAGCAATACTATAGTATGTCGGCCTTTGGTAGAGACATAAAATAGAGTTAGTGGTAGCCTTTCTTCTCATTCTACCACAAATATTGTGTTTTTTTTTCTTCTATTGCCAACTTTCATAACACCACTATAGTTAACTAGTATCCTAGTAAATAACAGTATTTACATTACTAGTACTAACAAAACTCGTGATGTCTTAAGCAATAAAAATTCTCCTTCGAAGAATGTTATCAAAAGACTCGCATTGCACTCAGCAATTTGCATAAGCTCGATGCAATGCACTCCCTTATGTCCCCATATTATAAAAGGACCTCCCGTAATGGCGATGTCGATTTTATGATCATACTAATTGGCAATACCAAATAAACGTAGAAATATGAATGTATAAAGGTCGGTAAGTCCCGTCTGTACGCAGTTGTGGCTCGTAATGGATTTCGCGACATTTAAGCAGTAAAACGTTTTAAAGTTGGCTTCTTACTCGTGTCGGGAGATGTGTTGATGCGAATATTGCTGCGTGTGATTTCATGCGATATTCACTTACGTACAACTAAAATATGTGGTTATGACACCCTCTCGTTCTATCATACGACTTACAAATACATAAAAATAAGATGCATATATAAGTTGATTTTGATAGATGTATCCAATAACGCCTGAAAACATTCGTAACTAAAACAGCTCTTAATATCTTTTGATTTTAAGTTTAAATTTGTTTGATCTCTTTAACATCTATATAAACTTTATATAATAGTAGAAAAAATCAAATAAAACGCTGTTTACATTAAAATCTCAGAAGATAACAACAGTCTTGCATTGCTCAACCATTCCTACAATGGAAAACAATAACTTGACGCTAGCTAACTCCCAGTTAAAATGTCAGTTAAACTTTATTAGTTAACGGTACGAAATAACCGATGAGTTATTGCTTATTGTGAGTTCAGTGATGATGACGAGAGATAACTTTAACTCGAGAATGACTTTTGTTGACTTCCTGTCTTGACATTTTTCAGAGATGGTCTTTTGTGATTGACTTAGAGTTCCAAGGTTCGATTCCCACATTACTTTAGTATCTTATAGTATATGCATCACGTCAATACCAAGTCACAAATCTAAGGTAAAAGTCATCCTGTATATAAGGTCATAATAAATGAAGTACGGTCCTTTTGAGGGATGATAGTATAGGTCATCATAAGTATACCGAAAATGATAAAATAAAAATATTCGGTCGTAATTTTAATGAAAAAAAAAACCTGAAATTGTACTTTATCACTACTGTAAGCATTAATTAAAACCATTAACAGCATAATCAGGTGTAAAAATAATTATAAAAAAAAATAAAAAAGCATTTAAAAATACTTTACTTACTTTTATTTTATTTATTTATTAGATACTTTTATTTATGAAGTACAATTTCAGGTTTTTTTTTTAAATTTATTTTTATTTTTTATTCTATCCTTTTCGGAATAGGTTATGACCTATACTATCATCCCAGAAAAGGACCGAACTTCATTTATTAGGACCTTATACAGGGTGATTTTGTTATCACTGGCAATACTTGCAGGGGTTGAAGTACTCATCAATGTGAACAACTTTTATTATAGGACTAACTCTGATATCGCGTAAAATAATACGGTTGCTTCATACATTTTGGTCGAGTAGGTATTGAACTTTTGTATGGAACAGCTGATAATTTTTTCACAGTTAGTCCCATTATAAAAGTTGTTCATTTTAATTAGTACTTCCACCCTTGCAAGTATTGCCAGTGATAACAAAATCACCCAGTATACCTATATACCTATTCGAAGCTATTTTTTGCATACATAATTACTTATAACGAGTTCTTAGTAAGCAGAACTTAAAAAAAAAGCTGTAGTAATAAAATCGTTCCGAAATGCAATCAAACATACTGCATTTATAATAAATCTAGATTTCCACCCCCTATTTTACCCACTTAGGGGATAAATTTCGAAAAATCCGTGAAAAAATTCAGCATTCCAAGTCCAAGGGTTTGAGCTGTGCGATATTGAGTCAGACAATGAGTGAGTCAGGACTTTTATTTTTAAATGTATAGTTTAAATTGTTTCACACATATACTCCCAAATATATTCTAAATTACATTATTTTTGAATATAACCATATGCATTTAACATTTAAAAAACAAAAATATTAATACTTAATTGAAAATATAATGTCAAATAAAACTGCAATAATATAATATAAGTCTTATTTACTGCTAATAAAGGGCGTCACACACGGCGAAGATACGATAATATTTTATCTTAAGATAAGCGAGAGCGAAAGAGAAGGAAAGTACGTAGGTAAGAGGTAGGTCGTTGCTTCTCTTTTCATAGTATAATGCTGTCTCATGATCTAAGATAAAATATTATAGTATCTTCGCCGTGTGTGACCCTCTTAAGGCGACGCCTTGAAGATTTTGGTTGCAAGGATTCCGATTTTTCTCAACAATGACTGAAGCGAACGAACTGAAATTTATTGTAAGAATTCATCATGTCTTTGACTTTATTTTGTACGTTGCATAACACGATTGGTTAACTTTTATAACACAAAATAATTAATCAAAAAGACCTCTTTAAAATAAGAGATTCCAATTTTACCGGCATTGAGGATCGATTTGAGGTTCCAAAATTTCTACATATATTAATTGAAACTGATACTATAAATTGTACTTAGGTTTTATGAAATATATTTGTAGTTTTTTAATTAAACAATAAAAACCATTTTGTCGCATACGCCCGTTCCGTTTACGCGGGTTTTCTATGAGAGGTCGCTATAGTAGGGAGCGGGACGCAGCACGTTGAATTTCAGATTTTTAAGCTTAACGTGGCGTCACCTTAAAGGTTACCATTTTATGATTTTTTCATCCAAAAACCGATATAGCGTAGGTGTAGTTACAATATTTAGCGGACAACGATATCTTTGCAACTACCGTGCGATCGATTGTTAATGCAAAATCTGGGGTTCTGTGTTCATAAAACCATGTATTTAGACTGCTTTTATAAGTAGCGTAGCGTATTATCCTAATCCTAATGAAATCGCGATGAAATTTGGCACGCAGATAGCCTATGGTATGGAGAAGGATATGAGAGACTTTATTTTCTCGGAAACGCGGGGGACAGCTTATATTTTGTATATAAAAAAAATATACCTAATTAAAAAGTTTAAAATGAATTGATGAGTGAAAAAAATAGAGAAACTAACACATGCAAGGTAACACTGATCAATTATCACGATATTGTGATAATCGTTAAGTGTGAAAAGGTCCAATTATGATAAACAAACAACTAACTAACTTATGATGAATAAACATTTATAGCTATTCATAAATATTTTTAAATTACTCGTTTGTTTTGGGCTCAGTCTGAAAAAAACACGTATTTTTAGGGTTCCGTACCCAAAGGGTAAAACGGGACCCTATTACTGTGAATCCGCTGTCCGTCCGTCTGTCTGTCTGTCCGTTTGTTACCAGGCTGTATCTCATGAACCGTAAATAGTTAGACAGTTGAAATTTTCACAGATGATGTATTTCTGTTTCCGCTATAACAACAAATACTAAAAAACAGAATAAAATAAATATTTTAGGGGGCTCCCATACAACAGACACGATTTTTTTGCCGTTTTTATAGATAATGGTACGGAACCCTTCGTGCGCGAGTCCGACTCGCACTTGGCCGGTGTTTTTTAATCCATATTCATGCACATTGAGTGCTTACCACCTTCGGCCTCAGTATCACTTACTATGGGGAGATTGTTTTTTTATTCAATATGTTTTATTTGAATAGACGAAGAGTCTCAGACTACAAAAAAAGTTAAAAATAAAAGTGAACCCTAACACCCATAACATAAGTTTTATCTTAGATTGGGTGCAAGGGGTTTACTGCGATTTTTAAACTATTGTATAGCTTTTATCGCGGGCTTCGGGCGCTAGGAGTAAATATGTTCCTCGGCTTCGGGCTTTGAGCGCGGCGACCGAATCAAGAAATTTCGTATCGAAAAAATTCCGAAACGAAAAAACCTAACACCTCCCACATACACATACATGCTATGCTGTTTGTGAGAAAATATATAGGTGTATAGGTACAAACATCCAAAACATTTATAATATAGCATACTAGCTTCCAGCATGTGGTTTGCGTACCTGAGAAAAAAAAAAAGTGTTATCTTCAGTTGACATTTAAAACCTTATATGGATTCTTTATAAACATTTCTATATAATATAGTTACTTCCTATAAAAAAAACCACACCATAATCATCACGTTCAAACAAGTTATACTACATCACACTATACAGGCTGTTGTATAACTAGATCCAGCTTGTTAGCACACCGTGACTGCTGTATAACTCAAAACGCACGTAGTTACAGTCGCAGTGACAGATTTATTCGGAGGGAACTGGTCGAGTGGTCTGCGCCTGCGCATGTGGCGCGCCGCTCGCCTTTCAACACGTTGCGTACGAGGTGGATACTTTTTGGATGTTTGCTTCTTGCTCGACGTGTATATAGGGAAAACTTTGATAAATTTTGACTTTTATAAATTTTCTAGGAAATTCAGGGTGCACATGGCGTTTGGTTATTGCTTACTTCTTATTTTACGCGTGAGTTCGGTAAGTTTATCAATTTGCGAAAATGTGGGCGTAAAATAATACAATTTATCTCTCGATTACAATCCTACGAAGGTTTATAAATTTCCTGGAAAAATTATAAATTTGCGGTTCTTGTTATTTTCCGGTAACATATACGTCAAACATTAGGTAAAAATTCTCACATAAATATATTTATTTTTAATTTAAATAAACAGGTAAACATAAACATAACAATTTAAATTAATGTCCTTGGTGACTGCGACGGAAAATAGTTAGTTTTAACATGGTGATTTTTTAAAAATTGTATATGTAAAAATATAATAGAAACTAGGGTCGTTTGTACCCAAGATTATTGACTCTTCAACCTGACGATCATGTATGCTGAGGGTTGAATCCTAATAATATTATAAATGTGAAAGTTAGTATGTTTGTGTGATCACTCTCTTTAGCCAAAATTTGAATTTGCTTGTAGAAATATCGGTTGCCCAAATAAATTTCGGATAAAAATTTATATAGATAATCTTTGAGAAAAAAGTAGTATGTGTCCTACCTCAAAGTACAATCTTCTTACCAAATTAGTATGGATGAATATATATTTTTTTATGTCAGAAGGCTGACAAGCAAGTAAGCGGTCCTCCCGATGGTAAGTAGCTACCGTCGCCTATGGACATTAGCTATATTAGTGGGATTGTTAATGTGTTGTCGACCTTTCAAAGTCAAAGTCAAAGCTATTTATCCAGTTTAGGCCCTAGGCGCCTTCAACTGAGAAGAGCCGGCAAGAAACTCAGCAAGGTTACATTTTTTTAATATTTTTTTGATCAGTCTGACAATGTTGGCTTTTTTCCATTAAATGTTTAACAATTTCTAAAGCATTATATAATAAATATAAACAACAAATGAGAAAAAAATATATAACAACTTTGTATAGCCTAGAAGGCGTCTGGCTCTCAAGTGCACTCAATTCTTAATAAGTATTTTTCAAAATTCAATAATAAATTTTCCCCACACTTTCTATCCTGATTGCAAAAAAAGGAAGAAACGGGATGCATAAATTAATACGTGAATCAAATGAAATTTCCTACATAATAGTGTAGGGTCTCACAGACATTAGAACAAATACATCGTTAACTGTGGGATATAACATTCGGTGCCTTGTTACTTCAAACACATCCCTCGGTTTATATGCGAGCGTGGCCGTGACACACTGCTGTGCCGCTTGACAAACTAAAGGATATTCTATAGAAGGGCCGGTTGGCGTGGTTGGTAAGATACCCTATCTATCATTTATCACGCCGTAGGTCATGGGTTCGATTCCCACTCAGGACAGACATTTGTGTGCATGAACATGTCTGTTTGTCCTGAGTCTGGGTGTAATTATCTATTATAAGTATATATCTACAAAAGAAAAATATTATATGTAGTATATCAGTTATCTGGCTTCCATAGCACAAGCTTTGCTTAGTTTGGGTTCAGATGGCCGTGCGTGAGGACTAATGTCCCAGAAAATTTATATTTATTCTAAATAAAGCGTGTCAAGAAAAAATAAAAAACCTACGTGAAAATATTTTGACAGCTCATAGTTAATTCTGCTATATGGCAAGGTATTTAATTCTGGTTCGGGTTTTACATTGCATGGGTAATATGAAATTTATAGATGTCAAATTATGTATTTGAATGCCATACTGATAAATTGGTGTTTTTTTTGTAATATTAAGGTATACTATAAGATTCCATGGTGTATTACAGAATACGTTACTCTCTTTGCACTAGTAGATAATAGAATAAACATTTTTCATAATAAAAAAAATGGTTTCCTAAGCGGACTTATAAGGCACCTATACATACTAGTATTATTTTCAACTTTTTAAGAATAAGTGATAGTCTTAGGCTCATATATTATTATTTTTTGTTCATACCTTTTTATATTTACGACTCTGTAATTATTGTAGCTATTTCCTAAAAAAATTGTATTTTTTTTTGTCATAACCTAAATTATACACATCATTTTATCTCTTTATATATCTTAATTATTATCACTTATAAAGCTATACACAGTAATTAAACAACAAAAAAACATAATTATCGTCATCCGCTCGCTGGCCGTCACAACCGTATGTACAACCACACAGTCACCCTAACCAAGATAATCCAGAGATCCAAAAACATTCAGATCCCATCGGATACCGCGATATAGTTACAATAGTTGTCGTTTAAAGGACAAAACCTTGTTATTTGGACGCCTACGGTCACATTTTACATTACTCTACGCTACAACAATCTTGTATGTAGACCTATAAATGTTTAGAGCTCTCATTATTAAACTAGTGGATCGTGAAAATGTTTACAATTCAATTTTCTGCTTTTCTATTTATTGCGTATACATTATTCTCTATTGTCTATTTTATTAAAATTAAGCTAGAAGTTTCTAAATTCTAACATTACGGATTTGAAAATTTTCTTGGGTTGCTTACGCAAAGCTCATCGTAGATGGCGCCACCGAAATAAAACGGAAATGTGTCCAATGGCGTGTCATGATTTATGTGATATTAATTTCATCTTGTCATTGTAACCAATCGTATTATTTGTTTACGCTATAACTCAGTGATGCCTCTAGCGGGAGAAATTGGCAGTAAGGTATTGCCAAATTATGTTTGTTGGTTTGTCCTTCTTTCACACAGCAACCGATTAATAGCAATTTATGCATAGGAATAGTTAATGGACCGGAGAGTGAAATAGGCTACTTCTTATCCCGGAAAGACGTGTGAACCATGGGACGAAAACGTATATTCAAATTTGACAGAGAGATTGGTCATTTAAAATTTTATTTGGTTGTCTTAGATACAAACTGTGATGACAACTAGAGATGTGACAGAAAAGAGTTATGTCTCTGTCTGAAGTCAAATATCAGAACAGCTACCCAAGAAAGAGGGTACGTTTTATTCATTGATTCAAATCTCCTTCCCCTTTTTCGAGGGGAAAATATAGTAGTACTATTGCCTTCAAATTTGCTGATAGGTATACAGCACCGGCCTCAGCTCATGTTGAGGGTAGAGCGAGGTTGTTTTTTGGCGCACTTACTTTGTTTGACGCTTTTACACCACATAAATTATATTTAATTTTAAGTTAAATAAATAGTAATTACCTATTCTTTTAAATTAAGTTTTATTGCAGAAATTCGCCATCTAATGTTATTTTTCACTAGTTCCACCCCGCGGTTTCACTCGCGTTCCCGAGGGATCTTATGTTTTCTCGAGATAAAAAGTAGTCTATGTCCTATTTCAGACTATAATCTATCTCTGTGCCAAATTTCATCCAAATCCGTTCAGTAGTTTTTGCGTGAAAGATTAACAAACTATCGCATTTATAATATTAGTAGGATTGGTTTAGAAATTGTTTTACTCATTTTACATTCTGGCGCCCCTTGCCACCTGAAGCCCAGAGCGACCGCTCCTCTCGCTCTACCCCAGGGCTAGCGCTGTAGTTAAATTATTTTATGTCAATTCTATACATTTGTAACGTAACAGTATGTAGCGTATGTTCGCAGCGCGGCGGCGCAGTATTTCACAGTTTATCAGCACCACGCTGGCGGCTGCGGGCGCGCGTATAACTCAACGCGCCTGCGCCAGTGTTGCCATTTTATTGTGCTTAGTGTAACAATTAAATTATTTTAGCTTTTTACTTTTTTTTGGTATTTGTTTACTTTTTTGTTGTGACATATTTTAAATGGACTGTTTTTATTATTATTATTATAGCTTTCGAATATCGTCTACATTTGCAGATATAAATATGTAAGTACTTATCATATTCGTTCCTAATATACAAAATTTGGGGACGATTGTTTCAATAATATAGTACGCAAAATACAAAAGACATAAACGCGCTGGCACTTTTTATTCAAAATAATATTTTAGGTTGGATCTGACTTAACTGTCACTTGAGAGCTAGTTACTTCCAGGCTTTATGTGCTGAACATCTTTGCCCACATCACCAATTACCATAGTGAGATGAGTGACCACATCACACACAATCTACAAAGTAAAAAAAGTTCTAACTGTTTTGGAAAAAACCTAGTGTAATGTTGTCTTCGTTATTTTTCTCATTACAAAACATGTATAGTTTATGTTAATCTCCTTTAATTATTTCCATTTTCTAATAAAAATAAAAAAAAACTATATTTTATTTTACCAAATACGATGTTCAGACAATTTTAACTTTTTAAAATATGTAAATTTCACACAAAATCCCAGTTCAAGTGAAAGCCTACAACGTACATGTAAGGGTGAGATCTCATAGTCAGAGGTCGCTGGGACCTTAGTGTCAACCGCATCAATGGCCAGCTTAACGTGACCTGTCAAAAGGTATGTGTGTATTCAGAATTGTTCGCTGCTTTTACGAACGGGAGGGGCGCGGAAGGTCAAGTTAAAATTTGTTTCTCGGCGCCTATTGAAATGAGTCACATTGAATGGTGTTTGAAAATAGAATGGACATTGTTATGAGAGATAGCGATTTTTAAAATTACAGTTATTATATTAGAAACTAACTAGCATAGGGAAAAGTGTAAAACGCGTGGTTTTACCCTCTTGTTTTTCCTATGTGCGAAGTTTCATCAAATATTGTTAAGCAGTTACGGAGCTGAGTAGTAAGAAATATACACACGCACAAACTTTCGCATTTTTAATATTAGTAAGGTCCCAAACAAAGTCAAATGTCAAATTATTATGTTAATAAGTAATTATAGTATTTTAAGTACCCAAAGTAGTATCCTTATAAGTTCTATTTTGTGTATGTGCGTCCATTTCTTGTAAATAAATGTTTTTTTTTCTTTCTTTCTTCTGTATTCATTCCCCAACATTGTAAAACTAGTTCCCCAGCATTAGTAATTTGTTAATTTGTTTGTATCTATTTATTTATGTCAGAAGGTTGACAGGTCCTGATGGCTAGATATATTAACGAATTGTCACTTGATTAACTATCGATAACTCGCTCCGCTACCCGCTCCGCTACCCGCTCCGCTACCCGCTCCTCCTATCACCAAGTACATCTGTCCCTATTTCCCTTTCGGAAACATTATGCTAATGTGAATTTATATGTTGTCAACTGGTAATGATTTTTTCTACTACGCCTTTGTGTGTCGTGTCATGTAGTTTGATATTACGCGTCCGGTAGCATTCCACATTCGAAATGGTTTTTTGAAACTTGTGTTAACACGTTTTGTAAATATGTATGTGCGTAAATAATGGAAGAATTTCTTTTTTATATTTAAATTTGGAATTTTTGTCTTATGAATTTGAAAGTTTTAAAACGGCCAGAATTATTGTTCTAGCTTGGCTTTTCTGACCACAATATCTCGTGATTGTGGTGAGTCTCAGTGGTCGTAAGTGGTAAGTACTTTAAACTAAGTTCCGTGTACCAAAAACGTGCAATTTGTATCACAGTACAAATGCTTACATAATTATTTGCCTGAATATGGAATATTGCATAGAAAGTGTGAAGAACAAATTTTTACTATACATTTTTTGGCGGGAACTTGCAGTGACGTTTCGTTTTAATTTTTTTTCAAAAATTCGTAATAATAATATATTATTGTTAAAATTCCTATCACTTTGCGTATTTATTTATTAAACAATAATCCTATTTAAATTGAAACCTAATATTGAAATAATGGGCTTACATTTAAATATAGAATAGAATTAGAGGTTGTTTTTTTTAATTCATCGATCGGTAGCGGGGTCATCGTCTGTTCAGTATGTGGAGACATGGTTTGTCGATCAAATTGTTAATTAATTTATGTAAATTACTCTCCGAGATCACATTATGTTCAATCGGATGTCCTATTCTTTTATTTGAGTGACAAATATTATTTGAATATTGGTTTTTAAGATTTTGGGTTAATATAAAATAGTTTTTTTTTTTTACTACAAAGTACCCTACCACCCCGCTATGGTTTCCTCACGATGTTTTCCTTCACCGAAAGCTCAAGCTCATTGTAGGATTCGAACCCACGACCTTCGCCGCGGCGTCCGACGTCACTACCACTGAGCTATCATCGCCTCAAAGAAAGTTTAAGTACTTATCTATATATATCTACTCTATTATACATATTATATCCTATATCTTATATATAAAATTCTCGTGTCACAATGTTAGTTACCCTACTCCTCCGAAACGGCTCGACCGATTTTTACAAATTTTGTGTACATATCGGGTAGGTCTGAGAATAGGTTCTTATCTATTTTTTAAACTGCTACGCGAGTGAAACTGCGGGGGACAGTTAGTATCCTATAAAATTCATCAGATTGCTATGAAACGCCCACGATGGTTAATATGAATAAAGAGGCATTGCAACACAGCGGGAATTAGCAATTATATATTAAACACTAGCTTCCGCCCCGCGGTTTCACCCGTAATGTAATTTGTAGAAAATACATTATTAGGTATTTACTTTGATTAAAAAACTACATTGTTACAGTTTGTCATCTCTCAATTATTGCTGTGAAAGGAAACAGCTGATAAAGTAACTCAATATTAGGTAAATTATAAAACAGCAAATTATAAAATTAATAACTGATCGAAACAAAAAACAGTAATGTTTAAGTTAAAAATTTAAGTAGTGAATTGCAATAAGTTTATTGCAATTTATGTTATGTTTTAAAAAATAATCTCTCAATTTAATAAATAAGACAATCAATTGACACCCAAACAAAAATAACAGAGGCTTAACAACACGACGAATTATTCTCTTAATCTGTGGCAAAACGTTTGCATTTTCGCACGGAGTGAAAAAACAAACGTTCCGAACGTCTCGTGCATTCTACGGGACTCTATTAACTTTACCACGTGTTGTGTTAATCGAAAATATTCCTTATGACTCATGTAATAAGTGTTGTTAGGGATGATCCCGGAGGTGCGCTCAGAGCTTGCTCATATTATTTTTTTCTGAGCACATCTTGAAGAAATGTTGGCTTGTTTTCGTCCTGCGGCACGATTACGATATAACAACGATTTTTAATCATTCCACGATTTCCAATATAATATAATACGAGTTCTTCATTCGCGAGTACATTGACGCTGAATTTAAAAAAAAAAAAAAGTATAGGATAAAAGAATTGTCCATCGATAGCGTCCCACGAGAAACGTTACATTTAAAACGTTACAATATCCTTTGAACTTAAATTTGACCTTAAAATTTAACTTTCACGTACCAAAATAAGTTTCACTTCAAAAATATATAATTTCAATTCTTACTTTACGTCTTTTTCTACTACTGCTCACTTTACTAGAGACTCATTGAAACTGCTGGTAGACTACTTTTTAAGCCCATACGATAAATATTTATGTGAATCCAAATTAGAAGTCGTAGACTGTAAATGCCATATAAGTCGCTTATTAGCAAAAACTCACGATGGGCTTTTACATTCACCGTATAGTAGTTCAGATCCCATGTAATTTATATTGCAACATTACAACCATTACATTATCAATCTTAACTCCTCATATATAGAGTACATTTTTTTGTTATGCATTGAAGATGGATTAGATATTATAGTAACATGGATTAAGTGTTGTGATATTTGTTGTTCTTAACGGTTAACAATTTTTATTGGTTTTGTTCAATCACTTTGTCAAGAATCTCTTCCATAGAAGGATCAATTTTCTTGGAAACCATATACATCATCAGCTGGGCTATTCTGAACTTAAACTTGACGGTGAAATCACGCAGTGACTATTCTCTGTCTCACTCGTGAACTTCTGATTACTGAGTTGCACGAGTGAGATAGAGAATTGTCACTGCGTGATTTCACCGTCGAGTTTAAGTTCAGAATAGCCTACCTGATCCGAAACGTCAACGAATGAATATTTGGTTCTTCTATTATTACCAATGATCCTGAAATACTTACAGTCAGTGGATCAGTGCATACCTGCAGTTCCACTTGAGGCTGAACATTTTTTCTAAATAAATTCTCCTTATTATTTATCAGTAGGTATATAAAACATAGCCTCTTTAATTTGAAAGCAGAGGTCACTAGAATCAAGTCTTCAATATTAATTACTCTTCAATTATCAATTATAAAAGTACATGTAAAAGATATATTAATATATCATATAATTTACTAATCAGAGTGAGTTAGGAAATACGTATTGATTGACCAATAAACGGATTCCGTCATAACTCAAACTATTAGAAAGCTTTTTAATGTACAGTTAAGTATTGATTAACGTGTGGCACGACTTTGTGATGCCGCCTGCTACCAGTGGCTATATTACAAACATATAATTAGATATTATATTGCATATATTTTCTATAAAACTTATGAAATTGTCTTCAAGGTTTATACAAAAGTTTCATTGAATAAAATTCAAAATTATGTAATAAAAATGTGAAGATTGTGTATAGTTTTTTATCGAAGTATGACTTATCGTATTTGGATGAAATTTGGTATGTGGATAGAATGTGACTTGGACAAACTTGAACGATATTTTTTTAATTAAAATTGTATTCGTAACATTTTGTATACTATATTAACAATTTGTGTTGGTATACAATTTGAGATCGTGGTCGGATATCTCTAGATTATTATATATTATATTTTAGTGTGGATATAATAAATATAATTTGCGAAATTGTTAAATTTAAGAAAAAAGTCAATACGAATTAAAAAAAGCTTTCTGAGTTACCGGTTCTTCTCAGTTCAAAACTGGTGGTATCTTCAGTAAATTTGACGTTTATAAGTCCCTCTTGGGACCTAAACTAAACAGTTTGGTCGTAAAATTACTGAACTCGATTCTGCAACCGACCGGATTTTGATGTTAATAAATATTCTATCTACATACTCGTATAACAATAAAATTGAGATCACGACATAACCACTTTTTTCTACATAAATAATAATACTATTAACAAAAATCTACAGCATTACCTCATAGCCATAAAAAGCTGTCACAAAACCAATATAATCCTCAAGAAACGTTGACAAACCAGCACTACTGCACTAATCATCATCAATTCAAATATTTCCATTACAAACTACTGTGCGATATTTTTATTACACATATAAAAATGCGTATTTATAATAAAAAATTGCTAATTTACAAGACACATCCAAATTCAATTTTATTTGAATATTATTTAAATAAATACCGATTCAGAATTATATCTGTCGATGACAGTGTATGCTTTGTTATTATTGTTCTGGATTTTTTAACTAGATGATAAAGATTTTTTTATATAAAGTCCTAATAAATGAAGTACGGTCCTTCGGAGGGATGATAGTATCATAAGTATTCCGAAAATGATAAAATAAAAATATTCGGTCGTTGTTTTAATGAAAAAAAAAACCTGAAATTGTACTTCATCACTACTAAGCATTCATTAAATCCTATGAACGCTTGCAACACCAAGGGTATCACTTGCGCGACCTTACGCGCAGGAACACAACTATAAGTTATTTGGCTGCGGTATTCTGTAAGGTGGAGATACTTCCCTAGTCAAGCTGCTCTTTGAGCGACATATCGCTATGCTCTATGTAAGGAAATAAATAGGTCATTGATTTTTTTTTAAGTCTTATTCCTATCCTACTTGTCTCCTAATAGAGACCAAATATAATGGCAACGCATCGAATGAATATTTGATATTCCAAATCGAATTTAGAATCGATTAACAAATCGAGATATTTCATTTACAGCTCTGTCACGATTCAATTCATAGATTTCATATTCAAGTGAATACCAAATTAGTTTAACAGATGTTTTCGATTTAATCTACGGTTTATAACAAGGTTTTAATGTTAGGTCTACGGAGGCCTTTTAGTAAGTACCTTTACTTATTTTAACTGTTAGATAAGTTATTAGATAGTAGAGTTATTATTTATGATGCAAATTAAATCGTTTAGATATTATTTAATATTGCGTTTATAAATAGTAATTTCTTGCAAAAAAACATTCTCTTTTTCCAGTGTCTCTTGCACTTTGCTTTCTGTTACTCTTCCTATATTACACTCTACTAAACTTTTGTATTGATACGCTGGTTCCCCAGATTTATTATATATGTATATTGTATTGATACATAATTTGCAGTACATCCTATTATTTAAAGATTGATTAAAATTCTGGGACATTATTCCTCACACACGGCCATCTGAACCCAAACTAAGCAGAGCTTGTACTATGGAAGTCAGATAACTGATATACTACATATACTACTTTTCTTTTGTAAATACATACATATAGAGATAATTACATTGACATGTTCATGCACACAAATGTTTGTCCTGATTGGGAATCAAACCCACGACGTGCGGCGTGTTAGATAGGGTATCTTACCAACCACGCCACTACAGACTAGAACATCAAAAAACTATCCCACTACAAAAAGTTATGAAAAAGCTTCTACATTTGAAGGCTTAGAGAAAACATATGTTATAGCATTGCAAATAATCCCATTCAATTTTACCGTACAATACCTACTGAGGGAATTTCATGTAAAAATGTAACGGTTTTCGTTATCAAAACCATGTTAAGTATATTATATTTTACAATATCAATATTGTCGTATAACCTGCAACGGATCCGAGTTTATTATAATAAAACGGATAATTAAACGGAGTCAAATTCGGAGTCACTTAAAATTGTACATCAAACTTATGAAGGCTTACACAACTCGAAATCTTATTAAAGACTAGCTTTCTCCCCTTGGTTTCACCCGATCTTCCCAAGGGACCTTATGTTTTCCCGGGATACAAAGTAGGCTATAGCCTCCAACACTTAAAGAATTTTTCAATTTGAACCAGTAGTTTAGCTTTATAATATTAGTATAGATAAAGCTATATAATGTTATTTCAGGCGATTCTAATAACCTACAATAACCTTGAACTTTCGCTGAAGTAAGATATCGTAAGAAAACCATGCACGGTGGTATAGGGTACTCAGTACTACCCACCTACTTGGGTAGACTACCAACTTCAAGTTGAAAATGTGTCGCCAAAAACGTTGATATCTTACGGCAGCTGCACCTAAGAGTTAGTTCCTTATAGGCTGTGTGCTTACCACCTTCGGCCACATCACTTACCATATAAGATTGTGGTCAAATATAAGTCTATAAAAATTTTATTTTTATTTTATTAACTACGAAGCGCGGGGGACAGCAGTGGTATTACCCGAGTTCCTGGCATAAAGATTATGATAGCATATTGAGAAATATCTCATCATGGTATAGGCTACCTGCATGCCAAATTTCATCACTCCACCATCGGCCCCCGGCCCCCAGCTCCGGCCCCTCAACTATAGGTTGATTTTTTTTTTTGCTCATGGCTCTTTGCCGAATTCTGCAACAGCCCGTATTATGAAACGAAAATAAACCTAATGTCATTGATCTAGGTTCCAAAGTAGATTGATTCAATTTTTTCTTTAATATGGAGCATTTTTTTTTTTTTTAACTTTTACTAATTATTATTATTTTTGTTACAGGTATTTTTAATTTTCCATCTTTTGACAAGTTTAAAGGTATTTAATTACGTTATTATTTTATTATATATTTGTTTTTATCTTGAGTGTAGGTAGGTGTGATAAACTACTACTTAGGAGATACCTCTTTACTATCGACAATGACAAAATTAAAAAGATTTTTGAGAGAGTGTCCATAAATAATTGAAGTTAGAAAACGTTATTATCGCATTTAGTGTTTTCAATTATTTTTTGTAATGAAAAAAAAATCGAATTGTATGAAAACACATTGATTAAGCAAGGTTGATCTTTTGTATGAAAAGTCATATTGTTTTTTCGTGATTTCAGGGTTGGTCCCATAGTAAAAGTTGTTCATACTGATGAGTACTTCCACCCTGTAAAGCACTGTCGGTGAATTACAAATAACCCTGTATACACATATAGCTCATGGTCACGTTTTTCGCGTGACGATGACGTGAGTTCCGTGATTTTTGTTCACCCAAAAAGTGCTCAACGCGCCTAAAGAAGTTTTCACCTCAAAAAGTCGAACACCAGCTGCATTTGACAGCCAGTTCCTTCTATGTTTTGTGTGCTTATCACATTCACTCTTCGTCCACATCATCACTTACAATACTCGTGTCTAACACAAACCTATACAACGTAAAAAAAAAATATTCTCTCCAAGCTAATGAGGATTACTTTCATCAGTTCCGGAGTACATCTGGATGTACAGTCAGCGTCAAAAGTAGATTGGCACTTTAGTACCGTGTCACATTACACAATTCATAATTTTCATACAAACTGTCAAGAGAATGTCAATAGATTATTATGAAAAGGTACTAGTGTCAATCTACTTTTGACGCTGACTGTACCAAACATGTTCTCTGTGACGAATCCGCCATTCTACTCCAATCTAATTGGAATGTTCTGAGGTTGTATGTTAGAGTGATACAGCTATATGTTCTCTCGCTCGCTTGGCGGCATCATGTTGTAGGCCGTGTTGAAATACTTACACGGGCATGGATTAAAACTTGAATGTTCGTATGATGTAGGTACTGACAACAAAAAAAATATAGATTATATATTATATTTATTGCATTTGAAATATGAATATTTTCCAATCGGCCTGACTACAATTACTTCTACAAATCTGTCCGTATGTGAGCTTCTATGCTTTATAATGGCACATAGGGAATTCCCTAGTTTTTCTAATGTCCATAGGTAGACGATACCATATTTTTCCTGACCGTTTTCCGATAAAAAATAAGCTCATTTACGTAGCTTTTGTGACGGCCACATATGTAGTTCATGTTAAATTAATAAATTGTGTCTAAATGAAAAAAAATGGATTGAGCGATAATTAAAAAAAAAAAAAATTTATAAAAATGAATGGCAAAATGTGTTGCTAAGCGCAAAACTCGTGAACGGTTGGACAAATTACGGCTAATTTAAAAAAAAAATGTTGATGTTCAAGAAAGATTCTTATGACGAGAAAAATTGGAAGAGTTGCCTGGAAAATCGGAAAATTCAAAAAAAAAATTAAAGTATGGGATTTTTTTTATGAACTTAAAACACTGATATTATTGCGTTATATAGCCAGTGTATTGAGGAAGGTTATAGGCTGCTTTTTATCTTGAGAACGCAGGTGAAACCGCAGGAGGCAGTTAGTCATACATATTATTATATAAAACACGTCTCATTTAAATTCTGAAAAAAAAAATGCTTTTTATATTTTAATGAAATATAGCAGGCCTTATATATAAGGCGATGATAGCTCAGTGGTAGTGACGTCCGACGCCGCGGCGAAGGTCGTGGGTTCGAATTCTACAATGAGCTTGAGCTTTCGGTGAAGGAAAACATCGTGAGGAAACCATAGCACGGTGGTAGGGACTTTGTAGTACCCGCCTGGCTGGCTACCACCCTCAAGTTGAAAATCTGTCGCCAAACACCTATTGATGTGTTCCGGCAGCTGTACTTGAGAGCCAGATCCTTCTAGGCTTTGTGTGCTTACCACCTACGGCCACATCATCACCTACCATAGTGAGATTGTGGTCAAACACAAGCCTATACAAAGTAAACAAAAAAAAAAAGCAGATGTTTATGCCAACCGTACACTAGCCGACGCTAATGCCCAAAATAGAAACTGTCACAATAGGTTCTATTTAACACTGCGCTATCACCACATAGATTGGATGACATATACTATAATGATCGACGACACTAAATCTCTGTACCTACCACCCAATTGATATAGGATGATAGTGTTGATAAAATACTTAAGTGAGATTTCATAATTTTTTTTTCATTAAGACCAATTACATTGCTGATTTTATTTTAAAAAAAAGAACAGTAGAGTGGTACTTGGTAAGTGTTTTGATGGTAGAATATAATCCAAACTAATATTATAAATGTGAAAGTGAGTTTTTTTTTGTTTGTTACCCCGATCGCGATGAAATTTGGTATGCAGATACCCTATGGTATGGAGAAAAACATAGGCTAATTTTATCGCGGGAAAACACAAGATCCTTTTGGAACGCGGGTGGAACCATGGGGCGGAAGCTAGTCTATTATAAATGCGAAAGTAAGTTTGTTTGTTTGTTACCTTTTCACGCTTAAACTGCTGGACCGATCGCGATGAAATTTGGTATGCAGATAGTCTATGGTATGGAGAAAAACATAGGCTAATTTTTATCCTGGGGAAACATAAGATCCCTGAGAAACGCGTGTGAAACCGGGGGGCGGAAGCTAGTTTCTCATAAATTCTTCTATCTTCTCCATGCGGATTGACACTGTCAGCCTTCATGCCGATTTTTATTAGTTGAAGACTGAAATTCAACCTTCATTGGTGCCCCCTTAGCTCCTAAACTGAATGGCTTTGAATAAAGACACAAAATTTTTGCTACCACATAGATGAAAATGATTTTATAACTTTATAACACTTACAGTTGTGTTGCGTGCGTATAAAGGAAATTATGATGTGACGGTAAAAAACGTTGCGACAAATACATTTAAAGAATTGAAACACACTTTTATAATAACAATGGCGACAGATTTCTATACTGGGTGGATGAAAAAATGAAGTATTTTGTTTATTAGGTTGTCCCGAATGGGAATCGAACCCACGATCTGCGGCGTGATAGATAGGGTATCTTACCAACCACGCCAACCGACCCGTCAAACTTTTCATATTAAAGGTTGCTCAATCAAAATGTATAGTGTTTGTCTTTATCGCTTTTAGATTTAGCCCCACTTAAACGATATTCAGGATGACGAATCCAGAATAGGTTTTAAAAACATGCCATTTTGCAATATCCCGGCAGTATATTAAAGGGTCAAAGGACATGCAGAACGCATTTGGCAATCATAATTACTTGTGCGCCATCTAATTTACATTATAATATCATTTACAAACTTTATAGGGCCGATGAAAGACTCAAGCGCATATTAAACCCTGATGTCTGCCAACTTAGCCATAACATAACCTTTGCAACTAAATCTGAAGTTAAAATAAACATTACGTTTCTGAAATATGCTTGGCAACTTATACCTTACGCTTTTAGTTCATCAAAGATATTTATTTTCATATTTTTTTTATATTTTAGTAATAAAAATGCATTGCACCCATATTTTAACATTAAACTTGCTTTGATTCTATTTGTTTTTAAATTTTAAACATCGAATTTTAATCGAACACTCAAACAATTGAACGACATTCACCAGACAAAAAACAAAGAAGGCACATAAGAATCGACCCCCAAACAACACACAAACCCCTTTCTTCTTACTCAAATGAAAATATTAAAAAAAATAAAAAGTATCCCTATTCTGTAGGCCATGCTCGCTTCCTCCCATCGAGTTTTTATCAACTTCACACTCCGTAGAACAAAAGTGAGCAAAACAAAGCGAACGCCGCCGCCAGCGACACCTGACGAAGTGAGAACGAAACTTGATACCCCGCTCTGTGGCCTATACGCACGCCATTAACGCCTCTAAGAATTACTACATAAATCCCAGTTTAGCATAACCGGTTCGGTCTACTGATCCTTAACCCCCGCATACAAGTTTGTACTTTATTTTCAATTTGTTTAAGGTTTATTGTACATTGAAATGAGAAATAGTATTAAGATTCAGGCTGTACGTGATACGGTCTGCCTTTCGCCAAGTAGTTTTGTATTGGAATAATTTTATAGTTATTACATATTAGAACGCTATCGTTTAAGTTTGAACGAAAATAGACTTTATCTTCATTAAGATAGTAGCATAAATAGAGTAGAGCAAATATAAACGAATGTTTTATCAATCGATCGTAACAATGACATTTCTAAAAAATAAAATAGAATATGTTCGAATTTATAAAACTGCTATTTGATATTCGATCGTAGCTTCCAATTCCAATTTTAAACTGAATAATGATAGACAAATTCGTATTATTTTTAAATTTGGAATAGTGAAATAGTTTATGCTGCGTTTGGCTTTTGAAAGATGCATTATAAAACACGTCCAAGCACCCACTATGCAATGGCGTTGACCTCAAACCGGCTACTCTAGGTATAATATAATAAAGATTGCGTTTATTTCTTCCTATCCCATCTTAATTACTATTTTCGAGAAATACTAAAACAATTTTGTGTTGCGGTAACATTATAAAATCGGAATGTTTGTGAATCATCCAGTGATTTGATTCTGAGTCATTTTAATGGACATTGGACATCGAATTAAACAAATAAAAAACATACATCATATTATATTATAGTTATATAGTAAATTAATATATTCCAGCCTAATTTATTTCATTTGACATGTTTTTTACCAGTTGCTACGTTTTGACTGGTAGGTATAAAAATATAATTTAATTTAACTCCATTTTAGTTTGATATGACAATTTTTACGATATAAAATCTATATTAGGCTCGATTTTGTATGTAATATAAAAATATATAGCATAAACATGAATGGTCAAAGACCGCCCGCTGTTTCGATGACGTTTCCAGACTCCGAGCGCTCAGTTTTTACGCCCACAATAACGTATGAAAGTATACTTGGAAATTTCGACAGCATAGTATTTTTAGTATCTTTGAATATATTTTTACAATACTTTTTGGAAAATATATAAGTATATAATAAATCTCGTGTCAATTGTTTAGTAAAAACAAAAATGGTTAAAACTTTAAAAAAAAAATTCAGGGCGTTATCAAAAATAACTAAGTCTGATATTCGGCTTGTAACATAAAATAGTAAACATTCCTACCATAGTTACGACCGGTTTTTTTTTTGTTTATGCCAATCTGGAATTCTGGAACTCCCTCTTGCCATATTGTCGTTTTTAATCGGTTATGTATCTTCATAAATTTATTACTAGGTTGTTTTTATTCAAAATAGCTATTCTAAGATCGACTCTAACTAGATAACATTTAAGATTAAAGTTGAATACATTAGAAACTGATGAAAGATCAATCGATTATATTTTATTATTATGGCCATACAGGTGGATTTATTTCAATATTATACATACGGAGCGTGATTAAGAAATTTAAAAGATAGTTATTGCACTACTGAATAGAATCTATCTTGTTACTTTTATATGATAGCATATTTAAGGGCCAATCTCGACTCTCGAATCTCGATAAATAGTAGACATAATTATTAGTTGTTTCATTTATTTCAAAAGAAACAGACTGCATTATCAGTTATCTGTCAGATAAGTATCCGGAACTTGTTGGCAACCTGTGACACTGACCCTAAAACATTTCATTTTCATGGTCGGGTCATACCATGGGTTAACAAAAAATAATCGCGGGTCTTACAGATATTATGCAAAGATGACTTATTAAGCAAAAGAAAGTTTATTCAATTAACCTAAACGAGCAAAACAAACGGTTTCCACGATAAATCACGAATGCCAAAGCAACATTCACCCAACGGTAGCCGGGGAGTCGATAGCCCCAGGTCAAAAGATACAATCGCATCGGGACATTCCCTTAATGTTAATTGTGCCCGCACGATTTAATTGACGCCATTTTGAAACGATACTCTATACTCTATGGTTCAAATGCTGATGGTTATTGGGACGCTCGTGGGAAGTTTGCGATATGGCCGCCTTTTTTATTGCTGCAACAAAATGTTTGTGGTTGTATTTTTCGAAATCAATGTGATATCAAATTAGCAGTTTTTATATTTTGGATGTAGACATTGTAAAACCTGTATAGGTATAGACACATTAAAAAAACATTGTGCTATCTTACATACTGGCGATTTGTAAAGTCGTAGGGGCGGCTGCGACCAGGGGGGCTAAAAAGGAAGCTCGAATTTTTCCGAATTTACTGCCGATTAATCAATACCAAAACTTTTTATGAATTAAACTGACAAAAAAAGACATAAACAGAAATACAAACTATATATATATATATAAACCTATACTATATATATATATAGTTTGTATTTCTGTTTATGTCTATAGGTTGTTGGTATTTGAAGTTACTGTAAATTTCTCATAGAATATTCTAATATCCATTTAATACTTAGATATGCTGGGCCTACATAGAAATGCGATAACCCAGTTAGGGACGTAGGTAGTTGGATTCTAGGCTTGTTTCTATGAGTTATACTGACGTTTAGATTTTAAAATTGATTTGGTGGAAAACTATAGGCTGTATGTAAAGTAGTGGATTTTTTCTTAAGTTACTAAATTATTTATGAACATTATTCTTTCAGGTTATTATTTTTTATTGTATTTATACTTATGATATTTTGAACTTAACCGTTCGAAAATTAAATAGCCGATATAGCTAGATTGTACAAAAAATATTTAAAATGATACCTTGCTAATTTCTTGCCGATTCTTCTTAGTTAAATGCTGACTTCAGTAGCTCCGATGTTCAGAAGTGCTCTCCTAGACCCTAAACTGAATAAATGACTTTGAATGTAATTATATTTTGATTAAATGTTTTGGGCTACAGGTACCTACACCTCACTCAATATATCTGATAATGGAATTGCAGATAATAACGACTCTAAATGTTAATGACTTCCTGCTATTTGGTTTACAAATGTTTATCTTCAATTATATAAGTAGAAACTAGCAGATTGAAATTAAATTTAAACATAAAATAAATTAAAGTTTCTCGTTCAGCTATACCCGAATCCCGAATTAATTCACTCTGCCAACTTTTGGAATCCGGCAATAAATAGGGTTCCGGACAAACGAAAGTCTGGCTACACGGCATGAATACACATACAAGCTTCTAACAACAATTATTCTAAAATTAAAACTCAACTGTAACGTTTAAAGAATAAAGTTCAGTTTCGAATGTGATTAGCTCTAGTTTTAAGTCACGGGATCCAACGATGTGCTTCCAAAGACAATGCCATATCGTTTTTGGAGACAGGTAAAGGTGACAGCCCTTTGTCCGGTTTTCGGGATTTAATTCGCGAAATTTCCAGTTGGATTTTCGACACCACAATGGCTTGAGAATTGTAATGCGGTCGGTTGACACTGACTGATGCGCTTGACTTTCTTAGAAGAGCCTTTTTTAGCGGTGCCTTTGTGACATGTAAATGTATCGTCTAAGCTTTTGCTTGATAATTCTTTAGCCAAAATTCATTTGATTGTTATTTGAGAATTGCTGGGAGCACAATGTTAGTTACAAATGAAAATGAAGATCTAATGGAATATATTTTCCATTCTTGAGATTTTTGTGGGAATGATAATTTCATTCCTTATCTATACTAATATTATAAAGCTGAAGAGTTTGTTTGTTTGAACGCGCTAATCTCAGAAACTATTGGTTCGATTTAAAACTTCTTTTAGTGTTGGATAGCCCATTTATCGAAGAAGGCTATAGGCTACTTTTTATCCCGGGAGAACAAGATCCCTCGAGAACGCGGGTGAAACTGCGGGGCGGAAGCTTGTTTAACAATAAAAATAACAATAATTTCATTCCAATGTGCTCTCTTGACCGTTACACCCTCACACAGATTTACACTCTTACGTAGACTTTTTATATACAAACTCTAACATTCAGCAATAACAATTCGATGGATAGAACCTAACTGAAATGATCACATGAACCACCGCAAATAGAGTATCCACAAACTGTTTAGAACTCTCATTAATTCTACTAATGAATAAAACATGACGCAAACAAAATTGATGTACCTACCATTTTAATCTTATATTCATACTAAATCGTCGTTTAATTGATGTGAAAGTATCAATTACATATAGACATAAAATAAGGTAAGACAACGTGCAGAATTAAAATACCGTAACTCGCTCAGCCCTTTAAGAAAAGAAAGAAGGCTTTATATCGTTTTCGAAACGAGGTCGTGATTGCGACTCAGTTCTACTGAAAACTAAATGTACACTCAAGAACGTAAATCGTTTTAATGCTTTCACTAATGGGGGGTTGTAGGGAATGGTATTTTTCTATTGATACTAAATGTTCTTTGGATTGAGTTCTTTGGAATTCTATGGCAATGTTTATTGTGTTTGGTTACTGGTTATATTTTGTTTTAGTACAAGAATTTTAGTCGCGTAGATGTTTATTTTTAATCAGGATTAATGGAAGCTAAGACTTTTTTTAAAACTGTTTAAAGGCTTTCAATTTATATTGGGCAAACTTTGAGGTCTAATTCCCTTTACATTAATCCTTTAGGTTCTTCTCCAACTCAAAAATCTCAATAATATTTTTGTAACAAAAGTATTTAATAAATAATGATCACTTGTGTACAGGAGTACACATCGTTCGTAGCCGCCACTCGGTCGAATATCCGTACAATCTGATTGACCACGCCAATATTTGGCTTAAATTATGTAATTGACTTGCACAAACACCCGTTAAATGCTATAATATAATTATAGCGCGATAAATTGCTACTATAATATAAATAAGCTATATAATAAATGAAATAATATGTACCTATCATTATAAAAAAGCTATTTTCATTCATAAATAGAATTATTCAAACTAATAAACATGCTTCAGTGTGTGCCGGACACATTATCCAAATACTTTAAAACAGAATTCAATTTAAACATTCTATTCAACACTAGAGACACAATAATACATTCGACACACGACAACACTGTGTTTAAATTCATAAAAATGCCTTATCACACCCCATTACGGAACAATAACTGGAATCCAGAGACAAAAAGCGAGAAAAAAGACACACTGTAGCCTCGGCCGTCTCTTACATAACGAAAATGCGTACGGTTAGCAACTACAATAAGTAGTCAACATTTATTCCGAATGCCGGTGGACTCTGGAATTATCTGCGCGCGTATCAAAAAAGACCGCCTGGGCATAAAACGAATAAAAAAGTAAGTTAAAACGAAACACAAGAGTCGACAAGAAATTATGATACTACCGAATACGCGGGTAAAAAACTCGATTCTATATTCTTCGGTAGGTTTGCCGATCCAATTATCTTGTTTTCGGTTTGTCGGCATTGCATTTCGTCCACCATTACGTTTGAAAGCGAAACATTTGTCTACACAACTTGTTGCGCTGTCTGTACTCACGTGTAATTGTTATTCGGTGTTGACGTTTTTAGCGCTCATTTCATTTTTTAATGTGACTGTTTTTGAAACGAACGGCCGATTTTACTTTCACGAAACAAGCAAAGGCACGTAAAGGTGGGAATTAAATAAAAAATATTACGTGGTTTTAGGATGCTTCTGCAAAACTGGATTTCCCATGGAAAGAAAGAGACAAAGAGTAAAAATTACTTCAAAAAGGTTTGGTAAATGAAATGGAATAACTGAATCCAATCAAACATTGTTGCCATGTTATGCTACTCATCGTACCATACTACGAGTAACATCCACAGAAACTAAATTGTAGATTAGAATTTCATAATGCTTCTCTTTTCGATTCATTGTTCTTGTCAAGAGTTATATACCTATTGCCATTTCCCATCCAGTTCATAAACAAAAGCATTGCTGTTCTATTTCACCAAAAAAAAACTCCCAATTAGCCACACTGTCAGCCACAACAAAACTAAACACAGAACACCTCATTAAACTAATTAGTTGAGAAAAAAAGGCAAAGCATCGATCAGTTCACCCGAAGTACAATTCCGGGTAACTCAGGACAGAAGTCAGCGTTGCACTATCAAGATAGCCCCCGAAGTGGCCGAAGCTCCACTAATGAAAAGCACCTTGTTCTCTTTATTAAGTGTAATGTATTCAGTTGATGGGCAATGTGATTGCGAGCCAAATGTCAGCGCAAGTTGCTTTTAGAAGTTTGTTTATGACTATGTTTTGTTGGTGTTCTTGCTTTTATATAGTTGGGTAATTTGTTGCTTGATATTTTTTTTATTTAAGGTTCAGCAGCAGTTAGTACAATCATACAATAATATCTAATTTAACCAAATTTATTAAACTTAATGTACAACTATTGATTGGTAAACACCACTTACAGATACTGAGGTGGTATTTACACCACTTACAGAAGTCTCTTATACTTAGTTGATGAAGATATTTCATGGAAATGTTTGCTCTGTATTGAACGTTTTCGTTCTTGTATTTTTTGAAGTGCTCGTGGCGTTGTAGTCGTTCTAACTGATCGGCACAGTTAAGCAACGTCCAGTCTGGCCGGTATCTGGATGGGTGACAGCCTAGTGGTATTCCATCTTGAGCGTTTCCGTGCTTTGGAAGGCACGTAAAGCCGTTGGTCCCGGTTATCACTAAATTGTAATAGTCGTTAAGCTAGTTGGAGACCTCCTAGGTGGCTTGATAACTCCAACAGTAGGTTGACCACTAGCCTACCTCCACTAATCCGCAGTGGGCACGCGTGGTGGAGTATTTGCCCATTCTCTTTCACCTTTATTCGTGAAAGGAGCCTGTGCTCAGCAGTGGGCCATACAAAGGCTGTAAAAGAAGAAAGGAAGGAAAGAAGGAAGGTTTTATAATAATTTATTTTTTATTTTAGCCAAAAAGCTATTTGAGATATAAACAATACATTTTACTTATTAAAATTTTGGAGAAAATAAGGTAGAATTAAAAAATAAATGTGAAGCTCTTATATTCACTAGAGTTTCGAAAAAAAAAAATCTAAAATCCCATCAACACTTAAACCCGATTCTTCATCTTCAGGCTTCAGCGCATTACTTTTATAGTGTTTTAGGAGCACGGTGGCAATACCATAGACCTAAAGGTTAGCACCGCTATAAATCTACGTTTTATGTCCAAAGCAATGACTCCTGAATTCAACCTTTTATATCAGAGATTGATCCTTAATGGATTCCTCATAAAACCTACGATGGTGTGTGCATACGCAAAGTAAATCGTGTTTATAGGAAGTCTCTGAGTTCCAGAATACAGAAAATAATAATCTACCATTGTGGAATAACTCTTCGATTAACATTTGAGGTTTTATTGTTGCATTTACTGATATGTTCAATGATCACTAATTACTGATCTTTATTATAAATAGTTCCTACCTCGCGATTCTGCACGCATTTTCGAGGGAACTAATGTTTTTCCTTGAATAAAAACTATCCTATATTTTATTCTACTGTAATGAAATGAAATGTATTTATTTGCCTGAGACATGGTTGATGGGATCATACAAAAATGATATTATGTTTCACATGTTTCGTCAGATTCTGACATGCAAAAATTATTATTTTTTATTAATAATACCTTATAATTAAAATTTACCTACAAACTAAACAATTCATTATGCTATATTATTACAATGAAATAGTGAACATGTCGTTTAAAATAATCAGCAAGAAAAACCACATAATTTTTCCATAATAAAGAATAATTTAAAACAAATTGATAGCGTCAGGGCACGTTGTATGATCTATTCAAATTCCATCCAAATCAATTCTGTCATAACGGCATGATTATGTTAAAAAATTTCAAAGAAACATACGCATTATTTTAGCATTTATTAGGGTTACTAAAATTTACTAATATTATAGAGTAGATTGTGGACATAGCATTTTCTATCAACGCAGCAATTTGGAATAACTTACTGATTATATTTTTTCCGCTAACGACAGTGATAAATTGTGTTGACGCTGTAACATGATTAGTCGAAATAAATGTTAGATATTGATTGCTATTGATTAGCGCTTTTTGATGATTCAGTCATCTGTAAAATTGAAACTGGCCATTTACTGCACGCCATTAGAGACTTTATGGACAGGTTTTTATATAATAATGCGGCAAAAATCGTTTGATAGTTCATATGTATCAACTAGCTTCCGCCCCGCGGTTTCACCCGCGTTCTCGATGGATCTTCTAAATAAATAAATATTCTGGGACATTATTCCTCACACACGGCCATCTGACCCCAAACTAAGCAGAGCTTGTACTATGGAAGCCAGATAACTGATATACTACATATGTTATGTTATGTTTTCCCAGGACAAAAAGTAGCCTATAGCCTTCCTCTGTAAATGGTCGATCCAACACAAACAAAAAATTCAATTCGAACCAGTAGTTCCTGAGATTAGCGCGTTTAACCAAACAAACAAACTCTTCAGCTAGAAAATTTGGTGCCAGTAACCTACGGAGAAAATGGCTCCGTGTGCTTACCACCTTCGGCCATCACTTACGATGGTGAGGTTCTTGTTAAACATAACCTTATTTCCATAATATAAATGGTAGCTGATGATTGTGGGATAAATCACATGGTTTATTTACTACCATTTTTGTTTTATTATTGTTTACTTTAGAATAATAACGTCAATTTAGCCGATCAGCAAATGTATTAAACTGCCATGGACTTTTATTAAAATTCCAAAAGGTGCATTCATTTAACTGTTTCGTTGAATTTTAATGCGGTTTTTATTAAGTTTCGTGCTCGCTACAAAGTTGGCCGATATTTTTAATGTAACCAATTGCATTTAAATCTTCGACATTATACTTGTATCATTCGGTTTTTATTGCAAACTATAAATTTGCAGGACATTTTATGATTGCAAAAAAAAAAAAACGTAAGCAATTTAATATAATTATAAACTACACAGAAAGCATTTTACGCGAATTGCAACGGGAAGTTTATAATAAAAAGCGAAATGACACTAATGTACTATTTATTGTCTTTCCTTTTTCTTCATAAATAAGTATATTTTGGATCAATGGATTCATTTCACGAGAGGTATTGGCGATATTCATACAAAATTTACAATATTCACTGATTGGTAGAATCCTAATCCTAACTGATATTATAAATGCGAAAGTGAGTTTGTTTGTTTGTTACCTTTTCACGCGAACCGATCGCGATGAAATTTGGTGTGCAGATACCCTATGGTATGGAGAAGGAAATAGGCTAATTTTGATCCCGGGAAAACATAAGATCCCTGGGGAACGTGGGTGAATCCGCGGGGCGAAAGCTAGTAAATAATAAATATATATATCCTGGAACTATTCTCACACATTTCCATCAGCTCCAAAACTAAGCAGAGCTTGTACTATGACAACCAGATAACTGATATACTACTTTTTTTTCTAAATACATAATTATATAGATAATTACACCCAGAGATATGTTCATGTAAAGAAATATCTATTCTGGATAGGAATCGGTACACGATCTGTAGCGTGTTAGATAGGGTATCTTACTAACCACGCCAGCTGGCCCATCAAAATGTAAAACGTAAAATACAAAAGTTTTTGCCAATGTTTTAGCCTACTATACCTGTTAGCAATTACTATCGTTATACACTGCATATAAATTAAACAAAAGCCGTGTAAAAATTAATTACCATGACAAATAAGTAATGCAATATGCTCCTTTGAACAGCGCACCCGCTCTAGAAACCGAGTTCTATAGTAAATAATAAATAATTTCTTACAATAGAAAAACATAAAATGAAATATGTCAACAAAGGTTACTGAAACCGGCGTGGAAATGCGCACGCTATATCCTTATGCTGTGGTAATAAAGTTGATAATGTTTAAAAGTAGTGGAAAGTTAATGTTGTGGTCGTAAACCTTACTGAATCGACTGAGGTGTAATGTTGGAGCCTTAAAAATATTTCCCTCGAATGTAATTTGTTTTGTTGAGAAAACACATCAAGATATTATACCTCGATGTTAGTATTTATTTAGGTATTGTAATGCAGCATTCTCTGATTTTTATCGTTCGGAAGAAATGTTGGGAATTCAATTTTATTTTCAACTCACAAGTCTGTATGATGATATAAAAATTATTTTATATTTATTTAGTTTTATATCGTTACTACTTAGTTTTCTTATTTTGAAATATGAAGTGGAAAACTCTGTATTTAACGGTAAACATCAGATAAAAAAAAACATGTTTTTTTTTCGTAAAATGCCGTGTATTTTGATTCAGTCCCCAACCACCCTAAATAGAGTCTAAATAGGCCCAACCCATGTAGTTGTCGCATTAGTGGTAACCAGTACATGTATACGCGCCCAGTAATGGCCAGCATTCCCTAGAATTTCCAATTACAGCCTTATTGGGCCACTGGCTATTGTACCACAATCGTATACACACGGTTAGTTAGCGGTAAGGCCGGTCACATACGGTGCGATCGATTGGCGCGATTATAAATCGTGATGCGATTAACTCTATTGTGATATTTTACTTCATGAATAGTTTGAAATTGGTTTCTTGATATAATATTACTGGAATAATTTTAGATTTGAAATAAATCGTAAATAACATATAAGAGTAGGAGAGATTGTAAAATAGAAACAAAAAACTGAGATACTTAAATTATACTGTTTGTAAATAAAATATACGAGTACCTACTTTTAAATATATTTACACCCAGACTGAGAAAAAAACAGACATATACACATATGTTTATCCTGGATTTGAATCTGCAGAAATAACAAAAAAACTAATAAATTACAAGTAATATGGTTATGATTTCGATTTACGGATAGACGGACGGGCGTCATGAAACGATAAAGCTTTATTGACTATTGTAACCCCAAGATTTAGAAATGTAATACAGTTTTATGTAAATTTCTTGTAAAAAACGAATCTCAGATATAAATGTAACTTAAAAAACAACTAAAAACAAAGCATGGCTACAATCAATCAACCATATTCTTATGTTTTGAGGCGTGACCAGAGATAATCATCTATTTTGGCATACTTTTTGCATGTTAATCAATCATTATACTCAGATGCTTTACGAACAACTGACCTTGTAATTTGAGTTCTATTTATTCAGATAGATAAATACTTTTTAATTTTAATCGCGAATTTAAGTCGCGAATATGGTTTCAGCCTTATTTATCCCTGATTTCACGAATGAACGATTACTATTTTCGTAACATCAATTTATTAATCTAGATTTTATCTGAACACTTTAAAATTACATATATCTATTTCATAAAATTTGCCTCCGTAATTCTTACATCGAACAATTCTTTACCCTATACGCGTGACTTCGACTGTATGAGCGTTCCATATTTGGTGCCCCTTGGTGCCTGTATTCGCCCGTTTAGTGTTCGGTGACAATTAAAGGCACCGAGGTGGTTGGCTACCTCACGAATACTATTAGCATTAGTACGTTTAAGATTATTTTATGGTGTGAAGGTTGTTTTATATCGCGTGATTTTTCGCTGGGAACCGATTAGAATCTTTGTTATCTTAAAGTATAATCTTTTCCGGATTCCTTACATAAGTAATAATTATGATATAGTATATTTATGAGTATTCAAGTGTTGTGACTAGATCAATCAACCAATAAGAAACATTAAGATTTCCATCTCAACGATATTTTTTCGAATTACTTGTCAAAAATATTGCCTTTTTTCGATGAATCAAACATGAAAAAAAAAAAAAACAAAATATCACTAAATTATATATTTCTAAAACAAAAAGTAAGAAACAGTATCGATCTCTCGGACATAAATACTAAAGATGCATTAAATAAGGCTTTCAAAACATAATTTGAAGTGAGTTTCTATGTACATAATATATATCTGTGGTATCTATCCCGCGGTTTTACTCGTGCCACAGAAGGATCTAACGTTTTTTCTGGGATTAAAACTATCTTATATTTTAATACAAAGTATGATCTATATAAATGCTAAGTTTAATCTAAATACGTTCAGCCATTACGGCGTGATTGAGTAACAAACACAAATTTTCTCATTCATAAAACCATCAACAATCTACACCTACAGTCCCAATAAATACCACGTTTCAGTTTTGATTTCTATACCAATTACATCATCCAAATCTAGAACATGTTCAACAAAAAGTAAACAAGTTCGAACAACTTTTACTTTCATTATTATAATCTGATTACAAATATAATCAACGTTATCTAATAAAGAAGCTTGTCTTTCATACATTATCAGCTCTTCATACATGAAGCCATATTTTAAGCTGTCCAAATAAATAAATAATATTTGAACGTTTGATTGGCTTGCGTTTGACTATAATCATAATGTGGTAAGTGAGAGAGGTAGAACATAGCGATATGTCGCTGAAAAGAGCAGCTCGACTGGGGAAGTACCTCCACCTTACAGAATACTGCAGCCAAATAACTTATAGTTGTGTTCCTGTGCGTGAGCAAGGTCGCCAAAGCTGATCAGGGTGGGGGGAAGGGTCGGCAACGCGCGAGTGATACCCCTGGTGTTGTAAGCGTTGATAGGCTGCGGTAACCGCTTACCACCAGGCGGGCCGTATGCTTGTTTGCCGACAATGTTGTATAAAAAAAAATCAAAAGTGACGTGGCCGAAGGTGGTGGGGCAGCTGCTGCAATATTGGTGGATATTTGGTGGTAGTATAATCAGCGGGGTCAATGTCCTTTTTTCATGATGTTTTCTACACCGAAATTTCAAGCTCATTATAGGGTTCTAACGTCACTACCTACTGTCCAAGACCGGTCCTATTAAAGATCTTTAGGGGATGTCCAGCAGTGGACGTCTTGCGCCTGAGCTGATGATGATGATGATGATGATAAGGCTGGTCATCAAAAGAAAAGATAAAAAAAAAAACAATTTCCCATAATATTGTATGCCCAAAAAATTCAGAAATAAAAGAAAGTGGTATCAAGGTTAGCTGTCCAGAATACTTTTACACAGTCCAAGGTCAAGTTTAATGTTTAACTACCTACAGTGCGGTCGAAGGCATGAGCAATTATAATTTTATATAACCAATTACAATCTTCGATTACAATACCCGAGCCATGCGTACACAATGGTTAACCAATTCGCTTACTCATATCATTTATAATCGTAAAACTTACGGTCAATTAACATTAATAAAAATTTATTACATATAATTCAATTGCTTTTTGCCCGTAGAATAAAAATGGCTGACGTCCACGGGAGCTATTCAATTATTGCATGTTACTTGCTAAATTTACTACCGTGGAAGTATCACATGGTTTATGACGATCCGTTGTACTATGGGAAATATATAAAAACTAACGGGAAATCTGATAGGGCATTTTAATTTATCATCAGCATTGTTAATCCATTGTTGTATAGCCAGCCGAGTTTCATAATTCATGGCACATATTTTGAATTATAAAATATTAGACTTTGCCCGTAAATCTTGAAAACTTTGCCCAAAAAACTAGAAATATTGCCCATCATTTCAAATAACTACTGGGTGATTTTGTTATCACTGGCAATACTTGCAAGGGTGGAAGTACTCATCAAAATGAACAACTTTTATAATGGGACTAACTGTGAAATCATGAAAAAATTATCAGCTGTTCCATACAAAAGTTCGTTACCTACTCGACAAAAATGTATGAAGCAACTGTATTATTTTACGCGATATCAGAGTTAGCCCTATAATAAAAGTTGTTCACATTGATTGCCATTGCCAGTGATAACAAAATCACCCTGTATAAAATGTAACAACATATAGATCATGTTTAAAAATCATTATTGTTTTATCCACACAATAATTGAAATTTGTCTTTTAAAAATAATTGTTTCTGTTCTCAGAATGTGAGACACGACCCTATCTACCGTCGAGTCGTTGTAGATTTAATTTTTATTCATCAGTGAATAAATCCCACATCATATCATTCCTTTTAAGAATTTATAATAATAAAAACCAGTCTGCCATTAAAATAATTGTAGTCTGTAAGTTACACCAAGGTTAGATTACTTAGTCTAATTTCAAGCTGAGGATGTATCTGTAGCATGTCTACTGTTACTGTTTGTACTAAAAAACACGATAGGTTTCTTTGTAATACCTACCTGGTTGGCTACCACCCTCAAATATCTGTCGCCAAGTCAGTTTCCTTGAGTGCTTTGTGTGCATTCCATCTTCAGCCACGTCATCACTTACCATGGCGAGAGTGTGGTCAAATATAAGCCCATTAAATAGTAAAAAAAAATATTAACAAACTCATCAAGTAAGCGCAAACGCAAGCCCTACATTAAAGGTAGTAAAAATGTTCTTGCCTTTTATTTTGCTGCAAATTAACTAATTATGCTGTGTTTGTTCAGTTTTTTACGATGACATTTACGTATTGTATATCTACGATATTTGGATAACGTTAAGTATTTTTTTTCCAGAACGAGCCTTTCGCCCCGCGGTTTCACCCGCATACCCCTATTTTACCCGCTTATGGGTTGAATTTCCAAAAAATCCTTCCTTAGTGGATGCTTGATACTGTACAAGATATCGATATATCTCTAGGTCCAGCTGTCAGAATACCTAATCCCCGGCACACGTTGCAATGTCTCCCATTTTTTTTTGTATGTTAGAAACCTTCGCGTGCACACAACTTAGATTTTTCAGACATCACCAAAGCATCATCGCAATTTAATGAATATCATTTAAGCGCATATTTTTTTTATGAATTGTAAAGAAACGTGTCTACAGTTGGAGGATAGCTTAGTGATAGTGACGTCGGACGCCGCGGCGAAGGTCGTGGGTACGAATCCTACAATGAGCTTGAGCTTTCGGTGAAGGAAAACATCGTGAGGAAACCATAGCACGGTGGTAGGGTACTTTGTAGTACCCGCCTGGCTGGCTACCACCCTCAAGTTGAAAATCTGTCGCCAAACACCTATTGGTGTGTTCCGGCAGCTGCACTTGAGAGCCAGATCCTTCTAGGCTTTGTATGCTTACCACCTTCGGCCAGATCATCACCTACCATAGTGAGATTGTGGTCAAACACAAGCCTATACAAAGTAAAAAAAAGGATGTTAGCACTGTGCAAGGGAATTTTGACTCAAAATTAATGTATGCAGTTTAGGCCCTGATTATGATCGTTACTATTTAATATACCACCGGATTGTAATAAACTTTAACTGAGAAGACTCCGGTATGACTTGATCATCCTTATTCTTACAATTATAGGACGTAAAGTATGTCTAACCGTTAGTGTGATCGAATGCACGGATTTTAATGTAGTTTTTACAGTTATTTAGGCTATATATAATTAAGAAGAGAAGTTGCGCTATGACTGTTTAAGTGTAGTAAATCTGAGACAAAAACAAACGTGTGAGGAGACTGGGCTTAAATATTTGATGTATTTTCAAAATTCTGAATCTAGCATTGGCCCACTGCTTTATATGAGCCTTATCTAAAATGTATTACTACTTTCGGTTCTCCGATCTCTGCATTTACTTGCTCCGCTCTATAGGTCATCGGTACCTACCGAGCGTCCCACACTGCGCTTACCCGTTCTTGATCTCATTCGAGAACTTGAGAATGTGTTTAATGTTATATAATCTTTAATTTTATTATTAACTCTAGCAACGAGATGAGACAACCCTAGCGAAATGAGTGGTAGATTACCTGTATTAGTGGTGATATTTCTACCAACCTCAATATTAAAACACGAACAAATCTAGAAGCAAATTATTCTCATGGAAGTCGTCAGTTCACTCCATGCCTTCAAGATACACTTCAATTGAAATGTTATCTTCATTTGTAGATTTAGAGTTGAAATTCAATTGTCGACAATCATACGACTGCCATTGGTCGTAAAGATACAAGTTTTTTTCAACGGTCGTACCTTTTTATAAGCTGGGGATAGTGGTTAATGGTTGGTGAAGTAATTTGGGCCTCGGGGAGGGAGTGGGGTAATTATAGGCCCCGTATGTGTCATTGCCGTGCCGGTCAATTCTAATTCTCATACTGAAATTGAATAAAAAATTGTTTTTAATTTTTTTTTCCGACGATAGTGACTCAAATGCTGTGCGGTTTAAATACAGATTTGATTTTGTGGTTATTTGTCTTGTTTTATTGTAATGACACTTTTTTATATCTTTGTCTTGATTATCCTAATTATTTGGTTCTTGGAAAGCCTCATGAACTGATATGTTGGTTACAGTAATTTCTTCTTCATAAATCCTACCATTCAGGACTATGTTTATTTATTTTGTGAGAACCCAAATTACTCTACGTTCAGGCCTCTGGTAGCAAGTCTCAAGCAACACAAAGAATTAAAACATCATAATACAATGATAGATTTGAATGATTAAACGTGGATGATGCGTCAGTAGTTACGAACGAACTGTTTCTAAGCAACGCCCAAACCTTTAATTTCATCTTTTTTGTGCGCGTCTCGGGTAATAAAGGATTAGAGTAATGACGTATAGCAATGCTGGAGTTGCTTTCGTAAATATGACTGATGTTGAAAGAAATTCCTACGTGATATGTAGTATTACAAAATTTTACTGTCCTATAAGGGGCCCTTCATTAATCACGTGAGGCTCGAAAAGGGGGGAGAGGGTTTGGCAAAAATCACGAAATATCATAAGGGAGGAGGGGAGTGTAGTAACCATGTCACGTGTATTTATGTTTTCGTCAAATGCGCGATTTCTAAACCGAAAAGCGGCGTGTAGTGTGACCTTGATTCGCCGTTGCCAGGCAACGAACGAAGTCCCCGCGCGCCGCGATTTTCTAGAATAAAAGTACCCGCGCGCCGCGATTTTCTAGAATAAAATTCGATTATACTTTATACTTACCTGTATTTAAAGATAAATATTCAAAAAATTTAAGATCCTTTGTAGGTACAAAAAAAAAGTTATTTTGGGTAGGGGGGGGGTGGCTTAGTCATAAACCTCACCAAGTATAACCAAGGGGGAGGAGGGGGTTCAAAAATGCTAAAAAAACATCATGTGATTAATGAACGGCCCCTAAGAAGATTCAATACTCAAAAATTTACGACTGGAACTTACATACTCCTTACTCTGATCCGCGGTATCTTTGTTCCATACATGAGCACTAAGGCATAACTTTAGTAAATTCATTATAGGGATATTTTTTTAAAATAATATAAGGAACTCCTGTCCAAAATCTTATGCTTCTAGTGTTGTCTCTCATTTATTCAGTGCTAAAATTTTATTAAGAAGAAGATGTTTCACACAAAATCTTCTCAGATACAAAAACTCTCTCAATGGCATAAGAAAGATATATCTTCAAAACAGCCAACCCGGTTCGTTATTACCCAAAAGCACAAATGATACACAAACCACGACTAGGTATGTTAATAGGCCCCAGTGTTCTGTGCCTTATAATTTAGTTTCATATCATTACGACCGAAACTGAGGATTTGGTCAGATAATGACCGTCCAAAAAAATACACGTAACAATAATGACAGGCTAAAAAACGGGCATTTTTATCTAGCGCTGCACCGTTTTTGGATTCTTTCGGTTGCGCAGTTTTTATTTTCTTTTTTTTTTGTGTCAAAAGCTATGAATTATAATACCTACTATATTTTATCACAAATTAAAAATAAACTACGGAGATTGAATTTTATGTAATAAGAAAGATTGATATAAAACGTACAACATAATTTTATTTAGGTAAATAAATTTCATAGCATTTTATTTCTACTTATCTAAGAGATAACGCAACGATAAAACCATTGTTCTAATAAACCTCCTTTAAAAATAAAGCAATGTATCCCGACCCCCAATCGCTCACACGTCTAATCATCACCCACCGACTTTATCGACGTATCATGCTTTTTTTGGCCCGAAATTAAACAAAAAACGGACCGGATTCATCGTTACGTGGAAACCTAATACCACTATAATATTCCACTAATTTCTATCTAATGATACACATTGGGTAGTGAGTTATAATTTGGTGAATCATTTTTTGAGGACTTGGAGTTTGTGACATTAAGACCTTTGTGTGAATAAAGTATGGAGGTATTAATGTATATATAGGGAGTATATCGCCTGCCTAAATATATTTTGAAACTAACGACCCACTCCGACATCGCACGGGTAGCAGATCATATGTACGCCTAAATTTTAGTAAAGGTCCCAGTTGGCATGATTTTTTCCGATATCTTCAACAATCATCGCCATATTTCAGTCAATTTACACAAAACCTTAATGAATTATATATACTTAAACCTTTCTCATGAATCATTTCGTCCATTTGTGAAAGCCATATGAAGATCCGTTCAGTAGTTTTTGAGTTTATCGCATTCAGACATACAGAGAGACAGTCGTGGTGGGGGATTTTGTTTTATAATATTTTATGTAGTATAGGGTGTATTTTATGTGATATAGGGCGTATAGGACTCAGAATTAAACCTGAAACTACTAATTCTATGTACAAAGTTTTTTTTTCCCATCAACTTATTTATCCTGTTTTAATAAATAACTACAAAAAATTAAAAATATTCTGCTAGGAAGTTTTATAATATCATACATCCTATATTGTTTAATATTTACTTTAATTCAAACATCGCGTGCTAGGCTGTTTATAATGGCGTCATTTCGAGAAATGTCCAGAGAGACTAGTCATTTGTCGTTATGCCGTAAATGGCAATTTACTGCAACATTTACCTTCTGTTTATAATATGGACAGCTATTTTTATTATTTTGATTATCTTGTATCAAAATCTTCATTATCCTGCAATCTTGCGCAATTATTTACTTGTAACTATACCTATATTTGTCAACTCGTTATCGAGATCGTTTCGATTAAACTGTGGATAATTTGACTTATGTAAAGAACCTAAAGTCTATTTTGACTCTGTGATAAAATATCATAACATGCGTTACGTACAGGAGCCAAAATGGAACTTAAGTCTTGGATATAAAACATGTTTTTAATTTGCAAGCTCTACATTACATATTTTTCAAATCAAATTCGTTCTCTATTTCTCGCTCTCTTTCAAAATGCCTCATTCTATCATCCCGCAACAATCAGTGTAACTATAAAATTAATAAGTTCAATTAAAAATATGTTTTATTTATAAAGCCGAGGCTCGAGGCTGTGGTGTTTGCGTCGATATTAATTGAAAAAGTAATTTGTTATAGCACTCCGCGTATTTGGTAACAATTTGTTTTATTCTGCTTCGATTAATTGATAGTAGGTCAATTTGTTGCCTAGAGCTGAGTTATTTTTTTTTTATGTAAGCCATTTTATTTTTTATTCACAAATATCTGACGCTTTGTTGAACTTTGAGATGCAAATAAAACTGTTTTAAATAACATCGAATTGTCACTTATTCATAAAAAAATATCTTGACATATACAATATTATTTATTTAAAATTCTCCCTTTTTAACAAGTATAATTCCACGTATGCTAGAATGAGACAGATGCTGCTAAAACACAAAAATGCTTCTATGAATGCTATTAATCTTCTCAATAAGCGGGCTATCTAACGCATTGTTTTTTTCAAATCGGAAGTTCCAAGCATGCATTTTTTTCAGCTTTATAATATTTGTATATAAGTATTATAATAGAAGTATAATCATATTACACACGCATAAATACTGCATTAGTAGAATAAAAGTTATTCCAAAGACCACTTTATAAGTAAAGATTATATATCTCACGTATTGAAAAAAAAATGAATATTAAATTTTAAATATCAAAGGTAAAATCGCCGGTAAATAAAAAGCTTTATTATTTTGTATTATTAATTCAACAGTAATAGACCTGTTTAATAACCATTTGCGGGCTTTACGATTCTATGCCCCTTTTAAAAATATGTAGCTATAGAAATTGTTTAATATAACTTTCATTTACTTGTAGGAACGTTCGATTAAGCTGTAAATAAACTCGTCCTGAGTTAAGAATGAACTTAATTTTAAGGCTCTATGCTTTATACCCATCATCATCACTTCTATCCCCTTCTACATCACTGTCGTCGAACCACAAAAAAGATTTTATTTTATTGTAACTAAAACTCAATTTACATTGGCAGAATGAAAAGGAATGGAAGCGAAGTTAGTTTGACCGAAATTATACATTGCATTTTGTACTTTATCGCTATTTTATACTCTGTTTTTTTAATTGAAATAATCTTTTTTGTTTCAGGTATGTATAAATATACACGTTCAGTAGCAAAATGTATTCCTCAAGACTACTTAAAAGTAAGTATTCATAAAAAAACATGAGTTCTCATTTAAGTTTTATTTAATACTAGATTACGCGAGTGAAACCGCGGGGGGGCCGCGGTTTCACTCGCGTTCCCCAGGTATCTTATGTTTTCCCGGCATAAAAAGTAGCCTATATTCTTCTCCGTACCATAGGCTATCTGCATATAAAATTTCATCGTGATCGGTTCAGCGGTTTAAGCGTGAAAAGGTAACAAACAAACAATTAAACTCACTTTCGCATTTATAATATTATGGTTAGGATAAGGATAAATTATAAATCCACACACATTAATCAAAATTACTAGAGTTATTTCTTATATACTATTATTATTATATTTATAATCTTATAATCTTCAGAATCTCATTAATAAATTGATATGCTTTATATTTAAATGTTCAGATTGTCATCTCACTCATTAATTTCTATAAATAAATGATTTATTTATATAAAATTGTGTGTCTATACATGTATCAGCGGCTATTGTTAAAAAAAAACAATAATTACATCACATTTTTTCCATGTAGATAAATGTGGCCAATTAAAAATTCATAAGCAGTTTTTTCGTCTGGCTATTTCTTAAACCGGTAGGTTTATAATAGGTTTAACATTATTAAACGTATATCATAAATTACGTCATACTCGGCATCCGTTCTTTACGTTTATCTTTGAAGGAAATTTTGTCTAAAACTTTATTTAAATCTTTGTCAATTATTTTAATTTTAAAAACGTCAATTAGGTTGAAATATCGATTTGTTTAGAAGTTGATTATTTAACTTTTACATTTATTGAAAAAATTACACTATAACGTTTTCCAAATAAATTATTATGGGAGAAAATAGAGATGAAAATTTCACTTTAAGTAAGTACCTACATTATATTTTTAATTTTTAACATTGTACCTATAAGCCTGTGTAGGATCAAAATCTTTTCATGATAAATGATGATGTAGCCAAAAATGATAAGCTTGCAAAGCCAAGAATCGAACTGGGTCTCAAGGAACACCGGAACACACATGTTTGGCTTCAGATTTTTCAGGTTTTTTGTTAATTATTATAGAATAGTTTATATCTTCGTATGTTGTAAATATTGAATTTTGATTCATGAATAATTGTTATTTTTATTTTATAGTGAATAATAAAAAAATATAAAAACGGCAAAAATATCACGGTTCTTGTATGAGCCCCTTGAATATTTATTTTATTCTGGTTTATAGTATTTGTTGTCATAGCGGCAACAGAAATACATCATCAGTGAAAATTTCAACTTTCTAACTATCACGGTTCATGAGACAGCCTGGTGACAGACAGACGGACGGACAGACAGCAAAGTCTTATTAATAGGGTCCCGTTTTTACCCTTTGGGTACGGAAGCCTAACAAACAACACTGGTAAAGTTTTACAAAAATAAATTACATAAACAAAACCTGAGTTAAACCAACGTCCGGTTTCTAATTTTATGGTTGAAAAGGCAAAAACAACCATAGACAAGATCATTATCCACATATTTTTGTGGCTTACACAGTATTACAAACAGATATTACCGATTTGGTCATGCCACTTACGTAAATATTTTGAAATATTACATAATGTTTTCATGGGAAACAAAACATAAGTAAATTGCTTAGCAATCAGGTAATAACAGTATTATAACAAATTGATTTCTTTACAACCAAATTGTTTTTGGTGTTTTTTTTGTTGCGTTAAGGCGTAGCTTGTTTGTATTCGGTCATGTTATAATATAGAAAGAAAGAAAACAAAGGAAAAATACCTGTTTGTAGGTAATAAAGGCTTAGAAAGTATTAATTTTAACCTAAAATAAAGTGTTAAAATACCGAATTACAATTTTTATTAGTAGCTCGATAGGTTAATAAAAAAAACTTAAACCAAACATTAACGTTCTTTTAATAAGATCAATAATTAAATAAAACATAAGATAATTTAAGGTGTCGAAATTCTGACTATACCTACACAGTAACTTAATATTTTGTATGTACACAAATATGTTCGCCTTAACAAAAAGCGGCGTACACAAAACTCGTAGGCACTATTATCAATTCGTTACCCCCACAATATCCTATAACGTATCAATGAGTTCGTGTGCCCAATCTGTCATTTACTATTATTTAATTGGTTCAAATTGACTTTAATGGTCCACAGGCTGGTCGGTGTTGATGAACCAGCGTGTAGTTGTGACTGCTTAAGCGAAGTTAAGCGGAAAATGACTGGGAAACTTGTCATACTCCGGACCGTGTCTGAAATGGCTGATTTTAGATTGAAATGGCAATTATTGGGCGTGATTAACTTTGTTTTTGTGTTAAAATTGGCACTTTTTTATAGTTTGAGTATGACTATTAAAATCGACGTGGTTAAGCATTAGATAAGTTTTCAGATTTGTGCAAATTAAATCTATAGGTACAAATATTTTTTTATAATATAAAGCTGAAGAGTTTGTTTGTTTGGTTGAACGCGCTAATCTCAGGAAGTACTGGTTCGAATTGAAAAATTATTTTTGTTTTGAATAGTCCATTTATCTAGGAAGGCTATAGGCTATATAACATCACGCTACAACCAATAGGAGCGGAGCATCAATTAAAAGTGTGGCAAAAATAGAAAAAAAATCTCGGTCAAAGTTACGCAAAAATTATGAATGACGGAATTTTTCCCCTTTAAAAGTTAAAAAAAAAGTCCGCGATAACTTATGTCTATCTTTTAAGGTTTAACTCACTATAATCTTTTTTATTGTAATCAAATCACACTTATTCTACTTCCTACTAATATTATAAATGTGAAAGTTTGGATGGATGGATGGATGAAAGGCACTGAGATAAATTTCATTCAAATTCGTTCACCCGTTCTGTCACTATGAGTAACAAAAATCCATCCATCCATCCAAACTTTCACATATATAATACTAGCTTTTCCGGGCGGTTTCACCCGCGTTCCCGAGGGATCTTATATTTTCCAGGGATAAAAAGTAGCCTTCCTCGATAAATGGGCTATCCAACACTGAAAGAATTTTTCAAATCGAACCAGTAGTTCCTGAGATTAGCGCGTTCAAACAAACAAACTCTTCAGCTTTATATTATTAGTAGAAAGTAGGATTTATTATGTCAGAGGCTGACATAGACCAGACAGTCTACCTGATGGTACATGGGCAACGTTGCCTGTGGTGGTGTGGTGGTGGTAGCTTCAGTAAATTCGACCTTCATAAGTGCCCTCCTAGGGCCCAAACTGAATAAATGGCTTTGACTTTGACTGAGTTGCCAATGTTGCTAACCTTTACAAAGTCTAATAGACATTTATTCACATAATATAGTATAGTAAGTTTTTACTTTTTTAATGGAAAACAACTACATTTTTTATAATTCAAATTGAAAAACTCTAATAACAATTATTCGAACATTTACGCCAACAAAACGTAATAGTATATTTTATGTACTATTCTCTTCAATAGTAAATAGTTTTGTACATAATACGTTCACTTTATAGACGGGTTTACGACACAATAAAGTGAAATTGTTGATGCATGGGAAATGAGTGGCGAGAGCTTAATTTCGTTCCCTGCTATTAGATATTAATGGGCAAGTATAGTGGTGATACTTTGATAATTACTGTGTAAGATTGCAAGGAAAAGGAGCATTAAATTGTACAGGAAAACGCATAAATTGATATGTATCCATCTTGTTTTATTTGCGGCCGGTTGGTTTTAACTTTAGAATGAGTTCCGTGCCGGGTTTTTATGTTTTCTTAGGATAAATGTTATGTTTTTTTTTTAATCCGTAGTATGATATACCTTGGTTCCAAGTTCGATTTAAATTAATCCATACGGTGTGATTAAGTAACAAACATCTATATAAACTCACTTTTATAATATGAATAGTAATCTAAGTATTGAGTGTGGAATAAGAAAATCAGAACTACTAGTTTATAGAGTAGCTTTATAAGAATGTTGTTCTAAAATGTAACATTAATTTAAACAAATCTACTATCAACGTATTCATCTTTGGTCGGTAACTTTAGATATTTAATACCAACATAAATATACAATGTCAAAAAAATAACTATACAAATAAAAATGTAATGTTGCAGTTTTACGATTCGGCATCTAATCTAGACATTTTGATACCTACATAAGTTGCAAATCGCCTGACGACATGCCGGTGGTATTTTTGATAAACCTTAGTCAAGTTAGAAGACATAAATATGTACAAAGTGCGTATCGCGCCGTGCGATCTCAAGAAAACTATTATAAAACAATAAAACTGCTCGTTCACAATAAATCATTGGCATTAAAAGTTGATTTTCTTATAAGATAACATTTTACTCGTACCTACGTGTCTATTTGGAGACATAAAAATTGTCTTAAGAAATTTTTATTACGTTTTTATTACCGACGATTGGTTAAAGCCATCGCTTGTTAGTAGTGTAGGGTAATGTTGAAGTCGCGTTGAACACCGAATCGATGTTTGTGAACACAACATTCCGATCGATTAAATCGGGTATCAATCGATTATGTAATTATAAGCGATTGATGTTTAATATTTTATGACTCATAATAACTCCTTTTATTATATAGTAGATATTTGTTCATTATCTATTTCTTAATTTGAAAATTAGGGACAATATAAATAAAACGTTTGTAAAAAAATATTTTTTTCAATATATCCATTAGTTAATAAATCATAATAAACTAAATTGTATACAGATTCACTAATCCCAACTAGTTTTTTAATATTTTTTATAGGCTTGTGTTTGACCACAACCTCACCAATGTAAGTGATGATGTGGCCGAAGGTGTTAAGCATACAAAGTAAGTTAGAGTAACTGGCTCTCAAGTACAGCTGCCGGAACGCACCGGGAGGTATTTGGGACAGATTTTCAACATTAGAGTAGCTAGAGAGTAAGCGGGTATAACAAAGAGCTATGGTTTCCTCACGATGTTCAAACCAAGCTTATTTTAAAATTCGAACCCACAACCTTAGTCACGGCATTACGTCACTACCACTGAGCTATTATCGCCCTTAATTAAAACTAAAAACAAAAGCTAACAGTACAGATTCCCAATAATTTGAGAACAACCCTCAACTCCAGCGAATAATTTCTCAAGCCATACTTTAACTAGCTACTTAGTATAGTCAGAAGTTAAAGGTAAACCTTTGAATTCATTAATTCAGCCGACTTCCCCTGTCAATGTTGAGTGACAGACCAATAAGTACCGTCTCTTGTTAGCAATTGAGCTTAAGTGTTCGATTGTGGGGAGATAAATTGAGTATGTTTACAGTTAGCAGGTGAAGACAGAGAGCTCATTCTTACAAACATAATTTTAATAATTTAATGATGTTATAATTGGGATCCTTACGTACAAAAGACTGTGCCGAGGTATAAGCTGGTGGATTATTGTATTCGATGTATTGGGTGGTCGTGGATTTTGTTTTAAAAGGTATCTTAGAGCTATGCAATTCTTTTGATCACTAACTTTTAGTTTTACCTATGTTCCCGAGTGTCGATTCTTTGCGTGTTACGTAATAGTTAGCATTCTTTGATTAAGGCGTGATTGAGTAATTTGCATTTTGTATGCATTTATAATTTAGTATGTTTTGCAATTCTATAGCCTTATTTATCAATTCTATGATTACTGGCACATATTTTAATATATGAGTCTAGAATGAATAGTGGGTAGGCTGAGATATATTTATTTTTCCTATAAAATTATTTTATAGAAATAGTCTCTAAAGTAGTCACTTTCGTATTATCATCATCAGGAAGTGCTGACCTCAGACTTATAAACCTATTACATAGCGCACCACTTCTCATGGTTCGAACACTTCAACATTTTGACTTTAGAGTACAACTACAAACCTTTAAGCTTGTTAGAGGTCTAATTCTAAATATAAGTGTAAATTCCTTTATTAAAACAATAACAACTGATAATAAATCGCATTTTTATTATATGACATTATAATGAACATAATTTACAACATTTAAGATCTTCATCTTAAACATACCAAATAATTCTTGTCATTACCTTATTTGGTATTGTGATACTGCTTATTTTAGTCCCTAATCTTTATAATCACTATAATATAGTGTATCAACCATATAAGAGTTTAATTACGTGCAAAACCCTTTTTGTGTGAACCGGTATGCTTCAGAAAAAATAAAAAAAAGCTTTACATTTGTAGGTTTAATTGTGTGGCCAAATATTTGGCTACCCGGCCAAGAAGTAGTAGATCGATAATATCTACCTATATATCACGCCATAGGTCATGGGTTCGATTATGACTCAGGGCAGATACATGTGCTGTTTGTCTTAAGTCTGGGTGTAATTATCTATATAAGTATATATTTACAAAAAAGTTGTATAATGTAGTATATGAACTATTTGGCTTCCATAGCACAAGCTCTGCTTAGGTCGTGTGTGAGGAATGTCCCAGAATACATTATTAACTTAACAGTAATAGTTCTCCCTATATAACTACTCAATTCACAATCTTCGATTCTAATGGATTGAATCAAGACGATACGACAATTTATTGCAAAAATCAGTGAACCGCAAATCCTCAGTCAAAGCCCCCAACAGAAATAATGTTTACATCATATATTATAGTCGCTAAACGTGATTGATGTACTAACAAGCGTGGGTGACTCGCACGCGGTGTCGTTCATTCAAATTGTCTTATTTTATACTACAATATGTTGCTGGAATAATTTATTAGCTGGATATGAAAATAAGCCTTGTAGCTAGAAGTTTGGTGTTGAATTCCTGGAATTGTTTGTGGAAGCTCTTTTTATAAATAAGAATCGAAAAAACAATTTTGCTCAATGCTTTTAGGAAAGATTTTCCACAGAATTAGAAATATTGACCTGAATGGATAGAGAAAGCTGTTTGATTCCTTAAGAATTAAGGAACAGGAGATTTTCACATACAATTCTACTTCTTTTGAAAGTAATTTCTGATCATATTGATTTGAAGACGTACTTAAATCCTACTTACCTATATCCTATATATTATAAGTAAAATGTTTATAATTCAATCATGTTGTAATAGCTATGTAAATTGGAACATATATAAATACCTCAGGTTAAAAAATATTGCCGAGAAAACGTTAAATGCGTCTGGAATGCGGGTAAAACCGTGAGACAAAAGCTAGCTATAATATGACGTAATCTCAATGTTATATCATGATGCTTTCTATGCCATGAAAGTACAATATAATTTACACCAGAAGTTACAGGAACAATAAAGAAGGATTCGACAACAAATAAAATTGATTACAAAGCAGACGGTCTTATCGCTGAAGATATTTATTCCAGTTTTTTTTAGGTGATAAGAATCAGAAAGAGATAGCAGTAGTCGATTTGATTATAACAGAGACATAGTCAAGATTTGCGTCATCATTGAAAGACACTTGTGTTCGATCGATGCAAATGGCAATAAAATTTACTGTGTTGTTATAAATATAGTCCAGTAATATTGATACAAAACAGTATAAATGTAAATTTTGTTCCAAAATATACTACCATGAATACCAGATTATATTAATACAATTTGAATTCTTATTATCATTATCATCATCTCAGCCGCAAGACGTCCACAGCTGGACATATGCCTCCCCAAGGATCTCCAATTGGACCGGTCTTGGAAGACCTTTACAAGGTGTTTAGAACTCTTCTAATGTTCCCAAAATTCCTGTAAAAATAGATGATCTAATATTTAACCATACTGAAGCTTTATACAATTATTCTATAAAAGAAAATGTAAATCTTATTGCGTAATCTTCATAGAAGCTAGGAGTTACATTAGGAATTACCAGCATTATGCATGCAGTCATAGTAGAATGAACTGCAAGGTAAGCTAACATCCTGACGTCATCACTCATTCATGTTTATTTTTCTACATTTGCGGAAATTCATTCATTCTTTGTTCATATCCTCTACGTTGAATAGATGATGCAAGAGACGTTTAGGAATGCTTTTAAAGTTAACGTCTGGAATGTGTTGTTTATTATCTTTGATAATGACCATTTCATTTAATTAATTACAAATCTATTATTTAGTATTGTAAGGTTGTCCAAACATAATCCAGATGTTAGTTGATGATTTTTCTGGGCTGAAAAATATTGAGACTTGGAAATTCACGCAAAATTTCTAATGCAACATCGATATCGAAAGTACGAGAATTGGAATCCTGAGGTAGTCTATCATTCTTAGGATAACTCGTACAAAGATATTAAGTCTCCACATAGTTCAGTAGTAGGTACCTACCTTTGAGTAATAGATTGCTAAACTATATATTATCTTATAGCTATTATAGCTATTGTGTCTGAGTAGAAGAGAATAAAAAATCTTACAGGTACAGCAACTTATCTTGTAGTTTACTCAAAAGGTCAATATCCTTACGGTTAACAATAACATATTGTAAAAGGTGTAAATAACATACAACTATCCCTGTACAAAAGCGTGAATATAAAAAATACTGTCTCCAATGAGTCGCATAAGCGGCCATGATGCCGCGGGCAGTGACTTCGCGCGCGCGTGCCCAAGCAACTCCTGCGCATAATTGTGCTCTCACATTGTTCGCGCCAACCTTCGTTGAGGTGAACTTCGTGTGTGATTTGTAGTAGCTTTTTCGATTTCTTTAGCTGTGTGTGGATTCATGTTTCAGATGACATGGGTTGTTTATTTATTTATTTTATTTTATTCAGAAGTACAACTATTGATATTTTATTTTCTTATTTTATTTTATTTTATTTATTATTATATTATATTGTATTTGATGATTATTTCTTTTTACCTTATTTTGACAATTGAAAAAAGCAACCTCGTACTTTAACCAGTAATCATTATCATACTGATTTGTGCGTTCGACTATTGTCTTTGATGTTTGTACTTCCCTTGCATTTTAATCTAAAAAGCTACATGAGATAAACTCAAGTCTAATTACAAAGCACGTCACAGTTCTTACATTATATTCACAATAACTCTTGCTTAAACTTTAAACTTAATGGACATATTCCTGTCTTCATAAAAATTAAAGGCGGGTATTAATGTTAAATGTAATGTCGAATAAATCTCTGGTATTTATTATTTGGTTCCTGATAACGGGGTGCTGATAAATGACGTGAAACGTTGACAGTTCACAGTATTAAATGGCCATTTTTAGGTGTACGCATTTAATAAATAAGAAAGGTCAGGTTCCATGCTTTAATGGTGTTCTGTATATATTACAATGATACCAAATTTGGATTTAATATTGTTCCCTAGCTTCCGTTTCGTGTGAAACTTTGTTTTCTTCAGAATGTAAAGATCCCTAAGTATACATAGATAGTTCAGGGAATGTTATTACGTGTTTTTCTTAATTTAAAAGCGTTTATTTAACTATATGTTAGTATGTCAGGGTCGAATCTTGCAACTGAATTTTAATCCAGTTCCACCAAACTGTTTGAGATTAAATTTTCCATACACTTTTGATGCTGGTAATAGTACAATCTAGTATACTGAAAAAACTCAATTTTTTAATATTTTATTATAAGGTATGATTGAGTAGAAAATTTCCGTAGCCATCTAAAATATCATTAGGAGGTATAACGTCAGTCAACTTTTTTATTTTTACTTGCTCTGTAGTCATCAATATTGATGATTTTGCCTTTTTCATATGCCATAAGTAAAACAGTATAATTCTCAATACAATCCCAATAACTTTTGTCACCTAAGACTTTTTAATATATAGAGATTATAATATTTATACATTTAATGACTTTATATGACTGATTTTATGTTGTTTTAATGTATTCAATAATACTTAGGTTTCACTACTTTTATTGGCATTTAAAAAATAATTAAGTATCGAATTAATCCGGTTTATATTCGTTTTTATTTAAATGTATGAATGGAATTTGATGATGTATAGATTTAGCTACTTGATTATTCCTCAGGAATATGTGTAAAGTTATGGAATCTTGGTTCAATCACTGGTCAGAACCAAAATATTCACTCATTTCATAGTTTGATATCAATTTATTTAGAGTACGTAGTATAAGCTATATTTTTATCAATAAAATTATAAAAAAATCATTGTATCTTCTAAAAATTAAAAAAGTATAAAAGTTTGTTGTAATCTGATATTCTTTTTATAAGATTTCTAATATAGCTATTAAAGTTGGTATTATTTAAATAACTCTAGTTTCAGTCTCGAATTGAATTGTAAATTAGCGCGTATGTTAATTTACCAACTTCAAGTCGAAGTGTTACATTAAAAAAAATAGAGCCAAATTGTCCAAAAACTATGATATCCTAACTAATATTATAAATGTGAAATTGAATATGTTTGTTTGTTTCTTACCTTTTCGCACTTAAACCGCTGAACCTATGGTACGTAGAAGAACATGGGCTACTTATCCCGGGAAAACATAAGATCCTTGGGGGACGCGGGTGAAACCGTGGGGCGGAAGCTAGTTAGGATATAAGATAAAGTCAGGAATCAAGAAAATGTACAAAATTTTTACTACGTATAGGGCATGTGTTTGACAATCTCATCATGCTAGTGATAATGTAGCCAAAGGTAGTAAGCATACAAATCCTAGAAAGAACTGGCTCTCAAGTGCAGCTCTTGGAACACAACGGTAGTGCTTGACGATAGAATTTCAACATAAGGGTGGCAGCCACCAAGGCAGGTACTACAAAGTATCCTACCACCGAGTTATGGTTTCCTTACGATGCTTTCATTCACCGAAAGTACAAGCTCATCAAACAGCCTAGAACTAAATGAAATAGACTAGTGTTGTAAGAACTATACTGTATGAATGGACGTAAGTTTTTCGATGGTTTAACAATTTAGTTTTTTAATGCGGTACCCCAAATATTAGCCGGATTCACATTGGGTGGTTCTCAGCATCATAATTTTTCAGCTATACAGCTCCAACTTAAGGTTCAAATTAAATCCGGTGCCAAAAATAATTTATCAGTTCGCAACCCAACCCATTATTCACACTTATGACAAATGGTAGAGAGCAAAGATATTTCACGGATTTGTGATTTGCTATACGGTAAAGCATTCCCGTGTATCATCCTTATTTATTTGATATTTTTTTGAAGCGATGAATATTTTTGTTTGAAATGAATCATATTTATATTGAAATTTATCTGTACTTTTGAATCTAAATAGAATAGCGCACTAAAATCACAACTCTATTGAGATATCAATACTACACCACAAGTAAAAAAAACGACACATACTTGTCATCCATTTGTTAGTTTCTGATTAAATTGCTTAATTAAATACCTATACATTACTGCCATAGAGCTATGTGACTAAAAACTGGAGTAGTTCGCGTTCAGTGTACACGAAACAGGCTCTATCAACTTTGTTAGAGATGAGACTAATTACGTGCCTTCGGTGCGTGCGCGCAGGGGGAGTGGCATACCGCTGGGCCAATGAACTCCTACCACAGATCCCATAGTAATCATAGAAGTGCTATTAATATTATAATCATGGTTTCATAATCTTTTAATGCTCACCTTAGTTCCTTAAATAAAAATATTTCTGAAAAAAAAAATGCTCCAAGCTAGATAATAAACAAGTCAATTAAAAAAACATGTCAGTTTATTTCATAAAAAATAAAAAAGTATCCATGTAGGTAGTACCATTAATAAATTGATTCGTTCCTCCAAAACATCTTCCCAAAAGTCAAAGTCAAAGCCATTTATTCAGTTTAGGCCCTAGGAGGGCACTTATGAACATCAAAGCTACTGAAGTTACCACCGGTTCGGAAGTCGGCCTTCAATTAAAAGATCACAATGTAAATTAAAGCCAGTTCTACATATTTACCAAAGTCAACAATATCCACCAGATGATATACAGTACCTCGGTGTGCGGCGCAAATGTGTTATCTACCGAGCTATTCTATTTTAGAGACAATCACCGGCCATTTTGAATGTATATTATTTTGGGGTACCGCATTATTAAAAAAAAATCAAACCACTATAGTATGTTTACATTCTATTTTTAAAATACATTGTCGCTATGTTTTAGAAGAGTTGTTTTTGGCCCGAGTTACGTTTTTCAGTTTTAAAATAGTAAAAATTCTGAATAGTTTCAATTATATTTACATATTGGTTAATAATAATTATAAGAGGTATGTATGTGGAATATATATTTTTTTTAATGAATTAATGGTGATTTTGTGATAAAGTCTGAATTTTAGTATTTATGCACTTATTACGATTTAAATGATCATTAGAATTTTATTAGAATCATATAATTATCAATGTAAAATTAAATAATATGTCCTATCTTACACTACTGAACCTTTAACTTAAGCTGAGACACACTTGACAACAAAAAAAATAAAGAGTTGTATTTCAATTTAGAAGGCGGAATTATTTCACAAGCCTAAACGTTTAGGTACAGGCAGTTTAATCCAAACAGGTTTTATTAAAAAAAAAGAAAAATATGAGTTATGGCCAGCAAAATTATATTATTTATTTAATAATGTAAAATGGCAGTGGGTTGGTTATTACTGGCCTATAAATGATGTAAATGATTGCTTATGTCAAGACTTTGTGGAACCTATGTATTGATTTATTATCCTAGAATGAGCTGGTGTTTTGGTTAAAGAAAATATTTGTGAGGAAACCAAGCACCTTTCGATGTTTTCTGGCACTTCAGAGTCAGTTACCTTCTTGTCTTTGTGATTTTACATATAATTATGATATTGTGATAAAACCCATGGTCAAAAAATATCTTACCTAATTCTATTTCAATACTAAAAGTATTTAGGTTACTCAAGTACTTGAAGTTATAAACTTACTCTACCTAGTATATCTCATATCTATATAGATATATTTGACACGTGCAAAATCTATCTGTCAACATGTATGTCTACGGAAATGAGGTCTCAATCAAAACCCACGCATTAAATTATAATTTTTTATCGCATAAAATGATAAATAAATCGATTTTCAACGTAAAATCTACTTGTCAATAACAGCTTTTTGCTGTCACATTGAGTGACATAGAGCAAGGAAATTGGATTACGCTGCGATCATATGGATGTGTTAGGTGCTTATTAATTAAGAGTATATAATCAATTGCAGAAATAAATAAGAGGTCTGTGACCATCAAAACTAGAAAAAAGAATACATGGTCTATGACGTACGGGAAATAAAATCAATGTTAAAATAACCGCCATAAATTAGCTCTAAGGCTGGTCAAATCAGGGCACTATCTGATGGTACCTTTAACATCAAGTTCTATTGGACTAACATTGGACTACTACAAGTGATGACGTACCCAACGTCGTAAAGACACAACTAAATGTACACGATCTAAGAAAGCATTAAAAACATCGTTAGGAATTTATAGTACGGTGGTATTTTGTGCATTTTACTGTATAGATCTATATTTGACCACAATCTCACTGATGCTGTGGCCAAAGGTGGTAAGCACACAAAGTCTAGATGAAACTGGCTCTTAAGTGCGACTGCTGGAACATGTACCTTGATGATAGATTTTCAACTTGAAAGTGGTGCCAGGCGGGTACTACAAAGTACCCTACCACCGTGCTAAGGTTTCCTCACGATGTTATCCTTCACCGAAAGCTCAAGTGCTCGAGCTCCATTATAGTGTTTTTTTTTTGATATTTCGATACCTATTGATCCAAAACTAAAAGCTGTACACATTATATTGCTGGTTCATTAGCTAACTATATGTTTAAACAGAAGTTATAATATATAGACGTAGAATTTAATTAATCCGCCCAAACACGAAATATAATTAATTGATTGTTCCCTCGTGAGTTATTGATTGATACTTCATCGAATGATAAATCAGCAAACACCTTTGGGCTCGTCACTAAGTATACAAGTCTCAATAATTTAGCTTTTTTTGTCTCCTTGAGGCTTCAACTTGATATCGTACAGTAATTCTTCGTCACGATTTGTTCATTAAAAGATCGATAACATGTCGTACCATAGAGTAAAAATAATTCTTTATCCCTTTTCTACTATACTATTATATATAGAGTGTTTGTTGGTTTATCCTTCTTTCACTTCTTCAGCAATGGAGTAACGGACCGTCATGGTTTTTTGTATAGAGATAGTTTATGGATCGGAGAGTGACATAGGCTTCTTCATATCCCGGTAATGTGGGTGAATCCGTGAGGCGATGATAGCTCAGTGGCAGTGACGTTGAATGCCGTGCCATGTTCGTGGGTTTGAATCCTACAGTGAGCTTGAGTTTTCGGTGAAGGAAAACATCGTGAGGAAACCATAGCTCAATGGTAAGGTACTTTGTAGTACCCACCTGTCTGGCTACCACCCTCAAATCTGCCGCCAAGCACTTACTGGCAGTTGTAATTGAGAGCCAGTTCCTTATAGGCTTTGTGTGCTTACCACCTTCAGCCACATCATCACTTACCATAATGAGATTGTAATTATGTAAACAGAATTACAATCTTAATGAAATTAGGAGAGGTAGAGCATAGAGATATATCGCTCAAAGAGCAGCTCGACTGGGGAAGTACCTCCACCTTATAGAATACCGTAGCCAAATAACTTACTTGTATAGCTATGTTCCTGCGCGTGAGTAAAGTCGCCAGAGCTCATCGGGGTGGGGGGAAGGGTCGGCAACTCGTGAGTTATACCCCTGGTGTTGCAAGCGTTCATAGGCTACGGTAACCGATTATCATCAGGTGGGCCGTATGCTTGTTTGCCGACTATGTTGTATAAAACAAAAGAATAGTGATTAGATAAAAAGAGGGATTATCAAAATAATGTTTATTATTCGGTAGGTATTTAAAGCCATATGATTTGTATTCGAATTGGCCATAATGTAAATTTTTGTACACAATGTGGGTATGTGTATGCATTCTAAATGATGTCCTTTATTATCATTGAAACGAGTATGATTGTAGTTCGGCGTCCGAATGATTATATTTATCGATATGATTGTTTAAGTTAAGCATTGAAGTTTTATACCCATTTACTTATGTTATTTGAAGCACTAAAATACCTATTGGTAGGTACTTGAGAGCCAGTTCCTTCTAGGCTCGGTGAACTTACCACCTTCGGCCACATTATCACTTACCATAGTTAGATTGTGTTCAAATACAAGCTTATTCAAAGTAAAGAAAAATACCTACTGGCATTTCGGCTGTTTTAGTTATCTTCTAGGCTTTCTATTTACTTGTACCACAGTCTATGTAACTTTTACAGTCGGCCAATAGACACGTCTAGACAGAGCAATCGTGCGAGGCTTGCGAGGTGTGAGAGGGGCGGTAGAGAGCCCAAGCTGCCATACACTCGCTTCGGACACAATGCAGCAATGTCGAATGCCTATACAAAGCGGCATTTCACGTGACTTCAAACGCGATAGACCACTGTATAATATTTACGCTGTGCTTGTACTGTGGTGAAATTGTGGTCGAACACAAACCTATCCACATTAAATTCTACTATAATTCTATGTCATTGGTCTGCAAGGGGGCTCAGAGTAGATTAGATACAATTTATTTGTTCATTAATCTATCTTTATAAATAAAAATGAATGGCAAAATGTGTTGTTAAGCTCAAAACTCGAGAACGGGTGGACCAATTCCGATAAGTTATTTTTAAATATTCGTTGAAGTCCGAAGAAGGTTCATATGAAGAGAAAAATTTGAAAAGATGCCTGGAAAATTGGAAAATTCGGGAAAAACTGAATGTATGGGATATTTGTATGAATTCAAGATACCGATATTTTTCAGTTAGATAGCCAGTTTATTGAGGAAGGTTATAGGCAAGTTTTTTTTTATTTGGGAACGCAGGTGAAATCGCACAAGCTCTGTTTAGTTTGGGGTCAGATGGCCATGTGTGAGGAATAATGTCCCAGAATATTTATTTATTATTATTATTAAAAAACTAATTATACTTTTTTGACCACAAAACACGTCGAAATTAATTCTCAATCGAAAAAATGAAGTGGTATCATCACGACACCATCTCAAGGGTACAGACGTAATTAAAAGTATTAAGAGCAACGTATGCAGAGTCGATTAAAAGATTGGTATAATGCGTGGCGTGCGTACGGTAACGTGCGAAATACAATTTTATATGGTACAAGGTAGAAGCGTTGAGAGAGTTATTTTTTTCTTTTTACCTCACATATTGTGTGCTATTTTGGATTGCAATAGTATAACAGTAAACTTAATGATTTACAGATTATTATAAACGGTTGGATATTGCACATTACCTAACAGTGCAGACAGACAGACTATTTTCAATAATAAACTCCCGCGGTACCAACTGCGTTCCCGGAATGAATAGTACTATTAGGTCTTATTCCAGGAACTAAAGTAACTATACAACAAATAACATGAAAATCCAATCAGCTGTTACGGTGTTGAGTGGTAACAAAAATCCAGACACAAATTTCGCATTTATTTACAATATTAGTAGGTTAGAATTTGCTCATTCTACTACTCGCTATATCTCATGCCTTAAACGAAGTGTTGTTCACTAAACGTAATGATCGCACTCCTTTGAAAAATTGATAAACAGGTAAGGCATTATTATCAGATTTTATTAATTTCGTTCAATAATTACATTCAACTACACTTGCTTTTTAAAATAGCATTAAAATAATATACTTACTAAATAATGAACTGTAGATAATTATAATTAATTAGTAGTTTATAAATTATTTTAATTAAATATGAATGTATTTTTGTTTATGCTTTAACTTATTACATATATACTTATTATATATAATGAATATTTCCGAGGGACCTTATGTTTTCCTGATATAAAAAGTATCATATCTGTTACTTTAGGGTATATAATATAATATCTTTGTGCCAAGTTTCATATATTTATCCATTAAGAAGAAAAACACTCATACACAAACTTTGGCATTTTTAATATTAACTAGCTTTTCCCCGCGGTTTCACCCGCGTTTCCGGTATAAAATATAGCCCATGTTACTAAGGGATAATGTAGCTTTCTAATGGTGAAAGAATTTTTAAAATCGGTCAAGTTGTTTTTGAGTTTAATCGTTACATATAAAAATACAAATATTTCCTCTTTATAACATTAGTATAGATATATCGATCGGAAATGTTTAATTACTATTTTTAACCATTTTTTTTGACAAATTACACAAAAAAATCTGAAATTATTTTTGTACGGAACACCATAATTAGTTCGTGTTTAAATCACATTGTCATCGATCAACATCATCTGCATGCGTTTGACCTTGATTGTAACTTAAAAAGTTTCTGAGATAAAAACTATTACAAAAACAGTTCAACAACTACACAATGGGAAAACGGTGTGAGATAGTTAAGGCGACGTCGGATGTAAAACATTATGCTGCCAATATAAATACGTACATTTACGTGGACGTTCGTTAATTACATCGTAATGGTTGAAAGGATTTATAAAATATCACACAAAGGTAGATAATATCTTGGAATAAAATATAATTATATGTAGACTTTGTTCCCGGGTAATCAATAATTCATTTTTTTAAACCAAATTGTCGGCAAACAAGCATACGGCCCGCCTGATGGTAAGCGGTTACCGTAGCCTATGAACGCTTGCAACATCAGGTATATCACTCGCGCGTTGCCGACCCTTCCCCCCACCCCGATGAACTCTGGCGACCTTACTCACGTGCAGGGCATTCATTCAGATATGCAGGTAAAATCGCTGTCGGAAACTAGAAATAGTAATAATGCTCAAAAAGACTAAATATGTGCACCTGATACTCGTTTAGTTAAAAAAAAACATAAAAATAGGCAAAGTTATCATTTACTCTTTTGTTTGTGAATCGTTTTTCCAATAACTTTTTTGATAAGCTTTATCTGTACTATATATACAATGGTAAACTGACTGACTGTTGATATATCAACGCACAGCCCAAATCGCTGGACCTAGAGACTTAAAATTTTGCACATAGATACATTATATGTAGACATCCACTAAGGAAAGATTTTTGGAAATTCAACCCCTAAGGGGATAAAATAGGGGTACGCGGCTGAAAGCGCGGGCGGAAGGGTAGTATACGATAGAAAGTTTTTTGAAAAAGCCACAGCTAAGCGTGGCTGGATTTACTCTAGTATAAATGAGGTATATTTTCAAATTACGTGTTCCAGGATATATTACTATTATTATATCCATGTGATTAACATCGCCTTAACAGCCATCTGGCCCCTGTTCCGACTTACAAATCATCGATCGAATAGATAAAAACACCATTAAATTAATATTACACATTTTTTCCATACAATAATCGGTTCGCATTGATGAAATTGTATAAGCGTGATATAAGCTACGAAATTGTAACTTGATAAGTAATTATGAGAACTTATAACTTAGGATTCAGTGTGAGATCTACAATCAAAACTCATTTATTCAGTTTAGGCCCTGATAAGGCACTTATGAAAACTACAATTGACTTTACCATCGGTTCGGAATACACTTGGACTGAGAAGCCTCCAGTAAGAAACTGAGCAAGGGACTGTTTATGGATATATATTTTTTAATTTATTTAATGACAATTTATAATTTAAAATAGTTTGTGGAGCGAACAATTCATTCAAATTCAGGACGCATATAGTACTTTTTGTATAGATACGAGTCACTTCTGTTGAATTAGCTTTTTGAATCTATTTAAAGCCTATGTTGGATAATAATCTCACAGTGGTAAGTGATGATGGCACCTAAGATCTTAAGCACACAAAGCCTTGAGAAATGCAGTTCCTGGAAAACACTGCTTGGCAACATTGCTTGGTTAACTTGAGGGTAGTACCACGGCATTAGACGTCACTATTGAGCTAATAGGGTATTTGCCTGTATTCAAAATAAATTATCCAACACTAACCAATGTATAAAACATCTAAAAAAAAGGGGGAAACCACGATTATTTTATTAAATTTATCCTTTTTATGATTTTTAATGACCAATCTAAATATAAAGAGCCTTTGATGCTATATAATTATGACGTCACATGCTTGTATTTCATACAAAACTCCATATAATCCTATCGTTTTGACATTTCATAATATATATTTTTATAAGATGCGGTTATCGTAGCGTTACCAACCTTCCAAAAATTTTCAACTTCACACCCTTGAAGAACCCATGCTGTACTTATGCCTACGCCCTTGCGAAAACCATGACGCAAAAATGACTTAACGTTTCTACAGGGTTTTACTTGTGTCAGCTTAGTAGTTCAATCTTCTATACTTTGCCCGACATTCTGCAGGATTAAAAAAAAAACGCAATTATATTAAAAGCTAAGTTGCCAATGAATTGTTTGTCCAAGCCAGTTAGTTCCTTTCTTTGTAAGCCTTCGGCCACATCATTACTTAGCGAAGTGAGATTGCAGAATTACAATTTCAAAGTTTTTTCATCACTGTTAATACAACGTTAAATCCTTAAGTTGATTCCGATTATAAAATACTTAAATGCAAATTGATAATTTATTATCTCATTAAGTATTTTACATCGAATGTTTAACGTCACATGACTTCGCTTACTCCCATATAATTTTTACGATCGTGATTTTTATTCAATATTAAATTTCTACTAAACATACACTAGTTTCGCCCTGTGGGTTTATCTGTATTTTAGAAGTTACTAACAATAATTGGTACCTTAAAATATCTGAAAGGCAATACAGCAACTCATCACCGAATATATTTAAAATTTTACTAGTATTTTTTTGCACTTTAAACAGGCTTGTATGTGATTACAATCTCGCCGTGGTAGTAAATGATGATGGGGCCGAAACTTGTAAGCAAACAAGGTTTAGAAAAGAACTCTGTTCTCAAGTGGAAATTATAGGCAAGTACCTACTACAAAGTATCCTGGACGTCACTACCGCGGGGATGATAATTATAAGAAATAAAAAAGTCGGTTGATTACATTTATTCATTCATTAAAAGAAAAGTAGTATATGTAGTATATCAGTTATCTGGCTTCCATAGTACAAGCTCTGTTTAGTTTGGGGTCAGATGGCCGTGTGTGAGGAATAATGTCCCAGAATGTCCCAGAATATTTATAAAGGTAACTTTTATTTATAATATATTTAATCTATCGCATATACTTCTATCTTTAGGTCACTTTAGATACGAAAGTGACAGGTGTACAAATTTAGAAAAAAATATTGATAATGATAATGATTTTGTTTAAGTTTTGGAGGTCATATGGGGTAGTTAAGCTGGAAAAATAGAATGAACAAACTTACTATCGCATCTTCAGTATTAGTTAGGAAAGATTTAAAATGTTAGGTAGGTACTTAGTTCGCTAAATTGATTAAATTCTTATTTTTTTTGTTATAAACTTTTAATGTGTTATGTTAGGACATGTATAAAATTTGACCGTTCTATGACTGCAGTGTTACTAGTTTTAATTAATTTTAAATGTGCTAAAATGAGTATCAAATTACATTAAATAGCTGTTTGGCTGTAGCAAAGGTGATAAAATCAAAACCTAATAGATTTTAATAAAAGTTTAAAAGGGTATGACAGTGTTGCGTTATTGATTTTTTAATCATTTTCAGTGTTTATGATGGGTTGAATATGTAATTGGAGTGATATTAAATTTGTGACGACGGCTAAAACTTAATATTATATTTTAACTAGCTTCTGCCCCGCGGTTTTACCCGAATTTACCCGTGGATACTTAAGATTTTCAGGGGTTCTATGTTTTATTCCAGGGTAATATATATTTCTATGCCAAGTTTCACCCAAATCCATTCAGGCGTTAATGCGTGATTGAGCCACAAACTAACAATCATACAAACCTTCCAATTTATAATATTGTAAAAAAGTGCAAAGTTCGTTTTTTAGGACTGAGGACACGCCTCTACTATAAGATTCTTCCTGCACTTTTAATTTTGACTCATTCTGTTCGTTTTGATACAGAAGGCATACTAGTACTATAATTTAATAAATATTTTACTGGCGACAATTCTTAGGAGTTGCGCTCGCTCTTGCAGGAAACTTCCTAACTATTATAAATGCTAATGTGAGTTTGTTTGTTTGTTACCTTTTGACGCCTAAACCGCTGAACTGATCGTGATGAAATTTGGTACACAGTTAGCCTATGGTATGGAGAAGGACATGGGCATTTTTTTTTTGACAACGCGGGTGAAACCTCGGGGGACAGCTAGTATATAAATCTAAGTTTGACTCATAAGTTTATTGCCGACTCTACTCAGCAAAAGCAACCTTCCGAACCGTGCATTAGAGTCAGACCATTCATTAGTGCCTGTGAAAGTTTATCTAAATGAATAAATATTTCATTTAATTTCATGACAGTTTTACTATAAAAAAAATCAAGAATAACATAAAAATGTACAGATTTATGTGATTGTTTTTAATTTAAATATAATAAGTTTACCACATCAAAAGAGGACAAACCTCAGGCCATTAACTTCACAATCTCCTCGTAACATAGCTATCCTATAATCCTAACACACAATATGTAATAAAGACGGCCATTTTTTGTTTCCTGCAGCCGCGTCAAGGATGCTCGCAGTAATTTTCTTAATTCATATAATCATCTTGCGTAGAAGCTGATGTGAGCTTACTGGTATTAAAAACAGAGAACTTGGCGGTCGCACAAGGTTGTGTGCGTGTAATACTGTAAATATCAAATTGTATAATGAAGTTTAAAAAAATGGAGTGGTAAAAACAATGGTGTATTCACGCCCAGTATACTTGAAGAAGTAGACAGAGTTCTCGGAACTGAGGCCCACTAAATATACTTTAAATCTCAACGATTCTGACTGACCTGGGAATCAATCACCAGTCACTAAACTACCGCCCACTAATATACGAAAGTTTGTATTGATGTTTGTTACTCAATCAAGTCGCAATGGATACGCGTTTGGATAAAACTCGGTATTTATTCTGAAAAAGCATTTGATTCACTTTTCCTTTCTGGCTTCAATATGAATATTGCCTGTATTCAAAGTAAATTAACAAACAATAACCAATGTATAAAACATTTAAATATAGACAGAAACATTGATTATATTTGTATAAAATACTTCTAATGATTTTTAATTACCAATCTAACCATAAAGAGTAGATCTCTTGATGCTATACAAGTACGAAGTTATTGCCTTATTTAGGGAAGGCAAAGGGTTGTAGGCCATGCAGCTTCGTCATTTAGTATGTAATGCTTTTGACATTTAATAAAAAGTAGCCGATTTGATTATGTCTTCGTAAATTATTTATACAAGTTGATTTTGTTATCACTGGCAATACTTACAGGGGTGGAAGTACTCATCAATGTGAACAACTTTTATTATAGGGCTAACTCAGATATCGCGTAAAATAATATGGTTGCTTCATACGTTTTGGTCGAGTAGGTATTGAACTTTTGTATGGAACAGCTGATAATTTTTTCATGATTTCACAGTTAGTCCCATTATAAAAGTTGTTCATTTTGTTAGTACTTCCACCCTTGCAAGTATTGCCAGTGATAACAAAATCACCCTGTATATTAACTTTTTGACTATGATAGAAAACTAATTCCGTTTATATATTTTTTCACAAAGTAATGTCTAATGATCATGTAATGTAATGTCAGAGAAAAATATTGGCTATCATTAATAATTATGTTACGCGTAACCGACTATTTTACTGCCAATTTGCTACGTTTCCAAGTATAACTTGGCAAGGTATCTTTAAAAGAGACTATATCTTTACGGCCAAGCGGTACTTGATGTTAGAAATCTTATTATTATTACTTAGTGACTCATTGATGTAATCAAAGTCATGTCAAAGTCAAAGCCATTTATTCAGTTTAGGCCCTAAGAGGGCACTTATGAACGTCGAAACTTCTGAAGTTACCACCGATTCGGAAGTCGCCTTCAACTGAGAAGAACCGGCAAGAAACTCAGCAAGGTAATTTTTTTTGTATATTTTGTTTTTTTTTTTGGACAATCTGACAAAGTTGGCTTTTTTTTCCATTAAATTTTTAACAATTTTTAAAGAAATATAATACACATAAACACAAAAGATGAAAAAAAAAAACAACAAGAAAAATAAATAAATAAATCTATATATAAATTAAAATGAAATGCTGTTCGTTGGTTGGCGCAACACTTGACAACGGCTGAACCGATTTTGCTAATTATCCATCCATTGTTTGTAATAGTCCGAATAAGGGTTTTAGAGGAAGTTAAATTGGAAAACTTGTCTGGAAAATTGGAAAATTCTGGAAAAAGTGAATGTGCTTCGGACCTATAAATCTTAAAAAAAAACTACCATGCAGCTCTAATCCTGAATCCTACCTTAAATACTACAAGTAAATCGCAAAATCACTCATCTACACCAGTCCTAATACTTAATACGCTATTCAATCTTACCGTATTTTGCAGGCAATTTTCTGACGGGCCACGTCCTAAGTAACATAAAGAGAGCGGCAGATCTGTATGTCCATTAATAACCGGGTATAACCCGGTATAACCTGGTATAACATTCCCGGATAATAGACGTACGTACAACATGAGAGCCCCTGTCGTGGTGTTGTGGCCTAAGAAATTAATTAGATACGGTCTTCGCGGATGTACAGTCAGCTACAGAACCTGCGTAATGTTTAATTTAAGAATGTTTTGTTACAATAATCTGAAAATTATCATGAACCTTAATCCTTACTGATATAAATATAGAAAGTGAGTCGGTTTGTTACGTTTTTACGGCTAATCTATTGAATCTATTTTGATGAAAATTTGCAAATGAGTACCTTAAACCACAGAACGCGCGTAAAACCGCGACAGCTGGATTTTCATAAAGATCTCGTCGCTTTGGTATACAAATTTTTATTCTTACTGAAAATAAAATATCTTCACTATTTTATAATCATAAGAGATATAGTTTGAAGAAAAAAAATTATAAAAAATACCAATTTATTGGAAAATGCAAATTTATTATTATCCATAATATACTGAGACGATCTGAAATTATTTGTAACACAAATTGAAATGCCTTTCATAACCAAAAGTAATTTAAACGAATATTAATAATATGTACTAATTAAAATCATAATGAAATAGTAATTATAATTTCCTTTTCATCTATAGGCCCTATATAATCATTTTGGCTATAGATTTACGATTTAAATCACAATGACGTACGTGCGCAGATGTAAATTTTTCTAACATTTTTAGTCTATTGTCAATGTAAATTTTTAAAATGGTACTAATATCAATGATTAGTTAGACTATCACGTGGCCCTGGTGCTGAAAATATTGCCAGTTTTTCTAGGATATTTCCTCTGGTCAATTCGATATATTTAGTGGCTAGCAATCATGATCTACTTACTATACTCAATGATTCTCCACCAATTTATTGTTTTAAATATTGAATGGGCAAAAAATGTAATGCTTGTTTCGAAAACCTTATTCACTTTGGCTTGGAGAATTTACCATTTTCATTAGAAGTCGACATTGTAAAACCACACACACCAGTCACAACTACCACAGTCTAAAATACGGAACCCTAAAAATCAACTCTCCTTTGAATGCGGAAGTAGAAAATTTCCAATAGATATGGTGAACTCATACAGTCTATATCGAATCTATAGTTAAAAATTATCGTAAAATAAGGTTACATCCTTACAAGGGCTGTCGTTTAAGGAAATTGCGCTCAACACGAAAATTTAATCAAAGTAGTGCGTATGCGCATGCCGTAACTTTTAAGTTTAGCATACACTCATACGTATACAGACGATTTTGAACTTTATGTCCTTCTTTTAAATTATCGATTGTAATTATGTGTTTTATTTTTTCATAAATTGCAAAAAAGGAAAATTAACATAACCAAAAATAATACAATATTATAATGCAAACCCAAAGTACCGTTCACAACTAACCTATGTAACCAACGAAAGGGGGTTAAATGAAGTCTTTACGATACATTACTGATAATAAATAGTTGTGATCACACTGTGCTGAGCTGACTCGCCTATAAGCCGCAATAATGCTGTGTGAACCATGCTTTACGAAACCCGTTGTTTAAGAATCTATAAAATGAGCTTTGGAAGCTTTTAAGCTAAGTTTTCATCGGCTTAAATTACCTTGTCTCTAGTTAGGCCCTTTAGAGATAATTATAGCCTGTGACTTTGGGGACGTTATGGTAATTTGGGGCCGATTAAGGCCTCTCATCAATTTTGCATCTCACATTAAAAGATTGGGTTTCGGGAACATGTTGATGTTTTTATGAGAAAATTTGCACTAATTTGATGGCTCTTAGTTCTTGTATTTTATGTTACAGTTAAAATAATTTAGTCACGACAATTTTCAGGTGATAGTAATACCTCGGTAATAGCTGTCGTTTAATAATACACTTTATGTCTTTTTTCATAGTGTATTAATTCGAATGATACCTTGCTTAGGCATGCTTTATAAGAAAAAATTCCAACGATGTAGATTTTTATTTTACACAAGAACCAAATTTTTTTTTGTAACTATTTAATTTATTTAGTTGAATTTCATTCAACACAGTAATATTGTATGTATACACCTAAAAAGAAATAAAATTTCTTGCCATCATTATTTAAACTTGAATCTTATATACAGCACCTGATGGTACTTTTTCCGAATGATTATCAAAGACTTTTCAACTAAGATATTCTTCTTAACGACCATCATATGCTGTAATAACCTGACTCATAAGAACTATCCACAACAATATTCCTAGATTTACAACCAAGACCTAACCAGTGGCTAAAGGTCAGGTACCAAACGACTTCATACATCCCGCTGACGTAAACTAAAATCATAACGATTGTCGCACTATTTGCTATATAACATCAATAAAGCGTTATTTATAACCGAGATGAAAGCAGCTATACGTTATAACAGATTAGCATTAAAGTGCTGAGCGTTGGCTGGATGCTGCCCACAGTACAAATATTTATGAATAATGACACCCAAAGGATAATCATTGTAACAGGAGGCATATTTTCATAGGCCTTTACTTCCTAGATATTGTAGGGTTTGTACGACATGTAAATGGGTTAATTATTTCGTCTGCGAGTATCGAAAGACCTAGAGGTTTTAATTTGTTGGTGGTAGTGGTACTTTATAGTTCCCGGCTGACTGGTTACCATCAACAAGTTGAAAATCTGTCGCCGACCACCTGTTCTAGCTGCTGTACTTGAGAGGCAGTTTCTTCTAGCCTTTGTGTGCTTACAATGTTGAGATTTTGGTTAAACTTAAGCCTATATAATTTTAAAAAAAAAGAAGTGAAAACATAGTAGCAAACATTAAAATTAAATGAAATTGAGAAGAAATCCGGAAAAACCTTATTTTTAATACATGCTTGATCTTCTGGTGGATCTTAAAAATATATTAGAGTTAATATAAAGTAAATAAAGACCAAGGAATTCAGTTCAATAATAAATATCATCTGTGACCAAACGGAAAAACAAAAAATCTGTGCTTACAAGCATAAAGTCAAAGTCCTGTAAACCAATGAACTAAAAATATCTGAGGTACCTAACCCAAAGATGACAGAAGCCTTTCCCTTATAGACAAAATTAAAGTTAAAATTTTTTCACCATCCCTAATCCAACAAGAACTCTAAATAGAAACCGGCAACATAAACACCTTTATCTCATCCGTGGTCACTGTGGTCACCAGCTGACCACAGTGTCTTTGCATGCAAATGGGCAGTATCAAACACCCCCCGCTTGGCCCTCTTTACGATAGACGTGGTACAACCTCATGCGAGTTTACGACTGGTTAACAAACAGCCTAGGCTGTGATCCATCTGCAATATTTATGTTATTGCATACTCTGTGGGCTGGACTAGTGTGCGACATGGTTTTGTGACAATGGTGGTTGTTTATTTTAATTCTGTGGTCGCTTGTCGATACGATCGCATGATATGGTCGCTTCTTTTGTGAAAGAATAATTATGGTGAGAAATAAATTATTTTAGTTGGTTAGATTCTTGTTATATACTTACTATTATTTTGTACTACATATTCAAGGCTTTTATAAAAGAAAAGATTTTGTGTGAAAATACAAAACAAAGTCGGGTTAGTTACACCATTTATTTTATAACTCCAGAACGGTTGGACCGATTATTTTACGATCTTTGATTTCTTGGATTTGTCTCCGCCCCATAAAGCAGAATAACTATTAAATTAAAATGATCTTTGCTGAAAACTTGCGTACACCTCATTTTGTTTTCTATTTCTATGATATGAAAGAAAGACGAAATAAATTTAATATTGCTTTTTTAAAGTCAAAATAAATAGCTCAGGAATTACACAAAAATTATCTATAAATAATATTAGTGATCACATATTTAACGACATGGTACATGATAGTCAAAGTGATTAACTAACAACCAACCACTTTTATATTATTATATAAATACAGCTTCAAACACTTACATCACTTCCTGTACAAAGCTGTATACAGACGAACACACATAAATGATGTTGCGTGTCAAAAATTTGTTATCATTACAATAAAGCTGGTTTTGCTTTATGAAAACTGTTTGTTTGTTTGTTTGCTTGCAAATAATAAAAATACATATAGAAACAATTTGTGTTAACTACTAGACACTATATCATTATAAAGTAGCAATTTCTGTCAAAAAATACAGTGCCCACACAACAATTTCACTAGTTTCCGCCCCGCGTTTTCAACCTTTTTTCGAAAAGAATGCAATGTTTTATTGGGATAAAAAGTATATTTCAATTTATTCCTACAAAAGTCTATTAATGTGCAAAATTTCACCCAAATCTGTACTGCCATTGCGGCGTGATTAAGTAACAAACTTCCAGTCAAATATACACATAAACTTTTGCTTTTTAATATACCTACAGTGGTATAATTTTGGATTGCCTACATCGAAAGAAAATTTAGAATACCTAAATAATATTAGAAAATAACTGTTTTAAACACAAGTTATAGAGTTTACAAGTTTTAGAGTATACATAATTATATTGATATATTATCAGCACCAAAAGTGTGTGCTTTCATCTCAATCGGTTGAGTAGAACTGGTTTAAAATTCAGTTGAAATATTCGACCCACACATACTAACAGATGAAGTACTAACAGAATTAAGAAAAAAACTGACAGTAATTATAATTAGGAGATTTATGAATATTTTTAGTAGTTTAGAGCCAAAGTGAGATTCAGAGCCATTAATTTAATTTAGAGATTTATGGTTTTTTTTTAATGAAATTATTTATTATTTATTTTATGAATATCTCTAAGAATGTCAAAGCTTTTGAAGTAACCATTGATTATCGAAATTTGCACTGTTTTTTTTTTCTTTCCTTTTCAAGGAACAATTGCAAAAACAAAATTGTGCTAAATTGTACAAACAACAGTTTCTCAAACTTTCCCAGGAGCATTCACTAGTGTCCGGGAGCGGAGATTATCGGACACAATTTGTCCGGCGCGGGAGTTGAAACATTGCGGGAGATGAACCCGCGCCACATGACGCATGCGTCGTGTTAACACCTTTGTTTTGTGCTATTTGTTGCGTCGAGATAGGGTTCGGTTTTAGTTTCATGTTGGTTTGATTAAGATGATGAAGATAGAGATTTTTTTATTTATTGTTTTGCTATCTAAAGGTGCACCCACACCACAGTTGACGTAACGTTAAATAACACAATAACAGCAACCCTATCTGAATATGTCATTCATTTACATTCATAAACGTGCTTTTTTATATTACCAGCTTGGTGGGTAATCGTCCACAAGATGACTTGAGAGTAATTTTCCTCTATGCCTTTGTCTATGAGTAAAAAAAGAAACAAACAAATATTTGCGTCTCCTTCTTTCTTCTCAAGTTTGTGACCAAGCTTGATGTAAAAGAACATAATGTTTGTACCGTAATTTTTATTTACGTTCATTCTACATTGTAAACAATAATCACTAAATTATTTATTACAACACCAATAACTATGTAACTGTATTTTTACGATTGTTTTATAGATGTTAAACTGTTCTTAGAGTGTCAAGCGGAATACTTAATTCTACGGCTTCTCTTATGTTCCGAAGATGGTAAGGTGACAATATTTTGCACTAAAATGTTAACTGTAATTCTTGTTTCCTGTAAGTAAGTAATAATACGCAATAAGTTTGACTGGAAACTTCTGGCACTCAAATACAACTGCCGGAACACACCAATAGGTGCTTGGCAACAGATTTTCAACTTGAGGGTGGTAGCCAGCCAGGCGGGTACTACAAAGTACCCTACCATCGTGCTATGGTTTTCCCACGATGTTTTCCTTCACAGAAAGCTCAAGCTCATTGTAGGATCCGAACCCACGGCCTCCGCCGCGGCATACGACGTCACTACCACTGAGCTATCATTGTTTTATAAAGAATTCAGCTAATTATATTGCCAGCCAATTCATTTCAACAGTCTCCCTATCTAAACCAGGAGTCGCCAACATACTCGGCTTAATGATTCTAACATTATTATTTATTACCGGAATAGCTAGATGTATGCCCTCGACTAGTTCTATTATCGCAGACGTATATCTAATAATAATTTTCCTCCAGTCCATCTGTCTATTATGGGAATGGTATTCACCACATTTAGTATTAGAGCTGGGTATGGTTGATTTAAATGTTTCTTTATTAATCTTTGCTACATATCTGTCAATATTAATGATGGATGTTTGTTTGTGTTAATAGATTTACAAATTAATTGATAGCGAGAATCAATTGAATAGGTTTATTATAAAGAAAAGAAAGAAAATATTTTTTTTATTTGTGCACGCATCCAATTCACACAGCTTCAACACTTGTGAATAAAAAATATATAATGTACTAATATAAAAACACCATAAACAAAAAAAATGGCAAAATCTATTTTCCAATTTTTCTTCTAATTCGGACCGCGCACGTTTGTTAGCTGTCTCTGAGAAGGAATCGGGTCACTGGTTGCAAGCCATTCCATCTGATCTACAAACATCGGTACTTTGTTAGATCGAATCACTTTAAGTTTATCCATTTGTCTCCGTTATCTCATAGGGTTTAGGCAGCTTTCATTGAAAGCTCCCAGACGGATTATTATTTTCTGACACCTCTAACAAATATCTATAAATTTAGCCAATGTATACAAAAACTTGACAAAATAATACCTTCGTCTTGAATTACTCTATCTATTTATAAAAAAAACCGCATCAAAATCCGTTGCGTAGTTTTAAAGATCTAAATACATAGAACAGACAGCGGGAAGCGACTTTGTTTTATACTATGTAGCCAAACACCTACTGGTGTGTTCCGGCAGCTGCACCACCTCCACCTTCGGCCACGTCATCACTTACCATGAGATTACGATCAAAATAGTAAAAAAACATCAATTATGATGAATTTGTATAGGTATTTGGAGAATCTAGAACTGGAGTTCACATGTCCAGGCATTCCCCTCTACCAATGAAGTTGAACGATCGTTCACTGCGTTTATAAAAACTAGTTGGCCGCGATCATTCGCAATTGTGCTTGCAAACTGTCGCTAGTAAGAGCTCCCATAAAATGGTTGGTTGTGGAGTACTTACCTGTAAAAGGCGGTCAGAAACCTCAAGTTTGGGTAAAGACGGAGTTTCCTATCACAAATATGTAATTGATTACTAAATTAAGCCATTATTTTCATCACAAAATGCATTTTACTTCTGCATGCATACGACAGAAATAACGATACGTAATTTCTTGGTACGGGAGATTAGTGATGTAACCACAAGGAACAAAATGAATGAATGAACGATTACGATTACGAATACGGAACTATTTTATTTAAGTATAACATTATTCTTATCAAATTAATAAGAATACTACAGAGATCGGAATAGGTAGAGTATATTTACCTAAACTTCGAGGATGAAGATACCGTACGATACTTTCGATAATGAAATATCTCGTTTATTTTCAATTTTACACGAAAAATGGAAATAGCAAAAGTTGTTGAACATTAAATTTCCTACAATTTTGGTTCTCATAATTTTTTTCCTAGGATCAATATTTTCCAATTTATGCCCCAAAAGAGGGGGTAAACTTTTGTTTGTTTAGCAACTCGTTTATTTAATAAAACTTGTTCATTTTGATGAGTACTTCCACCCCTGCAAGTATTGCCAGTGACTAAAAAATCACCCAGTATATAAAAGAGAAAGTATGTATGTATATACCTTATAGACTCTGAAACCGCTGAACCGATCGCGATGAAATGTTCAGACAATCTTTATATTAGCCCCGCGGGTAATCCTGTAAGGTTTGGTGGCGATCGGAGCACTCGGAAGCTAGTAAAAAAATAAAACTAAAACATAATGAATATGGTTAGGAATTTTTATGGTATTAGATATAACTAACTCCTAACCCGATAGGTTAGGCAAGTATCACAGTAGGTACTTTAGATACGACCATAATAAAATGTAATCATACTAATATCAAACTCGTTTCATCTCTGCCGATAAAAGTTAACAGGTAACTTGGATATTAACGTGTACATCGGCGCTTTTGATCTGATATACGGTTAAATTTCATAATATTTTGCAAGGTGTTTAGCTTGTAATGTGACTTAATAGAGGAAATAAGTATGTTAAGTAATTTATCTATGCTCTTACAAAATTGTAATGGAGTTAATATTTATTAATATATAGATTCCGCCCCGCAATTTCACGCGTTTCCGAGGGATCTTAATGTTTTCCCGAGTTAAAAAGTATTCTTTATGTTAATCCAGAATATATCCTGGATTAACATATAGAAATCTGTGTGCCAAATTTCATTCAAATCCGTTCAACCGTTACGGAGTTGATTGTTAACAAACAAACATACAAATTTTTACATTTATAATATTAGTAGGATTTTAAAGCGCGAATGTATCCATGAACCATTTTATTTCGAATTATCAAAGCTAAGTTTAATCAAAAATAAACCTTACGTCATTGAATTAGAATTTATGTTCAATAAATTTTATGTGTGTACAAAAGTTGACTTATATTTTTGAGTTTAATTTTGGGATATAATTTTACCACTTTAGACTTTTTAGCTATAGTTTTTTTTTTATTTACAGCCTGTACCTTAAGAGGTAAAGTATATAACCGTTTGTCAAATGGAAGTCAAACAGGGAAGCAACGGAATGCGGATACAGTCTCAAGCGAACAGTGGCTTTGAATAAATTATGGACTTAAAGGATACTCAAGTAAAATACTCTTTAGATAAATATTGATTTTGGAGTCTGTCATCCACTTTAATTTTCATATTTTCTGCGTGAAATCTTAAAAAAAATATCAGTTTCATCTAAGAATCCAAAAAATTCGATATCCACACAAAATGTGTATTATGAAGATATACAGCATCACGTTAACTAACAAAGCTCATTTTTAACAGCTTTTTTTAGTACATTTCATAAATAACCATCGAAGGCGTTGATGTGACATGTACATGACGTTAATTAAGGACGTAAAGGTTTCATACGCCCATGGTTTTGTATCATAATGCAAATTTATTCATACACCGTCAATCTACCATATTACCACCGCAGAAGATTCAAATTTAAACACCTCAACAACAATTTAAACATTCCGTTCTGATAGGCCCATTGATAAACGTCAGATGGTTCGTAACATCTACTAAATAAGGTTTGAAATTGGATAGCAATAATCTCAAAGATGTCGCAGCAATACATCGTTGACAATGACCGCCGATTGAGCGATCCGATCGCTAAGTAATCGATAAGAGATCGAAATCGAAAGGAAATCGATTGAAACGATTCGTCTCGTTATTTCAGACATTGATTAACCTGGTTGTGAATAATATTTTTTTTTTCTGTATACCTATTTACGATAAAGGTTTTGCCTCATAAATATTATTCAAATGTATTAGGTACCTTCTTTTTAAATATTTCAACGCTCAAAGGCATCACCAATCAAAAGGGTATAAATAACTTAGCACCATTTTTAGGGTTCCGTACCCAAAGGGTAAAACGGGACCCTGAACTAAGACTCCGCTGTCCGTTCATCTGTCTGTCTAGCCGTCTGTCACCAGGCTGTCATGAACCGTGATAGTTAGATAGTTGAAATTTTCACAGATGATGTATTTCTATTGCTGCTATAACAAATATTAAAAAAACAGAATAAAATAAATATTTAAAGGGGCTCCCATACATCAGACATGATTTTTTTGCCGTTTTTGTAGATAATGGTACGGAACCATTCGTGTGCGAGTCCGACTCGCACTTGGCCGGCTTTTAACAATAAATCCTTATAATAAAAGCGTACATGATTATCTGTCTGTTTCGTTATCACTGAATCGATTTTGTAGAAAATTTGCAGTAGGATTGTTTAGGCCATGAAGATAGATATGGGATTTCGCCAGTTCTCCCGCCTTCCTGAGAATGGCAGGAGAACTCGCGGGGAACTGCTAGTTATTGCCTTAATAAAAAAAAGTGTGTGTGTGTGCAAGTCACACATGGTAGAAGTGAAGTTTTTTTCGCTAGCTAACTTCATACCTTTATATTTTAAGATGTCAGACATTAATTCAAAACTAAGAAGATAAATGGCTAGGCTGTATGAGCTAGAACCCTTTGCCTTCCAAAATACGGGAAAACATAATAAAAGCAACATGGCGCGTAACCGAAAAACGTGACAATTTGCTACAAAAATTTATCCCATACGTCGATAAAGAAGTTTCACTTCAATAACAGCTGGAATCAAATACACATAGGGAGTTAGATGTCCTAATACAAAATCTGCTACACCGTTTACCAAGCAATTATAAAATATATCTAAAATGAGTTCTGATTACTGTTCCGTTACTAGTTTAGTGATTTAAATGTGAATTTTGATTATGTATCGTTAAAAATGCTATAATTTCAATGATTTAACTGACTACTAGCCGCTGATGAAAACAAAGATGGATGCCAAAAAGTGCTATCGACTCCGGCCTTGAAAGTCTTTAAGTAGCAATTGTTCCTTTGCTATTGGTATTATAAATGAGGATGGAGGATTTGCATTCGATTTCTATATTATTACGATTAAAACTTGTTTTATTTCCCGATACTTTTGATATTACCTGTCTATTTATTAACTATGTCACTCATCATTTTGTTTTTTTTTTTTTGTTATAACACACATATATTGTCAGTGAGACTAGATAAATAATTTAATGTAATAAATCTGAGTTGGTTTTGAAAAGAGTAATTGCTGAGTTTCTTGCCGGCTCTTCTCAGTAAAAGCAACCTTCCGAACCGTGCGTTAGAGTCAGACTATTCATAAGTGCTTGTGAAGGCCTATTTGAATAAAAAATATTTTCATTTCATTTCATTACCAATCAATTAATTACTGACAATAATATATTTACTTCAAGGCATTATACTAAAAAAAAAACATGAACTTGACAAGCAAATAATATCGCTTGTCACTTGAGATAAACATCAAGATGCAGTTATTATCGTCAACACTTTCGTACCATTTTAATTTGTCGATAAATAATAAGATTACAATCGAAAATGTATTTTATGTCGCTTTTATTAAGGACTACAAAAGTTTTGATCGAATAAATGGTATAATTTTGTATCCGCAAACCACTGAAATCTGATATATTCGAAGATATGCATACAATTTATCAATGTAATAGTGAATATTAAATTACAATTTCATGAAAACGATAAAGGTTTATTCAAACACTGTAATGTTTGTGAGGAATTCCATAACATAGGATATATACAAAGAAGAGAAAGACCGAAACAACTGCGTAAATTGTCTTATTTACCTACCTATGTATTACCTAAATGCACTAATATTTACGGGACGAGGACGTGGGAATACATGATGCCCGATATACTAAATTACCTACCTATCGAAATCCAAAACGAATTAACGAGGTTATTTTAAAACATTACATCAATGCTTAAATATATAAAAAAAAAAGTAAACACAGTTTGCATCGAGCTGTGCCTATAACCCGCGATGGTTTGTGTGGCATCTGTAGTGCAATATATATATTTTTTTTAATGTAAAACGGTGAACAATAAACTAAAAAAAAAATGTGTACAATGCAACTAACCAAAAGCAAGCTGTTTTTAAAGAAAAAGGAAAATTTTGCTTATAGTTTTTATTTTATTTTTTAATACATAGAATGCATCATCATTTGAAAAGCTTTGCTCAATAATCAGCATTTAGATGACCACTGCTGGAAATAGGAGTTTCCCAGTTGTTATCACATCTTCAACTAGTATATGTACATAGTATATCAGTTATCTGGCTCCATAGTACAAGCTCTGCTTAGTTTGGGGTCAGATGGCCATGTGTGAGGAATAATTTCCCAGAATATTTATTTTATTCTTGCTGCTTGCCATATTTTGGCAGGTCGCCGGGTGGGTGGGGGGCGCCCCACACTTCACTAACTTATACGACGTATGTACGTAACGTCTTCTCCAACGGTATTATTTCTGCGAAAAAATAATAACTAAGTACTTATGATAAAATGTTGTTTGAAGCATCTCACAATAAAGGGAACATATATTTTTAATTCACAACTACAAAAATAACCACAATCCTACAAATATTTTTTCATCGAGATGCTTAACACATGTCTTTAACAGGAGTTTGTAAAATTTCACATCACCTGACGCCATTGCTCCGGCCATGTTTTGCCGCGCAAAAAGCGTGCGCCGGCGCACGGGACCTCGCATGTCTTGAAGCTAATTGGGTGCCGCACTCAAGTCGCCTCCTCATTGGCTTCGGGGCGGTGCGTAATTATTTTAATAACCCCACCCCTTTTTTAATTAAAGCCCCTTGCAGTGCTGATGAAAAATGACACTATGTTCTAGATGACTTATTTTTGTGTTAGGGGTTGTTTTGTTATATATGAATGATATCTATACCCTTATGTATACCAGGATAGTTTCATAAAGTCATTATTACACAGATTTTAAGTTCTTCAAATCTACACCTAGTATCGAGTTTGCTTAATGCTTCCATGGCAAAATGCTTATCAAAATAGTATTCAATATCAACAATAGAATGAGCAAACGATAAAATATCATATTTTTGAACCTCAGAAGAGACAATGATCATAACTCACAATAATACATATTCACACATGATAAATCTTTATATAATTCACATAAAGTGAATTCCACGTCAAGTACCGTGTGCTCTCAGGTTTATTACCGACCTGCGCGCGCGCGTTCGCAATCGATCGTACACGGTATCTTGAGAGACGGGTGTGGTCGGATGCCAATGGTTATCCCATTATACTGGTATGTTGGCTTTGGGATAGGGTTTGGCTTAAAGGGCTAGAAAGAAAGGCTTTTGTGAAATAGAATTGGAATTTAAGACCTCCTGTTGTTAGTAAGGAGAATGTAGATGCGGAGAAGAATATATTATGGTGATGTATAGATTTATTTCAATGATTAGGAATCGGATGGTTTCGTAAAAAATTTGGACCCGTATTTGGAACCAAATTAATGACAAATATAATATAGACATTCTGATTTCTTAGTGCCATGGATAGACAATATAATTAAAGAGATGATAACTGAAATTGTAAAGTTTTCATCTGCAAAAGATTTTTAACTTGAGTGTTGATCCTGTCTCTAAAGTTATGAGTTCGACCTAAATATCTCAAACAATGAAGAATCTAGGAAAATCCATAAACATGACGTGTCAAACTTAAAAAAAATGTCAATCAGTATTCTGTCAATGTCACAATAATGGAATTTGTAATATTGTAGGTATAAACAATTGTCATGCATCTCACAGTCACAACCTTGGGGTTTCCCAAATAGGATTCAAAATTGTTTGACGTTATTATTCCTTGACCCTGAGTTTTAAGCACCAAACTAACGTTGACTCCATAATTTAAGCTTGGGTACGTACCTCAAGAATTGATAAAGTTTGTAACAAAAATAATTATTTTCATAAAACGTGTGCATGATTAGCTTCCATCGAAATTATTCATTTTGTTTATATAGCTACATATAACTTTTAACACTACTAAAAAAATATTGTAAGCCACATCAAACATAATTTCCATAAATGTTAAACATAAAGTAAAAATCCATCCAAACCATTCCGAATTGCACCCTAACCGCGTATAACTAATCTAAAAACCAGAAAAAGGAGAAACAAAAGAATCCAAAACGCATCAGCGCAGTGTAATGGAGATCACGTAGTTGCATCGGATCTCGTATTATATGTCTCGCTTTAATTTACGGCGGTTATTGAAGTGCGAGAGAGATGGATTTAATAATGGTCTAACCGCAACTTGCACTATCATTAGCCTGTATTCCATTTGCAGCTGTGCCGAGGCTTTTGGGCATCTCAATTCTGATTCTTAAGAAAGCAACAAACACAGTGTCCTCAGTGTTTATTGTTGAAACATCTTTAGTAGCGGAAACCATGGTGCGTTCATCCAGCAATCATCGCGACCGACAATCGTAAGAAATAAATGATTTTTTAGTTTTTTCTTTTTGCTTCATCGCGCCAGGTCAAGTTAAATTGGTTTTTATGTGTTTTCCAGTCAGTTATAATAGGGTTGCAGTTATTATGTATAATTTTAACAGAGCCTGCTGATTATCGAGGTATTGTCAACGCGTGATGCAATTACATAGTCTGTAGCACTTTATAAGGCATAAAAAAGCAGATAAGTGTTTAACATGAACTTAACAATGTGGTATTGGAAAATGTTTTTAATGTTGTGTATTTCAGAATGCATACTATTTATCTACCAAATAATCTGACTGCATAAGTATAGACTCTATTAAAATCGAGGAATATGGATAGTGAGATGCATATTAGTAGATTAAATTGGGTATGTCTTTAAATTCTTGGTCCATGTAAGAAATATGTAAAGTTTCAATAGAAGTTCAATGTGAAATTAGATTTTGCAAAATCAATAACCGTTAAAGTAAACAAGTTTGCTTATAGGAAAGCGCAGTATGTAGCGAGTGACCCAATAGCAGAAATTCTGATTTCTTCAATGATTACAGCGCTATCATTTAGTTCATCAGTTGACAGGTGTTAGTTGATAAAGGATTGACCAATCAATTAAATTAAGGGTCCAATTTATAGGCTGATACTGGAATAGCTATCCCAGTTTAGCTAATTAATTTCTGACCTTGAATCAGATACTGAGTCTAAATAAAACAGCTCTAAGTCTTTAGGAGAATTCCCAGGGTTTCTCAGCATAAAGAAAAAGTATCAATACTCTAGATTCGAGCATCTTTCTTAGCTAATAACTCTCTTTTGTTTTTTTTTTATTTGTTATCGTTCAAACATATTTCACGCAATAGACTTGAAACCCCTCTCTCTTCATTATTATTTCATTTTATTAATAAATAAAAACAATCAGTAGCACAACACACTAACTTAACCTGTCACTTTGCATATTCTAAGTTATAGCTAGCATCACTCATTGTGTACGAAGACTTTGCCGCCAATATTTAACAAATGTACCTCATACAAATTTGCCATTTCATTTACAACCTTAACTGAAAATGATAGAGTTTACAGTGTTTCAATGATTGGAGTTTGTAATTTGGTAAAGCTGTTTTTCATCCTTATAGTTTGTCATAATAGTTTCCTTTACAAAGTTAGTTATGTTGCAAAATTAATGTGTGGTGTACATTTACCATAGAACGGGTGGGTTACTTCCAAATTAAATTAAGCTTCTTATTACAATGTGCTCATTGTTTCGTTTATTTAAAATAAAAAAAACAGTAGCTCAGTGGTAGTGACGTTGGACGCCGCGGCGAAGGTCGTGGGTTCGAATCCTACGATGAGCTTGAGCTTTCCGTGAAGGAAAACATCGTGAGGAAACCATAGCACGGTGGTAGGGTACTTTGTAGTACCCGCCTGGCTGGCTACCACCCTTAAGTTGAAAATCTGTCGCCAAACACCTATTGGTGTGTTCCGGCAGCTGCACTTGAGAGCCTTCTAGGCGTTGTGAGATTGTGGTCAAACACAGCCGATATAAAGTAAAAAAAAAAAAAACATTTCATAGCTTCATCAGTCTGTACCACAGAATTGACGAGAGGTTGTACTCTATTAAATTGAAGTGTCCAAAGAGTTAATTTACTTGTCCGCGTAAGGGTGTTATGTCATCTGAGACTAACACCTTCTAATCCATTATAAAAACTGAAAGATCTAATTTCAGTATAAACAATTAAAAAAAACTGAATATCTCAATTAAATCTTAAGTTGATTATCAAAAGGCGTATCAAGTAACAAATTCGTAGCCTGAAGCACACCCTACTTACGGTAATAAAATCCCACTCATTTATTTCACAAAGCTTTGACCTAATTTCCAAAAAACATTAAACTATTAATTTCAATTAACTTTACACTGACAAAGACTAATCAGCGGGCGATATAAATTATACCGTTAAAGCTCGTTAACTGAGCTTTCATTCTGTTAATCCATCACGTATGTTTAAAGTCGTGCTTTCTGTATACTCTGTTGGATCTGTTGAGCTTTTGTTTTCTTCACTAGATTTATTATATGGATTTACTTTAGTTGATAATCAAAATGATCAACTTTGATCGGGATAAATGAATTTACTATTTTTATCCACAAAGTGAAAATCTATTCCACCTATCATCTATCAGACAATTAGTTTCTGCGTTTCAACTATAATATACCTACCCGTAGATAGTTGGATACAAAACATTTCACATTACGTTTACAGAAATGTGATTAAGGATTTAAACAAAAACAATGTGAATAATGTCGCAAATAATGGACATAATGGCTTACTAATAATGGTGAGAATAAAACACTTAGTGTCGGATTTGAAGCCTCACCAGATAACCCTAATGGCCTGGCAGCATTGCGAAAGGAATTTGTGATCGCAAGGTCGCATTGCATAAGCATTACACCTTACTTGGCATAGCCAGAAATATACAGAACATAATAAAGTATCCTATGAAATCTATACTAATAGCTAAAGAGTTTGTTTGTTTGTTTGAACGTGCTAATCTCAGGAACTACTGGTTCGAATTGAAAAATTATTTCAGTGTCGGATAGCCCATTTATCGAGGAAGGTTATAGGCTACTTTTTATCCCGGGAAAACATGAGATCCCTCGGGCGAAAACGCGGGGCGGAAGCTAGTTAGTAATAAAATAAGAAAAAAATGGGAAAAACAATAAAGAAATCAAATGTAAAATTCATCTAATTAGACTTCAAAATGTACTGCTCTTTCTTCACTTAAACATTCTGTGATTTAAATTGTAATATACCTTTGTAAATAATATGTTCCTGAATATCTGAGAAAATAATAATAGAAACATAAACACACACAATCTCTGTATATCTCAGTCTTATGTGATATTGTTTAGAAGACGAAAATATTGGTCGTGATCTTCAACACAGCGAGATCTGTCTCCTTTAACAATATATTATTATGGTAAAGGAAACCTGCATCGAAAATTTAATATTTTGTCCCACAATTCTATGGCTAAGCAGACTTGTTGTATATTATTGAGGATGTATTTTATACGACGTTACGTTAGAAATGGATAGATAAGATATTGAGATAATGAATTTCGAGTATTTTCTATAAAATTGTAAGATTTGATATCGTCTGAATCACGGAATAGGTAAATGTTTGAATCAACTGTGGGATCTAAGAAAAAATAGAAGAACAAATTGTTGATAAATCTACAACGCAGTATTTTTTTCATTCATTTATATGTGGTCCCAGTTGCCGGAAGAAAAATTCAAATTAAATTAATCCGGCAGCTGGGACCGCAGTGTCAGTTTATTGCGGTCCCAGTCGCCGGAAGCCTCCAATTCTGTGGCCTAAAACGTCATTGATATACTTTTTTAGCAGCGTTGACAGTTAATTTTATCTTTAATTATCTTTCTTACCATCGACAATTTCTCTGTATTGCTTGTGTGTTTTCTCTCTGGTTACTTTTCAATAGTTCCATAATTTCACGGTGTCTTAATGCATAATGCTCATATCTCATATCGGTCCACCCATGTTTACTGTTCGATACGACTCCATTCATTTTATAAGTAACAGTTTTCTCTTTAGATAATACATGAGTGTACAGGCGTTTTCTATTAATGATACTACGTGATTAAAACTAGGTCTATCCTATCGAAGTATCCGGCTGTTTAAGTAAACATAAATCAACTACATGATGTTAGTTTAAATTGTTTTGACGTAATCTCAAATGTCATTTCTCGTACTGGGCTGCTGTTACTAGTTTCTTAAACTAGATTTTAACGATTAAGCGCATAAATGTAATACTCAACGATAAATTATATGATACTAATTGAAAGTATGGTATTTTATTAAATGTTCAACAATAAAATTTGGAACTTACCTCAAAGGTTTAAGAGAAATGTGGTTGAGTTTTTGGAGGGGACAAAAATAAATAAAAAAAACCAGCCAAGTGCGAGTCCGTACCATTATCTATAAAAAACGGCAAAAAATTGCGTTTGTTGTATAGGATGGGTTGTATGGCCTTAAATATTTATTTTATTTTGTTTTTAGTATTTGTTGTTATAGCGGCAACAGAAATACATAATTTGTGAAAATTTCAACTGTCTAGCTATCGCGGTTCTTGAGATACAGCCTGGTGACAGACAGACGGACGGACAGACAGCAAAGTCTTAGGAATAGGGTCCCGTTTTTACTCTTTGGGTACGGAACCCTAAAAGTAGGAAACTATTAGGGATTTTAAAAAAATGTGATATTCATTAATTGATAACAATAAAGAAAGACGTATCCATAAATATATCTGCAAAGGTTTATATCCTGATGATTATTATAAAGCTCTACAAGACTAACTATACTCCACGTGACTGAATCCTCCAAAACGTGACGTATTTTTAATATCTCCCGGCCGAGCTTGAGATCTGATATAACGGATACCTAATGCATAGTATATTGTCCATCTATCAGTGGTCACGATTCAGGAGGAACCCCACAAGTTCCCATGAGGGTATGAGCGTGATATTTATGAAACGGCTCATGTTTGCACGTATGGAATATTTATATTGTCCCTAACGGACATATGCGATGCGATAACTCACGTTGTCCCGGTCACGCCACGGTGGTCGAAACAGGACAGCACGATTTGCAGGAAATGCTATCGAAGTGAATTTCAAAATTTTCGCAACAAAATATTGACCATGTTGATGCAAACTGGACGTGGAACGAGATTGCTAATTTGGTAGTGATATTATTTATTTCATGTAACAACATAAATACAGAGATAGAGGCTTAGATACCTTAAAAGAAGCATATAGCCAGTAGGATAACAATGGTGATAATTTAAGTCATTGCAGACATCATAACTGATCAAATTTATAACAAAAAAAAATTGCAAGCAACTGCCCGGTTCAAAACCGTACTAGGTACTAATCTTCCGTTCCTCGTCACTAGATTGATGATTAAACATACCAAATTCATTCAGTGGTCTGCCACGGATCATTTACAGTATCTTAACCTCACAAGATGTTACCCATAAAATTTTATATCATACGAGTCCAAGTCGAGGAATCATCTAAAATTTACCTTACCTCAAACGTCCGCCTTTATCTCACCGAAGTTTTTCGCCGCAAAAACGAATTCTGTGGAAGTATTACGCCATCTCTCATGTCGAAATAATCGAGACATAGCTAATGATATTATAAGTGTAGAATAATGGCGGTATTTTGGTATAAATCGAATATTGTTTCAATGATTCAGGCCTTATTTTTTCGGCCAAGCATTCGGCGTAATTCTGTGATGGTACTTTCGAGTTTTTATCGTTTGGGTCATTTTCGTAGAGCAAAAACTGTATGTTGACTGATGCTAAAATCTTGATGCGATGAAGTTGAGCTGTGTTTATGATCTGATGGCTCGTATTCGTTATGCTCAGTGATTATCATATCCGCATCATGTATTTGTGAATGACTAAATAATTGTGCTGTCTCTAATATAGTTTTTTTTACTTATACCAAAGCGTCCTAATGTCTTAAAACATGTGAGCTTAATCTTAGGCCTCTACCATTATTAAATTTTAAAAATACTCTATTAAATTAGGTTATATTATTTCTAAGATTTGAAGCATTGTATATCTATAAATTACTGTACAATCTTATCCAAAAGCAGTTCTAATTCTGTTATATCTTACTATATATGTCTTTTTAGTAATCGAATATATATGCCTCGTTTTAAAATGAATCATTTCACCTTAATCGGATTGTTATACTTCGCCATTCACAGAAAATCAATCGCAGAAGATCGTTCAATCATTCAGTTATTTTCAATTAATAAAACGATAGATAAGTTTACTGGTGTATTAACTTTATAACGGAAACGGGGTTTATAACTTGGAATTACAACTGTTGTACCGTTAATATAACATTTAACTACTTTGCGCATCGATTGGCCTTCTAGGCTTACCTCTCTACATTTTAATGATATTCCTTTACTCTAATGACTTTGGCGTTTAGAATTTACCAAAGACTTATTATCCAACTCATTGAGACACTATTTACTTTCGGGTTTGAAGTTTTTGACATAGAATGAACTGAGGTGTTTAGCTTAGTCGTGAATAGTCCTGTATACCCGAAACTTTCCGTATTATAGGTAACATCACAAGTTATAAACGGAGGATTATGCCCTATCAGATGGGATATCTAAAAGCTGTTAACATCATGCCAGATATATTATTAGATCAGATATTCCTGTACAGCTAGTGTAAGCAGGATAGCAGTATTAGCTCTGCCTAGTTTGGCTAATAAGGCGTATCGAATGGTTGCGCAGGCGCAGCGCGTAAGTTTGCACCTGACGTAACTAGCTCGGTCACGCCGCGCTGCCGTCACGTATCGTATTATGTTCGAAAATTATTGTTTCATAATATTAATAATTTTGGTGCGAATATACATAGTTAGATATTAATATACAATTTGAAATCGGTGCATTGGTTTCTAATTTCAGCCCCAGGGAAGGTGAATAATAAGTTAAACAAGTACTCATTTCAGCATCTTATTGCTTGTGTTACAGTAATCGAATAACATCTGAATGGAATCTATCTTCTACATCTATATATAAAACTAGATTGCCGAAATGTTTGTTCGCCCATAGCTTTCGAACGACTGAACCAAATTGGATAAATCTTTCTTTTATGTGTTTGTTATTGTCAGGAGAAGGTTTTTATGAAAAAAAAAATACACCGGGAACGTGGGTGAAACCGCGGGGAACAGCTAATTTAAGAAAAAAACTGTCTATTCCAAACAAAATCTAAACACAATTCAACTGCGCTAGAATTACTTAAATCTTATTTCGCGGCTAGCACCTTGCATCCGCCATTTCGAGTTACGAAAACGCAAAACAAAATGGCCGCCGTCCATTTCGTTTACAGGAAACGCGTATCTGTCACAGTGGCTGCATCGCAAGTGGGTATTGTATGATAATCGCATCGGCACCGACAAAGTTAACAGTATGGCCAGTGCCCTAGCGACATGGGGTTCGCATTAACTACTAGTTTGTTGTTAATTGTATACAACTGTGAGGTTTCTCTTGAAAAGGTTTACGTATTAGGAGCACAATTATGTGAATTATGTGGACGACGTGAAAATGCGGGTTGATGAATATTCGTTAGAGATTTAACAATGTTAGAAGCATTATATATATAAATAAAAATCAAAGCTAAAACACTTTAAAACAAAAATTGTTTTGAAATAAATACATTCTACTTTTGCTGTTTTTGTGAAATAAGTAATTAAATAAATCTCAACAAATAGTAAAATTTACAATACTCTGATGAGTAATAATAATTAAATTGTGTGTGCCCTAAGTAAATTATCATCCGGTAAATTGATAATATTGTCATTAATTCATTCATTCAATCATTTAGTGTCACGAAAATAAGCAAAAATAAATCCACCACTATCAGGTGATCATTTGCCACCAAAGAATCTGTCTGTCAACCTTACAAACCTGCAAACATAGGTATCTATAGCAGGGAAATCATACTGCACTTAAAAAGTACCAATATTTAGAAGCGTAACCTTTAATTCCAAATAACGCTAGCACTAGCTTTTACCTCCTGTTTTCTGGCCGTATCCTAATTTGAGTCTCGGTTCACATTATTCCCTTATTCGTACAGAAATATGGGTATTATTGTTATTAGAGTGGGTTCGTGACGAGTCTCGTGATTATTGGCACAGGGATGCTGTAACGAGGTGTTTTCTTATAAGTTGTTATCGGTGTATGTTTTAATATTTTATATTATAAATGAGATGCAAAGGAGGGAAAAGGAGTAAAACAAGGAGAGATGGAGAAAGACAAGTGGAGTTGCGGTTGGTGTGAAAGTTAAATAGGATGCCACGCCACAGGCTGTGGGTTTGATTTCCATTCAAGGAAAAAAAATGAGTGCATGTCTGTTTATTCTGAGTCTTGAGAGGAGGACAAGGAGTACTCGTACTAAAGCATTGTATCGAAATGTAGGTATATTTTTCAATGCGACCCATTTGGCTGTCGATTAATTGCCTTTTTATCTGTCAAATATTTTTGAAATCTACAAATCAATTTTATATATTATATTTATTATTTTATTATAGTTGCCTATTCACAAATGTAATACAGCAAAGTTTTTTTTTAGAGTTACGTAAGCGTCAATATTTAATAAAATTATTAATCATAATCAAAGTATATTTACTAATCTTGTAGGATTTAATAGGACGAGATCAATTATAATATTTTCTACTCCCTCAAACTGAGTGAGCATTGAATCTTATTTGTCTGTTGTCAGCGACATAGCTTTATGCCATTGGGATCTTACATTGTCACATAAATAATAACATACCCAGCATATTCATGTACAAATTAAAATTAATAAAAAAAAAAACATAATGGTGACATCCGGCGTCTCTCGTCGCATGTTCGTCGCTTTGCTAAACCGCCCCGCGCATGCGTGGTCGGCAATTTGATTTGCAGATGAACTGCGTTTTAGATGCTACGCGGTGAGAGCCAAGTTTTAAACATAGAGCGGATTTTATTTTACACTAAATTAATTTTGCCCGTGGATAACGGTTGTCTCGTGTAGTTGATGAACCCGAACTCACTAGCAGCTTAAAATCTCTTAGCATTCGGAGAAATATAGGCTCACGTATTTGACTTTGTGACTCGGTGACTATCACACTGCTCGACAAATGAAGTGGAACTCATCCTTGAGCCAGTCATCCATCCAATTATTTAGTCGAACGTTTCTATGGCAGACCATTATGATGTGGAAATGTCCACAGGCATCGATGATCACTTATGATAAACAAGAAAAAAAACTCTTCCTACATCACCCATAGTCCATTTTTGGTTAAAAAAATGTACTGTCACGCTGGATCTACAGATTTATTATATGTACTATAGATAAAGGTTTGTTCCAATGAATAAATAAGCCTAAAGCCTCATATTACTTATAGGTCTATTATATTATATTTATATAAAGGTCTTTGATATGTCCGAAATAGGCCTCAAGACTCAACATACAACTAAAGGTAAACTTTATATTTATGAATGAAAAAAAGCTCTAAACTTTTGTCAGACAGTCACAATCGCTTATACGCTACAAATTGAATTGATTTAAAACTTGGCACACAACAAAAGCAGTATATTTTGCAGTAAACGCCCCCTCGATGATTAATTAACTGTACGTTATACTCTAATATGAATTTTACATGCGTCTGTGTCGTTTGTTATTGTGATCCGGTTGTTTTATTTTAAAATTATGTAAAAGATAAACCAACGGATAAACAAATATTTATTGTGATAAATCCTTAGGTAGTCAGTGTATAATTTTGTTTTATTTTTGTTGCAGGTATGCTGGTGTTTCTATCAATTTGATATTGAAAAAAGTTGTAAGTACTTTAAAATTACATAATACATAGTAAAAATATCTCAATAATTTTCAGCTGTTAAAAATATTTGATATTTTCACACATAAAAATCTTTGATATTCCTGAAAACTTTAAGTATTTCTAAATATAAATCTTAAACAATAAATACTAAATTCCATAAAAACAAAAAGATAACCTATTTACAAAAAAAAAACTTGGCCAATGCACTGCCAAACATGTGTGTTATGCATAACAATTAGCAACTGAACTTGTTATTCGTAAATTCCTCAAAGTACATCGACACTGTCACATAACATACCTACTTTAAAAAAAACTGACAATGGCTAGCATTGCTAGGTTTTAAATAACATTTACTTAGCAATACGTGGCAATACCTCATTGTCCAAATCAGTGTGTAAAAATATGAAATGTCAAAACGATAGGTTTTGGAGTTCACGCCACAACGCCACAAGTCCTGTGAAATTTTAAAATCGATCTTACTTCTTGCGAGATAGAGGTGGCCCTTCGAGACTTCTTTGGTGGCGCGAACTTTAAATAATAAATTGTGACGTCATGATAGGGTATTACACCCATTTTGAAAAGTGTCACAATTCGTTTCTAAGGTGCTAATAAACCACAAAAAAAAACTAAAAATGTGCTATAAAAATGCATTTAAATTTTACATTTTCGCGCGTAATTTGATGAAAACGGTGGACGCCATGTTATTCTATGATTAAGACAAGACGTCATTTGGTCTTGTAAGAAGACAAATGCACTGATATTGGTCTCAATTGGAGTTATAAATTGTTAATAAATTAAAAATGAGCTATTATCCTTTTCATTGGTGTGCTGTTCGTGAATGCATAGTGTATGATGTATTATGAAAGTAACATTTTTCGACAGCTATCTAAATTGTATATTTTTAGTTTTTTTCTCGTATATCGTAAAATATCTTATTGTACAGCATCAATTAATCTACTCTTCTTGGTTAGATTAGAATATAAAATTCATAAAAAGAATTCATTTAATAAAATGATCGAGGTTTGCCCTATTTACGATACTAATACCTATTATAATATAGTATAATCTTAATTAGGTATCTTTGGCATACGAAGAGGTATATTCTTTTATTACTTCTATGTATTTTGCGCAAAAAAGTAACTCAAAAAAGATTTTTAGATTTATATGTCGACATTTCAAATACAAAATAAATCTTATGAACTACCGAACCTTACCAGTGAATGTGAAACAAAACCAAAGTCCATCCATCATAATCCATCAAATGTACAGTTAAGATGTTCTTCAGGTCATGTTGCTGTCATTTTTTTATGTCAAAACGTACACAAATAGAGGTCGCTAATTTGACAGATGTTGAACTCAAAATAATATAGTAAATATATTATGTAGGTAAAGCTTTATGAGAGAATTGGATGAATATTCAATGTTAAATAAAACCGTTTACTTTACTACAACAATATTTTAGATTGTAGGGTTTTTATTAGCCCATAAACAATCACAGCTTGGTATATTAAAAGTTAAGATATATCTATCTCTTTTACATACTGTCTGGTCCTATGCCAGTCATCCATAGTTATTTTCCAGTTACAAAAGATTCTATATTGCGACTATATTACTAATATTTTTTAGTTTAAACAAATAGAATTGGATATTATTATTGAGTAGAATCTGATGTGAGTTCAAGAAATTTAATTTCTTTTAGACTCCCAGATTTTAATAATCCAGCTCCTTTTCTTGTCAGGTTTTAACTGGAACTTAAAAAACTTCAAAAAATATTAATCTATACTTACCTTTGTTATTCTAGTAGGCGACGCCTTGAATTCGGTTGGATACCGATTTTTCTCAACAATGACTAAAGCGAACGAAATGAAATTTATTGTAAGAATTCATCATGTATTTGACTTTATTTTGTCCATTGCATAACACGATTGGTTAACTTTTATAACACAAAATAATTAATCAAAAAGACCTCTTTAAAATAAGAGATTCCAATTTCACCGTCATTAAGGATCGATTTGAGGTTCCAAAATTTCTAAATATATTAATTGAAACTGATACTATAATTTGTACAAAGGTTTTATGAAATATATTTGTAGTTTATAAAATTAAACAATAAAAACCATTTTGTCGCATACGCCCTTTCCGTTTACGCGGGTTTTCTATGTGAGGTCGCTATAGTAGGGAGCGGGACGCAGCACATTGAATTTCAGATTTTTAAGCTTAACGCGGCGTCACCTTAATTATTATAATCCGTCTACAAATAACACCGTCTCACATTCACAATCATATCCGCAGGCCGGCACGTACATACCTTACAAAAGCATAGATAGAAAATACATATTCAATACTATGTCCGTGGTATTGCATAATTTGCCGTTTTATTGGCAACAATAGCGTTAGAGACGCGCAGGCGCATGTACGCAGGTTTAATGTGTCGGCTTAACTTGTTGGCGGATAGCGTTATTTAAAATACTATATAATTGAAAATAAGTGTCTTAACATGAATGTACAAGTTTTAGGACTTGTCCTGTTTACTGTTTATTTTAGTCTTGTGTTTGAACACAAGTGGCCGAAGGTGGTAAGCCCATAAAGCCTACAAGGAAATTGACTATTAAGTTGCAGAAATTATTATAATCTGATTTCAGATTGAAGAACACGCGTTTAAAATCCTATAATAAATTAAAATATAATTGTATTTATAATTTCACTAGCATGTCAATTCATATATCAAGCGATGTATATGCCTAACCTACTTTTTTTTTAAAGTTAAAATGGGCTTACGTTGGCCATCGACTGACCTCAGAAGTTAAGACGAGGCTGAGAATGTAGCTCGCTTGCCCAGAAAACTATTCACTCTGACCTTGAAGACATCTAGGTCTACAGTACTATATTTTTTGACTGATTCGTGACGAGCCGGTGACGTGACTGTTGTTGAATGCACTTTTAAACTAAACTAGGATAAGTATATAAAACAAAATTGATATTTGCGAATAGAAAGTTGACTTCAAAGCTGAAGCGTGACCGTCTTAAACCTTAAAGTTTAAATCAGAAACCTCTCAGGAAGCAAGTGGAACAGTGGATCTGTGGTTATTGAAATGTTCGTGATTTTGCAAACAATTAGTTTAAAGATTTTGTCGTGAGCTAAAATACTTAGATGATAATGTTGCTAATAATAATGAAATAAGCATTTTAGGATAAATAGAATATGTGTGATAAGTACATTTACTTAGTTAATATTTACGTATAATTGGACACAGAATAAAAAACATTTTCGTGAAAATTAGAAATTTATGTAATTTAAGTCAATAAATAACTTCTGTAATTTAATATACGGAGGCAAAATTAAGGTTAATTATGTGACAAATTGTAATACAAATAAATAATAAAAACTCATTTAGATTTGAACAATCGATAAAAGTTGGCATTTTGATTCAATCGCGACGTTAATTAAAAAATCATTGCGGTAACTTTCGAGGAACCGACCAATAGGGTCCAAGAATGAAGGAAATGCGCGGGCGCATGCTAAGTTTAAACTTCGAATATAACTATCTAATGGGTGCCAATCTCATATCAAATTTTAACTTGCATATCTTTGTAATTATTATATTTTATAATAATTATCGTTTAAAAATCGAGAAAAAGTCTTTAACAATCCCATAAAAGCTCAACAATAATGTATCTATCATAAATGAAGCCTGAATGAAGTTCTTAGACGCGAAGAATTTTGCGCCCGCGCATGCTAAGTTTAAACTTCGAATATAACTATCTAATGGGTGCCAATCTCATATCAAATTTTAACTTGCTTAACTTTGTAATTATTATATTTTAAATCGTTTAAAAATCGAGAAAAAGTCTTTAACAATCCCATAAAAGCTCAACAATAATGTATCCATTATAAATGAAGCCTGAATGAAGTTCTTAGACGCGAAGAATTTTAACAAGATTTTTACTTCTTTAAAAAACTCTAGTTATCAGGCAGTGCCATCCATTTCCTCTGAATAGAATTTCCTTCGCTGGTCATCAAGAAAAACTAACATTAATTAATATCGACCAAACACGTAGTAATTGCTTGTTTATAACTTAGTTGCAACTTTTATATTGATCGATAGTATTTGTCGTGAGTTAACAGATTAAGTTGTCTAACTTGTTTTGCTCGATAACATTTTTGCCCATATCAAAATTTATGTGAATGTCGATTTATTTATGTGTAGGTATATATTGCTTCTTGTTTGCATCAAGTTTCTGAACTGTTTCACTATTAGTATTATTATTTAAAAAAATATAAGCTTAGTAGTTGTCGTGGTCGTATCTTTTTTAATGGTTTATAATAGGTCAAGTTTTACGCCACTTGTTTTCAACCACGATCCCCATTCGTCCCCCTAAGGGATTGAATTTCGGATATTTTTTTCATAGTATACTCTACGTTCTGTCCGGGGTATGAATCGAACCTACTAGCTGTGGCGTGATAGGTAGGGTATCTTACCAACCACGCCAGGCCCGTCTCATTATTATTTTGTAGACAACTAATTCTATCGAAAGGCCTTTCCCTTTTTCGCATCATGTCTTCCATATTTACTTTCCGCTACCTTCTTCAAGTGTTGATACATAATCGTTGGTAATAGTGCAACCATATTGTCAATCTTTCGATTTATTACACCGTTTAGGATTTATGCAACTATTTTAATGCCTGTATAATAATTTAGGCTTGATCTCTATAACCCTAAGCGCAAGTATAACATAGTGGTGTGATTCGAATAAAGTATGAATCGAATGTCGATGCAGTAATCGAGATATATTTTGAATGACAGTTTAGCGTTTTTTGTTATTTAAGTTAGCTAGAGAAATAAAATAATTAATGTTTAATTTTACTACTTTTTTATTGTGATTTAGTATAAAAATAGTTCTTTTTTTATTATTATGGACGTAACTTACATTAAATTGATTGTGTATTTTTGTAATAATACTTCTGGTTATTAATTCCCTAAACTTTAGTATTTTGAAAACTGACAGCCCTAAAGTTTAATCACATTGCATTTCTAACATTTTGCATATCAAAGAATGCAATTTAACGGGCAAAATATTTCCTTTCGAAATCTCACTCATTCACGCATAACTCGACTAAACTACCCATCCTGTCCCATCACTAGTAAACCATATAACAAGCTATCACTTTCACGTAATGATTTACAATACTTGCTTGGCGTAAATTAGCTGGTCCAATTTATAACAGCTTTGCGTTACTATGGCAACGCACTTCCTTGTACCACTTTGACCCGAGCTTTCTCCATGTGGGAACCGATTCGCTTTCATGCTTCAAACCGAGATCTTATATAGGAAAAGGTTTATTATGAGTTATTGGATGAATTCAAGTTTATTCGATGCTTGAGTATTGTCTTTATTAAATGTCTGTCAGTCTGTCTGTTACTGCTGAACTTTTTATGGATGACCAGAGTATTTAGTTGAAGATTTTTTTTTTATACCACAATGTCGGCAAACAAGCATACGGCCCACCTGATGGTAAGCGGTTACAGTACCTAGCCTATGAACACTTGCAACACCAGGGGTATCACTCCCGCGTTGCCGACCCTTCCCCCCTCCCCGATGAGCTCTGGCGACCTTACTCACGCGCACAACTATAAGTTATTTGGGTGCGGTGTGGGTGCGGTATTCTGTAAGGTGGAGGTACCTACTTCCCCAGTCGAGCTGCTCATTGAGCGACATATCGCTATGCTCTACCTCTCATGAAAAGAATCTTACATTTATGTTAAACTAGCTTTCGCCTTGCGGATTCACCCGCGTTCCCGGGGTAAAAAGAAGCCTGTCAATCTCTAGTTCATAAACTATCTCTATGGAAAAAAATCACGTCGAGTCATTGCTGCGTGAAGAAAGACAAACCAACCAACACACGTTTATTATAGTTTTTCCATTTGCTAAGACGAATTACTTGTTTTACTATCTTAGATTATTAGTAAAGGTCACATAAAGGTAAACCTGTCTGTCAGTTTAATTCTTGTTAAAAACATCAATATTAAATATAAGTACACATAAAATAATACACTGACATCCTAGTCAGCTTTTTCACACCAATAATAAATAATTAAAACCCCTAACCTACTGCATAAATTTTCCGATTCTCAGCCATATCCCAATCATGTTAAGTGTCATAACGATTTCGCGTGTAGAAACTCAACCTCATTCAGAAATAACTTGGCAATTTAGATTTCTATCCAGCCATTTCACGTAACGCGGTCACATGGAACCAAAGAGGTAGGAGGTGCGCTAAGAGGAGGGGCCGCTTATTAATGTTGATTGTATTGATAACTTGTGAATTGCATTCTGAGAATTAACTATATTTAATTGCAATTATTGTTTACCACCTGTCTTTGTGGGTAGACGAGAATGTTTTGTAGTAGAATAATATTTTATTTAAAAAGATGGTAGTTATTTGATGAAAATATGGTAGTTTATATGCGGTTATAGATCAGTGGTAGAGACGTGGAATGGAGAGACAATGGTCGTCGGTTCTAATCCTACAATGAGCTTGAGCTGTTGGTAAAGGTAAAATAATCGTGAGAATACCATGGCTTGGTGATGGGATAGTTTGAAGTACTTGCTTGGCTGGCTACCACCCTTAAGATTAAAATCTGTTCCGGCAGCTGCACTTGAGAGCTTGTTTACTTCGCGAGGTTTTGAAAATATACCTTCTCATATGCGACCGATATATGAATTATACAGTTACCTAATGTTATTGTGTTAATATTCTCAGATAATTATTTAAGCAAAAACTTGATAAATGACATTATTTAAAGGTTTAATTGAATATAAATCGTGTTTTAACTAACTGTTAGATATTTTATTATGCCATTTATTTATAAAGTAAACTGGAAACTCACAACTTTAATATTCTCAAGTATTTCGGTCAATGTTTACATTTATCGTGTAATATGCAATAACAGTTTTTTTTTTTTTATTAATGGACAATGTTTTTAATAATTAAAACTTTAATAAACTCAGCAATAACTCGTTTCATATCAACTCTGATTTATTTCATAAAAATATAAATTCAGAAGAAAACGGCTCTCAAGCGCCGGAACGTACCGGTAAGTTACTAATGTACCTACAATATTAATAGCTAATATATGTATGACCATAATAAATAACGCATACATTGTTTATACTCATTGTATTCGTGTTTATGTGTGTGTTAACTATTCCAAATTAGCAATAACATGTTGGATTTATTCCACAGTTTCTTGGAGTTAATTTAATCTATGCAATCGATTATGGCCACTCGAAATGACACTTTATGGTTTTTGAATACGTAAGTGCAATTAAACTGTAACTTATCTATATATCTAAAAATGAATCTCTATTTCCCTTGGTCACGCCATAACTTGAGAACGACTTGACCGATTTCATTTATCTTTTTTAATACTTTGTAGATGATTTTTACGCAAAGAAAAATCAAAAAAATTGCATAGAAAAATGGAAAATTTCAGAAAACTTAATGGCTATTTTAACTTCGCGTCTTTTAATTTGGCAGACAATTGCTTTTCTTAATTGCGGATGAAACCGCAGGGCGGAAGGTAGCTATTATTATAAATACGTTGTTATTTGCAAAGGTCCGATCTCCGGTTCTAATCTCACTTCTATCACATAACCCAGTTTTATTAACATGCAATAACATAAATTATATTATAATAATTCAATTCGTTTTGCAACTTTCTCCGATGTCAGCAGCAAATCTAATGCGATTTAAAGAGCTTTAAATGAGATCCATTTTAGTAATGTTATTTGGTATTAAGAACTATGGCCTAGAGAAACAATAGACTGTAAGGCACGTAGATTTTATATCTATCTAGCTGTATTAAACGATCTGCTGAATTGTAATAAATCAGTCAATTATCAGTAGTTGATAGATATAGGAATCATTATGATTAGTGGATGATTGATTATATACCAAGAAATTTCATAGAATTTCGCAATAAATAAATCTATTTTTTTTTCGTTTTTTTTTTATGAATATTTGATTAGGTGTATTGTTATTCTACTAAACGTAATGTGCTCTGAATCACTCACGCTGTTTAAATGATTACATAACTTATTTCTTAAGGAATCCTTTATCTTAAGTAAGATATAATAAAGGTGTCGGTGCTTTAACTAGAGCATTGACTTTCGAGTTAATTTCATTATCAATAAGTGTTTCATTTGAATCAGATTGCTCTTAAATGAAAATTAGAACAGAACAAAGGATTAGATTCTTAAACTAGCTTCTAGGTCGCAACCGGTCTGTCAATTTCTATGAAAAACCAAGCTAACCTTAATGGCAAAATTCGTGGCTTTGGAGTAGTGTTCAATGAAAAAAAAAAATGGTCTCTGCATTCTGTTACTCTTCCTTCATCACCCCACGTTTTCTTTTATTATTTACTAGCTTCCGCCCCACGGTTTCAAACGCGTTCCCGAGGGATCTTATGTTTTCCCTGGATAAAAAGTAGCTTGTGTGCTATTTCAGACTATAATCTATCTCTGTGCGAAATTTCATCCAGATCCGTTCACCCGTTCTGGCGTGAAAGATTAACAAACATCCATCCATCCATCCATCCAAACTACATAGATAGATATAAAATCTACGTGCCTTACAGTCTATTGTTTCTCTAGGCCATAGTTCTTAATACCAAATAACATTACTAAAATGGATCTCATTTAAACCGTTCGATTGAAAATGGCAATGTAAATCTAATATCAAAAGTGTTTACAACAGGAAGCTATAAATTCATACTTCATAGGCCTTAGCCTACTAAAGATCTGGACACAGCAATCTACATCCAGGAAATCAATGTATACTTTAAATTTGTACCTTGAGGCTACTTCAATTGAGTTGAAATTAATAGTCAAAGTTCTGGTCATTGATGAACTAGAATAATTGAGGTTAGGTTTAAATCTAGTTGAAAGTATAGTACAATTTGACAAAAATATGTCCCTTAGTTTCACCCGCGTTCTAGAGGGATCTTATGTTTTCTGGGATAAAAAATATTATATATGCTAATCCAGAATATATTCTATCTGTGTGCCTAATTTCATCCGAATCCGTTCAGAACTTTTTGCATGAAAATGTAACATCTATCCATCTATACATTTATTCTCACAAACTTTCGCGTCTATAATATTATTGTAGTAGGATTTTTCTTATGTTCTTTCAGTGTAGCAAAATCATGAATGTCTCAAGCAATTTTAGGCTTAAATGTACCGTTAAACCTCATGAACTAACTTGATGGTATCGAAAAATATTACTTACCCAAAGCCTAAAAAAGTAAACATTGCAAAAGCACCTCGTCCCACAATTAGTCGGGCATTCATCGTCTTGCAGCCACCTGACGTTGCTGACCCACATTCCGCTTAGATTTATGAGCTGCGCCTGCGCCGCCTTACAGACGTACGTAAAACTTTTGCTTTAGATTTTCTATACCTGGTTCTGTTTAAAATTTATGTAGTAACCAGTAAATGTTAAAGTTCATAATTGTTATGTAATTGAACATTTATTTGTAGAATTGATTTTTGAATGTTCAATTTAGTGTACATTTAGAATTTAGCATGTTTATTTAATGAACAATATACTTAATTATCATAATTATATATTTTACTTATACGTTTCTATATTCATGCAATATAATAATATAATTTGAGTAAAATCTTCAGTAAAATTTATATTATTACATATTTTATTAATAATTGTATTTACTTTAACAAGTTTACTTTATATATCAAACAAGTTACTCGTAAATAAAGTTATAATAGAATAATCACCATTGCTACTGTTTCAAACTAAGTAAACAACTTTGATCATATGAATTATAGATTTCCTTTTCAATTCAATTACCATTCGGTTTGCTTAATTCCTAGATTTATTTATAATCCACAAATTCATTAGTCAAATCTAAATACTACATGGCTTGATTGATTTTATTGCTACTATTTCTTTACTCCTTATATGGATAAACAGAATATTGATTATCCGCAATAAGTTTAGCAAGAGTATATCTTAATGATACGTGTTCCCAGATATCTTTACATAGACCACCGTTTACATTATCTGGCTTCCTTATAAGCTGTGTAATTCTAATAAAATTATTGTTGCTAAGCGAAACGCTAGTTTCTGTGTTAATTCGATTTATTAACTTTGAAACTAGATCAACCATTTTAATGTCGCGATTTAAATTATCGTGGTGTACTTAAGTGTATGAGAATTTGTTGCTCTAAGTTATACTGTTTGTTCAAGTGAGGGGCTTATTGATTGGTCGTGGTTTAGTTTGTAACAGTTGGTATTCGATAATTGGTTGGGTATATAAAATTGGGGAAGAAGATTAGTTGCAGTATTATTAGTTTATTTGTTTTTACTGAAGTTGACCATTTTCAGTTACTATGTTCAGTTTCGTTAACGAATGCAATAATTTTTAATACTATTGCCAAAGATGTAAGTGATCTAATTATAAATGATACAAATTGGGTAGGTGGTAGGTGCTGTATTGCATGTCCAAACCTTATAGATTGTACAATAATGTTGATACGTTAATTTGATTGTATAAATCTGCATATAGATTAAAATCATGATAGAATTAATATGAGTGTTTATAATTTTAAGCAAAATACATTAAAATTTTCAAGAGACATAACTTCTGATAAAGTCTTAAGAGAATAGAGAATACGTTATTTTGGAGTCTTTAAAATAATATTGGTACACTGAATTTTAAAGTAGCAGTAGATTACTGTTTCTATTTTAAATTCATATTTAATGAAAATAAATAACAATTTACACCAAAAATTAAGTGCTTTAATAAATTATACAGCACATAAAATTCTAATAAAATTATCAATATCTTTAGATATCATATTATTTATAGTAATAACCTAGTAAAATTGTTGTTAAGTGCTGGTTACTGTTTCTAAAGCGACATTAACATTCCAATGATACATTTGAGATTCAATATCTGTCACTATTTCTTCATTTCAAGTAATTCCAATTTTACGTTGCTCAGATTCACAATTTGTAACTAATCTAATGGTTAAATTCCAAAGTTTACTATCGAGTAAGGTTTTATCTGTTATAATCGTTATCTCTTAATATGATACCCTTCGACCTTATGCGTATAAACTTTACAAATTCGAGTAACTAATAGCTTAAAGCTTTACTCTGAATATAACGGTCATTTGACGACATGGTAATTTATTTGGAAGTATTTCTAAAGGTTTTAGCTGGAGGTGATCATAAGTGGGTTTTTAGACTATCTACGTAGTGTAGTCTGGAAGATATGACATAGTTTAGCAGTTTAAAATAAAATCTAGAAGCGCTCGTGGTTTGATTAGCCGTTCTTAATCGATCGGCAAATCTACAGCTACGGCCGGTCAGGTTAGTACCTGGATGGGTGACTGAAGGCACGTAAAGCCATTGGTATCGATTATAACCTAATTGTGATAGTCGTCAAGCTAGTTGGAGGCCTCCTAGATGGCTAACTCCAACAGTAGGTTGACCACTAGCCTACCTCCACCAATCCGCAGTAGACATGCGTGGTGGAGTATTTTCCCATTTTCTCTCACCCTCATTCATGTATGGAGACCTGTGCTCATAAAAAAGGACAAAAAAAAGACTGTAGAAGAAGGAATAAAATCTATCTACTTTGTCATCCACATCTGTATCTTGCGATTCATTCTTCTTGCAAGTTTTTTTTTAATCAAATCCGGAATGTGTAAATCAGATCCGACCAAGTCCCATTTATTCGTACTAAAGTTTCTATAATGATTGATATGTCTCTTATGATTTATATTTTATAAACATTGCTTTTGGATTTCACCGCAGACAGTTACTTGTGTTTTGTCGTCTAAACTTGTTTGCCGAGATTTACTTCAAATGTGGAGCAAGACAGAGATGCATTTATACGTGTGTGTGAGATGTCAGTAGCTATTGAAGCTGCTATCAATACGGATTACGTTGTGTATGTAGAAATGCAATAGCATCACAATTTTAATATAAGTTTAAAATTTTAAATTTAATATGAATCTGGTAATACAGTTAAAAACGTTTGATTATAGAATTGTTTTATTTTTATTTACGCTTTTACTGTCAATGTACTTTCTTATAATATTATGTACTGCTAATCCTACTTCTTTTTCGTTGTTATAATTTTTGTGCTATAAATGTTTTGTATTGTACTATTTTGTTGCGTCTAATAAACGTATCTTATTTGTCCTTTTTTTGCAAATTTACAATTTCAGTTCAGTTCAATGAATTCGTAAAAACTAGCCAATCTAATTTTAAATATATTTTCTTAATAACTGTACAACTTAATGTGTAGGAGTATTAAAAGCAGTCATTTCTTCACTGCTATGCATAATTACGTTGCTCATAAATATATTTATTTCTACTAAAGTGGTTCAATAGCAGAACTATCTATGTTTACTGTCGTCTAATGTCTACTTTGCAATTATAACATTGGCTTACATCTATTTTGCTGAGTTTGCCGAGTAACGTATGCAACTGATTTTTACGTCTTCTTCATGTTTTTGAAGTGAAAACTTCTTAGCCGCGTTGAGCGTTTTTGGAGGGGAAAAACTTATAGGTTCGCGTCACCGACATGCTCATGCTAATAGTTTTCAATTCTATCGGCAGTCCCCATGTCTGCCTGTTTTTTTTTTTTACTTTGTATAGGCTTGTGTTTGACCACAATCTCACTATGGTAGGTGATGATGTGGCCGAAGGTGGTAAGCACACAAAGCCTAGAAGGATCTGGCTCTCAAGTGCAGCTGCCGGAACACACCAATAGGTGTTTTGCGACAGATTTTCAACTTGAGGGTGGTAGCCAGCTAGGCGGGTATACTATAAAGTACCCTACCACCGTGCTATGGTTTCCTCACGATGTTTTCCTTCACCGAAAGCTCAAGCTCATTGTAGGATTCGAATCCACGACCTTTGCCGCGGCGTCCGACGTCAATACCACTGAGCTATCATCGCCTTAAAATGTTCATGTACAGAACAACTATCATAATGATCAAAGTCAATGTCAAAGCCATTTATTCAGTTTAAGCCCTAGGAGGGCACTTATGAACGTCGAAACTACTGAAGTTACCACCGATTCGGAAGTCGCCTTCAACTGAGAAGAACCGGCAAGAAACTCAGCAAGGTTACATTTTTCATATATTTTGTTTTTCGTTTTTTTGGACAATCTGACAATGTTGGCTTTTTTTCCATTAAATGTTTAACAATTTTTAAAGAAATATAATACACATAGACACATAAAATGAAAAAAAAAATAACAAGAAAAATAGGTTAAGTTCTGATACTTAATTCATTTAATCATAAAGTTGACTATCGCTTAAATAAATAAGATTTTATCAACCCCTACCATTTTACTGTTTGTTAATTTATTTTATTCTTTATTAATGTTCGTCTCATTCAATTAAAATGATTTACCCGTCTAATAAGACCAGCAAAACTTCACCATTAAGTTCTGTATTTAGTACTTTTAATCGGATTATCTCAAGGATGTCTATATTTCTTCTGACACTGATAGTGCGCAATCAAGTAGGACGCTTTATAAAAAATAAGATAAGTATTAAGATACGTAGACTTTGGTCTAACTAATATAATTTTCTCGCACTCACATGTTCGAGTTTTGATTATAGATAAAGTTTTTTTTTTTATACCACAATGTCGGCAAACAAGCATACGGCCCACCTGATGGTAAGCGGTTACCGTAGCCTATGAACGCTTGCAATATCAGAAGTATATTTCGCGCGTTGCCGATCCTTCCCGCCTCCCCGATGAGCTCTGCTCGACCTTACTCACGCGCAGAAAGAAACACAACTATAAGTTATTTCACTGCGGTATTCTGTAAGGTCACTTGCCCAGTCAAGCTGCTCTTTGAGCGACATATCGCAATGCTCTGCCTCTCTTGCATTCAATAGAAATGCGCTGTGATGATGTTTTCGAGCGAGGTGATTATCCAGTACAACTGTAAATCCTACAATAGTGCTCTGTTTCCTTTACCGAAAGCTTATTGTTTGATTTGAAATCACTACTCTGACCTTATTACCATGTGAGCTGATCCGAACAATCATAGTCTTAAAAATTAAGAATGAAACCACGTACTTAAAGCTTGTTTAAATTAACTTCCAAGTCCTAGCTTACAATTAAAGCCTAAAGCCAATAAACAACGAAGCAGGTGTTGCGGACGTATCGATAACTCGTTATCGAGTAATTGATGTTGCGACTCGATTGTGCCGATACGTATCGAGTATCGATGTTGATTCCGCCATTATTTGCGCATTTGTGATTACGTGCGTTGCGTAAGAAGATTCGATTGGTTACCGATTTAATAAGAAATCATATTTTACTAGTTTTCGCCCCGCATTCCCAAGGGGTCTTATGTTTTCCCAGGATAAAAAGTAACCTATATATTAATCCAGAATATATTCTATCTGTGTGCCAAATTTCATCCAAATCTGTTCAACCGTTACGAAGTTTAGTGGTAACAAACATACAAATATACAAACATTATTTTATGATGATTTTGGTTGATTTAAACTTAAGTCACTGAAAAGATGCCTTATTATTATGAAAATTTCATCCATTCTATAATTAGGTTTCTATGCTGCACAACTTTTACTATGGGACCAATTTCAGTGTTGTTCGGAAATGTCGTACTGCATGACAAACTCAACATAGATTTCAAAATGATGATATCACAAAGTAACTTTCTACTTTTATAAAACAAAAAGTTTAAATTAGAAAAAAGGATTCAAGTTGCTTAGAAGCCAGTTACCTATAGGCTAATTCTGTATATTAGAATCGGAAACAGCAGATTATTTAATTGTAATAATCTTACACAATAAAGTAATTTATAATTTCTATGTTGAGGAAATACGATTTTATGTTGTAAAATACAAATTACGATAATAAATAATATGTCGGTAGCTAACACTAATGGTACAGAATTCCTACTTCTTTTCTGGTATTGTAAATAGGATAGAAAATATAACCATCTGTTTTTTTTTGTTTTCACTACTAAACCACTAATTTGATTTCGATGAAAATTGGCAGAGAAGTAGCTTACTACCCAGAGATGGACTAAGGGTAAGTAAGCAGGTAGCATAAATACTCAGGGTAGGTATATTTAATTACCTTTACATAGATTCTCCAGCCAGATGACTACAGTTCTATTAACGGTTGCTTCTTAATCGATCGATTGACCTAAACTAAGATTACAATCTATCAATGCTTTTAAAAAAATCGAGCGTTCACATTGTAGCAATGACACTTCTCTAAACAGCCTATTTGAAAGTAAAAAAAAAAATGAAAGAGACTCTTTTATCAAACTATTACCATACAAAGTCCGAGGTCGTGACGAAAAAAGACCGAATAAGCGACGCGCGGTAGTCAAAAAAACAAAATAAAAAAGTAACGTTCCCAGTAGAAGTTGTTAGATTTTGTTCGGCGCTAAATGTATGCAAGATTTCCTATCTGACCAACTGAGACGTGGAAATGGAGATTCAGCTTTTGTAGTCGTGATGATTTCTCGATGATATATACTGCAATACAAAATGTTACGAGTATTAGGAAGTTTATTCTCGTGAAATTTTATTAGGTATGACTGACTGTGAATTCGTTCTAGTCGAACTCGAATTTTTCATGGATCTCTTTTAGAAAGACAAAAAGTAGTGTATTTTTTTCTGAGCTAAGATTGGCAAAATACGCGGCTTCAAGGCTGTTTATATATATTATTAACATTTTATGGTTCTTGATTTATGTAAAGCCAGAATTAATCAAGAATTTTTGTCCAGTGATTCACTCGTATTGTACATATAGAAATTTATTTTTCCATTAATATTCTGTCATATAAAAAAGGATACCCACCAATAAAATCTTTCAGATAAAAACATTTAATTTTGACATAACAATTTTTGTCCCAATGGAAACCATGACAGGTCTATCACTTTTTCAAAATGCAATTATTTTATTTTTTAATAATCGTTGATCAAAAGTTCGTTGTTTAACATTCGCGTTTACAAATAAAGCCTGCATATGCGCATACAAAGTATTTTTAAATCTCAAATCCCGTTTTTAATTAAACAGCGCTGGGTCGGGTGCGCGGGCGCATAACGCGTCAGATGGTATTAACTTCTAGAGGTGGACGTTGGCGGGAGGGAGGTAAATTGCGGTGGCTCTTCCTCAACATAATCTTTCTTGGAATTTCAACTAAAATAATACGTTTAATTTGTATTAATTTTAGATTGAGATCGTGATACAAATTGATTTAAAAACTAATGATACTTATTCTTTCATTTACGTCAGATGATTTATATACAGAGTATGATACATAACAAAAATACTAAACTAGTCGAGTATGGAATCTATCTGATTTTAATAACTAAAATAGTTTACCTACATTGTAATCAAACACATAACTTGCACCTTAAATAATTGTACCACTAAAAGTACTGGCCACTTCATTACTCAAAATTTTATTCGAAATTCTATTTTTGAAATTAATTAAAAAATCAACTGGCCCGTTCATTCCATTATCAAAAATGCCCCTCGGTGATGGGCTAAACAGGACCGCACCAGGTTTCGGGACGTTGACGTACCGTATTAAAATGTAAGAGTGAACAAGACAGCCCGGTTACCTCTTGACATGCAATTTTCGGACGGCCATTTATCAAGTGTGCCGTGATTGTTTTGTCGATATGCTTTTTTATCGATGTCGATAGTAAAGTTTTGGATCGTTTAGTGTGACGTCATCATCGATGGTGCATTGTCAATACGTTCGCCAGCCATTTAAATTATAAGGTAATATCTCTATGACATCAAATTATATTTTGTACCTTCAGTTCTGTATTTTTTTTATTGCACGAAATATTTGACAAATTACATTTTTTTTATCCTTATTAGTTTGCTTGTATTGTATATTGTATGTGTAGTACAGTTATTTGCAGCTCACGTAGCTATAGACTTTCATCAAGTTAAATGATTTCATTATATTATTTAACTGTATAGTACTTCTTCAAGTTTATGATTATAGTTCAGTGAATAAAGATTTACCAGCGAATAAGGATTTACCAATTGTCCATTGACACCATCCCCAGATAAGCGTTCACTTTTATTTGACCAAACTATTCCATAATTATTTTTTATAAAAGCATCACACGGCTAGTGTATTTTGCTAATATCAAGTTATAATAAGGTCACAAGTTACTAAAACACGGACTTTATGAGACAACCTGAAAAGTCACGATGCACGCAATCAATTCATTTCACTTTACTTGGATTGATCTTCATTGAACAAAACGCCACCGATATTGTCTCAATATACATCTATCTATATATATAAAAGAGAAAGTATGTATGTATGTATGTTCCTTATAGACTCCGAAACCGCTGAACCGATCGCGATGAAATTTTCAGACAATCTTCATATTAGCCCCGCGGGTAATCCTGTAAGGCTTGGTGGCGATCGGAGCACTTGGGACCGTGGGTGAAACCGCGGGGCGGAAGCTAGTTATTTCATAAAAATAAAATGAAAACGTCACTTTGCAAGTTCCCGCCAAATAAGTCTTCCATCTATTTGAAAACTACTCAAAATGTAATAGTGACGCGACACAATCGCTTATCGATAGATTATCGATAAGCACGTCGTATCGCCGAGCACAACAGCCTCGCGGGAGGCGCTCCGTCATATCCACCGGGTGGGATCAAACAATTAATCTTTTAGTTACCAGATTTTGAACTCGACCTTTTTGAAGGATGCTCTGCTAAGTTAATCAATTTGCGAACGATACCGGTGTCGGATTGTTAATAAAAAAATGTTATTGCTTTATGCATTGTTTGAGTTTTATAAACGGATCTTCGTGAATCGAATTGTTAGTGAAGTTTGAACTAAACCACTTGGGTTTCAATTGGGTGTAGTGTATAGTGTATAGAAAGGTAGTATGCTAAAAAGCCCCACATAATTATGAAAAACGATTTTGTTATAGTTCTATTGGCGAGCGTTCAAAGGTAAAGGGATGGGCACAAAGTCACACCCAAGCGGCTATCTATCATAGGTGAGACCATTTTCAACTAGGTCATTACGACTTTCATATAATCAGTTTATAGATACGTATACAATACTCGTGACAGTGTGATTGTTTACAGTTTTCACTCCGATCATTCAAATTTTTCTGGACCCAAAAGTTCATCGCCCCTTCCAATTGAGATTCACTAATCAAAGTAACTCACAACACATTAACACAGTGTGTCCCTCTCGCACACTGGTAAATTTTGTTTCGCGCCAGTTTTTCGTCTCATCAACCTTGCAGACATAATGCGACCGGCCATCAATTTTTTCTCCTCCCGGCATCATTTTGAAAACAATTTTCTATCCCATATGATTATGGGTCATTTTGTGTAAGCATAAAACTATTATTAATGAATTACATCGCGTTACCTCGCGAGTCATTATTTTTATGTTTGCGTCTTTACTTCACTTCGTTTTCGTTTTCGCGTTTTTAATATTTGATGATGGTGCTTCACTAATTTTTATAAGTGTGCGTGTGTGTAATTATTTTGATATTATTCTTTTTATTTTTATTGTTAGATTTTATTTCTCTTGTATTATTATATTTTATTATATTGTCTCTATGGAAGATTATGTAATTTTTGCGTCTCATGAATTGTCTTCCTAATTTCGGATGTTGATTTTATATGTTATCTTTATTTTGGATCAGCTAAAGTAGATTTTTGAAGATGATTGAAAAGTTCTCAAGACAGTAGTGATGTCCCGTTTTCCCATTATATCGAATGCAATGACTGGAATGTCCCTATTGTCGACTGTTATCATAATCGACTTTCACCGGACGGGGAGCAATTAAAGTCGTCTTTGTAATGATTATTATCATCGTTTTTAATGCTGGAGCCATCAAAGCTGCAGCAATAAACATTAATCTTTATTATTTTGGGTTTAAGATTCAACTTCACTATTCTATACTGTTATGACATTGAAGAAACAGTAAGTTAAAGCTAATGATAAAATGTGTGTTTAAATTTATTTTAAAAATAGTTTTTTTGTCATTTATAAAATTGTATTCACAAATATATTTAAATTTTATGTAATATCAAGATAAGGAAAAGACTTGCACTTCATAAAAAAATAAGTCCAGTTTACATGTTACGCCATAGATAAAATAGGATCGTTACAAATTTTATTATCTATGGTATTTGAGAAATATTCAAATGCGTTACATTCTAAATTCGAAAATTATCTTATGAAGTAGGTTGTTTGAAAGTACTTTGTATAGGTACTCATGTTTTTGACTAACGGGTTTTATTGTCACAAGAAAATAATAATACCTAATGCTCTATATTTTTTTATGGCCACAATCCGAAACGATTTCCTTTTACATTCAACTTAAAATCAATATGACTCGACCGTACGTTTTGAGTTACTGGGATTTTCCAACACTATATCTTATAACATATTATAATAGGGTTGCAATTCATTTATTCAGAACACGTCTTAAACATAAACGAGCAATGTTAAAAGCACTTGAAATTCAAATGAAGGTTACTGCGTACAGATTTTGATCTGTAACTAGCGAAATGATGAGTTTAGAAAAGTACAGGCTTATTGAGGTCATTACCTATGGAGGGAACTTTTATCGTTCAAATGGGCTATTTCGGGTAGTGATGTGAATGATATCTCGATGGTGTCAAATATCGATAGAATTTATAAAGAACCATTGAAGTATACCTAATGTCTTTCCTGGGTTTACAATAAAATTATTATTCACAAGAGCCATAGTTTTTTATAGCGTCAAATATTTTTTGTTTCAATTTTAAAATGGCTTTATTGTATAAAAAAATGACATCTATGATCATACCACCATGTTTACATCGAAGTTGAACTTGTGATTTGTTCTGAATTTTGGTTCTTCTGCCTTTTATTACTTATTCATATTAGCTTTTATAGGTACTTAAGTATAAAACATTATTATCGATGTCGATAATCAGCTACTTTCCCTCACTTCAATCACATCACCGTCTCGGCCACCCCGCCGTGTCAATATAAGCCGGCCAATTGTATATGAGTCGGCAACAATTCACGGCTATTCAATAAGCTCTTCGTTCACCGCAGATTGTATCGAATACATGTACAATACTAGCTTAGCTGAGTAATAACCAAAAATAGACCTTATGTTAAAACTCATAAAGGTGTATTAAAATGTAAATTAAGGTTGTCAGTTACGGGTCGAATGTACCAACGATTAGTTTGACTTTATTAAAAGCAAGCGTGCGGTGATAGAAATTTTGTATGCGCGAATGGCGATGAAAAAATCATCGGTGAGAAAATGTAGTGACTCGAAAAGGTGTAACGACCGTACAAAAAGTGACTAATGGCAATTCAAATCTAGTGAAGCATCCGCGTGACGTACCAACTCAGCTCGGATAAATAATACATTTTGGGAGCCATCTTCATTGGCACGTTTCATTTTTTGCATAATAAAAATATATATCCATCTGGATTGGAAGTGATACGGATGACTTTTAAATTATGCAATAGCATATTTTTTACTCGGATAAGAATGGCAGACTATTATAAATCCTTTCAATTTAACGTGCATTGTAAAATGAGAAAGAAATAATATTTATGGCATAAGACGATTTCAGAAATCCTGCCATTCATATTCCGACCGACGCTAAAACAAAAGCCCAATTTTACTTTTTTTGAACACGTTTCCCAATTCCAAAACCGCATTCCATTTTTTTAATAATGCGTTCCAATCCCGCGTGGCGCGTTGTGATGTGCGCATTATCGATAACACTCGCTTTCGGATGCGAGTGCACTGCCCTATCCGACCTCATGTAACGGTACGAGCCGTCAATCTCGCGTCAACCAATTTACTTTTACCGCTGTCAAACGCTATTATCTATCATTTATGTCTATAAACCCCAAATAATAAGGTTCATATTCTTTAACATTAAAGGATGAACGGTAAATATGCGTTGACTGTTGTCTAAGGTACGAAGGTTTCTAGGTGTCAGATAGTTTGACGTATCGAGCCAGTAGAGAGCAGTCTCAAAACTTTGATTTGTTTTCTGTCCCTTATTTTTACGACTTAGCGTAATAGTACCGTTCCAGGGAGATAACGATTAGTAAGACATTGGGTCGTTTAAAACTCAAGCCTTTGAGCATATTGCTTTAATTCTTGACGGGATTGAGCCACTAGATATAAACTAGACTGGACAAGAATAGTTAATTAAATTGAACAGCTTCTGAATGCCAACTAGTGGAAAACCACTGAATGTTTAACTATAAAATGATATATAGCTTACCAGTAATACAGTTAGTGTATACTCTTACTAATTTCTAACCTTTACAGAGCAATCGAACTATGAATTTGATGACATTAAAATTTATCATATCGATAGGCACAAATTGGTATTAGTACAAAATATCGATATGAGCATGGTACAGCGTCAAAGTGTCGGTAATAAAGCATAAATGACTGTGCGGCTCTTGTACAAGCGCGGACGACAAGCGGCGACAACGCAGTTGCCCGGTCGCCCGCACATTTTGTTAAGGGCGCTTTTAGAATCGCGACTTTGATGTCGTAAAGTCGCAGGCTATTTTTATCTTACCAGTTTGGACCTAGTGGATAGATTTAAGTAATATCATTTGTTATATCATTTAAATTACATTATACTTCATTGTAACGATTATTTTAAATACACATTGGTTTTGTATCACATATCATCTATCATAGGTTGTCACAAAAGATTACTTCTAGAAATAATACAGTTTTGGTGTTCATAAAAGCATTTATAGATAATAAAATATAAAGGATAGTAAAAAGTCAATTTGCATAAACATTTATATTTCAATTGTTCAGTAAAAAAATACAAGCATCATAAAAATCAAATATAATTTATCAAAGGCGACATAGCAATAAAATAAAAATCATAACAAATAATCAGCACCATCAAATTACGAATAAAAATTGCACCTCCCAATCGCATCATCTCTAAACGGCCTTATGAACTGGTCTCGGGCGCCAAGTTTCGTGTGGGCTGGCCTAAGCTTAACCGTGTACCGTTAAGGATATTCTCATAATCTCTAATCGTACATTTGTAGCCGGCCTTAGACAATGCGTTCGATGAATAATACCCTACGTATTTGCAAATGTCATACCTTGTTATGATGTTTTGTATTATAAGCTACAGGTTATTTAGAAATTAATTTCATATGATTTATTAATTTTACACAGTTTGTATGATGGTTCCTGAATGAAAATTATTAATACAAATAATGATGATTAGTAGATTATCATTGATTATTTTAAAAGAGAGAGAAAGAGAGTTGTGAGCTGTAATGAATTTGAAGCGAAAGAACAAAAAAGAGATGGATCAATTAATTATGTGAGAAATATTTTAAGAAAGGATTGAATGCTATCATAACAGATTTATGGTATGAAAAAAAGAATTGAACTAGAGTTCGCGCCTCCAAAGAAGTCCCGAAGGTCCACCTCTATCTCAGAAGAAATAAGATCGATTTTCAAGAATACCACGGGACGGCACGAACTCTATACCTAGTACCTTATCTATATATACCTTAGGACAGACATATGATGATTTGTCCGTAGTTTAAGTAGCGTAAATTTAAATTGAATTTTATGTATAACTAAATAAAGAATTACTCTGATTTTATCCTTGCTTTCTTTTTTTTTTACTGTATTCTTAAAAAATATTAACATTAGTAGCAGAAGTAGACATAGCAGTTTACTGAATATTTAAACCAAAATATATAAAGTATGTCAACACTTATAATTAATTATATACATAAAATATTAATTAAAATCGAAAACTTATCATACCACCCAAGTGATGGGCGTACCAAGTGCCGTTATGGTGAAAATTTCGCTTCAAGTATGCACCTGCGTATCGATACTACATAGTTGATAATTATCGATGTACGGTGGTACAACCCTTTTCTTGTTTTGCCGCGGTGTTCAAAGTAAGTGTAGTTTAATGTAAGGGTAAAATTTTGTTTATTTTGATTGGCGTTATTTTTGTCACATCAAGTTTTTTTTCAATTCAATATTTAAACTTTTTTTTTTTAGTTTCCAAATTCTATACACTAATATATAAATTCTTCTTTAGTCATTGATTTTTTTAATACTAAGTTGTTTTTATTGAAATTTCGAGGAAATAATCGTGTTAATGATCCGACGCCGGCGCAAATTGCTAGTCCACAAATCTGCACCAGTTATGCGTGAACTATAGACCTCGTCCATCTTAGGGTACCTTATCATTACATTGTGGACCAATTTCTAAATGTAATTACAATGGTGTATTTTTTTTTTCCTTTTTTTTTCATTGTGTTGGTCACCCAATCCATAGGTACAAACTTAGTAGACGGAATTTATGAAATATAATTTTGACTGGCAACATTAATTAGTAATAACAGGGGAACACTCAAAAAAATATTATCCTAATTTTTGTGCGATGTTTGTATGGATGTTTGTTACCCAATTACGACGTAATGACTGAACGGATTGACATGAATCTTGACTAATCTATAGATTATATCCTGAAATAAAACATACAATACTATTTATCCCTTAAAAATATTACATCCCTCGGGAACTTGGGTCAAATCGTGCAGAGGAAACTAGCGTAGTTATTAAATGACATAGTACCCGAATACCTCATACTAAATACCTTATGAATTTCCTCAACTTTTAGACGTCTAAGATATTTGAAATACCAGTCCAGCGACAAACGGACACTGTCTGATAGTTACTCGCCCCTTGAGAACAGCAGTCAGTTTTCCTGAACCCAGTAGCTGATGTCCAGTCTCCTTATAATATAAAGGCAACAATACACAATATCTGAACGTACATTCGTTTCACAATTACGAAAGTGTACCGGCTGTAAATAATATTAACACATCGCGATTGTGTCGGTATACGCCGGCATTTGCCGAAAGCACGATCGCGGTATTTTCGCCTATATGTGCGAGTGGCTGCAGTGTTAGCGGGGAAAATTTGATATATATAGCTTTTGATTTACCGAATAAGTATTTCATTTAAGAATTTATTGACATGAATAGGTATCGAGTCTTTTGTGCGTCAACTACTTTGACCCTACCCTTATACTAAATAGTGAGATTTCTTTAAATTTAATATATTAAAAAAGTTACAGAATGCTAAAAGACCTTTTTTTTACCAAGACCATACGAGTTCCTTTAATATTTTACCCAAGCTTCATCTAAAATCATTCAGCCACTACGGCGTGATCAAATTATAGACGTACACAAATATGGATTAGTAAGTTAAAACAGAATGTTGAAAAATCGCTCGACGCTCCTACTCGAACCACATACTTCACCGCGATATTTCTCCTCCATTACAAACGAACGCTGCCCTTTGCTTTATTCCCTGGATGTATATAGACTCGTACGGGTGGTAAATTATGACTCAAAACAATATTAGATACTGCAACATTGTCGCTTGTTAACGCATATCTTGTAATTGTAATTAAAATTACAATGAGTGACCGGTGTCTAAAATAATTGCTTACGACTCTGCTTAAATAATATTGATGAAAACCTAAGGATTACGTTAATTATGATTATCATAACTTAAAAAGCGTTCCGAAACACTAGTAGAATGAACAGTAACATTGCAATAATATTAAACATTTAAGAAAGAAAGAAAGAAAATCATTTATTCATAACAACACACAACATTACATTTAAACATTCAAATAAATGAACAAATAATAAATAAATAAATTGATTTAAATAATATCGATTCGATAAAATCACGTACACTTGAGTTCGAGCTATATCGATAACTTATAAATGAGTTTGTCGTCACTTCCCTAACGTGCCCAATAGATACCATGTACAGCATGAATTCGCACGCGTTCCACAGTGCAATAGTTAGAGCTTAACTAGGTCTCTAGATTTATTTTAAGGCTGTTGTATTAAACGCGAGGCTAAGACTTCGTGAAATAATTTAATCTATCAACAGTCATAAATATTAAAACACATTCCGAATGTACAAACACCCTGTACTGTGTTCTAAGTTATAAGCTGCCAGCGTTTTATAACTTTTTTTTGTCGATAACGATGTCCAGACATCGTCGTAAGATCCAGACCTTAGAGTGGGTTGTATCAACTTACTTATACAATACTACGTCTCACCGAGGTAAAGAAAAAAATTGGCACCGGCTCTAAGGGCCATCCATAAATTTCGTCACAGATTTAAAAATAATGTATCTAGAAATTATTAAATTAAAATAGCAGTTATAAAATTATTTTCATTCAAAACATGTTTAATACTTTAGATTTTGACATGTGACGTCACTTCCCACCCCTTATCACATTTCATTGACCCCCTCCCTTTCCCTAAACGTGTGATGTATTTCACCTAATTTCCTCATCATTGATCGAACAACACGATAGGATACAAATTTTCAAATATTTTATACTCTACAGCAACAGTTTATGCTTTAAACCGTAGCTCAATTCGTTCCTATTGAATTGTTAAAGGAGAGAGCAATAGTGCAGTATTCGCAGTAATAATTGCCGATGCATCTGGTATAAAGTTTTTTTTTTTTTCATTTTGTTAACGATCAATGGCTGACGTTGGTCCTATTTATTTCCCTTTACGGTTCCATAGATAAAAATAGTCTCAGTCAATGAAATAGTTTTCTTGGAATTGCGTTTCGTTATAACAAGTATGTATGTTCTGTATTGAATTGAAGACTGACTGTATTTCAGATTATAGTATATTGTTATGTACTTACATTAATTATGTATTATTATGTATTGTAGGAATTAAAGAAATAATAATTTAATAATTCTGAAATTAATAATTTTCTCTTTTTTTTTTGTAGGAAGAACCCCTTGTGTTTTCCGGTATTGTTTTTATGATTAGTATTAATTTATTTTGCACATTTCCTTTCCCTTTCTATTTATTACAACACTCAAAAAAGGCTTCTAGCTTTTTAAGTTCAAATGAATTTTTTGAACTCCATTATAACCTTATAGAGTTCATAGTGCATACTTTTACAAAGCTGAAAGCAAACGTTGGTACTGAGATATGGCATTGTTTACTGCCGATTCATATTGGCGTGAAATCTGGTAACTCACAGCACTACAATGGCGGCCACGTCAAAATATAAAACCTCAACTTTGACCCCATCGTTATAGTCCACGCGTGTGAAACTGTATGAAATGCAAATGGAATTTCTATTCCATTTCAGTATGTATAACACGATGGTAGGGTACTTTGTAGAACCCGATTGCGTAGCTACCATCCTTGATCCTTTGAGGAATCATAACTATAGTAACTTCTGCGATGCGACCCACGTCGAATATTTGCGTTCTACTTCAGTGTCAAATTTTATCTGAATCCATTCAGCCATTCATTAAGTTACAAACATACAGACAAACTTTTGCGATAACTACTAATACTACTACGTGTACTACAATATAATACTAGCGTACCACCCCGCGGATTCACCCGTGAACCCCTATTTTATCCCCTTATGGGTGGAATTTTCAAAAAATCCTTTTTTTATCGGATTCCTACTTCATAATAGCTACCTGTATGCCAAATTTTAGCCCGATCCGTCCAGTGGTTTGAGCTGTGCGTTGATAGATCAGTTAGTCAGTCACCTTTTCCTTTTATATAAAACACAAGAAGAAGAAGATTAGTAAGTAGTAAAATTACAATAAAAGAAAATTATTCAATGACTTTTAAGTTATTTCCTTTCTCTGTAGGTTTTTACTCTTCTACTTCTGTTAGTGAAAGATACCAAAAACAATATGTAGAGTTCCCATGTAGTAGCGTGAAACTTCGTACATTTTTGTGGCCAATTTTATGTGAGGCACGTATTTCGCGAGATAAGGACGGCACGACGCGGCCGACTTCAAACGTTTAAGGGACTTTACGATGGATGCATACTTAATTTGAAACAAAGTGTACTTTGTATTAATAATTTAAAATAAAATATACTACGTAGTTTGAACCTCATCTACGTAACTTACCGAGTTAATGAATATGATTTTTTAATATACAATGCTGTAGGTGAAAATGATGTAAGTATATAATAAATGTTTGTGTGACTGAGAGCCAGTTCTTTCGAGGTTTTGAATGCTTACTTTGACTACATCTTCATTTACCACGTTGAGATTGTGGTCAAACACAGGCCTATATAGAGACTAATACATTTGTATTGTATTGTATCGTTTAATCCAAAAAAATACTTCTAATCCAACATTAAATGTGGAAGTTTAATTTACGTAACAATAAATAAACTTCTGCTACTACATTATATCCATCACTTTCTAACACCATATAACAAAAAGAGACGGGGCTATCTTAAAAACTGGGTTTTACAAGACTTGCTTTACTATTTTTGTAATCAACGAAACCAAAGTCTTTATTTTTCATCACAATGTATGTAATTTCAATTATAGCAATAGGATATTAAGTATCACCAAATAAAGCTACTGTAAGTACTTCTATATCGTCAATTCGCAAAAGTCCTAATAAAAAAACGGTACTGGCCACATTTTTTAACGGTACAATATTTCAGTGGTAATATCATCTATGTACATTTGTCTAAACGGCTGATTATGACGATAAGGTGGAATAAAATTCCCAGCACAGACCGTGGCTCAGTCATGTGAAGCTGTGAAGGCATGTCAAATAACCGCTACACGGAAATTTTATATGAGATAGTGTTGTCAATGTCACGATTTTTGTGTTAGGACTTAATGTCCTAATTTGAGTATTTTTGTAATGAATTTTATTTTTGCTAATATTTTTAAATGTAATTAATAATTATTATTTTTATTGTTACAGGTATACACGAGAAAGCTAAAACATGGAACGATATGTTTCATATTTTACTGGTATAGTATAATTGTTGGCTATGTGCTATCATGTCCACTGGGGACTCAAACTCATTTATTAAATTAGGAACATAATTTATGAAAGTTATGGATTGATTCTACCACCAGTCTTAAAAAAGAACTGTTGTCCAAAAATGCTTGCTTAACTTGCTTCTTAGTTATTTACTTTTTATTTCTTTAACTGAATAAATGGCTATGACTTAATACGTATATACGTAATGACTTTATTACACTTAAATTAAAAATACTCTGATTGCTAGAAAAAGAGTCCTATGAGAATATCCGTGTAATTTTTACTCATACGTCGCCTAAATGTTACCTTATCAGTCTATTTCAAATTTGACATACGAGATAAGAGCCACGCTGAGACGTATTAATTTGCCGGCCCCTTTGACATTAACATGTCCACTGCCTTATCTCAACAAACACGGTACAAAAAACGTATGAGTGATTTATAAAAATAATGTCTTAATTAGCTAAAATAAGATTTATTAGATACCTACGGGTGGGTTCGTTGGTTAAGGATGTGAAATAAAAAAATAATGTGTGGGGTTCTTTTTTATATTTTCGTTATGAGATACTACAGTGCACAATATCCTTTGAGAAGCTTTGATACGATGTTTAGTAAAATTATGGTTGCTATTAGAAGATTATTTAGATTCATTTATTCTTGGTTACTTTTACAGAAGCAAATATTTCAACACGTTAAAAAAAAACGTGTAGAAATGTTGTAAAATGATTAGTAATAATAACTTGTTATTGTTATTTTGTAGCGATGGAATCTCAGTTGTAGAGACGTCGAATGCCGTGACAAAGGTTGTGGGTTTGAATCTTACGAGTACAATAGCTTGAGCTTTTGGTGATGGAAAACATCGTGGGAAAATCTTAGCATGGTGGTATACTTTGTAGCCCGGCTGGATATCTAAAAATCTGTGTGCTCCAACAGCTGCTCTAAAGAACCAGTCCCCTTTTAGGCGGTTGTATGCATACCACATTCGGTCACATCATTTACCATGGTGAGATGGTGAACACTAATGTCCATAGTAAATAAAACTTGTACAATATTACCACATATCAAACATGACACTACTGGTTTAATTACGTAAGATTGTTTGAAGCAAATCTTGTAAAATCTAGGTTTTCTATCTCTTTTTGTTATAATGACGTTTAAATGTGACGGAAGTTTTTTAAGCCTGAGCTTTACTATGCTTGCGTTAAACCACCTCACGTAACAAGGTATAACTTTAGAACTGACAGAGTTATTAACATAATCCTTACGTTTGTCCCATTATGTATATAAATGTTAACTCTGAGTTCTGGATGCTTGGATGGTCATGGTTGAAGATGAGAGGGGAAAAAATAATTTCCCTATTACAGACAGGACAGGACTAACAAGTGGCAAGGCGCAAGGCTTTTTAAATTTACGATTTTGGGCGCTTCGGTTTTTTGTTGTCACTTTTGTATACAATTTATTTGGAAGTGTTTGGTTTATTTGAAAGTTCAGTTTTTTCTGTTCATTATACGTGAAAATCATTGTGGGTATTTTTTTTTTCGTGTCCGTGTTATTTGTAAGTTTAAAGAGTAGAATTATAGTCAAACGCAAACCAGTGCTAAAAATCTTACACAATTTTATACTAGTGTGTTACTTTTAGGATACAAAGTATTTTAGAACAAATCAAATAAAATCATTTAATCGAGTATACATTACATAGATGAAATTAAGTTTTCAAGTAGCTAGCTGCCACTCTCAAGTTGATAAACTGTCACCAAGTACCTGCTGGTGAATTTTCCAGCTGTAGAACTTGAACAGTTCTCTTTTTGCTTTACGTACTTAACACTTGTCACTTACCATAGGTCATATACAAAACCATAATAAAACAGAATTGTCCAAGTCTCTCCCCCGTAACTTGTAAACGGGCCTTCTAACAGCGAAATGCTAATTGATCACTTTGTGAAATCCGCTGCCTACGAACAAAGTTAAACTTATGCAAATGCTTTTTTGCATTCCACTCTTATCCTTAGCAGCTTGAAGGCAGAATGCGTTTAGTTCCTTTAACTGGGTAATTATAGGAAACAAGGGGATTTTAATTGGTAGGTAAGAAAAATGAACGAAATAATGATTTTGTAAACAGCAATTGGTTTGAGTTTGAGTGAAGTTTTTGCGAAGTTCGCGAGGCTGTCACTAGATGGCGTTAATGTAGACGTTTAAATTACTAGATTTTTTTAACGAGTTTTTTTAAATTCTTTATTTTTCCACAATATGGCTTGCAAAATGCCTGTCTGTCTAAAAATTCTCGACCAATACATGGTCGGTAAGTGGTTTGCAGTTATAAATACGTATACTATAATGTTTAGAAGTAGCGTACTTCATCTGTGGTTCTCTACTTACTTGAATAAAGCTTTCAAAAGCATTTTGCAATGTCAATGCCGCTTACTTTAAAGGTGCGGTGTTTGTGTAGTGCGATAGCGTGAAGCGGTTCACTTTTTGATGTTATTTGTCTTTGCATGATTATACTTAAATATTTGTTTTAACGAATAAGCAGTTTCTGCTCCATGATGCTACCCGCTATATATTTTTTTTATTTCAGGGAATTTATGTACCAAATAATGTCCGTTTAGCTTTTACAGCGTGATTGGATAATAAGAATTCACATAAATATGTACTATTGTAAGTAAAATGAGTATTATTTTATTCCTTTACATCACCACATACCACACTGCAATAGAGTAATTCAATTCCATAACATTCTAAGTTTTCTAGTAAAAAAAATGATTGTAATTATTCTTATAAGGGTAAAATAGTATTTAATATTTCATGTCTCTAGATCCAGCGGTTTGGGCTGTGCGTTGATAGTCAGTCAGTTTACCATTTTATATAATTACGGAAAATAGTAATTATTTCATAAAATAATCAACATTCTAGTCATTGACGGACCGGTTGGCGTGGTTGGTAAGATACTTTATCTATCACGCCGCAGGTCGTGGGTTCGATTCCCACTCAGAATAAACATTTGTGTGCATGAACATGTCTGTCTGTCCTGTGTCTGGGTGTAATTATCTATATATGTATGTATTTACAAAAGAAAAGTAGTATATGTATTATATCAGTTATTTGGCTTCCATAGTGCAAGCTCTGCTTAGTTTGGTGTCAGATGGCCGTGTGTGAGGAATAATGTCGCAAATATTTATTATTATTATTATTAACGAGATTATCAGTCTACTTAAATCGAGAGAGGCCACCACAATTACTTATTGTTTATCAATAAATAATTGAACCGCTTCCGCTACCGCTTCAGCACATGACTAAACCCCCACCACCTCAGTAGCGAAGCAAGACCGCTCGTAAAAACTCACATTTACAACGTAAATATAGAAATGTTGGCTCCATTTTATTTTTTCATACACTTCTACCCATTCTCACGTGCGAAAGAGTGAATTATTACATTTTAAAATGCACTCTCATGTTTTTGTATTTTCCAAAACGTTTTCTTTTATATAGAAACGCATCTAATGTCACTATAAGTGAATATTTACATGCGATTGTATTATTTTAATAGTTTGAATATGTTGTTTATGATTTATGGATGTTTGTGTACTACAGTGAGAAATGATGTGTTCGCTTTTTGTATTATTTATTGAGGATATTCAGTGGCAGACTTTTGAGAATTGGTTTTGAAATTTGATAAAAGGTTAGGTTAGGAAGTTGAAAAAAAATACTTATTTCCACAAAATGAAAAGGAATATTGTGACCGATTCTATTGTTTTTCGATATAAACAGGTAGGTAGGTATTAGCAATTTCCTATACAGGATGATTTTGTTATCACTGGCAATAGTTGCAGGGGTGGAAGTACTCATCAATGTGAACAACTTTTATTATGGGGCTAACTCTGATATAGCGTAAAATAAAACGGTTGCTTCATACATTTTGGTCGAGTAGGTATTGAACTTTTGTATGGAACAGCTGATACTTTTTTAATGATTTCACAGTTAGTCCCATAGTAAAAGTAGTTCATTTTGATGAGTACTTCTCCCCCGGAAATATTTGCCAGTGGCTAAAAAATCACCCTTTATGTATGTATAATAATCTTGATTTCCTTTTAGAAATGGAAGAGTTTATTAACTCTAGAATACTTAGTAGGCACACAGAATATCATGTATCCTTTTCTTACCTCTTCGGGGATGCGAGACAAAACATATTAATACATACTTGTAGCCTACTGGCTACTTTGCTTTTACTTCTTTCTTTCTTTGTACCTTAGACTTTTTAATCTAGTCTCAGACATACCAAACACATTAATTATGGGTTAACATATACGAAATTCCCTATATTAAGTACAAGGATTGGTAACTAACTTGACGGAAATCCACTTTATCACGCCCGTGTCTCCGTTCCCAAGCGTAACAATAGACAAACGGACATACAAACGTATATTTCTCAACGGTACAGCATTAAATACGTATTTATGATGGGCTATCTCAAATAACGGAGTGTTCTCTATTTACTGGGGGTTTGTGCCGCTCTGTTTTGACTTAAGATAATATTCATTGATATAAAAAGCGACTTATATATACGTATGTCGCAACTTTAGTTTTACAGTTGACTTATGAGGTTTTAAAATGAAGAATTCTATCCATTTTGTTGTTTTATTATTTGTTATCGTTATAGTTAACTCATAATGTTTCAGAAACATAAATCTTTTGACTTATAGCACAAGAATATTATGACGTATTTAACATTTTTTAAATATTATAATTGCATGCTTACACTGGTGACAAATGAAATGCATACACGACCTTATCTCTGGGTTCCCATAAATATATTTCATTTGCAAACGACAAGCGAAAAACACTCTTAAAACACGACTTTTAAGGTGCAATAATGAGAGAATTCCCACGTAATCCAGTTTAAATACCACAAAGCAATTACTCGGCATAAACGTCGGCGCAGACATTGTATCGAAAATGAAACGACGTTCGAAATATTATGAAAACAAAAAAAATCGTTCGGAAATCTTGATAAGGGCCGTGTGTGTGGGGCGGTGACATTGGCCGCGTAAACAAATAAAAAAAGTTCTAAAGAAAAAAAAAGTTAAACCGAGGTGTCGCTCGAGCCATGTCGTGTTATCTCGGCTTATGAACGCCGATCAATCAACGATGAATTGGAAAATTAAGAATTTAAACAATGAACGTTGGAAGGTGTTAAAGGAAGATGTCGGAGCAAGCATGTTGATTCACATGACGTGTATGTGTATGATAGATGTTGCCAGTAATTATGGAGGTGTTTTAAAAGTTGCCAATATCAAAAAATCTTAGTAATTAATCGTTGATAATAAAGTTTTTTCTGTCTGCCTTCTTTTGCCATCCAGATTTCAATGTCGATTAAAAGATAAGAGATAAATAGCCGATAGTATATTAGTACTCATAACAAACTAAATCAAAAATAGGAAAGTAAAGTAGGTAATTCAACATATTCCGACATACATAAAAAACTTGTCCATACTACAACCATTATACCTCAAATAGTTTTCGTAATAAAGCGCTAAATTTTAATTAAAAATTACTTGCGCTTGCGCGCCGGGCGTGCCGCAAAAAATGGCGTGGACCGAAAGCCGAAAATGCCCGAGCGTCGGCGATGGTCGGCGAACACTCGCGAACGATTACGGGTAATTACTCAATCTTCGAAACGTGGAATGTTTTCGCCAACTTTGGATGAGATGGGTCTTATATTTGTAAATTGAAAATCTTTTATCTGCATTTTCCTTTAAATCTCTTTGGTTTGGGCAAAAAGTTAATTTGCCAAAGATGCTTTAGCGACACTAAAGTAACTTACTATAGTAAGTAGAATTTGGACGATAAGTCAGGTTCTCATCAATACTTTAAGTTAATACCAATCTTACATAGTTATAATAATGCATAATATATTATCTAATTTAACAATATGGGTTAAACAAGTACCTAATAAATTCTAACAAAACTATAAAATAAAGCGTTGAAATGTTGACAAGTGTTATGTTCGTTACGCCAAAAGATTAAATCAGATAAATGTAAATTTATGCGAATACTTAATTACTAAATTGCCCGCTGGGGGCTAGATAAACTATAATACTATAGAAATATGAAATCATCGCTGCAAAAAATTTGCTTAGTCATATATAAGACGTCATTAATAAATTATTACTATTTGGATAGTGAAAAGAGAATTAACAATGAAATTAAAGTTAGTCCTCGTAAGAAGATTGATACATTTTTGATATGGTGGGAAATAATGTAAATGCGGTCGTGTTAAAGCCTAATATGATAAGTTAGAAACAGTAAAATGCTCCCATAACCTTACTTACGATCATTTAATGATTAACAAATAAAAAAGACCAATAGCTATTGAGAAACAGTTCCAGATTACACATCATTATATACAATATGAAGTGATTTATAAAGCAATAATAAAGGTACATGTTTTATAAAATGCGGTCATAAAGTTAGGAAATGTTAAGCGCGGTAATGTTTTAAAAGTTTGTCAATATACTATTAGTGTTATCTTCTCTTCTAAATACCCCTCCAAGCAAATAGACATAGAATTAAATTCTAATGCAAGCAATATATCTAATGCTATTAAAACCGTAATTTTGTCGAAGCCACCATTCAACACGGCCGGTTTACGAGACTTTAACAAATGTTGTAAATTGACCGCAGTATCTTAACTAGTGATTATTATTTATCAAACATGAAGATTCTGACTTAAACCACGTTTAAATGCCGCTCAGAAAAACGGACCAGGAAGGTTTCTTGGCAAGTGATTGAGCACTCTATTATTAAGTAGCTTATACTTATTTTTATTCAATAAGGACTGCATCAAGTTTCCACTTATTGTTGTCATAATCTTCATTTTTTTTTTATACAACATTGTCGGTGAACAAGCCCGCCTGATGGTAAGCGATTACCGTAGCCTATGAACGCTTGCAACACTAGGCGTATCACTCACGCGTTGCCGACCCTTCCCCCCTCCCCGATGAGCTCTGGCGACCTTACTCACGCGCAGGAACACAACCATCAGCTATTTGTCATCATTGTCAACTTCTGTTTCAGCAGTTTCATCATAATTATCGTGAACATTATTGATTGAGCAGAGAAAAAAAGCATTGCGTCTAAAAGTCCAGTAGCTAGTAGATATTCAAAATTCATAATACAATTCGAAAGTTGTATGATTTATTAATTTGTAAAAGAATTTTGACCCGACTATAATAGTGTCAATGACAGCTATTGCGAAAATATTGAAGGCAATAAGTTTAGATAGTGCATTTATCGAAACAATCGCCAACATATCGATTTATGGACAGCACTATGATAACAAGTGCGATGACAGGCCGGGCCTAGTAACGGAGTTATGGCCCACAAAGCAGGCCGTTTCAATTAAACCTCCCAGAGGAAGGGGTGTATGGGTAGTAAATTATACAGTACGCTAGATGGCTTGTCTGCGTGTTAGATAGTTTATTCTTTAAAGCTTCCGCTGTATTCGAGTTATCAATGGATTCATCAAAATCAGAATGCAGCAAGATTATATGGAAGAGTGTTGAAGTTCTGGAATTTATTTTATGATACCAGTAAGAACAATTTGGATTCTCAAAGTCCCTAGTAAGTTTTGTAATTTTCTCAGATTTTCGTCAAATTTGCAAAGGATCCTAATATGTTACCACTTATCATCAGGTGGACCGTCTGCCTGCTTGTCAATCTACTGACATAAAAAAAATGTTGACTTTAATCGCAAAAGCATCAGAACATCTATATACAAAACATGTTTGTAACGTATGCGTTGATATTTGTGAGTTGGTGTACGTACACCCGCGAACGATTCTGAAATGTACAATGCATGCCGGGGCTTAGTTAATAACTCATAAAGATATTGCCTAAGCCGCATACTCAAAAACAAAAGATGATGGGTACGAAAATCATAAAAAATCATGGGAATTAACACGAATACCTCTCATCCAATAGCTAATATACGTTTATTAAAATCAATTATATTCAATAAAATAACACAAAAATTATATGCAATTAAGATTCAATTGGACGTTACGCGAGCTATCATTGTCATAACGGTATTATTTTATGGTTACTCTAATATCAGCTTTATTACCATACGGCTAAGTTACTTCACTATCATCCCGTAACTTGTCGAAACGTAATTACGCTCTAATGACATGATATTACAGCAAATTATGAATTTTATAGAAATAACCATGGTTGTGCAAATGGTATAGGTATAATAGAATATAATGATGGGTAAATGAAAAACATCTCATGGATAGTAAGCAAAAATTTTAACATAGAAGTTCATCGACCTGCATGGAAACTCCAAAAAAAGTGGTAAAAATTACCGACAAGAAACCGTACGCCGTGGTAGTTTAATTTTGAAGGAAATCGGAAATTACCACTAACAATTGGTTGTATTTTTCTTCGGATAAACTATTTTATTGATCTAAGTTTGTGAGCCTTTTGAGTTGTTTACTTTTATATTTTAAAACGTTTTAGTAACGCCACGATTATAATTTCGACGATATTTTTTTACATTTAGAATTCATCAAATTTTATTAGCGATGACTCCGAAAATCGTAAAAACAAAATTATCGTCCCTTCAATATCCGTTTAAGGTAAACCAATAAATATGATGGATAAAAAATTTACAGCCGTAACAAAAATTAACTTAATCTCTGTAATGAAACCCAAAGAACTCCCACGCACCCATACATCAAATTAAACAAAAAACCGTGTAACAGAACCAATTAAAGCTAACAATACATTAATACGGCCATAAAACGGACAATAACAACTGAAATTGCATACAAATTTACATTACATCGTATAATGACAGCCGTTGAATAACTGAGTCTCGTTCTTTTTGTATAATTATGTTTTAATTAAAATTTAATTTGTTTGCGTTATTTTTTATAGCAAAAAGTAATGATTGAGTTTTAGATTTTTTAAACTGATAAACTTTTTTCACTGCGAAAATTGTAAAGTTGTCGCTCGAATCATGATAATCCATTAACTAAAACTGACCTAATGTATAATTTGGATAGGAAAATCAGTATAGTTTTGCATCAGTCGACAACAAATTGGCAATTTATTGCTTATATCTATAATGCCACAGTGGCTTCTTACCATCAGGTGTATCGTCTGCCTGTCAGAAATATGAATAAAAACGTATAATTATATACCTACAGCGTGTCACCGTGTTTCTGACACGAATGAACAAACGAACATCGAGGATAGTATCTGCGGGCTATCTTACCATGGTATGTGACGATGTGGCTATAGGTGGTAACGTTGTGGATCGAGCTCCCTGCTGTGGAATTCCCACGGAAGTACAGGGTTCTTCAAGAAGGCTGTAAAAAGGTTTTTGCAGGGTTAGCAAAGCGCGAGTGATACCCCTGGTGTTGCAAGCGAGGCGGGCCGTATGCTTTTTTGCCACCTTAGTGATACAAAAAAAGACTTACAAAGCCTTTAGGCTCTGAAGTACCGCATACTTACTGAAGTGAATACATAAAATAGGTAAGAATGCTCCACCGAAGCCGAAGCATGTTAACTCTATACTAACTGAAAGATATATAGGGAAATCTAGTTTTACTAGAAAATAAGGTTAGTAAGCGCGATTTCCTTCAGCAAAAAAGGTTTAACTATAAGTGGTTAAATAAATATCTTAACCAGGTTAAATTGGTTATCAGCTAGAATCTTAATCTTCATTCATTGATGGCCAGCGATTAGAAAGCTGAACCAACTAATGATTCAGAATGTGGGAGCATCAACGCAACTAACTGTTTGTCATTAAGGATCCAGTCTCCCTAAAATCAGTGTTCTTGCGGAATTTATCAGAAAAGAAATATTGTTTTTTAGTCATCAGAAAAGCAATAAATGAAATATATTTTACGTTATTTTAAAGTGTAAGATTTGAAATTTCCAATACATATTTTATTTTTTAATTTGACGCCACTTTTATTAGCTTTGTGAGGCTTTAAACATACCTCTATTTACGTTCCACGCGTAGAGGGTCTCATTCATGCACACACTACGAAAAAAATATAACAAAAACAAGAAATGTATTCAGATTACATTTGTCGGCAAATCCTCTACAATAATCTTATCTAGTTACTTTTATTCCAAATTGTCTCAATTTCTTATTTAAATTGCTTTAAAAAGTTATAAATTTCTGAATTTGACCCTTGCAACATATATTTTTTTCTATTACAAAGTAATGGTTAAGAGAAATTACACTTTAACCACTCCGAAAGCAACTACTTATCTGTCGAATAAAAAATATATGCATTCAAAAAATCATTTGAACTAAATTTACCGAAACTAAACAAATAAAACATAAAATGCATCAAAATTCCATTTAATTTCGCTGGGAATTGACAGCGTTCGTTGTGTTATATGTTTAGTCTCGGTAAATTTATTTGAAATGATTTTTTGAATGCATATATTTTTTATTCGACAGATAAGTAGTTGCTTTCGGAGTGGTTAAAGTGTAATTTCTCTTAACCATTACTTTGTAATAGAAAAAAATATATGTTGCAAGGGTCAAATTCAGAAATTTATAACTTTTTAAAGCAATTTAAATAAGAAATTGAGACAATTTGGAATAAAAGTAACTAGATAAGATTATTGTAGAGGATTTGCCGACAAATGTAATCTGAATACATTTCTTGTTTTTGTTATATTTTTTTCGTAGTGTGTGCATGAATGAGACCCTCTACGCGTGGAACGTAAATAGAGGTATGTTTAAAGCCTCACAAAGCTAATAAAAGTGGCGTCAAATTAAAAAATAAAATATGTATTGGAAACTTCAAATCTCACACTTTAAAATAACGTAAAATATATTTCATTTATTGCTTTTTTGATGACTAAAAAACAATATTTCTTTTCTGATAAATTCCGCAAGAACACTGATTTTAGGGAGACTGGAGCCTTAAATAACTTCTATACATAATGTATCGACGTTACGTTACATGGCATATCTGGTTTTATTTCCGACTAAGTCAAATTTTATAGCTTAGTTACTGGAAGAATACACTTGAAATTTCATATCCTCAATAAAATTCACGTTTAAATAAATTTAAAAGGAAAATAAAGAAAGAAAAGAAACTGTTCTGTCAATGAACAATTTAAGTGAGAAAAGTCAATCCTGAAATTTTGCTCGATCTTAAACGAAATAATGATGAACTACATGTTTTTTCACCTTTTTTCATAAGATATTGTTTTCCTTTATTATTAATCAGTAGGTATACCATTATACAAAACTATAACAATGTTTGTTATTTTCTATGATTAATTTTAATTTTGGTTTGACCTTTGGATATAGTTTTATTTTGTTTTCCCTTTAAAGTCATGTATTAGTTTTTTTTTGTGTTTGGCTTTCTTTTTAACTAGAAGGTTGTGTCTGTATAATTAGATGTAGTTTACTGCGGCTAACTATTTAGAATTTTGTTGAAAAGATATTCCTACAGTAGGTACCATCAGTTTATTAGTACTGCTAAACATCACAAAACTATAGTTAGGTACGTACAGTATGTCAGCACTTTAACTACTTCGAAATAGGGGTTAATATCATAATACAAGAACATAGAATATTCATGAGTATATTAACGTTAATAGAGTCGCTCAGTTAGGTGTTGATTGGAGAGAAAACCAGTAGTTTTGACGTCACGCATCGGCGGTGACGACAGGTGTGGCTTTGATCCTGGAATATAGTTATTTTTTTATATTGTTGATCGAAAATTGTAACGTATTTTATTAGGATTTATTAGAACCTTATTTACCTTATGCACTGTTTCCCATCATTTATGGTCGGGGCAATTCATCCTTTTCTTCTATTCGGCCCTTCTAACTAATCAAAAGGGTTTTTCAAAGACCAATACACTGCGATATTTGTACTTATTGTTTCCTCCCTATGAGTTCCTCTAACTAGATTCCTCTTAGAATCTACCCTAAAAAAGCTCTCAAGTCCCTCATGCCAGAGCTCAATTAATACTGGATAGAACATGGCACTACAGTACTACAATATTAATTGGCGCCCATTATTTCGTGGTGTAGAAAGCGGGTCGACGACGGCAGTCCGTCGCCCGCGCATTAGTGTAGTGTTGCTACACTTTATTATTATTAGTGGATAATATTTGAATATATTAATAATATATTTCAAAGAGTAATTTGATATTTGAGTGCATTGATATTTTAAAATTCGTATTTTGTTAAAATCTCGCTAATAATATTAATGTTAAAGTTTGAATGTTTATGACTCAGAGGTCATTTCATTTATTTTTTTAAATACTTTTTATTCACAGAAAACATAGATCGTTGGTAAAATCGTGGAGCGGAAGCTAGTTCGAAATATACTTTATTTAAGGCGATGATAGCTCAGTGGTAGTGACGTCGGACGCCGCGGCGAAGGTCGTGGGTTCAAATCCTACAATGAGCTTGAGCTTTCGGTGAAGGAAAACATCGAGAGGAAACCATAGCACGGTAGTAGGGTACTTAGTACCCAACTGGTATGGCTACTACCCACAAGTTAAAAATCTGTCACCAAACACCTATTGGTGTGTTCCGGCAGCTGCACTTGAGAGCCAGTTCCTTCTAGGCTCTGTGTGCTTACCACGGCACAACATCACTTACCATAGTGCGATTGTGGTCAAACACAACCCTATACGAATAAAATAAAAAAAAAGTATACATGAATTAAAAAAAAAACATCAGTCATTAAGATTATAAACTTAAGTTTTTTAATAAGAGACTAGATATTCATAACATATCTATTAAAAATTCTAAAGTAATGTTTTTTTTTTAATATTATTAAATAATGTCTTACTTCCATAATGTTATCGCTATTCCCATAATATCTCCCAAAGCATGGTGCTCCTACCATGCGTTAATGCACGTTGCCTGTTAACGCTTTTGTCCTGTTACATTTATATATAACCACCGCCGCTTAGTATCCTTCATTTATTTACTTTCTCCACTATAATACCTTCATAATTTACTCTAAACATGTTTATAATTATCTTATATTGTATTTATATTATGTTACATAGCAATATACTATATATACTATACATAATTATATACCTTTTGTATTTTAGGTTTGTCAATTTAATTTAATAAATCATAGACAATACGTTTTGATTAAAACCGTATCATACTACTTAAAATTCTTAGTCTAGTTTATGATCAAAACAATAATAAGGAAAACTCAAATGAAATTAAAGTAATTTAAATAAAGAATCAAAAGTCTCCCGCTACATTACAGTTGCGCGACGCACAATCGCCCTAAGTCGCAAATCGGTTGCAATCCTCTTTTATATGTAAACAATCTCGTCAGAAGACTAGATTGGGTGGAGGCACTGGCTTGCGACATTTCTCTTCACTTTTTATGTCCTGTCAATCGTTGGTGTACACTGCAGTGCAATATAAAGTGTTGAATGTTTATTTTTGCATTTCGCTTGGAATGTTGGTAGGGTTGATGATAATTACTTTTGTGAATACTTCTATGTGATTTTTTTAAGTACGTATATTTTTAAATTAATTGTACTATTTTTTAAAGGTAATATTATAATACTTATTGTAAGTTTAAAATATTAAAAAATGGAAATATAAACCAATTTTAAAAAATTAAACATTTATTTTTGTTTAATTTTTTTTTGCATAAACGATTTACATAAATAATAAAATCATTAATAGATGATAGCTAAAGTCTCTCTGTAAGGAATAAAAATATATGCTCACACTGACTAAAATAAACAATTTTAAATCACATAAAAATGTTGCCAATAAACAGTTAGATACTAAACCTCGGTTAAAAACTGTAATATACACGCATAAACTCAACATTTACGTTTAAACACCAAATTGACCTTTGTATCGATCGCACTAAGAACTTTAATAGCATACAAACCATAATGTATGTACAAAACTAATGAGCGAGTAAAAACAGCTCAACTTAACGATAGCCTATCTTTTTTTATTGATTTACAACCTATTTTAGTAACGAGCTGATAATTTTAGCAACAAAGTTATCCAGTATTTGCAGTTTACACGGCCATCAAGTGCTCACAAGCGGCTCAGGAATCGACCGACCATATTCATATGGAAATGAGTCGCGACATTTTTGCGTATGCTAGTTTGCATCTAATATTTCACTAGTCGGGAGCGCATCTTATTTATGCGTATCTTGTTGAATAAGACGTATCTGTCCGACGGCGTATCTTGTTTCGGTCACTAATGATGTGGGACCGAGCCCTTTTTTGCTGTGTCTAACTAAATAATGTGGACGTGATGTGGATATTTAATTTTGCAACTATGTGTACGATCAGCGATTCCGTTGAGGTATATTTTTTATATTTATTCAGCATGTGAGTTTTATTATTATTTTTTCTTGTTTCCCGAAATTCTTTTAAATGATAAATAAATAAATATTCTGGGACATTATTCCTCACACACGGCCATCTGACCCAAAACTAAGCAGAGCTGATAAATGATTGGATTAAATTGTAATTTCCATTTTTAAATTATAATCGGCGTAATTTAATACAGACGTTCCTATAATCTTAAAAATAGTACCCACTTAATTACTGCAGTCAGTATTGCACTATATGATTTTTATTGTAAATCTTTTTTTAAAATTATTATTTTTTATTAAAAGTTAATTTAATGAACTGCAACAGAGATTCAAGATCAATAAATTATTTAATTATTATAATGTGCCAACGAGTAAATATTCCAATTAAATACGTCGGTGGTAAATCAAAATTGCTTTTCGTATTTCAATTAAACATCCCAATAGTTTTAATACATTAATCATTGCTGGTAATAGAACGACCTAGTATCTGTAGTCGAGTTGCCACCTACGGTTATTCTATCTATACAGATACTACGCTACTGGAAGCGATATTCTAGGGCAAATGCAGTACGCATGTACCTAGTTGGTAAGTAAGTTCAAAAACTGCGTTTTCTAACGCTTCACCCACATTATCAGGCTTCGGCGAATGTTTAGTTAGTTAGGGATGTGTGATTATTTTAAAAGATTCCTAAATAATTATTGATTTTTTAATTCAAAAAGTCAAAGGAACTAAAAAGCAAATATTGCATCAAATGCATGTGAGTGACTTAGAGCCATTCAATGCAAAATTTCAAAGTCAATTCTAATTTGAACTTAGCTTACATTGAAATAAGCTTTGATTCAATAATAAAAAATATTATTCAAGGAAATTTCATTTCCAAAGTACATTTATTCAAGGATTGTGTTGTAAACTAACTAATTTCCATAAAATTTTAAAAAACAATGAACATCTTAATGTAAGACGACCTTTCTTGTTCTATTAATTAAAAAAATACATTTTAAGTGAATTGAAATGAGTGTTAAGAAATAAAACTAGCTTTAATGAGAAAATAAAACAAAACAGAATCATGGCGCTTATGTAAATTGCGGGATAATCCAGCCGGGACGGTACATGTTCCTTTTTTAAATTTATTTTTGTTTATTTTTATGATTGCTTCACTCCACTAGATTTTTGTTTATTATTTTTAAAAATAGATCTTCAAATATTTAGCTGGCTGGCTACACTACGCCGAAATTTGATATATTACTACGCTTACGACTTCTATTGCAACTAAGCCCTTGTTTGTATTCATTTGATATAATTTAATAATCATAAACCCATCTGCATTTTACAGTTACATCGGATCCATATAAATGATTCGATTAAATTAATATATTTCGTGAAAATACAACTTTAGGTTATTACTCTTGAAAATATAGGCAAAAGTAATTTTAAAGATTCTTTACGATGACTTAGAAAAGTAGAAAAATCGCAGACAGGAATGTAATTGTCGAACACAGCAGTTTTTTTCCATAGTATTTTTTATAAGTGCATTAATTCAAAATTATTGACAGTAAATGAAACCGTGAAAACAGTTGCAAGATAGTTTCTTTTCGCTGCAGTGGACATCTAAGTTGTCTCGTCTTTACTTAGTGGCCAAAAGATATCAATTCATTCGGGAAGTTTATTATAGACCTGTTAATATGTATATCAAACTAACTTAAACTTTTAAGATACATTTCAGCTATCCTCCATGTTTTAACGCACATTCGTCTAATAAACTCTATATTAATTCTACATGCCCTAGCGTCTTTTGACGTGCGCTGGCGCAACCCAGTTACAATCCTGCCTAAGGCTCTATTTGAACTATATGTCTCATAAATGAGATAGTGATGGCTAGACTGTGGGATTATGTGTCGATAACTCATTGTTATAAATTCAAAATATTTTCCTTTGATAAGAAGTACTCTATATAATATTATTCCCGGGTATCATCTATCTAATAGGGGTTAAAGTATGAAATTGCCGTTTTATTGTAATAGGTACTTCGAATTCATACTTTAGCCCCTAATATGTGCCAAGTTTCATCCAAATCTATTCAGCCGTTTGTGAGTCACAAACATACAAACTTGTACGTTTATAATATTATAGTAGGATTGCTTTATAAAATGAAAGTACAGCTGTAATGTGGTGGTATAAAAGACCTGGCAAATGGTCATATCTACCATATAGCCACCATTAGAGCGGACGTGGTCATCTGCGGTTCCATTAAAGTCATTATACGACAATTTTGTTAAGTGGTTATGTTATAGATTAATAAAGTGATGGAAATTGTACCTTACTAGGTAAGTAGGGTGGGACTATGGTAACTAAGAGTGTTCCATATGATATAGTACCAAGTTACCAAGGATTTCTGCATCATAATGTAATCTGCATGAAATTCTTGTCAATTCGACATTTTCAAAATCAAATCTTGCAGTGGAATCATTATGATTTACCAGCATATAAATATGTTCCAAGATTCATTGAATTTTGGAACATAATGACGCGTTTAACAAAAATCTACACGCGATTATAACTCAGTGAGTAAGGTCGTATACCGCAGCGAAGATCATGAGTTTGAATCCAAATGTTCCAAATTCAAAATTCTGTCGCCATGTACCTACTGGTGTATGCAGCACTAGAGAGCCAGTTGCCTTCTAGGCATTATAAAGGTCGGCAACACATTTGCAATCTCCCTGGTATTGCTAGTATCCATCGAGGGTAGCAACTTACCATCAGGTGAGCTTGCCTGCTTGACAAGCCTTCTGACATAAAAAAATGCATAAATAATACTTATTTCTAAGCAAAATTAGGTTCAATTTTGCTTAGAAATGAGTATTCTTCTTGTAAAACAATCATCATCATCATCATCTCAGCCGCAAGATGTCCACTGCTGAACATAGGCCTCCCCTAAGGATCTCCAATAGGACCGGTCTTGGGCGGCCTGCATCCAGCATTTTCCGACGACCTTTACAAGGTCGTCCGTCCACCTTGCAAGTGGACGTCCTACGCTGCGCTTGCCGGTCCGTGGTCTCCACTCCAGAACACTTCGGCCCCATCGGCCATCTGTTCTGCGCACTATGTGCCCTGCCCATTGCCACTTCAACTTGCCTTAAAACAATGCGAAGTTCCAAATAAATTCTAAGCATAAACTTAACTGTGTTTAGTCGTGAAAAGTCTCCCTAGTAAAGTTGACGGAACTCAAAACGACACGACATTACAGGTTGATTAAGGCTGAAGATAAATCTAGACTTTCTCAGGTGAGCTTATAATTTCTAGCATTTTGTGTTTGTTGTTGCACTAGCCTATCTTTCGTACCTACTTGTCACTATGTAAGAGGCGGTAGCTGTTACGGTACAGATGAGGAAAAAAGTCTAAATATTTTAGTTATTATGTTGTTTTATGGAAAGTGGATATACATTATTATAATTTTCATTATGCTATAAAATCATACAGTACACTACTTCTTTAATTATTTTATTTGTTACTTAATTTTTGATATAGAAATAATTAATTGCTGAACTAATATATCCTAATTCCATTCACTTCAAAATAATTGTTGTAACGACTCTTGTATTGCCCAAGTCTGGGTTATGGCACATTAACTACTTTACTTAGAATTGAAATTTTTATCAAATGTAATTTTTTTACACATTCTTTGACGTAAATCAATAGGGTATTTGCCTGTATTCAAAATAAATTATCCAACACTAACCAATGTATAAAACATCTAAAAAAAAGGGGAAACCACGATTATTTTATTAAATTTATCCTTATTATGATTTTTAATGACCAATCTAAGTATAAAGAGTATGCTATGTAATTATGACGTCACATGCTTGTTTTTCATACAAAACTCCATATAAACCTATCGTTTCGACATTTCATAAAAAGTTGCTGATTTGAATGTCAGTCAAATACCCTATTCAACTTAGGCTGAGTTAAATCGCTATAGGAGTTAGTAGAAGGAACAATGTTCAGAAAGTAAAATTGTCAGTCGTTTTCACAACTAACCAGGACATCTATTAAAGTTCACGCAATTACCCGGTCCTATTGCTATTAACCGAGTGTCCATTGATTTCACATCGTAAACTACGCACAGCAATAGCAATGGGAACACTGACGCTGCGCTTGCGCGTGAAAGTGCTAGGAACACTTTGAGTTTGATATATTTACTGCTACATTCTAATGTTGGTACTATTGGGGCAATAATTGCGTAGGATTCAAATTTAATTCAAATATGATTATTTATGAAAGAAAATTAATTATTTAAACGATAAAGAGATATTAAAAGTGATAATAAATAATAAAAACTAATATATTTAGGTAGGTATATTATAAAAATTACATAAAACTTTTTTTTTTAGGTATTTTTTCATGTTTTATGTAAAGTGTTGCAAACCGTTACTCATTGCAATAATCCTTTAAAATACTAGACCTGTTCAATACCTCTCAGAGATACATAAAGAAATCAAAACTATTATCATCATTACCCCTTATCGCGACTTGCCTATTACTAAAATATCTAGACGTAAACTTGCAAGGTATCTATTTAAGAAATAATTACCTTATTTTATCTGTCAAAAACAAGTCTTATCGATTTCACAAGACTGTAAGTTAAATATCAAATGATGAATAAAGATGGCGGAACAGACGTATCTTTAGTTAAATTACCGTTGCAATGTCCTGAAATTCCATTAGATCATCAATCATTTAAATGGTTCCAAACTAAGATATCTATCTATGTTTCCATATAATAAATCAAGCTTACACTTTGGTAGCTATTTATTGATAATTAGAATCTGTTATTTATGTAGACATGATATTAATAATGCTATCATTTATGTACTTTCACAAATTCAGTATAATATCTCGTTTTATATTTAGCTCATGAGATATTTGAGAGCCATTTTAACTTGTTTGTTTGTTTTTTTTTTCACACCCTTCTTGAAGTACATGGGTAGCCTTCTTCATTCTTTGTTTACTTTAAAATATGTTCATTTTTCTTTTTTATTGACCACAATCTAAATGATGTGATGTGGTCGAAAAAGTGGTATGTATATTATAAAATCTAGAAGGGAATTGACTCTAAATTGCAGCTGTCAAATACATCGGTACATAGGTGATTTACAATATATTTTAAACTTGAAGGTTGTAGCGGTAACTATAAGCACGGGCTATGGTTTACTCACAATGTTTTCTATTGCCTTCCTTCTTATTGGCTTATAAAAATACAAAATTTTATCACGTATTCAAATTAATTTCACATCATGTCTCATATTTCAATTTAAGCTTAAACATTCAACTAACAGTAATTATTCAAAAAAAGTTTATTATCTATTTAAACAAACAGCAGGCTACGCAGCGGGTTGTCTTTTTATGAGAATTTTTGCAGTATTTTTTAATCAAAAATATGAATAGATTTTTGTAAGTTATTGGAATTTAAAATATCAATTACATATACCTAGCTGGTTTTAATCTGAGACGTACAAAGTCATCAGCTATAGAAGTAAAAATATTCAAACTGAAAAACAAGTGACAGATGAATAATTAAAAAAATAAAAGTCTGCAATCTACTTTTTTTATGTCAGTAGACTGACAAGCATGCAGGCGGTCCTCCTGATGGTAAGTGGCTACCGTCGCCTATGGACATTAGCAATACCAGAGAGATTGCCAATGTGTTGCCGACCTTTATAAAGCCTAGAAGACAACTGGCTCCCAAGCGTAACTACCGGAACACACCAGTAGATGCTTGGCATCAGATTTTCAACTCGAGGGTAGTAGCCAGCCAGGCGGGTACTACAAAGTACCCTACCACTGTGAAATATATTTCTATTCAAAATCAAACAAACACTAGAAGTTACATTACTTAAAAAAACACACACAACATTTCTCCCTCGACTGTACCAAATTTAATTTTGACACGAAATTTACAATCAATGGAGCTTTGTGAACTATATTCACAGCCGGCCTATACAAACAGTATTGAGTGGTTGCGTTGTCGTATGTCTTGTTTGTTTGTTGCAAAAGTTATGTTAATTTTATCATAGTTACATACGTGCTACTGTACGTGTGGACGTGTAGGTGTTGGTGTTACTTATGCTGCTCTATTTGAATAGTTTATTTTGTTAAGTTAATAGAGTTTTGTAGAGTTAATCTAGAAGACCGAATGAACTGTGAGTTTTTCCACAATAGGGATAATGACTGGGTAAAAAAAAAGTGATTCTAATTAGTCCGTCTGTTAGATTATCAAAAAATATTATACACGTATTTTTTTGTTTATCAAATCAATAAAAAATTACAAAGTTATGTTGCACCAAATTTCAGGAGTGGGGACTTGTGACGTCACTTGTATTACAATTTTTACATACAAGTGACGTCATATGAAATTTCAACGCACTGTATCGTCATAACTTTTTGTATTCGGAACTAAAGAAAAAATACGTGTCCAATATTTTTTGGTAATCTAACCGACGGACTAAATAGATTTTTTTAGATTTAATCCCTATTGTAGCTTCATTATGGTTCAAAACTACGTGTCGATTCACGTAAAAAAATAGAAATATACATAATATTCGGATATGAACTATTTAATGAAGCTGAAAATGTAGCAAAATTAACTCTACAGGTGTACTTCCTAGACTACATCAGCAGCGTTCATTTTAGTCCTGAAAACTAAGGAATCATTTGTCTCTAACTTTTGACCACGTCAGTTGATTTTCACATACATTTGTAGTCTTAGGAAGGTAAACCTATATTTTCTTTTACTAAAATAATGGTGAATTATTTAGTTTCTCTCAATGGTATTAATACACTTCTATATAAAAGCATCTTACACTAGGTTGCCTGGAAGAAATTGTTTCAGCGACGGTCGACAAAATTGTTTGCATATAAATAAGTCTCGATTTTTTATATTTTTCTCTTCATCAACATTAAAGTACAAGATCGTTTATCTCGTGAATGTCCTAACCCACCCTCTTAGAAACCCAGCTATTATTCAACTAAAGCGATGGGCAGTGACATTCTATAGAGTTTATCTTAAAGTAGTTGTATAGTAGTGGTATAGTAGTGGTATGTAAACATAATGCGACCTTTTCCGCGTGTGTTGGTGGCCGCACGCCATCTTTCATCCAGCAGTGTAATGTTTCATTGTGAGAGCTCTGTGAGCGAATAGTTTTGGATATGGTATTTTACTAATTAATCTTCGTTTTTCCCGAGTTCCCGAGGAATCAAAAGATTTCCCGTGATAAAATCTTTCGCATTTATAACATTAATAGGATTAGTAGGTTTTTCAGTCACGAGTATATAGGTCGCGGTATACTTTATTTAGAAACGGTACTGTTTCCTACTAAATAACCTAATAGGTGATTCTATCCGCGTCTTAACAGAAATAAATTTGTTCATAGTTATGTAAGTAATTCCATTTGGTTCATTTTTGTTTTTTTTTTATAATTAGGATTTCATCAAGTACGATTGAACCAGAAATGAGAATATACTATTATCAGTAATGCTATATATTAGACTAATAAACTAAATACCACATCCATTATTTCGCAACTTTCTCGATGCCAAGGAAACTTGGAACTCCAGGATTAGTACCAATTAAATGTCACAATAATACCGCATCAAGCAGCACACATAATTTCCCACATCCAAACAAATGCGCTCGCGCTGCCTAGCTCATTCTAATTAAGCAGCCAGCCAGAGATTTATAAGATATGGAAGCATTAGCGAGATTTATTCGTAGTACTGAATAATGAGATAACCACTAATGGCTCACTATATACTCAGATTCCAGCATTTGAGTGCGATATTCTCTCAAACCATGTTATTTTAATATAAATTAATTATATAGTATTTGCAAATAACTGGGAAAATATCCCGTTGGAATTTGAAATTATTGAAATTAAATATAATCCTGTATATAAATAAGAGATACAGGTTTATATATTATTGCATATTTATCGAGATTTCTGAGAGAGAAATATACAAAGAAAACCTTGGCTACATAGAGTATTGATTTATTTCTTAGATACTCGCAAAATTAATTTATAAACTTTAACCGTGACCTCGCACATTTTTTTAAATTGCTTCACTACTGTTTTACTCTACTAAAACTGGACAATGAATTTCTCAGATTTAAATCGGGCTTTATCAAATAGCTCTATCATTAAAAGCCGTTTAGCATCTAATGCGTGATGAATGAACAAACAGACAATGTTACAATTTTTATATATAGATAATAATTATCAAAGTATAATTTTGAAAGCGTGAGAGACAACGAACAATAAAAAGCTGTTCTCATAAAAATTGTATTCTAAATCTAAACAAGGGCTTAATGCTGGCTAGTATGCGATTAACTAATAATCAGTATCGCATTAGTGTCGTTTTTATCACGGTGGAGATTACTCTCGACGTCGGCGTTTGCGCAACCTGCCGACGGCTGTGCATGTTCGGATATATTCTTGTGAGCAAGTGTAGTACTCCGGTTTCATCGTGAACAGAGAGAATCTGAAATAGAATACAAAATCATTTTAAATATACAAAAAAAGTACGATTTCCGAATGTTTCAGATATTTTCTTATTTACTTAGACTCAATATAGTCCGGGCAACGAATGATTGTGGAAAGGTTGAAAGCAGAAAATTTTACTTTGGAACGTTATTTTACCTAATTACGCTCATATTCATTTTTTTATTCTTCGTTTTCCTCGTAGCATCTTATAAAGACTCTAGCATGATAGTTTTGATGCATAAATTAAATTATTTCAAATATTTATTTAGGAGTAAATAGGTACCTATGTGCTCTATTTGATGAATACGATTTTTTTATTTTTTTATTAGGGTTAAGATAGGCTTGTGTTTGATCCCAATCTCACTATGGAAAGTGATGATGTTGCCGAAGATAGTAAGCACAAAGCCTAGAAAGAACTTTCTCTCAAATTCTACTACCGAAAAACACCGGTAGGTATTACTTTATTACTTTGATAAGTAATGAATATATACATTCTTCTAATAATAAACTTTAATTTGCATGTTTAAAAAAATACCATACGCTATAAACTCTCTGCAATGTATCCGAACGCTAAAGTGGTAAGCCGAAGAAAAAAGGCCTCAGAGCTCGACCTGTTATGAAAATCAACGTGAGCCGCGGGAGGCGTGGGCCGCGCATGCGCGTGTCGTCACAATTTATCGCGCGCTCACAGAATAGTCGCTCGCAAGTACAAATGTATTTAGATTATGTTATTATTGGGTCTGTTTTAGAATATTTTAAATATTTATTTTAGTGTAAGTACTGTGATGGTTTGCGAAACATATTTTGTTATTTAATTGAATCAACCTATTATCGTTTTAAAATAAAAATATTAAAATGTCAATAGTGGATTTCAGCTGCTATTGACTCTGTTTGAATGCACATTGAAAAAATGCTCAATCCTTTTTATTTTTTTGAAATTCTAATTCCTAACATGGCTTATAATATAATACTTTAGAAAAAAAAAGCTAACATTGTCAGACTGACCAAAAATATATAAAAAATGTAACCTTGCTGAGTATCTGGCCGGTTCTTCTCAGTTGAAGGCGACTTCCGAATCGGTGGTAACTTCAGTAGCTTCGACGTTCATAAGTTCTTTTCTAGGGCCTAAACTGAATTAATAAATGGCGTTGACTTTGACTCTGGCTTAGTACACAAGACCCTTACGGAATAGACAGAAACCATAGATTCAATATTATTGTTTGACTTTTAGTGCAACACTTTTAAAAGACAGGTTATTTAGTATTTTAAATACCTATATATTTTTATTAAACTTAGCCAAGGATCATTGCAAATAAATCCACACGCTAATAGTATCTACCAATATCTAAGGCATAATTTTGGACTAGTTCTCCATAGTACCGTATATCTCGGTTTCTCTTATTAAAAAATCGTTTATGCAGTTTTAAATAGTGAAAGTTTAATGAACTCACTAATTAAGCTAGTGATGTAGAAGATGATACAAATCAACACTGTCTAGAATGCAAATCAGTCTCTTGACACTGATTTAAATTTTCATTTAATTATCATTATAAAACATCTATCAAGTTTTTAATTATTTATGTACTTATGGATAATTAGTAGATGTTTTCTTTTTCTTATTAACGTTTTAATTTTGTTTTTTTTGTTCAGCCGGGTTTTTTTTCGCACCATTTTGAATAAAACAAATCACTTTATTAATACCTAGTTGTTAATATCTTTCATCATGTAGGTAATCATGGCCGTAGAATTAGATTTCGGTTATTATTATTATTTAAATTGCAAACATAAAATTCATTGCAAGAAAAATCATTAAGCTACCACCTGGCTGAAGTCATTGTGTTCCAGCAGCTGCACTTGAGAGCCAGTTGCCTCCTAGGCTTTATAAAGGTCGGCAACATGTGACGGTATCCACTTGCCATCAGGTGGACCACCTTGCCTTCTGACATAAAGCTAAACAAACATTAATAGCCACATGATAATATAATTATATTATTAGAAATTGTTCTCTGATTTTTTTAATTCAATCTTTTTGGTCATTAAACTCACACGATTTTTTTGTTTGTTTTTCCAATGGAAGAGAGTAACAAGCAACCGACTATTTTGATGATAAATATCTTTATTCCTTTCATCTAAGACTTTTTTAATTATAAGTACCAAAACTATAAAAATATACTATCGTTTTTTGTTCGATTTGACATTGAGACTAGTTGCTCAAGTCGAAAAACGCCTGGGGCATGTATGGAGACTAGATAAATTTGGGCCTAGATGCCTAATGTCCCTACAAAACATATTTCTTATTTCTATAATACCTTATTTATAATAAGACAATGTTATATTCATAATAAAAACTAAGATATAAAACAGTAAATTTAAACACATATTTTCTATATTAAACACAAACTTATCAACTCAAAAATAAAACCTTCAAAAAGCTTCCAATTCATAAAGGTCATGCTTAATCCGTGTAACACCAACTATTAATAATTGCGTACAGTTTGTTAGACGCTCCCACAGAACTGGTATGAACTATAATGGCTTGGTACGAGACATAAGCGGCAGCGGGAATGGTCGTACCACTAAAATAATTCTGATTAAAGGCCTCTACAAAAAGAGGTCGGCAATACATTGGCAGTCGCAACGCTGGTAGACCGGTTTAGTTTAGTTTTTTTGACCTATACATTCACGTATTAAAAGAACCTCGGCTAATAATGTTAGACCTTATATAGGTAATTTAATGGAAGTTGATGATCTTAATAATTGGCGAAAAATTGTCACTTCAAAACAATTTGGGAGTCTTATAGGCTATTCTTGCATTCTTAAATTATTATATGAAGGAATCTTAATGTATTTTTTTTGTTATTCCCGTTATCAATTATATTTTATTCTGTTTTAGAGACGAATGTACCTTCTAGGCTTTGTGTGCTTACCACCTTACAACAGTTTTGTGCTTAAATCTCAGGGTCCCAGTGATTACTATTACCCTTCGCTCATAACTTGTACCACACCGTAATACAGTAATTTTCGAGATGAAACCCGCTTGCGTCAATTAGTAGCGGTATGCATGTAGGTCTCATCAGTTTTTGAGGTTCATTACTTGGGTAATTTTGCTGCGCGGGCGCTGCCGTGGTCGCAGTCCGTTAGAAATTATACCTTTCTCGTGGGCACTTATATCCGTGCATAGTATGTTATAATGTGTTAGGTTTTGCATACGACTTTTATTGCAATAATTTCAGGTCTGTCAGTTTTTGAGTTGGACCCCACGCAACTTTTACATACATAATATGTGGTACCTACTGTTTTGTTGAGAAGAGGGTAAGTTCTCTTGTTGGTATGCGATCAGCGCCGCTTATGGTGTTAGCAACACTAGGGCGACTGCCAATGGATTATCGACTCTGTTAAGTTCTATTCACACCTAACTATACTATTATTATGAAGCTGAAGAGTTTGTTTGGTTGAACGCACTAATCTTAGGAACTACTGGTTCGAATTGAAAACTTATTTTAGTGTTGGATAGTCTATTTATCGAGAAAGGCTATATGTTACTTTTTGTCCCGGGAAAACATGAGATCCCTCGGGAACGCGGGTGAAACCACGGGGTGGAAGCTAGTTTTTTATAAAGTCTATAAATAGCGTTAAGGAAAATAGATCACAAAATATCATAATTCTAATTTCCTAATCCTATGTATTACTTAAATATGATTTTCCTAAAGTTGCAATTGTCAAGATGCTTTACAAGATTATAGTATATTCAAAGTTGAATGTCGTTACATTAATGTAATGGCGGTATAACTTTGTAGGTTTGGCATTTAACGCTTTAACGGAAACTAAAATATCACATTTGGAAGATAATACCGTCGTAAATTATAGTTTAATAAAAATGTGACAAAATATTATAAAAGAGTTGACATTATTGACGACTAGTGATGCCCGCGTCTCTGTCTATTTATATAGTATTTTAAATTTATTATTGCTGCTATTTTTTATTCATTTTTATAAACGTTTACGGTGATTCACTTACCTGAGTTTTATTAAATAGCAAGTGTAGGTTCTGATAATTTCAATATTCAATTTTCACGTGTACGTATGTATAAGATATGAAAGTTCAATGGACAATGATTTTTTTATTAATAAATTTAGTAAAAAAACAATGAAAAATAAATTGGGCTTATCAAAATTTTAACTAAGCACTTTATCTTAAGCTAAATCAAAATCAAACACAGACAAAATATTATCAAAAAAAAAACATAGTTAATCAAAACGCGGTGATTTGATTATAAATGTCTCTAAGTTGACATTCGTGACGAGCCATCAAGGTCCCGGACACAAAAATAGGCAATTCCACACAAAATACATGCAATAACCTCAACTTTATGAATCTTATACAGATATCTACGCTAATATATTACATTTAATAGTCGTTATTATGTCATAGAAATGTGCACGAGATATACGCTGAGGAAAACTTGTGATTTTTTTTCGCATAATAAAATAAGAGTCGCGACGGGACGTCCAACACTACCACAACAATATAATAATGATAAGATTTATCTATATTTAAATATGTATAAATGAAATAGTTGTCTGTCTGTGATTCTTTGGGGGTAGGTATTTATATGAATTCCTTAGTTAGTACATCTTTACGCGCGGTTAAAGGAGTATTTCAATTTTTGTTAGAACCTGGTAAGTACCTATCACGACTTATTGAAACGTGAGGAAGCAATAACATGATACACCTGACTGGCTGGCTACTACCCTCATGATGAAAAATTTTCACCAAACACGTACCTGTATGTTCCAGCAGCTGCACTTGAAAGCCAGTTCCTTTAACGAAGCTTTTTGATTGATTTATTCACTCTATTTACTAAAAAAAACTATGTAACTTTGAATTGAGATCAATGTGACGCTTAACTACACGATTGTTGGTGATAAAAACTTTTATTCAGATAAGGTCCTGATAATGCACTTATAGGCTATACACTCTCCCAACGGTCCGTAGTATAAATATTAAATGTGTAACAAGTCAGAATGTAAAACTAGTATTATTACAACGATAATATTTGTCACTAATTGATGGAGATCCAACATTTTTGCATAGTGATGTGAAAAATTAATTATCTTTTATAGAAATATGCATTATAATTAAATTAAAATAAACACTCATTCGCCCACACTTTACGCTTTATAAATTGTCCTGTCAACTATTAAATGTCAAACGATTATTTTAAAATTTTATTAAATTTATCTTATTTAGTTTTTTTGCGACTCATCAACGCCTCCAAAAGAAACTCGATAATGCCAGAAAGGAAGAAAATCATCCATCAACCATTCTACATGTCTTTTACATGGAGCAAACGTCGGAAACGTAAATAAATCGTGTACAAAATAAACAAGGTACCTTCAGAATAAGTGCCCAAATTATTTGGCACATTCTTGTACAGTCGAGGTAAAACATGCGTGAAAAAAATATATTAATACATCAGAAGGTTTTACGTTATTTTTAATACATTGCAAACTTATGTAAATAGTGCAAGCAAAATGTAAAAATACTTTACTAGACTACTTCTTAGACTTTCTTAAATATTTTAAATTATTATATCTACTAGAATCGTTAAATATTTTAATAATCTAGACTAGACAGTAATTAGTCTACTATATTGACACGGAGAAACAATTATTATGCAAATTACTTCCTGCTTAATCGCACTAAAAACGTGTTTATTAATGTAAAAAAAAATGCTAAATCGAAAAAAGACAGTGTGTTTGTAATTTAATTATCGATCAAAGCTCGCTCAACTATTATTTCATCGAAGGTACATAACCGCAGCGTATACGCAACGAAACCGCACGGTATCGGGTGTCCTTCCGCAAATACGGACAGTTCACACTGCAATAGAGATGAGCAATGATTGTTAAGATTTTTTTATCGATTTCAAAGTGCATAAATTATAAAACTCTTCACATTTCGATAACATTTTAAACAAAGTAATCCTGATGAAAACTAAATAATACCAAACAATTTAAAATATGCTTTTCAATACATAATAGAAAAAAATATGATATAAAAAATATAAAAGTAAATATACAGACTTCAGCTTAGTGTCACCAAGCAGTCACATTGAGGTCTATATTAATTACCTTATCTGCCCTCTAGAGTATAGACTGTTACTTTTTTAAGTACTTGACCATGATGGTATTTATATTATAAGGTAGGTATGTTCAGATAGCTGTACTTGAATGTCAGTTTTTTTTTTCGTTTATATGTTTACGCTTGAAAGAAGATCTTTGCTCAATCAATCTGATCGTCGATATCGTTATTTAAAGTTTTCCCATCACTAATGCCCAGTGCAAGCGTGCAGTCACACCGACATGCGTTGACACTTCACATGCGTGTGCGCATCGCAATACCTATAAAATTCGTGTATTTATTCTCCACTTACGCCTACATGGCCCTCGCTAAAATATACACTCCGAACTTCAAATTCCATATAATTTTATTCTGCAAATGGACTTACATGAAGACATTTTACCTGTCAACTGTATTTTCAAATTTGGGCGTGTTAAAAAGGAGTTGGCGGTCTTTGGTTTATTTTTATATTCCAACAAGAGAATAGTGACGACGCATAAAAAAAAAACAATTTAAAATATTGGAGACAAAACTTTAGTTCGCATTAATATAATTATAGTAGGATTAAAATTCAACATCGCTGCCTGATAAGAGTATCAATCAAATAGTTCCCAGAAGCTAACACACCCATCATATTCTTACCGACAAAGTGAACAGTGTCATTGAAAACTTGATCTTATCGACATTGTTATAGAACTGTAAATGGAAACACAATTGTAATGTTGAAGGGAAAATAGATGTCTGTAGGTGCGTTCACGCGATATCAAATATCATTTTATAGAGAAGACTAGGCAATTACCTCATGCCCGCGATAATTTACTTTATAAGCAAATAGAAAAAGACGTGAGGATCGTATTTCTTGATAAACGAGAACAAGTAGATAATGATGAACATGAACGCTTTTAATATTTGGAGAACCTATGACTTAGGAGTTTATTAACAAACTAAATAGACTTTGTAAATATTGACGAGACGGTAAAAGAGCAGCTTAGAATGTAAGAAATTTATTTCTAAACAAGAGCATGCGCAGGGGATGTGATTTAGACTGATTAAGTGATAAATATTCTGGGACATTATTCCTCACACACGGCCATCTGACCCCAAACTAAGCAGAGCTTGTACTATGGAAGCCAGATAACTGATATACTACATATACTACTTTTTCTTTTGTAAATACATACATATATAGAAAATTACAACCAGACACAGGACAAACAGACATGTTCATGCACACAAATGTTTGTCCTGAATGGGAATCGAACCCACGACCTGCGGCGTGATAGATAGGGTATCTTACCAACCACGCCAACCGGCCCCTCAATAATGATGTAAGGTAATATCAGATATAAGTTGATTTATAATATTAATTATTGTAATTAATATTATAATCGTTGCACAGATAAGAATACACAAAAATAAAGCTTTATATGAAGGAGGATAATTATAAAATACAGCATTCAATAAATAAATAAAACCATAAAAGTTATCGTAAAAACCGTAATTTAATAAACGATTAATTGAAATCTATACTGAATTATCCTTTTTAATTGTTTTAAGCGAAGGTTTTAAATACATTGGCGCGTACAATGAAGTGTTTAATGAACAAAAGATTCTCGAAGGGATTGCAAAGGTCAAGCTCGATGCGGCCGATGTATTGTCAATTAAAGAAATACGATACGATGAGTTTCACATGTCCCATATACTTTATTTTTAACCTTGAGATCGTTTTGCATACTTCCATTTTATATTTAACCCCACCTTTTAAATTAAGAGCAATAAAAACCGAAGTAACAAATGTTACTGACACAATTTTTTCCAATTCTTGTCTCGGGTATTCAAATTTATAAAATTTATGCTGAATTTAACTGCTGTAGTTAGTTAGTTAAGAAATTTTAGTATTCCATTATATTTGAGTGATGCACATCTGAAAATAAACTTATGCAATTAAAATCAAAAGAAACTATCTTATTCTAACGGTAAAAATATTTGCAAGAAATTGATTGGTTATGCTCTTGAAACTTAATTGAGTAGCAAACGTTTATAATATAAAAATCACATTATAGCCCAGTTATAGACCATTCAATAAAAATAAAACTGCGAAACAACTCTCAAATACAATTAATCAATATAAATCTAAAGGTGCTCTTTAAATATCGTCAATTAAAACCAATTACAAAGAAAGTGATAGTGGCATCGCTATGCAGGTCACAATTCCGATTCATTTTTTAATTATCCCAAAAAAACTTTCACCTTTGCAATATCTCCTTTGTCCCTAAGGTTTTATGGTACAAAATTCCTTTTCCCCATATGAGGACTGTTCAACTAATGGCACTACAAATCCTTCTGAGTCCAGCGCGGGTATTGTCTCAACAGTTTATTTGCTCCTTATGTTACTGTCGCCTCCATGCCTTTTTCCTTTTTAACGCGGACAATTTTTAAATCGCTTATGTTTGATACCATTATTGTGTGCCAATCAGGTTGAATTACAATGTCCTTTACCAACGACCGAACTGAGTAAGAATTTTTATTATTTTTGTTACAAATCATTTTATTTTGTACGTTTTTTCTTTTGAGTAAACAAGGCAGCTGTAAGCTTTATTTAGATGTGAGTTAAGTTACTTGAATGCATCGCCGCCAATTTAAATGAGTTGGATTTGAAGTTAGGAAGACATGGAAAAATAGTTTCAGTGCCTCTTGTATTATATTTATTTTTAACATGCACTTTATTGACAAGAATACTTTCTCAAGCCTTTTAGAGTCAACGATTATAGCTTTCAATTGAAGCTCGGCATAAAGAACTAGGCACTTTTTTTGAATTTATGTGTCTCACTCAAAAAAATAATTAATTTTTATGCCGCGTCAATGTACTCAAAATATAATAATGAACCCAAAACGTCATTACAAGTGCCTATCTTAAAACTAAGAAGTGATTTATGAAATATTTGCGGCACAAAATAAAGGCTACTAATTGAGACGTGCGGGATAATTTTGAAGTAACACTTTTGCAGCGTCTTAAGTACACACTGTTAGCGAGAGTGTGCAATAAATCTGACTACGACCACTCTTATCTTCACACTGAGGTAGCCGATATAACCGATGTCAACTCGGTTCATTTAAATATAAAACAACTTGAGTACGGCGAATCATCTACCACCTTCTTTCGTTATCTCGTTGCTCTCATATCTTGAAGACTGACTTTGTTACTTATTTCAACTCCGCTGCTGTAGACAATTTTCGAGGACTTTATTTTTATTGAAATTTTGTAAATTTATATTAAAGTCAGCGTTTGTGGTATCAATACGAAATGTTAGCGTTCTATCTATGATCACTTCATTAAAAACTAAAATACGAGGTTGTCCGAATGAGTCTCTTCGTTCTTTGAAATGAGACTTAATAATGGAACTGGAACAATCAGGTCCCTAAAGACTTTGCATGCAACTCAGTTAAGGCGATCGAACATCAATCAGCCAGGCTGGATCGCACACCCAATAATAATAAAGTAAGCAAGAATCTGTTCCAAACGTATTGTTTCTACAAATGTATTTCTGAGAACTCAATTGCGTCGCGTGTCCGTTTTTAACGATTGAAAGATTTTAGCAAATAAAAAGAATATAGATTCGGTCGTAGGTGGCTTGGAACTATTGCTAATTTGTGGTTTAAAATTAGATTACTTTAATACTATTGAAATTATATAGTAGGTGTACTAATAAGTATCTCAAACAAAAATGTTAATTCATGTAAAGAAATAAAGCATCAATGATTTGATAATTTTAAGACAAATTTGTAGTTTTAAATAGTAAATTGTATGACTTAAGAGTACTGAAAGTAATTAAATTACAATTAAACATTTTCAACCGATTTAAAACTCTTTGTCAATTACAAGTAGTTTATGATATGAGATACAGTAAAGCCGTTAGCGAAACCTCTAAAACTAGCATAGTTTCATTCATTTTGAAATCGCTCATACAGTTTCCAATCGTATAATTAACGAGTCTAAGTCGGGAATGCCTTGTGAATAACTTTGCAAATCGCGTACCGGTCGCAACTTAGCAATTTATCTTTACATTGGACAGAGATGCAATTAATCAAGGTGCGTTGTCAAGTTCATAATATACAGGAGATAAAAGAGAAAAAGATGATTTCAAGCTAATTATCGAAGTTGTTGTATGATCTTTTTTTTTACCACTTAACACTCTACCGGCCCAATTTGTCGGTTGTACTCTTTTGGCATTCAAAGCTTTTGGATTCTGAATGTCTGTATTATTTCTGGTATAATCTCTTTTATCTGTTACTACCACTCTGGGACTTGGGGAATGTTGTGGTGATTTATTTGTTTCATTTTCATTTTCGCACCCATTTATCATCGTATCGGTTGCATTTAGATTTGTTTATTTTATAATGAGCTCATGTTAAGGTCGACGTGTTTCTTTATTATTTATTTCTTCTTTCTTTTTCACTATTTTAACTGTTTGTTTGTCAATATCTTTGTTATTTTTTGTAATGATGCTGTTACTTTACAGTTTTCTAAAGCCCCACCACCATTTTGATATTAGTTCTTATTTATTTGTAACTTACACAAAAAATGTCTTCTGGTTACTTATCGATGATCTAACATGCTCATGACATTTCTCATATTTATTGCCTATCCTTTCGAACATAGCTTCAAACACTCATAAAACACAATCTACATCCTCCTCATAATTTCATGGACCCCACAGCTGGCTGATCAATTCACTTTGAATTAAATCCTTTTAATTAATTACGATACTTAAACGAGATAGGGTTGCGGCATGAGCAATTAGTTGTGGTGTATTTGCGAGGGTCCTGAAGCTTTGTTGCTTAGCAATTGAAAGGCTGTGTTAGAAGATTTCCTGTTTCAAAAGGTTCTAGAATTACAAAATTATGTAACTGATAACGTTGCCTTTGAGATAGCTTAACACAATCGATGGTCTGTGGGTAATATTTTCATAACTCATGTTCATAAGCAGAAGTATACAATATAAACCTGCCGATTCCTATAATATTCAAAAAAGAACTTTTTTTAGTTTATTTTGTACGTCTAACAATTAATCTAAATATTAATTTAACTTAGTTAGTTCATACAAACATTATTTTTGTAGTTCTAATAAAATTGCTTTATATTGTTTTAACAATCAATTTACATCCTTTATTTGACTATTACTAATAGGTATTCTGGCTCTTATTCTTTGTCTATGAAATAACACTTAAGCTACCCTATATGCTCTAAAATTACACCTGTTTATTACACGCTGTATCAAGTATTTTCCTCATTTTTATTATTATCTGCAATAACTACAATATCGTTAAGACTAATACAAATTCATGTCATAAAAACTCTTTTGCTAATTGTTTTTCACTTCTTTGTTCACAGATGTCAGCAATAGATCCAGACTGTGGGGTGAACTCAATCGTCAACTACACCCTCGGTGATAGCTTCTTGAAGCCACAGTTCACCGTGAAAGCAGATAGTGGAGAGCTTTGCGTGTCCAGCCCTTTAGACTATGAAGCTAATAGCGATTTTGAATTTCCTATCATTGCTACTGATAGAGGTATGTTGTTTTTTGATAAGGTATCGAATCAAAATTTCATTTTTATTTATATTTAATTGAAAGTACTTTAAGTATTCATAATTTTGTGAGTAAGTTTCTTGATAAAATTATGATTTATGCCGATGATCGTTCTCAATAATTGCATTTTTTTTCTTCAGGTAAATTAGCATGTTTTCTAGAAATTTCTTAATAATAAGAATTATACACACATTTCAAATTCTACCTTTCAAATACAATTCTGATTAAAGATAAAAATGAGTAGCGAAAAATTTCGACTTGAACTTTATAAACCTAGGTAGGTACCGAGATCACAAGTACTAACATACAAGATGCACTAATTAGGTACTTCAAATTCTATCTGAACCTTATATTCTTGTGAAACTATGTCCACGATTGTTCATTTACAAAGTGGGTTAACAGCATTCCATCTCTGCTTTGTAGGCATTATTAATTTTCTAAGTAATTAACATGCTTTTGCAATATCTATAATATTCGATGAAATACGTAAATTTATCTCACAGATACGTACCTACCTATAATTATCAGATCGTTTCGCTAAGTTTATCTTTTACTATTATGACCTTTACCATCGCAGTTAAAATTTGCATCCTTTCTCTTTAAAATCTTCCGCAATCTATTAATACGTTTACGAGGAATAGGGAAATCAATAATAATATCTGTAGCTATTCATTTATTGAATAGGAATTTTCATATGTATGTGCACAATTTCTTTAATTACCTTTAATTCAGTGTACCAATCGATTTATTTATATTTTCAACCTCTGTCAATCAACAATCATTTAAGAATTCTCCAGAATCAATAAATTATATCATCCAGATAACCAAAAAAATACATCTATAAGTAAAAATGCAAAACGTCCATTGCACAAATATAAAGCAGCGGCGTTGTAAGGCCGAAATAAATTCCAAAAATGTCTTTCGCCGACAGAGGTTGCACTACCTGATTTATTGCGCGAAGAGGGAACTATTATTTCCCGTTTTTACTTGCCAGAAACCGACGTGGCAACTTTGTGTAGCCGACTGCGCCTGGGAAACGGAATTTGGGAGGTATATTTGGATTCTATACACCTTTACTTGGTGATAGTGATATCTGTATTTGTAGATGTTGGTGTTTGATAGATCGCATAGAGCTTGATGACCTACATGGTAAGTACATCTGTAAATTTCATGACGTTTAGCCTTTAAAAATTATACGTTTTAAAGGATCCATAGTGAAATTGCGTTAAATGTCTCTTAGATACCTGAAGCTTTAATTGTGTATTTGTTTGGCCAAATTGAACTAACCACAAAGTAAATTTAATACAAATAGTAATTCCTAAACTGGAAGTTGACCTCTCAACTCCATTTGATATATTTATTGATAAACATTAAATTTCAGATTTATAATTGCGTACTATAGTTTGTAAATGTCAGTTACTACATACATTTGTAATTTTGTAGGTTGATTAGAATTAATATCAATTCCTGGTGTTTGTATTTGATATAATTCAGTACACCTTTATCGGCACTGTATATAAAGTATAGAAATAAAATGAGTCGAATTATAAATTTCGATTCTCATTGATATAATCCTTCCTTCAAACAAGTTGCCTGCATATATCATATTGACAAGCAATCTTACAATAGATTTCAACTGGTCTACATTAGATGTTGAAATAAGCTGCCGCAGAAATCATATGCGTGAACATATTCTTCATAAAATACGTTCGTGCGCACTAACATTTCCACATATTATTATTTATTCATACATTGTTATGATGGGAACACTGTTTTCCTGCACTTTATTAGCAAAAGTTGCATACGCAAATGAGAAGACACAATTAGATAGCATTAGAGACTTTACATCATTGGTTATAATAATACCCATAACAATATGAACATGGGAAGATTACAAAGGGAATATACAAACAATTATTTTATTATCACAAACACTGTTGAAAACGCGTTGACATCGGCATAAATCAAGCGGCTGTCAATTAAACATAGCATTACAACAATACACAGACAATCAAGAAACCAATTATTTATTTATTCGCAGGGGGCCTGTCCACGACCGCCATGGTGAAGATCCAACTGCTTGATATAAACGACAACGTCCCAGCATTCACATTTAAAGACTACAACGTATCATTGAAAGAAGGACGAATATCTTCAAGTGAACCGATAGTTGCCGTATCGGCAACCGATGCAGATTCCGGCCGATTTGGTACAGTTACTTATAGGATTGTAAATGGAAATGATAATGATATATTTAGAATTGATCGGAGTACAGGCGAGATCTTGGTCACTAAGCCGGCCTTGATTCAAGCTAATGGGAGATTTGATCTGGAAGTATCAGCGACTGATGGTGGAGCACTTTCTGCGCCTCAAGGAGCGGTGGTACATGTGTCAGTGATGCCAGCAGGAGTTGGTGCAGCTCTGTTCGATAAACCACGATACAATTTTCGTGTCAAGGAAGATGTGAGACTTGGCACTGTTGTTGGCAGTCTGAAGGCTACGGTTGGTGACAGAGGTAAGTCTAAATCACTTTTCTTTATATACGACTAGTTTTTAGCCCGCGGTACCCACATTCCTGGGATAAAAAGTAGACTAAAAATCACTTGGATCTGTTGCTGCGTAAAAAAAGGATAAACCAACAAACCGATAAATCAATAAAAACACCTTCGCATGTAATAGTAGGGATAAGAATTATAATAAAAAGGAATTAAGACAATCATTTGAGATAATAAATGTCGCTTTTATACATTATTATGTCAATTTTGACGGACAATATATTCTATAGCATTGACATTGATAGCTTAGCTGTCAGCGCAGATATAAAAATGCAAGCATAATGATAGTGCAGACAGGTCGAGCACAGTACTTAACTGTATAAAACATCCGAGCTTATAACTTACCACACAAGTGAAAAAGAGTTAAGCTTGTCTAAACCCATAAAGTATTAGTAATAATAATATAGAATAGTTTAATTTCAAAATTATCGAGGCTTTGGATAGTAAATAAAAAAAAAATATATTGAATATGGATACTGCTTTACATTTACATTACGTTAGTAAATATATTTTATTTAAATGCGTTACACAAATAAAGTAACCCAGAAAGGTTTATGGGAATAATTCCATGATATGGAATTTCCACGTTTATAGTATAAACTACTCTAAATCTTTGGGATAGAAGAATATAGCGTTAACATTCCCCGAAACGTCTTCCAAACAAACGTATAGAATTACTCACATCGAAAAAGACTTAAGTTGAAAGCAAATAATAATGTAAGAATACCGTGAACTACCGTACATTCAAATTATTATCTTATAGCTTCATTTTGCTTTAACAAATTTATTGAATTCGTGCGGTTGTTGTTTGTATTCAAATCGAAAGCGTTAGCGATAGAAATCTTTGCATCGATGCCTTTCTTTATTAACTTAAGCTCTGCTATTAGGTCTCAAAGAATCGCTTTATACGGAATCATTGTTTTACTTTTATAGGGCTTTTATTTGGTTTTTATTTTAGCTCTACTTAAGCCATTTGCATTTTACTATTGCCTATTCACGGCCAATTTAAAACTTTTTCTTAACTATATACTATATAAAACTACTTAAAAGCGTCTTCTATTTTTACATAATTTTGTAATGATAATATATTAGAATAAGAATATAATGTATTGTCATAAGTTTGGTTTGTTATACAGTCTTGTTGTAAAACTTGAAAAATGATTCGTGTCAAGCAGGTTAAATTCATTATATTTAGGTCTCTCTCGGTCTACTCTAAATTTTAAACACATATTTTTTTTAGTTACTGTAATTTTTTAATATTCCATATAATATCATAAAATTATCAAGTAAATGGTATCGCGGAAGCAAAGACACCATCTATTTCAAACTGTAATCGCCATATTATTCGTATTGGACCAAACTCAATGATGTTCAGATACCCATGCTCAAGTACGTAATCGCCCATTGTCTCTGGGCAAGATCACGACCAGGTGATCTGCGGGCGTCGTTTGTGAACACACAACATGGATCCTTTATGACTTCAGGATCTTCACAAGTTCTCATTGAATTGCTGATGGCTTGGCTGGTCATTAGCATTTTATAAACGGATATTTTAATAATTATTTCAAAAGATTTTCTATATTTATATATTCACAACAATAATTAGAAATAAAAACAACATCCTTAACTACTTAAACAAAATATTATAATAAAATATATGCAAGCAATTAAAGATAAAAAAAACGTAGATCGCCACCCGCAGGCATGGTTTCCAAAAAGCTGGCGACATTACCTCGTTGAATTGCAAGCTACATAGCCCGAGGTAAGCGCCAGCTTTTTGGTCACCTGTAAATTAATGATTGAATTTACTAAATCAACTCTCAATAAATTTTTACTATAGCCTTGTGTTCACCACAATATCACCATTATAAGTGATGATGTGGCCTTAAGTGATAAGCACGCAAAGCCTAGAAAGAACTGGTTGTTAAATGCAGCTGCCGGAACAGATTTTCAACTTGTGAGTCGAGTGGTAGCCAGGTACTACACCGACTGGCTCTAGTAGTACTCTACCACCTTGCTATGGTTTCCTCACGATGTTTTTCTTCACCAAAAGCTCAAGCTCATTAATAATTCGAACCCACGACCTTCGACACGGCTAGTTATCATCGCTTCTGTTAGCTGTACTAAAATTAAAAAAAAAACAAAGTCAATTTTAAAATAATTTAAGCGTTTTTCTTATCCATTGATTTTAACAAGTTTAAAACTAAAATAGAATAAAATTTATTATAGACTACCTTATTCAGTTCTTCAATATAATTTATCTTGATTAATCACTATAACCAGCCCCCAAAATAATACTTACAAGCAATTTGTATCCATGATATCGCATTGATCAATTAAAATAAAATGGCGGTATTGCTCCCACTTTCTTTGATGCACCGACACGACCGCGCATCACACCGTTACGTAATGTTATTACCCTGTGAATGCAATGGGCTTGGTTATATTTTGCAGATATTATCATATTGTTTGGTTGATTTTAGTGTCTCCCACGGTGATGTGGTCGCCGATTGTACTTTATACATCTGATTTGAATATCAAATTTTATTTTATGTCCTTTTCAATTATTTAATTTATCAAACTGTTTTTATAAAAATCATGTAATTTTCATTTCGTAATAATTTTGTATAAAAGCCCTCTTCTAGGTAGAAAATGCTGAGTAAATAATTAAAAAGCTGTAGTTAATGATGCTGACAATTCAATCTGAAAAGTTAAACTGATAATAAAAATTTGAACAATTTTTAACATAAACAAATTCAAGAAACAAAATGCAAACGAGGAAATATAAGACAAATCCTATTTAATAATTTAAACTTAAAAGTTTGTGAGGTTGGATGGATGTTTGTTACTCTTTTATTTCACGCAATAACTACTGAACAGATTTGGATGAAATTTGGCACACGGATAGAATAATATATTCTTGATAATATATTTTACTTCTTATCCCCAAAAAAGACATGATTTCTCGGAAACGCGGGTGAAACCGCGGGGTGGAAACTAGACTCAGATAAATATAAATAAGTGCGATTGTTTCAACTCCCAACGTTGATTACACGTCGGTGTGAAAAGTAAAATGTTATTGAAGTGTTCGGCGAACGGTCGAAACAATCGTTACCTTTTATTAACATCCACAAGTTACCGCTTTATGGCCACGCCCTTGCAATTGCCGTGATTTGCAGATATGTGATATAAACGATAAATATTTCGAGTTTGCGTCCGATGCGAATTAAGTAATAACCAAAAACGTATGGCGTAATAGTCGTTTAAAAATTGCATTGGACAGTTCTGAAGCATTTCCAGGCAGTGATTTTGAGTTTTGTAATTTTCTATTCTACATAATAATTTACAACAACTTAGAAATGAAATACACGTTGCGTACAATTACTAAACGTCTGTTTTATAAATCGTTTATCATAATTAGACATTCAGAAATATTTCACACAATTCCCAGTCAAGAATATTCTTACACAGTAAAATAAAAATACAAATTTATCTGCACGAAATATGCTCGCAACTAAATTTGTAAGTAGGTACCTAATGAAGGAACTCAGCAGAAAGTGGAATTTCTAATAGTTCCGCGGGTTCATTTGAACATCGTTTGTAAATCAAGGCTCAGTCAATAAAACACGCTCGCTATCTCACTCGCAACGAACGCAGTGCGTTTCACTAATATTTATACAGGTACGCTTGCCTTACGGCCGACATTCAGAACGAGGCGTAACATGAGTTATAAAGCATGTAAGAGGACTAGGATTTATAAAGTGAATTGTATTTTGTCATGGTGCTCGTCTTCTAGATTAAAAACAACCGATTATAAATGAGTATTATTCTATTACTTAAAAAATAGGCTTGAAATTGCCTGGCCTGTTGTAGTCCGAATAGTAGTTGCACTGTCTGATTTTCTGAGTGTACGTCACTAAACAAACTAGTTTTGCGTCGTGGTTTTGTATTTAAATATATTTCGTTTGTCAGGAACTTTACTTTAAACTACTTTCCAAGCTACAAATTATCCTCTTTTAACAAAAAAAAATTTTTTTTTCGGAATTTATAATATTTATTGAAATATACCACTATTTAATTTCTTATTTTAAAATTAAAATACTAATTCGCTCCGGTGTAACACGCGACCGCTGCATACGACTCCACGTTTATTCTGTTGTAACTCCTAGCCCTGTAAATCACTGAATTGCAAACTTTACCGTTATAGTACGTTGCGCACTTGTCTATGGGAAACGCCATGACTACGCCATTGTTAAGGCATAGAGATAGCCGACGTTTAAGATTCATAGTTTGAGGCATTGCATATATCTGTCGCTGGCAATAGTTGTGATATCGGAATATTGTAATATACCTAGAGTACAAAATTTAGGTGGCTGCAGTGTTTTTATGTCAAATGATTGATAAGTATGATGGTAAGTGGTCACCATCATCTAGGGAAATTTGCCATATCAGAAGAATTGCCAGTGTGTTGCAGTCTGAAAAATTCATATTCTTTTAATTACTTATGTAAGTTTCACAATCAAAAATACTTTATATATTACGAAAACAATATTACCAAAATTATTTCTCTGTGGCTAATTTTGGTTTAATTTATTTTCTTTTAAAAGGTATCTATATATTGATATTCCTGTATTACCCAAGTGCTTGCGACGCGTGTACTAAATGGTGAATTGTATGCGTGATGTCCGGTAATAAATTATAGGTGGTATTTCATGAAATTACTACGCGCGGGGAAATATTAGAATAATATTTTTATTACCCATTGTATTTACAAGGGATTTTAGTAGCTAAATACTACGTTATACTTTTACGACAATATTTATAATATATATACATATCCTAAATACCTACTATAGATTTTGTACACGTCTTTGAACTCATATAACTTAGACATATAGGAAAGGCAATTCTGGAGAAGCACGCTCAGCCTGGTCGTAACTCCTTGCAAAGAAAGTCACGGGCTGAAGGCTAGTCAATTTTGAGTAACATAATATTAAATATAGACTTTATTAGTTGACCATTATGTAAAATTAAAATTGTCTGAAATCTAATTGATTGCCTTACTTTTAAAAATGAATAACATAGCCCTTTTAACCCATATTTTTATTTATTGTTTTTTTTTTTTTTTTTTTACTTTGTATAGGCCTGTGTTTGACCACAATCTCACTATGGTAGGTGATGATGTGGCCGAAGGTGGTAAGCACACAAAGCCTAGAAGGATCTGGCTCTCAAGTGCAGCTGCCGGAACACACCAATAGGTGTTTGGCGACAGATTTTCAACTTGAGGGTGGTAGCCAGCCAGGCGGGCACTACAAAGTACCCTACCACCGTGCTATGGTTTCCTCACGATGTTTTCCTTCACCGAAAGCTCAAGCTCATTGTAGGATTCGAACCCACGACCTTCGCCGCGGCGTCCGACGTCACTACCACCGAGCTATCATCGCGTTTTGCTATAGATAGTCTTACGTTTGACCACAATCTCATAATGGTAAGTGATGATGTGGTAGACTGTAAAATATGTATCAAGGGCATATATTATCAATCGGTCCGTCCTAGTAAAAAATGTAGAACACCTAACCAAATGTACAATATAATATCACAGCGTAAAAAACATACAGTGGTCCATCGCGTTAGAAGTCACGGTGTCCGAAGCGAGTGTATGGCAGCTCAGGCTCGCTACCGCCCCTCTCTCACCCCGCAAACCCCGCACGATTGCTCTGTCTATACGTGTCCGTTGGCCGACTGTAAGATTTACATAGACTGTGAATACCTATATAATACCAAATTCGATCAATGTCCACTAACATTTTATCTCATTCTAAATTCCTTCTACATTTTGGAATGCAGCCATTGTTCATAATTTAATACATTGTTAATTGTTTAGTTGGTAATATGTTTCCTTATCGGTCAAACATAAGGTATTGACTTAAATTACCATGTTAGGAAGGTTGGTAAACTAAGCTTTTAAGCAACTCGCTAAAATGCTGTTCGCAGTTTCTTGCTAATTGTGCTTTGATTCCGAGTGATTTATAAAAGGCTCTGACTGATTATCTCCTCATTATATTAAGTGATGATGTGGCCGACGGTGATGACTACTAGGAAACTTGGGAATACGGATTTGATTGATTTACTTAAAAAAAATATCGAAGTTCTTTTTTTAATTTATATTATTTATAGATGTTGCATTGAATACTTTTTATGTCCATCAAAAATTACTTAACATGTCTGACTTAATAATTATAGTCTTAGAATAATACAGTAAGTGTGAAAATATTTATAAATCATAATGTAATTAACAGAACAGGTCACAATAGCGAATATACATCTGTTATTGCAAGTCGAATCTCGTGATTAGGAATATATTGGCTTTAAAAAAATCATTTTTTTATATAAATGGTCTAATACATGAGTGGAAGCGTTTAATCTATCGTTCACTAACCAATAGAAGATAGCACTTTTTTAAATATTATTTTCATCAATACCAATTTTGACAAAAAAGATTGAAGTATAATAAATTAAAAAAATATAAGATCCCAGAATATTGATTTAAATGTGTAATAACCGAGAATTGCATCCAAATATAAAAATCAATGTCAGGACTCGGGCCAAAATTAAAATTGATTAATTACCACCCAAATATTAAATAACCTATATATGAATTAATGAAAGAAAGTTTTATTTATATTAATTGACAAAAGACACAAAAAATTAAAATGTCATGGTGGCTACACTAGCCACCTCTACAAATTAAAACCAATTTTCTCAAGTGAAAATCAATATCTATTTATTTTCTGAGGGATTGATTGACCCGGTATCGATTCTATATTTGAAAACATAATGGATATTTTCCTGTTTCTAAACACGGGCTATACTTGTTCGCTGTCGTCTTATAACTTGCAACCGTCGGTAGATCTTCGAGTTTAATTAGAAAGAGCCCATAACATTTATGTACAATGTACAGACGCACGCCCCCACCAGATTTATTGCTAACTCGCCCGCAGATAAACATCCATTAATTAAAAATATCATATAAAATACTACATGTGTTGAGCATTTGGTAATTTGGAGAATTCTTGCCGGTTCTTCTCAGATTTAATGTATGTACAATGAAATGGTAGGTATCTACCGTAGAGATTTTCTTACGCACCAGCGAACTAATCGATTACGACTACTAACAATGAATAAAGCTTATTAGTTAACTAGTTTTTTTTTATTATAACATAATCAAATCAAAATAATAATATTCCGCTGGTCAATTTTTCAATAATACCTTCGACCCAATGTTGGCACCACTGTATTCATTTTTTTCAAATTCAAATTGTGATGCAATGCTACCAACGTTAATTTAAAGAGCCAGCGCACAGTGCCACCAAAAGCAGTTCTAAATATAAACAAACAAAAAGGTCAGAGTCAAAATTAAAACAATTGAATTTTAAACATGGATCTACGACACAAGGTTTACTTTCGATTACCATAAACTATTCTTCAGAATTAAATTAATTTTGATTCTTTAGCTTAATTTTTTCTAACGGTTATTACTATTAAACGTTCCATACGTATTTTTTTTTTATCTGAAACCGTTTAAGCTTTTAAAAAACTAATATATATAACTGATAATTCGTCTTCATATTCAGATAATGCCCGTTACACATCTATCATTAAACTGTATTCCATGGTAATAACCTTACAATCTAATCAAATATCGATTTAATATATTAGTTCGTGACGTCACATCCGCCATTGGACCACACGCGTTTGATAAATTTATCATAAGTGACAGACAATCTATTGGATAGCTGTCTACCGTTAGCTTTAGTGTAATTAAGTTTTAAGCTAATTCGAGAATATTCTAGATGTGAAAAACTACCTACATGTAGATTCTCTCGCGTTTCATATCCGGGTACTAATGATTTGATTTAATTATTATTAGCTTATGCCCCGCGGTTTCACCTACTTTCCAGAAGGATGAGAATTTATTAGCTAATAACTGCTTATTTTTATTAGCTAAACTTGGCCACGCTTTGCTGTGGCTTTTTTTCAGGACTTCAAAAGGAACTCTTATAGGAGCACTTCGTTGTTCGTGTCTATTTTTTTTATCAAACAAACAAAAGAGAAAATGGTACTTAATGTATTTTGTCTCTGTCTATTTTCATTACTTTATTATAAATACCTACCTACTGTATTACATTTTTAAGAATTAACATGTGTCCAGATCTAATTTGAAGGTATCTTATCATCATTTACGTTGCTAGACTTAGGTATGATTTACTTGCAATACAACAATACAATACAATAGGTTATAACCTAGAATAGAAAAAACAGAAGACCTCTTTATTAGATACCTGAAAAGCTAAAAAAATAAAAAAACGATACCAGTCGATTCCAACATTAGGTATAATCCATGAATGTTGTATTTGTATATTTTCGTCCATTGTATAATAATTTGTATGTATTCCATGTTTAAATACATAAGTATTAATAAAACAAACAAACACATAAACATACATTGTCTGTGGCATCAATATGAATAACATTACGCAAATTAAGGGTGATAGTCTGACTGTCTGCCTTTTGTTCACGGAGACAGGCATGATTTAGAGCCCTTTAGGTATAAAATAATGAATTCACAACATTTGTTTGTGCCCTTCTATTCTAAAGAGATCTTATGTTAGCATACAGGGTTTTGTAATTCACTGACAGTGCTTCAGGGCGAGGAAGTACTCATCAATATGAACAACTTTTACTATATGACCAACCCTGAAATCACGAAAAAAAAATATAACTTTTCATACAAAAGATCAACCTTGCTCAATCAAAGTGTAAGTGTAAAATACATTACACACACTATACCATATGTTTGACACACACACACACACACATGTCACAACTGTCAGTGCTTTGTCGATAACGCGGCAAAGACAAACTAAATAATTAATATACTTACACTCTATTGTTTAATTATGGTAAAATTTTGACCACAAGCAACCTCTGGTACATTAAACAGAGTTATTTTTAATTATACAACCTACAATGGTGTCTTCACGATGTTTTCCATCAGTAAAAGCTCAAGCCCATTGTAGGATTTGAATTCACGTCCTTTACAGCGGCATATTATCCAACGTCACTCCACTGAGCTGTCATCAACTTATTGCTATTGCCGCCTTCATCATTTTATACATGATTGACAGTGACAGATACTACTTTTGTCAAGGAATGGAGTACCTAAATCTGCTGCACTTTAGAGTCAGATCAAATCCTACACTACGTTCTTATCATCTTTGTCATTAAACCTTTTAAAAAGAACTAATATTAATAAAGCTATAAATATTATTAATCGCAAGATATCTCAACGTATTAGTTTTAAGTTAGGTACAAAACAGGTCAATACTTTATCTTCCTTTAATTAAATGACACGCACGGACGGCGTTTTCGTTGTTTATTAGCTAAATCTCTTTTTATAAAAAAAAAATCAAGCAATTCTGTCACGCCAAAGACAATAAATAAACTATCCCTAGGTAACTATCGATAGGTATTTATTTTAGTAACGCTGACATTATTGAGGGAAACCAGCATTTTAGGTAGTTTAAAAAAATAAATATCGATATTTCGGAAACAATAAACCATGAAAGATATATAGCACATTATCCACGTTAACTTCAATCGTATACCTATAGTAACTGAAAAATTTGAAATTCGAATCCCACGAATCCCAAGAAATTCAAGGATACGATTCGCTTGATTTCGGGTGCGCCCGCGCACAGTACAACCGAATAAATCCAGCCAGAGTCAACGACCTGACTCCACGGCGACAGTTTTTGCGGCCAAAGTTTTAGGCTTCTTTTTTAAAAGTCTGTTCTGTAGGTACCACAATTATTTTCGTGACGTTTTTTTCTTCTGTTTACACGATTTATGTGTTAATTTTTGCAGAACTGTAGACTATAATAAGCTGTAATTTTGTCTGCGAATTCTTATTACTGATTCCTTTGTTGTATGTAATCTTTAAGCTTTTTTTTGTGTCTACCAATGTATATTATTATAAAAAGAGGCAGATATGTTTCTAGCGCGTGCATAGTGAAGACTCAAAACGTCCTAATTGGGACGATTTGTCTTTAGTCCGAGGCGACACCTTGAAGATTTTGGTTGCAAGGATACCGATTTTTCTCAACAATGACTAAAGTGAACGAAATGAAATTTATTTTAAGAATTCATCATGTATTTTATTTTATTTTGTCCATTGCATAACACGATTGGTTGACTTTTATAACACAAAATAATTAATCAAAAAGACCTCTATAAAATAAGAGATTCCAATTTTACCGACATTGAGGATCGATTTGAGGTGCCAAAATTTCTACATATCTATATTAATTGAAACTGATACTATAATTTGTACATAGGTTTTATGATTTTTTTTGTAGTTTTTAAATTAAACAATAAAAACCATTTTGTCGCATACGCCCTTTCCGTTTACGCGGGTTTTCTATGAGAGGTCCCTATAGTAGGGAGCGGGACGCAGCACGTTGAATTTCAGATTTTTAAGCTTAACGCGGCGTCACCTTAAACGCTGTGTAGTGACGTGTAGTGCAACCGGATTTTTAACGTCAGTTACTATGAACGTAACATAGCATGAGTACAATATCATTGGTAGATCTACTGCTAATGATTTTAGAGCAAAGAATGTTTGTAAAGAATAGAGGCATTTTCAAATTAAATATAGCAAATATGTTTTACTCAATCCTCAATTTAATGAAATGCTGTTCATGTCTTGCTTATGAATGTATTAAATAAAACAGTAAAAGAAACTATATCATAGAATCAATTCTAAATAGGAATAATGGCAACAAAGTTGCCATAGAGTATAATTTATTTCAATTAAATGAAGATAAATCTAGTAATAGATTCACATGAACTTGTCGCCTAGTCAGAGTATAGGTCTCAGTCCAGATAAACAATAGTACAACTAAAAACAGACCACTGAGGGGCTTTAGAGCGTGTTATTCAAAATACTCTCCCAGATAATCTTCCTTCAGCATTAGATAAATTAATTCATTAAATTAAATCAGGAATCGCTAACAATTCACATAGGGGGAAATCTTTAACAACACTTAATTGAACAGCTCGTGAGTGAGATAATCGGTTCGCCATTAATGATTACAATTTAGAAGGGCAACATGCAAATTTATTTTGTATTGCGAAAAGGGGACCGGTATACCACGGCCCGCGTGACTGCTCCCTACGTACTTTTAATGAATTGACTGGACACCAGACCCAAACTTACTCCAGCAGACATCTCAACTTTATTGCCATCCAAGTTTTAAAAAAATAAGCAAGAATCCCCGCAATGTTTAAACGTAATCCGTCCCTCAAGGGTGAGCTTATGGTAATTTAATTGACAGCATTAGGCCTCATGAATTCAGAAATTATTGCAGCTCAACGTGTGAACGATTAAGTGTTTAGTGAATTTTATAGTGAAACAGGTAGATAAGCAAAAACTTGTGACAAAAATATCGATATATTTAAGAAAAAATAGGGAGCGGTGCCGCAGACCGAATCCTGTAAATTTAACCGATTCAACCAAAAATAAGACGACGCATCACCGACTGTATAAAGAGGAGAGACAAAGGGAGGATGCGGAGGTGAGGAACGAGGCGAGGGAGGAGGATCCCGAGACCTGTTACACAAACAAAGACTGCCGAGCATGTCCACGAATAAGACTGTATATCAATCTGGCAGCGTCAACGGATCTGCCCAAAACGAATGATGGAAAAAAAGCAGACGTAAAAACTGAACGCGCAAAAAAATTTCGACAATGAGCCCTTTAAATTGTTGTGAAAACTGCCAATTAAAAATTGATAGATGTAAAACCGTATTTGGGCTTCGTCTCTTGTATTTTTTTCGTGAAAATCACCGAGTGTTAGACAGTAGTCGGTTTTTTGTGGTGGTGGTGGCAATAGTGACTTAACGATTAGGCAGAAAATCATAAATCTTTAACTAATTCTGTATTTGATTAAATTTGATCTTCTAATTTTAGTAAATTTAATACATGTTTTTTTTATATAAAAGCATAGAACATATAACGCTGCCGTGTAATAATTGAAATACACTTATCAGTATACAAGTAATCCAGATAATCCAAATTATTTAAGGAAATTATTTGAAAATTAAATTTAAAATATTTTTATTCAAATAGGCTTTTACAAGCACTTATGAGATCTATTGCATGGTTCAAAAGATTGCACATGTGATGGGAAGGGCCGGTTCAGCAATTACTCTTTTCAATACCTAGAATACCTATTCCACGCAAAAGCCTAAAAGAGACCATCATGACAAACTTAAGCTTGCTAAAAATATTAATTTTAGTATTTATTAATGTAAATCAAGAACAACTAATCCAGTACAACTATTTGATATCAAAATACAATTAGCAATAAAAACAGAACAATCAAAAGAGACCAAAACGGTAAATGGAGCGACAATACAATAGCTGTCCTAGAACGTTCCCCCGAGGCATTCCTATCTATATTATATTAATTTAATCTTTAGGAATATAATTAACTGTAGACTTTGTAGCGGGTATATAAATTAGATCTAAAAATTATTTGCATAGTAATTTATTTGATGGTACTTTTTTTTGGTGAGGATTGCTTACGATATTTTTTTAAATTATTATTTTAGTTAACTGTACACTATTTATTATATAACGTTCGTTTTTAACTAGATTTTTTCATGAAATTTAGGGTCGGCAACGCGCGTGTGATGCCCCTGGTGTTGCAAGCGTCAATAGGCTACGGTAATCGCTTACCATGCTTGTAGTAGTGTATGTAGTAGTATAAAAAAAAAGTATTAATCGAAATTACGAATACAAGTTTCAAATTCCACGATAACTCATCTGTGTTGGCGCCGGTCATCTAACACTTAAAACTTCCCAGAAATAAAGTAATATACAATTCTACGTCGAAAGTAAAATGATACTGATACATAAATATCTATGGTAACCATAAAATAGTGCGCTCAATTTCGCTCTGATGCCCACAATCTGGGAAAATTGAGACGAGTGGGGTCAATCTTCATGGGACATACGGTTTACACTTTAAGAAAGCCTATTGGGACTTGTATTTGACATTAATTTCATGAAACAGCGTCCTATTTTAGTTACGAAAATTCCAAGATAAATATTGAACTCACAGTTTGTAGCATTTGTGTCAGTTATTGTACATATGTATTATTGTATTGATATTAGATAAAAATGTATTGTCAGTCTATTTTTCTACCTACATTGAAGTGTATAAAAAAAAATTACTGCTCTACAACAGTGTGTTACAAGCTTTAGTAGAGTTATTCAAACGTGAGTTGAAGTTAGAAAGCCATTTTGTCGACGCGTTGGTACAATTTCCAACAACATTATCGTGATACGAAGAAAATTATGATAAAGATACACTTTAAGCGATTTAATGTATTTTTTTTACTACCAATTGATTTGTGATAACTAGAAAAGGCTATAACTAGGCAACTCCTAGCAAAACAATATGGCGGTTTTACAAATTTTGTATAGATAGAGAATGAAAACTGCTTTCAAAGACATAAAAGTTTTTTTCAAACCAAAAACCCTTTATTAACCCTTGAATAATTCAAGTCATAAAAATAAAGTTTATCTAACATATACAACTCCTAACTTCAATCTTTCATCTCCAGGTAAACCACCAGTCCGCTACAGCATCGTCTCCGGTGACCCTGAGCACCGGTTCACCATCGAACCCCTTACTGGTTCCATAAGAACTGCTGGACAGCTTGACAGGGAGACCACATCTTCATATCTGCTTAACGTCAGAGCTACTAATGGAAATCAAGCTAGCTATGATCAGACGCAGGTTTGTCGCAGATTAATTATTTAGTTGATAATATTTTATATAAGATTGGTGGATTGATTGGATATAAGTGTCTTATAGCTTATTATTAATCAAATCAAAGAGCCTTGTTTCCAACAGTAGATTTCCACAGATTAATAACGATAATCTTTAAGCTTTATGAATTTTTAAAACAGCATTTTGTTTCAATTATAATATTGCTATTAACCTGCTAAAATAAATTTTGTTAGCAAATTAGGATTAAATTTGTCAATTTAAATAGCAAGATTTATTAATTAGATCATTAAGGAGTTCATTAGTATCAAAGCTTACAAAAAAGGCTGCTTTTATTGCAATGTTCTAGACTAGTGAATTATTTGCACCAATTGATATCGTATCTGATTAAAAACATTTGCACATAAAACGTGACTAGGTGTATCGTAAATGATTATTCACTTTATAGATCATTGAGGAATTTAAATAGACAACTTAATTGTAAAAACCAGCCAAGTGCATGTCGGTTCACGCGCAATGCCGTTCTTGCCGTTCCTTGTTGACTACGGAACCCTAAAAATGTTATATAATTGAGAAACATAATTATATATATAACTAGCTGTCCCCCGCGGTTTCACCTGCGTTCTCAAGTAAAAAAGTAGCCTATAACCTTCCTCAATAAACTGGCTATCTAAAGCAAAAATATCGGTATCTTGAGTTCATACAAAAATCCCATACAGTTTTTATCCGAATTTTCCAATTCTCCTGGCAACTTTTTCAATTTTTCTCTTCATTAGAACCTTCTTCGGACTTACACAGACAAAAAAACTTACACAGACAATTTTGACATCATCATCTCAGCCGCAAGACGTCCACTGCTGGACATGGCTTCAGCTAATGATCTAAAATGGGTCGTGGTCAAAATTGATTATTGTCTAACTAAAGTAAATAAAAACGTTAAACAGTCAATGATTTCATTCATTTTTAGGGTTCCGTAGCCAAATGGCAAAAAACGGAACCCTTATAGATTCGTCATGTCTGTCTGTCTGTCTGTCCGTCCGTCCGTATGTCACAGCCACTTTTTTCCGAAACTATAAGAGCTATACTGTTGAAACTTGGTAAGAGATGTATTCTGTGAACCGCATTAAGATTTTCACACAAAAATAGAAAAAAAACAATAAATTTAGGGAGTTCCCCATACTTAGAACTGAAACTCAATTTTTTTTTTCATCCAACCCATAAGTGTTGGGTGTCTATGGATAGGTCTTTAAAAATTATATTGAGGTTTTTAACATCATTTTTTTCTAAACTGAATAGTTTGCGCGAGAGACACATCCAAAGTGGTAAAATGTGTGTCCCCCCCCCTGTAACTTCTAAAATAAGAGAATGATAAAACCAAAAAAAAATTATGATGTACATTACCATGCAAACTTTCACCGAAAATTGGTTTGAACGAGTTCTAATAAATAGTTTTTTTAATACGTCATAAATCGTACACCGCGATTTACCGTTCATTCAATCAACACAAATATAAAAAAAAAAAAATGGCAAAAAGCAAGGTCTTACAGCACAAATAAAGGAAAAATTCTAAAAAATTTAAGAAGTTGATAAAGGGTGTCCCCATACATACATAGTTACGCCAATTAATAAAGACCTCTGAGTTGTATCGGCGCTCATACAATTTAGAGGTCTAGCTTACTTAATTGGCAGAACCTCAAATAAGGTAAATAAATAAAATTGTGCATTTCCCTTGATGGACGAACAATGGACGAAGTTTGTACGGAACCCTCGGTGCGCGAGTCCGACTCGCACTTGGCCGGTTTTTTTCGCAAGATGTCGTTCCTTTGTCTAAGTACAACAAAACAAAACAACAAAAGAAATTTGAATTTTTTCTGGTCCATTGTATTTTGACCCCATAGTGAATTAAAAACTTTGTAAAGTAACCGTATACTCCAATAATTAATTTAAACAATTTCATCAGCATGTAATGAAGTACAATTCAATCTTCAAACTCCACAGGTCCAAGTAACCCTTGATGATGTAAATGACAACGCACCAGAATTCGGTACATCATCAGTAAGAGTCTCAGTAGCCGAGTCAGCTGCTATAGGTTCTACTGTGTACGCAGCAAGAGCTACTGACGAAGATGATGGTAGGAACGGTCAGATAACCTACCATCTGGTATCAGCTACTGGTCCACCGAATGCTTTTGCTGTTAACTCTCAGCATGGATTGGTTACTTTGTTAAGGTGAGTTTTAGATTATTTACTAAGACAATCGTCTTCCTTGTTTGATATTGTTGATTAAACTTAACTTATTTTACAATTTTTATTATATATAAGATAAGTGAATATGTGGCTAAAGGTGGTAAGCAGACAAACAAAACCTAGAAGACACTGGCTCTCAAATGCAGCTACCTGAATATACCGGTAGGTGCATGGCGGTAGATTTTCAACTTGTCAATGTAGGTGGTAGCTAGCCAGTCGGTTACAACAAAATAACACAATATTTTCATTTATCGAAAGTACTATCTCATTGTAGGAGAAACCCACGACCGTCACGTCACGTCATTCAATACTACTGACCAATGACCTATCATTGCTTTAAAAAATTACTTTTTTTATTGACACAATAAAGATTTCAGACTCCCGTGCAGTTGATTTATATATTTCCTTTTCGCGTAATGTATAGACTCATGTTTGACCACAATCTAATCATGTTATATCCTTATATTATGTAATTTAAATATTTTATAATACAGGCCTTTGGACTACGAGAACCTCGTTCGTCATACTCTTACCATCTCTGCCAGGGATGGTGGAATACCATCACTAAGTGCCAACCTCACCCTAGTGGTGGATGTTCAGGATGTCAATGATAACCCTCCTGTCTTCGAACACGAAGCATACAGCGCCAATGTTTTGGAATCTGAGGCTGTTAATACCAAAGTAAGTCTAGATATCATTACATAAATCATTTTTAAAGTAAATTCTATTCATAATATTCTATTCTTAAAATAATAGAATATTATGTATGCTTTATAAAATCTAAAATTACACAAGTACTTTTAAAGCAAATTACAAAATTTTCATGTAGAATTTATTAGCTGGATCGTTTAACTAAATAACGATAGCAATCTAAAGGTATCGAGTTCGATTCCCGAGCCGAGTCTTAATATGGTATAAACACGACGACAGCATCTGATTGCAAATGCAGTAAATATAGTAAAACATCTCTCTTTGCAGATATTAGAAATACAAGCTATAGACAAAGACACTGGTAATAATGCTAGAATAACATATCGAGTTATAGCAGAAGGTAATAATACAAATGAAGAATACTTTAAAGTTCAACCGAATACTGGATGGATCTATTTAGCAAAACCTCTAGATAGAGAAAAAACTGCGAGTCTTAAAATGCTGCTTACAGCAACTGATAACGGCCTCCCGCCACTTTCAGCAACAGCTAGTCTTATAGTAAATGTTATAGATGCAAACGATAATGATCCGGTATTTTCTAAAGTGGCGTATGAGTTTGAAGTAGAAGAGAATCGAAAAGTAGGTGCGTTTGTTGGGAAAATAGCGGCAACCGATGCAGATTTGGGTGATAATGCTGTGCTGAGATATAGTTTGTTTCCATCGAATACAAGTTTTATTGTAAATCCAGTTACAGGTGAGTGACTTTTCCACGTTTCAATTTATTTTATTTTATTTTTTAGCTATTCTTTTGTTTATATTCGAAATACAAAAATCAAAATGAATCCAAGATGTTAACATTATAAATAAAATAAAACTATTTGAAACTCTGTTAACTGTTTATGCTTAGTATTAATTAGCCACCTATGTATTAAAAATTATTTTTAAATGGGTGGCTCTATATCTGTAGTCAATAAGGCCGGCGCTACACGCGTCATTACAACACATACTTTACTGACTTAAAACAATGCAATTTTACCGTAATACCAACGACTTAGCAAACACCTATGTTTACCCAAAGAACTATTCCATTGCCCATCAACCGGCCACTTGAGCTTTGTTTATCCTGCCGGCGCGTTTGAAAACTAAAACCCAAAGTATGCTGTGCCTTAAGTCTCATCGACTCAACAAACAAAACTTGCAAACAATACCTTAATAACTGCACAATTTAAAAGGATAGGGAGCACATCCAATAGCTTACATATTTGTTTTGAACTTTCTATTATCGTTCTCATATTCTATGCGTCTCAAATTCGATAGTATCGAGAGCTTCCGCTGGTTACTTGGTCTTTAATCGATGTTTATCTTTAGAATCGTGTGAGTTCTTTTCCTTCTAGATATGGGATTCCACAAATCGGGGGGATGGCAGTTCGTTATCGTCCATATAACTGACTGATGAATGGTGAATCGTTTCGTCTCAATTCGGTTATCGGCGATCAACACCCCACGAGCTAGTTAGCGAATCTTTACCGCATGCCCACCCTTTACTGTCGCTACGAAAATTCGTAAATCATTCGCAATGACGTCTGTATGTGGTCTCGATTGGCTCCTGATCGGGGATTCAGATTTGAACAGGTGCTGGTACAATGTTTTCGGTGGCAAAAACTCCCGCCTTTTATGAGCATAATCGCATCGTCGACGTGTTGATTTTATTCGTCGGCGGCTCAAAGATATGGAATCGAAGGTGGATATTGCGTCACGAATACCGTATAAGCAGTGTTGCAGGCTTTATAATTGAATCTTAAGTACATCCTGATTATTAATCAACATTTATGGCAATTTTTATTCGAAAGGTCACTGCAAGCTCGACTAGCAATCTACTACGGGAGGCAGCGCGCAATGAATTTATGCGCGTCAATTGCGAGTTATAAACGTCGTCGCGCGCGCATGCGTCGTGACCTGCCATTAACTATTATTAAAATATTGCTATGTAGGAGCCTGCCTATTCTCTCCCATGTTTTATTACAAACCTTACCAGGGCCAAGTACTGTCGTCGAGCATTTAAAGCTCATTCGTTACAAATGTACGTGTAGGACGTTGCTAGGACCTACAACTCGTTTCTATGACGGATACCTTTTATTTTCATATGTACGCAAATGAATTATAGGTGTAAAATGTATCTGGAATCTTATTCTGTACCGTGTGACTATAAATTGCTGTAATGATATATACTCGTTGTTGAAACAAAAAAAAGTAATTGTTTCGATGGTGATGTCATTGGAAATGTATTTGCTAGCTAGCGCAAGAGCTTTTTGAAACAATTATTTCTTCGTTCAACTAAAAATCTTCATTCTTATTCTCATCAAAACAAAATTCAGACTCGTTCCGATGTTTGCGCGCAGGGAAAATAACGATAAACATTTTTTTTTCTAAAGCCCGCTTCACATCGCTCATTACGGCGGTCTCTACCACATCTTATTATCTTCCGACAGCTTTGGCTTTTATTGCTGTAATATCAGCTTTGTTTATATTGTTGAAAGGATCTTTTTCGTTTGAAATTATATAGTGAAATCACGTTCATCGTCCTTCCCTGTTACTGTCATCACGATTTTTAGGTTCCCAATACGGAATCTTCCTTGGGATAATCATAGGTATTTTGCCGCGGGCGATCTCTTTTATGAATGCTTAATTTTGGTTTTGGACTTCAAAAATAATTATGGTTCGGAAATTGACAAAACTCTTACGACTCATATTGGCATTATTATCAATATAAAGACGTTTGCAGTTTTTATTGCATCTTACAAAATTAATTCTTCTTAGTTTAGGCAGTCGTAAGAACTTGTTTCTGAAGTTGTCAATTTTTTTATGGCACACCCTTAATATAATAAGATTATATTATGTTATATTATATCATGCCATTCGCGGTAGAAAACTTGGGTCTGTGGGGGTTCGAGGCTAGCCGATTTGCTCGGATTTTATCATCCAAACTCATCGAGGCTTCGGGAGACCGACGGGCTGGGAGCTTTTTCCGCCAACGCATAAGCTTGGCCATCCAAAAAGGGAACTCTGCCAGCCTGTTGGGAACCTTGCCTATCGACAGCAGCGAGGGCTTTGAGGATGTTTTCTATTTATTATAGTTTGTATTTTATACATTGATTGTAAATACTTATAAGATTAATAATTTTCTTATTTGATAAATAAAATGTAGTACAATTTGTCTTGTAGAAGTACCTACCTACTTGTTATTTACTTAGTAAAGTTATGTTGAACGGCGTATCTATCGTATACTTTGTTCCAGGCATTATTACAACGAAAGAAATATTAGATCGAGAATATAAATCATCGTACTCTGTATTCGCTGAGGCAAAAGACCAAGGAAGTCTTCCTAGATCGAATAGAGTACCAGTATTGATAAAAATAACCGATGTAAACGATAATCCACCAGAGATAATTGATCCTAGAGAAGATGTAGTAAGCGTCAGGGAAGAACAACAGCCTGGTGCTGAAGTAGCAAGAGTCAAAGCTATAGATAGAGATAATGGAGTAAACTCCTCTATTACATACTCCATTTTGAATGAAAGAGATATGGATGGCTATGGGGTCTTTGTAATTGATTCTTATACTGGAGTAATTAAAACTAGTACAGGTGATAATTAACTTTAATAAAACATATCTATAAAAAAATAATTACAGTTTTTGAGATATTTTAATGAAAATTTTAATTCCAGTTCTTGACCATGAAGAAAGATCAATTTATAGATTAACAGTAGCAGCTACTGATGGAGGCAGTCCACCAAAACAGACCATAAGACAATTAAAAGTTGAGGTTTTGGATTTAAATGATAATAGACCTACGTTCACTAGTTCCAGTTTATCTTTCAAAGTAAGTATAATAACAATACATGTTTACTATATTTTTTTAATATAAAAAGGTTTCATTTGTTAAAGGTATCCCCTTCATAGCTGTTTAAGAAAACTATTACAATGATCAATCAAATAGACTTCAAGAATGCTCCTAAACAAATTCTTATTTTTCAGGTAAAAGAGGACGCTAAAATCGGCCACGTTGTTGGTACAGTTGCCTGTTGTGACAGTGACATCGATGAGAATGCAATAGACGACGAAGAAAAACAAATATCATATTTACTCATGCCATTGACAGTTGATCATGCCCCAGGAACATTTGAGATAGACCGGCGAACCGGCTCTTTAGTTGTTGCTAGACAATTAGATAGAGAGATTCAAGACGAATACAGATTAGAAGTCAGAGCATTAGATACCTCAGCAACTAATAATCCACAGAGCAGTGCTGTTACTGTAAGAATAGAAATTGTAGACGTAAACGATAACGCTCCTCAATGGCCACAAGATCCTATAAATATAGACATATCTGAGATCACTCCCATTGGAACAACTGTTTACAATTTTACAGCCAAAGATGCAGATGCAGGTGCCAATGGAGAACTTAATTTTCGTATAGTATCTTCTTTACCTTTAACGAAAAACGTTTTTAATCTTGATCCACTGACTGGTTCAATGACACTCACTTCAACTCTTGATTATGAAACTCTAAAAGAATATTGGTTGGTCATCGAAGCAACAGACCTAGCAAGTAACGTATCAGAGAGAAAGTTTACATTAGCGACTGTACACATATCAGTCACAGATGCTAACGATAATGTACCTACTTTTGTTTCCTCTAACAAAGTTACCGCGTCACTGAATACTTTATCAGGCACTTTATATCAAGCTTTAGCTGTTGATGCAGATTCTGGAGATAATGGCAGAATATCCTATTACATATCAAGTGGTAACAACCACGCTTATTTCTCTATGGAGTATGATATCGGAAAACTGACTATATCAAATAAATATTCGTCTGACGTCTTGAGAGTACAACCGGGACAGTACGAGTTAAATCTAACAGCCTCAGATCATGGTATACCATTTCCAAGACAAAGTCATATGACTCTGCAGCTAAATCTTCAAGAATCTACAAATGTCCCTCCAAGGTTTACGGATTCATTTTACAAAGCTAATATTAGTGAAGATATCCATCCAGGAAGCTTTGTTACAAGACTGACTGCTAAGTCTACTAGAGGAAATACGAGTAAGTCTAATATATAATAATGAAGTTTACTACATTAATTTATTATTGAGTTCACATTTCATGCTGTCAATGACAATGATTCATAAATAATTACTATATATTTCTTACAGGTAATCTAACCTACACGATACCTTCAAGTGTAGCAGATGATAAATTTGCAATAGACCAACGCTTAGGAACAATAACAGTAAAATCTAGAATAGACAGAGAGGAAAGAGAACTATACATTTTCCCAGTCTACGTTACTGATTCAAGTACATTCCAATCAACAACAAATTTCGACGTAGCAACTGTTACTATAAGCATAATGGATGTAAATGATAATCCACCAAGTTTCAAAACTGGTTCTTGCTACCCTCTAGCCGTCCCAGAAAATAATGAACCTGAAGTTATACATACAGTTGCTGCTACTGACAAAGATATTGGTGCAAATGGAGTTATAACATACAGTATTACTTCTGGTAACAATGGCAATAAGTTTTCTATTGATTCTACAACAGGGAAGCTTACAGCACGAACGTTAGATCGTGAAACGCAATCCAAATATCATTTAACAATAACAGCTTTTGATCACGGATCACCAGTGGCTTTGCAAGGGTCTTGTAATATAACTGTAATGGTTGAAGACCAGAATGATAACGATCCTGTTTTTGATACTGGGCATTATTCAGCTGCAATACCCGAAGACGCTCCTATCGATACATCTGTGATAAAAGTTAGAGCTACTGATGCTGATTTGGGATACAATAAACGCATCGTTTATTCATTGGCAAACGAAAGCCAAGGGTTATTTCGGATTGATAATAAGACTGGTGTTATTTTTACCACCGGGTAAGTTTATTTGAGTTATAATAATAATAAATATCCCGGGACACTCCTCACCCACGGCCTTCTGATCCCAAACTAAGCAGAGCTTGTATTATGTAAACCAGATACCTCATATACTACTTATATGTACCTACTTTGTTTTTTTCTAAATACATACCTAAATAGATAATTACACCCAGACTCCTGAGTCTCTCCAGTGTCTGTTTGTCGTGACAAATAGACATGTTCATGCACACAAATATTTGTCCTGATGAAAATCGAACCCACGAGCTGTGGCGTGATAGATAGAGTACTACCACTTACTAACCACTTCAATTGACCCATCAATATATTGATATCAATACGTCATAAATATTTTGTTAGGAAATAACTATATAAAGAATTAATAATGTTGTTTGTTCCAGATATTTTGATAGAGAAAAAACTAACGTTTACCACTTTGAAGCTGTTGCTACAGATGAAGGTCGTTATGTTGCTCGTTCACAAAGAGTTTCGGTCGAAGTAACCATCAAAGATGTCAATGATAACAAACCCATATTTATGAAATACCCTTTCAAAGAACAAGTAGCTACTCTTACACCTCCAGGTCAAAGTTTACTTCGAGTTTCAGCTAGTGACAATGATATTGGCATAAACGCTGAAGTCCTTTACGAGCTACTTGATACATCAAATCATAAATTTCGTATCAATCCTACAACAGGAGTACTGACAGCAACACAAAGCTTAGCAAGTGAAAATGGTAGGCTGATACATTTGAAAATATTGGCAAAAGATAAAGGAAACCCGCCACAGAGCTCCATCGGTCTCATTGAAATACGTGTTGGTGATTATTCAGATCAAACACCAGCATTGAATTTTCAAAACGCTACGTATAATGTTACTATTGAGGAAAATATGCCATACGGAAGAGAAATTTTAAGAGTAACAGCAGTTAGAAGCGATGGTCGTCGACAGAGAATTATTTATGAAATCGGAAACGGTAACGATCAGTACGCATTCGAAATAGACTCCAATACTGGCGCCATTAGTGTAAATAATTCTGCTAATTTGGATTATGAATCGTATCCAGGACCGAGAAGACAATTAGTCGTAGTTGCTCGCACCGAAGGATCGCCAGTTTTATACGGTTATGCAGACATTGTAGTAAATTTACTCGACCAAAACGACCATGCACCCAGTTTCACACAGCAACAATATATTGCAAACGTTCTGGAAGGAAACACTAAGGGCGAATTTGTCGTACAGCTGTCAGCTAAGGATGGCGACCGAGGAGTAAATGCGAGAATGCTGTACCACATAGTCGACGGAAATCACGATAACGCGTTTATTATTGAACCGGCGTTTTCTGGATCCGTGAAGACAAACATTGTACTGGATCGGGAGATAAGGGAGATGTACAAGCTGACAGTTATTGCCACGGATGAGGGCGATCCGCAAATGACCGGCACAGCCACGCTCAGGATCAACGTTGTAGATGTCAATGACAATCAACCCACATTTCCACCACCAAACGTCATCTCCGTATCGGAAGGTACGTTGATTTGCGTTTTTTACTCGTTTATTTTATACGGTTTTAAATTGTAATAGAACGGCCTATCGGCCCTTTCATAATAAATTGGTAGAACAAAAAACGTTTCACAAAGAGGGAGGCATTTTACATAATTTGTATTCTCAACTCCGCGACTGGCTTACATTGCGACTCTTCGATTCCAACGCTGAGATTAAATAAAAGAGACTCCTTAAGGATCAATATTTATTGGATGGTATTACATTTTTTCCGAGTGCATGTTTTACCGGTGCCTCCCCAACGGACCGCGACCGCTCTTTTTTTGTTTTGTTTCTTTATTTTTGTATCATTGTACGTCTACAGTGGTTTTGTTTTAGTGGATTTTATTTTGCTCATCGTTAAAACGGCAGTGAAACGAGTGAGTACCGTCAACGTCTAAATATTTTTTGTTTACTTTTTGCAGGAGCGGAAGTTGGGACAGTGCTGACATCTGTTACCGCGAACGACGTTGATACATATCCCGCTCTCAAATACTCGATTATACAAGGGGACAATAGATTTTCAATTGACAGATACAGTGGGAAGGTTGTTTTGAATAGGCCCTTGGATTTTGAAGTGATGAAGTCTTACCAAGTGAATATTACTGCATCTGATAGTGAGCATTTAGCGAAGACTACCCTCACAGTGAAGATCACTGATGTCAACGACAATGCTCCAGTTTTTGATGACATTTCTTACAATAGGATATTGCCTGGTAAGTTTAATTATTTATCATTGTTACAATCAAAAAATGCTGTGACCAAATTTTTTAAATTTAATTTTATGTCAGGTTGGATAAAATTAATCACTCATTGATTTTTAATATTTTTTTATGAATGAGTACGAATATTCGCAAAAGAAGACAAGATTTGTATAAAAAAATAATATTATTATTGAAATTATGTTTCAATAAATACAGCAGCGAGAGCTTTGAGGATGTTTTCTATATATCATAGTTTGTATTTTATATATTGTAAATATTTGTTGTATATATTAAATATTATTATTAATTGTACTTAGGTTTTATGAAGTATTGTATTTGTAGTTTTTAAATTATTCAATAAATTGATACTTAGTAAATCGTTATCTTGAGGTAGGTATTTCAAATATTTTTAGAACTCCAGAATAAAAATATTTTATGATAAAATAAACAGCTATTCTTATAATAATATTAAATTGCAGTTAATCCAAACTGAAGAACTTACTTAGTTTTTTGGAAGATATTTCAATGATTATTTTGATAATCTCCTGTCACAGCAACTTTATTAAAGCCAACACATTCTTTAACAACTATTTTTTTCAATTTCAGAAGGCACGGGAACGCTAGAAATTGGGTCAGTCAGTGCAAAAGACAAAGATAGTGGAGACAATGGCAAAGTGACCTATTCAATTCTACGACCAGCTAAAGGATACTACATCGATGCTTTATCAGGAGTAATCTTTGTAAACTATAGTGCTTTACCTTCGAATCAAAGAGATACCCAGCTAGCTATTATTGCTACAGACCATGGGAAACCAAATAAGAGTGCAGTGGCTTCTGTCAGAATTAGTACTGGAGCTTCATCTGAGATTAAACCGTTTATTGGTCAGGATACTTACAGGTAAATATATATATCATAAAATTATAAATGAACCACCATAAACATACTTAAACATAATCTTAATAAACTAATTTGAATATGTTCAGTCGCGTAACAGAGAGAGAAGAATAAAGGCTTCCAGCTTATAACACCTCTCTTTTTGCGTAATATTTCTGTAATAAACAAATTCATATTTCTTATTTTCAGGATAACCGTAAACGAAGACACAGAAAAAGGCTCTTCACTTCTGCAAATTGGTGGAATCAATGATGTCCTCAAGAAATATAATCTGGACTTCCACATCATATCTGGAAACGAAGGCGATAGTTTTGATGTTACAATTGAAGGAGCTCTCATTCTGATCAATAAACTTGATAGAGAAATCCAAGACTCCTACGTTCTTGGTCTAGCTGCAGTTGAACAAGGAAAAATTGTATCTTATAATCAAAACAAAACATCTATCACTATTTTTGTTACCGTGGCTGATGCTAATGATAACGCTCCAGTGTTTTCTACAAATGATTTTGAATTGACTGTCAGTGAAGATGTTAAAGTTGGATACACACTAACGCAACTTTCTGCTACTGATGCTGATTTATATGGAACTCCTAATTCAGCCATTACTTATAATATTACTTCTGGAAATGATGAGAAACTCTTCTTTGTCCATCCAGTGACGGGTGTCCTAACAGTAAACAAAAGCCTAGATTATGACACCGGTAGCACAGAATATAAACTGATTATAGTTGCATGTGATCAAGGTGAACCATCTTTATGCAATGCAGTCTATATAAAAGTTGGCATTCTTGATCAAAATGATAACCCACCTACTTTCCCAGTCAATGAATACTTTGAAACTATAGGAGAGAATGAGAGAGTCGGTACTTCAATATTTACTGCAAGAGCTACTGATTTCGATAAAGGCAGATATGGAAAGCTAAACTATTCTATTGTACCATCATCAAATAATTATAACAGAAATGATGATTCGTGGAAGATGTTTTTGATAGACTCCACATCTGGATTAGTAAATTCAAATGCAGTATTTGATTATGAACAGAAAAACAAATATGAATTTTCCATCAAAGCTTCTGATTTGGGTGGAAAGAGCACAACAGTCAAAGTGAGAATTGATGTTGAAAGCCGAGATGAATTTTATCCTCAATTCACACAAAAAACCTATAAGTTTGGAGTTCCTAAATCAGGATCCTTACCTTCAGGATATTACATAGGTCAAGTCACTGCTACTGATAGAGATAAAGGTCTTGATGGTAGAATTGTTTACCAATTATCAACTTCCCATTCTTACTTTAAAATAAATAGAACATCTGGTTCAATTATTCTCAAAAAGAAAGTGGATTCTGTTTCAAGTCTTTTTGGTCCAGATAAGTCTATAAGCCTAGTTGTAACTGCAAGTTCAGGAAGGCAAGGGTCGTTGACTAATAAGACTGCTGTAGAAATCGGACCAAATGATATGGCACTTGTTTCGGATAGCACGAACCAAATAAATGACGCCTCTGCTGCACCTAGTGGTGGACTCTCAGATTGGGCATTAGGATTACTAATCGCTTTTATTTTTATAATAATAATATTTGCAGCGGCATTTTTATTTTTACACATGAAGAATAAGAGACATAAAAAAGTTAATAAGCCTGGACTTAACTCAGAAGGAGTGGGTGCTACAAATAGCTATGTAGATCCAAGTGCATTTGACACTATCCCTATTCGAAATACTGGAGCTCCGGCAAATCAATTTGCTCCCCCTAAGTACGATGAAATACCTCCATATGGACCTCACACGGCAAGCTCTAACTCTGGCGCAGCTACGACATCAGAACTTTCTGGGTCTGACCAATCAGGATCCAGTGGTAGAGGTTCTGCAGAGGATGGAGAAGATGGTGAAGATGAGGAAATACGAATGATAAATGAAGGTCCTTTGCAAAGAGAATCAGGTATACATAGACAAGGTGATGATGATAACCTTTCTGATGTATCTGTACATAATACTCAAGAATATTTAGCGAGGTTAGGTATTGTAGATACAGGCACTGGTGGAGGAGCATCAACTTCTTCTAGGAGGTGCTCTGAAAATGTAGGAAATAAGGATACGATGATGCACCATGCTCCAATAGATTCAATGCACATGTTTGATGAAGATGCTGCACATGAAAATGATATAACTAATCTTATATATGCAAAACTAAATGAAGTTACTGGAAGTGAAAGAGCTAGTAGTGCTGATGAAACTAGTACTGCAGTAGATAGAGCTATGGCTTTGGGAGCATTCCCTAGTGCACCAGGAGATAACACAGCTGTACCAACTGCTGGACCATCTATGACAGGAAGTCTCAGTTCAATTGTACATTCAGAAGAAGAATTGACTGGTAGTTATAATTGGGACTATTTACTCGATTGGGGACCTCAATATCAACCCTTAGCTCATGTATTTTCTGAAATAGCTCGTCTTAAAGATGATGCCGTATCACTTCAAAGCGGTAACAGTGGCGCTTCCAGTGCAAAAAGTAAAGGCACGTCTATTTCAGGTGGCAAAAGTATTCCCCCTCCTTTATTAACTACTGTGGCTCCCAGGAGTTGTCCTGCACCTTCTTTATCATGTAGGCAACCACAGTTATTATTGCCAAGGTCACCTATAAGTCATGATGTTCCCGGCGGATTTTCCGCTGCGGCAGCTATGTCACCATCATTCTCGCCTTCTTTATCACCTCTAGCTACTAGATCTCCATCTATGTCCCCGCTTGTAGGTCCTGGTCTTCCACCAGCACCGGGTAATAGGAAACCTCCCCATTCAACTATGAGGATATGAAATTAGACTATTATCATGTTTTCCTAGTTTATTGTACATATTGCGTGCGTAATGACTGTTTGCCTATAAGTATTGTTAGTAATATTTATTTTGTCGTCGATCTAATCGGCTTAGTTACTCTTAACATTATTATGTCATTTTGTGCATATTATATTAACTAGACTGCCTTCGATATGCTCAAAGTGATTTTATTAAGCGCTTATTACCGATTTTTACGGTAAATGTATATAACTTACATTCGGGTTGTAATTTTTAACTGTATATAATAAATTTAGATTGTATATTACTAGTGCCTTGTATAATATTGAACAAAGACTGCCATGTTATTTTGTACTTTTTTTTTATATACAAACAAATCAGCTTTACTGTAAGCTATAAGTGTAGTGGATACAGAAATTTTATCTTAAGCTATATTAGGTTTTTTTCATGTATTTTATTACAAGATGCAGTCACAAATTTTGATGTAATGCAATCGATTTTAAGACTTCTTGTGCCTTTACAATGATTTCTGAAGAATAAACTATGTATTTAAATATTGCACTGTGATTTTCGTCTAAGTATGAAAACGCCTTAAATATTTTGTTAAGTATTTTGAATCATTATTTAAAGGATGCAAAAAGATACATCTTATATAATTATTATTTATAAAACTTCAATTTTATAATGGAATAATAATAATAACAAAATTATAACTGATTTCCCAAATTTTGCAACCTAACATCATCAAAATCCTTTAAATAATGTAACAAAGTCCTGATGAAATATATATATATATATATAGTGTGTAAATAATGTTTGTTAATAAATTATAATAGTAAGTTCCAACGACTATCTGCGGAGAGTGTTTAAACGGAAATAAAAACACAAAATAAAATATTAGTTTCATTTACAAAATCAAGCCTTATCTATTATTAACCGACTTCAAAAAATGGTTCTATGTTCGACTGCATATTTTTTTATGTATGTTCATCGATTTCTCCGTCAATTGTGAACCAATTTTGAATTTTTTTTTTGTTTGAAAGGGTATATTCTCGTGGTGGTCCAATATAAATTTTATTATGACATTGAAGATATGACGGAATTCCTCAACGAAAAGGAGCACGAATATCGCGATTGAAATATCTTATTCAGTATTGTCAACACTTATTATTCCTATTATCCACGATAGGAATTCAATACGCATAAAAATCTAAAAATTGAAAAAAAAAATCATAAGTTCTATTGAATTTTGGTATGGATCAAGCTATCTTCAATGACAGCCTAAAATATAATAGCCAGGTAATTAGAAGTTCAAAAGGGTTAGCTATGAGTAGTTTTGTTTCAAATACATGTAGGATTTGTCATGAAAATAATGTAAGTAGATCGAAAAATTCAAAATTTATTGTGAGCAGGTACCAGGCCATCAGATGTTTGAAGGAGTAACATAATGTTTTTGCCACGATATAATAAATAAAATGTAGGTTGTTTAAAAAATATAATTTATATGTTTTGTTTCAAGGGCCCATTTATCGATCACTAGTTAGATAAGCTATTCCTCTGATAGGTCCATACAACAAGTGTTTTAATTTCAAATACATGGCCATTGAAAAATCAGGCTTTCATAGATAGGTTTTTGTGTTAAATCTTGCCTTCGAAATAATGTACCAGGATAACAAAAGTTCAAAAGAGTAAAAAAAAAATGGAGGTAAATGTCGTCATGAAAATAATGTAGGTAGATCAAAAAAATATATATATTGTGAGCAGTTACCAGGATATCAGATGTTTGAAGGAGTCATAGATTGTTATTGTTCTGTGGATGGAGTAAAATAAATGTTTCTGTTATTTTTTCTGTGTCACATAAAATCTCATGGGAATTTATTTCATCAGCTTTCGGAATATAAATATGATTTTTGGTTTTTGGTCTCTCAGGGTTTTGTTTTAAGATGCACGGTGAACATTTATTATTCAGTTTTAAAAGATAGACTTGCGAGGTCTAACAGCTCACAGAGCCACTAGTAAATAAAATATAGGTTAGGTTCGAAAAATATAATTTATAACTATCAGAGAGTTTCTAAAACATGTATGAAATATCAAATGTGTACCAGGATAACAGAAGATTAAAAGAGTTAAAAATGTAGGTTAAGTGCTAATATCTATTCGTCATAAAAATAATGTAGTTAGAATGTACCAGGATATCAGATGTATGTAGGAGTTAAATTATAGTTCGGTAGATCTATATAATATAAAAATGAATCGCAAAATGTGTTGGTAAGCGCATAACTCAACAACGCCTGGACCAATTTGGCCAATTTTTTTTTTTAAATGTTCGTTATTGTCAGGAGAAGGTTTGTATGAAAAAAAAATTACACCGGGAACGTGGGTGAAACCGCGGAGAACAGCTATTTTTAATAAAAATATGCTAGTAAGATAAAAAAAAACCATGGAACTTTGTTTAACCTTATTATGGAAATATGTACCAAGTTAAAAGTGACGCGAAGACTAAAAAATATTTTGAGTGGGTCAATGAGTGAGTACTAGGATATCATAAGTTTGATGTAGTAGTCACAGTATTATATCTGTGTAGCGACATCAAATACACAATAAAGTTCGGCTACTCGTTGATAGATGGCGCCACAAGATTCTACATCGCGCTATCAGTTTCTAAGCACTCGGTCTCTATACAAGTTTCCAACACATTTCTCCTTCTCTATAAGAATTCTGTCCATGACACCGCCATATTATTATCTCGTGGGTGTGTTAGCCGACGTTGGTTTTCTGCTGTGACAAATTGAAAAATAACAACTATAAGCAGTAAGGTATACGTAGTTGTTTCCATTTTTTTTTTATAACCTGGTACAGACCTTTTCTAAAAATTATGGGCTCACACGATAGGAATTTGTTTTGATAATTTCAAAATAACTACAAACATGAAAGGTGTATATTATTTATTTTGTTTATCCAGTGCAAATCCTTTTAGTCATAATTAATTAGTTTATACCTACACTTTAAACAAGATATTATTTTTTTAATTCACATACAAAATTCTTTAATAATGAGCATAATTACGTTCAGGTTTTAACATAGAAGTATATATATATATCACAGTTGGTTTTATAGATTTATTAGTTTATTGTAAAAACTTGAATTGCAGAATAGCATTATAATTTTCTGTCATATTTTGTTTGTGAACATTTTGGTACTATAGATTAATTTTCCTGTTACAAAATCCGTGTCATTACAATCAAAACAGAAGTATTTTTAATTGAAATATAAAACACCTCGCCATATTGCGGAATTTAATGGAACTAATACGTGTACTGATTTTACTATGAGCTGTCAAAATATTTCAAGTGGCGCCCTCACGTATTTTTCTGGTCATGTTTTAGCTAAAAAATTAGCTCAATACAGTTATAGTTTTCAATTAATTTTAACTCCTCAAGATGGCAGAATACATTTCAATATTATAAAATTACAATATTTTAGTCATTTAAAACCACATCCATAGATATGTTATTTTTTAATAACTACCTTATTACGGATTCAGACATTCCAAACTAAGCAAAACAAACTATGGAAATCAGATAGCTGATATACTACATTAACTCCTTTTTTTTCTAAATAAATACTTAAATAGATAATTACAATCAAAAGTTTCTATATATCTGTCACTGTCTTGCACCTATTATATTGCATGTGAATGAAAGTGACGTCATAATACACTGGGTGATTTTTTAGTCACTAGCAATACTTGCAAGGGTGGAAGTACTCATCTATATGAACAACTTTTATTATGTATATGTAAGTATATATAATACATAAATACATCAAAATCTAACATTAATTTAGCACCTAATTTTAATCAGATATTATTGAAAACAAAATACAAAATTTAAATTGTATCCAAATTAAATACATATAAAAAAAGAAGGCACATTGAACGGTACACGGAAATATAAAATTCATAATAAAATTGGTAACAATACACAAATTGACAATTCTATATAACTGTCTCTTTCGCACTACGTTATTGTAAGCTAGTATTCAATTCCAATATTATGAAGACGAATGAAAACCAACTTTTTTTTTCCAATTCTTAGGCTGAGTACACATCGGTGAAGTACATAATATATGAATAATATTACATTATGTTTGCTGGTCATTATTTAATGAAGTATGATTTTTACTTATACAGTATGTTCTTATCCTTTTATGTCTATGTGCTACAAATGCTGTCCTAAATTTTACAGGCTGTTCATTTTCTTCAAAACAAGAATATATTTTAATAATATGTTTAACGAAATATTTCTAAAGTGATCTCTTTTATTGGAAATGATTACCAATTGGTATATTGTATGCGTTTTATTTTTAAATGATGCATTTTTCTTCACCTATTTTAATTACCTACATTAACTTTTTAAGCTAACTGCTTATCAATCAATATAATTAGTGATCTATTTTCTATAAAACAGCTGCCACTTTTTGAGCCATTATCAAAATTTTAACAAATCTACCATCAATATTTAAATCACATAAAAACTTTTATATAATCTTAAACATACAAACACGATGATTCAATTTGCTTAAAATACCTACAAACGAAACTCTACTCTACTTGTTGATGAATTAAGACTAAATTCTTTTAACATGGTTGTGTAAATGCATATCAATGACAACTTCGTCAGAAAGAGACTTGTTGCAGGGAGTCACTACGCCCACTTCTACTTCTGTGTTTGGTGTAATGCCGTTTGCTACTGCCTCCTGGAATTAAAAAGCTTATGAGAGTAGAGCATAGCGATATGTCGCTCAAAGAGCAGCTCGACTGGGGAAGTACTTCCACCTTACAGAATACCGCAGCCAAATAACGTATAGTTGTGTTCCTGCGCGTGAGTAAGGTCGCCAGAGCTCATCGGGGAAGGGGGAAGGGTCGGCAACGCGCGAGTGATACGTCTGGTGTTGCAAGCGTTCATAGGCTGCGGTAACCGCTTACCATCAGGCGGGCTGTATGCTTGTTTGCCGATCATGTGGTATAAAAAAAACTTAATTTAATTTTAAATTCTGTAAAATAAGATCATGCTGTAGATATCACGGCGTGAGAGTAATACCAAAGCGTAATTACATACAGTGGTCTATCGCGTTTGAAGTCACGCGAAATGCCGCTTTGTGTAGACCTATTTGTAATTGCTTAATTGTGTCCCAAGCTAGTCCCAGCAGCTTGGGCTCGCTACCGCCCCTCTCTCACCCCGCAAGCCCTGCACGATTGCTCTGTCTAGACGTGTCCGTTGGCCGACTGTAAGAGTTACATAGACTGTGGTAATAATTTAATTTCATATATTGGTATATAATAGATTCTGTTTGCTCAATAAAAATATTTTTAGCTATGTGTAGAAAGATTCTAAGGGAATTCTATACCTTTCAAAACTTATAAAGTCAAGAAAAAAAAAAAAAAAAAAAAAAAAAAAAAAACAAGATTGTATTTGCGCGACAATATAGATGTTGTAAGATAACAAATAACAATAATATAATAATATAACATAATCTAAAAGGAGTACGGACCACGAGTCTGTAGAATGTAGATTACTTTAAATAAAAAAAAAAAAAAAAAACTTATTAAGTCTTTAGTAATAATAATTCTCTGATCTCAAACTGCATATATAAGCTCCTAATAAATGAAGTACGGTCCTTTTGAGGGATGATAGTATAGGTCATAAGTATTCCGAAAATGATAAAAAAAAAATCAGTCGTAATTTTAGTGGTAAAATTATTTACTTATTAAAAAAAAAGATACATTTAATGGTTTTAATTACGTAATGCTGAGTAGTGTTGAAGTACAATTTCAGGTTTTTTTTTTCATTAAAATTACGACAGATTTTTTTAAAAATAATTTTCAGAATACTTATATTATCATCCCTCAAAGGGACCGTACTTAATTTATTAGGACCTTATACGTTTTTTTTTCTTAATAATTAAAAGACTCAAGACAAACACACATGTTCATTCACACAAATGTCTGTTCTGGATGGGAATTGAAAGACCTGTGGCGTGATATCTAACGAACCATGCCAACCGCTCGCCTTTGACTTTGACTTTCACTTTGAGACTCGGCAACATTACTAGAATAGGGTTCTTCATTATATTGGCATCAGTTATACAGTTGGCAGAATCATACATACAGTGAGCGCGTCGCAAGCCATGAGCTCGTTCTTAGAGAGATGTTCGACCACCGCCGCCGCGTAGCAGTCGCCCAACATGTTGTTAGTCGTCCGGATGCGGTCCCTAAATGAACAAAAAGAGGCCTATTTCACTTTCTGCTTTATGAGGGTGACTGATGAACAAACCAACAAACGCAAACACACTTTCGTATTGGTCAAAAAGATTTGTATGGGAGAAATTAGTTCCATGAGTATTCCGCGAGAGGCGCTGCACAATAGAGAAATGTAAACGCAAACGCGATAGTAGCGTCTCCTAACGTCAAAGACTCGCACTAAGCACTCTGAATCTGGACAGCAAACGATCAGCAGAGATCTGAATAACTCCGAATGATAAATATACAGGGTATATAATATATAAGGAATAATAAACATCAGTGTCATTACTATATTCGCACACTACAAAGCAAACTCGTTCATATACTTTAGATAGTTAATAATAATATGGCAAACGTTCTGCCAAACACTTTGTATATAAAAAAAAAAGAAAATTTGATTCAATATACACACAATATTAGAAAGAAAGAAAGAAAAAAATACGTGTGGCACTCGGGGACTGCCGCGGTAAAGCTATTGCATAGCATTTTGTATCAACTTATGCAATTATTTTTTTTTATTTAGGCAGTTCCTTTTTTTTTTTTCTTTGATATTAATAGATACCTATACACCTATATACTTTCTCAGAAACAGCATACACATCGTGTGGGAGGTGTTTGGTTTTTTCGTTACGTAATATTTTCATTACAGGTCACCGCGCTCACAGCCCGAAGACCGAGATAAAGGCTATACAATAGCTTAAAAAGATTTTATTTTGAGCACGTCTTCCGACGCACACGGCCTCAACAAATATTAAATAGAACATACACTACTTACAGAATTATAAATACATTAGCAAGACAAACAATAAAAGATTACAAAATACACAAAAAAAAAAACAGTAATATTGTGTGATGTCGTAAAGGATTACGACTCAGTTTTACTCCAAGGCATGTGGTTTGAACCCTATTCGACACCACGAATAGTGTTGGGTAGGACACGGTTTTAAAATGAGTTTGTAAGAGTCTCCTCTTTTTTGTACTGAGCCAGTACAATGTCCCACTTCAAATGAGGCGAGGTGACGTGAAGCTCTGTAGTACATTTGAAGTAAAGAGTAGGTATATATCGGTCGCGTCAATGTCCGTCGTTGAATAAAAAGACGTGCTATTGAAATGAAGCATGACATGCCTCTCTGTCTCTCACTCACTCACCCTACCCTCAAGTTCACGTCATATGAAAGAGTAAAGAGTACCGCGACATTAAATTTGAAGTAGTATGTGTCAAAATCTCGTACCGCTCTTACATTTTTTCGTCATGTACGGGATAAATGTACTGCCTCTTGTATGTCCTACTCAATACTAACCACGAAAGTCTGGACAGCAAAATTACCAGTAGTAAGTAAAAAACTTCCAAGAAATATATCTTTGATAGTGGAAACTAATAATTATAGTTAATAAATATAACAGATACTCACACAAGCCAATCGACAGCGAATAACAAGGAGATGTCATGTGCTGGAGCGTCAACTGCCGCCAGAACTACCAAAAGCAACACCATCGCAGCCGACGGAACTGACGCAGAGGATACTGATGCCGCTGTTGATGTCAAACTGGAAAACAAAAAAAAAATCTATAGGCTTGTGTTTGCCCACAATGTCACTATGGTAGGTGATGATGTGGCCGAAGGTGGTAAGCACACAAAGCCTAGAAGGATCTGGCTCACAAGTGCAGCTGCCGGAACACACCAATAGATGTTTGGCGACAGACTTTCAACTTAAGGGTGGTAGCCAGCCAGGCGGGTACATTTTATTCCTATGTAGAAATAGTAGCTTTCAGTGAAACAAACCAACGGTGATAGGGTACATAATAGTACAACAAATATTTTTGATTTTTACACTGAGTTATTATCTGTTTAAAACTAAAACAAAAGCTGTATTGATCCTAAGGTTGGACACCGTGATAAAGGATCATACGGAATTACAAAGAACAATACATAAACTTGTTAACTTGTTTCTGTGAGTGAGTGAGTGAGTGAGTGAGTGAGTGAGTGAGTGAGTGAGTGAGTGAGTGAGTGAGTGAGTGAGTGAGTGAGTGAGTGAGTGAGTGAGTGAGTGAGTGAGTGAGTGAGTGAGTGAGTGAGTGAGTGAGTGAGTGAGTGAGTGAGTGAGTGAGTGAGTGAGTGAGTGAGTGAGTGAGTGAGTGAGTGAGTGAGTGAGTGAGTGAGTGAGTGAGTGAGTGAGTGAGTGAGTGAGTGAGTGAGTGAGTGAGTGAGTGAGTGAGTGAGTGAGTGAGTGAGTGAGTGAGTGAGTGAGTGAGTGAGTGAGTGAGTGAGTGAGTGAGTGAGTGAGTGAGTGAGTGAGTGAGTGAGTGAGTGAGTGAGTGAGTGAGTGAGTGAGTGAGTGAGTGAGTGAGTGAGTGAGTGAGTGAGTGAGTGAGTGAGTGAGTGAGTGAGTGAGTGAGTGAGTGAGTGAGTGAGTGAGTGAGTGAGTGAGTGAGTGAGTGAGTGAGTGAGTGAGTGAGTGAGTGAGTGAGTGAGTGAGTGAGTGAGTGAGTGAGTGAGTGAGTGAGTGAGTGAGTGAGTGAGTGAGTGAGTGAGTGAGTGAGTGAGTGAGTGAGTGAGTGAGTGAGTGAGTGAGTGAGTGAGTGAGTGAGTGAGTGAGTGAGTGAGTGAGTGAGTGAGTGAGTGAGTGAGTGAATGAATTAATTAATGAATTAATAAATTAATAAATAAATAAATTAATAAATAAATAAACAACACGAGCAACTTAATACACGTGACAGAAGTAGAACTATAGTACTCTCCTTTTCTCTCTGACTTAATATAGTTCCTTCTTTTTTTCTCTCTGGCTAGGTACCTATTTTCCAACCTTGCGTCACAAACGTTTCATTTTGACGTCAAACGTTACGTTCTAATTTGACCTTGAAATTTTGCTCTCCTCGTAAAACGTCACTTACAATATAGTAGCCAGCTGCGCGAAGCCCACGTGTATATTGTTCATCTGACAGATGAAGACGCTGGCCACCGCCAGAAAGAGCGCCGTGCCGTCCATGTTGATGTTGCATCCGATGGGCAACACGAACCTGGTGATGCGCGGGTCGATGCGCAGGGGGCCTTCCATCGCACGGAACGTTACTGGGAGCGCTGCGGCACTGGACAAATGTTTTATGTTCTTAAACGGGGATGTAATGCGAAGGGTATTCAAGCCCGTCATTTTAGTCCAATTGAACCAACCAATGATGATAATATCAAGTCATCAGCTTTGATACCTTATTTACACTTTTTAACGGACTTTAAAAAAAAGGAGAAAATAATGTAAGTATTTAAATTACTATTTACCTACACAAACTAACATTATTATGTAGAGAATAAGCTAAAAATTAAATTTAAGTTATTTTTATTATATATTTGAATAAGATATTCAAATAGGTTCCTATGAATAATGAAAGACCTCCACACCAAATGAATTCAATATCTTTCAAAACATATCGGGTGCTGGGAACTCAATCCTCTGCATTTCGAAGGACTAGATCCTTAGAAATTAAGTCGATAACGATGTTATACAGTATGCATTGAAAGTATAACATCTATACTAATACTAGCTGTCGCCCGCGGTATCACTCGCGCAGCGGTATAATAAACATACCCGATATACACAAAAAATTTCATAAAAATCGGTCGAGCCGTTTCGGAGGAGTATGTTAACTAACATTGTGATTCGAGAATTTTATATATTAGAAGATTATGAAGCTGATGAGTTTGTTTGTTTGTTTGTTTGAACGCGCTAATCTCAGGAACTACTGGTTCGATTTGAAAAATTCTTTTAGTTTTAGACAGCCAATTTATCCAGGAAGGCTACTTTTTATCTCGGGAAAACACAAGATCCCTCGGGAACGTGGGTGAAACCGCGGGGCGGAAGCCCGTATTTTATAACTTTATTTTAAAATTAATGTTGAATCTCAGATCTTGAAATCGTTATTGACAATCAACAATCTAAAAACACATGCAAAGCTAACTTACGTAGAAGCAGTAGCAGACGCCGTGAGCATAGCATGTGAGAGACCCCAGTAGAACTTGTAAGGGTTCCGCCTCAGGAACACAAAGTATATCAGCTGCATCACGATCAGTTGGTAGAGGAACACGCCGATTGTGACCGTCACTATGAACCAGGCCAGTTGGGTCATCACTTGTGCTGGGGTGAAGAAATCAGTATATTATATTTTGGTTTTCCATTAAATTTATTGCGTTACCATTATTATTTAGATTTTCAAACATTTTCGAATAATATGGGGTTTAGTTTAGTAACAGTGAATAGATGTTGAGTTATTATGAGATTAGGTTCTGATAAACTGGACATCTAAATAGTGAATAGTATGTAAGATGACCTCAAGTATTTCATCTGCCTTAAGAACACGACTCAAATCAAATTAGCTGCTAGAGATAAATAATGAAGACATAGTTTGTCATTTCTTTTTTTTCTATTTATTCACTTTTGACGTATCAAAAAGTTTAAATCTTTAAAAGCATCATTAACAAAAGTAATTATTATGACCTGCATAAACTTGGGGACTGTGCAATTCTTTTTATGATGGCATAATTTATTTTCCTTTGTAAAATTTAGGCTGAATAGTTTTAATTTCTTATTCCACCAATCACACTAATATTACAAATACGAAAGTTTGTGAGTGTGTGTGTTTGTATGTTTGTTACCTATTCACGTTCAAACGGCTGGACCAATTTTTACGAAATTTGGTATAGAAGTAGCTGAAACCCTGGATTAAGTAACATATAGTATACTTTTTATAGTAGTAGTATCTCGGGAACGCGGGTGAAACCGCGGGGTGGAAGCTAGTAAACAATACTTCAGAATGCAGTTAAATAAGACTGCTAATAATATTATGGTAATACTATATCCCTACAGCTTTTACAATCCACTTACCAACATTGCTAACACCAAGGATCTTCCCAGCAATAACACTGCTAACCCCAACAGGAGTGAACCACATAACCCCGGTCACCATCTTCATGATGACCTCAAAGATAGCCTGGAAGAAGTCGATCACGACCTGACCTTTGGCTCCTAACGTGCCGAGCAGACTGCCGAAGACTAAGCAGAAGAAAACTAGACCTAGAGTGTTGGTACCGGATCTGTAAGAGAGTTTTTCTGGATGTCTTACTAATGCTAGAGCTCATTATATTATCTACTATTAGTTGGATCTATTCATAGAAGCTTTATTAGGAGCATTTAATAAGCATATTTTACCAGGAACAAAAGTGATCAGAAAAATGTAATGACCATAGAAATTTGTGGCTTGCTCGCTTTCCTTGTTAATTAAAAGAAAACATAACACAAACCAATCGTATACTGATTAAAAATGCAAAACATCTTTTGACTGAAGATATAGTTCAGCTGTTTTTTTTTTCACGTAAACCACAAGAACATGAACTTATGGAGGAGTAAGGTTGAAAAGAGAAGATTTTTCGCAAGGCTAGGTCATCGTGGCTGGGGAGCGCGGTCTGACTATAGGTGTTGGAAACTCAGGTCCTCAACACTCGCTGAAAAAACTTTAATAGCGCGATATAGAATCTTGTGGCGCCATCTACCCACAGATATCGAATATTTTCTTAGATGTCACAACGAACTCTTGTATGATATAAGAACAATAGAAATAAGTCCGCTAACCTGTAAGACACAACCCGCACTAAAACTGGTACTGTGTCGTTTTCTGTGTTATTCTTGCCAAATATCGCAGGAGCTTCCGCGTACACTGTGTGCGCTTGTTGGAATGCAGCTTGCACTATGTTATCAGGAAATATGTTTCTGTAATACACATTTTTTATTACAACTAGAATCAACTTAGTGTACACAGTTTTTTCATATAAATTCAACTATTAATACAAAAATAATTTTCTGACATTGAATAAATAATATTTATTCATAATGGGTGTATACTTAGTAGCAAATAATTGTTATTGTAGAAGCATTGGATGTCTCTTCTACTTATAATGATAATTAATGCTAAGTTATGTCTGCTCATTATACAGGGTGATTTTGTTATCACTGGCAATACTTGCAAGGGTGGAAGTACTTATCAAAATGAACAAATTTTATTATGGGACTAACTGTGAAATCATGAAAAAATTATCAGCTGTTCCATACAAAAGTTCAATACCTACTCGACCAAAATGTATGAAGCAACCATATTATTTTACGCGATATCAGAGTTAGCCCTATAATAAAAGTTGTTCACATTGATGAGTACTTCCACCCCTACAAGTATTGCCAGTGATAACAAAATCACCCTGTATAGGTTATTCCTGTGCTAAATATCCTTGTAAATATTGGCAATAGATTACTATTCATGAAGACTCACCGACCAATATCCAATAGACTATCCAAAATTCTGTGGTCCTTCTTAGTTTCAAACGCAGCACCGACATCCTCTCTCAACTCAGGCTGTCCAGGATGGATGAGCATAACTAATACAATTCCAAGAAACGCGTTGAACATTGATGTTAGTATAAAGTACAGTAATGTTCTTATTGCTATCCTTCCACTCATCTTTGCGTTCAGGCTTGCTGATCCTGCGATTAAGCTGGCAATTATCAGAGGCAAGATCATGAGTTTCAATAGTCTCATGAAGAGTTCGCCAGGGTATGAGATGATCATCAAAGCGTCTGGACCTAGGTTGTATGGACGGAGACCAAAACCTGTAAGATAATTTTATTGAAACTCGTTATTTGGTTTAATTTCCTCATGCAAACTTTCACATTTATAATATTAGTAGGATATAAAACGTAAATCTGTCTATTTGTTGACCATCGACCAAAATTGGAGACCTTTATCATAGCAGTTGGAAGTCGATATTATATTCAGATATAAATCATGATAAGAAATTATGATTTAAACAATAGTAAGTCGTTTCAAGAGCCTGGGCTTTTATCTCGATAATGCTGCAAAGTGAACTAGGTATATTATACCTATTGTTAAATAGGGACAATTATGAGAAGCTCTAACCCAATGTCTGTAGACATCACAACAACTAATCTAGACTAAATTGATATGACCCTTGATGGAAACTGGAAAATTATGTTCATTGGGAGAAAGATCACTCATCAGATAAAGAACTGCTAATATTGGAAAGAATTGAAAAATATTAGGTATTTTGAGATGGGTATTTATTTAATTTGTATTACAAATTATGATCGAAATTTGCTTCCGGCATCTTTGTTTTCTGACTCTTACAAACTAGGGACTTTCAAGGCCAGAGTGAATGGGTTTCTTCTGGGTAAGCGTACTCAATCTTAGGCTTCGTCCTTTGGATGGGTTAGAGGCCAAACTCAAGTCTATTCAATATAAAAAAATATATAAACATGTGTTAAAGTTTACCATTCCATCGTTCCTTTAGAAACATCACAATCAATTAGTAATTTTTTGGCTGTCGTTTGGCATCACTCAATATCTTGTGTACAAAATATTGATGTAATGAAAAATGTACCTCTACCTACTTAAATGTACCTCTACCTACTTAAATGTACCTCTACCTACTTAAATGTACCTCTACCTTCTTAAATGTACCTCTACCTAATTTAATGTACCTCTACCTACTTAAATGTACCTCTACCTACTTAAATGTACATCTACCTACTTAAATGTACCTCTACCTACTTAAAAACTACAATAAATTACAATTATTTCCATTAAAAACACAATTTGTGAAGCCGAAAATTGTCGATACTATTCACAGAATCGTGGAAAATTGCCAATTGTTGATTGAAACTTAGCTTAATTAATACAATTGAGGTTTAAAGTTTACTCACCAATACCGATTCCAGTTAAGACTCCAGCTAAAGTGACGACCAGCATCATGTTATCCACGAAAAATTTCTTCACGCCAGTCGGCTCTACGTAAAGAGACCGACCTTCCGTAGTCTTCGGCCCACGATCACCGGGACCCATCTTCGCGAACAGGTATTCTGTAAAGCGTTCACTTTTCTCCATTACAGGGTAAATAGGACTCTACGGCCCAGATCTGTCGATCTGGTTTCTTTTGTTTCTATCTGTCTTGATTTTCCTGTGACCTGATTTTTTGAATAAATTGGGGGTATTTGTGTCACCGGAGTAGTTTTAAAATGATTAAGTTTGCATTTTGATTTTTGTCGCTGTTTTATTTTCAATTGTAATACGTTGAATATCCAATCTATCAAATTTTTCACGACAAGATTTTCATTTTTAAAGTCAATGTCTGTTATAAATATTTTTTAAAACGCCATTTTTAACATTTTTCAACTCAATGCAGTATCATCGCATCGCTGCATTTGAACATACTAACCTACAAGTTGTATTATGGTCTTCATCTACCACGGTTCTTAGTAATTAAGCTCATTCCTCTATATCAAATTGTGGAGCATACATTACTGTTTTTGTACCATAAAATAATTCTACAGCTACGTAAAAACGGCAGTGTATAGCTTTCATGTCTGAAACATCGAAGTCCATTGTATTAGAAGAAGCCATGTTTCAAGTTGCGCGCGCAGCCATCGATTGCGCCCCATTCACTTACTTACTTGTATTAAATATCTATAAATAGATTATTAATTTGTAAGCTTATTGTCTTTTGTTAAAGGACTGTTACCGTTCAGTACATTACGCAATTATCAACCTACTAATACGATTCAAACATGCTACGTTTTCATGTTGAAAAAAAAAAACAAGGTACAGCCAAGAACATGTACGTACATATTGAATAAGTTGTAGACAAAAATTATTAACCAATACTGTCATCAAAAGATAGATTTAAGATTTTTTCCAATATTATAAATGCGAAAGTAAAACTGTCTGTTACCTTTTCACGTTTAAACCGCTGAACCGATCGCGACGAAATTTAGTACGAGAAGGTAGCCTATGTTAGAAGGACATGGTGTACTTTTTTTCTCGATAACGCGAGTGAAACTGCGTGACACAACTAGTAAAATATAAAACTTAAAATTAAAATACATTGTTTTTAAATTATACTATAGTTTCATTAATCAAAACATAATTTACTAGTTGGCAAGTAGCTTGTGGACATGATAAAATTGAAAACTCCTTCCAATGCAATACATCAGATGAGTATTTCGTTAAGGCATAAGTAGATAGCACTCACACTTATCTAAAATTATTATTGCTAACGTCAACTCATGACACATGGTAACAGTTTATCATACAAAACATATGTTCACATCATTTCAGTATTCATTCTAATAGCGGATGCCAGAACTAAGACATAGTATTATCTAGCCTTATATATCACAAATGAACTAGAGTGAACTTACATAAGATGTCGCGGGTAGTTTAAAAATAGAAGCACGTGCGCGTACGCTCCCTATATATGCCAATAAACCAGTCATTGTCATTGTAATAACATGACCGTTTGGAATGACCATTATTCGAACAATGATCTTTATTCAAAAAATTAAAAAGTATTTTCATCGAATTCTTTATAGTTGCCAAAAAACATTGTTAATTATTGCTGTTCTTAATTTAAAAAATACATTGCAGGGACGTAGGTATGTGATGGCATTTGCTGCTTTTAAAATAAAAAAAGAATGTTGTAGCTACTAAGCGACGTGTAAGTCGTATTTTGTTATATTTTATAATCTCATAATGTTCTTAAATTTTGGAGATCGCTTTTTAAATTCATTCAGTCATACGGCTCGATTGAGTAACACAAACTTTCTCATAATATACTTTTGCGTTACTTTAAGGGGTTTTAATTTTGAATAACTCGTACATAGGTAGTATCTAAGTTATTTGCCCAAGTATACTTACTATGTACATGACAATAAACTGCTAATCTTAGGTAGGTACTATAGGTTGTATGCAAATATGACGCCTGACGTCCCGGAGTCACCATAGCAACATCATGGCATTCATGAGGTCGTATTCTACAATGAGCTGGTATCTGATAGCCAGACATTCACTCCATTAGCTAATGGGTACTTGGTAACTTGCAACAAGACAGAGAAGTGTTTATCAATAATAGAAGGAGTATAATCAATAACTTAATAGGTTTCAATTATATTTTAGAGCTCTTTTTGTTTACGCTGACAATAATTTTATAATACCTACACTAGCGACCCGCTCCGGCTTCGCGGATGGTAAAGCATATTCGCCTTTTTTTTTAAATAAGCATTAGGTAACCAGAGAGGTAGAGCATAGCGATGTCGCTCAGAGAGCAGCTCGCCTGGGGAAGTACCTACACCTTACACAATACCGCAGCCAAATAACTTATAGTTGTGTTCCTGTGCGTGAGTAAGGTCGCCAGAGCTCATCGGAGAGGGGTGAAGGGTTGGCAACTCGCGAGTGATACCCCCTGGTGTTGCAAGCGTTCATAGGTTACGGTAACCGCTTACTTTAACAGGTGGGCTGTATGCTTGTTTGCCGACAATGTAGTATAAAAAAAGAACTATTGGTTAACGCGGCGAACGCCAGTAAAGTATTTTTTCCGACATTTTAAACAATGATCATCATATTTCAGTCAGTTAATTTATTAATATATATATAATTATATATATCCAAACTAACTTGAATCACTCCGTGTCCATTTGGGGAGGGGCCGTATGACAATCCATTCAGTGGTTTTTGAGTTTATCACGTTCAGAGAGACAGACAAAAGTGGCTGGGGGGAGATTCTTTTAAAATAATTATGTAGTGATAAAACATTATTATTAAAATTAATAATATTATTATAACGTTAGAAAAATTTGGCTTAAGCCACAATCCACTTACTTACTGTCAGACAGGTACATACATAAATGGTTGGAAAATAAAAATATTGCATACCTTACCATCTTCTTCTGTAATAATATTATAAAAATTGAACTGACTGACAGATCAACGCACAGCACAAACAGTGGTTTTACCCAGTGGGGTAGAAACATGAAATTATGGACAATGCACGAAAAATATTAGCGGGCTACACGAAACAGAATTTAATAAAACGTTATACCGTCTAGTGATCCGCATACAAATCGGTACGAAATTTAAAAATGGAAATGCACTCATTTAAATATGTCATAATAATGCTATTATGGCGGTTACTTACAAACTTAAAACACTGCGGCAACTGTCAGCATTTCCATTTCATTATCTTGATTCACTCACTCAATGAAAACGTGTTTATATTTTTATTCTTATTAGTACTGACTTAATTTATGTAAGTAAATAAACTCACCCTTTAATTGTTTAATTTTGACAGCTGTTTTTAACAACGAGATAAAATTATCTGCCGGTTTATTTTTAAATCAACTGTCGAAATTTCTTTCTTCTACAATACAAACAAAAGACTAATCGCGCACTTTAAAAATGGAACGTAGTACACAACCTATCAATGGTGATTTTGTTTTTTATTTTAATTTCACTAAAGTTTGAAAATTTTAATTTGAAACCAGCCAGTTTTAAAAATTAAAAAGTTATGCCAATGTTGAGTTTCCATTCAGCCTAGTATATTTTCATTTACAGATTACAAGATGGACTGCTAACCATTCTAATACTAAACTGAGATTTCTTCCGTCTAGATTTTGTTGGCAGCTACATTGCATTGCTGCATTCACACCAAGGTTATTTTAATCGCTACCATTACTTATTGAACTTTTATTGTATAAACAATTATTGGTTAATAGTTTATGAAGAATCACGCATTGATGAGTGGTGATAGAATAACGATACGGCCTCTTTACAGACGGTCTTTATAGTTGATAATTTAGAAAGGTACCTAATAAAGGCTTGTGGATTTTAGTTGTTTAATCAGTAGCTACCATACTACCAACCAGTAAGTAGGTTCTAATTATGACAATAAAACCTTTGGGTAACGTTTTTAGGTTTGGCAGCTCGGGAAGCTCGTATCATTTCTTAAAAAAGTAGGTACAAAAATCAATATCTATAAATACTTTTATATGCTCAAAATATATTTATAGAAAACCTTCAATATTAATGTCGTAGGTAAGGTAATTTGGATAAAATTGTTTTTTTTTTTTTTACGTTTGATCAAAGAATTGAAGAAGGTACCTAATTATTAATCAAAATTATTTTATTTTAGCGCCATCTATCCGTGGTAATGTAATATTGTTTTTAGTGCCACCTATTGGAACTTACAGAAACTATTGTTGCACAAGGAAGCAAGTAAGATCTTACTTACTTGCTTCTGTTGTAGTTTAAGTGTTTACACACAGAGGACGTTGGTGTCAACAAAAATATTCGTTTGTTATTTATTTTCCTTGTTTAATACCACGTTGCAAATGTACGAGGATACTGTATGTATTTTTGCATTAGATAGGCAGTTTATTGAGGAATATAATTATGCTACTCTTTATTATGAGAACGCAGGTAAAACCGCGGCGCGCGGGGGACAGCTAGTACTTTATAATAAAGTCTATACACCGCAAAAAGATTATCATTATCTGTGTAATATAAAGTAACTAATGAAACTCGCAGAGTTATGGCTAAAGAATTGAAGAATATAATTATTAATCAAAATTATTTCATTTTAGCGTCATCTATCCGTGGTAATGTAATACTGTTTTAAGTGCCACCTATTGGAATTTTGAGGAACGATTGTTGCATCAAGTTCACTTACTAAGGTTAAGTACTTGCTTCCATTGTAGTATAAGTTTATACACACAGATGACGTTGATGTCAACAAAAAATATTCGTTTGTTTTTTTATTTTCCTTGTGAAATACCACCACAATACCACGTAGCAGATTTACGAGGATAATGCATGAACTTAAGACACTAATATTTTTGTGTTAGATAGGCAGTTTATTGAGGAATATAGGCTTTTTTTTATTTTGAGAACGCAGGGGAAACCGCGGGGGACAGCTAGTACTTTATAATAATGCCTATACACCCCAAAACAATGATAATCATTATCTGTGTAATACAAAATAAAACGTTAAGAAACTAATGAAACTCGCTATTTCCATGGTTTTACTTGATTCACATACAGGTGATTTTTTTAGTCGCTGGCAATAAGTACTTGCAGGGGTGGAAGTACTCATCAATATGAACAACTTTTACTACGGGACCAACTCTATCGCGTAAAATAAAACGGTTGCTTCATGCATTTTGGTCGAGTAGGTATTGAACTTTTGTATGAGGAACAGAACAACAGATATTTTTATACATGATTGTCATAGATACTATAATCTATCACACCACGATTTTATTTTGTTTTTTTTTTATTTGTTCACATTAACACAAATTCAAAATACCTAGAAAATGTGTGGACTCGCGGCCTCGCATTTTGTAGGTAAACCCACTCAGTCACACTACACCACCAGCGAAACCGTGGGGCAGAAGCTACTTAGTAGATACCTAGGTATATGTTTTGTAGAAAAGTCAACAATTTAATTGAATATTTCCACCTAATAAAACTTTTCACTTGAGTTCACCTTTTTTACTTTGTATAGGCTTATGTTTGACCACAATCTCACTATGGTAAGTGATGATGTGGCCGAAGGTGGTAAGCATACAAAGCCTAGAAGGAACTGGCTCTCAAGTGCAGCTGCCGGTACACACCAATAGGTGTTTGGCGACAGATTTTCAATTTGAGGGTGGTAGCCAGCCAGACGGGTACTACAAAGTACCCTACCACCGTGCTATGGTTTCCTCACGATGTTTTCCTTCACCGAAAGCTCAAGCTCATTGTAGGATTCCAACCCACGACCTTCGCCGCGGCGTCCGACGTCACTACCACTGAGCTATCATCGCCTTAAGAGCTGCACATACATAGTCCACTACTACTATAATCGTGTTTTGATGCAAGTGATTTTCGTCGGTATCCTACCTACCGTTTCGTTGGTAACTGGATATTCCGCCAGACGAGTGAAAAATATTGAAGCGGTAACATTTATCGTTTGTGGAAGAATTTAGATAGTTTTATGAATAGTGAAGGGTTGGATGGTAAAATAAAACAAGTTTAGACTCTTGTCTTTGACTAAAATGAATAGCTTCTAAAAATCCATGATCATTTTTGTCTGACAGCAAATTCTACGTCGTGGCTGTTTCAAAGAATAGAGTAGAATTTATTGTACATACTAGCTTCCACCCCGCGGCTTCACCCACGTTCCCGAGGGATCTTATATTTTCCCGGAATAAAAAGTAGCCTATGTCCTTCTCCATACCATAAGCTATCTGCATACCAAATTTCATCGCGATCGGTTCAGTGGTTTAGGCGTGAAAAGGTAACAAACTAACAAACAAACAAGCAAACTCACTTTCACATTTATAATATTAGTTATGAAGTTAGGTTGTTACTGGTAATGCTATAAGATTGAGTAAACTTAAGTTTACCCGGGTTTACTTAGAATCACCCAAGGAGTTTGGGTAATGTCCAAATAATAACTGAACTGCCTACTAAAGATTAAGCAAAGAAAATAAAGAATTTGGCATCTAAAAAGCACCTAATTTTAAAAATATTTAATTCCAATTTTGATCACTTTTCTCAGGTAGGTTGACGGAGCAAGGAAAACATGCAGTTAACTATAAAACATTATCCTACCGTCGTTTAACAAAGACATTGAATTCCGTTGATTAATAATAATTTAAATGATTTATACAACAGTGATTCAATTGGTTAACTATTTTCATACAACTGAGATTATTAGGCTATTTCAGCTTTGTGGTTATTAAAAATGACGCATTGAAATATAGTAACCTAATAAATAAGCAATTTGTAAGCGCGTGTGATGTCTTTTTATATATCTAACTTTATTATAATACCTACATGTTTTGAAGGTAGTTTTACTTTTTTGTTAAATGTTAATTTTATTTTTCCATTTTTAGTTTCATATATGTATTGAATACGAGATTTGTCTCTGATCAAGGATATGCCTATCAATAATAATTGTCGAATATATTGAATAAGATGTTTCAAACGCGATATTCGTGCTCCTTTTCGTTGAGGCATTCCATCATTATCTTCAAAGTCCATGATCAGATCATAATAAAATTTATATGGGCCACCTCTCAAGTATGACCTACCAAACGAAAAAAGAATCAGCAAAATCTATTCATAATTGGCGGAGTAATCACGTAACAAACATACAAAAAAAATACAACAAAAATTGCACGGAAGGAGGAATATGAAATTTGTTACAGTTAAAGTTTATATTTATATGGATATAAAGTGTTATATAAAGTGTGCAGAAAGATAATCTTAATATATATAAATCTCCTGTCACGATGTTTGTCCGCGATGGATTCCTAAACTACTTAACCGATTTTAAATTAAATTGTCACACCGTGAGCAGTCTGGTCCAACTTGAGAGATAGGATAAACGGCTGGACCGATTTGGTTAAATTTTGTGTATGAGTTGGACAGGACAACGTATGTTGGGACAGCTAGTATTTTTATAAAATATGCATTAGAAATAAATAAAATTAATTAAAAAAAAAGTGTGTCCAATAAATTTAATGTTTTCTTATTCTTATTCTTACCATGCGTTTGACACACACACATGTCACCCTGTGCATGTCACCACTGTCAGTGCTTTGTCAAAAACGCAGCAATTAAACAGACTTTAAGTAAAAAGAGTTCGTATATGAGTGAAGTGATTTTCTTTACATTCTTAAAATTTTTATACTCTTTTGTTTAATTATGGTCGAATTTTGACCACGGACGACCTCTAGTTATAATAAATCTGTAAAACCTGCGCTTGGGAACCAAACATGGAGTATGGGTGAAGTGGGAAGAGAATGCAAGGAGGTTTTATCTTCTTCTTATAAAATTCACGTGTCACAGTGATTGTTATCGAACTCCTCTGAAACGGCTTAACCGATTTTTATGATTTTGTTTGTGTATATTTGGTAGGTCTGAGAATAGGTCGTAGGCTATTTTTATAGTAGCGGGCGAAACCGCGGGGGACAGCTAGTTTCCAATTAAAAAAGGTTCGGTAGTGAGCCGTGGTATCGTAAGAAATAGATAGACAGTTTCATAATATCAGTAAGGGAGGAAAGCTAATGAACTACCATTTTTTCATTATTTTTTTATGGAAAATAATAATGGTAGAAACTTACATGATAGGGTTGAAATCCCAATGCAATTCGCACAAAAAATTTCACACACAATTACACAACCAAATTATATAGATCACTAAACATAAAAGCCTAAAAGTCCCATCATATGTAAAGCTTGATTATTTACGATTAATAATTTCGTTACAATATTATCATAATATTAAATAAGTACTTAGTTAGGTTCACAAAATGCACAGAAGTCCATGTTAAAAGAGATCCCAAACATACCTAATGTTTGATACGAATGCAGTTATATTATGAGGTACGATTGGGAAGTGTCATTCTCAAATAAACATAACAGGAATTTAAAAAAAAAGACGAAAAAAAGATGTCAAGATATAGAAACGGGCAAAACCACGGGGCGAAAGAAACACAATTTCGCATTTATATTACTAGGGATAAGTAGGGGTTGTAAGGAATTCATGATTGTTAATATACTAGCTGTCACCCGTGCTCCCGAGGGATCTTATGTTTTCCCGGGATTAAAAGTAGCGTACTATTCCAGAATATAATCTATACCTGTGCCAAATTTCATCCAGATCCGTTCAGCCATTCAGGCGTGATTGATCAACAAACATTCATCCATCCATCCAAACTTTCACATTTATAATATTAGTAGGATAGTAGGAAGTAGGATAGTAGGAAGTAGGATAGTAGGAAGTAAGATTCCTGGTAATTAAATCTTAACAAAGACTCTTCTTTTACAAACTTATCAACTTGCTTTCCAACCGTTTTGTTTTACCCCCTAAGGGGTTGAATTTCGAAAATCCGGTCTTATTCCTTGTCTACATCATAAAGCTCATATACCAAGGGTTTTGGCTAGGCGTTGATTAGTCATTCATTGAGTGAATCAGATATTTTCTTTTCACATGACAACTAGCTTACCGCCCCGCGGTTTCACCCACGAACCCCTATTTTACCCCCATAGCGGAGGAATTATCAAAAATGCTTTTTTAGCTGATGCTTACATCATAATAGCTATCTCTATAACAAATTTTATCCCGATCCGTCCAGTGGTTTGAGTTGTACGTTGATAGATCAGTCAGTCAGTCAAGTTTTCCTTTTACTATATACAGAAGTGATGACTTGATTATTTTTCAATTCGAAAATAGGTCTAGATGTAATAGCGCGTCTTTTCACTATTCCACCAATTTTTTTTGGAAAGAATTTTTTAAGTATGACTCAATCTGTGACATAGGTAAGTATTTATAGCAAACCTATATTTAGGCACATATTGTTGGTTCAAAACTAACAAAGGGATGTTATTTGTAAGGAAATAATAATGGAGTACAATAAATTATTAATTTTATGCATTGAAATAAATAAAAGCATATCAACAAACAATTAGTAGGTACCTATTTATAATATAATATATACAATTGAATAAATAGAATATAGATATGTGTGTGGACATGTTTTCGCGGAAATTAATGATTACCTAATGTAAATCCCGCATTCTATATATTGTTCACGCAAATACTCAAAACAGGGATTTATAATAAATGAATATTATGATGTACTTTGCCTCTTTTGTGAGTGTATGAGTTAGTATGAGTGAATGTGTGTAAATGGTAAGTAAATCTGTCGCCAAACACCTATTGGTGTGTTCCGGCAGCTGCACTTGAGAGCCAGGTTCTAGGTCTTTTTAGGTCGGATACTGTTTTAATTTTACTTATTTCCACGCAATCTCAAAGTCAAAGTCAAAGTCAAAGCCATTTATTCAGTTTAGGCCCTAAGAGGGCACTTATGAACGTCGAAACTACTGAAGTTACCACCGATTCGGAAGTCGCCTTCAACTGAGAAGAACCGGCAAGAAACTCAGCAAGGTTACATTTTTTATATATTTTGTTTTTTTTTTTTTTGGACAATCTGACAATGTTGGCTTTTTTTCCATTAAATTTTTAACAATTTTTAAAGAAATATAATACACATAAACACAAAAGATGAAAAAAAAACAACAAGAAAAATAAATAAAAAATAATAACCTGAACAAGTTCAAATTTATAAAAAAAAAAAAAAATATAGTATCTCTAAAATACTAAGTACTGGCTTCTTTATAAGTATGAACAAGGTGCACTTGTGCAGAGTGCAGCTATTTCCAGACATCTTTATCTTCAATGTAATGAGCTACCTTGTAATAGGCGTTCTGATTCGTCTGCAGCTTGGCCAGGACGCACAAGGCTGCAAAGGTGGTAGCCAGCCAGGTGGGTACAACAAAGTGAACAAATATCGTGCAATTAATTAATTAATTAATTTTGATTAATCATGCACTTTGTTTCTTTCTGGTAAAAGACAAACTTACAGAATGTCCCTATATACAAATTGAGTCCCCCTCTATTATATTACTATAAACACGAGTGCTATGAATGATACATATCCTATCATTACATTATATTATATGTTAAACTATATGCGTATATCTCAAAGACAGTCGAGACGCGAACCAAAAGGCCTTAGGGTTTTAAGTGCCTAGCCTTTATTTATACATTAGCTGTCACCCGAGGTATCACCAGCGTTCGCGAGAAAAAAAAGTTACGCTATGTCCTTCTCCATACCATAGGCTTTCTGCGCACCAAATATTATCGTAATCGGTTCCGCGGTTTAGTCGTGAAAAGGTATCAAACAAACTAACTTACGCATTTATAATATTATAAAGGATTAAGTTAGGAAGTTAGTATTGACTATTATATCCAACTTAGGTCGTGGGTTCATTAAAATCTTGACGGGCCAGTTGCCGTGGTTGGTAAGATAACTTATCTATCACGCAACAGGTCGTGGGTTCGATTTCCACTCAGGATAGACATTTGCATGCATGAAAATGTCTGTTGTCCTGAGTCTGGGTATAAATCTATATAAGTATGATTTAAGAAATAAATAAAGTAGTTAACAGGATTCCATAGTAGAAGTTCTGTAATTTGGGATTAGATGGCCGTGTGGAAGGAATGTCCCAATATATTCATTTATTTATTACTAGTTTTTCCGCGCGGTTTCACCCGCGTTCCCGAGGGATCTTGGTAGCCTATTTAGATATTGATCCAACACTGAAAGAATTTTTCAAATCGGACCAGTAGTTCCTGAGATTAGCGCGTTCAAACACACAAACAAACAAACTCCTCAGCTTTATAATATTAGTATAGATTATTCACTTATCTGAATAACGAAGAAAGAAATGCTGAGAGGGAAAATACAAATAGAAAAGACTTAAGTAAACATAACGTGGTTAAACATTCTCCGCGATATCAAGCAGTATATATAAGTGTTCAATGTTGCCAACTGAACTAAAGGGTATTGTCAATATATCTAGCCTATTCAAAGCAAAACTGAAGGCTTTCCTATTGGAACAGTGTTGCTATTCTATAGAGTATTGTATTTGAATTGTTAAATAAATCAATTGGTATTGTTGACTTGATAAAACTAAGTACTGCATGATGGGTGATGATTCAACGCTTTTGTACCTATATCTATATATATAAAAGAAAGTCGTGTTAGTTACACCACTTATAACTCAAGAACGGCAGAACAGATTTGGGTGAAAATTGGTAGGGAGGTAGCTTAGAGCCAGGAGACGGACATAAGATACTTTTAATCCCGTTCGACAGCGTTCCCGTGTGACTTGACATGAAACGTCAGTCACTATAAAACGTGGTATAACAAAAAAGAATCAGACTTGGAATAACAAAACGCAAATGATAGCTATGTAATGACGTATAGATGACAATTAGATATTTGTAAGAAATCAATATTCAAAATATTTCTATTAAATAAATAATAATTGAAATGAGAGGAGATACATAATCGTGCTTTACTCTTGATCGAAGATATGTGTTACCTCATGTGTGGTAATTTATTAATCAGGTTAGGAATGCCAGCGCCATATCGTGAAATAAATGACGCATTTAATCGAGAATTGGAACGGGAACGTGAATATGATCACCAGGAATTAGATTTAGTAGTTCAAACGAATGTACCCCTGTTGAATTACCAACAAAAGGAAGTTTATGATACTTTAATGAAGGCAATCGATGATAAAAATGGTGGTTTATATTTCCTAGATGCCCCTGGTGGAACTGGCAAGACATTCCTCATGTCATTAGTTTTAGCAACTGTTCGGGCGAGATCCAACATAGTTGCTTCTTCTGGAATAGCAGCCACATTGTTAGAAGGATGCCGTACGGCTCATTCAGCATTAAAATTACCGTTAAATCTTCAAACTATTGAAGAACCAACGTGTAATATTGCAAAACACTCAGCAATGGCCAAAGTTTTAGCGGCATCGAAAATCATCATCTGGGACGAATGCACAATGGCGCATAAACGTGCATTAGAAGCACTTAACCGAACACTAAAAGATTTACGCAATGACTCGAGATGTTTTGGAGGAGCAATGATTTTACTGTCTGGCGATTTCCGCCAAATACTGCCAGTAATTCCAAGATCTACAGCTGCCGACGAAATAAACGCTTGCCTCAAATCGTCAAATCTATGGCGCTATGTGAAGAAACTGCAGCTGACAACAAACATGAGAGTTACATTGCTTAATGATACATCTGCTGAAGATTTCTCGGAGCAATTGCTGACTATCGGTAATGGTCAAGTACCTGTCGATGAATCGAGCGGATTAATATCATTTCCAAATAATTTCTGTAATTTTGTCTCATCAAAAGACGAACTTTTTAGCGGCTAAGAATAAAGATGTAGATGACCTGAACTACATAATTCAATATAAGATCATTGGAACAATGCATTCATTCAAATCTATTGTCTGCGTCACAAATGAAGATGAAGCCACCAACTATCCAATTGAATTTTTAAACTCTTTGGACGTGCCTGGCTTACCACCGCACAATTTACGCCTAAAGGTTGGCTTCGTAGTAAATTTCCGATACGTCTTGCATTTGCCATGACCATCAACAAATCACAAGGCCAATCCTTAAAAGTTTGTGGTTTAAATCTAGAACATTCATGTCTTTCCCATGGTCAATTATACGTGGCATGTTCACGGGTCGGAAGACCATCTGCGTTGTTTGTTTTTGCGCCTGATAATAAAACAAAAAATGTCGTGTATCACAAGGTACTTAAGTGAAGAGCAACCTATGTACTAAAATACAGAAATTATAATGAATGATTAATGTAGGTATTTAATTTTTTTGTATTTTTTCCAATAAAAAAAAAAAAACTGCTTAATTAATTGCCATTAAGGCTCCAGTCTCCCTAAAACCAGTGTTCTTGCGGAATTTATCAGAAAAGAAATATTGTTTTTTAGTCATCAGAAAAGCAATAAATGAAATATATTTTACGTTATTTTAAAGTGTGAGATTTGAAATTTCCAATACATATTTTATTTTTTAATTTGACGCCATTTTTATTAGCTTTGTGAGGCTTTAAACATACCTCTATTTACGTTCCACGCGTAGAGGGTCTCATTCATGCACACGCCACGAAAAAAATATAACAAAAACAAGAAATGTATTCAGATTACATTTGTCGGCAAGTCCTCTACAATAATCTTATCTAGTTACTTTTTTTCAAAATCGTCTCAATTTCTTATTTAAACTGCTTTAAAAAGTCATAAATTTCTGAATTTGACCCTTGCAACATATATTTTTTTCTATTACAAAGTAATGGTTTAGAGAAATCACACTTTAACCACTCCGAAAACAACTACTTATCTGTCGAATAAAAAATATATGCATTCAAAAAATCATTTGAACTAAATTTACAGAGACTAAAGATATAACACAACGAACGCTGTCAATTCCCAGCGAAATTGAATGGAATTTTGATGCATTTTATGTCTTATTTGTTTAGTTTCGGTAAATTTCGTGATTTCTCTAAACCATTACTTTGTAATAGAAAAAAATATATGTTGCAAGGGTCAAATTCAGAAATTTATAACTTTTTAAAGCAGTTTAAATAAGAAATTGAGACAATTTTGAAAAAAAGTAACTAGATAAGATTATTGTAGAGGACTTGCCGACAAATGTAATCTGAATACATTTCTTGTTTTTGTTATATTTTTTCCGTGGCGTGTGCATGAATGAGACCCTCTACGCGTGGAACGTAAATAGAGGTATGTTTAAAGCCTCACAAAGCTAATAAAAATGGCGTCAAATTAAAAAATAAAATATGTATTGGAAACTTTAAATCTCACACTTTAAAATAACGTAAAATATATTTCATTTATTGCTTTTCTGATGACTAAAAAACAATATTTCTTTTGTGATAAATTCCGCAAGAACACTGATTTTAGGGAGACTGGAGCCTTAAGGCGGAACAAAGTTCACCGGGTCAGCTAGTCTATCTATATATAAAAGAGAAAGTATGCATGTGTTCCTTATAGACTTCAAAACCGCTGAACCGATCGCAATGAAATTTTCAGACAATCTTCATATTAGCCCCGCGGGTAATCCTGTAAGGTTTGGTGGCGATCGGAGCACTCGGGACCGCGGGTGAAACCGCGGGGTGGAAGCTAGTTGTTTATAAAAATAATTAATTTTATTCTATTATCCTACTTGATAATAACATATATTATACTTATCTACACCAATATAATAAAGGAGAAGAGTTTTTTGTTTGTTTGCTTGTTTAAAGGCTATCTCTGGAACTACCAGTCGTATTTGAGAAAATATTTTTGCATTTGCAAGAAATCAGATAAATCTCGCTCCATTTGGCTGGTTTTGTAGAATGAGTGATGGAAGATCTACAAAACAGATATACAACTCTCATGTGAGTGGAAAAGTGGAAAAGATAAGTGTAACAAGATAATAGGGATGGATTTGGGTATGTGCAATATGTGACAGTAATCTTGGATGTAGTTTTTATATTTCATGGTTTATTTTAAATGAAACTAAAAATCTATTTCAGTTTATATTATTTGAAACAAGACAAAATTGACAAATAATGAGAGATCAACCCAAAACCAGTCATAAAATCATGAAATTAAGTTTGATTTTCCTTACTGCACCCACTCAGGGTGAAATTTTCAGCAAAAGTGTTAGAATAGGGTATAGGGTATATAAGTTTTTACAAAAATCAATATTTTTTTTTAATCTTGAAAATTCGGTTGGAGAGTAAAAAATACGCATTCGCGTGCTTTTGAATAGCCTATCTTATAAAACAGGGAAAAAAGGATAAAAGCTTATAATCCGTAATTTTTTAAAATATATAAACATTGGTATTTATTATTTTTGTTGGAAATTTAAATATACCCAAGTTAGATAGTTATGTTACTAATTAATTTTAATAAAATAAATATCCTGGTACATTTTTTACACTCAGCCTCAATCTGATTGCAAACAAAGCAGAGCTTATACTACGGAAGACAATATGATACCATTATTTTACTCAACTTAATGCGTCTGCAATACAGCACTGAATGACGCACTTGTTCTGTGGCTCGCATGCCCACACTCTTGCACCATCACTGCTTACTGGGCATCATGCATCTAAAAAACCGAAAGAATTACTAGGTACTTGTAAATGGTACTTATGTACTTATTATATATGATAACTAGCTGTTCCCTGCGGTTACACCCGCGTTCCCGGGATAAAAAAATGCCTATAATCCTCCTCAAGAATTGGACTATTAAATGCAAAAATAATATATCAAATCCGACTGGTACATTCAGAGATTTAAACAAACAAACAAAAAAACTCTTTTGTTTTATTATATTAAGTAGATATAAGTATCTACTTATTAAATAAGCAATGATAAAAGAGTTTGGTACTATTTACGCTTTTATGTCATCAATAAAAAAAAAAGGAAAATACACAGCGAAGCGTTCAAGAGAATTTCAACTATGAATCAGCTGTTAGTCCAATATCTTAAAGAATAAAGTACATACCTATCTAATTATGGTTTTGGACATTACTTGGAACGTTTAAATATGCGTTTTCCTTAAGCAATAAGGTTCAAAATCCCATAGCATAATGTATGAGTCAGAAATGGTACAATTATCAGCATTGCAGGAAATATGTAATGATAATGAGTAGCAATTATTTGTTATTAGTTCTACATTGTACAGGGTGAAGTAATTAATTATATACATTATCTAATATAAGGTGTAGGAGTTTTATTGATTTTCATCAACGCGTCATGGTCCTAATGCCTCCCTGTATTAACCGACTTATAAAAAGGACATTGTTCTCCATTGATTTTTATACACAATAATTTATGCCAAATATATGAAAATAATTAAAGATAAAAAACTGCGTTTAGATCGCCAAAAAGCTGGCGACGTTCCCTCGTTCAATTGCAAGACTAATACGTTGCGCGAGCTAAGCGCCAGCTCTTTGGTCACCTGTTAAAACAACAAGGCGTCTGGATATCTCTTTAACTAAACGAACCTCCAAACCCCAGGGACCCATAGTTTCAACCCCAAACGGAAAATATATGTAACCATCTCCAATAGAAACATACTTCCTTCTCTTGAGGCTTTCCGAAGCGTCGGCGGTTGCGCCCGCCACCCGATATGTATTTTGGAGGTGAGAGGGCGCAAGGGTGTCAGCACAAATAAATAAATAAAAGAAAAATATTGACAACTAAGAAGGTTAAATACACCTAAAAATTAATTAATAATACTTACATGTAAAACCTAATAGGTACAATATAGTATGCACGGCATCTAAAACAAAGCAGAGCTTGTACTATAGAAACCAGATAACCAGATATACTACAAAGGAACTTGTAAATTCAGAACAGACTGATATAATACTAGCTTACCGCCCCACGGTTTCATCCACGAACCCCTATTTTACCGCCTTAGGGGTGGATTTTTTAAAAATTCTTTCTAGCAGATGCCTACATCATAATAGCTATGCCAAATTTTGGCCCGATCCGTCCAGTGGCTTGAGCTGTGCGTTGATAGATCAGTCAGTCACGTTTTCCTTTTATATATACAGATTTATGGACACACATCATCATCATCTCAGCCGCAAGACGTCCACTGCTGGATATAGGCCTCCCCTAACGATCTCCAATAGGACCGTTTTCCGACGAACTTTACAAGACTTTACAAGGTTGGCAACACATCGGCCCCCATGGTATAGCAAATGTCCAAAGGCGGTGGTGACTTACCATCAAATGGACCGTGTGCATGTTTGCCAATCTTCTGAAAGAAACTTGGTTTATTAAAGGAACGATGACGAACAATACGAGTATTAAATGTTAGCCAAACAGCTAAACATAAAGACTACAAAATATATGACATAAAATAGTTAAAGAACATAAAAAAAATACTGAGTCGATATTTCGAGATGGTACATTTTTGTTCGTTAGAACATTTTAATCGAACAAGCTTACCCTTTAGTTACTCTAGTATGATTTTTTTTTAATATTTATTCGTGATTACAGTATTGGCCGCACTGTAAAAGTTGTTTGGTATATGATCAAAAAAATATATTGTGGTGACCTGGCACCTAGTCTAGGAGCCAGCCAGGACCAGTTTGTTATAAAAATAAACTGTATTGTAATGACAGTAGTACTAATTTCTAGGAATATATCTATAGGTATTCGTTTACAATATCATAGAATCGACTTAATTATTGTTTAAAATAATTCGTTCCCCGTAAATAGGTTAAAAAACTTGAAAATGCAAAATGAGTGGGTAGTATAACTGACAACAATTAATATTATTCCTTAATGCAATGGTGTTAAGCTTATAATTGCTTGAGTATAAACTAATGACGTATGTGCAGCATTATGGGTAGTTAGTATCAGAGTTGAGCTCAGTTCAATTGTTGTTATCATATAAACAACACGAATGACCAGTATTGTATAAATTAATTTTATTATGAATAATTGTAGTTTGTGAAGTGATTATTGGGTATTTTCATCATCGAGTGATAATGTATAAAATAGTGTTGAGTTATATAGTTTTTATGAACTTTTTGTGTGATGGAAGTCAGATATTTCATGAAAATACCAAAAGTACATTTCACCACAACATTTATAGTGATTATTTTGGATATTCTGTGCTTTTAACTAATACAGGGTAAGTTTTTGAATTATTATACATATACTACTAGCTTCCGCCCCGCGGTTTCACCCGCGTTCCCGAGGGATCTTATGTTTTCCCTTGATAAAAGTAGCCTTCCTCGATAAATGGGCTATCCAAAACTAAAATAATTTTTCAATTCGAACCAGTACTTTCTGAGATTAGCGCGTTCAACCAACCCAAAAAACTCTACAGCTTTATAATATTAGTATAGACAAACAAACTCTTCAGCTTTATAATATTAGTATAGATAACTGTATAATACCCCAATTTCCAGAATAATTACTTATCTTAAAATGTATTTAACTTGAAGTTTTTTTACCTGTCAATTTGACAGGAACTTGCGGCCTACATTGCAGGGAGAATAAAAAAATTGGGATATCAATAAAAAATAAACCACATGTCACAGGTCTAGGTTTTAATTTCATTTGTTTGGATCTTGACTCAAAATTTTATTGACGTTATTTATTACAGACCCTAGTGAGCATAAACATGATCTTTGGTGTAAAATTAAAAGTACCTACACGTTTCCATCGTATGAACGTAGTTATAATAAGAAAAAATTGGTAGAAAAAAAACAGCCAAGTACGAGTTCGCACACGTAGGGTTATTTGTATTTTTGTTTGGTTGGCGTGGTTGGTAAGATACCATATCTATCATAGGTCGTGGGTTCGATTCCCGTGGGTTCGTGGTATAATTTTGATGTTGTGTGTAGTTTCAAATTCTTTATTTCTTGATAATTTATATAAGATTTCGAAAAAAAAACGTAGAATATCAGTTATCTGTTTTTTTTTACTTTGTATATATCCATTGTACAAGCTCTGCTTAGTTTGGAATCAGATGGCCGTGAGTGAGGAATGCCCCAGGATGTTCCAGGATAGTATATAACCAGGGCGCAAAAGTTTTAAAATACACAAAATCTTTCCAATATATTTTTAGACTCATAGTTGGTGCTCCAAAAGCGTTGAGTGCAACTAATCAAACTACTGGAGCAGTATACAACTGTTCCTTACAAGAACTGCATCCTCAAAATTTATGTAAGCCAATGAAAATGGCTGCTGAAGGTAAATTTGGACAACCTACTTTAAATTATAGCACAGTTATCTTTAAGGTAGGCTTGTGTTTGACCACAATCTCACTACGATAAGAGATGATGTGGCCAAATGTGGTAAGCACACAAAGATTAGAAGGAACTGGCTCACAAGTGCAGCTACCAGAGCACACGTAGGTATTTGGCAACAGATATTCAACTTGTGGGTGGTAACCAGCCAGGCGGATATTACAAAGTGTCCTACCACAGTGCTATGATTTCCTCACGATGTTTTCCTTCACCGAAAGCTCACGCTCATTACAAATTTGAGTCTACGACTTTCGCCGCGGCATATGACACAGAGACACAGTATGTCACAGAGACAGTGAAAATTATAATACACACACTGGTTTTCTCAGGATATTACTACACTTTGCTTCTTTTGGGACTCCTATGACTTTCGCTTCAGCGCCAGTCATCATCACTACTACCTAAGCCAAGTACCATCTGATAACTCTCTCTCTTTACTGGGGATGCTCCCCCGGGATATCCTCGAGTGGTTTCTAGATACATGTCATTACGTCGTTTAATAATTTCTTGTTAATCTTCATCATCATCATTATCTCAGCTGCAAGACTTGTTAATGTTTCTTATAATTCCAGACAATCTAATGTACAAGCGATTAACTCAAAAAAACTTCTTCAGAGATGACATGTGGTTTGGCGCAACATTAGCACCAATACCTGATGGGAAATTTATGGTGTGTAATATATTAATATAATCTTTTATAATATAATTATGAAACATGGGTTTGTTACACCATATGTTCCCGCAGGAAAATGAAGAACACAGTAGTTAATAGAAACTACACTTTAAAATTAATAAATGAAAATAATAATTTTGTACATAGATAGCACGTCCGTGCGTTGCTACATTTTTTGTGAATTTGAGTGACGCGACGCCGCGCCCGCGGGCGGGAGACTCGACGGTTGACCGCGTCCCCTGCATCTTCTTCATACCCCGCCGGTGCACGCCGCGTCTGTTATATTAATAGAGGCGCGAACACCATTTATAACTCAAGAACGGCTGGACCGATTTTTATGAACTTTGATTTGTTTGATGGCATCGCACCAAATAGCAGAATATTAAACCGTCGATAAAGATTCTGAAAGCTCAATAAAAGTTAATTTATGATCAAAACTATTGCCATCTTTGTCATTTTGTACACTATTAACAGTGACAGATAAACTTTTAACACAAGAATAACATTGATCGGTCTTTAAGAATCTGGGAAAATGTCGTATGTCTATCAGCCAAATCTAGATAGTCTACCAAACAAACAAATTACCCGTGTCGAGATTTAGCTGCAATTTTGTAAATCTTCAGTAGAACTTCAATGTTGTATCCATTGTTTGGTTTCATTTCTTTGTTAGGCTTAATCACTTTGTTTTTAGTTTCAATAAATATGTAAGCTTTATTTGCAGATGTGCAGTCCACGATGGATGGAACCTTTCGCAGATTCATACTTGTTAGCTATTGGAGCGTGCTACGTTAAAACAAAACGGATAGACTTGCCCCTAATGCCTTTGTTGGACAAAGGTATGTTTTGCGATTTTTTTTTAATGTCAAGTGAAAACGAATGAGTCAGAATTTTGCTTAAATTACTTATCTGCTATCTCTCCACCCCGCGATTTTACCTGCGTTCCCAACGGTTCGTATGTTTTTCTGGGATTAAAAGTAACCTATATATTATTCCAGGGTATGATCTATTTATGTCCCAAGTTTCACCCAAATCCGTTCAGCCGTTTATGCGTGATTGAGTCACAAACATCAAAATATACATTAATATAATAATTTGGCTTAAACAAAAGCAATCTATGATTAGCTATCATTATCATATAAGGTATTTATTATTAGATTTCCACTACGTACACGTCACGAGCATAAATGAACACTTCGCAGTATACAAAAGGGGATTTTCTCTTAATGTATTGATTGAAAAATTATGATATACGTAACTGTACAGTCAAGGTGGGTTATTTCCATCTGGTGGCTACCAGCGATTGACAAGGAATAGTCATAATAACTTTATCCAATTTGGCTTAAATGGGTTAAGTTAAAAAGGCAATTAAACACGCAAAATACAATGTCAAAATCGAAATAAGATTAAATAAAAACACAGACAAACTAAAACAAGTGACATTACTGAGTTTCGAACAAGATGCACTTGTGCAGAGTGCAGCTTCTTCCAGACATCTTTATCTTCAATGTAATGAGCCTTGCGATAAAACCTCAAGTCATCGGTCCGGCTAATGCAAAGTCATCCCGTTTGGCGAAAACTCATCTGGCATACAATTTCACTAACTATAGGTAATCATTTAATTTTATCTTATTATATTTACTGTTACAGATAAAAATGCTTTTCAGTTAGATGGTACAAGACCTGAGTATGGTGAAAAAGGTCTACATATCAGTTACTACGCATATGGACAAGCTGGTATGTCAGTCAAAGTGACAGAGAATAATACCATATTACTTGGCGCACCAGGCTTATTACATTGGACAGGAGGCGTTGTATCATATAAATTCATTCGGAGTGAAAAAAGTATTGTTTACAGCAAGCAAACTATAACTAATCCTTATTATACAAAAGATTTGGAGACTGATGACTATTTTGGTAAGAATTTTAAAGTCACGCAATGTAACCCTATCTTCACCCTCACACAGTTAGTCGGTTAAAAAAATAGGTTCTTAATTTCATTTATACAATAGTTTTATGGATGTTTCCTACCATTGATAAATAAAAACTGGTTTTGATGATTTTTAATTCGACGGAAAGATATTTTAAATGGTCTAATTTTTTTTTGGCCATAGTCTTTTATGATGTGTCACAAATATCAGTGACAAATCTTGAAAGCTTATCTCTGTCACTCGCGCAGAAATATATTGCTGTCGTACTCTCACAGCTGTGGTGCCCGCCTACGGGTCATTGTACGAAATTCCCCAATACACGAATACACTTTAGCTATTACAACGAACTTTATATGCATTCTCAGATACAAAATTCAATGTCCAGGGTATAAGCACCTCGGTTTGATAGTTTAAACGTGAAACTAAACAGTGTTATGAAAATTAAATGTATTTTAAATCATTTATTTCAGGTTATAGCGTGGAATCAGGTATCTTTAAACTTGGTGGACACACTTTGTATGTAGGAGGTGCGCCAAGAGCAAAAAGAGGACATGGGCTGGTACTGTCTTTTATAACTTTAAATTAAAATTAGCATTGGCTTTAATATACTGTAACATAATTTAATGTTTTATCATTATTAACATTTTTTAGATATTAATATTCGAACCACCAATCTATGAAACTGAACCATTCAATATCCATGTGAAAATAAAGGGTCCCCACCTCGGTTCCTATTTTGGAGCAAGTCTTTGTTGCACCGATATTGATGGAGATGGAAGAGCTGATCTCCTAGTTGGAGCCCCAAACTTTGTAAAACAAGATGGAGGGTTGCCATATGATCAAGGCGCAGTGTTTGTTTATTTGACTCGTGAAGTGGTAAGCTTTGTTATTTTTACTAATAATTTTGAGAATCTCATTTTAATCATTTAGAAAAATATTATCAGACGCTATTAATGAAACGATGATGACTCAGTACGTGGGTTCTAATCTTACAATTAGCTTGAATTTTCGTCAAACGTCGCGAGAAAACTTTAACGGTACTTATATATAAATTGGGATGATTGGGAGAACAGGTGTATGCACTTGAATGTCTGAATATTCAATAGGTCACCATTAACTAGAAGGTAAGCCATGCAGAGTTACTCGCTAGGTCAAAATTACCTTTCAGTCGGACTAGCGCGTAGTAACTAATCCGGCGTAACACACATTTGTTGCGCTTGCCTGACATGCAACAAATTGTGTGTTCTTATTCGTATTCCGTGAAATTGATTTTCTTTTTAGCAAGCTTGAGGTAGTCATGCTCACTTTGGGGCCTTTGCTTGCGGCGGCCTCGTGTGGCGGGTCGTTCACTTCCCTACAATATGTGCGAGAAGGGCGATGGCTGTCACATGCGTCATACTTTATGTAATTTTGTCATTATCAATGTAGTTATTTATAACTTTCAGAATTCAAGTTTTACACTTGAACCGTTCGGCTATGTGACAGGTTCTGGTGAAAGTGGAGCAAGATTTGGAACTACTATAGCTGAACTTGGAGATATAGATGGGGATGGTTATATTGGTAACTTTGGTTTATTTATTACACTAAATTTGTTATCGAAAACGGCTCTATTTGGAGGTTATAGGAGAGGTCATTCGATACTATGACCCCTAATTGGTTGGTAGTATTTAAATTTATTTACAACAAAAGTATAACAACTCTCACATAATACTTATATTATAGTATACTTCTCAAAAGCTACCGCCGCTGTCGATGGGCAATGTTCCCAGCAGGCTGGCAGCGTTTTTTTTTGTATTGACAAGCTAATACGTTGGCGGGGATTCCCCGTGTAAAATATGTTAAGTAAAAGTGGATCAGCCTCTAGATATTTTCATTAATAGCAAATGTCTTCTCCTACAATCCCTTTACGGGATCGCGACGAATGACAATGTTTGATAATGGGGAATCATTACCGTCAATTTGCATGTTATTTACACGCCATGCAAATTAAATGCAAATTTTGCGATTTTGGCTATTGATTTTAGAAGTTAATTGTAGAGTTGACTTTTAAAAGTCTGTCAATGTTTGATGTCATTTTCTTCTATAAATTACAGATCACATTTTTTTAATTTATGTTTGAAAAAAAAAAACACAGCAGTTATATGTCACAATAACGATCGATAACATAATCAAATTTAATATATTTGTTGTAAATTTGTTTTAATATAATGCTATATTTTGATTGTTTCTTGAAACTTTCAAGGTTAAACAAACAAATTTTAATATAAGACCAATTCTAAACGCGAAAAAAAACCGCTGTACCATACAAAATTTCAATACGTACTCAATCAAAATATATGGAGCAGTGTCTTTTTAAAATTAAAAATGTACAAACACTTGAAAACATACAGGCGATGCACATAGAGCTAAAGAACCGCAATCAACTGCCGTCGAATTTAATTTAAGTTAAGAATTGGCAATTCCTGTGGTACCTATTGCTAACGTCCATAGGTGACAGGGTTACTTGCCTTTCGGTAACCCGTCAGGTTTCTGACATAAAAAAGTATAAGAAATATTGGCTTATTGGATGTGAATGAATTTTGTAATAACTAGCGACCCTCCCAGGCTTCGCACGAGTAGCAGAGTATATATTTTTTTAAATATGTGTATGCTATACCTACTATAAATCTATTAGTTTACACGGTGCACGTGAGTAAAGCTCCCAGTCGGCATGATTTTTTCCCAGATCGTCAACAATCATCGACATATTTCATCCAATTTACACAAAACCTTTTATGAATTATATACTTATACCTTCCTCATTAATCACTCTGTCCATTGGTGCAAATCGTATGAAAATCTGTTCAATAGTTTTTGAGATCATCCCGAATATACATACAGACAGACGCGGCGGGAGACTATGTTTTTTCTATCGAACTACTACTATTTTTAGAAATTAATGTTTAGTAGGTTACATTTATTGGTTGAATATAAATAATTAATAAACGACTTCTGTCAAATTAAATAACTTGAAGGTATTTCCCACAGACGTAGCTATTGGCGCACCTTGGGAGAATGGGGAAACGGGTGTAGTATATATCTACAGAGGTGATAACAAAGGGCTCAAAAGTTATTACGCCCAAAGGATATTTGGCGAGAAAGCTCAGGGTTTTGGAATGTCGATTTCAAAGGGACTTGATGTTAATAATGACAATTGTAATGGTATGTTTGATTTGGTGCTATTCTTGTATGTTGACTGAGGCTCGATTAATTCTGTAACGTGTAAGTTAGTATAGCATGCGTTAGTTACTTTAACCAAGTCTTAAACTTAGCTTCGTGATTTAAATGCAAATATTATAAAATTAAGAGAAATATAATCTTGGCCGCAATTTATCGGCTGTTCCTTTGGGTTTTTCCTAAACCACCCCAGTATTGAAGTGAACAAAACAAAATAATCTAATCGGTCGAGCCATTTTGTATGATTTATATAGTTATATATGAATTTAATATTTAATAACTTAGAAGCGTCAATCAATTTCAATTCTATTTAAGACCAGTCCTATTAGAGATCCTTAGGGAGGCCTATGTCCAGCAGTGGACGTCTTGCGACTTAGATGATGATGCCTTAGATAGGCTATTACCGTCATAAATCAGTAATTATCACATCTTAATTTCAGATCTTGCTATAGGAGCAATAAAAAGTGGAACAGCATACATTTTTCGGTGTGTACCAACTGTGCAAGTCCGTACTTATATAAAAGTGCCTAATTCTCTAAATATTCCACAAAATACAACTGGATTCACTGCATTCTTCTGTGTGACTGCACCGCAGAAAACTTTGTGGCCACACGCAAAACTCAGTAAGTCTTCTTTTACGAATTTAATGTGAATTTGTCTGTTGTATTCCGTACTTATAAGTACCTATGTAAATCTGTATATATAAAAGGAAAAGGTGTCTGACTAACTGATCTATCAACGCACAGCTCAAACCACTGGACGGATCGGGCAAAAATTTGGCATACAGATAGCTATTATGATGTAGGCATCTGCTAAGAAAGGATTTCTGAAAATTCCACCCCTAAGAGGGTATAATAGGGGTTCGTGGGTGAAACCGCGGGGCGGTAAGCTAGTGAGACATAAAAACAATGATGGAAAAAACACATTTAAACCTACGTTTTCTGATATAAAAATTTGAATTTGTCTTGGTAGCTAAAATATATTTAATTAAGAATACTTTTTTTTCACCAGCAAAAGGTGAAGCCCATTTTAGGTATAGAGGCTACTAATATTTCCATAGCATTTGTGCTTTGTCATAATGGAAAGCATAATGACTTCTTCTTTCATTTATAATTTTGATAATATTCCTTTTAGAACTTAAAGCAAAAATAACAGTAGATCCAGATAGCAACAGAGCTTCAATATCGGGAGATTCAGAGTACCCATTGATTGTGAAGTCAGGATATGAAGCTTGTGACGAACAGACGATTAAAGTTGTAGTAAGTATTAGTAATAGAAATAGAATAGACGCCCATCATCTTTGAGAGCGTTTTATTCGGGCAGCTCCGTGTATTCGTGATATACCATAAAATAGAAGATAAATATGTCTTTTTGTATACCACTATAAGGTGACAAAGAAGTCGGTTAATAAGCATACGACCTGCTTGATGATAAGGGGTTACTGTAACTTATTGTCGTTTGCAATACCAGGGGATTATTGACCCTGCAAAAATCTCTTCACACCCTTATTGATTTAGCGCGGTAACTTTGGACTGTTCTAAAGAAATAAAAATCTTTTTCTAGCCAACGGCAGATTTATCAAAACCAATACTGATGAAGTTTGAATTGGAGCCAGATGAATTTTTGAAAGGTAAGTCTGTCCATATTTTGCTTGCATATATAAAATAAAATATATTATTTATTTAGACAAGTTATGTAATGTTTCATTATCAATTTTAAATATCCTTAATGCTACAACCTGTTCCTAACATTTTTGTAGTGTTTTGAGATTTAGTGATTTGAGAGAAATTAGATTTTATGTGTCGAATGGAACCCATATATTCCAGATTTTAGTTGAAAATAATGTATTGGTATTTTAATAACAAAAATATAATATATATTATATTACTTTTCTCATTTCTCAAATGTAGCTACATTTAATATTGTTTTTATTCAGTTTTGATAAAGTACAAGATTGCATAAATAATTTACTCCAAGTCAAGACTTCCAATAGGTTTTATATTACATACGGTTTGAAATTTTCAGAAAACTCAACGATATTTATAAGGGATGCAGCAAGATTGTCGGAGGCTTCAAATCTGAAGTCCTCATTCCTAATACAGCTTGTCAGAGATTGTGGTGACGATCTCATCTGTACACCGTGGTTGGTCGTATCATTATTAGCCTTAAGCGAGTAAGTTATTATCATAGATTTTTTATATTTCTATATGGTATTATTCTTAGGTTTCAGCAAGGAGAATAGTATCCATATTTTAATGAAGAAAACGAGTCAGTTATAGAGTATGTATCTTCTTTCTAAATGTTCTGTCTCATTGTGTGTGACGTCACAAATGGCAGCGACTTAAAATCAGTGCCGCTACCCTATGACAGGCTAGCCGTGTTATACCACAGTCTATCTAACACTTACAGTTGGCCAACGGACACGTCTAGACAGAGCAATCGTGCGGGGCTTTCAGGGTAATAGAGGGGCGATAGCGAGCCCAAGCTGCCATACACTCGCTTGGTGCACAATGCAGCAATGACGAATGCCTATACAAAGCGTCATTTCGCGTGACTTCAAACGCGATAGACCACTGTATGTTTTTTACGCTGTGGTTATACAGAGTCGTTGACCAATTTTGATGTCGCACAACGCTACTCTTACATTTTGTAAACTTTTTCTATACTTTGTGTGATATGTACTGTTGTGTGTATTTTCTTTATTTCTTTCTATTTCTTTATACACATACTATGTAAAACTGTCCTTAACAAAGCTGTTATAATAATCCAAAATAGTATATACATTCCAGGATCCGGCACACGGCTGGGAGCAATACTCACAGTTTACAATAAAGCAGAGCCAGCTTACGCTATCAAAGTTCATGTCACTCTCCCAGCACATCCTTTAAGGATACCAAATGACTGCTACTTGCAAAACCTGACCATGACCTGTGATATCCCCGGACCTTTACTTAGAGATGCTCGAAAAAAATGGGACATTGAAATTGAATATACAATGAAGAATCAAAATAAAGTAGACTTAAAGATGGCTGCAAGAATTGAAGAACCATTAATCAATATGAATTTAAGCAAAAGTGAAAATTTAACTGATGATATTGATCTGTTTATAAGGAATCAAGCTAATTTTACTTTAAAAGGGTACGTTATAGGAGTTATTTTGATATTTATTTTTACTATAAGAAATTAACAATGTAAAATTACAATCTACCACTATCTACAAACTATAAAACAAAAAAGGAAAAGAAACAAAAAGATAAACAAATAATATTTTATATTTATGATATTTTTTTTTTCATTTCAGAAAACGAAAACAGAATGCTACTTTAGCTGTATCCCGAGAAAAATTCAATAAAGCTGAAAATTTTACATTTATACATTATTTTGAGGTAAATATTTTTTAGAATGAAAATTCCACCTGTTACTTTTACCGTAATTAAATATTTATATAAAAATAAACATATTTTAGGTATTAAATTCCGGCCCATCTGATTGGTTTAATTTGGAAGCTCATTTACTTCTACCAGATAAGGTATGTTTTTACGATTGAATTTTATACTGACGAAACCTAAACAAACGACATTCTAACCTAGTTGTAATTTCGTTTAGTCCTAGGAATGGCTCAATAAGTAATAAAAATTGTAACAGCTTTGTTATAGGCACTACAGGTCTATTAACCTTATTATACAGGATGACTCATCAATATAAACAACTTTTATTATTAGACTAAGTGTGAAATCACGAAAAAATTATCAGCAGTTCCATACAAAAGTTCAATACCTTCTCGACCGAAATGTATGAAGCAACCATTTTATTTTACGCGACCTCAGAGTTGGTCCTATAGTAAAAGTTGTTCATACTGATGAGCACTTCCACCCCTGCAAGTATTGCTAGTGACTAAAAAGTCACCCTGTATATAACCATGTATCCTGATTACATGACTGTTTGTTGCCTTAAATAAATAAAAAAAGTTAAGTAAATTATAAATTACGTTACAACATTTTATTAATATAATTAGGTCATAAATGCTAAAGATTTTGTATAAGTCTGTTTGTAACTCTAATAGGTGCATAGATTGCTGTAACATTACTTTTTTCCCATGATTTGCCTTGTGAATGCGAGAATGCGAGGCAGAAGCTTGAGAGTTATTAAAATATGTTTAAATTAATATTATTTAGGTACCTGCCTGGTACTATATTAATAAAGTTTTTATACTAGGTCAAAGTCAAAGCCATTTATTCAGTTTAGGCCCTAGGAGGGAACTTATGAAGGTTGAATTTACTGAAGTTACCATCGGTTCGGAAATCAGCCTTCAACTGAGAAGCACCGGCAAGAAACTCAGTAAGGTTACATTTTTTTTAAATATATTTTTTATAAGCTGACTATTGGCTATATTTTTTCAAAAACAGCAAGATGTAAAATACAATGTACAATTAAAACAAAACAAAAAATACCAATATAAAGTAAATAATAAATATGTAACGCAAACAAGTTCTTATTAAATAATAGAATTAAGAATTAAAAAAAATATATATATACGCCATTAGGCTAAAACTAATCACTAATACCTTGGATGGCGAACAGTACTCTGAAACCGTAAAGTGAAAGCGTTAGTTAATTAATACGAGCAGTAATAATAAGGAGTAATAAAAGTACAGTCACGTGAAATGAAATGAAATAATTTGAAATGAAATAATTGAAATAAATTATTCATTCAAATAGGCCTTCACAGGCACATGTGAATAGTCAGACTCTAACGCACGGTTCGGAAGGTTGCTTTAACTGAGAAGAGCCGGCAAGAAACTCAGCAATTACTATTTTCAAAACAAACTTAGATTTATTACATAAAATGGATTCTGCAAGAGCGAGCGATACACCCAAGCATTGGTCGTCATTTAAATATTAATTTTATAGTATGCCTTCTGTACTAAAATGGACTTAACACGTTCCTTAAATATATGTAAAGGCAAATTTAAAAATGCAGGAGGGATCTTATGCATTTATATATTCTCATAATACACTTCTGGACACATCTATTGGCCCACCTTAGAGTTTAGGTTTCGATGGCCCCTACCGAAATATGATTGCTAGATTGAACAAAAACTGTTGATGCAGTTTTAAACCTGATTCATTTTACCATCTTTTTCGATCGTATTGTTTTAAATTTGAATTCAGAATACCATACGACATGGAGCTACGCCTAACAAGTCGGATATGCGCCTTGTTAAAGGCAATTGATTTTTTAATAAAAAACATGTTTTATCAAATATAGGTTTAATTTAATAACGCGTGTTGCCTCCATGGGCATCTACCACAGCTCTCATACGATTAGGCATAGAGTTTATCAACCGCTCTATGAAATTTTGAGGGATCATCTCCCATTCCTCTTCTATGGCAGTTTTCAACTCCTGCATCGTCTGGGCAACTGGCTGACGAGCCCTAACACGTCTTTTTAGCTCGTCCCACATGTGCTCAATGGGGTTCATGTCTGGGCTTCTGGCTGGCCAGTCCATAACTGTGATGTTCACATCCCGAAGATATTCCCTGACGATGCCGGCCGCATGGGTTCTTGCATTATCATGCATAAAAAGGAAATTTGGGCCCACATAGTCCGCGTATGGTATCACGTGAGGTTCTAAGCACTCACGAATGTACCTTTCAGCATTTAATGTTGGCAGCCGTGGTCCTGTAACAACCTCAAGTTGAGTTTTGCCGCTCGCGGATATACCGCCCCAGACAGTCCATGAGCCACCGCCATAAGCAACCCTCTCTTCAAAGCAGCATTGTGCGAAACGCTCTCCCTTACGTCGGTAGACCTTCTTCCTTCCATCATTGCCATGTAACACCATTTTAGACTCATCAGAAAAGAGTACACGGCTCCAATCTTGCTGTGTCCAATTTAAATGACTGCGTGCGAAATGAAGGCGCGCTGTTCGGTGGGCTCGCGTTAGTTTGGGCCCATTAGATGGCTTGTGTGGTACCATATCGCGTTCTTTTAACCTTCTCCGAACAGTTCGAGCGCTCACAGATACTCCGTGGAAGTCGCGAAGTTGGTTTTGTATCTCAATGGAGGTAAGGTGACGATTTCTCAAGCTGGTCGTCACGATGAATCGATCCTGCCTTTCAGTTGTGACCCGAGATCGTGGCCTTCCTTGGCGACGAACAAAGCCGCCAGTCTCTAGGTACCTCCGATAAACATTTCGGACCGCTGATCGACTTAAATTAAGTTGAGCACACACGTTTCTTTGGCTGTGTCCGGCCTATTCAGGCCGGACACAGCCAAAGCCAGTGCCACAGCTTGGGCGGCGACTTCAGGTGAAGTATCCATAGATTATTGATAGAACCTCACCTTAATGTTAAGAATAAGTAATGTTTGTTGCAAAACCAAAGATATCAATCACTTTTTCAAGAATTAAATCCAAGTAAACCAATAAAACCAAGTTTTCTTAGTATTCGATTGTTTGATATCAACAAACAGGCTCCAAATTGTCTTTTGTTTCTTTAAATTCTGTGTTCGAAATTCAAAAAAAGACTATTGAATGAAATTGTGAATGTGCCAGGTTCAAAACTGCATAAAAACTTTTTGCTCGACCTAATATAAAATTTTAGCTAGGACCAAACGAAACTGAAAATACAAGGTGGGCCAATAGATGCGTCCAGAAGTGTATTATACTACTACCTTCCACCCCGCGGTTTCACCCGCGTTCCCGTGGGATCTTATATTTTCCCGGGATAAAAAGTAGATTGGTTCAGCGCTTTAAGCGTGAAAATGTTACAAACAAACAAATAAACAAATAAACTCACTTTCGCATTTATAATATTTTAGTTAGGATATATTATACCATGTTCGTAGCATCATTCAAGTTCAATCTCATTCACTCATTATTTTACGAGAAAACCCTTTCAATATTAACGAACATAACTCATAGTTTTTTTTATTGACTTTATAAGACCTTTAATAAATTTCAGGTTAATTTGATGGGTGAAATAAATGGCTGCAATATGGAATCCAGCCCGATTCATTGCATATGGTCAATACCGGCCAATGTTACTTGGCCAGTTGTTCTACCAATGTTCTTAGATTTGAGTGAACATGGTACGTACACTTTTATTTTATCACTAGCTCCTCCCCCCCCCTCGGTTTCACCCGCGTTCCCCAGGGATAAATGCCTATAGCTTTCCTCGATAAATGGGCTATCCAGCACTGAAAGAATTTTTCAAATCGAACCAGTAGTTCAACAAACAAACAAACAAACTCTTCAGCTTTATAAAACATAATTAATAGGTGATAATGTGGTTTTTCAACTTGAGCGTTTTCGTGCTTTGTAAGGCACGTAAAGCCGTTGGACCCGGTTATCACTTAATTGTGATAGTCGTTAAGCTAGTTGGAGGCTTTCTAGGTGGCTTGAAAACTCCAACAGTAAGTTGACCACTAGCCTACCTCCACCAATCCGCAGTGGGCATGCGTGGTGGAGTATTTGCCCTTTCCTTTTACCATCATTCGTGAAAGGTCTCAAGAGTTAACCACGTATCAATAGAATCAACTCCAACCCAGGTACACTGATTCTTGGAAGCCATTGGATGTAAGCGGCCTTAGACCATTAAGGAAGCCCTTTGTAAGGACTCATAATGAATTCACGACCTTATACTTTTTTACAGGGGATTTTTTGGAGAAAAATATATCCTACACAATAAATACAAAATTAGTCCTGACATTGGAAAACGGATATGAGTAAGTTCTAAAATATCATTTGATACATAATTATGTAATACATCAAAATAATCGTTTTTTTAAATTTAAATTTAGATTAAACTGTTGTTTAAATTTTCATATGATAGAAAAATATATCACTCACCCTTTTTTCCGTTTTTCTGCAACAAAATAGATTAACTTTATTCCGTCATAATTATAAAACAACACCAACAGACAAAAAAAAATCAACACGGTAAGCTCAAAAATGTTGCAACAACCACTCTTAAAAGAACCATTTATTAACTGTGTTTCAATTAACTCGGATGCCAAAACAATTGGATTAACTGAATTTGAATTTCAAATGCTCTTGTTTCCGGACTCCAGTTCGCACTTGACCGATTTTTTGTTGCAGATCGTCAGTTATAACGACTACACTAGTTTTGGATCCAGCGCCGCCTATCTGGCCTTTGATAGCGGGCATAGTTGGAGGCATACTGGTGTTAACTACTATAATTTTAATTTTACATAAAGTGAGTACAAATAATACACAACTAAACAAAGCCTGATCAAAGAACCATGTTTGTAGAGTAATTTTTATAGCTAAGAAACACCAACGTCTAAAAGGGAAAAGAAATAATCATGCTCCACGAATTATAAACGAAACTAGTTAATTGCGATCTAAACAATTTAATATTAGCATTTGCATTTCAGTTTCTGGGTCAGTTGATGACCGTAACAAACAGTAACTTTCCTTCTCTATCCACCAGCAATTCATCTCGTAAAAACCATGCTAAACTAATCTACAGTCTTACGGAGCGAGTTGCTGTTTGACAGTAATTTATTTTTCACTATTTCTTAGCAACTGGGTCCATAGAAACCAAGCTTAACGAGAGAATCAAATCTACAATTATTAAGATGTGGATCTACCAAGCCAATTAATGCTTTTATTTCCAGTGTGGCTTCTTCTCAAGGAAACAACGAGAACAGCTTAAGAAGCTTCAAGGTCAGGACGTCCAACTGGATGAGCAGAGCGGTCCTTCCAGGTCTGATCCATCTACTGATGGTGAGGAATCTACGCAGGAGTTACTGTCTGATGGATCCGCATAGACTAAGCCTTTGGAGTAGAGTATTATGTACATTTAGAAATTTGGATTAATTAATTTTCAAAGATTTGTAAATACTATAAGTATTAGGATGTTTTTCTTCATGTTAGAGAGAAAGCTGATAAGCAGGCAGTCAATCTACCTGATGGTAAGTGGCTACCGTCACCCAAGGGCATTAGCTATATCAGGGGCTTGTCAATGTGTTGCCGACCTTTTTAAATCCTAAGGCAACTGGTTCTCAAGTCTAGATAACACATGATACTAGCTTTCGCCCTGCGGTTTCATCCACGTTACCGGGATAAAAAGTAGCTTATGTCATTCTCCAGTTCATAAGCGGTCTCAGTGCAAAAAATCACGTTGATCCCCTACTTCGTTGCTGCGTGAAAGGACAAACTAACAAATACACTTTCTTATCATACTAATAATATTATAAAGAGGAAAGATTTGTATTTTTGTATGTGTGAAACGAATAAACTCAGAAACTACTGGACCGATTTAAAAAAATTTTTCACCATTAGAATGCTACATTATTCTCGAGTAACATAGGCTATATTTTATTCCGGAAACGCGGGTGAAACCGCGCGGTAAAGCTAGTTTATAATAATAATACTAAGGGACTATATTGTTTATTAAGAAATATCATATTGTTTACTTAATGTAGTTAGATATTAAATTCGATTGCAAGGAAACCAAAGAATTGTACATACTTTACTTGTATTATATCTACAAAATATATTTAAGTTAATGATAGACTGATTTTTGTATTAAAATTAATAAATAAATATTTATATGATACTCCAATTTTGATGACGACAATACCTTAATTTCTAACACCAAACATATCGTAATTATTTGCAATACATATAATAACATGCAGTACAGATTAGTGGACACACCAAGGGCATTGACCCGATAGGTATTTATTGTCGAGCCATATGGAATTAATGGTGTCCAGCAGTCAACGTCTTACCGATGAACACAAGCCCATCTAAGTAAAAAGAAAAAATATTATTTGATTGCCCATGTGAATAATTACACGAGCGTTTGCGATTTCCATACGTACATGCATAAAAAATAAGACTGTCTTGACGTATATCAAATTAAAATGTAATTGCCTTAACTCCTCTTTGGAAAATATACAATTTAGAAGACGTGACTTCATTACAATTTCATATAGAGTTTAATGCTAAAATCTATAGAGCTCAGTAATGTCACCGTCTTCATATTTTTTTTTTAGTAATTTTTTTTAGTTTTAATTTTCTGTGCTTGTTAAAATATGTGTTTGTCTATAAGCTGCTGTACTTTGTGTTTACTTTTCTTATCATATCATTTGTAATGCAATCTACGAATCTAGAGTGCGTAGCACGCATAAGTATTTGTTTAATCCCCGCCATTATCTCATTTAATCCATTTGACACACTAGAAAGGTTTATTTGGAGGCAGACGGTCTACCTGTAGGTAAATAGTCACCGTCGCTTATGAATAATGAAATTTGCACTAACTTTATTACGGCCCTTTTTGAAAAATTTTATGTCGTAACGAAGGGAAAACAGTAATGGGTAGCTCATTTCACGTCGTAATGGTCTACTGTTAATTGCTCTAAAAATATTGTCCACTGAACCAAAATAAAAGACAGACGGAAATCTTAATGCAAATCCCCTGTTTTGAGCAACATTTAATTAAATTACGTCTGAATTAATTCAAATGAACAAATTCGTGAACAAAACTAAGTTTCTACTACCTCATTACAGGAGCGAAGCGCGCAACTCCGTCGAGTGGATAGTAAATTTCCGTTGCCAGCTAATACCGGCATCAGCGGAAATGCAGCCGTAATTATGTCGTTTGACAGACATCAATAATTAGATGTTATGCTTTAGTTCGACTGAGTAGCTTGGTGTGGTTATTTTTATATAGGATTGATGGTATGCGTGAAAGACAGAAGAACGTGACATAATAATTATATCAGAAAGAGAAATATGCTCGCATACATCAAAAAATTGGTACTTACAAGTAGTTGTCAACTTTCATTCATACAAGGTCTAGCGATATCTATCAACTACACAAGAAGCTATCCGCTACCCTGGATAGATGGCGCCACAAGATTCTACATCGCGCTATTAATGTTTCCTGAGCATTGGGAAGGTATACGAGTGGTATATTGGTATTTCGTATGAAAAAGGTTTCAGGGACTTTTCATATCGTTACAATCCTGAAAATAAAATCGTAGATTCTCCTATGTCAATAGATATACAAACTATACAAGAAAAAGATTTTGCTATGAACTTTGGTTAGGCGTTTGTTTACAAACTGCAACATACATAGGTAAAAAAAACATTATTCGTGAGCGCTCAAACATTATTCATTGTACTTAGTTATTTTATTCAGTCAAAATTATTCGACATAAAATAATGATGTAAGTATATTATTATAATATTATTATTGTGATGGTTATTGAATTATTGAATACATTAAACCCAGAGTGTACACAATGACATGTTCCGAAGCTTTTGGACTTTTTTTTATTTGGTTCTAATCAAATCAAGTAAAATCGGTTGTCACTTTTTTATTGCGGCACTTTCTTTCCAGATTTTGCCAATGATTTCTAAAAATCACATAAAGGCAATCAAAGAAATCAAAGTTTTGAGAAGTATTTATTATATTATTTATAAATTGTATTGCACAATTATAAATAAGTAATACCTACTGATAACCGACTAATACCTACTGGCTACAGTTTCCTGAGCATTGGGAAGGTATACGAGTGTCCGACATCATTAAATTGACCACGCCTGGCGGAAAATCTTCCCTTATCAATGAAGGAGTCTCCATATTTCTGAACGCACAACATGGTGTTCAAAGCGAGATAATATTTTTGTGAAATCAGTTAAAATACCATAGCACTGTGGTAGATTACTTTGTAATACCAGTCTGGCTGGCTACCACCCTCAAGTCGAAAATCTGGCACCAATCATACTGAGAGAGACATCAGGCTCAAAGAGCAGCTCGACTGGGGAAGTACTTCCACCTTACAGAATACCGCAGCCAAATAACTTATAGTTGTGTTCCTGCGCGTGAGTAAGGTCGCCAGAGTTCATCGGGGAGAGGGGAAGGGTCAGCAACGCGCGAGTGATACACCTGGTGTTGCAAGCGTTCATAGGCTACTGTAACCGCTGACCATCAGGCTGGCCGTATGCTTGTTTGCCGACAATGTTGTATAAAAAAAAATACTGACAAAAAATATAAAAGTTGAGTTTATACGTTAATACTGAAGCAAAAAGTACTGAATGTGGTTGGACAGGATAAAATGTGCGTTACCATGGACGTAATAAGAATCGAAATAAACGCATTTATATATCTCTATATAAATTAGTACATGTAATTCATAAATTATCGATGTTGGAGTTAGTTTCTGTAGTAGGAAAAAACAGGATTTAATTAACTATTTTATTCTCAAAGAGTTTACCTTATATAAACCCTTCCTAAATTGCTTTCAAATTAGTTCATGCTGGAGGCAATATAAATAAAGCTGGTACCTTATTAATTGATGGAATTTAATAATAAACTAGTTTTCCTAATTAAAAATTAATCCCAAATTAAATAGATAAATCATATTGCTATCCTAAATGGATTTATTATATATGTGTTTATTTTAGTCCACTGACAAGGGTACTAATATTTGAGATTATAAGTAAGTAGTTACCCTATTTTATAGTTCATTACAACCCGTATATTATAAATGCGAAAGTGGGTTTGTATGTTTGTTACCTTTTCACGCCTAAACCGCTGAACCGATCGCGATGAAATTTGGTACGCAGATAGCCTATGGTATGGAGAGTGAGATAGGCTACTTTTTACTCTCGAGAACGCGGGTGAAACTGCGGGGGACAGCTAGTACTGTATAAAATTAGATGTAAAAGAGCTACTTTCATTTAATTCTTACCAATTTACCAATAAAGTTCAAAATGAAACGTGCAATTTCGCTAGCAAGAAATAAAATTTAAAATCACCGGAGATTTTTTGATAAATTCTCTCAGAGACTCCTCGAGAAAATACAAGTAGAAATTGTCTTTGAATACCTTGCAGTCATTTACGAATTTAATCAAAGGTTAAATAGGTAGAAGGGATCAGCGTCCGTCCTTTTTTGTAAGTTGGGTTGCTGTCAATAAGCAAGCGTTTTATGAGATAAGTGACGCTTAGTGTGGGGGTGGGTTAGATACCCTACCACCCCACAGGTTTGATTCCCACCTAGGATTAACATTTTTGTACATAAACACGTCTGTTTGTTCTATATCTGAGTATTTATACAGGGCTAGATTTTGCTAGCTAAACTTTCAGTTGAAAGTACTCACTATTACAAACAACTTTTATTATGGGACCAACTCTGAAGGCACGTAAAAAATCTGCTGTTTCATACAAAAGTTTAATACTAGCTGTATACATATATTGATTACTCCCGAGGGATCTTGTGTTTTCCCGGGAAAAACTACGCTATATTTGTATCTATCGATGTGCGTTGTTTCATCGGAATCTGTTTATGCGTATTGAGTCACAAATATCTATATTTATAATACTAGTACTTAGGGAACTTAGGATTACTTCTTTTATAATATACTTCATATTTTTAGAATACTTGAAAACATTAAAAAACCGGCCAAGTGCGAGTCGGAATCCCGCACGAAGGGTTCCGTACCATCTATACAGGGTGATTTTGTTATCACTGGCAATACTGGCAGGGGTGGAAGTACTCATCAATGTGAACAACTTTTATTATAGGGCTAACTCTGATATCGCGTAAAATAATATGGTTGCTTCATACATTTTGGTCGAGTAGGTATTGAACTTTTGTATGGAACAGCTGATAATTTTTTCATGATTTCACAGTTAGTCGCATAATAAAAGTTGTTCATTTTGATGAGTACTTCCACCCTTGCAAGTATTGCCAGTGATAATAAAATCACCCAGTATATATAAAAGAGAAAGTATGTATGTATGTTCCTTATAGATTCCGAAACCGCTGAACCGATCGCAATGAAATTATGGGAGCCCCCTTAAATATTTATTTAATTCTGTTTTTTAGTATTTGTTGTTATAGCGGCAACAGAAATACATCATCTGTGAAAATTACAACTGTCTAACTCACGGTTCATGAGATACAGCCTGATGACAGACGGATGGAGAGCGGAGTCTTAGTAATAGGGTCCCATTTTATCCTTTGGGTACGGAATCCTAAAAATCAACACGGTCAAGTTTAGGTGACTCACTATGCGACTGTAGATTTTAAATTGTAACTTGTGAATCAAAATAACCCTGTAAAGTGTAAAGAGTTAAGGTCCTTTGTTTATATGTGTGAGAAAAAAAGTAAATTAAAGATGCTATAAAAATGGTAAGGTATTTTTTTTTTATGTCTAATTTTTTTTTCCGATTCATTACAACGATACGGAATAAAATTTTAATATCTATAACTATTATTTAGACAGCAAAAATATAACGGTTACACAAAAGTTAATGTTAAATATACCCTTTGTTTCTATAACCAATCTTAGTTAGGTTTGGCTAGAAACGCTGCTTGCAACAGCTCTGAGTACACACTCTTTGTTCCCAGGTCTTGTCGCTAGAATAGCTTGTCTATTTATTTCACGTCACTTCCACATGAACAGTGTGACAGGTTATTATAGAGATGCATTCAGCGTGCCATTTGTTTTGAATGGAAACAATATAACTTCAGGTAAGTCTATGGCTAAACGTAAACCAATTTCAAGAAAATGGAAATTTTGAGAGAAGCATGAAAATATTTATGACTAGCTTCCGCCCCGCGGTTTCACCTGCGTTCCCGAGGGCTCTTATGTTTTCCCGGAATAAAATGTAGCCTATACCCTTCCTCGATAAATGGGCTATCCAACACTAAACGAATTTTTCAATTCGAACCAGTAGTTCCTGAGATTAGCACGTTCAAACAAACAAACAAACAAACAAAATCTTCAGCTTTATAATAATTATATTAGTATAGATATTAGGATAAATTTATTGGTAAAGAAGAATCTATTAGGCAGTCACAATATGTAAAAACGTTTAAGCATCTCTAGAATTTTTAGATAAAAAAAGAACTTACTACGCTTCTAAAGTACCTATTTATAAAAATATTTCTCAACCCCTATTTATACTTTTACTACCACAGTTTGTTAACGTAGTTAAACTATCTCTAAAGTTACAGGTTATCTAGTGTTAAACTGAGTTAGTTACGCTCAGCATCCGTGATCAGTGAAACTTTGTATCGGGTATGAAAATTTTATAATTAATCAAGTTTAAGCTTGTCTTTTGTTTCCTATCAGGCGTGTTACTAAACTGTGGATAAAACTACAGTAATGTGCGACATTACTATCTGTGGAAGTTTCTCGTCATTTAAACTATGTTGATCTTATAACTCGGTGGCAGTCGTTGGTGGGTGTGAAAACATGAACTATGAAATATGCCTAATTAAAACTCAATCCATAAATTATGAGCCCTTTAAAAATATTTTACAGGCAATTTACATTATCATTCAGAAAAGAAAATCTTTCCCGTGCCGTGATGGTAGCCCCTTCATTCATTCAAGACATAATGTCTTAAGCTTACAAATTCACACATTTAAAAAAATAAATGTCTACAAAGTATCCCATATTAGCTACCTTATATGACCTTTGGGAGGTCTGAAACAAAGGCCCGATCATTCTTGTTTAAGATTTAATTTGAGGAATTTGTAAAGGTTTCGAGCGAAAAAGAGCGTGAATTAGTCCCGAGAAACATCTGCCTCCAAATAAGATTTCATTAGGTCGTTCCCGCTGGTGCTGCCTTCTGACAGTTGAAAATGTAGGTATATGCTTGAGGAGATGACGCCAAGGAATTAAAATCCTAATCCTAACTAATATTATAAATGCAAAAGTGAGCTTGTTTGTTTGTTTGTTACCTTTTCACGCCTAAACCGCTGAACCGATCGCGATGAAATTTGGTATGCAGATAGCCTATGGTACGGAGAAGAACATAGGCTACTTTTTATTCCGGGAAAACATAAGATCCTTCGGGGACACGGGTGAAACTGCGGGGCGGAATCTAGTTAAATATAACCGAATATTATAAATTTACTGTTCATCCATCTTTGAATTTTATTAGCATTTAAGTTTCACGTAATAACTTCCTAGTGTTGTTTGTTCTTCAAATCGTACTAATTGTAATTTTTAGGATGTGTTTTAAAGTGTATTTTAGGGCCTACACTGAATAAAACTCGATTAAAGATTTTTTTATATAGATATACCTATATTAAAAAAGTTTTTGTTAAAAATTTTATTTTTAATACCAGCTTTTTTTGGTGACTGTACTTTTTGTTGACTGTACTTGCATTGTCTTTCAATATACTAGTGTATACCAAATATGAAGTCAATCCGACCACTGGAAGTGGATGAAATTCGACTTGCAAGATTCCACCCGGACAAACATACATACATTGCAAGTAAAATAAAAGCTTGTAAATTAGGAATAATTATTGGACATCATCCCACAAATAATAATTGAATTACATATTTTATTTTATAAAAAATATAATTATTATTACTATTATATAAATTATTTATATAGACATTATGAAATTATTTAAAAACTCGATAAAGGATGAGAAATTGCCTGAATTTATAAAAGTATAAAAGTGATACCACTAACAAGTTTGAATAAATTCTCGCCAAAATAATTTTGATGATTGCACATAAAAATATCTCCCAAAGCAGTTATGAAATAAACTAAGAGTTATTGCACTCATTACTTACAAAAAGACCTCTGGAGAGAAAGTTATTTTTTCTATTCGTTTTGCCCTTAACGAGGCCCGGCGTGATAATGAAGGTCTGACAGCCTCTATGGGTAATTTCTTTGTGATAAATATCTATCCAAATATGTACCTTGTTTTTAAGCACCAATTGTACTGAACTGCGTTAGAAATGGCGATGATATTTTTTTATTACAAAATGCCTAACCAACATGGAAAATAAAAATTAATAGGTATTTTCTAAATGTAGCATAAAAATAGCATTTTCTTATGATTGTCGAATAATGCTCCCGTTGGGCGCCACTATCTGACAGAATAATGGCACCCAACGTGTGCCTACTATTCTGAATAATTCTAGTAACTTCGTATTAATATTAATTAACTCAATCAATATATTTTAATGAAAAAAGTTATGAAATTTTAAGGACACAAAAAAAGATTTGGTATTATAATATCCATTTACAAGTTTCAAGGTTAGCTCTTCGTTATATTATGTAGATGCTTTTGCATCAACCTCTTTATTGTAAGTGATTCTGTTGTTGGAGGTAGTGAGCACACAAAGCTAAGAAGGGAAGTGGATCTTAATTGCTTATTTAGTGTTTCAAATTAAGTTGTTTCAAAATTAAATCACTAACATTACGCTATCGTCGCTTTGAACTATTTTCCATGTTTTTTTTTGTTATTTAACAATTTCCATAGCTGATAAAAAAGATACTACCTATAACATATAATAAAAGAGACAACTTAACTATTATTTACAGTATCTAAAAGAAAAGACAAAAAGGGGGGGCTTACACATTGATTTTCAATTAAATAAAATCCTAAATTTTTCTGATGACTCCGATGAAAATACATTTACGCGTAATGCATTTAAAACATAAAATTGAGTCTAAGCCCTGTCATAATTACATTGAAGCGATAAAATGCCGTTATCGATATCCGTTTTACATCCTGTCGAGTGTAATCGTTGCGACGCTAGGAAATCGACATTTTAAATTGACATAGCGACATGTGGAACAGTCGACGGAAAAAGCTTGAAAAATGGGAGGTTGAAAATATGTCGCCAAACACCTACCGGTGTGTTCCAGCAGCTGCACTTGAGAGCCAGTTCCTTTTAGGTTTTGTGTGCTTACCACTTTCGGCCACATTATCACAAAAATAAACCCTTCTACCAAAATGCATCGCATAATAATACATCATGTGTTTTGCACTAGTTTCATATAGGGAACAAAAGCAAACGTTGACGAAGAGTGGTCCGCCATTGTTGGATTCAGTCGCATTGTATTTTTAGAAGGCTTTTGTAGAAATATACGTAATGCACTACGTGGTTTTGTTTTGTGGAAATTCTGTACTTATTTGTTCATAAATTGCCTTAATATGAATTTGAATATGATAATTGTTAATGAAAATGTACATGAAAGACAGACGTGACATTATGCCCCCATCCATGCGACTTTCTCGGAGGTAGAAGAATAAAAAAAAACTAATATAATACAGGTTATTCTGTTTATTCCACAGGGAATAGCTATTTGTATATAAAATGCTTGCAATTGCTGCAATATTTATTATAATCGAACAAATTTATTTACATATTAACAATCAATGTATAAAATACATACTATGATGTATAGAAAACATCCTCAAAGCCCTCGCTGCTGTCGATAGGCAAGGTTTCCAACAGGCTTATTATAATTATATTGAACTTAGTTCCTGACTGGTGTCCCCCAACCGCACATTCCTTTTTTATATGTAATACCTTTAAACGAAAAATTCTTGTATATATGTATATACCTATATATATATAATCTGAATCTCGGAAATAGCTCCAACGATTTTCATGAAATTTAGTATGCAGGGGGCTTCGGGGGCGATAAATCGATTTAGCTAGGTTTCATTTTTAGAAAACAACGTTTTAATAAAAATACCGGTCATCCAGGTACTTTTAAATTAAAAGTGGATCACTGGAAAAAGGTGAGTTTAAAAATATTATTTACCTAACAAAAGGAATCATCAAGGAAGAAAACAAAAGGTCTATGTAAAGACAGAGAAACCCCAAAATATCTAATAATAAGCTTTGACAATCTAACCTTGCGAGTAAATTGTGAGAGATTATAATCTCTGGTTATAAAACGCCAGTTTGGGCATTAAGAGGACGCTAACAGGGGTGTGTCACACCCCATATGTTTTTATAGTATTTATAGCTATCTCTTGTCTCTTAATCCTTAGATAACAATTTTGGATTTATCAAGGCTGTCTGCGTGATTTTAACACGATTTAATGAACATTTCGATTGATTTCAAACTACTTTTTATGATAGTCTTTGCTTTTATGTTAGTGTTATAAATAATATAGTTCGGTTTTCTTATCTTCAATATAAGTAGTATATTATATACAAGCGTCGGCCCGTTGAATTTCACATTCCTGAGGAATTCATGTTTTTACGGGATAAATAAATAAAAAAAGTATCCTTTGTTTTATTTCTGGATATGATCTATTTAAGTGCCTAGTTTCATTTTTTAAAATTTTCTATTCAAATGTATATTTGTTTGATAATAATCAAGATAATTATAGTTAACTTAAATTTAAGGGATCGTCTTCTAACTCAGGTGACGTGTCATGTTCCATGCAATTAACAGCGACACTGTGCATCTGTATAATTTTAATGGACATAACATTCTTTCCTCTCTACATAAAATTTACACATTTTTCTTTTTTCTACTTCAGTCGCCACCATCATAATTTTATTCAGCTCAAATTATTTTTTCTGGCGCTTCCTAGAATCTGCTTTCATCAACCAATCGGGGCATTGTTTCTATTCCACGATACATAGTCGACAGATTTACTTCAATTATAATTTAAATCCTTTATTACATTTTTCTCTAATGTTCTATTACCTTAGATATCTTTATAATACTTTATTAGCAAATAGTATTTACAATCATTGTATAAAATACAAACTATAATATATAGAAAAAATCCACAAAGCCCTCAAGCCTTAGATATTAAGTTTGTGCTTTGTTATTGTGTGTTGAAGAAGAAATAAAATGTATTTTTCTTTAAGTAAAAATACGTAAATCATGATTATCTATAAATAGTCCCCTAAGTCAGTGATGCAAATTATTCTACATCATAGACTAGAGTTACAGTCCAACCATTTCGCATCACTATTTAAGCCTTATTTTCCACAAAGACTTCCTTGTCAAGACACCACAAAGGCACAGTTACCTGCTTATCTGAAATTTTGCGCTCCAGTGCTCCCAGCCTATCTTATACGTGCCTATTTTAGAGTTTACGATACGATCAAAACTGTCGCCTATCTGCCTAAAGGCACAGCTTAAAGAACGAACTAGAAAGCATCTCATTTTTAAGTCATCTGGCTACACGCGATAATAAGTCAGTGATAGTGACTTCAAATGCCGGCATTGTATTTTTTTTGGAACAAAGTTCCTTTACGGTGCTTACGGTAAAAGTTAACTGGTAGAAAAGGGAACGGTAAAGCAAAAAACGGTATATACATGTGTGTGTGTGAATTACAATTCGCTTGCACACGCGCTTGTCTTTTATAATAAAAGACAGACGTGACCAATTATGCAACCTCCATGCGATTTTCTCGGAGGTTCAAGAATTAAAAAAAAACTATACTCAATATAATAAAGCAGAAGAGTTTTTTTTTATTTAAAAGCGCTAGCCTCGGAAACCCATTTGATTTGCTACTTCTTAGATAGCCTAGTTCTTGAGGAAGGTTATAGGCTATTTTTCATCCTAGTAACGCGCGTGAAACCGCAGAGAATAGCTTTTTGTATATAAAATTGCTTGCAATTGAATTGCAATAGAATTTTTCAATTCGAACCAGTACTTCCTGAGATTAGCGAGTTCAACCAAACAAACTCGCTTTATAATATTAGTATAGATCATTTTTTTTTTTTTAGTGCATGTGACTTCTATTTTATTCTTTATTCTATGTTTAAAGCTAACTATTTCAAACGTTGACGTCTCGTCTCAAGCTAACGAGGGTAATTGAGGAAGGAAGCTACATTGTTCAGTGACTTAAATTATATAATTGTTTTATTGTGCAATATGAAATTGACCGAGCATTAGTTGGTACGCTTAGAAAACATTCATTACCTTCATTGTTAAACTTTTTTTTTTTTGTATAGGCTTGTGTTTGTCCACAATCTCACTATGGTAGGTGGTAAGCACACAAAGCCTAGAAGGATCTGGCTCTCAAGTGCAGCTGCCGGAACACACCAATAGGCGTTTGGCGACAGATTTTCAACTTGAGGGTGGTAGCCAGTCAGGCGGGTACTATGAAGTACCCTACGACCGTGCTATGGTTTCCTCACGATGTTTTCCTTCATCGAAAGCTCAAGTTCATTGTAGGATTCGAACCCACGACCTTCGCCGCAGCGTCGGACGTCACTACCATTGAGCTATCATCGCCTTATAGTAGAAAGCGGACGTAGGGTAGGTATATGGGAAAATATAATAGAATTTGAAAGAGGTAGAGCATAGCAATAATAAAAGAGCAGCTCGACTGGGGAAGTACTTCCACCTTACAGAATACCGCAGCCAAATAACTTAGTTGTGTTCCTGCGCGTGAGTAAGGTCACCAGAGCTCGGAGGGGGGAAGGGTCGGCAACACGTGAGTGATATCCCTGGTGTTGCAAGCGTTACTACGGTTACTGCTTACCATCTGGCGGGCCGTATGCTTGTTTGCCGACTATGTCGTATAAAAAAATATATATGAAAATATACCCGAAAGACCCGCAATGTTCAGAAAATTTAATCAGAAGGGTGGGCATGTTTTTAAATCTTCCAGATTAGAACAGAACTGAGAAGTGTATGAGCAGAAATGGTTACCCAGCAATGACTGAATAGCGACAAATATATGCATTAAGTTTAAGAAAAATTTAGTTCTTATTAGAGACATTTAGTTTTTTGTCCTAGAAGGACACTTATGAACGATAAAGCTACTAAAGTTACTGTCGGTTCAATAGCATTAATTTGAGAAGAACCGGCAAGAAAGTCAAAAAGGTTATTTTTTGTGGATAATCAGACTATGTATTCTATTTTTACCCACGATGGAACGGTGAAGGTGTTTTCATTAAAATGTTTAACGATTTAAAAATATAATAAACATATCTTTATTTACTTGTGAAAAAAGTTAATGATTTTATGGTCCTTTGAGCCGGATGAGGTGGTCAATATTAGGTATACAACATACAAAATGTTAAAACCTATGTAAACTATCACTCCATATCACTAAATTCATCAATGGAAACTCACACAAGCGTTTATTTACGGTAATGTAGGATACATTATTCGAAATTAAACGATCCGTATATACGAAACTAAACCTCATTGTGTATGAGAGATTCATTTATTTACATGTCTGAATCAGTGGTTCTGAAAAGGGATAAAGTATAGTTTGTGTAGATTCTTTTTTCTAGTAAAATGAGATTCGAAACGAATGTATATGAAAGGTTTAAATAATGAAAAAGGCGATGAGCTCTGTATACAATAATTGTGCAACTAATATAGGCTTGTGTTTGACTAATATAAGTGATTATACGGCCAAAGGTGGTAAGCAGACAAAGCCTAGAAAGAACTGACTCTTATTTGTAGCTACCGGAATATACCGGGCAGTATTTTTGGCGGTGCTACTCACCGAGGTAGGTAGTTTATAGTACCCTTCCACCGTGCTATGGTTTCCCCACGATGTTTTCTTTCACCTAGAGCTCAAGCTCTTGGTTGGATTCAACTCAGGTTCATCACATTGAGCTATCATCACCTTAAAACAATAAAAAATCTAATTTCAGAACAGAATAAGGATATTTTCAAATGGATGCGTCGAGGCTGTACCCGCTTCACAATGGTAGTGACACTTCATTTGGAATGAAATCTGTTAGAACTACGATTTGATAGCGCAGCGTTTGAATGGCGCTGAACGCAAATTAAATGTGGAGTGGAGCTGTGAGCATTTAATTCCAAATAGTAATTGGCATGTTGATTTATATAGTTTTTAACTGCAGTTTATTAGTGTTATCTATACTAAAATAATAAAGAAGAGTTTATTGTTTGTTTGCTTAAAGGTGCTAATCTCTGGAAGTACCAGTCGGATCTGATTTTTTTTTTGCATTTGATAGCTCAATTCTTAAGGAAGGCTATAGGCTACTTTTTATACCGGGGATGCGGGTGAAACCGCGGGGAACAGTTAGTTAGAAATAAAAATAGGATGATGTTGACGATAAAGAATTAGCTTGCGGCGGCGTCGTGTGACGGATCGCTCACTTCCCTACAATATGTGCGAGGAGCGCGATGGCTGCCACATGGGTCATACTTGTGAACAGGTGCTGCTTGCGGGGGCTGGTCTGATTGAGTTTGCTTAATCACTCATAAATTTGTTTTTTTTTTTAATTATTTTCAGTGAGACTATATAAATTATTTTATGTAACAAGTCTCAGTTCGTTTTTAAAAGATTTATTGCTTGGTTTATTACCGGCTCTTCTCAGCAAAAGGAACCTTCCGAATCGTGCGTTAGAGTCCGATTATTCATAAGAGCTTGTGAAGGCATATTTTAATAATAAACATTTTCATTTTCACCTTCGACATTGCATTGACGCCATTACACTACTTTAAATAAGAAGGTTTTATAGAGTAAATCCATTCGCCATTAGAAGTAAGTCATATAAACATTATCAATTTATTAGTCAAAATATTTTCTGATTTGACTTTCTCACCCACGTGAATCTAATACCAAACTAAGTAGAGCTATGGAAACCAGATAACTAATATACTACATAGGGGTACCTACTTAATTTTTGCCGCCGCTGCCGATGGGTTAGATTCCCATCAGCAACGTTTCATCTTTGGATGGCTAATGCGTTGGTGGAAAAACATATCCACCCCCCGGTCTCCCAGAACCTCGATGAGTTTCGATATTAGAAAATATAAATATATTTGCTTTAGGAACCATAAATTATCAGATATACTTAATAAATATAAAAATAATTTGTTGCAAAAATAAAAATTGTATTTAAAACAATGCTATTACTCGTAGGTAATACCTGTCTGCCTACATGGCGCTATCTGCATCCGATGCGGTCACTTCCGTGCTATCGACATTTTCCGGTTTCATGTTGCGGAAATTTGCTTTATCTATAATTTTCACCGTTTTCCTACAAACCAAATGTAAATAAACTAATAATTGTTTGTTTATAATGTTTTCCAATTTTACGAATAATTCAATTAGGTACAAAGACATTTGACTGACTATTATGGACATTATATATATAGAATTTTAATGCTTAAAAACGATTGCAAGATTTTTTGTATTTTTCAAATAATAAAAATATATATATCTTATATTTTATACTTATATCTAAATAAATAAAAATTAAATGCTATTCGTTGGTAAGTGCATCACTTGAGAAAAACTGAACTAAGGGTAGTTATAAAATAAACTTTGTTATCCGAATAAGGTTTTTAGGTAAAGATACACTTAAAAAGTTTCCCTTTAATCTCTCACACCGATTGAAATAAATACTATCTATAAAGTAATGCGTAGATAGATCGATTTTAGTCTTTATAAGAAATAGGTAGTATTTTTTCATTAAAAAGTTATGATCAAAATGCGGTATGTACCTAAGCAAGCCGATACCGAGTCGATCCACATAACAGAAATAATTTTCTGCTTAGCTCGACAATTACATTGGTCCCTCGTCGGACTTTGGCAGACACATTGAATTTGTTACAGTGATCACTGACGCGAAATAATAATATTTCCTTCACATCTCTCTTTCGTGGCAGTACATCTTTATTTATTACTTTTTCAATGTTTGAGTATAAAAAGAAATAGAGATATGACACCTAATGTTTTTGTTTAGAGTGAATTTTAAGATGAATTTTGTGTGTTCGTGATGCCACGTACCGTGGTAATCCACCCTCATCTATTGTAACTGTATCAAGTAAGAAAGGATAGTGACGCAGAAAACCTGGCGTTGAACATAAAATGATCAATGTCCTTTATAAGTGGATTATTGTCCTTTATGGAAAAATATATTTTGATTATTTGATTGCTGATCTTCCAGAATTTCATAAAGGACTAGTCAGTCCCCGGCGTTTGTTGCAATCTCTTTTTTTTCCTAAGTTTCGTCGCAGACAGATGAATGTTATACGCATACGTTACAAACAGATGGACTAACATTTTTTTTATATTATACTAGCGACCCGCCCCGGCTTCGCACGGGTGGAAGAGCATAATATATTATGCCTACATTTTTTTGCATCAACTTGTTGCGTGGCAACAGGCGGGCATAGGAGCGCTTGATTGAGACCCGTCGTCGTGTCGCGTTGGTGCGAGCAAGACCGCTTGAATTTATTTTCTCGCGCGTAATTTTTAGTTTACGACAACTCCTAAGATATGCATTTAAATGATATGGTGTAAAAGAGTAAAATAATGTGCATAAAATGCTTAAAGCCTCTATTTTATTTAAAATGATAAGGATTAATACCATACTTGTGTAAATAGCTTTCCAATTACCGCTTTATAATTGCCCATTTTTTAAAGTATTAAAATCGATATAGTATGTTATCCTTAATAGATAGACATATGCCATCGCGGACTTTTCTGTAGACCTATATAAGATACACAATTTCACCATACATCGTTTTGTTATATCTCAAAGGGTTTAGGCAGCCCAGACGGCTTATTTTTTCCGACACATCCAACAAATATCATTATATTTTAGCCAATGTATGCAAAAACTTGATAAATTATATACTAAAAGCTTCCTCTTGAATCACTCTAAAAAAAACCGCATCAAAATCCGTTGCGTAGTTTTAAAGATCTAAGCATACATAGGGACAGACAGCGGGAGCGACTTTGTTTTATACTATGTAGTAATAGACTAGTAATTAAAGACTAGTAGTAGATCCGCCCTACGAAATCCCTTTAGTCATTACAAAGTGGTTCAATAACAAAGTTTACATAAAGAGCTTGGGATAAATTCTAAGACAATTTTCGAAACATTAATAAATAAGTTACAACAAAATGTATCTACCTGTTTAATTGATTGTAAAGAGAATCGAATATGCGATCTTTATGTTGAATATTTAATTCATTTTACCATTCATCATGTTCATTCGGAATAAGAAAACGCTGTAACAATTTAGTCCAGACGTAACAGACGAAGGTGTGACGTGAGAATAAAGGGGATTACTGTCTGTGTGTAGTGATTATTTTATTAGAACTAAAACAGAGTTAAAACTAGTAGAATATTTATACAATAATGTGAAATTGGATAGTAAATAATTGGATACTTAGGTACTTAATATTATAAACGCGAAAGTATGTATGGATGTTTGTTACTCTTTCACGCCAGAACGGGTGAACGAATCTGGATGAAATTTAGCACAGAGATAGATTATAGTCTGGAATAGCACATAGGCTACTTTTTATACCGGAAAAAAATAAGAAAGCTCGGGACCGCGTGTGAAACCGCGGGGCGGAAGCTAGTTTAATATATAATTATGACTGTTTTTTTTTATATATATATGACACGTCATTATGATTTACGGCAAAGAATATTATATATGTAAGATAAAATATTAAGAATTCAAAAAAAAGTTAGGGTGTGCGTTAAAGGGTTAATCCAAACTACGCACTTATATTAATAACATACAAGAATGGAAAAAAAAACAGTGTTATCCAGTAACGTTTTAGGCTCTGTAAGCTTACCACCTTCGGTCACGTCATCACTTACCACGTAATTATGGTGAAGCACAAGCCTAAAACTAGTAAAAATATAAATGTGGTACAAAAAGTGGTAGCTACGTTAGGTTAACCCGTTTTTACTTCAGAAAATAGCTGTATTCGCAGGAGACCAGTTGAGAATTATTTCGACAAAAAGTATTTTATATCTCGATGTATCGTTATAGTGTAGGAGACAACACTTGTATTGTAATCCAAATGTAAAATACACTTTCACACTAAACATTATATATTATCATAAATTTTTTTTTGTTTGTCTGTTAGTGTGCTCATAATTCAAGATAATATGGATTTAAATGGAGGTTCCAGAATTACCTAGGAGGTAGGAAGAAAGCTATCAGTGATATTTTTATTGGTACAAGCCAGCGACTATCCAAATCCTAACTATCCTAACTATAAATGCAAAAGTGAGTTTATTTCTTTGTTTGTTGGTTTGTCTGTTATCTTTTCACGCTTAAACCGCAAAACTGATCACAATGAAATTTGGTATGCAAATAGCCTAAGATATGAAGAAGGACATAGGCTACTTTTTATCCTGGGAAAACATAAGATCCATGGGGAACGCGGGTATAGCCGCGGGGCGGAAGCTAGTGTCCTAACTAATCCTAACTTAATATGATAAATGTGAAAGTGAGTTTGTTTGTTACCTTTTCACGACAAAACCGCTGAACCGATCGCGATGAAATTTGGTATGCAGATAGCCTATGGTATGGAGAAGGCCATAGGCTAATTTTTGACCCAGGAAAACATAAAATCCCACGGGAACGCGGGGCGAAAGCTAGTAAGTAACAATATAAAAGAGTAGGTTCTTATTATATTTTCAAGAATAAATTTATGACGGTCTCCTCGTCTATAGATTACACGACAACGGCCAACAAGAATAATAATTAATCATGTCTTATCTCGTCGCGGTTCCGGAACAGAACCATACCCTAAGTGTTATATTATTATGATATAATACAAATAACCATTATTACATTATTGCATATTACAATTAAATGAAACAATTTGTTTTGCTAGTAAATCTATAAAAATATCAAGTAAGAATAACTTTACGCATAAACGAGCAAAACATTTCACAATTTCATTGTAAAAAAATCCTTTCTGTAAAATATGCTAAATCCAAATTATAGGATTACAACAAAAACTTGAAACCGAATTAAGCTTAGGCTTACAATTTGTATAATGCGCTTTTAATAAACCTAATATACCGATGGAATAAGGTTTGAATTTGTATGAGTTCTCAGCTAGACAACTAAGTTGTATCATCGTTATTTGGAGCATCTTAGAGCCATGGTTGCTTCAGGTGTAGTGTAAGATACGAAATTAGGATTTCGTTTAGATTGTAAAGACTATAAGAAAATATTTTAGTATGCAAAATGTAATGACGTAATTAGACCTAGCAACTTTCTAAAAATTTTCCTCATAAAGGAAGAAATAAATAAATAGTAATTTATTGTTACAAAAAAAACTAGTAAGTATATGAACTAAAAAACCAGTCAAGTGCGAGTCGGACTCGCACACTAAGGGTTCCGTACCATTATCTATAAAAACGGCAAAAAATAATGTCTGTTGTATGGGAGCCCTTAAATATTAATTTTATTCTGTTTTTTTTTTGTATTTGTTGTTATAGCAGCGGCAACAGAAATACATCATCTGTGAAATTTTCAACTGTCTAACTATCACGGTTCATGAGATACAGCCTGGTGACAGATGGACAGACAGACAGACAGACAGACAGACAGACAGACAGACAGACAGAAACACAGACAGACGGACGGACAGCGGAGTATTAATAGGGTCCCGTTTTACCCTTTGGGTACGAAACCCTAAAAGAGACGGTAAATGAGTCAGCTCAGAGATTACACGTGCATTGTGCACGATAACGCTGATTTTTCAGCTTACCCCTGTGCAATTTGTTTGCCGAAATATTCAAGCGATATAAATAAAGCTAATAACGATTTATTCCTTCATCAAAAACTAATTTTCACTGTAGAAAGATCCTACAGTGAATTCAGTCACGATATTTGATGTAGCTAAAAACTAAATGAAACAAGTAAAGCCACAATCAAAATCTAGTGTAGGGAAAAAGTAAAAGAGGTTCAAAATGAGAGTCAATTCTATATTCTGGTATCATTTCCTTAGTTCCAATAGGGTATTATGCAAATTTTATTCCAATTCCCTTTGTTTCCTTATGGCTCCAAATGACCTTCTACAAAGTAAGAATTTGGGTTCTTATGTATTTATATACTAGCTTTTTCGCGCAGTTTCACCCGCGTTCCCGGGATAAAATATAACCCATGTTTCTCGGGGATAATATAGCATTCCAATGGTGAAAGAGTTTTTGAAATCGGTCCAGTAGTTTTGAATTTATTCGTTACAAACATACAAAAATACAAATCTTTCCTCTTTATAATATTAGTGTAGATAAAACGATGTTTAAATTCCAATACCTACGTGGATTATGTAACTGTGTTGCAATCAGTTTCAAATTGAAATAACCTGTAAATCGATAGAAATATTACGTACATGTAGTTATCACAATGTAAAATACAAATACTCCAAGGTATGATCTATCTATGTTTCAAGTTTCATTAAATTCTATTAAGCCGTTACAGAGTTGAGTGATAACTAACGAATTCGCAAATATAATATTTAAAGGATAACTAGCTTACCGACCCGCGGTGTAACCCGCGAACTCCTATTTTACCCCATAAGGGGTGGAATTTTCAAAAATCCTCTCTTAGCTATTTGTATGCCAAATTTTGGCCCGATCCGTCCAGTGGTTTGAGCTGTGCGTTGATAGATCAGTCAGTCAGTCACCTTTTCCTTTTATTTAGATACAGAAGAAGAAGATATAAGATTTATATAATCATGGTGCAAATTATTTTATTATGCAAATAATCTTATCACCCCTCAAGTTCAAAGTAATACGGAATATAAGAATTATCAAGTAGGTAATTAAAATTATATAATATACTAATAATATAATAAATATATTCACAATTGATAGTACTTATCATGAAGGGGTCAATGATATAGATGAAACCGAGTAAACTAATCAGAATAATTCACTTGACGCATCGTACTAGACGCAAACGTGTGTAGCAAAAATTCTACAAAATAATGTAAAACAAATTAATAATCATAAATACATAATAACAGAAGTATTTACATGTCAAAAGAGATGCTTTTAAAAGTAGCAGTATTATTTTTAATTGTATTAAGTGTCAAGAGTCAAAATAAGGATAGTGATGAAAATTATGTAGATGCAGTTATAAATATGCTCTTAAATGGTGAAAGCGTTGAATTGGGACAGTCGGATGAAGAGCAAAATGGTAAATTAGTTTTAGATTGAGTTATTCATCAACCAGAATGTGTATATTTTTTTAAACTTAACTCATTGATTGATCGTATATCATTAAATGAGTTAAAATTTTATAAAATTGGAGCAAACGACGTCTATTATGGACTGCCTGCCTGCTTGCTACCCTGACATAAAAAAAAACAAAACTTCCACAATAAATTTTACCATAGACTAAATCTATATGACTGTTTTATTTATGTCCCATTTAATAGTGGCATTTTACCTGTTTAATATTAAACTTAAAGGAACAGATACATTCCATATGAATGATCTTGAATTCACAAAAACCCCTAATTTATTTGCAGGTCAAGAACCAATTCTAGCTGGTGGTATATGGAAATGTGGTAATTGTAATGACATTAATGAATCAAAGGTTATTTACACAGAGGTCAATGACGTGGATGCTGAAATGGCAAATGATAATACTGTGGATATTCAGGTATATCAACTACTAACTGTCCAACGCGGTTTCACCCGCATTCCCGGGAAAAAAGTAGCCTATGTCCCTCTCCATACCATAGGCTATCTGCGTACCAAATATCATTGCGATCGGTTTAGTGGAAGTATAGTATGGATTTGATTAATTTATTCGCCTACGGAGCTTATAGTACCTTAGCATTTTTTTTTACTTTACGGTTTGTATATTTGTCAATTAATAAAAATCTCACTCTTAGCTTTAGATAGGTAATACACTTGACACACTATAGTATGCGACAAAAGTCCAAGTAAAAATCTGACCCTCTATTTATGCTGATAGTAAATTTGTAGTTATACAAAGCGATGAAATTTCAACTACAGTCATCAGTCGATGACACTTTAGATTTCTTTCAGTCTTTGTTTTAATCAGACTCGTTGTCTTGTTGTTATTTTTTCATTTTCAGATAGGTTTGACAGTGCAGGATATGCAATGCATCACAATAACCGCTGATGCTGTGGGCATCGTACGTCGAGTGTCTGGCGCTTGCAACGGATCCAGTGTCACTCTCAACGTTGCGCCGGCGCAACACTATACCGTGCGGGTGTACAGCTAAGAAATAAGTTCACATTTTTTTTTTATTATGGCAACTAACAGTATATAAGGTAATAGTTTGAAAAAATCATCACTTACTATGAGTATGTAAGATTGTGGTGAAACTCAAGAACAAATAAAAAAAAAAAACATTATAATTTTAAAAAAAATATACGCTTATGAACTTTTTCTTCGTATTATTTTTATAACACAGATATGTACAGTCAGCGTCAAAAGTAGATTGGCACTTTAGTACCGTGTCACATTACACAATTCAAAATTTTCATACAAACTGTCAAGAGAATGTCAATAGATTATTATGAAAGGGTACTAAAGTGCCAATCTACTTTTGACGCTGACGATTGAAAGGTCAGGTAAGGTGATAGTAAAACATAATATCGACGAAAGCCTCATGAAGTAGGTCACTTTTGTATGGAACTTTTACTTAAGTATTAAATATAATAAATTGTACGTATAGTCGATGAACCAAGTATTGGTAAAAAAAACCTATTTATCTATACTAATATTATAAAGCTGAAGAGTATATTTGTATGTTTGTTTGTTTGAACGCGCTAATCTCAGGAACTACTGGTTCGATTTGAAAAATAATTTCAGTGTTGGATAGCCCATTTATCGGGAATGCTATAGGCTACTTTTTATCCCAGGAAAACACAAGATCCCTCGGGAACGCGGGTGAAACCGCAGGGCGGTAGCTAGTTGATAATAATTATATTTTTTATTAAGTGGTTATTTAAAACAGTTAATTGGGTATAATAACTTTGTAAGTACATAAATTCTGAGTACCTACCTACCTACCTACAAATCATTTGGTGAAGTGCCGTAAAATAAGTTCCGTTTGCTTATAATTCCACTTAAAAAAGTAAAACAAGCATAAAATGGGTAAGGCATATTAGTACAAGCGCGCAAAGTCCCAGCCGACTTAGTAGCTCAGGACAATCGACCATGCCATTAGCTATATTGAGTGTATATTAGACAAGCACCGAGTACGTATTTTTTGGCAAAACAACTTCTTTCGTACAAAAGAAGCTTATAGGTACATCGTTATATTAGTTAGTTCTTTTATAGAACAAAAAAAAACAATATTTCAATGTATGAAAAGACAAACTAATTTAAAAAATAATTGTTTTATAAGATGATGGTAAGCATGATTGAATAAGTTATGTTCTTCGACTTTTGGAACTGTCCGAATAAAAGTATCATTAAAAAGCAAAGTATTTTAAGTAAAAAGGGGCATATAGGGATTCCAATGACATTGCAAAAAAACATAAGGAAATTAGATTATTCATTAAAATAAATATATTATTGCAATTTATAATGCACCCGAATTACCCCAATTTACCTGAAATCTGGTAAATTTTTGAAGTGTAAGCACACGGTGTTTGAACGACTTGATTATTGGAAGAAACACATACGATATGAATTATAAAAAAAATTCCGTAAAATCAAAATTGTATTAGAATCTATTTCAACAGATTAAAAATTACATATCACACTTTGATATGTAATTCTAATCTATTCTATAAATATGATTTCTAAATGCTAGTTACTCGTTTTATTTCTTTATAAGGAAAATATGGTTTTCAGAAATAATTTATTTGATCGCTCGTGATAATGAAGGATATTCTGGCAGCTTACTTTAAAAATATTATTTATAGACACTATTTATTCCGGGTTAAAAAAATAAATGTCAAAAAAGACAATAATTGTCAATAAAGAAAAACCGATTATTAATATTTCAGTTTCGCGTAAAAATTCCTTCCGTCGTTCTGTTATTGTGTTTGTGTTCCGCGAAATGTCGTACTCAAATCAAGAGTATTTTAATATGTTAATATGTTTAGGTAGGTAGGAGTGACTGCAATTATGCAGCGGCTCGTAGAGATTACGAGATGCGTAATGTAATATAATGTAATATTTGCGGATTGTAACTGCTTTTGACCAAATTAAGTTGGACATAAATGTGCTACAAAGCGTTCGTGACAACCTCGTGCGACGGTGCCAGACCTGTATTACTGTTGGTGGTAGGAATATGGAACAGTATCTTCGTCAGAAGCATCGCATTGGCGTCCTAATTGAATAATCCGACACGATCAAAACTCGGACGAAACATAAAAAGCACTTATCAGAGCTGCATAAAATTAATTGTTTCCAACGACTGAAAACAAACAAGTCAACGGGGGTCATGACCTCATGCATTGCTACCCGATAGTCGACGCGCGCCGCCCCGCGCCGCTTTGTATGAAAGTGTTGCCATGTAAGTAAAAAAATAATATAATATTTTAATACAATTTTAATCGGGGTAATTTTTTGAACTTATTATCTGAAAAGGATTACATAAATAGAACTTAATCTCGATACCTAATAACACCTTCATGGATCGGACAGGGTTTTTATTACATATTGTATAAGTAAATATAAAATGTTACAATATATTTACCCATATACTAACATAAAACTATTCAGCATATGAACAGCACAGATAATTTTGTTAAATAATATAAAGTAGAATTCATACTACAACATCCTTACCCCAATATTATAATAAAAAAGAGGCAGATATGTTTATAGCGCGCGCATAGTGAAGACACGAAAACGTCCCAATTGGGACGTTTTGTCTATAGATAGTCCGCGTCAGGCAGGGCGACGAGTTAGCACTGCGAGTAAGCATCGGACTATTGGTTTATTTGACTCAATATTAACTTCAATATTATTATTTTTTAAACCTAAATCCTCGTGAGCATCCTTGAAGTCTTCCTCATCATCATTAATGTTTAAAAATTTAACTATCTATTTCGCACTTAATCAAATGTCGACGGTTGCATCTGTACCTACCACCTATATTAATTTGTACAATGTAAGATCTAGGATCTGCCAACAGGCATGCGCCAACAATTTTACCTCTATTTTTTCCTAAACAGCCCCCAGCGCCGTCCATACTGAACTCAGGTGGCGGACGCGCGCGCTCCATTGTATTTCTCTAGATTTCTCGGAACACTGACACAATATATTTTGCAATAATTCAGTGCACTGTATTCACTATTATAATTATAAAACCGCTGCCAACATGTCATGTTAAAATGAAACAAGTGAAACCAACGAGTGCTAGACAACAACTGACTCTATTGAAGTACCCACTATATAGATTAATAAAACTATAAAAAATTTGAATACCTACAACACTACAGTTTCCATTTCTAAGAGTATATGTATTGAAGGTTTCTTTTGCTGTAACAAAATAATGCTATTTCAGAAATACACAAATATCTTCTACCAATTTAATAATTTAAAAATATTCATACTTTCCACCATGTGGTATAATCTTCTAGGAATTGCTCCCTTCCTTCCTTTACAGCATTTTTAAGGCCCACTGCTGAGCATTTTCATGAATGAGGGTGAAAGGGAATAAGCAAATACTCCACCACGCATGCCCACTGCGGATTGGTGGAGGTAGGCTAGTGGTCAACCTACTGTTAGAGTTTTTCTAGCCAGCTAGGAGGCCTCCTACGAGATTAACGAGTATTACAACTGCTTTACGTGACAAAAATTTAATTAAGTATTTTTGTTTTTTTTTTATTAAATAAAAAAAAACTAAAAATTTGGCTCGGCATTGATTATCACCTGTCACTCAGTCAGGCAGGACTTCTCATTTTATATAATATAGAATACAAATCCGAAAACTAGTTTATTTATTACCTATTAACGCCTCAATTGCACAACTAATCGTGGGAACCATGGAGAGAAACATAGGCTTGTTTTTATCCCGGTGACGGGGGAAATACCGCGCGAGATAGCTAGTCCTACTAACATTATAAAGGTGAAAAATTAAATTTAAAAAAAAATTTGGACATTAGGACAATTCCTCACACACGGCCATCTGACCCCAAACTAAGCAGAGCTTGTGCTATGGAAGCAAGCTAACTGATATATTACATATACTACTTTTCTTTTTTAAATACATACATGTACCTATAGATGATACACCCAGACTCAGGACAAACAGATATGTTCAGGCAGACAAATGTCTGTCCTGAGTGGGAATCGAACCCACGACCTGTGGCTTGATACATAGGGTATCTTAACAACCACGCCAACCGGCCCGTTTGTATATTTGGTTGTTTGTGACTCAATCACGTTTAAACGGCTAAACGGATTTGAATGAAACTTGGCGCATAGATAGATCATACCTGTGGATCATACATACCTTGTAATATCATTATCATCATTATAGAGCCACCATACCTTTTTATCCTGAGAAAACATAATATCCCTCCACGGGTGAAACCGCGGGGCAGTAGCTAGTCAATAAATATATAATATAAAGATTATGACGTCATAATGTTTCTACCCAACTGGCGAAGATGCGTTAAACCTCAAAGCGATGTGATCAAAGGGAGCGGTAACTCGATTGCCCTCAACACTTAATCCACTGTATTTCTTCGCCTTTTCCTTAAAATTGCTCAATTTATCTGCTGTTTAAGGTGTAGAATCGTTTAAAGGCTTTTATTTGTTATAAATCACGTAATAAAGATTTTTTAAGTGGTATTTTTTTTTCTCCATGTCCTATTCGTATCATGTCTCGGCATGAGATGAGGTCCTATATTCAATGATATAGGTCGGATGCAGTGGGAAATGTAATGCTTAAATATATGAAATTAAATACTTATTCATTCAAATATGCCTTCACAGGCACGGTTCGGTAGTTTGCTTTTGCTGAGAGAGCCGGCAAAAAACTGAGCAATTACTCTTTTCAAAACAAACTTAGGTTTATTACATAAAATGTATCCTGCAAGAGCGAGCGCTACACCCAAGCATTGTCGTCAATTAAATATTCATTAATGTTATAGTATGCCTTCGGCTCAGAAATGATGCACTTATCGTTTCTCTTACATAATTTTCGTATTTCATAAGTATAAAGTTACAGTAAAATCTCTTTGGGTGTAGTTTGTATCTGGCTGGTTTTGATACCATTAAATAGATTATATTTTAAAAATAGAAACATTAAAATTAAAATCGCTTTCCCGCCATTTTTCTATTGTTTTTCTGTCCTCCAAAATGAGTGAATCTAACGAAGAAATTCGATACATTTTGATGTTTTATTACAAAAAATGGCACTCAAGCCGCGAAAAAAAATGTGACGTTTATGGAGCGCAGTGTCAGTAAGAGTAGCACAAAATTGGTTCAAGAGTTTTCAGTCCGGAATTTTGATGTCAAAGATGGAGCTCGTTCTGGTCGACCTGTTACGGATAAATCCGATGCCATTTTTGAAAAAGTGGAGCAAGATCGGTATATTAGTAGTTGAAGAGCTAGGGGTTGACCACAAAACAGTTTTGACCCATTTGAAAAAGTCTGGATATAAAAAAAACATGATCTTACTGAAAGAAACCTAATTAATCGTGTATTCATTTGCGATTCTCTACTGAAATGTAATGAAAACGAACCGTTTTTGAGAAGATTGATTATTGGTGATGAAAAGTGGATTACCTACGACAAGAACGTGCAGAAAAGCTCATGGTTAAAGGGCAGTCAAGCTAACATCAAGGGACGACTGTCAAAACCACTTATCGCAGTTTATTGATCAGAAGTAATAATAATTATATCAAATGTAAATAAACTATGAAATTTTTTGTATTGAATTTGTATACAAAATGCGAAATTACTTTTTCCCATTCGGTATTAATTAGGTTTGAGACTGTACATCATAGTGACTACAGAACCCTATCCTGTTCATGTTCCAACATGCACTTGGCTGGTTATATAAAATGATAAGGTAAAATCATGTCGGTTTGTTTGTAACGTACTTTACATAATATACTTTGGTGAATTGTTGTGCATACGGCCGCAATGGTTTCTGACAATAAAGGAAAATAAATAAATTAAAAAATGAAAAACCCGACTCGCATTAAGTTTATTTGCAAGCGGAACCCATTAATTTTCTTTCAGTTAAAGATTTGCAATAAGGTCTCGCGTTTATATTATTTCCCATATTTTTTGTGAGTATAGTGTTGGGTGTATTTTTAAAATTTTAATGTATTTTCTTTCTTTCTTTCATTCTTTCTATAACCTAACTACATCTTTGGGTTATGAATCATACGACAATTTGTTATTTGTTACCCAATTACAATGTAGTAAAGGATCTATGGATGGAAATAAAACAAGAATGAAAATATAAAATATGTGATCATTTATATTCCTCTCAGAAACTCACTATTACAGACCTCCTTTAAATAAACGTAGAATATTCGTAACTGAACTAATTACATTGGAATCAATTAAGGTATCTAAGCCGGCCCAGAGCGGGGTACATCGTCCGCAGACCTTACGTAATACGATTTCCGTAACATACATTTTCTCTAACATAGGTACACTGTATACCTAAATTCTGAAACAAGATTTAAGCTAGATAACACTGGTTCAAGCTGACGTGGATGTAGAAATATCAAGATGATTTATGTTGGTATAAAACCTCACGAAGTCCGTTGTCTCTGAACGTGTGAAGGCACGTGTTGATTGTTGCATATCGTAGGTGAAGAAAGAATTTAACTTGGAGACCACGGCTGAAAACGTGATGTGAAAGTTTTTAGTTTTGGATGTTTGTGACTCAATCACGTATAAGTGGCTGAACGGATTTGGATGAAACTTGGCATATAGATAGAGCATACCCTGGAATAAAATAAAATGTACTATTTATTCCGGGAAAATATCCGATCCGTCGGCAGAAGCTAGTACAAGATAAATTGTAAAATAATATTCTTTTAAACGAAAAATATGAATAACTTCTCAATAGATTTAATAAATTAATAAATCAATACTCAAAAATGTGTCACATCTAAAGAAAATTTTATTGAAAAAAGCCAAAAAGCTGGGTCTGTCTGCAACAAATTTCAGTTGGCAATACACTGTCGTATCGTGTCGGTCCCATTTCGTCCGTAAGTATACTTTTATTTCCATATCGCTCGTTTAAAAAAAAATAAAAATAAAAAAAACAATGAATTTGATCCAAGTTGAAAGGTCAGCTCTACCTATAAGTAAGTAAATGATTTCTCAATTCCCTTTAAATATAATTTACTGAACGCTTTTAACTTGTCACAAAGTCAAATTAACTTTGAAAGATTAATTGTGACGTCCATGATTGAAAATTTTTGCCATATTTTTTTTCAAAACTTGATTGACGGTTGGTAAGTTGAAAATATAATGAATAGGTAGTTATTACAAGATTTTAATGTATATTAATCGAAATATTGAATAACGAATGAAACCTAGCCGTTTAATCAGATTTAAGACAGTTAATTTATGTTTTTTTAGATATCTAGATAATATATATTAAAAAAAAACAACGATGTATGCCACTGAATAAGTAATAAAATGGCCAATTTTTTTGACTACAAGTCACCATCTGCCAAGGTTATCAAGATTGTGAGATGTAATTTGGCAGGCGTCCTTTTGACTCAATCAATACCCAATCAAGTCCAACAAGCTCGCCTCGCCATCTGTACCCATACACTCGCCATCTAAAAAAAACGGAACTCCAAGTATGCAGAGAGCGTTGAGCTAGCATCATCCAGGATTTGCCATAGCATGGTCAGCTCAGGTCATAGATGAATAAATTAAAATACGTTTGTTCTTTCAAGATTTTATTTAATCTAATTTATTGATCTATTTATCAATATTCTTTTGTTTATATGCATATCTATACTAAAGTATACAGTATATAATAACTTCTTAGAATTCTCAGTAAAATTACTTATTTATTCTATAGTGTTGTACTAATTCTTAAATTATTGGTTAGGTTACCTATAGTATATTTTATATTGGTGTATAATAGTTTTCTAAAATATACTTTGAAATTACCCCAAAATTATGGAGATTTTAGCTGTAACAGTGCCTAATATCCCTTCATCCTAAAAACAGAACCACCGATTATCACCAAATAATAATAAATAAATCTCTACGCACTCTGCTGTAAAATATTACTTTTTCTGACAAAAATATTTCCGTGAAAAAAAAAACCGACCTATTGAGACCCTCCTTCTTTTTGAAGTCGTTTAATAAAAGGGCAATAGTAATAGATAAATAGAATAGATACAGCTAAATTGTACCACGCCCATGACCTATGGTGGTGACTTGACACATAAAAAATTAAGCAGAGTAGCTGAAGTAAAACAAATATTCATCTCGATTTATTAATAAGATACTTTTGAACTCCCATAACGTATGTATTTATATATTTTGTCCAAACTAAGTTGGTGACGTCACATGGAAATAATTGCTGGTCAGATGGAGACAGTGCATTGTAAAGTGCTCGAACACCAGACGCTTTCATAACCCAAGAGTTAGCTATGAAGAAATCTAATATATTGCAGATGACGTGTATTTGGGAAGCCATTTTGACATATCTGTTGAGAATAGAAAATCAATTGGTATAATGCATGATGGTAAATAAAAAAATATCACAAAATATCCACTACTAAAGTGCGGAAGCCGAGAGAATGTGTAACACCTATAATTTAATTAATGGATTAATTACAGAAACTGATTAATACGACTCTCATTAAACTATACCTAAGAACTGAACCTACCATGAACGCCCCACCGAAATTGGATTAGCAGTTTCTGTGATATATCCATTACTAACAGGTGACAAAAACGCATTCTCTAGACGGCCGCACTGTAGACATCTTATAGTTTGGATTACTAAAATCACATTCACAAAATAATGACATAAGTTTAGAAATTAGCAATAAATTTGATAAGCTATTAATTTCAAATCATACCTTGTTGGTTTCCCTCTGATAAGGAAGCAAATATCCGCAATATACGCCGGTATGGTCAGTGTCAATAGGGTTATCAGACTGACCAACCATCTTCTTTTTGTAAATAGGACTCCAGGGTACGGTAAATCATCTGAAACATACATGGTTCTAATCTTCTCTGATGTTAAAATTAAAATAGTAACTTAGGATAACAAACAATTAACTTACTGAAACTAAGTTTTACACACTCAGTAGCGTATATTGAAGAGATTCCTTTCACTGTTATTGGATTGGAAGAGCTGCTGCAGCAGTTCAATACAGTAAGCTTTTTTGGACTGAAATCAAAAATATATATACTACTGACCCAAAATTCTTGTAAAACATTAAATTTACACTTTTCTAACAATATATTTAGCAAAATCTGATTGAAGAGGAAGAGTGAAAAATGTAAAGACACTATTACCGCTAATTTCCGAAAGCACTTAACGGATATTAATGAGATGCACAGGCTTCGAAAAGGCTTTTTTCAAAATAAATCAAAAGGGGCTGACTGAGGAAAAGATATATTTTTATGAAAACTGCGCGAGTGAAACAGTAAGCGAAAAGCTAGTAATTTATTGATTGTAAATTAATAAACAAATTGAAATAATGTTCAAAATAAAAATGGAATCAGTTTTAATCACAGAGTTCTTACCAAATAGTGTGAATTATGAGAAACATACTATCGACATCCTACTTTTTTTGATCGTCACTGTGCATCGTTTTGTTGATCGATAGATCAATAGGTAAGTGATGCCTACCAAAGTTCGGATTTGACGATCAATACGCTTGTAAGATTAGTCATCGTCACAAATACTGCAGAAATAATCATCATGTCTTCCTTGTCAATCAATCAATTTTGCCAGTTTTCAGTTGACAATAATCTGTAGCCACCTTCATGTCTTTTAACATCAATAACTTGCATAAAATAATAAATGTTAGTTACCTGTTGCATTTAGCACCGGCAACCAGAGTAAGATTTGACACATAATCCACTGGTATAAAGTCTATAATATTGTCATTATGTCCATGTACGGCACGACAGTAACCCTTTCCAATATTTGAAAGTAGAGCTGTCCCACCAAACCAATTGTCCACCCATCCTTTATGTGGCTCGTTTACTGCAGATGCGACTGGAAATAAGTAGTAATTGTAATTAAGAAATTTCAATTTCAAATAAGAGTCGAGGATACATTAAAATAGCATTCTTCTGAAACCGAAAATATAATTATAAAGTTAGTTATAAGTTATAAGAGTATCATATTAATTAAAACCTTTCACGATATCTAGACATACTTATGGAAGGTCTGATGATAACTGTTGGTATATTCCCATGGTTTTTTAGGACATAGTTTTCGGCTAAAGCCTTCGTAAATGTATACGTGTTGGGTCTTCCATCTGTAATAGAAACATTATTTTAATAAGGGTTTTGTAAATTGTAAGCCAAAAATAAAACAACACATTTCTCTGACAACTTTAGATTTTAGTGACAACAAACAAGAAATCTTTGTTTGACCACCCTATACATCTTATCTTGCCAATTAGTCATAGCAATTCAAAGCTTAATTATGTCTGAAGTTAGAGAAGTACTTATTAAGGATCTACATATTTTTTATACTCTAGATAAATAATGATACACACATCAATATATTATGAGATTTGTATTAAAGTCAATCAATCTTAACTCCAATGAGGAAGTACCCAATATCTTCACATACTTACTCAGAAAGTTTGCTGTCTTCTTTTCGTCATTGCCATATTTCTCAATAAATTCATACACTTCATCCAATTCCGCAGGTGGAGGGTACACGATCTCGTCTACGATCTTTCTATCTGTATTCGTGTATGCTGTTGATACATGAACAAAAACCTGTTGAAACAAAAATATATTTTTTGGATAAAAGAAGTCATCATTTTCATCATCTCAGCCACAAGACGTCCACTGCTGACACAGGCCTCCCCTAATGATCTCCAATAGGACCGGTCTTAGGCAGCAATTATAAAAGAAATAAAAAATTGTAAATGTTGTTATTTCTTAACCCTAGTCAACTTTATATATACGAGTATCTTGGATTTAAGTCAATATACTTTTTAATTTAATTCTTATTTATATTCATTTGATTTTCTTTTACTAAGGATACACATGTTTGTCCGTTGGTATTTGATGATATGGGCAAATCATTTAATTCAGTACGAAACCTTTATTTTTCCACTAATGAAGGTTAGAAAATACTCTTCGCCGACAATGGTAAACAGTTATTAGCCTAATATAGCCTTTTACCTTTTCCTATCATCTAAATAGTAGGTACGTTCCTTTTAGATAAGCCAATTTTTACTTACTTCTATATTTTTCATTCGTCGACACAAATTCAATACTTTCTGCGTACCCTCCAGATTGTGGCTCAAAGCAATTTTCAACGGTTCATTGAACTTAATCGTAGCTGCCGAGTGGAATACCACCGACACCTGAAAATCAATGACATTTATTCGACAATATATCTTGTTCTTCGTATCTTGATTTGTAAGACTGAAGTACAAACGAGATAGCAATATTCAATTGTGTTCAATGCTAATTTAAAAATCATCAAAATTCCGTCACAAATCAACATAGTTATGCGGTACGGTATTTTATTTTATTTTAATAACAGTTATGGCCTTTTTATTAGTCCAAGAATTTTCTGTAAGTACGTGAGTCCTTTCCTCCGGGTTCTTTAAAGGCATCATTATAAAAGTGATTAACCACGTGATTGACTAAACATATATTTTAACTACCTTCATCTATTGTTATTAATGAGCTATTTGAACTATGGCTCAGTAAAGCTGCTTATTGCTTTAATGATGTATTTTATGATGTATTTAATACCTCGTCTATTAAAGTATTCTCATCGGCTGGCTTGATGTCCAAGTTGGGTGCCGTCAGGTCACCAACTATTGGTATTATTTTCTTTAGATCTTCAGGTCTCTTTTCTTTTATTCTTGTGAATACCTGTGAATTAATCATTTATTTTAAAAAGTTACTTTAAATAGGGATGTTGACTGATACATCAAATCAGCCAATTTTATGAAATGTCATAACGATAAATGTACAGCATCAAATATTTACTCTTTGTAGTTAAATTGGTAATTTAAAAGGATATATATTTCAAAATAATCCATGTTACAGTGTATTTTTAGATGTTTTATTAGTTAGTGTTCGATCATTTATCTTGAATACAGGTAATATCCCTGTTGTATGTTTTGTTATGAATTCACATGGACCTCGAAAAAAGGCGGACAGATAGCCGCTACGAAACTATTGAAGCACCAAAATGGTGGCGACGTAACTGTGTGTGTGTGGGTGTGGTTCGGAGCGTAATGGCGGGCGGCCGCGGCCGGCTTATTGTGGTGTGAATGTGTGCGTGCCGGACAAGTATGCATTTAAGCGAGCTGGCTTACTGTGGGTGCTTCAGTAATTGTTTTATGAGGTGGCGTCCGCATTTTTTTCTAGATCCATGTGAATTCACTGTAACGTCACAAAATTTAATAATGTTTATTGGTTATCCTTGGATAGAAAATCAAGGTAATAAACAAAAGAACCGCACCGGATTGTCAACCATTCGTTGTATTCTTTCGTGTGCATTGTCATCTTTCTGCCCACGAATTAAAACGTATAACTTATTGATATTTGGACAGCTGTAGAGAAGTTTTTCTATTAGCACCTGAAAGAAAATACTAATAAATATTTTTCTTATGCACTCTTGACTATGCAATTTATGGTGAAACTGCTCGGTGGGATAGCATGAATGGAAAGCTATTAACATTGAGAATCTATGCTAGTTCTGCTACTAAATCGCATGATATCTTCGAGTATACATAAACAAGCTATAGAGCACGCCTTACTAAGTATGAACCAAAAGCACAAGTATGAACACAGAAGGGTCTGAAAAGGGGATGTGGGAGACGCCTGGCTGGTGCAGATGCATGGAACATCGCTATGAAAGCGCTATACCATAGCTAAATATCTATAACATATTTGCTTTCGATCGGCACAACGGACCGGAGCGATACTGTTACTCTATAGCTTGTTTATGTATACTCTAAGCATAATATTAACTTGCTCATCACCATTCATAATATGTAACTTAAATATTTTACTAGCAAACTCATCAGAATTAAAAATAAATACCTACTTTTCCTAAGAATCCGGTACCGCCAGTGATAAATACGGATTTTCCAGCATAGAACTGTGCAACTGATTGATAGGGTTCATTACCGTTCCTTAAATTTGTTGGTACCATTGTATATCTGGAAAAATAAATGTTGGCCTTTATAATTTCACAAAAAAAAGATATAATAGGTAATACCTAATAAACCCTTTAGCTCGCGATAGGGACGCGCATACCAAGACTACATATAAATCAGTAGTTTCTGAGAAAATCGCGGACATACGGGACGAATAGAGAACCTTTCTTTTTTTGAAGTCAGTTAAAAATCACAGGAATCGCAAGTCAAGTTTTTACCGCCAGGCCGCGCGTAATGTAGGAAAATCATTATAATATGGATTTAAGTCAGTGGCAACGGATTCTTTTCTTTTCGATATAACATTGCGAGTTAATGAGCCTTAGTAATATAGGCAAAAGAAATTACTAATATAAAGAGAGAGAGCTGGCTCCGCAGCAACATCAGCGGAGTGCCACAAGCGGCACAAGTATGCACATCTCGACAGAGGGTACATGTTTGAATTCGAGGGAGCAACTCTCAGCCCGTGGGAGCCAGGTGCGCACAGTTGTGTTTCGGTTAGGAGGGTAGTAATTATTTACTCACCATGTTTTCCTTCATCGAAAACTAAAGGTCATTGTAGTGTTCAAACCCATTTTTTTGTTATCGACATTTTTCGTAAAATTGATCTTATAAGTACATAAAGTAGGTTACGTAGGTAGTTAATTGAATAAACATAGAGTTGAGTTAAATATTTAAACATTTGTCTCTCGTTTTGTCTTGCGCCAACATAAACTAGCGCTGGGTTAACTACCCTTTTTTTGTTTTTTTTTAAACACAGGAAAATCCTCAAGGATACCCCGCGGCTCCGGGGGAAACAGTGGGGTTATGTCAGACTCCTACTGACTAAAAACCTGGGGTGTTCCTACATGTCGCTGCCGGCTGGGTATACGGGGGCGCCGAAGCATTCGTCCGCATACCCAGCAGCGACGACCTGGTGGGAGGCCTCTCCTCGACGTCGTCGTCTTCGATGGTGGGGACCGGAGCTCTTGTCTCCACCGTCTCGCCTTGGGTAGCGTGCGGGAACACACGCGCATCTAGCCGAGCCCGATTGTGACGGGCGGCAGACTCCCCCGAGTCCGCCGCCCTTGGCCTCAAGTGGGGTGGGGGAAGGTGGCGAGCAAATGGCATCCTCCGGCGCCCTGTTCTCCTGCGGCGGATTGCCAGAGGGGTAGTGTCCTCCCTGATGCGTTCCGCCGCCTCCTTTGCGAGCATAACGCGCTCGCAAAAGGAGTGGAGTGCGCCCCACGACCTCTCACTGCCGACGACGGCGTTTACGCACAGCAGCGAGAGGTCATTCCCCACTTCAGCGCAGAGCTCGCTGAGCTCACTTGCCCAGGCTGGGCACATCTCCAGCGTATGCTGGGCCTCCTCCTCGAGGCATCCGTCACAGTGGTGACACACGGCGTTCGGCTCCCTCTCGGCTATATGCCACAGATACCTTGGGCTAACTACCCCTGCCAACATGGCCAACCTAACTATACAACCACAGATAAAAAAGATTTTAGGTGGAACGCGACAAAAAATAAAACACTGCGTGGTGACAAGAAAAATATACCCATCTCACTTACACCCTTTTAGATTTTCAATACCTGTCTCACTTTTTGTTCTCATGTTCTAAACCTAAACAAAAATTGGACTATAGCACTGTCAGCTATCAGTCAAATGTCAAATACTCGCTCGAGTTCATATGTGTGCAAGAAACGTCAAAGTCTGAGTAAAGACTTAACCTACCAAAACCGGCCAGTTAAATAGTTACAATTTTAACCCTGAGTAAAGGTTAACTCGGAGTGGTGCAAGACAAATTATCGATTTAGCCCAGAGTTACTGATAACTCAGAGTTACTTCAGCTAACCCTGGTTGACGCAAGTGGGCCTTATTAAATGATTTAAGCAAATAACGGCAAGATTGACAAGTATAGTTCACATCAAATAGTTACAAAAATCCTTCACTCGAGACGTTACATCAAATATTGACATATATCATTGACACCTAAGGTCGGTATTATGTTGACGGAGGTCACTGTACTAAATACCTAATGATATGATCCTTTTTAACCATTTAGCGGCAGCAGCTTCGAGGGAATTTTCTATACAGTACTTAATTTGTATTTTAATTGTAAATATAAACTGTCTGTCTATTAATGTTTTGCATTTTTGTATCTCTACCCCAAACGAGTAAAAGTTCGTAACTTTAAAGTTTATGCATATCATACTAATGTCACAAAGATTTGTATTTTTGTATCATTGTAACGAAAAAACGCAAAAACTAATACACCGATTTCAAAAAATCTTTCATCATTAGAATGCTACATAATCCATGAGTAACATGGGTTATTTCATTCGGTTTTAAAAGTAAAGTGACAGAGGGGCGGTAGCAAGCCCAAACTGCCTTACACTCGCTTGGGACACAATGCAGCAATGACGAATGCCTATACAAAGCGGCATTTCACGTGACTTCAAAGGCGATAGACCACTGTATGTTTTTTACACTATGGTTTTACGTTGGACAATCATTGAAGGTCGTAGGTTTGAATCAAATAATGAGCTTGAGCTTTCGGTGAAGGAAAACAGTGTGAGGAAACCATAACACGGTAGTAGGGTACTTTGTAGTACCCGCCACAAATCGAAAATCTAACGCCAAATATATACCGATGTGTTCCAGCAGATGCACTTGAAAGCCAGTTCCTTCTAGACTATGTGTGCTTATCTCCTTCGGCACATCATCACATGTGTACCAGTGAGATTATCATCAAATTTAAACCTATCTATTTAAAAAAAAAAACAATTTAATTCGTTGATTATTTTTTTATTTATATTAAAATATAAATTTATTTAAACAAAGATTTTCAAGAATACATACCTACTAATTAAATTAAAAACCGATTCCCGATTTCTAAAATTCCATTTTTTATGTAGTTATGGACGCGTCCCATTCATGAGCCAAGGGATTAAATATAAACAGAAACTTTTAAAAATAATAATAATGGTTTAACCTCCATGGTTTTTAAAGCCAGACAAAATCAATTAAAATACCCTTACCTGCAAAAGTACTCCTTAATATCTCAATTAACAGCACAATTCAACACTTAATTTAACACAAAAAGGGTCTGTCGTTTAACTTTGCCGCTAGGTTATAAGAAGTTGATGCTGTAGACGATCTGTATTTTATAGCAAGTCCACAAGGGGCATCGCACAAGCCGAGTGTCGCGGGTTTACTCGCTTACGACTCGCTATTGATTGATAAATTGAATGATGTCTGTCTAATATTTATCGAGCTGTTTGTTTATTTTTGCATACTTGTTTTGATTGTCACGGTACGTTATTGTTAATTTTATTTTGTTATGAACTAGATGCAAAGATTTTACACTAAGTGGACAGTCCACAGGCATGTCAGGTTTTTGACATAGGCTGTTCTCACAATAATTTATATTATTAATAGCTTTTCCGCGCGGTTTCACCCGTGTTCCCGAGGGATCTTGTGTTTTCCCGGAATAAAAAGTAGCCTTCCTCGAAAATTTTCAAATCGAACCAGTAGTTCCTGTGATTATCGCGTTAACAAACAAACTCTTCAGCTTTATAATATTAGTATAGATGTAGCCTAAGTTTGTAAGGACATAATGCCTTGAAAAGAAGCTTCCAACTATAACAGATATAAAATACTGGTCCACGTTAAACTCACAAAGCAAACCTGATTAGTTTGCTAGAAGGAACTGCAGCTGCCGGAACACACCGGTAGGTGTTTGGTGTTTAGTTTTTCAACTTGAGGGTGTAGCCATTCAGGCGGGTAGGTACTACATTGTACCCTACCACTGCAATTTTTATATTTTTTATACTATCGAATTGTGACTAGTCTAATATAAGATACAAGCACAGAAAAGAGAGGTCTTAATTTAGAGTGAGACAAAAACAGTCCTTACCTTATATTGTCCTATAAATGCCAATTTTCATCCAAAACAGTATAGCCATATCGGAGTAATTGAAAAATATACATCCACACAAATATACTTACTTATAAACATTCATAATATATTGCTAGGATTTTATAGTATATAATAATTATGAAAAAAAAACTATCAAGCAGACCCGCGTGTCATAATTAATCTCACTCAAGCAATGAACAATACACACAAACAAACAGACACTGTTTATATTATATTCCACAATTAAATCTCACTTATGGTTATTCATAAAATTATTACAAAATATCATGTCTCGGAGTAAAGCGGTCGACCTGGGTACGAAAGTATTTATTCGTCATTAAACCATATTTGAAGATGGCATGACGTTAATTTTAAATATTTTTTTGGTAATTCGATTACTTACTTCGACTTGGTTTGCAGGTCAAGGAAAACATCATCTGCCCTAGAAACAATATAGTAATTATATTTATTAATTTAACATTGACATCGGTGGCAGATTTGAGGATTTTTATTTTAATTTATTAAAGACTAGCTTACGGGGGGTAAGTTAGTCGGCATGTGGTTTCACCCGCGATGCCCTATTATACCTCCTTAGGGGTGGAATTTTCAAAAATCCTTTCTTAGCAGATGCCTACATCATAATAGCTATCTGTATGCCAAATTTTAGCCGGATCCATCCAGTGGTTCGAGCAGTACATTGATAGATCAGTCAGTCAGTCACCTTTTCCTTTTATAGATACAGAGATTTTGTATTTTTATCTATACATATATAAATAAACCGGCCAAGTGCGAGTCGGACTCACGCACTGAGGGTTCCGTACAAACTTCGTCCATCACGGGAAATGCACAATTTTATTTATTTACCTTATTTGAGGTTGGTGCCAATTAAGCTAGACCTCTAAATTGTATGAGCGCCCATACAACTCAGAGGTCTTTATTAATTGGCAAACTATGTATGTATGGGAGCCCCCCTTAAATATTTACTTTATTTTGTTTTTAGTATTTGTTGTTATAGCGGCAACAGAAATACATAATTTGTGAAAATTTCAACTGTCTAGCTATCGCGGTTCTTGAGATACTGACTGGTGCCTGGAGACAGACAGACGGACGGACAGACAGCGAAGTCTTAGTAATAGGGTCCCGTTTTTACCCTTTGGGTACGGAACCCTAATAAAAATGAATGGTTAAAGTGTTACTAAGCGAAAAACTCGAAAACAAATGAACCAAGTCGGCCCTTTTTAAAAGCTTTTATTTAACTTGTTAAAATATTTGGTAGGTTCTTATGAAGAGGTTTTTTTTTTAAAAATACATTTAAAAATACAAAAAATATATCCCCACCGGCAACGGGAACAAGGTCCTAGTTACAGATGGTCAAGGCTCCAGTGTGAGGAACTTCCTCACTATGCGAGCCGTCTCCAGAAGCACTGCCTTCTGAATCTGCCTTTTATTATACTCTATTAGTTTATGAGCAGCGGTCGAAGGAGAACTTCATTATTATAAATAGCTAGATTCCGCCCCGCGGTTTCACCCGCGTACCGAGGGATCTTATCTTTTCCCGCTATAAAAAGTAGCTTATAGCCTTCCTCAATAAATGGGCTATCCAACACTAAAATAATTTTTCAATTCGAACTAGTAGTTCCTAAGATTAGCGCGTTCAACTAAACAAACAAACTCTTCAGCTTCATAATATTAGTTTAGATAACAGAGATGTTGCACTTTAAATTTTTATTAAACGTTATTTAATTTATTTTCTATATTTTATTTAGTCTTAGGTTTACCACATCATATTGACTACGGAACCCAATCCTGCTCGTGTTTCAGCACGCACTTGGCCGGACCTCGGAAGGGTCTCCCAACTAGAGTTTGCAACCCGGTATATTTCTCAACCCGGCCCGGTTGCATTTGTCGGCCCGGCCGGGTTGTGTGTTAGCGGTGAAACCTTTAAAGTATTTTATGAAAATTTTCTATATATGAATGGAAAAAGACAATGACAAGTTTAATAATTATTTCAAACTGGCTTATGTACAATTACCGCAATAATCAGTCTCACTCAAGTCTCAAAATCACACTTAATACAGAATTGATTACTTTTACTTATGGACGGAATCTGCCCCCCAGTCCAACTAGGCAATGATATCTTGCCACATTGTGATCGCATTAAGTACCTAGGATTCCACCTGGATCGCCGCCTCACTTGGAAGACCCACATATAGTCAACCTGAAATTCAAAAACCTTTACTGGCTAATGAGACGGAACTCAATCCTCTCTTTAGAAAATAAACTACTACTGTACAATGCAGTTATCAAACCAATATGGACCTATGGCATCTAACTATGGGGAGTTGCCAGCGATATAATGTATTTACATGTCTGCAAAGAGCAGAAAACCCAATCTTGCGGACAATTGTAACTGCACCCTGGTTTGGTCACAGTGACGAGCCAGATATACGAATATCTGAACATGCCCACCATTAAAGAGGAAATAAAGGAACACACAATACTCTATGCCAAACGCTTGGCCTTACACCCAAATCCCTTGGCTATCAAATTGCTTGACACCTCACAAGCTGTGAGACGACTAAAACGAAACCAAATATCGTTAATATAAGGGTTGTTTGAGGCAATGGCCTCCAAAACTCAAATGCCGTATTTACACAACCAAACTGATTATAGTCGCTAGCGCTACCGACGATGGCAGTTTCAAGAGGATAAAAAATATAGATAAACTTTGGTAGCTTTGGTATAAACAAAACAAATTCTTATTAAAAGTATAGTATTTACTTTTAGCAGTTAACTTACCGGGTCCGGTGACCGGGCCCGGTTTGCAAACTCTACTCCTAACCGGGTAGAATTATACAGCTGGCATTCTGGCTGTAAAATTCAGAAGTTGATTAAGTCTTAAAAAAGTTTACAACAAGTATTTACAATTAATTTATAAAATACAAACTATGGTATATAGAAAACATCCTCAAAGCCCTCGCTGCTGTCGATTGGCAAGGTTTTAAATAAAAGTTTTAAATACATAGGTCCTTACATAATGTAGTACATAGGTATATTTATTTATTAATTACTACGTAAAAAACTACGTAAGTGTTTTACGTAGTTTCAAAGGCCATAAAGTGTCAATATAAATTTAATATCTGAAATTTCGCATTAATTATTTTTTTATGCATTTTAACATATAATTTATGTTCTCTTGACAATGTATTTATTAACATGCTATTATAAAATATCACTATAACTACACAACTCACTCGCGCAGCGGTTTAAAAAATAGATGTTGGTCGATTCTCAGACCTACCCGATATGCACACAAAATTTCATAAAAATCGGTCGAGCCGTTTCGGGGGAGTATGGTAACTAACATTGTGACACCAGAATTTTATAGATTAGACAAGCTTCTAGGCCACGCCTTGAAGATTTTGGTTGCAAGGATTCCGATTTTTCTCAACAATGACGGAAGCGAACGAACTGAAATTTATTGTAAGAATTCATCATGTCTTTGACTTTATTTTGTACGTTGCATAACACGATTGGTTAACTTTTATAACACAAAATAATTAATCAAAAAGACCTCTTTAAAATAAGAGATTCCAATTTTACCGGCATTGAGGATTGATTTGAGGTTCCAAAATTTCTACATATATTAATTGAAACTGATACTATAAACTGTACTTAGGTTTTATGAAATATATTTGTAGTTTTTAAATTAAACAATAAAAACCATTTTGTCGCATACGCCCGTTCCGTTTACGCGGGTTTTCTATGAGAGGTCGCTATAGTAGGGAGCGGGACGCAGGACGTTGAATTTCAGATTTTTAAGTTCAACGCGGCGTCACCTTAATTAGAATTTCCATGTTAAAAACATACATTATGTCCTTGGACATTTTTCTAGGAGGTGATAGCTCAGTGGTCACTACCACTACGTCATCGTCATTACGTCAGACGCCGCGGCGCAGGTCGTAGGTTCGAATCCTACAATGAGCTTGAGCTTTCGGTGAAGGAAAACATCGTGAGGAAACCATAGCACGGTGGTAGGGTACTTCGTAGTACCTACCTGCCTGGCGGGTGGTAGCCAGCCAGGAAGGAAGAAAATCTCTCGCCAAAACACTTATTGGTGTGTTCCGGCAGCAATACTAGAGAGTCAGTTCCTTGTAGGCTTTGTGTGCTTACCAATTTTGATATTTGTTTATTATTATACATACTCGAAACATGAGTGATGCGCGTGCAGTGTTCGAAATGTCAATAAACTCAACACTGTTATTTAGATAAACAAAGAACGCTTAATATCTATTGTCCATAAGTCACAGTACAGTGAGCAATGTAAGTAGCTGAACAGAACCAAATTGACATAACACCTGTACACTAAAACTATACATGATGTAGAATAGTTTATAGGTTTTTGAAGACACACCTTTATAAAAAACTTGTTACAAGTACTGGTGTTTTGTCAAATGTCTCCCACTTGTAGCTTTGTAGTTTAATATCATTGGTTCTTGCGATATTTACAAAAACTTGGTATATGAATGAAGCCTGCAGGAACTGGGGCCGTGCGGTCCTGACGGTCACCAAGTTGGATCTATTCAGCTACTTATGTTGCTGACTGTACCTACTGCCTCGCGAATGCTCAGTTACAGGACGCGCCTCGCGCGATGCAAAATCTCCTATAATAGCCCTTCAGCCTAAATATTATCACACCCTGATAATAAGAATATAAGCCAATTACTCATCAACGAGCCCAAACTCAGGGTCTACGTTGATTACTGCGGAGATTCTGTTATGACCTTTCGACTCCATCAGACCCTGACCACCATTTCAGATTGAGAATCAGTTCTAGACAATCTGTAAATCTAGCGTGTCGAACTGTCGACGACTGAAGGAGATGTTAATTTTTTTTAGGGTTCCGTACCTCAAAAGGTAAAAAAAAGGAACCCTTATAAGATCACTTTCTTGTCAGTCTCTCCGTGTGTCACCACCGATTTTCTCAGGAACGGGTGAACTTAGCAAATTGAAATTTATACCAGATACTGAGGTCAATAGACCCTATTAGATGTATAAAAATCAAGGTCATGGGTCTACACGATAAAAAGATATGGGTAAATTTAGAAATATTTACCTTAATTTCAAACTTTTTTTTATTTTTCGGAATTTTTCCTTTATTTGTGCTGTAAGACCTTGCTTTTAACCAGAATTGACAATTCTAGGTCAACCGGAAGTACCCTATAGATTTTGGGTCGAAAACCGAACAGTTTTCCAACGACAAAGTTAAGTTTGTCCCTCAATCCATATCTTATCGTTAAGATTCCCGTGATGGACGAACTATTTACATACCTATAAGTTTGTACGGAACCCTCGGTGCGTGAGTCCGACTCGCACTTGGCCGGTTTTATTTCTAAGACATTCCCCACACACGGTCTGATCCCAAACTAAGCAGATTCTGTACTATGGAAACTAGATATTATACTACATTTAGCAATAGACAGCAATAGTCCTGGACTGTCAATTAGTAAAAGCCACCCTTACGTACGCTTAGATGGACAATTTGGCGAACGCTGAGGGCTCTAGCCGGGTGAAAGGTGACTTGTTTATTTAATAGTGTCACTATAAAACTCCTTTTAGTCACAGAGCAGTGATACATTAACTAAAATCTTTCTCTAAAAATCCCCTAGGGCAGAGTTACTCATAGTGAGGTACGCGATCCCTTAGGAGTTCGCCATTAGACGGTTCGCGACAACATTTAGGTGATAGCAGCTGGATTAGTGGCACCTCGCCTCGAGATAACAACAAAATAAGTACATAAATCGGCTTGATGGTCATAATTAAGGTTGAAATTGTCCAAAATTACTCCTAAAATCGACTCAATATGCGACAAGAAACAAGCATCACATGAATACTTACAACATATTTGTTTATGACACTGTATTTTTAAACTTGTTTTAAAATCTTATTTTCTTCTACAGCTAGATTTTCTTATTTTCTTTTCGCTATCGTCTGTGAACTGCAACAGGAGTACGTAACGTGGGGCCATAAGTTTGAGGAACCCTGCCATAGGCTAAATAATAGTGAAAACCGTTCAAATTCCGTGTGGCTCTCAAGTTATAAGCACCTTAATGGATAGGTTAATTATACACAACCTTTACATATTTAAGTGAGTAAGTACTACTTATTTAACTACTTGTTTAATTACTTAGGCGAAGATAGCTCAGTCACGATAGGCAGTGACGTCGGATGCCACGGCGAAGGTCGCTTTGAATTCTACAATGAGCTTGAGTTTTCGTTGAATTAATATTTTCCTTATCATGTGGGAACCATAGCACGGTGGTAGGGTAATTTTTAGTACCCGCTTGGCTGGCTACCACCATCAAGTTGAAAATCTGTCGCGAAGCACCTAATGGTGTGTTCCGGCAGATGTAATTACTTGAGAGCCAGTTGTCTGCTAAGCTTTATAAAGGTCAGCAACACATTCGTAATTTCCATGCTATTGTTAATATCCACAAGCGACGGTAGCCACATACCATCAGGTGGACCGCCTGCCTGCGTGTCAGGCTTCTGACAAAAAAGTATTGGTGCATGATGGGTCCTATCAATATGTTTTTTGTCAGAATAATAATATTCTTTGATATTTCCAAAAAATGTTTTTAATTATTCTATGTTGTGTAATTGTACTGATGTGGTGTCTAATAAATGTATCTTTCTTTCTTTATTTCTAATAAAAAAAAAGCTCAAGTAATGCTGTTGTTAAGTCTTATTGCTTCGTCATTTCCGCCCACCGTCTTGCCGTCATTTCCGGGCACACGTTCAAGCAGCGCTATATAGCGCCATTTCCTTTCAGACTGCTTTTACTTTTTAACGTTTTTTCAGGAAACTTGCTTTTTTCAAATTACGCTTTGTGTAGCTGACGTATTGCTAGAAAATGTTATTGTAAATAATTAATTAATTATCCTTTTTAGGAAATTGATCAAAATCGCTGCATAAAATATTTTTGGAAGATGCCATACTCACAAAAATTGTCTATAATGACACATTTTAATATTTGGGGTTCCGTAGACAATCATAGCTTATAGTTTTGCCACAGCGTAAAAAATATACAGTGGTCTATCGCGTTTGAAGTCACGCAAAATGCCGCTTTGTATAGGCATTCGTCATTGCTGCATTGTGTCCCAAGCGAGTGTATGGCAGCTTGGGCTCGCTATCGCCCTTCTCTCAAGCCCCGCACGATTGCTCTGTATTGCTCACGTATTCCTTGGCCGACTGTAAGAGTTACATAGACTGTGGCAAATTTTATCTAGCTAACTTACGAACGTTAGGCGACTCAATGTGTTGCCAACTTTTTATAATTTTTAAGCCTATAGGAATCGAACTTAGGACCCGTTCATCTCTAGCCGAGATAATCAGATTATAAAATAATATATAAAAAATGTAACCTTGCTGAGTTTCTTGCCGGTTCTTCTCAGTTGAAGGCTGACTTTCGATCCGGTAGTATCATCAGTAAATTCGACCTTCATAAAAGCCCTCCTAGGGCCTAAACTGAATAAATGGCTTTGACTTTGACTGTGATACCAATAGGTCATGGAGAAAAAAAATACACCTTAAAAAGCTGCTAAATAGAGCAATTTTAAGGAAAAAGTGGAGAGAAATACAGTGGATTAAGTGTTGAGGGCAATCGAGTTACCGCTCCCTTTGATCACTTCGCTTTGAGGTTCTTCGCCAGTTAGGTAGAAACATAATGACGTCATAATCTTTATATTATTTATTTATTGACTGGCTACTGTCCCGCGGTTTCACCCGTGGAGGGATCTTATATTTTATCGGAATAAAAAGTAGCCTGTGTTAATCCAAGGTGACAGCTACCTCCATACCAAAGGATCTTGATCAAAAGTCGTACCAAGTTTTCTCATGCATCAAGACCAAAATTTTATAGTAATTATTTTCATATTTTTTTACAATATTAGACGTCAGTGATTGGATTTTTGAATAGGGAATTTAATTTTAAGTATAAAAAGTTGTTTTCCTTTTACTTCTTATATACGTTCTGTTTCACAGATCAAAAATCATAGAGATGTCGAATGCATCAGAATCGATTTCACTAAAATCTGATACTAAAATATAAATGTTCGATTAACGGACTTATTAGGCTTTTTTACCGTTTATTTACCACAATATATAATATAGATAAATATAATTTAATCTTGATAGAAACATTTCACGTATTTCGTTTGTTGCTTTTGATTTAATTCCACTAAATCGGTTTTGTATTTGTAATCGATTCTCACCATAAAACATATTTCGATTTATCGATCTCCATCCCTAAATCGCGACAACTCAGTCACTCGCTATTAGAAATGGTCGATATTGCAAAAACATCGATGTTGACATCGTTAGCTGAACATCGACTTTTTTTGCACATATTCTTATTAACACTAAAGTGTAATGTAAAACCAAGAAACAATAACTTTTTTTATCAGATGACATAGCAACACACACACTAGACAGATCCTAAACAACAAACAATGCAAGCGCAGCTGAACCTATTTTCCCACCAATCAATTTCCACATTTAGCTCAAATGACCAATTATTACCAAAAGCAGTATTTTTTCGTGTTTTAGTTGTGTTTATAATAAGGTAAAATACTCTGTGAAAGCGTTCATAGGTGACATATTCAGTCGTGAGATCGGTATCCCAAATATCGATTATGTGTTCGTTGTCTTACATTTTATAAAATAACTTTGGGACCCGATTTTATTTACAAAAATAAAATTTGTAGGAGTTATTATGTTAAGTATAGTTTCTAAAAAAAAAAAACTTTGACTATGACGCACCTTGGTACGTGATTCTATATATCCACTTGCATTGTCCTTATACCTGTCAAAATACCGTGAGATCTTAATGTAAAAAAATGCAAATAAAAACAACAAAATTATAATTAATAAAACATAGGTACATAATGCTTGTGTTGAAATAAAAGTACAATGACTAAATATTCTCACTCAAATTTGAATTAAATAGACAATAAATCAGAGTTCCTCCATGTCGTTATTTTATTATTTTAGTGCTTACCCATTTTGATTTTACGTTTTGTGAAAAGTATATTTTATTTTTTAATTTTGAAATTTGTCACTGACCGAGGATATAATAGCACGTTCACAAAGTCAAAGCCATTTATTCAGTTTAGGCCCTGGGAGAGCTCTTATGAACTTCGAAACTACTGAAGTTACCAGCAATTCGGAAGTCGCCTTCAACCGAGAAGAACCGGCAAGAAACTCAGCAAGGTTACATTTTTATCTGACAATGTTGGCTATTCTTCATTAAATGTTTAACATTTTTTAAAGAAATATAAACACAAAAAATTAAAAAAGAAGTATAAATTATATAATATCGATCGATAATAATCCAATATAAAATTAAATATGAATCGCGATATTCGTTTTCTTTTACATTTGAGGAATTAAATAATATCTTCAAAGTTCATGGTAATAATAAAATTTTAATAAATGTAAATTAATATAATAAATGGTAATTCGAGAGGATAATAAAGTTTTCGAGGAATCTAAAATATCATCACATAGAAAAACACTAACCCTCCTTTTATTGAAATCGGTTAACAAACGAAGAAATATTGGTCTATCGGTTCTAGAGCTACGATAAATTTGAGAATACGATCAGACACACAGATAAATTTAGGCTACCAAATTTATATAACACCCCTTTTTGCCATGGGTGTTACAAATATGTAAATTACTAGCTTCTGACCCGCGGTGTCTCCCGCGTTCCGGAGGGATCTTATGTTTTCTCGGAATAAAAAGTATATTTAATGTTAATGTAGAATATATTCTATCTGTGTGCCAAATTTCATACAATTCCGTTCGGCAGTTTTTACGTGAAAGAGTAACAAAAATCCATCCATCCTCACAAAGTATATCTATATATATAAAAGAGAAAGTATGTATGTATGTTCCTTATAGACTTCGAAACCGCCGGACCGATTTCAATGAAAATTTCAGACAATCTTCATATTTGTCCCGCGGGTAATCCTGTAAGGTTTGGTGGCGATCGCAGCACTCGGGGCCGCGGGTGAAATAATACATAAAAGGTATGACGATGACGGAAAAATCATACCGACTGTAAGCTTTACTCGCGTGCGCTGCTTAAACCAATAGAGTAAAGTACTTATAGTATTACAATAAAAACAAAAAACGTAGGCGTATATGCTCTGCTACCCGTGAAAAGCCGGGGCGGGTCGCTAGTTTATAATATTAGTTGGATTTGCATCAATATTGCAACCATAAGTGTAAAATGATCGAAACAATTTTAACTACCACTTACGTAGAAACTACCACTTACGAAGTGGCCTTACTTTCTTTCATCATGATTTCACGGTGTATACGTTATTGACAAAGAATACTATTAACTTCTGCCCCGCAGCTTAACTGGCGCGGTGTTGAAATGAAATGAAATAATTTATTCATTCAAATAGGCCTTCACAGGCACTTCTGAATAGTCAGACTCTAACGCACGGTTCGGAAGGTTGCTTTTACTGAGAAGAGCCGGCTAGAAACTCAGCAATTACTCTTTTCAAAACAAACTTAAATTTATTACATAAAATGTATCCTGCAAGAGCGAGCGATACACCCAAGCATTGTCGTCATTTAAATATTCATTAATGTTATAGTATGCCTTTTGCACTAAAATGGACTTAACACGTTCCTTAAATGTATGTAAAGGCAAATTCAAAAGTGCAGGAGGGATCTTATTATAGAAGCGTGTACTCAGTCCCAAGAATGAGCCTTGCACTTTTTGTAGTCTATAAGCAGAGGTCACAAGTTTATGCTTATTTCTAGTATTAATAGAGTGCATATCATTTAACATTAAATTCAGGGTACGTAACTCCAATAAAGCTAATCTTTTCGCTCTACAGATATACAAGAATAATATTTCATTCTATAATCCACTAACTAGAATGGCTCGTCAATACAATGACTTAGCTGGTAATAATATTGAACTCGATATATTTGTTCCAAAGCTGAGGCACTTTATTAAAATAGTTAAGACCATCCTATTTCAATAGTGATACTATTGTGAGTCACTCTAGTGTTCAGAGTGCCATAGTACATAGTATTAGATAGTTATAATTTATGGTATGCAATTTGGGCAAATCTGAGATATAGATTTCTCATATTTGCTTTAATTGTAATTATTATTCTTTTCTTTTTTATAATTTTGGTCTGCTCGATATTTTCGATGTTTTGCTTAGTTGCTCGTACATGTGTTTATGTCGCAATCAAGTTACAGTACATTTTTTGTTTTAACCTATTTTTTTTTTGTGGTTGTGATGTGTTTTGTGCGATAAATAAATAAATAAAAATAAATATCACTTTTTTTTACAAAAAGACTTATATTTTGTTGTACAAATAATATGTTTGCATAAATGTTCTGCGATGCAACTGTGAGGATACTATATTTTGAGGATACTATATATACTGTGTTTTGAGGGATCTTAGGCTTAGCCGGTATAAATAGTATCTATAATAGTGTATTTACCTATCTTTGTCATTATAATTATATTTGTATGATTTGTAATGCTACGGAACACCACGTCACGAGGACCGATTCACTCAGGCAATTTTATTCGAATAAATTTTAATATTTCTTACAGTGCAAGTGCCAGTGCACTTGAAAGAAATAAAAAATAATAAATCATATACAGTGTGTTTTATTTAACTAGGTGGTAGGAAGGTATTATAGTATGGCAAAATCCATTCCATAATACCTTAGCGGGTAAAAAGTGAACAGAGTCGCTAGTTGTATGCTATACAAACATTTTTAATTATTGTATTTTTTTCTTGACCATATTTGCAAGTAAATTAATGTTGAAAAAAAATAGGGAATTTTATTAATAATTCTTTTTCTCAATAAAATATCAAAATACCTCCAATTATAGTTTTTTGTATCTTATTTAAGTTTGTTTAGGTTAAAATTCTGTAAACATTCTGTATATTAAACTTTACGTAAAATTAGCTAAATGCAACTGCATAGATAATACTTTTAATTAATGTGTGAAATTAAAACGATTATAGCAAATGTACCTACGGTATATATATTAGGTAAGGTTCTTCCAGTTTATATTCAGTTAGAATTTTGAATAGCAAAAATCACACAGTGAACAGTGCCTAAATAATTTACGATATTTTTTTTTGTTAAAGAGATAAAAAATGGCGAAACAACTAAGATATGCTCATCAAATAAGTAAAAGGTTTTTATTTTTTTTATTTTCATGTTCAATCGAATTGCTTCATAACGTACGTTGACTTGGCAATTTGTGCCTTTTGGTTTAGAAACTCTGGGGCCGTAAAAGGGCCAGAAGCGCAAAATATATTTAATTTACGTTTTTAATCATTTAAACTTGGTATTATGTAAATACGGTGTGTAAGGGACAGCCCTCCTCAAACTGACAGGGTGCATTCAGCTCTTTATTTTGAATAATATTCCACCGGAAATTTTCTCCGGATTTTTTTTTCAGTTACTAGTCCTTTATTTCAATGTAAAATTCACCACATTAGTCTGCGAAGGGCTGTCCCTTACCACCTGTATGTATATCTTTATGCTCTAAGATGTATATGAACCTTACTTGATGATGATGATGATGAACTTAGGTTTCCAAACCCTTTTGTTAACCTAAGTTTTACCTAGGTTAAATAGAGTAAAAATATTATTTTTTATATATTTTGATCATGCAAAATTATATTTTGTAAAATACACACATTGACCTTACATTATAGTACATGAAACCCACCTAATACTTAGTACAATAATGTAGTTAATCCTTCATTACGATCGGAAGGACGGTTCTTTGTTAATTCTTCGACATACTCTACATGTACAAAGTAAGTAGCTTTGTTTCAGATCCACAATCGTAGCAAACAAACTAACGAACAGTAATGAAACCTATCAGTCAGTTCCACAGTTCTATGCTGGCAAATCTGTTTTAATCACTGGCGGTACCGGATTCTTAGGAAAAGTGAGTTAATTGCGTTCCAATTTTATTAATATTTTACGAAGATTCCTTGTGTTTTAATTTATTATCCTTATGTATACCTTCATATTACGAATTATATATTATATTGATACTACCTAGAAACTCATCAAAACTGTATGTTTTGATAACGCTGTACAACAATGCATTTTTTTTTATTCCATGTACATTTTCATCATTATGGTTTCCTCGGCGCTATAAAATATATATTTGTCATTATGCTCACAGATCTTTTCACCCACATAAATTTGTGATGACTGAATCAGTTATAATACAGTGATACATTGCACGTATCTTGATAAAAACCTTGAATCTAAGACAGTGTGCTTGTGGGCAGTGTGCTGTGTGTGTGTTGTGAAAACTTTGTCAGTGCGATGTAGAATATTGTTGCGCCATCTATCCACGGATAGCGGAAGTCTTGATAGATGCTACGGTGCTACACCACCGCATCGTCACTTACCATGGTGAGATTGTGGTCAATCGCAGGCCTATATAATAGTAAAAAAATAAATATCACATAGACCTAATTAGTATAATACATTTCCTTTCAGGTGCTCATAGAGAAACTTCTCTACAGCTGTCCAAATATCAATAAGTTATACGTTTTAACTCGCAATAAGAAAGATAATAATGCATTCGAAAGGATACAACAAATGGTTGACAACCCGGTACGATATTTTCGGATTCGTTTTTTAGTCTTTCTGTCTTTTATTAAAAAAAAAAAATTGAAATCTTTGTAAATAAAGTCCAAAATAGTTTTTTTTTTTATTAAAGTTCAAAGAAATAATAAACCCATACTACGTGGTATAGATTAATGCAAATTTAATAACACTCATGTATCACTCACTCATATATCCGTCACATTCTAACGGCATATAACTAAAAAGAGAGAATTTACAAGACTTGCTTCTAACCATTTCGCCAGACCATATCTGTACATGTGTCAAAAAGAGACAATCATAGCGAGACAGTAGAAATAGTCTTATGTCAAAACGGACATCATAGCGTGCCAGTAGTTTAATGAAACCAAGTTTAATTCACAGGTATTCACAAGACTAAAAGAAAAGAGGCCTGACGATCTAAAGAAAATAATACCAATAGTTGGTGACCTGACGGCACCCAACATGGACATCAAGCCAGCCGATGAGAAGACTTTAATAGACGAGGTATTGAATACATCATAAACTAATATTTTTACTTTTAAGTTTTACTTTTTGGATAAGAAACCCACAGAACGGTCAAGTGCACTTTCGAGAGGTTTCCGTACCCTGTAGGAAATAATCGCAATTTATAGAAGTTATTCTCACAATAATTCAACACGGAAAAATAAAAATTGTGAACATAGAACACAATTTAGTATTGCTATCTCGTTTGTACTTCAGACTTGCTTTGTCAAATCTTTGTTTTTTGTCGATTTATTGTCTAGTCAATTTATACTAATAAAAAATACAATATATTTAATGTAAATATATCTTCTTTTTCTTTTTCAAAGGGTAAAAACGGGACCCTATTACTAAGACTTCGCTGTCTGTCCGTCCGTCTGTCTGTTTCCAGGCAGTATCTCAAGAACCGCGATAGCGTTTCTACCTCTGCACCAATAACCCAAAAGCAACGAGTGTAGTATTTGGCAAAAACTTTTTTTTTACGGATTGTTATTTTTAGGGTTCCGTACCCAAAGGGTAAAAACGGGACCCTATTACTAAGACTTCGCTGTCTGTTCGTCCGTCTGTCCATCCGTCTGTCCGTCCGTCTGTCCTTCCGTCCGTCCGTCCGTTTGCCTGTCTCCAGGCTGTATCTCAAGAACCGTTATAGCTAGAGAGTTGAAATTTTCACAAATTATGTATTTCTGTTGCCGCTATAACAACAAATACTAAAAACAAAATAAAATAAAAATTTAAGGGGGGCTCCCATACAAGAAACGAGATTTTTTTGCCCTTTTATTTGTTTTGTGGTAGTTCCTGTTGACCTAGAATCATGAAATTTGGCAAAAAGCAAGGTCTTACAGCACAAATAAAGGGAAAATTCCAAAATATAAAAAATAAAATGAAAATTAAAGGGTGTCCCCATAAATACATAGTTACGCCAATTAATAAAGACCTCTGAGTTGTATGGGCACTCATACAATTTAGAGGTCTAGTTTAATTGGCACCAACCTCAAATAAGGTAAATAAATAAAATTGTACATTTCCCGTGATGGACGAACGATGGACGAAGTTTGTACGGAACCCTCGGTGCGCGAGTCTAACTCGCACTTGGCCGGGTTTTTTTTCTATATATAAAAGGAAAAGGTGACTGACTGACTGATCTATCAACGCACAGCTCAAACTGCTGGACGGATCGGGCTAAAATTTGGCATACAGATAGCTATTATGATGTAGGCATCCGCTAAGAAAGGATTTTTGAAAGTTCCACCCCTAAGGGGGTAAAATAGTGGTTCGCGGGTGAAACCGCGGGACGGTAAGCTAGTTTTCGAATAAACGTAATTGATTCTCAGGTGTCGGTGCTATTCCACTCCGCAGCTAATGTTAACTTCACTGAACCGTTGAAAATTGCTTTGAGCAACAATTTGGAGGGTACGCAGAAAGTATTGAATTTGTGTCAACGCATGAAAAATTTGGAAGTAAGTAAAATTGGCTTATATGAATAGAAAATACAATTTAGATGATAGGAAAATGTAAAACTAATAACTTTTTGTCACTTCTAATAAGTGGACTGCTATCAAACCTTCATTTAGTGCAAAAATTAAATTAGAAAAGAAAAAGAAAAACATTTATTTGCTGGAAAAGGACGCACATACACAAAGTAGAATTTTTACAAACAAATCACAAATCACAAAAAATCGAGAGCAACAACAGAAAAGAAAAACAAATACCTAGCTGACAAATAGAAAATATACAACGAACAAATAATAATTATAATAAGATGAATATGCAATGGAAATTGTACGTCGCATTTCCGGCAAATGAGGTTGACCACTCAGCATTTTGCTGCGTCGGAAGTCGACCAACCGACACAGCACTGGTTTTCAGGGTCAACCCCCGTGACACTCCCATGCCACTGTGACCTACTTTTTAATTAACAATATAAATATACATTAATAAATTAATATAAATCCCACCCATTTCCATATCTTATAATTAATTCACTTAATATTTCTATGTCACCAATAATGAGTACCATGGTGAGGTGGTGGTCTAACACATGTAGGTATACATGTACATATCTATTATAGTGACAGAAATCTGACGTATGGAAGTCGCTTGCCTATTGGTTGTCTATAGGATATATTTTGGAGAGTGTGCGCAGGAATTATTCAACCTAATTCCATCATCCCCATTCCTACATCGAACCACTAGACGCCGGGAAAATTTCCACCCGTACGTTGTAGACATCCCAAACATACGGACACAACGTTTTCAATCCTCATTTATAATGCGAACAGCAAAGGAGTGGAACTTGCTCCCGGCGTCTTTGTTTCCTGACTCCTACAATCTAGAGACATTCAAGGCCAGAGTGAATAGGTTTCTTCTGGGTAAGCGTGCTCCATCTTAGGCTTCGTCTTCGCCTTTCGACGGGTCAGAAGCCAAACGCAAACACATTGTATGTAAAAAAAAAAAAAAATTAAACTTCATTGAACTTGTAAATATCTTACAGTGATGATTAAAAACTATATATTATATGGTTTAAATTCTATAGGTTTTTGTACATATATCAACGGCATACGCGAATACAGATAGAAAGATCATAGACGAGATCGTGTACCCACCACCTGCAGAATTGGATGAGGTGTACGAATTTGTTGAGAAATATGGTAATGATGAAAAGAAGACGGCAAAATTCCTTAGTAAGTTTGTAATTTTTTTGCATCGGAGTGAAGATTCTGATGTACTGGAATAGCTTAATGGGATTGATTGACTTTAATACAAATCTCTCATAATGGATAAGTATGACAATGTGTGTAACACAATTTATCCACAGTATAAAAAAATATGTCGATCCTGAAACCTCTCTTGCTATACCCAATTGCTATAATTAATAGCAAGATATATCACCACCCTATACATCTTGTATAGGTTGGTCAAACAAAGATTGTTGCTTTGCTGTCACTAAAATTTGAAGTTGCAACAGAAATTCAACAGAAATGCTTTAGATCAATGCGTTGTATTTTTTGGTTTACAATTTACAAAATCCTTATTAAAATCATGTTTTCATTACAGATGGTAAACCCAACACGTACACATTTACAAAAGCTTTAGCCGAAAGCTATGTACAGAAAAATCATGGAAATATACCAACGATTATCATCAGACCTTCCATAAGTATGTATAGATATCGTGGAAGGGCTTAATTAAATAAAACATTTGCTAATTTTATGATATTTTATTACTAAGAGAGAATGCTGTTTTAATATATCCTCGACTATTGATCTTTCCAAATATTTAATTTACTTTGTTGGCTTGCGTTTGACCACAATCCCACTATGGTAAGTAATAATGTGGCAGTAGGTGGTAAGCACACAAAGCCTAAATGGAACTTGCATTCAAGTGCAGTTGTCATGCATCTAATAATTACTTAATTACAATAAATTTAATTTGCTCCACTTATTTCCAGTCACACCTGCAGTAAACGAACCACATAAAGGATGGGTGGACAATTGGTTTGGTGGGACAGCTCTACTTTCAAGTGTTGGAAAGGGTTACTGTCGTGCCGTACATGGACATAATGACAATATTATAGACTTTATACCAGTGGATTATGTGTCGAATCTTACTCTGGTTGCCGGTGCTAAATGCAACAGGTTAGTAACGTTATATTCTATGCAAGTTGTTGATGATAAAAGACATGAAGGTGGCTACAGACTTGATCGACTTTTGATGATCGCTATTGTCGATTGGTAATAACTGATAAAATTGAGTGATTGACGAAGATGACCCGTTTATTATTTCTGACGATGGATAATCTTACTAACGTGTTGACCGTCAGATAATTTATAAATAAAAAAAAAACCAACTTCAAAAACTGAAAAGCATAAAATAAATATTTTCTTTCTACATCATTTTGAGGTCGGTGCCAAGTAAAACAATTATAAAAATTACTTGGTCTTCAGGTTACTTTCTTGATTTGTTTTGTTTCAGTCCAGTCCAACACGTCCTTGATCATAGTTAGGTACCTCCTCGTATTGGAATTGTCATAAACCTTACCTCAATCAAGCATAAAATAAATATTTTCTTTCTACATCATTTTGAAGTCGGTGCCAAGTAAAACATTAAATTTACTAAGGATAACACAAAACAACAACAACAAAAAATTACAACGAAAAAATATTAAAACCAATCTTTCACACTAACTTGACATATTATCAAAAATAAATTAAATTAACCTAAAGACAATAATATTGAGTATGTGTTTATAGATACTACTTAAAACTATTAAAAAAAACTCGCTGAAACAAAACAAATCAAGAAAGTAACCTGAAGACCAAGTATTTTTTATGTTTTACTTGGCACCCACTTCAAAATGATGAAGAAAGAAAATATTTATTTTATGCTTTTCAGTTTTTGATATCTGTTTTTTTTATTTACAAATTATTTTTATGTGTGCTCGTATCGATTGACAAAAATCGAGCAAATCTGTAAACCTATATTTCCCGTTTCTACCTCTGCACCAATAACCCAAAAGCAACGAGTGTAGTATTTGGCAAAAACTTTTTTTTATCGATTGTTATTTTTAGGATTCCGTACCCAAAGGGTAAAAACGGGACCCTATTACTAAGACTTCGCTGTCTGTCCGTCCGTTTGTCCGTCCGTCCGTCCGTCTGCCTGTCTCTAGGCTGTATCTCAAGAACCGCTATAGCTAGAGAGTTGAAATTTTCACAAATTATGTATTTCTGTTGCCGCTATAACAACAAATACTAAAAACAAAATAAAATAAATATTTAAGGGGGCTCCCATACAACAAACGCGATTTTTTTGCCCTTTTATTTGTTTTGTGGTAGTTCCCGTTGACCTAGAATCACAGAATTTGGCAAAAAGCAAGGTCTTACAACACAAATAAAGAAAAAAATTAAAAATATAAAAGAGTAGAAAATTAATGGGTGTCCCCATACATACATAGTAACGCCAATTAATAACGACCTCTGAGTTGTATGGGCGCTGATACAATTTAGAGGTCTAGCTTAATTGGCACCAACCTCAAAAAAGGTAAATAAATAAAATTGTGCATTTTCCGTGATGGACGAGCGATGGACGAAGTTTGTACGGAACCCTCGGTGCGCGAGTCCGACTCGCACTTGGCCGGTTTTTAACGATTTCGGGCAAATTTCATAAAAAATATATCATTTCTTCAGTCAGGTAATCCGAGCGGAGCGAACTACTTGACCTGTGAAAACCTCATGAATATCCGTTTAGTGCTTTCGGAGATTAGCGTGTTCATACAAATAGCCGAAAATATTAAAAATAGTCTCTTTACATTTTATCACTTTTCCTTCATTAACCTCAATAAGATTTTGCTAAATATATTCAATGTTTTAGAAGAATTCTAGGTCTGTAGTATATTTTTTTTATGATTTCAGTTCAAAAAAACTTACTGTATTGAACTGCTGCAGCAGCTCTTCCAATCCAATAACAGCGAAAGAAATCTCTTCAATATTTACTACTGAGAGTGTAAAACTTGGTTTCAGTAAGTTAATTGTTTGGTATCTTAAATTATTATCTTAATTTTTAACAGTACTATGACATTAAAACCATGTATGTTTCAGATGATTTACCGTATCCTGGAGTCCTATTCACAAACAAAAAATGGTTGGTTAATCTCACCACTCTATTGACACTGACCATACCGGCGAATATTGCGGATATTTGCTTTCTCATCACAGGAAAACGAACGAGGTATGATTTGTTGTTGATAGTTTATGAAATTTATTGTAATTGCTAAACATAGTTCAATGTTTGTGAAAAAAAAAGAAATAAAAATAGAATAATAGTAATCTATACATAGAATAAAACAGTAGATTCCGATGGGTGGACATTAAAGAAAATAATATTGAAATAGAAAGGGGGTAACTAAAGAACAGTAATAGAACATAAACCAGCGATTTTTAGAATTATTTTCTGTCTGTCTGTCAGTTTGAATGTACATCTCTCGGATTTTCATGTAATTTTCACAAATAGACATCAATTTATTTGGAGCAGAATATAGGGTTTGTTTCATTAAAATCGTTTTTTGCAAAAAAAAAGTTATCGTGATTTAAAGTTTTTTGGAATTTACTTTATACTGTTAGAAAGTTAAGTATCTAGAACCGGCGTGTCTGAACATTCTTTATTTTTACTTGAAATAGAGTGTGTGAAATTGTAAGGACACCATTTTAGATTTTTGTCTGTCTGTCTATTTGAACACGCTAATCTTCAAAACCCTCGAACGGATTTTCAGTTTCATAGGTTAATTACGCTTAACTTGGCGTTTCATTGAAATTGGCTTACGGGGAAAAGTTATAGCTATAGCACAGTCTATGTAACACTTACAGTCGGATACGTCTAGACAGAACAATCGTGCGGGGCTTGCGGGGTGAGAGAGGGGCGGTAGCGAGCCCAAGCTGCCATACACTCGCTTGGGATACAATGCAGCATTGACGAATGCCTAAACGAAAGCTGCATTTTGCGTGACTTCAAACGCGATGGAGCACTGTACGTTTTTTACGCTGTGGTTATATTTTATAAAGTCTGCGCGAGCGAAGCCGCGGGCGAAAAGCTAGTATAAAATAATAGCGGATTTTCAACAACTGTCCACAGTTTAATCCTTTTCACAGTTTTATTTCATCGAAATCAGGTGAAAGGAAGAAAACAATATAAATATTAATTCCTATCGATTTTCTATTCTCAACAGATATGTCAAAATGGCTTCCCAAATACATAAATTCTTCAAAATTATGGATCACTTCATAATAAACTCTTGGGTTATGAAAGCGTCTGGTGTTCGAGCACTTTACAATTCACTGTCTCCATCTGACCAGCTATTATTCCCATGTGACGTCACCAACTTAGTTTGGACAAAATATATACGTACATACATCATGGGAGTTCAAAAGTATCTTATTAATAAATCGAGATGAATATTTTTTAAACTTCCACTACTCTGCTTCACTTTTTAGGGTTCCGTAGCCAAATGGCAAAAACGCTATACTATAGATAAGAGCTATACTGTTGAAACTTAGTAAGTAGATGTATTCTGTGAACCGCATTAAGATTTTTACACAAAAATAGAAAAAAAACAATAATTTTAGGGGGTTCCCCATACTTAGAACTGAAACTCAAAAATTTTTTTTTCAACAAACCCATAAGTTTGGGGTATTTATGGATAGGTCTTTAAAAATGATATTGAGGTTTCTAATATCATTTTTTTCTAAACTGAATAGTTTGCGCGAGAGACACTTCCAAAGTGGTAAAATGTTGGTCCCCCCCCTGTAACTTCTAAAATAAGAGAATGATATCACTAAAAAAAATATATGATGTACATTACCATGCAAACTTCCACCGAAAATTAGTTTGAATGAGATCTAGTAAGTAGTTTGTTTTTAATACGTCATAAATCGTGAACCGCAATTTACCTTCCATTCAATCAACTCCAATATAAAAAAAAATGGCAAAAAGCAAGGTCTTACAGCACAAATAAAGGAAAAATTATAAAAAATAAAAAAAGTTGAATATTAAAGGATGTCCCCATACATACATAGTTACGCCAATGAATAAAGACCTCTGAGTTGTATGGGCGCTCATACAATTTAGAGGTCTAGCTTAATTGGCACCAACTTCAAATACAGTAAATAAATAAAATTATACATTTCCCGTGATGGACGAACGATGGACGAAGTTTGTACGGAACCCTCGGTGCGCGAGTCCGACTCGCACTTGGCCGGTTTTTTATGTGTCAAGTCACCATAGGTCATGGGCGTGGTACAATTCAGCTATCTGGAAATAACTTCCACTGTATTCTATTATTGCACTTTTATTTTCACTGAAATATTTATCTATATCGCTTCCTTGCATGTATATTTTGGAAGTAGGTGTGCTTGTTAAACATAATATTGAATTGTACGAAAAAGCCGGAGATATTTTTCCCAGAAACACAAGGAATCCTGAAAGACTTGTTCTGTCTGCGATACCTAAAACCACGACGTATAACTGTCACGCAATGTGTATACAAATTTATATTATAGATTACTTATTGACTTCATTAAGTTACCAATTAAATATTTTAAATCTAGGCTTCAGACATGGCTAGAAGAGAGACATTTTTACTCGGTTAAAGAGCTTTTGACATGTAAGTAATGATGTCATTTAATAATAACTAATAATTTGTACAAATATAATTGAAATAATTTTCCAATATTTTGTTAGTTTGTTGTATGTATAGTACCTACCTATAATTAAATAAATTCTTAATTCGATGTTACAAGTACAGACTACTCACGGGCATGCCTGCGAGCTGCGACATTTAACTTTTGCATGCCAACACTGGCAGAATATGTGAATCACTCATTGTATTTATATCTTATGTTACCATATTCTCGCAAATAAATATCTTTATACTAATATTATGTATTATAAAGCTGAAGACATTGTTTATTTTTAAAATTCTTTCAGTGTTGGATAGCCCATTTATCGAGGAAGGCTATAGGCTATTTTTTATTCCGGGAAAACACAAAATCCCTCAGGAATGCGGGTGAAACCGCGCGGAAAAGCTAGTGTCAGATAAATTAATATTTTACAGCATAGTCAGTGTGCGTAGAGTGTAATGACTATGTGTGAGTAAAACAAAAAAATATTTAGTTTTTTTTTATATGTTGCCACGATTTGGAATAAAATATATTTGGTGATAATCGGTGGTTCTATTTTCAATGCAAAATGCAAATGCAAATTTTTGTTTGAGTTATGGAGAAGCAAGGCAAGACTCCTCCATTGAAAACGAAAGATCTTCACCGTCACCAACTTAGTTTGGACAAAATATATAAATACATACGTTATGGGAGTTCAAAAGTATCTTATTAATAAATCGAGATGAATATTTGTTTTACTTCAGCTACTCCGCTTCACCTTTTTTATGTGTCAAGTTTAATTCCTATGCACCAAAGTCATTTTTCACTGGAATATTTTTCTCAAATAAATTCGATATTTTATAGTAGAGTCGTCATTTTAATTTATACATCCATGACCTAACCTGACCATGCTGTGGCCTGGACGATAGTTTATTTATTAATTAGCTTTATTTTATTCCTTACATGTAGTTGTTATATATATTGTTTTATGTTGTGTTAGTTGTGCACTTATTTGTTTATTTGTTAGTTATGTTAGTTTTGTACTGTAAGGTTAGTACCTATTGTTAGGTGTAAGAGCCTGGATTAGTAGTCAATGCTAATCACATACTACAATTTCTATTAAGAATTTCTCCACCCAAGGATTCTTTTTATGGGCCGATTGGCGTGATTGGATAGATACCCTATCAAACAATGATAACGTGTCACATGTGCATAAAAATGTATGTCCTGAGTCTGGGTGTAATTATCTATATAAGAAGAAGAGGTAAAAGAAGATTAAGAGAGGTAGGGCATAGCGATATGTCGCTCAAAGAGCAGCTCGACTGGGGAAGTACCTCCACCTAACAGAATACCGCAGCCAAATAACTTATAGTTGTGTTCATGCGCGTGAGTAAGGTCGCCAGAGCTCATCGGGTTGGGGGGAAGGGTCGGCATCGCGCGAGTGATACCCCCTGGTGTTGCAAGCGTTCATAGGTAACCGCTTACCATCAGGTGGGCCGTATGCTTGTTTGCCGACAAGCAGCACCATGTGGTCACCTCACTACGAAGTTCATATCAAACGTATTGAAAGCGTCCAAAAACGATTCCTGTGGCACTTAAGCTACCAAAGTCACCATGCTAAAAAGCTTCCTACATACAAGGAACGCTTAAAATATTTCGGAATTAATAGTTTATACGACCGTAGGCAATTAATTGATCATTTATTTTTGCATAGGCTGGTGAATGGTGTCCTGGATTGCCCTAGTTTACTTCATTCGATTAACTTTAATGCAACAAAAAAAATCACAAAGAACCAACAAAAAAGCTCCAATATTCAAATCAAAGCTCGCCAAGAGCAATCTAGGCCAGAACTCAGCCATTAATAGGCTCCAGTCGCAATACAACAAAATAAGTAAAAAATGACAGTCGCTACAAATTTAAAAACGAAATTATTAAAATATTTTCAACCTCAACTACCTTAATTTAATCTTGTTCTCCATCTTCAAAATTAGTTTACATATATATATTTTTTTATATAGAATTTTAAGCTTTCCTTTATTCGAGTGGCATACTACCCATGGCAAAAGTTGAAATAATTAATTGAATGCACTTTTGCATGCAGTGGCAAACTGTTTTATGCTATTGTATTTATATGCAAGTGTAAGTGTTTGTTTTGTTGGTTGTCCATAAATAAATAAATATAATATTAGGGGCACCAAAGCGCGTGGTAGACCACCCATGAGATGGACCGACCAAATTAAGGCCACAATAGGGGGTCCCATTAACGACTGTGGCAGAAGGGCAAAATGGTGGCGGTTTTGTGAAGCGAGCCACAAAACAAATAACACAGAGATAATGTATTTTTTGTTAGTTTGTATGTAGGAAGTAATCTTACTAAAGGTAACTTTTATTATATTTTGCTGTATTTTTCTGTAGGTATTTAGCTTCATCTCCTTTAAACTATTCAAATGTTTTTGCTTAAAACGCTGTTTAAGTGGATCAATAACATGTTGTGTGAAAATATTTAATAATTGCTATTGTAAGCCTAAGTGTGCCACTCTAAAACTTGGTTGGCTGTTCTGACTGGGGCTTTGGGTGTGCAGAGCCCCAAATGTCCAAGTAACTCAGTCAACTGATCCATTTGCTATTTTGAGTAGAAAATCAAGGTCAGCTATACGTCTTCGTTCTGAGAGAGGTAAGATATGTTTTTTTTTTTGCAGCGTGAAATATAATCCGTGGAATATGATTTCGCTCGATACTGAAGGAACCGAAGGAAACGTTTTTGAAATCTTTGTTAGGTCCCTCATGCTGAACAACTGTTTCGAAAATATGTCATCTTGAAATATACACCAAGTATATTACATAATATACAATAGTAATTATATATTATACTAGCTATTCCCCGCGGTTTCACCCGCATTCCGGTGATAAAAAATAGCCTATAACCTTCCTCAAGAATTGGACTATTAAATACAAAAAGAATATTTCAAATCCGTCTGGTAGTTCCAGATATTAGCGCCTTTAAACAAACAAACAATCTCTACTCCTTTTTATTGTGTTGGTATAGATTCATTCAAATACAGCATCTCAATCCATGGAACTCATCTTGGTACTTGTCTACGTTCGTAGCGGCTCGAGCCAGTTGGTTTGTGACCTCCGTAGCGACCGCTACGGCGTCTATACGCTACGGACTACGAAACTTCGCTACGAAAAACGTTCGAGGTCCGGAATTGACTTTGAAAATTATGTGAATTTGAATTCAAATTTCGAAGTGAATATAAAAAAATTATGTTGAATTATTTTTTTATTGTGGTTTTTTTTATGTTTTAAATATGGGATGACAATGTGATTTGAAAGTGTAAAGAAACTTTAAAATATTTTTTGTGTGATTTTATGTATTTTGCGATGATGGTAAGTCAAAATAATTGCTTTAATTTGTATTTAACTAGATAAAACCTAGAAAATATACATAAAAATATGTTTACTTATAAGAGATTATATTACTGTATTTCATTAGCTTAAAACCTGTACATAACTGTCCAAAAAATCTTAAGTTAATTTCAAAAAAGAAAACGTATTATTTTTAAAAGGTGAAATCTGAAAAAAAATATAATATTAATTTAGTTTAGTTTTCATACTATTTTATTATTTACTTTATCCTGTTCTTTTTCTATTTATTTTTAATTGTATATTGAACATTTTGCAATTTTCGTTAAAATATAGCTAAAATATTATAAAAAATATATACCTACATATTATATTAATATGTTTGTGAGTTTCTTGCCGCTTCTTCTCAGTCGAAGGCTGACTTCCAAACCACTTAATGAAGGGTAACTTCAGTAAATTCAACCTACATAAGCTCATCTAGGGGCTAAATTGAATAAATTAAAAGAAATGGCTTAATTAAATTTTAATTAAAAACTAATAATAAAATATTGGTTAGTTTTATCAATAAAATAATATGTAGCAATTTTTTATTCTCATATCAATGACTTGTTTGTTGCATTTTTATTCGATAATATTTTGAATTTAAATTTCCCAAGAGATGTCGAGTACACGTCCCGAGTCCCGACCCTACTACGTATTTATAAGAAAGCGTTTTTGTGCTAAAACTGTAAGTGAAATAAAATAAACTTATTTTTTATTCAAATAGACCGAGATACATAGATGAAGTGGACGACTGATACTAGTTTATATTTTTTCTAAAAATAATCTCAAGGAATGAATGCCAGATAAGTAATTCAAAATTAAGATAGACTTTCCTCGTAGTATATTATTTTTATAAAGACAATTAGATTATATAATAAATTAATTTATTTCAAGGCGATGATAGCACAGTGGTAGTGACGTTGGACGCCGCGGCGGCGGTCGTGGTCTCGAATCCTACAATGAGCTTATGGTGACAGAAAACATCGTGAGGAAACCACAGCACGGTGGTAAGGTACTTTGTAGTGCCCGAGAGTTGAAAATCTGTTGCCAAGTTCTACATTTTGTGTGCTTACCACCTTCGGCCACATCATCACTTATTATAGAGAGATTGTGGTCAAACACAAGCAACAATATATAGTATGTATGTTAATTTAATTACAAATTGCACGAGGCCGTAAATTAATCCTTCGGCATTATTTTCCTAATCCAGCTTAAGACAAATCGATTAAGTCGATTCTATATTCAGCGATTTTATTTTAATATATATCTCCATTTTAATTTCTCTCCACGTAACGGTTTTCTGAAGAGATCGCGTCTTAGCGATGAAAGCGTCTAAGCAGATTTTCTTCTTTTTTTTTAAGTTATCTATATATACCAATACTCGCAGGAGCGGAACAACTATACGCTTTTATATAAAGCGTATGTTTTTTTAATCTTTATTGTTTTTTATTTATATTTAAAAAAAACCAGCATGAGTCTAACTATACATTTTGAGTTCTAGCTAGGTACCACACTAGGATATCCTATGTTGTGGGAGTATTGTCGCTGGTTTCACCCGAGTTCTCGGTATAAATATTAGCCAATAAAAATAGTTCAAGTTACTCCTTATAACATCAGCTATCTACCAGAGAAAGATTCGTCAAAATCGGTCCAGCCGTTTCGGAGATTAGCCGGAACAAACAGACAGACAGATAGACAAAAAAGTGTGTGTGTCAGCTTCGACGCACGACTGGAATTTACTAATTAATAAGTACGATTGTCTTTGAATATGCAATAGGCAAAGTGGGTAAATAAATCGTTAGAGCTGTTTGCGATATACAGGGCTTTTTTGCTTTTTTGTACACTTCGAGTATTCAGAGTTTGCATAGTAGTATCAATCCATTTGCATCATGTAATTGGTGCGAGAGGCAACAGTGTCGCTTCGACGATGCAACTATTGAGATATTGATCGTATTATTGTTGAATGAACTGTAAAAGGGTGCCACTTTAACCGAGTTAAATGATTTTATTTCATTGTGATGTAGAATGGGAGGGAAACTAGATTAAGATATCTAATGACGTAACAATTTTATGTTAACTTACGTCATCTTTACCTATATATAAAATTGTAAACAGACTGATAGACTCACTCCTGGGGCTAGGATCGTAAAAATTTGCATGTGAGTTTCTTTGACACTGTAGGAGCACTAAGTACGAATTTTTGAAAAATTAACCCCTAAGGGAGTAAAATAGCTGACACCGCGGGGTGGAAGGCTACCTATATACCGTCGTGAGATTATGGTAAAAAAAAGGATTAAATGCAAAAGAAAACGCTAATACCTGATAAAGAAGCGGAAATACTACTCGTAAGGGATGGAGGTACCTCTGGACCCTAAAAGACACTTAGGCACACGAGATAAGAAAATCGTTTTTCAATAATCCGTAAACGACAAAGCCGCAGGCAATTGAAGTTACAGCAGACTGAAGTTGTTGCGGAGAAGCTTTAAGGCAACTATAAGTGTTACCATCCGGTGTTGCTTGGTGTTAAAAGCCTTGTTAGGGCCCTTTAGGGATCCGTAGACAAACGAATGAACCTTTCTGTCCGTTTGACTGTCAAGTAATTTTTCTCGGAGACCACCAGTGATATTAAGATGAATTTTGTATAGTGCAGTTAAACATACAGGATGATTTTTTAGTCACTGGCAATACTTGTAGGGGTGGAAGTACTCATAAATATGAACAACTTTTATCATGGGACCAACTCTGATATCGCGTAAAATAAAACGGCTGCTTCATAGATTTTGGTCGAGTAGGTAGGTATTGAAATTTTGTATAGAACAGCTGATATTTTTTTCGTGTTTTTTTTCACATATCAAAAATAACCATTTAGCTGGCAGGGAGGGGGTGGGGACACTTGACTAACAAAAATTAGCACACTAAAGCATAATATTTCACAAACGGATCTAATCAAAAAATTGATTTCACAAACCCACAATATTTTACCATGCCAAATTACAGCTTTCTAGTACTATAAGTCTCTGGGCTAAACAGCGGATAGACAGACAGACAGACGGACATGGCGATACTATAAGAGTTCCTTGTTGACTATGCAACCCTAAAAATGGAAAAGCCACAACAACTGTTTTGAAAACAGTAATTGCTGAGTTTCTTGCCGGCTCTTCTCAGTAAAAGCAACCTTCCGAACCGAGCGTTAGAGTCAGACTATTCATAAGTGCTTGTGAAGGCCTTTTTGAATAAAAAATATTTTCATTTCATTTCAAAGCGTGGGCGGGTTTATTTAATTTTAATATGTATATTGTATTTTAATTGTATTTGTATTTAAGTGTATTTATTAAAGAGTCAGGTTTGCGCAACATATGCTTAGATTACCTACTATGGATTAGATAACAAATTACGTACTTAGTTGACGGGCAAGTCAGTGTGAGTGTGGTGAGGAAATTAATTGAATATCAACTAACTAACAGTTAACTGTAAAGTAACTGAAGCCTACCGCAGATGTTGCGGGCGGGGAGGACTCCGCCCTTCTTAATACCGCACCTTTTTGTTTCTCCATTAGGCGGCCGAGCTGATGCCGCGGCGAAGGTCGTGGGTTCGAATCATACAATGAGCTTGAGGTGCCTGGCTACCACTCTTAAGTTGAAAATTTGTCGCCAAGCACCTACTGGTGTGTTCCGGCAGTTGCACTTGAGAGCCAGTTGCCTTCTAGGCTGTATAAAAGTCAGCAACACATTAGCCATGCCCCATTAGGCGACGGTAGCCACTTACCTTCAGGTAGACCGTCTGCCAGCTTGTCAGTCTTGTGACATAAAAATAAACAAAAATACTATAGTATTTATTACATTTATTCTTTATACTATCTTCTTCCAATATATAAAATTCTCGTGTCACAATGTTAGTTACCATACTCCTCCGAAACGGCTCGACCGATTTTTAGGAAATTTTGTATGTATATATGAGTGGGTCGCTGGATGGTTTGAAAATACAATTGGATTCGGTAGATGGCGTCGTAATAGAGTTTGGACAGGACAACGTCTGTCGGGCCCGCTAGTATATATATATATATATGTATGTTTGTTTGTTTGTTTTAGTGTTGGATAACCCATTTATCGAGGAAGGCTATAGATTACTTTTATCCCGGGAAAACATTAGATCCCTTGGGAATGCGGGTGAAACCGTGGGGCGGAAGCTAGTTAAGGATAAAAATCACAAAATCAATGCAAAGAATCTTTACAAGACTCTGCAAATACAAGTATACATATACATTTACTTTCGCAGCACGTGCTATAAATTCGTTAGGATATTTGCATTTCGTCGATAAATTCTTAAACGTCCAGTGAATACACGACTGGGTGAAGAGATATTGTATATTGATTGTACATATTTGGAGGAATGAAACGTGAGGAAACCATAGCACTGTGGGCACTGTGGTACCCCACTGTGCCAAAAAAAGATCAGCACATAAATGTAAGACACGGGGCAGTTTAAAAAATATATACGCGTCGAATATAGAACCTCTTTCTTTTTGAAGACGTTTAGAAAGTGTGATAGTGTAAACTATCATGAGATTTAATAGAGTCGTAATATTTGGACTCGTCTGATAGCTAAATCATACGCGCTAATCTCAGGAACTACTGATTCGATTTAAAAAAATATTTCAGTGTTGGATAGCCCATTTATCGAGGAAGGCTATAATAATAAAAATAAAGCTTTATTTATTCCTTACACATAGTTTAAATTCATTCTAAACATTATTTCTAATGTTGTATTATACTTATTGTTAGTATATGTTATAAAACTGCGTTAACGCGTTTTGTTGTAAGGACCGCTCTGGCGGTGAAAGCCTCCTCCATTTCCTTCCATTTCGCTCTGTCTCTTGCCAGTCTGCTCCAGGTGTTTCCCACCGTGGCAACTTTGTCATCACTCCATCTTTTGAATGGCCTTCCTTTCCATCTTTTCTTGTGAGGAAGGCTATGGGCTACTTATTATCCCTGAAAAAACACAAGATCCCTCAGGAACGCGGGTGAAACCGCTCGGAAAAGCTAGTATTAGATATAGATAGCTTGGACAGTACAAGATTGAGGTATTTGATTTAACCTATATAGTTTTTTATATCTAGTCTAGTACGTATACTAAAAACTAGTGACTAACAATTTCACCTTTTTCGTTAATCCTATTACGCGTCACATAACAAAGTTAACTAAACATTATTATTTGCAGAAAGGCCAACGCGGTTAGAGAGTTAACCCTTGAGCTATTCTATTACCTCATTGAACGTAAATAATGGGTCATTTTAAAAGAACAACTGAAGCCCGGAGTTTTGTAAGTGAGATCATGACTTCTGCTTTGGGAATTGGCTTCAACTGTTTGGGGAGAGCTTCTATTTATTTAGGCTATGGTTAATCAATCTCTGATCAGATGTCATCAAAAATTAACTATCTTTATTAATATATATTCTATATCTTTACGCTGATAACTGATACAGATCAATATGGCTGAATTAAGGTATACTTAGATACCTATCTTAGCCCGTATGTCCCACATTGCCGCTTCGCGATAACTTAAAGTACGATAACCCGGTCCAAAATGAATGATTCCATAGGATTCTGCTATCTTTACAGGCCCGCATTCATACACCCGATTAAGGCCCCATAAATGGTATCGTGCTATTAATTTGAAATTAGAACAGGTCAGTTAAATCAGTGGAATAGATTATCCGAGGATTATCCAGCGATTGAAAAATCGCCCTTAATTATGAAGCAGAGAATTTGATGTAATTAGTCAGATGTAATATTAAAAGCTTGAACTTAATTGACCTATAAAATAGAGAAAACGCATTTTTCCACATATGAGACCTAGCTACATCGATTTTTCGCCCCTGTAAACTTCCATATTGCAACTTTCATCGAAATCTTTAGAGCCGTCACAGCCAGCGGTTTCACCCGCGTTCCCGAAAAAATGTTGTCTATGTTCCTCTCCATACCATAGGCTATCTGCGCACCATATTTCAACGTGATTGGTTTAGCGATTTAAGCGTGAAAAGGTAACAGAGCTACTTTCGTATTTTACAAGCTTTTATTTTTGTAATAATAATATGGATATAATATTATTAATATAAAATAATGTAATAAAAACATAAGTAAGATATATTTCAAGCGACAAAAATACTAAATATAGGTAACTGATAATATTCTTTAAATAAATTATAGACAATGTTTACTTTACTTATAAATGATAACATGACTTTATCAGTGATAAAAAAATTAGACTGAATATAAGACGAAAAATTATTATTATATCTTCACACCTACTATCACCGAAGAGGTAGATTGAGGTCTAGAAACTAAGACTCACATTTCACCAAGGTTACTCTCTTCTTCACCAACAAAAGAAAAAAGAAATAAAGCATTAAGTTTATTAAAAATCATACTAAGTATATAAAAAAATTATTACGAACTAATAAATGTCTATATTGACATAGTAAAAGCAGTCTTATTGTTGTTACATTAAAGTGCCAAATGCTTTTAAATATGTAGCTTCCCAGTTTCAAGGTTTTTTCACATGCATCACACTCAATCTACCTATGCATTGTAGGTATTTTATTTCTCAAATACATCCTTAGATTTTTGATGCATCTTAACACCAATCTTGTCCAATATATAAAGTAATTCTGAGAGCTAAATTTCAATAAAACTTAACTGCAATGACGCTGCCAATGTTACTCTCATGTCCTAACGTGAGAAGTGGTGAGCACTGTCCCTAATTTTCGATTTCTTCACCAACAAAATAAATAAAGGATTAAGTTTATTAAAAATCATACTAAGTATAAAAAAAAAAGATTACGAACTAATAAATGTCTATATTGACATAGTAAAAGCAGTCTTATTGTTATTACATTAAAGTGCCAAATGCTTTTAAATATCAAGCTTCCCAGTTTCAAGGTTTTTTCACATGCATCACACTCAATCTACCTATGCATTGTAGGTATTTTATTTCTCAAATACATCCTTAGATTTTTGATGCATCTTAACACCAATCTTGTCCAATATATAAAGTAATTCTGAGAGTTAAATTTCAATAAAACTTAACTGCAATTACGCTGCCAATGTTCTTTGCTCTCGTAAACTTCCTATGCAATATATGAGTCACGGTCCGCGGCATCGATGACAAAACTCATCAATATTTTAAGAGAATTGCTTCGAAACTTTATAATGGCAATAAAAGAAAATAGCTACTATCTTATTGCTTTTCTTTCAATATTTCCTTTTCTTCACATACAGATTCCCAATAAGTAGGTGGCTCTTCATCTGGCAATTCTTGAAGCTGTTCCTCAACACCTTTTCTTTCACCAACTACAATTGACATTGCCACATCAGCGTTAATATGGGGCAAAGGCAATCTTAATGTGACTATAACATTATAATTTTGAGCCATAACCTTTGAATTATGTATCGAAATCAGTTCTGGCAGTATTGGAACTATTCTCGACATATTAGTCAGCATTTCTTTCGAACCATCCAATTCCGTCGTAGATTCTTTCAAAGTTATTGTTTTAATCTTAGTTTTACCGCAGTCAGCTGTATAAACTGTATGCTTTTCTAGTTTAGTTATAATAGACCAATCTGTTATATCTGTATCATTTGTTATAACCAATGATAATTTAGCATTTTCACCTGGCGCAAATAAAGTTTTATTAATCTCCGCTTTCACATTGAATATAGGGTTATCTGAGAATAATTTGAATATTGCTTTTTCGAGTCCAAATATAACTGGTCCTTCAGGTGTGATAGGGTTCACATAACTGTACACAATCAATTCTGTTTGAACAACTTTATTAATACTGAAGAACGATGCCTTTTCAAATTTCAATATCAACAAGTAACTTATTGTGCACGTTTCAGTCTTAATGGATGGAGGTATATTTTCTGGCAGCATGAATTGAAATGGATATTCATTCATACCTTCGGGTATCATCACTGGTTGTCCTGGATTTTCGAGTAAATTTATCTCCTGCGTTACATAATTTTCTTTTCCAATATATGTTCTACTGTTCTTTGAATGAATTTCAGTCCACAAACACTTTCCACTACCTATAAGGGATAATGTAATGTAACGATATTCCGTCGGTTCATCTATTGCGTATTTAATTATTCCGTTAACAGGTTTTCCTGGTCTGTGGACACCTTCCCTTGGTTTCTTTATTAAGATTTGACAATGTGCACCCATATTTGCTTCAAATAAACTAAATTAATTCTCAACTCGTCGCACTAGCGTCCAACCGAACACAAAGAATATATAACTATTAAGCACATGCCCGTACACTGACACAGAATCAAGGTTATAGTAAAGGCAGAAGTCCACAAGACGAATTGAGACAAATCGAATCGCAAAAATCGATTAACCATGTATTATACGAGTCGGTATCGCTGTATCGGTGGGTAACCTCGACTTGTTAAGGTCACGTTACGTATTTAGCCGTCAAATGTATTTTTGTCTAGAATTGACAGCTGCAAGAAACGTAAATGTATTGAATAATAGATTACCACACCCTATTGAATTTTTTATCGATACAATTGTATTCGATTCGTGCGCGCTAGTGGTCAGTAGTCTTTACAATCGATAACATTACGTCGTATGTGAGAAAGAGACAACATCACCCAAAATAACTAACATGCCAGACAGAGACGGTCTGTATCCGATTATATTCGCAACGTATTTTGAGTCATCACAATAATTTACATGCAAGTCGATAAAGGAATATAAAAATAGTTCTAACAAATATATACATATTAATATGTTAGTCTTACTGATCTTTTTTTTTTATTTTGAAATATTTTACTTCGGTAGCTTAGACCTACAGTTTATGCCCTACTTTGACTTTACAGCCTATATCTGCCCACTGCTGAGCACAGGCCTCATTTCACAAATAAGGGTGAAAATTTGTGTAATTATTTACATTTTCTGTCACCAAAAATTCATTAACTTTATTCAGTTCAAAATGGGTGATTTGAATTATAAAATATACTAGAATTATCCTGCAATCTCACCCTGGTTCCATGTATCATTTCGAGCGACTTCTTTAGCCGTGATAACTAAGTACACAGATGGACTCAATTATACCTTTAAAATAATAGTAATAAGTTATTATAGTACAAATAATGATTTATGTAAACAAACACAGTAGGTAATAATAAAAAAATGGTTCCAACGAATTGCGAACCTCCTCCTTTTTTGAAGGCGTTTAAAAAGACTCGATTTAAAGCATTTATACCTGCGATGCGTCTTGGGGCTTATGACCCCGAATTGCAGTCTAAATTCGACGCCAAATGTAAAAAAGGGACACAACATATAAATGCGAACTTTATTTGCGAAGTCTTTATATTGAATAAGAAAAACTGGCCAAGTGAGTGTTGGACCACGTGCAGGATAGGGTTCTGTAATACTGAACATAAATTTAATGGAAATTTTAATCCAAAACGATAAGCACAACATCTCTGTTACGTTATTTTTTATATTATACTGAAGTCTTCCATCGACTATTGATCGTAAATTAGTAAAGTCTACATATCAGTGATACTTTTCTTATTCATCATTCTTCTTATAATTATTGTGCAAACTGTGAATTTATTTAGAATTTTTAAAGTAGCAGTTTAGTGTGGGCTTCATTATTTGAATCTGATATAAGAAGCGTACACAATGTATCTTATATAATAAATTACAAAATAATTTCATTACCAAAGTTAAGTTACAGTTAAAAGATAACAAGAAGATATACATGGAGTTATTACAAGTAATAGGAAGAGTAATGAAAATCCTTAACATTTAAATACTGATTATGTGGAACTTATCATTATAATTACAAAATTTAAGGCAATTGATCTAATTATCAGAATCATCACTTTTTTCATCACCCATCACTTGCCAATATGGGGGAGGATCATCATTATTTGCTGTATCACCAACTATATCACCAACTTGTATAGGAATTTCCAATGAAGCATTACAATGAGGCATTGGCAGTTCAGCTTTAATTTTTACAATATAATCTCTTGAAAATATATTAGAATTTTCGAACGATTTTATATCAGTGGGTACATCAATTTTAATATTCATAGACTGAGTATCTCCTTTATCTATTGGTCCAGTTTTAGTGTCTGTGTCTTGGATTGCTTCATGTATTTTTATTTTAGTATGTCCTTTTGGCACAAGGGTATAAACTTCAACCAATTTCGTTTTAACTCCTTTTACTATTACATTTGTATCATTATAAACTTCATAACCCAACTCGATTCTTTCTCCAGGCTTCATAATCGTATTTTCAACACTCGCTTTTATATTTAAAATGCTAGTTTTACATGAAAAACAACTGGTTAATTTCTTTTGTATACCAAAAATTGTTGGTTCCATTAAGAGTTGGGGTGTTATTCCTGCTACAACTGTTATATTTTGTCTGAACCTTGTCGCAAATGTGAAAAATCCTGGTTTATCGAATTTGATTCTAATATAATAAATTATATTACATCTCACCACATACCTCGGGGTGTTTTTATAGAACTCCAATGAGGCTGGTATATCATTTGGTAATCGGAAACTAAACTTTGATTCGTATGATCCGATCGCTAATTTAAAACCGTTTTCATCTTCCCTCTCAATGTGATCTACATCAACGTACTCCTCGCTACTTCTGTAGCATTGTACCCGTCTTCTTTTTTTGTCTCTTCTCCTTTTATCTTTAACACTCAAACGTCCTTGACCTTTCAATGACACAGTTATTTTTTTAAACTCCGTTTCTTCATCGAGAGCATATTTAATCACTCCCGTTACTGACTCGCCATGTACAAAAACACCATCAACCGGTTTACAAATACTTATTTCACAAAATATACCCATTATTTGGCGCACAAATGACAAAAATACGATCAAACGTCCACTTAATATTCCACAATTGTTTGTCTGAGCAAAAATAGGTACTCAATGTGCAACAAAGTGTTAAAACAAAGTTGATACCTATTTAAAAATAGAGCAAACTTCACCTTAATCACCGTCTTATTCACCGTCAATGATGAACTTGAGAATTATGTGTTTCAAACGTTTTCCAATTATCAAAACTTAGTGTTACGTACGATGTATACCGACACGGTTCAAAACAATGTTTGTGCACAAAATTTATCATAAGCCAGCGGGCGTTTCAATGCAAAACATGACCGCCCAGCCTGACGTGATCCGAATGTTCTAATTTTAGCTCTTCAACGTTCGGATAGGCACCGCGGGGTATCTTGATAATTTTTGCAGCTTGTATTTTTTTTTCTCTAGGCTATTTTTATTTTATCATCTTTCTGACAATTTAAAAACCAATTAGTTTTAAATACAGAACAGTATTTTTTTTTATTTTGCCTCAACTTTTTGTTCATTTTGCCTTTGATAACTTTCATTTTGGTCGTAAATTGCTTACTTGTATCCGAACGATGAACGAATACACTGTAGAGTTTGGAATCAAGGTTACGCTTGGCGCGTTTTTCAAGCATACATATGGGGATGGAATAATAAATACTGTATTTTATTGCGATAACTGATTTGACAATCATCAATTTAATAATAATGTATCTTTTTTATGATTTATTTATACATTTACCAGGAAAATTGTTTGTGGTTTGATTTGTATTAGCTGCGTAAGTATACGTCGCCTGTAGTTAATGTAACGTGTGTATAAAACTACAAACACCTACAGGCGCTTCTTAGAAATTAATTATAATTAAGATTCACAATTAATTATAATATACATTCATTCAACAACTAATTAGCTTTATCAAACGTAATCTATTATATTGTGATATAATATATGATTATTTTTTTCCTGATTTTAAATTGAATATAAAATAAATACGTAATAATGCACTAAAAGGTATTAAACAATTTTATAGATTCATTAGCATTACATACTGGGAAATAACAAAATATTATACATACCTACTTATGAAATTTAATAATTGAGGGAGGAAATCAAAATTTCGAAAAGCTATTTTATTTTAAAGATTTATTTATATATATTTTTTTATATTTTTGTACAGTTTTATTACATATATTCATTATATTACATCTACATTGTTATAATAAAAAAAACGAATTACCTACACATTATAAAAATATAAATAATTACAACTAAAAAGGAAGACCGTCACCAAATGGGAGCGTGCCCAGAATGCTGGCTGCATTTCCACGTTGGATAGCTAAGCTTATCCGTTGACCGAAATAAAAGCCAGCGTTCTGGTCACGCGTGTGTTCCTTTAACCGCTCCGCCAAGTCCTTATATATACTGTGTGCCCCTGGCCCCCACGGGCCGAGAGTTTCTACCCCAAACGGCTCAAACATGTACCCTCTGTCGAGATGTGCATATTTGCGCCGCTTGAGGCACTCCGCTGATGTTGCTGCGGAGCCGGCTCTCTCTGATGTGCCTTGAAGATGAGACGTACAGTACAGTTATATTTACTACAAAATTTAATCTATTATACATTATATAGAAAATTTCCTCGAAGCTGCCTCGATGGGTAAGGGTCCTAGCAGACAGGCAGCGTTTTCTATTTGTATGGCCAAGTTAATGCGCAGGCAGAAAAAGCTCCCTGCCCGCCGCCGGTCTCCCGAAGCCTCGTTGAGTTTTGATGATTTAATCTGCGAGAGCTGGATCCTCACCGACCCATGGTCTCCACCACAAAAGGCATAGACAATTTTTTCGCATCCGTCACAGTTGCACCTGTGACTATATAAGTCGCCAGTATATGGGACCCGCACCAGCGCGGCTTGCCGAGACTCTACGGGATTAAAGTCATCCATCCAGCCTCCTGTCGTCTTCACGCTGAATACCGACTGGTTCGCCGGTTCGCTGATTCGAAGAGCCGTGCTAATAATATAATTAAGAGCTATAATATAATACGTATATACTATTAATAAATTTAATTTAATTATTGTATCTCTCACAGTACTTCCATCATCAACAACCTATGATACAATACGAACTGAACTTATGATATTTTGATAGAAGTTTCCGTCTCTTAACATTTACAGATAAGCTCGCGGTTTTCCATCTGGTATATTACGAATCTGTTTTTTGGCACCTTTTATTTCACCAACTATGATTGGCATCGCTACTTGTAAATTAGTATGAGGAGCTGGAAATCTTAATGTAACAATTACGTTATAATTCCGATGCATTATCTTCGAATTGTGCACAGAGTACAGTTCCGGCAAAATTGGTACTATCCGTGACATATTCGTTATCATTGATGTCAAACCATTTACTTCTGTTGCAGTTTTTTTTAAAGTCTTCGATACAACTTTAGTACTACCGCAGTTGGCTGTATAAACTGTATGACTTTGTAGTCTAGTTATAACAGACCAACCTTTTATATCTGTATTATTAGTTATAACCAATGACAATTTAGCATTTTCACCTGGCGCGAATGTAGTTTTTTCAATCTGCGCTTTTAGATTAAACTTGGGGTTATCTGAGAACAGCTTGAATATTGATTTTTCAAGTCCAAATATAACAGGTTGTTGCGGAGAAGTTGGTGTCACGTAACTATATACTGTCAGTTCCGTTTGAAACACTCGATCAATACTCAAAAGCGAAGTCTTCACAAATTTTACTTTCAAATGATAACTAATCGTGCATATCCGATTCTTGATTGATGGAGGTATGTTTTCTGGCAGCATGAATTGAAATGGATACTCGTATGAGCCCATGGCTATTATCACTGGTTCTCCTCGACTATTAAGTAAGTTCATATGTTGTGCTATGTAGTCTTCCTTACCAGTTGGATATGATGTGTTGTTTGCATCAGATTCCGACGCCCACGAACATCTTCCACTTCCAATGAGTGAGAGCATAACATTTTGATATTCCGTCGGTTTGTCTATTGCATATCTAATGGTTCCATTTACAGGTTTTCCAGCTCTGTGTACACCTTCTCTAGGTGGTATAATTAATATTTCACAATGCACACCCATTTTTGTCTCGATTAAAACAAAATATGGCGCGAAACCGGTTCGGACGGAGCGTGGAAGTAAACTATGTAGACTTGTTTATAACAAGGCAAGGCTGTCGATCCACAACTGGAAAATACAGATTACTAAAAATTACGTCATCCACTTGAGCTCAATCAAAGTGTTCAACTAATTTCAAATAGAATATTCTTGTGTAGATTATCATTTTTATAACTCTAATGATTAATGACATTGATAATTGTTAACTAGGTTTTTCCCGCCGTTTCATCTGCATTCTTGATATTTAATAAAAAAATATCCTTCCTCAATAATCGGGCTTTCTTACGCAAAAAGGTTTTTCTATTCGGATCAGTAGTTTCAGAGATTACCTCCTACATCTAAACGTACAAACTTACAAACTTCATCTACCTATTTATAATATTAGTGTAGTAGAACAGTAATATTACAAAAAAAAACCTCGAAGCTGCCGCCACTGCCGATGGGATGGAACCCTTTTCTAGCAGGTTGGCAGCGTTTCCTCTTCGGATGACCAAGCTAATGCGTTGGCGGAAAAGGCTCCCTGCCCACCGGTCTCCCAAAGCCTCGTTGAGTTCTGACTAAGGGGTCCTGTTGATATTTTTTTCGTAATTTCACAGTTGGTCCCACAGTAAAAGTTGTTCATAATGATAAGTACTTCCACCCCTGTAAGTATTGCCAGCGACTAAAAAATCATCCTGTATAGAAAATATCCTCAAAGCTGCTGTCGATGGGCAAGGTTCCCAACAGGCTGGCAGCTTAAGAGTACAAATTCCGTATCAAGTTATATAAATCTAACGTAACATAATAATTTAAAAAATATAACGATTTTAATATTTTTGGCTCTCATCAAGTGCAACTGCCGTAACACACCAGTATGTGCTTGGCGACAGATTTTCAATTTCAGGGTGGTAGCCAGACAGGTACCAACTACACAAACAACTACAAAGTATCTTAACACCGTCCTATTGTTTGCTAAGATGTTTTCAAGCATTTTAAAAAGGTAGTCTAGGGACTTTCTGAGTAAAAACAACAGGAATGTGTATTTAACGATGGTACTTTATAACCCCTTGGAAAAAAAGTGACGATTATAATTAAATGCTACAATAAATAAAATTTAAATCGCCGCAACGTTGCTCTCATAGATCTGTCAGGTGGTCGAACAAGCTCATACAAATTCGAACTCACGACCTTCGCTGCGGTATCCGACGTCACTACCACTGAGCTATACCGCCTTTTTATTTTGTTTATATTTTTTTTTTCATAAATTAAGCTAAAGACAAACACATACCTAATATAGTTAACTACACAATTATGCGAAATATTTTCACAAAAATATTATAAGTTTGTGAGTATGGATATCTGGATGTATGTTTGTTACTCTTTCACGAAAAAACTACAGAACGGATTTGGATGAAATTTGGCACAGAGATAGATTATAGTCTGTAATAACACATAGGCTACTTTTTATCAAAACATAAGATCCCTCGGAAACGCGGAAGAAACCGCGGGGCGGAAGCTAGTTTTATATAATTTAAGAGTGTATTAAGGCTCCAGTCTCCCTAAAATCAGTGTTCTTGCGGAATTTGTGAGAAAAGAAATATTGTTTTTTAGTCATCAGAAAAGCAATAAATGAAATATATTTTACGTTATTTTAAAGTGTGAGATTTGAAGTTTCCAATACATATTTTATTTTTTAATTTGCCGCCACTTTTATTAGCTTTGTGAGGCTTTAAACATACCTCTATTTACGTTCCACGCGTAGAGGGTCTCATTCGTGCACACGCCACGAAAAAAATATAACAAAAACAAGAAATGTATTCAGATTACATTTGTCGGCAAATCCTCTACAATAATCTTATCTAGTTATCTAGTCGACAAGACTTCGTCGCAGAAGGAAACGACCGCCTTCCAGGACTCGTCGCTGTCGACCATGAATCGTATCACGGCCGGCAGCGACAAGTCCCCTCCTATGGTCGCAGACAGGGCGGCGCGAGGCACGGCCCAAGCTGGGCAAGACTCGCGCGTGTGTTGCGCCGTGTCCGCGACACCCGCCGGGCAGTGGAAGCACTCCTCTGTGGGCTCCCTGCCCGCCACCCGACACAGATAGCGACCGAAACAACCATGGCCGGTCAGCATCTGTGCCAGGTGGAAGGAGAGAGCCCCGTGGGCCCGTTCAAGCCACTGTCTTAGAACGGGCTGCACTGCCGCCACCAACTCTCGGCCGAAGCCGGGCTCGTCGAGGCGGGCCGCCCACTTTTGGAGGAGGACCTGACGAGCGTCCTCCCTCCAGCGCGCCACCTCGCGCGGATGTGGACGGCCTCCCTCGACTTCCTCCGCTTTCGCTCGCCAGTACACCCCGCACACAATATCACACTCCGTTAACCCCCTCCTCACCCCTTAACGTCTGACGTAATTTATGGATGGCTCCTTATATGGTACATGATATGATTTTTTAAGAGTATTAATTAAAACTTATTTGATTGAAAATACTATATTCGTTATACCATAAAATTTCAATCAATACTTTAAGAGAAAATCCCTTAAGTGTATTTACATAGCATAGGTGTATAGGCTGGTTGAAACAAGTTAAATATTCTACCACTGTATTCCATTACACTGCTAGTGTTCACCCTTGACTACATCATCACCTTCCATGATGCAGTATGAACGAAAAAAACCTAACTTAAAAAATAAATGTCCCCACAATGAACTCAAAAGTACGAAATTCAAATAATTTATGTTTTCTTCTGTCTTCCACGTCATATTATTTTAGGGAACGGAAATCGTAAATTATAACTTCCATAACCTTTCTTTACGATCTCCAGAGATGGGGAGGTGAATAAATATCATTTAAGTACGACACGTCACAAATGGCACAGTATAAACATGACAAAAGACAGTAAGCCAAAAACCACAAAGAAATATGGTTAAGCTTTCAGATCTAAGATTGGCAATTTAAAACAAGATAATTGCCCGGCATTCATTAAGTGTCGTACCAATCACTGTTACAACAAAATGCCTTTCTGTGTTTAAAAACGGTGTGCGAATTTATTGTACTAAAAATAAATAAAAAAAATTAGAAATAATAGACTACAAAAAATAGAGATATTTTTTTTGAAAAATACGTTTAATTTTAATTGTAATTAGATACTGTGATTTCCACTTTTTTATACTTCAACTAGCTTTCCGCCACGCGGTTTTACCCACGAACCCATATTTTACTCCCTTAGGGGTGGAATTTTTAAAAATCCTTCTAGATCCAGCGGTTTCAGGTATGCGTTGATCGATCAGTCAGTGAATCAGTCAGTCTGTCAGTTTCTTTTTTTATATATATAGAAGATTCAAAGAATCTTATTTAATTATTATAACAAAATATGAAAAAGAAATTAAATTAACTACACTCAAAATATTCTGATGAAATAGTGAAAAGGAACTTTCAAACAAATTATACAGCAATCGCAAAAATTCGCTAAGTAGGTAATCTAAGAGATTTCCAAGGAATTTTCGAAGTAAAATCAATGTAAGTTTTTCATTCAAATATCCAAGAACAAATAATATTTAAATTTCGAATTCTAATCCGATTTAAATATTCTTTTATATGTGACATTCTAATTTTAAAGAGTATTGCATTGCACCAAGCTTTTATTTGAGTTCAACGTTTTTTGAATAAATTCGGATTGAGTTTTCAAACATGTGTCAAAATAAAATGTAATTTAAATCAAAATATCAATTTCGATGCAAATCACCCCCAAGATAACTTTCTACCCCTTTTTAACCCCGTTATAATAAAATACGTTTCAATAAAATACGAAACAAGTCTTGCATCAATTCTGTTAAAGAACGTTTATGCAAAATTTGAAGTAGATTGGACCAAAGAATCACGTTGTCCCATGCAAATTCACCCCCATTTTTCACCCCCTTAGGGGTAGAATTTCGGAAAATCCTTTCTTATCGGATGCCTACGTCATACAAAGAACACACCCTCCAAGTTTCAGGTCTCTATCAGGTCTCAATTCGACCAGCGGTTTAGGCTGTGCGTTGATCCGTCAGTGAGTTATTCAGGACAAAGCATTTTATATGTATAGATAGTTTTTTTTTTTTTTATCTAGCTTGGTTTTATTTTTAGAAAATGTCATTTAAAAAAAATACCGAGCAAAGCCATGGTCATCCAGGTACTATTTAATAATCAAAAGAATCTAATATAAATTCATAGTTAGGGTCAATTTGCTGTACTAGTTTTGACCCACTACCTTAGCTATAGTATTTACTGTGTAGAGGCTTAACATTATGGAAAGTTAACCCGTTGGTAATATGGCGGGATATTAAATCTTCTGTTTTTGTAGTGGTTTTGTTGTGACAGTTCAAAACACCGTTGACACGAGACCCTTTGCTTTTGTAAATAAATAGTCCAGAAATATTATGTGGAACTTTTACGAGTAGAAAAAGATTTTTAAGGTTATCTAGTTTTTACAGATATGTTCTTTGTCAAGATTGAGTATATAGGTACAGTTTCTTGCATTGTCTTTTCCACTTTGTACTTAACGAGAATAAGATACTTAGGTTTTTTCTTTTGAAACCGATATCTAGAAAAATGTTTTTATAAAGTATAATAATTTTTTTTCAATATGAACTATTTTAAATCGAAAACTGCCTTCGGAGTAGGCTAGGGGACTGTATGCATTATTCCTTGTATTATTTAAGCTAATCTAAAATATAAAATTCTCGTGTCACAGTGTTTGTCTGCAAACTCCACCGAAACGGCTTGACCGATTCTTATGACATTTTGTGTGTATATTCGGTAGGTCTGAGAATAGGTCGCAGGCTATTTTTTTATACCGCAACGTGGGTGAAACCGCGGGGGACAGCTAGTTCATTATTACCTACCTACCTTATTTCAGACAAATAATATATTTATATATTTCATTTCATTTCACTTTCAATTTGTTTCTCATCGAGAAGATAAGAGCACGAATATCGAGATTTTAATATTTTACCAACTAGCTTCCGCCCCGCGGTTTTACCCGTCTTCCCGAGGGATCTTATGTTTTCCGGGGATAAAATAGCATATAGCCTTTCTCAATAAATGGGCTATCCAAAACTAAAATTATTTTTAAATTCGAACCTGTAGTTCCTGAGATTAGCGCGTTCAACCAAACAATCAAACAAACAAACTCTTCAGCTATATAATATTAGTATAGATAGATAATAGTATAGATTAGGTATCTAAATTTTTAAATAATATCCTTATCCTTCATTAATATTGAAAACTGTTTTTAAATAAAGACCTGAGTCGGTTCAGTCGCTAAATAATTTGGCAACGAAAGGCAAAATAAAATTAAAATTTGGTAGTATTTGGAAGTAAGCAAAAAAATCACTATAGTATTATAAATTTTCTATGACCAACCTCTTTTCTTTCATAAACTTTTACGAAACATGGAACCATTCTATTCGTAACGATAAAAAAAAATATACCAACGTTTTTACTTTCTTTTATTTAAAAACATCACGTTTTCTAACCAAATGTATCCGACATCCGAAACAAAATGTAATTTTGTTTCTTTAAAAATAAATGATGCGAACGAGTACAACATAAACATCTCATTTATAAGTTACGGGACGAATGGGAGTACAACACGTGCGTGCAATATATCAAGGGTTTAATAACAGCTTTTACCACAGAAAATGGGTGAAAAGGGATGATGCTCACGAAACATCAGGACTTGTGCGAAAACCAAGAACAAAAAAAATAAAATTTGAAAGATACCTTCCTTTTTTAATTTGGAACTACAGGCATGATCGACTTTTGAAATACGGTTGAAAGTATTCATTAATATATACAACTGTTACTGTGACCAAATATGAAAGCACGAAAAAATAATCTGAACGATAAAAAATTAAATATCTACTCAAAAAAAACGTTTAGCTAATAAGGAACTTCCACTGCCCGTGCATAGATGGCGCCACAAGATTCTACATCGCGCTATCAAAGTTCCCTGATCACTCGGCACATTATACAAGATTCTAACATCTACAGTAGACCACGGTCCCCAGACATGATGACTTAACTTAGCGGAAGCTCTTCCCTATAAAATGGAGGAGTCTACTACCTTTTTTCTCTATAAATTAACTATAAACTATTCCCGTATATTTTTTCTATCATCCTTGGTTGACATAATACACGGGTTCAATTCGCAGCTCGCCGTATGCCACGACACTAACGCCTCAATATCTTACGGAAATACCCTGTACACGACTACAGGTAAATTATGCGGTGTCATTTACTCCAAATAAATGTTTGTTTTCCTGTGAGAGAAAAGAGGAGGAATTTGTTCGTTGGTTTTTAAGATAATTCAAGAACTTTCTGTAACCAAGTACCTGCTGGTGTATTTCGGCAGTTGCCTTCTAAAGGCTTTATAAAGATCGGCAACACATTAGCAATCCCACTGCTATTGTTAATGGCCATAGGCGACGGTAGCCACCATCAGGTGGACGGCCTGCTTCTCAGCGCTCTTACATAAAAAAGAAAAATTACCATAAAATTTAATTATTTAAAGATGTTATTCATAAGAAATTATACTTACAATATTTCGAATTCAATTAATCTTTGAAAGGCGCTTGACAATGTGGAGTTAAAAGTAAAATCGTTTACTTTGTAATTATTTATTCTATTTTAATATAAATTTTTGATGTTTTATGCAAGTAGCTTTAAGATTAAGCTTGAGAGCACTTGAGACCCAGTTTCTAAGTTTTATGTTTATTTATACTCACGGAATATGTTGATGGTGGCCGAAGGTGGTAAGCACACAAAACGAAGGAAACTGGCTCTCAAGTGCAACAGTCTAAACACACTTGTAGGTGCCTGGCGACCGGTCTTCAACATAAGAATGGTAGCCAGTCAGTAATAAATTAATTTATAATATTAACAACAAACACAACTCAGTTTATGTAAGTACTTTCAAATTAACGATAAATACCGCAAAAGCCTTTAATTAAATACCTATTCAGTCGAAGTTCCACACATTTCTTACTCTTGGGACTAACAAACTGACCGCTGATTTTCAAAATTAAGCTTTACAAAACGGTATTAAAGTTTGAAATCGTTCAGTCGAGAACGTTTCTAATAAAATAGGCCAGGAGCTCAAGTGCACTTGCGAAGTTATAAGAGGCTGCTAACATCGACTCAAAGAGGCTTTGGAGGGCTCTTTATAAACGTGAGTCATGGATTTTTTTAGTTGAACGCAGCTGGTTTTGATCGTAGAGTGTCATCCAAACTCTACTGAAAAAGATATCGCTGAAAAAAGCGCTGCAAAGTTTAGATTGAAAATCAGGGCTTAGAAAATAGCTGAACCCTTGCGAAGGACGTCGGCGAATTTTATGCTTATCTGTTGGAGACATTTAATATTTCAGTAAGTTCGCAATTTCCTTCGAGAGATTTTTAATTGATTTTCAAAGTCAAAGTCAAAGCCATTTATTCAGTTTAGGCCCTAAGAGGGCACTTATGAACGTCGAAACTACTGAAGTTATCACCGATTTGGAAGTCGCCTTCAACTGAGAAGAACCGGCAAGAAACTCAGCAAGGTCTCATTTTTTATATATTTTTTTTTTTTTTGGACAATCTGACAATGTTTGCTTTTTTTCCATTAAAATTTTAACAATTTTTAAAGAAATATAATACACATAAACACAAAAGATGAAAAAAAAACAACAAGTAAAATAATTAAAAAATAATAACCTGAACAAGTTCAAATTTATAAAAAGCATTTAAAATGTACTTACCTACCTAAAGCAATAGAGATATTTAATGTTCTATATAACTATATGTTTTATACATCATTATATTTATGTTGGCGATCTTATTAATAATTGTTAATAATAATAATAAAAATTAAATGTAAATATATATAATGTTGTGGTTTCTCTACGCGATTGAATCAGGAATGAGGATATCCGTAGACGAACTAGGGTCACCGACATAGCCCAGCGGATTGGCAAGTTGAAGTGGCAATGGGCAGGCCACATAGTGCGCAGCACGGATGGCCGATGGGGCCGAAGAGTTCTAGAGTGGAGACTACGGACCGGCACGCGCATCGTAAGACGTCCGCTTACAAGGTGGACAAACGACCTTATAAAGGTCATCGGAAAACGCTGGATGCAGGCCGCCCAAGACCGGTCCTAGTGGAGATCCATAGGGGAGGCCTATGTCCAGCAGTGGACGTCTTGCGGCTGAGATGATGATGATGGTGATATATAATCTGATTCTAACGCACGGTTCGGGAGGTTGCTTTTGCTGAGAAGAGCAATAAACTAAGCAACTACACTTTTCAAAACCAACTTAGATTTATTATACCAAAATTATTTATCTAGCTTCACTGACAATATTAGGATATTACGAATATAAAATTCCATCGACTGCTGGACTACATAAAATCGGATTGTATATGAGTTAAATTCAAATCTAATTTCGTTTCCAAAACTTTATTTTATCCCTAATCCTATTGAGTGAGAACTAAATATCTAGAGTGGACAATTTCAAAATATTTTATGTTCCTCAACGTGACATTTTCCACAAAATCCTTACGAAAAAAACCCTCTAAAAGGTACAATTTAACACAAAGACAGATTGAGGTCCCAATTTAGCGAACATTCGCTAACAAGCTAGGGATTTGAGATCAAAGGCATATGTACAAGTGTATTGTACTCAAACGCTTTTGAAACGGTAAGTACACTTACGCGATTCATGCAAAAAAAATCAGATTATTAACCACTTTTGCGGCGAGAGAAAAAAGGCAGAGAATTTTCCCGGTAACGCAATATTTTACTCATTCTTTTTACTTTGTGTTTGACCACAATCGCACTTTGGTAAATGATGATGTGGCCGAAGGTGGTAAGCACACGAAGCCTGGAAAGAACTGGAAAATATCTGCAAGTGTTGATGACAGATTTTCGACTTGAGGGTGGGTGGTAGCCAGTCAGGCGGGTTCTACAAACTATGGCCATATGGTTTCTACACGATGTTTTCCTTCATCAAAAGCTTACGGTCATTATAGGATTCGAAATCACTACCTTAACTACCAGACATTCTTCATAAATTCTTAATTTCATTGAGATTTGCAGTTGTTTCTAAAATAAAATTTTAATTTCCATTAACAGAGTTTGTACCCGGTTCCTTATGGTGTCATGGTAACGTCAGTAATTTTCAATAAGAGCTCGTAATTTTGTTCACGTTTTAATTAAACATTTTGGATTTCAGTGAAAAGGGACATCCGCCACGCCATCCCCATCTGCCTGCCCCGTCTGTCCCAGTAAATAATTTATATTATGACTTAATGAAATAATAAATTTAATTCAGATTGAGGTGATACTCTCATTTTTTTTCCGGAACAAAGTCTCAAGCGTATGTTAAAAATGCTTTATGTAACTATTAGGTACTATTTCTGTGATTTTCAGCTACACTATACAACTTATTTAGTTCTACATGCTTTCCTATACATATTTATTTTTTATACTAAATGCTATACACCCCAAAAAGAGAATCATTAAATTAGTGCAGTGCAAATGCTAGTTTTGCATCACGTAATCATGTTTTTACTTACGTTGGTTCAGGATATAATATGGTTTTAAAATAAACAAACTATTTTCGAATTTATTATACATATACTGTACATAACCTTGTATATACGTTGTGTATTTACTTATCTGTATCAAAAACTTAACGTGTTTTATGCTATGTAATTTATTTCGAAATATAAAAAAAGCATACTTAGAACATAACTGACTAAATAGCCCAACAATTCACATAGTAGATAGTTCATATGATACAAAAAGGTCTTCATTACGAGGCAGGTAACCTTGGCGGACAAATATACGCTATTCTGGTGATATATGATGGTCTGAACACGCGCGATATGAGAAAGAGCATGTATTACAACGCGTGGGAAGGATTTGGGATGTAACCTAGTTTTATATGCCGTGTTTAACCACAATCTCACCACGGTAAGGTAGGAAGGAAACTTGTTCTAAACCAGGGCCATCTTACCTCTCTTCTTTAATCGGTCCCTCATTACTGAGGATCGTGGTCACTGGACCCCTTTAAACGGACAAACTGCCTCCATCGACTCCGGTCATATGTTGCCATCAGTGCCAGCTGAAATTTGCTTACGGACGTAACTTCTTTTACCAAGACCAGTTTTTCAAGGCATTTTAGTTTTTCCATCTTACCTAATACTTATGTCACTTCTGACAAGAGGTTGTCTCGCCTTGCCGCACTATGTTTGTCTCTTTTTAGCACATGGATAGATATGAACTGTCAAATGGGACCTAACGGCACTATAATAGCTATATTAATCTCCATGTATAGTATTGCTAACATACTGAGATCGACTAAGTGAAATAAAATCTCTGGTAAATAGCAGGCATTTTACTAGACAAACTATATCCTAGTTATTTATCCAAACGAGCATGTTGGATAAAGTCTAATCCATATTATATACTAGATTCCATGGTTTCACCCGCATTCTAGGGATAAAAAGTAGCCTATAAACTTCCTCAAGAATTGGGCTATCAAATGCAAAAATAATTTTCGAATCTGACTGGTAGTTCCAGAGATTAACAAACAAACAAAAATACTCTTCTCCTTTACTATATTAGTCTAGATAGTATAGATATAAAATAAAGTTGGGTTAGTTACACCATTTGTAACTCAATCTTTGATTTGTTGGATTTGTATCCACCCTGAACAGCAGAATAACTATCATAACATCGGAAAAAAACCTCCTCCTTTTTTGAAGTCGGTTAAAAATACACCGGGAACGCAGGGAACAGCTAATTTTTGATATAATATTATGTTTTAACAATACATTATTTCTGAGGGTATTCGAATGAAACCCCGAGTGCTATAAACTGAGGATATAAAAGCTGGTATTGCAAATTGCCAATGTCCATTTGTCTACAGTAGACACTTACCATCAGCTGGACCCTGCATCAACCTTCTGAAAAAAAAAAAAAAACGTTATATTGATTATTGAGTATCATCCACATACTAGATTCCGCCCCGCGGTTTCACCCGCGTCCCCCAGGGATCTTATGTTTTCCCGAGATAAAAAGTATCCAATGTTCTTCTCCATACCATAGGCTATCTGCATACCAAATTTCATCGCGATCAGTTCAGCGGTTTAAGCGTGAAAAGGTAACAAACAAACAAACTCACTTTCGCATTTATAATATTAGTTAGGATTGGGATTACTCAAGTTAACGAACTAATAGTCATAACTAGGCACAAGTAGGTCCTTAATATTTGTATGTGAACATACTGGGTGATTTTGTTATCACTGGCAATACTTGCAGGGGGATAATAATAAGTCTTCCTTTTGTGCAATAAAAACACCACCACCACATGTATTTTAATACAAAATATCAATTTAGTAATTAATTTTTAGACAAAACAATTTTGTCCTTAATCCCGCCCTGTGCAATGCGTGCCGGCCGCCCATTACGTAGTTACAACTGCTACAACAACACAGACGGACCCACAATTGCTATATAAAGCCGACTACCTGACCAAGCACTTATACTATACATAGAATAGACGAGTTCAGATGGTGCGCTTCAGCGGTGCTTGGTTTTGATTTTCGACGGTCGAGCTTGGAGCACCGACTTATGTGCTCTGACATTACAGTCGTTTCCTATTAACAATATGCTGGGATATAGCCAGCAATTATCTACGTCAATAGATATCTATCTATACAGGATGATATTTTTATCACTGGCAATACTTGCAGGGGTGGAAGTACTCATCAATGTGAACAACTTTTATTATGGGGCTAACTCTAATATCGCGTAAAATAAAATGTTTGCTTCATACATTTTGGTCGAGTAGGTATTGAACTTTTGTATGGAACAGCTGATAATTTTATCATGATTTCACAGTTAGTCCAATAATAAAAGTAGTTCATATGGATGAGTACTTCCACCCCTGCAAGTATTGCCAGTGACTAAAAAATCAACCTGTATATACATTTATTGTTTTTATTGTTCACCAATAAAAAGAAATACTAAAACTTAATTATTGTTTAACATATTTTTAAATATATTAGTTTATAATAATAATATATTAAACATGTACCTAATTAATAAGAAATAAATTTTATAATAATATTTAATAACTACACTTTAAATATAAAGAAAATATTACTAGGGCAGTAATTTGTAAAATAAAACCGAAAAAATAAAAAGGTAAACAATATTTTATATTGTATTATTTTATTTGATGTCCCCGATAATACTTATAATATAACCTAAATAATTCAACAATTTAATAATTTTACCTGAGTTTATATGAAGTGAATCCTTTGTACTTATCAATTCTATGACCCAGAGACATGAGCCTACATCTCAGTATAACAAAGGTTGTTAATTGATCCCTTTAAGGGAAATGGAGGGTAATGTTTCTCATAAAAACTCTAAACGATTGAACCTTTTTACCTTCTACCAATTAGTATAAAAGCTCATCATTGTAGCTGTACCTTAGTGACTTTAGATATAATTTATAATATAGTTTATAAGAAAAATTTCTTATAACCTCAATAGTATTACTGAGATTTCACCGATGGAAAATGTGGTTAGAGAACCATCTGCTGCATTGTATAAAATGGTAAACTGACTGACTGGGTGATATATCAACGCACAGCCCAATCCGCTGGACCTAGAGACTTGAAATTTTGCACATAGATACCTCATACAGTGTAGGCATCCACTAAGAAAGGATTTTTAGAAATTCAACCCTTAAGGGGGTAAAATCGGGGTGAAACCGCGGGGCGGTAGTATCATATAAAATATGTCTCCAAGCATCAACTATGTGTTCCGGCAGTTGTACCTACTTGATTCAGGTTGCCTTCTAGGATTTGTAAAGATCGGCTAATGTATTAGCAATCCTTCTGGTATTTGTAATTACTTACCATCAATAATAATGCACTGTCTGTCTGTTTATCAGCTTTCTGACAACAATATCTCGACACAACTATACAGAATATCACCGAATGAAATGTCAGTTAGAATTTATTTACTAAAACTGTCACGCTCTCGGAAAGTTACTGTAGAAAAAGCAGGAAATGGCAAAAGGCCTTTTATTTTACGGGTCAATTTCCTAGGTATTGGTTTTGACATAAAGTCCTGTCGACCGGTCAACAATAATTACTTCGCTATTTTGTTCCCTTACTAAGACTGTTTTGTATTTTACTAGTTTCCGCTATTTTTCGAACATTTTCATTAAAACAAACCTTTTCCTGACAATTGTCGGGCCGGTTGGCGTGGTTGGTAAGATACCCTATCTATCACGCCGCAGGTCGTGGGTTCGATTCCCACTCAGGACAAACATTTGTGTGCATGAACATGTCTGTTTGTCCTGTGTCTGGGTGTAATTATCTATATATGTATGTATTTACAAAAGAAAAGTAGTATATGCAGTATATCAGTTATCTGGCTTCCATAGTACAAGCTCTGCTTAGTTTGGGGTCAGATGGCCGTGTGTGAGGAATAATGTCCCAGAATATTTATTTATTATCTATTTATTTAATTACAAACACAACAAAAAAAGGAATTAGCCAAATACGTAGCCCTTCTGAAGTGATACGCTTTCATACATTCGGCAATAGGGAATATGCATAAAATTTAAATTTGTCTCAAATATTTTTTTCTAGATTCTTTATTGTCATTACATTATACTTAAAAGGTATTTTTTTTATTTAGTTATTATTTAAACCCAGAAAATATTACATAAAAAGTGAAAAATAAGGGAGGAAAATTCAAACTTACAAAACGCGTCACCATTGGTCGAAACGAAATGTGACGTTAATTGTCACGTCATTGAATTTATCGGCGTCGATATTCATACTGTGTTAAAGTAGTGTTTGTGAGAAAAAGTGTTTAAAACTGTATTCCTGTGTGATTACTTGTGGATATATATTTGTAGTCAATCGAGGACGATGACAGAAACTGGTTTTGTTAAAGCACAATCAGATAATCTGCCGAAAATAGATGCATTTATGATGTCAGCATATTTTGCATCAAATCTCGAGTCTTTGCCTTTTAAAAAAATATATTTCATTTATTGCTTTTCTGATGACTAAAAAAAAATATTTCTTTTCTGATAAATTCCGCAAGAACACTGATTTTAGGGAGACTGGAGCCTTAACCTGAAATAAATTATCAATCATTAAAATTTCGTAAAACCGCAATACGGATAAATAAGCAAGATCTTTAGATACATTTTTAAATAACTTTTGTAAACAAGGCTAGGTTAGTTTTAGACCAAACCTCCTATTTTCACACTAAGCTGTACATAAATATATGCTATACTTACGTTAAAATGATCTTCACAACAAAATAGAACCGATAATGGAGATACAATATCCCTTCTCATCATCTTACACCATTTTTTTCGTAATTTCGCATCGCATGGAATACGAAAAAACACTTTATCGGGTGTACTAATAATAGTGTTTTTGCACTTCGGTACCATACAATACTTGTAAGATGGTTTTTTTAACTACTTCCATGATTTGTATAGCAATTAAAACTGAAAATACGTATGAAGTAACTGAAACACTATAGTAAACAAACGTGGGATATAACAAATGACGTCATCAAAAGCGCGCGCTAAATGGTGGCGTTTGAACGGCTCAAATTTATTCAAGGTTTTAAATTTCACTTTGAAAAATAATTTGGCTCTTTTCAAGCCTATTTATATTTTTTTCCATGTTATAAAAATGTAAATGATAAATTTAAGAAATAAAAAAAAATCATGCATATTCCCTATTGATTTTTATTATCCTTTAGATTAAAAATTAAGAAACTCTTTCCTCACATACAGCTTACAGAAAAACCAAAGACACACTAAATACAAATCAACCTTTACGACAATTTAACGTCAAAGTGTGACCAGGAATCCATCCTAATGAAGTTTATCCGGGGCACATCGTGTGATCGACTAAATTGGATCTCTCCCGATAGACAGTTATCCCCGGAGCCCGGAGACAAGGCTCAATAAAACCCAACATTATCTGCTTTCGTCGGATTTAACTTTTCTTGTTATCGAGTTGACCGATACGTCTCATTCGTTGACAATTCTCATTCTGATGAGTTTTGCTTTATTCCTAGTTCTTCACGAGTGAGTTTTCTTTCCTCGCACTTTTTAGTTTTTAATATTTTACCAGGGTAACCACGTCCTGTTAGTAAAAGGTAGAGCACCTTTTTCAGTGTTTTTTTTTTCTATATCTGTAATCCCATCGATCACATTTTTCAACCCTGGAAAAAAATAACATTACGCCGCGCAGTTTCACTTGTGATCCCCTATTTTACCCCTTTAGGAGTTGAATTTCGGTAAATTCTTTCTTAGTACTTTCCTACTTTACAAAAGGAGTATACCATCCAAATTTAGTGTTCGTAGGACCGGCAGTTTACGCTCTGCGTTAATTATAACCTGCCAGTCAGGACATCTTCTTAAATATAGCGAATGAAAAAATTACCTATGCACTAAAATTAAATTTCAAGTTATAAATATTTTAATATCATTAATTTTTTTTCTTCACAATATCGAATACTTCAAAGTAAGTAAGTAGTGTTATTCAAATAAAATATACAGCATTTTCTTTATAATTTGTCAAGCTTAGACGTCCGTACCTTTCTTTCTGAAAGGTGTATTTTCAGGTTAATTCGCTTCTCAGAGGCATGAAATAGGCAATTTATTTTCCGTTTTCTCATGTCATTTCATTTCGCATTTATTCCGAAGTGTTTCGGTAAAGAAATTAATGTTTCATTCATTTTTATTGTTTGCACGTACAAAATGGATGTTGTGTGGTAACTTTTGAATAAATAGCTTATAATTCATTATGTTTCAGTTCAATTTTCTTGTTATTTTCATGTTAAAATACTTTGCAATTTTTTTAAAGGATTTGAAAAAACATTATAGTCCAAAATAACTTCTTAATAAACTTGCAATAAGTTTTTCTCAGTTGAATGCTGAAAACTGTTGGTAATTTCAGTAAAATCGACAATGGTCTGGTACTTTGGAGTAGGCTAGTGACTTATTTATTCGCTTAGTCTCTTGCATATATTAAACAAACAAAGGAATAGTGCGTCAGTTAGAAATAGTTTTGTTGTCCCACGCACTCTGGCCTTCATTTTTCGTTTTAATCTGTGCTTGCGGTTTATTCCTACCACTACAAGCATATTTTGTGCTTATCACCTCTAGCAACATCGAAGTTTTTTTTTTTAAAGTTTCGATTAAAAAATAATATTCAATAATGTTAACTTTATGCAAGGTAAAAACTTCAATTCCAAAGCGACAGTGAAGAACACCTTTAAAGACGTAAATTTCCGTGCATTAGTCTTTTACAGGAGGGGCATCAACAAACCGCCCCTAAAACGGCAAGAATGTGTAAATAGTTTATGTAAATAATTTATTCAAATAAACATATTTCTCGTTAAAAGAAAATGAATTGAATCTACATCTACAAAAGGACAATTACATAGATAAAGATCCAATATACAGAAACAGCTGTGCCATCTCAATTTACTCCCTCATCTAAAATACATATAGACAGACACCAAACTTACTAACATATTATATCATACGAGAATATACAACCTGACGGAGGTAGAAAGTTATTTTTGAACTTTCCAGCCACTTCTATCCACAACCGTGTTACAAAAGTTTGTTCCACATAAGATGTATATATTATTTAAGCTCTTGGGAATTTTGTGCTGGAAATTTTGGAAGATTCTTTACTGTATTGAGATATGCGTGTTATATTATGTTATATAATGTTAATTATATTTACAACTGAAATACAAGATAATATTTAGAAAATTTCCTCGCCGCTGCCGATGGGCAAGGTTTCCCGGCAGGCTGGCAGCGTTTCCTCATTCGATGGCCAAGCTTACGCGTTGGCAGTAAAATCTCTCCATCCCTGCCACGGCCGGTCTCTCAAAGCCTCGATGAGTTTGAATGATAAATCCGCACGAATCGACCCCCATGGACCCATTGCCCCGCAAAAGGCATAAACATATTCCATTTATTTATTTTAATTAATGAAAAAAATATGAAAACCATATTACAAAAAACTACTATCCACAGATAAAGACAAAATATGAAATATTATGAATCTCTTAAAGTAGGTAGATATAATGTCTGAAGTGATCCATTATACAGATAAGCGAGCGCAGATAACGTCTGTCTTCATGTCAGAAAGTTGACAAGCAGGCAGGGCGGTCAGGTCCATACAACCCTTTTTTGGAGAAATCGCGCATAATGCATTACTAATCAGTAAACCTATTCTAATCTAACTCAAATTCCAAACCTATCATCGAATGTACGTAAGTACGAATTGCTCTTGTCTATTTGTTATAAGTAGCTGTTAAAAAAATATAGGTAGAAAATGAATTTCTCACTTCTGTTGTTTAAAAATACAAATCTATCAAAATGTAAATACTTACAGTAATACTTACCCCGAATTTACCCGATAGGTGAGACTAAGCGATAACCGCGTATCTAAGTCAAGTTCGCTTAAGTTAGAGTATAATTTCATTATGTACATATGTACCTACATTAGATGAACAATAGTGTGGGAGTTGTGTTGTCTAGCGCTCAAACAAAAAAGAACAAACAAGATTTGAAATCGTGTAACTCCGGGTTCCCGTGAGTCGGGGTAGCGTAAGTCGAGGTATTACTGTATATACTTACACAATTATATAAATACCTCTTTAAGTCCTTCGTAATAGGTCCCAATATACCTCATAGGACTTTATTACGGGTCGAACAGTAACGGTGTCAGTAGGAACACAATCGATATCATTGATAGTCGCGCCGCAAAACCATTTCAAAGTTCCGAGTTTAACATAAGTAGGAAGTTACATGAAAAACAAATACAGAACACTAAAGACTATCTTGAGGAATCTTCAAGGGCCATCCAATACCAAATGAACCAGAGCTTGATTAATGGAAACCAGATAAGTAACTGATCTGTATAAATAAATGAACAAGTCGTAATTGGCTTATTGATTAACTGAGAGTGGTTCGTAGAGCCCTGGTAACAAAACCATAGAGGATTTAATATTACATTTGTAATGTAGAGGTGTTTTAAGAAAGGATTTTCTGAAATTCATCCCCTAAGGGGGTAAAATAGGGGTTCGCGGATGAAATCGCGTGGCAGAGGGAAGTTGAAAATCTAAAATATGTCACCAAACACCTATTATTGGTATACCCAGACATAGAAGGCAGACAAGCATGAAACAACTTGCATTTTTTTTATATACAGCATAGTCGGCAAACAATCATACGGCCCGCCTGATGGTAAGCGGTTACCGTAGCCTATGAACGCTTGCAGCACCAGGGGTATCACTAACGCGTTGCCGACCCTTCCCCCAACCCGATGAGCTCTGGCAACCTTACTCACGAGCTGGAACGCAACTATAAATTATTTGTCTGCGGTATTCTGTAAGGTGGAGGTACTTCCCCAGTCGAGCTGCTCTTTGAGCGACATATCGCTATGCTCTACCTCTCTTAAATCACGTATTTTGTAACATTTCCCTCATGTCGATCTCTTACCGACCCTTTACGTAACTTTAGTATAAATTTTCCCAGTTGCTATATTATCGTCCCCGCCGGTCCGTCCCTAAGACCCCGTACTAACATGTTTGACATTCGAATGATGAAGACAAGATCACTTCACTTTGATCACTGTATCGTATTGACATTGGATACCTTATCTCTCTACTATATAAAAATAAGTCGGGTTTTCCTTCCTGACGCTATAACTCCAGAACGCACGAACCGATTTCCACGGTTTTGCATTCGTTGGAAAGGTCTCGGGCTGCGTGAGGTTTATAGCAAAGAAAAACATAAGATCCCACGGGAACGCGGGTGAAACCGCGGGGCGGAAAGCTAGTTTCTTATAGAACTAGTCAAAGTCACACGGTTATGCCACACGTAGAGAAAGTACTTTAAATAGTAGATATAGATAAGAAATTTTACTAAAGGAAATATTTATACAATTTTTATAAATGAGCACAAATGCATTCTTTTTTTTTATTAAAATTAAATTTTTTTATATAAATTGGTATTTTCTAGAATGTTTGACCACCGGTAGGCGGATAGTACAAAGTACTCTACCACTGAACTATGGTTTTCTCAAGATTCAGAATTAGGCAGCTATCGCCCTCCTCGCATATTTATAAGTATTGTAGGGAAGTAAGCGACCCACCATACGACGCCGCCGCAAGCAAAAGCATGACTAACTTAAGTTACAAATAATAAACAGAAAAACTATTTGAAATAATTGAAAATATATTTAACTATCTATTTTCAACATTAACTGGTGATATCAATAATTATGTCTTAAACCACAGGCATCAACTAAAAATACTGGTATGGCGAACAATTTCCAATTAAATTCCCTCAAAAATTTCAAAAGTGATTCGCCGTTAGCAGATTTCATTTACCGCTCCACCGCCAACCGCTGACCATAAACCGCTTACATAAAAGCGTTTGCTTTCCGCACAAAATTAATTAATTAATCACATTATTGAGGAACAATAACAAAATCATGACCGTAACATAAAGTCGATTAAATGCCTATATAAATTTAGATTTAAGTAAGTACTTCAGATATTTATGTTTGTCGATCAACGATTGGATATATTTCATATATTCCAATATTTACTGGTATTTTTGAATCTTTTTGTAAGGTTTATTACATCTACGGGTTTCACCCGCGTACCCCTATTTCACCCCCTTAGGGATTGAATTTTCGAAAATCCTACCTTAGTACACTACATTACTCTACACTGTATAAGGTATCTATGTACACAACTTCAAGTCTCTAGGTCCAGCGGTTTGGGCTGTGCGTTGAGATAACAACAGTCAGTCAGTTTACCATTTTATACAGGGTGATTTTGTTATCACTGGCAATACTTGCAAGGGTGGAAGTACTCATCAAAATGAAAACTTTTATAATCTGACTAACTGTGAAATCATGAAAAAATTATCAGCTGTTCAATACCTACTCGACCAAAATGTATGAAGCAACCGTATTATTTTACGCGATATCAGAGTTAGCCCTATAATAAAAGTTGTTCACATTGATGAGTACTTCCACCCCTGCAAATATTGCCAGTGATAACAAAATCACCCTGTATATACAGTTTATTATAGCCTATTAGACGTAATTACACCTATATGATTTGCGCCTGTAGCATACGGCAATGGATTTGTGTATGTACCTATTCATTTTGAATTCAATACGTTATAGAATAATATTTTTTCCTTATTTACAAATGTCAGATATTTATTGAAAAGAAACACTTGTACTATGGTAATCAGATAACTGATATATAATTTAATCCTAATACTAATCCTAACTTAATATTATAAATGCGAAACTAAGTTTGTTCGCGATTAAATTTAGTATGCAGATAGCCTATGGTACGGAGAAGGACATAGGCTACTCTAAAAAGTATTATGTTATTCCGAATATATTCGATCTGTGTGCCAAATTTCATCCAATTCCATTCAGTAATTGTTGCGTGAAAGAGTAACAAACATCCATACATGCAAACTTTCATATTTACAATATTAGTAGGATTATATAGAGCATAAAAACTGTCATAAAGGTTATTTTTGGGACGGGGACAGGCTTAGTACCCCTCATCCTCTCAGTCGTCAGGCTCTCTTTGAAGTGGTATAATTATTGCTGAGATATTACCCTCCGTTATAAAAGCGAGGATATTTTTAATTTAAAAATAAACCTTACATAAAAAAAAAAAAAACATTTTACAACGGGCTAATTACATACAAAACCGTTTTATTTCCAACCTTTCCGTTCAAGTATTATCGGGTGTCCACGAACCAATCCTCCCAAACGATACACAATATAAAAGGTTTACTCCTTCGAAAATTACACGCTTGGTATAATTTCCAAGCGCGAGCGATCGCGGCATAACCCGCCGAGTTTAATGACCCTATAAACACTGGGAGATCGTAAAATTCACGTAATTATAGCATTTTTATAATATTCCTTCTATGATAGTGCTTAGCCGAGTTATTGTCGTTATAAAATCTTTTGATTCAAATTAATATTCTTTTATATGTGAACTAAAGTTTATCACGCGCATTCGTTTATGTGAACCAGTATAATCTAATATATATAATTCTCATGTCATAGTGTTTGTCTGCAAACTCCTCCGAAACAGCTCGACCGATTCTTATGTTTTTTTTTGTGTATATTCGGTAAGTCTGAGAATCGGTTTTTTTTTTATACTGCTACGTAAGATTACTAGTTTCAGTGAAAGAAAATAAGGCGTCCTAAAGAATCCTGAAAAACACTAGTAACTGTTTACTAGTGCCATCCGAGAAGTTATTTTTAAAGTTCGAACTGAACCATAATCGAACAAGTTTTTAACCGACTTCACTACTTCATAAGTATAGAAAGCTAGTGCTTTGGCAAGGGGTTACAAGATTAATAAATAAATAAATATTAATTTTATACCTCAAACATTATATTTCTCATCGTTGATTGTAAAATTTGAATACGCTCATATTTTGCGCCAAGCCCTTAAAAGAGGGCGTTAGAAGCCATGTCTTCCCGAAATGCTGAACCTTTTTGTTCCACTTACGTCTATTATGTTGTATCAATGCCACATGATTTTGGGCAATCTAAGGATTTTCTGGAGAAATTGGTTGCTTCAGTTTTTTGATTTTTTGCAGATCTCGTTTCATATAACATAAATATTTGCAGGACAATCAAAAATGTAAATATCTATACTAATATTTTAAAGCTGAAGAGTTTGTTTGTTTGTTTCTTTGAGCGCGCTATTCTCAGGAACTACTGGTTCGAATTGAAAAATTATTTTAGTGTTGGATAGCCCATTTATCGAGGAAGGCTATAGGCTAAATAATTTTTTAATAAAAATATTCATATTTATAGTACCAGCTTCCGCCCCGCGGTTTCACTCGCAGTCCCGAGGGTTCTTACGTTTTCCCAGGATAAAAAGTAGCATATGTGCTATTTCAGACTATAATCTATCTCTGTGCTAAATTTCATCCAGATCCGTTCAGCCGTTCTGGCGTGATTGAGTAACAAACATCCATCCATCCATCCATCCAAACTTTCACATTTATAATATTAAATAGGATTACTTAGTAGGATAGTAGGATTATGGAAAGTAATGATTTTTTTTTTTACTTTTACTTATCATAAAATCTAGCAACATTGTACAACCGAAACGTCAACTCAACATCTGCAGAATACAATAAACAAAAATGTTAGGTACTTAGTTCGTTAAATGTAAAGACAAATTTAATTATCCAGTCCCATTTCAAGAGAGTCAAGTTTCAGTCCGAAGGCCTATAAATAGAATTTGTTTAGACTATGTCTGTGATGGAATTAAGTACAATTATCTTGAAGCTTTCAAAGTCAAAGTCAAAGCCATTTATTCAGTTTAGGCCCTAGGAGGGCACTTATGAAGGTCGAATTTACTGAAGCTACCACCGATCCGGAAATCAGCCTTCAACTGAGAAGAACCGGCAAGAAACTCAGCAAGGTTACATTTTTTATATATATTTTTCTTTTTTTTTTATAATCTGACTATTGGCTATATTTTTTTCAATAACAGCAAAATGTACAATCCAATATACAATTAAATCAAAAAGAAAAATACCAATACAAAGTAAATAATAAAATGTAACGCAAACAAGTTCTTATTAAATAACAGCGAATACGCTAATGGCTAAAACTAAAAAAATAAAATAAAAAAACAATATGCGAAGTGCACCTGTGCAGAGTGAAACTATTCCCAAACATTTTGTTTTTCAAAAACCCCTCTGCAAATCGTACCTCCTTTTGCATTTAAATAAAAATATATCTACCTAATTATTGCTTCGAATCGTGAGCTTGTTTTTTTTTTCATAAAGTAATAGCACAGCGTAATTACATACAGTGGTTTGCGTTTGAAGTCACGCGAAATGCCGCCTTGTATAGGCATTCGTAAATGCTCCATTGTGTCCCAAGCGAGTGTATGGCAACTTGCCCCTCTCTCTGGTAGTAGTATCTAAATTTAAAAAATCCTTATAAATCGTTCTAATATTTAAATAGCACTAATAAAACAATGTCTCTATCCTCCAACTAAATCACGCAACGGATTTTGATTCGATTTTCACAAATAGAAAGAGCGATAAACGAGAAAGGTTGTGAGAAACATTTGTGTGCATGAACATGTCTGTTTGTCCTGAGTCTGGGTAGTAATTATATATTTATGTATGTATTTACACAAGAAAAGTAGTATACAGTGTAAGTAGTACATCAGTTCGTGGCTTCCATAGCACAAGCTGCTTAGTTTGGAGTCAGATGGCCGTGTGTGAGGACTAATGTCCAAAGAATATTATTTATTATTAATTGACATTGAAAAATACGGCCACCAGAAGATTACCGACCGATAGATTTCTAATTCAAATGCAAGCCAAGTAGTCAGGTTGCTGCTACAATGTACCATCGAACATTTAGCAAAAAATGCATTTCACGTTTACATTTACAACAAAATATAAATGGGAGAAATTAGTTCCATGAGAATTTCACGAGAGGCGCAAGTCAATAACTATAGCATCTGCAATGTAGTGAAATACATCTATAGTAAGTAAAGATATGTTGTAAATGGTTCTGACGTCAATTACTTACACTCAAGACGTTGTTATCGTACGGTCAGCAACATAAGTAGCTGAACAGATACAAATTAACAAAACATGTGTATACTAAAACTGTCCATGATGTATACATTTATAGTATGTAGGTTTTTGAAGACATACATTTTTAAACACACAACTTTACGTTCTTTGTAAAGTATCTGTCCAGCTAATTATGTTGCTGACTGTACCAATGAAGCTGTTCTCACTCAAATGTAGTCAACTCATTAACAGAAGCCAAGACATTGTTTACACTGTAAATGATCAACAATAAACAGTTAGTTAGTTGTTAGCAAACTTGCACTTTAGTGTTTATTCAACGAATACGAATTGAAGATTTGTTTATTCAAAACTAGCTTTCGTCCCGCGGTTTCACCCGCGTTCCCGAGGGATCTTATGTTTTCCCGGGATACAAAGTAGCCTATGTGCTATTCCAAACTATAATCTATCTCTGTGCTTTGGTTTCCTCACGATATTTTCCTTCACCGAAACATCAAGCTCATTGTAGGATTCGAACCCACAAACTTCACGGCATTCGACGTCACTACCACTGAGTTATCATCGCAAAACACACGCGTCAAATAAAACCATATACATATATATAAAAAATGCCAGTCACAATGGAGATAGAAAGAAAATCTGACCTTTTTTCTATCCATCTCATTTAAACACAAGCACTTGAATATTTTATTAGATTGTACCTACTCTCATTAAGAAAGGCCCTAATTAAATAAACCCATACACGAGTACGTAAGAGTAGCTTAGGAGACGGTAAAAAAACAAAAAATAATTAACCTCAAAAAAAATGTTAAACAAAATTAAAATCAACCAAATTTCCACACTCAGGTTGAAACATTAGCATTCGTATGTTAATCATATTCATGTTTTTATTACATTAACTTTTGTCCTGCGGTTTCACCTGCGATCCAGAAAGAACAGAGAGAGTTTTTAGAGTGCCTACTGTATATAAGAGGTGAGGTCCATTTTAAGGGATATGTAAGTAGGTAAAAATAAATCATATGAATTGAGAAACAAATATCTACAGAGCGGCCGCCTAGAGAATGCGTAGGCTTGTCACAGAAACTGCTAATCCAATTTCGATTCAGTTTTTTCTTAGGCATAGTTTGGTGACAGTCGTATCAAAATTAGATGAGTAGTTTCCGTGATTTATTTATTATACAGATGTTACAAACGCATTAAATTTAATTTACTTAAGCTATTTTTGATTTACATACTAATATAGTAGGTTAATATAGAATATAATCATTATACTATATTTTTACCCAATCATATCGATTATGATACTTCAAATAAACTGTTATACAATACAGTAGTAAGTCGCAATCTATACATATAAAAAAAGTCCTGACTCACTGACTGGCTCATCAAGGCCCAGGCCTGGATCTGGAAAGCTGAAAATTTTCAGTGTCCCTTTGTAATGTATGTATTTTGCTTACCATCAGGTGGGCCGTAAGCTTGTTTGCCACCTAGTAGTATAAAAAAAATGTAACAAAAAATACTGTATTTTATGGACTGATACTATTTATTTAAAAAACTGGATAAAATAAACTATTTTGGTGTCAAAATAAACACTTGTACGAAGGTAAGACACGGGATAATATGACTACGATTTTGGAAAAGGTTTTCGAAAGAAGTGTAGCCATAGAGGGAATGAAAGCATGCGATACTCACGGTGTAGTGTCCTTTCACGTCTTCCGTGGATCCACGTTTTCCCTTAAAATCTTAAAAATATAAGTACACTGCAAATTGTCTATATAGATCACACACAAATAGTCCTTTTTCACGGTTTTCCGGTGAATGATGATTAATATTTTAAAGAACTTTTCATAAATCAGGCGGGTGCACGCGCGACACAGACCTCAGCCATCAAAGTTCTTCGTTCGTGACGTACTGATGGATTTAGCCACATATCGCACGCAGGATTTAAAAAAGGAGGGTAGATAAAAGCGCAAATAAATTAAAAACAACACTTTGTAAGGCTAAAATAGGGGATCGCGGGCAAAACCGCGTGGCGGCAAGCTAGTGTAGAATAAATTAACTTCTTTTCATTTATTCTTATCACCACTCAACTGCTTCGTACGCCTAGCTTATAGACTAGACAACAAAAAAAATCTTTATGTTTTTTCTTATTTAGGTCTAGAAGGCGAAGGGTTCTAGCCCATACAGCCCCATTATTTATAGTCTTCTTCTTCTTAGTTTTAAATTAACATGTCTGATATCTTAATATAGAGGCCAAAGCCAAGTCTGATTTACGTACAGTCAAGTCAGTTAGGTTTTACTAAAACTTTTCGTGGACAAAGTCATGTTAGTCACATACACCATTTATAGCTCAAGAACAGATGGACTGTTGTGATTTTTGATTAGTTGGTTTTGTCTTCGCCCCGCATAGCAGAACAACTGTTTTTATTGTTCTGTGAGAATAACTATTAACACATGGAGTTTTTTTTTTAAACCGGGAACGCGGGTGAAACCGCCGGGAACAGCTAGTTGTTCAATAAAACACCGATTTCATGAAAATAAAACGAAAACGCAACGTCACTTTACAAGTTCCCCCCAAAAAGTCCTTAGGCAATTTTTTTCGTTCTGTTTACCCTTATTTTGGGAAGGCAAAGGGTTCTGGCCCATACAGCCTCGTATTTTTTAGGCTATAGACAATGTCGTCAAAATCATACAAGATTAATAATGTAAATATAAAGGCCCCAACTCACAAACAAAAGCTGGCAATAAAAATAAATTGGGTTCGTCCAGTGTGTAAAATAACGGGTGTACGAAAAAAATGAATAATGACAGCTGTGACACCTCAAATATTTCGCTTTGTATTGTAAATATAGGATAGCATAATGAACGTACCATCCATTTTGCCATTTATATTCTTTTTTTGGTCAAATATGACTGATATCGTCTATGAAAATGATAAAATCGTGAAAAAATACGCAAAACCGTTATATGAAAATTTTGTTTGATAGGTAAACCTACATTGAAACATTTTTATTGATTGATCCTTTATATAATTCTAATTCTATATTAATATTATAAAGAGGAAAGATTTTTATTTTTGTATGTAACGAGTAAACTCAAAAACTACTGGACCGATTTTTAAAATTCTTTCACCATTAGTAAGCTACATTATCCCTAAGTAATATGGGCTATATTTTATCCCGGGAACGCGGGTGAAACTGCGCGGAAAAGCTAGTAAATAATAAATGCTTTCGTAATAATATACATAATTATAATATATAAAGCTTGTGTTTGATCATATGGTGAGTGATGATGTAGCCGAAGGTGGTATGCTTATAAAGCCTAGAGAGAACTGGCTCTAAGTGCTGGCGATTTCCATCACTGAAAGCTCAAGCTCATGGTAGGATTCGAACCCACGACCTTCACCGCGGCATTTGACGTCACTATTACTAAGCTATCATCGCCTTAAAATAAGTAAGTCAGTCATGGTGAGATTGTGGTCAAACACAAAAAAAAAACTATTTTAATTTGAATGTTGAACTCAAACATACTTTCATCATCAGCCTACATCAATCCACTGTTGGATATAAGACTCCCCCAAAATACCCCACTGAGTCCAACTGTAACCGCAACTGGAGAATGAGATCCGAAGATCGGCCTCAAATATACCGTCATTTTGGAAAAAACACAATTAACTTTTCATTAATTTCACGTGAACAAAATGATGATGAATGAACAGATGCTAAGCTAAGGAGAACAACCTTTTTTCTTATCACTGTTCTATAATCGTAATCTCAGCTCCACTTTCTTGCTCACCTTTATTAATATTTAAATCACTCTCATTTATATTTCACACTCTCAAATAGACCCATTTTTACTGAACCCAATTTTCCCCATCTCATTACTTCTTGACGTATAGATGTAGAACCATGTCTCAATTCCCTCGTCTTGTTTGTAAACTATTTGAAAATCGAATGGAGTTGTATTTCTTTTTAACTGTTTAGAATAAATTATAAGCATGTATTTGTGCTTATTATATGTAAATTTGTCGAAATCTGTAAGAAATATACGATCTTATAAAATCATGGTTCACGGAATGTGTAAATCCTTTTTGTTATTTGTTAACCTATTTAAGGTGACGCCGCGTTACGCTTAAAAATCTGAAATTCAACGTGCTGCGTCCCGCTCCCTACTATAGCGACCTCTCATAGAAAACCCGCGTAAACGGAACGGGCGTATGCGACAAAATGTTTTTTTTTTTGACGGGCCAGTTGGCGTGGTTGGTAAGATACCCTATCTATCATGCCGCAGGTCGTGGGTTTCGATTCCCACTCAGGACAAACATTTGTGTGCATGAACATGTCTGTTTGTCCTGTGTCTGGGTGTAATTATCTATATATGTATGTATTTACAAAAGAAAAGTAGTATATGTAGTATATCAGTTATCTGGCTTCCAAGCTCTGCTTAGTTTGGGGTCAGATGGCCGTGTGTGAGGAATAATGTCCCAGAATATTTATATTTATTTATTTATTTATTGTTTAATTTAAAAACTACAAATATATTTCTTAAAACCTAAGTACAAATTATAGTATCAGTTTCAATTAATATATGTAGAAAATTTGGAACCTCAAATCGATCCTCAATGCCGGTAAAATTGGAATCTCTTATTTTAAAAGAGGTATTTTTGATTAATTATTTTGTGTTATAAAAGTTAACCAATCGTGTTATGCAACGTACAAAATAAAGTCAAAGACATGATGAATTCTTACAAATTTCAGTTCGTTCGCTTCAGTCATTGTTGAGAAAAATCGGAATCCTTGCAACCAAAATCTTCAAGGCGTCGCCTTAAGTATAGGACTGATTAAAAATAAACATTCAAATATGGAACTAATTAAAAAAAAAATGCACTCCGGGAGTGCCGACAGAAGTGAATTTTTTTTTTTGAGAGATTGAGATTGAGCTCTTGTATCATCATCATTATCATTAAAATTATTACAATTCTAAAATAGTTTTTTTCTGAGTGAGTTTGTTTTGTTATGGCGCCAAAACTACTGACAGTGACTAGCGAAATTACTGGCCGCAATTATTTTAATGGGAAAAAAAAAGAAACTAAACGTCAAACTGCGTCTCGGTGTCGAGTCCAGAGGTTTTACCTCATCAAAAATATGCGTACCGCGCTAAAAGAAGTTTACACTTCAATAAATATTCAAATATAGGGGTAGGGTCGCCAGGCGTCCGGATAAAGCCGGACACAGTCAGGCTTTTCGGTTGCGTGTCCGGCCAAATAAGACGATGTCCGGCCTGTCCGGCTTTTGTTAGGCTTTTTAAAATGGACCTTTTGGCAATTATTGAAATTAATATTGTAATGAATATTGAATGATTAATATAATAAAGAAGGCTCATTCACTTGATTAAATGATTAAAAAAAATAGTTTTACCTAAAAAAAAAAGTCGTGTAAGACAAAAAATTAAGGGTGTCCGGTATTTTTATCCAAATGTCCGGCTAAACTGGCTGGTTTGTCCGGCTTTTCGGTTTTAAGACTTGGTAACCCTATATAGGGGCGATCAAGTAGGTTTACTTTGACTTTTTATTGTTATAATAAAAATAGGAGTCCTTTTAGATGTAGGTAAAACAGACAAACAAAAAACTTTTTTAAAAACAAGTAATATTACTTGTTAATAAAACGAACTAAAAAGTTAAAAATAATTGAATTGAGATAAGAAATATACCATTTTATAGATAACCTTTAACGATCATTAACTTTCTTCGTCTACGTTATAATAAAAGCGTGTTACGTTTTTTTATTTCTCCTGCCATCAAAATGTAACACGCTTTTATTATAACGTATTCGACAATACGAGCCCAAACTCGATTGTGTAGTTTTATTGCGGAGTTCCTATGGCCATCTTCCAACCAGGCGCGGTAGCAGCCTGAAATATTGGAGGGGGTCACTAATAATAATAATGTCGAGTAAATTCGACTTTATTGCACAATACACAATTTAATTTTATTGTACACAAATTACGTAGGTAGAATATTGTATGCAATATTTAGTACAACGACTAGACACCGTTAGATGTCAGCAAAATGCTTTTTTATTTTGTAAATTTTTAGAAGATTTTTCAATTTGACGTGTACAGTAAATAAAAGCTTGTAATAATAATATATTTTTTATATTTTTAAATGTTTTTTTATAACTTATATTTAAAAATGTAATTTATAGGTAATGTATTTTAATAAATGGAATAATAATGAAAAAGCTTGTAAAAAGCAACATGTATAAGTATTAACAAAATGTTATTTTGGACATACAATGCCTTCGGGCGTGGTTCGGAACTCAATTAGTCTGGTTTTAGTTGTCCCCAACGTTGGGGCGCGCAAACTCTGTTACACTGAAGGGTCTGCCGTTTAATTATTGGCTTTCATGAAATCAAGGTTCATAACAGACGTACCTACGTTTGTATTAAATTTTGTCTATGGAAATTCAATTCCGATCTCTATTTCTCTTTTATTATCTATGTCATCGTATTAGTATCAGTATAATGGAGGTATATATTGTATAGTTTAATTATTTTATGTTTTTGGTACATAATCTTTTTGTAATAATTTAATATGAGATTTTTTTTTTTTTCTTTATATTTTTTTTCTGCAGAGATGCACCTATATGAAGAGTTTTAGAATAGTTCAAAATAACAACATACGATTTTCGAACAATGTCAGGTCACCTCTATTACTTCTTAATCAAAATTGAAAGCATCCCTCACTGTCCTACTATACTTGCTTTTATATAATAAAGCAACATCGTAACTTGGCAATCAACCCACCAGAGACCACATTAAGCATTCAATTGGCATCCACACACGTAAAGCTCATCTTATATTACACATCGACGTGTCACGGAACTTCTTTCTCTAAGGAGTTTTGAGGCACGTGCCAGCGTCTGTCGTCAGAGTAAACAAGTTAATTGTTTACACGTGTTTTGACGTCCCGCGAGATTTTTAAGGTGAAATTGCTTTGAGGATATGCTTGGAGGTAACCTGTGCTTAGTGATGAGGGTTGTGGTTATTTGAAGATATCGATGAAAATTTAAACTTGGCCGGTTTTTTCTATACACAAGATGGTTAATAACATACACGCACTTGTGTGCTCAACAAAATGTACGTAATAAATTGAGTTTAATTATCTCAATAAAGCCGAAACACGTAGCGTAAAGCTGAGTATACATTGACGCGCTTGCGTGACGTTTGCACGCTCGCTCGTTCGGTTTGTTTGAGCCATGCTCCAATGATTTTTAATGCTCAGCAAATGTACATTTCGAGTTGTAGGTCGGCGAAGTATGTATTTACACTTCTACAAAGGCTCTATGATTGAATATGTTTTTCTGCAGCTTTTGAGTTTCGTTTGATATATAGATAGGGGTTGAAATAAGGTGTCACAGATTATGCCAACATTGTCAGAGAGTCCAAAAGAAATTTATTAAAATATATAAAAATGTAACCTTGCTGAGTTTCTTGCCAGTTCTTCTCAGTTGAAGGCGACTTCCGAACTGGTAGAATCTTCAGTAGCTTCGACGTTCATAAGTGGCCTTCTAGGGCCTAAACTGAATAAATGGCTTTATGTAAAATTTATTAGTACATATCGTACATAAGGCGATGATAGCTCAGTGGTAGTGACGTCGGACGCCTCGGCGAAGGTCGTGGGTTCGAATCCTACAATGAGCTTGAGCTTTCGGTGAAGGAAAACATCGTGAGGAAACCATAGCACGGTGGTAGGGTACTTTGTAGTACCCACCTGGCTGGCTACCACCCTCAAGTTGAAAATCTGTCGCCAAACACCTATTGGTGTGTTCCGGCAGCTGCACTTGAGAGCCAGTTTCTTCTAGGCTTTGTGTGCTTACCACCTTCGGCCACATCATCACCTACTAGTGAGATTGTGGTCAAACACAAAGGGTAAGGCATTAAAATACTCAAATAAACTTGCGTTTATAAGTCACTCTATTTCACCATTGTATATCCAGTTATTATTTTATTATGGACTTACTAAGAAATAAACTTACTCAGTTAAAATATTAGTATTAACCAACTTCGAGGAATTAATCAAAGTAATATTGTACAAAACCTTCGGAGGAAAATAATCAAATTTTCCTAAAATTTTTGCTAAAGTATTCTATGGAAAAAGTTTTCAAACTTCGACAGACATTTTGAGATATGCAAAAAAGTTGTAAAATTACAAGAGCACAAAATTGCATTTTATATTATTTGCTGTAAGACTCGTCGACATACAGTCTTTTGAAAACTCTTCATTAAATTCTTAATACAGGAGCTGAAATTTATTTATAATGCATACGAATGTGTCTTGGATAACATCGGCGTAATGGTGAATTGCAGGACGCTTGCTTTATTAAACTAAGAATTTAATCCTAGCCCTATCTTATCTAATCCTAATCCTAACTAATATTATAAATGCGAAAATTTGTTTGTTTGTTACCTTTTAACGCTGAACCGATCGCGATGAAATTTGGTACGCGCAGATAGCCTATGGTATAGAAAATAACATAGGCTACTTTTTATCCCGGGAAAACATAAGATCCCTGAGGAACGCGGTTGAAACTGCGGGGTGGAAGCTAGTAATATTCTAATTAATATTATAAATGCGAAAGTGAGTTTGTTACCTTTTCACGCCTAAACCGCTGAACCGATCGCGATGAAATTTGGTACACAGGTAGCCTATGGTATGAAGAGGGACATAGGCTACTTTTTTTTCTCGAGAAATATATTATATATATGTTATATTAACGTCTTCTATTTTGTTGTAATTGGTGTATGTAATTTGTGTAACAACTGTTAGTATGCTTAATAAATAAAGAAATATCAATTTAAATCAAACGTATTATGTAATTTCCGCTAAAACCTTACAACTTATGCCAACGAAACAAGCCTCTAAGGATTGAAATAAAATATTTACACGTCGAATTAAATCATCTCGTTACGTTTCGGCAATTCGTTACGAGTATCATTCGATTAATCATTGGTGGGAATTTACCGAAAATTGCGAATGACTTGACAAATTTTAAATGTATCGATAGGTAATCGAGCCGCGTGAAAATTGTAAATAATGTTTTAAAATTTCTAACTAAAGATATTTTGGATGGATGGATACTTGCATACTGCATACTTTCATATAATCTAATAGCACAGCGATGTCGAATGTCGTGGCAAAGGCCGTGGATTCGAATCCTTCAATAAGCATGAGCTTTCGGTGAGGGAAAACATCGTGAGGAAACCATACCACGGTGGTGGGGTACTTTGTAGTACCTGCCTGGCTGGCTACTATCTTGAAGTTGAAAATCTGTCGCTAAGACTACCAGTGTGTTCCGGCAGCTGAAGCCTATTGCTTTCTAGGCTTTATAAAGGTCGGCACAATGCAACCCCCCTAGTATTGCTAATGTCCATAAGCGACGGTAGCCACTTACCATCAGGTGGACCACCTCCTTGTTAGTCAGCCCTCTGACTTACAAAAATGATACATTTAAATATATACAATTCAAACTAATCTGTATATATAAAAGGAAAACGTGACTGACTGGCTGATCTATCAACGCACAGCTCAAATCACTGGACTGATCAGGCTAAAATTTGGCACACGGATAGCTATTATGATGTAGGCATCCGCTATAAAAGGATTTTTGAAAATTCCACCCCCAAGGGGGTAAAATATGGGTTCGCGTGTAAATAATAACAGTGTATCACCCTAGTACGAGAAAGAGACGACAGACATGTCTATTTACTCAGTATGTTTTTATTTATTAATATTTACATCACAGTTTAAATAATAACCAATTGCCGAGTTTATACAATACTTGCTTCCGCCCCGCATTCCCGAGGGATCCTATATTTGCCCGGGATAAAATCCTATATGTCAATCCAGATTATATTCTACTAGATTCCGCCCCGTGGTTTCACCCGCGTTCCCTAGGGGTCTTGTGGTTTCTCGGGATAAAAAGTAGCTTTGTTCTTTTCCATCTAGCATAGGCTACCTGCGTACCAAATTTCATAGCAATCGGTTTAGCGGTTTAGGCGTGAAAAGGTAACAAAATCACTTTCGCATTTATAATTATCGCATTATACGAACATCCAAACATACAAACTTTCACATTTATAATATTAATAGGATTATCATTGTCAAAACTACAACCAGACACTCGAGCTTAGCGTCAGGAAATTAACTGATCGCTATCAAATATCAGTTTGTTGGACAAAGTAGTCGATTTAGTGATTTAGGCCCCAATACCGATTGGATTTCGTTGTCAAACGTTTTCGATGATTAACTTTGAATCTGATCGAATATTATATGAATAGTTACGCGAAATTTAGGTATCAGAATATCATTTCAGTGGAGACTCGATTATCCAGATAATCGCGAATCCGTATAACTGGGGTACGGGTTCGTGATTATCCGAATTGCCAACCACGAGCGAAAATATCTTGGTAGACTAATCCGTGCGTGCAAAATTTAACAAATATCATTTTTGTTTTAATTTTAAGTTTCATTTACTTTTGTTGCATCATTATATTAACCCTAGAAAGGCCGGTTGGACGTAGATTATCTTTCTAGAGTTAATATAATACTAGAAAATAGTTTCTCTTCATACATTATCCGGATTTTCCTCCGACTAGTAAGTAGTTCACCATTACACATCAAGTTTTATCAGTTTTTTAAACAAGCTTTTCATCATTTTAATTTAAAACAAATTTTATAACCCCAATACCTATAGACTTGGAGACTTTTATTCAACGTCCTTCACAAGCCAAAAGTGAATTTACAAAGGAAGACAAAAATCCAACAAAATATTTCTCTTGTTCCATTTTAAAGTATCTCAAAAACATAAAATACAATAGCCTAAAGCAAAAAAAAATCTTCTTAAGATTTCCTCGAACGCTGTATTCATCCGAAACATCATTAATCAAATAACAACTTTAACCCCTCGCACAAAAGGTGAAATATCGAATGTAGCGCTGATGGGTAGTGTCTGGAAAATCAGAACTTGATTGCGACTTTTGTAAGCAAATCCTTTGAATGGGACCCAGTTAATTGATAGAATGGCGACAATGGCACGTAATGGGATTGTAGTTCAATGGAGGAAAGAGACAGAAAGGTAAAGTCGTCCCATTCATTATATTTGAATATCTGAGACCTTTATTTGACGGGCCGGTTGGCGTGATTGGTAAGATACCCTATCTATCACGCCGCAGGTCGTGGGTTCGATTCCCACTCATGACAAACATTTGTGTGCATGATCATGTCTGTTTGTCTTGTGTCTGGTTGTTTTCTTGTCCTGCTATAATCAATGGATTTTTATCAAAACTCTTTGGCGTACCTCGTTAGTCAGTTGGTAGTATGCGGTACCTACGTGACTGACCCAAATTATCAAAAAAACTTGTTCAACCAAAAATTGACAACATATTTACTTCTATCTGTACCTACTGTAGGTATTATTAAAATGAAAATCCTTATTTTACTATAGCCAGTTTATATAAGATTACGCAGAATTTAATAAGGGTTCTTGGGGCTATTTTCACATCCCCTAGTCTAATATAATAGAATACGTTAACTTGTTAACCTCCTTTTTTACCATCACAATTACAACGATAAAATTATTTCTTCCTTCTTCGTTACGAAATGTATGTATTACTTTACTTTATATGCTAACTGTTTTCTTTCTATCTTTTCAGATTAGTCGGCACTAAAGAGCCGGCCTGGAATGAGGCACCTACCACGTCACACTCCGCACCCTCTCTACTCACCCCACTACGAGCCCACCTTGAAGATATCCCTCCCTTTCTTACTACTATTATTACCAATCGTAACCACACAAATGAAAACTAATTTGACAAGTGATCCAAAAGTACATAATTTAAATAATGATACCAAAGAAGAAACAAATATTAGTACAGAAAACAAGCTAATTTTAAGTACAGTAAGCAGTGAGGAATATCAAACACTTATAGATAGATTTAGAAGAAAAAGTACCACAGAAACTATTGATAATGGCAAAATGAGCAAGACAACAGAAAATAGTTTAGATTCAACTTATTTAATTAACGATTCTTATGATAATGATTATGAAAATAATAATAAAGGTAATACAACAGAATCAGTTGTAGAAATGCAACAGAAAGACATTGATAACTCTATGGAAAAACTAAGAGTTGATGATGCAACAAGATCGAAAATATTTAATGATTTCTTTAAAACAGTACACAAACATAGTAACGAAACAGATATAAAGAGAATAGGTGAAGATAATGATATAGAATATTCAATTTTCATGGACAATTTCAATGAAACAACAGATATTATTAATTCAACAGATGCTGTAGGAAACGTACATGAAACAGTTACAAGGGGAATGTCAAATGAATCATTAGTATATTCTACTGACGATCCTACATCGCATGCTCGTTCAATTGTAGGGCAAACACCGAAACCGAGGTTCGTCGATGGTAAGTGAATTTTGAACTTATTACTTAGCTGTTACATTTCATGTTCGAACAAACGATAATGAATTCCAAAATTGTAATCTAATATTAATTTTATCTTCATAAACATAGCTTTAATGGGTTGGAAGCTTTGGCCTTAGATTTGTGCGTATCTATTATCGAATTAGTGCGAAATTTATAGGTACTTCAATTACTACTTTATTATCGAAAACTTTGACGTTGTCGTTTAAATCGTTTAAATTGGAGAACTAAGGTAAAAAAAAATGAACCACATGAGCCTAAATTGTAGTCTGCATAAACGACTGTTACTAAGATCAAATAATTTCGTTTTATTTTAATGTGTCATAAACATTGTTTCCAGAAAAATTCCGATTATTAAAAGTATATTTCATCTCATTAAAAGAAAATGTACTATAATTACTCGTACTTTAGAGTTGCAACACATCTCTATCAATCTCTCTCACGATTAGGGAACTCTAGAAGCTAAACTGCCATCTTAAATTTTGGAAATACATTACTTTATTACACATTATTCAGATTTTTAAAACAGATTGGATAGTTTACCAAATCGAATAATCTCTATTTTGTAATTCATGCATTGGGAATGAGGTAGTCAATTAGTACGATCGAGAGTTATGAAAACTAACGCAGCATAAAATTGTTTCAATCTATTGGAAAATGCACCCGAGTATGTCTGAACTACAGTGGTTTTCCACCAGAGATTTGTAGCGCACTCGCTATATGTTTTAACTTGCCATTAGTATCCATCTCTGGGCTGCGTTCAGCAAAAAGTAAATAATCCCTACGTTTTAGTAGTGATTTATAGACTCTTTAATTTAGTGGGATAATCGTCGGGCGATCACACGGCGTAGTTATTGAACGCAGCCCTGGTGAGGCAGCCTGAAGGGTAATGTATTCGTACACGTAATGAACTCTAGGCAGATAAGGTCCGAAAGTGGAGGAAAGACGCTGTAACGAATTATGCAAAGTGTTTTGGAAAAAAGTCAAAGTTAGGCACTGCAGTGGCCAAGGCGAAGGTCGTGGGTTAGAACTCTACAATGAATTTCAGCTTTCGGTGAAGGAAAACATCGTGAAGAAACCATGGTACGGTGGTAGGGAAACTGTAGGTACAGTCAGCGTCAAAAGTAGATTGGCACTTTGGTACCCTTTCATAATAATCTATTGAAATTTTCTTGACAGTTTGAATGAAAATTATGAATTGTGTAATGTGACACGGAACTAAAGTGCCAATCTACTTTTGGCGCTGACTGTACCCGCCTGGCTACCTACCACCATCAAGTTGAAAATCTGTCGCCAAACACCTATAGGTGTGTTTCGGTAGCTGCAGTTGCTTCTAGGTAAAAAAATAATTTTAAAAAAAACATTTCTTATGTCAAAAAGAAGGATATAAACAGCGGAATCGCAATTCTCAATGGAGATATATTTATTAATTACTCTTAGCTCCGATATCAGTTACACTTCAGTGATGCAGGATGTGCGTAAATATAGGCCAGCTAGGGAAAAGAAGTAAAATAAACGAGTCTTCGCTATCTTTCGAATTACTTAAGGGAATATTTGGTTTGTGACGCTCCATTGCTAACATTTTTACAAAACAATAATACAATAAATTTCAAAGAAAACTAGATAAATATAAATCTAACATCTAACATGGAGTAATATAAAATAAAAATACTTTTTTTTCATAAATTATTCAAACCCATAGATAAAAAATGTTATTTAAAAGACAATCCAAGGTCACAACAATAGTGATTTCCAGAATATGTTGTTTCACATTCATAATTTAATGCAATCAGAAACATGGAACCACGCCAGAATATCATTAAATTAAAAACATAAATTGTTTGGCAAGGATTCAAATTTCGAATTGACCCTTGCACTAACAATGCAGGTAAAGTTTTTTTTTTTTTTAATATTAATATGTCTGTGTTCTTATGTGAAGCTACCGGAACGTACCAGTGGGTGCTCGGCGGAATTTACTGGCTGTAGCCAACCACATGGGTACTATAAAGCATCCTACCACCATGCTATGGTTTCCTTGCGATGGTATTCCCTCACCAAAAGCTCAAAAGTTCAATTTAAAAAAAAACTCAGTGGTCGTAAGATTGAATCCTACAATGAGCTCGAGCTTTCGGTGAAAACATCGTCGCTAAGAACCTAGTAATGTGTTCCGGTAGCACTCGAGAGGCAGTTGCCTTCTAAGCATTAAAAAAGTTGACAACACACTGGCAGTAGCCAATTACCATGTCGGCTAGTCAGATTTCTGAAAAAAAAAACATTATAATTATCGAGCCCACAACGTTTCTCACTAATGCATTATAAAAATAGATAAGAACCTATTCTCAGACCTACCCGATATGTACACAAAATTTAATAAAAATCGGTCGAGCCGTTGCGGAGGAGTATGGTAACTGACATTGTGGCACGAGAATTTTATATATAAAATTAGTTATATCGTTTGTGATGAACTCAATGTTATCGTGTATCAAATAGGCGTGTATATTAATTTTTCGGGGCCTAGAGAGTCCAAATGTTCTTTAAAATTAAATACATTTGTATTACAAGTATTTCTAATATCCGCGTACTTTAAGACTCCAACTTTATCCTACGCCACATATATCCTTTTGATAAACTTTTAAAGCTGCTCCTGTTTTGTATCCAAATCTTTCATCTCGGGATTTTCTATCTTCCTAATAACTGAACTATAATCGAGTAAAATAGTACCCGTATTATACACGGTGTATATTTCGAGATGGTACATTTTCAAAAACTATGCTAGGTTGTCATGCTGAACTACTTTTACTGTGGGCCCAACTCTGAAAATCCTCCTCAAATAGGACTCCTACAATCTAGGGACTTTCAAGGCCAGAGTGAAAGGTTCCTTCTGGGTAAGCGTGCTCGATCTTAGGCTTCGCCTTCCTCCTTGGATGGGTCAGAAGCCAAAAGCAAACCTATTCAATAAAAAAAAAAAAACTATTCATACTAAAGATCAAGATTGCTCGATTATAACGTATTAAAAGGGACTTCTTAGAGGGGTCCTGGTGATCTACCACAGGTTTTTAAAACTATACAGGCACCAGTCTCTCAGAAATCAGGATTAAGTAAGCAAATTTTTGTTATCTAGTAAATACGTTGACAAGTATATTATATATATTTTTACTATATTATAACCATAAAATGAATTTTCCCTTTAAATCTTTGTAAATACCTATTTGATTTATTAGGACCTTTGAAGATAGCATTTAATGTAGTTTCGAAACGTTTCTCTTGAGATATTCCAAACACTTCATCAGTGACTCAATTTGTTAACTTCACGGAATGTTGGTTACAGAAGACACCAACTAATAGTGACTCCTCACCCTGAAACTTACACTGTTAAGTTAATCAAGTTGTTTCTAGAATACTATCTATCTATATATTTTAAAATAAAAATTCCCGTGTCACGATGTTGGTCCGCGATGAACAAAACTACTTATCCGATCGTATTTTTTTGGAAATGTGTGATTTTTATCCCGATTATTTTCTCTTTTTTATGCCAGGAACGCGGATGAAACCGCGGGGAACAGCTAGTGTTATATAAAATGGTAAGTTATGTGTGTTTGTATTAACAAAATGACTTGCGTAAAATTATTAGGAAATAATTAAATAATCTCGATTATATTCCTTCTTTTTGTCTCTAGGTTTCTACACACATAACGCGAGAACCACTGTATCGATTTTAATGGAACTAGGTATTGTGATAGCTAATAACTTCAACATATAAAGAAGGTACTATTATTGTGGAATATTCATTTTCATAAAATTTCACTTTTGAGTGTATAGAATATAGCAAAAGAAGGTATTTTTATTCCTATATCTACTCAGCATAGATACACGACCATGTGATCCCAAACATAACAGAACTTGTACTACGAAAACTGGTAAACTACATAGATATACATTAATTGATGATAAATTACTTACTTTAACTAGCGCAGCTGGTTAACAAATAAACGCTTATTAAGCGCTCCAAATTAGTTCGCCAAAAAAAACCCCAAAAAAAAATTCATACAACGCCGGCAAAAGACAAACAAAACCAATGGTTCATACAATTTTAGTTTAGGTCATGTTATTAGCAAGTTATGAGAGTTTTAATGAGAAAGTTACATCGCTTTTTGGTATTATTTCATTGTTGTAACTACACAATGAGCGAAAGTTTCGTAGGAGAAAACAAACAATTAAGTATTTTAGACGGGACGCCCACCGAATTTTCTCGTTTATTAGGGTTGGCAGGTATTTTTGCAAACTAAAAAGGGATTAGTTATGACAAGCGCCCGGGGCGCGCGCCCGATAATCTCAAACAGCGCTTAATATATGATTTTGTTACACAAATATTGCACAGACCTGCGTGGAGCTTAGTTTATTTTGACTGGCATGCCATCCAGGTCCTGGGTTTGATTCTCATCCAGGATAAGCACTTGTGTGCATAAACATGTCCTTTGGTTCTGAATCTGGGTATACCTAAATATCTAAGAAGTATTATGTAGTTATCTGGTTTACATTCCAGGTTCTTTATTCTATAACACTAATTTTATAATATGCGACAGAAATAATTAGTCCGTAAAGCGAGTTGGTTGATAAAAAAAATACATGTTACGGTAATTTTTTATGCAAAATATGGATTTTTGCATAACTATTTAATACAATTTGTGATGTACAATTTCACTTTTTGTAATCTATACTAATATTATAAGGCTGAAGAGTTTGTTTGTTTGGTTGGACGCGCTAGTCTCAGGAACTACTGGTACGATTTGAAAAATTATTTTAGTGTTGGATAGCCCATTTATCTAGGAAGATCTTTTTATCCCGGGAAAACATACGATCCCTCGGGAACGCGGGTGAAACCGCGGGGCGAAAGCTAGTCCCAGATAAAACCAAGATATTTTGATCACTTAAAGTTTGTTAAAGTTTTGACAACCCTGTCACATGAAGCGTAGAAAGTGTGGTACGATCCGTCAACGCTGCATGACGCTGCGGTGGAAAGCCACACGCGCGGGAGCTAGGGCTGACAGCACCTATTTATTATTTAAACGAAACTTCAAAGAGCAAGCAATGTAAATTGTTGACTTGTTAATACCTCCCGTGACAATGAAAATCCTTCCTTAAAGAGACGTAGGTATCCATTTTTAAATTTACTAGCTTCCGCCCCGCAGTTTCACCCGCGGTCCCGAGTGCTCCGATCGCCACCAAACCTTATAGGATTACCCGCGGGGCTAATATGAAGATTGTCTGAAAATTTCATCGCGATCGGTTCAGCGGTTTCGGAGTCTATAAAGAACATACATACATACTTTCTCTTTTATATATATAGATAGATTTGTTACTGATTTACAAACATTTTTATTGACCGAGCGAGTGCCAAGCGCGAGCAAAGCGGGAGCGAAGCGTCTCTGTTTCAGCTTAGATAAAAATGCTTTCATATTTCCGACGGATGTCCGGCATTGTCCGGATGTCCCGCTGTGCTCCTCTACAGGTCGCATTTCTCAACCGATTCTCGTGAAATTTTGTGAGCAGCTGGGCTATTCTGAACTTAAACTCGACGGTGAAATCACGCAGTGACTATTCTCTGTCTCACTCGTGCAACTCGGTAATCAGAAGTTCACGAGTGAGGCAGAGAATAGTCACTGCGTGGTTTCACCGTCGAGTTTAAGTTCAGAATAGCCTACCAAGTTCGATAATTATAATGAGTTGTGAGAAAATTTCAACTAAATCCATCGACTACTTCGAATTTTGCGGACACACACACATACTTATCTTCTTTCTTAACTTTATTCTTGACAAACGGACATACCAACTCTATCAAAACCTTCTTTTATACTTTTGTTTGAGCACATTTCACATAACAAAAATATTAAACTCAATACACCGTATAATTCATTATACTACACAATTGAGTACGAAGACCATGAGTTGAAATGGGTCACAACTAAACGACAAACAAAGAGGTTTTCCAATGAACCCTTTTAACTCCACAGAAAAAGTTTTGAATTCAATTTACAACCTTCTCTTGACGTCATTTGAATTCTGAGTTGATTGTTTGCATTTAAAGCAATACGGTTGAAAATAACTTGTTTATTGCACTAGAAAATTATTCTTTTATCTAGACACGCGGGAGCGTGTCAAGCCAAGTTCAAGAAACAGAACTGGCGAGCCGCACCGTGTGTAATATTACACGAACCATTTGGAGCCACTTTTGACCCCCTCATAAATCAAAAACTATTTTACATAAACGTATCAAATTTGGCTCATATATTGAGACTTGCGAGATACATATGTGTTCTAAATTTCATAAGCTTATCTCAAACGTTTATTTAGATATTAATGTCCAAAATTCCTCATTTTTATCATTGACTGACCTATAGACCAAAACTCTAACCCAGTTCCAGATGACCTAGAGAGTTAAAATTTGGTATGCAGATAGGTAATTAGATGAATACAAAGGAATAAATAAAAAACTGGCAATTTTTAAATAATTAGATTCTATTATGAACGCTTAACATAAATACCTAATATTACTTAGGGTACCTGCGTTATTAACTGGGATTAATTATTATTTTTATGTTTAGCGCACATCAATAGTGTAAAAACATTACCTACTCATAAATAATGATAAAATAATATTATTATATTATCCCACCAAAAACATAAATGTAAAAAAGGAGAGCCAAGTTCAATACAAAAATTATTCTCTGCTGTGGGCTTGGCAATGCAATTGTTTTATATTTATAAAGTCTACTTTTAGTTTTGAATTTGTCCTTTTAAAAGGACCCACGGCGTTACGAGGATATGTATTTACCTACAAAAAGTAATGATATCCCACCAAAAACATAAATGTAAAAAAGGAGAGCCAAGTTCAATACAAAAATTATTCTCATCTGTGGGCTTCGCCGCAAAAAGAATGGAGATCTGAGATTGAGTGCCAAGTTCAATGCAAAATCCAAATATGTAGTCTAAGGGCTGACTTGGCTGGTTTTCCCATACGAATTATTATTAAGTACCTACTTTTACACAGTCATGGAAGAGCCTTATGTTCGATGGGTAGTTTCTACCAGCAAGCCAAATTTTCGGAATAATAAAATAAGAACCGAAAGGTAACAGGTTTAGAACATGCGAAGGCTATATAATTCGTATGGGAAAACCAGCCAAGTCAGCCCTTAGACTACATATTTGGATTTTGCATAGAACTTGGCACTCAATCTCAGATCTCCATTCTTTTTGCGGCGAAGCCCACAGATGAGAATAATTTTTGTATTGAACTTGGCTCTCCTTTTTTACATTTATGTTTTTGGTGGGATTATCTATACTAATATTATAAAGCTGAAGAGTTTGTTTGTTTGAACGCGCTAATCTCAGGAACTACTGGTTCGATTTGAAAAATTCTTTCAGTGTTGTATAGCCCATTGATCGAGGAAGGCTATAGGCTACTTTTTATTCCGGGAAAACACAAGATCCCTCGGGAACGCGGGTGAAACCGCGCGGAAAAGCTGTAAGTAATATATATAACAATAAGTAATATATATATATTACCAGGCGATGATAGCTCAGCATTCAGTGAAGGAAAACATCGTGAGGAAACCATAACACGGTACTAGGGTATTTTGTAGTACCCGCCTGGCTGGCTACTACCCTCAAGTTGAAAATCTGTCGCCAAACACTTGCCGGTGTGTTACAGTAGCTGCACTTGAGAGCCAGTTCCCTTGTACCTTCGAACACATTAACACTTACCATAATGAGATTGTGGTCAAACACAAGCAGTATTTATTTAAAATTGAACAATAAAACTAAAACAATATTTCCTGGTTTTAGAACCGTACAATTTTTAAATGTGTTATAATAATAAAGCAAACAAAGTTATAGAACGTGAGTGCGTACTCGTATTCTACCCCAACATTACCGCACTCCCACGTAACTACCGCAAAGTTAGATAGTATATACGATTACAAAATTGTTCAGTTTCAATGGATTGTAAGTACATAGTTTCACTACCTACATATAAGTATGCACATACGATCAACCCCGGATTCACCTAGGGCAACAAGGCCCCGGCCTAGAGGCACAGCCAGTCTAAGGGCCCTATCCAGCTAAAGTATATTTTATGTATTCGTTCATTTTATTTGCTAAATCTACAAAATGGCTTCGGGATGGCCGAGATAGGGGGCCACAAATGTCAAGTGCCTAGGGGCCCTGGGTCTCCTAAGCTCGGGCCTGCATACGATGTAAAAGATACTGAGGTCAATAGTCCCTATTAGGTGTATAAAAATCAAGGTCCTGAGTCAACACGATAAAAAGATATAAGCAAATTTAGATTTTCGCGAAAACTTGTATAAGTACCAAAATTTACCTTAATTTTTAATTATTTTTTTTCGGAATTTTCCCTTTACTTGTGCTGTAAGATCTTGCTTTTAACCAAAATTGTCAATTCTAGGTCAACCGGAAGTATCCTATAGGTTTTGGGTCGAAAACCTATATGGTAGTTCCCGTAGCCCTAGAATCACGAAATTTGGCTACAGCTCAAATAAAGGAAAAATTCCGAGAAATAAAAAAGTTGACAATTTAAGGGCATCCCCATGCATACATAGTAGACGCCAATTAAGATATTCCTCTGAGTTGTATGGGCGCTCATACAATTTAGAGGTCAAGCTTAATTGGCACCAACCTCAAATAAGGTAAATAAATAAAATTGTACTAGGTATTGTGTGAAAGAAAATAAAAGAAAATATTTCGGTGGTATAATGGGTACGGAACCCTCGGTGCACGAGTTCAACTCGTACTTGACCGGTTTTTTTAAGTTTTCTATTACTTTGTAGAAAGTTCTTACGGAAAGAAAAATTAAGAAAATTGCGAAGTAATTTGGAAAATTTCACAAATCTTAATATTAAGGGATCGCGGGTAAAACCGCGTGGCGGAAGCTAGTGCAGTTATAAAGGTCGGTTTTCAAGGTCGATAAGGGTTATTTTCGTACCCGAAAACAAACTGTAATTGTGTGATGTCACATAAGTGGGGAGGGAGCTCAATTTGCAGGAATGGACCGCAGTAACATGTTCAGTTCTAGCTATAGTAAGGGTACTTTTCCACTGACGCGATGAGCGGAGAGGAAACGAGACGTGCAGGAACAGAACTTTTTTTTTTGTATAACCGGCCGGTTGACTTTGTTGGTATGCTGTCTATCACACCATAGATTGTGGGTTTGATCCCCACCCAGGATAGACATTTGTGTGCATGATCATGTCTATTTGTCCTAAGTCTGAGTGTAATTATCTATATAGAAAAAAATAGTAGATCAGTGACCTAAAACTAACATCGTGACGAAACAAAAATAAAAATAAAAAATATTATCAAATAAGAGTGAGCAAACCGATCAATTGTTTAAAAAAAATATAAAAAAACTCAGATATAAATAAACTAAATGAGGCATCAAGCTAGGTCCAATAAACTGATAAATTTTGATTTTTTTTTTCACTATCTTCTTCCCCGGATAAAAATAACTCTATATGTTATTCTAGGGTATGATCTAACTATGTAAGTACTAAGTTTTATCCAAATTATTATTCGTGATAGAGTCACAAACATCCGAACATATAAAGTAGAATCAGTAATAAGGCTAATTTCTTCGAAACTCAAGTTTCAACGTTCAAAAAAGCAATATTACTTACACACGAAGTCTTTAGTCTTAAAGTTAGATATCAAATAAAGGGAAATTGAACCTGTGACCTTTCGTCGTGCAAAGTTCAAGTGATACTTCCCCCGATGGTTACTGCCAGGAATATTAGATTCGGAGTGTGGTCCGGCTATTCGATTTGCTATGTCGAACTTACTACGTTTTAAGAGATCCTTTGAGGAAACTGCAGTTAGATTATTAGATTTTAGACACCATGTAGTTCTTTGTTTAAAGGGATCTTATGTTTTCCTGGAATAAAAAGTGTCTTATATGTTAATCCAGAATATAATCCAGATACTACCTGCGTGCTAAATTTCAACCGAATTCGTTCAGTAGATTTTGCGTGAGAGAATAATAAAAATAAATCTACCCATCCTCACAAACTAGCATTACATACATAGATAAGTGTTAATTAATCTGGAAACGTCTAGAAAATCAAAAACCAATTCTAAAATTACTCATACCCACAATTCCGACATTAATCGTTTCACTGTCGACGGTTTAGGGTTAAATTAAACCCATTGACGGGTTATTGGATTCAAGTGTGGGTCATTCGGACCTTCGTCGGGTTGTTACGATCAAATCTGACAAGTGTCAGGTTAGTTTTCATTAACTAGAGGTTTGGGGAATTAATTAGACAGTGGGATAACATATGCGGGATAGTTAAAGGAAATGATCTTGAATCTACAGGATGTAATGAACGAAATGGTGTATTCCAATTTGGATTATTGTATTCTAGAATTCAAGTATTAAACTCTTTGATTTTTAAAAACCTCATCTCGTTAAATTTTGTATGTTTGTTACCACTCAGCTTCGTAACGGCTGAACGTATTTAGATGAAATTTGGCACACAAATAGAATATATTCTGGATTAAGATATGGGATACTTTTTATCCTGGGAAAACAGAAGACACTCCGGGAATCCGGGTGTAACCGCGGCGCGGGGCGGAAACTAGTATATAATAATTTAAAACTTGTAGATATATACGCGTAACCAGAGATGAATTTATATACAATCTTCAGTTGTTCTTGGGTCCTAATAAATTTGATTGCCTTCCATGTTCCCACTCTTCCCTTTTACCAATATTCACTTATGTAATAAAACACTAAAATGTAAATTAATATACGCCGCGTTGTCCTACGGGAATCTAATATAATGCTACCAAACCTACTTGTAATATTTTAAATTTTTTCTTGTTAATATAGCACTAAGTACTTATTGGAAACATATTATTTACACCCTTGGAGACAACGTGTATAATTTTTGGCTTAAGTCAATAATCCACCTAAAGAAGCGTCACGCTATGATAGCAGTTTTGACGTAAGGGTATCTCTACTGTCTAGCTATGCTCGTCTCTTTTAAACACATGTATGACTATGGGCAGTTAAGGTGACCATATACGCGAATAACTCCTAACTAAAATAACCTAGTACAAAAGAGGTTTAAATTTTACTGAAAAAAAAACATATTTTTTTTTTAAAGTAAAAAAAACACTTGTTTTTATACAATATTGTCGGCAAACAAGCATACGGCCCGCCTGATGGTAAGCGGTTACTGTAGCCTATGTACGCTTGCAACACCAGACGTATTACTCGCGCGTTGCCGACCCTTCCCCCCTCCCCGATGAGCTCTCGCGACCTTACTCACGCGCAGGAACACAACTGTAAGTCATTTGGCTGCTGTATTCTGTAAGGTGGAGGTACTTCCCCGGTCGAGCTGCTCTCTGAGCGACATATCGCTATGCTCTACCTCTCTTCCCTTTGTATTAGATCTTAGAATGTCGATAATATTTTCTAGTTATTTGTCTGGGTAAAATAATACAAAAAAACATTTTTAATTTAAAAAAGAAACATGTTCTCGTTTTTTTCTGACGTTATCAATGGAAAATATATATTAGCTAATTAATTATTCCATGGCATATTATTATATACTCTAGCATAACATTTTCTTTTTATAAACATCATGCAATAAATAATACTACAGAGAAAAATTTAGAATCATCATTTAATTCTTACCCGACTGCGCCAGAAGGAGGGTTATGTTTTTCGAGAGTATGTATGTATAATTGTTTGGCACGCTCTGCGGCCTGAACGATGGATTTTTGCTTGGGATTAGATTCGTATTCACTGTGAGAGTGACACTGGGTACCTATATCAAAAAAAAAAAAAATGACGGATTTTTGGCGCCAGATTTAAATGTTCTTGCCATCTTCGGCCCCGTTATCACTAACCATCCTCTCGTAATTTAAAAGAAAACGTTACCACTGATAAACATATACCGACATGTCACGACATGTTCAGCGATAATAACATAGTTTATGGAATATAGACTCTATACAAGGATTAATAGAGCTGTTATCAACAAACTGTAAGTAAACGAGGAAATTATCACATCTCACTGGATTCTGTGAATGATTCATCATTTACGAGTTAGACAACGTATTGCAGGGATTGATATTGTAAAATAATAAAAACTTTTAACCAACATTAAATGGATATAATTTAAATTGATGATTTATATCCTGGAGATAAACAATACTTTCTATCTTAAGGAATCGTAAGTTGTCAATGAATCTGTAGATGCAATTTAGATTAAAGTATTCTTACAACATAATTAATTAATAAGCCCAATTTTTTGGGTTTAATTGACACGTAACAGACAGGTATACGTACGTGACAGTAGCGCGAACGAGATCGCAATAATAAGTGTACAAGAATCCGAACCATAATCTTTAGTAATCTTCAGTTAAAAAAAAAACAAAAGCAACTATTCTGACATACACACAAAACAACAAAAATACAAATAACAAGACAACATATTCCTTGTACTCTCAAGTTTGTGGTAAAATACCAGAACAGATGTTCATTCGAACCCTTTGAGACGTCACGAACATTCAGACAGTGACAGAACTAATAAAAAAATAGGACGAAACAGTACCTACACCTTGTACATGAAAGAGTTCGAAACAACCAAGAGCAAGGTAACTTGGGGTCTTAAACGAATTTTCTGGTTAACTGTAACATTAAATTCACGGATCTAAAAAAAAGACGGATGCCTTCTTTCATAGAAACGGTGTGAAGCCACTCAATTCCTACACTTTCGTGTGCATACACGAGATAACACTCACACAGATACACCAAGTCGGACAATCCGCCGCCATTACGCTCCGAGCTCCAGTCTTGTTATGCGCAAGTAAAAATTGTGAAATATGCCATCGTGTGTGGTGCGGTGGTGTAAAAACTTCACGAAAAAATACAATAAGTCCCAAGGAATAACCTACTATGCGTAAGTAATGTTTTAAGTTAGAGATTCATGATTATTTTTCATAATTTGGTTTTGTTTACTTTTGTATGAAATCGGGATGTCAAAGACAGCAGTGTTACCAGTTTTTTTTCGGGCTAAATTCCCTAAAAGTGGTTAATTGGGGCAATCGGTATTTGTTGCATTTGTTAGTGTTTTTTTTTGTAGCATTTAATTAATGTAAATTTTACCCAAATAAATAAGTGTAATTTACAGGTCATGTAAAGAATGTAACGTAATGTATATACTTAATGTGATTCATGTAATGTAAATAATAAATTATTTTGGCAGTGTACTTATGTTGTAAATAATGTAAACTTAATATAAATGTTATGTAAATAATTTACTTAGTGTAAATAATGTAAACGTAATGCAAATAATGTGGTTCATTTCAATTATTTTGTCGTAGAAAGGAATAATAATAAGTAACCTCTATGAATGTAAAATCATTTAGCTTTTTGCAATTAGAAAATACCAAAAAAATATTAGTAATTAATATTAAGCTCGCCATTGCACAAACTTGTTTGTGCAAAATTTAATAGTAATGATAATCATAATAATTGATCTGAAAAAGTGGGCATTGTGATATTCATCTGGCAACACCTATGGCACGCACACATCAATAGACGGCGGCCATTTGTATGCTTCACTCGCAATGAGAGGTGGGTCCATCCGTCTCTTTTTTACATCCGTGATTAAATTAAATTCTTCTTGTTCTTAAATAACATCTCGTTACAAATGAAAATCAGCGTCTAGCTTTGTTGTCCCACAACCTGTAACTGAATACCATATCTCCCTTTTATTGTTTAAGTGTATTAGTATAGAAAGAACCTTGTAGGTATATAATCAACCTCAACTATATTTATTATTTATCTCAAGCGTAAAGTTTTCGTGTACCCTTGTCTGAAATCCAGAGTTGTAGGACACTCGACAGCGCCATTAACTAAACGTTATAAATCACGTAGTGCCACCCAATTTAGTTGTACTCATATTGACCAGACAACCATTTACTACATAGCTTATTATGTACTACTGGGATGTTAGAGGTATTTGCCACGTTCCCACATACTTGATTAATAGTTTGGTATTTCGATTTTAGTTTAAACATTGAAGGCTTAAATGGATATATGGGCTGTATGAGTTGTTGATTTTATGAAATGTAAGAATGTTGTTTCTGTCTGGAGCACACCGCGAGCGCTTCTCGGCTTCTCGACTTTTCAAGGGGCTCCACTGAAAATCAGTGCTGTTGGTGTTAGCCATCAGCATAATACTGAGTTGGTGTCCTTTTTGGCATCACATCACAAATAATGGAATTATTTAATCTGCTTTCCTGTGTCTTATTGTACCTAACTATATGTGCTTGTTGAATTATTTATTTTTTCCCCGTTTTTTAATGTATTATTATTAATTTTCTGTAAGCTTTTGTTTCTGTTGTATTTCTTTGTGCCTTCCGTGATATTGTATTGTTTTTACCTATGTAGTTTTGTTTTGCGATGACAAATAAAGCTACATATGTAGTACACAATGTTAATGGAAAAAAAGCCAACATTGTCAGACTGTCCAATAAAAAAATGTATATAAAACACACACACACACACATACTAACAAACACACACAAGCATGCACGCACACACACACTCTCACCCACACACACATACACAGCTCAAAGCAGTTTTTGATACAGGGCGGAAGCTTATTGAAACAAAATAATATTACTTTAAAACACATAAACCCTTTTTAAAGTAGTACTAAATAAAGATATTTTATTGTAGAAGTGTTTTATACACCAAATACATCTTTAGTGAACGAATTACTATTTGAGCGAACTCACGACTAGAATTATGTATGAAAGTGACATATGGTTACATAGATTTTCTTTTAGCCAACCATTTATTTGGTTCAAGCTTTTGTCCTGCAATAATATATTAGTGTGAGAGGTCGCATACCTGAATTGAAGTTAGGACTAAAATCAGACGAAAGGCTATTTAGGTAAATTAAGTGCCTGAAATAGAGATGTATATTTACGTAAGTCTCAAGTTAAATATTTAAGTACCAACAATCCTACTAATATAAGGCTTATGTTTAACTAACTACCAGATCTAGTAAAATGTAACGGCAAAAATCACTTTATATTGCCTATATAGTACTTTTTACCTCAGAAATACATAAGATCCTTCGGGAACGCGGGTGAATCCGCGGCGCAGAAATTAAATTAAATTTCCGCCCCGCACTTTTGCCTATGTTCCCGAGGTAACTTATGATTTTGAAAATAAAAAATCATTCCATCGTTTTGAGTTTTAAAAGTGGTATTTTATTATAAAATCGATCACAATTTCCGTGACAATCCTTTTTAACTTTAGCTAATCTATAAAATAAGGATAAATTGTCACAAAATCTGACTAATTCAACTCTGTTTGGCAGCCCTTAACACAAACTCGGCAGTGCATTCACCAGCATTCTCTTAACTTCAAGAATGCATAGTGTATCTTCAAGTGCTTATATTAAATTTGAAGTTCTCTTTAGAATACTTTAAGCATGTATGCATGCCTACGAGTATGTAATCCACGTCGGGAAATTTAGGATCTTGTATCATGTGTTAAAGGCGAAAACATATGGGTGTGTAAATTGTGCGGCACAGCTAAAAACTGCCTTGTACGTTTCATATAACTTAACAATTTGTGTGTGACTTAATTTATATAATTAATATGTCACTTTCCTGAAAAAAGCCTGTATAGGTTTGTGTTTGACCACAATCTCACCATGGTAAGTGGTGATGTGGCCGAGGGTGGTAACCACACACCTAGAAAGGAATTGGTACTCAAATGCAGTTGCTAGAACACACAAGTGGATCATTTTTTTTTTATAACTTTTTATTCAGTAAAATAGCATACATATTTTTGTTATTTAACATCACCAAACTACTAACGCAGCGACAGTTTTTCAACTTGAGGGTCGTAGCTAGCTAGATGAGCACTACAAAGTATTCTATCGCCATCTTATGATTTCCTCACATGTTTTCCTTCATTGAAAGCTCAAGCTCTTTGTTATATCAAAAACAACTTTACTCACGGTATTCGACGTCACTACCACTGAGCTATCATCGCCTTAAAAATAAAAGTTCTTGTTTAATCTTGCTTCGACATTCATAAGATCCCTTCTAGGGCCTAAACTGAATAAATTGCTTTGACTTTGGATCGTTTCAGATAATTATATTGAACAAACCGTCACAGCATCGCTTGCAATACATCGCTGTATGTTTTCAAATATAATACCTTGCTAATAGATTAATCTCAGGTTTATACACAAACGCCGTCAAATTACTAGCGAAGGTGACGTCATAATATAAATTCATGACGCGAGTGTTGGTGACGTATTACTCATTAGGGGAAACTAATCGATTTGTGCGGCTTTTCCTTTGAGGTAATTAATGAAAATTAATGAGTTATTTTGAGGGGTTTACTTGAAATGTCGAACGAAGGTTGATGGTAAATAACTATTGCTTGTTGATTAACGATTGTGATTGTGTAATTGAATTGTGGTTATATATTATTTTATATGCAATGCTGCGTATAATAATAGAATATTAATCTATCTCAGATACCTATCTAAAACAGTCGTTTTATCTACACCATTTATAACTCAGGAACGGCAGGACCGATTTTTATGATCTTTGATTTTTTGAATTTGTTTTCGTCCCGGATAGCAGATAATTAAAACTTTGGAAAATTTAACGGAAAAAAAATATGAAGAAAATCGTGATTGAAACTGCGCAGCAAAAAGCTAGTACAGTTGCTAGAGCTAATTGAAAATAATGTAGGTACACTAATAATAAAATTTAAGTGTCTGTATTTCAAACTATATGACAAAATTTAAGTGAAAACTGCTATTTTATATCATTCTTAAATCATACATGACCGTTTTAGGATTTTTCATATGTCTAAATGTTTGTCTCGGATAGGCTCAACGGATTTCAAATAAAAGTTTAGGGATTATAACAGGAATTTTAACTGAACATTTCATATCCATCAGATCTCTCAGGAACGCGGGTGAAACCGCGGGGCAGCAGCTAGTAGGCACCTATAAAATAATTTCGTAGGTACCTACGCCCAAAAAATATCACTCCAATTTCCATACCATTGAATTTCAAATTTTGAAACATGGCGCCGGGTTTTATTTTGTTTCATTTTTATACCTAAATACCGCAACAGCTTCAAAAGACAATATACTAGCTGTGGTTTTGCATACCGCCATATTTATGGACGTTGATAAATATCAAGGAAGATTTCTTGAATTGGACACGATTCAGTTTAAAAAAAAATGTTTTGATAAGTATAGGGATAAAAATCCTCTGACCTTTATTTTTTTAACGGGGCACGAAATAAAGTGTAATTTTGAAGTTGTTTTTAATCTATAGTATTTCAACCTCCATAATTTTTTTATTTTTTTTACTATGAGGTAACCAAATGTGGTAAGCACACAAAGCCTAAAAAGAATATAACGGGAATATGAAACCATAGATTGTTCAAAATTATTTAAACAAATAATCTACAAAACTTTAAGTTCGACATTTGACTTTCTCGACTTTTCAAGAAAATTTTCTTCAATAAAACCCAGCTTCAATCTTCATCTTACCTATGACCTTTCAGATATATATTCGTCTCAATATGCAGGTGCTCGATTCGAAATACTTCTCAGTTCACAATCGCGATGCATTAAATCAGCCCCGTGTCAATCTACATGTGAAAGCAGCTTACTTATTCATGTCTGAGAATCTATTTCGTGAGACTTCTTTATTGCGCAGTTCTTGGAACCTGAAGAATATCTATTGTGGATACTGTCTTAGACGATTTTTGTTTTTAAATATTATTATAAATGTGAAATAGTATAAATTACACGAAAATCATTTTATAATTCAGAATCTAAAACATAGGTACATACTACCTATTTTCACAAAATCCTACCTTTATCAACAATGCAGGCAATATGGAAATTTTATAGAATTATATTGAATAACATATTGCTTTTCTAAAATGTATTTGATAGAAATGGAGAATTATTTCAACTGAAAATCAAGATGTATTGTTTGGATTTGATTTTCTCAAAGCCAAAGTCGACGCCATTTATTCAGTTTAAGCTCTAGGGTCCTACTTATGAACGTCAAAGCTACAGAAGTATCCTCTAACTACAGTGACTCTTGTTAAAATCGTTTATGTTGCTACAGAACAAAAAAAACGCCAAATATCTAAAGGTAAGTACTACATGGTGTCGAATGCAAGTGAGGTGCCTCCTGCAAATTACATTCTTTGATGTTGAACCCCGTCTCGCGTCCGCACCGAACGGGAAACAACCGATATTTTTAAGAACTCGTTTTGAAACACCCAGCTAGGTAAACCCCCGCTGGTCCTTTGATATTTTTGTTATAAGGTACTATACCAATTACTACAACACAGATACTTCTGACTCTAACGCACCATTCGGAAGTTTGTTTTTGCTAATAAGAGCTAGCAATCAACTCAGCAATTACTCTTTACAAAACTAATATGGATTTATTATATAAATTATTTATCTAGTCTCACTGACAATATTTACGTGTTATGGCGAAAGTGACTTTATAAATAAGTAAATAGCAAATTCGCTCAGACTAGCCCCCACAAGCAGCACCTGTACACAAGTTTGACGCATGTGGCAGCCATCACACGCACAAGCATTGTAGGAAAGTGAGGGACCCGCCACACGACGCTGCCTCGTACTTGTACGTATAGTTATTTTTACTACGTCTCAAATATAAATCGCATGCAATAGTTGTTGACAATTTTATTTTCGACAGCCATCTTGTCTATAGGGGGACTAATCGTATTGCGTATTTTTCTACGCTTTCCAATACGTGGTCACTACTTAAAAATCTGTCTTTGCTACTTACTGACTTAGCGAGCAACATCTTCAACTTTTTTGTTATAACTTAATAGATTACTAGCTTCCGCTCTGCGGTTTCACCCGCGTTCTCTTGTTATAATAAAAAGTAGGTTGTACATAATAAAAAACATCAAATTACTTCATTAGTAACCTATTTAATTAATACATTGAAAAGCTCACCGAATATTCATAAAAAAAACCCCTTAAATAGCACAAAACAGTTGTGCTGAGTAATTATTACAGTTTGTTTGTTTGTTGAATCAATTCCAACTGGTCCGTATTGTTTACATCATTTGTACAGTCTCGGATGCAATGTTGAACTTTTCACGTCGATAAAATAAAAGTGCTTATTATATGAAAATGTTTGAAAATTACCTTATGCTGTATTTTTATACAACATAGTCGGCAAACAAGCATACGGCCCGCCTGATGGTAAGCGGTTACCGTCGCCTATCAACGCTTGCAACACCAGGGGTATCACTCACGCGTTGCCGACCCTTCCCCCCTCCCCCATGAGCTCTGGCGACCTTAAACACGCGCAGGATCACAACTATAAGTTATTTGTATTTATATTTGTTTCACTATTGGATAGCTTAAGATTATTCTCTCTTAAAACTTGTTTCACTTGAGAGTCAGATGCCTTCTAGGCTTAAATTGCTTATATCCATATAGGCGACGGTAGCCACTTACCATCAGGTGTACCACCTGCCTGCTTGCCAACCTTTTGACATAAAAAATTTAACATGCAAAGGAAAATACATGTTCAATTATCCAAATATAAAAATAATAATAATAACCTGGGATAGACAAATAAATATTCTGGGACATTATTCCTCACACACGGCCATCTGACCCCAAACTAAGCAGAGCTTGTGCTATGGAAGCCAGATAACTGATATACTACATATACTACTTTTCTTTTGTAAATACATGCATATATAGATAATTACACCCAGACACAGGACAAACAGACATGTTCATGCACACAAATGTTTGTCCTGAGTGGGAATCGAACCCACGACCTGCGGCGTGATAGATAGGGTATCTTACCAATCACGCCAACCGGCCCGTCAAAAATAGTAATTACTTATCCGGATTTCAAAGTACCAAGCTCTGCTTAGTTTGGATATGTATTTATTTAGATAAGCCCCCTAATCTGGTTCAGGCAGCAGCATAAAGCCGAGAAAAGCCGGCAAATATTTTCAATTTTAAAATACCTTTAAATCGCCACCCCGCAGAAGAGTTCCAAGTAGGTAGACTGACAGCTTTGCCACGCTGAATGGCAATGGAATTTCTTTGAGCAAAGCATCATCATCATCATCTCAGTCGCAAGACGTCCACTGCTGTACATAGGCCTTAGGATCTCCAATAGGACCGGTCTTGGGCGGCCTGCATCCAGTGTTTTCCGACGACGTCAATATTCAAAAAGATTTACAATTTAAGGATGCTCAACAAATCACAGCTGTTCAATATTTTATAGAAAACGTGTGAAATATAACACTGCCGATATATTTCAGTGAACCGTGTGCAAACGATTGAGTGCACATACGTTGAGGCGCAAAATCCGATCGGCTTGAATCGTATTGAAATATAAAAAAATCAAACGCTGCATTTTTAGCATAGTAGGTAAGCTTTTACCTTTATCTAAACGATGTTAAACGAGTATTTTTTTACATATGTCAAAAGTCTATAGATCAAACAGATAAAATCCTGGAACATTCCTCACACACGGCCATCTGATCCAAAACTAAACAGAACTTGTACTATTAAAACCAGATAACTGATATACAAGGTAATTTTCAAGTGGTATGTTATCCCGAAAACGGATTGTCGGTCCCATAGGGAAATATGTTCTAAATGTCAACCTGTAGATACCCTGGAATAAAATAAAGCATTGGTACTTTTTATCTAATCTATACAATTGAAGTGTCTGTTTGTTATGTCAAAATAACAGTATTTTACTAAATGAATATGAAAGTATACGAGTATTACTTATGACAAAATAACAATTAATAAAAAAAAGTCTGTTTGTTCGGTATATTCTCCGAAACGGCTGGACCGATTTTGACGGGAGTTTCTCTGGCAGATAGCTGATGTTATAAGAAGTAACTTAGTCTACTTTTTACATCGGAAATGCGGGTGAAACTGCGGGAACAGCTAGTCCTAAATATATAAGATCTCACGATAGCAAGTAAAGCCGCGACAGCTGGTTGTTTAATAACTTGAAACCTCTTAACGGTAGTCCTTCATTTCCATAACATAATAGCACCCTCTCAAACGTCGGGTATAACTCCATAACTATACTACTAGTTGCTAATTGTACACCGAGGTAGGAAGCAAAGTGCATTAAGCGTGACCCCTGTAAAAGGTCACGGGCTAAAGGTCGAGTGAGTTTGTTCACCAAATGACCCCATTGTACGAGGAGTCGAGGATCAGCCATATATAATGCTATATTTCATGGGAGAATTCCGTTCCGCGATTACACCCGCGTTCTTGAAGGTTCTTATGTTTATGTAAAGTATCTTATATGTCAATCCAGAATATATTCTATGTGTGTGCCAAATTTCATACAAATCCATTCAGCCGTTACGAAGTATATTACTAGATTATTTACTTTTGCATGTATAAAACACAGGGGATATAATAGAAAATTGAAATTGTTTCCTATTCCAAAGGACATAAAACTCGATATCGCTTGTTTCTAACCCCCAAAAAATCGGGTAAGATTTCTTAAGATTACCAAGTTTCAAGTTTAGTGTTAAGGGAACGTAGCCCATAATGTTTGATTTCATAAAGTTCAACTCTCACCAACGTCCACCTAAGACCGTATTTATACTTTAACAATGTTTCCCATGAACATTTTAAATAAGACCAAAATTCTACGAAAAGCCCATTACTTCTCGTTTCGCGGTGAAAAGTACAGCGTAGTTACAAAAGTTTTCTTTAAAAAACGGCAACAAAAGAAACCGGGCAACAATTTAAAACTCCTAGATTTCCCATTAAGGAAATTAACTTTTTAAGGGGCCCTCAAGCCTTGAAGGGGATGAAAAGGTTTTATTAGATTTTAGTTAGAGACGGCTCGAGACCGGCAAGATTTACGGCAGCCTAATAAAATTGCAATCTCGGAATTTGTGTTGAAAAATAGAGGATGGTGTCGGGTGCTAATGGCCGACTAATTTAATCTATTCCATTAACAATGTAATAATGTAGCTACTTGTCAGGCGACGTAGCTAGTTGTACGACCTCTACGAGCTACGAACGATACCCTAAAGTGTGAAACTTTCCAAGTAGAAATAAATTGGGCCACATGTATTTTTAACAATAGATAGGTTCTTTTTTACCACTATCTAATGATGTCAAGTGATGATATGGCCGCACACAAAGCCTAGATGGGAACTAGCTCTCATTATTCAGTGGGTACTAGATTGTAATAATTACTATCAAGTAGTAAGTCTAGTAAAACCTAGGTTCTAAAATATATCCGTCACTTTCTAACGTATATAACAAAAAGAGACACATCATCTTAAAACCTTTTTACAAGACTTGCTGGTGTAACCAGCTCACGTAATAAAACTGCTTAAGTTTTAATATTACTGATTCTGATGTATGCTGTGTACACGTATATTGGGGTTCTTTTAATATAGGTAATATTTTATTGGTAATGACTGTCTGAGCAAACCTCATACCACGCTAAATGTAAAATAATTACACAAAAAACCGGCCAAGTGCGAGTCGAACTCGCGCACCGAGGGTTCCGTACAAACTTCGTCCATCAAGGGAAATGCACAATTTTATTTATTTACCTTATTTGAGGTTGGTGCCAATTAAGCTAGACCTCTAAATTGTATGAACGCCGATATAACTCAGAGGTCTTTATTAATTGGCGTAAGTATGTATGTATGGGGACATCCTTTAAATTTTTAATTTTTTTTCAATTTTTCCGTTATTTGTGCTGTAAGACCTTGCTTTTTGCCAATTTTTTTTTTATATTGAATGAAAGGTAAATTGCGGTTTACGATTTATGACGTATTAAAAAAAAACTACTAATTAGATCTTGTTCAAACCAATTTTCGGTGGAAGTTTGCATGGTAATGTACATCATATATTTTTTTTAGTTTTATCATTCTCTTATTTTAGAAGTTACAGGGGGGGAGACACACATTTTACCACTTTGGATGTGTCTCTCGCGCAAACTATTCAGTTTAGAAAAAAATGATGTTAGAAACCTCAATATCATTTTTAAAGACCTATCCATAGACACCCCATACTTATGGGTTGGATGAAAAAAAAATTTTTGAGTTTCAGTTCTAAGTATGGGGAACCCCCTAAATTTATTGTTTATTTTCTATTTTTGTGTGAAAATCTTATTGCGGTTCACAGTACAGTATAGCTCTTATAGTTTCGGAAAAAAGTGGCTGTGACATACGGACAGACAGACAGACGGACGGACGGACAGACAGACAGACGGACAGACAGACAGACAGATGGACAGACAGACAGACAGACAGACAGACAGACATGATGAATCTATAAGGGTTCCGTTTTTTGCCATTTGGCTACGGAACCCTAAAAAGCGGCACAATTTCCATAACAACCTACAATGAACTTAAGTTCCGAAACCAAACATTTATTGTTTCACTTGTTCATTTTTCTGAAAATATTTCAAACGAATTTTCCGTTATTATTAAATTTTAATTGGAAATACCGAACACGGCTGTAATAACCTGGCAAGTATCGATTGAACAATTTTATTTTCATTAAGATTTCATTACTGTGTAATTTAAAAAGTTATGAGGCCTTGGTGTGGAGGTCGATTCTTACACAGGACAAACCTTTATTTGTTCTATTATACCTAACTATACATTTATTACATTTGTATTTAAATAAGTATCTAGCTAGTATCATTTCTAGTTTTCAGAAACAGATGTTTGTGAGTTTGTTTGTTACCTTTTCACGCCTAAGCCGCTGAACCTTGGAAAAATTGGTAAGCAGATAGCCTATGGTATGGACATGGGCAACTTTTTTTCTCAGGAACGCGGGTGAAACCACGGCGAACAGCTAGTCTAGAATATTTACGAACACACCCATAACTCAGTGGTACATCGAATGCCAAAGTTTGTGGGTTCGAATTCTACGCGATGAAATCATAGTTTATTGCAATTCTAATTATGCTAAAAACCAATTTTTACAATCACGTCGTATTTTTTCACGAGATGGGTGCTTTCCTCAGTCTCTTTGATATTGAAGAGTTGCGGAATGTTCGTTCTGTAATTATTAAAATCAAATCTATATTCCGTATCATCTATATTAGTATATCATGGGTTCATTTTTTTTATTAATTAATACAGAACATGTCTATTCAAATGATTTAACAGTTTTAACGTAGAAACACTGAATGTAATTTCAATTTTTTCAGTTACGTGATTAACTCCGCATATTTTGTGAAAAGATATTAAAATTTGGATGCCCGGTCCTAAAACCTAGGAGTATTCCTACAAAATAATATTGAATAACACCTCCCACGCTTTAGGCTTAATGGTCTTCTAAATCTAAACTAAAAGCACTATTATTCCAGAGTCTTGCGGCTGAGATGATGATGATGATGATGATGATTATATCTATATGACAAATTTCATCTAAATCCGTTCAGCCGTTACGAACCTGAGTGATAATAAACATTATAATCTCACAAACATTCGCGTTAGTCAGATAAGAATAAAGAATTTTGAAAGAGAAAGAGTTTTGAAGATCTATGAAATGAAATATTTTATTCAAGTATTCAAAAATTTCAAACTAGCTGGTCCCCGCGGTTTGCAGTATAAAAATAGCCTATATCCATTAAAAGTAGGCTTCTTTCCTGATAAAACGCAATTTCGACCACTGGGCGACCACTCCTCCGAATAGTACAAGATTTTACGAAAAAAAAATGCCGAGCAAAGCTCGATCGCCCTGGTTATCTACTACTAACTAATTAGTGTGTTGCCGGGGTCAAAACATAAAGTTACATTGCACATACGAAGCAGTACGACACTGGTATTTGCAGAAATCTTATTCTAATCGCAAAATTGAGACTGTCAACACTGCAAAAATCAATTAGTGCAATGATCGCTGCACGTTGTAGTCGAGGATATGTCGTTGACAGCAACAGTCGTCTTGTATGCTTTATTGAACATTCCAAATTTTCCCCAGATCTCCCAAAATCAACGTCGAACAGGATCGTCTCAATCCTTGGCCTGTTCGAGCTGTCAGTGGGTGAGTCTCCAAGAGCTGATGGTGCATCCGAGCTGGCGGCAGCGAAGTTGGCTGTGGGCCACGTCAACAAGAGGGGGCTCCTACCCGGATACAAGCTGCATCTTATTACTAATGATACGAAGGTTGGCAAGGTTTTTTATAACATCACAAATGACAAATGAAAGCAAAACATTTGTTTCATGGATTGGACAATGACTCGGGTCAGCTAGTAAGGAATAAATAAGAATATAAATGTGGTATCATTGATTGAACGAATAGTTTTACACAAGATATGGATAAAAATCCATAAATAACCGCGCAATATTCTGAAAAACTGTAAATTATGAATAATATTTGGAAGGACAGTTAATATAAGTCACTATCAGTTTCATTCTCAAACTATTCGGATCGGTAATAATTTCATTTTGCACTTTCTCCTCTTCTTTCAACAAAACACACTGTCCAAGACATTCCTAGTACCAAATGACATGACGCAGCGCGCAGCTATAACTCCAAATCTCCTAAAGCTTTCATCGCTAACTCCGATCTATCCACAGTGCGACCCTGGTGTGGGTGTTGATCGTTTCTTCCACGCTCTATACACTGAGAAAGACTCTCGAATGGTTATGCTGCTTGGAACAGCGTGTTCAGAGGTTACAGAGAGCATTGCCAAGATTGTGCCCTATTGGAACATTGTTCAGGTAAGGAAGAATATCTGATAGTAACTTTTGTTGTAATGTCCCAAAATTTTATGCCATCCTGTAAGTATGATATTATTATGTGTATAAGAGACTTTATAAAGGCAATGTTTGTGGTGCTTTTTTTTTTAAATTGTACATGTTTGACCACAATCTTATGGTAAGTTATGATATAATCCAATGTGGTAAAGACATAAAGCCTAGACGTAACTGGCTACCAAATGCAGCTGCCGGAAGACACCGGTAGGTGTTTGGCGACAGATTTTCAACTTGAGGGAGGAAGGCAGCCAGGAGAGTACTATTAAAGCACCCTACGACCGTGCAATGGTTTTCTTACGATGTTTTCACATCAAAAAACTCAAGTTTATTGTATGATTCGAACCTACGACCTTCGTCACGGCATTGGATGTCACTAACACTGAGCTATCATGACCTTAAAATCAAGAATGTAAGCTCAAAGAAAAGCTGCTGTTACCTATTTAATACCATTATATTTTTTCTCCTTTGTATAAGGCTGTGTTTGACCACAATCTCACTATGGTAAGTGATGATGTGGCCGAAGGTGGTAAGCACACAAAGCCTAAATGGATTATGATAGATACCTAATAAATGTACCTGGATTAGTGCCATCGTAAACAGGACATAATTGTATTGTATTATTTTATTAGGAAACGTTATTATCTAAGGCTTAGTTGACAATAAGGTGTTTTACATATCTTCGTTTGTTCGTAATAGACTGATAAATCATTACCTACTTTAAAAAAATATGTAAATAGCTGCACATAAATAAAGAAATAGTATATAAATTTAATGACAAGGCTTTTTGTCTAAAACCTTTTGCCTTCCCTAAATTAGGGAAAAAATAAGGAAAAAATAATTAAGAAGTATACACAGAACTTATTGGCGGGGTTTTACTAAGTGACGTTGCGTTTTAATTTTATTTTCATTAAACTGCCGATTAGTTACAAATAACCCTGTATTTATGCCGTGACAGTACTTTCGGGAATCGGTATAGAATGTCACGCAGATCATAAAGTTAAAAAGTAATTTACTAATTCACGTTCTATTTCTAACTGAATTCATCTTAATTCTAAAATAGATTTTACCGATTATATAAGCGAGAACATCAAAAGCGAGATATCAAATAAATCGCAATACGACGTCGTATAATGCGTACGAAGCCTTAATCAACCTACGTAAGCCTAGCATATGACGTCATCACAGTCCCAGCCCACATGTCGAGCGACCGTAAGCCAGGTTATAAATATACTATATTGAACTAGTTAGAGCCAACGAATTTACCTGCAGCCAACACATATATCCAAATGAACGTATCCTAGGGCAGTCTGAAAGACCTGATTTAATTTACTGAAGAGAATCTGAGACTACCTTTACAAACCTTCTACCTTAGTAACTTACAATAAGGTATGTTTTAGCTAGAAGATGGTAATCTCATCTCGTTTAAGTAGATTTGGACCTTATATCAAAGATAATAAAGTTTAGTTTGGCGTAGGTGGATTGGTAGAACGCTCGAGTGGTCGAAGCTTGAACGTGAATTCAATATTTGAATTTTGGGAATGTTTGTTTTGTTGTGAATCGTGTTAGTAGCGTTTGAAATGCCTAGTTTAGTTACCATTCAATCAGGATTCAATGCTTTGAAGTTTCTAGGACCAGAACAGTGTTATCCAAAGACGGCTACATGTTAGCCGAACGCTTTTGCAGAGGCAATTTGTTTTAAGAAAATCACTAAAAAGTATAAATGAATATCGTTATCTGCCTCTGTCTTTCTCCGCTTACTTCTTCTAAACCACGCAACGGATTTTGATACAATTTTCAGTAATAGAAAGAACAATAAACGAGGAAGGTTTGTGTATATTAATTACACCCGTGCAAAGCCGGGGCGGGTCGCTAGTATATTTATAAAAATGATGTGAAAACATAACGTCTACCAAGATGCTGCCAAAAAGATTTTCTATGCTTCGAATCTCATGTAACCTCTTCATTATATTTATCGTTCTCTCATTGGCGTATTGCATCAAATAAACATTTAACTATTCTCCACCTACTATCCTATGCTTGTGACTCAATCACGCATAAACGGCTGAATGGATTAGGATAAAACTTATAATTTAGCCTCATTTAGGTTACTTTTTATCCCAGGAAAACATAAGATCCCTCGGGGACGCGTTTGAAACCGTACCTAGAAGTAGATTTTTAAATTCATTGTCTTGGCGTAGACGAATATCTGTCTGTCTATACGCAATTTTCACCGTAACTACTGAATTAATTGCTACTTATGAACGTCGAAGCTACTGAAGTTACCACCGGTATGGAAGTCGGCCTCAACTGAGAAGAACCGACAAGAAACTCAGCAAGTACCTACTGATTATATCATATTGAAAGGGCGACGAAATTGTCTCTCTATAAAGAATGAGAGAACAAATTGGAATGTTCACAAACGTTTGCACTAGTACTTGAATGAATTTCAGTTTCAGACAGGTGAAACATTTTCCAATAACCAAATTGGACGGATTGGACCCTTGCTAACCAATTTTTAGTTTTTAATCAATTTCTCAATGACTTTCATCACTTTCAAATATGAAAAATTGAATTTTTATTCATTGGTAAATGAAAAATGTGAAAAGTTACGTTAATTTTTTTTTCTTAATATAGCTTGTGTTTTTGACCACAATCTCATCTTGATAAGTGAATATGTAGCCGAGGGTGGTTAACTGTGGTAAGCATTCAAAGCCTAGAAGGCACTGGCTCTCAACTACAGCATTGGTGCGTAGTGACAGACTTTCATCTTGAGTGTGGTAGCTAGCGAGGCGGATACTACAAAGTACTCTACCACTGTGCTATGGTTCTCGATGTTTGCCTTCACCGAAAGCTCAAGCTCATTGTAGAATTCAAACCTGTGACCTTTGTCAAGACATTCGACGTCAGTACAACAAGGCTATCATCGCCAAAATTATACTGACTACTAAGGTCTGTAGATTATAAAATACTTGGTTGACCTTTAACCCAACATATTCTATTGTGAAATACTGAGAGACTTAATTGTTATACACTGATTATTCAGTCGGGCATCAACTGTTTCTAAGTTTAGATCTAAAGATAAAGACAAGAATTTATTTGCAAATGTTGTTCCAAGTTATCATTATTCAAAGCTAGTACATACTTGCATTCAAAGTTAAAGTCAAAGCCATTTATTCAGTTGAGGCCCTAGAAGGGCACTTATGAACGTCGAAAGTACTGAAGTTACCAGCGATTTGGAAGTCAGCCTTCAACTAAGAAGAACTGGCAAGAAATCAGTAACACATTGGATATGTGCTGTTATAGCAAATGTATAGACGTAGCGACATCTACCAAGACTTCCACTATCCGTGGATAGATGGCGCAACAAGATTCTACATCGCGCTAACAAAATTCGACGAGTACTTGACATATATATAAGATTCCAACATCAACAGTTGGACCGCGGTCCTCAGGCATGATGTTCCATATAGATAGTCTGCATTTTTGACATGAAGAAAATGCTATTGACTAAGCTAGTGTGGTGACAGTTCAGTTATTTAACACGTTTGGACGCCATTAATGAAAATTTAATTGAGGACATATCTTGAGTGTGGCGCTCGCTCTCGCAGAATACATCTTTATGTAATAAATCTAAGTTTGTTTTATAAAGAGTATTTGCTGGGCTTACTGCTGGTTCTTCTCAACAAAAGGAACCTTCCTAACCGTACCTTAGACTGACAATTTATAAGTACCTGTGCCTATTTTAATGGAGCATAAACTCTCAGTAAAGATTAAACATAAGCAAACCATAGCACCGAGGTAGTACTTTCTAGAAATCGCCTAGCTGGCTACCATCCACAAGATTAATTTTATGTTAGGGGGACCTGGTGTTCTAAAATACAGGCTACGGCTTAGTTTAGGCTCCAAATCTCCCACAAATTACATTAAGCTTCCTTTCCTTAGCGTAACCATTTATTTGTAAAAGGACTTGTAATTTGTGGAGATAAATAAATATTTATTATTATTAGCTCATTTATTCATATATTTCCAATAAAAAAATATATATATATAAAAAGCTGCACTTGAGTTTCAAAGCCAGTACTAGCCAGGCTAAGCCTACAGTAAGATTATGGTCAAACGTAAAAAGAAATCCCCGAACTATCACAAAACTTTAATATAACATAATTATGTCACCACACATTTTCTCCATCGCTACACCACCCTTTTACTACCACTTTAAAGTCACTGAGTCCATTCTTTGATGCCTCACTCGAGTTCAATCAAATTTTGTGGCTCCATGAAATACTGAAGCTCATGAACGTCGCAAATTATTAAAAGCGATCAACCGGGTCATAATTTACAAAAATATAAATGTATGTAACGTACTAATTAAGTTTTGGAAGTTCAGTGGTATAGACGTCAGACGCCGCGGCGAAGGTCGTGGGTTCGAATCCTACAATGAGCTTAAGCTTATGTCCATAGGCGACGGTAGCCACTTACCATCAGGTGGACCACGTGCCTGCAATGGATGCCTTATATATCTTCTCTAGTTTTCTAGTCACTCTAATCACCAGGTGTCGTTCGGGTCTACATCACCAGCGCTGAGCGATAGATCCGAGTTCCCACTCTTCTGCAGGACGGTAGCACCGGATTCGTCGCACAATCCAGCTCGGATAGCTTTCATCAGGTACAATAGTAAACTAAAGATGTGCGAGTAACGACCATAAATGTATAGACTAGAAATAACGATAGAAACTTGGAGATAAAACCTATTCAGTTCGAAAATACTATGTTGATAACACCGACAAATTCAAACAAAACAGAAAATTCCTCTTGAATTTTGCTATACTGGATGATTTTTTAGTCACTGGACATACTTACTTGCAGGGGTGGAAGTACTCATCAATATGAACAACTTTTATCATGGGACTAAGTCTCGAGATTACAAAAAATTATCAGCTGTCCATACAAAAGTTCAATACCTACTCTACTAAAATGTATGAAGGAAACATTTTTTTTTTTGCGATATCAAAGTTGGTCCCATAATAAAAGTTGTTCATATTGACGAGCACTTCAGCCCCCGCAAGTATGTCCAGTGACTAAAAAATCAACCTGTATATATATTTATCTCGTGTAGTCCCCGTTCTTTACAAACGCTAGTATTTATCTACCTGATTAGAGGCCCTGGATCCAAGTGGTATCAGATCGACATAAAAACGATAGTGTTTTTTATAGTTTTGGTACTGATGTCTAGAAAAGTATTATTATGGAAATAATATTAAATGCATCTTCCAAAAATAATGTGACTTAATTATTCTCCCAGACAATTCGGTTGGGATACAGTGACAGCGTTCTCTCAGAATGAAGACGTCTACTCCTTGGCAGTCAACGAGCTGGTGACGCAGCTAGAAGCAGCTAATATTACCTGTGCAGCATCCATTACCTTCGCGGAGTCAGACTTTAAAGAACAGCTGCAACAGCTGAAGGTAGGTGACTAAGAGTTAATCCCTTGATGTAAGAGGGGATTTACCCCACCTGTTAGTAGATAATGATAGTTTAAGGCTGTTTATACAACGTGTTACAAAATACCCCCTAAAAAATATAATGAATTATTATCAAAGTCAAAAGTTTTGTCAACCCTAGTAAGCTGTCATGTCAGGGAACCAGATTATTTAAAAGAAAGGCCTACGTACCTATTTTACCTAATAATTGTCTACTTTAATGGATTTTCTATTTTTCATTCATAAATGTTTGCTACCTCAATACAAGGATGTCATTATACTCAAGTACTGGCTTCAAAAAATGTCAAGTTGGAAAAAAAAATATTTTGTCAATTTACGATTATTATTTTTGTCGTTCCGCGAATTAGGTAGAAGTGTAGGTACATTCTACGTAGGTGAACTAATCTTTAATTTTACTGAAATTGGGTTTGCACATCAGTGAAAATAATAATATTTTTTTGGGGTATGTTATACAGCGTTACTACGGTTCTTAAATATTGTGAATGGATTCGTTATAAGGCCCCATTTAACCTCCTTTCGGCTTTACTTTACTCATTAAAATGCTCTTTTGTTTCTCTATTCTTCTTGGGAATGATAAATTATAGAGTACTACCTTTTCCGCGCAGTTTCACCCGCATTCCCGGGATAAAATATAGCCTATGTTACTCGGTGAAAATGTGTGTTTCTAACAGTGAAAGAATTTTTAAAATCTGTCGAGTCGTTTTTGAGTTAAATCGAAACAAAAAAAAACCAATCTTTCCTCTTTATTATATTAAGTTTAGAAGAAAGGCTTCGCCATGAGACGACTCTAGTTACCATTGACATGATTTAAGTTATTAAATGCATTTTATAGATAAGATAAAATCACACCATTAGATCATAATAACTTTCTTTAAAGTAAACCAAAACATTAATCGATCACTGAACTTTAGATCCCGAAGGTGATTCTATTTAAATAGCTGTTCCAACATTATAGTGATTAGGAAAATCAATTTGGATTCACCAAATCTCCTACAGAATAATATCTATCGCACTCAAAAACTTTTTACATCACGGTCGTTCGTTTGTAACTTGGAGAAGAACGAAATAATTACGGATACAAAGTTTAAGGGTTTGTTACTTGTACCCTGAGGAGCCGTGAACTCATCAAACTGTATTAATTCTCTTATTGTTTACAGAAAATCTTTTACGGTTAGATAGAAACATGTTTACCGGCTTTAATGTTTTTTAGCTTACATGATTTTATATATATAATTTATTGTAATTAATAATTTTGAGAAAAAGTAAACCATTGTTTTACCAGAGCTTTTACTATGGGAACCAGATAACTGATATACCTACAACAACTTCTTTTTCTTATATACAGGCTTGTGTTTGACCACATTCATAGTATAAATTGGCGATGTTGTCTAATGTGGTAATCAAACAAAGCCTAAATGGGATGATCCAGGATTATATGAATGCCCGGACCTAAATTAATTTTACGCTCATGCCATGAAAACGTCATAAAATATTTAAAGGTCAAACGATCTATATCCCGGGTTATTAAGGTTATTAATCTCTGGAACGCGAGTGAAACAGCGGATAAAAGCTAGTAAATTACAAATTTAGTGTAATAAACATAAAATTCTGTAATACCTCTCATCTTGAGATGTTTTCCACTACATTGTTGCAGAGATTTTCTTTTATAACAAAGAATTCTGTTTCTTTTGTTAATGAGCGCGACGTGGCTGTTTATTTGGTTACAACGTTGAGGCAACACTAATTATTGTTATTGTGGTATTGTTATGATAATAAATTATGAAACAACAAAACAATCTTTTACCAGACATAATTAGAAAGATAAAGTAAAAGTAGTATACGAAAACAGTCTTTATAGTAGGAGTATTTAAGCTTTAAGTCTTAAAATAATAGTGCTAGGTTATATATGCACTTAGCTTCATACTTTGTCAGCATAATTTGCTTTTTTCTGATTATTTCCTTTATATGCGCGTAATAACCTACCTAAATGCCAAATTTCAAGTTTTCTAATTACTTGAAAATAGTCTAGGTTTTTAATCCTGTATAATAAAATATATAAGATCGAAACCACGATCGAAACACACTGAAATCTGATACATGTTAAAGCCAGCGCATCGGTGCCAAAAAAAAATACGTAGGTACGTAAAGTTCTTACGAAGCAATATTTATAGGTTGGTAGGTACTTGTAAGTAATTTCTAAAGCATTTTAGGGAGTTAGAATCTAAATTTATCTTCACATTGGAACCAAACTGATCTCGCACGGTACGGTTTCAAAGGAGTTTCCTACCGAGGACGCCCAGGTTGTGGAACAAGCTCTGCACCATTTTAGAAGTTAAATGAATTCTAATAAATATTATAAAAGCGAATGTGAGTTTGTTTGTTTCTTACCTTTTCACGCCTAAACCGCTGAACCGATCGCGATAGCCTATGGTATGGACAAAGACATAGGCTACATTTTTTCTTGGGAACGCGGGTGAAACTACGGGGGACACATAGTGCAAATATCTATGTATCCTTTAAATACTTAAATCGAGTACCTACTTAATAACAATCCAATTTCGGTATGAAAGTTGAATTAAATTTAAACAATATTTTATTAAATTTCCTTTCGTAACAAACCTCAATTATTTCGACAGGATATTTTATGATTTATTAATTAATCAAATTTTGTGGCATTAAATTATTTTAGTATACTCAGTCTCGAAATCACAAACAGACGCCCCCTTAACCCTGAGTTGAAAACTTTAAATTGCTTTTCTACTGTTAAGTACGAACGTACATAAGTTCATTAACTTTGTAATACTATTATGTTATTAAAGTATTCTGTGAACAATAACTTAACTTAAGTGGACTTGAGATGAAAATTTGCAAGATGAATTATGACACGTAGTTAATTTTATTTATAAATTCTATCTTGACAATTATGATGAAACACAAATTATTTGATGAAAGTCTTCGCAATCGGGTAACGATTAGTGCGTATTAGCAAAAACGATCAAATACAATAGACGGACAATCCACTACAAAAATTATTTTTTTTTATTTTATTATTTTTTAAAAATGTATTTCATTCCCAAAACATGCTTTTAAATATTATTGATTTTCGTGAACATTTATCCCGTTTTATGAGCTTTCAATCAAACAGATGACGTTGCGATCGATTGAGCCAAATTGAATCTAGTCATAAAAAGAGTATGCATCTGTATTTCACTAGATGGCATTTAAATAAATAAAATGCGGCCAGCCAGCTGGTATTACAAGCTTTTATACTTTGATCATAATATTTGCTTTTATTATATTTTTTTTTACTTTCACTTGTCCCAGTGTCGGTATTGAAATCTTGTAAGTAAAATTTGACACACTTCCCGGTTTCCGATTGAGCTAAAATTTTGCATGCATATTGTATATTGCGTGACAATAGTATGATGACACGGATCTGATCTGATGCTGGAGCTGGAAGGTGGCCATAGGAACTCCACGATAAAACGACACAACCCCATCGAGTTTGGGCTCGTTTGTTTGTATTTCGAATTGTCAAAGGTAACGTGCTTGCGCATGTTTATCTTCGTAAGCACACCATTACTGCAATCCATGGCTTTGTACTCTAAAATATAGCTAAATTACTATTTGGGTCTGTTTTGACATACGTATATTATTACGTTTGTCCTAGTAAAAAAAATATCATAGTATCATTCTATTACAAAAGGAACTATTACAGAGCAATTTGATTTTTACTGGCAGTACCTATAAATTTTGGAAAGCTTAAAAATACATCAAAATTATTCAAAATTCAACAGATTGTTTTTATTTATAATTTATTTTAATTCTTTACTAAAATATATTTTAGAATTTAATGAGTAAGGTACGTTTTCAAAGACAGTGTATCTTAATTAGATTTGTGAAAGAAAACGCCATCTAGGGACTTTCGTTCGTACTTCTACGACAAAGTTAGGAGTGGTTTCGAGTAGAAGTAATAATCAAAACCGATAAACAATCATTTATCACACGAATCCGTAATTCGATACACTTAGCGACACCTTATGAGCTAGAAGGTAATTATTTTCCGGCGGACGAATTTTTGCAGGGGATTGTCGGTCTTTTGTATTTAATCGTTTTTGGTAATAGGTATGTATGACGTATTATCCCTACTTCTTACTAATGATAAAAATGCGAAAGTTTGGAAAATGTATCGGTCTGTCCCTCAATCGATTAAATTTGACACATAGGTCTTACCACATAATAAAAGATGGAAAATATAGGTCTATAAACACGATAAATGTCTTGAATTTTAAATAAACAGCAATTATATTATTTATTTATTTATAAACTCCTTAAACTATCATTACAGGTGGGTACCTAATGCGATAGAAGGGCCTTATAGTTATCTCATGATCATAATTTTAATAAACCAGTAACAATAACAAAAACAGAAACTGCGTAACCTATAAATAATGTGAAATAATACCGTTGCATACGTAAAACTTACATTAAAATAAATAAAATTATAATTTGTAAACTGATTGCACTAATAAATGTGTAATTTACTACTAAATGTATCATGTAATTTTTTATTTTTTTTGCTTTTTTTCTATTAACAGAGTTTCATGTACTTTGAATATTTGCACCAGCTTTGTAATACCATGAATGTAATAATATCTATTTATATTTGCTGTTTTTATTTTAGAAGCTAGACACCCGCATCATCGTCGGCAGTTTCTCCCAGGATATGATACCGAAGATATTTTGTGAGGTGAGTGGCCTTCGAGTTTATATTAAAACTAAAATAAGACGTCCTTTTGAAAGAGCAAGTAAACATAATACTTGAGAAGTAGTTATCTGACTAATGATTCTGGTGGAAGACGTAGACTTTGTCTGGGGTATGTGCTAACTTATGCTGCAAAAGGCTGTATGATAACCAATTCCAAACTTTAATATGGCCTAATTCAGTTCTAAATTGGCTAAAACTATTTTTCCGCGAAAGCTTGCAATGTGGTTAGGCATATAAAGATGGCTGAGTGATTACAGACACTGCAATTAGCATTTAGAATGAACAATGGTATTTACCTGTATAACTAGTGACCCGCCCTGACTTCACACGGGTGCAATTTATATACACAAACCTTCCTCGTTTGTCGCTCTTTCTATTTGTGAAAACCGTATCAAAATCCGTTGCGTGGTTTAGAAGAAGTAAGCTGAGAAAAACAGAGGCAGATAGCGACTTTTTTACTATTTAGATATATCCACTGATAGCTAATTAATTGGTCTATATCCAGCAGTGGACGTCTTGCGGCTGAGATGATGTAATGATGATGATACCTAATTAAAATACTAGTCTTCAACGAGTCTAGATTAACCCCAGCATGTTCTCGCGAGACGACAGGCGTTCCGGCTTGGCATGTTCGGGGCTGAGTACGCGTGGCTGGTCGCCGGGGCCCCCCCGCGGCTGAGGGGCGCGGCGAGGGCGCCGTGCGCGAGGGCACAGCTGGCGAGGGCGCTCGAGGGACTCGTTACTGTCACCGCCTATAGGGGTATCGTGGGAGACGTCTCCGGGTTTTCGGGTTTGGTGAGTTGATTGGTTTATTAGTATTATTCCTAGGATTATGGAAGGAATTCTATAACTAACATAAAACTCGTTCGTATTTTGTTACTTACATCTAGTTGTGTTAATTCATGTAACGACCGTAATCACTGTCCTTTTGTTGGCATTCAAACACATTCATTCAGTTTAGGCCCTAATAAGGCACTTATGAATGTTACAATTGATTCAACCACCGTTTCGGAATACACTTGGACTGAGAAGACTCCGACAACACAGCAAGACATTTTTTATTGATCTTCTTTTTGAATTTAAGTACTTTAGAAATAAATAAAGAAAAAGAAAGAAACATATTTAAATTGTTGTCTGTGCAATGAAATACAAATAACTCAACAATGATCTTTCTTATATATTAATGTATGTAGCTCCGATATTTAAGAAAATGTATTTATGATCTTGTATTGAAAAGAAAATTCGGTTACTTGTTTATTAATAGTGTTTATGTTATCATATAATTTAACTAATATTTTCTTATCAGAATAAAGATTTCTTTACCCGTATCACCTTTGTTAATCCTATCAAAAGACCAAAAGACTATCTATTTTTGGTGTATCTAATAATTATGCTATTAAATTACTTGCTTAATAAATACAAACGGAAAATGTAGGTACACTTTCCCAGGTATAAAAATACGTACGTAAATGTTTTTAGAGACAAAACGTTAGACATTTTGTCACCAAGGTAACGCCACAAACCTTTTACCTTTCCATTACGTTTCTCTAACGATGAGTACCTTCTCTTTTTAGACGAATAAAAAGGTGTCATTTTATGCGAGTTGTAAATACAAGTCACAGGTTCATTCCGAGTTTATACCTATCTTTAGAAAAATGCTTAGTCACTTGATATTTTGTTAGAAACTTAGATATATGTCGTTAATTGTCTTTTCTATAACATTTTATACAATAATTATCCTTTAGCTACCACTAACAATTGTACTAGTAAAATTTCGCCAACTAATTTAATTTATCTATAGTTCTATACTAATATTATAAAGCTGAAGAACGTGTTAATCTCAGGAACTACTGGTTCGAATAGAAAAAATATTTTTGTGTTGGATAGCCCATTTATCGAGGTAGGCTATAGGCTACTTTTTATGCCGGGAATACATAAGATCCCTCGGGAACGCGGGTGAAACCGCGGGGCGGAAGCTAGTTCATTATAAAGTATTCCTACAAAGAGGGGGAGCCGGGAGACTCATCTAGTTTGGTCTCCCGTCTTCCACTATATATACCTACTAGGTACTCCAAACCACAGCGTAATTACATACAGTGGTCTATTGCGTTTGAAGTCACGCGCTCCATTGTGTCCCAAGCGAGTGTATGGGCTCGCTACCGCCCCTCTCTCACCCCTCAAGCCCCGCACGATTGCTCTGTCTAGACGTGACCGTTGGCCGACTGTAAGAAAGAGTTAAGACTGTGACCAAACTATGCACAATATCTCAATTTCTTGTCAACCACAGTATAACCTTCACTCCATCAATTCATGTTACACTTCTGAGAAAAAAAAATGTAAAAGGCGACATAGATTTGTATTTATTTGCTGTAACGTAATGTAATATTCTTGTGACATCGCATCTGATTTCACTTCAGTATATTGGAAAACCATAAAACAGACATTTATTTCTGTACTTATGTGATAGGTACATTATGTAATATGCATGGATATTTTAAATGGCTTCTGTTTAATTAATCACCAGAAAAAAACACCTTATATTGCTAAAAATAAAAAAATCTAAAACCCCATTTTAGCGTGAAATTGGAAATGAAATGAAATAATTTATTCATTCAAATAGGCCTTCACAGGCACTTAAGAATAGTCAGACTCTAACGCAAATGAATGGAATCCAAATTATATGATAGTTTAATCCAAAAAGGGTTTCCGTGCAGTTAAAAAAAATAACCACGAAGTGTATGCCGATCGCTCGGTGCGCTTCACAATCGGTATTCTTCTAACCCATCGTTTCTCAAACAGGGGGGTCGTGTTTAAGAATATAGGGGGCCTCCAATGTATCCAAAACATAAGATCCGTGAGCAAAACATCATTTTATTAAAGTACTAGCTGTTCCCCGCGGTTTCACCCGCGTTCCCGGTATACATATTTTTCCGTCAAATATTTTCTTTCATACAAACCTTCTCCTGACAATAACGAACACATAAAAGAAAGATTTATCCAATTTGGTGGAGTCGTTTGGAAGTTATGCGCTTACCAACACATTTTGCGATTCATTTTTATATTATAGATTTATTTAATTCATGATCAAGTGTCATAAACTTATATAGTAAGTAAAGACATAATAAAATAAACTAACAATTCTACTAACAAAACGTAGAAAATCATTGCAAACACACGAATGTATCAAAGTCAAAGTCAAAGCCATTTATTCAGTTTAGGCCCTAAGAGGGCACTTATGAACGTCGAAACTACTGAAGTTACCACCGATTCGGAAGTCGCCATCAACTGAGAAGAACCGGCAAGAAACTCAGCAAGGTTACATTTTTTATATATTTTGTTTTTTTTTTTTTGGACAATCTGACAATGTTGGCTTTTTTTCCATTAAATTTTTAACAATTTTTAAAGAAATATAATACACATAAACACAAAAGATGAAAAAAAAAGCAACAAGAAAAATAAATAAAAAATAATAACCTGAACAAGTTCAAATTTATAAAAAAAAATATAGTATCTCTAAAATACTAAGTACTGGCTTCTTTATAAGTATGAACAAGGTGCACTTGTGCAGAGTGCAGCTATTTCCAGACATCTTTATCTTCAATGTAATGAGCTACCTTGTAATAAATAGGCTTTTTCTTTCAAAACTTTCTTAATGTGAGATTTGAATATCAAAATTATTATCGACTGATAGAAGTTATAATATTTGATTAAAGGAATTAATTTATTGAATTTAATATATAGTAGTGAAGAGGTCGCAATTTTTAGGGTTCCGTAGCCAAATGGCAAAAAACGGAACCCTTATAGATTCGTCATGTCTGTCTATCTGTCTATACTGTTGAAACTTGGTAAGTAGATGTATTCTGTGAACCGCATTAAGATTTCCACACCAAAATAGAAAAAAAAAACAATAAATTTTGGGGGTTCCCCATACTTAGAACTGAAACTCAAATTTTTTTTTTCATCGAACCCAGGTTATCTATGGATAGGTCTTCAAAAATGATATTGAGGTTTCTAATATCATTCTTTTCTAAACTGAATAATGAGATGAGAATGATGAGATGGATCGAGTGACAAAAGTAGGAATGATATAGGGGTTTCAAAGTAGCTCTAATTTAACTACTAGTTGGTGGCTTAGCCAGAAATATACCTAGGAATCAAAGGAAGTCGGGTGAAGCCTATCGCAATATTCACACTAATATTATAAAGGCGAATGTTTGTGAGTGTGTATGTATATTTTTGATACTTCTTCACGCTCAAACGGCTGGACCAATTTTGATGAAATTTGTTATGGAGTTAGCTGACACCCTGGATTAACACAAAGGCTACTTTTTATCCAGGGAAAACATAAGATCGAACGCGGAACGCGGGTGAAGCTGCGGGGTGGAAACTAGTTTCTTTATAAAATCAGTAAATTCTTACTAACCTCCATAATTTTCAGACAAACGAAATGTTCCATCGAGAAATGGAAGCGTCAGGAGTTTCTGTGTCTCCCTTCGCACCTCAAACATACGACGCAGTATGGGCAATCGCCTTGGCTTTAAGCAGAGCTGAACAACTATGGAGGAGCCTGGAAATGACAGACCACAACGGTACTTTACTAAAAGGAGGCTCAAAATTTGGACTAGGACAGTTCGATTATGATAGAAAGGACATGGCAGAGGAATTCTTGAATCAGTTGGCGAGTCTAAGCTTTTTGGGAGTATCGGTAAATATTATTTTAATTTATAACTTGCGATGTGATTGACCACAATTTCGTTGTGGTAAATAATAATGTGATTAATGTGGAGCCGGCTTTAGCCCTTGATTAGGGTAGAGCAAGATTGTGGCGATCTTTGATTGAGATAAATAATAAATTTCCAATTTTAAAAATTATAATGCCAAAATCAAAATTTATTTTTCGCATTTGGTATTTTGGCGCCAAAGTGTATACAGCATACGTTTGTTAGGACTCTTTACTCTGAAAATTCGGTATCGGTATTTGGTTTATTTTATTCTGTATGAAAAGATTTAGGCCTGGATTTGGTTGACAGATAGATCCAACAAATTAACATAAGAACCCTTTGAAAAGGATAAAAACTGGAGAAAATTATGGTAATTGTATGCACCATCTGCTTAACTGAGAAAATATTCTATAAATTCTACCTGGCTGGCAATCAAAATTCATGGAACACTTAAAATATATAAGATTTATAGAACTCCAAAAGACGGATAATAATCCTTCTGCCTAACCAAACATGGTGCCTTATTAAATCCGGTATAGACCTCAGAACAAGTACAGCATAAGGAGATTAACTGAGTACATTTGGGTGGTACATAAATTAACATAATTGAATAGGTTGTATAATTTAATATTAATGCACGTTATGTTATAGATACCTTGGACGACCAAAAATTGCTAGTAACTTTTAATGAGTTGAAAGTACCTATCTGATTTAATAAATACAATTTGATTTAAGGGTCCGGTATCGTTCAATGGAGCAGATCGAATTGGCACATCGGCTTTCTATCAAATTCAAGGTAAACTGCACTAAACGTGCACTTCAGTTGCAACTAGAAATTCTCGTTTTTTTTTTTATGGGAACATTAGACGAACTAGTCATCGGCTTAGTCACTGTAAAAGTTATGGCCAAAGGAGCAGGTCTATTAGAAGTATAGACGCGTGGCGTGGTGCGAGGAGGGAACGTAGAGAGCGGGCTGCATGCAGTCTTATCCCATGACTAGACGAACACTTACTGCGGCACAACAGCACTTGTGGTCAGACTATATTATCTACTAATTCCCCTTATTCAGACTCATTCGGTTGCCATTCCGATCGGAAAGGACGATTTTATTTCGTTAAATTTAGCCTGATACTGTGTTAGTCGCAAAAATAATTTGCCGCGAACGTGTACCGATCGACTGCCTCATACCATATGGAAGTCTGAAATGAGAAAATAGGAGCCATCCTATTCAGTAGACTACTCAATCGGTTCGTCTACTGAATCGAGACCACAACCGAGTAGGTCTGAATAAGGGGGAATATCTCGCCTTATGTTTTTAAAATACAATTTTTCATTTGTATACCCTTTGGCCCTGAAGATAATCATGACTCTTAAACAGGTCATGAAAATAGCTATGTTCCCCAAAAAGTTTTGCTTTTTCTAATTCATTACTGACTCCATTAGCCTCTGCTACTTTATATCACACTAAATAGCCTAAAAATTTTCCAGGAGGTCGTCCAAAAACTGTAGCTCTATACACCCACGGTAGGGAAATGACCTGCACTGAGTGTGCGAAGCCGCAGTGGGCGGGGGGCGTGCCAGCAGCCAAGAGGGTGTTGGTATTAAGAGTAGACTCCGTATGGGCGCCAGCAAGGCTAGCAGTCGCTACCTTAGCTGCTGCTGGAGTTGCGTTGGCACTGGCATTCTTGGTGTTCAACTTACATTATAGTAAACGGAGGTAAGGCTATTAAATTGATTTTAACATTGATATGAAGGAGATTGATGTGACGTTGATGAAAAACTCAGTGCCTCAAGACGAAAGTCTACAACCAGTGTGTGTTACCAGCGATGACATATGGCACAGAGACGTGGTCTCTCACTATGGGCCTCATAAAGAAGCTCAAAGTCGCACAACGAGCCATGGAGAGGGCTATGTTCGGGGTTTCTCTACGCGATCAAATGAGGAGATTCGTAGACGAACAAGGGTCACCGACATAGCCCAGCGGATTGGCAAGTTTAAGTGGCAATGGGCAGGGCACATAGTGCGCAGAACAGATGGCCGATGGGGCCGAAGAGTTCTGGAGTGGAGACCACGGACCGGCAAGTGCAGCGTAGGACGTCCACTTGCAAGGTGGACGGACGACCTTCTAAAGGTCGTCGGAAAACGCTGGACGCAGGCCGTCCAAGACCAGTCCTATTGGAGATCCTTAGGGGAGGCCTATGATCAGCAGTGGACATCTTGCGGCTGAGATGATTGATGATGAGAAAATTAGGTTTAGAATCATCAAGAAATAAGAGCCCATTGCCCGAGATAAGGTACTTCTCTGGATGGAAAGCTACTTCTGAGCTCTAGATATGAGATGTTCAGCAGTGGATATTTTTAGGCAGAATATGATAACTATAATAGGCATATACCTCCAAATTCTCGACCCTCCTTAATGACGAGACATTTGATACATAACCCTGGGACTTAAGAGTCGACATTTCTCCAATTGCAGGTCTATAAAACTATCATCCCCTCGTCTGAACAACATGACCCTGATTGGCTGTGTGTTGGTGTACACCGCTGTAGCGTTACTTGGTCTCGATAATGCTACCCTGCCTTCATACGTGCCCTTCTCAGCTATGTGCACTGTAAGTTAGTTAGTTTACTTGACCAATGTTAATAAAAACTAATGACGGCTTCGCTAATAAAAGAAGTGAGATCTAACTGGGTAACAAGTTCTTTCGAAGTTCTCTTAGTTGTTTCTATCATGTATAACGTTCTATGGTTGCTTTAATATTTTTTATGTTCTTTGCTACCCAATAGTGCGACTTGGCAAGTTTTCTCTTAGTCAAATTTCTCTAATTGAACATGAACTTAACATATAATAAACAAAGATCATGATCAAATGGGAAAATTGTACATATTTTAGTCCTTGATGTGCCGTTGACTCTTTTTTTGCAAGAGAATAACTAAAGTAAATTTATAGCTACTAACTGTACTAATCATATGGAATCAAAATTCCTAGCCACTGTAGAATTCGAACCGTAGACCTTCCCTGTTCCGTCCGTCACTACCACTATCTTTAGACACTGCTTCTTTGCAGGGCAGAGTGTACATCCTATCAGCTGGATTTTCATTGGCTTTTGGATCTATGTTCGCGAAGACGTACAGGGTTCATCGAATATTCGTAAGGTACAGATTATTCTTATTATCCCATCTATAACAAGCTGATAACGAAACATGACACAAAAAAATAGATAAAATTCTGACCTCAACTTCAGAATTCCTAAAATCGTATTTTTTCTTAGCCATTTTACTTACCCAATGAATACTTCCTTCTGAAAAAATAAGTAGATACGAGTACAGTTTGTGATTCTCAAGAACTTTCACTATGAAATAGTCAATTAATTTTCGTGATTTCAGAGACGGTCACACAGTAAAAGTATGACATCTTTTTTTAGATTTTCCGAAAATCATTTGTTTTCAGTAACCGAAGCGGCGTCTGCAAAACTAAGCTGCTACAAGACACTCCACTAATATCGTTAGTTTGCGCTCTACTTGTCATCGACGGGATGATTGTTACTCTCTGGGCAATCTTGGATCCTATGGAGCGACACCTTAAGAACTTGACTACTGAAATCAGCGCCACGGATCGAAGTGTGATTTATCAACCTCAGGTTCGGCTACTTGCGTATTTAGGGCTCGTATTTCGATGTAAATATATCTCTAGAAATGTAATCATGTATTGAAAGCCAGATCCTTATGTCTATGTTCAGTTTGTGACCCTGGGCAATACACGATAGACACAATACAAGATACATCTCAAGTTACCCAAGCGGGTACAACAAGTACCCTACCACTTCGCTATGGTTTTATCACGATGTTTTTCCTTCACCAAAACCCCAAGCTTATTATCAGATTCTCCTAAACGTAATAGTGAATATGCATGTTCTTTTTTTTGTTGCAAATACAACATATTTTGCCATTTCAATATTTATTCGAAATATAACAAAGATTTAATTTGGGATTTTAATTTGATCGCTCCATACAAAACCCCTTATTTTTTGTCTGATTTGATTAACTCTTTTAAATTCATTATTGTTTCGACTCTTCTATAAACACTGACATTTTGATATTTGTAAATTTTGTATACTTCCTATTCGACGTCACTACCACAAAGCTATGATCGCCTTTTAATTTTTTAACGTGTCTAACATACTGTTCTCTTTCAGTTAGAAATCTGCAAGTCCCAAAACACAGCAGGATGGCTATGTGCCCTATACGCTTATAAAGGCCTCCTGCTTATTGTCGGAGTATACATGGCCTGGGAGACCAGAAACGTGAAGATATCCGCCCTGAACGATTCCAAATACATAGGCATTAGCGTTTACTCAGTAGTGATAACTAGCGCCAGTGTGGTGGTGTTTGGTACTATTATTTCTGAAAGAGCCACTTTAGCGTATATCACGATTACAAGTCTAATACTAATAACTACTACATCTACTTTGTGTTTGTTGTTTTTACCGAAGATTATCGCTATTAGGAGTAAAAGTAAGTACATTTTGATTGTTTTCAATTAATCATATTCTTATTGATCCGTTTCATTTTATGAAATGTATGCAGTTTGCGGCAGATTTTCAACTTGAGTGTGGTAGCGAGTAAGGTTGGACACTATAAAATACCCTACCACAATGTTATGGTTTCCCCACGATGTTTTCCTTTACCGAAAACTACAAGTTCATTGTATACCAACCCACGACATTCGTCACAGCATTTGCCGTCCCTGCCACTATTATCGCCTTTTAGCTGCACATGAAAAATAATTTCTTTCTAGTTTCTTATGCATACCACCTTTAGCCACAACATCACTAACTATAGTAAGGTTGTGGTCAAACTTACTCAATGTAAACACCGTTTTATCCACATGCGACAATCATTTATCAAAAAAGATGTAAAGCCAAAACAAACTGCTTATTTTACAGCCGAAGACGACCCCGTTATACAAAGCATGGGCCTAAGACTAGAATGTAAAACGAGAAGATTCGTCACAGATGAGACACAAGAGTTACACTTTAGGATAGAAATACAGAACAAGGTATACAAGAGAGAAGTGGCAGCCCTGGATAAGGAGATTGGAAGACTCGAACGACTGTTGGCAGAGCCTTTGGAATCTGTTACCAGCTCTAATGTATCTATTGCTTTGCATAAACGGGTGTGTATTTTGTAGCTACAATTTTATATCTGTTTCTGATCCCTCAAAATAAGTTTTCGATAAAGCTTGAGTAAAATATTTAATTCAGTAATTGCAATTATTTGTCCTCACTTTTTCAGACCGAATTAAACACAGTAGAAGAAGAAGGTAGGATGCGTTCTGATTTTGATCGCCGTACTCCAAGCGTAAGCGGAGGCTTACCAATGCTACTACTCTCTGTTCTACCGCCAGTCATACCTCGGGCGAGCTGGCCATCGGCAGAAGCCTTTAGAGGCCGAAACTCTGTCAGTTTCAGCTCCCAACCAAAACTCAACTACAGAAAATCGCAACCAGCAATAGATCTCTATAGTTTATGCTTGAACAAACGTGAAGAAAACCAAGGTCTACTCAGTAGATTAAAAAGCTTCTTCGGCAGTAGACCGTCAAGTAGAAAGGCATCAACAATGTCAATAGCAGATCCAACGGGACAGAGTATAGCTGCAGCTTTGAAAATGCACGTGGGAATGATTGCTGGTTTGGTACCAAATAGAAAACACTCTATGGTTCTATCTTGTAATACATTGAACGTACCACATCCTGAATTGAAACTGAGGAGAGAATCTTACGCTCGAAGCGGCCCAATAATACGTATTACTGACGATGAACCGTCCTGCTCCAATTACGTCGCTGATAGACGCATATCATATGGAACGCAGAAGTATGTGGCTGAACCGGAGACAAAAGTAAATTTTGTCTTGCCAACAACTCACGCCAAAGCGTTGTCACATCAAAATTCTTGCGAGAAAATTAAGGGTTCACCAAGGTTTCCACACAGGATATCACCAACAGCAACTAGTTTAACAACATTGGATACCAGGAGGAAAGCGAGTGCAGACAGTGTCTTCAGTTTATCAACGAAAATTTTCGATGAACAACGTCGTTATAGTCAACAAAATGTTTGCAATCAAGAAGCAAAGGGTAAAGCTGTATTGGAAAGCAAATGGAAGTCCACAGAAGACGCAAGGCCTGGGCCCTCGTCAAGGAATTAACGATTTTAAGACTATTAGCAGTAGGTTGAAAGTAGTGCCAAAGATTTTGGTACCATATATTTAGTTCCTGTAGTTGTATTTGGTGTATTGTACTTAATTGTGTCTTTTGAATAAAGGAGAATATTTTCTTATCAATGATAGAAATTAGGGTATTGAGCTGTTATCAATGAGATATGTTTTTTTTATTTATTTTAATATTATTAAATGCAAATGTTTGTGTGGTTGTTTGTTGCTCAATTATCTTGAGAAATATATTGGATCCTTCTGAAATGCGGATAAAGCCACGGGCGGTAACTAGTAAAAATTTATAAATAATTATTATATAATACCGTATTTTCTTGTGTAAATTGTGCTCAAATACATATTTCAGATATAACCCGCAATATATGTACCTACCAACATAGTATTACCGAAGTTTTATTATTATGAAGTAGAAAAATAAAATATTTATAGATGCTGTTATATTATCAGAAGTCCTTTCCTTCATCTTTTGAAAACGACCACGTATGAGTCGTCCTCGTACACGGAGGGATCAGTAATATCATAGCAAATAAACATTTACAGTCGGATTCTTCAAAATTAATTTTACTTTATACGAATTTGTAAAAGCTGTAATAATGCGATCGGCTATTAGAATTTTTTAAACATTTTACTATTAGTATTTTGTTAGTGTTTGTGTTAAAAAAATACATCCTACTAATACTATAAATGTGAAAGTTTGTGATGTCTGGATGTTTGTTACTCTTTCACGCAAAAACTACTAAACGGAATTGGATGTGGCACATAAATAGAATATATTTTTGATTAACATACAGGATTTTTATCCCAGGAAAACATATGATCCCTCGGGAACACAGGTGAAACCGCGAGGCGTAAGCTACACTTACTTGAATTAAGAGTTAAAAGTTAGAGACAGTCGCACGGACGGACGGACATTACTACAACAGTATAGGGTTCGATTCGGAACTCCTATGTGTGTACGGAACCCTAAAAAGTCTTCTTTTAATGAGCGAACAGTGAGTAATGCAAGATAGATATTTTGGACCTACCTCATGTTGAAAAAAGGATGTAATCTATTCTCCCTAACATAATCATAGTAAAATTACTTATTGTCTTACGTAACAGCATTTAAAAAGTAAAATATTGTATGAAGACGTAGAAATATATATGTAAGTATCATGAGAAATAAAGGTATATTGACACCAAAGAGTAGATTAGTTTATTTAAAATGGCGGCGACGCCAACTAATTATTTCATAGACTATTTAACATTTAATCAATGAATTACATTTTGTAAATTAATTCCTTTAGTCAATATTTAAATAAATCTTGTAAGTGTAAATCTGTGTTACTAATTATAATAATGTATAGAAAAAATATATCTTCGAAATATAGGATGTATTAAAAAAGTGTTATGTTTTCGTTTAACATTAAATTTGTATATTTGCTGTATAATTTGTTTAAGTTTGACAAGATTTATTTTTTTATATTTTAGATTAATAATATTTTATACAATTTAAGTTATCATAATATCTCGTATAGGTTAGACAAAATATAGATGTAAATGACCTAAAAAACTAGATAAAGTAAGAATTTTGTGTGACTTTACTCAATTAAGCAATATAATAGTATAAAAATAAATAATAGTAAAATTATTTTAGCGTCAATTTTTTTGACTATTTTTAGAAAAAAATGTACTCTAGTGTGAACTTGCCCTTATACTTTAAGGATCCTAGAGTGTTCATTATTTATATTAGAATATATAATATGGGATCTCTTAAATGTAATTAAATCTAGAATTGATTATATTTAGTGAATCTATTGTGTGAGATAACAGATTTTTAAATAAAAATTAAAAAAGCATCTTTACATTATTTCTCTCCCACATACTGTAAAAATATCTTTTGCAGATTTAGGCCAGTTCCCAAGTTGCCAATAAGTCCCGGATAACTTATCTGACGCCTATCGCGTTTATTCGATTTAGACTCTTGTTAAAACTAATGAAGATACCACCAGTTCTAAAACATCAGTTAGGTGATGTTTGGACCCAAATATCTTTGTTAAGTGGATATACTGTACTAAGGTAAATTATAAGTTTGTGAATGATGGACGGACTTTTTTCGTTATAGTATAATATTATCTATACTGGGTGACTTTACGTAGTAATGAACAACTTTTACTATGGGCCTAACTGTGAAATCACGAAAAAAATATCAGCTGTTCCATACAAAAGTTAAATACCTACTCGACCAAAATGTATGAAGCAACTGATTTATTTTACGCGATATCTGAGTTGATCCCAGTAAAAGATGTTCATATTGATGAGTAATCCACTCCTGCAAGTATTGCCAACGACTATAAAATCATCCTGTATATGTATATAAAAAAAATACTGTCTATTTGTTATGTGTTTGTATTCCTATCCGATTCATCCGATTGCAATGAAACTTTGGTGAGTTGTTGTGTGTGCACACCGGCGATTGTTTCGGACATAAAACAGAAAAAGGCATTGCAACACAAGCCGGGGATTACATAATTATATATGTAACCGGCCAAACTAGATTTCAGGCCAAACTGATTTTGAATTGAGAAAAGACATTTTAGAAGTTACATGTACAATGTTTCACATATTATGTAAGTAATCGTAATTTGGTGATTCAGAAACGACCCGAATACTTTAGGTTAGAAGTGCAGCGAGCGATCACCATACACTTCGTTGATTCTTTTTAACTGCAAGGAAACCCTTTCTTACTTGCATAATAATTCTAAAACAAACTAGTTAGTTTGGCTGGTAACATATATAAACTATGGTTATTTTGAGAATTAAATAAATAACAAAGTACATAACCATTGACATATTTATTCTATACATACAAATAATATTCTAAATATTATATAATATACATAAAGTATAACTGGTTATAATTTATTTGTATAAAGATTAAGTCGAACCTTCTATCCCATACTCTTCATACTTACATCATTATTTTTCGCTATCCTATCTTCTATTAGCCGTTTAATATTAGCGTTTACACTTGGCAAATCGCTGTGTTTTCTCACTGAGGTCTCTATCTTTTGCACAAGTTGCACCTCTCTTGGCCAAGCCACGAAGTTTGTTACAGTGCAGTCGTTTGGTGAGCCCATTCGACCGGTTCGACCGCATCGGTGGATATAGTCAGCGGTGTATAGCGGGAAGTCGTAGTTTATTATGTGTTGGGTCTGTAAGGAAAAGTCAAAGTCAAAGTCGCAGCCATTTACTCAGTTATATTCCTAGGAAAGCACTTATGAAGTTCGAAGCTACTGAAGTTACCAACGGTTCGAAAGTCACCTTTCAATTGAGAAGTACCGGCAAAAAACTGTTCGATTTCTTAATCTGACTTTTGGACTATATAAGAAAGAGTTTATGCCGAGATTAGTCACTTACTAGAGGTCCTTACACAAAGGTAATCATAGATGGCGCCACCGAGATTTAATGGAAATGTGTCCAATGACGTGCCACGATTTATGTGACACTAGCTTCCACCCCGCGGTTTCACCTACGTTTCCGAGGGATATGTGTTAATTCAGGATGTCATCTACGTCCATAACAAATTTCATCAAAATTGGTCTAGCCGTTTGAGCGTGAAGAAGTAACAAACATACACATTACACACTCACAAACATTCGCATTTATAATATTAGTGTGATTAGTTTCGTCTTGTCATGGTAACCAATCGCATTTGTTTACGATATAACACAGTGGCGCCTCTAGTGGGAGAAATTAGCAGTAGGATTCTATCTGTCACTTTATTCTTCTCGGACAAGCTATGGTAGTGACGTCAGACGCCACATCAGTAAGTTTTGAATCCTACAATGAGCTTGAGCATTTGGTGAAGGAAAACATAGTGTTGAAACACGGTGGCAAGATACTTTGTAGTACCCGCCTGGCTGGGTACCACTCACATATGAAAATCTGTCTACAGAGCCAGTTTTCTTGTACAGTCTATTGCAAATTCGACATTTAAGAACTATTTTTCCGTGACATTCAAATTTTTGAGAGCCAGTTGCTTTCTGGACTTTATAAAGGTCGACAACACATTGGCAATCTCCCTGGCATTGCTAATGACCATAGGCGATGGTAGCCACTTACCATCAGGTAGACCGCCTGCTTGCTTGTCAACCATCTGAAATAAAATGTCATAAGGTGCTCCCTTTCTTCTGCCACGTCATAAATAAAACCTATTTATGAATTTGCTCTAGCATACGCGCTATGAATAACGACGCCCTTCACCCACCTTCTACCGCCCCTCACCCGCCCCTAAGGCCCCTCACCCGCCCCTCAACGGCTTTTTTTGACGGAAAATTCTTATACTTTTTTGTCCGAACTTTGTTCGAAACAAAAACAAGGATTTCGACGAATTGAGAACTTTTTTGAAGTGGTCTAAAAAAGGGGCTCACCCTAGTAGTATCCAATCCACGCGAAGCAATATCAGTACAAGATATAACATTAACTCTCCCACTACGGTACATATCAAACTTGCCAATCTTCAACGGCACCGCCATCTTCCCATTAATGTTGATACATTCTATATTATTCTCATTAAGAAACATGGACACGAAGTCACATGTCGATGTCTGGTTGGAGAATATCATCACTGGACGTTTTTTGTTAACGTCTGCTAGGACTAGTTTTAGTAGCTCGATCGGTTTTTGGGCTTTGCCGAGGCGAATGAATCTGGTGAATGAAACATGGGTAAGCTATAGACTTTTGTCTTTAAATATAAATGTTTGTCTGGATGTTTTTTACTCAATAACTACGTTATGAATCCTACAATTTTACTTAATCCTCCTAAATCCTCCTATTCTACTAATCCTACTATCCTACTATGTTTGTTACTCAATCACACCAGAACGGCTGAACAGAGCTGGATGAAATTTGGCACAGATATATATTATAGTCTGGAATAGCACATAGCCTCGGGAACGCGGGTGGTACCGCGAGGCGGAAACGAATGGAAATCTGTGTTTGTCAGAAGGCGATGATAGCTCAGTGATAGTGACGTTGAATACCGTGATGTAGGTCGAGGTAAAATCCTATAATAAGCTTGAATTTTCGGCGAAGGAAAACATCGTGAGGAAACTTAGGGTACTTTGTAGTAACAGCCTCGTGTTGTCTGTTGCCAAACACCAAGCAGTGTTATCCGGCGGCTGCAATTGAAAAGTAGTTTTTTTAGGCTTTGTTTGCTTACCACTTTCGACCACATCATCATTAACATGGTGGTCAAGCACAGGCTTAAACAAAGATAAAAACCGAGTTTTAAGATCATCAAGAAATAAAAAAAATACTTACTTATGTGGCACATGTGGTAATATTTTATGTATATTAGAAGTTGTGATAGTTTTGAGTGATTCAGGGTGAACAAAAGAGGTGACCGCTTCGGGAAGTTCCTGCGGCATAGTGGCGCTTACTAGTGTTAACTGACAACCTTTTGGAGGCACCTGGATGTCCACTTTGTATTGAATCTGTTGAAAATTACAGAGACATTAAAACAATGCTGAATGGGTAGATCATAGTTTACTCCCAGAACTTGGATACACTTCATTCACATAGAATTTCGATATGTGACTCTCCTTATAAAGTTTTCCTTCACCAAAATTATCTAAATATTCTTTTTTCTTTATCAGTCAGTGAAATGGTGTGTACCAGTAGCGGATCCAGGGAGGGGGGGGCTATGGGGATCAAGCCATCCCTTAATACATCTGGGTCCACCACAAATGTGTGATAATTCTCAAATTAAGCTTGATATTAGCCCTACCCTCAGCTGGGTCAAGCACCTCCCAAACCAAGATCCAGGATCAGTAACTGGTATATACCACGATGTTTACTAACCACGGTGAGGGTTGTTCCATAGCACAGTGACAAGATACTTTTTATTACCCACCTGGTCAGTTATCCAACCCAAATCTGTCTCCAAGCACCTATTGGTATACTCTACGCTTTGAGTGTTGAAAGCTACTCTTAAATTAGTTTCCTTCTATACTTTGTGTGCCCTAAATAAACATTATTATACAACATATTTACCGAAAACTTCTTTAATAAATGTGACAGCTTCTCCGTAAAACTATCATCCAATAACGTATCAGCCTCATCTAACACTACATGATGTACATTATGTATCTTAAATATCCCCGTGGTGACAAGTTTGCTATAAGCACCTAGTGTTGTCACCAACATATCACAGTATTCTATGGGAGGATCCAACATTTTCTGCTTGGTTTTTCCACCGATAAGGGTGGTTACGTTAAGATTGAAGTTTTGCGCTATGTTTTGAGCTACTTCTCCAATTTGAGAGGCTGGAATGAAAAATGTATTGATGCACAATATGGTTTGTACTTGAATGGAAATAATTATAATAATATTTCTGAGTATTATTAGCAATAGAATGGCTTATACTAGAGCAAGGTGAATTGTACTGGGACACAATCTCCCAAAAGGAGAAGATTTTGTTAACTTATCAGAAGACGGAAAAAACTGTGTTATCTCATAACTGATAAATTAAAGAAAAGTTAACATGAACTTATATTCATCACTAGTTACTCATAATTTACTTTCCCAAAACTATTTATAGATTGAAACAAATAAAAAAAACGATTTAAAACATTTGTAAAACACTACTCACCCAACTCTCTACTTGGTGTAATAATTACAGCCATTGGGCTGTTAAAATCTTCTTCTACACTCGGTTTCCATTCAAAAATGTGCTGGAAAATCGGCAGCAGGTATGCCAGAGTCTTACCACAGCCAGTCTCTGCTGTTATAACAGTGTTGTTACCTTTCAAAATAGACGGTATAGCTTTCGCTTGTATTGCTGAAGGTAATTTAATGCCTTGCTCCGACATAACCTCAATCAATTGAGGACTTACGCCTATCTCCTCAAAGCTCTTCTTAAAAACACTTTTTTCTTCCTCCTTATTAGCATTATCCACATTGCTATATATTACAAAGTAATCGTTCTTGGATTTAGGATGCAACCAACCTTTGGAAGCTAGTTTTAAACCATCAAACTTGCTGTAACTTTGACCCTGGTAGTGATTAAATTCTTGGCGTTTGCACGTGATGATGGGAAGTTTTTTCTTTGCTTGTTTGGTGCTGTAGTATCGGCAGTAAGATAGGTTTAATATTGGTCGTAATTTGGACATTTTTAGAAATATTGTATTAATTTTCAAAATCTTTGTATTTCGCTCGCTCACACCTTTTGTTTTGTTGACATTATTAGTGTTGCCATATAAGTTTTAAAAGATGGGTTTAAAGTATCAAAATTACATTAAAAAAGCACACGTATCGTTTGCAAGATAGACTGAGTATTTTTTTTTACACTATTTTGCGGCATAATTATATTTGTATCGAAACTCTAATGGCACCTTCGGGATGTTGACCAAAATTTAAAAAATGTGAATATTATTACAACGTTCGCTTCCCATCGATCGGGTCACCCATCTATGACACCTCACAAGTTTGTATTTCCATAAGGTGGAACGTAGAAAATATGTTTCCTAGTTTAATATGTAGGAAACCAATTATATTATAATCTACAAAGAATGACCATCCTAAATACACTTAGCCCGATATGGGACTTATGTGGTAGCACTGCTAGATATGACAAAATGACAATGTAAATTGACAATAAGAAACCGCGTTCCAGCATTCGTGCGTATGCTTCATAATTATCATTTATTTTAGTTAGTTTCTTATTACTAAAATAAATAAATACGTAGTATGCAATCAATTCAAAGTAATTTTATTTGATCACTAGCTTTTCCGCGCGGTTTCACCCGCGTTCCCGAGGAATCTTGTGTTTTCCCGGGATAAAACGTAGCCTATAGCCTTCCTCGATAAATGGGCTATCCAACACTGAAATAATTTTTCAAATAGAACCAGTAGTTCTTGGGATTAGTGCGTTTGCAAGAAACCACGGATTCTTTGATGTCTGTACAAAAATATGTCTTTAGACGATGATAGCTCAGTGGTAATGACATTGGATGCCATGGCAAAGGGCGTAAGTTTGAATCCTACTCATTGTACTTGAGCTTTCGGTGATGGAAAATATCGTGAGAAAACCATAGCACGGTGGTAGGGTACTTAATAGTAGGTAAGGTAGCCAGCCAGGTGGGTACCTGGCTGGCTAACCACACTAATGTGGAAATATGTCGCCTACCGCCACCGACCATACCGATCACCATACCCATGTGTTCCGGCAGCTGCACTTGAGAGCCAATTCCTTCTAGACTTTGTGTGCTTACCACCTTAGGCCTCATCATCACTTACCATATTGAAATTGTGTGTGTATAAATGAAGTCGGTTAAAAATAAAGCCTTTTCTAATTTAAAATGAACAGAGAGATATTATACCGCATCTGGCCATTGAAAAATCTGGTTTTAACCAAATAAAATTTTAATTCGTCTTTAAAGAATAAAAATGAATACATATTTTTATGCCAAACAACTCATAATCGCATTACACGAAACGAGTGACATGTTAGAGCGAAGATAAAGCGCGGCAATTTTAAGAGACGCAGTGTCAAATATATTTGAATTAGATAAACGCGCACATGGAAGCAAAATTCCGCATGCAAGGTGTGGGTATATTACTGACTGGGGAGTAAGGACATGAGCGCAGTGACCCAATACCTAGTCAAGCTGGGGTAAAGCTGAAGAGTTTGTTTGTTTGTTTTGAATGCGCTAATCTCAGGAACTACTAGTTCGATTTGAAAAATTCATTCAGTGTTGGATAGCCCATTTATCGAGGAAGGCTATTTTTTATCCCGGGAAAACATAAGATCCCCAGGGAACGCGGGTGAAATCGCAGGGCGGAAGCTAGTTGAAGTATAATAGTTGAGGTCACGGAAGAAAATTGGTTCGATCTTAGAAAGAAAGAGAATTTAAAAACCAATTTTTTCTTTGTCTCCCCAAGTTTGCCTCTTTTTCGGTAATTACGAATACATGAATTATCAAATAGGTACCGAGCGGGTAGGTATCGATCAGGTAGGTACATTTTTAATTCTCGAAGAGTTATGTTATAGGGTATGTCCCATTCTTTATCACGGGAATTACCCAAACACAATTTCATCCATGCAAACATTTCCTGAAACTTTTTTCCTTATACCTGGGCATTTTTGTTGTTTTTATTATCTTTTATTGTTCTCCGTCTTCAATGATTTTTATTTTTCAACATAATTTCAATATATATATATATATTTTTCTCCTACTATTATGAACAATGTTAGCTTTAGTAATACTTATACATAAGTTTAGACAATAAGTTATAATCTTTTAATGCATGCAGTGGCAACCTGTAATTAAGGCAACGCTCAGATTTTATTTTTGTATCGTGAAACCATGCGTGTATTAGTGTATGTTTTGTTGGTTGTCCAAATAAAAAAAAAAATAAAAAAAAAAAAATACTGTCCCAGTTATTGAAATTCCTACCTACGCCGTATTTATCCGTTTCTGGTATGCTCAGAAATAAAAAACGCGCCATTACTTATAGGCGACATGGCAGTGGGTAATAAAATAATTAAGATCCAAAATGATTTCAACGTCTTCAAATAATTTGATGCCGTACCAAGACACGGTCAGTGAGTGTGAACTGTGATCTCTCGTTCGTAGCTTTGCGTCGCGCTGCGCCCTCGCCGGATGCAGTCTAGTTTATTTAATTCCCCACTTCGATTTTGTTTAGTCGTAATATTCCTTTTTAGTGTCTGAAATATATAATTTAATATCTGTGATTAAAATCTGAGTGTGTAATAAAAAGAAGATATTTAAAATTAAAATAAAAATACTATACCAATAGAGTTTTAAGTATATTGTGTTCTTATCAAGTAAGTAGAAATATATGTTTTTATTTCATATTATCCATCGAGATTAGTGTACAAGAATTTATTAGATATGAGGACGAATAAGAGCCGGAAACCTAACAGTTTTACGTAAAACAACATCAAAGTCACAAAACACAAAAAATCATTTGTCTTCCATGTCATACACTTGTGGCTATCGTCGATAGTCTATTCGGCCTATTTCTTAATGATCAGTACAATCAATAGGGACAACCCTAGAAATACCTACGTAAATTATTTTAAAAAATTGATAAATTCTATCGTAAAAAGTTGTGTTAAAAATTTAATACATTTACCGGATTATAGGCGATAGGTATACAAGCATAAGGACCTTCAGTATTATTACACCTTTTTGTAACACGTAGGTAGTACCTACCTAAAAATTAAGAAACTCGTTTTGGAATTTAATTACCCTGTAGGTAGACTATTCCGCAAATTGGTACGAGATTTTTCTCTCTAAAGATACAAATTACTTATAAGTTATCTACGTAATGGTATTTATAGAATCAGACCTCAATATAAAAAAAAAAACTTAATATTTTGACATGTCTCCGTGAACATAGGTCCTTACCAACATAATATGATATTGGCGTTTAAACTGGCCACGTTGATCACAAATATCTGGCGTTTGGTTAGGAATTCCAAATTCAAATTTAGGCTTGTGTATTTGTTTCGAATTTAGCGATTCATTTGTTTTCGCGCCTTTTGATTTTTCTTTGATATAGTTCTGTTCAAAATATGGAAAACATAAAATATCGGGTTATTTACGAATACGAGTTCCACCGTGGCACTCGAAGGATTAATTATGTGTATGGGGAAGCTACCGTAAAAGAAAACACGGTACGTTTTTGGTTCCAACGTTTTCGTTCTGGAAAATTCGACCACAGAACAAACCCCGTGGACGGCCGGAGACCCTAGTTGACAATGAAGAATTAAAAGTGATCGTGGGAGCGGATCCATCGCAAACCACGTCAGAGTTAGCGGCAGGCTTCGGTGTGAGTGATAAAACAATTTTAATTCACTTGAAACAAATTTGGAAAAGTGAAAAAGCTCGAAAAATGGGTACCGCATGAATTGAGTGAAGCAAACCAACAAACACGAGTCGAGTGAGTAGGGTCACAATAACGAGGGAATTTTGAATAGTATCGTTACTTGTGATCCTGTACGATAATCGGAAACGCTCATCACAATGGTTGAACCCAGGAGAACCGGCCAAATCCTGCCCCAAGCGAAAGTTGACTCAGAGAAAGGTCCACTACAGCTTCCTAAGATCTGGCCAGACGATTACGGTAGATCTGTATTGTCAACAATTGCAAACCATGATGAAAAAGCTAGCCGTTAAACAACCGAGACTGGTCAATTGCTCTAGCGGCTAGTCCACAACAACAACAACGCTAGACCACACACTGCACAACAGACGGTCGCTAAATTAGAGGAGCTGCGATTGGAATGTCTTCGACACCCACCGTACTCCCCGGACCTTGCTCCGACAGCACTTTTTCCGGAATTTGGACAACTTCTTGCAAGGAAAAAAATTCAATTCCGATGAGGCCATCAAAACCGCCTTCAAAGATTTTATTGATTCTTGCTCCCACATTTTTTTTAGCAAAGGAATCAACGAACGATAAATATGTGTCTATCTGAGCCGCCAATGCGTTACGCGTTTGGCAAATTCTGGAAGATAAGACGATGCGAGTGTGTTGAACACACGTGTCTGTCCCATACAAACGGCCGCCTAATCATTATATAACCTAGAATTAATTAATTGAATTATACCTAACTCACAAAAAAACAAAACCTAAAAATAGGTACCTATTGTTATTCTAAGCTCGCTTCATTGTTTCAAACTTTTTATAAATCTAAAACTTGATTTATTCGTTCCAAGATTTAATATTTATTTTTGTCATAGGTAGGTAGGTACCTATAGCTACAGGATGAATTTTTCAAATGGGCGTGAATGACCATAAACTTTTTACTGAAATACTATTTTATACAATACAGCATGTAATTTTTTTCCCAGAAATTGATCTTTGCTAGCACCACTATCGGATGGTGTTTTTTATTCATCAATGGGTTCGATTCTTGGCTAGGAGTATTGATTTTTCAAAAATCCAATGATGCAATTTTCGTTTCTATCAAAATCGGAATCGAGACTCCTTTGATTTTTTTTTTCGCTAGCTATTTTAATTGTTCAGGTTTGGCCATCCACGTATACGAAACGCGTATTTTATAAAATTAAATTATTCAAAAAAATATACCTAGTGGAAACCACTATCAAAATGTCGCGGGCGAAGGTCTTCCGCCTAACCTCGCCAACTTTACGATAGCGATCTTCCATACACCCGATGAATTAGCCTTGAGGCTTTATGGGGGACGGAACTAATTCGCTACAATCAGTGCTAGGTACATTATGTAGATTATTTTAATTATTTCATTCATATCTGAATTGTTTTCGTTTTCTGCCATAGATTGGCACATACCTACTTATTAATTGGCTGTTTCAAAATATAACAATTAATAAATCAAAAAAATATATATAATAGTTTTGGCATGCGATTTCTTTCGAAAGTTCTTTGAAGCACGATTTCATATAATCTATACTAATATTATAAAGCTGAAGAGTTTGTTTGTTTGAACGCGCTAATCTCAGGAACTACTGGTTCGATTTGAAAAATTCTTTCAGTGTTATATAGCCCATTTATCGAGGAAGGCTATAGGCTACTTTTTATCCCGGGAAAACACAAGATCCCTCGGGCGGAAGCTAATATATTATAAAAATCAATTGTTGTTCATTAGTCTCGCTAAAACTCAAAAACTGCTCAACCGATTTGCATATTTTTCTTGTTTGGTTCGCTCTAATACAGGGGTGGTTTAAAAATATGTGTGTCCAATATATCTATGTACAAATTTCACGTGGTACAAGGTTTATCGGGTCATCTTGTAATGTAAATCATCTAGATACCAGTGTGTTCCGACATTTTCATTCCAGAGCCGGTTGCTTAAGCTTTATAAAGGTCGGCAACACATTGATAGTTCTCCCAGAGTTGCTTATGTCCGCTAACCACTTACCGCCAGCCTCCTTGCACAAAACTTGCACATGATTTCAGGATGCTAATATCAACGCTCTCCTGGCTGGAGATCAAGGTGTTATTACCATTCATCGAGCTTCTGCAGGTCACCCTCGTTGGACTGTTGTCATGGAACAGCAACATATCGTACCCTCAACAAGCTTCTGTATTTGGTAACATACTTTTTAAAGTATATACGCGAATAAACCTGGAGGCTGATTCTCGCGCTTTCCATAATAATATCGAGTCTCATATCGAAAGAAAATATCACGAAAATATCTAATTATTTCAATACTTACTCGTTGCATATCGCACGCTAACGATAGATAAATATCGAGTGTGATATCTCGAGAATACCAAAAAAAACCGCCATTTTTTATGATAGGTAAATATTTATTTATCTCTATTGCTCGAGAATTGGGCTCCTATCCCGCACTAAACTAACGAGCGAGAGAGAGAAGAAACAAAGTCTAGTAAAGAGACGTAAAATTTTATAAAAAAAAGCAGATTGTTTTGATTGATGAAACAAGGCATTTTACGTTTTAGGGTTCCGTACCCAAAGGGTAAAAACGGGACCCTATTACTAAGACTTCGTTGTCTGTCCGTCTGTCTGTCACCAGGCTGTATCTCAAGAACCGCGATAGCTAGACAGTTGAAATTATGTATTTCTGTTGCCGCTATAACAACAAATACTAAAAAACAAAATAAAACAACATACAACAAACGCGATTTTTTTGCCGCTTTTATAGATAATGGTTCGTGCGCGAGTCCGACTCGCACTTAGCCGGTTTTTTTTTTCATGTTTTATCTACAAACTGTGATTTCTAGTCTACCACATAGTAATAATAACAACAAATAATTGTAGGTAAAGTATAATAATAAATAATTAAGTTTAGTAAAAAAACTACCAATTAAATAAAATATACATTGTGTAAACCTTAGTGCGCGAGTCCTTTTTTTTTTTGGCTTGTGTTTGACCACAATCTCACTATGGTAAGTGATGATGTGGCCGAAGGTGGTAAGCACACAAAGCCTAGAAGGAACTGGCTCTCAAGTGCAGCTGACGGAACACACTAATAGATGTTTGGCGACAGATTTTTTAACTTGAGGGTGGTAGCCAGCCAGACGGGTACTACAAAGTACCCTACATCATCGCCTTTAAGTCCGATTCACACTTGGCCGGATTTTCAGTTTTTTATAACGCAAGAAATATTCGAAATCCACCAAATAAAATATAATTTATTTTATTTGTACTAAAAAAAAAAAAACAATAGTCACAAGTATAATGATAAGTCGGTACATACAACTTAAAATGTTATCACTATTTAGTACAAACTACTACCTAATCTAGGACAAGCCTGTATTGTAGGCAGCAGCCCCCATAGCTGAAGTGGTTGTAATTGTTCGTGGATTGCATTTTGTAACTATGTAGATAATTTAAATTTTAGATAAAATCTAAAGATATAAATATGAAATATGATGGTAATGCATGCCTATTATGTGTGTGTGTGTGTGTGTGTGTGTGTGCGTGTGTGTGTGTGTGTGTGTGTATGAAATCTTGCATACCTGTTTCTTGCATTGGGATTTACATAGGGCGTATATTGGAATTTTCTTATTAATTTTATTATATAGATAGGGACCAAGAGAACAGAATAATTTATGAGAGAACATGGTATTTAATTTTGGGATCTGACACACAATATCTCGACGTCTCTTTTCAAGTCTTATAAGTATAATAATACACACTAACTATTTAAGTCTCTGGTAATTTAAAAGTAAATATCATCATGAGGTAACCATTAAATATTAGTCATGAATTATTTATAAAGCATATGTTCGATGATATAACTACCTAGATAGGCATATAGCATACGTATACTTATGCCTAGATAGTTATGATACAAATTGTAACAGGACAATTAAATACCCACCGTTTTTGTACCCAGGTACATATTAGAATACTTACCTGTATTCCAGATGGCCAGCATTTTGACTTCATCGTGGTTGGTGCCGGTTCAGCTGGCTGCGTGGTCGCCAACAGGCTCACTGAGGTCGCAAACTGGACTGTGCTACTTGTTGAAGCTGGTGATCACGCACCAGCAATTGCTGATGTAAGTATCCTAGATTATAGGCCTTTCTTTTGAATTAACGTATTTAATTACAAATTTCATGCAAATGCTTTCCTGTCTTCTAAAAAATCAGAAACTTTATAGTACCCTTTCTTACATAACTTCGGTTTACCTTTAAATACAGTTAGTTCTTGAATTTACGGACGTTTTCGTTCTTCTTATTGCAGAGCCCTGGTCTATCAGTGTTAGTGGCAAGTTTTTTGCCAGACTGGAACTACTACACGGTAGACGACGGCTATTCGAGCCAAGCGAGAAAAACAAAAACCATACGACAGAACCGAGGAAAGGTACTCGGAGGATCCAGTGTAGTCAACTATATGTACTATGTGAGAGGAAATAAGATCGATTACGAGCATTGGGTAGAACAAGGCAACGAAGGTTGGGATTGGAACACGGTCACTAGGTATTTCATGAAAAGTGAACGACTGAATGATAAAGGAATTTTTAAGAGCGATTCTGCTACTTTACACGGTAGAAAAGGGTACCTTGGAGTTACTCGACCGTTTTGGTATGAAACGCAACCTTATTTTAAAGCGTTTGAAGAGAATGGCCACAATATTCTACTCCATACAAACGGGTACAAGCAACTCGGGTATTCATTACCAACATACACCATTAACGATAAAATTCGTCAAGGCACAGCTCTATCTTTCTTAAGACCTATTCGCGATCGTCCAAATCTTCATATGCTGATAAAAACAACTGCAGGAAAGGTTATTTTTGATGACAGTAAAAAGGCAACTGGAGTAGAAGTTAAATTACCAGATGGAAAACTAATTAAGTTGACGGCAAATAAAGAAGTTATAATATCGGCGGGTGCGATCAATAGTCCACAATTGTTGATGCTGTCGGGGGTCGGGAAGAAAGAACAATTAGAAGAATTCAACATCGATGTAGTACATGATTCACCAAACGTGGGTGAAAATCTGCAAGATCACATGCTAGTTCCCATACTGCTTACTGGGGTGGCAGGCATATCTTCAATTGCGAAGAACATTGATGCCTTTAAAAATCTAGATAAATTTCCAGCTCCAATCATGTTGGGTTTTGTAGCTCTGAACAAATCTCAGGAATACCCTGATTACCAAGTGACTGGAGCACCTCAACCGACAGGAGCTTTGCTTCCTATTTTAACATGTTCCCAAGTTTTTATGCTAGATGACAGTATATGCTTAGCGATGGCCGAAGAAGTGTTAACAGGACAAACATTTTTTGCACTATTGACATTTTTACATCCCAAATCGAGAGGTGCAATAAAATTGCTAAGTGCAAATCCTGAAGACAAGCCGCTGATAAATTCTGGATACTTCAAAAATGTAAAAGATTTAGACAAATTCGCTTCATACGTAGAAGATTTCTTAAGTATAGTAAACACAACATATTTTAAGAGCATGAAATCTGGAGTAGCAAATTTGAGGGTAAAACTATGTGACGATTTCGTATTTGGCAGCCATGACTACTGGAGATGTTACGTTCTAAATGTGGCCGGGACTCAATATCATCCAGTAGGTACTTGTGCTATGGGACCCGAAAGTAAAGGGGTAGTGGATGAAAGATTACGAGTTAGGGGAGTAGATGGTCTAAGAGTAGTGGATGCTAGTATTATGCCAACAATCATCAGTGGCAATACAAATGCGCCTGTGATAATGATTGCAGAGAAAGCTTCTGACATGATTAAAGAAGAATATGAGATGGAAGAGGGAAAACAATGTAGATCACTGTTTGATTGATAAATGTGGGTGATTATTATTTATGAATATATTATCTTTTAATAGATATAATGTAGGATACTGTAGGATGCCTAAACCTACAGTATCCTACAGGGCAAGTCATCTTTGAGACGATCTATCAGAGGCTGTTAGATCGTCTCAAGATAGCACTATTTAGCTAATTCTTTTTTTGTTGTGTTTGTCAAGACAATGTTTGTAAGAAAGACAATGTTCGATAGAAAAAATATACCGGGAACGCGGGTGAAACCGCAGGGAGCAGCTAGTTGATAATAAAACATAATTTTACTTTCCCACCTTCCAAAGTCCACATTTATTTATATATTCACGAATATTATACGTTTCACTAACAATAACTTAAAACAAATAATATTTAACTTCTTTATACAAGGCTTATGTACAGAGTTTTTTTTTCAACGATCACAGAAAATAATATGGGGATATGGTACCGTCAAATTTCATACCAAGATTTATAAGTAAGGAATTATGTCGAAAACCACAAATTTTCTAAAAAAAGAAAGTCCAATTCTAGACATAATGTGCTAAGAATCATCCAAATCCGATTAGTCACAACGACTTGATAGATTGAATAGATTGACTCACTTTGCAATTGATGATTTAAATTAAATTATAATTAACTAGTTTCCGTCCCATGGTTTTGCCTGCATGTCTGAGAGATCAAATATTCTCCCGGGATAAAAGTATTATGTTTTGATCCAAGTAATGATCTGTATATCTGTCAAGTTTAATCAAAAACCGTTTACCATTACAAAATGTAAAAATGAGTTTGTTTGTTTGCTCAACTTCGTAAGAGCAACGGATTAACTTGATTTTCTGCACGGTGATTGACAATGGCGAAAGACAAAAGCTACTTTATTTATACGCGAGTAAAACCGCGGGCGGAAGCTATATATGGGCGGAAGAAGTATATATTTGCTAAATATGAAACATGACGCTACCATACCTTTTTGAATAATAAATTCAGAGGTAAGATCCATACAAATTGGACCTATAGCCCGCGCGTATAAAGAACGGGATTATCACCCAACTGTTGAAGCAAAAAGGGGCATTTCTATCCTCATTTTTCATGGAACTTTCATTTTCACATAATACAGCAGTTTACATACAACTAGAATTGTAGATTTTACAGTTTCACTTAAACAAGAAAATATAGAAACTAAGCTAATAATGCACTGTTTAACAATATATATATAATTATAATCTTAAGTGGGCAAAGCATCTTTAACAAAAGATTGAAGTAAACAATGAAATTACAAGAAGTCTTTTTCACACTGAAGTAAATTTATTCGTCCATTTTTGGAACACTTAGATCGGAGATTTAACACAAAATATTGTATTTAAGGCATATTTCACTGGTAGCCGATAAGTTCCGGATAGGTTATCTGACAGATATCTGAATATGCAGTCTCTTTCTAAAGCCTGAAAGATATCTACCAGATAAGCTATCAGTTACTTATTAGTCGGTAAACTTTTGCGTATAACGACATTCCTGAATTGGAATCATTAACAAGGCAGTATACCCACATACAAACAGAGACACCATTTATATAGATCGAGTATATTTCAAACAACTATCAATGTCCACAGAACAGCAAAGGATTAGAAAGGTCATTATAATTTTTGATTTCATCATAAGTAATTTATTTTCAAAAAATGTGTCCCATATCTTTAATTGGGGTAAATACACTCAATTTTCAACACTCGGGGTTATTCAGACCTGCTCGGTTGCAGTCCCCATCGGGTGGACAAACCGATTGAGTAGTCTACTGAATAGGATGGCTCCTATTTTCTCATTTCAGACTACCATTTGAGGCAGGTGATCGGTACACGATCGCGGCAAATTAATTCTTCGAATAACACAGCTTTAACCAAAATTTAAGTCCTTTTCGATAGGAATGGCAACCGAATGGGTCTTCGCCCACAAATTAGGGAATAGTCATATTTTCTTAATCATTAAAAAGATACATCGCGATTAATGGTTGCATATTGGTAATCAGCGATAATTATAAAAAAATCCTACTCTCCTTCACCACATACTATGTAAATATTAGTAAATACCTAACATCAATAGGCGATGCGAAGTTTCGTCGCAGCCATATTAAACTATCACAACATAGTTATTTAGTAAGCTAATGCAACTATTGTTGTATATACAGAGTGTTTTATTAATTTTATTGATACGTCAAACTTTAAGCTAGCAGTTCGCCCACGTTTTCGGTATAAATGCAAAAATTTTGCGCGTTCAAAGAAAAAACAAACTCGTCAGCTTTATTATCTTGGTATAGATAAATCTTATCAATTTAGATCAGTAGGTGTTGTCTATGGGTCACATTTGCATGCGTTTCAACCCTAAAATTTGAAGACTCAATACAACAACACCCTGTATCTCTGTATATATCAATAAATACATACACACTACATAAATAGCTCACTTTAAACATTGCTTGCACAAAGGAATATCTAAGCGGGCGATAACATCACCTCTAGTTAATGAATAACAAAGTAAAATTGTACAAAAGAATTCGGAATACACGACCTCTACACAAATACAGAAAACGAGTTGTTACACTTAACCTATAATCCCTAACCGTTTGTGTACAGTCGCCTACAGAGTTCATATTGTCTTTTATTTTTTTTTATTGCATCATAAAACAAGTCGGGTCTCGCATTCGTTTTATGCCGCGTTATAAATATAACGAACGTGACCGCAAGTGCCTACTACTTATTGATCTCTATTACTATCAACTTACTATTATTATCAATAGGCAGATGTTATATCCAAAGCCTTAGTAAAATTTAAAAAAAAATTACCGTGCGTGGTTCGGAATGCGTTATACATTTTATAAACGTCACCTTTGTAAGAGGCAATGTATCGATCGTGAGCGATTCCGTATTCCGACTCGCACTTGTACGGTAGCCATGACCACAACCATTTTTGGGGGGTAGATACGCGCCTTTATGAGTGTCAAGAGTGTAAACAAACCTTTGTCAGCTCTCGTACGTTTGATCTCTACGCGCCATTATGGCGAGTACAGATCAAACGAAATTGAATGAACTGTCCGGTCGTACTCTTTACACTCACAGTAACCTAGATCGTTCACTTTCGTTCTTTGGCATTCGTAATTTGAATAGATATTTATCTTGGTAATAAATACGAAGCCGAAATATTGGATGCATCATTCAAAGGTTATATTCAAGCGATTTTGATATAAAACAAATGACATTACATTCCGTCGACGACTGTACATGGATAAATCTATTTACAAAAAGTAAATATACAGATACCCGTAACACTGTTACATTATATATTGTTCACAACAATTTTATATTGATATACATTATTTCATTATAGAAAACAAAGGTGAAATCAGTCTGTTACATACAATGACGGGCCAGTTGCGTGCATGAACATGCCTATTTGTTCTGAGTCTGGGTATAAATCTATACTGGATAATTTTTTTACTCCTTGGCAATACTTGCATGGGTGAAAGTACTCATCAATATGAACATCTTTTACTATCGGACTAGCTGTGAAATTACGAAAAAATATCAGCTGTTCCATAAAAAAGTTAAATACATACTCGACCAAAATGTATGAAGCAAATGTTTTATTTTACGCGATATCTTGAGTTCTTCCATCCCTGCAAGGATTAAAAAATTATCCTGTATAAGTATGTATTTAGAAAAAAAGTTGTAGGTATACTTATGTAGTATATCAGTAATCTGGCTTCCATAACACAAGCTCTGCTTAGTTTGGGGTCAGATGGCTGTGTGAGAGGAATGTCCCAGGATATTTATAATGTACAATTTAGACGTGCAGCGTGCGCGTCACAAATAAAAGCTGCTGTCCATTTTGGTTAAGGGCGCGTTCGCATATCAGGCAAAATTAAGCTGTTTTTCGGTACATTTTACGGCATAACCAAACAAAATCCAATATAACTAATAACTACCTCGTATAGATTGGTTCTTCATCTTCAAATAATAGTTACATTATTATTGAAAAATTTAGTTTCTTATAATGTAAAATCGATCTGTCGTTGCCATTTTCCACAAAATTATCGATACCGGGTTGAGTTTAGGTACATTTTTGTGCTATTATTAACATATTTTACTATTTCTAAAAATACTACATGTAGGCAAACATATTCAATTCTTAATGATAGTACTTTTTTTTTATCTAAATGCTATAAATAGTCGCAGAAAAAATTAAAAGCGAAACTTATTTTTCACATTATTTGCTATTCTGGTTGAATCTTAATGGTTGTATTAAGGGTTATTTTAGTTATAAAACTCGTCTTAATGTATTGCACAAGCATTTTGAATGAAGCTTTAGTGCGCCCGCGGCCGCCGTCGAGAGTGGACCTGTATCGCCTGTTTAGAGCAGCTCGAGTTGAAAAAGATCGCTGTACAAACACAAAATATTCGATAAACCAAATTTTATACTTGACAAGGTAAGATTTTCATTCTATTTTATTTCGCTATAAAAAAGATGCAGATGAGATGACTGCTACTGGAACTCCTCGACGAGTTGTACTAGGTGAGCCGAGTTTGGGCTCGTTTTGTTAGTCATGATGAGACCTTACCTCCGGACTTGATGGAGCGACCTGATGGTGTACTTCGGTGACTGCTACTGGAACTCCTCGACGAGTAGTACTCGGTGAGCCGAGTTTGGGCTCGTTTTGTTAGTCATGATGAGACCTTACCTCCAGACTTGATGGAGCGACCTGAAGGTGTACTTCGGTGACTGCTACTGGAACTCCTCGACGAGTAGTACTCGGTGAGCCGAGTTTGGGCTCGTTTCGTTAGTCATGATGAGACCTTACCTCCAGACTTGATGGAGCGACCTGAAGGTGTACTCCGGTGACTGCTACTGGAGCTCCTCGACGAGTTGTACTATGAGAGCCGAGTTTGGGCTCGTTTTGTTAGTCATGATGAGACCTTACCTCCGTACTTGATGGAGCGACCTGAAGGTGTACTTCGGTGACTGCTACTGGAACTCCTCGACGAGTAGTACTAGGTGAGCCGAGTTTGGACTCGTTTTGTTAGTCATGATGAGACCTTACCTCCGGACTTGATGGAGCGACCTGAAGGTGTACTTCGGTGATTGCTACTGGAACTCCTCGACGAGTTGTACTAGGTAAGCCAAGTTTGGGCTCGTTTTATTAGTCATGATGAGATCTTACCTCCGGACTTGACGGAGCGACCTGAAGGTGTACTCCGGTGACTGCTACTGGAGCTCCTCGACGAGTTGTACTATGAGAGCCGAGTTTGGGCTCGTTTTATTAGTCATGATGAGATCTTACCTCCGGACTTGACGGAGCGACCTGAAGGTGTACTTCGGTGACTGCTACTGGAACTCCTCGACGAGTAGTACTCGGTGAGCCGAGTTTGGGCTCGTTTTGTTAGTCATGATGATACCTTACCTCCGTACTTGATGGAGCGACCTGAAGGTGTACTCCGGTGACTGCTACTGGAGCTCCTCGACGAGTTGTACTATGAGAGCCGAGTTTGGGCTCGTTTTATTAGTCATGATGAGATCTTACCTCCGGACTTGACGGAGCGTCCTGAAGGTGTACTCCGGTGACTGCTACTGGAGCTCCTCGACGAGTTGTACTATGAGAGCCGAGTTTGGGCTCGTTTTATTAGTCATGATGAGATCTTACCTCCGGACTTGACGGAGCGACCTGAAGGTGTACTTCGGTGACTGCTACTGGAACTCCTCGACGAGTAGTACTAGGTGAGTCGAGTTTGGGCTCGTTTTGTTAGTCATGATGAGACCTTACCTCCGTACTTGATGGAGCGACCTGAAGGTGTACTTCGGTGACTGCTACTGGAACTCCTCGACGAGTTGTACTAGGTGGGCCGAGTTTGGGCTCGTTTTGTTAGTCATGATGAGACCTTACCTCCGGACTTGATGGAGCGACCTGAAGGTGTACTTCGGTGACTGCTACTGGAACTCCTCGACTAGTATTGGGCTCGTTTTGTTAGTCATGATGAGACCTTACCTCCAGACTTGATGGAGCGACTTGAAGGTGTACTTCGGTGACTGCTACTGGAACTCCTCGACGAGTAGTACTAGGTGAGCCGAGTTTGGGCTCGCTTTGTTAGTCATGATGAGACCTTACCTCCAGACTTGATGGAGCGACCTGAAGGTGTACTCCAGTGACTGCTACTGGAGCTCCTCGACGAGTTGTACTATGAGAGCCGAGTTTGGGCTCGTTTTATTAGTCATGATGAGACCTTACCTCCGTACTTGATGGAGCGACCTGAAGGTGTACTTCGGTGACTGCTACTGGAACTCCCCGACGAGTAGTACTAGGTGAGCCGAGTTTGGGCTCGTTTTGTTAGTCATGATGAGACCTTACCTCCGGACTTGATGGAGCGACCTGAAGGTGTACTTCGGTGACTGCTACTGGAGCTCCTCGACGAGTTGTACTATAAGAGCCGAGTTTGGGCTCGTTTTGTTAGTCATGATGAGACCTTACCTCCGGACTTGACGGAGCGACCTGAAGGTGTACTTTGGTGACTGCTAATGGAACTCATAGTACAACTCGTCGAGGAGCTCCAGTAGCAGTCACTGGAGTACACCTTCAGGTCGCTCCATCAAGTCTGGAGGTAAGGTCTCATCATTACTAATAAAGCAAGCCCAAACTTGGCACAGCCAGTACAACACGTCGAGGAGTTCCAGTAACAGTCACCGAAGTACACCTTCAGGTCACTCCATCAAGTTCGTAGGTAAGGTCTCATCATAACTAACAAAACGAGCCCAAAATCGGATCACCTAGTACAACACGTCGAGGAGTTCCAGTAGCAGTCACCGAAGTACACCTTCAGGTCACTCCATAAAGTCCGGAGGTAAGGTCTCATCATAAGTAACAAAATGAGCCCAAACTCGGATCACCTAGTACAACTCATCGAGGAGTTCCAGTAGCAGTCACCGAAGTACACCTTCAGGTCACTCCATCAAGTCCGGAGGTAAGGTCTCATCATAACTAACAAAACGAGCCCAAACTCGGCCCACCTAGTACAACTCGTCGAGGAGTTCCAGTAGCAGTCACCGAAGTACACCTTCAGGTCAGTCCATCAAGTTCGGAGGTAATTCGAAAAAATATGAACAGCAATAATAAATATTTTTTGTAGGTAACATAATTTTATTACAAAGAAATACGTAAAAAAAATGAATCTTTCAAAGTATCAAAATGAGTTCACTTGACTACTATTCTCGCAGTTAGTCGTGCGACTCGTGCGTACACTTGTGTGTATGACCCGTGTCAATGTAGTAGTTCGATTCTCTACCTATCAATTTTGCGAACGCGTCCTTAAGTAGGTATTGAACTTTGAACTTTATTGGTCTATTAATAAGTACTATAAGCCGTGAAAAGTCAAATCCTGTATATATTTTTACACGCAGACTCAGAGCAGAAATTCGACGCTAACCAGGTGGAGTTTATCAACGAAAACGAAATTTTCAAGAACGAATTCACAAGAATAAAAAGATTGTTATGTAAGCGACGGACTTCACCAACAACGAAATAGTATTCAATAAAATTATGTCTATATTATCCATATGTTTATTAGAACAACTTATAAACTTATATGAAGGTGAACAGTCATCAAAATATAACAATTAGTCAGTCTTTGAAGACGTTGAAGCCCCCTTCAACAATTAATGACGACAGCTTTACATTTCATAATCAATCATTTTATATCCGATCAAAGATACCAGACAGACATACAAATTATACTTTTATGACAATCTTCAATCTTTAACTCATAATCACTAACGCGCGCCGCATCAATTTGCAAACTCATTTTTACTACAATCGATGTGAAATTTTGATCGGAGTTTTATATTTATACAAGGTGGAGAAAACGGTCGATCATTAAATGAAACCAGAGCATTATCACGTTGTTTTTAAACCGATACAAAAAATAATTGACATCCATCAAGTAGTTTAGCCACAGTAATTTTTGTTTTATCAATTTTACTCATCATGTCTATTTCTAACAAATTCACTAGGCTAAAGTAAGTCGGATAATGACCCGAGCAAACCATATGATCCTCGCGCTGCCTCCATTTCTCTGTCTAACACGTTATGTGAGACGAAGAAAGCGTATCGCCCGCGCCGCGCCCAGGGTCACCTATTTTGTGTATGATCCGAAGGGATTTACTTCCTTTGAATTTTATTTTTTATATGTTCCAAAATCATTTTCGATTGTATTATAGTGCTTTAAAGCACTTAAAACGATAGTGTTAAGATTTTATGATCGACCGTCATATCCACCTTGTATAGAAAAAATCTTGCGTTAAAAGTAGTACTGCATCATACGACAGATACAGACTTTGTTCAGCAGAATACCCAAAGCGTATTTTATGGTAGGGCTAACATGTACGCAACGTGATAATCTCGTTGTCCTTATCGTTTGTTTCTGACAAACTGAAATAAAGATAGTTTCTAATCTGAAAACGAGCCGAGATCATTTTCTCTTGGCATACACGTTAGCCCACTTTATTTCTACTTGATTTGTATTATTATCTGTCTAAAGATAGTCGGAATAAGAAATTGGTCATTTAAAAAGCCTAAATATTTTTGATTAAAACATAATAATATATAGGACAATATATATGTTAGTTCATTAATAAATAAACTTGAACTTTATATTGTTCACAATAAATAATAAACTAATATTTACAGTCGGTAGTGAGGGTAAGGGAGTTTAAATTTAATCGATAGATGGCTCCACAGATATGTTAGGCATTATTTAATTAGGTATAAATTGATATCATTTAGATGCAGTGCAAAAAAGTTAAAGTAAATTTTTGTGTAAGTACATACTTAATTAAAATACAAGAACATAACTACAAAGGTAAGGAACATTTCGAAAAAAAAACATATTAGGTTCCGGCTAATAAACTGTAAAATTTTCGCTTACAATATTAGTAAGGTTAAGTAATAAATGCACCCCAAAAATCAGTGTTGCCACCCTAGTTTCTGAATTAGCCCACACTACGACATGAAAGGGACTTCAATATAAAATTTTAAAGATATACATTTCTCCCCTAAATTGGTACATATTTTGTACAATATTGCGGACTAGATGTATGTACAGTCGAGGTCAGAAGTGTTATACAATAACTGTAACTAAATTAATACATTGACGCAACGAATTTGTTTAAGATTAGCTAATTAAAATCATTGATTGACATTTATACATCATTTATACACATATTAAGTATTTTTGACCTTATTATTTTTATATACATTTTTTTTTATTATGTGGCAAAGAGTGATCGTCATCCATATGTGGGTGAAATAAGAATCAATTTCGAATAACTTGACATATTTTGATTTGACACCTGTAAAAATAGCGATCACTGGTTGTCTCGGGTTTAATATCATATTAGCGAGCTTGCGCATAATTTGAGTACATTACGGTTTAAAATATGATTGAGAAAAAAATCTAAATTAAAATAAAGCTATTGTCTATGAAAACAAATTGAAAAAAGCTAATTATATGAAATATTACAAAAAAAGAACTTTAACTATGATGCGAAGAGGAGTAAAGCGGTGTCAAGATAAACTATGTAATTATGACGTCATGTTGAATTCAATATATTTGATAGTCTTGACACTGCGTATCTCTTATCTACACGAGTGGAACCGCACCCTTATTCTATTACTCCAATAAATACCACATCAATATCAACTTTTAACGTATAATCATTAACGCTTGTGGCCCCGACTGTACCGTGTAAATTTAATTTAATTACTGGCAATACTATTTTTACATACCTCTAGCAACTCCGACAGCTGGGAAAATTTCGCGTACGCTTCTTGAAGCATATTTCTGGAAGAAAAATGTACTAGAGTGAAATTTAATGTAAAGAGCTATTATTATAAAATTAAATGCGGAAGTTTGTGTGTCTGTTTGTTACCACTCAGCTCCGTAAACTTTGAACAGATTTTAATGAAATTTGGTATATAGGCAGTGCGTCTGCTGTAAGGCAGATGAAAGTTCGATATACTTGTTGTTTAAATGCTACCCAGTTATGCCAAACACGAACCGGTATGTATCATACATAGCTCCAAGTAGTGTTGTGTAGGACATACAAGAGCCAGTACATTTGTCCCGTACATGACGAAATAATGTAAGAGCGGTACGAGATTTTTACACGTACTCGTTCAAATTTAATCTCGCGTTACTCTTTACTCTTTCATATGACGTGAACTGTAGGGTGAGTGAGTGAGAGACAGAGAAGCATTACATGCTTCATTTCATTGGCACGTCTTTTTATTCAACGACGGACATTTACGCGACCGATACATACCTACTCTTTACTTCAAATGTACTTCAGAGCTTCACGACACCTCGCCTCATTTGAAGTGGGACATTGTACTGGCTCAGTACAAAAAATAGGCTACTCTTACAAACTCATTTTAAAACCGTGTCCTACCAACACTAGCTCCAAGGGACTGTAGACGTATTTGATATTAATTTCAACTTGATATCTTCATGCATGAAAAAATGTCTTCACAGAGAGACAGATAGCTACCATTTTAGGGTTCCGTACCCGAAGGGTCCAAACGGAGCCCTATTGAAGAATTTTTTAACTTCCCATCGACCTATGAACTTCAACTATTAAATAAATAAATCAATTATCAAACAAGAATCCTCGGGTATGCAGGTAAAACATACCATGATAAAATAATCAACTTTATCAGTACGAGAATAAGGTTCAAAATGTATTGTAATAACCTGCAGTTGGTACAGAATATGGTGAGGTTGTTCTTGCAGATGGCGCTGCCGTCCATGGCGAGCGAGGCGAGGCTCTCCTTGAACACCGCCTCCAGCCGGCACATGTGCGCCTCCAGGTGGGCCTCCGACTCCACGCTCAGCGCTCTACCGACATTACATTACATAATTATATACATGGTAAGATGGTAAGCACGATGCCTAGGGGGCTCTTAAGTGCAGCTGTCGGAACAAGTAAGGATTTTGAACTTGAGGGTGGTAGCCAACCAGCGAGTACCACCGTCCTATGGGTTACGATGTTTTCCTTCCCCGAAAGCTTAAGCTCATTATAAGATTCTAACCTGAGCTACCATCGCCTAAATATTATATCATAATTAATTTTGTTTGAAATATTTATGGCCTATCTTACAGGTTGCTTTGTCTTTAAAATAATCATTGAGTGACAGTACCTGGGCGACCGAGCCTTTCTCGGCGTTTTTTTTTTATAAAATCGCATTTTTTCAGGAAAGATGATACACGAAATATTTATATATTATATTAAGAAAACCAAATATTTAAGCATTAAGGCCCAGTCTCACAGGTTGTCGATAAGTTTCGGAGCTTATCTTAAAGATAATTATTTCAAAATAAGATGTCCTGTAAAGATATCCAACAGATAAGCTACCCATTTGAAAGCAAATTATTTGAAAAGATAATTTTAACGCAATTACTTGCTCCAAATTATCTTCTTATCTGCTAAGGGGCCGTCCATTGATCACGTGATGTTTTTTTAGCATTTTTTCTGATGCGCAGCACTTGATCTGATGAAGTCGTATCTTGGGGAAAGAACTCAGTGTTGATGTCAATAGAGTTAAATCAACTGGTTATTCTGTGCAAATGGGTGTGCCGCAGGGCTCTATTTCTCTATTTTAGGTCCTTATCTATTTTTTATTTATATAAATGACCTTCCCTTTTATATCAAAAATACCTGTGGAATTCTACTGTTCGCTGACGATACCTCACTGCTTTTTAGTGTTGATAGACTGGAATCTAATCATGACGATGCATTTGCTCAAGTATTAAATTGTTTTACAGTTAGTTTTAAATGCAAAGAAAACGAAATGTATTAAATTTGCACCACCCAATGTAAAAAGAGTAGGCTGTAACATGGTGCAAAATAATAAATCTCTAGATTTTGACAAGTCAACAGTATTCTTAGGAATTACTTTTTTGCGGGGAATCTCAGTTCGGCTGCTTATGCAGTTAGAATTTAATTTAGCTATTTTCATTTAGCTATGGCATTTTGCTTTGGGGTAAGGCCGCTGATATAGATGCTATTTTCATTTCATCAGCTGTGCGAGCTATTTCCTCCTCCTGTACTTTTAAATTTGGCTTTACACACATTTAAGGAACGTGTTAAGTCTATTTTAGTACAGAAGGCATACTATAACATTAATTAATATTTAAATGACGACAATGCTTGGGTGTAGCGCTCACATTTTATGTAATACATCTAAGTTTGTTTTGAAAACAGTAATTGCCGAGTTTTGCCGACTCTTCTCAGGAAAACCAACCTTCCGAACCGAGCGGTAGAGTCTGACAATTCATAATAGACCTTCTATTTGAATGAATAAAATATTTAATTTAATTTCATTAAACTAAACAATACAAAGAAGCACTTACCCTTTAATAGCCGTAGTCAAGTTAGAGATATGTTCGCTGAAGAGGTGTAGTTTGTCGCCAAGTTCAGCCACGACGCCGACGCCGGCCGCGCCGCCGGGCAGCTTGTCCTCGATGTTGTGCGCCACGCCCAGCCCTGATGATAGTTTGGCACTGGAAACAATCAGAAAAATAAACATATTTTTTTTAAATCCTATAAAATATATACCTCCTATTAAATCGATTTGTTTATTTGTACACGTAATGAAACACTTTTATAAAAACATAGGTAGATATACTCGTATGCAGATTCATTAGATATACCTTCACATAGTAAACGAGAGATGGCCCTAGTAGTGAAAAACCGGCCAAGTGCGAGTCGGACTCACGCACCGAGGGTTCCGTACAAACTTCGTCCATTGTTTGTCCATCAAGGGAAATGCACAATTTTATTTATTTACCTTATTTGAGGTCGGTGCCAATTAAGCTAGACCTCTAAATTATATGGGCGCCGATACAATTCAGAGGTCTTTATTAATTGGCGTAACTATGTATGTATCGGGACACCCTTTGATTTTCAACTTTTTAAATTTTTTAGAATTTTTCCTTTATTTGTGCTGTAAGACCTTGCTTTTTGCCAATTTTTTTTTATATTTGATTTGATTGAATGAAAGGTAAATTGCGGTTTACGATTTATGACGTATTAAAAAAAAACTACTAATTAGATCTCGTTCAAACCAATTTTCGGTGGAAGTTTGCATGGTAATGTACATCATATATTTTTTTTAGTTTTATCATTCTCTTATTTTAGAAGTTACAGGGGGGGACACACATTTTACCACTTTGGATGTGTCTCTCGCGCAAACTATTCAGTTTAGAAAAATATGTTAGAAACCGCAATATCATTTTTAAAGAGACACCCCAAACTTATGGGTTGGATGAAAAAAAAAAATGAGTTTCAGTTCTAAGTATGGGGAACCCCCTAAATTTATTGTTTTTTTTCTATTTTTGTGTGAAAATCTTAATGCGGTTCACAGAATACATCTACTTACCAAGTTTCAACAGTATCGCTCTTATAGTTTCGGAAAAAAGTGGCTGTGACATACGGACGGACAGACAGACAGACAGACATGACGAATCTATAAGGGTTCCGTTTTTTGCCATTTGGCTACGGAACCCTAAAAAGGTCCAAAAATACTATTATACATTGTTTTCGTTTCTTTATTTGAAAAACTTTTAGTTAAAAAAAACAAAACAACTCACCAATAACTAGAAAATACAGTCCATAATCCCTCAAAAGTGTCAATGACAACCATCTCTCCGCCCCTCTCGTTCTCTCCCTCGTTACACTTGCGCAGGAGTCGATCGACAGTGCTTTTAGCCAACTCCATGTATTCAGGAATTATTTGACACTTCCTAGCTATGTCTAAACACAGCTCTTTGAAGTTTGTTACCTCCGATTGTGATAAGGATTTTGGATCTGTAAAAGTTTTAAAATAAAATTAACATCATAAAATTATCTGGTAGATATTAAAACAGGCTGTCGCATTTTTTTTCTATTCGAAAGAAAGAGACTGCACATCAAATATCTGTCAGATAAGCTATCTGGACCTATTCAACAAGCTGTGAGACTGAAGAAGATATTTGAAGCCCGAAAATGATATAAGTACATTATTTTATATTTACACAGTTTATAAATATATTGGTCTATGTTTGACCACAATCTCACCATGCATGGTGATGATGTGGTCAAGGGTGGTAAGCACACAAAGCATAGAGCACTGGTTTTCAAGTTCAGCTGACGGAACACACCAGTCGGTGTTTGACTAGATTTTCAACTTGAGTGGTAGCCAGCCAAGCATTCAATTTTTGTGCTATTTTTTTTCCACCATCTTCTTACCATGATAAGTAATGAGGTTGCCAATAATAAGGTAGTAATCAATAATTTTATATAAATCTTACCTTTCCGTTGAATTGATACCAATGAATTTTTCAGATCCGTGATCAAATGCTCTATTCTAGGGAACACCTCGTTGAACACTGCTATCCAATGTTTGAGCAAACATTGGAGCACGTCCACCAACGTCCAAGGTGGCGCTTTGAACAGCACGTATTGCCATAAGTCGTTGTATTTTGCACGCATTTCATTCTGCAATAAAGTTATATATATTAGTGTTTTTATTCTTAGTTTCTTATTCTCTTAACTTATACTTTACTAATCAAGTACTAATCTATTTTCATTTGCCTTTACTTCTTTCAAAATTCAAGTCATTAATTCAGTTTTAAGTCCAAGGATAGCACTTATGAACGTTGAAGCTACTGAAGTTACTGGTTCGCAAGACAGTTCAACTGAGAAGAAACGGCAAGAAAAACAGCAAGGTTACATTTTTTAAATATTTTTAAACAATGAAAATTAATAGTCTATCTCTATGTCTATTTGATATATTATATTCATGTCTTAATCAGGTTTTAATATCCAAATTCTGTGTCAAGTGTATCACGGCCTACAAACTATCAATTTATGAGTTTCTATTATTAATTATAACTAACTAGCTTCCACCCCGCGGTTTCACCCGCGTTCCGTTACGTGAAGTATAACTTTACGTCCCACAAACTATCTGTTTGCAATAAATCACGATCGATGTTGTTTCGTGTAACCACAAACCAACCACAGATTTAGCTAAATCTGTGAAACTAACAAACCAACAATCACAATTTCGCATTTATAATATCACTAGCTTTTCCGCGCGGTTAATCCCGCGTTCATGGGATAAAATATAGCCCATGTTACTTAGGGATAATGTAGCTTTCTAATGGTGAAAGATTTTTTGAAATCAGTCGCAGTAGTTTTTGAGTTTATTCATTACATACAAAAATACATATCTTTCCTCTTTATAATATTAGTATAGACTAGTTATTGGCCCACGATTTTACCAATATTCCCGTGACACTTTAATGTGGATGGTCCTAAGAGTTGGAGCTTCAAGATATAATCAAACAAACTAACGTTCGCATTAATAATATTAGTAGGCATAGATTGAATAAGAATACAAACTAACCTCTAATATGTTAGAGAGTAGCTGGTACATAGAGTTCTGGTAATGAGCGACGCTGGTGTATAGATCAGGGTCGGCGATCGCTTGAGGCTTGTTCTCGAGTAAACCTTTCAGTTCATTCAAGCCTTTATTCTTGACGCCGTTTATAGTCGCCTTATTGCATAGGTTCTTGTCGTTTGATAATAATATCTGGAAAAATTAATGAGACCATGTCACCCGCATTCCCAAGGGATCTTATGTTTTCCCGGGATAAAAAGTAGCCTATAGCCTTCCTCGATAAATAGGCTATTCAACACAAAAATATTTTTTCAATTCGAAGCAATAGCTTTATAATATTAAATATATTCGATTATAAAAAAAAACTTTTCTCATTTCATACAAAATAATTCGAGAGTCACGATTATTTATGTAAAACACTTACGTGAAATATGACAACGTCGCATTTTCTTAGCTTTAAATATGAATGATTGGTTTGAATGAAAATTATATACTCATACTTATCAATGAAACTTAGAGACACACATCGATAGTCTTGATTGATGTTATCTTCGAAACTAAGTGTTTTTGGAACACTTGTTCTAGGAATTTTTGTTTTATTTTTCTTATACCTTAGAGTTATGGGACATCAAAAGGAAGTCGTTGTATATATAGGGTTGTTTGACCACAATCTCACTATGGTAAGTGATGAGGTGGCCGAAGGTGGTAAGCACATAAAGCCTAGATGGAAATCTCAAATGCAGCTGCTGGAACACAACCATAGGTGTTTGGCGGGTACTACAAAGTACCCTACCACCACAGTGTAATTACATACAGTGATCTATCGCGTTTGAAGTCACGCGAAATACCGCTTTGTATAGGCATTCGTAATTGCTCCATTGTGTCCCAAGCGAGTGTATGGCAGCTTGGGCTCGTTACCGCCCCTCTCTCACCCCGCAAGCCCCGCACGCTTGCTCTGTCTAGACGTGTGTTGGCCGACTGTAAGAAGAGTTACATAGACTGTGCTATGAGTTCCTCACGATGTTTTCCTAGAAAAATCCCATTTCAATTTCGCTAAGTGTATTGTGTGACTACATTTCTGATAAAAACTTTTTTCTATTAATGTACATTGCGTAAAATCCCATACGCGATCGCGTTTGGTGCCTTATTGAATAGTGAAAATGTCACAAAATGTGTATTAGTTTTTCTACGCTTAGCAAAATTTCTTACCACAGATTTTCCCCTGTCGGCCTGTTGCAAGCAACAATTTAATATCTCATCATCGGGTACCTCACAAGGGTATATGTGGGAATTGGCATCACGGAGCGATTGTCCTGAAAGAATAATATTCATGGTTAAAAATTACTAACTCATTTCATCACGCTACAAATGATAGGGGCATTTGTAGCGTGATGAAATTATGAAATTATTTCTTGAAATAGTATATCAATATCATCATCTCAGCCGCAAGACGTCAACTGCTGGACATAGGCCTCCCCTAAGGATCTCCAATAGGAACTTAGTATAGTCTTGGGCGGCCTGCATCCAGCGTTTTCCAACGAACTTTACAAGGTCGTCCGTCCACCTTATGAGTGGATGTCCTATACTGCGCTTGCTTGCGTCCTACGCTTCGTGGTCACCACTCGACAAAATACGTGTTTACTATTTTTTTTTTTCAACATTATGGATAGTTATAGTGTACAGGTTTTGTAAATGTACATTTGTTCAACTATTTACGTTGCTGACTGTACTTACCTTTTATCCGTCGTTCCTCAGGTAATGATTTGTAAAGATAGTCCATGGCGGCCTTGGCTCGCTTGCATATCGCCCCGTTACCATTATTATTATCTTTCAGCCTGTCCAGCTCGTTGATCACACGCCACGGTATTAATAGATTTGGCTGTTCATTGTACCCTGGAAAAAAAAGAAGAAATTATCAGCAATTGGATTTGTGAAATTGGTTGCAAGTGTCATTTCATGCAAGTTTATTTTCGTGCAAGTGTCCTTTCACGCAAGGGTCCTTTCGTGCAAGTATCTTTTCGTGCAAGTGTCCTTTCGCTCAAGAACCTTTTCATGCAAGTGTCCTTTCACTCAAGAGTGTTTTCGTGCAAGTGTCCTTTCGTTCAAGAACCTTTTCGTGCAAGTGTCCATTCGCTCAATAGCCTTTTCGTGCAAGTGTCCTTTCACTCAATAATGTTTTCGTGCAAGTGTCCTTTCGTTCAAGAACCTTTTCGTGCAAGTGTCCATTCGCTCAAGAGCCTTTTCGTGCAAGTGTCCTTTCGTGGAGGTGTTCTTTCGTGCAAGTGACTTGCGCGTAAATGTTTTCAACGCAAGTGTCTTGATACATGATGACAGATGCTAGTAAATATAAAATGGCAATCTATTTTTGGCCCCCAAGTACAGGTCAAGAGCTTCCCATCTTTCTCCATTTCAGCAAATGATTATGGCATGAACCATTAATTGATTTGTGCAAATCAAAGGCTTTCACATTAAAGCAGTAAGATAAATTATTTTATAAGACCTGCTCAAACATTCTTAATTAAAAAATAACAGGTTTTCCATCATCTTTTGACGGTCTCTAATTATTTACACGTATTATTATACCATAATTTGTGAAATGCGGTTTCACCCGCGTTCCCGAGAAACATAGTAGCCTGTCTTTTCTTTTTTTTTAAACAACATTTTTTTTTATTGTCTATACCTATATATAAAAATCAATGCCACTTTTCGTTGTAATTTTATAACTCAAGAACGGGCTCACCCATCCAAACCAAATTTTTAGGCTTTGTTCGGACTATTTAGTAGATGGTTTATGTCAAGTTTGCACAAAATCGGTCGAGCGGTTCTTCATTTATCACATTTTTTGTAACAATAAATGTCCGCCATTTTGTTAATGGGGATAGTGCTGTCAAATTGAAACTTTTTTCAGTGCATAAATAGGCTTTGTTTCGTCGAAATTGGCTAACGGGGAAAAAGTTATAGACATTTTATAAAGTCTGCGCGAACGAAGCCGCGGGCGAAAAGCTAGTAATATTATAGTTTAGGATACCTTCTTTACAACCTATCTTTACAGTGAATTCTTCAATTCTCATTATCAAATCATATTAATGTCTTGCCAAGTGTCCAACCAAAATTAGATTTATTTAATTGACTCACCTTTAATATGAGTTTAATATGAGTTCAACGCAAGTGTCTTGATACATGATGACAGATGCTAGTAAATATAAAATGGCAATCTATTTTTGGCCCCCAAGTACAGGTCAAGAGCTTCCCATCTTTCTCCATTTCAGCAAATGATTATGGCATGAACCATTAATTGATTTGTGCAAATCAAAGGCTTTCACATTAAAGCAGTAAGATAAATTATTTTATAAGACCTGCTCAAACATTCTTAATTAAAAAATAACAGGTTTTCCATCATCTTTTGACGGTCTCTAATTATTTACACGTATTATTATACCATAATTTGTGAAATGCGGTTTCACCCGCGTTCCCGAGAAACATAGTAGCCTGTCTTTTCTTTTTTTTTAAACAACATTTTTTTTTATTGTCTATACCTATATATAAAAATCAATGCCACTTTTCGTTGTAATTTTATAACTCAAGAACGGGCTCACCCATCCAAACCAAATTTTTAGGCTTTGTTCGGACTATTTAGTAGATGGTTTATGTCAAGTTTGCACAAAATCGGTCGAGCGGTTCTTCATTTATCACATTTTTTGTAACAATAAATGTCCGCCATTTTGTTAATGGGGATAGTGCTGTCAAATTGAAACTTTTTTCAGTGCATAAATAGGCTTTGTTTCGTCGAAATTGGCTAACGGGGAAAAAGTTATAGACATTTTATAAAGTCTGCGCGAACGAAGCCGCGGGCGAAAAGCTAGTAATATTATAGTTTAGGATACCTTCTTTACAACCTATCTTTACAGTGAATTCTTCAATTCTCATTATCAAATCATATTAATGTCTTGCCAAGTGTCCAACCAAAATTAGATTTATTTAATTGACTCACCTTTAATATGAGAATTGAGTACATTTTTGATAAAATCCAACTCATGTATAAATATATTAGTATCAACAATCAACACAACATCTTTCAAACTGCTATAGATTTCCTTACTGCAGTCTATGGAGGGATTCTCCGTTGGCACCTTTATCTGAAATCAATGCACTATTGTGTATATAAAATATGCAATAGAGTTCATACTACAAGATTTTATAAATGAGGATGCAGTCATTTAAATAAAGAGACGGAATGGTCTGGCGAAGTGTAGGATGATTAGCTTTGGGAGGTCAAAGCATCTGGGCTAGAAAAGTATCATCTAATACTGAAGTAGGATTACAATAAGCTCAGTTCTTGGACAACACTGAGTTGGTGGTTTTAGAAATAGATCAAGCTTCATGTTCATCATGTATTACTTATTGTAATAATTATGGAAAGCAGTGTGTCAATAGCATCATAAAAAAGACCTAATCCCAGCACAGTAAAATCTACATGTTATTTTTTAAAATAAACTAGCAGTATCATTCGTTCATCTTTAATTATGCAATAAAAAAAAAGAAAATAATTGGGATAAAAACTATCCAATCTTTTAAGTTGAAAAAAATCACATATTTCGAAAAAAGATACATTAATTTTGGATAAGTAGTTATGGAGTTCATCGCGGACACGGGAATTTTATATATTAAGGAAGAAAGATGGGCTTGCGTTTACAAATATAGACATACCTCTTTGATATCGACATCCATGGCTTCAACAGTTTCTCCACCATCATCAGAAACAAAGCTATTATCATTGACTATTTCACTACTCAATCTTGTTCTTAAAGACTCCATCCTATCTTTGGCTGATGAAAAAGATGTAACACTAACATCCTTACAAGGCGCTTTGTATGTCAACTTAGATTTAATAGCAGAAACAAGTTTATTTGCTTCAGAAAACTGAGGCGGTGTCGCTGGATGTTTCATAAAAGGGTACTCAGCAGTCTGATTACATATACCTTCTTCTATATCAGCAAATGTGTCTTTCTGCTTTGGTTTATTACAATATTCTTCCGGTAACTGGGCCTTCATTGATGAAATGATTTTGTTTGCAGCAAAGAACTGTGATGGTGATGGAATAGACTGAAGACTATCACTGCTTGGTGACTGTGTTGTTGCACTCCTAGTTTCATTCAAATTTGGACTCTTTAGTTCCATTTTAGGGACTCTTGTTTGAGTTTCAGTCTGTGGTTTTGGACTGATTCTATTCTTGTTAGATTTAACTGGAGATTTCTCGCAATTTTCTTCTTTTTGTGTTTCAGCTGCCAGTTGTGCTCTAAGTTGTGATAGCCGAGAATTGGCAATGTTCTTTGATGGTGTATGCTTGACCGGACTCTCTTTTTTGCTGGAGTCTGAACATGTTTTTGGACTATCCTTTTTGCTTCTATTAAGTGTCTCTGGTGTTGGTGTTTCTGTGAACAAATTTAATCTCATACTTATATAAATGCGAAAGTGTATTTCAGCAAACCAACATCTGTCCTACTTTCATGCAGCGACGGAGCATCGGATTGACGCGATATTTTTGCATAGGGATAGTTTATGGACTGGAGAGTGACATATGTAGGATACTTTTTATTCCCAAACGCATTTGAAACCAGGACCGACCGAAAGAAATTTAATAATCTTTCTACTAATTTATGACAGCAAAAGTTGAGTGCATTTTTGTATAAATGTTTGATGTTCAATCATGCTGTAATTTCTGATTGCATTTTCATGAAACTTGGTTCAAAGAAAATCACAACTTCCTATGGTACCAATGACAAAAATTTAGGTGCATTTGCATGAACATGTCTTGTTGTTGTATCTTTGTTGAAAAAAAAAACAATGAATTGAGAACCTCCTCCTTTTTTTGAAGTCGGTTTAATAAAGATAAACAATCACAACAATTAGGTAACATTAGTGTTTTGAAAATTGTATGATTGTTTATCAAATACTTAGACCTAAAAACATGAAGCAATATTTTAAGGATGTAATAAGAGGACTTAGCTAAGCATAGTTTTTGTTTATAAGTAAAAGATTAACTTATATAACTTGACTGGAATTCTATTTTAGGTAGTTTTGGGATGCGTGTCCCATTCACAAGCCAACCGTTTAACAACTTCTGTCCTCGGTTTTAGCTGTGTTCCACAGGCGTCATGGATAGAAAGTAGCATCCTATAGGCTATTTCACAATATGATCTATATGTCAGGTTGTATACAAAATTCCTCAATCTGTTACGGAATAAATGAGTAACAAACATCATTAGTGGTAGTGATGCTGGATAGTGAGGCAAAAACATAATGAGGAATGGTGGTAAGGTTCTTTATAGTATGCACCTGTCTGGCTACCATTTTCAAGTTGAATATCTGCCACCAAACCTACCTACTGATATTTTCCGGCAGTTACAAAGGCTTCATAAAGGTTGGCAACACATTTTCAATCCAACTGGTATTGCTAACATCCATAGGCGATGGTAGCAACTTACCATCAGGTGGACTGCCTACCTACTTGTCTGAATGAAAAATTTATATATAAGATGACTGCAAGGTGTAATAATTGTCTGTTGATATTGATAAATTAATTCAATTTGTCATACTTATTTGCTTATGCTTAGAACTAAAGTGAGTGGGTACTTCCTATACTTACCCTCTTTGTGTTTCTTCTTGGACACATTTTCACCAGTACCATCGCTTTTTCTCTTCAAATTTTTCTTCTGGGGCTCTTCTTTTTTACTACGTTCCCTGTTATTCGCCTTCTCTTTCTTTCCTTTTTGTTTATTATCACTTGATTTCTCGTCAGCCTTGAAAAAATTCACACAAATTATTGATTTATCGTTTACACGAAAATCAACAGATAAACATCCAAAAACATCATTAGCAGCGTCTTAGATAGAAAATGATCGTTACAAACAAGTTTTATTGCATTAATATCGGTAATAGATTGATAATAATTACGAAACCAACCTGGGGCTGAGTCCACGAAGACTTTCCAGTTTTTTTGTTGAAATAATATTTTCTGCCTGGGTTTGACTTCGAAGTACAGAGAACCCAACCATCGGGTAATTTTGAGGTCTCATTTTTATTAGAATTCATGATGAATTACAACCGAATAATCTTTAAAAAAATCATTTACACATCTTTTAGTGAAAAAAATGTAGAATATTTGACAAATCAATTTACGTTTCGTCTATGCTTTGAATTTTGATGCTTGATTGACGGTATGTTCCGTTATACACTACGAGCACTGTTCAGTACTCTTACTGGGGAGAAATTCGTTCCGTTATAGATGACAGTATACTGCCGCAGTATCCTATGGAAATATATGACGTCATAAATCGTCACCATTTTTGTACTGTGAGCACTGGCGTTTTCGAGGTAAGGTGCTCTCAGTGCTATGATAACGTGATCAACGGCGTCCATCCAGAATGACAGTTTACATATACGTGGATGACACGGTATACTGGACTGTGTTCCGTTTTAAACAGTACCCAGTATAGCTAACTATAAAGGAACGGCTTCTCAGTATACTAATTGACGTCACACCTTACAGTGCTCGCAGTGTATATCGGAACATACCCTGAATGTGTAATATCAAAGACAAAATGTAATCTAGATCTTACTGGAATACGATAAAGTTGTATTTACAATGACAAGTTCTTGTTCACCATAAACAAAGATAAAACCTTTGGACATTTTTTTTTTACATAAAATGGGTTTGCGTTTGGCTTCTGACCCGTCGAAAGGCGAAGACGAAGCTTAAGATGGAGCACGCTTACCCAGAAGAAACCTATTCACTCTGGCCTTGAATGTCTCTAGATTGTAGGAGTCAGGAAACAAAGACGCCGGGAGCAAGTTCCACTCCTTTGCTGTTCGCATTATAAATGAGGATGCAAAACGTTGTGTCCGTATGTTTGGGATGTCTACAACGTACGGGTGGAAATTTTCCCGGCGTCTAGTGGTTCGATGTAGGAATGGGGATGGTGGAATTAGGTTGAATAATTCCTGCGCACACTCTCCAAAATATATCCTATAGAAAACCGATAGGCAAGCGACTTTTCGTCGATGGTCGAGGCTCGTGAGTTTCGCCATAATTGGCGACTCATCTCCGATGAGTCTCCTAGCACGGCGGTCTATTGAGTCAAGGGCGTCAAGTTGGTGCTTGGCAGATCCATCCCACAGGTGGCAGCAGTACTCCATGCATGACCGAACTTGTGCTTTATAAAGTAACAGCAACTGTCCAGGCGTGAAGTACCGCTTAACCTTAGAGAGAATCCCCAGCTTTCTAGCAGCGGTTTCCGCCTTTGACTCAATAGAACAGCCAAAGTTTATTTTGGCTGTTAAGGTCATGCCAAGGAGATCAAGCCGATCACATATCGGCAAGGATACATTACATGGGCTGCTTTGCTTCATGATCAAATTGCTACAATGTCGGTCCAAAGAGAATAAAATCACTATGTTTGTCGGGTCGACGGTCGTTGATATTTTTATAATACTACACGATTTATGATTTATTGATTTTTCATCAAAATTGAATAAAAGTAATTTTGATGGGTTTTTTTTGTCGTTGTTTGATTCACTATAAGATGAAATGAATACGCCTAATTTTGACATTTGATCAGCCGTGGTCTGACAGCCAGCTGATTGATTATTACAACATGAAGAATACTTGAATAGATGTATGTAACCTAAAAATTAAATTAAATTCGAAAATAATACAGTGATTCTAGATTGAAAATCATGGAGAAAATTGTAAAATTTGGTAAAACTATACGAACTAATTGGAAGAAATCAGTAGTAGGTGTCATTGCCTTGTATTATGGCGGAGTTAAGGTTAAAGAGAGATACCAGTAAGTTCTAAAATTGTCTAGTTTACATAAATATATTTTCAATTAAAAATTAAGAATATAGGGTGGGATGCGATATGAAATCAAGTATTTAAGTAAGTATGACTTACCAAAAAGTTGTATAAATTTACTTGCAAGTACATACATATATACTTTATCATCCTGTCCAATTAAATAAAACCGTAAGTAAATAGATTGACAAGCGTGCAGATGGACCACATAATAAATAAGTTATTAATGCCACTACCATATTTGCAATACCAGGAGGATTGCGAATGTGTGGCTGACTTTGAAGAGCTTTTTTATTTCTTTTTTGAAGAACCCTATGTATGACATAGGGTTCTTATGTATTCGTAGCGCTGCACTAAATTTAAAAACTATTTATAATTGGTACTTAACAATTTCTGTAAGAGCCTTCCAAACTATGAGTAAGTCTACCACAAGATAATAATATAAAATTAGCTTATTTAAATCCTTTTGTGCATTAACAGAATAAATGTAATAATGAGAGCAGCATGCAAAGAGGCTGCACAATATGGAGACTCCTTAATTCCCATGGACAGGAATCCAATGCTGGTGACTGTGATATTGAATCCTGTTGCAAACAAGAGGAAAGCTAAGCAAGACTTTGAGAAGTATTGTGAACCATTACTGCACTTGGCTGGGTTACAGGTACGGGTTTTATAGATAACTGCGGTTTTAACCATATTCCATAATAATACTCCAATCCTTCGGGATTTTATGATCCAGGATGATCTATGTGCCAAATTACATTTAAATCAGTTTAGGTATTAGGTACTGTCACATAACAAACATCCACATGAACACATGAATTATTGTAACTTCTGACCCACCATTTTACCAGAATTCTTGAGGGATCGAATATTCTTGCCAGAATAAACATAATCCTATAAATTTTATTACAAGGTATGGTCTATCTGTTTTACAAATTTCATCAAAGCCACATGGGCATGATTAAATTCGTATTTATAATTTTAGGTGGATGTCATACAAACAGCTTCTGAAGGGAATGCTAAAGAGATTGTGGAAACCCTGCGTGGCACTGAGGCTATCATTGTAGCAGGTGGCGACGGCACATTGTCCGAAACAGTAACAGGTAAAAATCTAATATAAACCAAAAGAATGAGAGAAGAATGTGAGTTTGTTTGTCTTCAGTTTATAGTGTAATGGGATGTATTAAAAACAATATCTTCCTCTTTAGGTCTACTCAGAAGAAATGACGAGGCAAACCGATTCCCACTCGGAATCCTACCACTCGGTCGCACCAACTCAATTGGAAACACCTTATTCCCAGGCGGAAAAGGTGTCGAAAAAGTTAAACAACTTATTGACGCTTCCATGGCCATCGTCAGGGGCAATACCGTTTGGAAGGATGCTATGAAAATCGAGCCTATTCCGAAAGAAGAAGAAGTACCGAGCAGGCCAATATTCGCAATGGCTTCCATCGAATGGGGTGCGTTTAGAGACACATTCGCTAAAAAAGACAAGTATTGGTTCTGTGGTTCATTAAGGGAATACGCTTCGTTTATCTTCAATGGCTACAAGGATTCCCTTGCATGGGATTGCAGTGGAATGATCAAATATACTCCACCTTGTGCTGGATGTAATAACTGCGTTAAAAAGAAACCCGAAGTCAAGAGGAAATGGGCTTTCTTTTTGCCGAGGACTCATGCGCAGCAGTTAGACCAATCAACGGTTCTGAATCCTGAATGTGTTACGTCACAAGAGCTTTGCTTCAAAACCTGTGATTTTAAAATTCAAACGCATAACGTTGAGAACAATAAAACTAATCAGCCAGCTCTAAATATATTTTTGGGGAAGAACACGTACTCGTATACGGAGTTTGTTTCGGAAGGTTGGAATCGTTTGAAAAATAAATCTATGAGCCCAGAACCTATTTATGTGAGGACAGTGGAACTGTTGCCTAAAGAATCTGATAAGGAAATTACTATTGAAATAGATAATGAGGAGTTTGAGGTAAAGCCAGTAAGGATAACGCTGTTGCCGAAAGTTGTTAAATTGTTTTGTAACAAAGAAATAAATAATAATTATTAGTTAATTTACATAGCCTTTTGAATCTTTCATAAATATTGCTGCAAAAGGATCTATGTACAATAATACTAACACCTTTTAATAGTTAAGTTTATTTAAAAAATATTACAAAATATTCTGCCTAGCATACTCCCAGACAAAAATGGCGGCCGTCACGTGAACATTTAGCGATCTCACAAATCCTTGTTGAGGAATCTCCACACAATGGTCCATCATGGGCAGCAAATCACACGGGACGCCTTCTTTTTCATGTCTGAAATGTTTTTATCCTTTTACTTTGAATAATCTTGAGAAGGTGGGGGTTTCTACCTACCAAAGAACTAAGATCGAACGTTTTTATGTAGGTAAGTAAAATTGTAAGGTGGGTGACAGACAACCAGTAGATTTTTGGCAAAGGAAATTCGTTGAAAACCTAACATGCCTTACAATTCAAATTCAAAGGTACATCAAATTTCCCAATCTACATTGAAGTCCTATTAGAGATCCTTAGAGGAGGCCTAGATCCAGCAGTGGACGTATTGCGGCTGAGATGATGATGATGATTGAAGTCTCATCTGGATAGGCCTTCGCCAAAGATTTCCATTACTAAAGTCCTGAGATTAGGTTCTCGGCTAGATAAACCGGGTCAGTTCACCACGGTGGAAGGGGCAACCATACTGCTCAACAAGTACTTAAAAGCTGAAAAACAGAGATGTCCTTACCCAAGCAACAACAGGGTCTTCTTCGGAAACTTGAAACCCTGCAGTCGGCTGCTGGAGGAGGTCTGCTCGGCGGCAACTACAGAGTACCCTTCATCTTTCTTTTTATTCAAATAGTCTTTGAGTGGCTGCCCTGGCCGGACTTCCTCGATGTCGATCCAACGTTCTGCTGATACACTGGTGACCAGAGACTGGTTATTATAACCCTTCAGAGTAATATATTACGGCTATTTTACGGTTACAGAACTTAGTTATTGCACAACCAGACCTCATATTAAAGGCATCAGAAGAAATAAGATGAGAATTCTTTGAGTTTTAGGCTGTTACGCAACTTGGATTGTTGTTTGAGTTGTCATAAAATAATAACATAAAAATACATTTAGTACTAAATCAGTCCCAAGTTTTGATGTGTGATCCACATCACTAAGGTGGTAAGTAATCAATCTTAAAAGTAACTGGCTTCCAAGTGCAGCTGCAGGAACACACCTGTCGCCAAGCACCTACGTACAGACTATCAACTTGAGGGTACAGTCTAGTAGAGAAAAGAGCTCATATTAAAATTACTTATTTTAATTGCTAACCTGAGTCCCTGGAACTGCTTATCCTGCAAATGGCGCAGACTATCAACGACGTATGTCTTGACACCAAACACTTCGCTGGTCCTCGCCATGCCCCCAAGGTTGGGAAGCTTGTCGATCAGCGATGCTACCACTATCAAATCACTTGTACTCTCACGCTGCAATTGCAATATATTACTTATGATTTTTATTATTTGTATTCAACTTTTGACTATGTATGTGTTATTGGGTAGATGAATATTGATACAAATACAATTAAGGTAAGAAGGGGTAAGAGAGTAAGGGGTTCCCCGATATGTTGCCAACCTTTAAAAAGTCTAAATGTCATCTGGCTCTCAAGTACAACCCCCGGTAGATGCTTGGCGACAGATTTTCAACATCAGGGTATTAACCCTTTTACTACTTGCGGGTACTACAAAGTACCCGCCTGGCATTGTTTTCCATATGTTCTATCAATAAAAGCTCAAGCTCCGTTATATATATATATTTTACTTTGTATAGGCTTGTGTTTGATCACAATCATCACACTATGGTAAGTGATGATGTGGCCGAAGGTGGTAAGCACACAAAGCCTAGAAGGATCTGGCGGATTTGGCGACAGATTTTCAACATGAGGGTGGTAGTCAGCCAGGCGGGTACTACAAAGTACCCTACCACCGTGCTATGGTTTCCTCACGATGTTTTCCTTCATCGAAAGCTCAAGCTCACGGTAGGATTCGAACCCACGACCTTCGCCGCGGCATCCGACGTCACTACCACTGAGCTATCATCGCATCGCCTTAATCAAAATATACTTGAAATTACCTTCTTTCCTACACTATAGACATTGACATCGCTCATGTTTCTCCAAGGTATGTATTTTTTCTGAATTGTACCAATTTCAACATTATTATGATTATTTATCTTTTCTTTTTCATAAAAACGCCTATCATCTTTCACATTAATTTCACTAAGTATTCTTTCTGCTGTAAAGTCATCCACATTCTTATTTATATTTATTCCTTCTAAAATATCATTAGTAACATTTTTAACATAAACTAAATCAAAATTTTCATTGCTTGTTACTTCACAATATCTTGGCAGTAGATGGTATATAAAATACGGTGTCAAATTGCCCACTAAATCAAATTCATTAGCGAAATAGTCTTCTTTTAACTTGATGTAATTTTTGTCTGTAGAACTTTCTGAAAACGTGTTTTCAATCATTTTTACAACGTATTCATACTTTTCTATTTTTTCTAATTTATAAAGATTTGAAGCAAGATATTGCGCGTGAAGTCGAACATTAAATAATTGACCCATAGTATGTGAGAGTAGAGTGTCCATTACAAATTCAATTTCATCCATTCTGTTTATATGTTTTTGCACCTTTATTCTGTGTGTCATCACCCAGAACATAATCATTAATTGTGATGATAAAGGAACATTGTTTGACTTTAGAATTTCTAATATATTTTTGTCAATGGGCATATTCTGCAAAAGAAAGTGAGAAATTGATATATGTATTGTTGTGTTTCGTAATTCACTTTAATCTTTGTTCAAGTATTTCGTAAGCTAAAATGTGATGTTCGAATTTCAATCTGCATAAGCATTTTATAAAACGCAAAAATTATAATATGACTGCGACATACGGTGTTCTTATATCGAGTTGTTTTTTCAGGGGTAAAAGCAATCATTATAAAAAACGATCCTACCCATCTATTAGGTATATTTTCAATTTCTTTGTAAACAACTTTTATGAAAAATGACATTACATACAATACAACCCACTTACCATGACATATAAATATAATGAAATATACCATTCCATACAAATTCTGACACTCGGTTGATGCGGTAGTTTTCCTAACATCTTTAGACACCACAACATCGTCTGTTCCATATTTAACTTTGATTTAGTCACAATTATGATCAAATGCTGCAATGCTGTTAACAGAAATCTATGTAATTGTGAGTTTCCATGGTATCTTTGCTTGTTTTTGAGGACCTCATCCACTTTCTTCGTAATGTAGGATGTAATGATGCCTAGTGTTTCTGGATTTTGTATGCTTGTTAAACATTGTATGGAGAGATATTGGATTTGGTAATTGAAGTGTATGTCGATGCTGTAACAATAATAATTGTTATTGATTGCCGTATCGAATTGTTACCTACATAAAGTAGGTTTACAAACAATGCTTGCTTGGAAGCTCATACACTCTACGCACGCCGTTCATTGGGGTCAGATTCTGATCCAAATGAAATGGCGCATATGACGCGCGCGTGCTTGGTTGGTTTCTGTAGATAATAAATGATGGGTTGACGGTAATTTTTGTGATAATTACCTGCATGTTACATGGTTAGAGATCACTTTGGCTTCAACCACACACAAGTTACAAAACTGATGCTTTGCACACTTACAATTCCATATAGCATAATCTTTGACCACATTATCCCATACCATGATGAAATTATTAAATGTAATTAACCTTATTTAAAAAACAGTTAACATAATATTATGTTCTTTAGTTGATAACAATGGGCACTTACTCATCCTCTCGTAGCCCATATTTAGAGTTGTGTAGTATATCAATGACTAGATTTTCAGTAATCCTGAAACAAAAGAAGTCACGTATTTTCACTTGTAATACGATTTTTATTGGTTTTAGAAAAGACTTTATATCTGGTATGGAAACAAAAAATCAATTAATTGGTGTAATACAGTATTTTGTATGGTTATAGATTTTTTTATTTTGTAGTTTAATTAATTCATTTTAAAACCAATATTCAGGGTGTATAAGTTAAGAAGGGGTAAGACTGGATACTGGGCATGTTGGTATGTTGAACATGTGTGCAGTGTCATTGACAAATGTTTATTTAATTAAATTAATATTTAACAGACGAACATACCCCATATCCGGTCTTACCCCAAATTACAATATGTATATTTTAAAGTGATCTATCCCATCACAGAATTACTAATATTCATCCCACCTAACAACTAGGACTCTACAAAAGACAGTGAGTAGAAATTATTTCTTTACCTCTGATCCTTTCTTGGTACAGGTGCATAAAGCAAAATCTCAGATAAAACGTAAACAAGTTGTCCATATACTTCTATATCCCGTTCATTTAATATCTCAATCAAATAATACAGTGGCATATTCCTAACTGGACCAGTGTCAATTATCTTACTACAGTATGATATAACTGTATTATTATACATTGATTGCTTTAGTAGAGAATCTTGGGTTATTAGATTCACAAACTCTTTCATACATGGTGCATATTGATTGTTTGACTTCAATTCTTCTATTTCATTCCACATTCTATTTATGAACTGTGTTATATTAAACTTAATTGTAATTTCATCCAATATTTGGCTCAGTAGTTTATTCATTATCCGTAAAATCCATTTCAGACATCCATAACCACCACACTCAACTACTTTTTCAATATAATCAATAATGGATTTAACATTTACTCTCTGATATTGATCTTTTAATAATAAATCTATTATTTCACAGGATTTCTCATAGAACACATTCCTTAATCTGCCACTTTGTACATTGCCAACATCACTAAATTCAAAATTACTCAGCAATACTAATATTGTTTCCAAATTCAGCATTTCATGCTGGTATTTGTTGATTAATATAGTACATTTACTCAGACTATTCACAGCATGAATGCTGAAGACTGTTTTGTATAATTCTGTGTTTTTATCTTTCAAGAGTAACACAGAATTCTTGTACATTTGAAGTTCTAATTCTGCTAAATCACTGTGATTGAAAAGAAATATTGAATCTAATGCTTGAAATAATAAAACTGTATCTTCTATAGCAAGAACTATATCATCAGATAATAAACTTAATACATATACCAATATGGTCTTGTATTGTCCAGCAATATTAATGTATTCCAAGTTTATTTGTGCTTTGTTAATTTTACTTAAAAACTGTGTTATAAATAATACCTCTTTTAAACATTCTGATTTATCAGAATATTGTCTTTGGACAACATTATCTATTGTTTTCATAATTTCATTGATTGCATCTAAATCATTTTCATTACCATAATAAGTACCACATAACTGCCCAAACTCAAAATTCAAACCAGTTTCAATTATAAACTTTTCAAATTCTTTGACATTATCTTTATTTATTTTTTCTTTGATACATTTAATGTATGGGTTATCATCATTTAATTTCAAATGGAATGCAGAATAAACATGAATAAATTCTTTCCAATCAAGTGTAGTGCAGCAGTTACCAATAAGAAATGATATATTTATGTGTACAGCTTTCCTTATAGCTACAATATTGCATGGGATTTTCAATATATCATTTATAGTCTGCATCATGGCAGTGGATTCTATTGGTATTTCAACATTCATATCACTTAGGATAGTACTTATATGATATAGTGGGACTGGTGACCAATTAACTGAGGAGATAGCTTTAAAAACTGTAATAAATGATGATATATCTTGAAATAGAGTATATATTTTAAATCGCAGTTCTTTATATTCTGTTAAATCATAAAGGTTAATGTCATTCAGAGCTTCTAGTAATACAATTGCTTCCAATTCTGAATGTATACTTGTTTGAAGTTTATATTCAATACATTTTAGTCTTACTTGACTGTTATCATGTTTCAGGCCTAAATTGAAAGCACAGTTTAGCCAACAGCTCTCAATATCATTTAATTTATCAAATAGTTGTAATGAAGGCAAGACTATGTTGCTTTGTTTCTCCTCTAAACTGTCTAAAAGTATGAAGAAATTGTCCCAAATACTTTTAAGTATATTTTCATTTTTGTAATTCCATGTAAATATTGTGGAGGTCTCCGATTTCACATTTATGTTTTTCTTTAAACCTGAAATGTAATCTATTGCCCTTTTCATTAAATATATTGATGTTTTTCTCTCTGCAGCGTCAATTGACAACAAACCATACAATATTAAATTCCAGAAATCATATTGAAATATTATGTCAGATTCGAATTTAATCATTCCTGTATCATCCATTGCTGGTATATAGTAGTCAGACAAACAGCTCAATATTTTCAAACCAAAATCTCTCTTTTCATGCTTTTGTTTGATAGTATACTTCCAAATTCTATCTAATATATTGTAGTCAATAACTCCTTCAAATAATCGTGGAACTGTGTTTATTATGAAATACATATTGAGTTTCTCATCTTGGCTTTCTAATATATCTTCTAATGATACATCTAGTAACAATAGAGATATTTTTTCGCCAGTTTTAAGTACAGCATCCATAATGCTATTACAGACTTGCAGCTGGAGTATAATGTCTGTGGTTTGTGATATCTCCAGTGGCAAAATACTTGATAAAATCTGTTGCAGCAAGTGCTCCGATTTACTTACTATATTACTTGTATGTAGTCCTAGTACAGAATTTATGATTTTACATACATTATTAATGTTTTCTTCATTTAAATCTTTCAGTAACTTCACAATAAAGTCACATTCTTCATTGTTCTCGCATTCAGTTTCTTCTTGCATATTTATAAGCTGTTTATACTTTAATAGTTGTAAAGCATTCAGTAAATGTTTATTTGTATGATTATTTCTCAGCATTATAGATCTTAATTTTCTATCTATTATTTCTTCATCTAAATCGAGTAAATCTAAAAACGATAATATGTCCTCGTCGTTATTCATTTTTATTTTTGTAAACTCTTCATACATACATAATTTATATTAAAAGTTATAAAAATATGGTTATAGTATTTTTTCATGCGCAGTGGTTGGTTGGCGACATTATTGACACATGACAGATATAAAATAATGCTGCCACATTAAAGAAATATGATCTAATACTAGCTTTTCGCCCCGCGGTTTCACTCGCAATATTTTTTCTGTGAAAAGCTTTCATGTTTTAAATAGTTATTCTGCTATTCGGGGTGGAGACAAATCAAAGATCATAAAAATCGGTCCTAAATCGGTTATAAATGGTGTAATTAATCCGACTTTGTTTTATATATGTATGTATATGGATAAAAACTGACCATGTGCACGTCCAACACGCACAGTGTGTGTGAGGTGTAGGGTTCCATACCATGTATAATGTAGTAAGTTATAGTTTAATTTTAATGAGCAGGTTTGGTTTTCATATAGTATATAGACAACCGCAACATTTAATTCGATTTCCAAATATATATCGGATTGTAAGTAAGCGCGTTAAAAAATATCGATTTAAGTTTGTTTCTCCTACTTGCTGCAATATTATATTATTGCAGCAGTATTTAAATCAGCTTAAAAAATAATATCGCATAAAAAAATTATTAAATCGCATCTATTGGGAGAGCCTTACATTGATTCAAATTATTTCAAATATTGTTATCTTCAACAATGAAACGAACAAGTTCGATGAATTAAATATTCATTATATTTTTTTACATGGCATCTTTGTTTTATTTTTCTGTTGTCTGGTTCGGTCGTCTTCAATCATTGTTGCCAAAATTTTGGAAAAATCCTCCATTGAATACTCAGAACTTTTTTTATTTTTGTAAATTGTTGTTTTTTGACGTCTCAAATTCTGTTGCGTTGGTAATCTTAACCAATAATTTCAACAATTATTATTACGTTGTAGAGTTAAATTTCGACGTAAGCAACGATGGAAGATAATTCTTTGAGCGATGACGAAGTTCAGGATTCGCCTCTCAGCCCCAAACTGGGTGGTAAAAAGATAAAATTGAACGATGGTAGCTCGCAGGACAGTTTCAAAGAGACAGGTAAACTAAAATATCGATAAACAGACCGAAACTGTGACGTTAAATTTTCGTGTCCATTTTGATGTTTTTTTTTGGCAGCCTCGTCAAGTAAGGACGAGAATGTAGATAGTGGGATGTCAGCTGATAAATCTGAGAGTACTAGCAGCGAAGATCGCGGGGCTGCCACCGCAGAGGGTCCTTCAAACGAGTTGGTGAATGTAGCGCCATCTAGCAGCAACGTCAGATCTATTTTACTAAACATACGGCGTCCAAAACGAGACAGAAACTACAGGAAAAGGAAGACTCCTGATAGAGATACTGATAGCAATGACTCATCGAGGGATTCTGATGATCTTTCTGCAGAAGAAAGTCCTCAGCCGGAGAGGCATCCAGAGGCGAATAGTACCTCGGGAACAGAGAGTGATGATTTGCCAAGAGTTATAGATTTTTACAGTTCAGAATCAGATGAGTCTCCTAGTGGGTAAGTAATTGATTTATAAGCGGACATTGGAATGTGTAATTTGTTGTAAATTAATGACAAAAGAATGGTTAGTGGTCAGAGAGTAGTAGAGTTATGGAGGGTCCCAATTCCTGGAATTCAGTAGGGCACCAGACTGGTCCAAAGATAGTGTGTGATCACTTGACCAGAGGATTTTATCTAACTCTAACCAATTAAGATAAAAACTTGAAATTAACACATTATAGCTATGTAGGTTTCTCTTTTCCCTATGAATCCATACTAATGTGGTAAATAAGAAAGTAGCTGTCTTTTATCTTTGCACGCCTACACTGTTGAATTGACCATGATGAATTTTGGTATCCGGATAGCCTACAATATGGAGAGGGACATATGCTACTTTTTTTCTCCGGAATGTGGGTTAAACTGCAGGTCACAACTAGTTAAAAATAAAATGCTTAAGTCACTGATTTTAGACCTTTATAAGTATGGATAGGGCAATAGTATTTTGGCTATATCTGAGATTCAGATTATACAAACATACTGTTATTTGTTTAAGTATACTGAACTTCTGATGATTAAAAACAATTGTACAATTTATTCAAAGAAGTCATATTTTTACAATCTTTCATTTTACATGATTGTAAATTTGGGGTTCTGTATTTTAATCCAAATGATATAACATACATCCAACTACATAGTTCAATAAAATATAGTTTGGGTTAACTGCACAGAACCTGTATTGAAGGTAGTGGATTGGTGGTTAAAAAGTAACCACCATGCTTACTACTTTCTTTACATTTCTTACAAAGAAGGCACTAAATTTCAGGATACAAACCCAAACAGTGGAGGATCCAATATTTTGTTTTGGGAGGGGCTTGATTGACTCAGCTGGAAGGATAATTTCAAGCTTAATTTGAGATTAGTCAGGCATGGACCCAGATGCTTTTGGAGAGGGGAGGGGGTATTGAGCTCCTTAGCCCCCCCACCTTGGATCCGCTACTGAACCCCACTCAGTCCCAACCGCAAAGACCTCAATTTCTAAATGATATGTATGTTTACAGTTCAAATGGTTCATCACAGAGCAATGATAGCTATGAAACAGATGACATGCTCCGTATACAGTCCGGTGACACAGACAGTGATGATGAAGGGATCTGGTCCAGGACTCAGGCTGATACGGAGGAGAATGAGGAGGATAAAGGCAAACTACCCGGTGTGCTGCTAAAGACTAGACCTAAGCATAGTTATTTGATGTTTAGAGGTATGTTACTCAAGTTTTTGTTGGTTACAAACTTTGAGAAAGACAACATTGTTATAGTTAAAGGACTATGAATAATTAAGTCCTAAACCAAAACCTCATTTTCTTTTGATAAGATAAAGCAATGATCTATTATCGTGACTAGATCAGCTGTTGTATTATGCCTGTAGGCATATCTGCCATTCCCTGCTTGACGTCAAGTGTCCCTGTCTCACTTTGACGTAATTAGTTTGACGCTAGAAGAAACAAGACAAGCATGGTTTTCAAAGCTAAGTCTTTTGAACTCACAAATGGTTTCATTATTCTAAGATTTGTTTATAAGAAGCTGTCCCTCTATGACTCTCGTATTTGTATGCTCTTTATAAGAAGCTGCCCCTCTATGACTCTAGTATTTGTATGCTCACTGTTATTATATTAAAAGAAAATGACCAATCCAGTTCCATTTGAGTTTTAAATTCAGAATTAATAACTTAAAAAACCTCTGCTATTTATAATGTCTTTAATGTGTTTACAGAAATTATAAACCGTGAGATGGGGCTGACATTTCCCACGGGTAAAACGGCCAAAACTGATGTAATATTTGAACAGAAATTTTATGGTTCCTTACATGCCATATATAGAATGAAAAAGCTCCATCATCTAAATAAACACAAAGGCTGCGTCAATTCTATTAATTTTCATCCAGAAGGTAACTTACATTATTTATATAGGTATACTAGCTGTTCCCCGCGGTTTCATCCGCGTAGCGGTATGAAAAATACTTTACGGCCTATTCTCAGACCTACCGAATATACACAAAAAAAAATCATAAAAATCGGTTGAGCCGTTTCGGAGGAGTTTTCAGACAAACACTGTGACACGAGAATTTTATATATTAGAGATAGATAAAAATCAATGTTAGTCCGTCTGTTTGTTTCTTAGTTTGTTGTTCCGATTGCGATGAAACTTGGTGAGTTCTTGTGCGCGATGGTTACTGACAAAGAAAAATAAATATTAAAAAGTAAAAGTGTTAAAATAGTATTAAAATGCATACCGGGTATTAGATATTCCATACTATAATATACTATCTTAACTAATACTATAAATGCGATTGTGAATTTGTATGTTTGTTTGTTACACACGCCTAAACCGCTGAACCGATCGCTATGAAATTTGGTACGCAGATTGCCTATGGTATGAAGAAGGACATAGTCAACTTTTTTTTCTCTACTCTCGGAACATCTAGTAATACTTTTCTTTGGACAATTTTCACTCACGGCCATCTTATCCCAATCTAAGCATAGATTATAATATAAATAAATGATCGTTTTACCTAGGCCATCTCCTAGTATCAGGATCAGACGATACAAATATAGTAGTGTGGGACTGGGCGAGAAACACAGCGCTGCAAACAATCAAAACCGGCCACAAATCAAACGTTTTCCAGAGTAAATTCCTATACCTCAATGCTGAGAGTCAGTTGAATATTGTTACTTGCGCGAGAGATGGACAGGTAAGTCATATTTAGATCATGTAGAATTTTATGTAGATGTCCGTTTTTTCAGAGAGATTACGGCTTGGTGTGTGAAAAAGAAAATGGATACAGAATATTAAGTTTTCACTAATAGGGTATTTGACTGACATTCAAATCAGCAACTTTTTATGAAATGTCAAAACGATAGGTTTATATGGAGTGTTGTATGAAATACAAGCATGTGACGTCATAATTATATAGCATACTCTTTATGGTTAGATTGGTCATTAAAAATCATAATAAGGATAAATTTAATCAAATAATCGTGGTTTCCCCTTTTTTTTTAGATATTTTATACATTGGTTAGTGTTGGATAATTTATTTTGAATACAGGCAAATACCCTATTAGGTACTTGTGAACAGGTGCTGCTTGTTGGGGCTAGTCTGCTTAAATTGCCATTTATTTCCTATATAGTGATTTTTTCGTTATAACACACCTCACATATATTATCAACTAGCTTCCGCCCGCGGTTTCACCCGCGTTCCCAAGGGATCTTATGTTTTCCCGGGATAAAAATAGCCTATAGCATTCCTCGATAAATATATATAATTATATTTTATTTTTGAAGTGAAACTTCTATATAAAATCCTAATACACCCCGTCTAGACGGGGATTTTTCTGTCACGGAAAAGCGTTACCGCCGCGTGGAGGGGGTAGACGATATATATCGCGTGGCGAGAGGCAGAAGTATTCTGTATTATCTGTAGATGGCGTTACTGGCGCGTATGCACCTGTACTTCACTAGATGTCACTTAAATAAATACTTTGATCGTCTTTGCTTTTATTATTTTTTTTACTTTCACCTGTCCCGGTGTCGGTAATGAAATCTTGCAAGTAAAATTTGACCCACTTCCCCGTTGCCTCCGATTGAGCTAAAATTTTGCATGTATATATATCGCGAGACAATGCAATATTATGATGACATGGATCTGATGATGAGGATGTTTTTTTATTATTATTTTTTAATGCATAATTTATTTTAATTCTTTACTAAAATATATTTTAGATTTTAATGAGTATGGTACATTTTCAAAGACAGTGTATCTTAGTTAGATTAGTGTAAAACGCCATCTAGGGATTTTAGTTCGTACTTCTACGACAGAGTTATGAGTGGTTTCTATTGTCAAAACCGATAAACAATAATTTATCACACGAATCCGTAGTTCGATACATTTAGCGACATCTTTATGAGCTAGGAGGTAATTATTTTCCGCCGGACCTTGCCAGGCCAGGCCTCTATTTGCGGTTTGTGTAAAATAAATAGAGAATTTGTTAAGGAAACAAATTAATACCAATAAAACTTTGTCAACGGTTCAGTTTTTTGAGTCACAACAAAAGTGAACGACAACGAACGACAAAAGTGTTGACGGAAATAAAATGGTCGGTGCGTGTGTAGCTGGAGACTGGTTGGCTGGTTTCGGATACTGGAGCTGGAAGGTGGCCACAAGAACTACGCAATAAAACGACACAATTCCATCGAGTTTGGGCTCGTTTGATTCGTATTGACGAGTACTTTGATCCTATATGGTAACCAGGGTCTGATGCTGGAGCTGGAAGGTGGCCGTAGGAACTCGAATCTGCAATAAAACGACACAACCCCGTCGAGTTTGGGCTAGTTTGATTCATATTGACGAGTACTTTGATCCTATATGGTAACCAGGGCAAGGTCTGATGCTGGAGCTGGAAGGTGGCCATAGGAACTCCGCAATGAAACGACACAACCCCGTCGAGTTTGGGCTCGTTTGATTTATATTGACGAGTACTTTGATCCTATATGGTAACTAGGGTCTGATTCTGGAGCTGGAAGGTGGCCATAGAAACTCTGCAATAAAACGACACAGCCCTGTCGAATTTGGGCTCGTTTGATAAAAAAAAATGTTTTCGTAAAAAATGCATTCATTAAAATGTAGGTACCTAACCTAACCAAATCATAATTTGCAGTAAACCTGCGCAAAAAAATCGAAATATGTGCTGGGACACATTGTAGAAGTGAAACTACAAACGGACAAGTGGAAAAACGAATCGAGGTGGAAGTACTCATCAATGTGAACAACTTTTATTATCGGGCTAACTCTGATATCGCGTAAAATAAAACAGTTGCTTCATACATTTTGGTCGAGTAGGTATTGAAGTTTTGTATGGAACAGCTGATAATTTTTTCATGATTTCACACTTAGTCCCATAGTAAAAGTTGATCATTTTGATGAGTACTTCCACCCCTGCAAGTATTGCCAGTGACTAAAAAATGACCCAGTATAAATAAGTGAATACGTTTAGATCCGACTGGTGCAATGCCCGGCGAGCGGGGGCCCGGCGGTGTCGCGGCGGCGGCTGGCGGCGCACTCCCGCGCGGCGCACAAGCTGCACGTGTGCGCCGCCGAGCCGCACCTGGTCGTGTCCGCCGGGGAGGACGGCCTCGTCATGCAGTGCGACGTGCGCGCCGAACAGGCATCCAGGTATATACACAACACACATACGTACACTACTAATAGCCGCCGAGGCTTGGGGGCCTGCCTAATTAATCAACTAATTGATATTTTGTCAAAAAACTGATTTCTATAATGATGTCACAATTTAAATTGATCTGAGGGCTGCCAACCTCAATATATTGTCGATTGTCTTCAATGGGGGCTGGGCTGCACCCTTTATATCCACGAGGCCCTGGACTGCAGCCCAAAAAGCAATTGGCTACTCCTTTATGTCATCCGCATTTGATGCGTTGAATTGAATTACGCAGCTTTTACATTTTGATTTCACAGATTGTTCCAAGTAAAAGACAAGGGTTTGACGATACCCCTGTACAGTGTCAGTGGGCACCCGTTAGACCCGCGCGAGATGATTGTGGCCGGACGAGACAAATTCGTCAGAGTGTATGACAAACGGAAGTCGAACAAACCACTTGCCATGTACTGTCCGGCGTTCTTCATTGATAACACTGTGAGTTTTGTTTTTTTTTAATAAATAAACAATCATTTGTTAAGATCAATATTCTGGGACATTATTCCTCACACACGGTCATCTGACCCCAAACTAAGCAGAGCTTGTACTATGGAAGTCAGATAACTGATATACACTACTTTTCTTTTGTAAATACATACATATATAGATAATTACAACCAGACACAGGACAAACAGACATGCTCATGCACACAAATGTTTGTCCTGAGTCTGGTTGTAAGAACCCACGACCTGCGGCGTGATAGATAGGGTATCTTACCAACCACGCCAACCGTCATATACTCATCAATAGTTTCTTTTTATTGCAAATGGTTGAGAAGTATCTATAAAATGTTGACTGACATTCAAATCAGCAACTTTTTATGAAATGTAAAAACGATAGGTTTATATGGAGTTTTGTATTCAATACAAGCATGTGACGTCATAATGATATAGCATTAAAAGCTTTACTCTTTATGGCTAGATTGGTCATTAAAAATCACAAAAAGGATAAATTTAATAAAATAATCATGATTTCCCCTTTTTTTAGATGTTTTATACATTGGTTAGTGTTGGATAATTTATTTTGAAAACAGGCAAATACCCTATTGTAGCGTTCATAAGTGCCTTATTAGGGCCTAAATTGAATAATTCTCTTCGTTCCTGGCACATTACTTTTTTTTTGTTCTCATGTCGTTGGATATGGTTTAACCAATGAAATAATCATTTTCAGGGTAATGCTAAACAGCGGGTTAGGCTATCAATGATGCACTTGACATGCGCGGTGTACAACCACGACGGCACAGAGATACTCGGCTCATACAACGATGACGACATTTACCTGTTCGATACCAAAAATGATGTATTTGATAAGTAAGTATTATCTTATAATTTTTACGTATACTATTAATGATTTTTTTAGTCACTGGCAATACTTGCAGGGGTGTAGTACAAGTAGTATGGATAAGATACAAGTAGTATGGTACTATGGGACTAACTGTGAAATCACCAAAAAATTAACAGCTGTTCCATACAAAAGTTCAACACCTACTCGACCAAAATGTATGAAGCAACCTTATTTTACGCGATATCAGAGTTTGTTGCATGTTTAAACACAATCTCATCATGGTAAGTAGTGATGTAGCCGAAAGTGGTTATCACAGATAATGGGGAAAGTCCGTGATTTTTCTTTTGCTTGAATAAAAGCTCATTCATATAAGAAACAGTAGAAAAAGAAACTGATAATTATAAAAATTACCAAGATATGGGCCATCAAAGATTTATATCTATCTCATTCTAGTATAACAGAATTTAACATGGAGTTTATATGGCCGTAGTGGTCCCATGACGTCACGGGGCATGTCGGATCTCTCTATCTAATCACTATCTAATTAGTAGTTTAAATGCTTATATCTTTCGTATTTCTTGGCGTAATTTCACTTTCTGTCATCTAATTTACGGTATTTTCATATTTTGTTAAGAAATGCGAAAGAAAAGAATCATGCATATAACCTATTTAGAGTGTCCAGTGGCAAGTGATGATTCAAAAGTAGCAAAAACTGTATTTTACAGGTAATGTAAAAATACGACGCCTAAAATAGGGCTTCATATTATCTTTATGTCTGAACGTATCAGATTTGGATGGAATTCTAGATTACCTATACTGAAAAAAACCTCTTATTTTCTGTATCTTTAAGTTTAAACGAGCATTTTTCGTATAATGTTTCGTGTATCTCGGAATCGGCTCCATTTGGATCAAATTTTGTATTAATTTAATTAATCTATACAGGTTGTAACAGAAAGGGGGTTACAAGCCGAAAAGGTGTTGTTGGGGACATCATTTTGAACAACTTTCACTATGGGACCGACTTGATCAGAGCAACTTTATTGTTCGCTCCACCATACAAATCAGCGGAGCGCTCGGCCCGAAATGTACTGAGATGAGAAAAATAAAGTTGCTCTGATCAAGTTGCTAGTCCCATAGTGAAAGTTATCTGAATTATTTCCCTAACAACCCACTTTCAGCTTGTAACCCCCATTTTATTACACCCTGTATAGACACGTATTTCTTGAAAAAACGCCAAAAAGCCTCGGTCGCCCAGGTACATTCTTTAAAACTACGATTCCATCTTGCTGAAACAGTGAGCTATATGTCCGTGTGTCTGTACAAATGTGTGTTTGTGACGATGGCTGTGTGACAAATGTCAGGATATTTTGAGGCCACAAGTAGCTCAGCAGTAGTGTCGTCGAAAGGTTTCGGTGAAGGAAAACGTCGTGAGTGTAAGGGAACCATAGCAAAGTGTTAGGGTACTTTATAGTACCCGTTTGGCTGGCTACCACCTTCAAGTTGTACTAGAGAGCCAATTTCTTCTAGGTTTTGTGAGCTTACCACCTTCGGCCACAGCGTCACTTACCGTGGTGAGATTCTGCTCAAACTTAGGTGTAACTTATTTTTTTAATTTTTTAATCGATTTTTTTATTATATGGTCATTGTTAGCCTACTAATCCTAACTAATATTATAAATGCGATGAAATTTGGTACGCAGATAGCCTATGGTATGGAGAACAATATGGGCTACATATTTTTCTCCGGAACACGGTTGAAACCGCGGGGCGGACGCTAGTATATTATTTATCCCACTATCCTACTAAAATTATAAATGTGAATGTTTGGATGGATGGATAGATGTTTGTTACTCAATCACTCCAGAACGACTGAACGGATCTGGGATAGATTATAGTCTGGAATAGCACATGTTACTTTTTTATCCCGGGAAATCACAAGATCCCTCTCGAACGCGGGTGAAACCGCGGGGCGGAAGCTTGTATTACATAACTCGGAGCACATTTGGTCACCAATTTCAATATACCTTCACGTTATTCCAGAGACAACACAAAGGACGTTAAAGAAGGCTTCACACACCGGTACAGCGGTCACAGAAACAGTGCGACGTTCAAAGGGGTCGCTTTCTTCGGACCCCGCAGTGAATATATAGTATCCGGCTCAGATTGTTCATATATATACATATGGGATAAGAAGAGTGAAGCTATCGTGCAGTGGATGCAGGGGGATGAGAGTGGTGTGGTGAGTATTAAAAAAAAAGTATTATAAGTATCGTTATTTATATGCGTATGCTTGTGTATGTTTGTTATTCTGTATGTTTGTTATTCAATTGGCGCATAATATGTAGATGAAAAATTTCCACCATATAGTATCTTAATCATCAATATCATCATCTCAGCCGCAAGACGTCCACTACTGGACATATTATACTACTTAAGTGGCAAACAAGCTTACGGCCCACCTGATGGTAAGCGGTTACCGTAGCCTATAGACGCTCATAGCACCACGGGCAAAGATAATAATATATTATATTTTCCCTGTCAGGGGTATCACTCACGCGTTGCCAACCTTGAGACATGAAGTTGTTAAGTCTCCTGTGCCTGTGATTTCACCGGCTCCCATACCCTCCTAACCGAAACACAGTAATACTAGTGCATTACTATTTCACGGCGGAATTAATTATGGTGGTAGTAAATAGACATAAAAATTATGACACACTTTTTTAACCTATTACAGACGAAAGGATTATAATTTCAAGTATATTAAAAGCAATGTATAAAATTTCAGGTGAACTGTATAGAAACGCATCCACGGTGTCCAGTTCTGGCGACGAGCGGGCTGGACAAGGACGTCAAGATATGGATACCGAAGAATCATAAGGATCCCAACTATGAGGGATTAGAAAGAGTATGTTTGTGTTTAAATCTTATTCTGTATATATAAAAGGAAAACGTGACTGACTGACTGGATCTATCAAAGCACAGCTCAAACCACTGGACGGATTAGGCTAAAAATTGGCATACAGATAGCTATTATGATGTAGGCATCCGCTAAGAAAGGATTTTTGAAAATTCCACCCCTAAGGGGGTAAAATAGGGGTTTGCGAGTGAAACCGCGGGGTGGAAAGCTAGTTACAAATACAAGGTACTCATAAAATAAATATAGAAAGATTGTCACAAACTTTTAAGATTATAAATTCAAAAGTTTGTGTGTGTATGTACTATATGTTTGTTATTACTCAACACATCACATAAGATACTTTTTATTATGGACAAATATTAGATAGCCTTAGGAACGCGGATGAAACCGCGAGGCGGAAGCTAGTACTATATGTTTTCAGAGTTTATGTATGAATGTTTGTTCTTTCCTTTATACCATTTTTAATTTCCAGGTGGTAAGAGAAAACTGCGTGTCCCAGCTCCGCAGTCCATTATTCAACGATTTTTTACCTACACTATATAGCGCGTGGCGCGGCGAGAACAGATTGTTTTCAGACGACGACAGCAGCATGCCAGCAAACGGTGGAAACATTGAGTTCGATGCTAACGTGTGTACAGCATTCTAGGGGTAAATTAAACGGGGTCTCTAACACCAACTCTTATTGCGGACTCTATCTGAGCTGTGTTAAAAAATAAATCATTGAACCAATGATTGCAGTAAGAGTTGATGATAGACCCCAGGTCTTAATTTTTAAATGCAGTATACAATATGGTTATATGTTTTTAATTTTGGCTGTGTAAATTACGCTAACTGGTTTTCAAAATATATATATATTATATATATATATATATATATATATAATATCGCGCCAATTTAAATTACATATAGCTGTTGTAGCCACTTCTAAACAGTATTTCATTTAGTAAGGTGGATTGGTTGATATGGCGTCGGGAAGACCATGTTGTTGTCATATTTGGTATTAGGGTGTCTCTAATATTATCCAGTATGGACTCAGTGTGCTTTAGTCATTGAAATTTCTCAAAGAAAGCTCATATACATACTAAATTATATAATATCCTTTTATCAATATAATCCCTTTTGTATGTATAAAGAGTGCATTTGTTGATAATCGCAATAATTACTATCTGTATTCTTATCATAGACAAGCTTCCGCCCCGCTGATTCCCCCGCGTTCCCAAGGGATCTTAGGTTTTACCGGGATAAAAAGTAATAACATTCCTCGATAAATGGGCTATCCAACACTAAAATATTTTTTCAATTCGAACCAGTAGTTCCCGAGATTAGCGCATTCAACCAAACAAACAAACTTCAGCATAGATACTGCATTTAAATTAAGATCTTTTAATATAAATGTTTGAATTAGGTATCAAACAGTTTGTTATCTTTGAGCCATTTCCCTTCATTTGTTCAGTTTTTAAGTTATTTTTTATGTGTAAATGTATCGTAAAGCCAAACATACACATTAACGTTATACTTTTGTTTGTATGTTTTTTAAAATTGTATGTTTTGTCTGATTGTAGAAGGTATGTTGACTTATTGCTCATGTTTTGATTTTACATGCTCCTTTACGAAAATTAAAACAAAATGTACAGAAGCATGTTGAAAATTGAGCTTATGGAAAGTTAATTGACGTTTCTATGTCTTGAAAGGGCGAAAAATTATACATTTAAAATTAACAAGACACAAGATAACGTTGTCTAGCCCAAATATTTAGAAATTTTAGTCTATTTACTGAAAATCTTTGCAGCTTTTATCTTGTGTCTAAAGAAGGTTTGTTGTTTTTTTTTTTTTATTATTTATCTCTGGTAAATAATTTGTATTTATACTCTAGAGATATTGGCTATTGTTGACTTTTATTTTATTCTTGTGAAAATACGAAACAATTATATAAATATTTGTATGTATGCCTGTGATATATTGATTTGAAGGATTCAAGATATGTGAATTTAGCCTTATATTATTGTTAATAATTAAAATAACGTAGGTAAATTCAAGTCTAAATATTTGTAGCCACACGTTGGCTACGAAAAGTGTGTAGGTAATATGAAAATGTTTGCAGTATATTGAGAGAAAAAATAAATAAAAGTTGATTCTATATTTGTCGTGATTTTTCAAATCTTCCATTTTATATCTCAATATTTTTGCTTACTCATATCTAATATTTTTTGATTATGTTCTATGAATACCATAATAGTCGACTTTACATGGTTCGACTGAAGATTTTGCACGCAGGAAAGCAAATTACTAAAAGGAATAGTGTACATAACCAGCCAAATTAAAGCTTTCTTGCATCATCGCGACCATAAATATTGCATATCTAGTACATCAAGCTTTCATGAAACATTATTCTTATGAAAATCATCAAAAAACACGTAATAAGAGTCTGCAAAGAACCAATTTTATTTCTTCTATCAAGATTACTACTCTTGATAGAAGAAATAAAAATAGTTAAGTAGTAACTGCCCTTTTGAATTCAATTTTGTTTAATCATTTTCAAGAGGCTTAATGGTAAATGCGATGATATTAAGAATACGTCCATAATTTTTATTTCATTATATGTACATACACAATTTTCACCATTTGTCATTGTAAAAATCTCTTCCGGCATCGAGGTGGGTGTACTGTAGGGTTGCCAAATTTTGGGGAAAAAAATCGGCACAATCGGCACAATCGGATGGTTACTTATCAGAGACGATCGGATTTCAGTCCAATTTAGGTCATCAAAAATAATGCAGGAAATAATAGACGCGGGATGATATCATCGAAATCGGGACTGTCCCGGCAGAATCGGGACGGGTAGCAACCCTGGACTGTACTGACTGTATAATAATAAATTAAATAACTATTATTTAGACTTCAATATTTGTTATAAAGAATAGTAACTTTCAAATTCTTGTGAGGTTAGCGCATGATTTATGTTTGAAGCAAGATGTTTATTGCTATCTTTGTTAATTTATAAATAGGGATCCACTACCCATATGCAGACTATGGAATCCATGTTAACTAGGATAGCATAATATAATTTTTATCTTTTGTATTACAATTGATTAAATGGAAGTAGGTAAAAAAATCAAATTTTCGTTTTAGTAAGTTTGTCAAAAATACAATTTGTTAATCAGTGTAAATGATACCATTTAAATATCGTAAGTTATACCTTGAGATATGTACCATTTCACATTTTGTGTAAGTACTTACTTACAGTAATATTGTCTCAAACTCTCCATAGATAGGTACCTAGTTTTCTTTTTTTGTTATATCCTAGTTTTACTCTTAATTTATAATTTACTCCTTTTAATGCGTGGAGTGAAAATGTATGGTTAGTCCAAAGTGTAAATAAATGATGATTTTAATATCAGTATTGCACTTTTATTTCTTTGGTAAAGCTAGAATGATTCCGCGAGATTGGTATTTGCAACGTTTGTCATTTACCAAAAATATTTTGAAGTCAAGTCACTTCAAATCGCTATAGGTCATCTCTAGGTAGGTGTGCATGTGTAGAAATTCTGAACATTGTGTGCTTGTTTTATAATTAGGTACCTACCTGCTTTGGTACTTTTTATAAATGTCATAATCATACGGAAAACTAACAAAGAATATTCTGACCGCGTCATTGTGCTTTACGCACGGCTTTACATAAGTACAAACAAATAAAATTAAATAAAACGCCGAATATTTTCATCACAATGAACTTTTAATTTTCCCGCCCTTTTTCCTTGTTGCGAAAAGCGCTATTACAGTGACAAATTTTGGAACTAATTTGAAGCCAACGCGCTCATATATTTCCATTTTTTTGACTGGCATTTACTATAAAGGAAGAAATAATGATGCTAAAACGTTTGAAATAGGTTTTAACATGTCATAAACCACTTATTTTGCAATCAAATTGCATCAAACGAAAATTACGATTTTTATCCACATGCCAGTCATAGCCTGTCAATGGCCGGCCATTTTGACCAATCAGAGAGCTAGCGTGTAGAAGCCCGCGCCATCTTCGTTTTCAAACTCGTCTCGGCGCTCGTTCACTCGCTCAGTCAAGTCAGTCGCGCGTCGGATCCGGGCAGCCGTACAACTTACTAATTCTACTTCTAGTAATTAACGCCAAAATCAGAACAATCATGAGCACCAATGAAAATAACAGTGAAGTGGCCGTCGACAAGGTCGGCGAAGAGAAGAAGGATGCGAAATGTGACCTAAAAGGAGCCAAAAGGGCAGCAGAGGTGAGTGCACATGTCAAACAAATGTATTCATTTAATCGCTCGCCATTTTATTGAACGCTTTAAATAAAGGCCACATTACACTTATTTCTTTATCATTTTTGCATTAAATATATTATTCCTCGTGATAAATTGATATTAATGAGCATCGGTTGGGAAACAGAACCGACAAGCCGGCGTATTTTTGGACGTCATATTTGTCGAGTAATGCATTTTAGCGTGTGTGAGGTAATCGATGAGTCAATACCATCAAGCCCTAAGGCGGTTCGAACATGTGAAGTACTCGATGGTGTTCCAAACTTTTATACTTGCGATTCATAGGCTTTGTTTACCCGTTTTCGATACGGAGGCATGACCTTGGTAGAAAAAAAACATGGCGCGGGAACGTACGCTGCTGTCTGCTGTCCTCATTGATATGGCTTTTACAAAAAAACATACTTGTACCTTCTTGTTAATAGGCCGTACGTTGCGTATTATTGATTTTATAGCGTATCATCATGGCTATTTTAGACTTTCTCAGGGCTTTCGTGCACCGTAGCGTGACGCTAGATGGAATGGATGGGTAACATGGCCGGCGCGAATGCCCGTGTTTAAGTTGGACGTACTGTGACAGTCGCCGCGCAAATGATTGCTTTATCTAGTTTGAATATCCGAAGTAGGTACTACGAAATTCAAGTCAACCAAGAAGTAGGTATGTAGTCTGGCCATTACCATTTACACATTAAATTATTATTTCGGTGGTTATAGTCAAAGCCATTTACAAAAACTAGTCAATGACCCGGCACTAGGTATTTGCATGTAGGTGTATTGTGTATATTATACGCTTCCTTTGTTCTGCAAGCACTTGTTTGTGGCCAATTTCGAGTGAAGTTTTGTTAACTGCAATAATTTGAGCGGGAATGCTGGAAACTCCTATTTAATTTCGCTAAATAAGAAAATTTTATATAGTCTGTCCCTCTCTAACAATATAACCTGCGTGCACAAGAGCACATGGCGCTTACGATACGACTAGTTGGATTTATTTGTAGCGTAAAAAGGTTACTTTTGTTGTATCTGCAGCGTCAAAACTTGTATGATAATTAATGTTTGGAGGTTGCGTTTCATTGTCATTTAGGCGGGTTTTTACTTATTTCTCGTGTCTACGATACCGCTTGCACCACTCTGCGAACGGTTAAGTAGGTATGCGCGGTGACCGCGTTCCGATCAGCGCTGCTATAGCAAAATAGGCCGTACGTACGTTGCCGGCCCCGCGCTTTACGCGCTCTTTCCCCCACACAACTAATGACCTACGCTTCTTTATCGTTACGAATCTTTGTCACCTGCGTCTCATTATCTTGCTCTGAACGCAACGCGTTTTCCCACAAACTATCATCTAAACTACGAATGCAATATCGCGATGCATTCGAAAATTAAATAAATTGGCTAATAGCCAGTAATTACTTGTTTGTCTGGAAACACGTAGAGGTACGCCACTTAATATCATGTTTTTACTTAAATTATTAAAAATTTGTTCCTATTAATAACGTGGTTTGCTTTCAGGAAAAAACAACAGAAGCGAAAAAGGCGCGAAAGGAAGAAAATGGCGGAGGCGGTGAAGATGAACCACACAGTGAAGAAGAGGACTTGGAAGGAGAAGGTGAGGGTGAAGAAGACGATGATGAAGAAGTAGAGGGGGAAGAGGATGATGAAGAATTAGGAGAAGGAGAGGACGACGATCTCGAAGGTGAGGGTTAGTAGCATCGCAAAGATTTTTCCCCGTTTAAAAAATTGCAGATTCTAGTTATGACTTTATTAATTACCATCTAAGGCAAACGGCTTGACATAAAAGGTCGCGATGTTATGTTTTGATATGTAATCACGTCCTAATCATACACATATCCATGCATAAATAATGTATCAGAGTAATTAAGTTATAAATTCATAAACCTAGAATGTGAAATTAATCACTGGAGTGTTATGATCTCGAGTTAGTCTCGGTATCGTTACGTTACCTACATTACACAACAATATCTCTTCAGATATGTCGGATGAGATTACTGTATATCTATAGATAACATTATATTAAAACGAGTACTACTGAATTAAACTTTGTAGGTTTTAACAGAGAATTGTTATTTGTTACAGATGAAGAAGTAGAAGAAGAGTTACTGGGTGAAGAGGAAGAAGAGGATGCGTAATACGCCTCGTGCCTCATTATGGACAATGTCACAGTGATGTGTTAGTGCTCGTGACGCCCCGGATTGGCGCGGCCCCGCCTCGCCCCAACTGTCAACAAAACACAAGCAACAGCCCCAATGTAACACTGACAGTTCCAACAGTTGGGAACAAGCGGGGCCGACTACGCTCCCACCTAAACGGGTGCAGTTCTATTTAAATGACAAAATGTAATTAATTAAGTCAAATTCATTGCAGATTATCAATTTTTTTACATTGTTTTTAAGTTCGGTACCGAAGCTGTATCTTTAATTTTTCCTTGGCTCGTTGCAACGAGCTTATAATTAAGACTTAGTAAAATGCTGTTGAATTTTGTCATGAAATGTACAAATGTGTTTTTTCGGAAGTAAACTTTATTCTAAGTGAAATCCGCTCTGTATTCTAGGTTTACCTGGTGGCCCGTTAAATGGTGAACTTGTGATATTTTTCTACCCATAAAACTCTCGTTTTTATTTAAATATGGTGTCCGCTAAGATTATGGCGCATTAATAAAAATAGAAAATAAGCGATTTAGTCACAAAGCTCAATTCTTCATTTTCTTGTTGAGAGTTTGTGTGTACATATTTAGCGTAAGTGAAGCCTGTGATTTTTATAATCAGTAATGTAACATATTATGGTTGCATTCAGGTAATTTATATCCTTTTTTTTTTACAGAGATGCACTTGGTTCGTCACGTATTCGGTAATAAAATCGCACGCGCGTGTCCCTCTTCTATTCGCACACCTTTTGGATCGAAAGATTAAATCAATTTTAACAATGAAATTATTGATAGGTAAGATATGACGACATCGTCCAAGGGTTTCCGAGTCTGAAAAGGGCTTTCACTGTCGGCCACCAACTGCCAACGCCCGGGGACGAAACTTGTGCGTCTTTCCTCGCGACAGTTTTATTAGAAAAACATCACAATTTTGCCATTGTCTCGTGCACATCGCGCGCCGGGCCGGCCGCTCTCCGTACGACTGATAAAGAGAGCGCAACGGTTGCCGCGCCGCGATAGCAAATATAAAAATACATACATTTAAAAAACCGGCCTGTAATTTTGTCCATACTGTTAATTAGGATAGAACCTCCAGTTCGGTATTCCAGTGTTTCACGGTTTGGAATAAGAGATTCCTAGGTTAAAGTGATTTAGTATGTAGGATATATCATTTTTTATGAAAGGACGCTAAGGGAGCCCCGGGGTGGAACGCGGCCAGCGGGGCGGCGGCCGGCGGAGCGTGGCTCCCCTCCCGCGGCTTGGCGTGGCCTCGTTCGATTTGCCGCGCGCCCGGCGGCGGGCGGCGGCGTGGGTCCCCTCGCCCCTCCGGTCGGCGTCTGCCGCGCCAGCCCCGCACCACGGCATGGCAACGCGTTCATTTCTGTGGAAAATCACCCGTTGCACGATATACAACGCTGGCTGGCTGCGCGCAGTCGCCCCGCCAGGCATGTATTCGCGCAATGCGCTATATCGCGTTAGGCCATCCACACGCCGATTGTAACACGAGTGTTTTTGATACTTCTTGTTGAATCAGTTTTCACTCCGTTTGTTCAGTCTTTCGCGGGGCGTTCGGTATGATACGATTTTATTAAAATGATGATCTTAAAATCATGACTACCTGGCCCCCGGGGGAGACTGAGAGATACTTAATTTGTAAAGCATTTAGCGAATTGTTCCGTTGGCGATTGAATACCAAAGGGAACAAACAATATTATGTTTTCATTAGAAAGAAATTGACATCAAAATCAATAAATTTTATCTTATGAGTAAATCTTATCGTCCCGCCTTTTTATTTTGTGGTAAGAATGAGCTGTCGCATATTGTGTACGATGTACGACTTATGTGAATACCTTAGTACGATTTATTTATTTGTGATGTTGAACACTATTGATTTTCTACAAGGACGAAATGTAAATACAAACGTTTTTAAGTAAAAAGTTATTTTGTTTTAAAGCTTATTTATTTGTCCCAAATAGCGCTAGAATGTGAATTTCTTATGAAAACCTCTGTCTACTGTAAAGAGTTGGGCTCGATACATACCTACATTAATAATGTTAAAGATAGCGTTATAAAAATAAATATGGCGCACGTCTTGAAGCGCAATTGATAAGGCGACGTTCATATTAGCTTAAATTTACTAAGTACTTAATTGGTTTCACATCGCTTCCCAAGAGCCAAAAAGATTGCAAGGGGGGTACCAAATCAATCACCCTAAAAACTCGCCCTCTTGTTAAAATCCCCTTCCAAATTTTGTTTTGCTGGAACTTTCGAGGGTCAGGCACCCCATAGGTACCTACATATATTTTCCCCCGCTCCTAGTGGTTTGAATCCTTGACGACGCCTGCTGCTGAGTTTAACCGAAAAAAAGCAGGTAGCATCTGCATGGTTACACCTTAAAATCCATACATGAAAGCTATTTTCAAGCTCTGAAATGTTAATACTAAGCTAAGTCAATGGAAACGACATTGAATGTAAAATTATATCTTCTTACCTACCAATATAATATATTTAGCTTCATGAGCAATATGATGTGAAGTACCGTAGGTAGGTACCATAAGTAATTTAAAAACCGTGTGAATACAGCTTTTTAATAAAACGTGAACGAATAAGTAGCGACATCTAGAACAAGTAATTTTAAACCTATTCAATTTACGACAGATGGCGGTTTTATCTATGAAGTTGTCGAACCTCGCGCGCGGACTACATTGAAGCTCCTAATTAACAATAGATGGTGCTGCTAAGGAGGTAAGACTACAAAAGCGCGCTTTTTGAAAGCGTATCTAACAAGTTCTAATAGCCATCGCATAGGTATTTTGCATTGCTCAGTAAAGCAAATGGAACTGAAATTTTAAAGTTATTAGGAATTGATAGAAAGGAAGTCCAGGAAATAGGTACTTACTTTATCATTTCAATAATCTGCAGCACGCAACGGCAGCTTTGTACCTAATGTTTATCCTGTGACCTTTTAACTCGATAATTTTATTGAGGATTTACGGAAACCTTCACCATCAGCACACTGCACTGTACACTCAATTCGTAAAAAAATAAAATTTGAAAAAGGAATATCCAATTCGAACTTTCAGAATATTTTGAATCGAAGAAAATAAACTGACTTATCGTGACGCAGACTGACGTAGAAGTAGGTAGGTTTTTGATCCATAAAAAGGATAGGCAAAGGTACTTAATCATACAGCCTTTTCATGAGTACTTTGAACTATAAACTTTTGATTATAACTGACCGACTAGCAGATGCAGTTCTCAGACTTAGGTCTCATATTATTGAACGAGAATAAATCTCTAGAATGTATTGTGTCAATCTAAAATAAACCTTTTTAATAGAGCCAGATTCCAAATTCAATTGTAAAACAACTTCACACAAATAATAAAATAAAATACTGACTTCGAAAATATTAAAATCTTAGATTAAAATCATCTTATACAGAGATAATTACGTTTATTCCAAGTGAAGGGCCATAGATAAAAAACGGGTCAGAGTTATGCACAAACCATAGACTTACATACTAGTGCGATACTAATATTATTTATCTAACAGAAAAAGAGGAGGATTTTATCGACGCTCATACTTTAATTTTCCGATTTATTCTTTCAAGTTTCGTTAGTTTGCAAGAGAACATTGACAGATGAGCAATGATGTGATGGCCGACGAATATTATGTTACTGAACTACTTATCACTGCAGTATTGAAGAAAGTTAGGTCAAAGAGGAGAGCTCGATTTCGAGCGTGCCGTGAGGCAGGCGGCTGAATGCAAGCTTCAGAGAAGGAATACGGTAAAACGGATCGGAATCTACTGAGTCCACAAACGCGTCCAGCGTAGGATGGCCGGCAATTGCGATTGAGGTAGTGGCAACTGTACTGGCTTTCTTTCCGCTGCTAGAAGTTATGGTAGATATTATGGATGCGAGGGTCTATGGCCGGATCCATATCATCCGCCGGACGGAGCGGTGGAGGCGACGCAGAAGAGCCGCTCAAACTATAGGAGAGACGCATTCGCAACGTGGCGTAAGAGCTAAGAGCAGTTTGCGCGCAAACGCGTCTGCGGAAAAATCCTGCCGGTCTTCGAGCCTGGATGGAGCGACAAAGTGGACGATTAAAACAGTACACTCAGATTTGACCTAGTACGCTCATTAGTACATAGGTACACCCGTGGGTACACCCTCAGGGTACACCTGACAGAAGTGAAACTATCGTTTTCTCTCTCATTCTTTCTGACCGAGTAGTCCGTATATGACCCATGTAAGGGCGTCACACACGGCGAAGATACTATAATATTTTATCTTAAGATATATGAAACAGTGCCATACCAGTGAAAGAGAAGGAAAGTGAAGGTAGGTAGTTGCTTCTCTTTTCATAGTATAATTTCTTAAGATAAAATATTATAGTATCTTCGCCGTGTGTGACGTCCTTTATGCCCGGCCCGCGCGTGGGCTCATACCTAATCTTTTTTCAATACTTAACTCATCACCTAGCAACGTTTATAACATGGTTCTCTTTTTTTTTCTCTCTGGTCAAGTACTGTCCATTCATTATAACTTGTTCCTTTCCCATTATGTTGGCACTATTGACTGACAATGTAATTTCTGTCGGTGTCGAAGGGAATAACAGGGCTACCAACTTTTGAACGAGGGGACATCTTACGGTGAACGGTCTGTACCTAATTTCCGTCAGCAACGTTTAATTTTTAACTCAAAAAACAATGGTCAAATTCCATAAAGTGTGGCCCAGAATTCTAAGACGTTATACATGAGAATGTGTGTGTTTGTTTGTTTGAAAAGTTAACTGTCAGAGGTCATATATTATGTCACCAAATATTAACCTAAATAATAATTGACTTAACTCTCATATCAATTTACAGAATTATGCAACGATAGATACACCACGATAATGTGTTTTTTAAAGTTTTCTAATAGTTTGAAGGTTTTTACGGAAAAAAATAAGAAAATTGCGCAGAAATAACGGATTGCGGGGAAACGCCGGGTGGAAGCTAGTAATATAATATTTTCCGAGCAAAATAGCCGTTAGGCATTATAAGGGTTCTGTTTATGACTAATTCCATTTGGCTACGGAACGGAACCCTAAAAATGGGTAGATACCGAGTATCTACGTACTAGCTTTTGAAAAAAAATGTATTGCCAACAAACGGCAAAAAGCAATTTATACTTTCCATTAATAATGTACAGACGGATATTTCTAATATTGATGAAATCGGTAGCTTATAATATCATGTGATTCACTGCAACCGGCCGGCTCTGTATGTTGGTTCAAATGTTCGTCACAGACTGTATGGCAAGGAACATTTAATATTTACTCCGACTGTATGGCTTTCGTTCGTTCGATGGACTCAGCCAGCCAGCCAGTATTATTATTTAGTTGGTTGTAGACCGTGCGTACAGCTCTACGTGTTTCTTTTAGCTAACAAAAGCACGCCCACATCGTGTTTGTAATGACCTTGATTAAAAGTTGAAATAAAATTATTGATTTTCGAATTCGGTGTGGCATTTCCGAACGCATAGATCGGGAGTTTATTTGTCAATAAGTTTTTGGCGGTAAAATGTGATGTTTTAAAGTGATAGTGCATTGAACGAATTTAACATTTTTGATTAATATAATTAATAAGGTATGAAAGAAAATCTACAATTATTTATCATTCTCAGTGTTTTTATAAATAAAGGAAACAATAAGTAAATTAGGGTAACAAAAGTGTGTGTGTACCTACCTAGATGCCACAGAGCTACCTATAGATATTGTAGTAGGTTAGAAAGTTTTATTTTCCCACATAATTAATTATATTTATTTTTCCATACAATTCCCAAATCAATATTTTTCATAAATAGATACTGAGGTAAGTACTCGTTCTTATAATCCTTTCTTCTTGCCTGGGGAACTATTTGATTATTTATCCATACATATTGTGTGCTCATTACCACAAATTGCTATGTACCTACTATAAAATAACAAACTTGTTTTACTGTCAACCAACCGGCTAATTTAGTACCTAAGTCCTAAGCCCCTCCTAAGCTTTGTGTGATGGTGAATCTGTCTTTCTGTTTATAGTAAGTAAATAATATGACTTTCGATATTTATTAAAAATAATAATTAATAAATATGAAATCAATATCATTTAGTAAATATGAAAGTCAAAATATACTTTCAAAAAACTATCGAGATTGTTTGTAGAAGGACTCGAGGATTTTAATCTAGGTCCGTGGGCGAAACCGCGGGGCGTTAACGCTATCTCATCTACCATTATCAGCCTACTTAAATACAAAATTCTTTTTGTTATTCAAATTATGTGTATAAATAATGATTAATGTATTGGATTATTGTCATATCTTGTGTTATCGGTCAACATTGGAAAAAAAAACTCCGAAATTGATGTACCTACGTATACTAAATACTGTATTGAGTATTCGAAAATCGAAACAAAAAATAAAACATTCTAGTAATTTTATACTCGTCGTAAGTAAAAAAAAATAAACACCTAATAATTAAATATAATAAAATGCGAGAACCTTATCTTTGTTTTTTTTTTTTAAGCATTTTAACCACTTTCTCGAATATAAATAATATAAAGGCTACTGCTAAAACTAAAGGTAAAACTACATACTATTTGCTAATATATGTATATGTATATTGTCAGCAAAGGATAATAATAAAACTGACCTCGAGACTATATGGATTTACATTTACTTCCATAGGCCAACTTACAAAAATAAGCAATAAACAAATATCAAGATAATGCTTTTCCAAAATCGTGATGAATATAAGATGGCGGTATTGACGGTTTTTTCTGTTTCGAATGTTGAACATTTCTTTTTCTAAACATGGCTTCTAATATTATTTTAAACAAAGTTGAGAGTGTTTTTCATGCCAGGATGTTATTGATATGTCTTTTGTTTACTTTATCAAAAACGTTATCAGATAGGTATCGGTTTGACGCTATGAACAAAACAGAATAACAATGTACCTACCTATATTTTTAACCGACTTCAAGAGAAGGAGGAGGTTCTCAATTCGACTGTACGTTTTTTTTTGTTACGCGATTACTCCGCCAATTATGAATCGATTTTGATGATTCTTTTTTCGTTTAGTAGGTCATACTTGAGAGGTGGTCCCTTATAAATTTTATTATGATCTGATCATGGACTTTGATGATATGACGGAATTCCTCAACGAAAAGGAGCACGAATATCGCGATTGAAATATCTTATTCAATATTATGAACAATTGTTATTGATAGGCAAAAGAGACAAATCTTGATAGGTATTCAATACACATAAGAAAATAAAAATGGAAAAATTAAATTAACATTTAACAAAAAAAGTAAAACCAACTTCAAAACGGGTTTGCACTAAAAAGTATAAAATTACGATATTAGAACTCGTTTTCCCTTGCATCTCCAGAAGTGTAGCAATTGAAGGAAATAAATTAATATTATAAAAAAATCGTAATTTATTAGAGGAGATTATTTGTGTAGATTTATTTTGAAAGAACAGGTTGCAGTTTTTCATTAAATGGAAATTTATCTTGATCGATGGAGTTTTAATGTACTTACTATCGAGAGATTTATAATAATTCATACTTTAGTATCAATGTAAAAATGTCGTCCAAAATGGTTTTATGATAGTTTATTTACAATATTGGCAATTTTAAAGCATATACTCGATTTGTTAGTCATGATAAATAAATAAAAAAAAACCGACTTCAAAAACTGAAAAGCATAAAATAAATATTTCCTTTCTACATTATTTTGAAGTCGGTGCCAAGTAAAACATAAAAATTACTTGGTCTTCACGTTACTTTCTTGATTTGTTTTGTTTCAGCGCGTTTTCTTTATAGTTAAGTAGTATCTATAAACACATACTAAATTTAGTCAAGTTGTCATAATATTGTTGTCTTTAGGTTAATTTATTTTTGATAATAGGTATTTCGAGTTAGTGTGAATGATTGGTTTTAATATTTTTTCGTTGTAATATTTTGTTGTTGTTGTTTTGTGTTATCTTTAGTAATTTTAATTAGTCACTTGTCGGTAGATATACTTTCGGGCAAAATATCAATAAGTTGGTACCTATATGTTATAAATAAATATGTCTCTTCTCTACACTATTTGAGCGCTCTTTGACACATTTTAGAAAATACCCACTAATTTACTTACCCAAATAAAAATAATAATATTAAAACTTACTCAATTATAGTAAAATAATAATATTACTAAGACAAACTAAAAAAAAATTATTAACTATATGCGCTACAAACGTTACATTTAAGGAAAACATCATGAATAAACTATAGGACGGTGGTAGAGTGCTTTGTAGTAGGTACCGGCCTTACTGGCTGTGACTACCGCCCTCAAGTTGAAAATCTGTCGCCAAACACCTACTGGTGTGTTCCGGCAGCTGCACTTGAGAGCTTACCTTCGGCACCCTTCGGCCACATTTATCAGTTACCATGGTGAGATTGTAGTAAAAAAAAAAAACAGGCCTATACCTACATAGTAACATTTTCATACAGCTAAGTAGGTACTTCTTTATTTTTTTAATCTACAATTTATTTCAAGATTTTTCGTTGTTCACACAAATTATGTATTTTTACGTAAGAAGTGTGTCAATGTCGACCTGATAAAATGTAAACTGACCACTGACGGTTAATTTATCATTTAATATGCACACAAGTGCAAATCCGACAAGGTACCAGAAGTCAAGGCATGTCTCAGATGGTTGAGGTCAGTGCCCTTTTTGTAACAAGGCTTATAGAGTACGTTACAACTGCAACTTGTGCTGTAATCTTTTTGAATTAAATTTCTTTTTTTAAAGAAGATCTTGTCAAATCTTCTGTATGTACAATATTTAAGTAAGTAATTTTTTAGTTTGCTAATTTGCTTAAATATACATTTTGTTTACATAATTTTGTGTTCAAATGCGGCCAACCTTGACACACCATATAGTTTGTTTGACTCATGTTTTGTGAATCTCTTTTTTGCATGTGAAACATTTATTAATCAAAACAACGATTAAGTTTTAAGATATGGACTTGTTTACCCATTAGATATGGCAACGGTAGCAGTCGAAAGCTTTGTGTCAACGTAATTTATATGTATACCTGATCTTATAGAAAAAAAATGTATTTGTAGCAATATTATATTCAATACAGGGAGGTAGGTACTAATCTCAGATGCCCATGTAAATAATTATTGAAAATGGCCTGAACCTGCTTCGAGAAAAGGATACGCCCGTGTTTATTAACAGACTTAAAAAAGGAGGAGGTTCTATGTTCCACCTCCTCCTTTTTTTTTCTCGACTTGGAATTCGGAATAAAATGGTGGCCTACCTTTGCGTGGTGTGCGTCAGCGCAGAGGAAAAGTATCGAATTTCATGATTTGAGTTCAGCTATGTTATTCTGTACTAAAAGTCGACAGTGAAATCACGCAGCGATTATTCTCCGTCTCACTCGTGAAACTCGGTAATCACGATTGAGACAAAGAATAGTCGCTGCGTGAATTCACCATCGAGAGTTTTAGTACAGAATAACATACTTACTAGATAATTAGTGTGTAACGTCGTGTAATTGTGTATGCTAATTAAAAATTTGGGCGTCCAGTAATTTTTGAGTTATTCGGGAAAAACGTTTTCCGCTGGGTTTTCGGCACATTTTTTATTCTAATGGACTTACGAGAAAAAAATTGGTACAATAATTATTGTGTATTCGTGTGCGTGAATGTGTATGATGAAATTAAATTTGTGCGTCCCCAAACTCCGAAGATATTCAAGATGCTGCTGCGCTGACGTTTGGACGGTTGGGCGCATACGTGTGATTTTTTTTTCACAGGTTGCTATGAATTTGTGTGTAATGTTTGTGAAAACAAAATTAAAAAAGTATTATTTCAGAAGATATAAAAGTAAAGATAGGTCATAGTACTTGAAATAGGATTCCTAGAGACATTTTTTCTTTCTTCTTTAAATAACAGCCTACAATATCTTATCAAATTTCGTAAATGTACCTACTGTAAGTAATTACAGAGTTATGACAAGATTTACTTATAATTACTATTTTATTTATACGTCATTGATCCCAAATAATAGTAAAAATAAAAGTAATTCAAAATTTCAGTCTTTAATGGGTTAAAAAAATCTAAAACATTGCGGGTTTGTGAAAACAATTTTTCAATTAAGGGATACTAGCGCTAATTTTTGTTAGCCAAGTGTCCCCCCCCCCTGCTTGCTAAATGGTTGTTTTTGGATATGTGAAAAAATCACGATAGTAGTATAATATAACGAAGTTAAAAGGTAAACTATCACAGCTTAGTAGGCTTTACAAGTTTACGAGTAACCAACGTCGACCAAGTGTCGACCAACTTATTAAATGTACTTGGAGAAGTAAAAAATTCGTAAAAATTAAATTGAAAATAATTAGCGTTTTACCTAATAACGTGTAACAAAAAGCCCTCTTAGTCCACATTATTGTGATGGGGAACTACGGAACCTTTATCATTATCCAATCAATATCCAAATATCCTTGATATACAGTTATCTTTAGAAGGTCTACGGCTCGATTGCCTTGCAATTCTAAAATACTCACCTATTTCTTAATAACATGTCATGGGTAATTTCTACAACATTGGGTATTAAATCACATTTTAATACATGTTTGTGTGCGTCCTGATTTTCTCGAAACTCATTACTATAGTCGATAGGATGAGTGATGTAGGCTCGTGAAAAGTATCGATAAGAAATTGATTCAACATTTTTACCAACGTCAAATAAATATTCTTAACGGACATAAAATACATCTACTTAATAATACATAAGTACTTACTTAAAAGGTTTACTTTCCTGCATTGACGCAAAATGCTTCGCAATGCTTCACATTTAATTAAACGATAATTCCCCCTGCAACATTCTAATCAAAGTTAATTTACCGTTGCCAGTAGTTTCTTTTCCTATTTACAAAATATGGTCTATTGTTTATCGATATCGTAATCTCATTTGTGCTCATCACTAGTCTGCGGTGAACTGCAATAACCGGCACACACCATTATGAAAGTGCAACAGCGAACTGACATTGTGAAACTGCAATGTGCATCCATCTACTTACGATAATAATGATTTTCTATCCATCGTTATATTGTTGACATCACTAATATTGGCGCAAGATACACGAATTAGTTATTGTATTGAGGACATCCTTATAAGGTGATATGATGAGTCTGATTTTTGTATTAGTAGAGATGCTGTAGGTAATACTTGATTCATCTGTGAGAGATGCGTTGAGTGTTTGGTTTTTTCCGTTCCGCCTACGTCCTGGACCTCATTTCCCTCTCATGGTTTTTTCTGCCTAGTGCCTTTTGAGACAGATAACCTCCCTTAGCACCCTTAGCTACTCACTAATGAAACATGTTAATATTTGCATCAAGGATTTTATTTCGATGAATTACTATTTGATGTAGGTTTATCAGAAATATATTAAATGGTCGTAGAGGACGTAGAGTCACAATATAATATAAATCCTACAAGTTTAACCTTGTAAAAGGGTAATGAACATTATCTACGAAGCCATTATACTTGGCAAAGCATAATATAATTAATGTTGTTTTTAATTAACTAAGTAGGTGTCTTAATAATCATTAACTGAGGTCATTAGGCTACACTCTACACCTATAGATGCTTTGTTTATTTATATATCTATCTAGATAAACAGTTACAAGAGTGTAGACGCGTCGAAATATAGACAAGCAGTATGAAGAAGCGCCAGAGCGTAAGACGTAGTCTAGTCATATACACCAGCATAAAAATGTTAGCCTGCTTGTTTTTATACTGTAATAGCTACTGTTCATGGGCTCGCTAATTTTAGCTCCCATTTTCTAGAATTCTGAATATCTGAGCCATGCATTGACTCTTACAATGCTTAGCGTAGAGTCGAAATATATATATTTTTATTTATGCCAGTAGGTCAGTAGACAAGCAGACAGACGGCTCACCTAATAAATACCACATAAGGGGAGCCAAATTAAATAATGTTCATTAACATTTCCTCATGAGGTAATTCCACAGATTAAAAATAATGTTAGGGATAAAAATTCATTACACGTGAGTACATCGATAGGTCGATGTTAGTTAGTACCTACGACGAGAGACTGAACCACAAAATGCTGGTTAAGTATTTACAAAATATAATTTATGTTGGGTCTAGACGTTTTTTTATTATTAACTAGCGTTCCGCCCTGCGGTTTCACCCGCGTTCCCGTGGGATCTTATGTTTTTCTTTGCTATAAACCTCACGGAGCCCGAGACCTTTCCAACGAATGCAAAACCGTGGAAATCGGTTCGTGCGTTCTGGAGTTATAGCGTCAGGAAGGAAAACCCGACTTATTTTTATATAGTAGATAACAATAATCTGTTCTGTATCTTACTAATACACACATACATATTCACCAAACCTACATATATTCACACACACATAAACACAGATGCAAGCACGCACACACACTAACTAACCTTTAATAAACTTACTTTGTTATTTTGTATCTATTATAAACTGTAAAATATATAATGTAAAGTGAAATCGTTGCAATCCAATTGGGAAGCTGCGAGTCATTCCCAACACAAGTATCTTTGATTACTTACTGGGAAGTCTCGGCGTAAATTTTGTTAAAATGATTTCAGAAATAAAGCTATTTTTTTTTTTTTTTTACTAATTACACTTACTCATTAAAAATACATTAAATCAAACTAAAAAAACAAAGATGGACTAATCAATCTCAGTCTTTAATTTTTGATCTAAACCCTTGGACCCATTTTTATAGGTCCATGTCTAAACCCTTAATCTATTTTAAAGTCTATGCGTACTTCTGTCTCAAATTAATAAATGTGGGACGGTGTACATACCGCATTTCAAAACGGGTTAAGTAATTTTACTTTACTCTGTCCTTACCTTAACATAAACCTTTGATGCAGTAGTTTTCCGGAGTCCAAAGATCAACTACTGTTTCTTCCATAATATGAATTCTGATACAGGTCACGTTCGGCGGAAGAGAGGCGATTGTCAATGTCACTGCTCTAGTCGGACGATGCGCATGATTGGAATCGTGATTCGATTTGATTGTGACGTCATCGGAACAGGTAGACTGCGTCTGATAGGGAACTTACATCCTTTAGCCGATTAGTATCGAGATGTAGTATTAGGAAATTAACAAAGAAAATAGGGGGAACCACTGGAAGGTAAAGGACAGAAAGAATGAAGAATGCTAAGGCATTCAATTAACATACCCTAAATAACTATAATCCCTAGGATATTTAGAGGTTCTTAAAATAATCATCTAAATTTGAAATGAATACAAACGATTAAGTACTAACGAGCATTGTAATAAATGATATCATCGACATAGATATAAGATTTATATTATATGGTATAATTCTGAATAGTGACGTCACAATGACGATGACTCCTGCGCAAAGAAAAAAATGTTTACCTAATTTGTAATCACATCTATTATATATTTCATAATTCATAATCATCCTACACCTTTGTCTATTTTCCTACTAAGTTATAAAAATACGTTTGCCAATTTATTCATCGGCATCTGATCTTCCATCACTTATTCACTGCGTATGAGAACTAAGTTGAATTATTCTCAGCCTGATAGTTACGTAATGATACTGTAGATATGTGGCAAAATAGAAGAGTACCTAGGTATTTTTATCGTCCAGACCTATAATAGATACTGTTTTATTTTTCAGGTAGCCAATATGAGTGTGTGTTATGTGTTTCTGCTCGTATGCGTGTCAGCTGCGCACGCGCTTCGTGTCGGCGCCGGAATATCTGACGTCACTGGCCCACCCGCTGAGATTGGCTTTGTAAGTACCTGTCTTAGGATATTATTAATTGAGAGAGAGAGAGCAACTTACAGATGCACTCAGAAATTTCAATTAGAATTTAATTAAGAATTAAAGTATCAAAAATGGCTATAGAAAGGGACAAAAATTAATAATGTATGATTATGGCAGCTGGCCAAAAACAAAATGCGTTTTATATCCATTTTTACAATTCAATCGTCAACAAATATTACAAAGAAACAGGTAGTGCGAAACTTACGCAGCACTTTTACTTACCAGTTATTGTAGATTGACAAAATATTTGCAACTGCAGCATTAACTCCAAGGTAAAATTATGTCAAGGATTGCATGTTGGCTGAGCTCCTTTCATGTAGAACTGATTCATTTACCGAAGATCGACGAATAAGACATTTTTTATCTAGTAAAACTATTAGTAGCTTGTAGTTTACCACTGGTTTTCAGATTTTAAAGTCAAAGTCAAAGCCATTTATTCAGTTTAGGCCCTAGGAGGGCACTTATGAAGGTCGAATTTACTGAAGCTACCACCGATTCGGAAATCAGCCTTCAACTGAGAAGAACCGGCAAGAAACTCAGCAAGGTTACATTTTTTATATATATTTTTCTTTTTTAAAGTTTGTCATTTTAGTGCACGTAAAGAATTTATATTTGCATGATGACCTGGGGTCATTGCCAGGGTTAATATATCTTTGGTGGGACCAACCATTGGAATGAAATGTTCAGATTTCCGAGCTCAATTAACATGATGTTAATGATCATCAGCTGGTCCTTGATAACATATTTTCAACGTGAGATTAGTAGCAAGCAATATAAGTACCACAATCATGTTTAGTCTAGGTGTCAAAGGTAATGCAAGATTGATTACAAAATTTCCAACCATTTGACATAACCGTCAGAATTATGGTAAAATAATGAATTGAAAACAAAAGCCTGTCAAAAAATTACTAGCACCCATCAAGTATAATGATATGCGGCTGCACAATTTTGTAACCCATTGTAAAATTACAAGTATTTACATGATAGTTCGCAAGGTCGATGTTGGCAATCTCGTATGCCGTCTGGTTAGTCATTGTATTCAATTATGACTATTAAGTTGTTTTATAAGTGAATTATGAAACCACAAATATAAACCTTGTTAAGTTTATGTCGGAGTCTTGAATTTTGGTGAATATGATATTGTGGAATTGAAGATAAGGTTGAAAGTTGAAATGAGATTGCAAGAAAGACTTGGAGGGATCAGGGTAGAACAGAAATAATTGGCACAAGAGGAGAGAGACAAATATGGATAAAATAATGATGTTAATAATGAACAAATGAACAATTCATAACATTTTAGATAATTTTTGGGCAAAAACTAATAGCACACTAATATATATTGACATATTGAGGCTTTCATTACCAGTAACAACCTAGAATATGTTTTGAAGTCAGTATTAAAAAATATTCAGGCTACTAGCAAAATTGCGTACATAATTACTTTTGCCTATCCATGTAAATACTTCGTCGAGTTTCGCTGGTATGTAGGACAGCAAACACTTGGGTATTTTAGAATGCTACAGCTGATTAAATTTTACATCACATTGATATCTTATCAGTTTTAACTGTTTTATCCTTTTATGCTCAAGATAATAATCTTCCGAATTTCTTTTCTTGTTTTCTGTAGGACGTTGACTTTCTTACATATATTTTTCTCGATGAGAGTTCTGTTGAGATCACTACGATCTTTAACCTTATTAATATTATCGCTAGGTAGGAACCAGCATGTTAGGAACGCAGCCGCAGCCTCTTCTGAAGTTTAGATTATAGTGCATTACTAGATTATATAACCAGTGAAGTACCAAAATCTATGGTGTGATTGTCATTTTCTTTATTTACCTTACAATTAGAATAGTTTTTAATAATTTAGAATAAGAAGTTAGTGTTCGATAAAAAATATCACAATGGTAATTATGTCGCTGAAATTGAAAACGAAAACTAAAACCACGCATACTATACAGGGTGATTTTGTTATCACTGGCAATACTTGCAGGGGTGGAAGTACTCATCAATGTGAACAACTTTTATTATAGGGCTAACTCTGATATCGCGTAAAATAATACGGTTGCTTCATACATTTTGGTCGAGTAGGTATTGAACTTTTGTATGGAACAGCTGATAATTTTTTCATGATATCACAGTTAGTCGAAAATAAGTAGTTATAATAAAAGTTGTTCACATTGATGAGTACTTCCACCCCTGCAAGTATTGCCAGTGATAACAAAATCACCCAGTATCTAAGTTTATCATACATATCTAGTATATGGATTTTTTGCCTGAAATAAATGATTATTATTATTCCATTTATTAAAATACACTCCTATAAATTACATTTTTAAATATAAGTTATAAAAAAAATACATTTATAAATATAAAAAACAGTAGGTACCCCACCGGTATCGGGAACAGGGTCCTAGTTACCGGTGGTCAAGGAAGTTCCTTCATATACAGTCATATCAAACATTATTAGGTGTCCTAAACCCTTTACCTGAATTAGTGGGCTTTGTCTGTTTACAGTTATCACAGACTCATATTTATACATATAGTTTTACAGCCATCTTTTCATCAATTGATTAGTTAACTGATCATCTACCTACAGCATTCATAATTATGAGAGCAATGGCATCTATTGTGCGGTAACCTTGACCTCGCTCAGTTGGCGGCACAACAGCAGAACGGTTGTTTGTATTTTGTTTATGATAACAACAATGACTGCCACTGTATGTTCTTTGTTTACTTTCGCGGTTTCTGTGAACAATGAAGTGACCTGTTGGTAAGTCGGTTGTTCTGGAAGAGTCTGTTTCATTATTTAAGACAAAGCACAATCATTTTGCTGTCGTGCTGTGTAAAAGAGTTCCCCATTACGGATTTCCTGCAGCGTTACGATATTGCGACATGACTTCTTAAAAAACACCGTAGAATATTTTAATGTCGGCCACACCTAATCAATCCCATTAACGTTGTCAATACTCCCTAGTACTAGGCATTATGATCATTTACTATCAGATGGATCGTCAAAATCCTTGTCAAAAAATTTTGATATACAAGCGGACTGTTTGAATGGTTCGCTTAGTCATTTATCTTCAACATTTTTGATGAAACGTGTTAGCATCCTTAGAAATAATTATTTCCCTGATATAAATTGACGTGACGTTCAACCAATGCACGCGAGGTGCGTTCCGTCGCATGCCATTTCACAATCGGTTTCACTTCGATAGATTATAATCTACCGAAAAATAATGCGTTAATTTTTAAGCAGTATGTTACGGTACACAATCTTTCAACTGTTTACAATCTCGTGAGATAGATTATAATCTAACGGTACCTATTTACAACATATATGTGACATATATAATTTTTCCGCTTCACCAAATTATCTTTTGGTCAGTCAATTAACTGATATATCATGCTATGCACATACATATGTTTTGAATTGTATACTGTTACTTTTTAACTTGAAGCTTAAAATATGTACTGTCATGTTTACAATTAAATATTGATTTATCTACATCTTGTATCTTCAAACATTGTAAATCGATAGAAGTGAGATCCTTATTGGTTCAGTCTTTATTTTGTACTAGCTATCCCCTGCGGTTTCACCTGCGTTTTCAACATAAAAAGTAGTCATGTTCCTCAATAAACTGCCTATCTAACGCAAAAATGACACTGTCTTAAATTCATACAAAAATCCTATACTCTCAGTTTTTCCCGAATTTTCCAATTTTCTGAGCAATTTTCTTATTTTTTTTTCTTCTCCTGACAATAATTAACACAACAAAAAAAGAATAAGCGAAATTGTTCCATCCATTTACGCGTGATGCGATGATTAACCGACTTTAAGAAAAAATGAGGAAGTTCTCAATTCGGTTGTATTTTTTTTATGGATATTACACGCTAGCATTGTCGATACACTCTTCTATGAACTCTTACCAATGTTTCATAACACAAGCTTAGTTTTACTTTGTAGTAGTAGTAAAGACAGCTTATAATTACGTTTTTACTGGACTGACTTCAGTGAGTAACGCTCACAAAATGCCTTTGCTTGCAGCGTCGTGTGACGGATCGCCCACGTCCCTCCAATATGGCGAGCAGGAGGGTGACTGTCACATGCTTCATACTTGTGAACAAGTGCTGCTTGTATCAGCAATTTGCCGATGTCATTTTGATAGTCTTCTTGTTGTCATGTCGCTGGGGCTCGCAAATGTTGTCAATGAAGAATGTCCCAGGATATTATATTATTACTAGTGGGCCCGACAGACGTTGTCCTGTCCAAACTCGATTACGACGCCATCTACCGGGTCCAATTATATTTTAAAACCATCCAGGGACCCACTCATATATACACAAAAAATTTCATCAAAATTGGTCCAGTCGTTTAGGAGGAGTTCAGTCACATACACACGCACACAAGAAATATATATATTAAGATGTTATGTTATGTATTGAATTTTAGCTTGTTTTGAAAAGAGTAATTGCTGAGTTTATTCTAAGCAAATGCCTATCGAAGCATGAGTTAGAGTCAGACTATTCATAAGTGCTTGCGAAGGTCTATTATAATTGTTTTTTTTTTTTTATTCAATTTACTAATAAAAACTGCACAGGCTTTGATGTGTACAAAATGCAATCGGATTGAAAGGCATGTTATAACGTTTCTCATCTTGTAATTTCTTTATATTTTGTGATTTGGATAGAATTAGCTACCTATCGGAAATATGATTTTGATAGTAAGTACCTAACGCGATGAAGCTACATAGTCATCGAGGTAAACCAATAAATATTGATACCTAGATGATTGTGTATGCTGTTTAAGTTGACATAGTTTGTAAGGGTATCTTATTCAGACCTACTCGGTCCGAACGCAAAGGACGATTTAGGCTGATGCTGTGTTAGTCGCAGAATTCATTTGCCACGATCGACTGCCTCATTCCAAATGGAAGTCTGCCATGAGAAAATAGGAGCCATCCTATTCAGTAGACTACTCAATCGGTTTGTCTACCCTAAGAACCCCGATAGCAGTAATAGTTTTGAACATCTGTCTTGATCGTCGGTACCAACTTCCGTAAAGCTGCATTTGTGTTTATAATAAAGCGTGTGTGTATTAAATCTTATTTGCTAATATGAAGTAGAAGTTCTGACAATATTTTTTTACAGATGGGCTACGCGCAACTAGAACAAGTTGGCCATGGGATTCACCTGCGACAATTCTCTAGAGCTTTCGTTTTTGAAGACAGCAGTAACAGCAGCCAGAGGTTCGTGTACGTCTCCGTCGATGCTGCTATGATGGGCCAAGGTGTTAGAAGAGAGGTTAGTAGTAAAATAATCATCATCAACATTATCTCATTAAAAACTTTGATTGGATTTCCTGGCTTAGTTCCTACCTGTTCTTCTCAGTAGCATCCTAATCCCCGAAGCGAAACTTCAGTTGCATTAACTCTCCATTACATTCGCATCACATAAATGCAGTTGCCGGAACACACCACTAGATGTCGTCAGTTTGAGACAGACAGAAACTACAAAACACACTATCACCACAGTCTATGTAACTCTTACAGTCGGCTAACGGACACGTCCAGACAGAGCAATCGTGCGGGGCTTGCGGGGTGAGAGAGGAGCGGTAGGGAGCTCAAACTGCCATACACTCGCTTGGGACACAATTACGAATGCCTATACAAAGCGGCATTTCGCGTGACTTCAAACGCGATAGACCACTGTATGTAATTACGCTGTCCTATCACCATAATATGCTTTCCTCACTATGTTTACCTTACCGACAACACAAACAATAGATGGTCCTCATTTCGAATTTTTAATGAATGTTTCTTTCGTTTTAATTCATTACGTCTATTACAAGCGCCTTAGTCGTAATTTTGTGATTTGCGCCTGAAGCATATGGCAGCTATACTTGGCTTCTTATTCTTCATTTTCAATGTCCGTTACCAACGTATTGTTTTAATAATCTATTGCCATCCATAAACAAATTACGTTCCATAGATATGGGAACCATCCACTTCAACAACGATACTAATTGATTATGAAAAAGTCCTGAATATTGTTTTGACATTGCGCTAGTAACTAACAAATTGAGTTATTAGTTAATTAGTAGTAGCACCACTGTCAATGATATCCCCAGGGGCATTAAATGACCCGACCTCGTTGCTGCCTTGGTTAAAGTGGGCGTTATATGTAGATATATCTGTTGCAAGAGATATAATATATCATCCATTCATTCTATATTATACCAGACACCGCCCCGCAGTTTCACCTCCGTTTCCGAGGGATCTTATGTTTTCCCGGGATAAAAAGTAGCCTATAGCCTTCCTCGATAAATTGGCTATCCAACACTAAAATAATTTTTCTATTCAAACCAGTAGTTCCTGAGATAAGCGCGTTCAACCTACCAAACAAACAAAAAAAAAAAAAACTCTTCAGCTTTATAATATTAATAATAGAACCTATAGATTAAGTATAGATTAAACCCAGAACACCTTTACCGATGTTTTTTTTTACACTATGGGTATGGATACGTTTGACCATAATCTCACTATGCTAAGTGATGATCTCACCGAAGGTGGTAAGCACACAAAGCCTAAAGAGGACTGATTCTCTAGTTAAGGCGAAAGTCAACTTAAGGTAGCCAGCCAGACGGGTATTTAAAGTGTACTATTGTTTCTTCACGATGTTTTCCTCACCCAAAAATTCTAGCTAATGAGGTTTCGAACCCCACGACCTTCACCACGGTATTTGATGTCACTCCAACTGCTTTTGAGGTTTTTAAGTTATGCTCAATTTGTAATCTTGTTTTTTTTCACTAATAAATTCTAGGTAGTCAAACGCCTTCAAAAACGCTACGGTGACCTGTACAACGAGCAAAATGTGATTATCAGCGGCACTCATACCCACTCCACTCCTGGCGGGTTCCTCATGGACTTCCTCTTCGACCTCACTATACTGGGCTTCGTCAGGGAAAGCTATAACTCTTATGTGGTTGGGATTTATAAGGTGAGGTTAATCTTTTACTGCTTTTAGTTCTCTATAAGTTTTATATTTCAAAGCGTGAGCCAATTCTTGGGTCGTGTTTGTAAAAAAATAATCTTGGACACAATAATTATGTTCTTAACTTTGATTCTCATTCTGTGGTACGAAAATAAATAAATATCCTGGAAGATCCTCACAGGCAGCCATCTGATCAGCTTGTACTAAGGAATCTAGTTTACTGATATACCATAATGCTATCTGATTCTTTTATAATCTCCAAAATGTCATTTTAATAATTACAACACTATTTACTACTTTATCCTTCCAGAGCATAGTAATAGCTCACATTAGACTGACAGAAGCTAGAATAGAATACGGTGAGGCTGAACTCCTGGATGCCAACATAAACCGATCACCGACATCTTACTTGAAGAACCCTCCTGAAGAGAGAGCCAAGTATGTTGTAAAGTCTATTCCACATGATACCTACAATTTGTTTCTCAATAGTCTAACAGAGCTAGTGCTGCCATCTAGTGAGCAGCTTCGAAACAAATACGTAACCAACGTTGGTGTAAAAGTACGACAGGCGTATTCCAAGGCCATGGTCGAAAATAAGTCTGTCCCATGAATGACCACGTGGAATTGTGATTTTAATTATTCTTGAAACAGCATAAATTAATGATATTTTTTTTTATGTCAGACGGCTTGCAAGTAGGCAAGCGTTACTTGTCACCCTTCTGTCCGTCTATAGACAATTTGTTGCCGACCTTTATAAAGCCTAGAGGTAGTATAGTGATAAATTTTCAATATGAGTTTGATAGCCAGCCAGGTGGGTACTACAAAGTACCCTACTCTTGGTTTCTTTAACCGAAAGCTCAATCTTATTATAGGATTTGTCACGGTATTGGTTCGAACTCACAACCACTGAGCTATCATCGCCTTAAAAACACTCATGGTAGGGTTACTGAATTGTGAAAGACGCCACATGGTTTTGTATTCTATTCCAGAATCTAAAGTACCGTTACAAAGCTGAACGGTAACAAACACACACAAACACATTATCGCATTTATAATTTTCCATTTCTAGTGGTAAAGTTACAAGACTAGTGCCACATTTTTGTATTCCTAATTCCAGATATAAGTACGACGTAGATAAGACCTTAGCTCAAGTCCGATTCCTGACTCCCTCGAACAAGATCATAGGTGTCATCAACTGGTTCGCAGTTCACCCCACCAGTATGAACAACACTAACAAACTAATCTCTTCGGACAACGTCGGATACGCTTCTGTGCTCATGGAGAAGGCTCTGAATGGAAATAACACGCACCCTGGGAAGGTGAGCCAAGAGAGGATTAGTTAGTAAAAAGATCAATGTATGTATATTAGATTTTTGGTGATTTGAAATTTAACTTCATGGTAAAGGGCTTATTCCGTTGTTTCTCAGCGTTTCCTCAAATTACTGTTGCCTTTTCTTTTGTGTTCTATAGCAATGTAATATATATCAAATAATTGTAAATAATTATTTTAGCAACCCATAAGGTGAATGGTCCATTTTTAATATTCAACGGTTTTTTCTCGAATTTGTTACGTCAATTTTAAACGCCTATATTACGTCGGATAGGCGCTCGGCATAGACGTCATAAATAAAAATGCATTTTTTTTTTTTTTATATCACTTCAGCTAGATTCTTCTTCATCTTTCACTGCTAAATCATGAACACCCAACGAAATATCACCCAAAAATAATGAACTTCCAGGGTACAATAGTGTGTGCCTTCGCGTCAACGAACCTCGGCGACGTGTCCCCGAACACGCGGGGCCCGCGCTGCGAGTTCTCCGGCAAGCGGTGCGACCAGGAGGCGCTGTGCGCGCGGCACAAGGAGCGCTGCTTCGCGGCCGGCCCCGGCAGGGACATGTTCGAGAGCACCCGGATCATTGCCACCAAGCTCTTCGACACTGGGATGGTATGATCACCGACGTACCTTAACAAATCTAAATTTACGAAACTCCTGTACGCTAAAACTATTCATGATGTAGAAATGTGTAGGACGTTTACTTTATCTTTCCTTAATATGAGATAAGACAGTTATTGTGTAAAAAATGAAAACGAATTAAGCTGAGTTTCTTAGCTGAGTAGTATTTTGAGAATTTAACTGAGTCTTCTTGAAACTGCACACGGTCCTCATAATTATCTATTGTATGATATAATTTTAAATCATCGACGTATAATAGGAAATTACAAAATGTGAAATAGGTATGGATATCGTTTATAAAAATAATAAACAACAAAGGACCCAGAAAAGATCCTTGCGATACGCCTAATGTAATAACTATCTCAGATACATAACCGCTTACTACTACTTTCTGTAAACGATTTGAAATAATAAAATTGGCACCAGCGCCATTAGTTACCACGAATTCTATGATATACATTTATTCCAGTATCAGTTTAAACCACTTTGGTTTAAACCAACTTTGTCAAATGCCTTTCTAAAATCAGTTTTCCACAATCTCTTTTGAACCAACCTTATCAACGTATACAATATTAGTGGGTTTCCAGATATTGGGAAAGATTCCTACACACAAGTACTTGTTAAATAACAGAGATATGGAATCAATGGTAGATTTAAAAATAATATTGCTTTACGTTGTGACTTGTACTTCAGAATCAATTGATGATATCCTCTCAGTGGCGGATTTACCAGCAGGCTGAGTAGGCTGGAGCCTAGGGCGGCAGATTTTAGGGGGCGGCAAATTTGGCCCAAAATTTTACTGTGTGACAAAAAAAAACATTATTATATAGGTACCTTAATGTTATTAGGTCCACTCACACAATTCAATCATCGTGTAATAAAAAATTAAAACATTTTTGTGCATAGAGTCTGAACTAATGTACAAGATTTCATACGACTATAATATAATTGATGATTTTGCGGATATAAAACAGCGATTTCATTGTCATCATCAATCGGACTGTTAACAGATAATTATATAGGGTATGTTCGTATTGTTTTGAAACTGTAAGTGCAAAAAAAATATTTTACCGAATGACCATTATCTTGTGTAACATGTGTTCATATTGTGTAGATAGTTTTAAGACATATCCCACCTTAAAGTAGTACTTGATTGAGCTTTTCTTAGCTCTGAAATATACCAAAAAAATATTTCTTGTATAATCTTCACTGAATCGTGAGTTGTAAAAATAATCTAGGAACTGTCACATCGATCCCATAGTTCACAAATTATACTAATAGAGGGAAAAATTTGATGTAATGAGGACGCAAAAATAATCAAGATGCAATTTCATTGATAAAAAAATGTAATAAATATATTTCTTATCAAAAAAATCGAAACACCCTTGAAGTTTAGTTTTGAATGAGTTTTAAATGTTTTTTTTACATTAAACAAAAAAGTAATAATGCCAGTTAATTGCGGATATTATAAGGTATCGTTTAACAAATACTTAGTAATGTTTCAAATTAAAATCAAATTCCTTCAACTATCGTGTTTTTTTCAACAAGTATGTTTACAATTTTTTTTGGAGAATGTTTTCCTTCTCCAAAAAAAATTGTAAACTTTTTGACACAAAGACGTAAAACAAAAAAATGTTTATAAAAAGTGTATCCAGTATCTCGTATTTCCTCCCCAGGCTCTAATGTCTGCTTCCATGCGGTACGTTTTCTAAAATTTTACAAATTCTTAAAGGGAGAAAAGATACCTATTGAAAAAAACACGATATTTAAACAAATTTAATTTTAATTTTAAACATTAATATTCGTACGATACCTTATAATATCCGCAATAATCTGACATTATTACTTTATTTTGTTTAATGTAAAAATAAAACATAAAATTCATTTAAAACCAAAATTCAGAGGTGTTGTTGCAGTACCGTTTCGATTTTTCTGATGAGAAGTGATTGTGAACTAGGGTATCGAGTTGTAGAGGTCAGTAGGGGCGGCAAAATTTGAAAAGCCTACTGGCGGCAAATGTGCAAATCCGCCACTGTATCCTCTAATTATTATTATTAATATTATTTCACGCCTAAACCGCTGAACCGGTCGGGATGAGATACGCAGATAGCCTATAGTATGGAGAGGGACATAGGCCACTATTTTTCTTGGGAACGAAACAGTGGGGAACAATTGTTTTATGATTTAAATAAGTTTTGTATCTCCACATTTTAGGATACTAAGTAGTAATTTGCTTTGCCCTTACTAAGCCCTCCTGTATCTGCTTCGATAGAAGACGAATTATCCTCACGCTTGATCAATTTGTTTTTTTTAATGTTTCAGAAAGTCCTTAACGAACCAGGAGAAGACTTAACTGGACCTATAGGAATTGTCCATCAGTACGTGAAGATGCCTGAACAGAAAGTCTCTCCGTACGACCCTGTTACTGAAACATTCAATACTGTAAGTCTACTTCCTACCTTGTTACAACCTTACATTCGTAAACTAGCCTCTGCCCGCGACTTCTTCCGCACGGAAGTCAGAATACACCAAAAATTCCACCGTACACTAATATAGCTGTACCTGTGACAGCGTTTACCCACGATATACCTCTACGCAGTGGCGTGCCTAGGGCTTTAGATTAGGGCAAGCCCAACCTATATTTTTGTGGGTTCTAACCGTTTGACGTAAAATCCATCTTGTTATTTCTTCAATCAGTAATCTTAGTCTTCAACTATCACTTGCTCCTTGAGGGTCCTTGAAGCGAGTTAACCAAGGCACACTGAAGGCATACTACTTCTAGATAGATTATTTAAATCGTCATAACCGGACGTATTCCAAACATTTGTATCGTTCGAGAAAAACAAACAGCGTCAGCAAAACAACTTCTTCAAATGAGAACAGCCCGCAATCCAATTTGTTTTATAAATAGATCTACTGAATTTACGTTTGTGTCCCTTGCTCTGAGAAATACACAGGTCAGGCGTTGGTTTTGGTGAAACTTATTTTGAGAAAAAGTCAAAGATTTTACCTTGCCCTGGTCGAGTAACGCTTTAATACACCTCATATCCTCACAACGCACTATTTCTTCCATTTTTAAACACAAATCTACTATCTAGTAAGTATTGCAATGAATCGACAACAAACAAAACTTTTCTTTCAACTCAAACAATCCAAAACAAACAATGTCTATGCACTGAAGTTGCAGCGAAACGAAGCTATTTTACGATTACACGAGGATGCGCAATACTCGCGCCAAAAATCTGCAGACAACTTCATGGTAAATCAATGCTTCGCCCGTCCATACTAATGTGCAGTTTCGTAACAAAGTAGCGCTATTTTCACTATGCGTAGTTTTCATAGGTTAGAAAGAGAGATGTGCAAGCCGCCGTTTTTGGGCTTGCGTTAGCTTTGCAGACGTGCGCACGAGCGGGATGGAAGATGTAGAATATTGTGAACGTATGTGCTGTACGCATGAAGCGGCGCGCGTGTAGTAGTGAGCGTAGCCGGCCGGCCGTCGGCCGCTGTGTTCGGGGTAGTTTACCTACATCGTATGACCGCGCGAACTTTTTAGCGCGAAATTCAAATTATTCGATGTCTGTTACGTGTGGGTATAAGTTAGGCAAGCCGGGCTTTTGGGCTTGTATGCCGCTGGTAGGTACCGCCACTGCCTCTACGCACCTAATTACCAGAAGCGTATATTGTCATACTATAAAGCTGAAGAGTTTGTTTGTTTATTTGTTTGGTTGAACGCGCTAATTTCAGGAACTACTGGTTCGAATTGAAAAAATATTTTAATTTTGGATAGCCTATCTATCGAGGAAGGCTGCTTTTTATCACGGGAAAACATAAAATCCTTCGGTAACGCGGGTGAAACCGCAGGGCGGAAGCTAGTTAATTAATAAATTAATAATAGTAAACACACTAATTAATATCCCTAATACGGAATGTCACCATATCCGAAATTTATTATCATTAAAAAGTTAATGAGGCAGGCAGGCGTGGTATGATACAATTGAGGATAATGTAATTAAGTTTTCAAAAATATATATCATGTATCCATTTATTATTTCAAGTTTTAATTAACACAAGAGTGGCCGTGTTTTCTGTAACAAATATGAATTTGCTAGCTGTAATAACTTTTATACTATTTATCAGTGTTTGGAGTCAAATACAATGTGCTTCTATCAATAGAAATGAATATACTTCATCTAATTATAATAAAGCAAGTTATATTCTAACTGAAAACGACTTAGACGAGAATGACAGTGAAGAAATAAATTACACAATGGATAATATTCATATAATGGACAAAGAGAGGAACAAACATCCAATGGACATGATTTCAAAAGGGAACACATTTGAAGATAATGTATCTAAATACAAGAGAAGTGATAAAACAGTTACAAATAAACTAAAATCGAATAATGTTACAAATAATAAAATTAATAATGAGAAAGTTTATAAAATGACGATGAATGGAATGTTGAAGAAAGGTCTAAGAAAACCATCATCTGGAAACAAAAATCCTAAACTTTCCGACATTTTTGTAGGATCTCATTGTCCTTCAGGTAGTTATAAAGGTCCTGATGGGTTATGTCATATTAAAGAGCCCTAATCGAATTGATAAATTTCATGGCAAACCGGGGCAAATTTTTTATTTTTTGGTATAAGTATATACCAAAAAATAAAAAAACCATATAGGTTTTTTGACCCAAAACCTATAGGCTACTTCCGGTTGACCTAGAATCGTCTATTTTGGTTAAAAGCAAGGTCTTACAGCACAAGTAAAGGGAAAATTCCGAAAAATAAAAAAAATGAAAATTAAGGTAACTTTTGTTACTTAAAAGTTTTTTAAGTCTTGCGAAAATCTAAATTTGCCCATATCTTTTTATCGTGTGGACTCAGGATCTTGATTTTTATACACCTAAGTGAGACTATAGACCTCAGTATCTGGTATTAAATTTCAACTTGCAAGGTCCACCCAATCCTCAGAAAATCGGTGGTGACACACGGACAGACAGACGGAAAGTGATCTTATAAGGGTTCCTTTTTTTATCTTTACCCTAAAAATTTTAAAATATACAAATGTAGCGGACCAAAATAAAAATTTAAGGCTTTTTATTTTCCCGTGTTACAAATAATCTCACCTACTTTGTCCTATTATTTTGGATGTAAATGCTGGAAAGAAAGGGCGCCAATCTCAAGACTTTACCCTGGTTCGAAAAAAAAATTAAACGCTGGATAGGGGCTCCTAACTCAAGTTTTTGGCCCGGTTCGAAAAAATCGTAGATCCGGGACTGAGAGTTGGTCACGTAGTAAAAGTTTTTTTCGTGACTTTAAAGTCTGAATGTTTGCTAAACAATTAAAACTAACCCTGTATATGACCAAACGATTATGAACAAAACCCTACAAGGCACGAACAAGTCAAGTTTATCCAGTTTGTGACGGATTGAATCACCCTACAGATAAGTCTTTTGGACATGGAAATTAGATTAATAATATAAAACATTAGTAATATGCGGGTCGATCAAGATTCAGAACAGTTCTCCTGGAGACGGCACACTTAGTAAGGTAGCTCCTCACCCTGGAGTCATAACCACCTGTATCTAGGACCCTGTTCCCGATGCTGTTAGAATGCTGTTTCATATACTTTTAAATTAATATGTTACTTATACTAATAAGATTAAATATTAAATTTGACAAGTTTGTTTCATTTGCTTATCACATTTTCCTTATTAGGTAGAAATATGATTAGTATGCCATGTGTTCCCTTGTTTAAATTTAAAATCATTATAATATATACCTATATTAGGCGATCTTCTTAATATTCGATATGAATGTAGATGCGTAGCAACTGGAAATATATAATTTCTAACTGCCATTATGGGAGGCAAGTGTGGCGAAATAATGTGTATCATATTTTATTAGAAAAGCGATAAAAGCTCGGTGGTTGTGAGCTTGAGCTTTCGGTGTTAATCATAGCACGTTGGTAGAGTACTTTATAGTACCCGACGTCGACTATCGCCAAGCACCTACCGGTGTATTCCAACAGCTGCATTTGAGAGCAAGTTCTTTTTAGGCTTTGTGTGCTCACCACCTTGGGTCACATTACATATTGTGGTGAGTTTATGCTCAAACACAGGCCTATATATAGTAAAAAAGGGCATATCCAGAATATGAAACGGATTAACTGCATCTTCCTTGCAATTGGCACATAGGTACTTATAAAACCTTAAAAACTTTCATCATCTCAGCCGCAAGACGTCCACTGCTGGACATAGGACTCCCCTAAGGATCTCCAATAGGAACGGTCTTGGGCGGCCTACATCCAGCGTTTTCCAATGACCTTTACAAGGCCGTCCGTCCTTGTAAGTGGACGTCCTATGCTGCACTTGCTGGTCCGTGATCTCAACTCCAGAAATCTTCGGCCCCATCGGCCATCCGTTCTGCGCACTCTGTGCCCTGCCCATTGTCACTTCAACTTGCCAATCTACTGGGCTATGTCGGTGATCCTTGTTCGTCTACGAATCTCCTAATTTCTGATTCGATCGCAAAAAATGATACTGTTTCTCCCGGAATATTAAAAAGAAAACCCCCACAGAGCACCAAAGTATCCGGGTGTCTCCCAGCGATGGGGTACAGTTTCGCTGCGGGGACTACAGACGGCCCCGGGGCCTTCGACTTCACGCAGGGGACCACCACTTCCAACCCCCTCTGGAACGCCGTGAGGGATTTCATCGCTGAACCTACCGATGAAGACATACTGTGTCAGGCGCCTAAGCCTATATTATTGGCTACTGGACGGGTAAGATATTTGTTACATTGTTGTTCCACTTCACAATAAATATACTGTGACATTCCTCACACACGGCCATCTGATCCCAAACTAAGCAGAGCTTGTACTATGGAAACCAGATAACTGATATAATGAAGGTGTTATCAAACTCGCTAACCGGCTCGTGTTTTTAATACCTAGTGTTTATTTTCTTTAATTAAGTTTCTAGTCAGTATCACTCTACTGACTAAAGAAAAAAGAAACTAGTATCACATTTTTACGTATAAATTAACTACAAAAAAGTGATGGATGCCTCCCAAACCGAAGACACGTAGAGGGTTAAAAATATTTATGATTTTCATACCCAGGCAAAATTCCCGTACGAATGGCAACCGAAAACAGTATCCTGTTCCGTCGCCCGTATTGGCGGTTTCTTCCTAACAGCCGTCCCGGGAGAATTCACCACCATGTCCGGGAGAAGATTACGGCGAGTAGTCGCCAAGACTACGGGAGAAGCGAAACGAGTAGTATTGGCTGGATTGTCTAATATCTACTCGGATTACATAGCAACTTTTGAGGAGTATCAGGTCAGTTCAAACATTTTTCCTTGGAAGCTATGGTGGGAAGGGTCGTTATAGAGACCTGGTCTTTTTTTATTTCATAAAGCTGATAAGCATGCAGATGGAACTGATAAGTGTCCTATATGTCTATATGGGAATTAGAAATATGACCATATTGTACTGTGAGCAAACAAAACCTAGAAAGCAATAGCAGTTGCTGGATCCGGTAGGTTGCAGATTCCCTAAGCCGTTCTATAATGAACCCTACCACCGTGGTATTAAGACTTGACAATATTGAATGCTGAATTTGCTAGAATCGAATCCTGTCCAATTTATTTATTTATTTTTCTAGTTCATATTTTCTTTTCTTTTTTGTATTTATGCGTATTATATTTCTTTAAAAAATGTTAAACATTTAAAAGAAAAAAGCCAAAATAGTGTCCAAAAAAAAAAATTACTATGCTAAATTTCTTGCCGGTTCTTCTCAGTTGAAGGAGACTTCCGAACCGGTGGTAACTAGTTTCGACGTTCATAAATGCCCTTCTAGGGCCTAAACTAAATAAATGGCTTTGACTTTAATGCCATTTTGGGAAAATAACTAATTATAATTAACAGGCGCAAAGGTACGAAGCGGCTTCGACAATCTTCGGTCCACACACCTTGGATATTTACTTGAACAAATACATAGAACTGACGGAGGCTCTTGTTTCAGTAAGTTTTTTAACTAAATTATTAATTAAAGGTGGTTGGATCCCATTTTGAACTCATCTGTCCACCTTTACTAAATTTAGCTTACTTAACTTCTGTGTATTTAATATACTAAAGTAGAAGGATTTGGCTCTCAAGTGTAGCTGCCGGAACACACCGGTAGGTGTTTGGGGACAGATTCTCTACATGAGGGTGGTAGCAAGCCAGGCGGGTACTACAAAGTACCTTACCAACGTATAATGGTTTCCTCACGACGTTTTCCTTCACCGAAAGATTAAGATCGAAAGATTAAGCTCATTGTAGGATTTAATCTCAACTTCCTTCCAGGGTAAACCCCTGGACCCCGGTCCAGATCCACCAGACTTCAGCAATCAGCTGATAACATTAGTACCGCCGGTGCTATGGGACTCAGCTCCGTGGGGTAAGGAGTTCGGAGACTGCGTGCAGCAGCCGCAGAAGTATTATAGCTGGGGAGATGTCGTCTCTGCTTCTTTTGTAAGTATAGTCTTAAGTTTGATTCTTTGGTGACAGCATCAATCGGTAAATTAATCACTGAATACCTGTTCACCATAGGTTATAAATAAACTAGCTTCTGTGTTCCTGCGGGTGAAACTGCGACGCACAGTACCTACTATTACTAAGTTGCGACGGAGCTGTCGATCCGTAGTCCCGTCGCCGAGTGAAAGAACGACAAACCAAGTAGCGACATCTATCTACTACACAAGAGTCTTCCTACTCGGGGATAGATGGCGCTTCAAGATCGTACATCTTGTATAGTAGAGGTGTCGTGTGCTCGCAGGTGTCGGGGCACCCCAGGAACAGCGCGCGGCCGGGCCGCTGGTACGGCGCGGTGGAGCGGCTCGAGGCAGAGCGGGACGACGCGTGGGCCGTCGTCGCCACCGACGCCGACTGGGAGACCAAGTTAGATATCTACCGTTTAGCTTTTGCTTCCTTGTTTTGCCTGTGTCTCCGGGATCGATGAATACCCTATGTCCTACGTGATCTTAAGTAATACCAAATTTCATGAAAATCTGTTTACCTTTTAATGGAGTTGAGGGGTCACAAATACATACATAAGGACAGTGGGTGAGTTATAATATTTTGTAAGATGATTTGGCGAGGATGGCTCAGTGCTAGTGAAGTTGGATACCGTTGCGAAGGTTGTGAGTTCGAATCTTACAATCAGTTTGAGCTTTCGGTGAAGGAAAATGGTGAGGAAACCATAGCATGGTGGTAAGGTACTTTATAGTACCCATCTGGCTGGCTACCACCCTCAAGTTGTAAATATGTCGCCAAGGACCTACTGGTGTGATCCGACAGTTACCCACCCAGGTGGGTACTACAAAGTACCCTTCCACCGTGCTATGGTTTCCTCACAATTTTACGATGATTTCCTTTGTCATTCAGAGCTAGGCCTCATACATTGTTCTCTCTACACTTGCCATTTTTTTTGTCTTCCTCGTAATGCCACCTCATAACTCCTCAGATACATCTGGCATAGAGACTCCAAAGTGATGGGCACAAGTCACGCGGAGATCGAATGGGAGATACCAGAGGGAACACAACCAGGGACCTACAGGATACATCACTACGGAAACTATAAGTATGTACTTGGTGGTATATACCCGTATTCTGGGTTCTCTGAAGCATTTGAAGTTACATAAAGTAATCATTTAGTGTTGGTTTGTAGTTAACCTTGATTAATTTGGTCAGTATTGGGTATAGTTAGTGACAAAAGTTATAATTTTAAAGTTGGTACCTTTTTAAAAAAAATGTAGTAAGTAGAAATAATTATGTTTTTTTTTGTTGTAATTATTGTCTATCCGTTTTCGTCGACTATATTTTTGTAAATAGAATTTGAGATGATGTGATCTGCAGATGCTTGGGTTAATTAAATAACTTCCCCATACAGTAAGTGTCTATACAATAAGTGTCGATACAATAAATCACAATTTTATTTTTATATTCACCGGCGCTATATCTATATGGTGCTTTTTTTTCTATCCGTCATATCCGAATTCACGACTTCCTTGCTCATATTGTCTTTTACACAGTACATTTATGTCTTTTTGGACATTCCTCTAAGCGTAGATAAAGTGATATTTAAAGATATATGTTGCATTATGTATTATGTCTATTTTACCACAATCGTATATTTAATAATTTCGAGTGACTGATGTAGGACCTAAGATTAATTAAAAAAAATAAAAAATCAGTTGCCATTATCATAACTATTTAATAAAAATGTAAAAGCCATTATTATTATTTTTATTTATATCATCATTTTTTTTTGTGATTTTTGAATAAACCAAAGTAAGCATGTTAAATACGTAATATATTATGCCATGTTATTGAAATATTTATAATTATAACTTTAGGTAAGTATTAGATTTACGCTAAGCTAGTCGTTTTATGTACATATGTATGTATAATTGTAGAATATAGAAAATATATTTTGTAAAATTATTAATAAGCGTATATACTTTTATTCTCGCCTGTATTAAAAAAAAATTTTTTTGAGTACCTATTGCAATTTCGCAAGTTTTTTTTTTATACTTTGGTATCCTTTATTGTGATCAAAGACCCTTTTAAGTAATTTAGAACGAATATTTTATAAATAAACCTATTTATAAAAATGACCAGGTATCATGTTAATAAAATGCCAATGAAAATTAATACGTAATTTTATTTGTTAACAAAGTCTCAATTCATACAGTTACATTTGAGAGCTAATCTGTTGGTACAATTTTAATATTTATAATTTATTCTAAAAATAAAAAATCTAAAAATGAACATCATAATTTTTTTTTAAAAAGACATCTCTTTTTAAAACAATTCTTGTTCGATAAACTAATAAAAGTTATAACAAGTTATATAAAGGATATGTATACAAAAGTTTAGAAAATAACTGGCTGTCAACTGCAGGCGGAATACATCGGTAGCTGCTATGTTCCATTCGAGGGTGGTAGACAGCCAGGCGGTTCTACAAAGTACCCTACCACTGTCGTGATATTGTTTTTTTATATGATTAGGTCCCGCGACTTTCGCCACGGCGAATAATATAAGTACATTTGTTTATAAAATTAATTTATTAGATTAGTAATTAGTAACAAAGGTAGTCCTTATCAATTGGAAATTACCTAATTAGTTGCTTAGATGACCAACTCCGGTTTTTTTTGGAAAATTTAAGATAAATAGAGATGTTTCTATTCCCCCTGCTTCGCACTCGTCCATTATCACTCCAGCCCATAAACTACAAAAAAATACGGGATACATACATATACTGGGTGATTTTGTTATCACTGGCAATACTTGCAGGGGTGGAAGTACTCATCAATGTGAACAACTTTTATTATAGGACTAACTGTGAAATCATGAAAAAAATATCAGCTGTTCCATTCAAAAGTTCAATACCTACTCGACCAAAATGTATGAAGCAACCGTATTATTTTACGCGATATCAGAGTTAGCCCTATAATAAAAGTTGTTCACATTGATGAGTACTTCCACCCCTGCAAGTATTGTCAGTGATAACAAAATCACCCTGTATACCCATATACCCATACAGATAAATGGGGGCACAAAAAAGAAAACGATCTACCCTATCGAGAGGGGTATCGTTGTTTAGAACTCGTTGACTAGGTGAAATACTGTATTTATTGTGTACGTAAGTACTTAACTATTTTGTCTTTTGCTCATCTATATAATAGGTAATAATAATATATTCTGGGACATTATTCCTCACCCACGGCCATCTGACCCGAAACTAAGCAGAACTTGTACTATGGAAGCCAGATATGATGTACTACATATACTACTTTTCTTTTGTAAATACATACATATATAGATAATTACGCCCAGACACAGGACAAACAGACATGTTCATATTCTAGTGAATCCCCGACGTTAGGTGTTCTTTTTTTTTTCTTTGTCATCGTGGCCGTAAGCAAAACATGCCACCAAAGTTTCATTACAATTGGATGAATGGTATTGAAACGCATACGTTACAAACAAACAAACAAATAAAGTGATAAACATTGATTTTATATGTATAGATAAATCACTACATTTATGTGCAATGTACGACCCCCATATAGACAGATTATTATTTAATACATTTATCATTAAAATAATGTAGATTACCTTTAATTCGTTGATTAGTTTTTTTTTATCAGTATTATTGATTATATATTTTATTTAATAAATATTTAATTATCTACCATTATTTCTTTTGAGTTCGAGAACAGTATACCTACGTTTATTCATAGGTTATTTAAGAAAAAAATGTAAGTAATATTTTCCACTTATTTTGTTAGTTATAATACCTAGGATCCTACTTATTATAAATACGAAAGTTTGTTAAAAACAATAGGCATTTACAAACACGAATAGTCTAGAATATTTTGCTCATTGGCACTTTCTTTTGAAGACTTTTCAGAGAGTAATCTAAGCTACTCTTAATCCTTGAAATAAGGGATCCTGCATAAAAAAATAAAAACTAGAAAATAGGGGCAATATTATACTTCAGGTCCTGGAATAGGACATGGGGTATCTTTCATCCAAAGAACGCTGCTGGTGAAACCACGGGGCAGAAGCTAGTCATGGTAAACAAGAAATTCTGTTTCTAGTAACAATGGTGCTACCACTAGTGGGTAAAGTAGTGATGAGTACAATAACTCTAGCAGTCCTCGTAAGGAGCACCGATGCTGATAGCGGACCCGATATACCGTTTAGGGTCGGTGTTGGTATCGCTGATATGACCGGACCATGTGCTGAAATTACTTTTGTAAGTATTAATTAAGTATGAAATGCGAAGATATTGCCAGGTCATCATTGCCGGGGACCGCGGTACAACTGTTGATGTTGGAAACTCGTATATATGCCGAGTGTTCAGGAAATTTTGATAGCGCGATGTAGAATCTTGTGGCGCCATCTATCCGCGGGCGATGAAAGTTTTTTTGTGTAGTTGATACATGTCGCTATAGAGGTATAAGGGAAAAGAGTGGGTTGATTCAAAGGATTGAATACCATTGGCAATGACGTTGTTTCATAAAAGAACGAAAGAGAGAAAAGAACTAACAATTCATGAAACAACACGAAATTTTTGTTAGTAAAGGTTACCTAACGCCATGATAGCTCAGTGGTACTGACGTCGGACGCCGCGGCGAGTCCTACAGTGAGCTTGAGCTTTCGGTGAAGGAAAACATCGTGAGGAAACCATAGCACGGTGGTAGGGTACTTTGTAGTACCCACCTGGCTGGCTACCACCCTCAAGTTGAAAATCTGTCGCCAAACACCTATTGGTGTGTTTCGACAGCTGCACTTGAGAGCCAGTTCCTTCTAGGCTTTGTGTGGGTGTGTTTCGACAGCTGCACTTGAGAGCTAGTTCCTTCTAGGCTTTGTGTGCTTACCACCTTCGGCCACATCATCACTTACCATAGTGAGATTGTAGTCAAACACAAACCTATACAAAGTAAAAAAAAAAAACTTGCTCGTAACATCAAAGTGAGTTGAAACAATCTAGGATAGATAACTAACCTAACCTAACCACACCTGAGTGTTCCGGCAGCCGCACTTAAGAGCCAGTTACCTTTTATGTTTTGTGTGCTTACCACCACGGTCCATATCATCACTTACCATGGAGACATTGTGGTCAACCATAAGCCATGGTAATCAAGAAGATAAAATGACTTCTGTAGGGCTCTTGAATTCCAGTTAAAAATACTCGTATAACTAAGAGACGAAAGAAAAATAATATTTTTTATTTTATTCTAACAAATTTCCAGATGGGATACGCATCAGTTCCTCAAACAGGCAGTGGAATACACCTGCGTCAGTTTTCCAGAGCTTTTATCTTCGAAAGGAATGATACAAGAGTAGTTTTAGTAACAGCTGAAGTGCAGTCTATAGGCATTGCTGTTAGACGAGAGGTGAGAGGTTTTTAGCAAATCTTCTCAAGGTTGTCAATTCTGTCACCCTGTGACGGCTACTGCGAGAGAGCTAGTTCTATTCTAAACTTTATGTGCTTATAATACCTTCGACCAATCATCACTTAATGGTCATACCGAAGCATTTGTCAAGAATTAACATCAGACTTGTGTAGTTGGAGGTAGAGTTAAATATTACGGTTTGTAGAACAACTAAAATTCTACCTAATATTGTCTACTAAATACACAATTCAAAATAGAAGATGATTGCCCAAGGAAGAGCTAGTGAAGAAAACGATCCATAAATATAATTCTGTACTCGTTTTGAATAAAACTTGCCTTAAAAAGTAAAACTAATCACTAACAAATTGATTATTGGATTTCGATCAAAATTAAACAATCAATAATAATTGAGTTTTTGCTCCTTCTAATTTTAATGAATAATTGATCATTTTATTCGTTCCAATTAACTGTAATCAAGTCTATAAGACCGACGTTTAGCAAAAACATTCACACCATCTCTTCCGAGAAGACTTCTTGTACAACCATAACCCTTTCAGGTGGTAAAGAATCTTCAAGAGCTATACGGCGATATGTATAGCTTTAGAAACGTTATTCTTACGGGAACACATACCCATAGTACACCAGGAGGGTACTTAGTCGATTTCCTGTTGGACGTCAGCATTCTAGGCTTCTCCAGTGAGACATTTAATGCTTATGTTGCTGGGATAACGAGAGTAAGTCTTTTATGATTAAGAACTTTTTAAAGATATTGTAAAAGAATGTGTAGTAAACTCCACTTCATTTGTATCAAGATCCACTGTGGTTGGAATTGTGATAACGGAATCATAGCCATGATACATTGATTGACGGATTTTAAAATAGAAGAAGAAATCTTCTACTAGTGCTCCCCTCTTTTATTTAAAAATCTTTTGTCGGTATTTCACTTTGGTTACTTTCATTCCGCTACGTTATTTGGTTACGAAATTTATAGTTCATTTAATTTAACAGTATCCATGGATCTATTATCTGATGATCCCTTATTTTGAACTTACACTCCTGTTTAAAGGACTGTTTTTTAATGTCAAAAGTTTGATAAGCAGGCGTACGGTCCACCTGATGGTTACTGCTGCCTATACTAGGGGATTCTTTATGTGTTGCCGACCTTTTTACGCTTTTGAAGAACCCCATCTCGTAGTGCTGCTGGGAAACCGTAATGGAGAGCTCACTCCACATCCGCAATAAGAACGTCCGACTAAATCGTTGGGTGGACGTGGCTCGAGGATATGAGCTCTGCATAAACGGTCTGATACTCCATTATTAAATTTACGATATAATAGGAATTTTTATTGATTTTGATTGAACAACTTCTATCTATAAAATTAAATCAAAAATATTTGAAGACGTCATCAACACGTGTTCATAGGATTAACGATAATGATATTTAATTGTTAATTACATCAATATTATTAATAATTTTTTTTAACAGAGTATAGTCCGTGCCCATGAAAATATAGTGCCGGCTAAACTTTACTTCAGTCAAAGTGTTGTAAAGAATGCCCAAATGAATAGATCACCCTATTCTTATGAATATAATCCAGCGGAAGAGAAATCTCAGTGAGTATCGTAGCTGCTAATTTAGATAATATATTGTCATTAGTCTTTGGTCCTACTGGAGATCATTAGGGGACTTCGACTAAGGAATTAGGACTGTTTACTAGTAAGTCGAGCTATCGGATATACGAGAAGCGGATATACTTAACATTGAATCTTCATTATCAAAAATTTTGACAGCTTTCCGCTACGTAGTTAAATAAGGGATTTTACTCTCTTAGAGATTTCATTTCTGAAAACTTTGTAGGTACATCCCTTTACAAAAGAAATATATCTTCCAAAGGATAATGCCCAGATTTCAAAGGATCGCCGTTGCAAATCAAATTGGAAAAATTGCATATAAACAAGGAATGATAACATAATTTTAAAGGAAAAAAAAATCTTTATTTTATGAACTTTATTGTTGTTCTGTACTTTACTGACAGTCAAAACATAAGAATTATTTTTGTTTATTAGGTAAGCATTCTAGCAAGCCTATAAATGTAAAATAATATAATAACTATCAATGTTTCAAACATAAAGCAAGGAACGGTAATGCGGGTTAAACCGCGGGACGGAAACCTAGTGATGTAATAAAAAGTTTAAAAAAAAGGCATCAATGGACATAGCGATTATTCGTTAGTAATTAATATGATTAATTATTATTTTATCATAATTAAACTTATCTATCCATGAATCTATTGATGTGCTATCGATGAATGCATGCTACACGCAATGTTAGGTACCTTCGCTTAGCACCGTACGCGTACACGTGATTTATTTGCATAGGTATTTTCATTTCCATTCCATTGTTGTAGACTAAGTCATGGAGGAATTTCGTCATATCTTCAAAGTCCACTGTCCACTTAATAGAATATATTTTAATTCAAATCAGTGAACCTTCTCCTTTTTTGATGTCGGTAAAAATGATGTTATTACAGATATGCAACTAACACAGATGAAACATTAACCCAAGTCCGTGTAGTAAAGGCAGACGGCACCCTCCATGGTGTTCTCAATTGGTTTGCGATACACACCACTACTATGAACATGACCAACCAGCTGATCTCTTCTGATAACCTCGGCTATGCTGCTTTGAAGCTGGAGGAGGCTTTGAACCCTGGTGCTCCTGCTGGGAAGGTATGGGTCTGGGTTTCACCACAATTGCTGCACCAGTAGGTGCTTGGTGACAGCCATATTGAAGGTGGTAGCCAGGTCGGAAGGTACTACAAAGTATCCTACCACGAAAGCTCAAACTCATTGTAAAATTCGAACCTTTGCGCGGTATTGAATGACCTCCACCACTGACCACTGGGCTATCATCACCTTAATTATATTTCTCAAAATATATTCGAAAAGCATTCATGTATTATAATTTTAACTACATTTTTAGTTCTTAATACTAAAATCACAAAGATCATAATTGAAGAAACATTGTCAAAAGCCGCAAAAAATACGAAAAATAAAAAATCACTTTAATATGATAGAGAACATAATGATAAATTTGATTTTATTCCAAAATCCATATTTCATTACAGCCACAAATAATCGCCGGTTTCTTCTCATCAAACCTTGGTGATGTATCCCCGAACATTCAAGGGGCTCGATGTGAGTTCAGCGGTGATAAGTGTGATAATCATTTCTTACTTTGTGACGCTGGGGAGATGTGCTTCTCTTCAGGACCCGGAGAAGACATGTTCGAGAGCAACAAGATCATTGGCACCGCGGTATATGAAGGGGCTCTGGTAAGCGTCTTAGATACTTTCAATTCTCCCTTTTAATAATATGTCTTTCCTGAAAAAACTCGATTTTACAAAACAAAAAGCTCATCTTAGTGTATCGTTTTTCGGAGTGGACCCTCTGTTCTATAAAAAGAGTCCTTTCGATTGGTATACGAAACATTGTTATTGGACAACTTTGAAAAATCTAAGCCCATATGTTTTGCTCATTGTTCTTTCACATCCATAAGATGATTAAAATTATGAAATCTGTGTGTGAGACCGGTATAAGATAAAAAATTACAAGCGTGTTGTGAATGAAATTAGAAGAGGCCGAAACGTAAGAAATATCGCTGAAAGCTAAGAACTAAACTCATCAGAGCTTTATTCTAAACCAGATTTTAGAATGCGACGGATATATAAGATGACTCAAGGTGGTAATTTAAATATAGTCTCGTCAAATCCTGAAGGTGTCAAATCCTGAAAGTAACATACGAATGAAATTTATTATAAATTATTCTGACTCATATTTTAGGATGCTCTAAACTCTCCCGGTGAAGAATTAAGTGGCAATCTAGCTGTATTACACCAGTTTGTAGAGATGCCTGAAGAAGTGGCTGCAAGATACGACCCAGTTACAGGCACCTTCAATACCGTAAGTACAAGTAAACTACAATCCAAGACTAACTCCCAGTTTTTAGAAGCCTAATCAATGTTAATGACAGAGACGTCAACTGATCATAAATTAACTTTGATTGAGCTTCCAGAAATTGGCAGTAAGTAGTTTACAATTTTATTCTTTTATTTTATCTTCTAGGAATTGCATGTGTAAGACAGAATTTTTGAAGAAGTTTACAACGTTCAGAGCCTTTCGCTTCCTATATCTACTTATAGAGTAATTGGACACTCTCAGACTAATAACTCGTCGTTATTCATGTTGCTCCTAAAAGATGAGAATGAAATTTTTCTTTATCAGAAATATTAATAGGTTTCTATGTTCCCATTTTTTATAGAGTGATCCAGTTAGGGGCTGTGTGCCAGCTATGGGATACAGTTTTGCATCAGGAACTGTTGATGGTGCCAATTTGCTCAATATAACACAGGTAAATTGGAATTGTTAGAAGATAAAAGAGTTTACAGCAGAACACATAACTTCTATCATAATTTCTTAGCGCATACTAAAAGTATGACGATGCGGTTTCCAAACATTTTTGTCATTCACCGAAAGCACAAACTCATTACATGATTCGAGCAGATACAACGCTACTTGGCATTATTTATTCTCCGTCTCTCTTTTTCATAGCTGTATTTTTTCCAGGGTACAATAGAGGGTAACCCACTGCTGGACGCCATCAGTGGAATCGTGGCGGAGCCAACTGAAGAAGACATCGAGTGTCACGCACCCAAACCTATATTATTGGCCACAGGACGTGTAAGTGCTCTAATCTTTCTCATTGCATTTCTTCTATCAGTTTTGTGTTTGGTTTCAGTAATAATAAGCATTCATGATTTAGAAATAATAAAAGCTTTTTTTTCTCGTAATCACCAATCTTGATATTCCCAAAGTGACAGCACACAAAGCCTAGAAGATGACTGATGACGTTGCTGCTAGAATTCTTAAATCACCTACTAGTTTCATTTCTGTGCTAAAACATACTTACCTAAGACTGCAGCCATGTCGAGCTCTAAACAAAAAAAATCAAAGAATAATCCTTTGTTTCTTAATGCTTTCAATATCCATTTCATTATTAGCAATAGTAGTATTAATTTGACTTGACCGTTATTCGAAGCTTATATAACATGAGATAGGCACTACGTTTCCCGCCTCACTATTGCTATCTCTTTTCCTCATATTTCTGTCTCTGTCACTCATTGTTCCCACCACTTGGCAGAATGGCGAGCGATCGCTATGATCGCCATTTTGATTTCTCATTGGCGTCTTGTTTCCCGCCGAGTACAGTCGTGTTAGCAGAACACTCACGATTATTTCATGTAAGTGATTTTAATTCTATAATCACCCTTAAAATGACTATTATATTCTTTGATTGATAGTGTTTACCACACTTATTTTAAATCTAACGGTTTTTCCGTTCGTAAATTTATAAGTAAACTATTTACTGTAGACTTTATACGGTTCAGAGAAAGTACTTTTTTCAAAGAAAGTACCTACCTACCTTCAATTTTATATCAATCGGTATTTCGTTTGTGATAATTTGTTATTCCGATTACCTTTAATTTTTATTCTCTGTAGAATGGAAAAAGGTAGTAATGGTGGTCAAAGTGAAGCTCCTGAGCCTTTACCGGGACCATCGGCTTTACGCAGATCACGGTCAACCAGCTCAAGCTCGAGTAGTAGTTCCAAAAGCGACAGTTCCTCATTTACATCGGGCTCGCCAAAGCGGCGTCGTAATCATCATAAAAAGAAGAAGGGGGGCAAACATAAACGCCGTTTTACCGAAAGGGGATTTCATAAATTATCTCAGGAGGTACGTGATCTACGGAGATGTTTATCGGATAGGGACAAAGAATTTAATGTGGGTAATAGGAATAATAATTTAATTGAATATGATTCCATGTCTTTTATCTCCGGTGTTAGTCGCAATCTTTATGAAGAAAGTGATCATGCTTCTAATGTAGACGTGTCTAATGAAAAAGAAATAACGCTAGAAATTGGGACGAAATTAAAAGAACCTTCTATGCCTGAGAGTTCGGAAGTTCAGTTAAAGCTATTAAAAGACCTTCAACACTTAGATAGCAGTAATTGGAATGAAATTAGGTATTCTGAAACTCAAAAATCATACAACCATGCGCCTGGATTTACTGATTTAGAAATTAATGAGGAGGTCGCTGCCTTTCAGTCCCCTCGTCATCTTATTTATACTGATAAGGCATTTGCAGCACTAACTTTCTGTATTTTGAAGCAGAGGGATTCTTTACATAATTTATTACGTGAATTTGCTCAATGGGCTAAAGACATGACCCCTAATGGTGAGGCTCTTACTAATAAATTGTCCGATCTCATCACCAGCGGTGATTTCCAAAAGGTATCTTCAGATATGTTACAGCTAGTTTGTGGCCACCGTGCAGAAACCTTGCAGATGAGACGGGATTGTATTTTAAAACAAGTAAAGGATCCGTTAGTCAAGGCTACGCTACGAAAGATACCACCAACATCCACGAACCTTTTCAATACGGAAAAGTTTACAGCGGCTGTAGAAAAAGCAGGTGGAGTTCGTAAATGTTTTTGGCCTCTAAAGAAGCCTAATATCTCGACCTCGCAGGGAGAGTATAACAAACCTAGCGCCTCCTCGCAGGAGTACGCAAATAATAAAAAACCCTCGCAGGGTTTTCCACAGCATACGTCGTGCTTTGATACAAATGGCTGTTGTCCAATGGGGCCGGTGCGTCCGGTGGCGCCCCCGCAGGGCGGTTATAACCCTCACTGGCATGGGCATACCTCTCATTCGGTCGCACCGAATAATCGTGGTACATTTCGTGGTCGAGGATCTTCACGAGCCTATCCTAAGCCCCAAAATCAGCCTAAGCCAAGGCACAAGCGTGCGTATTCACCGCCTACAAACAACAGAGGTGCTAAACGACGTAAGTATTGACATGAAATTCAAATCAGGCCGCCTTGCTCAGTTTTTAAACCAATGGAAGCGACTAGATGCCCCCGAATTCATACTAAAGATCCTAACAGGGTATCGCATACCCTTCCGGCAAAAGCCTCCCCTAATTTATCCAAGGATGCTAAAAAGGTCCCAAGAGGTTTCTTACTCCACCGAAATGACCGCGGTCATCAAAAAATTGAAAGATCAGGGCATACTCGAGAGAGCACCCCAGTCACCAAGCTTCATTTCGACAATGTTTCTAGTACCCAAGAACGATGGCTCTACTCGCCCTATTTTCAACTTGCGGGCCCTCAATCGTTACGTTATCACCGACAAATTCAGGCTTCTAAATGTATTTCGGGTGCCAGACTTTCTGCAACCGAGAGACTGGCTTTGCAAAATAGACCTTTCACAGGCATATTTCCATGTACCTATCACACGCAGTCACAGAATATTCCTACGTCTAATGTATCTAAAAAAGCTATGGCAAATGACTTGCTTGCCTTTTGGTCTGAGTACTGCTCCCAAAACTTTTGCCACAATAACCAATTGGGTTGCCCAAATACTCAGAAGAAGAGGGATTCGTATTCTTGTTTACTTAGACGACTTTTTAATAGCTCACCAACAAAAATCAGTATTGAAAATGCACGTAAAAATTACTATAGACCCTCTAGAAAGTCTAGGGTGGATAATCAATTACGAAAAGTCTGTATTGATTCCATCAAAGACTATAGTTTATCTAGGTATCCAGTGGAACCCTTGGACAAACCAAAAGCTACTCCCCAGCGAGAAGTTGCCTTGCCTATTCAAAAAACTTTCACAAATGCTAGACAAGGAACGCACAGACCTCAAAGAGGTTCAAAGTCTAGTAGGCCTCCTGAATTTTGCGAGTTTTACGGTACCTTACGGCAGACTCAACTATCGAGCTCTGTTAAATCTGCTGAACAAAATGTTGAAGTCGGATCAGAAATGGCATTTCGTTCCTCTCGATGCCAAAGACAATATAGAATGGTGGCTCCAGAACTACATGCTTCCCTCACCTATTCACAAGCCCCCTCCATCACATTATCTCACGACAGATGCCTCAGACATAGCATGGGGAGCGCAGTTAGACGATCGCGCACTGATAGGCTTTTGGACGAATCACGAAAAACACTTACATTGCAATCAAAAAGAAATGCTAGTCATCCTAAAAATTTTACAAGGTCATTGTCAGCTCCTGCGTCAGAGTACAGTATTGATTCAATGCGACAACAAAACTGTGATTGCATATCTTCGTCACGAAGGTGGAACGCGGTCTGTACAGCTCATGAACTTGACATACCAAATTTTTCAATTACTAGAAGCATACCAAATTCATCTGAAAATTTATCACATACCGGGAATTTACAACGGTCATGCCGACCACTTGTCGAGACTTCGCCTCGATTCGGAATGGCACCTTTTGCCCCAGGCTACAGAGAAAGTGTTTGTCAAGTGGGGAATTCCGACAATAGACCTGTTTGCCTCCAGTCGAGCACACGTAGTTGTAAATTACGCGTCCCTAGACCTAAACGATCGCCAAGCATTGTTCCACGATGCATTCTCTCGAGTATGGAATTACACTCTGGCGTGGATATTTCCTCCACCTTATCTGATACCCAAAGTACTGTGCCATCTCAACAATGCTCAAGGGATTTACCTCTTGGTAGTTCCGCGTTGGGATCGAGTCTACTGGCGGACCGATCTAAAAGCTCGAGCATTAGCAGCGCCATTCACGTTACGACATCTCAATCAAGTCCTAATCGATGTGTCGACAGGTCTACCACCTCCGAAAGTTTCCGAAATGACCCTCGAAGTCTGGAAATGTGGGGGTGGTCTGATAATTTAAAAGACTGGAGTGAAAGCCAAGTTAATCTCCTATCAAAATCATGGCGCACTTCTACACGAAAGACTTACAACGTTGCTTGGAAAAAATGGTTAACTTGGTCTGATCAGCAACAAGTTAACGCACGTAATCCAAGTGGCGGTGATGTCGCTAGATTTCTATCTGATTTGCATTTAATTCACAAATTATCTTATAACACAATTCTTGTACATAAATCAGCTATTTCGACTCTTTGCAACCCAGAAATCGCGGGTCATATAAGTTCTCATATGTTAGTTAGACAAGTTTTAAAATCAATAGCTTTAGAAAAGCCAATTCAGGGTAAGCCACCAATTTGGAACATAGACAATTTTGCTTCATATCTTAGTAACTATAATATTGATCACGATAATATATTCCAAGTGCAGCGTCACACTGCGACCTTACTATTATTATGCTCTGGTCGGAGGATCCACGATCTCACCTTGCTAAGGACGGATAACGATCATTGCACTTATACGGATAGTACCATTACCTTATGGCCTGTGTTTGGCTCGAAGACCGATTCTAAAGATTACAGGCAATCGGGCTGGAGATTATTATCTAATAAAGAAAATAAAAATTTAGATCCATTATATTGGGTTTCCAGATCAATTGATTTATTGAATTATCGTAGAAATTCAGCCAAAATATTCAATTTATTTATTTCTGTAAGAGGTGAACCAAAGGCCGCTTCGAGAGCTATAATATCAGGGTGGATTAAATCACTGTTTAAAGATGTGGGTATTACTGCAACGCCAGGAAGTATTCGATCCGCAGTTTCATCGAAAAATTGGATTGACAATTTCCCAATGGAAGACATACTTTCCAGGGGGAATTGGCGATCACAAAACACTTTTTGTAAATATTATAAGAGAACAGTTCTGCCCACACCTTCTAGTACCTCTGTTACTATGCTATTTGATCCAGTTGATTAATTAAGTTTTAAAAACATTTTGGTGTTATAAATTGAAAGCGAATAAATATACTATATATACAATTTCTGTTTTTAATTTAATCTGGAGATATTTTCTTTTGTAATTCCTATATCGTTATCTATAAGTACCCATGTTTAAAATATAACTAATTCACATTGGCGTCTGTCAGTGTCACTACCACCACCAGGCGATAACAAACAGGTCTCATGTTATATAAGCTTCGAATAACGGTCAAGTCAAATTAATAGAAGCGTTTTACCTACCAATAAAACGCATATTAATTTACTTACCTTATTCGAAGCTTATACTTTAAATTCTGCCTGGTGTATTCGACTTAATGAGAAATCAAAATGGCGATCATAGCGATCGCTCGCCATTCTGCCAAGTGGTGGGAACAATGAGTGACAGAGACAGAAATATGAGGAAAAGAGATAGCAATAGTGAGGCGGGAAACGTAGTGCCTATCTCATGTTATATAAGCTTCGAATAAGGTAAGTAAATTAATATGCGTTTTATTGGTAGGTAAAACGCTTCTATTATTAATAAAATCTATTTTTCTACTCCCAGGCTAACTTCCCTCTACCTTGGCATCCTCGCACAGTATCCGTTTCCCTCATCTGGCTAGCAGGCTTGGCCATACTTGGCATCCCTGGAGAACCCACGACAATGGCCGGCAGACGAGCTAGGTCACTCGTCGGTAACGTAATGAAGGAGCACGGGTTCGATGCCAAGGTCGTCGTGTCAGGTCTCACTAATGAGTACATGCATTATGTTGCTACGTTTGAGGAGTATCAGGTAAGAATGTGCTTTGGTTTTTGGAAGTTTTAGTAGTAAAGCAGTAAATGTCACTGATAGTGAGTAAATGTACTGATTAATCATGGTATATTTCAGATTCAAAGATACGAGGCAGCGTCCACAATATACGGACCGTACACTTTAGATATTCTTCTAAATAAGTTCGCAGAGTTCACTACCGTCGCCATTGAGGTAAGACATAGCAATTCTTACTCTAGGGGAAAAAGTATTTTTTTTTAAATTTTTGTGTGTCAAATGACAATGAGCCTACAAAAACGAAAAAGTCTTTAGTCATAATTAGAATAATCATGAATAAAGACTCGACTTATTACTGTTTTATAAAAAAAGAACTTCATTTTAATTTTGAAAATGGAACTAAAATCGGCGATCTCTGGTAGAATGCATGCAATGTGTTGCGGCTACAGAAGAAACAAAAAAAAGACATTGGCGCGAAATCTTTATAATTTTTCTCTAATTGCAAATTGAATTGGTAGAGACCATAATTAATTTTACAATAGTGAAAATGTTATCATCTAGTGAGAATGGAGACCCTTATTTACAAATAGAAGAGAAAGGAAAATAAATAATTTTCAATCTGTTGCCGTCAAGGTCACAAAGCATTTATTTAAATACTTACGAAAAGTTTATGAAGTGGAGGACAGAAAAACGAGTGGATTCTTCTATTGGATTGTTTTATTTTCTCGCAATCGTAGTAAAAAGTATAGTGTAACACACGGCGCTAAAACCCATTATATACGAGGTAGTTTTACTCCCGAGCTTTAGCGAGGAAGTAAATAGAAACCGAGTTTTATTTTGTCATTTTAGCTCCTTGTATAACAATCTACTATAATAATAATATCCTGGGACATTCCTCCCACACGGCATGAAATCAGATATATTCTTTTCGCGCTTTCAGTTATTCCCATAGGAAAAGTTGTTTGTATTAATAAATACTTTCAACCGTGAAAGTTTAAGTAATGCTATAGCTTTATACCATAATCCTCCAGGGTGGAGACATCCCAGCAGGCACGGAGCCAGCAGACTACAGAAACCAAACAATATCACTGATACTCCCGGTATTACTAGATGCCTCTCCCATCGGCAGAAGGTTCGGTGATGTTCTGGAACAACCACCAACTACTGTCAGGAGGGGACAAGTTGTTAAAGCTACTTTCGTGAGTATCCTAGTTTTGTCGAAGCCCGGATCATCGTTGTGAGCACGTTTGGAATTCCCAAGACTCTAATTGAGGTCGAAGGGCTGATATATCGAATGCCTTCTTAAAATTAAAAGACAAGGAACCGTGTGTGATTCGGATCCGGTAGATACATTTTGTAAGCGTCTTTTGTAGGAATGCATTTCGAATCGAACTTGGTCGCGTCCGCGTTTGGCTTTGTCTTCCCAGGGCCTTTATTGAATAAATGGTTTCGTATTGTTTTTTTATTGATAAACCCTGACATAACTTAATTAGCAACCATACCTTTGGGATCTGCAGCATTATCAATTTTACTATGTATAGGCGTTTAGAAGTTTTAACCACAATTTCACTATAGTAAGTGATGATGTGGCCGAAGGTGGTAAGCACACAACGCCTAGAAGGCCAGTTCCTTCTAGGCTCTCAAATGCACCTGCCGGAACACCAGTAGGTGCTCGGTAATAGATTTCAATGTGAGGGTGGTAGCCAGGCATCTATCGTGTATGATACTTAAATCATGGTTTCAATTTGGTATCCTTCATCACTTTTATGATCATCATAAAAAAAGAAAGCGATGTCACTTTACAAACAATGTATAAAATTCTAAATCATATTATTCTCCTCTGCTATTATTAGTCGTATTAAATAAAATGTAAGGCAAATTATCCTTACCATATTGGTTATAGGAATATACATAATAAGTATTTACAATCAATGTATAAAATACAAAGTATGAAATATAGAAAACATCCTCAAAGCCCTCGCTGCTGTCGATAGGCAAGGTTCCCAACAGGCTGGCAGCGTTCCCTTTTTGTATGGCCAACCTTATGTGTGGGCGGAAAAAGCTCCCAGCCCGTCGGTCTCCCGAAGCCTTGATGAGCTTGGATGATAAAATCCGAGCAAATCGGCGAGCCACGAACCCCCACGGATCCAAGGTTTCCACTGCAAATGGCATAAATAATTATATTTATTTAACGATTATGTCCATGTATTTTGAATATCAGGTAGCAGCAAACCCTCGAAATGATTTGAAACAAGAAGAGACGCATATGGCTGTGGAAAGATTCGAATTGGGAAACTGGTCAACCATAGCCACGGATGCTGATTGGGACACCCGGTAAGTTAGCTAGATAGATATATAGGGCTTTTTGTACATTATAAGGGTCGTCTCTAATAATTTTACTGTTTACTGTACAACTCAATGATTTACTTCGGCAAGTACGCGTAGTATAATTGTGCCTAATATTTGACTCTACTATCGACGTAGTTGTAATATAGGGTAATGAATTTTGATTGATTCTTGAGTCAGAAATAGAAAAAAACTTGAATGCCTTTTAGCCCCGCTTTTGTATCCGCAGTGAATATAAAAGCCAATCCCCATTTTTGTACAGAACTGGCGTCTTTTATTTTTCACCACGACCATTAACTAAACGTTAAAATTCCAAATTTTCAACTTCATTTCCAGATTATTTGTTCTATGGACCCACCAAACCTATTTTAATCTGCAAACTGAGTCTCATCTCACAATATTGTTATCTCTTTTATGTCACAGCCTATGTACATCATGCTTTCTTTTACGTTTAGTATATCTATCCCAATCGTCGTTAATGATTTTATTACGTACCGTATAACAGTTTCACCTGGGAGCGAGTATCGACACTGACAGGCACGTCCCGCGCGGCCGCCTCGTGGCTGGTCCCGGAGCGCAGCGTGCGCACGCCCCACAGGCTCGTCTACTTCGGTGCCTCTCGCTCTCTCACCGGCAGAATCACGCAGTTCCGCGGAGAGTCAAACAGCTTTAATATTGTTGACTGATTAAATATTTATTGTTTCATTAGTGTCTTTATTTGTTTTATCTTCCCTATATCAATATATTTACTAATATCTAGATCTAATTGGAAGTAGGTGTGTGTCAACGCTGGTAGGTAGGTACGTCCTGCTTGGTAGTATTGTAGCTGATCCCAGAGCGCAAGAGATGCGCTCATAGATTTGTCTACTTTGGTGCCTCTCGCTCTTTCTATTAGTTTAGAGAGTCTATTGGTTTTATTGATAGAATGAATTTTACTGAATGTTTATTGTTTCATTAAAGTCGTCACAATCTAATAGGCCCGTTTTGAAAAGACTGCATCGCTTTTGTTGTCGCTATATTTGTCTCTTTTTGTCACATGAATGCATATGAGCTGTCAAAACAGGCTTATTAGATTGCGACGACTTATATATTTATTTATTTTAATTTCCTTCTATCAATATATTTAGTAATATCCTTCTGGGACAGAGACGTCCCGCGCGGTAGTATCGTGTCTCGTCCCAATCCGTAGCATGCGGACGCCCTGCAAAAATTCATGTACTCGGTGACTAGAAGATCGCTATGAACTGGATCACTATTAATTATTTAATTTTTGCCTTTACTTGTGTAGTCTTTTCAGGAAATGTTATACATTACAAAAACCTATTCAAGACAGACACTAAACGGGTTTGAATGAAACATAGATACCTAGGCTACTTTTTATCCCGGGAAAACATAAGATCCCTTGGGAACGCGGGTGGAACCGCGGGGCGGAAGCTAGTGAAACCACGAGTGCTAAGTCTTATCTTCTAAGTAAGATTTATCTTCACTTTCTCAAACATTCCCAAATAATGAGCTCAACAACTTTATATAAGGTGTTAAAAAATTAACTTTAAACATTTTACGACGTTGCTCGCTATTGAAAAATAAATATATAAAAAAAAGAAAAAAAAAAAATTTGAGCGATTTTAATTTTTCACAAAAATAAAGTAATTTGTAAAACTATTTTTATACACACTGTACATACGTGGGGCTGCGCTCGGCGGACGGCGCACATATTAAATTATTTACGCGTGATGAAAATAATTGCAGATCTTTTGAACAGTACCTTTTCTTCTATATATTTCTTCGTGATTATTTATCGAATATGATTTTAAACAACTCCTTAAATTTCTTAAAGTAATTTTTTTAACACCTTATATAACTAATTGACACCTCGTCATTGACATAAACCACAACAAAAGAAAATCATTTAACGTTGTGTCTGGTGAGTACCTATACTATAGAAATACTGGCCTAGTCCTTTGTCTATCAGCAACAAACTAATTACAGCTATTTTTATCTCTACAGCTATAAACTTAAGATAGATTTTAGATCGTAGATAAAAATCTGTTAGATTTAGTTACATTATAGTCTTTTTCTTTGCATTACAATTAACGAGATGTGTTTAGCTTACATCTATGTTCAGTGATACAGTTTCCCAAACTGCTGGATTATAATTAGAATGAGTGTTAATATTTCTCACGTTTTAGGCATCTTATATCTCACGGTCTTATCCTCAAGTTGAAAATCTGTCGCCAAATATTTACCGGTGTGTTCTGGCAGCTACACTTGAGAGCCAGTTCCATCTAGGTTTTGTGTGCTTACGACCTTCAGCCACTTACCATAGTGTGATTGTGATGACTCATAATCATAATTAAGAGTAACAAAAATATAGAAAAAGAAGTATCAAACGTGAGGCTGCAAGCAAAAAAAAAACAATTTCTTATCTTAACAGAAATAAGAGCTGATTGAAAACATTGCTAGGGCGATTTAAATCTCTGATTGTGGTTAGGTTTATGCTCCACAGCTATCGACACTGTTGGGTTTAGATATTTTGTTTGTCAATCGATTTACGTACAAATAAAATTTGATTTACGTTACAAATGGTATTTTTTTATCAATTCACGCGAGCTATGCTCGACGAAACGTATCCTAGATCACTAACTTAAGCACTTTTCGTGCTCATTATAGATTTTTAGGCGTTATTATAAGAAAGATAACATACATTTAGTTTTCCACGGTAAAGAGTGAATCCACAGTAAAGAGTGAATCCGAAACGAGTGAATCCGAAACGAGTGAATAATAATTCTTTAGTTACAAGTAATGATCAATCAATATAAATGTAAGGAGGAAAATTTGAGAACCGCAGTCATATAGGTACAATACAATGAACATAGATACAAAGAGTATGATCGCCTACAGTCGTTTTCAGAATAGTTTAACCAATCAGTTGTTTGTCACTTTGTAATACGATTGCGCGTGAAAATTGTTCTAAATATTATTAGTTAGTTGAGTTGTTTTTAAGTACTTTACTTGGTTATAAGTGTGATTTCTTTGTGATCAATTTAAAAGAGGTGATAAAAGATAATTTGTAATTTAGAAATCACATCATCCTATTAAGGATTTATTAACATCTTGTGAGTGTAGATACTATGTACCGCGACAACTGTAGGTATTTGTAATATTATGAATTCAATCTCGTGCTACTAATGTTATAAACGGTATACAAATGTGCCTATAACCAATCAAAGTAGCCTAAGTTATTCCTTAAAACATCGGCTATCTGCCTGTGAACGTCCGATCAAAATCGGTCCAGCCATTTTGGAGAGCTAAAACAAACAGACAGACAGACAGACAGACAAACATTTAAAAAATAGTTTTTTGTTATAAGTTTCATTATGCATTTAGTAAAAAGCCGTTACATTGACATTATTAAAAACAGACACTTAAATTTTATTTATTTGTATGGATAGAGTATAGATGTATAGATAGATACGAAGGTTTGTGTGTATGTCTATCACTTAACAATCAAATTGTAACGCCAGAACGCATTTGGATGAAATTTGGCATTATATAAATAAGGCTTAGTGTTTTTTATTTTACTTAAATAGATCCTGTAATTAATTAGAATAGTTTTTGTGATTGTTTTAAAGTGTTTTTGAAAATAAATATTTTTGTATTTTTTTTTTTTTTTTGTATATAGAAACAAATAGATCTTTTTGATAAAACTGCAGAAAATAAACTAGTGATTCTGTAGCGACATCTATCTACCACACAAAAAGAACTTTCACTCCCCGTGGATAGATGGCGCCACAAGATTCTACATCGCGCTATCAAAGTTTCCTGAGTACTCGGCATATATACGAGCTTTCCCCAGACACAAAGACCTAGCCTAGTGGGAGATCTTCCCTTTTCAGTTGTGGAGTCTATATACCACCTTACTCCTCCATAATTAGTTAATCAATAGTACCTACTCTAATTAAATAATCAACATTATAATATTACTTAAATAAACACATTTTGACGATCATAGTTCAAACAAATTCTTTCGACAATAATGTTATTATTTTTTATAATTTTATTTACGTTACGTGATAAACCGTGGGGTCATAAACTTTGGCTCGCAGATAACTGTTATCAATTATGTAAGATTATAAATGGCATTTTATTTGTGTACCGCCAGTTGTCTTTTATTTTGACCGGGCAATAGCCGTATTCTGATAACTAGTAAGATAAAATATTGTTTTTACACTTGTATAAAGGTACGTTAATTATGAAGTACCCGAATTAATATTTTTAATATTTTAAAAGAAGTGTAAATCTAGACGATCAATGGACAGCTCCACAAAAACTTACTATCGCCAAGAAGTTTCTTGATTTTAGCAACTGAAGATAACTTCATATTTATGCTACATCTACGTTAGTGCATTCCACTACATAACTTCTAAGTTGTACCTTCTTCTAGTTATCTCTGATCAAAATGACGTCCAATAAGCCAATAACGAAGAAAATTATAAATTCGCCGGAGACATGCGTCGACGATAATCTACGTGGAGTCGTAGCGGCGTATCCAATGCTGCAGCTACATCCCAAGCATCGAGTGATCACTATCAGAAGCAAGGTGAGATTTACAATTGAATTTAGAAAAACAGTTTAAGATAAATAAAAAAACCGGCCAAGTGCGAGTTGGACTCGCGCACCGAGGGTTCCGTACAAACTTCGTCCATCGTTCGTCCATCACGGAAAATGCACAATTTTATTTATTTACCTTATTTGAGGTTGGTGCCAATTAAGCTATCATTATATCATAATATCTTAATCATAATAAATTGTATCAACGCCCATACAACTCAGAGGTCTTTATTAATTGGCGTAACTATGTATGTATGGGGACACCCTTTAATTTTCAACTTTTTTATATTTTGGAATTTTCCCTTTTTTGCCAAATTCCGTGATTCTAGGTCAACGGGAACTACCACAAAACAAAAAAAAGGGCAAAAAAGTCGCGTTTGTTGTATGGGAGCCCCCCTTAAATATTTATTTTATTTTGTTTTTAGTATTTATTGTTATAGCGGCAACAGAAATTCATAATTTGTGAAAATTTCTCTCTAGCTATAGCGGTTCTTGAGATACAGCCTGGAGACAGACAGACGGACGGATGGACAGACGGACGGACAGACGGACAGATGGACGGACAGACAGCGAAGTCTTAGTAATAGGGTTCCGTTTTTACCCTTTGGGTACGGAACCCTAAAAAACAACATGCGTGTCCTCCTTCTTTATAAAGATGGAGTGCTACTGCGCTAGTTTCAGAGCGGTATAGCTTGACAGATAAAATAATTTCTCGAATCGGTCCAGACGCCTTGGAGTATAAATCGGGGAACATACTTAAATAAAATGATTCCGAGGAATTGTAAAATTCCTCCTTTTCTGAAGTTCGGTTAAAAATAAATACGAAAGCATAAATCAATGGTTTTTTTTTATCGTCGTGTATGAAATTCTCTATTTTCACTATTCTAATTTCAAAATTCAAGTGTAATTTTGTTGTTAACCGAACGGATATAATTTTGAATGTATTCTAATTCCAGGGCGACACTGGTAGAGTGGCGATACTTGGTGGGGGCGGTTCTGGTCATGAACCTTTTGCATCAGGTATAATTATGTTCACAATAGATTTCGCTCCGCGTTCCCGGGACAGAAATTAGCTTATGTCACTCTCCGGTCTATAAACTGTATGCAAAAGATCATTTTGATCCGCTGCTGCATGAAAGAAGGACAAAAAGTAGGTCTTCTGCTCCCAAGCGTGGAACAAGGATTGTTCTCCGATAAAAACGCTATTGTTTTTTTTTTATACAACATTGTCGGCAAACAAGCATATGGCTCGCCTGATGGTAAGCGGTTACTCGCACGTTGCCGACCCTTCTCCCCTCCCCGATGAGCTCTGGCCACCAACTCACGCGCAGGACAACTATAAGTTATTTGGCTGCGGTATTCTGTAAGGTGGAGGTACTTCCCCAGTCGAGCTGCTCTTTGAGCGACATATCGCTATGCTCTACCTCTCTTAAAAGTATTCTTCTTAGTGTGTTTATAACTCAAGGAGTTTGATGTGGGTTCCTCATTTATCATTGAGCTGTGCGTGTCTAAAGGAAAGTGCGCATACACAGTTTAGGGTACCGCGCACGCCTTCAACACCTTAACCAAAGTCTATGGTCATGTATCTATAGTATTTATGAGGCTTTGTGATCGTCGGTCCTTTTCAGGTTTCATCGGGTCTGGTATGTTGGATGGAGCAGTTGCTGGTGGGGTTTTTGCGTCACCCCCTACTGGCCATGTCTTGTACGCTATAGCCCAGCTGTTTAAATATAACTCTGGTAAATATTTTCTTGTAACTTTAACGCTTTAGGCGTTATGTATGATGAGTCAGGTGAGTTACTACCGGGATACTGGATGATGCTCAGGTTGATGGACTTAACTGGTATATTGATCTAATCCCTTGACGACAACCATTCAATCGGATCAGTGGCAGTAACAGTCCGCCGTGCATACGTTCCGTTCACACATACTAAAACGCTTACCTTGCACTCTACCTTGCATACCTATACATGTGTCCCAACCTTTGGAATCAATTATAAATATACTTGCGAGACAAGTTTCTAAAGTATTAAAGTATCTCATCATAGTAAATGATGTCAGATGACGAAGGTGGATTAACTCTCAAAAGTCAGAATACACCGGATCATACATTCGAGAGTGATAGTTTACCAACTTGGTTCTACAAAGTTTATCTCCACCGTGCAAGATAATATGTTAGAGCAGATGGTGGTGTGTACCGGCAGTTGTCTTTAAGAACCAGTTATCTTCTAGGTTTAATAAAAGTCGGCAAAACATTGCCAATCCCCCAGGTATTGCTGCTTGTGGGGGCTGGTCTGTTTGACATTGCTATCTATTGATTTACTAGCATCACTGCGTGGTTTCACCCGCGTTCCCGAGGGATCTTGTGTTTTCCCGGGATAAAAAGTAGCCTATAACCTTTCTCGATAAATGGGATATCCAACACTGAAAGAATTTTTCAAATCGAACCAGTAGTTCCTGAGATTAGCGCGTTCAAACAAACAAACAAACTCTTCAGCTTTATAATATTAAGTATAGATTAAGACACTCATCATTTTGTTTTTTTTTTTCCGTTATAACACAAATATTGTCAGTAAGACTAGGTACTTAAATAAATAATTTCATGTAATAAATCTGTGTTGGTTTTGAAAAGAGTAATTGCAGAGTTTCTTGCCGACTCTTCTCAGTTAAAGCAACCTTCCGAACCGAGCGTTAGACTGATACTATTCATATGTGCTTGTGAAGGCCTATTTTCATTTTAATGTATGCAATGTATTTATTCGTATTTTTCAGGTGGAGTTCTAGTGATATTAGGTAACTACACGGGTGATCGACTTAACTTCGGGAAGGCTATTGAAAAGGCTAAAATTGCTGGTATCAAGGTATTTGTTAATCATCTAATTAACAACTTAACTGTCCAATGAGTCACATATGATTCGTGATGAAATTTAGGAATAAGTTAAGGAGTCACATGTGACTCATTTTTTAATACAATTTCGGGATTTATTTTTGTTATGAGCGTGGCATAATGTACTAATTAAAAATACGTGAACGTATAGCAAAAAACTAAGAAAATGAAATAAATTTTCGCAAAAGTTTGTTCATATACTAAAGATATGAAGAGTATGTATATAAGAATAATGGGACGTGGGGTAGTTGCGTGGGGTAAAATAAAGCTTTTTAAAACTCTGACATTATTGTTCAGGTGGAAGGTTTGATTGTTGGTGAAGATGTTGCGTCAAGCCATAACAAAACTGGTGGAAGAAGTATGTGTGGTGAAGTATTCTTTTATAAGGTACGTGCCATAAGAATAAATTATAATTCAACTAGCGACCCGCCTCGGCTTCGTACGGGTAGCACGTACGCCTACGCTTTTTAAGCTATTGTATAGCTTTTATCGCGGGCTTCGGGCTTTGAGCGCGGCGACCGAATCAAGAAATTTCGTAACGAAAAAACCTAACACCTCCCACACACATGTGTGTATGCTGTTTGTGAGAAAGGTGTATAGATATGTTGATATGTTGATATTAGTTGTAATATCAAAGAAAAAACTTGAAGTAATATCAAAGAAAAAAAAAAGTAGGTAAGTATTTTTTTTTATAAGCATATAGTTAACTCTATTGGTTCCGATATCGTCAACAGTCAACAATCATCGTCATATTTCAGCCAAATATGATGATTTTTGATGAAATCCGTAGTTTTTGAGTTTATCGCGTTCAGTCAGACAGACAGACGCAGCAGGGGGACTTTATTTTATAATATGTAGTGATAAATGATAACTGGACTTCACTAAGATTAAGGAATCGATTAAAAGAAACCGATAATCCCCCTTATTCAGACCTGCTCGGTTGCGGTCCCGATTCGGTAGATGAACTGATTTAGTACTTTACTGAATAGGATAGCTCTTATTTTTTCATTTCAGACTTCCATATGAAATGAGGCAGTCGATCGGTACACGATCGCGGCAAATGAATTTTGCGACTAACACAGCATCACCATGAATTTAACGAAATAAAATCGTCCTTTCCGATCGGAATGGCAACCGAAAGGGTCTGAATAATGGGGATTGTAGGTATGTAAGAAATCGAACTATCTTACTAGATAAATCCATAGGCGAACAACTTGATAAGTGAAAAAACTGAGGTACTTACTTTACCAGTTATCTCTTCATTACAGTTGTGTGGAGCGATGTCAGCCAAAGGATACGACGTGGCGATGATCAGAAGTATGGCGGTAGAGGCAAATAAATACATGGCCACGTTAGGAGTCTGTCTGAGCGCTTGCTCATTACCAGGTTGGACTTTTATTTGATTAATATATATAGTTTATACAATCTCCTAGTAATATAGAATATATTATAAAAAAAAAATATCTTATGGTTAATTAGGAAATTCCGAAATTGAACTTAACACCAGACTTAGTATCTACAAATCAAACTAACGTACACATAAACTCTTTGGGCATAAGTTGGCTTAATGCTCAAAGCATAAACTGCATCAATATTTAGGATTAGGTACTTTCAAATGAGTATTTTTTTTAAATTATGCAACTTTTTAGATTTACATAAATGTAAAAGTGAAGACTGGCTATTAAACATAAACAAAATCAAAATTTAAAAATGGTACAGCAGCAAAACAAATGAATACATAATGCTGGGTAAAGAAAATTTACGCATATTCTCAGATTTGCATATAAAGTTTTAATAGATTATTATTGTTTTTTTTTCTTTTCATTTGCTAATTGAATTATTGTAACCAATAGAATTTTTAGGTAGTATTTTTAACTCTAAAAGAGTTTCGGTACAATAAGGTAACGTCCGAACAAGCCGCACAAATGGTGGCATTTGTGCGGCAAGGCTTGGATCAATGAACGAAATTTAAACCAGTCTACGGTTTCTAGAGTATATACAGAAGGTTTGTAGAGACAGGTTCTTACAAAAGGAGACGTGGTACCGGGAGAACTCGAGTAACCACCAGTCGTGATGACCTATTTATTGTGTCAACTTATTTTGTTACCCCAGGACAACCGCCATTGTTCGAGATTGCTCAAGATGAGATGGAGCTGGGAGCCGGCGTGCACGGAGAAGCTGGAATAGCTAAAGTGAAGATGGGCACAGCTAAACAAGTTGTACAAATGATACTTGAACAGGTGAGAAGTTGGCCAAACAAACAATCTGTAAAATATAGAAAACACCCTTGAATCTGCTGTCGCTGCCAAGGGACAAGGGCAGTCGAAGCAGGCAGCGTTTCCTCTTTAGATGGCCAAGGCAATAGATTTTCAATTTGAAAATGAAAATGCCCCTCCCAAACCAAAATCCTGGATCCTCCATTGGTAGCCAGCTAGACGAAGTGTCCTACCACCGTGCAATACCGGGTGATTTTTTGTCACTGGCCATACTTGCAGGGGTGGAAGTACTCATCATTATGAACAACTTTTATCATGGAACTAACTCTCGAGATCACAAAAAATTATCAGCTGTCCATAGAAAAGTTCAATACCTAGTCGACCAAAATGTATGATGGAACCATTAAATTTTTTGCGATATCAGAGTTGGTCCCATAATAAAAGTTTTTCATATTGACGAGTACTTCAACCCCTGCAAATATAGCCAGTGATTAAAAATTCACCTGTATATGTACTTAATTATGAATATACTTTTTTTGATTTACACGCCTTTTCCAGGTAATAAAATTCTTAAAATTGGCACCAGGAGATAGAGTAGCAGTGATGGTCGACAACTTAGGAGGTACATCTTTTCTAGAGATGAACATAATCTGTGCTGAAACCAAGGACTATTTAGGTACGAATGTTTTACAGTATAATGGAGTTGTAAAACAACTAATGTGAACAATTTTTTTTGTCGACCAATATTAATATTTTAAGGCGATGATAGCTCAGTGGTAGTGACATCGGACGCCGGGGCGAAGGTCGTGGGTTCGAATCCTACAATGAGCTTGAGCTTTTGGTGAAGGAAAGTACCTGCCTGGCTGGCTAGCACCCTTAAGTTGAAAATCTGTCACCAAACACCTATAGGTGTGTTCCGGCAGCTGCACTTGAGAGCCAGATCCATCTAGGCTTTGTGTGCTTACCACCTTCGGCCACATCATCACCTACCATAATGAGATTGTGGTCAAACACAAGCCTATAAAAGTAAAAAAATATGTTAAAAATGTGCTACGGGACCAACTCGTAAATCAATATTTTTAATCTCACTTTTTATATTTTATTTTTTATGGAAACAACGTATTATGGCAACGTAGTATTAATTTTCTATTTGTCTTCTTTCAGAAAGTCAACAAGTTACAGTAGAACGTATATACCCCGGTCATCTCAAGACCTCCCTAGAAATGCATGGCTTCCAAATCTGCTTGCTTCACTTGAATAAGGAACATGGTGACTTATGGCTGGAACTGCTGGACTTGCCCACTACAGCCGCCGGGTGGACTGGGGCAGAGACGTCTGTGAGGAGAGAGGGGTGGGGTGGAAATGGTGATGATGATGACGACTTGCTGCTTAGTGATGTGCAGAAGGTAACATAATAAATGTGAACATTCCTAAAAATAGTGAAGAAAATATGTAAATAATGAAACGTAAATAAAGTGATAGGGGAGAAAATGAATAAAAAGTATTCCGATACCGGGAATCGAACCCGAGCCTCCTGGGTGAGAGCCAGGTATCCTAGCCACTAGACCATATCGGATCATGTATAACTAGCTGAAATTGTTGTTCTAAATTAAATTGCATTCACCTAAAATAAAGTATTAGATAACTTTTTCTATTTTCATACGTACCTACCTACTATTTTAAGATGCGCTATCTACCTATATCATTCATTGTGATCCATTTTATTCTCTTCAAAACATTGTATACCTACCCATCTGAATTAACACTAAATTCATTAAAATTTTAAGTTATTTTTTTGCTTCTGGCCGCTACTGCCGAGTAGTAGGAACTAATAGGTAGTCTAAAACGCTGTCGCTAGTATTTACAGGGTCAATTAACTGTATCTTCGTTTAGTAGCTAGTGGCGAGAAAACCAAGCTAAACTGACCGACAGTAACAGGCTTCTTGCTGCTCTTATAGGGTCATTTATCTACTATTCACGGGTACGTCCCAAAATCTTTATGAATTCCAAAATTTTAAAACGATAGCTCAGTGGTAGTGACTTCGAATGCCTCGGCGAAGGTCAGGGGTTCGAAACCTACAATGAACTCGAGTTTTTGGTGAAGGAATACATCGTCCGAACCATAGCACTGTGGCAGGGTACTTTGTAGTACCTACCTGGCTGGCTACCACCCTCAAGTTGAAAATCTTTCGCCAAACACCTATCGGGTGTTCCGGCAGTTGCACTCGAGAGCCAGATGCGTTCTAGGCTTTATAAAGGTCGGCAACACATTGCCAATCCCTCTGGTATTGCTAATGTCCATAGGCGACGGTAGCCACTTATTAAATTGCCCTTTATTCTGATATGTCCCTCAATTCAGTGTGCCTTTTGGCAAAGGCCTCCTTTAGCTCCTTCCACGGTTTTTCTATCACGAGCCACTCTCCTCCAATTGGGGCCCGCCGTTTGTTTGAGCTCATCGTCCCATCTTCTTTTCTGTTTCCCCTTACTACGTTTACTGTCCCTTGGATGCCGGTCAGTTATTACTTTAATCCATTTTTCTGTATTTGCTCTCATCATGTGGCCAGTCCATCTCCATTTTTGTTCATCAAATCTGGTCAAGATGTCCGGCAGCTTAGATTTTGCTCTCAATTGTTCATTTCTTACATGATCTGCTTGTCGTATGTTTGTCAAGCTCCGTTCCATGGCTCTCTGACAGTATTGCAATTTATTTCTGTGTTGTTTTGTCAGTACGGTAGCCACTTACCATCAGGTGAATAATTTCGTATGTAGACCGCATCAGGGCCGGCACTGTCAGTGAAGGAGCGCGGTCTCGTCCTCGGAGCCCTGAGGGCTGCAGCGGAGGCGCTGGTGCAGAGCGAGCCGATGCTCAACAAGCTGGACTCGGGCTGCGGTGACGGTGACTGCGGGAACACGCTCAAGAAGTTTGGACAAGGTACAACTTCTTTTATATTAACTACTAGCCCCGCGGTTTCACCCGCATTCCCGAGGGATCTTATGTTTTCCCGGGATGAAATGTGTCCTTTATGGTAATCCAGGATATATTCTATCTGTGTGACTTTCATCTAAATCCGTTCTGTAGTTTTTGCGTGAAAGAGTTGCTCTTCCATCCAAAGTTTCACATTTATAATATTAGTAGAATTAGTAAGATTAAGGCGATTGTAGCTCAGTGGTAATGATGTCGGAAGCCGTGGCGAAGGTCTTGGGATCGAATCCTACAATGAGCTTGAGTTTTCAGTGAGGGGTAAGGGATAGAGTACTTTCTAGTACCCCCCTGGCTGGCTCCCCTTCAAGGTCAATCTGTCGGTGTATTCAACTTGTGAGCTATTACAGTCTATTTTCGCTAAAACTATTATTGAATTTGTGAATTCGCAGTTCTTCTTACAAAAGCCCTGATGAAAGCTTTTTACTCCAAGCTTCATACATTTCATTGAACCCTTGAATTACATTTACATATTTAATAAACCTTTTTCATATCGTGTCCTGAGCCTAGAAGATGATTCTTTCCATAGCGGTGCTGTCGTACTTAAAGACAGCTTCCCTAGAGTACATCTCTAAAGTGGTGTGGGATCTGTCTGAGTTCGCTGAAACCGACATGGGTGGTACTTCGGGGGGCATCTACAGCTTGGGGCTGGCTGCTGCCTCACAGCTATTAGCTGGGTGAGTGTGGACATCTTTACAAAATCTTTTTTTCAAGGTTTACCACCATAGTGGTTTAAATAAATAAATATTCTGGAACATTATTCCTCACACTGCCATCTGACCCCAATAGCTTGTACTATGGAAGCCACATAACTGATATACTAAATTTCTTTTGTAAATATATACTTATATAGATAATTACACCCAGACTCAGAACAAATAGACATGTTCATGCACACAAATGTCTGTCCTGAGTGAAATGGAACATCATGACAAGCAGTTATCGTAGCCAATTGGTAGCTTCAGTAGTTTCGACGTTCATAAGTGCCCTTCTAGGGCCTAAACTGAATAAATAGCTTTGACTTTGGCTTCGAAATTAACGCTTGCAACCAGTGGAATTACTAGCACTTTGCTGATTCTGCAAAAAAATATTCACAACTTTTTTGAAAACCCCATGCCGTAGATACTCCCTTTATACCGGGGAGGTCGTTCCTCTATTAAACGAACCGAATGAAATCTAGACTTGCTTCATCATGTTGGATATTTATCTAAAATTGCGAGTCAAATGTTCCATATACTTTATAGAACCTCCGGAAATATAAATTCTGTATACAGTATAAAGCGATGATATGGCGAAGGTGTGTGAGTTCGAATCTTACAATGAGCTTGATCTTTGGATGAAGGAGAACTTCGTGAAGAAAGCACGGTAGTAGTGTACTGTACCCGCTTGTCTGGCTCGTACCTACAAGCACCTAAGTACCGCGCCAAGGAAAAGGCTTAAGAGAGGTAGAGCATAGCGATATGTCGCTCAAAGAGCAGCTCGACTGGGGAAGTACCTCCACCTTTCAGAATACCGCAGACAAATAACTTATAGTTGTCCTGCGCGTGAGTATGGTGGCCAGAGCTCATCGGGGAGGGGAGAAGGGTCGGCAACGCGCGAGTGATACGTCTGTTGTTGCAAGCGTTCATAGGCTACGGTAGTCGCTTACCATCAGGCGGACCGTATGCTTGTTTTTCGACAATGTATAAAAATGTACTAGAAAGACAATGTACTGAGTCTGCGTGTAAGTATATACTTAGCTACATATACAAGCTTTCCTTAATTTTCATCAGATGGCCGTATTTGACATATGCCTTACGTAGGTACCTAATTATTTCAGAGCCACCACACATGATGCCTCGCTGTGGTTATCGGCTTTGGAGACCGCAATGCATGCGATCAGCAAATATGGAGGAGCGGAGCCAGGCGATAGAACTATGGTAGGCAGTCACACTCACATAGTCAATCAATGCACAATGACAGTGACATCAGCTCGAGTAACACATTATGTTATCCGTGATGGTTGGCTTACCCTAGGTACCTGGTACTTTGTAGTACCCGGTAGATCGCCCTGAAGTAGCCAAGTCTCTAGTCATCACCTACCGGTGTACAGCGCTGTACCTGGAATTTAGCGAGGGGCGGTCTCTCTAAGCGCCACTTGGCAAGGTCGCCAAAATGACAAATGCGAAAATTAAAATGTTTGTGATGTGATTTTCAAAAGACAATCTCGATCTACCCTGATTAAGAGCTAGGGCGGAGCCGGTATGGGCCACACATTGGAACATTACCGTATCTTCCTTGCTGTTTTAATCCTAAGCCAATGTATGAAATAATTTTGGTTTTTGCCATAGCAAAAATTAATTCATAATTTTATTTACATTTATAACAGTTGGATACTTTACATCATGCAGCATTAGCGTTTAAGCAAAACCTGAAGGCAGACCTGAAAATACTTCTTCATAAAATAGCTGACGCTGCAGAGGAGGGGGCAAAGGCAACAGCTAACATGAGTGCCAAGTAAGTAGTAGGATTTTTAGGGTTCCGTACCCGAAGGGTCCAAACGCTGTTTGGAAGCAATTGCTGTCACTAACATGTCCGTCTAACCGTCGTCTGTCACAATTTTGTTCCGAAGATTTTTTTAACTTCCCATTAACCTATGAATGCTTATTATATGTATATTTTATTAACAAATGCCAAAATATTGAATAATCAGACTTTTGACATTTACATACCTACAAGTTTGTACGGAACCCTGCACGAGTCCGACTCGCACTTGGCCGATTTTTTCTGGCAGATATATTTGACGTATATTAACATTTCTATGGGATATCAATTGCACTAACATTATAAGTAGATAACTAGGTACATGTAGGTAGAAAAATAAAATATTCTATTGGAGATCATTAGGGGAGGCCTATGTCCAGCAGTGGACGTCTTGCGGCTGAGATGATGAGGATGATGATGATATAGGTAGGTATCTATTCATTAAGTCAAACAGTTATAAACCAATTTACAATCATATACCCCCACCGAACAAACTCATGAAAAGACCGAATTAGGTTCCATAAGATTTTTAATGAATTCAGATTTGATTCAGACTTGTTTTCTTGATAAATAAAATCATTTTTTTTTTTCTTATAAGTTCTATTTTGTGTATTTGCGTCCATTTCTTGTAAATAAATGTTTTTCTTTCTTTCTTTCTTTACATATAAACTATGAAATTAAAAGATGCCATCTCGAAGTGTCCACCTATTATAACAAGAAGGGGTTAATAATGTTATTTCAGGGCAGGAAGAGCTTCCTATGTATCGAGCGAGTACACGAGAGACGAAGACGCCGGCGCACGCGCAGTCGCCGTCTGGATGCACGCTATATTGAACTTTATCTCCAACAATATATAACTTATATTTAAGTATACTATTTATATTTTATTTTGAGGATAATGACCACCAAAAAGAACCCCTATTACCTCTATTATATAAAATGTGTACTGTGAAACCAAATTTAGTAAATAGATCACCAAATTACGATTACTTACATATGTGAAAACATTATACATCACTACATATTATATAACAAAGTCCTCCTCCGCGTTTGTCTGTCTGTCTGTTCGCGATAAACTCAAAACTATTGCACGGATTTTCATGCTGTTTTCACCGATGGATAGAGTGGTTCTCGAGGAAAGTTTTAGTATATAATTTGTCAAGTTTTTGTATACATTGGCTAAAATATGATGATATTTGTTGGAGGTGTCGGAATAAAATAAGCTGTCTGAGAGCTTTTTATTATACTGGGATGCTTATAAAAATGTAGGCGTATATGTTCTGCTACCCGTGCGAAGCCGGGGCTGGTCGCTAGTGTAACTTATAAAATGTCTTCCTATTCAGAAACGACCCGAATACTTTCGGTTAGAAGTAGAAATATTTTTTTTAACACGAAAACCCTTTATGGATAAACAATCATTATTTTGAGTTGGTTGCTTAGGATCATAAGTTGTAAAATTTTTGGTTCTAATTTCACGCTAAAATGTGGATTTAACTTCCGCCCCGCGGTTTCACCCGCGTTTCCGAGGGATCTTGTTTTCCTTTCTCAATAAATGGGCTATCTAACACTGAAATAATTTTTCAAATCGAACCAGTAGTTCCCGAGATTAGCGCGTTCAAACATACTCTTCATAATATTAGTATAGATTTTTGCCGTTACATTTTAATAGATCTGGTGGTTAGTTAAACATAAGCCATTAATTTTGTCCGATTTAAAAACAAATAAATAGTTGAAACAATTGTTCTTTATTGATCACAGTGGCGATATATATTCTCTAGGACTCTAATTATTACATTTAAAACATTTATTGTACTACACAACATCTCTAAGTTACAAGGTTGTCGATTCCCATACAGATATTGAACGTCTAGTATCCATGACAATTGTCGACATCCACCTTGTCTATGGCCTGCATGTTACAAGCAACATAAGATAATTTTCTTTTATATTGCTCGCAACATAACAACGGACATACACTATTATTAAACTATTATATACCATTAACAACGCGTTATATAAATTGGTCTATTTAACACTAGAAGTCCCATTCCGTTGGCTTTTCTATTTCCATTTCAGACATTTTCTCTTGCAGGAGCAGAGCTGACATGTCACCTGAAAATAAAAAGTATTCAGTATATATGTCACCGTAAAATTATAAATACCGTTTCATTATAATCTATCTATAAGTCGAAAGATTGTGAGCCGTTACATACTGTATTATTTTTCGGTACATTATAATCTATCGAAGTGAAACCGTCAAATTGTGAAATGGCATGCGACGGAGCGCACCTCGCGTGCTTATTGGTTGAACGTCATGCAAATCCATTCAGCCGTTTATGCGTGACTGAGTCACAAACTTTGACATTTATAATATTAGTAGGATATTATATTTACACCGACACTCGGGACAAACAGACAAGTTCATGCACACAAATGTCTGTCTTGTGTGGGAATTGAACCTACGACCTGTGGCGCCAACCAGCTCGTCAGAAAATATAAGTAAAGGTACTGACTAGGATCCGGTTTAATAGGCTTGACGCGTCCAATGAGGCTTGGCAGGAAGTCAGTCTTTCTGATCTGCTTGAAGAACGGGTGGTTCAGCAGCTGAGTCGCTGACGGCCGCTTCTCCGGCTCCCTGTACAAACAATGATTATAGCACTAGTTTTACAACGCAGTTTTACTCCTGGATTAAAAGTACCCTATGTCCTATTCAAGGACTTAAAGTTATTAGGGGTGCTTGTTTAGAAATGGCATATTTTCGAAACTTATGTGTCTCAATTTGTTCCTAAGGTGCTAATAAGCCACCAAAAAAAAACAAAAATTTTATGATAAGTGCCATAAAAATGCATCGCGAGTAGTTTGATGAAAACGCTGGACGTCATGTAACTCTACGGTCATGGCATGACGTTATTTGGTCTCTTGTAAGTAAATAAATACGCTGATATTGGTCTCAATTGGACTTATAAAATTTTATAAATTAAAAATTAACTATTATCCTTTTTATTAGTGTGCTGTTCCTGAATGCATGAATACTAGTGTAAAAATAATAATAATAGTACTTCAGTTCACCGTATGACGTCATTATAATGGCGGCTACTGTTTCGCTTGTTTAGAAACAGATTAAAAATACTGAAAACTTTGAAATGAATTATAAAATTAATTAAGTTATTTTATGAACTAAAACTAACATTTTCCGACTGCTTATTGTACATTTTTATATTTTTTCTCATATAGAGTAAAATACCCTATTGAGAAAATAATTGCAATCTTTTCATACTAAAGGTCAAGCTTGCTCCATCAAAATTAAAAAGAAAATCATTTTTGAAATAGGCCTTCACAGGCACATATGAATAGTCTCACTCTAACGCTCGGTTCAGAAGGTTGCTTTTGCTGAGAAGAGCTGGCAAGAAACTCCGCAAACCAAGTAAATAAATAGATAGCAAACCAGCCCCACACCAGCAGCATCTGTTCACAAGTATCACGCATATATATGTACAACTTGACTTAAATAGACATGTTTTCAGGACAATTTTATAAAGTACTAGCCTTCCGCCCCGCGGTTTCACCCGTGTTCCAGGGATCTTATGTTTTCCCGGGATAAAAAGTATCCTACATGTTAACCCAGGATATATTTTATCTGTGTGCCAAATTTCATCCAAATCCGATCAGTACTTTTTGCGTGAAAGAGTAACACAGTAAAATTGATGAAATTAAAATTAATTACTTTGCCTAAACTACTCGATGGATTTAAATGATTTTTTATAGACGGTTTAAAAACAACGCGATAAAGCTCTGGTTTCATTTAATGTTCAACCGTTTTCTCCACCTTGTATATGTATGTACTGTAAATAATACGATGGAGGACGCCTCTCCCGTGACGGATTCATAACGCGACTTGACTGTACCTACATGTTATAGACATGTCGGATTAGACGGGCCGGATTACCGGGAGTCCATCGTAGTAGGATTAAATTAGCTTTTTTTGTGTTACCTCTGCAGGGTCATCTCAGTGAGATGATGGAAGGTATCTGAGAGTTTTCTCCCTGAGTACACCTGTCTGAGACGGGAAACAGCATCCGCACTGTCACCCACACCGCTGTCCGTGTTGTACATACCTGGGGAGAGACGATTGTGTTTGTTTAATCTCATTATGGAAGGTGATGATGTGGCCGAAGGTGGTACGCACGCAAAACCTAGAAGTAACAAACTCTCGAGTACAGCTGCCGGAACACACCGTGTTTGGCGATAGACTTTCAACTTGAGGGTGGTAGGCATCCAGGTAGGTACTACAAAGTACCCTACCATCGTGCTATGGTTTCCTGATGATGTTTTTCCTTCACCGAAAGCTCAAGCTCACTACCACTGAACTATCATCGCCTTACACTCAAGTGATCTTTTGGGGCTGACCGTAGAATCACCAAGATAAAGGATGGGAGTCCATCCCACGATGTACATGTGAGGGTACCGAGTACTGACTCTTGAGGTCGGCGTCCTCGAGGCAGACGTCCGGGAAGGTGGAGCAGTCGAGCAGCTGCGGCCGGCTGCCGCGCACCTTCTCGGTCAGCATCAGCGTCGACGGCACGTCCGCGAACGGGACCGCGCCGTTGCCCAGCTCGCACGACAGCACGCCCACCGAGTATATGTCCGAACGCTCGTCGTAGCCTTTCAGATTCTGGAAATGGGCCAACACAGGTGATTTTTTAGTCGTCGGGGTGGAAGTACTCATCGATATGAACAACTTTTACAATACTATTTTAGAATAAAAATGAAAAAAGCCTTTGGAACGTAAACAAAACAAAACGCCATTTATAGTTACATCGTCACTGACCTGTAAGAGGCGCGACCTGGCGCTACGCTTTCTTCGCCTCACATAACGTCTTAGACGGAGTAATAGAGGCAGCGCGTTTGCTATTCTCTTACTTTAGCCTTGTGTATTTGTTAGGCAGATGCCACAGTATTGTGGCTACACTACTCCATGGATTTCAATAATTTTTAATAAGGTTCAAAACCACATGATAAAGCTCTAGTTTAATTTAATGATTGACCGTTTTCTCAACCTTGTATATCCTCTAGTATTACATATATTTTTTGATAAATATATAGCAATAAGGAATAAAGAGAAAATGTTAGTTGAGAATGGTCAATAGTCGTACGTCTCGTTAAATGAATGAATATACCTGTTCCAAGAGCTCGGGGCTGAGCCACAAGAGGTTCCCGTTGTCCCGGTCGGGCGGCGGCAGGTGGTGCAGCTGGCGGGCGCGGCGGCCGCGCAGCACCAGGCTGGCCGCGCTGCGCAGCCCCGACACGCGCACCGAGCCGCCCGCGCCCACCAGCACGTGCCGCGCCTGGACGCTCCTGATGTATCACAACCAGTCAATGGTCCGTATGTTAGAAAGCCTAAATGCTTTATAAAATTGTTTGACTACCCATTAAAGCGCAGATATTATATTGTTTAAGTGTGGCATGATCATGTCTGGTCAAACCCCCTATAAATATATCTAATCTTCTAATATATAAAAATCAATATTCGTTTGAGTCTATGTTCCTAAACCACTGAACCAATTACTATGAAATTTTGTATGCAGATTCTGTATCTATGGGATGAAGAGGGATATAGGCTACTTTTTTCTCGGGAAGGGGAGTATTCTCTCTCGTCTATGGTTGAAGCCTATCTCACATTGGAGCTTTTGTTGACGAAATCATTGTGAGTTAACCATAACATGGTGTTGGGTATTTCTTTCACTTACCTATGTATAAACAACTGCTTATGTAAATACTGAAGAGCAATCACTACATCTCTCAGTATCATGGCACATGCCAACTCCGGCAGGCCTTCGTGGAAGTAATGATCTAGGATATCCCGGCAAGATCCGAAGTTCATAAGCGGAGATACCACATATAATTCCCGGCCGTGGACAAAGGAGGTTAGGTATGGCAGTATGTTGGCATGCTTCAGTTCTTTTCTAGTTAGGATGTCTTGCTGAAATAAGATTAAGTTTAATTAGAAGCAATGATAAATCTGACCTTTTGGTGAAGGAAAAGGAAACCATAGCATGGCGGTAGGATACTTTATAGTACCCGCCTGGCTGGCTATCACCCTCAAGTTGAAAATCTTTCACTAAACACTATTGGTGTGTTCCGGCAGCTGCACTTGAGAGCCAGTTCCTCCTAGGCTTTGTGTGCTTACCACCTTCGGCCACCTCATCACTTACAACAGTGAAATTGTGGTCAAACACAGACCTTTTTTCCTGCTATAGGCTTTTATTTAATCATGATAAGTCTGAGGGCAAATGCATAAAGCCTGGAAGGGAACTGGAACTGGAAGGGAGCTGTCAAGTACAGCTGCTGGAACACCAGTAGGTACTCAGAAACAGGTCTGCAATCACATCAATTAGGTACATTCTTATTTATATGGCACCAGATGTTTGTCACACAATTCCACCAGTGTCAGGGTGTTAGGGGATAAACAAAGGAGATTGATTAGATTTTTTTTTTTATATATAAGGTTAATTATCATGACAAAGGTCAAACGACATTAGTATTGTCAGAAACATAGCATCTTAAAATTTACTTTTAAGTTATAGAGCTATTTCACCCACATTATACTTTAATTTACTGATATTTGCTTATTTTGTCATTGATCTACACTTTAAGTGATTTGTGTGTGGATTGATTTTGTTACAAACAAGTACTAATTTTTATTATGGCCATTATAACTCTGTCAATTTCAAAATTATTGAAAGATGAAGAAATCATATCCTTCATTAGTCCTCTAAATATGCATACAAAACTAAATTTCATTATCACATTATTTATGTAACCTTGGTTTTAGTGATTTCTTGTCAATGTTTACCTGAATCAGATTTGCATTCTCCTTAGTTTTGTCGACAAAATACCTCTTGACGGCGACATTTTGATTGCTGGGCTTGTAAAGAGCTGAGTAAACAACCGCTACACCACCACAACACTCTGTTATTATCGAAGTAAGCTGATAATCATTTATATCAGGATTCAACATTGTAACAAGTTAGAAAACGTAACGAAAACAAATTGAGCTAATGTTATTTTACAAAAACTAAGCTGACATAGTTCCGATGTATGTAAGGATTAAATTTATTTATTGTTATGAAAACAAAAATAACGTTTGAAAAATAAATAATTAACAAAATTTATTGACGAGGAAATTGACAAAAGTGTTTGTTGATAAATGTTTGCTGACACTCCACTGACAGTTGGTTGACACTGACATAGAGCAGCTGCTTGCTATAGAATTGACAAGCAAAGACTTTTTGGCGGGAACTTGCAAAATTACGCTGCGTTTTTGTTTTGTTTTCATCAAATTGAATTCATGAAATCGTTTATTTTGGGTGTTATTGAATAATATCGGTAGTGTTTTATCTAATGAAGATCAATCCAAGTGCACTATTGATGACGAGAAATGAAATGAATGCGTATATCATGACTTTTCAGGTTAAAAGTGCGTGACAAAAAATTTAACTGCCACCGACGACTAACACATTTTACTAACTGGCTTATATGGACTTAACTCGACTATATGAAATAGATTTAAACGTGCTAGAAATCTAAATTATAACTCGACACTGGCAAAAATATGTCAGATATGTAGGTACTTCCACCCCGGTGAAGTGAATTACAAATAACTACGACAGGTCACTACAGGTCAAGCAAGAGATCCTTGTTAGTTTATGTGATTTGTTGTGACTTATTGTGTTTTGACTTCGATACGATGTCTATAATAAAATGCTATTTAGGGATTTTTAGGAAATTTCAGAAAAAAATGTGGAATTTTTTGGTAAAGGTTGGTAGCACTGAGTAGTCTGTCTCAGTCAGTCTGTAGTACTAGTCACTTTCACTTTGTTTGTTTGTTTTGATTATGTACTACCCAAAGAGGATTAAATCACTACGTTTTATTACCTAGATAGATAGATAGACCTATGTATTTTGAGAGTAATTTGAACTATAAGAGTGAATAATTTGTATGAATCCGTAAGTTATATGCATTATTTCTCTTCGACCATATATTATATATTAGTTTGGCTTATTTTGGTCATTTTTTGACGCATTTTTTGAGGTATACATAGGTATGTATGTATTGGTAAAAATGCCACAAACATTTTTGAAGTTATTACAATCGCGATGTTCGTTGAGTATTTTTCTTAGTTACTTGTGAACAGTGAAATATTGGGTCAGAGAGTATAGCTTTTAAGGATTGTTTTATTGTATCATTAATGTCATATATAATCGGTTATAGTATGCCCTCTGATTGGTAATAATATCTTTGACTTTTCCTTTTTTTTTTGTCTAATTTTTGATTATGATTTTTCAGGCTAGTTCAACGTGCTTAAGGATGAATCATGGGTCAATTGATTAAAAAAATAGTTAAAAACATATAATTATTAGGTAAGTTTTATGGAAAACTCATAAACTAGTTAGCGAGTGCTAAACTGCCAAAGAAACTTAATACCGCGATGCAGGCGATGCAGCAACTTGTGGCGCCGTCTATCCACGGTGTAGATAATTCGTTTTTGTGTAGTTGATAGACGTTACATTACAATCGACGTTTGTCATTTCATACTTTAGTGCGTGATTCCTCTATTGGTTTGCAAAAACGACGGGGAGTTATAAGTTTGACAGATGTGTGTGTGTCTGACCGGATGAACCGATTTTGATTTCGTTTTTTTTTGTTTGAAAGGTGAATTAGTCGGGAATGTTCTTAGCTATGTTTGATGAAAATCGGTCCAAGATAGCCGCCGCCACAAAATGGCGGATTACATATTTTTTCACAACTCCCTCAATATGGGTATCAAATGAAAGGGCTCGATTAGTAGAATACTATACACTAGGATAAATTTCAAATCCAAAATCGTTCCAAGATGGCCGCCACCACAAAATGGCGAATTACATTTTTTTCCCTCCTCAGAAACGAAATAAACTCAGAAATGAAATAAAAAAAATTAAGGAGTCCCTACAAAAAGCATGAAATAAAAAAATAAATTTAAAATTTAAAAAACCCCAACACAAAATAATAATAAACGTGAAACCCTGTAAACGAACAAAATAACCTTGAAATTATGACCCTAAGTAAGTACGTAATGAAATCGGGTCGCCGCGTCGGGGGAAATTCCAGAATTTGAAATTCTTTCGCTGAATTCAAAACGAGTTTTAACATCGTTATTTTATATGTACTTTTTAGTGCAAACCCATTTTTGTTACAAAATTTTGGATGATCCTCGGTCCTTATTTACCTATTCCGTGGTTATCTCCACGATACTCGCACAGCTGTAATAGTAGATTGGTCTTATAGGTATAATATGTTACTAGTTTTCTATCCTATGGATTCGCCTGCGATCCCATATTTTAACCCCTTAGTGATGCCTACGATATTTATGGAACCAGTTTGCAACATTTCAAGTTTCTAAACCCTGCGGTTTGAGCTGTACGTTGATTTGTCTGTCAGTCAGTCAGATTTTCCTTTTATATAATACAGATTGTCATTTTTGTTTTAGATGTCGGCTGCACCGTAAGTGGAAAATAAAATGACCGAAGAACAAACGATGTGGATCATACTTGCAGATTCAGTAAGCTGAAGTGATATTGCCAGGCTACGGGCTCACGTACCGGATGCCTATTGGACACACCTACATACATCAAGGTGAAAGTCAAAGCTATCTATTCAGTTTAGGTCCTAGGAGGGCATTTATAAATGTCTAAGCTATTGTGAACACCAGTTCGGAAGTTAGCCTTCAACTGAGAAGAATCGGTTTTTGTTCAGTTTTTTTGAACCATCGTGGCGGTGGATCTCGCAAACCACAAATATAAAACACTGTCAGTCCTAATGGATATAAAATGAAATAAAACATAATTTTAATATGATTATGATAATTATACGCGATTTTATACATATGATACTAGTTTACGCATCGCCGTTCCATCCGCTTTTCAAAAGTAGCCTATGAAAGTGTGTTTGTTGGCTTATCCATTTCTAACAGGGCAATGGATCAACGGGTCAACGTGATTTTTTGCATACAGATAGTTTATGGGCCGGAGAGTAACATCCCACCAAAAACATAAATGTAAAAAAGGAGAGCCAAGTTCAATACAAAAATTATTCTCTGCTGTGGGCTTCGCCGCAAAAAGAATAGAGATCTGAGATTGAGTGCCAAGTTCTATGCAAAATCCAAATATGTAGTCTAAGGACTGACTTGGCTGGTTTTCCCATACTAAAAAAGAGGTAATTGAACTTGAATCAGATTCTACAGACATCTATTTCGAATCTTGGGTTGATAATATTTATCCTCAACGACCTCAAGACTTAGATTGCATGAATTTATATGATTAATTAGATATCGGTACGTTAATACGGTACGTACCTACTTTTACACAGTCATGGAAGAGCCTTATGTTCGATGGGTAGTTTCTACCAGCAAGCCAAATTTTCGGAATAATAAAATAAGAACCGAAAGGTAACAGGTTTAGAACATGCGAAGGCTATATAATTCGTATGGGAAAACCAGCCAAGTCAGCCCTTAGACTACATATTTGGATTTTGCATAGAACTTGGCACTCAATCTCAGATCTCTATTCTTTTTGCGGCGAAGCCCACAGCAGAGAATAATTTTTGTCTCTCTTGTGTCTTTATTTGACTCGGGTCTAAATTGATAAGATGTACTCCATCTAAAGTTTTAACTCTAGAGAGTCCAACGTAAGCCTGCCCTTTACTAAATATAGAGGAGCCTATGACCAAGCGCTTTGTAGGATATCCCGTTTCGCCGAACAAACCTAGCAGAACACCATCCTGATGATACACTTCGATCTTAATATTATACAAATTTGCTGCAGTCTTTAATTCAGAAGCAGCTCCATAAGTTGTCGAACAAAGCATGCTTGCTCGATACTCTTCTTTAGAGCAGTAAGGATCCCCGTTTGCAGCGCAAGTGTACATACACAAATCATCCCAGTTACGACATACATACTCTACTATAGTTTCACGCAATCTATTTGTTTGTTGTATATTACTACACTCAAACAAAGAATATGCAATCGAATGGAATAAGCAGCTTCCATCGGGAGGCATTGGAATAATTTGGTGTAAGGTGAGAGTGTCACCCACCCGTAATTCTATTGTACGACTCATTGTACAATACCTATACCTACCTACGTAATAAAAAGATAAAACTATTTGCTACTATCAACAAGTTCTCAAACTCAGAGTTAAGTAGGTATATACACCTACTTACTTTTAACTATACTTAACTTACCTACTTACTAAAAAATACAATTATTATTTATTTAAACTATTGCCTATACTATACTAAACCTACGTACCTACTTATTATAGGAATTGTAATAATAATAAGTATACATATACACCTACCTACTTATAACTATAAAATTATTATTTATTTAAACTATTGCCTATACTATAATACTATACGTACGTACCTACTTATTAAAGAAATTGTAATAATAATATTACTACAAATTACTACAAATTCGGTTGTCACAGCGCCCCACCCACCCCGCCCGCGCCGCTCCGGCGTCACTCGGCGCACTCGCGTCGTGTATATATTGCGTCGTGTATAAATGCCTATTATTTTATTATCATTATTTATGAGTAGGTAATGATTTTACACTATTGATGTGCGCTAAATATAAAAATAATAATTAATCCCAGTTAATAACGTAGGTACCCTAAGTAATATTAGGTATTTATGTTAAGCGTTAATAATAGAATCTAATTATTTCAAAATTGCCAGTTTTTTATTTATTCCTTTGTATTCATCTAATTACCTATCTGCATACCAAATTTTAACTCTCTAGGTCACCTGGAACTGGGTTAGAGTTTTGGTCTATAGGTCAGTCAATGATAAAAATGAGGAATTTTGGACATTAATATCTAAATAACCGTTTGAGATAAGCTTATGAAATTTAGAACACATATGTATCTCGCAAGTCTCAATATATGAGCCAAATTTGATACGTTTATGTTAAATAGTTTTTGATTTATGAGGGGGTCAAAAGTGGCTCCAAATGGTTCGTGTAATATTACACACGGTGCGGCTCGCCAGTTCTGTTTCTTGAACTTGGCTTGACACGCTCCCGCGTGTCTAGATACCTACTTATTATCCCGGGAACGGGAGTGAAACCGCGGGGCGAAAGCTATAAAACTTATGCATTTACGTCGATCCTTTGCTCCGTTACTGCGTGACAAACCAATAAACCATTTTCATATTTATGATATTTAAACCCTTCATTAGCTGTTGTAGTCGGGTAAAAATTAGAAATCAAGGTTATTAGATAATTTTGAATTTAGTTAACTCAAAGAGGAAACGCTGCCAGCCTGTTGGTAACCTTGCCCATCCGCAGCGGGCGGTAAGTAGCTGTGAGGAAATTCTCTATATATTATTATATAAATTATTAGGTATACTAGTATAAATGTGGAACTCTTGCGTTTTTTAATTTATTACGTCTATTACGCTTGTCAGGAGCAAAATTATGTGTGAGATACACACAGTACAAAAACTCATATGAGATGTAATTCTATGCGTATTTTAGGCGTATGGTAGTGGATTTATATTTTTGCATTGAAAACGTTATAGAACTATACGAATCAATATAATATACCTAGTTTTAATCTCGAAATAGAATAAAACAAAGTCTATCTATAACTAAGCTATCTGCCTCTGTTTGTTTCTCCGCTTACTTCAACGGATTTTGATACAGTTTTCTAGAAAGAGGCAAGGAAGGTTTGTGTAAGTAAATTGCACCCGTGCGAAGCCGATTCCGATTTTTCTCAACAATGACTGAAGCGAACGAACTGAAATTCATTGTAAGAATTCATCATGTCTTTGACTTTATTTTGTACGTTGCATAACACGATTGGTTAACTTTTATAACACAAAATAATTTTGGGGGTTCGTTACTTTTGGTTGGAGAGTAACAGAAAGGCGAACGTAGGTGTAAACTTATTTTAATCTCCTTCCTTTTGTCAGTCGTTATTGAGAAGTCTAATCTAAAATCTAAGTCTATTTTCTAGAGAGAGCTGTTACAAAAGGCGCGAAAAACAAGTATCTTCTAAACAGCCAAACGTGTGTCGGCCAGAGTTCTGACCAGTGTTGCCAGACATGACATATATCGGGCCGCCACAATAATTAATCAAAAAGACCTCTTTAAAATAAGAGATTCCAATTTTACCGGCATTGAGGATCGATTTGAGGTTCCAAAATTTCTACATAATATATTAATTGAAACTGATACTATAAATTGTACTTAGGCTTTATGAAATATATTTGTAGTTTTTAAATTAAACAATAAAAACCATTTTGTCGCATACGCCCGTTCCGTTTACGCGGGTTTTCTATGAGAGGTCGCTATAGTAGGGAGCGGGACGCGGCACGTTGAATTTCAGATTTTTAAGCTTAACGCGGCGTCACCTTAAGTACCATTTTCTCTTCTGTTTGTGAATCGATTTTATTTTTGTTTAGTAGCTATTGACTAGCTTTAGTACTATCCATAAAAAAAAAACACAGTGAAGCGTGGCCTGGTTTAGTTAGTTAGAATAAAAATGCTAGGTAGTGAAAGGTACAACTGTGACGACCTTCTTTATCGCACTGCGCTTGCTGTTCCTCGCACAATCCCTCGATTTCCTATCACTAGAGCTTTCCATACGCCTCCTTCGAGAACAAACCCTGGCCAGTGCTCTCCAATCGTTCGGATATGCAATGAGTATAATTTGCTAAATGGGAATAACGAGAATGACTTCGATATATTTCATGACTCCTTGCCTTGCTTCAAACGAAAAGTACTGAAATTATGTCAACAATTGTAAATGCTGTACACGCCTGTTATAGGTGTACACGTCAGATGCAAGACAATTTGTACCTAATAAATAAATAAATTCAATATTTTTAACTTTATTGCCTCGCTCGAGCTCCAAGATCAAGGTAGTACAAGTACCTAACTACTTGCTTACTTAGGTGCTTACCTAACTGTGTTATTTCGACAGAATTTGTGGTTGTAGGTTTTCTCGTGTGGTTATAACCTCCTTATTATTTGAGATGGTTTTTAATATAACAGTAATTATCGTGCTAATGATAGTAATTTGAAATAAATATAGAAGAAATGTGTTGAAGAATGGATTATAGTATTATAATTAAGGATAATCCTTAGAACTACGAATAGAGTCTTCATTTCTTTTCGAAAGTTTTCTTGAAACCTTAAATATACTAATGGATTGACATTTACGAGTGTGTCGAGTGCAGATTCTTGTTTGCTTTCATGTTTATTTACTAGACCTATTTTAGCCAAGAATCTGAAAATCGACTTCGCAAAAGTATGCAGCGTGTGGGTGTGCAGTTTAGCTGACATTGCCAAAAAAATATGTTGCGCCCGCCCAAAAATCTCGGCTATCTCGAATCGTTAGGTCGGTGGAATGCAAAAATTTACAATCCACTCAATAAAAAGTCGTAATTCCTATATATATATACAGACGGCGACCGCATCTCGAATACGCTTTATACGCGATGTACTCACTGCTATATAAAACCGGGGAGAGAGCCAAAATCTAAATATAAAGGTGGCCGAATAGAGCCGAACGCGTCCGAATCCGCCCGCCCGCCTCAGTCCATCGCTAACTGCCGCTCCGACATTTCCAAATCATCGCAACCGAACGCGCGGTAACGGAACGTTCACTCGGTAAGGTCACACCGTAAACGGCATTCGACAACTCTGAAAAAAAAAAACAACTTATTTCCAAATTTGGAACGCGTCCGTGAAAATCGTGTGAAATTGTATTCGAATAATCGGTGGTAAAGTGACAGTGTTGTGTACCGTTGAACATCCGATTACGTGGTGCCGGTAATGTATTTTTTTTTACAGTTTCTTTTATTTTTTTCATCTATTGGGGATTTACCGCTTTGCTAACTTTGGATTAGGCGGCGAGCTTATCGGCACTGGAAGCGACGGTATTGAGTTTCAACATGTCCGCCTGGTGTTCCAGAATAATTTTCCTCGTCATTCCATTACCGACGATTTTTTACGTTTTTCTGCAGTAACTTTTAAACCGGCAGCTGTCTTAACCTATAAATTTCCTGCTTGTATCTTTGTTTTTAAATTGCTTATGAGTTTTGTATGCCAACATATAGAGAAATTGTCGCATATTTTGGGAGCAAACCCGCATTGCGTAGATTATAGGTTATGCTCTTGTTGCGGTTATCTGTGGTTTAGTCTAGACCAGACGGTAGGTACAGTGGCTGTACGTATTGATTATCTCTTCCTATACATTGTTTGGTGCTCTCGTAATGTTGGCCCTGAAACTTATTTTGTTGCATGAAGTGAGTTAGTGTTTGAAATATTTTTCATGAAAACTGTTATGAAATATTATAACCTTTTTGGTTGGTTTCTTGATTATATAAAGCAATATTTAGGTATATATCTAAGTACCTACTATTAAGTTAACTATACATAAGAGAATTTAAGAGAAATAACCTACTTATGAGTATTGCGACATAATTCACAATGTGTAGGTACTTACCTTGATATATTTTTTTTTATAATACTGTTAAAGAAATAGTACCTAACTAGTATTTATAATGTATTGTTATTTAAGGAGATGATAGCTCAGTGGTTGTGACGTCGGATGCCACGTCGAAGGTCGTTGGTTCGAATTATACAGGAAAACATCGTAATGAAACTATAGCACGGTGGTAGGGTACTTTTTAGTTCCCGCCTGGCTGGCTACCACCCTCAAGTTGAAAATCTGTCGTCACGCATCTACTGGTGTGTTCCGGAACTTGAGAGCTAGTTCCTTCTAGGATTTGTGTACTTACCACCTTCGGCCATTTCATCACTCACTATGATGAAATTGCGGTCAAACACAGCCTATAAATCGTAAAAAAAATAATAATAGGTACACGGTCGAATTGAGAAGCCTCCTCCTTTTTTGATGTCGGTTAAAAAAAAACTAAGCAAGTAGGTATATTATTTTTATTTAACTACTTTTTTTTTTTTTTTACTTTGTATAGGCTTGTGTTTGACCACAATCTCACTATGGTAGGTGATGATGTGGCCGAAGGTGGTAAGCACACAAAGCCTAGAAGGATCTGGCTCTCAAGTGCCGCTGCCGGAACACACCAATAGGTGTTTGGCGACAGATTTGCAACTTGAGGGTGGTAGCCAGCCAGGCGGGTACTACAAAGTACCCTACCACCGTGCTATGGTTTCCTCACGATGTTTTCCTTCACCGAAAGCTCAAGCTCATTGTAGGATTCGGACCCACGACCTTTGCCGCGGCGTCCGACGTCACTACCACTGAGCTATCATCGCCTTAATATTATTATTATTAGTTACTTCTAGTACAAATTTTTATGTTTACTTTTGCCAAGAATTTAAAAACGATTCGATCAGATAAAATGTTTAAATTAAAAAACCGGCCAAGTGCGAGTCGGACTCGCGCACGAAGGGTTCCGTACAAGACATGATTTTTTCTGCCGTTTTATAGATAATGGTATAAAACGGCAAAAAATCATGTCTGTTGTGTGGGAACCCCTGTTAAAGATCGGTTTTATTTTAATTTAATTATTTATTTGTAAAGTGAATATATAACTAAAAATTCCGTGAATAATTCAAGCGTCTACCTGTTGCCGTTATCAATATCAAGCAAAAACGAGCAAAAAAAATTACGTTTGTTGTATGGGAGCCCCCTTAAATATTTACTTTATTCTGTTTTTTAGTATTTGTTGTTATAGCGGCAACAGAAATACATCATCTGTAAAAATTTCAACTGTCTAACTATCACGGTTCATGAGATACAGTCTGGTGACAGACGGCGGACGGAGGACGAGCGGACGGCGGACGAGCAGACGGGTTGAGTCTTAGTAATAGGGCCATAGTAATAGCCGTTTTACCCTTTGAGTACGGAACCCTAAAAAACAAAAACCATCATCCAATATTTTTAGAACGTTTCGCAATCGAAGGCTACAAAACAAACACTTAATTCTATGAAACTCCTCATATACTGGGATATTTTTTTTAATGTCAGAGGGCTGACAATAAACCAGTCGGTAACTACAAAGTACCCAACCTTCTTTCTATGGTTTCCTCACGATGTTTTCCTTCACCGAAAGCTCAAAATACTTTTAAAACATAAACTTTATATATATTACCACCCGGCTACAGAACAAATAAATGTTCTTGCACATGTTTGTCCTGAGTGGGTGGACGATCGTTATCAGGGAATCTCGCCCCCATTCCAACTGGCGAAACCTCTTAATAAATAATAGGAAATAAGAACAGGAAAGTAGATATCCTTGAGCTCATAATTAGGTACAGTGCAGTTGATAAATGTACAGGCGCGGATCCAGCCCTCAAAAAAGGGTTGTGGTCACGTCGTGTGGTTGCCATTCGAAAACATACATTAAATTCTTACAATGGAAAGGAGACGACAAAATGTTGACGCGGGAACGCTGGATCCGCACTTGTAAACGTATGTATGTCTCGATTAGACCTACAAATAGGTACTCGAAACTCTAATATGTAAATCTAATATCTTCATAGTCACGGAACATGGGGTTCTTCAAGAAGGTTGTTGAGATTTATGCAGGTCCGGTACGTGCTAGTGATAACCCTGGTGTTGCAAGCGTCTATAGGCTACAGTCACCTACAGTAATCGCTTACTATCAGACGGGCCGTATGCTTATTTGCTAGTGGTCTATATATATTTTTTAAACTGTGTGTTCTTTATGCTGAACCTCTTTTACTATGAAACTAACTCTTGAGGGCCCGCTAGTGTAGAGTACAGTAATTTGCTGACAGCCAGACTACAGGTCATGGGTTCGATTTCTATTCAGGACAAACATTTGAAAGCAGGAACATGTCTGTTTTGAATTAGGGTTTAGATATCTAAGTATATGACAAGTGGTACCTAAATGTGGTTTTATAATAATTATAGTATTAGTTTTCTGGTTTCAATAAACGTATGTCCAAGATATTTATTTAACTTTATATAAACGTACAAACTAAACCCAATATAGGCTTACAAAATATGTCAGACTCTCAATCTTTATCCTATACAGTATTTTACCTTATTTGCTTTACACATCAGCGACCAGCGTAGTAACTCAAGTCTGTATTTTTGTTTCAATTCACTTATAGTTATTTATTTCGTTATGACATTCCTTTGTATGTTTGTTGGAAAAATGCATAAATCGTTTCCATTTATTATGAAGGATTTCCACGCAAGTTGTCCCCTTTAATTTCGCTTCGTCGTCACGCAATGCTGTTAAAATGCTGCTTCTTTCTTTGAACTCACGTTTCTGTTGTGCTTGTGATATTCCTTCTATACTAAACCTGTACCTATTTTAATTGTGGCTTTTAAAAAAAAAGTGACATAAGTGAATTTATAGCTCCACTCGACTGCACAAGCGCATCTTGTTCATACTTGAAAGCCTTTATAGTATTAGAGATACTAATTTTTGGATAAAATTTGAACTTGTTCAGGCTTATTATTTATTATTTAAGTATTTTTTTTGTTGTTATAATTTTTTTTTTCATTTTTGTGTTTATGCGTATTATATTTCTTTAAAAATTGTTAAACTTTAATGGAAAAAAAAGCCAACATTGTCAGACTGTCCTGCTGCTTTTTTGGTCACTGGCAGTGCCTGCGGGGGTGGAAGTGCTCATCGATGTGAACAATTTTTATTATGGGACCGGCTCTGATATCGTGTAAAATAAAGTGATTGTTTCATACATTTTGGTCGAATAGGTATTGAACTTTTGTATGGAACAATAATACATATAACTGATAGTTTTTTCGTGATTTCACAGTTGGTTTCATAATGGGGGTTGTTCGTATTGATGAGTGCTTCCGCCCCTGCAAGTGTTGCTGGTGACTGGAAATCACCCAGTATAAAAATGAAACCTTGCTGAGTTTCTTGCCCGTTCTTCTTAGTTGAAGGCGACTTCCTAATCAGTGGTAACTTCAGTAGTTTCGACGTTCATAAGTGCCCTTCTAGGGCCTAAACTGAATAAATGGCTTTGACTTTGACTATAGTTCTCTCTTTAGCTAAGTACTCTGTGACTCTTGCTTAGCTATGCCCCCACTCCTTGTATTTTACTGATACTTTACTCGACACATAGAAACATTATATCTATAGCATAGTTTTATCTTTTATCTTCCCATCTTTTTTGCGTCAAAAACGTTTCATTTTCGTTACATATAAAACGTTGCACTCAAATTAAACCATGAATTTTACTCTCATCGTATTTTGAAGTACCAGTTTGGCTGGTTGCCACTCTTCAGTTGAAAATCTGTCGCCAAACATCGGTGTGTTCCTGTAGCTACACTTGGGAGCCAGTTCCTTTAGGCTTTGTATGTTTACCACTTTTGGCCGTATCATCACTTTTCCATATGACCTTGTGTTTGAAACGTAAGCCCTCGTAATATCAAATCTCTTAACGTGATGTCATGACTGTTTTATGCGAATCATTACAATTACAAACGATTCAACCTTCACGTGAATGCTCTAATTTCCTAACCTAATTATGAAGTCTGACTAATTCCCAGGAAATGCATATGTATCATAAAATCTTTAATTTCTAGACCAAGGAAACAGCTGATGGAAACGTAAATATCGCCAACTGTCTTAGTTTCCAACGTAGATTTTCACCGGTTCCATGTCGAAAATAAAAAGTTACATCATCGATTTGTGAATCATAAATATTGCTTTGATATCGAATTCACTGTTAAATATTTTTTTAAATAAAAGTATCGATAAATTATCAAAATGGATTGTTAGATCTTTGGATTTGAAACGCAACTTATTAATTTATGGAAATCAGAAATCATCTCCCATTTCCATCCCAGCGGAGCCAGCCTTAGTTAGTCTTCTTGCTGACTGTCCTGGTCTTATGTATCACGTCGCTTTTTTTCACCTGTCAGCCGCGCGATCTGTTTCTTGTACTTTTATAATCGGGATATATTAATTTATTTTATAACCATTAGCATTGTAAGATTTCTTAATTGATTACGTTGTTCTTGCACCTTTTGCACTATCATTTCATTGGTGCCACTGGCAGACCCCATACTTATCGGTATATATAAAAGAATAAAGTGGTTCGAAAAGCCTAAACTACTGGTCATGGAACCATGAAATTGGAAGATACATTCCTTTTGTAACGTAGAGAATAAGACAGGGGTTTCCGAAATGTGGACCATAAAATATTTCAACTCATTGTACGATCACAATAAAGAGCAGATCCCTATCGTCTGTCCATTATTTGTTTACAAACAAATTAGTTCACATCAACACAATTAGGAAGCACGTCCTGTCGTCTTATAAGTTCAGCTTTGTCGATTCTTCAAAAGTCTAATTTAACGATGATTGACACATAAATATTTAGACCTTTTATCCTCATCATATCAGCCCTGGGATTTTCAATGCTGAATATAGGACAAGCGTATTTTACATAACAGTGGGTCTTATTTCTCTGTAGGTACGCCGCCGTAGCCACCTCCTGCTTTTCTCCCTCATAATTATTGGCTCTTCCAGAAATATTGTGTACCCATTGTCGTTTCAGCTTATTGCCTCTGCAAGCTCTCCGTTCGTAACTTACGTTTTTCGCAAATATCTTCATTACAGTTCCTGCTGTGTAAATTATATAATCCTTGTAATTCTAAAATACTGATTTAAACTAAAGACATGAAGTTCACACGCTTCAGTTAACACGTAACTGGCTTCACGCCAATATCATACAAACACATTTAGTTAGTGTTGCGTTTGCGAATGAAAAATTGACGGGTCTATAGCGTTTCTTAAACTATTTACTCATGTTTGCGTCAAAAAATGCAAATTTTCAAATGCAATTTCGAAATTGCTTTATAACCTTTGTAGCTGTACCTACCGGCAGAATCAGCAGGTAGAATCAACACCGCGTTTTTGCTGTAAGCTTGCCTGTAAAGTTTAGGCAAATGATTACAAACATACAAAACTTAGAAAGGAACCAGCTTTCAAAAGACTATGGAAATGTAGGTCATGCAGACTAAATTGATCATGTTTACAATCTACTCCAACGTTTACATTTAGTAGGTTTCCAAATCATGTTCCTTTATTAGCTATAATTCTATCAGAACAACTACTTCAGTATTGTACACGTGTCAAATTAAAGAAATCTTCAGTAGTAAGTACACTACTTAAAATGATTTGCGTGGAAAAGCTTTCTCGTTTGAAAATAGCACAATTTCAGTGTTACAAATCCTTATTATTATTCTGTTTGTGTTAAAGAAATAAGTTACAGAATTTATCACAAGCGTGCTCTGATTTTTTTTCTCAGAATCTTGCATTTATTGGAGATGATTACGAGAGTGCTGAAATTTTATTTTTGGCGCAGGTCGTTGAACTACAATTTAACATATCTGAAGTTGATGCAATGACACTAAATATGACTCAACTGTCATGATGCACTTTGCAGACGTTAAAACTAGCTAGTTGTTTTTCCATTTTATTAGCTATCTTAAGCAATTGTTTCTCTTAATCTTTCTAATAAATCCTAATGTTTGTGTGTGCTTCTGTATGCTATTAACGGATTTCTATGAAATTTGGTGTATATGTACTTTAGGCCGTTGAATAAAACATGGCATACTTTTTATCCCGCGAACGGGGCAACAAGTAGTGAAATATAACGAACAATAATAAAAACTCACACAAATCAAGATTTTTCTAGACATGTCAATCCAAATGAAGCTCTGGAGTCAATCCACGCATTCTAATATTAGGTGGTTAGTTTCTGCAGCGGTGCTGTAGTGATATAATCGACAAAATTAGAATCAAAAACTCCAGACTCTACATGATGAATAGTTAAATTTGTATCATTAGAAAAAAAATGAGTGATTTTACATGACGCGCGTTCACTTCAGTGGCGTGTATTGTTCGTAGTTTTTGGAGCCTTGATGTATTTAGCTTTACGTTTATCAATATTTTCTGAGGTATTTTCATGGTAATTGATATTTTTCACACAAATTCTATTCTTTTTGTGTTTTTTTTTTACTATTGGCCTGTGGGACGATGCGACTGAAGTGGGTACATAATCTAAAAATCTAAAAATAGCTGTAGTTGTTATTAAATGATCCAAATATTTCTCAGTTTCTACTTTCATGTCGGCCATTAGCCGGTTCAGGTATGTTTGAGTTTAGCTCATTTTCTAAGTGTTTGGTTGTACCTCAGATGTTGAGTGGGCGGAGCTATCGATTCCATTTTATTCTTACTTTGATGTGTGCCCACGCGCACTCCCACCATTGCTTCAAAATATTATTTATCACGATTAAGTAATCTAACACCTTGTTGATGGGATATTAATAAATATTTCTCTGTTCTTTTGTCGGTTGTCAAATTATCACTAGGAATTCTAATTCTTAGTTAAACATTCACGATAGAGTAGATAGAGAATTCTGAGTGTTGGTAGTAGAGATGAAAACCCGGTTAAAAACTATTTAAGATTAAAATTCTAAAACGTATTTTTGGTTTTGGTAGCTGAAATGAGAATTCGTTTGATGCTGCATGGATTAAAAGATTCGCTTTTATATTGAAATTAGCTGCATTTCTTTGATCACAAACTGCTTTATTTAGTTTATTTGTATACGTCAATACTAGTTTTGAACACCACACTGGGTCACCTACTGATGTTGGATTTGTATTTTGGAGTTCAGGACTAAGTTGAGTTTTTGTCGTACACAAAGTCGTAAATATTGTGAACTAACTGTACCCCGCGGTTTCGCCTGCGTTCCCGAGAAAGAAGCCTATGTCCCTCTCCATACCATTGGCTATCTGCGTACCAAACATCGCGATCGGTTCATCGGTTTAGGCGTGAAACAATAAAAAACAAACAAAATCACATTACCAATTATAATATTACCTAAAATAGGAATGATGGATTACTTAATTAACTTACTTTTACTAGCCTACGAACTTCATTACTTATGTAGTATTCGCTTATCATATAATATAATATAATGTAGGAGTTGTAGGTAGGTAGATGCTACACCTGCCACTATTTTATATTTTCCTGTTAACCAAAGGTTGATTGGTAAAGATCGCTTAATCGATATTGGCGCCTCTTCTTCATTTATATTATGATTAGCTGTTTCACCCGCGTTTCCGGTATAAAAAAGGGGTAAAAACTATCCTATCTTTTAAATTGAAAAAAAAAATACGTTAAGATCAGATTTGTAGTTTTGGAGTCATCGCGGACCAACATTGTGACACGGGAATTTTATATCATAACTAGCTGTCTCCCGCGGTTTCACTCGCGTAGCGTATTAAAAAAATAGATAAGAACCTATTCTGAGACCTACCCGATATGTAGGTATACAACATTTTTATGCATATGCTTAAATGTTTATAGAATAGGGTATAGAATACACAATGATTTATTGTGAATAGATCGTCGCCACCCTGTATAAGATAGATAGATAGATAGTCTTTATTTGTGAACTGTAGGTTACATAAAGATCTTAAATATAAAACAAAACAAATAATCCTCTATGTCCCGCCACACGGGCATACAAAATATATGAATAAATGAAGATATTCTCTTGTATGTTACAAATATGTTGTATAGTATACAATAAATAATATATCATTCATTTCATTCATTACTACTGTTATCGTATGGTTTTAACAGTTATTATTTTCCTATTTCCTAATGAACTGTAACACTAATAAACTAAAATCACATAAATTAATTTCCAATGCTGTTCGAAACGCACCTGTTAAATTACTATCATGTAAATGACAACAATACTCTTGGCTTGTGTCTTAATTGTTGTCCAGCTTTAGAACTGTTTGGTTACATAAGAGGTCTTTATGCTGGCACGGTTGGAGACCAGCCAGTAACACTGCATTGTCCAGTTTGTGATTTTTTGCTAGACTTACGCCGTCTGGCCGGCAGCCATTTTGCCTCCATTTGGGGTTCGTTGACGTATATATTATTTTATACCTTTCATTTAGGTTTTGGTCGACCTAAAATACACTGCAAAATCTTCTCGATATCCAGCCTACAAAACGATTAAGTTTTTTAGCAGGTGGCTAGGTAAAAGCTTTTTTTAATGTCAGAAGGCTGACAAGCACGCAGGTGGTCCATCTGGTGGTAAGTGGCTACCGTCGCCTATGGACATTGGCAATACGTAGAAGCCTAGAAAGCAACTGTGTCTCAAGCCTTAATATCGGAACACACTGATAAGTTTGGCGATAGATTTTCAATTTGAGGGTGGTGTTTCTGGCCAGTCAGGCGGGTACCATAAAGTACCCTACCACCTTGCGATAGTTTTGGTTTGTTGAAAATACTTTGAGCTTATTGATTTTTATAAATTGTAACGATATCCAATTTTACATAGACTATGGAAGGCGTGATTGAAAACAAAATGTACTTTCACATTTGTGATTATAGTTTTAATGTTAATATTATAAGTAGTAGGTATACCATGTAAATTTCATGCATGAACGTTGGTATTATCTATTGTAATTGTGACACTATTGATTATTGTCCATTGTTTAGTCTCTAAACTTTCTAATACTTATGCCTGCAAATTTCTCCAAAGTTTTATAGTTAAGTTTCTATTGCACTGCAAGCTGCTGCTGAAAGTCGTAGCATTTAGTTTTGAATATCTAACGCACAAAATAATTTCTCCACTATTTTTACTTACCAAACATTGCCTTAATTATTGTAATTATATAATAGCAAATAGTATCTGAGCAATATCATAAAATGAGATGACATGGCTTAATAGATAATATGATAGGGTTCTTCAAAAAGGGCGTAAAAAGTACCTACCTACTTTTCAAGGTCGGTAGTACACCGTGAAGTTGCAAATCTGTCGCTAAGTAACTATAGGTATGTTCCGTCAGTTGCACATGATCCCTTCTACCTTCTATTACCAAATTACCACATACCATTGTGAGATAGTACCTAGTCAAACAAGCAGTTCATAGTAAAAAAAAATGCATGCAATAGAGTGTAAGTTGAGTGTGTGAGACCAATTTTATTGTTCTAGGATAAAATGCAGCCAAGTATATAGACAATTAGAAAATGTCAGTGGTTTCAAAACAGCAATTCAACCAGTATTTCTCTTCCTCCCTAGTCTGTGAAACTCATAAGACGTTTCGAACTCATGCGCAGCCGCATATGGATTTTGACGTTTTCATTTCTCGGTGTTGTGTTGTTACATGACAGCTTTCCACTATCGGTAAAAATGAGAATGACGTTTCTTTTTTCTGCTCTGTTCTCGCTCTGACATTGGCAAGTGTCCAATATAATTTATCTAACAGTTATATGTCTTTCAAAATATCATAGCGTTGCAACCGTGCAAGAAACGTCAAGGCTAATTTTATGTTATTTAGGTCTCTATTTATATGCATTAGTGAAAATAATATTAATCATCACATTTTATTATATAAATAAATTTAAAATGTAGGTTGAACTCTAAAAAGCATTGTGAGTATCGATCAAACTATCATTTATAATTAATTACATTGACAATTTTAACACAAGTGGAATGTGAAATAATATTGATAAGTTAATTGGTTTTATTATTTAATGTTTACCTCTAACTTAACCTAGGGTCACGCTGTTATAGCCGTTTTGACAGCCCATGTACACACATGTACCAAAAAGAGACAAGCATAGCGGGACAGTAGAGATACCCTAATGTCAAAACAGCCATCAGAGCATGCCACTACTTTAGTTTTGATATTCTACTTATCAGTCTCAATTATAGAACTAATTATAGTCCATTAAACATCTACTAGTATATTTTTCATTCCGGATTCTGATACGTTTTGGTATCTATATATCATTTTATACGATCATTAGCTTTGCTTAGGGTTGGGCTCAAGGGAAGCCGTGATTTAGGACAAAAGTCCTTCATTACATATTTATTAAGTCTACATTCCTGTGTTATAAGACGTAGAAGCTAAAGTTAACTTTGGAACAAGTGAAATAAGTTGCAAGACTAGAATGATACTGCGAACCCTAATGTGTTTATTTATGGCAAAAAACTGACGAGCAGGCAATCGATCGACCTGATGGTAAGTGGCTACCGTCGCCTATGGACAGCAATACCGGAGGGTATTGCCAATGTGTGCAAAACATAAAGCCATGATTATAGTTAGGTATACAATCTATTAAGAATTTGGTAGAAATAAGTTCATAAGGGCAATAATGTGGGTAAAAAGCTATCTATTGAATAAACATAAACACAGCGGTACACTTATGAATCGATTTGAACATAATAAAAGTATCGTGGCATCTGTTAAATGTACACATTATACACGTATGTTTAACGAATTCGGGGCATAACCCGTCCGGTAGAAAACGGTCCTGAAATAGACCGCCCGATTGGGTACACGACTCAGATTAGAAATGTTTGGGATACTACAAAATGTTGGTTTGATTGGTTACTGGAGACTTAGAAAAAAGGTTAGGTCATGCATGCATTTTTGTAAGTCATTAGATACGCTAGAATGTGGAGTGTCCTCAGAATATTAAGAACTACGCAATAGGCATCCTCTAAGGACAGGATAATCATATCGCAAAAAATGTATGGACATAATATTTTTTTGTGTCTTAGCTAATAGCAAATACAACGCGTAGCACCTATTTACAAGTATGACGCATGTGGCAGCCACCGCCCTACTCATCATATTGTAGGAAAGTGAGCGACATGCCACACAACGCTGCTGCAAGCAAAAGCCTTAGCATGACTAACATAGAACATCCTACTAACAAAATCCATGAATCTCTTTGGCGTTTTCTCTTTCCTGAGATATATGCAGACCAGACATGAAATCATAGGTACTAAATATAAATATTTTTCAATTGTTACAGCGATGCACATGGTGGTGTGACACCGGATTGACGTGATTCAATCCTCGAGATGTCGCAACAGCCACCGGGGCGCGGGCACGTGCGGCCCCCGGGCCCTTCCTCTCCCCTAAACTACCGACCCCCGTCCCCATGGGCCCCAAGCCCTCCACCTCTAATATCTGGACCTAGGCACCCAACCGCCATAGTAACCCCACCACCAGTCCACCCATCCCCAAAACCCTTCCGTCCATTACATTCTCCAGCACATTTTCGACAGCATTCGCCATCTCCTAGCTCCCATTTTTCTATATCCCCTTATCCCATGTCTCCAACGCTTGGCCTGAGTCCGGAGTACTATTATTCGTCACCGTACGAGCCAGTTCGGGAGTATGATTACGCGGCAGTGCCTCTAGAGCCTCCTCCACCGCCGAGGCCCCTGATTTATGAAGAAGAAGAGGAGCGAGGACCTTCGACGGCTGAGATTATAGCCCAGCAGTCACAAGAGGGCTATGTAGATGAAAAACTCGCCGAGTATCAAGCGACCATTCAGTTGTTACAAGGTCAGTGTCTCTTAGGTTTATGGGCCAATATTTCTTGGCTGTACTCGTAAAAATAGATGTAATAATCTCGTTATTTGTTGTATTCTACGCTGTGTACGCGTAGCCTTATTGTATAACAACGTATTTTTAGAACCTAAGTTGGAGACACGTTCGATATACGAATTTACTAGATAACAAGTAAATTGAATTTAGTTTGTATTCCTTGGACCATACCCAGATATCGATAATATGGCTCACACGCTTACCTAGGCTTATGGTGAATCTATTTACTACATAGAACCAACATACGTTGATTTTAGGAAAGTTTTCATTTGACACATGCTTTTTATATGGTGTTTGAGTAAATATTGTAATTGAACGTGGTGGAACTATGACCATTTTCTCTGCAAACTTTTTGAAGAATGTACCATGTGTCTTTGATGACAGACCACAGGTTAATGCATGTCATCTATAGCAAATCCTATTATAAAATATTGTGATACGCCGACACAACTGTAAGACGTTGTAACCACTGAATACGGCCCTGAAACGGATTATTTTTAGAGCGGAGCTGTTAGTCGTTAATAAGCTCCAAGAAAGCACTTCCTACTCAAAACATTTCATTTTTAAATAAACAAAAGGTAAAACAGACAGTTGGTTCAGTAATTGAATTGTTAACTTTTAAGCTATTTAACTAATCGTTGCTTTAGATTCGTATACTTATTGTAAAATGACTAGTTTGCGACACTGAAACACACTCTTTTATTTTTTTACTACACTCTCTAACCAAATTATCAAATATTATGCGGCGGCACGGCATGCCGTTACCATCGATGGAAATATCAACTCTTCTTCGTATCTTCTCTCTTAGAATTACACTACCGTCACAATAAATACGAACCGTGCCGTACTGCGCGGTACGGTTAATTATATAAACCATATCCTTGTCTGTGAGAATAGTTATACCTTCTGCATTATTTATATTGGACATCCAATCACTGCTAGATAAAGCTGCTGCGCCCGTATTTTCCATTACTCAACTCGATTCACCTTTCATCTTTTATTGACTATAGAAATAATACATAATACAGTATTAGGCTGCGCCTGTCTTTTCGATTTGGATACTATTCCGCTTCAATCAAGTTACCAACTTCTATATAAACAGTTTACTACTTTTTCAAAGTTACCATCGCACCGAACAATTTGCCATGGACTATAAAACATTTTGCACAATAGTTTTGCACAATTTAAAGTCAGTTTAATGTTGAACGAACAAACTTCGAAGCCAATCAATTCGATAGAGGTTTTAAAGATTTTATTGGTTTGAGATGGTTTGGTTGGCTGTTGTTTTGTATTCAGCTCCTGTTCTTCAAGATAAATTAGATGAATGGAAAGTTTCAACATTAAAGTAAATTTTGTCTGCATTTACCTCTTTAAAATATGTCTCAATACTTTTTCTTTTTTTATATTACGATCTAGACTTTCTAGGCTAATAGCAATTTCTATTTATCCTAAACTTCTACAAAAAACTACAAATTTTCTAAGAATCTTGTTTATCAGCAAACTTTTAAATGTCTTTACAGATACTTTTGTATAACTTTTTAAATCCCAATCATTATGTCATTCATGCTCTTTATTTTATCTTCTGATCTAATTATTGTGCTTACAAGCTTCGTTTTATTTGGCAGTTACTACATGAAATCATTACTAATGTAAATAGTCACCAACCTATTATTTCCATTGTGCATTGCCAAAGAGCATGAATACAAACGTAATGCACTAAGATCATATTCAGGCTTGTTAGTCACTACTCACTCTTGAGTCATTGGATGTTGACTCCGCGAGGTTATTTATTTTTCTTTAGTTATTTTCTGTACATTATGGCTAAATATGTTTTTAAAATTACGTAATTTTATTTACTTATGATTGACTAGTATGAACAATTTTATACACTTTAAAAAAGTCACAATCAATAATTCAACAATATTTACGGTGTAATCTTTCGTGTTCCTTATTTCTTATCCATAATTTAATAATGATGTCACACCAAACTAGTTCAAGCAGTCGACCAGAAAATTGGATATCCAATGTTCACTTTATTTATGTTACTATACAAACTACACTCAGATACTTTTGTATGTATGTTATTCTATTCATTCATCATACGTTAGCTGCTTTATCTTAAATCGCTCAGTGATAGTGACTTCGAAAACCATGGCGAAGAAGATGTTCGTATTTTACAATAAGCTTAAGGTTTCGGTGAAGGAAAACATCGTGAGGAAACCACAACACAGTGAATTAGTACTTTTTAGTACCAACCAACCTGGCTGTTTGACGCTACTTGCCAATTTGTATGGTTCTATAACTAGTCGTTTAGGCTCTGCGTTGATTACGTTATCTTAATCCATTTTTTTTTTGCTTTATTGTACCAGTACCCATGGTAACAATAGCTAAATATGTATCTAGGTAAATTTTAAGCACAGTAATAATATTCAATCGATCATGCTTCTCTCAATTCTCATATTCCTTAGGGTTCAACCCCATGGTTGATCATCCCTTTTAGTGATATTGCTTGACGATAACGATTTATTTTTGTGCGTATCACGTTATCATGGATTGTCGACAGCTCTATGGTTATCGCTCACGCAACCTCTACTGACTTGACTCACGATATTTCCTAAAGTTTGTCTAATCGATTTGTTGTTTGATCAATGTCTTTCGTGTTTGCTTCCCTTCCGGTTGTAAATGTGAATTTGTTCTTTGGTAAATTAGTGCGGATAATATTGTGACCTAATTCCTAGTGGAAACAATGATGGAAGGTTGTTGTAGAAGTTTATTTTTGTAGCATCAAAAAATTAGAAGTCTCTCGATTCGATGATTCTTTATTTTTCTAGAAATTGTTGATACTATCAGAGTGATCTCATTTTAATATTATCTATTTTGTTAACTCATTATGTACTTAAATGAGTTATCATCATCATCATCATCATCTGCTTAAGAAGTAATCAACGTACCACAGCGACATAAAACTTTCTAAAACAATGGTATTTTCCTGAAAGATGCTCCATAAGACCTTTTAGTTTTGAACTCTTATTACACTAGAAAACATCGTCTAACTATCTTCCATTACTTCACTTTAGTCTTAGAGATACATACAACTGGACTTTATCGATTTTGGTGCAAAGCCAAGAGTGATAATTTCTGGGGCGGTTGTCTGCTGCAGCGGACACCACGTCAATCACAGCAAGTGGGACAGCATGCGACCATCCGAGCGTTTAGGTGTCAATCATGCAATTGCAGTTATTCTTAGTAAATGCGAGCATTTTCTCGTCGTGTAGTTGTCATCTGAATAGTGAGGGGAGTTAAAAATTTAAAGCTTTTATAGCTTTTCGTGCTTAACAATTAAAGTTTTCTATTATCTGGCTTTTTACTGGTCATCTTTTCGTATTTCGTCACACACGAGGCTGGTAGAATTTTCTCAGGTCAGTTGCCATAAATGCTACAAAAAAAAAACAACGGAAATTGAAATTTAAGGACAAAATAGAAGGTTTTCCTATTTCTTAAATGGAAAATGTCTTGCTTGACTACTTATTTTGATTCCCTTTTTGATGATAATATATATTACTAGCTGTCCCCCGCGGATTCACTCGCGTAGCGGTTTAAAAAATAGATAAGAACCTATTCTCAGACCTAACCGATATTTGTCTTTCCAATGTTATCTATCCAATGTTAAAACACAATTTGCTGAGTCGCCTCAATTCCCAACTTAACTATTACTCTACCAACAATAGCGATACCTTCATTTACATTAACCTGTTTATCAAAAACTCAAACAGTTAAAACTCCATTAAATTCGTCCCTGATAAAGACATAACACATTAAAAATTATCTGATTCAACGGTCGTCCAAAATAAACAATGCTGTAATGTATCGACTATTGTACCTATAATGCATGTACGTCGTAACACTGAACTGTGTGAGATCATCCACCTTGCGCCAGAATTGGAGCTCGTAACACATGACGAATGTTTCCTGTGTGCGATAATTTCTATTTCGTTCACAATTTGCATAATGTCTCTTGCAGGTTGCGTGAGGTCAGCATCAACCGGTTTGACCTTTGTGGTTTTTCTTTTATGAGGGTTTTCTTCTTCAATGTCTTGTTACTATATCATGACATTATTTGATTTACCTTTATTTCTAGTTGATTATTTATTAACTAGCCTTCTTCCCCACTTTTTCACCCGCGAATCCCTATTCAATTTTCAAAACGTTCCTTCCATAGTAAACACATTTATTACGTATTATAATCTGTTCGTGTCGTCATTCTTAAGGCTCTGCCAGAATACCAGCGTTGCACTGCTTTGTATGTGCAGAGTAACTTTATGCTGAGGTAGGGACCTTTTGACCCCGCACAATACACACTCATTAATTTAGTATTTATGTACCTTATTACTTTTAGACATGTACATGTGTTGTGACTTTCTGGGGCAATAAATAGTTTTTCTTTCTTTCTTTCTTTCTTTAGTGCTCACCTACAGTGTCAAAGAAACCCTTATGCAGATTTTCACGGTCCTAGCCCCAGGATTTTGGGCTGTGCGTTGATATATCAGTAGTCACATTAAATATCATGATGAAGGTCTTGGAAGGAGGTACACATGAGGTACACGACGTACAGGAGGTATACGACGTTACTAGGACGTTGACAAGGTACTTTGTATAATCTCAAATTGAAAGTGCGCTGCAAACTGATTATTTGGTACTAGTAGCTGCACTTGAGAGTCAGTTCCAAACTAGGTTCTGGATCCTTACCACTTCTCGTTAGATCATCACTTATCATGATAAGAAGGTAAGACTTTCAAAGTAAAAAAGAGTTTAAATCCAGCTGCATGTTCTTTTATAATGGAACTAAAGTAGGTTTTGTTTTTTTATATTTGACATAATATCTCATTACATCAAATATTCATCGACGTACCTACCTATATAAGATAAAACATCCTTAGGTAGTGTAAATTATTCATTATAACTATTTAAACTCAGATAAAGTCGTAAAACTTTATCCTGAGTGTAAATAATTGACGTAAGTGCGCTTGAGTTTACTAAAAAAAATCTTTACATAAATGTCATAAACGCAATTACCCAATGCTAAGCGTTTATTAGGGTGACCTCTTCCCTATTTTCTATTTCAAGCGCCAACGAAACTTAATTTTGTCTTTTGTGTCTGAGGCGTATTACAATGGATTTATTTTTCATTCAAAACTTTATAGAATTATGTATTGGTTCCTGAATTACAAATATCCGTTTTATTGACAAGGAACCAATGTATGGTTAGGTTAGCCAAAAATAGAATTAGAACATACAATAATCCATAAGACATATCCATAAGAATAATTCATTTATTGGACACACAAATAAACACAGAACAAAATATAAAAAAAAAACAGCACAAAAGATAAAACAAAAACACAGACAAACTAAAACAAGTGACACTGATAACGTATAAGGAAGGTGTGATATTGTGGGTCAAAACGGCCTCAGCTCAGCATATGCTGCAGCATACTGCAGCGCTGATTCCTACATTAAGGTGACGCCGCGCTAGGCTTAAAAATCTGAAATTCAACGTGCTGCGTCCCGCTCCCTACTATAGCGACCTCTCATAGAAAACCCGCGTTTAATTTAAAAACTACAAATATATTTCATAAAACCTAAGTACAATTTATAGTATCAGGTTCAATTAATATATTATGTAGAAATTTTGGAACCTCAAATCGATCCTCAATGCCGGTAAAATTGGAATCTCTTATTTTAAAGAGGTCTTTTTGATTAATTATTTTGTGTTATAAAAGTTAACCAATCGTATTATGCAACGTACAAAATAAAGTCAAAGACATGATGAATTCTTACAATAAATTTCAGTTCGTTCGCTTCAGTCATTGTTGAGAAAAATCGGAATCCTTGCAACCAAAATCATCAAGGCGTCGCATTATTTACACCTCGATACTGTTCGATCAATGATGTCATGTCATGACGCAGCTAATGTTTCTAACCAAAATACGTAGAGATATCATGATTTCTAAACATTTGGAGTGGTCAGTGCAGTAGCCTTACCTTCTATATCTGCTCTGCGGTTACAGGATTACTGCAACTAGTTATGGATTGAGTATGTGTCAATTTACTTTGTAATTTTATCTATTTACATTTATATATTTAATGTACTTTTTACAATGTGGACACCCAAAAATCTGCAATATTCTATGATGCTTTTTCTAAAATACAGTAAATACAAATATGCGGTTCCTGATAGTCACTACGTTAGGAGGACATACATAAGTTTCTGCAAATAATTTTACCCTAGGCTTCCCATTCCCTACTTCTACTACAGTGTTTTCTAACACCCTCCGACTAGACAGACTAACATCTCAATAAAAATTGCATACTACATTAAATTCTCTACGGCCATTAAATTTAGGGGAACTGCAACACAATTGTCTTCATAATTTATTTCTATCTTTGCCCTATAAATTCATTCGAATTTTTTATAAGGATTCATTGATTACCATGTAATAAAAGCTTTTCTGCCGAAAGTTGTATAAATATTGAGCAGTTAGAGCGTGAAAACTTGTCAAAAATGCAATTTTGCTCTGCTATACACTCACAGTTTAATTCGTCCCCTTACTTCCCTATAGTCTGGCACAGTTATTGGCGCCGGCGTCCCCCATTTTTAAATTAGCACTACCCCCTGTCTACTGGCGTGAAGCCAGCCAGACGTTTCCTTGATCGCCATTCAATGCTTAGAGATCTTGTCTTGTTGGTAATTCATTAACGGAAGCTGCTTAGTTCAATTTACTGTTATTTCAATAGTTACGTCAAAGGGCACTTTAGTTTCTTAATAATTTTCATTTTTCTAGTTTATTCTTATTATTGCATAAGGTGTATCTTGATCTTAAACGCTACATCCAAGCATTATTGTAAATAAATAAATTGTAATTTAATTAAATTAATAGATGTAATAAGCCTTATATACCAAAATAAAAAGGCAATATTGAATTACTTAAAGAGTTTTAATGGTGCCATTGCAGTCGTTGTGTAAAAATATTTGCAGTTACAAAATCATGGACACCTTTGTCTTTCCATAAAATGTAATCAACACACATTGATATATTTGTGATACGGTTCCAAAATTCATTAGTCGCTACAGCTGATTCTGGTCTCTGACGTCATCCGCCCCCACTATAATGTGAATGACGTCATAGGGGATCGTTTATATCTATTATATCGTTCGTATAGTGCTATTAGAATATTCGAGGTCGATGCACGAAAAGATATTCCTAGTAGTGCTCTCTCTGCGTTATACTTAGGTTTTGCTTGTTTCTAGATTAATCTAGGCATCAGAGTATGTCTGCGGCTCATGAAATGATATATGCATGTTTGAAAACCTATCAAATACCGTGAATAAAGTGGAGATAAAGAATTTTACAAAGTGTATATTGTTAGAAATCATTTTGATAAATTGTAGGCATTGTAGCATTGTTTTTCAATTATAGTTGATGGAAGTAACCCACCAATTTTCACTAAAACCGTTGAGTAGTTTAGCCACGAAAACGTTGCAAATAGACAGATAGATAGACTAACTTTCACTTAGTAGGTAATGGGGAATGTTAGTCAAGTTAGTAAGGATGAAAGGGGCTGGAACTTAACTAGAAAGTTACTTGTCCCACAAAATACCAGTCATAACGACATCAGTATGTCATTATTTCTTCTTCTTCTTCTAGTGTTTTATGATTTAAGACTCCATAGATATTTCCCTACTATCCTTTATTTATTTTTTTGGAAATACAAAAGCGGTCAGACTGTACACGATAGTATTAGTCACCGGTGCTTGGTGCAGGAGTAACTTCAAGAGGATTACCAATGCGTTACCGACCCTTTAGAGCTCTGTTACTATTTCTAGTTTTATAATTCAGTTGATCTTCCTTGCTTACAGGATTACCTACAAGTTTATTATCTCGATAGGGAGTCATTATAAGATTTAAAAACACTTTTCTCCTTTTTGTTACCTCTCGTATGTGCCATAAACCAAGTATTGGTTTGTCGTTTCTTGCAGCTGAGCTTTAGTATTTATGAATTTATTGTCTTCTTCAGTCACAAGTTCCTAAACATTCAAATTCTGTTTCAATTCCATTGCCAAGATATCTTCTACAATGAAATTTAACAGTCTGATGAGTTCTAAATAGGTTATTAAAGTGCTCAGTACCGCAACAATGTCGCATTATGGTCGCCAAGAAACATTCCACAATATGAACAGGTGTGACCTATATCGTATGCTATGAATGAATCAAGGACTTCCAAGAAACGCAAACACTTTGTATAAATTGAATGCAACGTGCCAAATAAGCGTATGAGTTCAAACCAATGATTTTCATACAAATAAATACATCTTTGCTGATATTATGGAGATACGATAAAATGTTTCGCATCCTCGTTTAATAATGCGGACATCTAAAAGTCTGTACCTTGCTACCGGAGTCTGTTTCCTGACTCCTACAATTTTGGGATTTTCAGTACATACCAGAGTGAATAGGTTTCCATCTTCTGTCATGATGGTGCTGAAACCACTTCTGTATCTATGACATAAAAACTACATTCACCATAGATTTTTCTATAAATTCTCTAAATACACAAGAAGACTAGGCAGGTCTTATATGCAGGGGTCCTAGTTGTCCTTGGGTATGATTGTACCCAATTATCAGATACGTGTAATAAGTTGATGATGATTATGTCCACTAAATCCACGGTTCTAGGGTATAAACAAAAGTTACTTGTAGTGGATGATAGTAGTCTCTTTTCTTAGTCTACATTCTGAATTAGAAATTATACCTGCTTATTATACCGCTTATTTTTCGTGAAATTCAGTATAAATATAATTTCAAAATAAGCCTTTACCATTTTCAATTATGAAAAAGTTCTCTATTCTTCTTAATGTCAAGTTTTTGATTATATGTTCGGTTTCCGAGAAGTTAACTGCATCAGCGCCATTATTTATAAATCACAACGACATTTATCGTTTTTCTTCAAAGATAGAGCAAGAAATGAAACATAAAAATATTATTTTAATAGGTGCGTAGGAGTTTATTGTTAAATGGAATAATTCATTGGTTCCTTTTGCAATGAAATTGTTATGATTTTTTTTTAATAAATCATATTCCTGGTTTGCATGTTTTTTATTAATTATGCTATCATCATTGAGCACGAATTTCGTGCCATAAATCGTTTAAGTCGATAATTTTAATAGTACCTACCTAATGACTTAATAAAATTATTTTCTACCAGCTTCCGTCCCGCGGTTTCACCCGCGTTCCCGAGGGTTCTTTTGTTTTCCTAGGATAAAAAGTAGATTGCTTCCTCGATAAATGGGCTATCTAACACTGAAATAATTTTTCAAATCGAACCAGTAGTTCCTGAGATTAGCGCGTTCAAACAAAAAAACAAACACTTCAGCTTTATAATATTAGTATAGATTATTTCTATTAGATCCTGGCTGCCATTTCGCAGGTCTTGGCTTCGATTAATGAATATATCATTTTTAAAGCCTACCCACTTATTCATTTGTATTTTTTACATCACCTAGCTATACCACTCTCTAAGTAACAATGCAATTAAGTTTGGATTATATATTGTGATTATTTTTGGCTGTAATGCTGTGAATCTTGTAAAATTAAATAAATAAATATCTTATTATTCTGATGGATGTAAATGCCTATCGTCATCTTCCTGCCCTGTTCCTAATCATTTAGGGTCTGTGCAATACGTACTCTTCTTCCATTCGTCCCTTTTATCTGCATTCACTCCTGTCTTACTTATATCATCTTTTATACAATATATCCATCTCTTTTTCTGTCTTCCTCTTCCCGTATATCCATCCACTTTCATAATCATAACTTTTTTATGTCAGCTTTCTTTCCTCCTCATAACATGTCCGTACCACGATAAACTGTTCCCTCTCAACTTTTCAGTCACTGGCGCTATTTTCAAATGAATGTCTAAATGCGTATCTACATATTTGCAAGTAATATATTATATAGTTTATCAGAGACTGTTATATGGTTTTAGTAAAGCATCGGAATAATATCCCAGGATATTAATTTATTTACTTATAGTCAGTACTTAAAAGCTATGGATTTTTAAAGAATGCGATTTAAGAGATCTTTAAATTTTGTAAAAAGTGTATTAAATAATAATAAATATTTATTGTGTTATGCAAAACCGAATTGCACCATCCTTTTTAGGGTTCCGTACCCAAAGGGTAAAACGGGACCCTATTACTAAGACTCCGCTGTCCGTCCGTCTGTCTATCCGTCTGTATCCCATGAACCGTGATAGTAAGACAGTTAAAATTTTGATAGATGATGTATTTCTGTTGCCGCTATAATTTTTTCCGATGTTCGTATGTATTTTTTATTTCTGCTTTGTAGAGCGCTATTTCAATCGTAATAATATAAAATCAAACTTCACTGGTACCTACTCCATTTATAGAATATATTTCTTAAGTGATATTCTAATCTTCTTGTTGTATAATAAGTGAAAAAGATAAGATAAAAGTCCAATAAAGAATCGACTCAGTCAGTCAAAACGAAGATTTTCTAAATTTGCTCTACCGTTGCTTCCTTTAAATCTCCCAATTCATTTTTATTCCGACACTAATTCCTGTTAAACAGGGTATAAATTCCCATAACACGTGACATTATATTAATCCAACTGCACACGGACGCGGCTTCAAAACGCGTAAATACTTAAATAACGATGAGGGATCTATAAATAAAATTATTAATATAGAAACGTATCGGTGACTTGCAACGCCTACGGTGGTATAACACGGCTATTTCTGATACGTACACGGTTATCATGTTCTATAGACCATGCAATACGAAGCTGGTCACGTCTCCCATCAAATGGGTCATCCAGGAATTTAAACGGATGGTAAAGCTGTGCTGTTTCACAAGATTTCCTTCATAGAAAGCTCTGGCGAAATAAAGACCAACGATGTCGCTACCACTGAACTATAATAACCACATTTAACTCTTACTATCACTTAAATCACCCGACTACCTAAATGGTGATGATAAGTCAGGTGGTAGTGACGTCGGATACCGCTTCGAAGGTCGTGGGCTTAATTTCTACAATGAGCTTGAGCTTTCGCTGAAGGAAAACATCGTGAGGAAGCCATAGCACGGCATTAGGGTACTTCGTAGTACCCGCCTGGCCGGCTACCACCCTCAAGTTGAAAATCTGTCGGCAAACACCTACTGGTTTGTACTGGCAGTTGCGCTTTGGATTCCAACACAACTTCGTCGTCCGAAATCTTGACTGAGAGTGACTTACGAAACTCAAAGAGTTCGAAACGAGCATGTTACACGGATTTCAGCATACGGCGTAACGTAACATGCTCGCTGCGAATGGTACATTACGCCCCGTAACACCCGTCACTACCTTTAAGGTTCCCTATAATGTAATGTACATGTTTTTGGTGTCAATTTTATGTACGTGTATGTTTACATAGAACTGTCAACTATCAAACATGGCCGACTGACATTTGGATGCAGACAATAACGTCAAAGAAACGCTCTTGAGGATAGAATGCCAAAAGGCTGACTTAGTAAAAAAGAAAATTGGAAAAATGTATGGTAAACCGGGAGGATATTTTGAGATAGCAGTTTCGAAACCTATTCTATATACTATACCTATAGGTACTATATATATACTACGTTTGTAAACATTTACCGGTGGTTTCCGGCAGCTGTACTTGAGAGCCAGTTTCTTCTAAGCTATTGTGTGCTTACCTTACCACTTTCCACCACATCGTCACTTACCATAGTGAAAACAGGCCTATACAATGTAAAAAAATAATGTAAAGTAGTGGTACAAGCAGCGGCTTAGAAAATATAATATAAAATGTGAGACAAATTCGGGTTGACATTGATTGAGTAACTTATAAAACTACGGAAAACAATTACAATGTTCTTATCATCATAATATTAATACTTGAAGCAACAGCAACAAAAGTATGATACAGCAAACATTTATACGGAGAAGGAGTGCACTAAAGTTCACAAAACTAATATTTTTATATAATATGCATCTATTATAAATGCGAAAGTGAGTTTGTTTGTTTGTTACCTTTTCACGCTTAAACCGCTGAACCGATCGCGATGAATTTTCGTATGCAGATAGCCTATGGTACGGAAAAGAACATAGGCTACTTTTTATCCCGGAAACAACACAAGATCCCTGGGGAACACGGGTGAAACCGCGAGGTGGAATCTCATTAGAAATAAAAATTCTTTTTAATTTAATTTTCTTTACAATAATATCTAGAAAATATCCTCAAAGCTCCCGCTGCTGTCGATGGGTAAGGTTCCCAACAGGCTGGCAGCGTTCTCTTTTTGTATGGAATGTAATTAATAAATAAATTAAATGAATATAAAAAATTATACTCTTCTTCTTCTTCTTCTTCTTCTTGATAGAATGGCGACTGAAGCCAATAGCACAATTCCGCCAATGTCACGTTAGTTAAAGATAAACGAAGGGGATTCTTTTACAAGATAATTTTGTTAGTTTTGATAGGAGGAGGAATTAAAGCTGAATTATTATATATATATATATATATATACTCACTGCCATGCGTTTGGCACACACACACACACATGTCACCACTGTCAGTCGTGACATCTCTATGCTTTGTCGATAACGCGGCTAAAGAAAAGAGTTCGTATATGAGTGAAGTAATTTTCTTTACATTCTTAATATATACTCTTTTGTTTAATTAGGTCGAATTTTGACCACGGGTGACCACTAGTATCACTAAATATGTTGGTAAATCGATTATTTCGCTTTGCATTTCTATTTTGCTGTCAGCAACCTTAGTTCTGTCACTTTTAAAAATAAACTATCACATGTTTTCTATATAATCTACGGATATTCTTTAGTTTTGACGTGCCAAATGTATTTTTGGAGCGCTGATAACATTCAGTTGTTGTACATTGAGAAAAGAAATAAACTAAAATATTTATTAAATTAGTAAATAAGTTTAATTCTATGACTAGCTGTCCCCCGCGGTTTCACCTGCGTTCTCGGGATGAAAATAATCCTATATATTCCTCTATAAACTGGCTATTTAACGCAAAAATATCGGTCTTGAGTTCATACAAAAATCCCATAGAAGAATGATTTTTTCTAATTTACCAAGTAACTTTTTAAAATTTAAAAAAAAAATTCTTTCTCTAAAAACCTTATTCGGATTAAATACGAACAATTTAAAAAGGAAAATTAGCCAAACCGGTCCAATTACCGGAACCATTTAAAAAGGAAAATTAGCCATCCGTTGTCAAGTGATGCGCTTATTAACTGATTGGAATTTCCGAATTTTAGGAATTTTATTTTTCTATTTATCAATATTTGCACCTATACTTATTATAATTAGGAAAAAAAAAAATTTCATGATATCATTTATTTTGATAATTATTTCCACATTGTACATACCTAATACTGATGCTATAAATGTACAAACGTATTATTATTACAAACCATGGACATTTCCTTTGTGTACGAAAATATTTCAGATTTTTTAATTTTTCTGGTCCTCTTGGTATTGAAATCAGTTATATTTCACCGAAAAAAGTCGCAATATTCCCCTATCTAACCTGTTATTTAAAGTAATGTGCGGTCGGGGGACCCCCGCCAGGAACGAAGTTCAATATACAGGATGACTTTTTAGTCACTGGCAATACTTGCAGGGGTGGAAATACTCATCAATATGAACAACTTTTATTATTAGACTATGTGTGTAAACCTGTTAATAGTCTCAGTGATAACATATTGTGTGTTATAATTCGTATTTCTTGAAATAGTTTCTCTTTGTATTATTTGTAGTAAGCTTAAGTTAATCATGCTCACTTTAGGGTCTTTGCTTGCGGCGGCGTCGTGTGGCGGGTCGCTCACTTCCCTATAATATGTGCGAGGAGGGCGATGGCTGCCACATGCGTCATACTTGTGAACAGGTGCTGCTTGTGGAGGCTGGTCTGCTTAAGTTTGCAATCCATTTGTTTACTAAGTTACTCATAATTTTGATATATTTTTTTCCTTACTGTCATAACACACGCATATTGTCAGTGAGACTAGATAAATAATTTGATGTAATGAATCTGAGTTGGTTTTGAAAAGAGTAATTGCTGAGTTTCTTGCCGGCTCTTCTCAGTAAAAGCAACCTTCCGAACCGTGCGTTAGAGTCAGACTATTCATAAGTGCTTGTGAAGGCCTATTTGAATAAAATATTTTCATTTCATTTCATCACGAAAAATTTATCAGCTGTTCCTGTATCCAGCTGCTCGACCAAAATGTATGAAGCAACCATTTTATTTAACGCGATCTCAGAGTTGGTCCCATAGTAAAAGTTGTTCATATTGATGAGTACTTCCACCCCTGCAAGTATTGCCAGTGACTAAAAAGTCACCCAGAATAATAAATATTGCAGCAATTGCATTTTATATACAAATAGTTTTTCCCTGCGGTTTCACCCGCGTTCCCGGGATAAACCCTTCAACCTTCCTCAAGAATGCAAAAATATTATAAATCCGACTGCTAGTTCCAGAGATTAGCGCGTACAAATAAACAAAAACTCTTCAGCTTTATTATTATATTCGTACTTGATCCCAACTATTTTGAGTAGGTTTTTTCTCCTCGAAGTACTGTATTTTTTAAACTTGTCAATGACGTTCGACCCGTTGACCTAATATCCTAAAAATGAAATTTTTACGTCTACGACAATATTTTTGACCAACGCGTTGTGAAAATGTGATTAAACGACAAAGTTTTGACTGGCGTCGATCAGTCAGCGGGGTGTGGTGACCGCATTCTATCCGTCATGATGTTTCCGATGAAACTCTGGCTATTTTAACAACTTCAAGAACAGGGACATTGACCTCTTGAGTGGAAGCTGTCAGTGTCTAATCTTTAGACGTTTGGCAGTGGATGTTTGGGGATGTCCGATGTTTTAATTATTTGGGACACTGTTCATGTTTTTTCTTTACATTTTACTTACATTTTATTAAAGCTTTCTGGATTCCGTTTACATGGTGTCTGACCTTATTTAAATAGGTTTTTTAATTATAGGTTGTTTTTCTTTCTTTTCTTTAATTAGGATAGACTTGTGTGATGTTGCCAAACAAGGTCTAGAAGGGAAATACAATTTGAGATATCAGAAATGATTACAAACAATAAAAAATAGCATCCGTGAGAAAACATGCAGAATTTGTTGATGTTAAATGCATTATTCAGACGTGTTTAACTTATGAATTACCTACTGGCTTTACATAGGTACCTTTAATAGAATACTTACTTCAGTGTTGAGGTCACCTCGTCTGTAATTTTAACCCTTTTATGGGTCACACAGCCTTGGTAGTGTCTGTCTGATGTCATCGCGGGAATATTATGCAGTTTAAATTGTTGCATTCAATAAGATCCTTATGTTTATATGAATTTTATCGATGCTTACCTACAGGAGGTGGGTTTGCAATTTTGTATTTAATATAAGTATAAATATCTTAAGATTATCATATTTTACCCGGAAAATATTTTTTTGAATTGTTTTAATAACGCCTGTCTACGCCCAATACAAAATATGATAATAGTAAATTTTGCTATTAGATTTTTGCAGGCGATACAAATCGCTGATTACTTATTAATACCTCTAACCTACCTTTTGATATGTTTGCCTGAACTATTGCTTTATTTTTGACTAGATAAATTACCATACAATTGTCGAATAAAGGCATTTCATTAAGTCGTATGGAGAAGGCAAGGTGATCGATCTTCAATTGAAAAGGGAAAATATTAGTTCACCATGAGTTTCTTCAAAAAAGCGTAGAGAGAGCTCTTCAAGGTCGGCAACACATCGGCAAAACACATGGTAATGTAAATGTCAATAAGCGGTGGTGACCACTTACCATCAGGTGGACCGTTTGCCTGCTTGTCAACCTGTCCTTGGACATTCTTGGATTTTTTCGGACCAGTGTCGCTCGGCCTCTTATAAATATGATTAAATAGCAGAAATAGTAGTAGGTATCTAGGAACATCATGCATCTGTGCTGTACCATTGACCTCGAACCGGTTCTCCGTAAATGGGCTTAAAATAGTCCCATGTCCTTACCACGATATTAAGGGCCGATTGCAGAATTCTTCGAAATTAACTGTTACCATCTGTAATCTGTTATCTGTCTTTTCATAATAAGGTTGGAAGATACCTTCCCTTCCTTATGTTTTTTTTTCTTTGTATAGGCTTGTGTTTGACCACAATCTCACTATGGTAAGTGATGATGTGGCCGAAGATGGTAAGCAAACAAAGCCTAGAAGGAACTGGCTCTCAAGTGCAGCCGCCGGAACACACCATTAGGTGTTTGGCGACAGATTTTCAACTTGAGGGTGGTAGCCAGCCAGGCGGGTACTACAAAGTACCCAAGTTTTTGTGCATTTAGTCTGTGTTCTTTCTACTTGTCTGTCTTGCCAATGTGTGTGTGTACAATTCTGCAATGTTGTGTGTTGTTGAATAAATGTTTTTTCTTCTTTATTTATAAATAAGGTATATTTAGATTAAACTAAAAAAGGGATGATACTGTACCCTTTCACCGTGTGTGGGACAAAACTAAAATCAAATTAGTGTGAACTATAACTCAGTTGTAAGCAGAGCGCTGCTAAATTAACTAAAAGGCATTTGGATATCCACGAGCTCACGAGCTCACAGCTCTGCTACAAACATAGATGAATAAATTCAATTTCAAAAATCATTTATTCAGTTTAGGCCCTAATAAGGCACTTATGAACGTTACAATTGATTCTACCACTATAAGGTATGTATTAGTTCCTACCTACTAGAGATAATGTGCGTTAGCTAATTTTATTTCTATGCGCTGTCGACTGGGTACTGTATCTTCCCAATTTTGTTTTAATTGGGAAGCTTGCTTCCAGCTTTGATTCGTTGTAGAATCAGCCATTTCTGTACACCAAGTTTATTTTTGAAATAATCATTAATTAATACTCGTATAAAATTAGACTCAATTTAGCACACACTCACGACTTGTTTTGCAGCAACCGTCATTCCCAAACTCCATATTCCCCTAATTCGATGAGAACGTGCCTGCCAGACGTGGCGGGATCACGAACCGTTCACTTTGAAATGAAATACCTTTACTTACTGCGAATATTACGATAATGATGTACCTAGTTAAGTTTAACTAGGCAAGTAGGTTTACTGTTTTACATTACTTTGCTGCCCGCCTGGCTGGCTACCACTCTCAAGTTTAAATTCTGTCGCCATGCAACTATTGGTGTGTTCCGGCAGTTGTAATTGAGAGCCAGTTGCCTTCTAGGCTTTATAAAGGTGCATAGGCAACGGTAGCCACTTACCATCAGGTGGACAGCCTGCTTATCTTAAAAATACAACTGAATTCCAGTTAATAGCTAAAGGCTGTTTTAAAATCAACGGCGATAAGGTATTGAACACCTATCAAGTATACGGTAATAAAAAAAACAATAATTCTTCATCGTCAAAATCCTTCTTCCATTATCATTAGGTTCGTTGGCTTCGTAATGAATTTTAACGTAACGTTTTATGTCCAAATGTCTATTCTATGGATTATGCCTTACTCTGTGGTAGAAAAAAAAATGTATTGTTAAGTGCTGAAGATAAGAGTTATTATTTAAATCCATAACGAATAGCAACATGTACCTAGTCGTTTAAAGTTTTAATGTTTTTAGACTAGCTGTCGCCCCGTGGTTTCCCCCACGTTCCAGGGATAAAAATTAACCTATGGAAAAAATCATCCGTTGTTCCGTTGCTGCATGAAAGAAGGACAAACCAACAAACACACTTTCGCCTTTGTTGTAGTAGGGATTGTTTTTATTTTAATCTTCTATAATGTATCTATCTAAATAAAAATGGATCGCCGAAATGTTTGTACGCGCATAACTTCCCAACTACTGCACCAAATTGGATAAATCTTTCTTTTATGTGGTCGTTATTGTCAGGAGAAGGTTTATATGAAAAAAAATACACCGGGAACGCGGGTGAAACCGCGGGAACAGCTATAGTTTGTTTATAATTTTATTTCTTGCTGTCAATAAATCTTTCTATTCTGTATCTCAGATTTCTTCGCTACACTAAACAAATAAAATAAAATTGAGTACTTAACTACTTAGTTGTAAACCTACTTAGTTTTTTTTAATTATTTTTTTCGCAAAGGAGCTGTAGTTTATTGCAAATTTTATTAAACTTATAACTATTCACATAGTTTTGTTTTACATTAAGATAACCTAGACGATCCAAGTCCTGTTCAACAATGGGTACTCAGATTTCTAGCTCGGTCCAGTCGGACCGGTTGTGAGCCTATCTGCGTTGTCTGCTCTTATTCTGGCCATACCACTATTGGTACGTGGGCGTTAAGATACATTTTTTGAGATTATATAGGACCAAGGGTACGTTGAGTTGCCTGGGTTGAATATCTGTTATTTTTATCGAAGATTTTTCATTTTGTAATGTTTTAGAGTGTTTATAATCTGTATTATACAGGTGATTTTGTAGTCAATGGCTATACTTGCAGGGGTGGAAGTACTCATCAAAATGAACAACTTTTATTATGGGACTAACTGTGAAATCATGAAAAAATTATCAGCTGTTCCATACAAAAGTTCAATACCTACTCGACCAAAATGTATGAAGCAACCATATTATTTTACGCGATATCGGAATTGGCCCCATAATAAAAGTTGTTCACATTGATGAGTACTTCCACCCGTGCAAGTATTGCCAGTGTTAAAAAAATCACCCTGTATGTCAATCCAGAATATATACTACTAGCTTTTCCGCGCGGTTTCACCCGCGTTCCCCGAATAAAATAAAGCACATGTTACTCAGGGATAATGTAGCATTCTAATGGTGAAAGAATTTTTGAAATCCGTCCAGTAGTTTTAGAATTTATTCGTTACAAACATACAAAAATACAAATCTTTCCTCTGTATAATATTATATTATTATTCCATTTATTAAAATACATTACCTATAAATTACATTTTTAAATATAAGCTATAAAAAACTACATTTAATAACATAAAAAAACAGTTCACCACCGGTATCGGGAAAGGGTCCTAGTTACTGGTGGTCAAGGCTCCAGAGAGAGGAACTTACTCACTATGCGTGACGTCTCCAAGAGCACTACCTTCTGAATTTGGCCCTTTATCCAGCCTTTTTTTTTTTTTTTTTTTTTTTTTTTTTTTTTTTTTTTTTTTTTTTTTTTTTACCCAGGAAAATCCTCATGGATACCCCGCGGCTAACGCGAGCCTCTTGAGGTGTTTGTCGAGGCTCTTGGCCATAAGGCCATGGGCTGAAACGACTATCGGTACAATGGTTGCCGAATCAATATCCCACATGTGAACAACCTCGTGTGCCAGATCAAGATATTTGCTTTCTTTATATTTCTCCGACTTAATTATTATTATTAGTATGATATGTGTGCTTAATTTCATCCAAATCCGTTCAGAAGTTATATAGTGAAATATTAATACTCATCCATCTGATCCATCCATACATCTATCCTCACAAACATTCGCGATTATAGTTTTTGTAAATAAGATGATGAAATATCTCAGAATTATGTACTCATTTTGATTTAGCTGTCATAGTATAAATGCTATATAACCATAAATCAAAGTGTGAAATGAGTATAAAAGCCTCCCGAGGCAAAGTTTCACCATATTTGTGGTAAAATTCCTCGGAACTTTGTATGTATGCAAATTGTCTGAGCTATAAAACTGTGCAACGTCAGTCCTCATAAACTGCTATTTATAATGAAATGAAAATATTTTTATTCAAATAGGCCTTCACTTATGAATAGACTAACGCACGGTTCGGATGATTGCTTTTGAGAAGAGTCCGCAAAGAACTTAAAAAAACTTTAAAAAGTCGGATTGATTACATAAAATTCATTTTTTTAATACCACAATGTCGGCAAACAAGCATACGGTCCGTCTTATGGTAAGCGGTATTCATGTAGTTACACTTCCAATATTTGTGTATTATAATAGTACTAGCGACCCGCCCCGGCTTCGCACGGGTGGAAGAGCATAATATATTATGCCTACATTTTTTGCATCAACTTGTTGCGTGGCAACAGGCGGGGAGTGGAGCGCGGGCGGAGGTGGCTGCGTCAAGCGAGACCCGTCGTCGTGTCGCGTTAGTGCGAGACCGCTTGAATTTATTTTCTCGCGCGTAATTTTTAATTTACAATAGCTCCTAAGATATTCATTTAAATTATATGGTGTAAAAGAGTAAAATAATGCCCCTAAATTATTTAAAATGATAAGGATTTGTGTAAATAGCTTTCCAATTACCGCTGTATAATTGCCCATTTTTTTAAGTATTAAAATGGATATAGTATGTTATCCTTAAGAGATAGACATATGCCATCGCGAATTTTTCTGTAGACCTATATAAGATTCACAATTCCACCATACATCATTTTGTTATATCTCAAAGGGTTTAGGCAGCGTTTTCGTTGAAAACTCCCAGACGGCTTATTTTTTCCGACACCTCCAACAAATACAATTATATTTTAGCCAATGTATACAAAAACTCGACACTCTATCTATTAAAAAAACCGCTTCAAAATCCGTTGAGCATACATAGGGACGGATCACGGACAGACAGCGACAGCGACTTTGTTTTATACTATGTAGTGATGATGATGATGATATACTTTGGTGAATTTGGTAAATACTAATAACGAGGATTTTCTTATGAATACATCAGGTGGAAACTTAACAATCAATACTCTAATAGCATTACTAATTAAATACTATTTTACTAATATATTAATTAAGTGGTTGGTCACTTAAATAACGTCACATTGTTTGACAATGACAGAGAGGTGGTCGATAAATATATGACAACACAGTCTTTTACTTAAATTGAGCTTAATAAAGCTAGGGCTAACTTGATGAACTCTACTGTCACGTTTGCGTTTACATTTACATTTCTCTTTATAGGAATTGGCACAGCGCCTCTCGCGGAATACCCAGTGCACTAATTTCTCTGATACAAAATTTTAAACTCAAAGTAAATCGTTATCTAATGACAATTCATTATATTCAGTGTATATATTACAGTCAAAACACATAACCGGTCAAAACCACTTTTGTCAAAGAGTAGAGTTTTGGCTATAAGTAGCACAGCATAAAAAACATACAGTGGTCCATCGCGTTTGAAGTCACGCGAAATGCCGCTTTGTATAGGCATTCGTCATTGATGCATTGTGTCCCAAGCGAGTTTATGACAGCTTGACATGGCCGTTGGTCGACTGTAAGAGTTACATAGACTGTGCATATAAGTTTTTTTTATGTACCAGGAAAGAGTTTTGAGAGATAGTTTCAGTCATATGTGGTTTTGAACGGTTATGAGTTTTGACTGTAACATACATATATAATGACATTTTAGGTTAGTCAGTCCATTATTGACATTCTTGATAATTGATAATCATACCTTTTTTATAATAGGCTTGTGTTTGGCCACGATCTCACCATGGTAAGTGATGATATTTATGAAGGTAGTAAACATACAGTGCCTAAGATTAAGTCAACAATTTTCCTGCGCTTGTGAAGAGTATCCAGTTTAAAATATTTAAGCCTATCGACGGGCCGGTTGGCGTGGTTGGTAAGATACCCTATCTATCACGCCGCTGGTCGTGGGTTCGATTCCCACTCAGGACAAACATTTGTGTGCGTGAACATGTCTGTTTGTCCTGTGTCTGGGTGTAATTATCTATATATGTATGTATTTACAAAAGAAAAGTAGTATATGTAGTATATCAGTTATCTGGCTTCCATAGCACAAGCTCTGCTTAGTTTGGGGTCAGATGGCCGTGTGTGAGGAATAATGTCCCAGAATATTTATTTATTTTATCCTGATAACTAGTACGGTGAGAGATATTAGGTGATATACACGCTAAACGTCTAGTAAAGGCGCGCTGTAAATATTCAATTCGCTGTGAATGTAGGTACTGCATAAGCTGGATTCCACGAAACACTAGCAAACTCTAAAACGACTTGTATAAAACTAATTTTGATATGAGACAAACTAAAGGAAAATGTTAAATTTCGTTTTGTAATCTCTATCCTTTAAATCGCCAGACATGACCTTCGCAAACTGCACACTGCATAATAAACGACGCACTTCTCAATATAAGTATACCTCCGTGTAGGTCCACACTGCAATGCAGACAATGTGATGTCCTGCATCGCGTCGGGACTTGAGTTCAAACCGGACGGACCGGATTGGCACACTTTTACATATGTATTTGTGTTTTCAATACTGTGGGCGAGTATGTGGATATTGTAAGGACATTTGCACATGATCACTAGACAAAATACTACGCGCGTGTCTGATCCGACATAAGAAAATATTTGTTGTAACTATATAGCTTCAGCCCCGCGGTTTTAGCCGCGTTCCCGAGGGATCTTATGTTTTCCCGGGATAAAAAGTTGCCTTCCTCGATAAATGGGCTATCGCCTATACAATACTAAATGATTTTTTCAATTCGAACTAGTAGTTCCTGAGATTAGCGCGTTCAACCAAACAAACAAACTTCTCAGCTTTATATTAGTATAGATATGTAAGGTCTCTTAAAACAACCAATGCGATTGAATTTCTTATAAGACATTTCTCATAAGACAATAGAAAATTTCTTATAATGTGTAAAGGCCTTAGACATCGAGACATGAAGTGCGCGTGCGATTAAAATGTTGATGTTATTGAGTTTTTAGATCATTTTCAAAAGTAACATAAAGAAAACATTAGTGCCAAATTACAAATAGTATTACACTAATATTATAAAGAGGTAATGTTTGTAAGTTAGATGTAGGAGGTAATCTCCAAAACTACTGATCCGACTTGAAAAAGTCTTTGCGTTAGAAAACCCTAAGGAATGTTTTTAGTTTAGTTTTTATTCCGGGAACGCGCGTGAAACCGCGGCAAAAGTTTGTGTTAATTTAAGACACCCAAAAGCTTATTCATCCATTGATGTTGGTACTATGAGTTCAACATCGCGAAATAACGGAACCGGTTATGGATATTAATTCTCGATTGTAAACGTTCGTCATTATTGTAAAAAGTTTTACGTTGGTGCGTAGGGTTGTCATAAAAAATGTTGTGTGATTTTTACCACAATCTCACTATGGTAAGTGCTGTGACCGATGGTGGTAACCACAAACCATAGAATGAGAGATACTCATCAATATGCATTTTTAATATACTTAGATCTGACTCTTAAAAAAAGCAAAAAGCAATTTTCTTCGTATATTACTGGTGCATTATAAATAAGCATATATCCTAATGACTTGTCAACTTATTGTCCATTGTAGACTTGTTAGTAACCAACTGGTACTTGAGCCAATCAAAAATGAGTCTAAAGCAATGAGGATTTAGTTTCAATTTCTATTTCCAAGAAGAAAACAAAAGGATTTTTAATCCAAGCGTGTTCCTTATTTGAAAGTGCGTGAACTATGTTCGAACAAGTCTATTACAAGCTTTTATTTTTAATTAAAATATGTCGAAGCATGCAAAGATGACTTATCAGGATATTCCCACTTATGGTAACCCTAAAATGCCATGTAACGAACATTTGATCGTGTTTGTACGTTTAGCCCACCACACCTACGAGCTTAATCTCCATAACCACACCTACAAAAAGATGCACAACAAAATAAATCTTAACGTTAAAGAAATTAAGTTGAGAATGCATGAAAAGAAAATTGTCAAGAATAGTTGGCACAAGGAGAGTTCATCGACCTTGCAAACGCCATGTTGACGTGCCAGCTTGCTACGACGAACTTTTTGCAATTTGAAAATTATAATGTTTTGCAAATAATGTAATGTTACATTTTTACGATAATTCGCTTCAAAAATGTCTACAAAGAAATAAAAAAGTTTTAACCGACGTGATTTCTACAACCTACCTGCAAATTAAGTGCACTTACTTAAGTTTCAGCTTGCTTGTTCATTGCATTTGCGTAAGAAAATTTGGAAATAGAATGCATTGGATATGTCTTACTTAGTACCTACTAGTGAAATCAGAAGCCTTAGTCTGTAAGGTGTGTCGACATAAACTTGTTTAGATTTTTTCTTTCCCTCCATTCAAACGAAGGCCATGTCAATGGCAGTGGGCCTAAATCCTATATTGAATCATTACCGAATGCTCAAAAGAAAGTTATCAATGTGACCCGGCGATTACACTTAGAGCCTTTCTTCTATCTTTTTAGGGTTCCGTACCTCAAAAGGTAAAAAAAGGAACCCTTATATGATCACTCTCTTGTCCGTCTGTCCGTGTGTCACCACCGATTTTCTCAGGAACGGGTGAACCTAGCAAGTTGAAATTTATACTAGATACTGAGGTCTATAGTACCTATTAGGTGTATAAATTCAAGGTCCTGACTCAATACGATAAAAAGATGTGGGCAAATTTAGATTTTCGCGAAAACTTGTAAAAAACAAGGCAAAAAGCACGGTCTTACAGCACATTTAAATGTAAAGCTCCAAAGAATATCTAAACAAAGTTGAAAATTAAAGGGTGTCCCCATGCCCCATACATACATAATTGACGCCAACTAAGATGGTCCTCCGAGTTGTATGAGCGCTCATACAATTTAGAGGATTGGCTTAATTGTACGGAACCCTCGGTGCGCGAGTCCGACTCGCACTTGACCGGTGTTTATTATTCTAGTATTGTTAAAGACTATAGGTTATGGTGGCTACTTATCACTAGGTGGTCCGTTTTGCCTGTTTGTTAGGTTTCTGACAGAAAACAAAAACTTTCTGATTACGGTACTTTTACTATGCCATCATTATAGTATAGATGTTTAAGCTGACATAAATTATCTGCTTTCATGATTTATTTTATCCAATAATTCAATTCTTATAACTGTAACTTTGATCCTAAAGTACCTAATTAAATTTACGTAATCCATTTCCGAGAAGAAATTGATTGATTGAATAGATTCCTGTATCAATAGAGCTTCAATGCTAAATTCGCCTCAGCAAGCCGGTGCCTACAATTAAAAATCTCAATTGCAAATAGTTTACGTTATCTGCCTATAGACTGCTTTATTTGCTTCAATTAACGCGAGGATCCTTTTAGAATGCAACGTATTTATTTATTGACCTATTTTTATCATAACTTTATCAATAGATAAAAGAATAACATCGATTTTATATTATGTCCGGGCTATGGCAAGATTTATGGTGTAGCTGAAGATGGGAGAAGACATCTACAAGCTAACAGGCTTAAAGAGCGCACCGAAATATCACTAGTAAATGTAGCGATATATCTATTTCTAGGTACTAATAGTGACTTACTAACGGTTTTGAATAAAAAAAAATTAAAAAAAAATGTTTTACTGTCTATAGGCCAGTGTTTGACCACAATCTCGAGGGTGGTAAGTACACATAGCCTAGAAGGAACTGGCTCTCAAGTACATCTGCCAAAACATTTTATCAGCGTTAGAGTCAGACTATTCATAAGTGCTTGTGAAGGCCTATTTGAATAAAAAATATTTTCATTTCATTTCACATTGTAGGTATTTGCTAACGGGAATAAATGTTGTAGAAATTTTATATACTCAGCGCAAGGGAAGCCGCGGTTAAAGAGCTAGTAATAACTAATTGTGCACATATAACTAAATAGCAAAAAAGCAGGACCTCCTTGACATACTGCTGCAGACCTCGGTCCGTCATCGCATACAGAATCAGTCGTATAATTTCATTCACATCATTTTGTAACGATGAGTTCACTGTCATTTCTAAGAATAAAACTAACTTTCACCAAAGTGATTACAGGCCAGAAATAACAAGTATGTTAGGGTTTTGCGTGTATAGGGAGCGACAAACCTAAATGAATATTAAAAGTACTTACAATAAAAATATAAAATACATATACAAACAATGATAACTGGTGATTTGTTTTATCACCGTCAATACTTGCAGGGATGGAAGTACTCATCAATATGAACAACTTTTATTATGGGACTAACTGTGAAATCACGTATATAGAAAATTTCTTTCAAGATACCGTCGTTGCCGATGGCCAAGGTTCCCATAAGCCTGGCAGCGTTCCCTCTTTGTAAGGTCAAGCTAATGCGTAGGCGGAAAATGGTCACCGCTCGACGGTCCCCCGAAGCCTCGATGAGCTTAGTTGACAAAATCCGAGCGAAACAACGTGTTTCAGACTCCCACATACCCATGTTATGTGATTATGGCGAAAAAAACAACAATATGAGTGACTAATTAGTCAACTCGAGCAGACCAGACCCCATATGGTCTTAAAGTAACCCCGATGGTTACCATACACTCGTCCACCTTCGCTGTTGATGACGAAGGTGGTATACTTTTAATGAAACGTCCACACATAGGACACCATAAGATAATAATGTCCGTGGTCCGAAAGGCGAGTGGACCAAAAAGACTAAAGACCCGTACCTTTCATACCTACGGTATAAAAGTGTACTGCGTTCTTGAGTATAAAAAGTAAATAATTAATAATAAATAATAAATAATAAATAATAAATAATAAATAATAAATAATAAATAATAAATAATAAATAATAAATAATAAATAATAAATAATAAATAATAAATAATAAATAATAAATAATAAATAATAAATAATAAATAATAAATAATAAATAATAAATAATAAATAATAAATAATAAATAATAAATAATAAATAATAAATAATAAATAATAAATAATAAATAATAAATAATAAATAATAAATAATAAATAATAAATAATAAATAATAAATAATAAATAATAAATAATAAATAATAAATAATAAATAATAAATAATAAATAATAAATAATAAATAATAAATAAGAAATAATAAATAATAAATAATAAATAATAAATAATAAATAATAAATAATAAATAATAAATAATAAATAATAAATAATAAATAATAAATAATAAATAATAAATAATAAATAATAAATAATAAATAATAAATAATAAATAATAAATAATAAATAATAAATAATAAATAATAAATAATAAATAATAAATAATAAATAATAAATAATAAATAATAAATAATAAATAATAAATAATAAATAATAAATAATAAATAATAAATAATAAATAATAAATAATAAATAATAAATAATAAATAATAAACGATAAACGATAAACGATAAACGATAAACGATAGACGATAGACGATAGACGATAGACGATAGACGATAGACGATAGACGATAGACGATAGACGATAGACGATAGACGATAGACGATAGACGATAGACGATAGACGATAGACGATAGACGATAGACGATAGACGATAGACGATAGACGATAGACGATAGACGATAGACGATAGACGATAGACGATAGACGATAGACGATAGACGATAGACGATAGACGATAGACGATAGACGATAGACGATAGACGATAGACGATAGACGATAGACGATAGACGATAGACGATAGACGATAGACGATAGACGATAGACGATAGACGATAGACGATAGACGATAGACGATAGACGATAAATAAATAAATATTCTGGGACATTATTCCTCACACACGGCCATCTGACCCCAAACTAAGCTGAGCTTGTACTATGGAAGCCAGATTGCATGAGCGGGAATCGAACCCACAACCTGTGGCTTGATAGATATGGTATCTTACTAACCGGGCCGTCACGTCCGTGGACTTTTTCTTCCATGTAAAATAGTCACTAGATGTCATGACATCACAATTTATTTGAAGTTCCCATCCATCATACTGAAAAAAGTAGATAGTTATGTTCTAAGAAAATCTCGTCTCCTTTCACAACTGCTCTTCAAACGAATCATTTCATTATGTGGCACAACTGCCGAGTAGCGATACTCTTTTAATTCACATCTATTAGACAATTTGGGTCCAAATATAGGTCACAGATCGTTACGCACTTCCCTCGGTGGGCCTGTCAAGGGCACTGGGGCTTTGGCCCTTTGACGTGAGATAGACGTTGATTAATGGAGGATGGTGTGAGTTAGAAAGGGACGGATAGAGAGTATCAGCTGATTTTTGCTGGTTTTGGTGTTACGGATGGCTTAGGAAAGTAATGGGGAGAAAGGTGTGTGAATTTTGATGTAATGTAAGGTTTGTTGAAATATCAAATAATATTATATTTGGTAGGCAAGAAATATGTGGTGCATGGTGGTAGAGGGAAGTAGGTCTTAAATGTAGCCATCGAAACATGCTGGGACTAACGGTACCAGCAAAAGTAGGGTGTGTATAGACTTCTTTATAGAGATAGTATCTACAATCTAAACCTTCATCGGCCTAAAGGCGGCCATTGGATATCGACCATTCCGGTCAACGACTTTACAATTAATTTTAGGACATTTTAGGACACATTAAATAATGACAATCGATATTTTGTATAAAAAAAAGGATTTCGAAATGTGTTTGCACTAAAACGGATAATTACTTATTAGGTACCTACTGTTTTGTAGTCAGCAATTTTTGTAGAATTTGAAATTTTCCATGAAACATGTACCTACTACTTCTTTAAATAACTTTAAAATAGAAATTACACGTTCAGGATTTAAGTTCCTACATCATATTTTATTCAAATTACAAATGTAGTTTCTTAAAGTCGTCAACCTATATTTAAACATTTGAAGGAAAAAAAGACAACATAGATTATTCAAAAAATAAATAATAGGTATATAAAAAATGTAACCTTGCTGAGTTTCTTGCCGGTTCTTCTCAGTTGAAAGCTGACTTCCAAACGCTCAACTTCAGTAACTTCGACGTTCATAAATGCTCTCTGAATAAATGGCTTTGACTTTGAGTAGGAAGCAAAACCAAATCATAATCGAACTCTACCAAAACTTTATGATATGTTTGAAACATAAGCTTCTGTACAAGACAACTTTCGTGACCGTCTAGTGAAATCTGAACTATATATATGTACAACAAATACATATCTGGGACGTTGAATGTAGTACGTAACTGTATATGTATTGTGATATATTAATTAAATATTAATTACTCACGTCAGGTAGGGTTGCTACATATATTTTTTTGTTAGCATTTTTTATTAGCGCTATGGTATTTTATTTTCTTCATTTATATCTAAAAAACATACCATAAATTGATGTGTCTGGCCATGTCGCCAAATTAATAACTTATGTACTTACCACTTACAGCCACATAGGCACTTACCACCGCGCGATTGTGGTCAAACCCAGGCCTATACAAAGTAAAGTGTGTCTGTGTTCTATTATTTCTACCAAACTTAAAGTTTCCAGTATTCTCGCAGATTTATGAGTGATATATTTTTGTTTTTAGTAATTTTTTAAAACCTATCAACAGCTATAATTTTCCAATAAAACTTTTTGATAATATCGTTCTACTTATATTACCTATATGTATGTTTGTTCCTCAATGACGATTTAATGGCTGAACGGATTTGGATGAAATCTGGCACACAGATAGTTCATGTCCCAGAATAAAACAAAGAATACTTTTTATACCGGTTAAACTAAAGATCTTTAGGGTAAGTGAGTAAACGTAAATGGAAGTTAGTATAGAAATAAATAATAGGTACGCAAGAGGTAACCCTATAGCTATGTTTCGGTTAAGTTAAGAATGATAATAAAAAAAACCCGGGACTGCGGTCTTATAGCGTGTCTGACCATCAATTCAGAAATCGATACTTATTAATCATTAATTATACACATTAATTTTATTTGTATATGCCCTATTACTAGTTAGTCTTCGACGTGCGTTGCAATGTCTCTTTATTTATTTCTTTTTTAAGCTATTGTTTTTTATCAGAAACCATCTCGGGCACAACTCACTCAAAATTTCATCGCAATCAGATGAATTTTGAGTGAGTTGTGAAGAGCTCCATTTGTACTTTTGTTTTTTTTTTACTAAACGTAACCATTTACGTTCTCAATTCAAGTCCCATTGTAAATAGCCTTTAAAGCTAAGCATGGTACCGCACGGGGACAACGGTACCTTACTTACAAAACTACGTACGCAAACTACTTCCGCGATTCTATAACATTAAACGGGTTCTAAACAAGGTTCTAGAGGGGTCAATGACTCTGAGACAAATACTAACAGCGTGGGGGTTGAATTTGATTAAGTGCTGGGTGAAGGCTGTGGTATTTGCATAACCTATACCATGTTAGGTTATGCAGGTCTAGTACTAAATATAAAACCTAGGTTGAAACCATGGGTCCGTGGGGGTTCGAGGCTCGCCGATTTGCTCGGATCCAAGCTCATCGAGGCTTCAGGAGACCGACAGGCTGGGAGCTTTTTCCGCCAACGCATAAGCTTGGCCATCCAAAAAGGGAACGCTGCCAGCCTGTTGGGAACCTTGCCTATCGACAGCAGCGAGGGCTTTGAGGATTTTCTCTATATATCATAGTTTGTATTATATATTATAAATTGATTGTAAATAAGTAAAAAAAAAAAAAACCTAGGTAAAAAAAGATATTTTAAATGCAGGAATGTGCGAGATATTAAAATTAAGGGAGGAAATGGAGAGGACTGACAATCCCTACTGGATTATGCCATTTTTTCACAAATAATGCAAATAAGTGGGTACCTATCTAATAAAAAATAATTCTAACTATAATATTATAAATGCGAATGTGACTTTGTTTGTTTGTTATCTTTTCAAGCCTAAACCGCTAAACCGATCGCGATGAAATTTGTTACGCAGATAGCCTATGGTATGGAGAAGGACATGGACTACTTTTTTTCTGGGGAACGTGGGTGAAACCGCAGGGGACAGCTAGTTTATTATAAATGTGAAAGTTTGAGTGGATTTTTGTTCACATACAATCACCCCGAAAAAGGCTTATAGATAGATCATAACATTGGAATAAAACAGAATACTTTGAGTCCCGATAAATCGTGAGAAAGATGCTAATCAACTATAATGTAAGTTTCTTTGCCGGTATTACTTCATGTGATCACCAAGACACGGCCTAGTCATAATTTCTAGAAGGAATAAGTATGTGGCTAAACGTAACAAAACTCCGCTGAAGATCTAGAACAGGAAGACATCATAGGATTGCTAACATGACCTTAAATTTTCCAACAATAATAATTATTGTTTTTTAAAAACTACAGAAGACGTAAAAAATGTTAAAGCTGTAACGTATTTGGTTAAACTAGATTTTCGTCACGTGTCGATTGAATTTATCTGTATAATCTTCTTATATAGATTTTCGACTTTAATCTTGAAGATTTATCAACAAATGATGAGGCGAGGTAAATTGCAAATATACCTCACCTCATACTAATACTTAAAAACTCAACCTATAACTTTAGTAATATCATGTTTTTTATGTCAAAATGCTGACAAGTATCCTCTTGATGGTAAGTGACCACTGTCTCCCATAGAAATCAGCAATAGGTAGGTACCTACCCTAAAATTGACAAATTGTCTAATTAGGTAGTTATTTAATACATTTTATTTACAAGAATGTATTTTAAGAATTTTATTGATGACTTAATTAATCATATTACGTCAGCTCCGATAAAATAATGATAACAATTAGATATGTATACACAAATGATAGCCTTAATACACCCAATATGTATGTGTTAGTATCTCTTTACATTTGTGACTCACACACGTACTCCGCTACGCTTACAGCGCTGTAGGAAATAAACGAAGAATCACAATTATACAGCGGTGTAACTTGTAACGTAAACCCGAAAATATCCATATACAACCGGAAAATACACCCCTTAAAGCACCCCAAAGCTCGCCGGTGTCTAGGAGTCGTCTACAAACACACGTGGGTCAAAAACAGCCCATGCGCAGAGCGGTCGAGCCTGCAACTTAGCCGGCACCGGCAGTATCGAGCGAGCCTCCAAGTAGAGAGGTCATGTCGCTATGTCCGACGGCCGCGACTCCCCGTCGCAAAGCGGTCTCCGGAACCGCGTCAGCTTTTTCGAAAAAGTATGGTCAGGACAATCCAGCAACGACACAGTCGATGCGACCACAAACGTCGATGAAATAGAACGACGTATAGAGCAGCGCAAAAGGCGTCCCGAGTCGCCTAAAATCGAAGTTAAACTTAAACACACTCGTGATGGAGAATCACCGACGAAGAGTTATGAATCTACGTTTCCAAATTTGAAGTTACGCCATGTGGAACCCGTCGAAGAGGTGGAAAGACACGAGCAGCAGATCGAAGAGGGCGATCTCGCTTCTGGTGTTCATTTCGTCAAATTCGAACGGGTGACCGTTAAGCGGACTGTGACAGAAACCAGGACTGAGGAGAGATCTGATTCTCCCCAACACGAGTGGTACTCGGAATACAAACACCAGACATTACACACCGGACCTAGGAAAGACTATTTGAGAAGTAAATCGGAATATGACTCTCACATCGCCGAAATACGTGGTGAGTTTAATTAGCACTTTAATGCTTGATGCTTCTTGGGGTATTCTGCACGTATCTTTGGTTTAAAAATTTGATTTAATCAAAACACGTTCAAAATATAAAAGCAATGAATAAAATTGGCAGCATATAGGTAGTACTATCAAAGGATTCACTTAAATTTTTATTTATATGTCATATTATTATATTTTTTAATCAGCAGCAATTATAAACTACAATTGAACCATTTCATTTGTTCTTTCTCATTTATATTTGAACCAATAACTATATACTGAAAGTAATGACAATTAAATAAGTACTTGAATTGCTAATTTATCTGTTAATAAATGTTATATTTCGTCTTGAAAAAGGTTATCATTAAACAGGTAAATGTCAAATGAAGGCGACCTTGGCAGTCAAGTCTGCTTGTAAACAACTACTTCATTTGGTATTCTAATTTTAGTTCCACAAAATTTTAGTGGTCTGCGTTTAGAGACGCTTTTATGTCTGAATATTGTAAATTTTGAATGACATCATAAGGTTTTCCAGCTAAATCCAAACACTAAATTCTTTATGTTGGTATCTTTATCGGTTCATTTCTTTTTTCACTTGCAAAGTGATTCTTAAATTTTCATCGCGACAGTTTTGCGTGCAGTGCTTCAGTCGTATTTATTCTTATTAAAATAACCATTGTCCGGTTTATTATAATATTTTTCCTTTATAAAACTCTTGATAAAGGAAAAAAACTATGCACTTAACCTATAAACAATTCAACATTCAATTCAAGTTTATCTGCTTCGTGAAACAATTTCATAACATTATCAGAATAAAGATTAAAGTCCTATAAATTTTATTCTCCGTACAAATTTGCTGTTTTTTTCACATTATCTTATCTTTAGTTTACTTTTCGCATAAACAGCGTGATAAATGTTGCACTTGTTGTCTAATTATTTCATACGTTCATTTTGACCATGGATTTTTATGTTTTCTGGGTATTTTATCATAAGTAATTTCAACACTATAGGCTTATTTTTTAAATCATTGTTTGTTGCTTTATTTTAACAATCTATCTCGATACATTAGTTTTATTATCTTCTATTATTCTCGTATTGTTATTTTATTCAATCTGATAACATATCCTACAGTTCTGTTATAATCTTATCCTAAATTTAACTTAATGCTTTATTACCTAGAGTTGAAACTACATTGATATTTTGCATTTGATTTTCAAGGATTTAATATAAATCCTAGATTCGTTTGGTTTTCCTATAACAAGGACATGCGAATATAGTCTTTAAACTAATGACATTATATCTGGAATTACTTTAACAACTTTGATTGTAGAACTGTAAGCACATGACACTTCAGTTGATACTATTTATTAGTTCTAAGTTCAATAAACACACGGTTTCCAAGAAAATAGCTATAAAATATCATTTAAACAGATTTCTGAGATCATGGTAAATATAAATAGCTTCATAAAGGCTGTATGATATAATTGACGTGATGTCACTGTCCATTCTGTGTAGGAAATTAGCATGGTGTTGAATTACAATTACGCTCTGAGTTCATTGAAGGGAATTTCGTGTGCAAATTGACCCCGCCTTAATAGAACAATTTTGCTTGTTACACAAAAGGAGGGGCAAATGTAATTAAATTTTTGCTTTAATTTGTCGGTTGTCGGGTAATAAATTGAAATAAATATCTTTATCAAATTTCAAAATCCTAAATTACCTACGTGAGAATAAAATTGTATGCAATAAATCTTTTTGAGGAGTACGTAATTGCCGAGTTTGCTGGCTCCTCTCAGCAAAAGCAATTTTCTAAACCGGTATTGGATTCAGATTCATAATGCTTGTGAAAACCTGAGTAATAAAATATAAATATTTGCTGATATTGAAATATCTGATAATTGCAATTATGAAATAATCACTCATTTTCATCTGTTGGTTCAAGTCTATATCTTAATTCTGCTTTAGTAGTTAACATAGTATTTGCATCTCCTAATTTATAAAACCTAATATTTGCTAATGTAAATTCTACTGAATATTCAAGCACATAGCTTTTGAATTTCTATTGTTACAAGTTCAGATGAAAGCATCACAGAAAACTCTAGTAGCCTAACTACAGGTCTAGCAAATTGACTGAGTAGGTTCCAGCGGTAGCGGAGCGGTGCGGGCGGGTGTGAAGGGACGCGCTGCGAACTGTCAATTTGATAGAGCTCGAAATGTCACCCCTCCCGCACCGCGCCGCTACCGCAGGAACCTACTCAGTCAAGTGCTAGACCTGTAGCATAAGGCTTTAAAATCCTCTCATATCACCAAAGTACGATACCTCTGCCATAAATAATGACTGTTAGTCTCTCCACAGGGTATACAGGGTGTTTTTTTTTGTCACTGGCAATACTTGCAGGGGTGGAAGTACTCATCAATGTGAACAACTTTTACTATGGGGCTAACTCTGATATCGCGTAAAATAAAACGGTTGCATAGTAAAAGTTGTTCATTTTGATGAGTACTTCCACCCCTGCAAGTATTGCCAGTGTCAAAAAAAAAAACATACTCAAGGTTGTAAATGAACCATAAAACTACGTAAAACATTTCATCTTATTAGATAAAGGCTGACGAGTGTCTATATAGAGGATATTCTCATATCAACAGTGTGTACAATGCCATGTACGATGCATCTATCTTGCAGTGAATATATTGTTTATTTTACTTTATATAGACCTGTGTTTGACCACAATCTCATCATGGCAAGTGATGATGTTGAAGGTGGTAAGCTTTCAAGTACAGCTGCCGGAACACACCGGTAGTGATAAATTTTCAACATAAGATCTAACATGGCTTTCATGCCTCCCCATAACACGACAAACGGTTTTCTATAATTTTTAATTATAATTTTTTTATCATTTATCGAGTTTCCGAATTGAAAGTCAATGCCGAAGTTACCACAATGTCTTTGCTATCAGAATCATCGTAATTATACTTTGTTTTTTAATTCATTTCTGGTAATGGCTGGTTCTTATTAATAAATTTCAATATCTATACGGTCCCATACTCTTTTGTTCAGCCTTTTTTCTTGGTTTCAGATTTGGTTACATAGAAGGTTGTTTGTATTCTCAACCCTGAAAGTTTAACTAACTTAACCCTGTAACTGATTTTCAGTTACTAATATTTTTACACCATAACTTAAACTCTTTTGAGTGTAAGAGTCGCTGCAGTATTTATTAACTCTCGTTAGTATTGGCAAACTGCCATTAAGTGAGTCTTATATTATAAATAATAACTGACATTACGTGCGCCGGCGCATCTCAGGTGTATTTAGTTAACGATTCATTTTATTCGTACAAGTATCCGTTGATATTAAATTTGGAATAAAATAAATGTCACTAAAACTGAAACTAAAAGTCACATTTATGAATATTACCTCAAAAATGGAAAACGAAGGAAGAAGAATAATTGAAAATTATTTCCTAAAAACATAAGTTCCCTCGGGAACTGATGTATCTATATATACATATCTAAATATATATATATACATATACAGTGGCTTGAGGTAGGTTGATGATGATGATGATGAAGAAGATGATTAATATAGGCCAGGGGGTCAATTCCGCAAACGCCGCATAAGTTCCTGAATTTTACATCATTATGACGATGTATTTCATTCATAACCTTGATCAATAAAATCTTTCCTTTGTTATTATCAAAAATGAAAGCACAAAGCAAGATAATAATCGATGAAGACTACATTGTATAGTGAAAGTTCAAACCCAGATCACAAAATCATTCGAATGGTCTCCAATTACTTATTCATGTTGATTACTTATCACAAATTGTTGTGGTTTTTTATACATTACTAGCAGTCCCGCGTTCCTGAGAAAAAAAAAGTAGCCCATGTTCTTCTCCGTCCCATAGGCTATCTGCATACCAAATTTCATCGCGATCGGTTCAGCGGTTTAAGCGTGAAAAGGTAACAAACAATCAATTAAACAAACTTACTTTCGCATTTATAATATTATAAGTTAGGATAAGTTACGATAATAATATATGAGTTAGGATTAGGATAGGATTTTGAAAACAAAGAATCTTCTCGCTGTAAAGCACTCCATACTTCACTATTACTAGGTATAATATTACTACATTATTATAAAACAAGGTCCTCCGCCCGCGTCCATCTGTCTGTCTGTCTGAACGCGATAAAATCAAAAACTACCAAAGCCCAGAAGGTTTAGGTATATAATTTATTAAGGTTTTGTGTAAATTGACTGAAATTTGACGATGATTGTTGAACATGTCGGTAAAAATCATGCCGACTGGGAGCTTTACTGGCGTGTGCCGCGTAAACCAATAGAGTTCTAAGTATATGTATATTAAAAATTATATGCATACGTGCTCTCTTACTGGTCTGGTCGCTAGTAGGTCATCTACACTTCTATACTATATATATACTATAATAATATTATAAAGAGGAAAGATTTGTACGTAAGTATGTTTGTAACGAATTGCTCAATAAGTACTGAACCGATTTTAAAAATTCTTTCACCGTTAGAAAGCTACATCTTCACCGAGTAGCATAGGCTAAATTTTATCCCGGGAATGCGGGTGAAACCGCGCGGAAAAGCTAGTATACTATAAAAAAAAACAACAACATACAATTGACGCAATTGAATAAATAAATATTCTGAGACATTATTCCTCACACACGGCCATCTGACCCCAAACTAAGCAGAGCTTGTACTATGGAAGCCAGATAACTGATATACTGCATATACTACTTTTCTTTTGTTTTGGAGAACAGATGCTTAATTTACATCGCAATGTCTCAATCCACATGGAATATTTCAGTGTTACTGTGGGAATTACTCATTTAAGACTTGTCTTGTTACGTCCTGATTCTCTACTTAAAAAATATAACATGATATCTCCATTTATAAACTCCCACTTGGTTTAGAGTCGTCCAAGTTATTTAGTTATGCCGTTTCACTTTACTACTCGTTCTAGCTTCATCTACAGAACAGATTAAACGATTGTGTTTGGAATTTTGCATAACAAAGCATTCTGATTATTTAAATTAACAGAGCTTAACCAACTTTCTCTACACAATTCCCTTTACTTAACCAAAAGTTTATTGCCTTTGCAAAATAGTCCCTATGCAAATTAATGTTAAGTTACGTTTTCCCCAAACCGCAAAACGTAGTTGATGTTAGTCCATCTACCGGGCCATTATCCAGTAATATCCTATAATAAAGCATTACACTGGCCACTAGAATTTCAATGGAGCGTGTCGCGTAACCGATAACCACAAGTATCGGTGCATTACCTTGGTTCATGGGTATAGTAAACTTAATGTTCCATACGTTAACAATAGTGTCGTATAGCTAGTGATGTACGTAATCGATAGTTAACTTGTTAATCATGGTTATTTAAACACAGACTTAGGGCAGAGTATTTACTGGATTATACTTTATTACCTCACCTAAGCGCTACGACATTCTATATATGGGTAATCACCCCGCTATTGCAAATTTCCATAGGTGGCAATGGTGGACCGTCTGCCTAAAAAATAAAAACGGTAGTTGGGAGAAAGGAACAGAAAAATTCGGATACGGAAAACATACTTTATAACTTTCGTCGAAACAATGCAACTAAAACCTGCTTATATCGTCGTTTTAGTGAAAAATATATATAGAACAAAAATGTGTGTCATGACACATTTCGTATTCACCGTCGCTTGGTGCTCGTATCCATGTTAATATGGTGATGTCATGTGCCTGTGGTCGTGATTAACTAGCGCTATCGATGCGGTTCAAGTTCGAGACCTTCTTTATCGAGGAGCATAAAGGTGTCTGTTGTCCCAGTTATTTTTTATTTCACTACATTTATAAGTTCGCAGTCTTTCTTTAGAATCGTTTACTTTTCTTTTTCATTTTGTTGATGTTTTTTGATCAAATCGTCGGGACTATTGGTTTAGCTGTTGATATTAAAAATCTACATTATGCTCTATTTAATGTATGTCTTTATTATTTTAAATAAACAATACATAAATTTGTATACCAACTAGCATACTACACTGCTACTTTAAGTCAACAATGTTTTATCAGAGGCATTGTTGGTAATAATATACTTGTTGGCAGTGTAAAATTATCTCCGGATTCGAACTTAAACAATTCTAGCTCCATTTGGAGTTTATCAACTTTCGAGGTAGAAAATGTGTGTTCAAAGATCTATGTTCCAACGTTTTCTCTATCTAATGACGCTGTTAATCCACGATTGATCGTCAGATTGACGTCTATGTTCCTTGTACTACCTTATAAAGTACAGCTTAGCAACACAAATTTAGTGCAACATTTTGAAACGTGAATTTTCTACTTTCTATTTTTTTTCTGAGATGAATACTTTTTTTTTCTTCTCTATCTTCACTGTAATATGAGTATGTTGCTTAATTTAATTATTCTTTATCTTCAGAATAAAACAGTAATTTTTAGGACATTTAATTCAAAATTTTGAGCACCAATGGTTTAATGCTCTAAGCTGGTAGGGCACTTATAAATATAAGTTGACTGTCTGATAAAACAATATACTTTCACCTCCCGGTTCAAAAGGATACGTTATGATTCAGAAAAAAAAAAACGTTATAGGACACATACATAAGGTACACATGCTTAAACAGCGAGTGAATGTAATGAGAGTAGCATAACATTTTTATGGTTTGTTACATTACACAAATACAATAAATAGTGAATAAAAAAGTGTAACGTTTTATGTAGTGGACTCCGTATGATTGTGATAATAACTGTTAGTGATAAGAAGTGCAAAAGACGCTATTAGATAAGTAACCCTAGTAAAAATATTCCTATTTACCTTTCCCATTAATATAACATTGTTTTTTCCTAATAAAAATATCATTAGTTAATTTAAGTTAATTACATTGTTATTTACTTCCCCCACTATTTTGTAACCCACATATAAAACTGATGTTCCCTTTATTTTAAGTTAGTCTTACTTCCAACTTCTTGTCGAACCTATATTCTTAAATAATAAATTAAATTTGTTTTTTTAAAAGCAAGTTTCGTTTCACCTCGTAACAAACGTTTTGTCTGTGCATGCTCGCCTTCCATGACAGTTAATGAGCGTTTTTTACTACTGTTTAGTTATAGAGGAATTATAATTAGGTTCCCTTCATGCTGCTGTTACGATTTAAGCCTTTACATTTACTCTTGCGCATCCTCCTGTTTTAAGCACTAAGCCTATTATTAAATCTTTATCGTCATCAAAGTTTATTTGTTTATGCCGTTCGCGGTATAACTTGTTGCTGAACGTGATTATATGCTTAATATAATGTTTTTCAAAGGCTTTTCATTCCGATCATCCTCATATACCTAGCCTCTTCTAGCCAATAGTTGAATATACCCGAGTTGAAAAAATATAGTAAATTCTTATACAAACATACGACAATGACGTCATGCGTATTACAATCTTTTTGTATGAGTCAAGGAATCGATAACGATAAAACTGTAGAGTTGCTATTAGAGAATTGTTTTATTCATGATGTGGTTTTGAATGTAATTATACACCCCAATGTACTATATCGTCATGCGAACACAAAACCCATTAAATACAATTCTTATAAATACTATTTTACTTAGTTTTGGAATCAACTGATGTTAAAAAAACGGGCCAAGTGCGATTCGGACTCCCGCACGAAGGGTTCCGTACCGTTATCTACAAAAACGGCAAAAAAATCATGTCTGTTGTATGGGAACCCCCTTCAATATTTATTTTATTCTGTTTTTTAGTGTTGTTATAGCGGCATCAGAAATACATCATCTGTGAAAATTTGAACTCTCTAACTATCACGGTTCATGAGTGACAGACGGACGGATGGACAGCGGAGTCTTAGTAATAGGGTCCCGTTTTACCCTTTGGGTACGGAACCCTAAAAAGACAGCTGCTTAAAATAAAACTATCAATTGTAATCTGTATCAAAAGCCTTTCAAAAATCCATGGGAACAAATTAGCTTTGAATTCCGAAATTGTTTATTATAAAGTACCTATAGATGTAATGTTATGTTATTGTAATGTTATAAGTATTTTTGCTTCTACATACGGTTCGTTCCATTCCATTTTGTTGCTGAGTGATAAGGCATGCGCCCAGGTTTTGCAATTTCTGTAGAAGGTAAACACTTAGCCATATACAAACTTGCAACTTGAGTAATATTTATGTATACAAGTTATTGACCTCTTCTATTTATAAGGAAAGTTATTGCTAGTTATGAAATCTTGTTCTAAGAATACCAAATAAAACTCATTTTTCAATTTTTTTCTTTCCGTAAGAACCTTCTACAAAGTATAATATCGATAAAGTCGTTCTCAAGTTATGGCGTGACAACGGGAAATAGAGATTCATTTTATATAGTTTAGCTATTTAGCTTAAAAAATAAAATAACTTTAAAACGATAAGCGGCCTGAAATTTGACACGCCACAGTCAAATTTTATTGCCATTAATTCAATATTCTGATGTGATAATTTACCGTGACCTCGAGCTAAATTGCACGTGACCTTGACCTTGGTTTCCGCGTCGGTTGGCCCACTGTGCGTTTAAGTTTCTCTAGGCTATGCGTGGGAGTTCATTTTATTTGTGGCTAAAGAAAAACTGATTGTACTATCGACATTTCTGGTTTCCATTCCAACAAATCGGCTCCTATAAAGTTATTTATTTGATTAAATTCTTGGTTATTCCAAAGTTTACACAATAAGTTTTTTTTCTGGGTGCTTCTTATTATAATAAACTTTTAAGGAGGTATATTTTGTGATAATACTTCTGACCTGTTCTTCTGGCAAATACCATGTTCTTGAAAACATGTTTTAAATTGCATAATATAAAAGTATCATGTAATTACAGGTTTTTTATATTCTTATCATGTCAACAATTCAGCCAAATTCGGTTGAACACTCTCCATTTTATTCTCACTTAGGTACTGTGCGATCGCACACGCTTTGGGTGACCTCATCATTCGGCGCCGGCGCATTGCGCAACGTGCCGGCTTGTAACGCTTGGCAACTTTTTAAATGATGGTCCACTGACATTTTTTTATCAATTGTTTTATTTACTTTTAATTACATGTCATTATTATTATGCAAAACGCTTGTTGTTTACCGACAAATGCAAGGACAACTGTATTTCGAAAGTAGATTTCAGTTTCCTTCCCTGTATTTATATTCTTTTTGATCGGTGTATGAGCTCAAATAAGGAAACCAATTTTAGATTTGGGACTTAGTTTAGTTTTAACTCTTGTTTTTCATAGTTTACCTTGCCCGTAATAACGTTGTCATAAATAAATGATAAGGAAAGTGCAAGATTTTCTAGTGAAATGAAATATTCTAATACCAGGAGAAGATATCGATTTTTTAAATAAAGTCAGAGATATAATAGGTGGGCGGCAACCTTTGGGTAACAGGAAAATCTAAAAATAGTTATTGAACAATTCGCCTGCAGTTTAAAAATGGTGGTTCAACCATTCCTAAAGCTTTGGAATACTGCTAACAATCGTGAATCAGGATCAATATTAGTGCGTGCACTTTTTAACCTTAAAAATCCAATAAAAATTGTGCTAAACGAAAGAGATCTCAAATGAAGTGAAGATAAAGTTCTTTTTAATGTCTGTCTGGGACTGTCTGATATTAAAATTAAAGCCCAGACAGCCATTGGAATTCAAAATGGAAGATCACAAGGTATGCAGCTTACTATCGTTGTATTTTAACTTGTGCATAATATGGTCGGGGGAAACTTAAATAAAGCCCACTATATATAGTTTTAGATAGCCGTATCTGCAGTTGTTTATAGTCTAATAGTCTATTGTGGAAGATCTTTACATACATGATACACGAACATTAATCTTGTTTATGGATCTAAAGGTATTTTATATGACAAATGAGATTCCTTCAATGAGTTGCTTAGAGGTCAAATTATCTGACAGAGGGATAAAATAATATAAAAAAAGCAATTGGTCTCCAAAAGGTCTATTTTTGATAATAATGACAAGAGCTTTTTTGGGGTATTTCACTGCTTGAACTATTGCAGTTGTCTTTGTTTATGCAGAGAGCATAAATTGCTTCAGCGTCAGGCTCTATGCATTTCTTGAATTGAGCAGCGTTGGGTGCTAAGCCCAACAAACATATTAATATAATTTTGTCGTATCAGCTTATCTGAATTCTTATAATTTGAATTCTTAGATATTTATTAACCATTTTACGATTTTAATGCCGCTGTTGCTGATGTTCGTGTTATTTGGCACAAAGAATATGTGAAACGGGAAATGTTTATAGTCTGAAATATAACAATATTATTCAATGTCTCATAGAACACGTATAGTAGCTATAAATATACTATTACCGTATAATAGCAAGGTCTCAGAAATTTCAATATAATCGTTATATTATTTTACTCAATTTCCGCCCACTGTTTCAACCGCCATCCCCTTTTTTACCCCTTTAGAGGCTTGAAAACTCTTTGAGTTGATGACTTCGTTATTTAAGGAACCTGTGTTCACAAATTCAAGTTTATGACCCCAGTGGTTTATTGATATATCAGTCAGTTAGGATAAGTCTTTTTATATACATTTTTGGAACTAATTGTCAAGCCATATGCTTCAAACATTATGTTTAGTATAAGTAATTACAGTAAGTGGCGTAACTTTTATTCCCAAGAAGTTAGATGATGACAAGAAAACGTTGATGAAAGAATGTGAGATGAAAAAGAAAATATTCTTGCCTTACGCCCGAGATTATTTTTTTCTATCTAAGATAGAAAATGCAATCCTTATTTTATGTAAACTGTGTCAAGTCCGATCGGTGTAAACGATCTAAGTTTGCAATCCAAGAAATTTCTCGGAATAATAGCCAGCTTATCTTCTACAATTTTGAAAATAACTCTTTCGTTATTTTTTATTGATGATAATAGTCACGTAAAACTAATATTAAATTTGTATTTTTGTGCGGTAAATAATGAAAAAAAATAAAAACATTTTTTATTCAAATAGGCCTTCATAAGCACTTATGAATAGTCTGACTCTAACGCACGGTTCGGAAGGTTGCTTTTACTGAGAAGAGCCGGCAAGAAACTCAGCAATCACTCTTTTCAAAACCAACTCAGATTCATTACATCAAATTATTTATCTAGTCTCACTGACAATATGTGTGTGTTATATGATAGTAAGGAAAAAATATATCAAAATTATGAGTAACTTAGTAAACAAATGGATTGCAAACTTAAGCAGACCAGCCCCCACAAGCAGCACCTGCGGTAATGCAGAAGTTAAAAGAAAGATCCACAAAAATAATTACTTTGAGTTTCTAGCCGGAGTATTCTTAATCGAAGTGTATACTGAACCGGTGATAGAGTCAACTGTAACATTCATAAGTGCCTCATCTGGGCGTAAACTAAATGAATGAGTGCAATAGGTTCTTAAACTTCTTAACTTCTAATTTCCACCAGCTATCTTCGTAAGATTAATTCCTTTTGGCATTCCACAAGGTTGATTGCGGTAATCTTGATCTGTCTGCAAGATATTATATTGCATCCCGTCGCTATTTGCTGAAACAATGATTCATTCAGAACATCTCACTGTCTGTATTTAGGCTTTCGAATGACCTAGGTACAAGTCGTGCTTTGATTTCATTTAATATTAATGCATTGCTTAAACCAATACAATGCTTTGGTGACATCACGTTTGTTTTGTCATTCTTGTTTATAAACAGTGGAAAATGTACTTTAACTCTTTTAAATTAAGCTGGTTTTGGTATGTTTTGTTTGTAAAGGTTGCGTTGGTTTTAAATTAATATGTACTTTTTTATTTTGCAATTCTAGGCGTGGTAGAGAAAATTAAAACTTTACTGAATATAGGTAAAGATTATTTGTTTATTGTATTTGGGTTATACTATACCTCTACCAAAAAATCTAAATTATCTTATCTTATAATTAACTAGCTTCCCCGCGGTTTCACCGGCGTTCCTCAGGGATCTTATGTTTTCTCGGGATAAAAAGTAGCAACACTGATGAACTAGCAACATTATTCATTAAAATATCTCAATCATCTAAGTATGAGTCATTCGTCATATATTTTCCATCATTCATTATAAGTGGGCCAAGAGCAAAACTAAAATAGATTTACGATTTTTTATTTTTATTGCATTTTATATTTAGTTAAATGTTCAATATTATTTAAACTAGCTGTCCCCCGTGGTTTCACCCGCGTTCACGAGAAAAATATAGCCCATGTCCTTCTCCATACCATAGACTATCTGCGTACCAAATTTCATCGCGATCGGTTCAGCGGTTTAGGCGTGAAAAGGTATCAAAAAACAAACTTACATTCGGATTTATAATATTAGTTAGGACCTTGTTACCTTAAGTATCTGGCTGGCTAACTCCAATTTAAAAAGCTGCCGCTAAGCACCAAACGTGTTCTGGCAGCTGGACTTGAGAATCAGTTCCCTTCTAGTTTTTCTAGGTGATAAACCTTCGGCCACATCATCGCTTAACATGATGAGATTGTATAAGAAACGAAAATTCGATATTTTTGCATACACTTTTCTCCTATAGCCAAATTCGAAAAATAAATCGAAGCATGTCAAAGTCAAAGCCATTTATTCAGTTTAGGCTCTAGAAGGGCACATATGAACGTCGAAACTACTGAAGTTACCACCGATTCCGAAGTCACCTTCAACTGAGAAGAACCGGCAAGAAACTCAGCAAGGTTACATTTTTTTTATATTTTGTTTTTTTTGGACAGTCTGACAATGTTGAAATTTTTTCCATATTATGTTTAACAATTTTTAATGAAATATAAAACACCTAAACACAAAAATGAAAAAAAAAAAAATAATAACAAGGTGATGATTAATTTACCTGTGAAAATCCCATGAAAAATCGTTCGTTGGTTTCGGAGATTAGCTTGTTCAACCAGACTGAGAGACAGACAAAAATGATCTCTTTGCATTCTGTCACTGTTCCTACATCAAGTCTATTTTTGGTAAAAAAAATATATATATACGTGTACAGACACGCCGGCTCTACCGATGTATTAGATGACTCGAGATTGTGTCAGCATTAATTTTATATTAAAAAAAAAAAGATAGAAATTTGATCGTGTAATTAAACGAAAATTAAAAATTATATCTCTTGATTCCTAACTTTGATTCAAAGTCAAAGTCTATTCAGTTTAAGACCTGGAAAGGCACTTATGAACGTCGAAGCTACTGAAGTTACCACCGGTTCGGAAGTCGGAAACTGAGAAGTACCGGCAAGAAACTCAGGATGGTTACATTTTGTTTTTTGGACAAGGACAATGTTGGCTTATTTTTCCTTGAAACGTTTAACAATTTTTAAAGCAATAAAACTAAAAAACAAAAAGTCATAAAACTAAGTTATAGTTAGAACATGTTTCAAAACAACAAAAAATAAAAAATAAAATAAAAAATAAAATAAAATAAAAGATTGGTTTATCGAATTTATTATAAGTAGATATTGAGAGCGAGTTAATTACTATCTTCCGTCCCGTGGTTTGACCCGTGTTCCTGAGGGATCTTTTGTTTTTCTGGTATAAAAAGTATTCTATATGTTAATCCAGAATATATTCTATCTGTATGCCAAATTTCATTTAAATCCATTAAGTAGTTTTTGCGTGATAGAGCGATGTTTGTAAAACCATCCATCCATCCTGACAAACTTTTGCATTTGTAAATATCAGTAACGAAAGAACGAATTTTCATAAGGGCCTCGAAAATGTGAGTGAAACCGCGAGGGACAGCTAGTAAAGTCAGCGTCAAAAGTAGATTGGCACTTTAGTACCAATCTGTCAAGAGAATGTCCATAGATTATTATGAAAGGGTACTAAAGTGCCAATCTACTTTTGACGCTGACTGTACTAATGTTATAAATGCGAATGATTGTGTATTTGTATTTTGTGTAACACCTTTCATATATCGGATATTTCGATATGGCATATTTTCGAAACATACCTATGCAAGGTTGGTCATCCTGAACAACTTTCACAATGGGACTAATTTTTAAAGGTTGCTCCAGGATATTTTTAGGCAATTAAAAATTATTCTCTTTATTATACCTTGATCTATTTAAAAAATCCAATTTCAATAACCACTAATAATATGATAGAACTAAAACATGTTTTGAAGCGATATTTGTTGATAATTACACCAATCATGATCAAGGTAGCGAAACCCAAATACAAAATGTAACCAGTAACCATTAACCTTGTGCCGTATAGGCACATATGTTTTATATATGCTACTTAATCTATGTTATGTATTGCATAATTATATCTTCTCTTCACCTTACATAATCTATGTCTGTACTTACCAAATACGTATTTGTACATGTATACTATATTATAAAGCTGAAGAGTTCGTTTGTTTGAACGCGCTAATCTCAGGAACTACTGGTTCGATTTGAAAAATCCTTTCAGTGTTGGATAGGCAATTTATCGAGGAAGGCTATAGGCTACTATATATCCCGGGAAAACACAAGGTACCTCGGGAATCCGGGTGAAACCGCGCGGAAAAGCTAGTCTCCGATAAGATCCCTTCGGTTCGGTGCCATAATCTATTTATTACAAGGGTGTAATTTAATATTACAAATACCTATAATAATACAAATCCATCATTTTCAACATCTCAGCCGCAAGACGTCTACTGCTGGACATAGGCCTCCCATAGGGTTCTCCAATAGGACCAGGCGGCCTTTATCAGCGTTTTCCGACGACCTTTACAATATTGTAATATATTAATTGCGAATGCAGCTGTCTGTTACCGTTTCCCAACTAAACCGCTGAACTGGTCATGATGAAAGGTACGCAGATAGCCTATGGTATGGAGAGACATAGGCTACTCTCGGGAACGCGGATGAAACCGCAGAGGACAGCTAGTCAATTCAAAGTAGGGTAATTTGTAATACCCGCATGGCTGGCTACCACGCTCAAGTTGAAAATATGTCGCTAAGCACCTTCTGGTTCCAGCAGTTGCGCTTGAGAGCCAGTTGCCTTCTAGGCTTTATAAAGGTTGGCAACACATTGCCAATCCCTCTGGTATTGCTAATGTCCATAGGCGACGGTAGCCACTTACCATCAGGTGGACCGCATGCCTGCTTGTTATTCTTCTAACATAAAAATGTCAACTATATGTTGTGGATCTGATACTAAGAACTGTAAATCTTTTATCAGGGCTTCTCATCACCTGTCAATGAGGTTAAGAATAGTCGTTGAAGTGTTACAATAAATATACAGTTATTGTTGATGGATACAAATAGTTTATTAGTTCACTCGATGACAGATGATAATGCGTTAGTGATATATTTTTCTTTATCACTATTGTCAATCAGTGGTCACTTAACTCTATTTGGTTAATTGTCTTGTTTCACTGCATATCATTATCTATCTATATAAAACTAGCTGTTCCCTGCGGTTTCACCCACGTTCCCGGTGTATTTTTTTTTCATACAAACCTGACAATAATGAACACATAAAAGAAAGATTTATCCAATTTGGTGCAGTCGTTCGGAAGTTATGCGCGTACATACATTTCGGCGATCTATTTTTATTTATATAGATATAATAAATGAGTAGATTTTTTTTTTAAAGGCGCTAATCTCTGGAACTACCGATCGGATTTGAAAAAATATTTTTGCATTTGATAGCCCAATTTTTGAGGAATGTTATAGGCTATTTTTTTTCTGGGATGCGGGTGAAACCGCGGGCAAATTTTATGTTTGTAGGTTTTATAGTTCCTAAGACAGATGCTTGAACTTGATGTATCATTATACAATCCCCATTTTCACTCCTTAGGGGTGGAATGAATAGTGAGATTGTGGTCAAACACAAGCCTATACAAAGTAAAAAAAAAAACCATAAATACTACAAAAAAACTTAGTTTTTAGCCAGGAGCCCAAATACCAATTTTTATGGAAACATCTCAAAAATAAAGTATTTTCATACAAACGTACAACCCCTATTTTACCCCCTTAGGGGTTGAAATTCGGAAAATACTTTCTTTCTTTAACCCTACGTTATAAAAAGCAGCCTTGATGAGTAAGGAGGTGCCCTGAGAGGTGTAGGGCACCTCCTTACTCATTCCAAAAATTGTCGTTCCATATAACTTTTGCACCCCTTTTAACTCCCTTAGGGAATGAATTTCAAAAAACGCTGACATAGTTATTTTATTAATTATGTAGACGAATATTAATACCAAGTTTCGAATGAATCTGACCAGAAAAATAATGATTCCCATACAAACTTTGCCACCCCTTTTCTACCCTTATGGGGTGATTTTCAAAAAACCCTGAAATACCTATTTTTTATTTTTAACTATATACCTAAATACGAAATTTCATGGATTTATCTTTAAAACTGACAATGTTTCATACAATCAAACATCCCCTATTTTACCTCCTTAGGGGTTGATTTTTTTAAAAAATCCTTTCTTAGTGGATGCCTTCGTTATTTAAGGAATTTCTGTACAAAATTTCATGTTCCTTACCCCAGCGGTTTAGGCTGTGCGTTGATAGATCAGTCAGTCAGTCAGGACAAGCTTCTTTATTAGTATAGATAGAAATATAGTATAATAAGATTCTCCACTTACATTGAATAGTAATTAAAAAAAATAGTTTCTAACTAAAACTAGTTCTAGTTCATAATTCAGTCTTATAAAAGCTGCATAACAAGAATCAATTTATTTTTATTCCACTTTTGTCAAAATCAAAATTTCTACTGTTTTTGTTTCTAAAATTCTGGAATAAATTTGCTAACTGAGCCTACGAGTATAACTAAGACAGTGACTTTGATCTCACTTATTATTAGAGAAGGTCATGCCCTTAAATTTAGTACATAATCTAAGTATTGATAAAGATGATATCATCATCATCATCTCAGCCGCAAGGCGTCAACTGCTGGACATAGGCCTCCCCTAAGGATCTCCAATAGGACCGGTCATGCTGCATCTAATATATAAAATTCTCGTGTCACAATGTTAGTTACCATACTCCTCCGAAACGGCTCGACCAATTTTTATGATATTTTCTGTGCATATCGGGTAGGTCTGAGAATCGGCCAACATCTATTTTTTAAACAGCTGCGCGAGTGAAACCGCGGGGGACAGCTAGTAATAAATAAAAATTGTAGAATTAAATTGCCCTAAGCTCAACTAAATTTGTTCAAATATACTTTAACAATACCACTAGTCTGTCTAGAAGTCAGTTGAACCTGTTACATTGTATAAGGCTTGTTAGTTCCGCTATCGCTTTTATTGATGATGTAATAGACGCGTCAACGACCGTCAAGGGCTACTCCGAATGCAAGTCAAGGTTGGGGCGACAAAAATGTATAAATGGTAGACGGGCGTGCCAAAGGATTGCTTTGTAGTTATGTTTCTAATAATGCTCTTTATGAGTTAATATGGAGAGGTAGAGCATAGCGATATATATTATGTCGCTCAAAGAGCAGCTCGATCTTACAGAATACCGCAGCCAAGTAACTTATAGTTGTGTTCCTGCGCGTGAGTAAGGTCGCCAGAGCTCACCGGGCAGGGGGGATGGGTCGGCAACGCGCGAGTGATACCCCTGGTGTTGCAAGCGTTCATAGGCAACGGCTTACCATCAGGCGGGCCGTATACTTGTTTGCCGACAATGTGGTATAAAACAAATAAAAAACACATAGGTTTTACTAATCATTCACTGGTGAACATAGGTATCCAGCTGATGTCAATAGGGGGATTATGTATAATGAATCTATGTTGGTTTTGAAAAGAGTAATTGCTGAGTTTCTCTCCGGCACTTCTCATCAAATGCAACCTACCGAACCGAACGTTAGAGACGTTAGAGTCAGACTATTCATAATTGACTGCGAACAAAATATGTATGATTTTGTTTGTCAATGTATAGCCAACCTTTACTAAACCTAGAAGACAAATGCAACTGCCCGAAGACGCCTCGTGTTTCACGACAGATTTTCAACTTGAGGGTCGAGCCAGTCAGGTAGGAACTATAAAACCCCCAACTAACCATAGTTGGGGGTTACGATGATTTCCGTCACCGAAAGCTTATTGTAGCTCATCATTGCTTGTCCTGGGGTATGTATGTTTATTGACATATGTATTAAGATCTGGAGCATTAGCATGATTATTTCGTTTAGGGTTTGTGTTTTTACCACTTACCGCGAGGTTCTAGTCAAACACTAGGCCGACATAATATAGTTTATTTTCTTTCTCCTTGCAAACTAGGTAGTACATTTTTGGAACAAAGTATTCAAATTACATAATTAAGTGGTATTTTATAGTTTGTAGGAGAAACTGGTATCCAAACTAAACCGGAGCCTGACTTTTTTTTTAAATAATTTAAGTTGACTTATAAATAATCATGATTGCTTGACATAAAATATTACATAATAGTGAAATGGCTTTGTATTAGAGAGACAATAAAGTTAATTTTGAAACTTATTGAGGTACAGTTGTAGGTGGACAGTTGTAAATTGCTTCGATTCATTTATGAAGCCAATGTCCGCGGTAGTACTTAATTAATCATAGTTTGTTTCATTCATCATAAAAAATAAAGGTTTCTTTATAACGGTGAAGGGAATAAATGATATATATCAACAGGTTTATTTATAATCAATAATAAACCAAAGATCATGTACCTACATAACAGAACCAACCATAAGTTTTCCTAATTGATTAGAGATTATTTTTACTCTGTATATGCCGTTTGACCACAATCTCACCGTGATGCAATGATGTACCCGAAGGTGGTAAGCAAACAAAGTCTAGAAGGATCTGGCTCAAATGCAGCTGTCAGACCACACCAGCCAGGTGCTTGGCGGTTACTACAAAGTAGGTACTTTAAGGTAAGGAAACCATAGCACGGTGGTAAGGTTACCACCGTGCTATGGTTTCCTTACAATGCTTACCTTCACCAGAAGCTCAAGCTCATTGTAGGATTTGAACCCACGACCTTCGTCACGGTATTCGACGTCACTAACACTGAGCTATCATCGTTTTAAAATAACCTCGTGTTATTGACCATGGTATTAATTTCAGTTAAATGTTTTTTGATGTATTAAATCTTGAGACAGCGTTTAAATGATATCGTCTCATTAATAATACATATAGTATGGTATGACAAATATAATGACAGTCAAATGTTAGGTAAGTGATAAATTATCAATTGACTCTGATGGGATCAATTAAAATCCAATTTAAGTAGCTCAATAGAATCTTAGATCCTTAAACGTCTTGTAGGTTTTGAAATTGTAGACCTATTTTTTTGCTTCGCGGTTTCTTCGGGGATCTCTTATTTTATCCCTTTTGAGGTTGAATTTCGAAAAATCCGGCCTTATCTCTTGTCTATGTCATGTAAGGTCCCTTTGTGCAAAATTTCAGTTTTCTAGGTCCAAGCGTTTGGGCTGGACGTTGATAAGTCATTCAGTGAGTGAGTCAGGGCTTTTCTTTTTGTATATTACGATTACTTAAGATTCCAATAGTATTATTATGATTATGCTCATTTATATATATATATATATATATATATATTTGGTTTACCGTAAAGGCGACCATTTTATGATAATATATTAAAAAATCAACTGTTTCATCTATTACAGAGATGTCTACGTTGTTACTATTCTAATCTATATTGTTGAAGTGAAACTTCTTTATCGACGTATGGGAGAATTTTTTGTAGCAAATCGTCACGTTTTTCGGTTACGCGCCATGTTGCTTTTATTATGTTTTCCCGTATTTTGGAAGGCAAAGGGTTCTAGCTCATACAGCCTAGCCATTTATCTTCTTAGTTTTGAATTAATGTCTGACATCTTAAAATATAAAGGTATGAAGTTAGCTAGCGAAAAACATTGGTTGCCATTTTATCGACGTATGGGAGAAATTTTGTAGCAAATCGTCACGTTTTTCGGTTACGCGCCATGTTGCTTTTATTATGTTTTCCCGTATTTTGGAAGGCAAAGGGTTCTAGCTCATACAGCCTAGCCATTTATCTTATTTATCTTCTTCGTTTTGAATTAATGTCTGACATCTTAAAATATAAAGGTATGAAGTTAGCTAGCGAAAAACATTGGTTGCCATGGCAACCAATGTTTTTTAGTAAGCGTTACTTCCGTCAGAATTTTAATCAGGGACTTTTCAGAAGTTTCACTTCTCCCATGTGTGACTTGCACACATACACACTTTTTATCTCTTTCGTTTGTATTATTTATTTAATTTTTTTGAGCTATTGTTACCTCAGTCTTGAATTACTGGTTTAACGGATTACAAAACAAGCATAAAAAAACAACAGACCCTTTATTACATCTAATGAGATTTGTCACAGTGGCCACAGTCCATACTTACCAACCGCTGGGTTATAACAGTGTGGCACACTATTCTCAGTAACCCTTACGGATTACCAAGGGACCATCTGCGGTAGGTCTTGCTGCCACAACATAAGTCATGGTACTCTGACGAGTGGCTCGTGAGTTGCCCCACTACCATTTATCCAGAATGGTGCCGGAACTGTTAAAAGTCGCTCACCACACGTATCCCGAAAAATGCTATCTACTCAATCCTAGTTGAAGACGTTATAGAAGCCAACTGGCATTTTTCCTGAATGGTGCCGGAGCTGTAAAGCCCGCTCACATCGCAATACTCATCCATGCATCTACCTATACCTACGGCTGGGTGGCCGGACTATTAATCTAGCGGGTAGTCGTCTACTTACTATCCAGGGAAGTACCGGAGCTGCGTCAAGCCGCATAAAAAAACAATAAGAAAGATAAATAAACACTTTTATAAAAATATTTTTATAAAATTAAAATAAATTTAAATCAATTTAGGTAAGGTTGAATCTTTATAAATGTTGGTAATAGGTCTTATGGTCAGAGGTGCTCAGCCGCTAGATGCAAGTGACCAAAGTATAGAGCCTTTAGGAGGCCTATGTTCAGCAGTTCTTGAACGATGGAAATAAATATTTTTAACATTATTTTCATCAGTTAATCGCTCTTTTTTTATTATCACGAAACTAAATTATGTCTAAATTTGAACTTAACGATATAACCGCATCATTAGTTTATATCTCATTCACCTAATCGTTATAAGTGTTTATTGAATTAAAAAAAATCTAAGTGAATTCCACTACATATTGTCATATATTTATTTTAGAATAAAAGAATGCATGTTAACCTGAAAGGATTCTATCAGAAATGAGGCAAAGACTTAAAAGGATCTTATCGGGGATATAAATAATAATAAACATCGTGGAAAGGTTGTCGTTGATGACGTGGTTGAGTCAAAAGCTTTTTTTATGATCTATTAAGCCATATTGAAAGTATAGTAGATTATACCAAATTCTTCGCTGTCGAGTTCACCTCTTACGGCTGTACTTTAGCCCCGTCTGAGCAAGTTTTGTCTTTTTTTTATGTAATCGTGGAAATAACATAGAGTTCTTTGTCAACGTGTGTATGCGATTCGTTTGTTTTTCATTATTCTACTTTATTTTGAATTTAGAACTATTCACGTGAGATTTGAAGGCTACATATGCGTTCTCTTTTAATAGCAACTTAAATTTGCTATCAAATTATACATGCTGCATTCATTGAAATACAACAAACACACAAACTTAGTTATTTGTCTGTTATTTCAAATTGCTCATTTACTTGAATTTTAATAAGCTTGATGTCTAGAAGTACATTGTACCTACTGCATTTCTTGTTATACTAGGTTATTTTTGGATCTCTTATAGTTTCGTCATTCAATATTCGCATCCGAAATATCAAGCGTTAGAGCCTAGTGTAATGTAAAAGTGTAAGTGCGTCCCGACAAACTTGCCTCTACGTATGTGTTAGTACTCACTATACAATGTGTATAAAGATCGTCACACACACATGGACATTGATACGTGCCAAGGTTGCTACTATTAGATCATCAATCGATGTTGTGGTCACTTGTTTACAAGTATTTTTTCTTTACATTTTATCATTTGCTACGTCATTATTAGAATCTTAAAAATTAGTTTCACAACAACTAGACGAAAGTAAAGATGTGTTGATTGAAATAGAATCTTAGAGATAATATCTCTCACTCTTTCTCTGTTTTCCCTCTCTATAAGTTACAAGTCCATGGTCTTATAGAAGAGCGAGGTTGTAGGAAAGGGAAGATCGTCGGCAGGCTAGGTCATCGTGTCTGGGGACCGCGGTCCAAGGTTTCTTATTGGAAACTCATTATATTCAGTCCTGAGAGTACTTCGATGGCGCCATGTAAATTTATTGTGTCATATTATTGTCATGACAGATTCGTTGTCATAACGATACGCTGTGTAGTTTTAAGGGTTCCGTACCCAAAGGGTAAAAACGGGACCCTATTACTAAGACTTCGCTGTCTGTCCGTCCGTCTGTCTGCCTCCAGGCTGTATCTCAAGAACCGCGATAGCTAGACAGTTGAAATTTTCACAAATTATGTATTTCTGTTGCCGCTATAACAACAAATACTAAAAACAAAATAAAATAAATATTTGAGGGGTCTCCCATACATACATAGATACGCCAATTAATAAATAACTCTGAGTTGTATGGGCGCTCATACAATTTAGAGGTCTAACTTAATTGGCACATACCTCAAATAAGGTAAATAAATAAAATTGTGCATTTCCCGTGATGGACGAACGATGGAAGTTTGTACGGTTTGTTAGAAGTTTGTACCCTCGGTGTGCGAGTCCAACTCGCACTTGGCTGGTTTTTTGTATATCCTGACAGACGCTACAATTTTGTTTACCTTGTTTATTGAAAGATTTTGCTTCTTTTCTTTTTCTATTTGTATAGGCTTGTGTTTGACCACAATCTCACTATGGTAAGTGATGATGTGGCCGAAGGTGGTAAGCACACAAAGCCTAGAAGGAACTGGCTCTCAAGTGCAGCTGCCGGAACACACCAATAGGTGTTTGGCTTCTGTCCTTATGATGTTATCTAAAATAATGAATACTCAGTGGTAGTGACGTGAATGCCTTGATAAAGGTCGTGGGCTTGAATACTACGATGAGAACACAACAAATTTGAAGGGTACTTTGTCAGAGAAGCTTGCTTCGCTACCACTTTCAAATTGAAAATGTCGCCAATAATGGTGTGTTCCGGCATTTGCACATTTGTTGCTTTCTAGGCTTTGTAAAGTCGGCAACACATTTGAAATCCTCCTAGTATTGCTAATGTCCATAGGCGGTACACACTTACCATCAGGTGGCATGTCCGCTTGTCGGGCTTCTAACGTAAGAAATGTCTTTCCCACAGTTTATATTGATTACTAAAATTAGAACTGAAACTCAAATTTTTTTTTTCGTCAAACCCATAAGTGTCTATCTATGGATAGGTCTTCAAAAATGATATTGAGGTTTCTAATATCATATTTTTCTAAACTGAATAGTTTGCGCGAGAGACACAAGTGGTAAAATGTTGGCCCCCCCCCTGTAACTTCTAAAATAAGAGAATGATAAAACTAAAAAAAATATATGATGTACATTACCATGCAAATTTCCACCGAAAATTGGTTTGAACGAGATCTAGTTAGTAGTTTTTTTTTAATACGTCATAAATCGTAAACCGCAATTTACCTTTCATTCAATCAACTCAAATATAAAAAACAAATTTTTGGCAAAAAGCAAGGTCTTACAGCACAAATAAAGGAAAAATTCTAAAAAATAAAAAAAGTTGAAAATTAAAGGGTGTCCCCATACATAATATATAGTTACGCCAATTAATAAAGACCTCTGAGTTGTATGGGCGCTCATACAATTTAGAGGTTTAGCTTAATTGGCACCTACCTCAAATACAGTAAATAAATAAAATTATGCATTTCCCGTGATGGACGAACGATGGACGAAGTTTGTACGGAACCCTCGGTGCGCGAGTCCGACTCGCACTTGGCCGGTTTTTTTCTATGGTTAAAGTGCATAATCCTGTAAACATTGTCTTCCAAAACTATACACATCTACTATCAATATCAGTAGTATATGTTGTTTGTTAGTCGCGTAGTTAAATGTAGATAAAGAAAATAGAAATAAAAGCTTTTTAGTTCGCGTCTTGTTTACAACCGCCGACCTTGGCACGGATCCGACGTTTTCGTCTGCACCATTGTACATCGCTCAGTTCACATTGTATGACTTCTTACTTTTATTATTTTTGATTTAATTAACCTGTCAGTTACAGTTTAGTTTTTGTTATATTGTTTAATATAATTTCCTTACCCTTGCTATAAGGGTCCGATCTCTAGCAATTTATTTGTAGTAAAATTTCTGATAGTTTGTTATTATCTACTGTTTTTTTTTATAAATGAAAGGTTTTCGTCTAAATTTTGGTAAAAATATGTTATTGTGTTGCGGGTCTGAAGGGGCTATGTTTAAAAAGTCAATGTTATCACAGTTTTTATTATTAATGGATTTTAACTTATCTTTAAGAGAATCAAGGAATCAAGTTAAATATTGTGCGAAAAGCCCTCTTCTGTAGTATGAAAATTCTATTGATGTCGGCACCACTACCTCAAAGGAGGATGCCGTAAGACATCGAACTGTGAAAATAACTAAAGTAAACTAATTTTGCCGTAAACACATCATTGAGAGAACAAATTTTCTTCACTGTATAGCTGCAGAACTAAGTCTATTGACCAGATTACAAATGTGTGGGCCCCATTTTAGCTTATCATCTAAAGTGTACCTAAGAATACGGTAGATTCAACGAGATCCAGTTTTTTGCTTTTAATAACAATGTTTGCTGTCACTTTAGGTATACTGAATCTGATACATTTTTTTTTCTCATTGAGCGATAAATTATTAACAGTTAAACCAATATATGACAACTAATAGAGTATTATTATAGCATTAGTAATACAAACATGGTTGTGTTGGTCATCTAAAATATTCATTTATTATTCATTTTAAAATATATATTTATTTATATATATAGTAGGTACTATTTTACCTACTTAGTATCCTCTGACGTATCTATTGAATAATCTAGTAAAACTTGCGGTTTGTTTATAACAGTGTGAACATGCGCTAGCGCAGTGTCCGGTTGCGGTGCTAACCTCGCCAGACAAATAAACGTCAATTATTTTATTTTTTTCTCGAAAAGTGACCTTGCTCAACGTATAGAATCGCATCGTTTGATTCGCTCAGGGCCTATTGAGATGTAGAATGAGCTATTATGGTTTTCCCTAATCGCTATGATATTGGGTTCTTCAAAAACGGCGAAAAATGAGCTCTTCAAGGTCTGCAACACATAGCCAATCCCCCTGGTATTGCAAATATCCGTAGGTGGTGGTGACCACCTGCCTGCTTGTCAACCTGAACTGGGTTTTCCTCTAGGAGTACTAGATGCTTGAAGCTAACAATCAAATTTAAAGACTTTTATTCAGTCAGGACTTTGCCCCAGTCATGCGCTTTGTGAGAAATCGTTTTTTTTTTGCTAAATTGTTTAGTGAAATATAAAATCATTTTTGCTAATTTACAGAGATATAAGTTCAAGATTGTCAATGATCAAATCTCTTTAATAGTATATATATCTGAGAAATGCATTGTATATACCTATACATGACGAAAATTGAAAGGAATTTTACCTGCTTTCCTGTTTGTCTCCGTTTTCCTGGTGACCTAATTGCGGACGTGCGTGATTTGTCACGCACGTCACGCACGGAGTCCTGATTTGATGAGCTTTTTCTTAACAGTTATTGCCGTTATTAAATAGACTACTATAACTTTAATAATTAAACTATAAATAATAATACACTATTGAATACGGAGTGAATCCCTTTTGTGTTGTAGGACCTACTATTTACAGGTGGTAAGCACACAAAGCCTAGAAACTGGTCCTCGATTGCAGCTGCCGGAACACACCAGTAGGTGTTTGGCGACAGATTTTCGTCTTGAGGGTGGTAACCAGCCAGGCGGGTACTACAGAGTGCCCTACCACGTAGCTATGGTTTCTTCACGATGTTTTCCTTCACTGAATTAAATCTATACTTTAATACTATAAAGCTGAAGAGTTTGTTTGTTTGTTTGGTTGAACACGCTAATCTTAGGGACTACTGGTTCAATTTGAAAAAATATTTTAGTGTTCGATGGCCCATCGAGGAAGGCTATAGGCTTTTTATCCCGGGAAAACATGAGATCTCCCGGGAACGCTGGTAAAACTGCGGGGCGGAAGATAGTAATTAATAAAACATCTCTTTAGTAGATACCCTTTCATGATAATCTTTTGACAATCTTAATTCTCTTGTCACTTTGGATGAAAACTGTGAATTGCGTAATGTGCTAGTATTAAAATGATCATTTACTTTTGCTGACCGTACCCACCAAAGGTAGCTTTATCCCCATCGACCTGATAGCCAAGTTCACTTAGCTTACCTACAGCTAACGTGACTGTTCTAATTTTATTTGACTGTTGGGTTACCAGATCTATCACTTTATATTGCCAAAAATAGTAAATGATCACCAAAATTAAATCCCCATTTACCTAAGCTGGAAATAAGAACCAAAAATTTTACAACTTGCGATCCTACTTAAAGCAACCAACTCCAAATTGTGATTGTTTAAACCAAAACTGGGTTTCCGTGCAGTTAAAAAAAATAGCCACGAAGTCTAACCTAACCTAAATCCGGGTCTTGTCTGAATAAGAAGATATTTTAGAAGTTACATGAACAATGTACATTATATGTAACTCTTGTATGTAATTGTAATTTGGTGATCAATTTACAAAATTTGGTTTCATAATACACATTTTGGGTAAAAGAGGTTATGGTCACGTTTTTTTTTTGTGGTCATAATATTTATCCCCTTTTTAATTTCAAGTACTAGATTGTAGGATTCGTATACACAAGTTATGTTACGAAATGAATAAGTTCACCTATACTCGAAACGTATAATAAACAACTTTATTGTACTACAAATAGAGTTCATAATTAATCAGTGGCGAGTTAATAAGACCTGACCACGTGACTTGTGACATTGACTTTACGGCGCCATAGCGGTGACGTCACCCACTTTTAAGGCTATGACAGCTAAATAATTATCTACGACTTGTGTGTATTTAAAAGTTTTTAAAAAGGGTTTCGGTGTATGAAGCGATATTTCAAATGGCTCTTTTTTAGACAATCATTTTTTTAGAGATAACTTGTTTTTATTTGTTGGTTATTTGTTATATAAAAGTGACCGAAATTTTTTTTTTTTTCAAATAAACTTTCATGTGCTGTCAATGCCAGTGTTTGCGCTTCTGTAGGTTGCTTTTGTTGAGGATAATATACCTACCTAATTGTTATTTGTTCATCTTTTATTTCTATCACTAGTTTTCATCACCCGCAGTTTCTTTTTAGGGTAGGGTACCGTACCCGAAGGGTCCAAACGGAGCCCTATTGCTGTCACTCACGTGTCCGTTTTTCCGTTGTCTGTCACAATTTTGTTCCGAATATTTTTTTATCTTCCCATTGACCTATGAAATTTGGTGATAATGTTTATTATTACTTATATTTTATTAATAAATGCCAAAATAATGATAAATCTGATTTTTTTAATTTACATACCTACCTACAAGTACGGTACGCGAATCCGACCAACACTTGGCTGGTTTTTTTCTATCTACGTGACAAATTTAATTCAAATCCGTTCAGCCATTGGGGGGGAGATGGGATTGAGTAACAAACTTTGTAGAGACTCTAAATTTATAAACAATTTAGGAAGTAGTGCGTTTGGCACCTTCCAATCGCACTAAATCGGAATCTAACTACGATCACACCTTCCTATTTCCTAATTAGAGTTTCTAAAAATAGGATGATAGTGTCTCCCGTAAATAATGTATGAAGACAACTCATCCCATTCATTTTGGTATAAATGTAATGTAAATCCTTACTAATATTATAAATGCGAAAGTTTGTGAGTATTTCGTGGATAGATGTTTGTTACTCTTTCACGCAAAAACTACTGAACGGATTTGGATGAAATTTAGCAGAGAGATAGATTATAGTCTGGAATAGCACATAGGCTACTTTTTATCCCGGGAAAACATAAGATCCCACGGGAACGCGGGAGAAACCGCGGGGCGAAATATTTCAATATTTTCATGTCAATATGTCGTCATCTGTAATGCTCAACTGACTAATACATAATTTGTGTGGTCATGATGTCACCTACTGGTATTCAGAAACGTGCGAATAATATAATGTAGTCTTCACACAAAAACTCGTTTCTGCTAATATTCATAAACTGGCTTTATGTAAAGTTGTAAATCAACCAGCTTCAAATATAAGCTAGAGTTTGCTTGATTTTTGGTCGATCATCACTTTTGACAACTTTTAGGTAGGTACCTACTAAGGACTCCTGTATACATCCTTCTGATGTTATTCATAAACATCAAACAGTGCCATTCGCGGTAGAAACCTTGGGTCCGTGGGGGTTCGAGGCTCGCCGATTTGCTCGGATTTTATCATCCAAGCTCATCGAGGCTTCGGGAGAGCTTGGCCATCCAAAAAGGGAACGCCAGGCTGTTGGGAACCTTGCCTATTGACAGCAGCAAGGGCTTTGAGGATGTTTTTTATATATCATAGTTTGTATTTTATACATCGATTGTAAATACTTGTTTTAATAAATAGTCTTAAACAATTTATATTATATTATATTCAATAATTCCCGATAGCAATGTGTGCGAGATTGACCTGCAAAATTAAATTAGATTAAACGAATTAAGTTAAAATTAATAGTCATCAAAAATCATCAGTCAATCTACATGTTGGAATCAAAATATAATAGAATGTTGTGGTTGTAGTATAAATGCGGCGTAGATCCTACAGGATAAATAAACTGCTTAAATTAATCAATAGATGGCGCACGCGATCTCTTTGGAAATAAATGTTTTAGGGTTGCCTCTGTATATTTACCTACCTAATTAAATTCAAAATCATAATCATTCATAGTTTTCACCCCCTTAGGAGTCGAATTTCGGAAAATCCTTTCGTAGCGGTCGCCTTTCGTAGGTCTTTTAGTTTCGAGGTCAGTAGGTATTTAAAAGCGAAATATCACCTAGCTTCCCGCTCACGGTTTCACCTGCCATCACCAATTTCACGTCCTTTGGGGGTTGTATTTAGGAAAACCCTTTCTTATACAAACCTACGTAATAAACGTAAATACCCACCAAATTTCGTGTTCCTAAAACCAGTCCTAGTAGTCCCTTAGAGTAGGACTTCCTAAACTTTAAAGATAACGGAACACCAGCCAAATACCTTTTATTTTATGGAACCCCATATCAAATGATCAACACTGATATTTATATAAGAAATAATTTATTTTAAGAAATCCTAATCCTAACTAATATTATAAATGCGAAAGTGAGTTTGTTTGTTTGTTTGTTTACTTGTTACCTTTTCACGACTAAACCGCAGAACCGATTGCGATGAAATTTAGTACGTAGGTAGCCTATGGTATGGAAAAGAACATAGGCAACTTTTTATCTCGGGAAAATACAAGATCCCTCGGGAACGCGGGTGAAACCGCGGGGCGAAAGCTAGTATATAATATAACTGAAACACATTAATCTTAACTTAATGTTTTAATGTACGTATTATATGTATGTATTTACAAAAGAAAAGTAGTATATGTAGTATATCAGTTAATCTGGCTTCCATAGTACAAGCTCTGCTTAGTTTGGGGTCAGATAGCCGTGTGTGAGGAATAATGTCCCAGAATATTTATTTATTTATTTAATAAAATAAATAAGTACCTAATGAGTCCTTCTCATCACATATTTTGCGCTATTTCAAAATAATGTTTTAACCGTTATTTAACAGCTGATAATAAATAATTTTTGAGGAACCCTAATGAGTATTCTACGGAATCTAGGGGAGGTTCCGCGGAACCCACTTTGGGAATCCCTGCTTTAGAGGGTATTTCCTTTTGTATCCAAAGATTTTTTTAACCACTGTCTTGATTATCACAGTTAGTAAATCTTCCTTATTATCATGACACAAAGTGAAACCCACCAGCCCTGTTACTCGAGAGATCGGCCGTTGCCCGTTGCCCGTATCAGCTCGTGCCATGCGTGCCGTTTCCTTACAACTATACGAGTACATAGTGACAGGCTGCGTGTCTGGAAACTGACATCGAGCCTACAGGAGCTTGCCGACATTAGGGGGAGATCAAACTTTTTATTCCCTTGTAAAATAAAATATGTAAATTAATCGCATCCACGGTTTTTTGTTCTATACAGTCACGAGCATAAATGTATACTAAGTGTAAGGAAATTTCTCTTAAAGTATTGATTGTAAATTCATGTTGACACGAACATAATTTATCGAACCAATACTTTTATGATATTGAGAAAATCGCTTTTGAATTTTACTAAGCGTGAATATATTTAAGCTTTTGACTGTACTAGAGGTAGTGACGTCAAATGGCATGCGAAGGTCGTGGATTCGAATCCTACAATAAGCTTGAACTTTAGGTGAAGGAAAAAAAGGGGGAAAACCAAAGCTCGGCGTCAGGTACTTTGTAGTAGCCTGGCTGGATACCATCCTCAAGAAAATCTATCAGTATGTTCCGACAACTGCACTTGAGAGCCAGTTCCTTATAGGCTTTGTGTGCAAGTTAAAAAAAAACAGGTTCCTTACTGCGGTTTTACCAGCGTTTCCAGGATAAAATGTAGCTTATGTCCTTTTCCGACTGTCGGTTATCCCTGTGTAAAAAGCGGATTCTAATTCTGAAAGGATCTAAGGTATCTTAAAAACTACTTACATACTACATTTCTGTTTCTTAAAAACAATTCATAAACAACTTACGATCCCAATCCTGATTCATTACTATGATCTAATTCATGATTCATTCCTAAATCTCAAGCAGTGTTGCCAAGTTCGTTGCACCAATAAATACGCTGGGATGTTTGTCTATGGTACGAATGCCAAATAACGGAAATAAACGCAATACCAACGAGTATATCGGACTGTTACGAGTATGTAATCCTTATTCTATTTCCAGTTTATGAGGTTATAGACTTCTAATTTTCTATTAGAACTATAGGTACCTATGTTATTTTTGGTGGTAAGGTACTTTCTACCAAATTTTAAATCTCGACGAGAATCTAGACTTTGTAAAGGCCGGTAACACTGGTAATTCTGGTATTGTTATCATCCATAGGTGATGTGTGATTATATCCTTTATAAAATGCTATTCATCGAAGTGGAGTACGAAAATATTTACCAATTCTTTTATTGTACAAAAATATCACGACGTGAACTATTTGTGATTCTATTGGTAAAATTTTCCTAAAACCGCTATTTATGTTTCTGTCTGATATAGAAAAAAAATATACTGTAATTTCTGTAAATCTGATTTTGATATTAAATTTAGGGTTCTACGATTGTGTTTGGATCTCTATTGAGCAAAACTAAGTACTAAAATTTTTATTTGTTTTCAAATATAGTTTTGACTTCTACATTATTTTTCTTGTCAGAGTATGACTGTTTCTTGGAGGTAACTAAGATAGTATATAAGTCTTAGAATGTACGGTTCTTGTTAATTAGATGTGAGGCTCCTATAAATACATGAAATATACAACGGAATTTTTCATACTAGGTCACTGATACCAAACTAACAATCAAAAAATGTTAGATCATCGCACCCACTATCTGTGGCGTAAGCAACTGATTTTAATTTCTCGTTTTCTGTTGGTTACAGATGAACAGGAACGAGTACAGAAGAAGACATTCGTCAATTGGATCAATTCACACTTATCGAAGGTGAGATTTTTTCTAACTAATCCTAACTAATATTATAAATGCGAAAGTGAAATTGTTTGTTTATTTGTTTTTTACCTTTTCAAGCCTAAACCGCTGAACCGTTTATGATGATTTTTTATAGTTTTGGTATTATTTGCTACTACACGTCCATATAAGACAGCAATAAAAAGTGACAGTAATATTTATCACTGATTTTATTTTAATTCCAGAAGGAATGACCTTCAAAATTAAAAAGTAACCCAATAAACTTTCGCAGGCACTTGTATGTATAGTTGACTCTATTAGCGGTTCGGAAGGTTGCATTTGATGAAAAAATGAGGCAATAAACTCTGCAATTACTTTGTAAAAACAAGCTTAGATCCCTTTATATAAATCTAGTCTCACTAACACCAAATTGTCATTTACTGGCATGTAAAGTAGCATAGGCGGCTGTAACCAGTACGGAAAATTAAAAAATACGCTTTCAGTGATCTAAACTATAAGTTTATGCCTTTTACCGTTGAGGCCCCATGGGGAACCGAATCTCGCCTTTTCGCTTGGAATTTACCATCAGACCTCATCGAGGCGGGCGGGGATATATAGTGTACATATATATCTGTGTCTTCAACTAAATTACTTATTACGTCCAAGACCGGTCCTATTTGAGATCCTTGGGGGAGGCCTATGTCCAGCACAGTCTTGCGGCTGAAATGATGATGATGATGATGATGAGGAAATTACTTATTTTGTTACAGCGCATACCGCCAATGCGCATCGATGACCTGATTTACGACCTGCGTGATGGAACCAAACTACTGGCGCTGCTCGAAGTGTTGTCAGGAGAAAAACTGGTATGTTTGTTGATAGATCTAATTTTATTATCTCTTATTTAATCTATATATATATATAAATTTAATTGACACATAGATTTCAATTAGTGATCCAAAATATAAATAGAAAACCTATGATAAAAGAAAGCTTTTTATTCGTACAGCGCTGTGACTATAATGATTTGACTTCTTTAAGGAGATCTATGTTTATCAGTGGATATTGCTAGACCTTCGTGAATTCATTATTCTGGGTCTTTGTTCTTTTAAAACCTCTCGGAAAATATCTTACAAAAAAACATTCGCACTGACTCTAACACAGATTCGATCGATCGATTTCGTTCTTACTGAATACTCGTAATTGAATTTTACAGTTTAGACTTCATTTAGAATCAAATTAATAAATAGCTGAATCAGTAGACCAGCAATCACAGCTTGTTATCAAGTTTAACATATCCCTTTCTATCCTCTAGCCAATGGAGCGCGGCCGCGTCCTCCGGCGTCCTCACTTCCTCTCAAACGCGAACACGGCGCTCCGCTTCCTCGCCGGCAAGCGTATCAAGCTCGTCAACATCAATGCTGCAGACTTGGTCGACGGACGGCCAGCCGTCGTACTCGGTCTTATCTGGACCATCATTCTCTACTTCCAGGTAAAGTGGATTGGGTTCGTGTATTGGTTGGTGACGATGGAGTGGGAGGGGTGGATAATGTAATGACGTTATCCGTTCGAAGATTAATTGACAAGAATTTGCACCTGTAAATCAGGCTACAACGTAACAAAAAAGTGGAACAATATTTTCAGAGCACATAAGAAGCTTTTGTTTTTACGTAGCCAAGAAATTTGAGCAAAGTTTTCATCACAAACTTTTATGTTCGGCTCTTCGTTTGTCGTCAGTCTAAGAAACTCCTATATTAATAGTATATAGTATCAGTCAGTTTCATTCCTTTATAATCAATCCTAAACAATCAATCGGGTTGACAGAAATTCAATAATTGATACAATTTTCAATTTGTTAATATCCCGAAAGAGTGTACGGATTTAAACACGTTATTCATGCAAATATTGTTTCACCTGTTTGTTACATACTGTATATCTGTTTTAATTGCTACAAATACTTGACAATGTAATGTTTATCCACTGCTCCCATCGCCATTCATTTAAATTTTTACTTGCGTCAAATCTAGAAGCACCGAGTGATTCAAAATTAGATTAATTAGTTAAAATTTTCACCGTAATTTGGCAATAGATACGTTGGTTTTGATAAATTTGTTGATTGTGATTTGACCAAGTACTCATCGATAACTTCAGTTTCTTACCCAAAATTTTATGTTAGAATTTTTTCCCTTAAAGATCATAATTTGTTTGTCTGCTTGATTCCTAATCTCGAAAGCTCTGAATCTTTTACATTAATTTTATGGTTGTGCCCTTCTCCTAATTATTTACAATCAATTAATTTAAATGTAATGATTGGAATATATGCTTCAACCAATAGCATACTTAAATGGACAACCAATGGCAGACATTTATAAAAATAACTTCTGTTTTATTTATTCTCTAATTTTGATTCAACATTACATTTAATAGCCTAAAAATCTTGAGATTTCATAGAAATTTCATTATTAATTCTATCATTATCGTGTAATAATGTTTTAGCTATTGTATCATTGAATAAATGTATAGTTGCACTAATTTCAAATGAGGATATACCTTACTGTATACTTGTATCATTCGTTACGACTGAATTTCAAGGTTGCGGTTACTAATGAAGCGATCAAAATTAATTAAATCGGTTTATTCTCGTTTAATTGGCTTGAACTTATTTTGTTTGCGCAAGCTTCGCTCAATATATTGGACCCACAGGATAGAGGATCAAAGGTGGGTGGATGCATCACGGCTTATTATAGGGTCCGGGTATTTATGCAGTCATGAAACGCATAAATTCTTAACTAGAATCTCATCTAAAAATCTATTTGCTTCTTTGCTCTAGACTCTAAAGCTCAAAATTTACTAGTTTCTTTGCATTTTATATACAATTGTGTAATTTATTGTACGTTTTGTAACTGTATATATATACCGGATCATTACAATATTTCGGTAGGTATTATTAATAATTTTACTATTTAGATGCAGTTTTTTTTGGTATTTATAAATTATTGCTTAAACTATTTTGATAGCTTAGTATATTTGGCAGCCCTGGCTCTAACTAATAACTGCTATTGGTTGACCATATTATATTGTGTAATCACTTTGCAATTCATCACTTTCACGTTCACTTCACGATTGTTTTTTTTTTTAATGAAACCATCGAATATCATTTAATAATAAGCTTCACCTATATTAATTACAGAGTTGTGACATATTTGAAATACTTATATTTAAAATACAAATACAAAATACGTATTTTGGATTTTGTACTTAAGTACTTTTTTTAATTTTGTATTTTGTATTTTATTTGAAATACTATTGGAGACGTATTTTGTATTTGTAAAATACAAAATACTTTTTTATTCTTAGCTTCATTTTTCTAAAGCATTCCGCGATTCAGTAAAAACAAAAAATGGCCACTAGTGGCGCAGCAGCTTTGAAAGTCTATGCGCAAAATGACAGATGAAACAAAACGCATATAAAACCTGACCAATAATATATGAGGGGGTCCCTCATATATTATTGACTTGACAATCCTCAAAGTCACTGTTACGTTTTGCAGTGTTGGCAGCTATTTCATTATTTCTGTGTTGTTCGCTCGAAATGTCTTTAAAAAAATGCCAAAACAAATTGTTGATGCTCTTTTTGAAGAGCTTGTGATTTTAAAATCTTTAATAAATAAAGAAAACCAGTAATTTTACCATAAAGTATTTTATTTCAATATAGTATTTTGAAAATACATATTTTGTATTTAGTATTTATATTTTATTGCATTTAATTCATGTTATTGATTGATGTGAAATGTCCTATAAAAAATATACTATTAATTTAAATACGTTAAATGTCTGAACATATGTTTATATTTATAGTCATATATCGGGTCTATTCGCGCACGGATTATAAACAAAATATTATTTCATGTAACCGTTTCAAAAGAAGTAAAATGTTTATATTTTCGCGATATCTGAGTAGGTCTCTCCGAGTCATAGCAAAAGATGTTCTTCACTAATAAAACAAAGTCGCTCCCGCTGTCTGTCCCTATGTATGCTTAGATATTTAAAACTACGCAACGGATTTTGATGCGGTTTTTTTTAATAGATAGAGTAATTCAAGAGGAAGGTTTTAGTACATAATTTGTCTTCTACACGTGCGAAGCCGGGCGGGTCGCTAGTATTATATAAATTAAAGAATGTAACGGTTTTGCTAGCGGTATACCTGAAGCACTATTTGTCTTTAATTCTTTACTAATCACCCTCCTTTCCCCGTCATTAGATCGAAGAGAACAGCCGAGCGTTAGAGTACCTCGGAGGGTCGCGATGCGCATCAGTAATGTCGCAAGAGTCGGGAGCCGCCACTCCCACTCACCGCGCCGAGGACCGATGGAAGCAAGGCGCCAAGAAAACACTGCTGCAATGGGTGGCTAATGCTCTGCCTAAGTAAGTTAGAATGCCGATCTTGAGTTAAGATTCTGTTATAACTGTTGTCCTTTTTTGTGGGCTTATCATCTTCGGCTGCATCATCACCATAGTGAGATTGTGGTCAAACACAAGCGTATACAAAGATAGTCCTTATTACTAATATTGTAAATGCGAATGTGAGTTTGTCTGTTTGTTTTTTACCTTTTCACGCCTAAACTGCTGAACCGATTGCAATGTAATTTGGTGCGCAGATAGCCTATGGTATGGAGAAGGATATGGGCTACTTTTTTTTCTCGGGAACTAGGGTGAAACCGCGGGGGACAGCTAGTAAAAAATTCTAAATTCATGAGAGACAATTCATATTCATTCATTCATTCTACTACCGGAGTATCTGCATGTCCGTATGCGTACTGTAATGTGCGCACGTGAGTGACGCTAGTACGACAATACTATTAGGCGTACGGGTACGTTGCAGGCGATGATAAATTGAGGGATGTATCGCTTCTGTATGTAACTCGCTCTCGCCCCGCAGTTTCATCCGCGTTCCAGAAGTATCTTATATTTCTCCGGGATAAAAAGTAGCTTATAGCCTTCCTCGATAAATGGACTATCCAACACTTAAAGAATATCTAAACAAATAAACTCTTCAGCTTTATAATATTAGTATAGATATGTGTGCCTTTCATCCAAATTCGTTTGAGTGAAAGACCTTATAAACTTTCACACTTTTATTAGTAGGATAGTATTTGTTAGGGAGCTGGTAAGTAGTTTACCACGCTGGTCCAGGTCGGCTTGATGATCTTTTATTAAAAAAAATGTTCTCAGGTATTTAAAAAACTTCTACAATTTTCGTATTTTCTCTTTCATTTTTTTTTTATGTGTATGTAATTTACTAGCCTTTCCGCGCAGTTTCACCCGCGTTCCCGAGGGATCTTGTATTTTATCGGGATAAATAGTAGCCTATAGCCTTCCTCGATAAATTGCCTATCCAACACTGAGAGAATTTTTCAAATCGAACCAGTAGTTCCTGAGATTAGCGCGTTTTTTTTTTTTTTTTTACTTTGTATAGGCTTGTGTTTGACCACAATCTCACTATGGTAGGTGATGATGTGGCCGAAGGTGGTAAGCACACGAAGCCTAGAAGGATCTGGCTCTCAAGTGCAGCTGCCGGAACACACCAATAGGTGTTTGGCGACAGATTTTCAACTTGAGGGTGGTAGCCAGCCAGGCGGGTACTACAAAGTACCCTACCACCGTGCTATGGTTTCCTCACGATGTTTTCCTTCACCGAAAGCTCAAGCTCATTGTAGGATTCGAGCCCACGACCTTCGCCGCGGCGTCCGACGTCACTACCACTGAGCTATCATCGCCTTAAAAAAATCATCACGTTCAAACAAACAAACTCTTCAGCTTTATAATATTAGTATAGATTTGTTATCTACTGATTAAGTTTCATTTTGATAACTGATACAGATATTTGTGCAGTTTTCGGAAATGATGTTTGATCGTAACGTATCTGTATCAACGACTACTGTAAGTAGGGATTTTATCAGAAAGATTAAATGAATATTATTCAAAACTCCTTTGATATAATTCAAAAATGTTACGTGAAATAATATCACTTCACTTGTAATCTACAACTAACTTTCCCCGCGGTTTCACCCGCGATTCACTATGTTACCCCCTAAGGGGTTGTACTACGGATAGTCTTTTAGGCTTTATAAAGATCGGCAACACATTGGCAATCCCTCTGGTATTGCTAATGTCCATAGGCGACGGTAGCCACTTACCATCAGGTGGACCGCATGCCTGCTTGTCAACCACTTGACTTAAAATAATAAAGTTCAGTTGTTTTGCCACTGCGTTGATCTCTAATCATCAATCAGTCATGTCATGTTCTTTTTAGGGTTCCGTACCCAAAGGGTAAAAACGGGACCCTATTACTAAGACTTCGCTGTCTGTACGTCCGTCTGTCTGTCTCCAGGCTGTATCTCAAGAATCGCTATAGCTAGACAGTTGAAATTTTCACAAATTATGTATTTCTGTTGCCGCTATAACAACAAATACTAAAAACAAAATAAAATAAATATTTAAATGGGGCTCCCATACAACAAACGCGATTTTTCGCCCTTTTATTTGTTTTGTGGTTGACCTAGAATCACGAAATTTGGCAAAAAGCAAGGTCTTACAGCACAAATAAAATATAAAAAAAGTTGAAAATTAAAGGCTGTCCTCATACATGCATAGTTACGCCCGTTAATAAAGACCTCTGAGTTGTATGGGCGCTGATACAATTTAGAGGTCTAGCTTGATTGGCACTTACCTCAAATAAGGTAAATAAATAAAATTGTGCATTTCCCGTGATGGACGAACGATGGACGAAGTTTGTACGAAACCCTCGGTGCGCGAGTCCGACTCGCACTTGGCCGGTTTTTTATGTATAGATAGAGAAGCTTCTTTATTAGTATATTTTGACGGGCTGGTTGGCGTGATTGGTATGATATACTATCTAACACGGCACAGTTCGTGGATTCGATTCCCACTCAGGACAGACATTTGTGTGCATAAACATGTCTGTTTGACCTGAGTCAGGGTGTAATTATTTATATATCTAGGATATATTTATAAAATAATAGTAGTATATCAGTTATCTGGCTTCCATAGCACAAGCTCTGCTTAGTTTGGGGTCAGATAGCCGTGTGTGAGGAAAATCCCAGAATATTAATTATTTCATTATTTTTATATTATACAGGGATTCAAACATCCAAGTAACAGACTTTGGTCCATCCTGGCGCGACGGTATCGCGTTCCTAGCCATCATTGACGCAATAAAGGCCAACCTGATCAACCTGGCTGAGATGAAGAGGAAGACCAACAGGCAGAGGCTGGAACACGCCTTCGACTTGGCTGAGAATGAGCTGGGAATCGCCAGACTCCTGGATGCCGAGGATGTTGACGTGGACAAGCCAGATGAGAGATCCATTATGACATACGTAGCACAGTTCCTGCATAAGTACCCAGAACCCAAGGTATGTGAGGATTTGGTGTACCTAAGTTTGATTAGAATTCAATATTTTTGTTATTGATTATAAAGAATTGATGTAAGCTTTTATACAAAATTCCATGTAACTTTTCGGCTTATTTCTGAAACTAGAGATAAGTCAAGATGGCCGTAGTATAATAAGTATTTAATAAAAAATAATAATAAATTCTTAATTCGATGTTACAAGTACAGACTACTCACGGGCATGCCTGCGAGCTGCGACATTTAACTTTTGCATGCCAACACTGGCAGAATATGTGAATCACTCATTGTATTTATATCTTATGTTACCATATTCTCGCAAATAAATATCTTTATCTTTTAAAAAAGTAAAGTGCATAACTAGTAACTTGTCTCCACAGACTACTGGACCAGATGCCGTAGCGGCAGTACAAGAGGAGTACGAATCTCTTAGAATGTGGCTGACAGAACGAGTCACCACAGTTCAAAGGCAATACGACTCGCGAACCCTATCCCGAAACTACGAAGATTATGTCCGCGCCGAAAATGATAGGCTCGCCCGCGAACCAATATATCAGAAACTCGAAAAACTAATGTATACGCAAAGCCTTGTAGCGATTGCACCAAAATCCTGGCGCGAACTTGTGTCCCTATGGATAGAATTAGAAAGACTGCACAGAAAGTGGCTGTGGCTTTTAGACACAGATCTTCCCGGCGACTTTAGAGTAGTAGGCGAGTGGCTAGCTAGAGCAGAATACTTGCTATACTTTGACGAAATCCCCACAAACTTAGATGAGAGAACCGCTGAAATCATCAGCCAAAAATTAGAGGAACACAGTGAATTCTTTGCTGGCTTACCCGAAGTTATCGACAGATTTGAAGCAGCATTGAGATCTCCCGACGCTGCCAGAATACCCGCACAGAGACTGCAGGATATGAAAGAACGTCTCGAGACCGTGAGTCGAAGAGCCCCTCAAAGAAAAGCCAGGTTAAAGTACTTGGAACACAAGTGCTGTATCGTTGCCTTTACTGAACTGACGAAAGTGAAGCTGGCTGCGTGGACCGGCAAATACGGTCGTATCGATCACGTTCGTGCCTTATTAGATGACTACGATAATTTTGTGACTAAAAATAAGATTTTCCAAGAGTTCGATAGAGCGTACGTTGATATAAAGCAAGTAGCTGAGGAATATAAGAGGGTTTGTGAAGTAGATAGGACAGAAGCAAAAGAGATTGATGCCTTCTTAAGGGAAGTTTCAGAGTCGTGGAGAAGAGTTGCTTCTGACGTCAGATGCGCCAGAAGTGTGCTAGAAGAAGTGATAGCACATTGGGAGAGGTGGAACACTTTAGCAGATGATTTCACAACATGGCTGGATAAAGCGCAGCACATGTTGAGAGTGTCTGAAGATGAGAGACTGGAGTTTTTCCAAGACTTGACAGTGTGGAAGGAAAAGCATCAGCTTCTACGTGATGCTGCTGGGTTTTTGGCTGCGACCTGTTCGGAAGAGATCAGCTCGGAGATTAAGAGGAAATATGTAGAAATTACAGAGAGATGGGAGCGTGTTTGGGAAGAAGCTGAACGGTGAGTTTGTATATATTTTTTAACATAAAGCGTTTCGGATTACTTATAAAGTTTTCCAAGTAAATGTTTAAAGACAGTGCTTAATCTATGCAATAGTTTATACTGCAGAGATCTGGGTCTTGATCACTTTACCTTATCTGATTTGTTTTTAGGGTTCCGTACCCAAAGGGTAAAAACGGAACCCTATTACTAAGACTTCGCTGTCTGTCCGGCCGTCTGTCTGTCTCAAGAACCGCGATAGCTAGAGAGTTGTAATTTTCACAAATTATGTATTTCTGTTGCCGCTATAACAACAAATACTAAAAGCAAAATAAAATAAATATTTAAGGGGAGCTCCCATACAACAAACGCGATTTTTTTTTGCCGTTTTTATAGATAACGGTACGGAACCCTTTGTGCGCGAGTCCGACTCGCACTTGGTCGTTTTTTTTCTATCAAATGTCATTTTATTCTATTTTATATTCTAACGTATTTTGACACAATACCTATTAAGTTCATTCTGCTTGATGGTAATCTTAGTTGGCCCCTACAAGGTAGTTTATCTATAACTAGGTACTGGTCTGATCTAAAATAGTGATTCAATGTCGTATTATCAACAACAGGTTTTGCTTGCTCAGACAGTTCAATAGAAATGGGAGCAATATGATTGACACACAATCATCTATGTTTATGTTCATATATTTTTTTTACATTTCACATTTAGCTCGTAAAATAGCTGTTCCCTGCGGTTTCATCCGTGTTTCCGATATAAAATAAGGAAATAATCGGGATACAAACTATCCTATCTTTTAAGTTGGAACAAATCACACGTTCTGAAAAAAAAAGCGTTATGATCGGATAAGTAGTTTCGGAGTTCATCGCGGACCAACATCGTGACACGGGAATTTTATATATTAAGATTTAAAGTACTTAGGCAAAGTTTCTTCATACGGATATATTTTAAACAAATTTTAATATATCGATGACGAATTTCAAAAAAATGTTTATTGCACAATTTATTTTAATCTATTATTATTTGATAATTTGAAGTAGGTGATTGATATAAAGATAAGATTACGAAACATCGTGTCAAATATCACGTGCTCAGAAAGAACCGCATAATTATGCAGGTGTATGCATTAAATGGTCGGTTTTCTTTGATATGTTATTAACATCAAGTTAAAAATAAAAATCGTCTGTAAATAAGACACCGAAAAACCTGAAACAAGTTTGTTAGCATTAAAAACGATGAAGCAAACACTTGGCCCACATTACATTTGCATTAATTCCTCAGTTACGTCCGAGGAGGCGACGCCCTCAGACACCGTCGCGAGCTGGCGTCGGGGGTCAATGCCCTGGACTCCTGGCTGTCAGCAGCCGAGAACCTCCTCAACCGGCAGCCAAGAGCTACCACAGCTGATATACAGACGTACATTGACCACTTGTTGCATTTGAACTCGGAGATTGAACACCATGAAGAACTGTTTAAGACTATAAGCAGGTTTGTTAAAATTATATGATTTTTTTTATTTGAATAGGTTTTCTTGTTTCTTTTCTATATATATCATCTTCAGGCAATTGGGGCACTGACTCTAATATTGGTTTGGATTATGGAGTCAGATTTGCATGAGTGTCTGTGCTATGATAACTCGTGAGAGGTCGTGGTGTCAAATCCTACATAGAGTTTCAGCTTTCGGTGCAGGAAAACAACGTGAGGAAAACATAGCGCGGCTTCTTGCTGGTGTGTTCCCGTTGCTGCACTTGTGAGCCAGTTTCTTTTAGGTATTGTTTGCTTACCACCTTCGGTCACATCATCACTTACTATGATGAGATTGTGGTCAAACACAAGCCTAAATATAAGAAAAAAAAACGGGCAGTCATGGGGACTGCTGATAGAAGTGAAAACTATTAACTTAAGACTAATTGAAATTATATCCAAAAATTACTCATAGCTATAGATATACTATTAGCATGAGCATGTCGGTGACGCGAACCTATAAGTTTTTCCCCTCCAAAAACGCTCAACGCGGCTAAAGAAGTTTTCACTTCAAAAAAAACATAAACTCTCTCTCTAAAACATCTCCTTCCCTCTCCTTTATATTGATGTGGTGATATCGAATTATAGTCAGTATTAAAGAGTTGATTAAGAAAATTCGCATTGGCAATAAAGTTATGGGAATTAAAAAACCTAAACTGCACTTCGTTCTTTTGTGTTTTTTTTTTCTGTAATATTTTAGTTACACCGAAGTAAAAATGTATATTTCTCCTCTAGAACCTTCCAAAATGCAATCGCCGAGCTACCCCGCGATGAGGTGGAATCGAACATGGCAAAACTGAAGCAGCAAAAGGAAGCGCTCGTCAGAGTGAGAGCGACAGTGCCAGTGAAGCTGCACCAGTACAGACAGCTGTTGGTGCAGCATGAGTCGCTGGAGAGCGGACAGAAGGAGATCGGGCAATGGCTGGATAGAGCTGAAGATGCGCTGCAGTCGAGGACCGAGACTAGACGGTGAGGTCTTATTGTAAACTAGTTGTCCCACGCGGTTTTACCTGCGTTCCAGATAAAAAAAAAGTAGCCTACGTATGACCTTCCTCGATAAACTGACTATTTAACACAAAAATATCGGTGTCTTGAGTTCGTACAAAAATTCCATAGAAAAATGCACTTTCAGATTTTCTCGTATTTTCCAATTTTTCTTTACATTTCTTATTTCGTCCTATAGCATAAATCCATGATTAATATTCATCATAGATAAATATAAAAAATAAACGGTATTTTACCAAACACTAGGCATATTTACACCCCATATCTATTTGGTTTCAAGAAGTTTTAGTAACGGAAATTGGGGTTCGATCCCTTTTGTCGTCATTCAAAGTAGTATGTATTTTACCTGACAACCACTAGAATTTACCAATATGGTGTACTGAACTTGAGAAACATTCCCTTTATATACATTTGCTGAATTCCAAAACTCCAATGTCAACAGTGAAACGATAGAAGAGCGCTACGAGGCGCACCGGTCGTTCTTCTCCCGCACTACGTACTACCGCTCCATGCTGGAGAGCAAGAACAAGGTGTTCCAGAACATCGTCAAGTGCGCCGACGCCGACCGCAGCGCCGACGTCACCGACCAAGTGCGCTTGATGACGGACTTGAACGACAGGTAAAGGGATAGCTCATTTTTATGCTACAACTAGCTTCCGATCCGCGGTTTCACTCGCTTTACCGAGGGATCTTATGTTTTCTGGAGATAAAAAGTAGCCTATATGATATTCCAGACTATAATCTATATCTGCGCCGAATTTCATCCGAATCGGTTCAGTAATGTTTTTTTAGCGCTCATTTGAACTTTCAATAATTTGAAGCATTCAAAGCCTACATGGTCGTAAGTCAGTCGAGTTGATAGTGAACGTCTTCCCCAGATTCGCTCACGTATCGTCGGAAGCGACCCGCCGCGACGCCGACCTGCAGCGCCTGGTGCGCGCGTGGGGAGACTTCGAGACCAAGAGGCGCGCCGTGGAGGAGTGGGCCTCCCGCGCCGACGCGCTGCTGGCCGACCCCAGGGTGGACTCCAAGCAAGCCGTCGACTTCCACAAGAGATTCTTCCAGGGAGCCGACGAAAGAGCCGTCTCTGAACTCGTGCGATCTGGACGAGAACTTATTGAGGTTTGTCGTATTCAGAGTTACGCTATGATTGATTTTATAATACCCAAACTTTTTTTATACTACGTAGGTGGCGAACGAGCTTACGGCCCGTCTGATGGTGAGCGGTTACCGTAGCCTATAGACGCTCATAGCACCACGGGCAAAGAAAATACAATATTATATTTTCCCTGCCAGGGGTATCGCTCCCGCGTTGCCGAACTTGAGACGTGAAGTTGTTAAGTCTCCTGTGCCTGTAATTTCTCCGGCTCCCATACCTTCCGAGCCGAAACCGCAGTAATGCAAGATAAAATCTATATCTATACTAATATTGTAAGGAGGAAAGATTTGTATGTAAATATGTTTGTAACGAATTGGCTCAAAAAGTACTGGACCGATTTTAGAAATTCTTTCACCGTTAGATAGCTACATCTTCACCGAGAAACATAGGCTATATTTTATCCCGGGGACGCGGGTGAAACCGCGCGAAAAAGCTAGTCTTAAATATAACACTTCCTAAATATTGATTAAGTAATTGATGAAACCCGAATCTGTCGTTTCAGATTGTTTATGTTCTTTTTAAATCAAAATGATGCCAATAATACTTGGCGAAGTAAATATAAGTTTGGAATTTTTGATTTGTATTTTTAATTCATTTATTTATTGCACAATGTAAATAATAATAGTTCGTACAGATATACTTAACCTAACTTACCACTATCATTACAAGGACCCTGGTATGATATGGCAACAGGAACTTACTATAACTAAGTTTTACAATTCAAATATAACTATGTAATTAGCATTTAGAGTGGGAACTGTGGTGATTGTATTCTATCATCTATGAAATCTGTAATGCTTTAAAAAACTAGAATTAACTTAAGTTTATTTATAGCTAGAGTTCCTCATCTTAAGATAATATGAGCGCTATATAACAAATGAGGAAGTTTGCTAAGTCAATTGTGATAGGCACATACCGAATCCACTTACTAAGTTTTATATGTTGTACAGCTCGTGAATGAAGAAGACCGGCCCCTCGTAGTACAAACAGTGGAGGAGCTGCAGCGTCGCTGGCGGGACCTGCTCGACCGCGCGCCGCCGCACCTCATGCGCCTCGAGTTCCGTCTCGATGAAGCGGTCTTCCATCACTGCATCAAGGACATAGAGAAGGAGATTGTTTATGAAGAACAGGTGAGGATTTTACATCACTCGTTTTGCCATATTGGGAAACATCTTACTGGTGTTACTAAGTTATTTCGGATAAGTTTTATTGGATCAATTTTCTCCAATTATATTCATGACCACTGTATCATGATTCCCTCATGATAATGTCATTATTATTTATTATTATTATTATTTTCCATGAAATGTGGGTGTGCTGTACACAGTACTAAGACTTCTGCTTACCTCTTGAGAGATGAAAGAGTGAAAAGATATTTTTCTTACTTATATTAAGTAGGTTTATCATCAACATATTTCCTGTCTCCAGGCTTATAACCAAAGCGATGACGCCGACGGTATCCTCATCAGAAACGAAGAATACTTCCGCAACCAAGGCAAGATTATGCAAGTGGAACAATGTCTTCAAAACCTCAAAAAAATCTCCACAAGTTACACCCATCAGACTGGAGACACCTCCTTGGAAGATTCAGTTCGAAGGTGTGAACAGGAATGGGAGAGTACAGTACATAGGGTAGAACACTTTCGGCAACAATTGCAAAGGATCCCAGCGAAGTGGGACGCTTACAGAGATAAGTTCAGGGAAATGGAACGGTGGATGGACCATGTTGATAAAACGATGGACAGTATTGTCAGGGAGGTTGATTCAGCTGAGGCGTTTGAGAGAGAGAAGACTATCTTCCAGGTGAGTCGTAGTTGTAATTTTGTGTTTGATTGTTTAAATTGATGAAATATAATTTTTGGGTGTAGATTATTTTAAACTTTATAAATTTATTTGATAAAAAAATTATATAAGTACTTATTTCCATATGCTAACATTGGCAGTTGAGGGAGCTAATGGTAATATATTATTTGAATACTACTATTTAGAAAAACATATTTTATTGCATTCCATTAAATCTAAATTACAATTGTTTATCTGTTGTCATATTTTAGAATATATGCCGTGAAGCTGACAAGAAACGCGAAGATATGAAGTGGCTAGTCCAAACACTGGACATGCTTACAAACCATTGCTCAGAGATCGAAGCCCAAGAAGAACAAGTCAAGCTAGAAAATCTCATCGCGAGATACAAGAACTTGATACCAACTATCGAAATCACGATGATTAAGACTGAGACATATACACGATGCTACACGTACCGCCGTGAGGTTCACGAAGTTATTTGCATTCTTGAAAGTGCGAAGGAACAAGCCAAGGTCGAGCCTGAACCACAGACACTGCAACACGTCGAGCAATTAGTAGTCGAACAACAAGCGGCAGTACAGAAGCTGGATCGTCATAGACCGTCTGTCATGTCGATGTTGCAGCGCGGTAAAGAACTCATTAAGGATCTGAATGCACCTGCCTTTGTCAGAGAAGACGTGAGAACCCTTGAAACGGGTTGGAATTCAGCATACGAGACGAACACAGACCGTCTCCACAAGTTACGTGATACACAGAAAGTATGGTCAAACTATGAATACCAGAAAGAAGAGCTGTTATCAGATATCGACAAGATTGAAAACATCGTCGCTCACCCAGGCTTAGAACTTGGAGTTACAAGTATCGGCCGTGAACTGCAAGAAACGAAGGTCATCAGTAACGACATAGAAAAAGCTAAAGTGGAAAGGCTACCTCAGCTTCAAAACGCATATGCGGAATTGCGTACTCTTACAGCTAATAAGCCTAAACCAGTTATTGAAAAAGATTTAGAGACTATTGAACGAAAATTAGTAAGGGTTCAAGACGAAGTCCAAACTAAAGTAGACCACCTTGAGAAGTTCAATGAGGAATGGGTGAAGATTGAACATAAACTGGAACATGTCCGAGAATGGATCAAAAAAGAAAGTCCTATGATTATTTCTCAGATCCGCTCCGAAAATATCACTCCAGAAGAAAGAGTTGAAAAGTCTCAAGCGTTACAAAAAGTTATATCTGAAAAATTAGAAATAGTCAAAGGCGTCGCTGATCAAGGCACTAAATTGGCAGTAGAACATCGTGTCCAAGATGTCAACAGATTAAAAGGAGATGTAGCCCTGTTAGAAAAAATGATGGCAGATCTTCAGCGCTCGACGGAACACCAGACCAAAGTCGTAGAACATGACTTAGCGAGCTGGCAAAAATACCAGAAAGGAGTAGCGGAAATCAAACCTTGGATTGAAGAAGCTGAACTTAAATTAGGGAACGTGCCAAAACCCACTACATTACCTGAAGCACAGCAATTGCAACAGCAATCTAGAGCACTCCTAACAGACGCTGATAAACAATTGATGAACTTGCAGATTTTGTCTAGTGTTAGCCACCAATTGTCAGGAAAGACAAGTGCACCTGACGAAGTAGATGCCATACATTCCAGATGGGCAGTTGTCCACGACTTAGCTGACCAGTGGAACAATAAACTTGACAAACTTGTTACTAACTGGGAAAATTTTGAACGAGAAGCCGAAAAGTTGGAATCTTGGATTGAAAATGGAGAAAAACTGATTACCAGTCGCAGTGTATCTGTTGATTCTCCCCAAGTAGAAAAACTAGACAGAGAACTGAATAAACTCAAGTCTTTCGGGAATGAAATTTCTCAGCAACAAGCTAAAATCATCAGTCTCTCACAAACTTGTGATAACATCTGCCATAATATACAACCCGAAGGCGCTACATTGTTGAAAAATAAAGTTTCTGATATAAAACAGCGTACGAATGATCTTGCTGAAACAGTCCGAGCTAGAGTTAATGAACTTTCTGACAAAATTATCGTCCGACAAGAGTTCGTGACTAAGTTGCACAACTTTGACAATTGGATCACAGATTTTAGAAGAAAAACTGAAAGTTTTGATCAAGTGGGTGCTGACAAAGTAGAACCCACGCTGCAATCCATGCACGTACTCTTGCAGGAACATGCGGCCAAAGAACCTGAATTTACGGATATCTACAATGAAATCAAAAATATGACACTCGCCTCTCATCCAGAGGAATCACGTTCACTGAGTGAAACTTATTCAAATATTGCTCAACATTATCAAATTATTGAAAATAATATTCAACAAAATAAGGGTGTATTACAAAAATGGTCAGATTTACTTAATTGGTATGATGAAACTAAACAGCACCTTGGTCACATTCAATACCAGATTGAAGGTCCAAAACTAACTCCAGAAAGTTACGAAGTACTACGCCAAGAGCTTGTTAATGTAATCACAAAAATACCTGAATGGAAGAGTAATGTTGCATTATTAGATGGTCCTTCAAGAGTCAAAGTAACAGATCAAAACACTGGCAGAATCATGTCTCCTACAAGTCTAGTTAAAGAAATAGAAGTGAAAGCAGAAGCACTATTTAACCAGGTAACATCAAAGAGAGATCTAGTACAAAAAGTTGGTGCTAGATGGGATAAATTTAATGTACAAAATAATGCGTTAATTGAAGTTTTACACAACGTACAATCTGTGCTTAACGATATGGCTCAAAAGCCTGTTCCATTGACAGAATCCACAATACAAGATATGACTGAACAGCTAGATAAATTAGATGCTGAACTAAAAGAAAAACAGTCCATTAGAAAGGAACTTAGAGAAGAAGGTTTGCATTTGATGAGAGAAGATCAACCTAATATGGGAACAATTCAAAATGCTTTATCTGCTGCTGACCATAACTGGGACCAAATTGTGAACAATGTTCGTGACACTAAAAACAAATACATTCTTTTATCATCTACTTTACAAGAATTGAAAAATTTCACCGTCGCCTTTGATAGAGAAATGACTAGAGCTGAGCAATTGTATAATGAATGTAAAGATGCTCCAAATGACTACGTTCAAACAGCTCAATCCTTGGATAAGGCAAAGAAATCGTATGAAATCCTAAAGAGATCTAAAGGATTATTAGACCAAATGGATGTAATAAAGCAGTCTGTTCTGAAACAAGCATCGACTCTAGGAGGTTTTGATACGAGCCCGCTAGAAGAAGCATTCTTAACTTCACAGACACACTGGGAAAAAGTAAATGACGCAATAATCAAGAGAATTCAAGATCTAGATTCTCAACTCATAGTCTGGAGACAGATTGATGACACAAAGAACCAAGTCGTCGCATGGCTTAGTGAAACTGGTCAAAACCTATCTAACGCTTGTGACAATTTAGAAATTAGATTTGGACAAAACCATCTGACTAAATACAAAGAGGAATTACCACTTTATTTAGGTTTGAAAAATAGCATCAAAGCTAAATGTGAGCAAATAACAAATTTGAATAAAAACATTCCAATGGGTCAAGTTTCGTCAATTATTGATTACTTGGATAACGAATTTGTTGCTCTGCAGACACTAGCAGATAACCTGGAAAGTGCAGTATCATCATTGGGATCGAAGGAAAATAAACTCAAAGACAATATCAAACGTCTCTCAGATAAAGTAAGCAAAATTCGCGATGATATTATCAAATGCGATGACATGACGGGTGATAATGCTAAGATTTTAGACCGTCTGAAGAAATGCCAAGCCTGCAAAGCTGAGTTGCAAAGTTTGAGTGATGATATTGATAACCTAACAGAGAACGTTTCCGAAATGAACGCAAATTATCCAGGTTTCTATGAATCTTTAGTACCTAAAGAGCTAAGTACACTGCAAAAAAGATTTGAAAGTGTGCTTGTACACGCAAACAAAACCGAAATTACTCTGCTCACATATCTACAGAAACTATTCACTGATAAACTGGCTATGTTTAATAGAAATTTGAAGATCCTAGATGACAAAACCAGATGGTGCGTACCTGATGTAACAAGTGATAAATATAACTTGGAGGTTAAAAATGCTGCCTTGACAGACGTAGAAAACGGTATCATTGATTGCAAAAATAAAGTAGTAGAATTGAAAGAAGCTAGAGATATACTTAAAGTAGTGGCTGAACCTGCTTGTGCCCAAGAAGCAGCGTTACAAACTGAAAAAGCACAGAAAAATCTAGATGTATTAACAGCAAACTATGATGAAATTAAGAACAGACTTAAGGAAAACATTGATGCTTGGCAAGAATATGAAACATTGTTAGAAAACGTATCAGAGTGGTTGAAAGAAAAGGAAAACAGAGTTAGACAAGAAGCTGCTAATCTTCTTAATCGCAACGAAATTGATGATAAAATCGCAGAAATTGAAAAGATGAACAAAGAAGTTACAGATTATGGAAGTGAAATAAATAAACTTACAGAAATTGGTGATAAAATTTTATTACGTAATCCTGACTCTCGTGTATCGCAATACATCAATCATTTAGTGACCAGATATCAAACTGTTGGAAAGTTTATGGATAGTCACCTGGCAAGATTAAAAGATTTGAAAGACAATAAAGCCAAATATGATAAATCTATTGTAGAATTTAAAAATTGGCTCCAAGATGCCAATGCAAAGATTAAAGATTTAGCTGTAATGAGTAAGCACGCTAAACCATCGGCAGCTGATCTTGACCAAATAAAGCGATTGAATGAAAATAAAGAAATTGGACAGAGGTTACTCAACAATGCTATCGAGTCTGGCGAGGCCTTATTTAGTGGATTAACTCCTGAAGGCCGTGAAGAAGTCAGAAATGAGCTAAGGGCCTTAAGAGATCACTTTGAGGATTCAGTAGATTCGCTCAATAATGTTATTAAAGATATTGAAACAACAATAAATAAGAGGTCCTCATTCGATGACACGTTCAACCAAGTTCAAAAGTGGATCAGTGACAAAGAGCAGGAGTTAGGAGTATTTAAATTGTGTCCAACGTTGCCTGAGAAAAAAGCTCAGTTACATGCTAACAAGATTTTACATCAAGAAGTTGAATTACATCAATCAATGCTTTCCCAGTTGACTGAAAAAATCAAACTGATGCCTGATGAAGAAGCAGAAAAGAGCCTTACCAAAACAATTGAAAGATATAAAAACATGTCCAAAGAACTTGAAAAGAGGATAGCTACTTATGAGTCCCATGTCTTGGAACATGAAAAGTATGTACAAATGTTTGAAGATGCCCGCGATCGTCTCAATCATATTGTCGCTGAAAATAGCATGCTAAATTACGGTGTTGTATCACAGAAAGATGATGTTGATTCTAAGATCGCGGCCATTGAAAAAGTTACTTCACAGGCTAAAGACATCGAAAATATACTTTTCAGCCTAAAAACGCAGTTGGATGCTGTTTTAGAAACTACAAGCTCAAACGGACACCCCGTACTTATAAGTGAATATGAACAACTTAAAGTAACTTGGAACCAGTTTGCAACACAATGCAAAGAACAAGATAAAAAACTAAAAGATACACTGAAACAATGGACTGAAAGCCAGAAGACTTTAGATGAGCTAGAAGAGTGGTTAAAAGTCAAAGAAAATCAGCTCAGAGATCAAAGTTTGAAGAGCAACCTCGAGGCTAAGATAGCTCACTTACAAAAAGTAAAGGAGATTCAAATCGAACTTAATTCTAGAAGTGCTGACTTTGCTGCCTTAAGTGATTCCAAACAAAACGTTGCTAGTGAATCAGATCTTACAACAAAAACATCTAAATTAGCTACTAGATATCATACTCTAAATAATCTTGTCAGTGAAATAATATCCAAATATGAAGTATTTGTATCTGAACATCAATCATTTGAAAGTGAGTTTAATAGTATGGAGAACTGGCTCAACAGTATGCTTGGAGAATTACAAGATCTCAATGAAATTGTAGGTGATTATGCAGTCCTTCAAGAGAAGCAAAATAAGGCCAAGGAACTATATGAAACGAGAAATAAAAAGACTCCCGTATTCGAAGAATTCTTGAGTTTAGGAGAAAAACTTTACACACATACTAGTCCTGATGGCAGGGAAGTTATACGTCAAAAGATTCGTAAAATAAGAACTTTATGGGACAGTTTCGGTGATAGCTTCCAAGAAACTGTCAATAAATTGGACCAGTGTTTGTTGCAATTTTCTGACTTTTCTCTCGCTCAAGAACAATTAACTAAATGGCTAAAAGATGTAGAAAAAGCGATGCAAAGACACACAGAGCTTAAAGCATCTTTGGAAGAGAAAAAAGCACAGTTGCAAAACCATAAAATAATGCATCAAGAGATTATGACACATCAACAGTTAGTAGAATCTGTATGCGATAAAGCACAACAATTAGTGGATCAAACTCATGATGCGTCATTGAATGTTTATTTACAATCTATAAAACAGCTGTTCCAGAACATTGTAACTAAATCACAAAATCTGCAGGATAATTTGGAGGACTGTGTTAAGAGACACGAAGATTTAGTACGACTCATAACACAATACAAAGAATGGCTTGGGTCTCAATCAGAAAAATTACTTGATATTGAGAATGCAACCGGAGAGAAACCAGAAATTGTCAGAAAATTACAGTCTGCTACTGCATTGAAGGACATTGAAAAAGTTGGTTCAAGTAAATTAGATGAAATACGAGCTGTTTTTGCAACAGTCAGTAAAAGCACCTCAGAATCAGGGAACGCAGCCATTAAGTCTGAAATAGATAATTTACATGATCAGCTACGTAATGCGGTTGGAAGTATTGGATCATCTGAGCAGAAGCTAAAGCACACATTAGATATCTGGAATAAGTTTGATGCTTCCATAGAATCCATCACGGAATGGCTGAAAAACATGGAATCAAAGTGCCGCGACCAGAGTTTGTGCTCAACTATGCAAGAAAAAGAAGCACAGCTAAAGAGATACGTTGATCTTCGTAATGAAATCAATGCCAAGGAAAAAGAAATCGACGCTTTTGTTGATGAATCTCACAGCCTTATTCAGATGAGTGGTGTAGAACGTCTTAAGCCTCTTGTCACTCAAGTGAGCAGTCGTTATCAACAGTTACACTTAATATCGAAAGAAATTGTTAATCACTGGTCAGAATTAGTAGCTGACCATAAGAAATATGATCAACTACGGCATGAGTTTGATGCTTGGCTCAGACCCTTAGAAGAACAGTTGTCTCAAATAGTAACTAAAGAAGATAAGCTGAGTATTGAAAGTAGAGGTAATAAACTGCAAGTATTTTTATTGGAAAGGGATAATGGCGAACATAAGATTGGTATTTTGACTAACGCCGGTGACAAGGTTTTACCAGAGACTGCTGCAAATGGCAGAGAAAATATTCGTGCTGAAATTCGCTCTCTACGAGAAAGATGGGATAAACTCAATGATACTATTTTACAACAACAAAAAGAATACGAATCGCAAACACTGCAATGGTCTAGCTACCAAGATGTATTACAACAGACTCTGTCTTGGTTGGACGAAAAAGAAAAGATAGTCGATTCTGAAGAAAAAGCTGTGTTAAATTCAGCACAAGAAATTAAATCTAAGTTGTTGAAGAATAAGACATTGCTGCAAGAAATCTGCTCTCATAAGAGGGTTATAGAAACAGTCACAGAAAAAGCTAAGAGCGTGGCTGCTACTCTTCATTCAGGCAAAGGAGCAAGTGATGAAATGACAGCTATCATTCAATCAGTTTGGGACAGATATAATACATTGACAAATAGGCTTACTACTATCATTGATAAACATGAAGGGACGTTTGAAATATACCAACAATTTGCCGATCAACAGAAATCACTGCAAGATTACCAAAAGCATCTCTGGGATCGCCTACATATTTTATCAGATTTTACTGGTAACAAAGCAGCTTTACAAAGCAAATTAGCCAAAATTCAGGAACTATTGGATGCTATACCAAATGGAAACAACAAATTGAAAATTTTATCCGTTCTTATCGATAGTAACAGTGCAAAATTATCACCCAGGGGTAAAGAAGGTATGTCCAGGGAATTAGGTCTCCTCCGAGCTGATTTGGAAAAGTTCACAGCTACAGTTCATGATGTCAAGCGCGGTATCGAAGACAAGATCCAACAATGGATAGAGTTTGATAGTGCCAATGATCGCTTACAGCACTGGTTGAGTGACACAGAAATGAGTTTGAAAACGTACACCGCTAAAGCAACTCTTGAGGAGAAAGTGGATCAACTCAACAAATATCAGGTATGATTCTTTTTGATTTATTATTGTCTCTACACTTTATTTTTTTTCAATTTTATTAATGATACATTTTGAACAGGGTTTATGTAAAGCGATTGATAATCATGAAAATGATTTGAGCGCAGTTATTACTTTGGGTGAAGCCTTGGATCAAGTAAGAGATAGCAAAAAAGAGAAACTGAATGTTTTCAGCACTGTAGGATTATAGTCTAATTTTCAGTAGATATCTAATTTCACGAAAGTAATATTAAGAAAATTCTAACAAGGAAAATATTACGTTCTATTTATGTCTACATAATTATATTTTGTTATTACTATCTACTACATTGCAATATTTATAATGTTATTATTTATTACTAATTCATTGCCGTCGGGTTTTGGTACTTCTTTTGACAATACGCCTTAAATAACTACCAAATTACTTTCTTTAACAATCTTAATGACGATACTAATGGTAGTTGTCGTAGTATCAGTTTAAAATGCTAAAAACACAGATCATTATGTTTAAAAATTTATTGAGATTTACTTTCAGGCAATACTAGCAAACCTTAAGAAGACAGAGAATGATGTAGATAAATTAACAGACGAGTTCAGTGACCTAATTGAAAACTGTAATGACACAAGAATTACAATGAACTTGCAACAGATGACGTCAAGATTCCAATCAGTTCAATCAACTGCTAAAGAATTAGTCAAGAAATGTGAACAAGCTGTCAATGACCATAACGCTTACCAGGAGAAGTACAACCAATGTACAGACTGGCTGAAGACAGCGCAACATAAATTTGATGAATGCAACGAGAACTTGTCAAATACTCCAGAAGGTATAAGTGCTAAGCGTGAAAGTCTCAACGACCTATTGAGTCAACGCCGTAACGCAACTCTTTTGGTTAATAACACATTTGAGCTAGGAGAGAAATTGTATCCTTCAACATCACCTGAAGGTAAAGACCTTATTGAACAACAGTTACATGAAATTCAACAAGCCATTGATAACTTGTATGACAACATAACTAAAGCTGAAAGGGACTTAGATTCAGAACTAAATAAATGGTCATCATTTGAAGATAACCTAAAAATTGTGAAGCAGTGGCTGACTACTGCAGAAAACAATCTGCCTAAAGATATTGAATTGAAAGCGACGTTGGATGAAAAACGTAATCAATTGAATATATATAGAACATACTTACAAGACGCTATTACTCACCAACAAGACATAATTGACTTGGAAACTCGTGCTCAAAGCCTTCCAGATGTGTCTAAAGACATTACAAAGGAAATTAATAAGTTGAAGAAGCGACATGAGACTATACTTAATAGAGCAAAGTCTTTCGTTGAACAGTACGAGGCCATTGTTAATAATCATCAACAGTATACCAAGGCTGTGAAAGATTTGGAAGAATGGGTTGAAGCTACTCACAACACAGCTCAACTGTGGGGTGACGTTAACCTGGAGCGTGTAGCCTTGAGCAGTAATTGCGAGAAATTGAAATCCCTGCAAGTCAATCTACCTGAAGAGAAGAACCGCATTGACAAAATACGCACTTTGGGTGAAAAAGTACTACCTGGTACAATAAGCAACGGCCAAGCCAATATCAGAAACCAAATCGACGCATCCCATCAAGAATGGGAGGGATTGGTTTCATTCATCAACAAAACTATTGAGTCACTAGAAAATAAGATACAGCAATGGAACGAATACGAAAACATGAAAGACCAATGCTTGATATGGATCAGAAATACAGACACTCAAATACACGCTGTCGATTTGAAAGCCACTTTACCTGAGAAACAAGAACAGTTCAATAAATTCCAGGAGTTACAAGGTGAAGTTCGTGCTAAAGAACTCGAAATCGATAATATTACTGAAAAGGCTCAAAGCTTATACACAGGAGTACTTGGACCGCGTGGATCTCAAATATCTGAGTTATCAGTGAAATATCAGACCCTTTCACAAAAAGTTAAAGATTTGACCAACAGATGGCAACAATATGTAAAAACTCACCAAGAATTTTCGAGTAATGTAACAGAGTGTTCACAATGGATCGAAGAACTAAGAGACAAGTTGGACTTCTGCGCTGACTTGAGTTCTAGCTCTCAAGATGATCTAGAAACAAAATTGGTACTAATCCAAAACTTGTTGTTAACCAAAGATGAAGGGTTTACTAAAGTCCAATCGTTGGTTGAGTTAGCTCAAAACGTAATGGCAAATACTGCACCAGCTGGCCACGAAGCTATCAATAACTCATTGGTGGCTCTTCAAGAACAATGGTCCGCTTTGTTATCAAGAATGATTGAAACTAAGAATATGTTAGATGACTCAGTTACTAAATGGGCTGGCTTCTTAGAACAGATGCAACTGATTGAAAAGAGCAATGTTTGGCTGGAGAATATGCTAGCAGAGTTAACACCTTTCGAAGGTTCTATATCAGATAAGAGAGCTCAGCTCGAAAAACTTAAAGAAGTAGAAGAAAAAGCTCGTTGTGATCGTCTTGATGTTGATACATTGAAGGCTAAAGCAACTGAAATGATTGCTAGCGGTCTGCAAAACCAAGCAGGTTCCAAAGCCCAAGAAACATTGAATAAATTTGATAACCTCTATGATAAGGTGAAAAAACTACTTGCAGATCGTGAAGAGCAACACAAAGATCATAGATTGTATAAAGAAGCTCATGATGAACTTATTCAGTGGCTGAGTAGAGCTAGAGAAAAGGTGCCATCTTTGAAATCAAAACCACTCAGTGACAAATTGGCGATTGAAAATTCAGTAGCGCCACTCGATGCTCTGATCAATAAACAAGCGCAAGGAGAATTATTGCTTGAACATCTTCAGCACACTGGTGAAGTTGTTCTAGCTAGTACATCACCTGAAGGACAAACAGTAATTAAAAATGAAATGAAAGCTCTGAAAGAGAGTTTTAATGACCTATTTAACGAAATCAAACAACAGAAAAACCAACTCGAAAAAACTGTTAGTCAATGGCGTGAATATAAAGACGAGTATGAAAGAATTTCGGATTGGTTACAACAAAAAGAGATATTAATCAAAAACCATAAACTTGCGCTGCTTGGAACCGCTAAAGAAAAAGGCGCCCAAGTGAATGAAGTTCAAGAAATTGTTCATCAATTAATCAAAGGAAAGGAAGATATTGATAACTTCAATGCTTCAGCTGCTGGCCTGTTAGCCTCACATCTTGATACCTATGTGAACAATCAATTGAGACATCTCAATTCAAGATACCAAGTTCTTGTAAACATGGCTAACGATGTTCTCAAGAAGGTTGAAACCAATTATGAACAACATCAAAATTACGATGATAATTATGCTAAGACCAAGAAATGGATTGATGATGCATGGGAAATTACACGTAGTGGTAGTGAGGCTGGTAGCAACAGTAGCAAGGAAGCCTTACAGAAACGCCTAGAACAAATTGAGGACTTGCTCAAACGTAGAGAAGAAGGTCAGAATTTGGTACACGCTACTGTCAACAGTGGTGAGAAGGTTTTAAGAAATACTCGATCTGATGGAAAAGATAGAATTAATACAGAACTCAAGGAATTGCAAAATGAATGGGATCGTCTTGTAAAGAAAATGACGACAGCTAAAGTACATCTCGAAACAGCATTGCTCCAATGGGCCGACTACAGTTCAAGTTATTCTCAGCTCCAACAATGGATACAAGACAGAGAAGCAAAACTACAAGAAGTGTGTGAGCAAAAAGTCGCCAAGTCAAAGAAAGGTCAAGACCGCCTTGCTGGTCTCACTACAGGCCTAAGTCTTGGCGAAAGGAAAGCCACACTCCGTCAAACAAACAATATTGTGCAAGATATCGTTTCGTTTGAACCCATGATTCAGTCTGTAACTTCTAAGGCTTCAGAACTTATGCAACAAGCTCCGGCATCTGAAATTACCAGTAAATATGAAACACTATCAAAACAAGCTAAAGATTTATACGAAAAACAAAAAGAAACTGTTGAACAACATCAAGTATTTATCGACGCTGGTTCAGACTTTGTCCAATGGATTAGAGCTGCTAAGGAAAGATTAGGAAAATGCTCTGATGCAACCGGAGATAAAGAATCACTTAGCAGTAAAATATCACAGCTTAAAGTATTGGAAAGTGAATTACCCGAAGGACAAGCAAAATTACAGAAAGCTCTTGAACAGGGTGAAATATCCTGTGGATTAGCTGATGATGAAGATAGAGAAGAAATTGAAGAAGAAGTAGCTCTTATGCAAGAGGAATACGATACCTATGTGTAAGTTTCTACATATTTAACTTTAATAAATTTTGAACTATAAACATAGATATCATTTTTACTTTTTTATCTGACAGTGAGCAGCTGAACAACACTAAAGCATTGATAGAAGGTGGTATCGTCAAGTGGACAGAATACGAAGAGCAGTACAAGGAAGCCTTGGATTGGTTGTCAAAGACTGAAAAATTAGTGCAATCATTTAACAAACTACAGAATAACTTGGAACAGAAGAAAGTTGTGCTTGAGGAATTCCAGGTATTAAAACTTCAATCATTTAATAAATCACTACTTATTTAATTTAGCTTAACCATAAACTAATTTAATTGATAAATTAACCTCAGGAACATCTTCAAACGCTATTTGACTGGCAAGCGGAGCTGGACAAATTAAACGTACGTGCACAAACTTTACTGGAAACCTGCGCAGATACGAGAGTGTCCAATGGAATCACTCAGCTAACCACGAAGTACAACGCCCTACTTTCCCTGGCTAAGGAAGTTATGAAGCGTCTTGAACTCCATTATCAGGTAATTTTTACAGAAATCAGTAATTTAAGTATTCGTTTTTTATGGGTTATTCCACTGATAAACGAAAAAAAAAAACAGATGTGACAATAAATTGTTGAGTTTTTTTTATAAATTTTAACGAAAAGTACATTAGTCAAACAGAATAATATCACTTCGCATTTATTTTAGGAACACCAACAACACAACGCCTTGTATGGAGAATGCCAAGACTGGCTCGACAGGACCCGCGAAAAACTTAATCAATGTGCCGAGATTCCCAGTACATTGCAAGAGGTTAACAACAAACTAAACACTGTGAAAATTCTCCGACAATCTTTAGAACAGGGTCAGAATAAACTAAGATACCTTCTAGAGCTTAAAGAGAAGGTTATAATGAATACTGAGCAAGCTGGTGCAGTTAAAATTCAAGAGGATACAGATAATTTGAAACAAGAATTTGATAAACTCATAGCTGATCTGCAAGATGTTCGGAATAAACTAACATCTAGAGCGTCACAGTTTGATGATATTTCAAAGGTATTTACTATCAAAAATAATTAAATTAAACAAATAACTATAATTAAGTAAAACAAATCTAATAATGACTTTATTTCAGATTCACAAGCTTTTAGTAGAATGGCTGGATGATATAGATCAAAAGATACAATCAGACGATTCTCTACTTAACGATCTATCAGAGAAGAAAGCGAAATTGGAGAAATTTAAGACTTTCAACAGAGATATAGATTCACACAGTGACCTTGTCAAGAAATTAAATGAGAAACTTCAAGAGGATGCTTCATTGAAGTCTAAAGATATTGAAGATACATTAAAACGTTACGATGGTATTAGGAAGACTGTAAATGAAATGATTTCTGTAAGTAACTTTTCTGGAAGTACAATCATAAATTCTTTGAATTAACAGCATGCTTAGAAAAAAATAATTCTTAAGGTACTTAATTATTCGTGATGCATTTTATAATTATCCATTACTATTTTTAGAAACTGGAAGACTATGTCAACTCTCATATCCAATACAAAGAATCTTACGACAACTTCTACGATTGGATCCGAAACTGTAAGATCGAAATTCAGCATTGCTCTGACTCGCACGGTGAAAAGGAAGAAGTCCAAAAGAAACTGAAGAACGTGAACAAAATCATCGCATCACTACCTAAAGGAGAAGCTTTGCTGCAAAAAGCTATCCAACTGAGCGAAGCTGTACTTAAAACAACTGGTAATGAAGGCAAAGATAGCATCAATCAAGAAATCAAACAATTGAAGATTGAATGGGAGAATCTGCAACAAATATGCAAGGATACGAAGAAATTGATAGAAAAATGCTTATCTGCTTGGTCTGATTTCTTGGAAACGTCGGATAAAATGAGCAAGTGGGTGAAAGAGTTTGATAGCAAATTGAAGACTGTGCAAAAAATTGACAAGATCACACCAGAACATCTTGAGAAATGTCGGGTAAGTTATACAACGGGCAACAATATAATTCTCATAAACCATCGTCATTATAAGTAACAGTTTTATTTAATTTATATTCAATTACAGGAATTACTTGCGGAAGCTTTAGGACATAAACATATCCTTGAAGAACTCAATGACAGGTGCGAAAACCTTATGGAATTAAGTGCTTGCGCTTGGGTTCGTGAAAAGACAGTGAATCTGCAAACTGAATACACAACTCTACTCACAAAGATTCAAGGTCTAGTATCCAATGGCGAGAAGAATTTGTCAGATCACACTGAGTTCATTAAAGCAAAGGAAGAACTTCAGCAATGGTTGGAGACGGCTCATGGTACTGTCCAAGATTCTATTGGAGTAGGTGATATTGATACAACTAAAGATAAGCTGGAAACTATTAAGTTAGTTAGTAATAGAATGACTGAAGGTCATCATTTACTAGTCGTCTTACAAGAAGCCTTTAAAAAGGCTTTGAATAACACACCACCAGAAGAGCAAGATGGTCTTCGAAATGATGTTAAGGTACTACAAGAAAGTTGGGACCAATTAAAGATCGACCTTAACTCTATCACCGCTCAGCTTAAAGCAGCCATTGGCAAATGGGAGGAGTTCGAAGACTCGAAGAACAAAATGAACCAATGGATTAAGGATACCGAACAAAACCTTGACAAAGTACCACCAACAGGCGGTGAACTTGGTGAAATGAAGACACTCCTCGAGAAATACAAGCACATCGAGGAAGAAATCGATAATAAGAAGCCTGAACTCGAAAGACTAAAGGGCGAGGCTGCTGAGTTGAGTGGATGGGCAAAGAAACCAGCTGTCAAGGAATCTGTAACAGAAATTGAAAAGAAATGCAAGGCATTGAGAGCTAAATGTGCAGCAAAGAAGGCTGAACTAGAATCAGATATTCAAGACTACAATCAGTACCACCAATCCTTGCAAGACACGGAGAAATGGCTGCTCCAAATCTCATTCCAGCTTATGGCTCATAATTCCCTGTACATTTCTAATAGGGAGCAAACTGAAGAACAATTAGCGCAACATGCTGTATTATTGGAAGATATTCAGAAGTATCGTTCCACTCTTGATCAACTAGAAGGCAAGGGTCGTGCCCAAATCGAACGCTATGAAGCCACTACTCCATCTATCCGTGATACAGTTGGAAAACAATTGAAAAATGTAAATGACAGTCACAAATCTCTACTAGCTACCGCACTACAGATCGAAAGACGTCTTAGGGAGGGTCTTGCTAAGTTCAAAGAGTATGAGGACACGTTGGAGAGCATCCTGAATAACTTGGATGAGTGTGAGCCTGCTATAACTGAGCTTGATGTACCTGTTGATGGATTATCTCATGGTCGTGAATTACTGGATAAAGCTAGGGTAAGTTATCTTAAATTCAATATAAAAAAAAAACCTTAGTAATAGACTTCGAGTAGCGTAATGTAGTTTGATTCTATCGAGAAATTATGTAAGCCTACATCACAGTCACATATTAAAAAATAATAGGTACTACCCTATACTTGTCGCATTAAAGTGAAAATCTATTTCTATGTTTATTGGTTAGATGAATGTTGAAAGAAAAACAAATGAAAATGAAAATATTTTTTATTCAAATAGGCCTTCACAAGCACATATGAATAATCTGACTCTAACGCTCGGTTCGGAAGGTTGCTTTTACTGAGAAGAGCCGGCAAGAAACTCATCAATTACTCTTTTCAAAACCAACTCAGATTTCATCATCATCATCATCTCAGCCGCAAGACGTCCACTGCTGGACATAGGCCTCCTCTAATGATCTCCAATAGAACCGGTTTTGGGCAGTATGTTCAGCACAATGTCGTCTATGAGTTACTAGATGGCGTTACTAGTACATTATATGGCGCTATTAAGTTTCTCTTGCATTTATACATAGACAAAATGTTGTTATAGTACAATCAGTCTTCAATATAGAGTTCTGACATATCTCGGTGGCAACCCAAAGCTGGCCAGCTTTGGGTTGCCATAACTCAGGTTTATTACATTAAATTATATATGTATCTAGTCTCACTGACAATATATGTGTGTTATAACAAAAAAAAGAAAAGAAACAAAATGATGAGTGACTTAGTTAATAAATAGATTGCAACTTTAAGCAGATCAGCCCCCACAAGCAGCAAAGATAGTGAGATTCCTGTTATCGAATGTTTTGAGCCGGGGGATTTTTTTTAACTAAACAAACGTAGATTTATAGCTACATATTTCTGTTCACTCTAAAATAGTCTAAAAAGATAAATGGTTTTGAGATCGAAAGTATGTGCCAAATTTATCTAAGTTCTAACCTTTCTTCATCTACCAGGCGCTCCACAACCGCCTTCAAACGGAGAAGAGCCGTCTATCAGCTGCAGTGGCAGCATGTTCCGCCGCAGCTGCATCAGTCTCCAGACCCTCGTCTCCAGCAGACACGGCACCGCCGCCCATACCTCAGAGGGAACTCTACGTACGAGCTCGCCTCGAGGACTTGATCGATCAGGTACTTAATGCTTCTGCTAATGTGCTCGCTTCTGATGTTCTGAATTCCTTTTGAAATGTGATGAATTTAAAAAAAAAATAATGTGTTATATTCAGAACAAATTATTGAATGTTATGGGTATAAAGTTCTACGGTGGAAGGTATAAATTTGCTGGTCTTGAAAAAAACTAAGCCTATTGTAAAATATTTTTATCTAAGTATGTTGACAATATCTAAATTGAAGCGACTCTTTCTTCGTTTCAAAACTTTAGATACTCGATCGGTAGTTGCTCAGAGTCAGTTATAATTTGTTCTGAACATAACACAAAAATAACACTATACTAAGAATTTTTCATATATTTTTCAAATAATGTGTGCTTCTGATTTATTTTTATATAATTTTAACTGTATGAAGTTACCTCAAGTTTGCCAGGTCGACAAAAAGAGCAAAACCAACGCTAATACCTAAAAATATGTCCAAAGTAAGATAATGTTATTATATTGAATGATTTTTAATTAAATAATAGTTTTATTAATGGAAGTGGTAGATAGTGTAGTTAGAGGATAAATAAAATGTAAAGGCTTTGTCGTTGGCAATGTAATTTTTGTGCACCTGGTTACACATTTGAGTCAAGATAATTCTTACAATATGAATATCAAATATACAAGTAGCAATTTTAACAGAGGATATTTCAAGTAAAATACATTAGTATTTGCATGCATTCAAATAATAAAGTTTCTTATGATACTATACATAAAGTACAGAATCTCATATCAAGCTAACTCTTTTGACAATATAAAATGCAATAGTCTAATATCCAGGCACCTATTTAATGAACATAATAAATTACTTTTGCGTGCCTTAATAAAAGTAAGTATAATATTTTTAGGTACATTTATTAAAGAAGACATTCAAATAACACTGTATTTGTAAATACAGTTTAAGTAAATTAAGTTACAAAGAATTATCTTGAGTCAGACAATAATTATTCACTGAGATACTGCAAACGAGCACGTTTTAGTGTGAACTCAACACTGTCACTAGTAATAATAGATATCATTTTTAAATAGAATACATAATTATCATGTAGTTACTACTGAAAAAATCACGTTTTTGTTATGAATGAGACTGAATGGATATCACCGAAATTGTAAAAGAAAAGTGTAGTGAACATAATAATATTTTTTCTGAGTATGAAGTATTAGATGACCTTATTTATAATCAGAATTTACGATATATAACAATGATTACTAAAATTCATAACTGCATAATTGAAATAATAGAATAGCTCAATTTTAGCTACCTATGAAGAACTTTTTGTTTTTCTCTTGTATCTTTTTTATTTGTTCTCTTCAGTCATATCCATAACAAAAGAAGTGCACTACTAACAAGCACAGTTTGTCTTGATGTCCGTTTGTCACGCATGGTTTGTTCATAGAAACATGTGAGCGATGTAAGCGCCGCGCCGCGCATTGATGTTATACTAAAGAATCTAGAAGCACCAGAGTTTACGCAGAAGTTGGTAGATTATGAACTGAAGGTAAGGCTTGTGCATGCTACTATGAATTTTGATGTTGTTTTGATATTAACACAAATGTAGCCTATCATCCATTAGGTTGAGCCACGTATTACTATCGACACATTATCTACTGTTAATTCCCTTTCGATTTGGGATTTTTCTAATGTATTTTGTTTGACTGGATCAAGTTCTCTCAAGTGGTCTCAAGTTGAAAATCTGTCGCCAAGCACCTACTGGTGAGTTTCGGCTGTTGCGTTTGAGAGCCAGTTGCCTTCTATACTTTGGCTTTATAAAGGTCGGCAACAAATTGGCAATGCCCCTGGAATTGCGTTCCCCGGGATAAAAAGTAGCCTATATTCTTCTCCATACCATAGGCTATCTGCATACCAAATTTCATCGCGATCGGTTCAGCGGTTAAAGCGTGAAAAGGTAACAAACAAACTTTCGCATTTATAATATTAAATTAAAGTTAGGATTAGGTTAGTCCTTGCGATATTTATAAATTAAAAGGCTATATAATTCGTTTATTTTGCTGAGACTGTCGTAATATCTCTACAGGTACAAAGCCACTTAGAGACATTAGGTGATGCCGTCCACAGCATGGAGGAATCCATGAAGCAAGTTCTCGAAATCCAGGAATGGATCAACGTCCACAATGCTTTGGCCAAGGACTGGCTTGCCAATCCTTCTAAATTGAGGCCTGAAGCAGCTAAACAAGATATGGCAGCCATGAATGATGCTCTTGTGTCATTGGGAGAAAAGAGGAATAGGCTGTTCACTGAAATTCCTACTGATGGTAAGAATTATTATAATAGTAAAAAAAAACTGTGGTGAATTTTGTTCATATAAAAAATGTTTTATTGAAAAGAAAACCTCTACAAAGACAATCATGTTTCTAATGTCATTATTTCAGGACTAGAAGATGAAATCAATCTAGAAGAGGACCTGGACAATCTGGAACAAGCTATCCTCAAAGCAATTGAAAGAGAGAAGGGCAATCAAGCCATCATTGATGACTTCCGTCACAAATGCCAAGAGATCCACGATTGGTTTGACTCAGTTCTCAAGAAGATGTGCTTAGCTGACAAAGGATCTGGACTCCCATGCCCTCAGAAGCTCAGTGCATTGCAAGAGTTGACAGCAGAGTTTGGACAAGCTGGCAAAGATAAGGTGGATAATATTAAGACAGTGGGATCTAAAGTAATCAATATCGTTAGCAATTTGGAGTCACAGCAAGTCGAAGAACAGGTAAAGTTTCATTTTTATCTACATAAATTATATTGTGGCAAATGAATTTTAGAAAACCTCTTAGTTTTAAATTAATTTCTTAGATGCTAGTTTTGAATAGACACTAAATCCACTTTTTCTTACAGATGAAATCTGTTGAAAGAAGATACAACGATATTGCTAAACGTATCCAACGCAAACTCCAAATGCTCGAGATCACATACAAAGCCATCGACGGAACAAAGAGCGAGGTTAACGCACAAAACGAATGGATGCAGAAGGAAATTGACAACATCTTACATCCAGAACCACTTGGTTATGAAAGTAAATCTGTGAAAGAGCGACAAAAGAAAATGGCAAATCTACTAAAAGAAACAGATGGTAAGAAAACCGTTATCGACTCCCTGGAAAAGAAGGTATGCAACATCCAAGCTGAATTAGAACCTTCCGAACAGATGCAATTAGAATCAGAATTGTCTGAATTATCGTCTAAACAAAAACAATTAGCGTCACTAATTAAACAAGAAATTGAAAGATTAGGTACGTGTGCTGAAGATAGAAAGAAACTTGAAAATGATATAGAAAAAGCTAAAAATTGGCTCAAAGCTAAGTTGGCTGAAATTAAAAAACTTGGAGGACCTGTACCGTTAGAAGCAGCTAAAGTAGAAAAAGAAATCGCTGTACATAAGAAACATCAAAGTGAATTGTCTGACTTCCATAATGATACGTTAACAGAAGTTATGCGTCAAGGAAATGCTGTATCTAAAGACTGTTCTACTGAAGATAGAGCTAAGTTACAGAAAATTCTAGAAGGTCTTCATAAACAGTACACGACAGCTAAAGTAGACATTGATGATAAACTTGCCGCGTTGAATAAGTTATTACAAGGCAGAAATGAATTTGAATCTGACGTTGCTAAGTGCCAGAGTTGGCTAAACGAAGCTGAGGTAGCCGCGACACCAGAACTTAGAACAACTAGCCTTCAATTACTGGAAGAACAACTTGCTAAATTCGAAAAACTGAGCAAAGAGGCAGAAGATGTTGAGAAAAACATCAGTAAAATCAAAGATAAATCTAAGGACATCATAGATTCTTTGTCAGATTCTAACAAATTGCAACTCAAAGAGCAAGTTAACATTCTATCTGATAGATTTGCTAGAATCAATGCCATTATCAACGACAAGAAGAATATCCTATTGAAACATATCAAGGAATACAAAGATGCTGCAGCCAAGATTGCTGCTGCTCTTGAATTCCTGAATGAAATTCAGAATAAACTGAAGGCACTGAATAAACCTATTGGTAGCAAAGTTGAAGATGTTCAACCAATCATTCAAGCCTATGAAGCTATTCTAGCAGATCTGAAGAAAAATAAGTCAATGCTCAATGAATTACAAGGTGGTAATCTTCACGACTTACAAGATATCCTTACACAGCAAGACGATTTAATGAGCACAATTGAAGACCAAATATCAAAATTGAAATCGCTTCTGCTTCTACGAGAGCAATTCTTCGCACTTGTAAAAGAAATCGAAGAGTTTATTTCCAAATACACTGACGTAACATTTGAGATTGAAAGATCCAATGAGCCATTGGAAGAAAAGATTAAGCGTTACGATGACGTCATTGCTAAAATTCAAGGTTGTGAAGCTTTATTGGCTACTGCTACAGATAAAGGCCAGCAAATTGCAGCAGAAGGCAGTGTTATGGATAGAAATAACATCACTGAACTTCTCCAATCTTTGAAACAACAGCTCCTTACTCTGAGGAGAACTGTAGAATCCAAACGGCAAGAACACGAAAGGGCAGCAGCAGAACATAAGAAACTGGCTTCAGACTTATCTGAAATACTACAATGGCTTCACGATAATGAGGCAGCAGTACATTCACGACCACTTTTGAATAGGGATGTTGCCAGTGTTGATAAGAAGCTCATCGAGCACACAACTTTGGCTAAGAACATACAATCTAACTTAGATAAACTAACAAAGATTACAGACATCATCAAGAATGATGATGGCGTCCCAGGAACTTTGCTAGAAATGGTGTCCGAAGCTAATTCACTAAAGACATCTCTACCTGCGGAATTGGCGAATAGAGAGAAATATTTGCAAGACAATAAGAAACTCAGACAGCAATACTTGCAGTTAGTTGAGAAACTAAACATCTGGGCGAATGAAGCTGCTATTCGTCTAGATATGGGCAAGAATGGAACAGATTTTGAGAATATTGAAGCAGATTTAGAAGAACATAAATCTTTCTTCAATGCATCTGAGCCAGAAATGAAAGATTTGGTCGGAAAGCGTATGCAGGATATCGTTGATAAGATCTGGCCATCACTATCCGCATCTGAACAAGAGGAACTGTCCAAAGATCATCAGAAACACAATCAACTCTTGAAAAACACTCTCAATTCTGCGAAATCGCGTCAAGCGCAGCTGGAGCAGGACTTGGAGATCTGGAAGGACTTCTGCCAAGTTGTGGACAAGATCAAGGCGATTTTGGACAAGAATGACATCAAGGACGAACCAATTACAACTGTAGACGGCCTTAGACTGCACTTGGAAAAGCTGAACCACGCCAAGAATGACCTAGAGGTAAGTTAATTTCATGTTTTTTTTAGGATTATTAATTATAGCAACTTATTTGAATATCCTGGGTCAGTGGTCAACATTAATTTTATTACCTTGATAGATTTTCAAATCATCGTATAAAATATTATAAAATTAGGTAGGGGAATAAACTCTAACTTGTCAAGTTAAAATTATGAACTATATTTCTATAGGTTTAATATGAATGGGAAGACTCTACATGTAGCGATTCGTGCATTTAAAATACATAATGAAACAACCATAGAAATTCCGAAATATAATCTTACTAATAAGTTTAATCCACGATAACGTTAATACTCGATAGATGTCGCTACTTTGTATACCTAAAAACTTGAACACAAAAAAAAACATATTAAACACAGACCGTAAGAGCGGTACAGAACGTATAAATTATGTATTAATCGCCTTATTATAATTTTAAATGAACCCACTGCCGCTGCAGACACCGAAACGAAGTTATTTACACAGTTTTTCATACATTCTACGGATTTATTCAATTTTGACGATCGATATTGTCGTTCTACATTTTTTTTTATTGTAAGTTGATGGTGTTAAAGCAAAGAACATTTTTTGTTCAGACACGGAAAATTTTGATAAGTGATAGGTATTTTTTTAACACGCGCGTGATAGAATTTCAACATAAACCTATTTACTTTGGCAATTGCTGAATGAAACTACTGTATTTTTTTTTCTTTTTTTTTTAAAGGTAGTAAATAGTCCTAGCAATTTTAATCGTGATTAATCTATAACTATATAGAAAAACAATATTTGTCCTGTATGTTTTTAACGTAAGCCCTCCTATGCCATTCATTCGAGCGATGAATCTTTAGTGACATATTGTGCGCAAGAGTTGGTTTTTAGCAAAAAATTAAATAAAATAGGGGCATGGCATGCAACGCACGCCGGGGATTAGCTTTTTACATTGATTAGTCTAGTGATAAAGCGAGCCGTAATAATGCATCGTACAGGACTCCATAATGCCAATTTATCAAAGAAAGTGTTGATATCATTGTTATCAATGACATAACTAAATCTTTTTATATAAAAACAATACAACACAGTCATAGAAAATATTTGATAATTTTATTATCTTTAGATGATAAGTTTTAGCAATTTAATAATTCGTCGAAGCGATTTTTATTCGTATTGTGAATCATTACTTTTAAATTAAGTATTATTATTTAGTATTACAAAAAAAAAGTATTATTTTATTTTGGTATTTTTTTTACAAAAATGAGTGCGTGTACTTATGTACGCGCGTGAGAAGTTATACTTGTTAAATTTGTTCATAATTTTTTATAAAAAAATATTATTTATTCAATTTAATAAAAAATATTAACAATTATGGATCTGTATCTCCACGCACGCCTTTAAAAAAGACCGGTCCTCGCGCCGTGATGTCTGAAAGATACATTTCAATATTAACAATTAATATTTTAATTTGATGTTCGATTTTTTTTTTTTTTAGCTTTTGTAGCTTTTTGTAGCTTGTTTTTCGAGACTTATGAGCTGTTTAGCGGGCAGCTTCATTTTTGTGTTACAGTGATGCGCGCGCATCTAAAAAATTCACTCTCATCATTTTTTCATAACGCGCCTATTGAAGTATGACTTCAAAAAACATAGTTATAAAATAAAGATGTAGCAATCGATAACGTTTCGATTAATCGATTTTCAGCGTTACTCACTACCATTTAAATAGCAGACAAATTAATGGTATTAGTCACAGCACTTCTTGTAGATTGAAAAAATCTTCTATGCACCTAGCAACTATATTGTCTGTCTATCTATTATTTAGCGAATATATATTTAGGTACTACTCGGTTAATGCACTTTGGTTTCAGGGTCTTTTGTAGACTTAAGGCTAAGCTGCTTTTTTTGTTAGGTTAGTTTCTAAAATGTCCGTCAGGACTTGTTTTACATTTCAAAATTAAACGTTACAAACAAATAGGCAGACAGACGAACTTTGATTTTTATTTAATACTACCTTCCGCCCCGCGGTTTTACTCGCGGTCCCGAGTGCTCCGATCGCCACCAAACCTTACAGGATTAACCGCGGGACTAATATGAAGATTGTCTGAAAATTTCATCGCGATCGGTTCAGCGGTTTCGGAGTCTATAAGGAACATACATGCATACATACATACTTTCTCTTTTATACATATAGATTTTAATTATTATAGCATGGCATTTATATTTTAAAAAAAAAATCCGGAATAACAAATTTATTTTAGATCTTCTATATACTAATCAACATTTGTTTCAAGTGTCATGCAAGTAGTAGCCGTGGGGAATTACCGCTTCATACAAATTTGTGTTTTAACACTACAATGTTGGATTGTATTCTGTAGCTGTATATAAAATAATCATATCACGCTTGTTCAAGTTAAGGTGACTGCTTGAATAAAAATAAGGTACTCGACTATAACAGAGAATACATTTTTTTAAACAAATTTGGGTATTTTTTTATTTAAAAAATATTATGTAGTACTTGCAAATATCAAATACTTAATAAAAATATTAACTTAATAATAGGGTATTACACCCATTTTTGAAAAGTGTCTCAATTCGTTCCTAAGGTGCTAATTAGCCACAAAAAAACACACAAAAAATTTATTCAATCGATAAGTGCCATAAAGATGCATTTAAATTTCACATTTTCAAATTCCGCGAGTAGTTTGATGAAAACGCTGGACGTCATGTAGCTATTTGGTCGGTACGGTCATGACGTTATTTGGTCTCTTGTTAGTAAATAAATACGCTGATATTGGTCTCAATTGGACTTATAAAATTGTATAAATTAAAAATGAACTATTATCCTTTTTATTAGTGTGCTGTTCCTGAATGCATGAATACTAGTGTAAAAATAATAATAATAGTACTTCAGTTCACCGTATGACTTCATTATAATGGCGGCTACTGTTTCGCTTGTTTAGAAACAGATTAAAAATAATGAAAACTTTGAAATTAATTTTAAAATTAATTAAGTTATTTTATGAACTAAAACTATCATTTTCCGACTGCTTATTGCCTAAGCTATGTAAATTGTACATTTTTAGATTTTTTCTCATATAGAGTAAAATACCCTATTATGTTAATAAATTTAGATTTCAATTGATAGTTTTTACTTAATATTATTATTATTATTCATATATTAATATAGGTTATAAGACATATTTTTTGATAGCCGATCAGCACTTTTGTTTTGTCACTGGAATTAATGAATTTACCTTTTGTACTTTGTTTATAATGTTTAAAATACAACACAAACTCATCTATCTTTAAAATTGCATAGGTACTCAAATAAAAGTGAGATCTAAATGCAAATTCTCTAGTACATCTAAAAGCAACGTCTGTCCGCCTGTAGTTCTATTTTTAGCTCACATCCAGCATTGGGTTAATGCACTTTTCATAGTTTAAGGCTATATTACTCATTCGTAATTGTGTTCAAATGCTGGTATAGGGCTCTATGCGTCAGTCAGGAAGTCATTTATAATAGACAGATGTTTCCTTTACTATAAATTGTGCGTAAAATGTTTAAATTCTATTAATAAGTATGATTTACGGAAATAAAAAAATATTTATTGAATCAATTGTTCACAAAACTGTTTTTATTATATGTAATATAATATTATCGTAAAAAAGCTAAGCATTAATTATCGTAAAATTAATTTATCGTAAAATTTTAATTCTCGAAAAATAATATGATTGTCAAATAAAGCTAAGCCTAAATTGGTAATTAATTAGTATTTTTTAATCAGTAAAATAAGCTACCTTTATCGCTACCCCTGCTACGTTTTTTTTTTCTTTAAACCAATATGAATCCAACATTCAGCTATAATATTTTAGCTATTAATTATGTGTATTAAAATTTTAATAAATAAAAATTTACATTGGGCATGCAAAAACTTATAGCACAATCAAATGTCAGGATGACTTCATAAACTTAAAAGATGTTCGCCTTAACAAGCTAGTGATGTCATCCGATAGCAAACCAAGGCTCACACCAACTCAACTCAGTATTGTATCGTACACCACTGCAATGAGTACTGTATACAAATATTTCATTACATATCATACTTTCACATTTTCTATCTGTGTTATCCACGTGCCTACTTAGATACCTATTAATATTTTATTGTTTATTTTTCTATTTTTAAATTAGGTTAATTAATAATCATTCCGCGAAAAAGGAAGGTGAGTAAATGTGGCGAGTTTTAGTTGAAAAATAACTTATCAAGTGATTTTGGTGTTGTTTATATTATAAGATATTTATACGGATCACTATTCTTATTCGACATAAAAAATTTGCACGCTCTAACAATTTTGTTGCAAAAAAATGTTGTTTACTTCCACGTTACTTGGAAAAACGTTACCGTTTTCGAAATACGGTACAAAGTAATTGAAATACGGTTAAATGTAGCAGGTATTGAATTATTGGAAAGTGCATAAAATAATTTTGATTCTTTTAAGTCAGTATTCCGATTTTTATATATGTATTCTATATTGACTTGGCTACCACACCAAAGTGTATGAACTTATCGACCTGTTAGTTTTAAATTGGTCTAATTTACATAGTCCATGATCTACTTGGTTAGGTATCAGATCGCCGTGTGTAAGAGATTGTCTAGAATATTCCAAGATATTGTCTAAATAGAGTTAGGGTTAAGTACTTACTTTAAATTAAATGGAACTGTAAGATTATTATAACATAATATATACCTATTACAGATAAACGGCGCGGAATTAATAATTTAACATTTTCCTTCACGCCTGGAAAGATTTATGGTATTAAATTATAAATAATGTATTGATATTTATGTATATACTTACTTTTAAATACATTAAAACTGCATTTTCAATCTTAAAATTTGGCGGGATTGAGGTAAAATTTTTAAATTTAACTATTAAAAAATACTAAAACATAAAAATAATAAATCAACATTAAATACCTAAATTAATTAAGTTCGCAAAATTATTTAACATTGGAATACTAACAACACGATACCTTCGTCAATTATTATTTAAAAATAAAACCTTCGTGTCATGGGTTTGCCATTAATGGCATGAATGAAGTTTTTCCTAACAATGCCAAGTTATAAATAGCCTCATGTCAAGGTCAAGTTCAGATGCCGGCAAGCTTGGCAACTTGTGTTTTGCTTTATAATAATGTACAGTCATCAAAATATGTTTTTTTATAACATAGGTACTGAATGATCCCACAGTTTCAAATCTCCTCTTTAATTATAAAACCTAATTAGAACCCAATTTATTGTACTACAAGTGTAAACCATAAAAAATAGAACATTGTTTTAAAGTCACCTGTAACATTGGATTATGTTTAAAACGTGACTTATTCGTGATAACTGTGATTGTGATTTATTTCAATATAAAATAAAATTATATACTTTTAGTATTTTTATATTCCAGTCATCTTACATTAAACATAAAACTAATTTTCTTAGAATATAAGGTTCAAAACTGTTTTACAATTTACATAAATTTTGATTTGGTAGAGTATCAACTAAAAACTATTGCTTCTTCTTCTACCGCGTAAAAAAATGGTTTTCGATTACTGGAATTATACTACCTATCCCTCGCGGTTTCACGCGCGTTTTCTAGAAAAGTAACTATGTAAATGACTATTCGATTAGCTGTTACGGAGGGTAATAAACATACAACAGTTTTTATTTCATCTGTGAATGTCTCACATGGCAAAGTCTGTCTAATGTGGCTCTACAAAGTATTATATTCCAAACCATCGCCAAAACTACATTGCTTATGATAAAACTCCTGAATATTAGTATAATTTCATCAGTTCCACTAGCATGTAATATCAAGCGAGAGTTATCAGTCATCGCTTTATCTCTGATAACAGGGTAAACATTTGCCGGTAAGGAATGCAATTTCAAACTCATTTTGCTATTTTGCGAATTTCTCTTTTGTTACCTTTATCCAATTCATATTATAAATGTAAAAATAAATATATTTAGATGTTTGTGACTCAATAGAATAGATTTGGATGTAACTTGATACTTCGATAGATCATAATAACCCTGGAATAACATAGGGTACTTTTTATCCAGGGAAAACAAGATCCCTCGGGAATGCGGGTGAAACCGTGGGGCAAAAGCTATTCAAGTAATAATCTCTGTTGAAGGCTGACTTCTTAATCGGTGGTATCTTCAGTAGCTTCGACGTTCATAAGTGCCTCTCTCGTGCCCAAACTATATTTGACTTGCTTTGACTTTGAATAAAGTTTGATCGTAAATCTTATTTCTTTTTTCCACCACTCATTAAACTTCCGCATCCAGTTCTATTGTTTTAACTTCTACAGCTTTCAAGATAGCTTCTTAAATTATTATGTCTCCATCTTGTATTAAAACTCTACATTTTGTTTTTAAATTATCATTAAATCAATTGAATCTATTAAGACTATTAGTTTTATCACATATTTCAGTTGTAATATCAGATTAACCGGAGATAACCAGTTGAAATTCATACCTATTTAAAAATGAAAGACCCTACTTGATTGATACTTTGTTATCCTACATGGTACTCGTCCTACACAGACGTGACGTCATATCCTTCCTCGTGTTACGTTGCTAACAACATCATTACTGTCGCCGGTCAATTTAATTATGGAGGTCAAGAGCAACAGACAAACTGACACTTGAATACAAATTGTCTCTTGTATTCTGGCTTCTACCAGGAATTCTCGTTAACTTTTCTAATTATAATTGGACTTACTGTGTGCACTGTCTTGATACATTAAAACTATCAAGCTGAATGTCTGAACGCAAATAGATTTGTTACACTTTAAAATATTTTCTATTCAAAATGAAATCCTCATTTAAATAATAGTTAGTTGATAAAATGCAACTGTTAATGGTAGAGTCACTATTACATTGTTACATGTTTCTCTTACCAGGGTATTTGGTTTGTTGAATTCTCTAGAAAAAATGGTAAGTACAAAAAAAGTAAATTTAAGTTTATGTTGACCACTGAACCCCAAAGGTGTCTCTCCAATTTTAGAATCGTTTTAAAATCAATCAGCTTCTAACTCCACAATCTCCATCATCAGAACCAGCAGCCGCTCCTGGATGTTGTCCGGGAGCGGGCTCGGGTCCTGTGCACAAATGCTGATGCTGCCAGCGGAGAACGCGTAGAACAGATTACAAGGGAGCTAGCTGACAGATGGAACGTCACATGCGAAGGTTAGTACTTACCTATTGGAAGTTGTACATATTCCTGAAATTCCTACATTGACGGGCCGGTTCACGTGGTTGGTAAGATACCCTATCTATCATGCCGTAGGTCGTGGGTTTGATTCCCACTCAGGACAGACATTTGTGTGCATGAACATGTCTGTTTGTCTTGAGTCTGGGTGTAATTGTCTATATAAGTATATTAACAAAAGAAAAGTAGTACATCAGTTATATGGCTTCCATAGTATAAGCTCTGCTTGGTTTGGGGAATGTGAGAGAAATGTCCCAGAATATTTAATATTTATTTTTCTTGCAGTAAGTATTGGTTTTGTAATTAGGGGTTAATCAGAGTAGCTCGCGTGCGGAGCCGAATCAAGTGAATAATCGATTTGATAAAGAATCGAGACAAAGCCAAACCGAGTGGATCTGAATTATCATAATACTACTAATTGCTGCATATCGGGTCGTTTTCTCTGGATACCATGTCTTTACATGCAAAATGATTGATGAAATATTAAAGAACGGATGAAACATTAAAGAAGGAATATAATAGTTTATTTTTTATACAACATGGTCGGCAATCAAGCTTACGGCCCGCCTGATGGTAAGCGGTTACCGAAGCCTATGAACGCTTACAACACCAGGAGTATCACTCACGCGTTGCCGGCCCTTCTAGAATACTTAATACCTATACGAAAACATTCACATTTAAATCTTAGATTAATTAGTGACTATTTACGACTTACGTAAACCTCCCCTTCCCGATGAGCTCTGGCGACCTTACTCACGCGCAGGAACACAACTATAAGTTATTGGGCTGTGGTCTGTAAGGTGGAGGTACTTCCCCAGTCGAGCTGCTCTTTGAGCGACATACATATCGCTATGCTCTACCTCTCTTAAATAATATTATTGTACATGTCTTTATATAAGTATGTACAAAATAGGTACCTACTTGTTATAGGTACATTGCTCTACTTTCTCTTTACTCTCGACAGCTGAGTGTCTGCCTGCAGTTACCTACATAAGCACTATACTGAAAGCTTTCACAATAAGGGTCATTTACCTCATCATAAAGAGATTCGCCTCATAAAAAAATCAAGAACGATTAGTCTACTTAAAGTATATGAAATCAGCATAATACCTTTCAATAATACAATTTAATTTAAGATGATAGTGGGGCTCTAAAAAGAGGTTTTTACAGGGAACACATTCTGCTCTTGTAGATACGATGATGACCATTTACTCGTATGCCTATTTGCCGACTCATTTATATAAAAACAATAAAGGGAGAATCTTATCTTGGTTACATCACAACTTAAGACCGTAAAGTAAATGTCATAAGCAACTCTTTCCAACACTTGAAATGAATGCAACTTGTCCAGGTCTAGCGAAACGCGCATCCACCGCCGACCAACAGCTGCAGCGCTGGACGCAACTCCTCGATGTGCAGCGTATGCTGGGTGCAGCAATTACTGCTGCATCAGACAGACTCAGGCAGCTTGATGCTAATCCTAGCACAAGGCGTAAAGCGCTTGATACAAGACATGCACTACAGGTGAGTTGGATTAAAAGCCTAAATTACGTAAAAAAAAAAAAAAATCAATGTTTTTAAATTAAGCCTTTGATATTAAATTTCAACTCTGAAAGTATATGCGGGATAAAAAGTATATGAAACGTATTCTGTTTCCCAATTTATTAATGTGTTATATAGGATAGGAAACATCATTCTTTCTTTTGTCCAGGAACTACAAAATGAAGTATCAGACCTGGAAGAGAGCAAAGATGAGCTATTGGAACACGCAGACTTTATCGTCAACCTCCTGAAGCCGCAGTCCAAGAAGGCCGCTGAAGACACTGAAAGCTCTGTCAAAGAACTGGTCGAGGCATATGAAAAGTAAGTGAAATTGTTGCTATTTCAGAATTTTTCTCGCAGTATTTTTATTGATCTAGTATAAAATATTGAAGCTCCTTTCAGGATATAGGTTCAACAAAATGACTAATAATGTTAGGATGCTTAGGGCTTAGTAATTTTAGCATAATATAAATCTTGACGGATACTCATACTACATTTCTCTTTCAATTACTTTTCGTTAAATTACCGCTAATGTTTTGAGCGTGAGCAATATGTATATATTTGCATTGTATATATCCCAGTGAGTGGAGGCCTGATGACATGAAATATAAGTATTTTGAATAGTTCAGGCATCAGTCTCCCACAATATATAGTTTGCCAAATTATAATAAATGTGTCGTTGTGTTTCCATAAAACTTCACATAGGTCAGTTCAAACGTCATTACTACAAACACCCAATTCTTAGATTACGTCAGATCAATTTTAACTACTAAAACAACGTCAAAAGAGTTGACATCATCGGTAATTTAATATGCAAATAACTAATAAATTGCCGTTGTTATTTCACGATCTGTCTGCATTTACTATCAGCAATATGATTCGATAACAAACTGATGATATAAAATCCAATGACAATATAAAGGTTCTCATTGTTAATTCATCAATTGTCGCCGGTTGCACGCCGGTTATTTCATTGTCGATCATTTAGTTCAATCTTCATGTCTGTGTGACGTCCTCTTTAATACCTACCACATTAATTGAATTTCAAATGAGATATTCGGCAAATAAATCAAGTTTTGCTTCACGTGTGATGTCATCATTAAAATTGTTGTCAAATAAAAAGATGTTATATTTGTTGAGTTGGATTTTCATATTGAAGATCCACACGCAAATATAGACTTATTGGTCCAGGTGGATAAGATCAATAATATCAAATATATGAATTTTTACTCATGCAATCATCAAGATTGTAAAACAGAAAATATTTCTCCAAAATTTTACATGAGATTCTATTGCCAATTTATACCGGAAGAAGTGAAGCCCAAAGACTGGCATGGTGTCAACTGGATGACAGTTTGGCGCTCCCCAAATGCATTTCAACAAAAATATTGATGTTCTCACTTAAGCAAACAAACCACAACTTTTAAATGCCACACGTTAAAGTTCAATTTCGTCTGGAAAAATATTTCGACATCAGAAAAAAACAGCTTGTTTGTTAGAAAATGCGGCGTCTTACTATCTGGTGCCTCTCGAGTGTTCTTGGCACGTTATATAGGTTAAGATTTTCTTCACATTTTTGTCTCACATTCTACGTGTTGAAATGATCAATGGCTTGTTTTTTTTTAAATGCTACTGTGGCAAATTGCATATTACACGCTTCCTCTGGTAGATCGTGTATAGCAATAAAATACGTAAGATTGCACTAACGACACGACTATTCATTGATAAATAAGTTTATTAATACATTTTAGTTTTATATTTTCTTTAGATCTGTGAATGTTTTCACAAAATTCAGTCTTTTGTTTTAAAAGAGCTAATTCTTATTTCCAACAATTTATATTCACTACCAAGCCTTTACGAATGCCTTGACCACTGCGCTGTGTCACCAAAAGGACATGTTCTTAAAATATCGTTTAATCAATAATCAGCTTTATTGCAACGCTATAAGGACTACATTGAGCAAAAGTAGACTCCCATTGCCAAATTAATTTTGCAGACATAAAAGGCAAAGTTGAATTAAATTGAACTCTAACTGGTTGTAATAAGGGGAACATTGCTATGAGTATGTCGAGTTATTATTATTGTGAATTGTATATATTTTAATGGGTTGTGTCGGCTACATATGGGATATTCAAGGGCGGTTCACATGGCATGGCCGTTGAATTAATTTGCCAGTTTACTGTATTTTAAAATAAGTATTGAGGTATTTAAGGAATGTAAAAATCCGGGTATTTGAATAAAAAAAAACAGCACCTGTGTGATAATCTCACGGTGGTAAATGATGATGTGGCCATGTGGCCAAAAGTGGTGAGCACACCAAGCCTAAGAGGAACTAACTCTCAAGTGCGACAGATTTTAAACTTGGGGGTGGTCCTACAAAGTACCTTACCACCGTGCTATAGTTTCCACACGATGTTTTTCTTCACCGAAAACTCAAGCTTATTGTAGAATACGAATCCACGGCCTTCATTCAACATCACTACCACTGAGCTATCGCCTTGAAAATCGTAATAAATAAATTTAAATAAAATTAACTATGTAAAATACTTGAAAAAATACTACGAAATTTCATAAATTTAAAGCAGAAATTAAGCAATGTTACATAAGAATCTAACCTGGATCAGAGCTAGTCACGAGCGTCGGTACTGAGAGTCGAGCTCCCGAAATAAAATCATTTTTATTAGCAGCTTCAGGACAAGATTACTCACGGATTTCGAGAAACACTGACGTCACTGCTACCAAGAATATCCTGTAGGCATGAGGAACACGTACACTCTTCGCACAAGTTGTATCACTACTCTCTAAATAGTTGAAACCATTCTAGTATTTATTGTTTGTACCACAGAAGCTATAACAGCTTGGACAGTCGTGACAGATGGTTCAGGTACATTATTTACTGATAAAATAATATTTTTCATAAGATCTTGAAAGTTTACTTACGTCGATGATGTCAACTTTACAGAGAGATTTTAAAGCAATTTTCTCGTTAAATTGTGAAGCGTAAAGCGTAAAATAGCATTAACTATTTTTATTGTTGTCATAGAATGTAGGGAATGCTTAGGGAGACTGTTTCGAGTATTTTGGTAGAAAACGTAAGAGATGTAGTATGTGGCACCAATTTTATATCGATGTCAAATACTTTAGTTATTATAAAATGAGGCATGTTGTTTCGATTGCAAATTTTCGTTAAAATTACTCAAGGAAACGTCATAATTTGAACTGTTAATTCATTCATTAGAAATGTTAATTATCTTATATTATTCATTGAATATATTGTGCTCACAATTTTGTTCGTCATTAAACCCACAAAATTTACAAACACTTTTAAGAATTTACATGAATAATATTTTTTATAAGGTCACGTGAATATTGACACCTTGTTTCCATTAATTCATACATTTCTGTCTAAATAATAGACAACTCATATTCTTCATAATTGCTGGGTTCAATTCTCCCTTACCTAATCATGAGATAGTCCACGAAGGAAAGAGGAGCCCTCATTTCTCCTCTAATTCGGGTTACAATCTGGGAAAAATTACAGTTTTTCGGAGCAGACTTCCCTAATGTTTTACCAACGGGATCAAAGCAATTGAAGGCATAATTATTTATACCTCTAGTATTAACTGACCAGAAATATACATCAATGATGTAACATCATGATCTCACCACAGTTTGCTTACACAAAAGTCACCAACCAAATAGCTTATTCTAAACTCAAGGTCTAAATGCGGAAACCGCGTATTTAACCATTCGTTTCTGCGCTAAATCCTGTTTATTGACGTGGTGTTGGCTGATCTGATGATTTATATTTTGAAGCTGATTCCAAAGGCAATCTGAAGAATCTGAAATCTACTGCTAGGATTAAAAAAAAAAAGTTACACAGTCTAGGGTAATATATTTTTTATAAATAAATAAATATTCTGGGACATGTTCCTCACACACAACCATCTGACCCCAAACTAAGCTGAGCTTGTGCTATGAAAGCCAGATATCTGTTATAGGTACTACATATACTACTTTTCTTTTGTCAATACATACTTAAATAGATAATTACACCCAGACTCAAGATAAACATGCACATAAATGTTTGTCCTGAGTGGGAATCGAACTCACACCTGCGGCGTGATAGATAGGGTATCTTACCAACCACGCCAACCGGCCCGTCAAATAAATAAAGAAACGTCAATAATGTTTTGACCGAACCGAGAATAAAGGAGTCAAAGGTCTTCAAAAAGGAGTCAAAGTCAAGGCCATTTACTCAGTTTAGGCCCTAAAATAGCACTTATGAACGCCGAAGCTACTGAAGTTACCACCGAGTAATAATTATTTATTGAATTCCACCTAAACGCAGACAGGCTGTGTTTCGCGAGGAAATGAATCTTCCGTTACTCGCAAGAATATTTCCAGTGAACGAAAAAGCAAGGGGCACGCCTCTTGCATCGCATAATAAACTTTGAACTAAATTAGATTTCTATCTGACTCATACTTAGCTTACTGCAAAATTGTAGATATCTAGATAATCTAGAGTTAGCCGGTATTTTAAAATGATCTAGAGATTACTTGGGTATATAAAGGAAGGCTTCTTTGAAATTATTTAATGGTTTGGAGAGTTGAAACGTTTGTATTTTACCAAACGTTTTAGATTGCTACCAAACTTTGTCTAACGAATTGAATTCGCTTATCATAAAATTCTAAATTTATTTTCTCATTCTGTTATTATGTCATTTATATATCCGGTAGGTACAAACAGGAAACTGATTGTGGTTGTATATTGTATAGTAACATACATGATTATAAAATGTATTTAATGATGTATGGGTCAATGCCGGTGGGTCCTGATGCGTATCGAATTTATTGTACGGGAAACATGTATTTGTGTACATATTGTAGGTGTGTAACAGGTACCTTGTCATATTTTAGATTATGTTATGTAATGAGTAGGCAGTTAAGTAAATTAATCATATTTTAATTCCGTGCTAGAATCGTTAAGTATTGTTCTTTGGTATGATTATTTATAACTACTTTTGCTCTGCAGTTTCGCTCGCGTTCTCGGAATAAAGAGTAGCCTATGTCACACTCTGATCTATAAATTATATCTATGCAAAAATAATGTCGATGCGTTTCACCGTTACTGAGTTAAAGGAGAACAAACCAACAAACACACTTTCGCATTTATAATAGAAAGGGATATATAGACAAGGGATTGTATATTAGTGGCATTTAAAATTCGATAGTATTTTCTAGAAATATAATAATTCCTTTTGCCAAAATCAAATATTCTAATTAGTAGGTACTACATTAAAATAATATCTCAAATACCAGATGGCTAACTTCTTCACGCAGACTACAAATAGTAGTTATTAGCAAAATAAAAACCACAATAGTGAAACGCCCTATGCCAAACCCACAGCGCCGGCAATAAAAGAACTTCGCAACAAAGACATAAAAATCAAAATCCTTCAACGCGCAACTCCAGACAATCGACAGGCTGCTAGGGGGGACGTGAATCGTTATTCAAACTGGCAGACTTGTATTTCCGAGCTTGTGCGCATGCGTGCGATCGCAGCGCTTAATAGGTCAGGGCCTCTCAGTCTGCACTGGAACCCGGCTAAAGGGATATACTTAGAAGCATACGCCATATTTTTCCACGTCAGGACAACATATTTGTACTGAAATTTCCTCTCAAAGTACGAAATGAACGTACAGTTTGTATATATCGGACCTTTCGTTTTGAAACGCGGTCGCGTACGTGAAGTTTTCCTTCCGCGAACCAGTAACAAATGAACCGGTCCCAAAATAAGTGGTGGCGAGAAATAAACTGTTTCGGTGTTTCGAGACGTATTTTTATGGTGCAGGGACTGAACGGTGGCGCGCCGCGATCGACCGACGACCACACATACGTATTTATTACCACGCAAACTTATGATGCGAATGTGCGACTGTGACTACTTAAGTACCTACTCATGTGAACTGTGCTGTGACTCATGGACCTCGGAGTATTTCTGTTAACTAACAACTTATACGTGCTCCACGAGATATTCTGTAAGATCATTAAACATTCATATGCGTTAATACGAGTGATTTTTCAATGGCTCCTTCAGTTTATATACTTGTGTAGGATACAAGCCGGCCGGCCGGCCATGCTAGCATCCATTACATACGGTGTCATACAGTTGCTTACAGCAACTACGTCGCACATCGCTTGCGTTTCGCTACTTCAAATGAATCGAAAAGTATGTTAGTGTAAAATCACTGTATGTCGCGGCTAGCACACGGGCGCTAATAGGCCGAAGGTCACGAGTGTCACGTCATCACCCTATCATAAGGTAAACGCGGCCGGCGGCGATGTGTGCAAAACGTAAACACTCGCCGGCGAATGCACCGAAAAAACTTGCGCGCTATGATGTCACCGTGCAAACATTAGAGCGTGAAATTTAAATTTAGATGCGTCCAGCGAATCTATCGAGAACGGTTCATTGAGCGACGGGCGAGCGACCCGAGCGGAGCGCCGCGGGCGAACGAGCACGAACGACAAGGTACCGAGCGGCGGCGGTGGCGGTGGTCCGCCAGCACCGGCGCCGCGCAGCGCGACCTTGCACCGTCACGGGCGCAGCGTCACGCCGCGCCGACGGATTATTTTCGTCGCGTTTTGGCAGGCGGCCCTCGCTCGTGCGCTCCCCGACATCACCACATAACATAGCGTCCAACGGTGTGAACCGTACGTTTTAACACTTTGCTTCTTTTTCAGATTGCGACAGACTCTAGCGGCGCGGCTCGCGGAGATCGACGACATAGTTTCCGAATTCGACCGCGTGTCGGAGAGAATAGACGAACTTCGACAGCAAATCGAAGTTTCCATAGCCAAAGTCAAGACTTTCTACGTTTTCGGCGAAGACGAGGCGGACGAGGTCCGCGCACTCGCCGAGGAAGTCTCGAACTTAGTAGAACGCACGAAGAACTTCACGGAGGAAAGTCGAAAGCGTTACGGTGGTTCCGCACCCGCGGACGTAGCTCAGGAATTGTCGGCATTGGAACTATCATCGGAGGCACTAGCGGCAGCGATGGAGGAAAAGGAAAGGGAATGGAAACGTGCACGCACAGCCCGCTCCGAGTACGCGACCGACGTGGAGGATGTCCAGGCGTGGGTCCGCGCTGCTGAGCTGACAGCGCGGGACCGCACGCTGCCCCCTGAGCCTTACAGGGAGCGCCTGGTCGCGACCAGATCTGAGGTGCCGAACATTGCCGACCGCGTAGAGAGGTTAACGCGCAACGCGCGCGCTATTGTCGAAGGAAGCCGCGACGCCGGTGAACGACAGTTGGTGCAGTCCACAGTGACAGCGCTCTCGGAACAGTTCGCGGCCGTGTGCAGCGAGCTCGAGGCGCGACAAGCGACTGTCGAGGATGCCTGTGATGCAGTGGCTAGATTCCTCGCGTTATTAGAGAAAGTCCTGCTTTGGGTGGAGACCCAACGTGCATTCCTAGCGCGGCCACTCCCATTGGCCGACTTGCAGGAGACGCAACAAAAACAGACTGAATATGGGGTTAGTTACTTCTACAAACAAATACAACATACATATCGATAGGACGTAGGTAGGTACTTAACTATTCTTATTTATTTCAGAACGCGCTCAAGAGCTGTAAGCAGCAAGCCAAGAATCTAGCGGATATGGCCAAGGAAATAGAAGCGATCGAGCGAGTGACGAGTCCCGGAGATTTACCTTCGAGACTCGAAGCCGCGGAGAACGCGACCGTCGACGTCGAAAAGAAATTAGCTAAGACAGTCAGTACAACCGATGAACTTCCGAGAACCAGGGAGAAAAAGTACTCGAGTAACTGAGCGTTTTATTTTCCAGAACGGTTTACTCCAAGAACTCGCCGAGGAGTGGGAGAGATGCGAGAGGAAGTTGAAGGACGTCGGGCACTGGCTCGACGCGACATCGAGGACCCTCGAGACGCCCCAGAGTGCGAAGAAACCCCTCAGGGATCGTCTGGGCTTCAGAGAGAAACTCATAAACGATATATCGACGCAGAAGACGAAAATATCTTACGCAGTCGAGAAACTCAACGTGAGTTTGCCGGGCTGGAAATTTTTAGGCTTCAGATCTCGACTCACTCGAGATCGGGGTCCCTCGGACCCAACGCTGGGGTATTTCGGGAGATAGGAGTCGGATAGTGAAGTGTCGTTCCCTCGCACACACAGGTACACTTCGGGCCGGACGGCGTGGCGGCGCAGTCCCGCGGGCCCGAGGGCGTGGAGGCGAGCGCGCGCGCGCTGCAGGCCGCGCTGGACGCGCTCGGTGCGCAGACCGGGACGCAGGCGCGGCAGCTGGCCGCGGCGCTGGCGCAGGTGGAGGCCTACTGCGCCGACGTGGCGCGGCTGCGGGCGCAGCTGCTGCAGGCCGAGCAGGCGCTGCGCCACGCCGCGCAGCCCAACTACAGCCCGCGCGACCCCGACCGCGCCCAGCGCCACCAACAGGTACGTCGCCCTGCAGTGTGCAGTGCTGCCCCGCCACCCACCGACCCCCGCGACTACTGTACGTGGCTAGCGAGTATTCTAGTTTTGTTTATGCGAGGCTCTCAGTCGGCGTTCACCCGGGCCCGGGGCTAGGTGACGGGCACCGCTTCACTTCACGCACCGTCGGGGACGGTGGTGTACATTTTCACCGGCATTCATCTTTTATTTATATTTATCTTTTGTTTTTTTTCTGTTACCTCCGCCCTTCACCCTCACCGCTACTAACACGTCGTACTGATATCCTCCGCTAGGAATGTCGAGAAAGAGTTAAATCGCTTCAGAGCAAGATTCAGGCGCGAAACGAGCGAGTCAAACTTCTAGTGCAGCGCGGTAGTCCGGACGCCGATCCGCTGCGAGACGCGTAGGCCGCGGCGTCGAACATCCCGTAGCTCATAAGTCGCCATCTCGTCCCTTGTATTTTTTTATAATAATATGAATACGTTAAAATATAAACGACACACCGCAGCCACTGTCGTTTTTTTTCACGAACCCCAGCTTAGATCGCTACCCTCGTTCGCTAGACACCCTTGTAAATCATGTATTGTCCGTACTTGCGTATCAGGAGGTCACCCGGCAAATCGAAGAGCTGACAGAGGCTATCTACGAGCTGGACCCGTACTTCGTGATCCCGGCGGCGGGGGCGGCGGGGGCGGCGGGCGGGTCGGGCGGGTCGGGCGCGGCCGAGCTGGCGCTGCTGGCGGCCAGCGCCCGCTGCGCCCGCGCCTCGCGCGCCCCGCGCCTGGCGCCGCCGCCCCGCCCCGCGCGCGCCCGTAGCCCCGCCTGGGTACTCGGGGGCACCACCTACGCCGAGATAGTGAAGGGCTCCGGCTCCAGATCCAGCTCCGTCGACTCGTGGCACCACAGCGCGCAGAGACGCCGCTCGCCCTCCCCGGCACCCTCCCTCGACGACGTCCAGGTCGACCTAGAGGCCGAGGTTGCCCCGCCCAGTGTACAGTGCGATAACACCGACTATAGTGACGTCGAGTGTAGAGAGATCAGTGACACTCGTGTGTACCGAAACGTCAGTGAGAGTGAACCGTTCCGAAGTAGCGCGGACGTTTACTACGACGGCCACCCTAGTCGCACCGAAGCTGAGACGGTCGAGGTGTACTATGAGGAAACACCGGTGACATATCGTGAGCCGACTCCAGAGGCACCCGTTCCGATGTGCCGAGATGCCTCACCGGAATTGAAAAAGCTACCGATTCAAGCTATGGTAGAGCTCCGCCCGATGGAACGACAGGATAGGTCTCTTAGTCCGGCGACAAAAAATAGGCAAGATTTGTCCTACGCAGAAATATTAGCTCTCGGGCTTCGGAAACAGGCCCGCAAACAGAGCGTTACATCTTTACCGAAACCACAAGTGGCACATGTTGAGTTGGTTAAGGAGATAGTTGTAGAATGCTTGGAAAAATCTCCAATGACCCAACAAATTAGCCAATCTGAACCAAAAGTTGAGCGTATTGATTCGCTGAGGGTGAAACCCGAGCGTTTCGATCGCCCAGCACCTAGGAGTCGTTCAAGAGATATACCGAGACAGAGGCGTGCGCCAGAAAAACGGCCTACGAAAGCACACGATGTGCAGGTCATGAAAAAGAAAAAGACTTCCAAAAAAGTTATTGAAGTCGAAGAATTTGAGGATTCACCTGAAATTATAGAAGTTGAATTATCTTTGGTGTCATTACCACCAAATAAACCTCTTGATCCAAAACCAGTTGTGGAAACGATCAGTAGGGAAATCATCAAAAAGGTACAGCACAGTGATACTGTTGTTGAAACGATTACTGAAATTGAAACTGTAGAACAGATTCAAACAGATACCGTGAAAGAAGATATTGAACTGAAAAAGTCTAAAAAGAAACACAAGTCTAAGAAACCTAAAACAACTGAAGATGAAATACAGAAAGCTTTAAAAGAAATAGAGGAATATGAGAAACAAAAGAAAAAGAAGTCTAAAGACTCGCATGATAAAAGCAAAGAAAATAGTGCTGAAGTTGCAACAGTTGAACTGTTTCAGCATGTTGTGAAAAAACCAACATCTCAGGTATTGGAGCCAAGCTTCAAAAAGGTGGAGAAAGAAACTGAAACCCAAAATAAATTAAAAAAGAAGAAAGTGCCTAAAGATTCTCAAGATAATGTCAAAGACATTAGTTCTGAATTTATTACGATTGAGTCTACAATGCTAAGCACTTTTGAACCGAATACAGAGACTGTTACCAATGCGAAGCAAAAGAAAAAGAAAATTCATAAAGAACCTGAAAAAGATGATCAAGGCTCTCAAAAGAGCTTACCAGGACTCGTTTTATCTGAATCAATTAAAACCGAGAAAGAAATTACGAAAGATAACATAATTGAATTCCTTCAACAAACAACTGAAAATCAAATAGACGACAATGACTTACCATCTTGGGATACAATGTCCGAATATGAAACCACTCATCAAATTAATTTATCACAAACGTCAGAGTTGGTTGCTGAAGATACTAAAAATAAGCAACATACTATTTCTGAGACGAAACAGCCAAAGAAGCAAAAGAAACATAAAGCTCATAAAGACCATCAAGAGGTACAGGCAACTACAGAAGGAAGTCCTATGAAAAATGTTGCTTTAGTCCCTACAAATGTATTGGAAAGAGTAGAGCCTGAAGCAATTGTAACGGATAGCTCCGCTTCTGAAAAACATAAAGATGATACTGTATGTCTACGAGTTGTCCCGGAATCTATTTTGCAGGATGAATCAGAGCTCTATGAACAGCAGTATGTTACAAAGAAACCAACAGTTGAAATTAAAGAAAATATCGCTAGAACTAATATTTCTTTAGATTCTTCAAAAACACAAGAAATCAAGATACAAGATACAGAATTAGTTGAAAAACAAAATATGGACCATGTATCAGAAGTTACAGAAGATGAATTACTATCAAAAAGTGATAAATTTTCAGTATCAGATATAGACTTGACTAAACAATATTTAATCGATGAACAAAGTAAGCGTGTCGTTACTGATATTTCATCTAAGTTTATTTCTATAGAATCTAATGAATTCATTACTTCGACTGAAATCTCGAAAAATGAAAATATTGCTGTAGATACTGAAAGTTCTTCAAAGAAAATGAAAAAACAAAGGAAACAAGATAAAATGCCTGAGTCCATTTTGTTTGAAACTACGGAAACTTTAGAAGCTGCTGCAGAAGAAAAAGTTAATACGATCGAACCAATTGTTGAAGAAATACCTAATATTGTGGAACAAATTGAAGAACCTAAACATCCTAAAAAGAAACCTAAAACTAAAAAATCTAAAACAAATGATAATAAAGATGCAAAAACAGTATCCGCTGAAACATCTGAATCAAGTGAAGGACAAAAAGATGTGGTGATTGAAAATGTTTTACCAGAACCAGTAAATGAACCTGATGATTGCAAACAATCTAAAAAGAAGTCAAAATCAAAGCATTCAAAGCCTGTTGATGTTAAGGATAAATCTCCAGAACAACCGCATTCAGAAGCAATTGAAGAAATAAAAATTGAAAATATTACAGTTAATGAAGATGTTCAATTTGAAGAAGTAAAAGCCCACAAGAAAAAATCTAAATCCAAGAAACTGAAAGTAGTTGACGATGATATAGAAAAAGCTCTAAAAGAAATTGAACAAACTGAAGTGTCTAAGAAAAAAATTAAGGAAAAGCCTCCAAAGCCTAAAGACAAACATAAATCACCAAAACATGGAAAGCTTTCTAGAGTTGATTCTTTAGAAAAAGAGCTCACTACTGAAAAGATTGTTGAACTGGATGATACAAAAGTTACAGAAAATTTAAAACCAATTGAACATATTGATTGGAATGCATTATTGGCTGAAGAAGACGGTGTCACGGAATCTACTCTTGAGCCAATATGTCAACCTGATTCAATTTTGAATGATCCAGAAACAACTGAACAAGTTGCCACTGAAGTTACAATACTCCAAGAAGCTGGCAATTTATTCCAAGATGTTAGTGTAGTTCAAACTACGGAAAGTCAGTCTTTGTCTGTAGCAGAAAATATGAAGACTAAAGTTTCAAGGACAGAAACAACAACGAAGACAACAAAAGATATTGCTAGTAGCCAATTTGATTTGCCAAAATCACTTGATACAATAGCACAAAAGGAGATAAAACCTGAAATTAGCATTCCATCTGTATCATCTAGTCCTGCTAATGAACAAAATAATAATGATAAGTTTTTCTCTGCTGACGCTCTTAAAGAGACTTCATTTAATATTGTAGAAGAAATAACTTGCTATGAACCTATTACACAGGATGTTGAAACTAGTACGATTTATCTTATAACACATGAAGAAAAGAAGCTTCCACCAATCAGGACAGTTAAAGTCTTTAGAAGCAAAAGTAGTTCATTGGAAGAAGCTTCTGTAGCCGACGACAGTGTAACTACTGCAACTGATGATAATAAAATCACTAGTGACAAGTCTTCCAATAGCGTACAGTCTGGTGACAGTGACTCAATGACACCAAAAGATGAATCTGAAAGATTCACAAGAGATGCCACTGAAATATTAGATACAATAATCAAAGAAGATGTCGTTCAAGAAAGTTCTGTGCCTACTGAATGCCCACAACTTGATCAGACATCTGTGTCTCTAGATTTTTCAGAAGAACATACGACATGTACTTCAGAAAATATAGTATCAATGACATCAACCCAAACTGTAACAACCTCAAATGTATCATCGAAAAAGACTTCTTCCGATAATAAATCATATGAGGAAAGTCTAAATGATCGACATGATAAGGGAATCATTGAACATGTAAAAGAACCATCTATTGAATGTTATATCGAATCAAAGGAAGCTGGTAGCAATGAGATAAGAGATATAAAATTGATTGAAGCCTTAACACCTAAATCTGTAGACACTGAATTGAAATCAAAGAACCTAGAAGAAATAACAATGTCAGAAACATCCAACCTAAAAACAATTACTGAAGATGACATAAGTGTTATGCTTGAACAAGCTATCTTTGGATCCGTTCAAGATCGTCATAAGACATCATTAGATAGGGGTGAAAAACCATCAAATATTCCATACAAAGAGCTTGTAAACGAAGTCAAAACTTACTCGGTAGATTTGGATACTTACCAATTAGACTATGATTATTATCAATTAATGGTAAGTCAACGAGAGCAACAATTGCTGTCTCAAAATGATCCAACTACTGCATCAGATACAGAACTACATAAGGAATCAATCGAATTTACTCAACTAGGAAGTCTTGAAGGAGAAAAAATACCTAAAGAGAGTCGTGATGAAGTATTAATGGCAAAAACTTTATCTGAACAAATAGCTGAACTTGAAATTCCTAATATTGAAGAAACTAGAATATCTCCATTGAAGGAAGAAGCATCTAGACTAAATTACCAAGAAATTCAAGATGCTGAGTGTATATTGGCATCTTTAGGTTCTAGTCAGCAGTTAATTCAAGAAAAAAATGACATTGAGAAGTACGTAAAACCTAAAGATCTCATAGCGCAACCAGCATCGCTACCAGAGGCAAATTTGCTTCAAGTTCAAGATAAATCGACTGATGCATTAGTTCAACACACCATTGACCTTATTAGTAGTGAAAATACTTTATCACAACTTGTGGTTGAAATCGATTCTTCCAATCAAACAACTATCGAATTGATAACAAGCACCGCAACAAGTACCTTACCTACAACTTTGGAAACCATTTCAAATGCAGAAATAGTTCAAAACCCACCGCATGAAGAAACACTTGAAGAAAACGTAACAAATGATTCTTCCACTTCACTTGTAGCTGAAGAAAAACCAGTCATGCTGGCTAAAACATTGACGCAAAATACTCTTGATTTCATTAATAATGAAAGTATAGTTCTGCAATCTGTTGGTAAATACGTAAGATCGCCAACAAATAACACAATGGAATCTATATCTACTACTGTAACAAACACAAATACTGTTGTTACAAATGAACCTATTGATATTAAACCACCGGTTTCTATAGTTGAAAAATCAGAAACTGTTGTAAGTGAAATTATTTCATTACCACAAGAAATACCTCATCATAACTACCAAGAAATTTATGATGCTGAGAAACAATTTGCTTTCTCAAAAATTAAAAAAGAATCGTCGCTTTCTTTGGAACAACAACAAGTGGAGCAAAGCATTATTCCATCAAAAGATATTTTAGCATCTGATATTCAAGAAGAAAGATGTCGGGAAATGAAAGATACTGAAAATCTTTCAATTACTTCAATAAAAACATCTGTTGAAGAACAAATAGGATTAATCAAAGATGAAGATAATCAACTCAATTCAAAATATATTATCGACGATACTATTATTGACGAAACTAAAAAACGTGTTTCCGCTGAAATAGTAGAAACTACATATGAAAAACCAAGGGTTAGCTACCAAGAGATAAATGACGCAGAATATTTATTGGCAACGCTCATAACAAAATCTAGAGAATCAAGCAAGGAACCTACTCCAGATAAAGAAGAAGATACTAATACTAAACAACCAGTGACTAGAGATGCTACTACTCTCGAGGATAATGACTTAATTAAACAAAAATCTATTGAACAAGAGAAAAGTAGTGTAAATAAAGAAAGTCTTGTTAATAATATAAGAACAGAAGATAAAATACCTGTGAGTAGTGAAATCACAGAATGTAAACTGCATGTTGAAAATAATGAAGTTGGTTTAGAGCCGGTTTGTGATCCAAAACCTATAAACCAATGTATTTACGAAGTGCCAAGATTTAGCTATCATGAATTAAATGATGCTGAGAGTGTATTTGCTTCATCCAAAGTTTGCTTGACTGATTATGTCAATACATGTGAACAAAATGAGTCTATTACTTTTGAAGAACCTGAGAAAAATATTTTTGAAACTATACCTGATAAAGTACAGTTACCTGGTAAATCAATTATTGCAGACACTATTAATTTAATTAGTAGTGAAAGTACAATTTTGATTTCAGAGAGCCTAAGTGATAAAGCAGTCATAGAGAAAGATGTTTCTATAACTGTTGATTTTATTGAAAAACCTGTAAGCCAAAGCGAACAAGTTGTCTACTCACCAAAGGAAATAGATTTTTCTTTTGAAGTTGATGATTTAAGCAACACACCGGTATCTGTAGTATACGGTGACACAAAAGTTGTAGAAACACCTGCACTTGACAGTACTATAAAAATTCAACAAGATGTTGATCAAGTTGATTATGCTGTTTTGGTAGATAACGATACCGTGGAACCAATTGACGTTGATGATCTTACATCCCAATTTACTGAAATTACCTATAAAGATATTCTTGATGTTGTAGAAACGACAACCCAAGCTACAAAACAAGATAATACTCCAGTTGAAGAAATTTTAACTCCGGCTGAAGTGATTTTGAGTGATGATGAGCATTCTTTTGAAATAGTTGATTCCATTGAATTAATTGAACCAATTGTTTCCACAACTACCATTAATGATAGTGTTACATTAACCGATAATTCTAATGTAGATAAAGTCACACTGACTACTAAAGAAGTAAAATCTTATGAACTTCTCAAGAAAGAAGCCTTCGGTGACGAAGATGAACCTGAATTTCTGACGGAAACTGATCAGACAGTTATTATAGATGATCTAAATGAAACACTTGTGCCTGTGGTATTCGGTAATTTGAAGGATATTGAAGATTCTATACTGAAAAGAGAACTTGATGCTAAACTTATTCAGCCTAAAGATAAAAAGAACTTAGAAGAATTGGAAGTGGTTTTGACGTTAAAGGATGCTGAAAATATTGATACACCTGAAATAGTTAAAGAAATAGAAACAGATTCTTCAGAACATACACGAACAATAGGTCTTAGTGATGATATGCACCTTTTACAGTCTACAGATACTGAAATTAACATAGTCGATGCAAAGCCTTCCACTATCTCGGCAAAATTAATTGAAAATGAAAAATTACAGACGGTGTCAAATATACCCGAACAAACAATTGCGGATCCTCAAACTGATAAACCTACACTTCATACTTTTGATACGCACGATCAGCTTAGGGAAACAATTAGTACGGATACAAATGTACCTTTAAACGTGTCTAATGAAATAACTGAAATAGTTACGGATCAAACAAATGTTACTAACACGGAAGTACGTCCAGAAAAATCTCCCATACATAGCTTGCATGACCTCCTTCCTGAAATAGATTCCATCCCTGAGTTTAAGCCTTCGTATTCCAACACTGTACTGTATTCTAAATTATCAGCTGATGCACCTGAATTCACACCTTCCTACATGTATCAAACTGTCACTTCTACTGTGTCTGAAACTCAACCGGCCATTGTATCTCAGGATATTTGTATATTTGATGAAAACAAAGAGCAACAATCTTTTGAAATTGTTACGGAAATTAAACCTGAACCTCAACAATCTACGTCTTCTACTGAAATTTTATACCCATCCGTCTTACAAACAAGGAAAGAAAAACCAGAGCCACAAACAGCTGTACATGCTACTATAATTCCAGAATCAGAAAGCTCTGAAAATCTTTTACATGAAGAACATGTCGAAACGAAGTCAAAACGTAACAAAAAGAAGAAAAAGAAAGACGATAAAAAAGAAAAGTCACTTCCAATTGCTCATGAACCAATCCAGGCATCCCAGCCTATTACTGATATTTCCACAAATATTTCTGAACGTGTTAATGTTTGGGCAAAAGCAGCAGAAGAAGGAAAATCCTATGCTGACGTCGTGTCTGAAGGCTTACCTTTTGATCAAAAAGAAAGAGATGTAATACAACCATCATTAGAGAAGCCACAAGAAATTATCCATGAAATACCAGTAACTTCTCTAGCTCACCATGAAATTCACGAAATAATCAAAGATACAGTTGAAGATAATGACAACATTACTGGTTCATGGGCAAAAATTGTTGCGGCAAAGCGTCCATCACCCGAAAGAAAACTTCAAAAAGTAGAATCACAACATATAGAACATGTGTCTGCTTCAGCAAAACCGCCAGTAATTTTAGTGGACGAATCAGATCCTGACCATCACAAACTACAATTGGAGGTCGACGCTGACGGTTTCATTACTGTAGATAGAAATAGAAGATCTCGGTCACGATCGAGAGACAATCGTTCACGATCTACATCAAATGTGTCACCAAAACGTGAAACTCGGGAAAAATCGGAAAATAGATTTGAAGCTCTTACACTTACAACCACGCTCAAACCTGAAGATGTAGAATTAGTACCAAGTAGCCACTCGGATGAAGAAAAGCAGCCTGTTAAAAAGGGGCGGAAGAGCCGTTCATCAAAGTCAAAGGAAAAAGAAATAAAACCAAAATTGATCGATGCAGTACACAGTACTTCAGATGAAGATAAGCAACCACCTAAGAATGAGAAAAAGAAGCGACCATCGAAATCAAAAGAGAAAAAAGTAATACCGATAGCAGAAAATGTCGGACCCGTTATAGAAGAAGAAGTAGTACCTCAAGAGGTTTTAAAAGGAGAAGTTAAAATAGAAAAAGAACAAGCTTTGTTATCTGAGCCAGAGACGAAAAAGAAAAATAAAAAGAAAAAGAAAGAAAAGAAACATATCCCTCAACTAGTAGAAGCTAATGAGTCATCTTCACCAATTGAAGTTACGTCTTCAGAACAGGAAGTCTATCAGGAACCAAAAGTTAATCTTGGGGCGCCTCAAAAACATTTTGACACTCCTGTATCAACACCCGAATCTCTACAAACACCAATCAAAGAAAGATTATATTCTGAAGCACAATATTGGAAAGTTGACCCAAGTCGGTTAGATGACTTATCCAATTTATCGGAAATACTGTCTGTTGAGGTAAAACAACCATCAAATGAGAAAATTATTACTATTAAAGAAACTGAAAATGTTGCGGTACTAAATGCCGATGAACATATTGATATCACAACCGACAGTAAAACACAGTCGGTGAATCAATTTATCACCGAAGAAATTAAAACAACTGAATCTCAAAGACAAGACAAAACTGAAGAACAAAAAATAACTGAAGAACAATCTCTTGAAAGCAAAATGGCTGATTTACAAAGAGAAATAGAGGAGATGTTACTGCCTGAAAATGATTCTTCATTAATCAATGATGATATACCTAAGGAGTTAACTGATACTCAGACATCAATCGATTACCAATATGATGAACTGATAGATAATATGACCCCATCATTGGCCTCTCCTGAACCTGAAGACCCAGTTCCAGAGTTGAAATTAACTGATCCATCTCCAATGATAACCGCTAAACATATGGAATCAGAAACTATCAAATATGGAAATGTTGATGACAAGCACATTAGTATGAGTATGATCGACTCGTTGCTAGATGATTCTGAGCCTTTATCTATTACTGAAGAACAATCTCTTGAACATACTGAAGAACCTTCACTCACTCTAGAAGAAGATATTATTGAAGTTATTTCACCCAAAGAACCTAAATCTATCATTTCACAGACTCTAATCACTACTCATACATCTGAGGAAACTGATTCGGCACTAGAAGATATTTCAGTATCAGAAATTACAAATACACAATCTTTCAAACAGATAGAAACACCATTAGTTGCACAAAAACAAGAAATAGTTCCACAAAAAGTTTCTGAACATGAAGATACAGTGAAACAAGTTACTACTATTACCGAACTAGAAAAACAACCAGTAAAATTAGATGCCCTTGACACATTAACATCTAACATTGAATCTGCTGTCACTACTAACAACCTCTCATGCCTTAAAGCTGAAAATTTCTGGACCGATAAATGTACAATAGGAGACGCGGAAATATTATTGGCAGGACAAAAATCTAAATTAGGAAAACTCGATTCTCAAACTAAAAACATAACAGAAACCAAATATGATCCTAAAGTTGACGTCGAACCCCATATTGATGAGGGTATTAGCATTGAAGAAAACATTGTCAATGACAATTCGTTCTGGACAGAAAAACATATTTACCATGATGCTGAATGCAGCTATTTCCTTTTAATGGCTAGCAAAACTAAAACTACACCTGTCACATACACTGAATTTGAATCCCAAGATCACAACGATAAAGATAAAGACGAAGGCGGTAGTTCAGGTCATTCCTCCGAAGCGAAGGAACCGAAAGATCCTTGCGGTTCACCATTTAATTCTAATTACATTTCCATGGACTTACCCGGTGGTATATGTAGTTGGAAAGACCACAGTTCCTACTTGAGTGTAGAGTCACCCAGCGACTCTCTCGCTGTTCCGGCGACCGAAGACACTCCACCGCAAGTCACTAGGGAGGATATACTAACAACCTCACCTCTTGAACCTGTTGCCCCATCCCCACCCATACAGGAGCCGGCGGAGAGACAATCAGCGCAGAGGACAGCCAAGGTGACTGACCTACAGTCGTATTGTACAATTTTACACTTTATATTTTATGTTTGGCATGATATTACTACTAAATTTTTAATTTCACTTATTATTAGGTTATGTATCGTGAATTGTCGTTTTGCTACACCAAATTTGCCGTTCGTCTTGTAGTGCCAAATAATTGGCATGCACTGTTTTGCTAAAGTAAACTAGTTGCGCATTTCGTTTACTTAATACGCAGTTTTATATTGTGTGAAATCTAGTCATGTCTAGTCATGTTAAAAAACAATTGGAATTTCATATAATTAAACTTTCTAGTCTTTGTTTGTCTGATTTTCTAATAATTATAATAAACCAAATACTCATTGTGTATATTTGTTTTATTTATTATATTTATGTGTTATAGATTTTTATTACCGTCTATTTTGACCCCTTTATTCAAATGTCAAATTTGGTTACTATGAGACGATCGACGAATGTGTCGCTTTATTTAAAAAGTTATTTCTAGATGTTTCAAATTTGGGCTTATTTATAAAATTGGAAAGAATTTGCAGACTGAAAAGGTCATAACTTATTCATAAACGTGCCATATTCAGTCATACAATGTGTTCAATGAAAAAAAGCGCACTGAAAAGTGAAAACTTTTGCTGTTTTTTTTCCATAATATTATTACTCAGGTCAGTCCTGTTTTACATATTGCATTATAATATTTTTGGGAATGGTTCCTATTGTTTAGATGTCGTTAGTCCATTATTGTTTATAATTGATTGTTTCGAGGACTATCGTAGTAAGTCCATTTCATACTTCCCTCAGTGTTCCGTACCGATGTTTGAGAATAAATCTTTGCCGAGCTTGTCAGTGGTTCTGGCACACGCTTATAAACACGCTAATATTGACCAAAAACTAACTAGCAAAAACAGATTTGAAGGATATGTTTTTATTGCCAGTTACAATTTAATTACTTGTATTTTTTTTTGTATTTTACGATGCATGTCCTTCACATCTATTTTAAGAAAACCGAGAATAGAAAAATAAATGATCTATTAAAAGATTCCCGTTCAGTCTGGTACGGAACACTACCATTACCCAGAGATTGATTTAACTATTCTTCATCAGCTTTTGATGTTTTTTTTTTTGTTATAAAAGCCCAATTTTAATGGAATGATGCCCCAATTTTGCTGGATGTTTTAAGTCAAATCAGCATGTCATGCCAAAATTGACAATAAGAACTAATATGTTTGAATTTATTTTCTATTGTACATTGTGTTGCTAACAGAGTCCATGCATTTGGAATGAGATCGTGGACTGCAGTTTTTCCAAAGTTATCAAAAATCAACGTGGAGTCAAAAGATTTGCGTCAATTTTAATTGTTTTTTTATTGATTGCCAATCGTTCATCATATTTATTGACATAGAAGGTTTTATGATAATACTCTAAATTACAAATCCGTTACAAATTACCTACGTAGTTTGGATGCCATCCAAATATCCTATAGTCATAAATTAAACATGTTTGAAGCTGTCTGGAAAATTGATATCATTTATATATTTAAATCAGACTGATAAATCTTTTGATTCAACGCTCTGGTATTGTTTTCAAGAGTGTTTTGTTAATAAGGGTGTGTATTCTCAGGATTTGTCTAACGATATTGAAAGTCTACTGGAAGAGATAAAGAATGTACAAGCTCACCTTTCGGATCTGCCTGACGAGAGTCTCGATACCATGGAGGAGGGCTTACGGGTAAGTGTCACTGTAAATATACCATTACTAAATTAACTGTCCCAATATCCAACTGACTATCTGTAGTAACTGTAATTTCAAATTTAAATGCTCTGTTATTCAGACATTTTATTATAGAGCCTCAATTTTTTTTTTATTGCGTTTAGAAATTTCAAAGTAAATTAATTTATATTGTTTGACGCTAAATTTAAATCGTTTATATAAACAAAACTAGAATGTGCTTATTATCTACTCTACTTTAGTATTATTTTCTCATGAAACTTGTGCCAATAGCTTAAGCGTTTTGCTCCAACGGAATGCAGAATCCATTTACTTCATCAATGTAAACAATATTACAATTGTCAATTATTTAAATTGTAAAGATATTACGTCACTTCTTTAGTTAAATTCTCATTGGATGGTGTGTTTTTTGAATTATATGACCTTGACAATGAGTTAGTCTATACACAAGTGATGTCACCTAAATTACGACATAGGGTTAATAATAATGTTTAGTGTTTGGCATCATATAGTAGGCCACTAGCATTCGAAGCTAATGCAAGTCGGTGCAAAGCGAAATTGTCTACGAAATTTTGAACGAACGATCGATGTTATTGTAATTTTTGTTCAATAACGAGTTTTTGTGAAGTGATATTAAGTGAAAAGGTTATTATTATTATTTATTTAATTAACACTAGTCTACAGTCGATTTGTTGCCCTATATATGAAAATGATTTTGGGTCTATTTATGCACACAGTTCATGAAACTATCAATGATTTTGTAAGATTTGCTCTGATTTTTTTTTAAATCTTTATTTTAATTTTAAATTACAAAAATCACAAACGAGAAACAACATAACAGATATATTTATAATGTCAGTTATGTTTTGAGAAATTAGGATACATCGAAGTAAATAAAGTGGAAAATATCGAAAATATGTTTTATATTTCCATAAAACGCCTTTTATGAGCTTTTCTTTTATAAATTTTCAGGGGACAATCTCTTTTTTAAACCAGCAGTACATTGTTCAAAATATAAGATATGCAGAAATCATGAAAATATACGAGCACATTGAGAACTTACATGAATATATTCGTAATCTGGGCAATTAAAAACGTAAAAAATTGCGACGATATCCGGGGCAACAAAAAAAAAAGTTATTTTTTGTAGAGCAGTGTAATAGTGTTCATTTGTTCTCAATACTTATTTTGAGTTTTGTTTATTTTAAAAGACTTAACATTAACATTAAAAGTCGGTGCAAATAGCCGCCACGTTTTGTAACATATTTCAGGATAAATCATAAATAAATTATTTAATGTACAAAAATAACTTGCCCTTGTTAAAGAAACAGAAGGATTAAGGATAAATTTATTAATTACTTATAATTATTTTGAAATAAAACTATATTATGTTCTCATATGTATATATATAAACGGCAAAATACAATATTATTTATTTACTTCAATATTAAGTGCTATAGAATAAATTAAAGTGGTTTCTTATTTATTTTCTCTTATACAATTTTATTGTAGTTAGGTAGTACTTATAATCACATATCTGGTTTCAATGGTATATAATAGTAATAGCTGTCCCACGCGGTTTCACCCGCGTTTCCGAGAAAAAAAAGTCCCTCTGCCTGCGTACCAAAATTCATCGCGATCGGTTCAGTTAGGCGTGAAAAGGTAACAAACAACCATTCGCATTTATAATATTAGTTAGGATTCTGGCTTTGCTTATATTTATTATTATAAATATTTTCAATTTCTTTTTTAAAGTGCGTAATTATCAACGCGGTAAACCTCTATGATTTTAACGACAGATAAAACGGGTCTCGAGTAGGTTGAGTATTAATTCAAGATTTAATGTTCTACACGTAAACATGAAAATGGAGCAAGATCATAATAAACTATGAATGACTTCATCCTAGTAAATATCTAAGGGAATAGTAAAAATAGTTTGCGTTCTCTCGTCACCAACAAAATTATTACTATTGTATTTGGTGCCAAGGATTTGTGGATTCCCAAGTTAGATGGGAAGCATATCAATGAAAAAGATATCTATCATTTATAAAACACATTTAAGTTTTAAAGTAAAGTAAATTATTTATATTCTACAATGAAATCTTAATTAACAAAAAACCATCCGCTTACTATCAGGCGGGCCGTATGATTGTTTGTCATCTTAGTGGTATAAAAAAGGTGGTTTATACTGTCACAGGGATCAAGGGCATAATTAATACAATAAAAGTTACGCAAGGTCTAAATAAAGGGCATCGCTAGAAATATCTCTTACATAAATAGAACAACTGATAGATCGACTAAAAAAGAACACGTCAGTGTAAAGAAATTTAATATTAATGGCAAACGGCCATTAATATTAAATTTCTTTACACTAAAAATAAACCTTTTTAGGTTGTGAGATCATCATATTATATTAGCATTATTTAATAACAGCAAGGTTCCCGGAATGTCAGCGTCTAACACATGTATGCGACATACATGTGTTAGACGCTGACGCTAGGTTTATATATCTATCAAAACATTCAGATTAATACCAATATAAATTAAATAGAACCAAAGTATGCCGTAATACTATAATATGACTTCGGTAGAGTGAGCAATAAAACACGTTTACCGTTGTTAGTCACCGATAAGTTTAGCTATTACTCAGAAACAATGTGGACATGTTTATTTTAGTTTTATCTATATTAATTACAAAGATGCAAAGACACTTACAAGAGAGCTAAGAAATCACGTTCTAGAAGTATTCACTAAGCCATATAAATGATATTTAACTTAAGATAACAGTTTAAAATTAAATTTTCTAGGAGGGCATAGAAGTTTTAGTCAAATGCGAGGAGGCAGCGGAACTCCTCGAGCAGAACGTCATGGAGTACCGGCAGGAGACCGAGATCCAGTCTCTCATAAAGGAACTGTTAATGATGAAAGCCAGAATCTCCAAATTGCTGACCCAAGCCCGCCAAGGTCTTGTCGTCATCCAGGTAAGAAAGGTAACTTACTTTTTTATTTTATGTTTATTTTATTTTATCTTTTCTTTATTCGAAAAAAAACAAATTGTTTAATAATTGTGTAACGTAATTTTTTCAGGATACCAGAGTTGAAATAGTACGTCAAACGAAGGAAATAGAAGAAAATAAGGAAAAGATTTCCAAGCTTGATAAGTGGCTTGAAACTATCAACAATGGACTTAAAGAATCCACTCAACAGTCTGACGTTCTTACTGAAGAAGATATTATTAGGTATATAGAAATTTATGAAATGTATATCAGGGAATATGAAGAGTATGAGATTATACTGAGGTCTATAACTGTGATAAGTGAAGACGAGTCTAGTCAGTCATTGAGAGATAAGATAAGTGTAATGAGGAAAGCTTTAGAAGAAACGAGGAACCTAGTCATTATAGAAATAGAAAGATTGAGACAGGTATTATTACATATCAGATCTGCACCTGAGGTAGTTGAGGATGACATTTCGCAAACAGATAGAACGATCGACTCTACCTCTATGCCTGAGGAAGTGGTTACACCAAGACCAACTGAAAGTATCAGAGAAGAGGTGGAAGTTAAAGAAACGATTCCAGATAAAGTTTCTCCAATTCCTGAAGTATCTGAAAAAGCACCAACAGTTCAAGATAGTTCTGAAAAAGGTCCTACAGTACAAGAGAGCAAACCTAGTCACGAAAAACCTCAAGTTGAAGAAATTAAAGTGCCTGAACCAATACCAACTATGACAATTGAAACACAAACTGGAAAGAGTCTTATGTCTGAGCCACCATCTGTCGCTGACAAATCTGTTATTTGTCAGCCGGAAGTTATTTCAACACATGATGTATCTATCACATGTGCACCACCTAAGGAAGTGGAAGTTCAAACCAGTGAACCACAATCAGAAGAAAAGGAAATATTAGAGAATATTCAAGTAAGGCAGACAATTTCTGACGGCCATGAAACTATTGAAATTGCAAGTAGACCAGTAGTAAGAGAACAAAGGACCGACGAACAATCATTGTTTGTAGACGCAAATTACAGAGATGATAATTTACGTAAACATTCACAGCTTAATATTACTCATAGTTTGCCGCAGTCATTCGAAACAGTAATGGTGGAACCTGATGAAACTACGACTGAAGTGGTGGTAGATGCTGATGGAACCAAAAGGATTATTGTGAAGAAAATACGAAAGACACTGGTAACAAGACAACAAATATTGCAAACACAGCAACAGAGGACACAAATACTATCACGAGAAGGTATTTCAGATGATCAATCCTTTTCTCAAATCATGCTGAAGCAAGATAAAGGATCTTCTTCCACTGTATTAGGAGATGGAGGAGTGCAACATATGGAATATCAGACCTATGGAGGCCAAGTGATATCAAGTCTTCCAGGAGGTGAGGTCACTATTCAGGAATATACATCTAGACCTGACATTACAATCAGCATGGAAAGTGGTATGAAGCCAGAAGATATCCTTCAATTAGCAGAAGGCCAAATCCCACCTCAAATTCAAACATCGTCATCAAGTGTTACGGCACTTGTCGAACAAGTCACAAAAAGAATAGTCAGAACCAGAAGACGAATTATAAGAAGAGTCGTCATTATTGACGGCAAAGAACACGTGACTGAAGAGGTTATTGAGGAGCCAGATGATGTTCAGGTATATGATGAAACAATCCCAAGAGTATCTATAAATGTTAAAGACCGAGGTGAAGTTCAATTTGAAGAGATTGATGATTCACATGATAAAGGAGATCAACCACCAGCAATACCACCTGACTCTGGTGTAGATAAGCAACCTAAAACAGATGACAAACCTTCAGGGACTGACGAACCAGAAAGAGGGGATGTACCCGAAGAAATAGACGATTCAAAAGAACAAACTGAACATAAGGTACCAAGTGATCACTCGTCTCAAGCTGAAGAACTTCAAAGAATGATGGAAGAGTTCATGAAGAAGGAGGGTCAACATGGAAAGTATTCAAAAGATACAAAATCCGAAACTATCGTTCGCTCTTCTCAAGAAAGAAAAACATCTCCTTCTCAAACTGTTACAATATCTGAAACATTTGAGAACTTACCATCTGAGAGCTTACCCCAGACGACACAAGAAGCATATCTTGTCCAAGAGCCAGTAGATACACAACAGGCATCTTTCGTGACTAAAGGCTTCCACCATTCTACTTTGGAGACATCGTCTTCCAATATTGCAACAGTCGTACAAAAAGTTACAAGAAAAATTACCAGAATACGAAAACGCATCATAAGACACATTCAAATTATTGACGGAAAAGAGCATGTAACGGAAGAAGTGATTGAAGAACCAGAAGAAATTGAAGTCATTGAAGAAGAGCCTAGAGTTTCACACAATGTTCAAACAGAAGGAGTAAAAACAAAGCGTATAAGAATAATAAAACAAATACAGATTATAGATGGAAAAGAACATATCACAGAACGGGTAGTTGAAGAACCAGATGACGAATACATTCCAGACTCAACTATAACTGCTGAGATCGATGTTAATATAAGTAAACCTACTGAGTTACAAGATCTTTATCAGAAAGGTATTCAGCGAAATGTAACTTCTACTAAAACTTTTACTGTAATACCTGAGCTAGATGAGCAAAAGACTACGTCTATTCTTGATATAACGAAAAGTTTGATTGGTACTGAGATGGATCATACTACTTCTCTTATTACAAAAAAAATACCCGAAACTTTTGTTGTAACTGAAGAAATATCTAAAAACGAAATCCCATCCAAAGAAACACAAAATATACTAGAAGATATCAGTGTACCGGAATCAGTACCAGAGTTAGTCACGATTGTTCAGAAAACTGAACTTACTGAACCAGAAGTAGTCTCGAGTTTAACTGAAACTAAAGTCATAGAACCTGACACAAAAATTACTCAAACAATAACTACTACTGAAGTAACATCGATCGTACCAGGAGTGGATACTGTAAAGGACAATAGTACTATAGATATTACAAAAAGTTTAATTGGAAGTGAAATAGATCATGCCAGTTTTTCTCAAATACCGTCATCACCACCAACTGTGGTCAAAAAAGAAATAAAAATTGTAGGAGTGCCAGATGTCATAAAAAAAGATGATCAATCTATAGCTGAAATCCACAATATTCACAAAACTCCACTCGGAAAAACAACGGCAGTTGAGGAAACTGGAACTACTCCTGACAATACTTTCACCACCATCAAAAAGGAAACTATCACAATATCTGAACCACTCAACGATGAACAATCAGTAAAAGAAACAGTTACAACATCGAAAGTTACAACCGTTTTCCCTACAATTGAAACACAAAAAGACACAACTATAATAGATGTCACGAAATGTTTTATTGGCAGTGAAATTGATCAATCATTAATTCCTGAACAAATTGTCCATGAAAAACAAGATATATTGACAAAAGATGAACCTCAGATTCTTCAGGAAATATCGGAGCCTATACTAGAACAGGAACAATTAACACCTAAGACAGGTACTAAAATATCGGAAGATGATGAAAAGCCAGAAGATGCGCCTAAACGAGAAGAAATTAAAGAAATTAATGCTCCAGATAATGATTTCATTACAATAAAGAAGGAAATAACCACAGTAACTGATCATATCAGAGAACATCCGTCAGATAAAAATATAGTAACATCAGAATCAACAACATTAATTTCATCAACTAATATCCCCATAGATACTAGTCTAGTAGATATCACAAAGAACTTAATAGAGAGTGAAATGGGTCATTCCGCTACATCTTTGGAAAAGAAAGATAAATCTACTCCTGCAAAAGATGATAATACCACCGAATCAACAGTAAAAAAAATAGTAAGAGTAGAAGCCATAGATGATATTTCAGTTGATGAATCGGAAGCCCCTAAAAAAAGTAATTTAATTGAAGATCAAAAGCCGGATAAAAGAACATTAGTTGTAACTAGTGAAATCACAGACAACATTTGTGACTCCAAACAAGCTCATGTGATTGACGAAAATACAACTATAACAATATCGACTGCTATTGAAAAATGTCCCATAGTTACTGAAATACCAACTGTAGCCGAGGTTCAAGAAGATAAACTAGTTACTGAAATTGAAAAATTACCTAAGACCGATGTTACAGATGATATAAAAACAATTTATAAAGAACCGACTGTGGTAAAAGATACAGATGCGATGCCAACGGTTGAGACGCAGAAAGATACAACTCTTATTGACATCACTAAGAGTTTGATTGGATATGAGATAGATCATTCAACTGTTTCCAAAATACCACACTCTGTAGTTAAGGATAAAGAAATCACAACAAAAGAATTACCTTTAGAAACTATAGATGACAGCTCTAATGTCACTAAAGTAAAAGATCAATATGTATCCGAAAAAAATGTTATATTGAAAGCTTCAGAAGAACCTGATGTTATTCATAAAGTAATCGAAACTGAACAGGAACCTGAAATTGAAACACAGGCAGTTCAAGGAGCAGTAGTTGTCACTGAACCTCAAGCTATCAACACTCGTACTACTACTATCATAACAACTGGGGATACATTTACATCGCAATTAGAACCAATTAAAACTAAACAAATCAAATATAGCACTGCTACAAAAGAGACGAAAGATAATACTCTTATAGATGTAACACAAAGTTTAATAAGCAGTGAAATCGGGAATGCGACGTTATCTCAAATCCAAACAAAACCTGTGGTTGATAATAAAGTAAAAGCACCTAAGAAAATTCTTAAGGACGATAAAACTGATAAGCCAGAGGTTGTATCTGAAGGTATTCCATCTGTCACATCTGAAGAAAAAAATCAAAAACAGTTAGAAATTTTAGACACCAATGAACCTGTAAAAGAAATAACACCAGTTGATAAGATTGAAATAGATGAAACTAAATTCAAAGACATAACTTCTACTAGAACAGACATCTTAACTACCACAGAAGAATCGAAAATAACTCAAAGGAGTAACGGAATTGTTCCCAAAGATACTGTTAAACCTGTGAAAGATGAGATAGTTGAACTTATTAAGACACCCGATCAACCTCTTTTAAAAGAAACTGATGTTACAGAGCCCTCGAAAGACATCATTGATTTCACGAAAGAACTTTTGGTGGAAGAAAGTAAAACGGATATAAAAATTCCTATCACCTCTACTGAAAGAACAGTTAGTCAAATAACAACTGAAAAAGCGCCTATACAATCATCAGTGGAAGTTAAAACACTTAAAATAGGCACTGTTGTTTCTGAATCTGAAACAACTGAGGTTTCCGAGGAGCCAGAAATATCCTATGTACGTCAATTTGAACCGAAGGTTCAAGGATCTTCAGAGAGTGTCAACAAACTGCTCGCAGATTTTGAACAAACAGAAAAAAAAGTTTTGCCCTCACAAACTGTTGATGCTGCATCAGAAACTGAATACACTAAACCAGACAAGAAATTTGATATAAATATGTTACTTGACGCTGAACGTCAAGACGCTCATTTACGTGGTTTCAAACCAAACGATAAGAATGCAACTATAACTCAACAAGATAAACCTCAGCAAACTGTGGATATTTCAATGTCTATTGTTAAAACTGACATTAAAAAGAAAATGGAACCAAAGGTGCAATTCGATCTCAAAATTGAAGAATTTGAGACAAAAAAACCAACCGTAGTTAAGAAAGATATTGTTGTTCATTTACCCAGTGAAGTCAAAGTTGTTAGAGAGCAAGTTAAGGTTCCAGTACCTGAACTTAAAGAAGAGGAGCAAACAATTACCGAAATTGCTCCAGAAGAAACAATAAAAGATCATAAACGAAGCAAAAAGAGAAAGAAACACAAGCGTTCCTCAGAAGGCAGTGATTCTATAGACATTGACACGCATTCAGAAACGGACAAGAGTATAATAGGAACTGATAGTTCATCACTAAGTCACTATGTAGAACTGCCTTGTTCACCACCAATTGAATCACCTAAACCTACTGAAGATATTTTGGAGAAGCCAATAGTATCGCCTGAACCAATTCAAGAAATTGTAGAACCGGTAGTAATAGAACCAACACCTGTACCCGCTGTAACTCCAGAATCATGTGTCATACCTGAAAAATCAACAACACCAATAAAACAAGTTTCAGAACCAGTGGTCTCTCCAGTTTCTTCTGAACACATTTCAGAGCCACTAGCTGAATTGCCTAAACCGGAAATCGAACCTGATTCATACGTTGAATCGGAATATGTTACTGAAGAACAAGGATATGAAGCTGAAGATATATCATTGGGTCCAATAGCCACACCTGATAAAAAGAAGAAGCAAAAGAAGCGTAAACCACATGGTATTAGCGAAGAGACAACTTATCCTAAACTAAGCACCACTGAATCGGACGACACGTCCATATCAACACCCGTTGAGATAATAGAAACGGGTCCGATAAAAAAGAAAAAAGATAAAAAACGCAAAAAGAAAACCCACGCTGAGCCTGAAGTTGTGTCAGAGTCTGAACCTCCACCTGAACTAGAACCAGAAATTAAATCTGAAAGTCCAAAAATAGGCAGTGAAATTGTAGAAACTTCACCGCGAGATGAATCGTATCATACTATGAGTGAAACATCAGATATAAGTACCGTGAAAATAGTTGAAGAATGTGTACACAGTAGTCCAGAAACTTTGCATAAAGAAGTACCAACAACTTTAACATTCCCAGTTCCGGTCGTGGAAGAGATAGCGACGCAAGAGTATTCCATACAAACTTCACCTGAATGCACCGAGTCTGTAAGAGAAGCTTCTAGACCTGAGACTTTTGATAGTGAATTGCAAACGTCTCCTACACCTTTAAGCGAAGCTTTGATTCAAACTACGCCTGTGGAAGATAAAGAAGTGCATACTCAAACTATTGAAGAAGTAACAATTGTAGAGAAAATTCCAATGTCTGATTCAGAAATTCAAACGAGTAGGACAGAAACACCGGAACAAGTGATACTATCTGAAGCTACAACGCAAGTTCTACCTCATGAAATAATTACTCCTGAGGAAAAATTCTCACAAACATCTCCACCAATCGAAGAGCCATTCGTGATTAAAGAAGAAAATGTACTGTCACCAGAAATAGTCACAGAATCACGAGAAATGCAAACGTCACCACTTCCTATAGTTCAAAAAGATGAAAAAAGCACTGAAATTGTAGTTGAAACTACTGAAACTGATATACAGACTGTGAAGCGGGAAATTGTTGACCAAGAAACATCTACAACACCAGTAAAGAAGAAAACAGTAACTGAAATGAGTATTCAGACACCTGAAGTTCCACTTGTTAGTACATTCACACAATCAGATGAACCCGAACCTGTCGAAAAAGAAGAAGAAAAAATGGAGGTAGTTTTCGAAGTACCTAGTTTGCCATTACATGAGATTGTTAAGAAAGAACTTACCACAATTGATGGAACTCAGCAAACGTCACCAAGAGTTGTGATTGAAGAAAAAACTGTATCACACGTTGAAACTATTAAACCAGAAATAATCACAGTCGATAACACTCAACAAACTTCTCCACGGATTATACCTGAAGAACCTAAACCCATAGAAGAGATAGTACCTGAAGGGGCGAAGAAGGAAGTTATCACCGTGGATAGTATGCAACAAACAACTCCAGTACCTCAGATTGAAGCTTCAACACCAATACCCGAATTCGATTTTACAAAGACAGGAATTGTGACCATAGATAGTACGCAGCAGACATCTCCAAGAGTATATTCGGAAGATTCAATATCCACATCAACAGATGAACCATATGAAGTTCACTTACGGGCTACAATCTCCGTACCGCAAACAACTACTGACTTCCTTGAAAATGAGCGCCAATTTCAAGAACCATCTCAATCTATTATTGGAGAAAAACATAAGCCAAAGAAGCGAAAGACAAAGAAGAAGGCAGAATCTCCACTTTTGTCACCTGAGAGTCTTTCTGATCCCATCAATACAGAGCTCTCTATGTCTATTACACCAACTAGTGATGATCTATCAAGCAGAGATACCTCATCAATAGATGAGGGTATTTCTCAATTAGCCAGTCCTGTATTACCAAAAGCATCTCGAACCATAATTCAACAAAAACCTACATATTCCGATGTAGTTCAAAGATCTAAATCTAAATCACCATCGCCTAGTAAGAGTATAATTCTACCTTATAAATCCGAAAAGGCGAGATTATTGGATGCTCTGGAAAAACGAACGCTATCTGTCATTGAACCTCAGAGGAATATACCAGATGATTCTATGACAGTAGCTTTGTTGGAACCATCAGTGGAAAAATCTTACGATCTTATCGTCAATAAGGAACTAGATGAGGTTAAAAGTGCTATTGAGAATAATAATCCAACAAAAACAGAAAAAAGTGTCATAATTGTAATAGAAACTATATCAATTTGGTTAGAAGAAATTCAATACAAGATTCAAAGAGAAACCATAATTGGTATTAAACCTACAGAAGAAACTGAACGTCTCAGATCATTACAGAGGTATATTCAGAGCCTTAAAGAATTTGTTGAGGTAACTGAAGTCAACGAAGAAATTATCACTTTGATAGAGAAATTAACGCATCAAGTAGATGCTGTTAATACTTTGAGTAGTCAAAGCTCAGTAAAAGTGAAAGAAATTGAGAAAGAGTGGTCTAAGTTCTTGAAAGATACAGAAAATCTAAATCAGGCGGTAGAACGACTTAAATCCAACTTAGACAACATTATTCTATCTGAAATAACAACACAGCAAAAGCTTGATGAGTTAGATAAAATTGAATCAGAAAATATTGACCACATCGATAAAGTAAGAAAAATGTTCAAACGATATCGTTCTTTGGTTGAGGCGAATCCGAAGAGAGAATGTCCAACAAAACTTTACGATAGTGAAGACGATACAAAACAAGTGGACCATATCATTAACACGGAAAGAGACCGTCTATTGCAATTATCGTCATTGGCAGAAGAATACGAACAGACCTTGCAAGATTTTGGGCAGATTATTGATGTGGCTGAAGCTTTGCTGGATGGAAAGATCATCGTATCAGACTTAGATCACCTTCATGAAGAAATACAAAAGCATAGAACATTCTTCGTAAATCTGAGCCATTGTAGAGCCATTCTTGAATCCTTGGAAGACAATCTAGACAGTGAAACGAGATCTAAATACGCATCACTGCATAATTCACTACATGATAGAGCTACTTTGATTATAGATAGAGCCGCGGGTCGTGCTCAACAAATGACTCTAGCCGCTTCAAGATGGACAATGCTGGAGCATGGAATGAAACAAGAGCAGCAATGGCTAATAGTGGCTCAACAGAGGGTACCAGACTTAAATAACGTGACGTCAATGGACCATGAACAGTATATCAATCTTTATCAGTCAATCAGCCTAGATGTGTCTCATCATTACTCAAAGATGTTAAGACTCTTATCAATAACAGAAGGTCTTCAAAACCTGATATTATGTTCCGGATTAGAAAACCAATGTTCTGCGGCTCTAGACACTCTATTGAAGCTACAAGAGGACGTTGATTCGGGATTGACTCGTTTAACTGCCTTTAGAGAAAACTGGATAACTTACGATCACCTTATTGATAGAATCGAAGGATGGATAAAAATTGCCAACAGGGAATTAGAATTTATTACTCCAGAAAATATCACTACTACTGGAAATCTGCGAAGATTCTGGGAATTAAAAGCACAACATGAAGTATATAATAACCTTAAGAACGAATCTGGTGTTCAGTTTGAAAAGGCTTTAGAAATTCTCCCAATATCTGATGAAATGGTACAACGTCAGTTCTTCTCAAAGATAGAGGATAAATGGCTTGATATTTCTGCTAGAATTGGCGGCATTCATACCAACGCGATCCAAAACATTTCCGATCGTGACGTATCGTCGGGTGAAAAACTGAACATTCTAGAAGAAGAATTGAGAGAACTGCGCGCATCTCTAGATAGTCTAAAGGGAGTGATTAAAAGCGGAGATGAACTCAACTTGTACATAGAAAGACTGCAAGTGATGACAGGCCGTATTGACAGAATACAAAATGAATTAAGCAGACTGAGTTTGTTGCCTACTGCAGAGTCTGAGCGCTTGGGAGCCCTACTATCACAGTCGGGTATCCTAGATGATCAGATATCAGAAGAACTAGAGCGAAGCTTGCTTCTCAAAGAGAAGATCTTGCAAGTCCAAGCCGGTATTGCAAGATGCCAGAAGAGTCAGCGCAGAGCCAGGCTAACGTTAGAAGAGTGTGAAGCAGCAGAGCGTCTTGGCAGCGACGTGGTGGAAAGAGCATCTCAGACCTGTATAAATTTGATTGAAGATCTGGGTGCACAGTGGCGAGACATTTTGATCCTGAGGCAGGCGTTGCATACATTACCGACAAGCTTACGCGTCTGTGTGTCACCTATAGGCCTGGAGAAGGAAATCACTGCTTTGCAAGTAAGTTCCTTTTATTAATTACTAGCTGTCCCCTGCGGTTTCACCCGAGTTCCTGAGAAAAAAAAGCAGCCTATGTCCCTCTCCATACCATAGGCTATCAGCGTACCAAATTTTATCGCGATCGGTTCTGCGGTTTAGGTGTGAAAAGGTAACTAACAAAATAACCTACAAATAAACAAACTCACATTCGCATTTATAATATTAGTTAGGAAGGATATTTTCGATAAGATATCTACCTCTATTTTTCAACATCCTTGTCTTATTTTGTCGTCCCTTTTATCCATGAAAAACATGTAAATAAAATTTATCTTTTTACTTATGACATACTAATACTCAGGTAAACCTAAACTAAAAAAATAAATAACAATGTTGTAAATACAACAGTCTTATTGTTGTCCAATTTAGTAACAAATTTGACGTTATTTTCAATAGGAAATCCACGCGGAATTGGAGCAAGCGTGCAGCGATCTCAGTAACAGACTCCGTGCTAAAGTTCAGCTGTGGAGACGGTTCGAAAGGCAGCTGGAGTTAGTGCAGGGTGCCGTCAGAGAAGCTGACTACATGGTCGAGCTGCTTACTGTGCAAGGACAGGTGGATTATGACCGTCTACTGAAGGCTACTGAGAAACTTGAGGTATAATTTTTTTTTTCGTGGTTTATTTTTGTGACATTCTACTGTTATGTTCCAGTCACAATTATTATTAACGATCAAAGTTATGACATGTCATGTCTTTCCTGTAAAACGGCTTCTTAATGATAACTTAAGGCGATGACAGCTCAGTGGTAGTGACGTTGAATGCCATGACAAATGTCGTGGATTCGAATCCTTCAATGGAGTATTAGTATGAAGTACCCGCCTGGCTGGTCACGACTTTCAAGTTGAAAAATTTGTCGCCAAACACTTACCGGTGTGTTCCGGCAGCTGCAATTAAGAATCAGTTCCTTCTAAGCCTACCTTGTGTGCTTACCACCTTCGGCCACATTTACATCAACTAGAAGTCAAGGCGACAATAGATCAGTGGTAGTGACAAAGATTAACCCAATTTTCCCCAAAACAGACGCTAAGTGAGTCCCTCTCGCGACGAAGTGGTGAGCTGGTTGGTGAACTTCGCGATGCTGCGGCGCCGCTTGAAGCTTCCACAGACCCCACGGTGGCGGCTCAGCTCAGGAGAGAGCTGGACGACGCAGCTGTATCATATGAGCACACTTGCGGCAATCTCACACAACTATGCGACAAGTGAGTTGAAACTATATTATAAAGTGTTATTGTCAGCACAAATAGGTAGGTAGGTAAGTCTTCTAGATTTTTATAAAACTCTTTTGATCATTTGAGTAAATTGGCTTTATAATTTAAAAAAAATATTGGTCCTGTTCCCAATAATTTTTTGGGGAAATTTCTTTTCCCATCTCTAAACGTCTTTACGGAATTCACTCCTGTCTTATTCATAGCGCCCTTATTATTTAGGTTAGGCGACTGTTTCAAGTCTTTCCGGAGCTTGTGTCATTGCGACCAGATTAGGTCTTTTGTGATCGCCACATAAATTAAATTTCACTGCCAAGACCTACAGTTATAATAAACTGTACTATATTCTTGACAGGAGTTGATTTTACTTCATCTGGATGTAATTGATGTTTCCCCACATGAGTATTACGTTTAGGCATAAGTGGATAGCATTCACACAAGAAGTGTATTAGTGTTTCATTTAGCAAAAAATAATTGTTAATCATTGTCATAGATACCATAAAGCGGTAGAACTATGGAAGAGATACCGCGATGCAGCGGCAGCAGTGCGAGCTTTCGCTGAGTTCCATGAAGGCAGACTGCACGCACTGCGTCCCGATGATGCGCCAAGTACCGCTCAGGTTAGTGATTTATTTACTTTACTGTATAGCCGTGTTTTTGTGTTCTAGGGAAGAATTTCTGGGATTATAATAACTGATAATATACTATTAGGTATCTAATACTGAAATACTTTAATCCTAGTGAATTTTGTAGTGATATAAAAATATATTTTCGGATAACAAAGTTCCAACACAATATTTGTTTGATGAATTTCATCAGTTGATCTTTTTATGGATTCCTTACTTAAATTTCAACGGAAATAATTAAGTTACAAATTATGTAAGTACTCCTGTAGGCTTTGTTTGTTCTGTGTCAACTTAAATCAAAATATGACTTAAGTATTAGGTAAATAACATGTAATCATGTTTACAACAAAAAAACCGGCCAAGTGCGAGTCGGACTCGCGCACGAAGGGTTCCGTACCATTATCTAAAAAAATCATGTATGTTGTATGGGAGCCCCATACAACATGATTTTGTTTCCGTTTTCAGCCCCCTTAAATATTTATTTTATTCTGTTTTTTAGTATTTATTGTTATATATAGCGGCTACAGAAATACATCATCTGTGAAAATTTCAACTGTCTAACTATCACGGTTCATGAGATACAGCCTGGTGACAGACGGACAGACAGACAGACGGACGGACAGTGGAGTCTTAGTAATAGGATCCCGTTTTACCCTTTGGGTACGGAACCCTAAAAAAACAATAACTGGTAACTTCAGTAGTTTCGACGTTCATAAGTGCCCTCTTAGGGCCTAAACTGAATAAATGGCTTTGACTTTGACTTTGACAATCTTTATTTAGGAATTTTCTTCGAAGCTATCGCCGGCAGGATTCCCAGAAGGCTGGCAACGTTTCGTCTTTAGTACCTATTAGCTAAATACCTCGCTAAATTAACACCATCAAGATAGTACGTTGCAAGTTTAAAATAACCACACAACCGTGGTCAATAAGCAATAAGTATACGTCTGTAAACACTCCTCCGTAACGGGATGAGTACATATCCTCCTTGGAGTAAACTTGTTAAATACAGAGTGAACAGAGAGTAAACTTGTTATAAACTTGTATTAGTCACAACTTACATATAATTTATATGTATACAAGGTTACAGGTTACCTAGGGGGTTGTAGTTCCATCATTTCTGACTGATTTGACTATGAAACACCATACCCCAAACTTAACCATTTTGAAGATATTGGAACTTTAAGGTTTGCAAATTTTTTGTCTATTGTATGTACCTGGGAGCCTTTCATCAAAGTTTTTCACATGGATTCTGACAATACCCCTAGACTGTTATACTTTGTTGGATATCTGAAGAAACGTAGATATTTTTAAGTACATGAGCAATATAACTCTCGTAGATTTTTTTTTTAATATTCCTCAAAGAAAAAAAATATTTTGAACAAATTTATTTATTTTTCAACTATCAATCGTGATCAATTTTGGTGTATAATTTTGCTTTATAATTTTCAATAAAGCAACTTATCTATTACACAAAAATCATAAAGAAAAAAAAAATGGAGACATTACAAAAAAAGTAGTAGGTACAATAGCCTTCCTCGATAAATATCTATCTATCTCAGGCTATATCAGGCTATCCAACACTGAAAGAATTTTTCAAATCGAACCAGTAGTTCCTGAGATTCCTGAGGTTCCTGAGATTTGCGCTGAAACAAACAAACAAACTCTTTAGCTTTATAATATTAAGTATATATAGATAATATATACATTTAAGTAGGCCTAAGTACTCGTAAAGGCTCTAAAAACTTAAGAACACTTTAAATGCAGGGTTCTAATGAGTTCTAATGTGTGCCAAATTTCTTTTTTTGTCCGTTTATTCATTATTGACTCACAAACATCCAAAAATTCACGTTTATAATATTAGTGAGACACTTATGGGAATTATAGAAATAACTAAAAATCTTATATCTAAGTGATTTTAGGGAATATAAAGTGCACACTAATTTATTGTCTTTGTAATTTATAACAAAAGTATATTAAAATTAGAACCTAAGTCCATCGCGACAAAACAATTGATCAATTAGCTATTAATGCATTTATACCGAAATATAAACGCAGGGTCGTGACCTGTATTCTACTTTACGTGCAATTTAATCAGAGGTAGACAATGCGCAATGGCGTCCAAAAACGAGTCTATGAGTGTCCGCACGACGCCACACCTAGGTTGTCGACGTTAAATAAAATACGGTCGATGCTCTTTACTTAACATTGCTTTATGGTCAGGTTTATTTTGTCCTTCCTCTGTTGTTAGATCAGTTAATATACTTTATAATGTACCTACTTAGGTTTGTTATGTTTCTTGATTTTTTAAGTATATTTTTCAGATAATAAATAAAATGAAAAATGTTGCTTAGCTTAAAAGGTCGTTGTTGAAAATGCGGTTCGAAAAGGCTTATAGTCACTGATCATTTAAAAAAAAGTTAAAAAAGATACTTAATCACTATAACTTTTCGGTTAAGCCTATCCTATTCCAATTGTATTTTTCATGTCTCACCGTGGCCGAAGGTGGTAAGCACACAAACCCTAGAAGGAACTATCTCTCACAAGTGTAGCTGCCGGAACACACCGTTTGTTTGGCGGCAGATTTTCAACATGAGGGTGGTAGCTAGCCATGCGGGTACTACAAAGTACTCTACTGTACTATCAATGTAGCCTTTGAAATCTCAAGGAGTATATCATAGAAATAAGAATCCCGCGCGCCATACTCAAGCTTCACCATAAACAATGATTTTTTCAGTTAATGCGTCAGTTTCAAATACTAATTTGAGGTTATTGTTCTCATATTTCGATACGCTTGCTTAATTTGTATCTATTGACTAGCTAGTAGGTAGGTACCAAGTCAATAGAAGATAAATGCCTACACCTAATTATTTAAGTAGCTAGGCTAGACCAACTTGATGTACTTAGCTAAAAATTACAATAGTTCACGTAATCATGGGTACAGTTGCAACTTTGATAATGAGGTGATTGACCTTATGCGCCAATATCAGATATATTGGCAAATATTGGTTGTAATATCAACATTCAACTATAATAAAATTCCTACTAATGCTATAAACGCTAAATTTTGTTGGATGGATGGATGGATGGATGTTTGATGTCTTTCACGCAAATGCTACTGAACGGATTTGGATGAAATTTGGCACACAGATAAAATATAATCAGGATTAACATATAGGATACTTTTTATCCCGGGAAAAAAATAATATGATACCGCGGGACGGAATCTATACATTCATAACTTAACGAAACGGAGTAAGTAAGCAAAGGAGTGTATCTTGCTCCCGGCGTCTTTGTTTCCTGACTCCTACAATCTAGGGTCTTTCAAGGCCAGAGTGAATATGTTTCTTCTAGGTAAGCGTGCTCCATCTTAGGCTTCGTATTCGTCCTTGAACAGGTCAGAAGCCAAACGCGAGCCCATTCAATAAAAAAAAAGTATCTGAAAAGGTGAAGCAAAAAAGTGAAGAAATAATTTCGATTGAAAAATCAATTTATTTACGCGTTTTCTCGCAAAGGTTAGCTAGCGGGTTCAGTAATTAGGTAGTGAGGACCAACAAACCACTATAGTGTGTGAAATATTACGTTTATTTATATTATTTATATAATACATGTTATAATGTTATTAGGGATAATCATTATCTTTAATTATTAGGTACATCCCACAGGAACGCGGGTCTAGTTGCGTACCTAATATTACTTACTTTATTCAATTACTACTGTTCCGCGCGGTTTCTCCCGCGTTCCCGAGAAAAAAAAGTAGCCCATGTCCTTCTCCATACTATAGGCTATCTGCGTACCAAATTTCATCGCGATCGGTTCTGCGGTTTAGGCGTGAAAAGATAACAGACAAACAAACTCACATTCGCATTTATAATATTAAGTTAGAATAAATAAAAAAAAGTTTGGATTTATAACTCCAAAACTAAACACATCACAATCAAATAACTACTAAGTAATACTTAAAGAAATAGTAACCTATAGCTAACGTCCATATCCCGTTGCAATATAAACAGCCCACGAATACCGCACCAACATTGGCCATGGTTGCCAAATAAGCCAAGCACGACAATATGGACGAGCTCAGCTGATGTCATAGCTCTTGATTGACATTGACTTGTGGTTTATCACGATAGAGTTTGTTACCCCCTGTTGGAAATAATTGAAGGTGACGAATATAATTTACTTACTACTTAATCTGGCTGATAAACATCGAAAATACAGAGAAATAGCATTAAATGCTGATGTATCGTATGTATTTTTTTAGGGTTCTGTAGCCAAATGGCAAAAACGGAACCCTTATAGATTCGACATGTCTGTCTTTCCGTCCGTATGTCACAGCCACTTTTTTCCGCAACTATAAGAGCTATACTGTTGAAACTTGGTAAGTAGATGTATTCTGTGAACCGCATTAAGATTTATTTAAGTACGCGGTATAGGCTTTTTTTTAATTGCTATGCATAGGCTTATGTTTGACAGAATACTGTAGACTTTTTGGCGGGACCTTGCAAAGTGACGTTTTGTTTTTGTTTTTTTTTTTCATGTATTCGGTGTATGTTGACAATCGGTGGCGTTCTATTCATGATGAACAATATAAGTTCATTAGTGAAGTCAAGTAAAATGAATGCATGTATCGTGACTTTTCAGGTTGTCTCAAAAAGTCCGTTTTCCTACACAGAAATTTTAACCTTTTTTTTTTAAATATGGTAAGTATCTCCTCGGTCGAATATATGAAGACGTTTATCATAACTATCTAAACTAAATAATCTATTTCCTAGACATTTTGACTTGATTATATAAACTTGGCTCATGGACAATATCGTCGTGTTGTGGCATGTGTCAATTTATGGCATAAAGTTTATGTTCTAATTGATTCGAGACAAGCATTCTTAATTCAAACAAAGTGTTTTTTTTTTGTTGTTGCAATTTTCCAAGATAGCAAATAGGTGTAGGTGCTGTTGCTATATTCGATTTTCAAATAATATTCAAATGAGACAAGAAAACATAAAATCTTTGCAAAAACCATGAAACGAAACACGTCAACGTGTATTGAAAAGTGAAGACATTTGAAGGAAATATGCATAGGTACCAACTTAGTGTTTCCTATGAGATTTTTATATATTCAGATACAGAACTTTGATTTGAAGTATAGGTACCTACTCAGAAATAAAACATCTGAACGATTCAAATAAAGCACAACTTTCTCTTGCATACTTAAATGGAGCAACGTGAAAGTAATTGTATGCACAAACATGTTCAAATAACTGCAACACATCAACAGCGAAATAAAGACAGGAAAGTGTTTCTACCTTCTGCAATAAAAAAAAATAATAATGTGGGTATTTTGTGTTACTCTTATCAAATAAAATATACCAAAATCCGGTTATATTATAAATAAGTACCTACTAATTCGCAAAAACAACTTGATAAGAAGCGTTAATGAACAAAAACTGTGAGTAACAATAAAATCGTACTAACGTAATAAACTGACTGATAATATTTCTGATAACAACTTTAAGCCAACCGCGAGCCAGTTGTTCCGCGGACGTCCAAACGCCAGGACGTCTGACGATGAACAAATAAAAACGCGATAAAACGAACAAACTCGAAACAATACTCGAATAATTTTTATATAAAAAAACTTAAATAAATAGAAAATAAAAAGTGTTAAATTCGCGCCATAACCGAATAATATCCGCGTTCAAAATCAGGGCCACTCAAGAACATGTGTGACAGTGTTACAGAATGCAGGCGACTTCTTAACTGCATGCATAATTTCATTTGATTATTTAGACGATAAAAGTTAAACTGCATACAATGCCTTGACCTTGGAACGCGACCGTGAGTCAGTATGCGATGTTCCAAAATTTTGAATTCCGCATTCGGATCAAATTGAATTTGGAAGCTCGGCCATTGTTTAGGAATCGCGACTTTGTTGAACGGTAAAAGAAAATAATTACCGATGGTTTACCGCGGGATGGTACGTAACCTAACTGTAAATATGGTGCGAAGTGCAATTAATTAATTGGATCAATGCATGTATAGGTTTAGTGAATGTATCGAAGTGTGATCAATCAGTGCCATGTTGTTGTCAAATGAGTGATGTTTTTTCTTGTGAGATAAGAAAAATGTGTCAGTGGAACAAGACGTGATTTATTTGTTATCGAGATGTCACTTCAGGAGGTAACTACCTACGTATCATATAAAAATCCGTATTAAAGTTCGCGCCACCAATGAAGTCCCATGAAATTAATGAAATTCGATCATATTTCTTCTACAATAGAGGTGGACCTATGGGACTTCTTTGGTGGCGCGAACTCTAAATCCATGTAACATACCTACTTGTAAATAATAAAAATAAAAAAAGTCTTTCACAAACACCAAAATTGTTATAAGCATGAAAAGTAGCTAATTACTAGTCTAGCGTTTCAGTATCTGGTCTTATGTTTTTAACTGAGTTTAATGCCCAAAGAATCAAAATTCATACGGCCTAATTATTTTTTTCTATTTTACTTAAATCTTGGTTAGATCATCATCATTTGAGATAATCGTTATCTACGACGACTGTACAATATCAATATCTACTTATAACAGTTATAATATGATGTATTGTGATGTCTTTCGATAGGTATGTCCACGGAATAGGTAAATAAGTACAAATTTACTCTAACTGCAGTGTGTTGATCTGGCATAGGTAATAGGTTCGTATAAAAAGCGAACATGCCTGAGAAGAAAATTTTACAATTTTGGCGCCAAATCCTACCGATTAATTTTTTTTCAAAGTCAGCTTCCGATATTTATGAAAATCGGAGTGTTATTGTGAGGACGTGATCATGTTACGTGCAGACAGACAAGATCGCTGTTGAATCCACGACATAGTAAATATACCGGGCAGTTAACATAAATGAATGAGTAATTATTGAATACTTTACGTTTTAGGTTATCTATGCCGACGCGGCGGCATAATATGAAAGCCAACTTGGGTAGAAAAATTACTCATTCACCTAACGACCTCACAATATAGGTATTAGGCTCTTTTTGACAGCCCACGTGACAAATATAACGTGAATGAGATATCTTCATGTCAAAATAGGCTTATTAGATTTAGACGACTATTACCTAGTTGTTTTTTTTTTTTCAATTAAACAATGTTAAGACAAGATTTAGCAAATAAGTAAGTGAATAATTTTTTGTGAGTAATTTTCTATAGTTTTTAATATCACTTGTTTGAAACAGGAATACCTAAACTAAATAACATTTACAGTGTGTGCATTCTAAAATTATATTATTATTTCGTGTGACAACCCCATAAAGAAGCAGCTAATTATGATAACATGCAGAACGAAATGGTCTACTTTTGTAATAATTAAAAGTAATTAGAATCAACAAACAAACAGTAGGGAACACACCAGATACCTGTGAATGTAATTAGCAACCTACCAACAAGTCAAGGACACACTCTCCTACTTTTACCATTGTTTGATGACATATAAATTGTATAGACATGACTTTAAAATAAAAATAAAAAAACGATTTTTTTATAATATTTAGCAAATTTTTTAATCTGTCGCCAAACCCCTATTGGTGTGTTCCGGCAGCTGCATTTGAGAACCAGTTCCTTCTAGGCTTTGTGTGCTTACCACTTTCGGCCACATCGTCACTTACTATAGTGAGATTGTGGTCAAACACAAGCCTATAGAAAAAAAAATACGTGTGACACTCGGGGACTGCCGCAGGAAAGCTGTTGCATAGCAATCATAATTATTTATTTATTTTTTATTTATGCAGTATTTTTTTTTCTTTGATATTAATTCAAATTACACTATAAATATGTTGTCGACTCCAAATTATTATGTTTTATTATTCAGGTAAGGTTTCAATCAAGTCACGCTCGGCTGAGCTACATGGTAGGCGGAGTGGGGGGTGTTAGGTTTTTTTCGTTACGGAATTTCTTGATTCGGTCGCCGCGCTCAAAGCCCGCGATAAAAGCTATACAATAGCTTAAAAATCATTAACAACACGTACTCATCCTCATGACGTTATAAATTAAAATATGCTCGTAGTTAACAAGCATACAAAACGTATGGGAGTTAACTCAAGTTACAGTTAAATATAGCTAAGTGAGTCAAATAACCGGTTTTACTGATATATAGAGTATTATTGTATTGGGGAGATATTTTATTGAAGATCGAAAGATGATATTTTGGGTGCATCTGCCATCTTGATTTTTAGTTTTCTTTCACAAAAGGAATGATGATCACATACGTTTTTGAATTACAAAAACAGGTTTTTGTCGACTAGACTAGAATGAGTACATTTGCATTTCAATTAATCGTATTCAACGTTTGAATGCAATTGTTTCAGTTTTAAACCGATATAAGTAATCCACCATTTAGAATAAAATTAAATGGACGTATTTTTTTTTAGACCTACTTAAAATATTTGTAACAACTTGAATTATGAAATCTGAAGGTTTACATAAGGGTCTTTAAAACATTAAATGTACTTAGTTCTGAAACTGTGGAATACTTTATTGTACCTATTTGAATAGACAACTCACGAATTCGGCTTTAAATCAATTAACATGTTCCTTTTACGTTTACTCTGCTACTTTATAATGACTAAGGCTGGGTTGCACCATTAGAAGGCATTATTTTTAAATCTCTTACGTCATTTACATTGACGCGACGGCGACGCCCGGAGCCTGCACATTGCAACATGCAATAAAATTGAAATACTATTTTCGGAAACGTTCGCCTCCACGGATTCACCCGAAGTCATGAACGTTGGCAGATTTTTAATGCTTGTGTGTTTTAATATATCGGCTTAGGACATGAATAGATATTGATACGATACTTGTTCCATTACAGTTTTTATAAATTAATTATGACACTATAATTCTAATCAAGCTCAAGTGCAAACAAAATTATGAATCATAGTTTTAAAAACTGTAATTCTGGTCTATGGTCCTCCTAGTCTATGGTAAACAGTTGAAATCGTCTTAATTGCGGTGAGGCGCGAAACGCGGCGCGCCCTTGCGTTAGCACACCACAATACACAAACAACCAAACTAAACAATTTGAACAACCTTCGAACTCACTGACAAATCAATAACTACGAATGTTGGAAAACTTTGAAAACCTTGTAAGGGACCAAGGAAATCAATTGGAATTGAAAAAAATAAAGTAACATTCCTTTTTAATCCATCGACAATTTGTTTAAATCGATAATATATTGATAGCTCCAAAATAATAAATTTTATATTATTATCTCAATGTTTCTCATTAAATTTAGACCGTCTGGTTTATATCAATAGCAGATTCCATTAGGTGAATTGTTTGTAAGAGCAAAAGCTATTTATTTTAGCACGTCTGTTACCTGCAGAGAGCTGCATCAGATGAAATGGTTGTTTATTTTAGGATCACTTTACATACCTTTATACTGATAAAATTATCAGCTTCAGTTAAGATCAGTAGAAATTTACTATAAGAATCTCTCATATTGATAAATATTAAGGACAATAGTCGAGTTTTCACTTCACGATTCATTTATGTATCATCTAGAATTACAGTCTATGTTTCTAATATATTATCTAAGAAATTTTGAATCGCCATCTTCATCACAAGCCTAATCATCATGTGCCATCATCCATCAATGGAATAATTTTCACAATCGAACCATAGACAGAAATGCATGCTCATAAAATTTCGGCTATCATTAAAAATAATTCTCACGTGTTAGAGAGTGCTATCGCCAAATAACTAAGTGAAAGTACTTATATTGTGAAATCAACGGTGTATTACATACAAGTAATGCACCATTATTCAATCGTGATGTACTTTTACTATCGTGTGAGTTTAATGTATAACAGTAGAATATAATGTAATTGACGTACCTATAGAGCTATCTATTTATGACATTTCTTTGCGGGAAATTTAGATTTGTTCGTAGATAATCGGTTTTTGAAATCATAGAGTATCAGGGTTTCTTTGATAGTATGTAGTGTCCATGATGCAAGTGTATTACATTAATAAATTAGATCACAAAAATATATCTGAGATACCAGTAGGTAATTTGTAATGAAAATATAAATATGTTTTTCTTTTACCTTGTAGGTATAGGCTTGTGTTGACCACAATCTCACTATGGTAAGTGATGATGTGGCCGAAGGTGGTAAGCACACAAAGCCTAAAAGGAATTGGCTCTCAAGTGCAGCTGCTGGAACATACCAATAGGTGTTTGGCGACAGACTTTTAATTATTATTATATTAGACATTTTTTTTATTAAAACTTGCTGTCACAAACTGTACCATCCAATATTATTTCTAGGCACATTTCGTATCGTGTTGTGAGTTAATTAATAGTAACATTTACACCATATTTCCCGGAAGGGACTAATATAAATTTTCCACATAGGAACACATAGGTACCGCGCCCTATCGTTTCCTTATTCATTTTAAACTAGTACTAGGCTTACGTTATATTGTTGTTATGCCAAGAAATTTATTTAGGTATTTCAGTGTCGAATATGATAGAGAATTGGGACGTTGTACCTTTTGTTATACTTAGTTAGTATATTTCAAGATCTGTCTAAGTGTACTTTAACATCAATAATGGTAGATAACATAGATATTATGTAAAGAAAAACTACTCGATGAACGCTTATCACGCAACCTCTTTATTTTATCTTACTCGGGCACGAGCTAAATCTTTTAACCAACGAATCTATATTTATTTAAGGAATCAAGCGATGATGTTATACGGACGTGATTCGATACGGAGGAATTTGCAAAACCACATCGTGTGGCCGTGTGGGCGATGTTTGAATAACGAAATTAACTAGGATAGATTTTGATCGATCATTTTGCTTGATCATTAATTTGAGTTAAATGTATAGCTGCTGTCATGTCTATGGTATTAGGTGATGATAGCTCAGTGGTGTATCTGGCATATCTTCACTTGAAAGCCAATACCTTCTAGGCTTTGTGTGCTTACCACCTTCGGCCACATCATCACCGATCATAGTGAGATTGTGATCTGATGTACACAAGTCTACACAAACTACAATACTTATTTATACTTACTTAAACATTATTTCTTAATTTTTTTGTAGCGGAGTATTCAAGGAGATATATTTTTATTTTGCTGCTACTTAGTTTTTTACTGTTTTGAGACCTATAAATCTATTACTAATATTATAAAGCTGAAGAGTTTGTTTGTTTGAACGCGCTAATCTCAGGAACTACTGGTTTGATTTGAAAAATTATTTCAGTGTTGGATAACCCATTTATCGAGGAAGGCTATAGGCTACTTTTTCCCCGGGAAAATACAAGATCCCTCGGGAACGCGGGTGAAACTAAACACATCACGTTTGGTCGCTGTAATATTTTGTCAGTAGTTTAAATGAATATTCTTTCTGGTCACTTATAACTCGTATATTTTACTTGAAAACATTAATTAATCCATTTATTTGTTATTCTTTCCTACCTATTTACCTAACTGCAACTGACAGGTCGACAATTTCGAAGTATTAAAGTGGAAATTGTAAACATTGCGTTATTTCTCGTGGGAAATGTTGTTTCGTCGATATATGAATGTCGCTCGAAGAAGCATTTAGTTAATTGGGTAGCAACTACACTAAAATACCTACGCATGACAATAATTGAATAGGTTTAGTCACATACCTACTTCCATTTTTGTAACTCGTAATTTATAATTATAGTATATAGTTTCGATTTTTTTATTGTAGGTATTTAGTAAAATTTCATATTGAAAAGAAATTTCTGTTACTTACTGGTTAAGTAATTGTATTATTAGTTTATAAGATAGAAATCCTACTTAATTTTATAAAACCGAACATTTGGATTGATGGCTGTTTGTTACTCAATCACGCCAGAACGGCTGAGTGGATCTGGATATAGATAGATTATAGTCTGGAATAGCACATAGGCTACTTTTTATCCTGGGAAAATATAAGATTCCTTGAAAACCGCGGGACAGAAACTAGTCTTAATATTATGGAACAAAATAAATTCTCAAACCAAATATCACAATAAAATTTACTATGGAATATATTATTTATGGAAAATTGTTACATTTATCTATCAATAGGAAACGATAACACATTAGCGTTATCTAATTATATACCTTGACTTAAATTCTCATTCGAACAGTGTTCATGGTTAATAATATAGTTTATATTAAGTAATAATTATTTATATCATCTTGACATTGACCTAACATATAAAGGAAACCCAGAACGTGTTATTACATAATAATATTTAACTTGTCTCTGGCTCCCATTTCGATTTTTCAATGGATACTTTTGCGCTTTAATTTATTACTTACATTAAAAGTACTAACAGCACTACAGCTATGGGAGGATTTTGTGATTCGCGCAAGTAGAGAATCGACGCACGAAGGGTTCCGTACCACTATCTATAAAATCGGCAAAAAAATCATGTGTGTTGTATGGGAGCCCCCTTGAATATTTATTTTATTCTGTTTCTTATGTGTGAAAATTTAAACTAACTATCACGGTTCATGAGATACAGCCTGGTGACAGACGGACAGCGGAGTCTTAGTAATAGGGTCCCGTTTTACCCTTTGGGTACGGAACCCTAAAAATTACCTACGTCTCAAAGGTGTAACAAACGTAATAAATTAGATAGCAAGAAATATTTGTAAAAAAATATGATGTGACAAACAATCCTGTCCAGTAACAATTAAATTTAAAAAAAAAACAAATAGGTTGGACAAAATTTTCCCTTGTTTTAAAAAGAATTTACAGAAATTAAAAAAAATTATCTCAACGCACTGCAACATACCAAATAAAGAATTGAAAGAACTTGCTATGAGTATGTCTTACCATTTGTGATTAAAAATAGTAACAAACAGCTAAATCTGAGTCATATCTTAAACATACATAGCCTTGACATGATTTGGGCAAACGAGCCTCATTGTTTTCTGGGCTAGGCACATGCGTTTTATGTGTAAGTATATATAAGACTTTTCAGCTTTATAAAGGTCGGCAACACATGTGCAATCCCCTGATATTATCTATTAATGTCCATACGTAGTATAGTAGATTGAAAGAGCATTGAAATAAAGATACTAGAGCAATGGAAACTATCTACTACTTGTAAAGAAATATACTGTTTCTCCCTGCTTTCATGCTCGAACCAATTAAATTAAAACCACATGGAAACGGATGAAATCATAAATACTAGTGGACAAATGTGAATACCAAACCATCTGCAAGACATGAATATAATGGTATTCAGTAAACGTATCACGCCACTCATATCCGCCATGCTCTATTTGAGCTGTGAAATGACAAATTACTTAGATACTCTCTATTGAGGTGTAGATACAGGGTGATTTTTTTGTCGCTGGCAATACTTGCAGGGGTAGAAGTACTCATCAATATGAACAACTTTTAATTATGGGACCAACTTAGATATCGCGTAAAATAAAACAGATGCTATACATACATTTTGGTCGAGTAGGTATTGAACTTTGGTATGGAACAGCTGATATTTTTTTCGTGATTTCACAGTTAGAAATAAAGAATGTATTGCTAGAGGCAATATAGGATTTTTTTAGCTTCCAATACAATCAAATAGAATATATATAAAATAAATACACAACTTTACCTAAGCTAGGAAACATTTTATAGGTAGGTCTGAATAAATGCCTTCGTGATATTACGTTGGTAAATTCACCTGGTAAATGATTTGATTACTTAAATATTTTAATATATTGCACAACTGGTAATGAATCACTAAAATAAAATACACTGCATTACCGACATACGTAATCAGTATTTTATCATTTTGCAGATTTTACAACTGATTAAATATAAACGAAGCTGTAGGTGTGGTGTGCAGAAAGCTAATCTTAGTATACTAGTGCAAATAAGGAAATATTCAGTAAAATTATTGAATATTGTAAATTAGGTTACATACTAAAAAAATGCGTTTGGAACTTTGTTAGTCTATTTAATCACTAATGAGTTTTATAAATAAAAACCCCTATAGTTATAATGTTTCGATTTATATGGGACTTCTATGATAGATTGGGAATTTCCAACTCTTTTATAGACTTTTTTATTTGCTTTAAAAAAATGGACCAACCTAACAAAACAAATTTTCCCCAGGCTTGCTTAGAACAGGAATCCCGTGTAGCCGAGCTCCGGTCCCTCGCCGCCCGCGTGGCCGCCGAGACCGGCAGCCGGGCGCTCCAAGCCGACGCGGACGCCCTGGCCAGGCGGCTGCAGCTGGTCGCTGGCGCCGTGCAGGTGCTGGCCGACTTGGGCGAGGCCAGGCAGCTCGCGAGGGCCAAGGCGCACCACGCTAAGGAGAAGCTCTGTGACATGAGACAGGTTTGTCATCTTATTTTTTTTCTGGCAATATTGTATAACATACCTTTTACCACATTTCTGATATAAAAAAAACAATATAAAAGCAATTACCCTGTTGGCAAAATATTTTAGAAGACCACGACTTATTCCTAACCAAATTATTATGGGAATATGTCCTAGAAAATCGTATGAGCGTATTAAAACGGGAAACCTAATTGTAGAAGCCTCATTAATTAATTCTACAACTAAAGAATGATTTGATATTCATAATCCACAGTTCATAACGGATAAAAGACTCAATGAATGAATGAATAAATAATGAGATATAACGGTTATATTGAGTAATATCAATTGTCCTGCATACACGTCGCCTTGCGGCCTCAAGCGGTCACTGTACTTTAAGATGTGGACATGCTTTTGAAACTCTACGTACCAGCTAACCAATACATTGAAATGCGAAATCGATATCTTTAACTACCATTCATCCAAAAGTAGTTTTAGTTAGAGGGGTACAAGACGCGCTCCATATAAAATTCCCCTGTCGCGATGTTAGTCCGCGATGATCTTTTTAGGGTTCCGTACCCAAAGGGTAAAAACGGGACCCTATTACTAAGACTTCGCTGTCTGTTCGTCCGTCTGTCTGTCACCAGGCTGTATCTCAAGTACCGCGATAGCTAGACAGTTGAAATATGTATATTTCTGTTGCTGCTATAACAACAAATACTAAAAACAAAATAAAATAAACATTTAAGGGGAGCTCCCATACAACAAACGCGATTTTTTTGCCGTTTTATAGATAATGGTACGGAACCCTTCGTGCGCGAGTCCGACTCGCAATTGGCCGGTTTTTCAAAATGTGTGATTTGTTCCAACTTAAAAGATAGGACAGTTTTTATACCGAGAACGCGAACCTCGGAAACCTCGGGAAACAGCCAGTTATATATATGTATGCATGGAACACTTACAACAAGTATCTATAAGTATTAGAAAATACGAAAAAATAACTTGTAATCTAACTATCTTCCGCGCCATGGGAGTGAATGATAAAATAATGTTCTAGTTTATGAGCTATCAATGTGCAAAATCTACATCCTTACACTCCTTACGGCATGGTTGAATAACAAACTTTCGCATTTATAATATTAGTGAGATCAGTATAGTATATAGTACTTAGTACTGAAATTTACTCCAATAATTTATAGGTACGTACCCAATAATATATGATTTTTTATTCATCCACGTGTACCTCCCTTAAATCAGTGTTCACTTGCCAAATACCTAGTAGGTATGCGAATATATTAACATAATACATTGATCGTGTATTTTCTTCTCATGTTTGAAGTGACCTAAAAACCTATACTTATGCAAGAACGCTGTCTGCATGAGATATGTTTAATGTATAATTATACCTTTTTGGTTCTAGCTAGAAAGTAAAAAATACACAGTAAATAGACAGTAAACTAATACTTAATTATTAAAGTTCATTAAAAGACTCGTTCTTTACAGGACCTAACCCCACTGCATGAAGATGGCGAAATAGTTGAAGACAAACTGATAGCCTTAAGAGATAACCTAATAGCACTAGGTAAGAGTGAGGCAGAGATTGCTCCAGCCAAAGCCGAGTTACCCGACATTGATAGAGACGTTTCAGATGAACATTCGATTGTCAGAATCTTAGAACTATGGCAGGCTATGTTCAGAGACACCTTCCTCCATTATCATCGACTATCTACCGCTCTAGTCAGGTCAGGAGACGCAGCAACAGCATTGAGGCTATGGCACGAGTACTTACTGGACCTACAGTCCTTCTTATCAGGGACAGTACCAGCAGATTATGAAAACCTCACTGAACACCGCCGCTTATGCAGAGTCCACAAGAATCTCCTGACTTCACAAAGGTCAGTGCTCATGAATGAGAACAGAGAATCAAGGAATAGGGACTTAGCAGACAAATTTGATACGCTTACGAATTTGCACAATGAAACTTTGGCGCGAATTGTTGAACGACATGACGAGGTTTGCACTAGAATTGCCGCTTGGGATGATTACAGGGAAATATACACGGAACTTCTTAGGTGGCTCAAAGAAATGGAACGTGAAAAGGAGAAATTGCAACTCAGATACGTACACATTAAGAGGATACGCAATATATTGGGTAAGATACAGAATCTCTCTGACAAAGTACCTGAAGGTAGGAAACAGTCGGACAAACTATTAGGGGATCTTAAAAAAGTAACGGCATTCACTGAGGAAGCGTACGCAGCGTCTGTCAGGATGGAGTACTCTGGAATTGTAAAGAGGGTAGAAAACTTACAGGCTAGTCTTGACACTTGGAGAGATTTCCTAACTCGAATACTTGGTCTTATTGGTGAATACGAAAAAATTACAAATGATCTTCAGAAATCCTTTACAAAAACTCAAGATGAAATTACTGCCTACTCCGATGACAATCGTTTATCGAGACCGCAAATCAAAAAGGCAATTGAAAAATATACAGACTTAAGGACAAAGATTGAAAAGACTGAAAAACAAATTGAAACTTTAAGTGTCATGCAGGAACAACTCAAGGAATGTCTTAGCCCTCAGGATATAAGACTAGTCAATCAAAGAGTATGGCAATTGAGACAACAGCGAGCTGATTTAGAACACCAACTATCTATCATTATCCACCGACTACAAGAACGTCTCGAAGTCTACACGATATTCGAGTCACGATTGACCAGATTTACTGAATGGATTACAATTGTTGAATCAAAACTCGAAACTTCAAGCCAAAGTAGTGAAACAAGTGCTCTTGACCCACAAGACCTAATTAGAAGAATAAACTCAGACGTTCAAGCAGAAACGGCGTTGAAGGAAAGAGAATTTGAATGGCTGGCTGAAACTGGTACCACTCTAGTCGAACTATCTAAAAAAGACGAGAAATCCTACAGCAAAACTACGACAAAACAAATCAAAGATGTTCAAGATCGCTGGTTGAAACTCCAGGAGACGGGAAGATTGAGGATCGCTAAGATCAACGAACTTCTCGAGACTATAACACAGCTGGAGGAACGACTGACGGTAATAAGGCTAAAACTTCACACTATCGAGTCTCAATTATCTGCCCAAGTTGTTTTAGAACATTTAACAACGAAGGCCGTAGACGACAAATTCAGAGAACGCGATGACATTCACAAAAGTATTGAGAACGAGAGTGGAGAAGTAGGAGTAACACTTAATCTCTGCGACCTTGTTTTCAACGACCCGGACGTTCTCAAAGGAAACTTCGACTTAAGAAACTTACGCACTGGAGTAGACATCGTCGAAAAGAAATGGAAGAACATCTGCGATATGTCTGAAAGCCGCAAGAAGGGCTTGAAAGAAATACGCAAATCCGCCGAACTAGCCAATTCGTTGCTACCTAAAGTTGAGAAGAAACTAGATTCCATCGAGAGGAGAGTTGAAAAAATCGAGACTCGTAAGCAACGTGGCGATGCTGAAGATGAGAGCGTTTCAAAGGCTGTAATAAAAGATTTAGAAACGCTTGAAGGAGATATCAAGCGGCTGGAGGATGCTTACAGCCGCGTGGCATCTGCAAAGGGAATAGAGCTTCGTGGTGAAGGTGCAGATGATGCAGCCAGACTACGAGCGGCTATCCGTCGCTGGCAGCAGCTGAGAGGTCGTGTGGACTCGGCTGGAGCGGATGCACACAGGCAGTTCGTGGCTGCACATGGCAAAGCTGTCGTTGCTTTGGCTGAGACTGATGTGCGATTAACGCGCGCTCTGCATCTTGCACCTACACCATTGGACAAAATTGCTACTCTTAAGGAACTAGACGTAAGTACTCTTTTATATAAGTCAGGATTTCGTATTGATGTCAAAAGTAAATATAATACTAAATTCAATTTTATTATCTAGGGTGTTGAACAGGAACTCCACGAATGCTACGCGCTAGTAGAAGACGCAGACAGACTAGCTGTAACGGTATCAACGTTATCAGGGGTGGCAGATATGGTGGCGGAGTATAGATCACTGTACGCTGATGTTAGACAACGCCTCGATCTCGCCCGAGCTGAAGTTGTGGGAGACGTTGATAGTGCTGTCCAGGTGAGGATAGTTAGAAACCTTTTATTTATTTTTCCTATTAAAAATTGACACTAAAGACACTTAAGTCACTTAAGTTATAGAAATATACTATTAAGCAATGTTTTTTTTTTCAGGTGGACACTCTTAAATGGGAGACTGACGTATCACTCCAAGTAGACACATTAACATCAAAGGAAACATACAGAGTTGAACTAGCATCAGCTGTAAAAGAGGTATCAGAATCTCTGGAAGCCCTCAGAACAGCATTACTACACCAACCTAAAGAGAACGCTGATGGCGACGAACTGGCCACAGCTGCCAAAGAAATCGCCAAGGCTGGTGCTAAGCCTGGACAAACTCTCGAGTTGGCCAAACATTTGTCTGAACTGCTATTGACTGAATGTGACGCAACGGAAGATGAAGCTATGATGAAAGAAGTTGGATCACTCTCGATGAGATATGAAGATCTATTAGCTCAAGCTAAAAAACGAGAATTGACGATAAACAACATGAGGTAAGCATGTACTTTATTACAATTGTATTTGTTATATGTAAAGTCAACTCGAGGGTATTAGCTGACGCTATTTTTATCGATGTCGATAAAAAATTATCGATAAAAAAGTGTTGCGCTAGTTCTGTCCGAAATTGATGTTGTTTTTTATTGGTAGCACTTTTATAGCACTGATTGGCATTTTGGTGATGGGGCTTTTAAAGCAGTCGTGAAAAATTTATGTTGGCGATTTCAGTGATGTATTTTTTATTACTGCACGTCTTTCTACATGGATGACGTATTCGTGCCATAAACCAAAATTAACATAAATTGCGATAAACAAAATATAGGTTGAATTTACTGTTCGTTATTAAAAATTACAACAATTTCTGTCTAAATTTACTATTCATCGTCTTCTCGAGCGTATGTAAATAGTACTTTTTCGGGGAGTAGATTTTGATTTTTAGCTAAATTCTGATATGGTGAATGCAAAGACTAAGTAATAAAATGCTAACGATACGCCATATAGGTAGGTCATATTTATAAATAAAACCATCGATAATACTTTAATATAGACCATCAAAGTTTATAATTATTTTATGCAAAGTGTAGTTAAAAAAATAAACTGCAAAATATTACACGATGAATTTTTGCTATTGAAATTTAAAATGCCAAATTTTTTATACTTTTTTAAACACTCCAAAACAAAAAGGTTATTATCAAAATGGCGTACCTGTTTTTTTATTCTGAGTCTACATGGAGTGTATAACTGCTTCCTAACCTGGCATGCTCTAAACAGCGTTTTCTGGTCCTTTAGGTTGCCCCACTCCGCATCGTACGCGCTCACATGCGAACAGTGAGTACTCGCTTATCTAATATATTTATTGATCACTATTATTCTGCTTTACGTTACTATCATTAAAAAAAAAAAATTGTGAACTGGTCATAAGTGATCAAGTGATATTTTTGTTAAGTGGTCATATTCGTGAAGTGGATTTATTGAGATGTTTTGAATGTTCAGCAGAATAACAGTGTACGTTGCATGTTTATTGTTATGTTATGTTAACATGTTGTAGTTAGTGCACTATTTTTAATTTTGAACACACTTTAATTTAATTATCAGCACAGCACGAGTATCAACACATACATATAAGCTTTATATTATTGTAAACTTTATTATCGTAATGATTATTTTATATTGTTTTGTCCGTCTGTGTGATATCTTTTGTCTGTGGTATATTATTACGATATATTTATTTAAAATATTAAATTATTTAAAAGTAATTATTATTTATAGAAAATAATATCCAAGTAATATATTTTAACTAAAATAGAAACTAAAACTAGAATTTCGATTGCAAGTTTCCAACATAGATAGCTAATGTATTTTAAATTCTTATTTTAAAGTCCCCATTTTCCCTTTAGTGAAACTGGGCGGTTGACCTGTCCACTCTGTTCGGAGCGTAACTGGAAGCAGCTGGACAATGACCTGTGGCGGCTGGAGCAGTGGCTGCAGTTCGCCGAAGCCACCGAGGACGGCCGGACAGACCCACCCGAGCAGTACGACGCGCTAGAAGACATCATACAGGTATATACATACACCTACCTTCTCTCTCGATTTTATACAGTATTTTTAGGGAAAGATTTTTGTCAAACAGGAATTTAAAAAAAAATCAGGACGTGTTGGAAATATTCGTGCTGTTTTAAGAGATCGTGACTTTACTACTGATGTACACTTATGTGAGAAATAACCCCCCTCGTAACAGGACCACCGCGAGTTCCTCCTGGACCTAGACTCGCACAAGTCGATAGTGGTGTCGCTGAACGTGGTGGGGTCCCACGTGGCGGCGCACGCCGCGGCCGCCCGCGACGCCGAGCGCGTCCGCGCGCGCCTCGCCGCCGCCAACCGGCGCTGGGACGCCGCCTGCGACAGAGCCGGCGTCTGGCAGAAACGGCTGCAAAAAGCCTTGATGCACAACCAGCAGTTCCATGATATCGGTTGGTTTCATTTTATTATTGATTTTTATTGTGATTTCGACTCTGTATTTAGCGTTATATATAAAAATCTGTATCATTAGCTGCAGATTTTTTATTTTATTATACGACTCGTTTGCAAAATCAGAGATCAATGTAGCTATACATAAAGTTTAATTCGTAAAGCAAAATTTAAAAACATTTAATATAAATATTAGTATTGTTAGATAAAACCTAGTCGATATATTGTATCAGAGGCGCGTGGAAGTGTGGAGGCGCGTGGACGTGTGGAGGCGTAGGGACGCGTGGAAGTTGAAAATCTTCCAAACGTGTAATGGGGTGTTCCGGCATCTGCAATTAGAGTTACTTCCTTCGGGAGCTTCGGGAGCTTTTCGCCATATACTACTACTACTATCTATCATAGACCACTATCTCACTAACTATAGTGAGATAGCGGTCATACATAGGCTCACACTACATGAAATTAAAAAATAAGAGCGTCACTACAAAGTTAACAAATGACCATAATTTCCGGGACAGTCGTCGAGCTAGTGGGCCGACTAGCCAGGGCGGAGCGCGGCGTGAGGTCCCGCGAGCCGCTGCGACTGTCGCGGCCGGCGGAGGAGCTGCAGCGTGACTTCCGTCGCTTCACGGAGCTGCGCGACGAGCTGCAGCGCGCCGAGCCGCGCGTGCTCGCGCTGCACGACGCCGCGCAGCTGCTGCAGCCCGCGGGGGGAGGGGGAGGGGGAGGGGACGGGGGAGGGGGCGGGGACATCTGCAGGAGGTACGCGCCACGTGCACACTAGTTGGGGACTAACGTAACCCTGTCTAATTATAATGTTAAAAAATATAACTCACTCACTACTTTAAGGCGATGATAGCTCAGTGGTAGTGACGTCGGACGCCGCGGCGAAGGTCGCGGGTTCGAATCCTACGATGAGCTTGAGCTTTCGGTGAAGGAAAACATCGTGAGGAAACCATAGCACGGTGGTAGGGTACTTTGTAGTACCCGCCTGGCTGGCTACCGCCCTCGAGTTGAAAATCTGTCGCCAAACACCTATCGGTGTGTTCCGGCAGCTGCACTTGAGAGCCAGATCCTTCTAGGATTTGTGTGCTTACCACCTTCGGCCACATTATCACCTACCATAGTGAGATTGTGGTCAAACACAAACCTATATAAAGTAAAAAAAAAAAAAAAACACCGTCCTAGGCTCTTTTGAAAGAATTTACGTCGGTAACGTAATAATTATCATCGTATTCTTTGGCATGAACGTTTTGTCGATTCCCTCGAGTTCCGGGCCGATGAATGACCTTTTGTAAATCCTCCGATGATCGATAGATTGGGCGAGCTCCGCCTCCGGCTCCAATCCCTGCGCAAACTGTCGGGCGTGTACGCGCTGAAGCTGGGCGCGGCACTAGCGCGGCGCCCGGCGCGGCCCGCCTCCGCCTCCGCGCTGGCCGCCGCCGCCGCCGCCGCCGCACCGCAGGTATGTCTACACCTTTATACCGTTTCTTGAAGAAATTTAATTTAAAATTCAACTTTAGGTTTTGCAACTATCGATAGTGACGAACGAGAAATTAATGTAACATTTTTATTTAATTTGTAACACCGATCGTGGCATCTGTATTTAAATCTAAATAACTGTTATTTAAGAAAGACTGATAATATTTTTAGATATTAAAATAAAAATAAAGTCCGAGCGACTTGAATAAGTAAAATTATTTTAAGTTGCCATCATTTCCACCGCTTACCCCGAACACGGAGCACTGTTAAACGGAGAAATCACATGTTGCAAGCTTTGTTATATTTTGAGTAATTTACTGTTTAGTTACCTCCCAATTTTGATAATAACCTATTGAAAACATAGATTAAAAAGATAGTTATTGTGATAAGTTACGATTTAGTAAGTTGTATCCGACATTGATATAGCGAAATGCAAACAGTAAAATATTCTGAAAGTTCTTATTCTTATATATTTAAAGAAGTGCCAATATAATGTGATATAAATCCATGTTTGCATATCGTTATATTCTCTGTTATAACCACAGTAGTCGCTTTGCACCGTATTTTGACGTATTTTTGTCCTCCCCATAGCTTATGGAAGATGACGATGAACAGATTTCTACCATGAACCTGCCACCGCTCGATGAAAACGAGTAAGTATATTAAACGCCCAGAAAGTATTTTTTTTTTTTTGGTAGTTTGATCGCCTAACACCTCTTCTTTTGCATAATCTTTGATTTTAATTAAGTAGCTAAAAGTGATATTTTTTCGTTTAATTTTCCATTTTCAAAATAATTGAACTAAATATTTCATTTTCTCAACAAAGAAATCTGTATTTTTTACTTATACTGTACTTTTTAAATGCTCTTTAATTCCTTTCTATTCGAACTAAATTAAATGGTTCTTTTGTGGAATTTAACTTATTTTTTTTATTATTGAGTAAAACTCATAAGTAATTTCAACTGAAGAATTTTGATTAGGTCAATTAGCGTACATCAACAACACAACTAACAATTTCAAATGAGTCGTTATATCTATAGACAGTTGCTAGCAAACCGCTGTCAAATGTCAAAAATAAATTAAAATCCTACATGAGAACCATCCTCACTAAACACAATGTGAACACAAACACTAACACGCGCGCCCTCCCGCAGCGAGGCGAGTGAGGACGCGGAGACGGAGGAGCAGGAGCTGGGCCTGGGCCGGCTGCAGCGAGGACTGCGCTTCGTGTGCAGGGTCGCCCGGGCCTCGCTGCCCTTCCAGGTTATACTTTATTCATATTTTTCTATTATTTGACACTAAATCTCCCCTGAGATTTCACCCGAATTTCCCAAATAACCTAGACTCAGCTTAGTTTTTTCCATAGTAAATATCTATAATTTTATACATTGTATGAGTAACTGTATCCAAATGAAACAAAAAGCAATTGTGGCAAAAGAAAAATAATGCAGTACTGCAGCCACGTAGTGACACGTCCGTCCGCTTCCTTTATTTTGAAGTATGATGTGCGTATTAACACGTCCTGCCTTCATTATTTTGGAGTATGATGTGCGTATTAACACGTCCGTCCGCCTCCATTCATTTCGATTTTGACAATGCTTGTTTTTTATACTATTTAATAAGTAATATATATAATGTGCAGGCCCTGCTACTGCTGCTGGTGGGCGCAGCGACGCTGGCGCCGCACGCCAGCAGCGACTGCCGAGCTCCAGGATACGCCCTCGAACCTGTCCTGAGATACCCCGAAGGACCCCCGCCGCTGTGATCACATAAATATATAAAACTGTAAACTGTTGTCTTAGTTATGTTTATCTTTATTGACGATTTAATTGTAGGTGTCATCTGGTGGTGGTATACCAGTCTCCCCTCTAGACTGATATTACCACATAACCTATTAGAAGCATGTTTAATGTTGATTTTTGATTGAAACTGTAACTGTCGTTAACGTCATTGATAAAGAAAGATACTTTCAATTAGATATTAACATTACATTCTTTTCTCGAAATAATTTATATTATCAACTAAAATTTTAATTATTCTTATCAATCGTAACTATGTCGTCAATGAAGGTAGTGGAAGAAAAAACGTAAGGTCGGCCTCGCCGCCGCTTCAGTAGAACGCGGCGTTCGAGTCGACGTGGACGTGTGGACGTGGACGTGTGACATTCCAATGTTTGGTGCTAAGGCTACGCGCGCCGCCCGTCGCCGCCTGTAAATAATCCCATTTTGTATATTTGTTACGACGATTATTTAAAAATATTTTAAAACGCATCCGCTGCGACGCCGGGCGACTCGCCAACAAACGCGCCGAATAAATCGAAATATATATTTATCAAAGTATATTTATTATTGTATTTATAAACGAGATGTTCGTGTATATTCAAAGATGGCGCCGGACCACGATGTCGGCTTTCGATTCGCATTCACGCATTGTTACTTAATTATTAGTTAGTAAGGACTGTTTATAATAAAGTCGAAATAAAGCCTTTGCATTGATTAAAAATGTTGTTTTATTTACACGTATAACTAATACCTACACAAAAACACAATCAATGCATTCAATATTTTAATGTACAGCAAATACAAGAAGTGAAAGAACTTATCCTCATGAACAACTATTTCTATAGGATCAATAGCTGTGAAGTCGCGAAAACAGATTTATTTTTAGGTTACTTTTTGCGCATTATGACGATCTCTTTCGAAGTAGATAACGAATTACCACATAAAGAAGGGTAGGTATTTCTGGCTGTTCTTTTGAAATCAGAAATTTTTGTATGAATTTATCAGAGGAATATCTTAACATGACACTGGCATAATGTTATTACAATTGCCATAATAGAAAAAAAAATATAACATCCGAGGGTTATCCAGCGAATGCTAAAAATAATAATTGGCAAAATTAAATTCAACTGAACGAATCTCGGCTTGTCACCTTCATGCTTATGCAGTCCTAGTACTTTTTGCTTGCATCCAGTGGTAAAAATCACAAAATATCATTATTCTCAATTTTTATTTCGTTTAATCTCTTACAAACTTATGCTATCCTAGTACTCTCCGCTCGCATCCAGTGGTAAAAATCACTAAATATCATTTTCTCAATTTTCATTTCGTTTAATCTCTTACAAACTTATGCTATCCTAGTACTCTCCGCTCGCATCCAGTGGTAAATAAAAATCACTAAATATCATTTTCTCAATTTTTATTTCGTTTAATCTCTTACAAACTTATGCTATCCTAGTACTCTCCGCTTGCATCCAGTGGTAAAAATCACTAAATATCATTTTCTCAATTTTTATTTCGTTTAATCTCTTACAAACTTATGCTATCCTAGTACTCTCCGCTGGCAATAATATGCTAGCACATATTAAAGGCGCGGCGTCTACTTGGTCAGCCATTTTTTATGTACAATGGAATCCGTTCCGTTAGTGCCGATGTTCACCAAGTGGACAGTAGTTTATGAGCTCTTTCACCTTTGCAAGTTTGACGAGTCAATATAATTTACATTAGGTATTCCGGGTAGTTACTTATATATAGTCTGGGCAGAATCGAGTAATCCATATTTCCGAGGAGTTTCGCGAAAACTCAGAATATATATTTAAAATATAAATAATAACCCCTCCTTTTTTGGCTACGCCGCAGTCGGGTAAAGAGACGTCCCGCTGCTCGACTGATCCATCAACGCCCAGTCTAAATCGCCGGGGTTAGCTTTGAAATTTATAGGGCGGAACTGCGGAAGCATCCACTTAGCCAAGGGAGTATAATATGACCGGTCATACGCACTAATAAGGTCGTAATTTCTCTATAAATTACTGTCTCGTCGCCATATTCCGAGTTACCTATAGCGAAAATACGGATTAGGCGATAGCTGACCGAGGCGGGTAAGGAGGCGCTAGGATAAGTAAGGGTAGCTGCTGGTGCTCCGGGGGTGACGGCGCTCCCGGCGAGAGCGCGCGCCGCGGCGACGCACGTACATGGCGCACGAGCTCGGCCCGGCCCCCGCGCCCCCTGCGCCCCCCGCGCCGCCCCCCGCGCCCCCCGCGCCGCCCCCCGCGCCGCCACCTGCGCCCCCGCCGCAGCTCTGCGTCTGGAAGAGTGTAGCTAATGTGAGTAGGTACTACAGAGTGGATAGTGCGAGTGTTTAAAGTTAGCAAACGTTGTATGGAGTATACCGCGAGAGGCTGTGCCAATTGCTATCTACAACAACGCAAACGTTGAACGCCATGTGAACGTCGTTTATTGTCAAGTAAACAAATAGTGTTTTGGTGCTTGTAAATTGATTTCGTGTTGAAAATAACTCAAAGCTTTAGAATTAGTTATATGAAATTGTTTTTAAAGTAAAATGAATCTGTGATTATTTACAATCACAACAAAAGAATTAACAAACAAATATGGCGGCGCGGGGCACATGACCTTCAACCAATCAGCGCGCGAGGTGCGCTCCGTCGCATGCCATTTCACAATTTGACGGTTTCGCTTCGATGGAATATAATCTACCGAAAAATAATGCGTTAAGGTAAGTAATACGTTACGGTTCACAATCTTACGACAGTTTACAATAACTCGAGATAGATTATAATCTAACGATATTTACCATTTTACAGTGACATATATGCTAAGTCATCGAAGTACTTTGTTAGCGCGATGTAGAATCTTGTGGCGGCATCTATCCACAGGTAGCGGATAGTTTCTTGTGTAATTGATATCCCTACTCCGCCATTTCTGAAAGCTTTTTATTCACAAACATTTTCCTACCTATGAGAGGATAATATTACCTGTCCCTCTTGAGTGAGGACGACGTCACCGAGCAGCGACCCCTTCCCGACGCCGTCAAACTCACCGCGCAGGACCGCCGAACGGGCACTCGTGCGCAGCAGCTGCGACAGTATTACTATCACCATCTGGAAATAAAACTATATGGGCGACCGTCCACCAAAACAGTTGATACTGAGACTCGAATATTAGCCAATAGAATTACACGTAATTCACGTCTTGTCAGATCTGCTGCAATTCCATTAGTTCGTATTTGAAAACGATGATCGGACTATTGGCTATCTTATTTTTGATGCATTTAGGAAGTCGGCGTCCCTAGCACCGTAGGACACGCTTAGCTGGCTACCAATTGCAAATTGAAAGTATGTTGTTATGTAGCTATGCGGCAGCAAGCTATATAAACTCTTCCAGAATATCAGCGTTGCACTGCAACATACTCTTAGTTTATGATGGCGTAGGGATCTTTTGAACGAAACACGAGCATTATTTAGTATTTATATACCTAGTAGCTTCCACCCCACTTTCAGTCGAGTTCCTGGGAGTACAAGTAAAAAGTAGACTATGTCACTCGCCAGTCCATAAACAATCTCTATGCAGAATCATATTGATCCATCCCTTGCTGCGTGAAAGAAGGACAAAGAAACAAAAAAACAAACACACTTTCGCATTTATAAAAGGGATTAGTTTATAGACATGCACATGTGATGTGACTTGGTGGATCAAGTTTTTCTTTCTTTCTATCAGTATAATGTTTAGCTAGCAACGATTGAGAGTCAGCACCGCGACCACTCGCGTCACCATGTACAGTACTACACATAAGACAGTATCAGTGCTGCGGCCAACCTGCAGCAGACAGACGAGCAGGTTGAAGCACTGCAGCGCGAGCAGCGCGCGGGTGAGCGGCGCGCGCACCGCCTCCACGCAGCCGCGCGTGTGCAGCGACGCCGACAGCAGCGGGCTGCGGCCCGACCACACCGACCGCCACGCCCACTGCACCAACCAACTAGTAAGTACTTAGGTACTACCTGCTACCTACTACAGTGACGCCGACAGCAGCGGGCTGCGGCCCGACCACACCGACCGCCACGCCCACTGCACCAACCAACTAGTAAGTACTTAGGTACTACCTGCTACCTACTACAGTGACGCCGACAGCAGCGGGCTGCGGCCCAACCACACCGACCGCCACGCCCACTGCACCAACCAACTAGTAAGTACTTAGGTACTACCTGCTACCTACTACAGTGACGCCGACAGCAGCGGGCTGCGGCCCGACCACACCGACCGCCACGCCCACTGCACCAACCAACTAGTAAGTACTTAGGTACTACCTGCTACCTACTACAGTGACGCCGACAGCAGCGGGCTGCGGCCCAACCACACCGACCGCCACGCCCACTGCACCAACCAACTAGTAAGTACTTAGGTACTACCTGCTACCTACTACAGTGACGCCGACAGCAGCGGGCTGCGGCCCGACCACACCGACCGCCACGCCCACTGCACCAACCAACTAGTAAGTACTTAGGTACTACCTGCTACCTACTACAGTGACGCCGACAGCAGCGGGCTGCGGCCCAACCACACCGACCGCCACGCCCACTGCACCAACCAACTAGTAAGTACTTAGGTACTACCTGCTACCTACTACAGTGACGCCGACAGCAGCGGGCTGCGGCCCGACCACACCGACCGCCACGCCCACTGCACCAACCAACTAGTAAGTACTTAGGTACTACCTGCTACCTACTACAGTGACGCCGACAGCAGCGGGCTGCGGCCCAACCACACCGACCGCCACGCCCACTGCACCAACCAACTAGTAAGTACTTAGGTACTACCTGCTACCTACTACAGTGACGCCGACAGCAGCGGGCTGCGGCCCGACCACACCGACCGCCACGCCCACTGCACCAACCAACTAGTAAGTACTTAGGTACTACCTGCTACCTACTACAGTGACGCCGACAGCAGCGGGCTGCGGCCCGACCACACCGACCGCCACGCCCACTGCACCAACCAACTAGTAAGTACTTAGGTACTACCTGCTACCTACTACAGTGACGCCGACAGCAGCGGGCTGCGGCCCGACCACACCGACCGCCACGCCCACTGCACCAACCAACTAGTAAGTACTTAGGTACTACCTGCTACCTACTACAGTGACGCCGACAGCAGCGGGCTGCGGCCCGACCACACCGACCGCCACGCCCACTGCACCAACCAACTAGTAAGTACTTAGGTACTACCTGCTACCTACTACAGTGACGCCGACAGCAGCGGGCTGCGGCCCGACCACACCGACCGCCACGCCCACTGCACCAACCAACTAGTAAGTACTTAGGTACTACCTGCTACCTACTACAGTGACGCCGACAGCAGCGGGCTGCGGCCCGACCACACCGACCGCCACGCCCACTGCACCAACCAACTAGTAAGTACTTAGGTACTACCTGCTACCTACTACAGTGACGCCGACAGCAGCGGGCTGCGGCCCGACCACACCGACCGCCACGCCCACTGCACCAACCAACTAGTAAGTACTTAGGTACTACCTGCTACCTACTACAGTGACGCCGACAGCAGCGGGCTGCGGCTCGACCACACCGACCGCCACGCCCACTGCACCAACCAACTAGTAAGTACTTAGGTACTACCTGCTACCTACTACAGTGACGCCGACAGCAGCGGGCTGCGGCCCGACCACACCGACCGCCACGCCCACTGCACCAACCAACTAGTAAGTACTTAGGTACTACCTGCTACCTACTACAGTGACGCCGACAGCAGCGGGCTGCGGCCCGACCACACCGACCGCCACGCCCACTGCACCAACCAACTAGTAAGTACTTAGGTACTACCTGCTACCTACTACAGTGACGCCGACAGCAGCGGGCTGCTGCCCAACCACACCGACCGCCACGCCCACTGCACCAACCAACTAGTAAGTACTTAGGTACTACCTGCTACCTACTACAGTGACGCCGACAGCAGCGGGCTGCGGCCCGACCACACCGACCGCCACGCCCACTGCACCAACCAACTAGTAAGTACTTAGGTACTACCTGCTACCTACTACAGTGACGCCGACAGCAGCGGGCTGCGGCCCGACCACACCGACCGCCACGCCCACTGCACCAACCAACTAGTAAGTACTTAGGTACTACCTGCTACCTACTACAGTGACGCCGACAGCAGCGGGCTGCGGCCCGACCACACCGACCGCCACGCCCACTGCACCAACCAACTAGTAAGTACTTAGGTACTACCTGCTACCTACTACAGTGACGCCGACAGCAGCGGGCTGCGGCCCGACCACACCGACCGCCACGCCCACTGCACCAACCAACTAGTAAGTACTTAGGTACTACCTGCTACCTACTACAGTGACGCCGACAGCAGCGGGCTGCGGCCCGACCACACCGACCGCCACGCCCACTGCACCAACCAACTAGTAAGTACTTAGGTACTACCTGCTACCTACTACAGTGACGCCGACAGCAGCGGGCTGCGGCCCGACCACACCGACCGCCACGCCCACTGCACCAACCAACTAGTAAGTACTTAGGTACTACCTGCTACCTACTACAGTGACGCCGACAGCAGCGGGCTGCGGCCCGACCACACCGACCGCCACGCCCACTGCACCAACCAACTAGTAGGTATAGTAGGACCAGGACCGCATCATCTTAACTCCTCTACAATACTCAAGTGCTGCAAGATCCCTTTCCTCCAAGATTAATATTATTCTTGTTGTTGTGTTTAAAAAATAGCCATCATAGTCAGAGCATAGAGATATGTCGCTCAAAGAGCAGCTCGACTGGGGAAGTACCTCCACCTTACAGAATACCGCAGCCAAATAACTTATAGTTGTGTTCCTGCACGTGAGTAAGGTCGCCAGAGCTCATCGGGGCGGGGGGAAGGGTCGGCAACGCGCGAGTGATACCCCTGGTGTTGCAAGCGTTCATAGGCTACGGTAACCGCTTACCATCAGGCGGGCCGTATGCTTGTTTGCCGACCATGTTGCATAAAAAAAATATCTTACAACAAAAAATTGCCGGTTTTTCTAGTTTGAAAGTTGACTTATGAACCGGTGGTAACTTTAATATTTTTGACTTACATAAACTCTCCTGAGAGCCTTAATTGAGTAAGTACCGATACGATTTACACATGACATCATAATTCCCTCTGTTCTGCAATAGTTGCAGAACTTGAGATTCCTTGCTGTCTTTAGCATTTCATCAATAGTGCAACCAGAGATAGCAAATAGCAGTCAGATTTAGAGAGAATCGGGAACCCGTATATGCTTTCAATTCTTTAATGTATTTTTTTAACATCATCATCATCTCCGCCGCAAGATGTCCACTGCTGGACATAGCACCTCCCCTAAGGATCTAATAGGACCGGTATAAATCCTACTAATCAGGGTTTTTTTTTATTAATTAGCCCCAACCTGTTGTAGAGGATCGTGGTAGCACGCCGACAGTACTCTTGGCGTGCAGCAAGAGTAGGGTGACACCGGTGGCAGTACTTTACCGTCAGTACCCGCCAATCTAGAGATAGTAATACTTCCTTCAAATCGCCATTAGACATGCGACTGTCGAGACAGGAAACAAGAGCAGATCAATCATCATTTAGAAGTCATGTCTTGGCTCTGGATGACAGTCTAAGGCTGTTCGTTGTACAGCGTGACTGTACGCGTGTGGTAAAGCTATTTTCTTGTGAAATCACGAATGCAACTTTGAGATAACATCCATATCATAATGTATTGATTCGAAAATACACCATTAAATAATTTCAGAGGAAATACCTATTGAATTTTGCTAAGAATGTACAAATGCTCGTGACAGCAGGAAACAAAGGGGGAGACTTAATGTTCAGCATATCCTTGGGGCTAGTCAGTGATTAAGGATGATATGGTACTAGGTACACACAAATCTTACTGCAGCTGAAGAAAAACTAACTGACGACATTCTCATTAATAGTAATAGAGATTGCATTAGGTGACATACTTTAACACCAAGTCAGACTCTTCATTGAGGAAATCCATATTGATCCAGGGTATCTCATGCCAGTCACTCGGGGAATCAGCACCGCAGCAACTCAGTTCTACCTAGAATATTAATCATTTACTACAGCTATTTACATATTTAATACTATATTTTACAATAAAAACAAGAACAAAAAATACACATCTTAATTTAAAACTATTTACAAAAAGAAAAGCTGATCTAAATCGCTGCCAGTTGGTAGTGTGCCCAGAACGCTAGCGGCATTGCCACGCTGTATGGCGATGCTAATCCTCTGGCCGAGGTATTCACCAGCCCTCTGGTCACGAGAAGCGTCGATCAGTCGCTTAGAAATATCGCGAAACAATTCGATGGGCTCCTGACCCCCACGGCCCCAGCGTCTCAACCCCAAACGGTTCAAAAATATAGCCCCCATCAAGGTTACTATATTTGCGCCGCTTGTGGTTTTCGGCACAGACAGCCGCGCCACCGGCCCTTTTGACAGTCTCTGGAAGGTGGGACGGTGCGAGAGTATCAACACAAGTTGCGTCCCATACTAAGGGACGCCCCAACTTCCAGGGCATCAAGGTCATTCCGTCGGGTCTCTTACCGTCATCCCGCATCAAGCCACTCGGTTTGCGAATAGCTGACACGTGAGCACTGGCAAGAGCCAGGCGGATGATGTCATTGAGGTCAGAATGGCGCGGAATTCTGCCTGCGCTTTTTACGCACGATAGCCCGTGGTGATCGACAAAAGTGCCACACTGGCAGCGATGGGACATATAAATAGGTGCACCAAGACGCAGACAAGATGCAAGCCGGAAAGTCGATGGATCGAGTAGAGTCCCGTTTGCTGTTTGCTGACGGAAGCGCTCGCAACCAAAGGCCAGATTTCCATTCTGACACGGCAATGAGACGGGCGCGATCCGCGTGGCTAGTTGACGTTTCAATAAGTTTGTTCCGTACTAGCTCGCAGAGCGGCCCGTCCCACTGCCTCTGTGAGGATGGGTTAGTGGGTAAATTAGAATTAGGGCAGGCTACTGTGCAAGCCATTTTTGCCTCAGTCAAATGCGCTATGTCAGATGATGGAATCGACGTATTAAGGATGTCAAAGACCAGCTTTTGTGTACTATTGACTGAGGACAAAAAAGCTGGAAGTGATAAACTGGAAATTTTGCGAATACCCAGACCGCCTGACCTTATGGGTAGGGAAGCCTGAGTCCAGGTCCGATCATCAAAATTTATGTTTAAAATTGATGAGAGGGTTTTTTTTATGATGTTGTCCAAGCTCTGTAAAAGGGTTGGGTGGTTCCAGAGTGGGCAACAGGGGAGGAAGTAAGTGAATTTAGGGACGAAAAGGCAGTATTTGATGACCGTGTAAGTCGAATGTGTATTAATATTATTATTTTGCTTTTATTTTATTTTTTTGGCAACACTAGCAGTATTGGTTTTTATGTCGGACAATAAATTTTCTAGTAGAAAATGGAATCTTCTTGGAAACAGTCTATAAAATTATTAAAAAGGAAACAGGATTACCTGCATGGTATCTAGAAGTTGTTTCCACGTAGGTTCTGTCAGGTACTGGGAGATGCCGATGCGTAGTGATGAAGATAATTCCTTCATAAGTGCCTACAACAAAGACATTAAAGAATAATGTGGCTAAAGGTCACACCTTGCTGGCAATTAAAGAAGAGGTCAGTATGGACTCCTAAGAAGTGTGAAGCAATGACTTACCTTCAGTGTAGCTCTACATGCAGCATACACTAACATGCCATTAGCCGCGACCAGCGAACCACTGGTCAGCCACACCCTGCTAGCGATAGAGGCACGAGACCAGTGAGGAGTTCTCAGCAGTATAGTGATGAGTCTGAGGCCACCAGTGTAGTGGAGCTTCATACAGTACGCTTGCAGCAGAATTAGGCCGTAGAGGAGGGCTACTGTTACCTGAAAAATATTTTTATGGAGCACGTTATTTTTCAGGATTTTATTGACGCATTTTTACAGTCATTAGATAGATTAGATATCTTTAGATCTGTGTTTTTGCATAAAAAGTTCAGTGGAAAGACAATAGTGACTGATCTGGGAAGTTCTTTAGCCTCATTCAAATCCGACAAAAGATAATTCGAGGTCTTAGTGCACCACGCAGGTATAGTGTAGGCTTTATATGCTTTTGAATTTGTCTGCAATGATGTACTTGGGGATAGTTTTCCAAACAAACGGATACCAAAGAAAGTTTTGTAGAAGGGTTCGTAGTAACAAAGAACCACCACCAAAATAGGACTTAACAGAATAAATAATAAGGTAAGTAATAAAGATTAATCTAACCCTATGAATATGCTTTAACAGCATCATGACTCTCAATGAAGTGTTGTAACAAAATATAACCATGCACAGGGACACCACAAGTTGCGCGATCAACAACGCTCGCAACACTCCCGCCAAACGGACCCGGCCATCTTTAGTGAATGTGAATACACCCCACGCCATGGAACGACATTTTGTTGAAGCATGCTAGCTGCCTCTAGAAAAAATAACACGCTTATGTATGTAATGGCAAAATCCAAAAGACTTCATAACAAGTAACATTTTCAAGGCAATGTGTAGCCATGCCAACAGCAAATGTTTGGCATCACTCTTGCTCAGTCAGTTGCTCTTTTATTGCTGATGATTAATGACTATGGGCTTTGTGCACTACAGGAAATTTACCGTCCGGCAGTCCGATTTTTTACTGAAAATATTTTTATGGTCATGGATCTAGAAAAAAAGGCGGACGCCACCTCATAAAACAATTACTGAAGCACCCACAGTAAGCCAGCTCGCTTTATGAATACACGTCCGGCACGCACACATTCACACCACACTAAGCCGGCCGCCCGCCATTACGCTCCGAACCACATACACACACACAGTTACGTCGCCACCATTTTGGTACTTCAATAGTTTCTTAGCGGCCATCTGTCCGCCTTTTTTTCTAGGTCCATGTTTATGGTATAGATTTTTTACTAAAATCGGACTGCCGGATGGTAAAATTCCTTGTAGTGCACAAACGCCCTATCTGTTATTGGACAAGATTTTGCGTTAAAGCTTTTAGATACAAGAATATTGTTTTCGAAACTCATGTGGAATACCGAAGTTTTTGTAGCTATTCTATTTTTCTATATCACACAACAAACCACTCATACGCTTGATAGATGAAAGCCAGTCAGATGCGAGACAGAGACACACGTTTCTCAAATGGTACGCGATCGAAAAAGAAACATATTGTCCACCAGCAGCGATATCAGCGTCAAGATGGCGGCAATTATCACGACACTCGACATTATCGGCAATATGGCCAGTAATGCCTTAATGCCGGCTTCAAATTGCAATGAAAATGTAAGTCGTTTAATAGCATTGAAATGGCAATGCCCAGGATACATCATGTGGCTGTGTGTGATAGACAACATGTAGGCAATCACGTAAAGGCAAGCACTACGGTATGAGGGCCTCCCACAAAATACTACCAAAAACAGATCCTAGACACTAAATAGGTATACGCCTGATTTGCAAATACTAATTTATATTGCTTGTCTACAGCTTATGTTTAAAAATTTCACATAAATTACCTTTTATAAAGCAAAATTATTTCATAAATAATTCATGACAAAGCAAAGCAAATAGACAAATAGTTCAATAATGTTTTTTATTGTGTCAATTTATTTGTCATTATCATCAAAGAGTATGAACACTTTATTAATTATTTAAATTATTTTATTTATTTATTAATTAATTTGCATTCCATAAGGTAATATTTATACAAGTTTGATCAATAAAAGTAATTAGGTACACCATAAAACTTGCTTCCTAGTTACGAAGTTTATTCGAAGACTGCATAGCAACGTAAAATACTCACGTGTACCATTTCTAGACGAAATATGTACTGACTGGTTGAAGGTATATAAAAAAATGAGTGTTGTTTCCGAAAAGCGGGAAATTTTTCAAAAATAGAACTTGATTCTTGTTTGCTGTCAGAAAATAAAGGCTTGTCATCGACAAAAGTAATTTTTTCGTTGTTAGAAGATTAACTATTTAACTAAGTGAGACCACGTGTAAATCGCTAATTACTGCCATATAATAAAAAGGAATTATGAAACGAGCTAAAGTGGCGTGGAGTGATGACCTAAGCCATGACTCGGAAGAAGAAAGAGGTAAGTAATCTCAGACCAAGAAATCATTGGTCTGAGTAAGTAATATAGTAAATATTGATTCTATAACAAAGAGATTACATTTTCATTATTACTTAAGCTTTTGGTAAATAGTAATGTAGGTATGATTTAAAGAAACTCATCCATATTGTATTTTACGCGAGATGGAATTAATGAAAAAATTATTCACCACAATACCCTAGAAAATCATTCAATTAGTCTGCGTCTACCTACTACCTACACAAAATTTTACACACCGAAAATTTGTGTTTAGGTATGTTAATTGTTATTAAATCATGTCTGAATGGCTGAACGGATTTAGTTGAAATTTGGCACACAGATAGATCATACCTTGGATTAAAGGCAAGACTTTTTTTTATCCCGGAAAAGTATTATAACCCCTTGGAAAGCAAGTGAAACAATATATATAACTACGCCTCCACTGCGCTTTGACACGAGATCCCCTCGACTCGATTATCTTTCAACGATGGGGATAAAGGCCATCTCGCAGAACTAATATGTTTTGGCGGAATTTAATTCAATGGCATTCTTTGGCAAAGGATTTTCTTCACCGAAAGTATACTACCTAGCGAATCCGAATCTACGTTTTAAGCATCAGTGGTACAAGTAGAGCTCATTCCATATGTCTATCTTATATTTTTATAGAGAAAGAACGCCAGGCTCAACTGGAGCGCGAACTCGCCGAAACTCCAGTCAAGCCGACATATGAACCCGAAGATTTAGACAAGCTGGTTTCCTTCGTAATGAAAATGACCACTCTCTTCGACCTACGACCAGAGGACTGGACTGATGACGCGAAACATGGCATCGAAGAATGGCTGACAGAACCTCGAGCCTTAATGCTATGCGTGTTCTTCAAGGGCGATAAACTAAAAGCTGTAATGGATATACCTTTGTGTCCAGTTTACGATTTGACGTATTTCTTAAGGCCACCAGACTTCGTGTTCAAAGTGGACACGTTCCATGACGATGTGACATTTGGCACGTTTGTGGATTCCATAGAATCTAATATGATACAGATATTGGAGTTTATCTATGCTCCGTATTTCTTTGCGATTAATACTTGGCCTGACAGTAAGTGAAATCAGAATAAACATCTATTTTATTCATTCAAACTATTATTATATTTCGAAGAGGTTTTTTACGCTCTTTTTTAAGAACCCCATATCGTAGCGCTGAGGCAAAGCAACCTTCCAAACCATGAGTTAGAGTCAGACTATTCATAAGTGCTTGTGAATGCCCATTTCATTTACACTTCCGTGTTGAAAACTATTACAGGTGTAAAAAGCGAATTCTGCTCGCACATCCACACGTTCCTGGCCAAGTTAACGGACATGTACTACAAGATGCTAGGACTAACAGTGTTGTATATACCTAGAGAGGGACAGCAAATATCGTTTGAGAAGGCAAGTGCTGACCGCGAACTCGTAAAGAGATTGGAAGGTGTTGTGGTGTACTGGACCCATCAGATCAAGTCCTGTCTTGAAGATCAGGCTTTTGTGGCGTCGCAGAAGGAGCTATTGTGTCCAAGTGATGAATATGACTTTTGGATTTATAGGCGTAAGTAGTAATAGTGACGTCATAAAATCCTATGATAAGCTTTAGTTTCTGCGAAGGAAATCTTCGAGAGGAAATCATAACACGGCGCAAGGATACTTTTTAGAACTCGATTGGCTGGCTATCACCCTCAAGTTGAAGATCTGTCGCCAAGCACACCAGTGTATACCGGCAGCTACACTTGGAAGTTAGTTCCACTAGGCTTTGTGGGCTTACCACCTTCGTCCATACTTTGCTTTTTGATCAAACACATCCACAGTAGCACATAAAACCTTCACGTTGGGAAATTCTGTACTCTTAACTCTTGAACGTTATTTCAGATGAAAACCTAAATGCTTTGTTGTACCAATTGAAGAATCCAGCCGTAAAGCACATTACAAAGATTCTGGTTACCACCCACTCGACGTTCATTCACCAATTCCAATTTTTATGCGAAGAAATCGTCCAGAAGATCCACGAAGCCACTTCCAACATAGAATTCTTGCAAGTTATAAAGCAGCCTTGCGCCGTCCTTGAATGTGTAATAGATCCAACCGAAATATCGAAGCATATACCGCAAATTATTAATCTATTCAGATTTATATGGATGGAATCACCGTATTATAACTCCGTATCCCGAATAACAAGTTTGTTCAAAGCTTTGAGCAACCAAGTCATAATTTTATGCAGGTCTTACATACAGTTGGAGAGCTTGTTCGATGGTGAGACGAAGGGAGCTATGGGACAGTTCAGTAAATGTATAGAGTGTTGTAAGAATTACAGGGAGATATATGACGTGATGGCCGATGCTCATAATGATGTAAATGAAGGTAGCTGGGATCTAGATACGGGATCGATTTTCAATTATATTGATTCGTTTGTGCAGAGGTGCTTTGATATGCTTGATGTTTGTAACTGCATGGTTATTTTTGGAAGGTGTGTGTATTTGTGTTGTTTTATAGAATTTTGGGATATCCACTTTGAAAGCTTGGAAAGACAACGTTAATTATGTAGCGAATTAGGTATCTATATCAATACTTAATCGATACTTGTACATAGAAAAGGATTTAAGGTGGATGTTCCTCATTTTGATCGCATTTTTCTCGACTTTTTTTTTTGAGCACCTATGGGAATTAATTTTGTGATTAGCGCACGAATCGTATGGCAATGGATTATTGTATAAGATATATGTTTTTACAACTATTTTAAACATAAATTAGTTCCTTATCAATAAATAACGGACATTTGTAATCAGGTTTTGCATACAAAATGGCTACATTCATAAATTTCATTGCCATACGCCTCAAGCGCAAATCACAAAATTACGATTGACGTAATAAATTAAAACCTTATAAACTCGTAAATCGAGTGTCACAGAAAACTAAACATACCTACGTAATATAGCAATACGAAGAATTTAGTAGTGGCAATTATGGAAGAATTCACATTTCAGAATCGACGAATTAGAGGAAATAAACAAGCCGATGTTCGGTGGAGCACACGGCGACCAGTTCGAGCAGAAATGCGATCAGATCGAGCACATGTTCCACGATGCTTTGGATAACGTCAGGGGTGTAGGTCACACTATACTGGATGTGCAGGCTCCCTCGTGGTACGATGATATACTACAGTTTAGGACTGTCATTAAGGATATTGAGGTGGGTCGCTTCCTGTTAAAATGTATGTTTTGTTTTGATAAAAAATATAAAATACGAAACCACACGTCTTCAAAATTCGATTATACTATTATAATGTCAAAGTCAAAGCCATTTATTCAGTTTAGGCCCTAAAAGGGCACTTATGAATGTCGAAACTACTGAAGTTACCACCGAAGTCGCCTTAACCTCATGTTCTAAACATAACTTTTTCATGGCATACAGGCTGGATTTGTAGGCAAATTATATAAGAATTATAATAAAAACAATTAGACCGATAGAAGCGGAACCAATAGACATGAGTTGAATTGAATTACGCAGCGATCCATCACGTTGCATTGCCGCGTTCGTTACACATTTTTGATTTTTGTCCCCATCCCGAACAAAACACAAAATTTCAAGCAATACTATAAGTGAAAATATATTTTGAATTTTGCTAAGTGTATAGTATATTTATGCTCGTGACTACTTGTAGGTAATAATCGAGAACCTAGTGGAATCGGTGTTTGAAAGCGTTAACCACGTGGAGGAAGCAGTTGTCGCTCTGTACTCGCTCAGCAACTACTCCAAGAGGAAGAACTTGAAGCGCATCTTTAAGAGGAAGACTGCTGAGGTAAGCTGGAACTGAACGTGTTCTCACTGACTTATAAGTAAGTGACATTTTTATCGAAATTGAGATTTTTATTTTAAGTAATATTTTAAATTGTAACGGACCAAGCCTTGTAAACTTAACCCTCCAAAATCTATAAATAAATTACTAAAAATCATAATTCTATGTTATGTTTCAATTTTGAAGGTAGTAGAACTCTTAGAGCAGAGTTCGCCCGGGGAAGTACTACCACCATATCTAATTCCGCCGTGAAATAGTAGTGCACTTGTATTACTGTGTTTCGGTTAGGAGGGTATGGGAGCCGGTGAAATTACAGGCACAGGACAGGACTTAACAACTTCATGTCTCAAGGTTGGCAACGCGTGAGTGATACCCCTGACAGGGAAAATATAATATTGTATTTTCTTTGCCGGTGGTGTTATGAGCGTCTATAGGCTATGGTAACCGCTTACCATCAGGCGGGCCGTAAGCTTGTTTGCCACCTAGTAGTATAAGAAAAAAACAAAAACAAAAACATTTCTGTGTAAAAATATTCAAAAAAACCTCCTGTTTTGATATTCGTCGGTTACGATAAGTCGGCGGGAATGGCGCGATGACGCCTCCGAAATACAAAGAAATGTGTCCAATGGCATGCCACGATTTATATGACATTAGTTTCGTCTTGTCATTGTTACCAAGAGCGTCATTTGTTTACGTTATAGCACAGTGCCGCCTATAGCGAGAGAAAGTGGCAGATAGGTTTCCTATGGGTAAAGTGTACTATTTTCAAGAAGAAAGTTTGAAGATATATAAGGAGAAACTGAATAACTGACTGACTTATCAAAGCACAGCTCAAACCGTAGGATCAAGAAACTTAAATTTTTGCACACAGATTCCTTATTACATCAAAAACGGTAAAAAGAACAATGACGCCTTCATGTTCTACTACAGTTCTCTTTCCGCAAATAAACAGTGTTTGTGTATTAGGTATGGGCGATGTTCAGTGACGAAGTGCAAGAGTCGAAGAAGGACATGGTGTCGTCTCGTGGCCAGCACCCGGCAGACTTGCCATCCTTCGCCGGCAGAGCTGTCGTCTTGAAAACGAGGAAGAATCGACTGGTTTACTTAAAAAAGGTTATATTTGAATCGTCAAATGGCGATTTCACCCGCGTTCCCGAGAAAAATAGTAGCCCTCGAAGTAAATAAACATTTTTTATAAACAGGTGTTATATAAAAGAACAAGGCGTTTCTGATTGATAAATTTCGATCTGTTAACTTAATTGTGTTGCTGACTGTACTTATATTTTTAGGAATTCGACACCTAATTAAGGGAATCAAATAGGAAACCACGGTTCGCAAATCTGTTATGACAAAATTTTGCAGGTCATTTTAGAAACTTATGATGCCGTATTTAAATCGGTTCAATTTCTTACCTGCTCATTAATTGTCCTACTGTGTTCCGGCCAGTTGCCTGCTTGGCTCTGTAAAGACTGGCAACACATTGACAAGTTCCCTGGTATTGCTTATAGGTAACGGCCACTTACCACTTGATCCTGAGATGATGTTCACAACCTGTTGACATAAAAATTATAAAGCTTTATAAAGGTCACCAACACATTGCCAATCCCTCTGGTATTGCTAATATCCACAGGCGACGGTAGCCACTTACCATCAGGTGTACCGCCTGCCTGTATGACAGACTTCTGACATTAAAAAAAAACGATAATAGAAATATAATTGCAGGTAATGACAGATGCGTCAGTGTGGCTAATGCCGTGCAGCAACTCTGAGGATGTGATCATGCACGTGAACAGACTTATGGGAGCTATAGATGTAGCTATAAGAGAACTGTTCCTCTCTTGGACGGTATGTTATGTCGCTACTGCAGTTACTTTGGACTGTGTGTGTAGGTAGAAATAGAGTAGCAGTTAATGGCAAATTGCATTGAATTACCTACTTAGATTCGACAGGCTGAAAACTAATAACTGACTTGCTTATATCTTCATACAGTACAATCTTGACGAGAAATGTGGTGCTGGTCTCAATAAAACTCTTATGAGGAAAAGTACAGAAAATCCAGGCCTCTTGGAATGTAATATTGATGTGTGAGTAGAAAATTAACATTAATCTATCGAATCAAATCAAAAGTGATCGAAAAACGAGTTAGTGTAATAAAACCTAAGGTCGGACACTAAACTAGAGCAAATAGAATTGCTAAATATATCGCAAACGAATAAAAATACGCTTATAAAGACCAAGCTGGTCCTAGTAGTAATGTATAAGTTATGTTTTGATTATATCTATCAGGTTTTATAAGGTGGCAACCCTACGTGTGACACCTCCCACCCTGCGCTTTTTTGGAAATTCATTCTAATCCTATAGCGAAAGGCGATGCTTACATAGATGATATATAATAACTAGGATGCTTATACTCAATCTAACCTCCTATTCCTATAACTTTAGGAGTATCCTGGAGTTATGCAGGGAAGCTTTTCACTGGGAGAATCTAAGTGTAGATATACCAATGCACGCTTTTCAGGTATGTATTTTTTAATATTAACTACAAACCACTGGTTCATATTAATGAAAACCACTTTTATATAATAAATAAGTTCATTTTAAAACAGATTCTCTGAAATAGTCGCAAATATTCTGTAATTCCAATTTAGGTGTATGCCAAGAGCAAGACAGTATTCTACGTATACGAAAGCGTGTTGGCAGTTGTTAAAGGGTTTAACAAAATTCTGGACTCGCTATCTGATGAGGAGAGGTTACTCTTCAAACCGCTGATAAACGTATGTACTAACATCATTTAAATTTTAGGCTTTAGTAAGCAGTTTTTTTTTGCAAAGCCATAATTTTGTTTTTAGCCCCCCTAATATTAGAGTTTACGTAAATGGAATTAGTATGATTTTTTAGATAAAAAAAATGCTCTGTCGTCTTTCATATTTATAAAAACAAAACAACTTTAAATAATCATCATGTATATTTTAATCTAATATCACATTTTAAATAAGAAATCACGATTACTCAACGTTATAATTAAATTGCAAATAAAAATATACTAATTAACCAATCAAACGTAATAAATTAATCTAAAGGACTGCTTGTTATAAGTCCAAAATAAGAAGTTAAAAAGAAGCATCAAAGTATTTAATAAATTATATTAGGACAAACAAGTATTCAAATGCTCATTCATGATAGCTTCTTCAATCATTTCAAGACAACACGGACACGGTGATTTAGTTCCTGTTGCGTTCAGCGTTTGTGTTTCATCAAATATATCATCATCATCATCTTCAATCACAATTGTTTCTTCCTTATAATTAGAAGAAGTTCCCTCTCCGGGTATTGTAGTGTTATTGTTAAAGAAACTAATACATATGTCTAAATGTTCCGCAACAGGTTTCTGTACTATTTTCCCACAACACGGACATATGAGATCAATTGTTTCAATCCCATTTACTGGTTCTTCTTTAATTTTTATATTATCTAATATATCTGTTTTAGCACTCGGTTCTACTTTGATTATGTTTGCATTTTTTGTTTTAGATGCTTCTAAGATTTCATATTTTCTTCTAATGTACTTTACAACAGGCATCACATCTTCCATATCGAATATCGATTTATCCAGTAATATTAGATCAGGTACATGTGGTGCATTGTTAATATCTTCTCTTTCTTTTTCCAAATATGCATTAAGATCAATTTTTATCTGATTGTAGTTCATTTTCAGTAGAGGTCCTCTAGTTGGAGGAATCATATAACCAGTTAAGTCTATACAATTATCACTCACAGTCTTTTTACTGACATCCTTATTTAAATGTTCACCTTTAAGCCGTATTTCGTTTTCAAGCCTCTTTATTTCATTTTCTGCTTCTTCTTTACTATGAAAAACGTCATTGTTCTTTATTGCAATTGTTTCTTCATTATTTCGACTCATTTGAGCAATAACATCTTTATTCAAGCATTCATCTAAATGTCTGTTTATTTCATTGCTATTAACTTTTAAACTACAAACTGGACAGTCCACAAGATCTTTCAGTTCAACTTTAGTACTTACTGCTTGTTCAACTTTCGTACATACTGCTTTTAATTTGTTATTATCCAATTGAGTTATCTTAAAATCCCCTCCATAAACATCTTTCAGTATTGTTGAAGCATTAGTTTTAAAATAATCATCGATTTTCTTTATTTTCATAGGTGGCGAATCTAAATGTACAGAATCTACTTTATGTTTATTAGGATTTAAATTTTTTCCACCTATTACTCTTCCATCAACTTTCATAATTTCCTTACCACTTGTACTAGGTAACTGTTTATTTGCCCATACATTTCTTACTGTCTCCGCAGCATCTACAGATTGGCTTTTATTTCTATTACCATTTAAAATGTTTCCATTTCCACTGAACAAGACAGGCGGATTAATTGGTTTACTTACTTTTGGGTTAAATGATACATTTCCTTTTTTAGTTGTAATTACTGTACTCGAATTATTAGATTTGATACCTAAATAAGGTTTGTTATTACTATCTCGTAATACATTTGTTTTAGGAATGTTATTATTATTGTTTATATATTTGGTAATATCTGCATATGGCTTAGCTTTAGTAGTTTTCTTTACTGGTTTCTCGGGTTCTTTAATTTTTACAAAAGTACCTCCACATTTCTTCTGGTGATAGTTCCACCAGGAGTCTGAAGGGCCGGGGGCTTTGTTCATAGAGCGACGACATATACCGAAATATGGTTTCCATTTTTGACATGGGCCATCACATCGCCACCAGTGTGTTTGGTACAATTCTACCTGAAATTGAATAAATAATATTGTAGAATATGTGACATTACAGTGGAGTCTACATACAATACCTAACATTTATAAAGGTGACCAAGCCAGACCAACAAGCTGGTTGTGGGTTTGATTCTCACCCAGGACAGAACTGCATTTGTGCATTAGTGTGCATGAACATGTGTTTGTTCTGAGACTGGGTGTAAATATCTTTTTAAGTGTATATTTTCTTAAAAATCTACAATTAAAACACACTTCTTGACAGGCCGGTTGGCATGGTTGGTAAGATACCCTATCTATCACGCCGCAGGTCGTGGGTTCGATTCCCACACAGAACAAACATTTGTGTGCATGAACATGTCTGTTTGTCCTGAGTCTGGGTGTAATTATCTATATATGTATGTATTTACAAGTAAAGTAGTATATGTAGTATATCAGTTATTTGGCTTCCATAGTACAAGCTCTGCTTAGTTTGGGACCAGATGGTTGTGTGTGAGGAATGTCCCAGGATATTTTATGTTTTTGGTAAACTGCTATTTGGTATACAATGCAATAAAGTTATTTATCTATCTAGTTGAAAATCTGTTGCCAAGGAACCACCTTTACATTGTTCCAGCAACTGCAGTAACTTGCCTTCTAGGCTCTCGGCTACATCAATAAATGACAGTGTGATTATTGTGAAAAAAAGTTTCCAAAAAGTAAAAATAAAAAACTATCCACACAAAATTTTACAAATACTAGTTTCACTCCTGCATTACATAAGGATCTAATGAATTATTACTGCACCTTTTTTGGTGTTTCAACCCACTAACCAACCATCACATTCAATAATATTAGTGATAAATTTATTTAAAACAATTTTGACTGTCAGTTTCTTTTAAATTGTTAATACTTGATGATAATGATGCAAGAGAAGACTCCAACTCTAAGGAGATGGGAGGATGAAATAAACTTGGGAGCTTTCTGGACAAGAGTGGCAATGGATAGCGCCCAGAATTGATAGATCAAGGTAGCCTTTGCCAAAAGACACAAATCAAATAACTGTAAAACTGAATGTTGAAATACAAATAATATAATAATAATTTAGCAACTCTTAAATTATAATATTAAAGTTTCATATGCATCTTTACCTGCATGGTTATATTCCTAAACGCACCCTCCAGCCTCCAACCCCTCCATAGAGAAATCATTTAACCTAACTATATGAGTGAGGTACAAATATACATTAAGCTTATATTAATAAAAGGGGATCATTAAAAGAATAAATACCTCTTCATGGAAACTGTGGTAAATACTAATATTGAGACCCGCAAACTGGTTGATTCTACGCATATGCAACTGGAAGTTGGGTCCGTGCCCATCTCTGTCTTTGTCATTGTTTGTGATGAAAAGGTAAGCGTGGATCATCTCATGGAGGAGGGTTTCAACCAGGTCCTTGCGTGGTCGGAGCTTGAGGAGTGGTTCACTTAGTGCAATATCACAGAGACCACCTCTGCCTTCATAGCTGAAAATATATTTCCGTAATCATTTCTTTCTAATTATCGAGATTTAGTATTAGGTACCTTCTTAACAACCAGATAATTACAGCATAGGTCAGAGAGTAGTTGTTTTCCCAGTCATACTGACTTAATGGTCGATTATAAAGGTCTACCCAATGGTAAGGAAAAAAAAAACAGAAAATCTTGTGGGGTAGGTAACGGGAAAAACATAATTCCCTGAGAAACGAGGATGACACCACAGGGTGGAAGCACTTACGAGCACACGCCAGCGCAGGAATACATCCTCTTGCTCCATCTCACGACGGCTCTATTCGATAACTTAGTCCAGAAAAATAGTTTGTCAAAGTGTACGAATAAAAGGTGGATGTTTGGCGTAGGATCGATTAGTTCTAATTCGGGGTCGCCTAAATTCATCCTTGGTAATTCGGTTGATAGTTCTCATAAATAATGTAGGTATTTTTTATTGTAAATTCTCCCGAGGGGAATAAGTATATTAAATTAGTATGAGTTTTCTGTTGACGAAATTAAAATTTGATTTGACTTTTGTTTGACACTTGAAAACAGTGCTGCCAACAGTTAAACTAGCTCTCCACCAGATTCAACTTTAAAACCACTAACAAAAAACGGCCTTACTCTCAAAATCGCAATCCATCAAACATTTTTTTTTTATTTTATGGAAGAAAACAATAGGTTAGTTTCCTTTATTACTACGCGTAATGAAATATTAACAATCAGTAAAACAACATACAAAATTATTCAATAACAACTGATACAAATATATTTCACACGAACAAAAAAACAACTGCTATTCCAAATTAAATTGAGTGAATAGGCTTTTTCTGGGCAAGCGTGCTACATCCTCAGCCTCGTCCTGACTCCTTCTGGGGTCAGTCAATGGCCAAACGTTAAGCCCATTTAAAATTTAAAAAAATAATCGTAGTGGATTTGTAAAAAAATGTAATGTAAAACGTAGACGGTTCAGTGTTGCCTATTGCACAGTAAAAGTAAATACTCCTGAAAATTTCAGTAATTGAAACTGAGTTCTAATATAAAAGGGTGGTGGAAACCACCAGTTTTAGTGGTAAATCCACTTAGTTGGCAGCACTGCTTGAAATATTGAAGTTGACATCATTCACCTATCTGTCATTGAATGAAAGAGATGGGATTGGGTTTGTTTGCAGCGCAGTTATCGATATCGATATGATTAATCGATTAAAGTAATTACTGGTACTTTAATTCAAATAGTTCAAAAATCGCATGACGTGGGCGACAAAGTTAAATCATTTAATTTTTTTAAAGCCGTCTATCGTCGTTCACAATATATTGCGTAAGACACTTTTTTCTTTGAATGCCAGCCAGACATCTTGGTTGCGGCAACAGTTGCTAGTTGAGTTGACTCAAAGAACTTTATATATGTTGAATATAAGTACTATCAATTTTAAACGCCTATTTATGATTTGTGCCTGTATGGTAAGGCAATATGCTACAATCGTAAATATGCATGTATTAAGTTTGAAATTAAAACTATTCTTGTTTTTTTTTTATTTGCTTAAGCTTGTGTTTGACCAAAATCTCATTATCCATCCATCCTACGTCACTATCACTGTGCAAAACTGATTACGGACTTACTCACGATTTACAAACCGAATGCTTAGTGGTTTTTTAGTTTACGGCAAATTAAAACATAAATTTTATCAACTGAATATGAATGATGCTTTGCTCTACTAATTTACTGATTCTAGACTTAGAAAATTGAACTTAATGCAATGTATAATGAATTAAACATATTTAACGATTTCCCCCATCTATGCTGCTACATACAATTATTTATTGTGATTTGACTGATCTTTTATTTTCAGTTTTGTGAGAAAAAAGTTCAACCCGGAATCTTTAAGTTAACATGGACTTCGACTATGTCAGATGCCTACATCGCAGATTGTGTCACACAAATCGGAGAAGTAAAATTTATTATAATTTATTTAAACACTAGCTTCCGCCCCGTAGTTTTGCCCGCGTTCCCGAGGGATCTCATGTTTTTCCGGGATAAAAAGTATCCTATGTGTTAATCTAGCAAGGGTATCAACTACCTCCATACAAAATTTTATCAAAATTGGTCCAGCCGTTTGAGCGTGAAGAAGTACTTAACAAACAAACAAACACACATACGGTCGTTTTCGGGTAAACGTGGAGTACATGCTAGGAGAAATGTTATGATGAGATGAGAAATAATGATGGTCCTTTTTATTATGATCTGTGACATCAATCTAATTTTTTCAAATTCTATTTCGATGTTCAATTGATTCGATTCTTGGCTTAAACAAATAGTTATTCTTTATCCTAAATCTACCATTAGTATTTTATAAATCGTACTCATTTGATCACTTTTCTCTATTAGATTTCGCCATTTATTAATTACTCGTATTTAGCACTATTTTGAATAAGTGATGTATAAATGCATATTAAAATATGTGAACTCGTAAATTATTATACGATACAAGATTTTGCTGAATCTCAATAGTGTGGTCGTGTTATTAAAAGCCATACAACTAGTTTTGTTTGGGTTATTCCACATAGGTATTTTCTTTTTCTTTTAAAAGAGAAAAAGGTAGGCTACAGATTTATTTTTAATTCTAGCTTCAAGATTTTTTGACGACCTATAAAAATTGCAATGTAAATATGGTAAAAATCATGGAGAACATATGCAATACACCATTTATCGAATTTGATATTTACAATGTCTTCGATATAAAAGAACTGAGACGGCTCATTCGCATCATGGAAGCGGAAGCTTCTGAAAAAATATTGGATATGTATAAAGAAATAATTATATATCTTATAATTGTTTACGAAGGCTTTGAAGCCTACATAACTCAGGTAAATATATAAATATGTATATTTTTTTACTATGTAGGTATAGGCCTGTGTTCGACCACAATCTCACTATGGTAAGTAATGATGTGGCCAATGGTGGTAAGCGCTCAAAGCCTAGACAGAACTGACTCTCATGTGTAGATGTCAGAACACCTACACATTGAGGATGATAACCAGCCAGGATGGTATGTACTACAAAGTATCCTACCACCTCGTGCTATGGTTTCGTCACGATGTTTGCCTTCACCAAAAGTTTCAGGTTCATTGAACTTTAACCCGCGTCCTTCGTCACGGCATTTGACACTACCATTATATTAATAATACATATTGTTAATTGTTTGTTTGAAGATGGCAGAGTATTGGGTGAAATATGTACGAAGATTCGATCGTATACTAGAAGATGCAATGAAGTTGGCTATAAAATCGACCATGAAAAATATGTACAAGTGTGTCCATGGTGATGGTATGTAATTCTTTCTATTTCATAGCTCACGATACTTGTTTTAAACTCTTAAGCCTCAGGTCTGTAGTAAAGAACATCAATAAAAGCTTATCCCCCTTATTCAGACTCATACGATTGCCATTCCGATCGGAAAGGACGCTTTTATTTCGTTGAATTTGGGCTGATGCTGTATTAGTCGCAGAATTCATTTGCCGCGATCGTTTACCTCATTCCAAATGGAAGTCTGAAATGAGAAAATAGGAGCCATCCTTTTCATTATACTGTTCAATCGGTTTGTCTACCCGATCGGGACCGCAACTGAGCAGGTCTGAATAAGGGGATATATCAAGTATTGACTCGAGAATTTAGCAATTGATTTATAAAACTGGCCGTAGATATGAAGCCCTAGATTCGATTATCACATTTTTTATACTTGATAATTAATGACAGATAGCGTTTTTTACGAGTTGTATGGTTATAAATAATTATTAACGTAAGATATTTTGTTGAAATACATAATATGAATTAGTTAGTTATACCAAGTGAAGCATTGTTTATGTTCAGGTACTATGGCACCGTCTCCCCTCATAAAAATGAATCTTTATCTTATTGATAAAGATATTGTTTATGTGCCAATGAATAGTGAAATTCATGATACTTTCACAACGGTCTTTGAAGAAATTGTCCATATATTGAGCACTATTCCACGTTTATTTGAGAAATTTGCTCTACCTTCGGGAGGTTTGAAAAGATTCTTCGAAGCGATACAAGTTGATTTGGATTGTAATAAGCTTCAATCACTTATAGATAAAGGTAAATAACTTCTATCCTGTTAATGTGTATAAAATAAACTCGTAAATCTATATATATATATATACATACTTTCTCTTTTATATATATATATAAAAGAGAAAGTATGTATATAAGGTGTTAAAAAATTAACTTTAAATATTTTACGAAGTTGCTCGCTATCGAAAAATAAATATATTTAAAAAAAAAAAGTTTTTGAGTGATTTTAATTTTTCACTAAAATAAAGTATATTGTAAAACTATTTTTATACACACTGTATGCGAGGCTGCGCTTGTAGCTCGGTGGACGGCCGCGGCGCCGCGGCGCCACGGCGCCACGGCCAGTGACACGCTTCTCTCCCCCGCGCTATCCTCTCCCGCCCGATTGTCAGTCGTTTGATATCTGTCGCGCGGGAAGGGTTTCTCGCTCAGTGTCATCTCGAAACTTTCGCGCGCTCTTAATGTCAATAATACCGTTTACGTACAGTAACAGTGTATGGACATAGTGGAAATAATATTAGAAACGTGGACGAATTAAAAACCCGTATCATAAGTGCATTCGACATTATTAAAAGTGACCGAAACACATTAATGAAAGTGAAAAACAATGTGATACGTCGTGCAAACTTATGCATTGAGCAAGGTGGAAGACATTTCCAGCACCTTTTGTAAATAAGGTAAAGACTTTTTGTAAATACATATTTGTGCTAATAATCATTGTAAAAAGGCTGATTCAAATTTTTAAGCATACCAATTTTTTGAATTTACTTTATTTAAAACTTGTCGTTAATTATTAAGTTCAATCAATTGCCAGTCCAGTCCAAAGTCTGAGAAACGTACGTTATCTATCAGTTAACAAAAGGCTACGGTTGTCTTTGAAGTGCCGTATTTAGAATAAAGTAGGTAATAAGGAGCCTATTAATATTAAACATGATTGTTACGTGAAATCACTCCACATAACGACAAAAACTGCGGAACAAATTGCTCGCGAGTTTCGTTATTGATTCGTTATGATTATTTTATGAATTAGTAATTTAAATGTAGGTAACCTAATTATCGACCGCCCGCCATTATTTTTACATCCTATTGTAGATACGTATGATACGTATTTAAGTACCTAGAGTACCTACCGAGCGCACGCCGCCACGCGCGCCGGGCGCTTGCGGCAAGCGGGACTTCAACGGCCTAGTACAGTGCGCATATTAAATTATTTACGCGTAATGAAAATAATTGCAGATCTTTTGAACGTTACCTTTTTTTTATATATTTCTTCGTGATTATTTATTGAATATGATTTTAAACAACTCCTTAAAATTCTTTAAGTTAATTTTTTAACACCTTATATATGTTCCTAGACTGCGAAACGGCTTGACCGATTTCAATGAAATTTTCAGACAATCTTTATATTAGCCCCGCGGGTAACCCTGTAAGGTTTGCTGGCGATCGGAGTTCTTGGGACCGCGGTTGAAACCGCGGGGCGGAAGCTAGTCTGTTATAAGTAATAAGTAGTTTCTTAATTTTTCAGAAATTGCATATAATATTAACCTTATAAACGAGCACATATGTATGTGGGAACCTTATGAACATATTTGGAAAGTGGACAAGAAAACATTTATGGAACAATATCGAGAAGAAAATCATACAGCTGCAGAATTTGAAGTTTTAGTGATTAACTATAGTGATTTGGCTAATACCGTCCAGATTCAAGAGACTATTAACCAGGTAAACACAAAAAGAGATAACTCACTTTGGATTATAAAACCCAGACAATTACATGCCACAAAAATGATAGCTATTCTGTACCCTGAGTGTAAAGAATTTACGTAAATAAACGCTTACTATCATGTTTGCGTTTACAAAAAAAATGTATGGAAGAAATTAGTTCCATGAGTATTCCGCGAGAGGCGCTGTGCCGATTCCTATAGAAAAATGTCGTAAACGCTAACGTGATAGTAAGCGTTTTCTAACGTCAATTGTTTGCACTCGGGGTACAGATCAATTAGTTGCATACAGTGCTCCGTAGCCAAACGGAATATCGTTATAAAAAACACTTTTATGGAATACAAACTTATTTTTGCGGTAGTTATCGGTAAACTTAACATACCTTTGCTATAATTTGCTACTTAGATATATAGTAGTATGCTACGGTACATACTCTTGAAAAAAATACATTTACATTATCAATACCTCACCATTTTTAATAATACTTTTTTATTCATAAAATATGATTATTTTTTAATAAACGTGATTTTCCCAAGAGCGTAAGGTTCTTCAATAAGGGTGTGAAGAGATTTTTCCAGGTTTGCCAACGCACGAGTGATACCCCGTGGTGTTACAAGCGTCAATTGGCTAACGGTAACCGCTTACTACTGAGCCGTATGTTTGTTTGTGATCTTAGTGGTATAAAAAATAATTAATAGGTACAAAATTGCATACAAAGTTAATTTAAGTACAGAAAAATAATATAATACGCATAATAAAGTCTGACACATATATTTTGGGTAGGCGCAACATAGAATTAACATATATCGGCTCGGCGTAGGCGCGCATATATGCATGCTAAGTGCGCACGCACTTGCACCGCGAACACGCGTGGTCAAGTGAGTGTAATCACTGCGTTAGTCTCTTACCCAAGTATCTCGAAATTGTCATTTACCAGTAGAAGGTAGTTGCTATGTACATATCTATTTACTATCGCCAAATCAGATATTTTTATGAAAGCCTCTTGTAATTTATAGCAAAATCAGCACTTTCATTTTTATAACGTTACAATGAAGTTTGGAGTCCAACGCTCCTAAGAGATCTTTTGAATTAAATTAATTTCGGATGCGTACAATATGTATGAGATATTTTCTACATTTTCAGATTCACTTTATAACATTGAATTCAAGCGAATTGAAAAAGTCCATCATAGCACATTGTTTAGTATGGCAAACGCAGATGGGTGAATTATTGCGCAAAATCACGGAGTCTGACATAGATGTTGTGTACGCTTACATTGAAAAGAGTAGTGAAGATGCCATGAAGGTTAAACAATAATAATATTTAACTATTTTTCCGTGTAATAAATTGCTGCTACATAAATATGCATATCAATATTTTTACTTTACAGATGCCAGAAGATTTGAAAGAACTTGCTACAGCTATAGCTACATACGAGCGCATAATTTCAGAAGTACAAACAATGGAAAGTACTTTTCCACCAATAACTGATAAAATGGTGACATTGGGTATGGATCGATGAGATAATAAAATGTTTTCTAATCTAAACTCGGTTAACTTTGGTTAGTATTGACAATAAATTTGCCTTTACAGGAAAATTTGAAGTCGAATTAAGTTCAGACATGATAACACGCCACGAAAATATACCGGTAGTATGGGCTGAGTATTTAAATCTTTTGGAAGAGGCTAAAAAATTATTAGAAATGAATAAGGACAAGTTTAAAGCAGATCTTTTGGAACAAGCTGAGGTACATTAAAACATAATAGAATACCATGACTACTATCCTGTTGTCCCGTTCCTTCCCAGTGACCCTTACCATAACCATCCCCATCAGGTTTTCAAAGAAGCAGCAAAAGAGTTTTGCGAAGATTTCTATACCACAGCACCTTGCAGTTCTGATATAAGCGGCAAAGATGCTTTGTCTCAACTTAAAGCATTCAGGGACCAACTTAATGCTCTTCGAGCGCAAGAACAACAAATACGTGATGGATTGGCCGTTTTTAATTTGACGTAAATATATTAACGACATTTTAACGACAATAACAAAACTAAGTAGTTTAGTTTAATGTTCTTATTCTATCAACACTATGGATTAAAGCAAATTTGCTACTAACATCAGCGATCGGTGATTTAGTTGCTTTTTGAAAGCATAAACGTGCTATTTTGATACAGCAATCGAACGTAGATAAGCAATGTTGCACTGATGCAGCCGCAAAATCGCTGATTTCTGATTGCTGATGCAAGAAGTATGTATGTGCTATGGCCCTTGTAAAATATTATGTTCTACATTTACCTATTCTAATCCCTATTATTATCCCTATCTCCCTACTGTGATAAACACGAAAGTATGTTTGTTGGCTTGACCTTCTTTCACGCAGCAACGGTTCACCGTGCATATATGTAGATAGTTTAAGGGCCGTAGAGTGACATTCATTACTTTTTATCACTGTAACTTGGGTGAAACCATGGAGCCAAAGCTTGTTATATTTTAAAGCTGAAAAGGTTGTATGCTTGAACGCACAAATCTCAAGAACTACTAATCAGATTTGAAAAAAAAATACGTAAGATAGCTCGTTTGTTGACCGATAGGCTCTAAAACATTTTAAAACGGTTGAACATTTTAAATCGAGGGGCACAGCAATGCATACAATATTTATTATTCAGGACACCAGTGAATCTGGATCTCCAGAAAATGGAGAAAGAACTAGAGAAGCTGGAGGAAGTTTGGGGCTTGGTCTTCCAATGGGAAGAATCATGGGAGAAATATAAAACTCAAACATTTTGGGAAATGGAAACTGATGAGATGGAAGATAACGTTATGTTTCTATTTAGGTGAGAAGCCTATGTGAGTTTATTATACCAACATAATATTTGTGCCAATACATCACAGTTAATTTTTGTACGTTTAAACATTTAGGAACTTCAATCGTCTGTCACGGCAACTTAAAGATAAAGGCTGGGATATAATTGATACGACTCGAGTCAAAGTTGATGCCTTTAGAAGAACACTGCCATTAATTGGTGACTTGAAGAATCCTTGTATGAGAGAACGCCATTGGGATACGATTAAAATACTGATGGGCGTGTGAGTTGTTGTTTTAAATATAAAATACTCTGACGGAGGCTTATCTCTAATTTCTTAAAGCCTAGACCAGTCAAAGTTATTAAATAGAATAGAGTTATTTTATTTGCAAAACCATTTGTGTACAATACGCAGATGATCATACCCCATGTATGGGTTTATATTGTATTTAAGGCGATGATAGCTCAGTGGTAGTGACATCGGACGCCGCGGCGAAGGTCGTGGGTTCGAATCCTACAATGAGCTTGAGCTTTCGGTGAAGGAAAACATCGTGAGGAAACCATGGCACGGTGGTAGGGTACTTTGTAGTACCCACCTGGCTGGCTACCAGCATGTCGCCAAACACCTATTGGTGTGTTCCGGCAGCTGCACTTGAGAGCCAGATCCTTCTAGGATTTGTGTGCTTACCACCTTCGGCCACATCATCACCTACCATAATGAGATTGTGGTCAAACACAAGCCTATACAAAGTAAAAAAAGAAAAAAAAAGTAATATAATCAAAACAATTGCCATCTTTGTTATACGAAATTCATAGTGATAGATATACTTTTAATGTACCTAACTTTTATAGTACTTAATTACTTGCATTTTGTAACAAAATAAGTTTTAATATATAAAATGCATTACTTACAAGAAACTTTCTCTTTATTTCTATACCTACGTCGACGTTTATATTTTGTTAATTTCGTATACCTAACAAGAATTAGGGTTATTTATATAGTATGTGATTTTAACAATTCGTATACAGGGAGTTTGATCAAAACTCTGAAGATTTCAAATTGGAGTTGATAATGCGTCTCAATTTCCAAGCATACGCTGACGAAATAGCTGAAATTTCGAATGCAGCTACTATGGAGCTTAATATAGAAAATGGTCTTAAAGCTATTAGGGAAGTTTGGAAAGGCACTACGTATGAAATGCAACACCATAGAGGTGATATGTACAAGATAAAAAATGTAGAGGAAGTTATGCAGGTTTGTTATTCATTCGTATTAATTTTCCATTAATTACAATACAATTGGACTATATTAATTCGTAATAATACTATCTTTGTTGTTATCTGGGACATTGTCCCAGAATATTTATATTAAACATTAGTTTAATATTATATTAATAAAATTATATTTGCAAGTTTTTGGAAGACCACCAAGTGCAACTATCGTCAATGAAATCTACTAAATATGTTGAACCATTCATTAAAGAAGTGGACTATTGGGAGAAGTCCTTGGGATATGTGGCTGAATGTATTGAGGTTAAATTATATTTTTTATTTAAATACAGTTTCTTTTATTACTAATAGAAACGACGAACGACGAGAAAGTACCTAAATGATAGTAATTAATTAGGCTTATTTTGGAACGAGTAATTACTGAGTTTATACAAGCTCTTCTCAGCAAATGCAAACATCTAGAAACCGTTATTTATCGGATAGAGTCAGACATATAGGCCTGCTCTATTTGAATAAAAAAGGTCTAGTTGGTAAATATTTTATATTGTAATAACTAAATTGTTTTCATTAGATTGCGCTACAAGTACAACGTCGATATTTATACTTGGAAAATATCTTCAGTGGAGAGGATATTCGAAAACAATTACCCAGTGAAGTGATTATCTTCGATGCACTTTCCGCTGACTGGACTGAAATAACTAGCAAGTGAGACATGTACAATTTTATTTCCATATAGTGAAAACCATTTTTTTAAAATAAAATTAGTAACATATTGTCTTATTAAATTTCATAATATGTAATATAAAACGTGTGCTTTACATCAACAACAAACAGTACCTCATGATTTAGACGCTATTTGTTGGAGTTTATAACTATTAGTACTTTTATTAACCCGTATGTACAACCACACATTCCAAATTGTTCGCCATACTGGCTTTCAAACAGCTTTTAAGGCGATGACAGTGGTAGTGACGTCGAAGTGTGTAGAAAGCCACGTCTTTAATGGGCGCTTGGTGGAAGTAAACATAGTTAGGAAACTATGCGGTGGGATATTGCAAAAAATCTGTTACCCAAGTACGTGCACTTGACTGAAATCGGCAAAAAAAAAAATTTTTTATCGAGGCACGTTGGCCTTTTAGTATGAAAAATTTATTTCTATTTTGAACTTACAGAGTTGGTCTCATAGTAAAATTTGATTATACAGGGTGATTTTGTTATCACTGGCAATACTTGCAGGGGTGGAAGTACTCATCAATGTGAACAACTTTTATTAAAGGGCTAACTCTGATATCGCGTAAAATAATACGGTTGCTTCATACATTTTGGTCGAGTAGGTAATGAACTTTTGTATGGAACAGCTGATAATTTTTTCATGATTTCACAGTTAGTCCCATTATAAAAGTTGTTCATTTTGATGAGTACTTCCACCCTTGCAAGTATTGCCAGTGATAACAAAATCACCCAGTATTGATGAAGGTACATTCAGCCCTACAAATATGTTCCTCGTTCACCCTGTTTATATTATTTCGTAGGTTACATAATTAATTATTGATATATTAGTTTGATAAATAGTTATTCCATACAGCATGTATGCTGGTGCAAATGCCATTGAAGCTTGCCTCTACAAGCCAGCTCCTTATGTTTTTAACAAACTGAATAAAATGGTGGACAATCTTGATAGTATACTAAGAGCGCTAGAAAAATACCTGGAAACTAAGCGCCAACTATTCCCGAGATTTTATTTCATATCTAATGACGATATGTTGGAGATTCTTGGTAATTCCAAGAAACCACAGCTGATTCAAGTGCATTTAAAAAAATTGTTCGATAATGTGACTAAAATAAGAATTGATAAAGTAAGTTCAGTACATATATTTATTCCCATCGTACTTACAGGAAATTTTAATTTAATTTGGTTACATTCTCATTGATATGTTAAATAATTGCAGTTATTATATTTGTTTTCAAATATTACCTTGGCAGAGTTTCGTTTCTAAGGCCATTCTCACACGAGGTAACCGAAATAAAACCAGTTTTCAACGCCAACGCAACGTATCGAAAACTAGTTTTAAACAGCGACGCAACCAGACACGACTGGCAGTCGCTCGGTCGTTACCAACGCAATTTTTTTTATAAAATTGGCGCATTATCGAGCGTCATGCCATCGTCGGAGCAAAAAATTAATATTCAATTTCATACAGTTTGAGTTGCACCATGTTGCATCACAGTTAGCAACGCCCGTTGCCAACCAGTTTAGGTTGAGTTACCGTCACCTCGTATGAGAATGGGTTCTGTGATGCAACTGGTACTCTTATTTACTTATTTTTTTAATCGGTTGGCTCGCAAATGGGTCGCGCGTCCCAAAACTAACTACAAAAAAATTGAATTCCAAGAATCGCTGGCTTATTAATCATCCATCCATTTAAAAAAAGACATTCATAGCGCGACAGACAAAGATAGTCACATTTAATTCTCAAAAGTTATGTTTTTGATATAATTCAATTATCATTTTATTATGGACTAGCATTTCCGCACGGTATCACCCGCGTTCCCGGTATAAACTATAGCCTATGTTACTCGGTGAAGATGTAGCTTTTTAACGGTAAAAGAATGTTTAAAATCGGTCTAGTAGTTTTGAGTTAAATCGTAACAAACAAACAAATCTTTCCTTTTTATAATAGTAGTTTAGATAATAATATGAAATATTGAATAATCTACAGTAAAATTATTTAATTTCTTACGATTTATCGATTAGTCAAATTGATATCGATTGGACATAGCATCCCTATTCGCGTCAACCAACACAACACGGAACCAGTGCAACATAGGGTAATTTACCCTAGATTTAGAGTAAATTATTCTGCAGGGTAATTTTCAGGGTATAAATTTATTAAAAAATATTTTTGATTTATTTATTAATGAAAAAAACAATATAAAGGATTTTTTATTTAGGGTATTTTTTCAAAATTAGAAAAAATCTCGGGTAAATTGAGACGAAGCCTAAGGCGCCGTGGGGTAATCTGAAAATCTGACCTGGTAACACTGCACGTACGGGAACAAAATAAAAAACTGAAAGCGCGCCGTTTTGACTTACGATAAAGTTGGGCTTTTGTTTTTGAAAATAAAACTATATATTTTAATAAACGTGTGGGCGAAACCTTTCTATGTTATTCTATATAAAATCATTGAAAAAGTGTATTCAGTGGAGAAATCAACAAGATGATACAGAAAAAAGATCTGCAGAAATGTCATTTTGTTCCAATGAGCACAATGGTAAATACCTACCTAAAAATATTTTGTTTATTTTTATACTACTGAGACTTTGTCCTGTAATATACATAACATATGATATTAATTAATAAATTGTAATATTTGGTCAGTGAATAGCCCTGGGTTTTCCAACTCGTTGTTTATTAACGTGAGAAAATCATACATAACCTCTGAGCCATGTCAGCTTTTGTTTTGAGTTAAATACACCTTACAATACTAAGAACAGCATACAAATATACATATTAGTAATTTCGTTTGTATAGAAGATAATAAATAAAATTGTGCTATTCAAGGTGGTGTTACAAACGTTTTTTAATTATCCCACAGCACAAAGTACTAGATGTAATGCAATCACGCTCCATCATACCGCTAGAATATTGCAAGCGGAATTTGGTAAGGTTGCAAATGTACCGGTCTAATAAGAAAATAGTTGAAGCATCTTTTAAAAATTGGAGGACAGTATATCAATTGGCATGCTGTAAAGCTATATATTCGCATAATTGGAGTAAACTGCTGTATTTATTGAAGAAAATACCACCATGGAAACAAAATTTTGATTATAATGAAGCAGCACTTTATGCCAGAGTAAGTTTTTATGTATTTTAAAATTTCCACTATCTGCTAAATGAGTTGAACCTGTTTTTTATTTTAAGACTGAGATGGGATGAATTAAATTACTTTCTCTTAATACTCCACCCCTTAAGGCTAATCTCTGACCATTTTTAAGCAGTATCAGTTGATGTAAAATTTTTGTTTTTACTATGGAAAAGCCATAATCTCCTAGCGATCAGTAATTATGCAGGAAGTAAATCAACAGAGCCTAGATGGTAAATAGTTCTGATGCTGCTAAACATATTGATTGATGCAGATTTTCATCTTGAAGTTGACAGCCAGGCGGGTACTATAAAGTACCCTATCACTGTGAAAGTCATAACTATGATAATATGACGTTGATAAATGACAAAAGTGTTTTAGCTATTCAAATTAAATTGTTCTACTGAACAATATTCTGGCAAATTCCTTGGCAATTTGTTCCTTAACTAAATATAGCTTAATATATATTATGAAAACCAGATAACTGATTGTCTATGACACGATAAAGCACAGTGTGGTAACTCTGTACAGACCAACATAACAGAAGGCGACGGACAGAGCGTGCCGTGCCGTGGCCGGCCGCCGCCATTGCATTCACCTTCACAGCGGCAAGCGACACATGCGCTCACAATCACTCTATACCCCATATTGTTACTTTGTACTTATAGCATAATTAAAACAACTATATATATACAGATGTAATAGATAACGCAACAAATTTCTACAAAGAGCTCTACAGAAGACAAGATCCTGATGACACAGTGGAAGAAACAGATGATGGTGGGCTACTTATCGCTGACACAAACAAAACAGTCGAGCCGATTGAAGAGAAAGAAGTATACGAACTTATAAGAAAACTAAAAGCAGAAAAAAGCCCAGGCCCAGACAACCTCACCAATGAAGCCCTAAAACTAGGCGCACCAGTCTTAATCCACCATCTCACGCAACTATTTAATATGATACTAAATTCAGAGACAGTACCAAAACAATGGTGTACATCCGACATTATCCTGCTGTATAAAAAAGGGAACCCATTGGACATCGGCAATTATAGGCCAATTAGCTTACTGGCAAGTACCTATAAACTCTTCTCTTCAATCATACTAACAAAAATATCTAAAACGATTGATGAATCACAGCAAAAAGAGCAAGCTGGCTTCCGGGCGGGTTTTAGCACAACTGACCACATACATACACTTGAACAAGTAATCGAAAAATACAAAGAGTTCAATAGAACTATATATGTGGGCTTTATCGATTACAGTAAAGCATTCGACAGCTTAAGCCACAGTGCAATCTGGGACGCGCTTAGGAAAACCAACGTTGACCAAAAATACATCAACATCATAAAAAATATATATGCAAATAGCACCAGCAGAGTCAGACTAGAGTCAAGAGGGGATCAAGTAAGAGTAGAGCGTGGGGTACGACAAGGTGACCCTCTGTCGCCGAAGATCTTTATTACCGTCCTGGAATGCATATTTCAGCAGCTGCAATGGGTAAAGAAGGGCATAATATTAGACGGGAATTATCTCAATCATCTCCGCTTCGCAGACGATATAGCTGTCATAGCAGAATCTGCCAAGGAACTCGAAGAGATGATAAGCCAGCTGGAAGAAGTCAGCGTGGCAGTGGGGTTGCACATGAACGCCAGTAAAACCAAGGTTATGACAAACAACTATCAAGTCCCAATCACCATCAAAGGCAAAACTATCAACTATGTCGATCACTACATTTATCTGGGTAAACAGATATCGTTCAAAAACACAAATAACGAAGAAGAAGTGGAAAGACGAATCAACATAACCTGGAAAAAATTCTGGTCATTTAAAGAAATACTTAAAGGAAACTACAACATCAACCTGAAGAAAGTGGTGGTGGATTCGTGCTTATTACCGAGTCTTCTCTACGGATGTCAAACATGGACCCTCACTGACAAAGTCAAACAAAGGATAAGAACTACACAAAGGGCCATGGAAAGAAGCATGCTGAAAATAAAGAAGAAACAAAGAATTAGAAGCAAAGACATACGAGACAAGACCAAAATACAAGATGCACTCACTCAAACTCTCAAACTAAAATGGCGATGGGCAGGACACTTAGCTCGATACAAGGATAAAAGGTGGACAATACTTACAACGAAATGGAAAGGTCCAAATGGAAAAAGAAAAGTCGGCAGACCCTATAAAAGATGGATAGACGATATAGTGGAAACAGCTGGAAAAGACTGGCTAATAAAGGCGGAAGACAGGGAGGCATGGAACAAGCTGGAGGAGGCCTACACCCAGAGAGGGGTCCAAATCTGCGGAAACTAACACTACTAATTAACTAAACTAAGACAATAATAACACTACTAACACTCGAAACCTGTAGCTAACACAGATACTTGGTACAATAAAAGGCTTTATTATTATTATTATTATTATTATATATATACAGTCCACTATTTCATTTAACTCAGTACAAACAGACATGTGTCATGCACACAGATGTCTGTTCCGGGCAGGAACCTAACCCACAACCTGTGACATGACCCATAACTTACCATACCAATCTGTCAGTCTTAATGAATTTTAATAATTTGATTTCCAGGCACTAACCATCCTGCTAATGTATCACCCCACTGCACAAGCCCAGGCTTTATTCAATGAATACCTACACATGGTGTGGTCCTGCAGATCTGACGAGGATAAAAAGGCTGTATTGAAAGTTCTACTGACCCTCCCTGATAAGATCCAAGGCATCACTTGTGGGAAGTACTATGACCCTAATGCTGACTAAAGTATCTTGGACGCAAATTCTAACGCTGAATGGAAAAAGATATTTAGATTATATTAAAATGTGCAAATATGCTACTTAATAATTAATAAGATTTAAGTGGTTTTTATGGCTGTGAATTAAATGTTATTTTGACGAAGAATAATTTTATTACTAGTGTATATATTTCTTATATTGAAAATTTAAAAAAAACTCAAAAGACGCGTACAGGTCTTGGTCAATTCTTAAAATGTAAATTTTAATTTCATATAATATAGTAAGTGTATCAGTAAACTTTACAGAATGCCATAGGCCTTCCGGTGGCAAAGGCAATGATGTCCGAAGATGGGGAGTGTATTGAGTGGAAGTACAATTTAGTGTTGGATGGTCCAGCTGAAGTGTGGCTCCTGGGCTTGGAACATACCATGAGAGTGGTGTTAAGAGATGTAAGACTGTAGTTAGGCTTGGACTACATCTGGCTGCCCGGCAAGTCATATACCCACAGAATCTTCGTCTAAATCTATATTAATATTATAAAGCTGAACAGTTTGTTTGTTTGTTTGGTTGCATATGCTAATGGAACTACTGGTTCGAATTGAAAAACATATCGGGGAACGCGAGTGAAACCGCGGGGCGGAAGCTAGCGTTTAACAGAAATGGATGGAGATAGAAAACTACCCGTTGCCGGGCAGTTACATGTGGTCCAATCCTTTTAGAGTAGATTGGTTAAAGATGTAGTTGTAGTTGGGAGATGGATCATTATGTAGTTTTTGTAGTAATTCAAAAATGAACCCAAGTAGTGTGTCTAAGTAATATACATTTCAGTATGTAGACGATAAAAGTTATAGAGAACTTGTACGTTTTCCAGCAACTAATTTTAACTCGCGCGGCTTTAAGAAAATGTCGCTACCAGAGAGAGTTATGGATCAACGATTGGCCCGGCCAGTTGGGCATTACTTGCAGTAAGGTAAAATATAAAGATTTTTCTAGTAAGACCAGTATTTGCCAAACGATAATGAACCTCATGACAATATAAAAATAATGATATGAGAGCCAAAACCCTAACTCGGGAAATTACATGGAAAATTATGTCATTGGGAATTAAAATCAATTGATACAATATTGACTCAATACTATTTTATAATAATATGACAGTCGAAGCTCCAAATCATAAAACTTTGGGAGGTATAATTGTTATGATTAGTCAATGATGAATGCTTGTGTGCTTAGTAAATTATAACGTCTTGCATTCAGACTGTAAATATATAATTTTGCACTATGAAAGTTACAACACCAAAAATAAAAATAAACTAGATTCAATGGACCTCTGACTGCACTCGGACCCTTTGCCGCTGCGAGATAATGAAAGAGAAGAAACCCTTGAAGAAGTTGCGCAAAAAACAAAACCAGATCCTATCGACGCTGCAGATGATGTCGCGGAAGGAGATCTCGAAGATCCTCAGATGCAAAGTTAACGCTTTGTGTGTTATTGAGATACATTCCAGGGATACCGTTGATAGGATGTATAAGATGGGTTAGTTTGTTCATGTTTTGTAGGAATTTATTAGATTAGTAATTGTTGTTGGTGTATAGGGAATATAGGGGAAGAATGTTAGAAAACTAGATAAATCTAGACAATTAGGACAAAATTCTAATGAAGGTTTGCTCAATGGGTAAGTAAAACCTAAATTGTTGTACTTAAATCTCGATGCATTCGATTCTGTAGAGAAACTTCTCTGAAATAGGCTCAACCTTTCACAGAAATATGTTCCAGTTAGGTGATTAAGCAGAGAATGTGCATAAAGAAAATACCCTTCTACCTGTTTGAATGTATTTCAAACTGATGGCGTAGTGGTATGCTCCTGGGCTACTTATGATGTTGAGGGCTTAAATCTCCCATTTGATTCACCACTAGTTTTCAGGTGAAAGAAAACGTGAGGAAACCTGTGCCTAAGAAGTGAGCAAATTCTCGCACTGGACTCGTGTGTTGTCTATGAATATGATCACTTTGTTGATGACAATAATTTCAAACGAGACTACCCGCTTTTACGATGTATAGGCATGCGTTTGACCGCTATCTCACTATGGTGATTGATATGGCCGAAGGTGGTAAGCATACAAATGTTAGAAGGGACAGGTTCTCAAGTGCAGCTGTCGAATGAAACCGGAGGTTGGTAGTCAGCCTGGCGGGTACTACAAGGTAGTACAAAGTAAACTATAGGATCCCATAAGGCACTCATTTCGGACCTCTACTTTATATCTTCTATGAACAGGATGTATGAATGTCACGGCGTTCGAATGGTTCTCCCAACTGAAGTTCTATTGGGACCGTGAACGTGAAGACTGCTACATACGACAAACTAACACCAATTCTATTTATACCTACGAGTACATTGGTAACTCTGGCCGGCTTGTCATCACTCCTCTTACTGACAGGTGATTTAAGACATTCAAGAATTTTTGTAGTGTAGGTAGACATTGTTGATATTCCAGTAGTGGATATAATTCGCCATCAATCTTTGGGACTTTAAATTGTCTTCTTATGTATTCTAATGGATTTTCTGAGAAAGAAATCGTGAGAAAACGTGTATGCCGGAGAAGTAAATCAAAACCATATATTAACATCACTGGCGGCTTATCCTCACATATCTCTTATGGTAAGCAGGCTTTTGGCTCCTTGTCCACCTAAGCGGAGCTAGGAAAATTTAAACCATGATAGCAATGCGATGGAAAGTAGGACTATGTATTCCACTTGGCAGCGTTCGCTATTTTATAAAATTTCGTAACCAACAGATGCTATATAACTTTAACAACGGCACTGCATCTGTTCCGCGGTGGGAGCCCTCAAGGCCCCGCCGGGACGGGCAAGACTGAAACGACCAAGGATCTGGGTAGGGCCCTCGCAAGATGGGTGGTCGTCACCAATTGCTCTGATGGCCTGGACTATAAGTCTATGGCTAAGTGTTATGCAGGTAAATGAAGTTTATGGCCAGACACTGTAGGTGTATAATTGATGTCGTTAAATAATAGGAATCTGATTGTTTTATCGAACTCTACAAAGTACCCTACCACCAGTGAGGGAAGCCATAGCCTCACGATGTTTTCCTTTACCGAAAGCTCAAGCTCATTTTTGGGTTACTACCACTGTTTCTCTGTTTCTCCACACCGTTTAAGGCGATGCTAGCTATCATTGCCTATAAATGCATTTATTTGTCTTTTCTGCATGGAATTGATGCCTTTAGTGATCCTTAAGAAGCAAGTCGGCATCTAAAATTAAGCTAAAGTTATGAAGGTAAGCACAAAAAGTTTCTATCAATTCTGTATCTCCAGGTATAGCCCAGAGCGGGTGCTGGGGTTGCTTCGACGAGTTCAATCGTATTAATATTGAAGTACTGTCGGTGGTAGCTCAGCAGATTCTAGCGGTGCTGCTTGCGTTGTCGCTCTTGCAGAAGAGGTTTGTCTTTGAAGGGAGCGATATCAAACTGGACAGCAACTGTGGCATATTCATTACTATGAATCCTGGGTTAGATTTGACGGATTATTTTTTACGTATTTTGGTCTAGATTATATTAGATTACTTAGATTAAGTAGGTTTTTTTATTTGCGGGAAGGCAAAATAAATTTAGATTTTTTATATTAGAAATAGTAGGTACCCTAAACAGTAATTCTAATATATAAATTAAAAGTAAGAACTTAACCGTGTTTCGAGCAAATCTTTAGTCAAAGTATTTAGTAAATTGTTCTAATACAGATATGCAGGGCGAACAGAATTGCCAGACAATCTGAAATCAATGTTCCGTCCCATTGCGATGTGCGTGCCAGACTCTCTGATCATTGCTGAGAATACGCTGTTTTCCGATGGTTTTACAGCTTATAAAATTAACGCTAAAAAGGTGAAATACAGTCGTAATCCATATCGTTCTTATCTTACGGTGTCTTCCGAAAGTTTTAGGGAGCCAGTTCCTTCAGGTCTTTGTGTGCTTACGCCTTCGGCAACAGCATCTCATACCATGGTGAACTTGTGGTCATAGACTTATACTTGTTGTAAAAAAAAAAAAAGTTTTATGTCACTGACAAGCAGGCATGCAGTCCACCTGATGGTAAGTGGCTACCGTCGCCTATGGACATTAGCAATACCAGGATTGGCAATGTGTTGCCGAGGGCGGTAGCCAGCCAGGCGGGTACTACAAAGTACCCTACCACCACTTACCACCGTGCTATGGTTAACTTACGATGTTTTCCTTCACCATACATACCTGGTTAGGTAACTCAAAGAAGCTCTCGTAAAAATACCTAATGAAACAAATGTAATCCATCATATTACATTTTATTACAGGTTTTTGCAATTACCATGTTTCATCTTCAAAATAGTACTCTATAGTCATTAAAATAAGGTTGATAATCTAGGTATTCACACTGTACCAGTTAGCTATGCAACAGTTATCAAAGCAGGACCACTATGACTTCGGCCTCCGCTCAATGGTGGCTTTGTTGCGGTACGCTGGAGTGAAGAGACGAGCGTATCCCCATCTTCCTGAACAAGAGGTATGTAGTTATATCAATAAAATTTTATATCAATGTTCAATATTGTATTTAAGAATAGCTTCCGCCCCGGGGTTCCACCCGCGTTCCCGAGGGATCTTGTGTTTTCCCGGGATAAAAAGCCTATAGCCTTCCTCGATAAATGGTTTATCCAACACTGAAAGAGTTTTTCAAATCGAACCAGTAGTTCCTGAGATTAGCGCGTTCAAACAAACTCTTCAGCGTTATAATATTAGTATGGATTAATTTAAGAACCAGCGCTTCTCCCGTAACGAATAGGTTCTCCATATCGTCCCAGAACGAGCAGTATATTTTTGCATGGTCGAATAAGATAAAACCCAAGACCGGTCCTATTGGAGATCTTTAGGGAGGCCTATGTCCAGCAGTGGACGTCTTGCGGCTGAAATGATGATGATGATGAATCAGACAGGTCTGTTTGTCACTCATTGTAGGATCCAACCCACGACCACGGCATTTGACGTCGCTACCACAGCCCTAATATTATACAGTGTTAATCTCATGTACTACCAGTCCAACGTGATACAATATTTTTGCGTCAGATAGCCCGTTTATTGAGGAAGGTTTTAGACTACATTTTATGACGTTAACGTGAGTGAACCCACAGGAACAGCTAGTGCCTATGTCTATAACAATTTCAGATGGTAATCCTAGCCATGCGGGACATGAACGTAGCCCGTCTAACCTCTAAAGACGTGCCTCTATTCGACGGCATCATGCAGGACATCTTCCCAGACGTGGAAGTGCCAACCCTAGACTATGAAATGCTTGAGAAGGCTATATCAGCTGAGATGAGGATAGTGGGCCTGCAGCCTACGAGAGCGGCCTTGTTAAAAGTTATACAGACTTACGAGACGAAGGTAGTGTTTTAAGAGTTTTTACCATTATAAGTGAGGATTTCGCATTTTCATAATGTTTGGTATAGGCGCACCTCGCAAATATTTTACAAATAAAGTTACCAAAACTTAATTTGTTGCTTGACTATTTGTCGGAATGGATCGGTATAGAGGTTGTTATCATCTAGCTAGATAGCAGTCTTTAAGCTAAGTCAGTGACCTTTGGGATACAAGATTGGCCAATAATCACACGATAAAGAAAGAATAAAAAATATTTCTCTATTCAAGAACTCCCGCCACTCAAGCATCCTCCTCGGTGACACAAACACAGCCAAAAGCGTATCATGGCGGATGTTAGCAGCCACCCTGACGAGGCTCCACCGGGAGAGGATGCCTGGGTTCGAGAACGTGCAGCTGCAGCCGATGAACCCGAAGGCGCTCACCCTGGGGGAACTGTACGGGGAGTACAACCTGGCCACGGGCGAGTGGAAGGATGGGGTGCTCTCCTCCATTATGAGGACTATTTGTCAAGGTATGTCACAATAAGCATGAGCTTTCGTGAAGGAAAATACTGTGAGGAAACCATAGCAGCGGTGGTCGGGTACTTTGTTGAACTCGCCTGGATGGCTACCACCCTCTAATTGAAAATCTTTCGCCAATGTATTCCGGTAGCCGCACAAGACAGCCAATTTCTTCTAGGTTTTATGTGCTTACCACCTTCGGCCACATCATCACTTATCGTGGTAAGATTGAAAAAAAAAGGAAAAAGTTTTTATAAAACATCTTCAATTGGCTTCGTTCCGTTGTCCATAGACAAAACTAGGTCTATGGTTTTACAATATACTACAGGATATACATTTCTGCCCTTAGATGAATCGCCAGATCAGAAGTGGATAATATTCGACGGGCCCGTTGATGCTATATGGATTGAAAACCTCAACTCTGTTATGGATGACAACAAATTGCTTACATTGGTCAACAGTGAAAGAATTTCTATGCCTGCACAGGTAAGAAAAATTGGTTTATGTTATTTTTCCGACCGTGTATATCGAAATTGTCAACGAAATAGGTGTTGGATCTGATGGCCAACCGCTTCGTCAATCATCATCCGCATCATCATCTCAGCCGCAAGACTTCCACTGCTGGACATAAGGCTACCCTAAGGATCTCCAATAGGACCGGTCTTGGGCGGCCTGCATCCTTCGTTTTCCGACGTTTACAAGGTCGTCAGTGCACTTTGTAGGTGGACCTACGCTGTGCTTGCCGATCCGTGGTCTCCATTCCAGAACTTTTCGGCTCCATCGGCCATCCTAATCATAGATTATATTAATCTCTTGACCACTCCATAATGGTGATTTTCGTCCAGGTATCTCTGCTTATAGAAACCCTGGACTTAGCGGTAGCCTCGCCGGCCACAGTGTCTCGCAACGGGATGGTGTACAATGACTACAAGGACTGGGGCTGGTGGCCATTCGTCAACTCCTGGCTGGAGACTGTCGACGACCCGGAGTATAGGGAGATGGTATGAGAATGTTTTTATTAATTTTTGTTACTTAAATGTCCATAAGCGTCGGTTACTACTTACCATCAGGTGGATCGGGTCTGGTTGTCAAACTATTATTTTTTTTTTTAATTTCTTTTCTTCTATATAGGCTTCCGCATGATCACAATCTCACTTAAGTAATCGATGATGTGGTTGTGGGAAGCACACAAAGCTTAGGAGGAATTAGCATCATGAATCTGTGGTATGGTTACCTTCATCGAAAGCTCAAGCTCATTTTAGGATCCGTCGTCACCAGGTCGACCTCAATTGGTCCAGTATTCTTTGTCGAATGAACATACATATACTTCCAGCTGCGTCGTCACTTCGTGAACATCCTGACGCCGGTGCTGGAGCTGAAGCGGCTGCACCTGGTGGAGGGCGTGAGCGTGCGCGGGCAGGAGCTGACGGGCGTGCGCTCCATGTGCCGCCTGCTGGCGCTGCTGCCGCCGCCCGCGCCGCCCATGCAGGACGAGGAGGACAACGACTCCTTCTCCAAGATGAGGTTCCTCTTCGCGTGAGTGTTCCGTCTCTGTCTCTTTTGTCACATAAATAACATATAACATAACATAACATAACATAACACAACACATAACACAACACAACACAACACAACACATAAAACATAACACATAACAACACATAACACATAACAACATCTGGCGTGCCTCAGGGCTCACACCTGGGGCCAATTCTGTTTATTTTATTTATAGATGACATAGTCAAGTACGTTAAACACTCAGTGTTTACTTTTTGCAGATGACTTGAAACTTTTTAGAACTGTTAGCTCACCGACGGAAGCACAACTTTTACAGAATGACCTGTCCAGTATTAGTGAGTGGTGTGCGCTAAATAACATGACCATGAATACTAATAAATGTTACCATATAAAATTTACAAAGAAAAAGAGTCCCACTATGTCATCATATACACTAGGTGGATCGACATTGAAAGAAGTCTCTATAATAAGGGATTTGGGGATCACGCTTGACAAGAAACTAAACTTTATCAGCCACATCGATCAGGTGGTAAAAGATAGCAATAAGATGCTCGGTTTTGTCAAACGAGTTGGTAAAAAATTCAGAAAACTGCAAACATTTAAAACTCTTTTTTACACCCTGGTCCGCAGCCGACTCGAATATTGTAGTCAGGTCTGGAACCCAGCCTACCAGGTTCACATCGATCGTCTGGAAAAAGTTCAACGTTCCTTTACAAGATTCCTGGTTCATAAAGAGAACATAAATCATGGCAGCAGTACCAGCCGGCGCATGGATTATGACAGGAGACTTGACCACTTCAAAATTAACTTTTTGTGGCAAAGGAGGTCATATCTAGACCTTAAATTCCTCTTTAACTTAGTCAAGGGCAATCCGAGGTCTCCGAGCCATACTTGTTAGCGCATCTTAATTTTAGTGTCCCGAGGGTCAATTGCAGATCTACCCGCCGTAAAGTGACTTTCCATCCGCATCTCATAAGGTCCAACGTAGGCAAATTTTCGCCATTGTATAGGCTCCAAAATAAATATAATGAGTTTCAAAGCTCTGCAGATGATGATATAAATGCTGATACCATATCACGGTGGCGAAGCCAAATCCTACAACTGGGCTCCATTCCGTCATCACTTGATGCATAACAGTGTTGTTTTTGTCAAAATAATAAATAATATTTAATTGTTTTTGAATAAGATAAGGGTTACATAAATTCGCACATTTAATTCTAGTATTTAATTTAAGGTTTTTTTTAAATATAATTTTTGTTCAAAATTTCAAGTATAATACAGTCATGAATGTTGTCTCACACCTGTTATTGGTAAATAGGTTTGTCCAAACCTTATGACGTGTAATATTATATACTGTTATACATATAAGCTGTTGGTGTGCCATTAAGGTAAATAAATAAATAACAACACAACATATAACACAACTCAACACATAACACAACATAACACATAACACACAACACATTACACACAACACACAACACAACATAACACACAACACACAACACAACACATAACACATATCAACAGATAACACAACACATAACTCAACACATAACACACAACACAACACATAACACAACAGATAACACAACACAACATATAACACAACACAACACATAACACAACAGATAACGCAACACAACACATAACACAACACAACACATAACAAATAACACACATAACACATAACACACAACACGAAACACGAGACACGAGACACGAGACCCGACACCCGACACCCGACACTCGACACATGACACATAACACACAACACACGACACACTACACCCGACACTCGACACATGAAACATGACACATGACACATGACACTCGACACTCGACACATAACACACGACACATAACACACGACACACAACACAACACACAACACAACACATAACACAACACCCGACACCCGACACTCGACACATGACACATGACACTCGACACTCGACACTGGACACTAGACACCCGACACCCGACACCCGACACCCGACACCCGACACCCGACACCCGACACCCGACACCCGACACTCGACACATGACACATAACACACAACACACTACACCCGACACTCGACACATGACACATGACACTCGACACTCGACACTCGACACTCGACACTCGACACTCGACACTCGACACTCGACACTCGACACTCGACACTCGACACTCGACACTCGACACTCGACACTCGACACTCGACACTCGACACTCGACACTCGACACTCGACACTCGACACTCGACACTCGACACTCGACACTGGACACTGGACACTGGACACTGGACACTGGACACTGGACACTGGACACTGGACACTGGACACTGGACACTAGACATTCGACACCCGACACCCGACACCCGATACTGGACACTAGACACCCGACACCCGACACCCGACACCCGACACTCGACACATAACACACGACACATAACACACGACACACTACACCCGACACCCGACACCCGACACCCTCGACACCCGACACCCGACACCCGACACATGACACTCGACACTCGACACTCGACACTCGACACCCGACACCCGACACCCGACACCCGACACCCGACACCCGACACCCGACACCCGACACCCGACACCCGACACCCGACACTCGACACATAACACACGACACATAACACACGACACACGACACATAACACACGACACACTACACCCGACACCCGACACCCGACACCCGACACCCGACACTCGACACTCGACACATGACACTCGACACTCGACACTCGACACTCGACACTGGACACTAGACACCCGACACCCGACACCCGACACCCGACACCCGACACCCGACACCCGACACCCGACACCCGACACCCGACACTCGACACATAACACACGACACACGACACATAACACACAACACACGACACACTACACCCGACACCCGACACTCGACACATGACACTCGACACTGGACACTAGACACCCGACACCCGACACCCGACACCCGACACCCTCGACACCCGACACCCGACACCCGACACATGACACTCGACACTCGACACTCGACACTCGACACCCGACACCCGACACCCGACACCCGACACCCGACACCCGACACCCGACACCCGACACCCGACACCCGACACCCGACACCCGACACTCGACACATAACACACGACACATAACACACGACACACGACACATAACACACGACACACTACACCCGACACCCGACACCCGACACCCGACACCCGACACTCGACACTCGACACATGACACTCGACACTCGACACTCGACACTCGACACTGGACACTAGACACCCGACACCCGACACCCGACACCCGACACCCGACACCCGACACCCGACACCCGACACTCGACACATAACACACGACACACGACACATAACACACAACACACGACACACTACACCCGACACCCGACACTCGACACATGACACTCGACACTGGACACTAGACACCCGACACCCGACACTCGACACATAACACACGACACACAACACAACACACAACACAACACATAACACAACACCCGACACCCGACACTCGACACATGACACATGACACTCGACACTGGACACTAGACACTAGACACTCGACACTCGACACTCGACACTCGACACTCGACACTCGACACTCGACACTCGACACTCGACACTCGACACTCGACACTCGACACCCGACACCCGACACTCGACACTCGACACTCGACACTCGACACTCGACACTCGACACTCGACACTCGACACTCGACACTCGACACTCGACACTCGACACTCGACACTCGACACTCGACACTCGACACTCGACACTCGACACTCGACACTCGACACTCGACACTCGACACTCGACACTCGACACTCGACACTCGACACTCGACACTCGACACCCGACACCCGACACCCGACACCCGACACCCGACACCCGACACCCGACACCCGACACCCGACACCCGACACCCGACACCCGACACCCGACACCCGACACCCGACACCCGACACCCGACACCCGACACCCGACACCCGACACCCGACACCCGACACCCGACACCCGACACCCGACACCCGACACCCGACACCCTACACCCGACACCCGTCACTCGACACTCGACACTCGACACTCGACACTCGACACTCGACACTAGACACTAGACACTAGACACTAGACACTAGACACTAGACACTAGACACTAGACACTAGACACTAGACACTAGACACTAGACACTAGACACCGGAACCCGACACTCGACACATAACACACACTACACGACACTCGACACACAACACACAACACATAACACAACACCCGACACCCGACACATAACACACAACACACGACACACGACACATAACACACAACACACGACACACTACACCCGACACCCGACACCCGACACCCGACACATGACACTCGACACTGGACACTAGACACCCGACACCCGACACTCGACACATAACACACGACACATAACACACGACACACGACACACAACACAACACAACACACAACACAACACATAACACAACACCCGACACTCGACACATGACACATGACACTCGACACTGGACACTAGACACCCGACACCCGACACCCGACACCCGACACCCGACACCCGACACCCGACACCCGACACTCGACACATGACACATAACACACAACACACGACACACTACACCCGACACTCGACACATGACACATGACACTCGACACTCGACACTCGACACACGACACTCGACACTTGACACTCGACACTCGACACTCGACACTCGACACTCGACACTCGACACTCGACACTCGACACTCGACACTCGACACTCGACACTCGACACTCGACACTCGACACTCGACACTCGACACTCGACACTCGACACTCGACACTCGACACTCGACACTCGACACTCGACACTGGACACTAGACACTAGACACTAGACACCAGACACCCGACACTCGACACTCGACACTCGACACTCGACACTCGACACTCGACACTCGACACTCGACACTCGACACTCGACACTCGACACTCGACACTCGACACTCGACACTCGACACTAGACACCAGACACCCGACACTCGACACTCGACACTCGACACTCGACACTCGACACTCGACACTCGACACTCGACACTCGACACTCGACACTCGACACTCGACACTCGACACTCGACACTCGACACTCGACACTCGACACTCGACACTCGACACTCGACACTCGACACTCGACACTCGACACTGGACACTGGACACTGGACACTGGACACTGGACACTGGACACTGGACACTGGACACTGGACACTGGACACTAGACACTAGACACTAGACACCCGACACTCGACACTCGACACATAACACACAATACACGACACTCGACACTCGACACACAACGCACAACACATAACACATATCAACAGACGACACACGACTCGACACTCTACACTCGACACTCGACACATAACACACAACACACAACACACAACACACAACACACTACACACGACACACGACACACGACACACGACACACGACACACGACACACGACACACGACACACGACACACGACACACGACACACGACACTCGACACTCGACACTCGACACTCGACACTCGACACTCGACACTCGACACTCGACACTCGACACTCGACACCCGACACTCGACAGTTAGTTAAGAAAGTTTTGAAAGAAAAAGCCTATTACAAGGTAGCTCATTACATTGAACATAAAGATGTCTGGAAATAGCTGCACTCTGCACAAGTGCACCTTGTTCATACTTATAAAAAAGCCAGTACTTAGTATTTTAGAGATACTATATTTATTTTTTATTTTTGTATAAATTTGAACTTGTTCAGGTTATTATTTTTTATTTATTTTTCTTGTTGTTTTTTTTTCCATCTTGTGTGTTTATGTGTATTATATTTCTTTAAAACTTGTTAAAAATTTAATGAAAAAAAAAGCCAACATTGTCAGATTGTCCAAAAAAAAAAAACAAAATATATAAAAAATGTAAAAATGCTGAGTTTCTTGCCGGTTCTTCTCAGTTGAAGGCGACTTCCGAATCGGTGGTAACTTCAGTAATTACGTTCATAAGTGCCCTCTTAGGGCCTAAACTGAATAAATGGCTTTGACTTTGACTTTGACAACACACAACACATAACACAACACAACACAACACAACACATAACACAACACAACACATAACACAACACACAAACACAACACACAAAAAACAACACACAAAAAACAACACAACACATAACATAACACATAACAACATAACAACACAACACAACAAATAACTCAGAACATAACACAACACATAACACAACACATAAACATATAACACATCACATAAACACATAACACAACACATAACACACAACACAGCACACAGTACACAGCATACAGCACACAGCACACAGCACACAGCAAACAGCAAACAGCAAACAGCACACAGCACACAACACATAACATAATGTATACATATATTGGTGGTGCATGTGGCCGTGCAGCATGATCTGGTCGATATGCGCCACGCTGGAGGAGGAGCCGCGCCGCAAGCTGGACAACTGGGTGCGCGAGCACGAGGGCGTGTTCCCGCTCAAAGACACCGTCTACGACTACTACGTGGACGAGCGGCTGCGCCAGTTCAAGCCCTGGGAGGACCGCCTGCCCGACAACTGGAGATACAACCCCACGTACGATACCTACACTTACTATCTATATGAGCGCCACCACCTACCTCATTCGGCCACATCGGCACTAAAAATAATGAGACTTAAAAAAAAAATTCAAAAGTAAAAAGAAAAAGAAAAATGAGGTCTCACTAATTTGAGGGATGAACATATAAGTCATAAGTATACATAAAGATATAAGGAATGTATCCCGTCGTATTGCGATACTATGTATACCTAAGTTGCGGTGTGAATGACCTCGGGCGGACAGCGCGCCTCGCGGGCACACCTACCTACCTAGTCGCTAGCTATGTATTCATATGTACTTGTGAAGGTGTATTTGAAAAAAAAAAAACTATTTTCATCAGTACTATTCTTAATGGAAGCTGTAGTTTATAAACGTGTCTCGTTCTACTTCCACTGTGAGTTTGAAACAGTCCATGTAACCACCAGCACGGGATTCCACTCGATCCTGGTCCCGACAGTGGAGTTCATCAGGGTGCAGATCATTGCCCTGGACATGCTGAAGGCTGGGTACGGAGTGCTGGTGGGCGGGCCCACTGGCACCGGGAAGACCTTCCTCATTCAGGGCACGCTGGCCAGTCTCGATCCTCAAAGGTATCCTGTTCTACTACCACTGTTTGTTACCACTCAGCTCCGTAACGGCTACGGCTGAACTTATTTAAATGAAACTTGGTTCGGATGTAGATAGTATATTATTATAGGTGTGATAATGTGAACGTTTGTGACTAAGGCATGCAATAGTGGCTGAACAGATTTTAATTAAACTTGACATACAGATAGATCATATCCTGGAACAATATTTTTTATCCCGGAAAACGTTTTTACCACGTTTTCTGCCTCGGTGGTCGAGACAAACCATAAGAATAGAAGATAATTCAGGAGTATAAACAGGTACAGCATGCAAGTGATCAACATGTCGGCCCAGACGACGGCTGCCAATGTTCAGGATATCATCGAAGCGAGACTCGAGAAACGGACCAAAGGGAACTATGTGCCCGCTGGAGGTAGGTCGTGTTATAGGGTATGTTCCGATATACACTGGAAGCACTGTTCAGTGCTCTTACTGGGGAGAAATTCGTTCCGTTATGGACTGACAGTATACTGCCGCAGTATCCTAGGGAAATATATGACGTCATAAACGCCGCCATTTTCGTACTGTGAGCACTGGCGTTTTTGAGGTAAGGTGCTCTCAGTGCTTTGGTCACGTGATCAATAGCGTCCAGGATGACAGACAGTATGGGCAGGAAGGTCTTGAGGCAATAAAGAGCACCTTTAACAAACTGTGTTTAATCAAGTTGAACTACATTAATAATGCAAAAATGATAAAGCTATGTAGCTAGCGCGTACGTGTGGATGGCGCGGTGACGTGTTTCTCTTTTGCCGGTGGGCCGGCGAATGTCACGACTCGATCGTTCAAGATGGAGTCCCGAACCGGTTCCATCTAGGGATGTGCGTGCGTTAACACAGTATACTGGACTGCTTTCCGCTTTAAGCAGTACCCAGTATAGCTAACTATAAAGGAACGGGTTCTCAGTATACTAAATTGACGTCACACCTTACAGTGCTCGCAGTGTATATCGGAACATACCCATAGTATTTTCTTACTTTGAATAGGCAGGTAATGACCACTATCTCACTGTGGTATGTGATGTGATCGAAGGTGGTAAGCGCACAAAGCCTAGAAGGAACTGTCTGACAAGTACAGTTGCCGGAACACACTGGTAGGTGTTTGACGACAGATATTTAATTTAGTATTAGAGTGTAGTGTAGTACAAAAACAAAAATTATTAAATGGCTCCAAACTAAAGATTATCATGAGACAGAAGACCTAATTAAAGTATCAACACTTTAACCAATATATATACTCACACCGATTTATATACGCAGTTCTAATCTAAGAGGCATTCTTATATTTTTTATCTTTGTTTTTCTTTTTACCCTAATTTGTAATTTTTTAATAACTAATTTCTTGTTTAATTTTACTTTAAAAATACTTACACGTTTTGTAATACACTAGTCTACCTCCTGTAAGCATATAAAAATTATGAGTTCTATATAATGTGAGAGCGCTGGTACCCGTAACATAAGTTAAATCTTACTTTGGGTACCAGAGTTCAATCGAAGCGTTAATTCTTAAAAATGAATTGTGTTTGTAAGCTTAATATGTATGTTTGTTAAATAAATATATTATTATATTACATTTGCCTACAAACTGTAATGGAGTTTGTATAATATTTTTTCATGCTTTCACCCTATTTCCCGATCCTAAATAAAGAAACTCCATGAAAATCCATTCCGTGGTTTCGAAGACTTAGCGTGTTCAAAGTTTCAAACACACAGTTAGACAGACAAGAAACAAATATCTCTTTGCATTCCGTTACTTAACATCATCCACGCTCCATTATTGGTAAAAAAAAAATGTACAGACACGCTGGTACTACAGATTTATTGTATGATGTTAGGTAAGAAGATGATATCGTTCATGGACGACATCAACATGCCGGTGCGCGACGAGTACGGGTCGCAGCCGCCACTCGAGCTGGTGCGGCTGTGGCACGACTACGGGTACTGGTTCGACCGCGACAAGCAGTGGCGGAAGAACGTCAAGGTATATGCGCACTGGTTGATGACTACTACCTGTAGGTACTACTTGTACGCTAGTAACCTATACACTGGTTGCTCTCTATTACCAGCACGAGTTGTACACTAGTAGCCCTCCCCCCCATCCTCCCCCTCCCCCCCCCAGGGCATGGTGCTGTGCGGCGCGGCGGGCCCGCCGGGCGGCGCGCGGTCCCCGCTGCCGCCACGCTTGCTGTCCTGCTTCCACTCCTTCTTCCTCACTCCTCCCACCCAACAACAGCTCATCAAGATCTTCGGCACCATGCTCGGCCAACATCTGCAGGAGTTTGATGAGGAGACCAAGACTGTCGGTGAGTTTCATCAGATCCACCGAGATTGTCCACCCGACGACTTAGTCGGCCGGTTCTACTGTGAACCATTAGGATGTGGAATGAGCTCCCCATTACGGTTTTCTCTCAGCGCTAAAATATGGGGTTCCTTTAAAAGGGCTTTGAAGCGATCTTCAAGGTCAGTGACACATCGGCAATCCTACTGCTATTGCAAATGTACATAGGCGACGGTGACCACTTACCATCAGGTGGCTCTTCTGCCTGCTTGTCAACCTAATGACTTAAAAAATTGGAAAAAGAAGACATAGAAAGAAAGAGAAAAAGAAGCGTCATAATTATCCGATGACAGTGAAAGACACGGTTGTAGTAGTCATCCGTCTAGGATTCCAAAGTCAAAGACGTTTTGTTAGGCAATAGGGCATTTATGAAAGTCCAAGCTACTGAAAAGTTACCACCGATTCAAAAGTCAGCCTCTAATTCAGAAGAACCGGCAAAAAATTCTGCGAGTTTGACTATATTTTAGCTTTTTTTTTTCATTAAGTGATATTACTAGTGTAAAAATATGATTATCTAAACTTCACACTTCATCAGGTAAAGGAGTGCTGATTGCAACTATAGACATGTTCAATAACATAGTCGCCAAATTGTTGCCGACACCAAGCAAGATGCACTATCTGTTCAACTTGCGAGATATATCCAAGATTTTTCAGGTATTTACTATAGTTACTTACCTAGTAACGGTGAATATCAAACCGGTGGTTTGTCACGTTTCTAAATAGGAATAACTCTATGGGGAACTATCTTTCCACCTCGCAGTTTTTCCATATCCCCTTTACCTTACTCCCTTAGAGGTGAATGTTTTTTAAGGCGATGAGTGTTTTCGACCTAGAATAGCCACATAAGAACTTTATTTCAGGGTCTACTAAGAAGTAACAAAGATTATACCAACACAAAAGCAAGGTTCTTGAGGTTATGGGTTTGCGAGTGCTTCAGAGTGTTTTCCGATCGACTCACAGAGGAGAAGTAAGTTGTTGCTGACGCTTTAAACTCCAGAGCTATTGAGAGCCCTTAACCTGAACAACTGCTAACAAATTATAATGTCCAGGGACCGTGATTGGTTCATGAACCATATGGCGGAAATGTTAGGCAAACACTTCGAGCTGACCTTCCATGCGCTCTGTCCGTCCAAGACATCGCCTATCTTCGGACACTTCCTTAACCCCTTCGAAGTGTACGATGACCTGAATGATCCTGAAGCTCTGAGGAAGTTAGTATTATTCATTACTAGTTGTCCCCCTTAGTTTTACCCGCGTTTGGGATTTTAAATTTCATAACGGTTGGTTGTACCGTTGAAACGTTGAGAGGTAACAAACAAACATTCCTTTCGCATTGAAAATTCGGTCTCCATAGTATAAGCTCTATTCTAGTTTGTGATCAGACAGCCGTGTGTGAAGAATATCCCTGGACATAAATAAGTATCTATCCGCAGATACATTCTGCATCAGATGGAGGAGTACAACAGTTGTCCCGGGGTGGTCAAGATGGACCTGGTGCTGTTCAAGGACGCCATCGAGCACATCTGCCGCATCGTGCGCGTCGTGTCGCAGCAGCGCGGGAACGTGCTCTGTGTCGGCATCGGTACCTACACTACACTTACATGGCTCTTTTATATTAAGCGCTAAAATTTTCCCTACACGTGGATAGATGGCGCCACAAGATTCTACATCGCGCTATCGAAGTTTCCCGAGCACTCGGCATATATACGAGTATCCAACAGTGGTACCGCGGTCCACAGGCACGATGACTTAGCCTGGCGGAAGATCTTCTCTTTTCAATGGAGGAGTCTACCACCTTGCTCCTCCATACACAGAACGACCGTGACGCACATCGATAACAAACGTGAAGCGATGTTAAGTCAAGTGTAGTGACTTCGAATACCGTGGGTTCGAATCCTACAGTGAGCTTGAGCTTTCAGTGAACAGAATCATTTCAAAATAAACATAGGGCGGTGGTAAGGTACTTTGTATAGAAACTGGGTGACTACCACTACCCTCAAGTGAAAAATCTGTCGCCAAACACTTACCGGTAAAAATAAACCCTTTAATGTACACCTACTAAATATTTAATAATAATCAAACAGGTGGGTCTGGTCGTCAGAGCTTGACTCGTGTGGCTTCCTATATCTGCGAGTGCAATTCATATCAAATTGTCGTCACCAAGACATACGGCGTCAAGGACTTCAGAGAGGATTTGAAGGTAAATGATTTACCTTCAAATCACAAGATCACCTTATGAGGGCTGTTGTGACATGAGTGAATCTACTATTTCGCTATGTCTTGTCCAAAAAGAGACAAGAGACAATAACCGTATATGTGCAGGCAAAACGGGCATCATAAGCATGCTATGATGCTTAAGTATTATTTTATATAATGACAGCCTTTCTTGATTTCACTAAAATCAAGTCAACGTCAAAGTATTTACTCAGCTTAGGCCCTAGGAAAGTACTTAGAAAGGCACAGAAGCTACAGAAGTTACCACCGGTTTGGAAGTCAGTGTTCAACTAAGAAGAACTGGCAAAAAGCTCGGCGACTTTTTTTTATTTTTACTAGATGACCCGGTGAACTTCTTACCACGTGAGATTGATAATTCTGGCCGCATTGTAAAAATTTGTATTATTTTCGCTGTTCCTTTGTTTTCCTAATTTATTTTTTTTCATTTTTCCATATTGAAGCAAACAAAACAAAAAAAAAACCAATCGGTCGAGCCTTTCTCGAGTTTTTGGGAGACTGATGCAAAGCAATTGATTTATATCTTCAGGTTCTTTACACAAGTTGCGGCGTCGACTGCAAGTATACCACGTTCATATTCTGTGACACACAAATAGTGGAGGAGACCTTCACTGAGATCATCAACAATTTGCTGAGCAGCGGTGAAATCACAAACCTTTATAAACCTGATGAATTTGAAGACGTTAGTTGAATTTTACGATGTTTTCGGATATAAAAAGTATTCCACGATTTATGTGCCAATTTTCATCTAAATTTATTTGCTGCAGCTGTTTAGCATACAAAATTTAGGATAGCAAGATTAACTTTCGAGCAGCATTTATGATGTAAATATTTTTTGGTTACTAGATAGGTTTGTATCTTCTTTTATACTATATACTTACTAGCTGCTCCCCTTGCGGTTGTATCCCTGTTCCTGGCATTCCTTGAGAATTGATAAACGCAAAAATAACTTTTCAAATCCTACTGGTAGTTCCAAAGATTAGTGCGTTCGTCCAAACAAGATTCTCTATCTTTTAGATAAAGTCCGCTCTAGAGAAGTCTATGAAGGCAGCCAACATTATGCAAACTGCGGAGACTGTGTACTTGTTCCTTGTCGACCGAGTAAGATCACATCTGCATATCGTATTGTGCTTCAGCCCTATCGGAGACGAGTTCAGGTTCGAATCTTTATTAGTTTTGATTATTTATCTTGTTTGTTTATTTTTATATACAGTTCTTATCCCATTATTCATGGAAATGGAATCCAAGAACATTTCTAGATTGATTAAAGCTTGTTACAACTTCCCAAATAATTAGTAGTTGGGGCTATTTAAAGATGCTCAGATGCGGTCCCCATTTGGAAGACGGCACCATCTGTACAAGATGACAGTACCAGCATACATTAAATAAAATAAATTCATTCCTACCGATCGGAATAACAACGAAAGATCTGAATAATGGGGATAGACATACAGCTCAAAATATCAATCATTATAAAAACTGAGTTGACAAATATCGCCTAAATTCAAAAGAAAAACAGTAGAAAACAGGCACCAAAAGTAGTATCTAACTGATTGGGGCCAACTAATAATAAGAGTGTTGGGTAGGAACCGCATCCGCCAGTACCCGGCGCTGATCAACGCGACGACGACCAACTGGTTTCTGGAGTGGCCGCGAGAGGCGCTGCTCGAGGTGGCCTACAAGTTCCTCGATGGCGTCGAACTGCTGGCTTCCATCACCGGCCCCAGGGTATAAACTACACTCATATACAACGATTTTACCTTGGATAAGATATTGTTTGACTGTGGTCCGCGATGATGTGGCCGAAGGTGATAAGATCAAGTCTAACTAAGCCTAGGATACTGGATTTCATCGACTTGCTTTTTTTCTTATTGCGGCAGCGTTGTGTGGCAGGTCGCTTTTTTACTCCAATATGAGTAAGCGGGTGGTGGCTGCCACACGCTTCATACTTGCTGCTTACTAGGAGCTTGAGCTTGCTATTTTTTTGCCGCCAAGACGCAAATACCACTAGGACTGGTATTTTTATATCGTTCAATGATTTCCGAGTTTATTGGTGGCTCTCAACAAAACCAACCTTTCGTACTAATATTAGAGTTATAATATGAATGTAGATAAAAAGGAAGGAGTCTCTGGTGGAGAGCCGCGAGGACGCGCTGCGGGCGTCGGTGGCGTCCATCATGTCGCTGATCCACTCCTCCGTGGGCAAGTACTGCGTCAAGATGTGGTGCGAGATGAGACGCACCAACTACGTCACGCCGACCAACTACCTCGAGCTCGTCGCCGGATACAAGGAGTGCGTCGACATCTCTTTCAACATGCCCATCTATATCTATACATATAATAAAACAGTAGAATCTAGTTTGTCCGTACATTGTTAAATTTGTTGTTGTTAAAACTAATAAAGAAATGAACCACTATCCTACACGCAGAGCTAACAACCTACACGTTCCAGCACCAAGAACAAACTATGGAATTAAAAACATAAGTTTTGAAGGAGCTAGACTTTTTATTAAATTACCAAATCAAATAAAAAATGTCAAATCCTTTAACATTTTTAAAAATAAACTACAGGCCCATATAATTGAAAGTACCGTTTGTTAATCTAGTTTAAATCTATACTTGGTCTATCTTGTATATTACACATTTATTACCAAATTTATAATCGCACACTTTTACCTAAGATATTTACTTTTAATTATCATTTTGTAACTTTCTCATATAAGTGAAATGTAATTTCTTATGAGATTAATAAAGTTCTTTAAACCTATTTTCTCCAGGATGCTCAAAATGAAGCGTTATGAAGTGGCTCTTCAAGCAAATAAACTGAGAAATGGTTTGGGCAAAGTTGAGGAGACTACTAAGTTGGTCGGCCAGATGTCTGAAGAGTTGGCTATTGCGAAGGTATCGTAATTTATTGGTTTGTCTCAAAAAGTCAGTGGGTAGTAGTGTACTTTGTAGTACCCGTCTGACTGGCTACCACCCTCATGTTGAAAATCTGTCGCCAAATACCGAGACACACTAGGTGTTTCGGTAGTTGCATCTGAGAGCCAGTTCCTTTCCTTGCCTCGGGGCCCTTTTTGGGGGCCCGGTTAGTGTTTGATAATTTATGTCGAATATCTAGAGGTTGTATCTTTAGTGGTAGCCATCGTAACATAATATTATAATGGTAACACGGTAGGAGCAAGTAGCGGAGTACACGCAACAGTGCATCGAGTACATGGGCGTGATCAACGTGCAGCAGCGCAACGCGGACGAGCAGCAGCGCAGCGTGGCCGCGCGCAGCAAGAAGACGCAGGAGGAGGAGGTGCAGTGCAAGAAGCTGGCCGACGCGGCGCTGCGGGACCTGGCCAGCGCCATGCCCGCGCTGGAGGAGGCCGTCAAGGTTAGCTCGACCGCCTCATTAGTAAGACGCAGGAGGAGGAGGTGCAGTGCAAGAAGCTGGCCGACGCGGCGCTGCGGGACCTGGCCAGCGCCATGCCCGCGCTGGAGGAGGCCGTCAAGGTTAGCTCGACCGCCTCATTAGTAAGACGCAGGAGGAGGAGGTGCAGTGCAAGAAGCTGGCCGACGCGGCGCTGCGGGACCTGGCCAGCGCCATGCCCGCGCTGGAGGAGGCCGTCAAGGTTAGCTCGACCGCCTCATTAGTAAGACGCAGGAGGAGGAGGTGCAGTGCAAGAAGCTGGCCGACGCGGCGCTGCGGGACCTGGCCAGCGCCATGCCCGCGCTGGAGGAGGCCGTCAAGGTTAGCTCGACCGCCTCATTAGTAAGACGCAGGAGGAGGAGGTGCAGTGCAAGAAGCTGGCCGACGCGGCGCTGCGGGACCTGGCCAGCGCCATGCCCGCGCTGGAGGAGGCCGTCAAGGTTAGCTCGACCGCCTCATTAGTAAGACGCAGGAGGAGGAGGTGCAGTGCAAGAAGCTGGCCGACGCGGCGCTGCGGGACCTGGCCAGCGCCATGCCCGCGCTGGAGGAGGCCGTCAAGGTTAGCTCGACCGCCTCATTAGTAAGACGCAGGAGGAGGAGGTGCAGTGCAAGAAGCTGGCCGACGCGGCGCTGCGGGACCTGGCCAGCGCCATGCCCGCGCTGGAGGAGGCCGTCAAGGTTAGCTCGACCGCCTCATTAGTAAGACGCAGGAGGAGGAGGTGCAGTGCAAGAAGCTGGCCGACGCGGCGCTGCGGGACCTGGCCAGCGCCATGCCCGCGCTGGAGGAGGCCGTCAAGGTTAGCTCGACCGCCTCATTAGTAAGACGCAGGAGGAGGAGGTGCAGTGCAAGAAGCTGGCCGACGCGGCGCTGCGGGACCTGGCCAGCGCCATGCCCGCGCTGGAGGAGGCCGTCAAGGTTAGCTCGACCGCCTCATTAGTAAGACGCAGGAGGAGGAGGTGCAGTGCAAGAAGCTGGCCGACGCGGCGCTGCGGGACCTGGCCAGCGCCATGCCCGCGCTGGAGGAGGCCGTCAAGGTTAGCTCGACCGCCTCATTAGTAAGACGCAGGAGGAGGAGGTGCAGTGCAAGAAGCTGGCCGACGCGGCGCTGCGGGACCTGGCCAGCGCCATGCCCGCGCTGGAGGAGGCCGTCAAGGTTAGCTCGACCGCCTCATTAGTAAGACGCAGGAGGAGGAGGTGCAGTGCAAGAAGCTGGCCGACGCGGCGCTGCGGGACCTGGCCAGCGCCATGCCCGCGCTGGAGGAGGCCGTCAAGGTTAGCTCGACCGCCTCATTAGTAAGACGCAGGAGGAGGAGGTGCAGTGCAAGAAGCTGGCCGACGCGGCGCTGCGGGACCTGGCCAGCGCCATGCCCGCGCTGGAGGAGGCCGTCAAGGTTAGCTCGACCGCCTCATTAGTAAGACGCAGGAGGAGGAGGTGCAGTGCAAGAAGCTGGCCGACGCGGCGCTGCGGGACCTGGCCAGCGCCATGCCCGCGCTGGAGGAGGCCGTCAAGGTTAGCTCGACCGCCTCATTAGTAAGACGCAGGAGGAGGAGGTGCAGTGCAAGAAGCTGGCCGACGCGGCGCTGCGGGACCTGGCCAGCGCCATGCCCGCGCTGGAGGAGGCCGTCAAGGTTAGCTCGACCGCCTCATTAGTAAGACGCAGGAGGAGGAGGTGCAGTGCAAGAAGCTGGCCGACGCGGCGCTGCGGGACCTGGCCAGCGCCATGCCCGCGCTGGAGGAGGCCGTCAAGGTTAGCTCGACCGCCTCATTAGTGACTTATGATTTACTGCTGTTATAAATGCGAAAGTGGGTTTGTTGATGCTATTTTTTTACTTTTGACGTGTTTTTGACGTAGAGATAGTCTATAGACCGGAGTGATATAGACTACTTTTATCCCAGAATCGCGGGTGAAACTTTGCGGGTTTGCTGGTATGCAATCATCATCATTATCATCATCTCAGCCGCAAGACGTCCACTGCTGGATATAGGCATCCCCTAAGGATCTCCAATAACTTAAAAGGGAATAATAAAGATTAGTTTTTCTACAGGCTTTGGATGCGTTGAACAAGAAAGACATTACAGAAGTCAAGTCGTACGCCAAACCCCCGCAGAAGGTCGAGATGGTGTTGGAAGCTGTACTCATATTGTTGCAGGTATTAACTTAACTATTGTGTAGGAAAATAGGACCTTCGTATATATGATTTTAAATGCTATTTTACTAAGTAGCGCTGTTATATTTCTTGTAAATATTCTTACAAAAAAATAAATGGCGATGGAGACGTCGCCGCTAATAAGAAAATAAGAAATGCCTACAAATATTATAAATCCGGAAGTATGTTTGACTTTGACTTTGAAGTATTAACCGGTGTATTCCAACATGACAACTAATTGTCTTCTAGGGTTTGTTAAGTTCAGCAAAACATTAGCAGTCTCTCTGGTATTGCTAATGTCCATAGACGACTGTGGACAGTCTGGCTGAATGCCGGTCTTCTGACAAAAAAAGACTAAGGGCCAGATTTACAGGTTGCCTACAGATTCCGGATAGCTTATCTGACCGATATCTGATAATGCAGTCTTTTTCTTTGGAAATGAACAAAATGTGAAAGAGCGCCTGTAAATAATGTCTACCATATGAGCTATCAAGAACCTGTGAAACTGACTCAAAACTGTTTAAATTGTGACCGTCACAGAAAGAGCCCACCTGGGCCGAAGCAAAACGCCAGCTCGGCGACCAATACTTCCTCGACCGTCTTCGTGACTTCGACAAGGACAACATATCGGATAAAACGCTCAAGAAGATCGGCACGTACACCGCCAAGCAGGACTTCGATCCCGAGATAGTCGGTACCGTGTCCGCGGCGGCTAAGTCGCTGTGCCTTTGGGTGCGGGCCATCGAGAAGTATGGGAAGGTTTACAAGTAAGTACGTCTTTCGTTAAAGTTGGTAAGTATATACTATAATATACTGTATTTGTAGACATACATTTCAAAATTACCTGTTCAATTAATCTTTTTAGGGTTCCGTACCTCAAAAGGAAAACGGAACCCTTATCACCGCACGATCACTTTGTTGTCCGACCGTCTCTCTGTCTGTCAAGACCCTTTCGGGAACGCGTGGAGGTATTGAGTTAAAATTAAAACCATATACTAAGTCTACAGTTCTTTGAAGCTGTGAAAAAGTCAACTGTACCAAAAATGTTTTTTTTTTGCTATTTATTAGTAAACCCCGTATGAAATCATTGTTATCCGACTGGTAATGGTATTCCTTATTACCCAATTAATATTGTAACGCAGGATCGTAAAACCCAAGAAGGAGCGTCTAGAAGAAGCTCTAGAGTCCCTACGCATGAAGCAGCAGATCTTGGCTGAAGCTCGTGCCAAGTTACGAGAGCTCAGTGAGATGATCGCTCGACTACAAAAGGAATATGACGAAAAGGTATGTGGTACCTTATTTAGTTCCGAAAACAGCGATACTATTATTTTTCTTCTTCGTCTTTACGTCTTACAGCGATAATTCATTAACTTTCAAATCATGGTAAAGTTTTCTTAGAAATCATCGTATCACACCTATTGGTGTGTTCCGACAGCTGCACTTGAGAGCCAGTTCCTTCTAGGCTTTGTGTGCTTACCACCTTCGGCCACATCATCACTTACAATAGTGAGATTGTAGTCAAACACAAGTCTATACAAGGTAAAAAAAAAAAAAAAAAAACATGTCCTACTAATAATATTGTGCGAGTCTGTATTTATTATCACTCAGTTCCATTTCGCACAAGATTTTCATGACATTTGGTATGTATTTAAGTATTGTAATAGGATACAGGGTACTTTTCATCCCGGGTGAAAAACTTAGGGGAGGCCCGTGCCATTGCGTTGGAGACAAGGTGTTAATAGGGTTGCTAACGTAAAGTGTACGGGCAAGCGTACTATTGCACTATTCGCGTATTTTGGTCCTTCGAGCCGGATATGAACCAGCGACCTATGGCGTCATCGTAGATGGCGTCACCGAAATGATGGAACGGATATATGTTCAATGACGTGCCACGATTTATGTGAAATTAACTTCGTCTTGACATTATAACCACACAGCACGGCACCACGCCTCTAGTGGGAGACATTGGCAGCAAGGTTCAAGAGAGGTAGAGCATAGCGATATGTCGATCAGTGAGCAGCTCGACTGGGGAAGTACCTCCACCTTACAGAATACCGCAGCCAAATGACTTATAGCTGTGTTCCTGCGCGTGAGTAAGGTCGCCAGAGCTCATCGGGGAGGGGGGAAGGGTCGGCAACGCGCGAGTGATACGTCTGGTGTTGCAAGCGTTCATAGGCTACGGTAACCGCTTACCATCAGGCGGGCCATATGCTTGTTTGCCGACAATGTTGTATAAAAAAAATAATGTTCCCTATTGTGTGAATGATTAATCTAGACCAAATATTCTCAAACTTATAGCCCCACGAACCCCTATTAAAAGACAATACATACTTCAAAACAGAATAAAGACTATATAAAATAATTTCATTCAATTCAATTATGTTCAATTTAATATGAAATGCGCACAAAAAGAAAAAGACATTGTTTTTTTACAAATTGTATCAATTTTGGTCAGTTTAGATCAAGTGCCATAACTTTAATCATGCCGCATTTCGACCAAAAATTTCGCAAACACCACTTAAGACGTACAACCCTGATACCCTATTCAAAATATCCTTATTCAGACAATAACTATTTATTTGTAGGTAGCGCAAAAAGATGAGCTAGAGCGCAAGTCGCACATGCTGCAGCTCAAGTTGGAGCGAGCCGAGGCACTCATCACTGGCCTCTCAGGTTATCATCTTGTATCTACATATTAACTAAAAATACGCAAAAATATATTTTGTTTCTGAAGTTTGGATCTATGTTTGGTTTGACGGACTAATCGTGAAGGTTAGATAAACTGACTACTACACCTAGCTTAGGAAGCAAGTCGAAAGTTAAGGCGAAAAGCACAAGTCAAAAGTTATGGGAAAAAGCGAAAGTCGAAAGTCTAAAAGTGTAAGTGATAGTCATGGAATTCCATTTTCCTGATCCTAAGACGACAGCTCAACTATATATTTTCAGGTGAAAGAGAACGTTGGGAACTAACAGTGGATAGGTTGGACAAGGAGTTTGATAACCTTCCGGGAGACTGTCTGATAGCGACCGGCTTTGTGGCCTACCTGGGGCCCTTCGTGTCTGAGTACAGGGAGGATCTCATGAGCGTCTGGTTTAATGAGGTAATATTTTACAAGCTTTTATCTTGCAATGTATATATGTATGTATGTATGTAACTATGTTTGTACAAAAATAATACATTGCTACAAATTACATATAAGGTATAGATAACAACATTTTAACATTTTAAGTAGATGAGAACCCCTCCTTGAGTAGAATTTATCTGCAATTGTAGGTGTTCAACGAAGCTGTGCCAGTGACAATGGATCTCAGCATGAGGTACTTCTTGCTCGATGACGCTACACTGAGAGACTGGAACTATATGGGGTTGCCAGGTTAGAATCATTCTAAACATGTATATAATAATTATTATTATTCAGAAGGCTCCTGGAAACGGCACGCATATTGAGGAAGATCCTCTGGAGTCTTAACCACCGGTACTAGGACCCCATTTCCAATATCGATGGGGAACTTTTAAGGTTTTTAAGGTATCTTTTTAAGTAAGGAAAAAAGGAACCCTATAGGATCACTTCGTTGTCCATCTGTCTGTCAAGACCTTTTTCTCAGGAACTGGTTTAAACACGCACAAGTTTAAATTAATATCAAATACTCAGGTCTGCAATCTCTTGGAGCTGTGAAAAAGTCAATGCATTCAAAAGAAACTGCCGTAAATTTGTTGTTAATTATTTTTTTGCGATAATAAACTTATTTGCAGTTAGTAAACTGACCGCGACCTATGTCGATGTATGGGGACAACAGTTTACCAACGGCAAAGTTGAGTTTGTCTCTCAATCTAGTTCATCTTTTCGTTACGATTCCCGTGATAGACGAACTATTTACATACCTACAAGGTTTTGCGGAACCCTCTTTGACTCGCACTTGGCTGGCTTTTTGTTGGTATATATTTAAAAATGTGATTTACCAGTTAAATGAAATATAAATTACACCATGATGGATGAATAGATTTGGATGGTTTTAGAATATACTGTGGTTAAATTGACGCGCTGATCCTGTTAAAATAGGGTTATAGGTATTGTTCTACTAATATAATAAACTAGTATTCCGCCCTGCGGTTTCACCCGCTTACCCCTATTTTACCTCCTTAGGGGTTGAATTTCCAAAAATCCTTCCTTAGTCGATGCCTACACTGTATAAAGAAAGAAAGAAAATACATTTATTTTGAAAATACACACAACACTACATATCACACATAAGAAACAGAAACAGTTCAAAAAACAAAAGCGTAATAGTGTTGTGTGACCTCAAAATTGGTCAATAAGGTATAAGGTATCTATGTGGAAAATTTTAAGTCTAGGTCCAGCGGTTTGGGCTGTGCGTTGATATATCAACAATCAGTCAGTTTACCACTTTATACCTATATACAGAAGATGTGAATATTTGAATGATTCAATCGGCGGAACGGATGTAGTAGAAACTTGACACAGAGATAAATAAAAACAGTATATTTTTCTTAGAATGAAACAGTCACAGTACCTATAAATTTTATTCGGAAAAAAAAACACGGAAATGCGAGTAAAATAACGGGGGTAGTAAATAAATAAATCAATTGTCCTTTACTCCCTTGTTCAAATGTATTACTAATTCTTTATAGATGACAACTTCAGCGCTGAAAATGGTATAATAGTAGTGAGAGCAACAAGATGGCCGCTGGCCGTGGACCCGCAGGGACAAGCTCTCATTTGGGTATCTAAATTAGAGGAGAAAAGTGATATACAGGTTAATATTATAGTCTACCAATAGGATTTACTGACATGTCAAATTAGCAACTTTTTATTGAATGTCGAAACTATTTATATGCAGTTTTGTAATAAATAGTAGCTAATCACCCGGCGTGCGCAAAAATGCTTTTTTTGTCAGAAACTATCGCGCTCGTGCGCACAAAAACTCACCAAAGTTAGAGCATAGCCATATGTCGCTCAAAGAGCAGCTCGACTGGGAAAGTACCTCCATCTTACAGAATACCGCAGCTACATAACTTATAGTTGTCGGCAACGCGCGAGTGATACGTCTGGTGTTGCAAGTGCTCATAGGCTACGGTAACCGCTTACCATCAGGCGGGCCGTATGCTATGTTGTATAAAAAAAAAAACAAAGTTTCATTGCAATCGGATGAAATTACGGCTCATGTTCATTCGCGATTTCTTAGTTGGTCCCATTGTAAAAGGTGTTCATATTGATAAGTACTTTTCCATCCCCATCAAGAACTGTAAGTAAATTTAAAATAATCCTGTATATAAAAAAGCAATGTTTGTCTCTGTGTTATATTTAATTTTACAATATTTAATTCATTAATTGCGTGACAATAATATTTATCTCTTTGTCTCGCCTGTTATCTATTTTCGATATATAGTTGGATATTGGCTATCAAAAGTGGATTCTTTACTCTCGAAGCGTACCCACATTTTGATCAGAAATTATTGTATATAGACTCGGCATCTTTCAGATCGTAGACTTCGGTCAGCCAAACTACCTGAAGATCATGGAGATATGTCTATCAGAAGGCAAGCCTGTAATAGTTCAAAACGTGGGTGAAGTTCTGGATCCGTCTATTCAGCCTATTCTCGACAAGGCGATCGTGAAGATAGGCTTGTCGGTTGTCATCAAGTTTAATGAGAAAATGGTGCCTTATAATTCGGACTTTAGGATGTATCTTACGACTAAGCTTGGTGAGCTATTGTTTATGTATCTAGCTTCACACTCAAAGCAAACTCCAAGCTAAGCTTAATTAACCTGTGAAAACACTATGAAAATCCATGATGTAATTTCCGACATTAGCGAGACAGACAAAAGAAATATTATATTCAATTAGTTTCATTTTATGTATATGTTACCGGCCAAACTAGATTTCAGGCCAGAATAGTTTGTCTTAGGCCAAACTGATTTTGAATTCAGAAAAGACATTTTAGAAGATTTTTCTTGATCATCCTGTCAAGTTGAAAATCTGTTGTTAGACACTTAGCGGTGTCTCGTAGTTGCACTTGAGACCCAGTTGCATTCTAGGCTCTGTAACGGTCGGCAACACATCAACAATCCCGCTACTATGACCATAAGTACATGCGACGGTAGCTAAAAATCATCAGGTGGGCCGTTGCCAGCTTTCGGTGAAGGTAAACCTAGCACGGTGGACGGAGTAGGTACGTTGTAATACTCGCCTAACTTGCTACCACCCTCAAGATGAAAATCCGTCACCGAGCACTACCTGTGTGTTCCGGCAGCTGCTTTTGAGAGCCAGTTCCTTCTAGGCGTTACTTACCACCTGCGGCCACAAGACTACCTATCATTTCACACATTAATACACACGTTCGTCGGTGTCGGGTCGGACAGGCAACCCAGTGTACTCCCCAGAGACGCTGACCAAGACGACGATGGTGAACTTCGCGGTGAAGGAGCAGGGCCTCACCGCGCAGCTGCTCGGCATCGTGGTGCGCAAGGAGCGGCCGCAGCTCGAGCAGATGAAGGACAACCTCGTGCTCACCATCGCCCACAACAAGAAAGTGCTGGTCAGTTGCATACATACTTACTTACACTGCTCGGCATCGTGGTGCGCAAGGAGCGGCCGCAGCTCGAGCAGATGAAGGACAACCTCGTGCTCACCATCGCCCACAACAAGAAAGTGCTGGTCAGTTGCATACATACTTACTTACACTGCTCGGCATCGTGGTGCGCAAGGAGCGGCCGCAGCTCGAGCAGATGAAGGACAACCTCGTGCTCACCATCGCCCACAACAAGAAAGTGCTGGTCAGTTGCATACATACTTACTTACACTGCTCGGCATCGTGGTGCGCAAGGAGCGGCCGCAGCTCGAGCAGATGAAGGACAACCTCGTGCTCACCATCGCCCACAACAAGAAAGTGCTGGTCAGTTGCATACATACTTACTTACACTGCTCGGCATCGTGGTGCGCAAGGAGCGGCCGCAGCTCGAGCAGATGAAGGACAACCTCGTGCTCACCATCGCCCACAACAAGAAAGTGCTGGTCAGTTGCATACATACTTACTTACACTGCTCGGCATCGTGGTGCGCAAGGAGCGGCCGCAGCTCGAGCAGATGAAGGACAACCTCGTGCTCACCATCGCCCACAACAAGAAAGTGCTGGTCAGTTGCATACATACTTACTTACACTGCTCGGCATCGTGGTGCGCAAGGAGCGGCCGCAGCTCGAGCAGATGAAGGACAACCTCGTGCTCACCATCGCCCACAACAAGAAAGTGCTGGTCAGTTGCATACATACTTACTTACACTGCTCGGCATCGTGGTGCGCAAGGAGCGGCCGCAGCTCGAGCAGATGAAGGACAACCTCGTGCTCACCATCGCCCACAACAAGAAAGTGCTGGTCAGTTGCATACATACTTACTTACACTGCTCGGCATCGTGGTGCGCAAGGAGCGGCCGCAGCTCGAGCAGATGAAGGACAACCTCGTGCTCACCATCGCCCACAACAAGAAAGTGCTGGTCAGTTGCATACATACTTACTTACACTGCTCGGCATCGTGGTGCGCAAGGAGCGGCCGCAGCTCGAGCAGATGAAGGACAACCTCGTGCTCACCATCGCCCACAACAAGAAAGTGCTGGTCAGTTGCATACATACTTACTTACACTGCTCGGCATCGTGGTGCGCAAGGAGCGGCCGCAGCTCGAGCAGATGAAGGACAACCTCGTGCTCACCATCGCCCACAACAAGAAAGTGCTGGTCAGTTGCATACATACTTACTTACACTGCTCGGCATCGTGGTGCGCAAGGAGCGGCCGCAGCTCGAGCAGATGAAGGACAACCTCGTGCTCACCATCGCCCACAACAAGAAAGTGCTGGTCAGTTGCATACATACTTACTTACACTGCTCGGCATCGTGGTGCGCAAGGAGCGGCCGCAGCTCGAGCAGATGAAGGACAACCTCGTGCTCACCATCGCCCACAACAAGAAAGTGCTGGTCAGTTGCATACATACTTACTTACACTGCTCGGCATCGTGGTGCGCAAGGAGCGGCCGCAGCTCGAGCAGATGAAGGACAACCTCGTGCTCACCATCGCCCACAACAAGAAAGTGCTGGTCAGTTGCATACATACTTACTTACACTGCTCGGCATCGTGGTGCGCAAGGAGCGGCCGCAGCTCGAGCAGATGAAGGACAACCTCGTGCTCACCATCGCCCACAACAAGAAAGTGCTGGTCAGTTGCATACATACTTACTTACACTGCTCGGCATCGTGGTGCGCAAGGAGCGGCCGCAGCTCGAGCAGATGAAGGACAACCTCGTGCTCACCATCGCCCACAACAAGAAAGTGCTGGTCAGTTGCATACATACTTACTTACACTGCTCGGCATCGTGGTGCGCAAGGAGCGGCCGCAGCTCGAGCAGATGAAGGACAACCTCGTGCTCACCATCGCCCACAACAAGAAAGTGCTGGTCAGTTGCATACATACTTACTTACACTGCTCGGCATCGTGGTGCGCAAGGAGCGGCCGCAGCTCGAGCAGATGAAGGACAACCTCGTGCTCACCATCGCCCACAACAAGAAAGTGCTGGTCAGTTGCATACATACTTACTTACACTGCTCGGCATCGTGGTGCGCAAGGAGCGGCCGCAGCTCGAGCAGATGAAGGACAACCTCGTGCTCACCATCGCCCACAACAAGAAAGTGCTGGTCAGTTGCATACATACTTACTTACACTGCTCGGCATCGTGGTGCGCAAGGAGCGGCCGCAGCTCGAGCAGATGAAGGACAACCTCGTGCTCACCATCGCCCACAACAAGAAAGTGCTGGTCAGTTGCATACATACTTACTTACACTGCTCGGCATCGTGGTGCGCAAGGAGCGGCCGCAGCTCGAGCAGATGAAGGACAACCTCGTGCTCACCATCGCCCACAACAAGAAAGTGCTGGTCAGTTGCATACATACTTACTTACACTGCTCGGCATCGTGGTGCGCAAGGAGCGGCCGCAGCTCGAGCAGATGAAGGACAACCTCGTGCTCACCATCGCCCACAACAAGAAAGTGCTGGTCAGTTGCATACATACTTACTTACACTGCTCGGCATCGTGGTGCGCAAGGAGCGGCCGCAGCTCGAGCAGATGAAGGACAACCTCGTGCTCACCATCGCCCACAACAAGAAAGTGCTGGTCAGTTGCATACATACTTACTTACACTGCTCGGCATCGTGGAGCGCAAGGAGCGGCCGCAGCTCGAGCAGATGAAGGACAACCTCGTGCTCACCATCGCCCACAACAAGAAAGTGCTGGTCAGTTGCATACATACTTACTTACCCTGAAAAAAAAAATGTTTTCCCATTCCCATACACACTTTTGCACTTTACACACTTTTCGGGTGAAAAGAGAGAGATGATAATAATAATAACCCTAATAATCTGCTCTGAGCAATATTTACGCAAGATTCTTATTCCAACTAATTTCCACAATAAAGACACTTGCAAAATATATTGCCCCCGATTAATTCTACAAAACATTTTCCTTAGTTCTAGCCAGGAGCCCAAATATGCCGACAAACTGTACCTCCTTACTCCTTTCCAAAAAATGTCGTTCCATAAAACGCGTGGTGGAGTATTTGCCCATTCCCCTTTCACCATTATTCGTGAAAGGAGGCCTGTGCTCAGCAGTGGGCAGATATAGGCTGTAATTATAATTACTCTAAATCTCCCCCAAAATAACTTTCTACCCCTTTTTAACCCTGTTAGGCGATGAGTTTAAATAAAATACGAAACGTATCCTCAATTAATTCTGTTAAAGAATGTTTATGCAAAATTTGAAGTAGATTGGACAAGGAATTTCGTTGTCCCATACAAACTTTGCCCTCGTTTTTCACCCCCTTAGGGGTAGAATTTCGGAAAATCCCTTCTTATCGGATGCCTACGTCATACAAAGAACACACCCTCCAAGTTTCAGGTCTCTACGATCAGCGGTTTAGGCTGTGCGTTGATCCTAAGTAATTCAGGACAAAGCATTTTATATATATAGAGATAAAATGTATAATCGACCCCTGTGTCCTGCTATTTTGATCATCATGGTATTAGCAATACGGCTTAAATTCACTTGTTAACGCACCGCTCAATTTATGTACAATGTTGTCAAATGTTAAATAAAATATAGTAAAAATTTAGATCAATCAATAAAATTATTTATATGCTATTTTAATATCATTTCGGAATATTTACTAGGAGTTAAAACTGACAGCGTTTTACCACTAGAGGCGCCACTAGGACATTGAGTAACTAAATAAATAATTATTTTTTTATTTTTAAATTACCATAGATGCCACGCTATCACTACAAAATATCTTAAGTAGCTTTGATATTCCGAAATAATAAATAGGTTGCATTTTTAACTCATCGATTTTGTTTACGTACGGCGTTTGCTTGTGGCGCCATCTACTCCTCACTTTGTGTGTTAAAAAGATTATTTTTGTCGCTTAATTTTTAAAGATTACATCAATGTTGAATTATTACGCTAATTTCGACTTACTTTGTAACTCCCGTATGGTCTAGTGGCTAGGATACCTGGCTTTCACCCAGGAGGCTCGGGTTCGATTCCCGGTACGGGAAAGATATTTTTTAACTGTGTCTAACTGCTATAGAACTAAAGATTTTAAAAAGTTATATTTGGGTCTCATAACAAAATTGGCATTGGCGTACATTTTTATTTTATTTTTAATCAGAAAATAGAAAACAATATCAAAATAGTTTGTCAGAAGTGGGATTCGAACCCACGCCCTCAGAGAGGACCAGAACAACTCGGACTCATGTTGAATGAGCAAGGGAACCTTGAGTCTGGCGCCTTAGACCGCTCGGCCATCCTGACTAATGGTTGACATGACGAAAATGTCATTCGCTATCACATTGTTGCACCACGTGATATTGCTTACTCAGTTACTACACAATTACGTATTGGCCAATGGTTATTTTGATGCCGCGAATGAAAATTAAGTCGTTCGGTATGGAGATCTAAATGTGAGATGCAACGTACTAAAATTCGCTTTTACTTACTCTTTTTGTACCTACTATAGGTAATGTAAAGATGGTTGGCAAAGGGAAGATATTTCTTTGCTAGAAACCGATTGACTCACAGAATTATATAGTCATACTTTCAGGAATTAAAAATGTCCTATTGTCCTCCGATTTATAGGATTCCATATATATTTATTACAAACTAGCTTTCGCTTCGTGGTTTCACCCGCGTTCCGGGTTAAATAGTAGCCTATGTCACTCTCCGGCCCTATGCAAAAAAATCACATTGATCGGTTGCTCCGTTGCTGGGTTAAAGAAACACAAACTAACAAACGCACTTTGGCATTTATATAGTAAGGCATGTCAGTTAGGGTTATCGATCTTTGATCTATTCAGAAAACAATCAGTGGATAAAATATACTTTTGTCGAAAATCGATTTTTGAACGACATAAAAGTTATTTATTTGTTAGCAGTAAAAAAAAGTTTGGTTAATTAAAATGCGGTAGGAGAATAATAAATTATTGTATTTTAATTAATAATAATAAAAACATTTTAAATTGTTATTTTCTCTCAAAAAACCGATTAAAAAAATCGATGATCAGCTCTTAAAAAAACAATCTTCTATTAAATCGAATCGAGATCGGAAACCCATTAGTGTACCTACTGGTGAATGTATAGTAATAAGACCTCGCATTAACCCACTATTTAACTTACCGATGCCCGCGGCTCCACTCACAGTTATTTTTGTCTTCGGTTTCTGACAATAAAACTGCCATTGCGCAGCTGCCTTTAGTCACAGTGTAATGATACACACAGTTTTCCCAGATGTCTAACAATCGAAACCTTTAAAAAAAATGTTACGATTGTTAAAAAGTATGTATATTATATTTTATTCCGCAAGGATTATCTGTTATCTATCAAAACTGTGTCATAATCCATGCAATGTTTCACCAGTTATAAGCAAAAAGATAGACAGACAGGCAGACGATGCATTTCTTATCTAAAAATAAAACAGTAAATTCTTATCTAAAAAAAAATAATAACTTGGTTAAAACTTTGTCGGTATGAATTTCAACGTATCTTATAACTCCCGTATGGTCTAGTGGCTAGGATACCTGGCTTTCACCCAGGAGGCTCGGGTTCGATTCCCGGTACGGGAAAGAATATTTTTGTTTGTCTGAAATAGTGCTGAGGATTTCAATATTCATTCTTGAGTCTCATTCATAATGAAACTCTACGACATTTCTCTATAGAAATTGTACAGCGCCTCACGGAATACTCATGGAACTGATTACTCTCATACAATTTTTTTGTAAACGGAAACTTGATAGTAAACGTTTATTGACGTCAAATCTTTACACTCAGGGTACAGACCATTGAATACATCGATCTAAAACTAGAAAAATTATCAAAAATGTTTGTCAGAAATGGAATTCACCGCTAGAGGCGCTAGTGTAGCGTGAGATGTTCGAAATGTTAAATTTTTACTGTTTCTGGGTGGGCTACGCGGGTTTATTTCTAATTTGAATAATGTTGTGAATATTTTGCAATCTGAGATTAATTATGGCAAATATGAGTTACGGATCAATGAATATCAGTGCTTTGAGACAGTTTTATGTTTCGGAAACTTGTGTCCTCCTTTTTTCCGAACAAAACGGAACTGCGCAAACCTTAGGCATGCTCGATATTTCCACGGTACGGTTTAAGGTATTAAATATGATTTCATCGTAAACATTTCTTTCACGCCCGTAATTACAAATTTTGATAGTAATTATACTTCAGGACCTTACTCGACAGTGGCGCCAACTGGTGAACACAAAAAGGGGGGCTCCCTTGGAACCCACGCCCTCGGAGAGGACCAGATCAACTCAAACTCATGATGAATGAGCAAGGAAACCTTAAGCACTGTGTTTAATCCATAAATTATCCAAATAATTTCAACATATACATTTAAAAAACATACCTATGCTCATTTTCCTTTTTTTTTTGCTAATTTTAGGTGGATTTAGAAAATGACCTACTACGTATAATGTACGAATCTCAAGTGCCTCTATTGGAGAACGAGGAGTTGTTCATCACCCTGCAGACCTCGCAGCGGACATCGCTCGAGGTGAAGGAAGCGCTCATCACCTCCCAGGATACTGAGAAGGAAATTGATTCTGCCAGACAGGTAACTTACATCAGGATTGATTGTCTTTACAGTACCATTACAAAAAATCCGAGCATTAAAATCGAAAAATGATTTAATGAATGATGTACTTAATTGATTGTTCGCCTTTTTGTTCTTGGGAGATTTTAAAATTCATTTTATTTAACCGACCCATGCTCTATCGTCACTTCTCGTCTTAGCAGGAGAGATATCAGCCATTTCCCATTTCTCTACATCCCCTTGGCCTATTGAAAATATACATATATCTATCTACATTTTGATTGAAGATAGCTTTATCTTTTGTATCTTTTGTTTTTTTTGGTGAGTTCGGAGTTGTCTAAAAAAATATTCTGGTCTGCTTGAGTCTGCTATATACTTTTTATTTCGCCGCCGCCACACAATTGTTGTCATTGTGAATTAAATGTAAATGTTGTGTAATGAGTCAAGGCGCCTATGCGCCTGCGATGTTCTATTTTAATAAAATATTTTGATGATTTTGCAAAATATGCTCTAAGTACCACGTGCACAGGGTTACGTGCCAACAGCGGTCCGCGCCTCGGTCCTGTTCTTCGCACTGAACGACCTGTCCCGCATCGACCCGATGTACCAGTTCTCCCTGGACGCGTACATAGATCTCTTCAACTACTCCATCGACAGAAGCAGCAAAGCTGGCGAGCTGGAAGACCGCATCAATAATCTGAACGAGTTCCATACTTATGCTGTTTACAAGTAAATATTCACATCAACTTACATAAAAATATGTATACCTATAATATGTATTACGTTTTAGCATATCTTAGTATAGATAAAGAAGCTTGTCCTGACTGACTGACTGATCTATCAACGCACAGCCTAAACAGCTGGGGTAAGAAACATGAAATTTTGTACACAAATTCCTTAAATAACGTAGGCATCCACTAAGAAAGGATTTTTTAAAATTCAAACCCAAAGGGTATAAAATAGGGAATCATGGGTGAAACCGCGGGGCGGAAAGCTAGTCTGTCATAAAAAAAGACTGACTTCTGACTGTCGATAGACTTTAATGTCGACTGTCAACTTTTGACACCTTAACTTGACTGCGTTGTATTACCATGTTCGTTCGTTACACATTTTCTCATTAAGGTCCCTTTAAATAAAATCCATATAGTTATCTATACTAATACAGAATATCTAATATATAAAATTCTCGTGTCATAGCGATTCTTATGATTTTTTTTGTGTATATTCGGTAGGTCTGAGAATCGGTCGTAGGCTATTTTTTTTTATACCGCTACGCGTTAGAAACCGCGGGGGACAGCTAGTCTATTATATAAAAATCAATTGCTGTTTGTTAGACTCGCTAAAACTTAAAAACCGGCCAAGTGCGAGTTGGACTCGCGCACCGAGGGTTCCGTATAAACTTCCATCGTTCGTCCATCACGGGAAATGCACAATATTATTTATTTTTCTTATTTGAGGTTTGTGCCAATTAAGCTACACCTCTAAATTGTATGAGCGCCCATACAACTCAGAGGTCTATATTAATTGTCGTTACTATGTATGTATGGGGACACCCTTTAATTTTCAACTTTTTTTACTTTTTGAAAATTTTCCTTTATTTGTGCTGTAAGACCTTGCTTTTTGCCAAATTTCGTGATTCTATGTCAACGGGAATTCCCATATAGAAATAAAAGAGCAAAAAAATCGCGTTTGTTGTATGGGAGCCCCTCTTAAATATTTATTTTATTTTTAGTATTTGTTGTTATAGCGGCAACAGAAATACATAATTTGAGAAAATTTCAACTGTCTAGCTATCGTGGTTCTTGAGATACAGCCTGGAGACAGACAGACGGACGGACAGACGGACGGATAGACAGCGAAGTCTTAGTAATAGGGTCTCGTTTTTACCTTTTGGGTACGGAACCCTAAAAACGACTAGACCGATTTGTTTTTTTTTATTTAGCTCTAATACATAGGTGGTTTAAAAAAAATAGGGAAAATCCAAAAGAACAGCTGAAAAATCGATTCGGCCAATATTATCGATCTCACGTGGTACGTAGTTCACCGGGTCATTTAATATAAGACAAAATTGTTTGTAACTATTAGGAACACATGCCGGGCCCTATTCGAGCGGCACAAGCTGCTGCTATCGTTCCACATCGTGTCCAGGATACTCTTCCAAAAGGGCAAGATGAGTATGCAGGAGTACCTGTTCCTACTGAAGGGTGGTGTCGTCCTCGACCGTTCTGAACAGCCGGATAATCCTACCAGTTAGTTTATTTAATTTAGAGTATACAGTCTTCATCAATAGCAGTGCAGAACTTACCAACTATACATATGAGTGAAGTTCTCATCGTTTAGAACAACTTTTACCGTGGTACGGTCAGCAACATAAGTAGCTGAACAGATACAAATTAACAAAACATGTGTAAACTAAAACTATCCATGATGTATACATTTATATTATGTAGGTTTTTGAAGACATACATTTTTAAAACACCACTTTAATTTATTTTTCTATATTATGGATACTTATAGTGTACAAGCTCATTGTAAATTTGTATCTGTTCAGCTACTTATGTTGCTGACTGTACCAATAAAAACAAAATCTTTTCATACAATGATTTTAATATCTACTCGATCTAAATTATTGCCATCTAGAGATCGCTTTTCATAGTCAAAGCCATTTACTGAGTTAAGACCCCAAAAGTCTTATTTAGGTCGAATTTACTGAACTTTACCATCGTTTAGAAGTCGGCCTTCAACTGAGAAATAGTTTTGATTGTGCCACTAAATATCATTACTGTATTGGTGTTAACTTTTCTTTTCTCATGTAGTGAACCAATAATGAGTTATCTATATATCTGTCTATCTATCTATCAAAATGCATGGAACAGTTGCTTCTTTTCATATTGATGGGTACTTCTACCCCTACTGCTGGGTAAATTACTAAATAATTTCCATGAAGCTCCTTTTTGAAGCTCTTCTAATAGTAGCGTTTGCATGGTATGTTTTTTTTAAATATAAAAACACAGTTTAACTTAATGAATATTATAACTGCATCAGTTTCATTCTTACTTACGCACATTTTGTCGTGTAGTTTGTTTGGACTTTGTTTAAACGGCTGATTCAATAAGTCAAAGATAATCAAATCGATATCTCTATCTGTCCAGTGACGTTAAGCGTATGGTAGAACGAGATAGATGCATCTATAAGACTAGGTTAGTTCCGTATCGGCCTAGTGTAGCTTGTATGAATGCACAGACTGGCTGCCGGACGAGTGTTGGGACAACATCACGGAGCTGGACAAGCTACCCGGCTTCCACGGCGTCATCGACGCGTTTGAGACTTTCTCCAAGGAGTGGCGGGATTGGTATCTCAACCCAGAGCCGGAAGCGCAGCCGCTCATCGGTTAACTATATTTATTTTAACATTTCCAGAGGTTGAATTTCCAAAAATCCTTCTTTAGTGAATGCCTACACAGTATAAGGCATCTGTGTGCAAAATTTCAAGTCTCTAGGTATCAACAGTAAGTCAGTTAAACATTTTATTTATACAGATTAAAAGACATGAACTATTTGTCAAGTCATTACAGCGTGGTTATAACAAACATACACAATCATACATTAGTATAATATTAAATAGAAATAATTCACTAGCTTTAATCTCGCGGTTTCACCCACGTTCCCGTGGGATCTTACCCTTTGTGCTTTTTTAGGGTATGCTCTATATGTGTCAAGTTGCATCGAAACACACACACACACACACACACACGCACACACGCAGACACACAAACACACAAGAATGAAGAAAATAAAACCAACGTAAAATGTGTATATAAATAAATATGGCTCGACTATAAAAACCAGCAAAATGAGCAGCCCTTAATGCCTCATTAACTAACTTAGGCGAATGGAACGACATCTGCAATGACTTCCAGAAGATTCTGTTCGTGCGGTCGCTGCGCGTGGACCGCGTGTCGGCCTGCATCACCACCTTCATCATCAACGTGCTGGGGCCGCGGTACGTCGAGCCGCCCGTGCTCGACATTAGGGTATGGAATTAGTCATTTGGTTTTATCACTAAAATGTACGAGCTAGTTTTTCATTGAGAGGTTTGTTCCAAAAAGCCAAACAGCATTGCCTTGTCTTGATCTTCATGCCTAAAAAAAGTTTTTTTTTCTCTTCTTTTTCTTTTTTCTCTCATTTTTTTTCTGTAGAAGTGAATTATTTAAAAAAAAAAATTACCTCCAAGAAGCTTCCCTGTAACTCTGAAGGTAAAGGTAGTTCGTTCTTAGTGTCCAACCTGTAAACAAAAAAAAAGTGAAAATTAAAAGAGATTTTCTAGACTTCCGAGTCGATTCCATAGTAAACTGTTCAGCTTGACAAGCCAAATATAGGTAGATAAGAAGCCATCTCCAAATATGCAGTACAGTTCCGAAGATCCGATTTAGATAGTGTGCACCTTTATATAGGCGGCGTGGGAGGAGTCGACGTGGAAGACATCGCTGCTGTTCGTGCTGTCGCCCGGCGTCGACCCGACGGCCTCGCTCATACAGCTCGCCATCGACGTCAAGATGTTCGACAAGTTCCAGTCGCTCTCGCTCGGACAGGGCCAGTCGCCCACCGCCGCCAGGTCTCATATTTCCTCTGTTGGTGCACAAACCTCCTCTTTCAAGGAGGTGGGCAAGTCCACCACCCTCGCAGTATTCTGTCTCTAACGTGTCTAACGTGTCGTGTCGTGTTGTGGTGGGACAGGATGCTAACTCACGGCATGAAGGAGGGCGGGTGGGTGTTCCTGGCGAACTGCCACCTGGCGTGCGTGTGGCTGGGCTCGCTGCGCGGGCTGGACAACCCGCGCATCCACCCCAGGTTCCGGCTGTGGCTCTCCTCCATGCCCGACGACAAGTTCCCGCTGGCCGTGCTGCAGCGGAGCATCAAGATGACCACCGAGCCGCCCCAGGTACCTCCTACACCTACACCTACCTCTTGTTACTCTTTCTTATACTTCCACAGATTACAAGTTAAACGAAAGACTTCAGAAGAATACAAACGTATTCGAAGTAGAGTCGTTTTCAATACGCATACGTAATCGAGAAGTTCATCACCATCGAAAAAGACTTAACTCCGTGTTTCACAGGCATTATGCCGGTGCTAATCTTTATCTTCTTACTTTTCATGTAAAACTCTTTCCTTATCACCCTGTCATTAATCCAGGGTCTGAAAGGTAACATGGTTCGGCTGTTCGCGAACCTGAATGAAGATAAGTTCGACGAAGCTACTCCGAAGTACCGTCGGCTGTTGTATTGCGTGTCGTTCTTCCACTGTACCCTCATCGCTAGGAAACGGTTTCGGCAGCTCGGGTACAATGCTGTGTACAGCTTCAATGATGCAGATTTTGATGTTAGTGTACTTTGTTACATCTATTCTTGGTAGTACAGTTATGAGCATAAATTATTATACACTTAGCAATATTCAATAGGTATTTTCTCTTTAAGTATTTAATGAAATGAAAATATTTTTTATTCAAATAGGCCTTCACAAGCACTTATGAATAGTCTGACTCTAACGCACGGTTCGGAAGGTTGCTTTTACTGAGAAGAAGAAACTCATCAATTACTCTTTTCAAAAGCAACTCAGATTTACTACATTAAATTATTTAAGTTACGTGCGAACCAATGCTATTGTGATATACATACATACTTATGCTCGTGGTTGTATAGAATCTACAATGTAATTTGACACGTTTATATGTATGGGTTGAATGATCTAAAATTTGAAATTTGCCAAGTGTTAGTGTCTTCTAATGCCGTGACGAAGGTGGTGGGTTCGGATCTTACAATAAGTTTGAAATTTCGGTGAAGAAAACCATAGTACTGTGGTAGCCAGGTGGGTAATTTATAGTAAGTACCCATTATAGTACCCACTTGGCTGGCTACAAAGTCAAAGCCATTTATTCAGTGTAGGCCCGTGAATGGCACTTATGAACGCCGAAACTACTGAAGTTGCCACCGATTCGGAAGTCGCCAAATAAACTCAGCAATGTTAATTTTTTATATATATTTAGTTTTTTTTGGACAGTCTGACAATGTTGGTTTTTTTTTCATTATATGTTTAACAATTTTTGAAGAAATATAATAGGCATTAAATAAAAATATAAATACGCTACCACCCTCATGTTGAAAATATGTCGCCAACACCTACTGTGTTCCGTCAGATGTACTTAAGAGCAAATTCCTTCTAGGCTCTTGTGTGCTTACCACCTTCGGCCATATCATCACTTACTATAGTGATATTGTGGTCAAACACAAGCCTATATAAAGTAAAAAAAAAACATTTAAAATTGATTACTTGATAGGTATCGGACAACCTGTTAGCCAATTACTTAGAGGAATACGATGAGGTACCGTGGGATGCTCTTCGTTATTTATTCGCAATCATCAACTACGGGGGACACATCACCGACGATTGGGACAAGCGAGTGCTCATTGCTTATATTAACCAGTTCTTCTGTGAAGAAGCATTGGATACACCATTTTACAGGTATTTTTATTTTAACAAGAGACCAGGAAAAATTACAGTCATATTTAAGAAGTGGAACTTGCTTGTGGTTTCTGTGTTTGCTAACTCATAGAATTTACTTTTAAGGTAAATAGGCTTTTTTGGTTAAGCAAGCTCATTGTCCTTTACTGGGGGTCAGAGGTCAAACTTGTTTAAAATACGGTAGGCAGATTTATGTGATTTAACCCCAAAATGTATGACCATGAAACATAGAAATGAGGGGTTTTTAAAATTCAAACCTAGTCAAATTCTATGAGATTTTCAGAATACATTTTTTACCGATAGAGGTATCTATTTAGATATGGTAACGCAACTAGACGAATGTTTTGAATATGATTTTTTGCATAATTATAAATAACATTATTTACTTAAGTATCGGGGCTGTTTTATTTATTTAGTCTTTTTTTGGTAGTCAAAGTCAAAGTCAAAGTCAAAGCCATTTATTCAGTTTAGGCCCTAAGAGGGCACTTATGAACGTCGAAACTACTGAAGTTACCACCGATTCGGAAGTCGCCTTCAACTGAGAAGAACCGGCAAGAAACTCAGCAAGGTTACATTTTTTATATATTTTGTTTTTTTTTTTTTTTTGGACAATCTGACAATGTTGGCTTTTTTTCCATTCAATTTTTAACAATTTTTAAAGAAATGTAATACACATAAACACAAAAGATGAAAAAAAAAACAACAAGAAAAATAAATAAAAAATAATAACCTGAACAAGTTCAAATTTATAAAAAAAAAAAAATATAGTATCTCTAAAATACTAAGTACTGGCTTCTCTATAAGTATGAACAAGGTGCACTTGTGCAGAGTGCAGCTATTTCCAGACATCTTTATCTTCAATGTAATGAGCTACCTTGTAATAGGCTTTTTCTTTCAAAACTTTCTTAATGTGAGATTTGAATTTGAAATCAGTCATCTTGGTAACTGAGAGAGGTAATTTATTATAAAAGCGTACACTACTTCCAAGAAATGACTTTTTAACTTTGGCTAATCTAAAATACGGAACAACTAATTTATCTTTTTGTCTTGTATTGATATTATGTACCTCCATTTTTGATTTAAACAATTCTATATTTTTACGTATGAACATTATATTTTCATATATGTATAGTGAAGGTAAAGTCATAACGTTTATATCTTTAAATAATTCCCTTAACGATTCACGAGGACCCATATTATAAATGGCACGAATTGCTCTTTTTTGTAATATAAATATAGATTCTATATCTGCTGCAGCTCCCCACAGTAAAACGCCATACGATAAAAAACTATGAAAATATGCAAAATAAACTAATTTGGCCGTCTCGACATTCGTCAACTGTCTGATTTTTCTAACAGCAAATGCAGCAGAACTTAATTTACCAGTCAAAGATTCTACATGAGGACCCCATTGTAGTTTATTATCTAATGTGATGCCCAGAAATACAGTTTTATCGACTAATTCCAAACTGCTGCCATCTATTAATATCTGGCTGTCTACTTGCGCTACATTTGGAAGAGAGAATCTTAAACATTTAGTTTTCTTAGAATTTAGTAAAAGATTGTTAACAGCAAACCATTTGGAGACTAGTGACAAAGTATCATTCACTTTAATAAGTTCTTTGTCTTTTCTATCTACTTTGAAAATTAATGAAGTATCGTCAGCAAACAGGACGATATCTGAGAGACCAATTACAACAGAGGGTAAATCATTAATATAAACTAGAAACAGAAAAGGCCCTAGTATCGAACCCTGGGGTACCCCCATTTTGACTAGGGAGCCCTTGGATGTCGTACCACTAATTTCTACTTTTTGTTGGCGATTACTTAAATAAGACAAAACAAGATCATGAGCAGTTCCACGAATACCATAATAGTTAAGCTTCAGGAGCAGAGTACTGTGGTCAACGCAGTCAAAGGCCTTGGATAGATCACAAAAAATACCAATGGCATCCTGCGAATTTTCCCAGGCTTCATAGATGTTTTTCAATAATTTTGCTGCCGCATCTGATGTGGATCTCCCCTTCGTGAAACCGAACTGATGACTATGTAATATCTCATGTTTATTGAAATGACCTAACATTTGATTAAGCAACAGTTTTTCAAAGATTTTGCTAAGTGCTGGGAGTACGGATACTGGTCTATAATCAGAAGGATTATCTTTACAGCCAGATTTAAAAATTGGGACTATTTTACTATACTTCATTAGATCAGGAAAAGTACCCTGATCAATGCATTCATTAAAAATATTCGACAAAATAGGTGCAATTACTGTTATTATCGATTTTAAAATCGTTACCGACAATCCCCATAAATCTTCGGTGCTTTTTAAATTGAGAGTATTAAATAACTTTATAATATCATTAGCAGTAACGTAATTAAATTTAAAACTGGGAAATGATTTACGAATATGTTGCTTAAGTAACGCTCCAGCCTCATCAGGGCACGAGTTGAGACTTTCAGTTGTTTTCCCTGGTATATTACTAAAGAAATTCTCAAAAGCGCTAGCTACTTCTAATTTATCCGATACAATTTCATCATTAATTTTTAACGTTAACTGTTCGTTTTTACATTTTATTTTTCCTGATTCCGTATTTATAACATTCCATACTGCCTTAATTTTATTAGATGCTTTTCCTATTTTGTTACTTAAGTATATAGATTTTGCATGAATACACACTAATTTAAATAATTTGGAAAAATTTCTAACATAGTTATGGAATTTCTCGTCGCAAGTGGATGATCTTAATTGGTAAAGTTCATACATTTTATCCCTACTTTTTCGGATTCCCTTAGTAGCCCAGTCACTAAATTCCAGTTTACTATTTACCTTCACTTTTTTGATAGGACAGGCTTTATTAAAGTCATCGCAAATAGTAGATAATAATTCATCATACAAGACATTGGGCTCATTACTATTATTATATATCTTACTATTGAGTTTATATTCCAAATTTGTGCTAAAATTGTCTAATCTTGCCTTTGTAATAGGTCTAATTTCTTTAATTACCTTAGAAACTTGAAATTTATACGGCAATTCGACAATCTGAGCCATATGATCAGAGCGAACACCACTTATGATTGATTTACCTAATATACTGCTATTACTTATTATATTATCTATGCAAGTAGACGAAGTGGCCGTTGACCGTGTTGGCTCATTAAACAACAAATGTAGGTTAAATGATTGAAACAAAGCAACAAAATTACTTTTTTCAGATGAGTTAGTAAGAATATCAATATTAAAATCGCCGCATAAAACTATTGACTTATTAGAATTAAATAATTTGCGGAGAATATCTTCCAATGTAGAAGAGAACAAAGAAAAATTAGATGCTGGTGGCCTATACACACAAACAATTATATAGCTTTCTAACTCTGCACAAGACACCTCACAAACGCGTTCCACTGAGAGGCTACAAATATCCTTACGTTCTTTGAATTTAATATTATTATTCAAAAGAATAATTGAGCCACCGCCTACTGCGGACACCCTATTGAATACACTGGCAACTACAAAATTTTTGATATTAAAAAGCATGGTTTCTGGTTTAAGCCATGTCTCAGTGAAACATAAAACATCTAATTTGATTTTATCTAATAATAAATCAATATCAAGAATCTTGCCAAAGAAGCGATTAATATTCTGATGCAATAATATAATAGAATTCCTGTGCTTCTGTTGTCGAAAAACTTTATATGCTTGCATTTACTTAAATTTAATGGGAGTTTATTTTTAGAACACCAAGCAGAAATGTTATTTAAATCGTCTTGAAGAGACAGAGAATCAAAATAACTATACACTGTTTTATAAATTTTTAAGTCGTCCGCAAATAATAAGAATTTTGAGCTTTTTATGACCGCAGTTAAATCATTTATAAAAACTAAGAATAATATGGGTCCTAAATGGGATCCCTGGGGTACACCCGAGGTGACATTAAAACACCTGGATTCATACCCACAAACCACTATTTTTTGAGACCTGAAAGTTAAATAAGATGAGAACCAATCGAGGAGCTTCCCGTGAATGCCGATGTTACTAAGTTTACGTAATAATAAGGCATGATCGACCTTATCAAAAGCTTTGCTGATGTCAGTGTAAATCGCGTCAACTTGATGACCATTGTCAATTTCTTTAACTAAATCGGAGACGTAGCAAGCTAGATTTGTCATAGTAGACATTTTGCTACGAAATCCGTGCTGTTGGGGAACTAGGATTGACTTGAGATGATTAGTAAGAAACGGGCAGATTAAGGACTCAAAAACTTTACCGATACAGGACAACAATGATATCGGACGATAGTTGCAGATATCCAAAGAATTGCCTGCTTTAGGAATTGGAACGATATTTGCAGTTTTCCATGCTGTTGGGAAGGTGCCAGTAGACAATGAGAAATTGAATATGAAGCTAAGAGGATACGCCAGACTACGTGCACATTTGCTTAAAAACAACGCGGGAATGCCGTCAGGACCTGAACCCTTCTTTATATCCAACCGCTTTATGTGTCTTTCAATAGAAACCGGTGATAAGGAAACGTTTTTCAACGTATCAATCATGTTGACAGAGTCAAATAAATCTAAAGTAACGTTGTCAACATTTGCAGACGTATTATTAATATCGCTAGTTGTATAGACAGAAGCGAAATAATCTGCAAAAGCATTGCAAATTGTATCAGGGGTAGAAAATTTATTATCGTTCATAAACATAACACTGGGTATGGTCTCCACATTTTTGCGTTTTAATTTAATAAATGTCCAGAATGCTTTAATATTATTATTGACGATAGAATTTTCTATGCTTGATAAATAGTTTGAATAACATTTTTTTATGAGAACCTGACATCTTATTCTAGCTTCCGCGAAATCGAACTCATCAATAGGATTGTTAAATCTTTTAAATCTCTGTCTATACTTTTCTTTTTCCTTAATTAGTTTGATAAGATTTTTCGTATACCATATAGGATATTTTACTTGCTTGTGTGAAGTTTTGGGGACGTTTATATCGATAATACAAATATTTAACAAATAGGATACATGGATACATGAACACATGGACTAGCCTGAATTTTTACCAGGTAAACATTCAGGCCAGTCCATGTCCACGTTAATCAAGAAAGAAGGCTTGATAGAGATGTGCTTGATCTCAGGTGAGAGTTGGTTACCTTATCTATAATTATCTGTCTGATTTGTATGACATGACAGACTGTCGACGATCCACTCGTACCACATCCCGCGCGACGGCAGCCTGGAGTCGTACCGCGACTTCCTCGACCTGCTGCCGGGCTACGAGCGCGCCGAGTCCGTCGGCCAGCACGCCTCCGCCGACGTCGCCACGCTCGCACAGGTACCTACATCTACATCTACATCTAGTCCGTCGGCCAGCACGCCTCCGCCGACGTCGCCACGCTCGCACAGGTACCTACATCTACATCTACATCTAGTCCGTCGGCCAGCACGCCTCCGCCGACGTCGCCACGCTCGCACAGGTACCTACATCTACATCTAGTCCGTCGGCCAGCACGCCTCCGCCGACGTCGCCACGCTCGCACAGGTACCTACATCTACATCTACATCTAGTCCGTCGGCCAGCACGCCTCCGCCGACGTCGCCACGCTCGCACAGGTACCTACATCTACATCTACATCTAGTCCGTCGGCCAGCACGCCTCCGCCGACGTCGCCACGCTCGCACAGGTACCTACATCTACATCTACATCTAGTCCGTCGGCCAGCACGCCTCCGCCGACGTCGCCACGCTCGCACAGGTACCTACATCTACATCTACATCTAGTCCGTCGGCCAGCACGCCTCCGCCGACGTCGCCACGCTCGCACAGGTACCATCGACAAACTTCAAGCATGATCAATTTTTTAACCTTTTCGCTTGCAAGCAGTCATCATAGCTCGCCCCGCCCATTGTCAAGACAAAAGCCGCTATTGTATAATTTCATTTGTTTTGACTAGTTTTATGATAAGCGCATTGTCCACTTGTATTGTCGACAACCAGGTAGTCGCTGGTTGCTGCACACAAAAAGTAGCCTTATGGTGGTCATGCTTGAACTTTGTCGATTGTACCTACATCTACAATGCTATAGCTCAGCGATAGCGACGTTAACTTTCGATGAAGGTAAACATCGTAAGAAACCCATAGCAGAGTGGTAGGGTTCATTACAAAACACACCTGACTGGCTACATCCCTCATGTTGAAAATCTTCCGCCAAATACCTACCGCCTACCGGTATGTTTCGGTAGTTACGCTTAAGAGCTAGTCGGCAACACATTAGCGAGTCCCCTGATATTGCTAATGTCCATTTTGCTTGATTGCTTGACTGCCTTCAGACGTAAAAAACACTAGTGTCTATAACAAATAGTATATACAGGACACGCTGATCATGTGCTCCACACTGTTCGCGCTGGCGTCCACGGGCGGCGGCGGCGGCGGTGGCGGGGAGGACCAGAAGGTAATCATATTATAGCTAAAACTATCAGGTAGTTCAAATCTAACAAAATGAAGCTTTCCATGAAATGTCGCCAAACACTTACTGGTGAGTTCCGGCGCTAATTGCGCTTGAGAGCCAGTTGCCTTCTTAACTTTAAATCTAATGTGCGTAGGTGACGGTAGCCATTTAGATCGCGTAACTGGCTGTCAGCCTTCTGGCAGAAAAAAAAAATCGTAAGGTTACTATAGCACGTGGTAGGTAACTTTTTACTTGAAATCTGTCACCAAACACCGATCGGTTTTGGCAACTGCACTTGAATATACAAAAAACATTAATTTAATATAAAGTATTACTTTGTTGTCGTTTAACGCCATGACATGCGTGAGACTAAAATATGAATATCACAGGTGTCACGAATTTCGTTATCACAAAATGGATAAATTTAATGACTAAATATCACTTACATACTGCACATACTGCAATACTGCAATTAGATGTTCCTGGCATAGAAATAAAAAGAGGCATTCGAATAAGCTACTTTATTAAAACATTCAGGTGGATGAGTTAGCGGCAGAAATGATAGTAAAATTACCAAATAAGATTGACATGGAGACAACTGAACGTATGATGGGTCCAGAGATAGTGATGCCGATGTGCGTGTCGCTGTTACAAGAAATCGGGTACTTCAACGTGCTCATTTCCAGCATTGTGGCTGGATTGAAGGTATATGCTCATTATCCTGTTTTTTTTTTTGACTGACTTGACTTTGACTTTGACAGCATAAAAACCTTCTCGATGACACAACACTTAGATTTCATGATGATTGGTTAAAGTTTAGTCCATAAAGGACGAAGTCTGAGGTATTTATTGTAACGAAGTTCCTTTTCCATGGGGGCTAGGCGAAAAAAAGTGTAAGAATTTTCCGTCACGAAAAACCGTGCGAGGTGAGGATGAGGGGGGTGTCCGGCCTCTCGTGCGAGGTAGGGATGAGGGGGGGTGCCCGGCCTCTCGTGTGAGGTAGGGATGAGGGGGTGTCCGGCCTCTCGTGCGAGGTGGGGATGAGGGGGGTGTCTGGCCTCTCGTGGAAGGTGGGGATGAGGGGGTGTCCGGCCTCTCGTGCGAGGTGGGGATGAGCAAGGGTGTCCAGCCTCTCGTGGGAGGTGGGGATGAGGGGGAGTCCGGCCTCTCGTGCGAGGTGGGGATGAGGGGGAGTCCGGCCTCTCGTGCGAGGTGGGGCTGAGGGGGGGTGCCCGGCCTCGTGCACACGAGGGCCGGGCTAGGGGCGTCGAGTGTTCCACGACACTCAGTTAATTTTATTTTTTGAGTCTGGGTGCTATATCTATACTAAGATATTTTTTATTATCTAGCTAAACTTTCACGGTTGAAAGTACTTATTAATACAAACAACTTTTATTATGTGAACAACTCTAAAAGCGTTCACAGTAATCTAAGTAGTTCCTTGAGGAAGGTTTTAGACAATTGAGGAGCTGCGCGATGACAGTTTTAGTGTAACAAGTCTGTCAATAATAACTGTGCAGGTGGTGCCGCGGGCATATACTACTTAAAACGTTTGTTTGAGCGACAGAAATGGCTCGGCGACGCCGCAAAGTGCGTCCACGTTCAATCTATATCTCTCGCTCTAGTTAACAATATGTTTGACTGATAGAAAGGGACGGAAATAGAGAAATATCCTTTGCCAGGTGGTCAGATGAAGATCGACTCTAACATACTTATATATAATGTATAATTTTGAAATAGGAGCTCCGTCGCGCAATCGAAGGCTTGGTTGTCATGTCGGATATGCTTGAAATTATGTACTCATGTATATTTGAAGGAAGAGTACCCTCATTCTGGCAGAAAAGTAAGTATTGTTTAATTGACATTTTAAACTAATAACTTTTAACAAAAAGAAAAACCGACTTCAAAATGGGTTTGCACTAAAAAGTATAAAATAACTGTTAACTGTATAAAATGTTAGAACTCGTTTTGAATTCAGCGAAAGAATTTCAGATTCTGGAACACGTGCTTTCCTTTCGCTGACTTCAAAACTAGTTCTAACAATTTTATACTTTTTAGTGCAAACCCATTTTGAAGTCGGTTTTTCTTTTTGTTAAAATTTAATTTAATTTTTTCCTTTTTAGTTTCTTGTGTATTGAATACCTACTTATCTAGATTTGTCACGTGTCGATAATATTGAATTTTTTTTTTTTTTTGTGTTAAGTGTTCAGTAGCATAAAATTAAGACTCCCGACGCAATCACCCAAATAATTAGAAAGAATTAAAACTAGCTGTCTATACAGTATTTAAGAATTATCCCCTAACTCCTAACTAACAAGGAGTTGTACCTTCCATCATCAGCTCACCTGCCTAACTCAAAGGAACATAGGTAGCGGTCTATACGAACCTATAATAGTTAAAGAATTATTCACTAACTCCTAATAGTTAAGGAGTTATATTTTCCATCATCAGCTCAGCAGCACGAGATGATAAGTACCAGACGCAAATACTTGATTAGTTTTAGAAAATATATAAAACACATTATGCGTCCCTATAAAATTTGAGGGTTGCTCTCGATTTCCCTGGGAACCCATCATCAGATCCTGACTTTATGACTACTAAAAAAATAAGTGTTTTGTGATAAATTTACGGGAGTTTGTGGAAACAAGCACTGATTGCAGTTTTATCATGAGTACAGAAATTAAATGTTACTTAAGGCTCCAGTCTCCCTAAAATCAGTTTTCTTGCGGAATTTATCAGAAAAGAAATATTGTTTTTTAGTCATCAGAAAAGCAATAAATGAAATATATTTTACGTTATTTTAAAGTGTGAGATTTGAAGTTTCCAATACGTATTTTATTTTTTAATTTGACGCCACTTTTATTAGCTTTGTGAGGCTTTAAACATACCTCTATTTACGTTCCACGCGTAGAGGGTCTCATTCATGCACACGCTACGAAAAAAATATAACAAAAACAAGAAATGTATTCAGATTACATTTGTCGGCAAATCCTCTACAATAATCTTATCTAGTTACTTTTTTTCAAAATCGTCTCAATTTCTTATTTAAACTGCTTTAAAAAGTTATAAATTTCTGAATTTGACCCTTGCAACATATATTTTTTTCTATTACAAAGTAATGGTTTAGAGAAATCACACTTTAACCACTTCGAAAACAACTACTTATCTGTCGAATAAAAAATATATGCATTCAAAAAATTATTTGAACTAAATTTACCGAGACTAAAGATATAACACAACGAACGCTGTCAATTCCCAGCGAAATTGAATGGAATTTTGATGCATTTTATGTCTTATTTGTTTAGTTTCGGTAAATTTAGTTCAAATGATTTTTTGGATGCATATATTTTTTATTCGACAGATAAGTAGTTGCTTTCGGAGTGGTTAAAGTGTGATTTCTCTAAACCATTACTTTGTAATAGAAAAAAATATATGTTGCAAGGGTCAAATTCAGAAATTTATAACTTTTTAAAGCAATTTAAATAAGAAATTGAGACAATTTGGAAAAAAAGTAACTAGATAAGATTATTGTAGAGGATTTGCCGACAAATGTAATCTGAATACATTTCTTGTTTTTGTTATATTTTTTTCGTAGCGTGTGCATGAATGAGACCCTCTACGCGTAGAACGTAAATAGAGGTATGTTTAAAGCCTCACAAAGCTATTAAAAGAGGCGTCAAATTAAAAAATAAAATATGTATTGGAAACTTCAAATCTCACACTTTAAAATAACGTAAAATATATTTCATTTATTGCTTTTTTGATGACTAAAAAACAATATTTATTTTCTGATAAATTCCGCAAGAACACTGATTTTAGGGAGACTGGAGCCTTAATGAAACAAAACAGTCTCAGCTTCTTAAATAATATATTTTTTATATTATCTACACTAATATTATAAAGAGGAAAGATTTGTCTTTTTGTATGTTTGTAACGAATAAACTCTAAAACTACTGGACCGATTTTAAAAATTCTTTCACCATTAGCATGCTACATTATCCCTGAGTAACATGGGCTATATTTTATCCCGGGAACGCGGGTGAAACCGCGCGGAAAAGCTAGTATTTAATAATGACAAAAACGTCATGCAGTGGTTTCAATTTTTTGCTGCAGAAAGGGCATGTACCTAAGGATATCTACCAAAAAGTTTCGAGACTGGTAGGACCCATATCGCAAAGCACTGTGTGTCGTAATCTGAGGTTCCATAATACGCGTCATGGCTTTTCTTCATTGCCATAATGTGTCGTGGTCGTATAACATGTTAGCCACGACACGAATTTCGCAATGTGGTATTTCTGTGATTGGCGAACCATAACCACGAAACATAACACAAATTTAACGCGATGTGGATGTTTTACAGTGACCACAACGCGTTGAGAGCTGAGCGTTTTCGGTCTTTGAGCGTAGCATATACAAAGTGATTGACACGTGTTGACGAGTTCTACTCGAGACAGTGAAAGAACCTATAATAAGATATACGTGTCGTGCTATAAAAGGTCGTCCGTCGATGAAGCCGCTAGGCGGGTGGTGCCGCGAGCTGTACCTGCGCGGCGCGCACCTGCTGGCGTGGGCCAACGCGCCGCGCGCCCCGCCCACGCTGTGCTGGCTGCCGGCCCTCGTCGCGCCCACCGGGTTCCTCACTGCTGTCATGCAGGTACAGGTACACCCACCCACTCATACACTCTGATCACCAACGTGGGCCAACGCGCCGCGCGCCCCGCCCACGCTGTGCTGGCTGCCGGCCCTCGTCGCGCCCACCGGGTTCCTCACTGCTGTCATGCAGGTACAGGTACACCCACCCACTCATACACTCTGATCACCAACGTGGGCCAACGCGCCGCGCGCCCCGCCCACGCTGTGCTGGCTGCCGGCCCTCGTCGCGCCCACCGGGTTCCTCACTGCTGTCATGCAGGTACAGGTACACCCACCCACTCATACACTCTGATCACCAACGTGGGCCAACGCGCCGCGCGCCCCGCCCACGCTGTGCTGGCTGCCGGCCCTCGTCGCGCCCACCGGGTTCCTCACTGCTGTCATGCAGGTACAGGTACACCCACCCACTCATACACTCTGATCACCAACGTGGGCCAACGCGCCGCGCGCCCCGCCCACGCTGTGCTGGCTGCCGGCCCTCGTCGCGCCCACCGGGTTCCTCACTGCTGTCATGCAGGTACAGGTACACCCACCCACTCATACACTCTGATCACCAACGTGGGCCAACGCGCCGCGCGCCCCGCCCACGCTGTGCTGGCTGCCGGCCCTCGTCGCGCCCACCGGGTTCCTCACTGCTGTCATGCAGGTACAGGTACACCCACCCACTCATACACTCTGATCACCAACGTGGGCCAACGCGCCGCGCGCCCCGCCCACGCTGTGCTGGCTGCCGGCCCTCGTCGCGCCCACCGGGTTCCTCACTGCTGTCATGCAGGTACAGGTACACCCACCCACTCATACACTCTGATCACCAACGTGGGCCAACGCGCCGCGCGCCCCGCCCACGCTGTGCTGGCTGCCGGCCCTCGTCGCGCCCACCGGGTTCCTCACTGCTGTCATGCAGGTACAGGTACACCCACCCACTCATACACTCTGATCACCAACGTGGGCCAACGCGCCGCGCGCCCCGCCCACGCTGTGCTGGCTGCCGGCCCTCGTCGCGCCCACCGGGTTCCTCACTGCTGTCATGCAGGTACAGGTACACCCACCCACTCATACACTCTGATCACCAACGTGGGCCAACGCGCCGCGCGCCCCGCCCACGCTGTGCTGGCTGCCGGCCCTCGTCGCGCCCACCGGGTTCCTCACTGCTGTCATGCAGGTACAGGTACACCCACCCACTCATACACTCTGATCACCAACGTGGGCCAACGCGCCGCGCGCCCCGCCCACGCTGTGCTGGCTGCCGGCCCTCGTCGCGCCCACCGGGTTCCTCACTGCTGTCATGCAGGTACAGGTACACCCACCCACTCATACACTCTGATCACCAACGTGGGCCAACGCGCCGCGCGCCCCGCCCACGCTGTGCTGGCTGCCGGCCCTCGTCGCGCCCACCGGGTTCCTCACTGCTGTCATGCAGGTACAGGTACACCCACCCACTCATACACTCTGATCACCAACGTGGGCCAACGCGCCGCGCGCCCCGCCCACGCTGTGCTGGCTGCCGGCCCTCGTCGCGCCCACCGGGTTCCTCACTGCTGTCATGCAGGTACAGGTACACCCACCCACTCATACACTCTGATCACCAACGTGGGCCAACGCGCCGCGCGCCCCGCCCACGCTGTGCTGGCTGCCGGCCCTCGTCGCGCCCACCGGGTTCCTCACTGCTGTCATGCAGGTACAGGTACACCCACCCACTCATACACTCTGATCACCAACGTGGGCCAACGCGCCGCGCGCCCCGCCCACGCTGTGCTGGCTGCCGGCCCTCGTCGCGCCCACCGGGTTCCTCACTGCTGTCATGCAGGTACAGGTACACCCACCCACTCATACACTCTGATCACCAACGTGGGCCAACGCGCCGCGCGCCCCGCCCACGCTGTGCTGGCTGCCGGCCCTCGTCGCGCCCACCGGGTTCCTCACTGCTGTCATGCAGGTACAGGTACACCCACCCACTCATACACTCTGATCACCAACGTGGGCCAACGCGCCGCGCGCCCCGCCCACGCTGTGCTGGCTGCCGGCCCTCGTCGCGCCCACCGGGTTCCTCACTGCTGTCATGCAGGTACAGGTACACCCACCCACTCATACACTCTGATCACCAACGTGGGCCAACGCGCCGCGCGCCCCGCCCACGCTGTGCTGGCTGCCGGCCCTCGTCGCGCCCACCGGGTTCCTCACTGCTGTCATGCAGGTACAGGTACACCCACCCACTCATACACTCTGATCACCAACGTGGGCCAACGCGCCGCGCGCCCCGCCCACGCTGTGCTGGCTGCCGGCCCTCGTCGCGCCCACCGGGTTCCTCACTGCTGTCATGCAGGTACAGGTACACCCACCCACTCATACACTCTGATCACCAACGTGGGCCAACGCGCCGCGCGCCCCGCCCACGCTGTGCTGGCTGCCGGCCCTCGTCGCGCCCACCGGGTTCCTCACTGCTGTCATGCAGGTACAGGTACACCCACCCACTCATACACTCTGATCACCAACGTGGGCCAACGCGCCGCGCGCCCCGCCCACGCTGTGCTGGCTGCCGGCCCTCGTCGCGCCCACCGGGTTCCTCACTGCTGTCATGCAGGTACAGGTACACCCACCCACTCATACACTCTGATCACCAACGTGGGCCAACGCGCCGCGCGCCCCGCCCACGCTGTGCTGGCTGCCGGCCCTCGTCGCGCCCACCGGGTTCCTCACTGCTGTCATGCAGGTACAGGTACACCCACCCACTCATACACTCTGATCACCAACGTGGGCCAACGCGCCGCGCGCCCCGCCCACGCTGTGCTGGCTGCCGGCCCTCGTCGCGCCCACCGGGTTCCTCACTGCTGTCATGCAGGTACAGGTACACCCACCCACTCATACACTCTGATCACCAACGTGGGCCAACGCGCCGCGCGCCCCGCCCACGCTGTGCTGGCTGCCGGCCCTCGTCGCGCCCACCGGGTTCCTCACTGCTGTCATGCAGGTACAGGTACACCCACCCACTCATACACTCTGATCACCAACGTGGGCCAACGCGCCGCGCGCCCCGCCCACGCTGTGCTGGCTGCCGGCCCTCGTCGCGCCCACCGGGTTCCTCACTGCTGTCATGCAGGTACAGGTACACCCACCCACTCATACACTCTGATCACCAACGTGGGCCAACGCGCCGCGCGCCCCGCCCACGCTGTGCTGGCTGCCGGCCCTCGTCGCGCCCACCGGGTTCCTCACTGCTGTCATGCAGGTACAGGTACACCCACCCACTCATACACTCTGATCACCAACGTGGGCCAACGCGCCGCGCGCCCCGCCCACGCTGTGCTGGCTGCCGGCCCTCGTCGCGCCCACCGGGTTCCTCACTGCTGTCATGCAGGTACAGGTACACCCACCCACTCATACACTCTGATCACCAACGTGGGCCAACGCGCCGCGCGCCCCGCCCACGCTGTGCTGGCTGCCGGCCCTCGTCGCGCCCACCGGGTTCCTCACTGCTGTCATGCAGGTACAGGTACACCCACCCACTCATACACTCTGATCACCAACGTGGGCCAACGCGCCGCGCGCCCCGCCCACGCTGTGCTGGCTGCCGGCCCTCGTCGCGCCCACCGGGTTCCTCACTGCTGTCATGCAGGTACAGGTACACCCACCCACTCATACACTCTGATCACCAACGTGGGCCAACGCGCCGCGCGCCCCGCCCACGCTGTGCTGGCTGCCGGCCCTCGTCGCGCCCACCGGGTTCCTCACTGCTGTCATGCAGGTACAGGTACACCCACCCACTCATACACTCTGATCACCAACGTGGGCCAACGCGCCGCGCGCCCCGCCCACGCTGTGCTGGCTGCCGGCCCTCGTCGCGCCCACCGGGTTCCTCACTGCTGTCATGCAGGTACAGGTACACCCACCCACTCATACACTCTGATCACCAACGTGGGCCAACGCGCCGCGCGCCCCGCCCACGCTGTGCTGGCTGCCGGCCCTCGTCGCGCCCACCGGGTTCCTCACTGCTGTCATGCAGGTACAGGTACACCCACCCACTCATACACTCTGATCACCAACGTGGGCCAACGCGCCGCGCGCCCCGCCCACGCTGTGCTGGCTGCCGGCCCTCGTCGCGCCCACCGGGTTCCTCACTGCTGTCATGCAGGTACAGGTACACCCACCCACTCATACACTCTGATCACCAACGTGGGCCAACGCGCCGCGCGCCCCGCCCACGCTGTGCTGGCTGCCGGCCCTCGTCGCGCCCACCGGGTTCCTCACTGCTGTCATGCAGGTACAGGTACACCCACCCACTCATACACTCCGATCACCGCGCACAAGCCCGAAAATCAAATTATAAAGTAATATGTAGATATACTTTATCCTCTAAATTAATGTTTTATATTTATTTTTTGTAATGATGCAGACAACGGCCCGTGGAGAAAGCTGGCCCATAGACACGATGTGCTGGGAGTTCACAGTGATGCCGGTTGAGGAGTCTTCCTTCGTGAGACCGCCGCGAGACGGCGGGGTCTATATCAGGTGAACACCGTTTGATGATCATTATCATCGTTATATTTTCATTTTGCTATGTTCAACAGTTTTTTACGTGTTTTTAAATAAAATGTACAAAATTCAACATGTTACATTAACAGAGGTTGAGCTTCCGGTGATGGAAAATATCACGAAGAAACCAACCACAGTGGTAGGGTATTTTATAGTACCACGTTTGAGTATCTACCGGTGTTTGGACAGATGCACTGCCTTTGCTTCTTACCGCCTTCGGCCATATCATCACTTACCATGGTGAGATTTTGGCTTGACACTCTCTTTCTCTCTCTGGCTGTTTCAAATTCTTTATTCGTCACCTGGCAACGTATACAGCATAGTTCTATATTTTTCTCTATCTGGCCTAGTACATAAATATTTATTTGTCCTTTTTGCATTAGAAACGTTTCATTTTCGTTACATATATAACGTTACTCTTAAATTTGACCTTGAAATTTTAATCTCATCGTGCTCAAAGATGGTTCACTTTTTAAATAAATGGTCCGTATCCCAGAGGTCAATACTTGGAGGGTGCGAGCTGGTTCAAGAAGGACGGGTACCTGCAAGAGCCGCTGCCGATGCAGCTGGTGTTCCCCATGAACCCGATACACTTCAAGCCGGTCAGGGCGACGGGCCGCCGCGTGCGCAGTAAGTCACTTCATACAATACCTATTTTAAGGTGACTACTATTAGGTGATTATAGCTCAGTGGTGATGAAGGTCGTGGGTTCGAATCGTAAATTGAACTTTGAAGGAAAACACTGTGAAAAAACCATAGCACGGTGGTAGGGTACACTGTAGAACCCACCTGACTGGCTACCATCCTCATTTTCAAAATTTGTCGACAGCACCTACTGGTGTGCTCCGGCAGCTACACTTGAGAACCAGTTGCCTTTTATGTTTTGTAGCAGTCGGTAATACATTGGCAAACTATCTGGTATTGCTAATGTCCATATGCGACGGTAGCCACTTACCATCAGGTGGAACCGTCTGCAGGGTTAGGCGGCTTAATGAAGGTTTTAGTAAGTTGACATACACGCGTGTGGGGCCGCGAAAATATGCTAGTGTAAATAAAATACATGGGCACCAACGCCCTTTACGTGTGCCCATAGGAGGCAATCATAGATGGCGCCACCGAAATACAACGGAAATGTGTCCAATGGCGTGACACGATTTAAATGACATTAGTTTCGTCTTGTCATTGTAACCAATCGCGTCATTTGTTTACGTTATAACACAGTGGCGTCCCTAGCGGCAGAAATTAGCAGTAAAGTTCCGTATATAGTCCTCGCTTTAGTCCACAAGACCTTTCGTTACAGATCGATACGTGTGTCCCTGTTACTATTATCCTCTAAGGAAGGGCGCGTTCGTGGTCGCGGTAGACCTGCCCTCAGGGAAGAATACCTCCGACTTCTGGGTGAAGCGAGGCACCGCCCTACTCTGTACCCTCGCCACTTAAGCTTTAATATAATATAGTATAGTATAAAAGCGTTCATGTTAATTGATGTTTTATTTGGTAGATTGTTTTTAAGAAAATACTGACGTTGACTTCGTAATATTAGAAGCAAAGGTTATTATGTTAATTCTAGGTAATATACTTGCTAATCTACACTATTATTATAAATTAATACGTGAAGCAAAAAGTTTGGTATACCTTTATACGAAAATTACACGGACGGAGGAGTATGAGGAGAAGGAATGCAGATAGCTAATATTTTTATGTAATATGCATTAGAAATAAATTAAATTAATTTAAAAAAAACATTACACACACTACCATGCGTTTGACACACATACACACATGTCACTTCTGCCAGTGCTTTGTCGATAAAGCGGCAATGACAGACTTTTAAAGAAAAGAGTTCGTATATGAGTGAAGTGATTTTCTTTACATTCTTAATATATTATATAAATAAATAAAATAAAATGAATATTCTGGGACATTAATAAAAAGTAAAAAGTCGTACCAGCCAGTCTTTATTCAAACAATATTTGCGTTCGATTTCTTTGGCGCTGAACACTAAGATGTTCCAAATTCAAGAAGTTCGCGGCAAAGATAATTGCGGCGCACTTATCACTATAAAGAGGATTAAAAACTCATTACTGCCCGCCAAAAGTTTCTTATCGAAAACACCACCTTTGGGTGCACTTAAAGGGGAATTATACCTTTTCACGACTAAACCTCAGAAGCGATCGTATTGAAAGACAGAGAAGTAGCGGGAAATAGAAAAATATAATAGGCTATCTATTTATACCAAAAAACCACGCTTCTACGATAACGGAATTCCGCGCGATTCGTCCGTGTACATATTTAAAGAGAAAAAGTCCTGACTCACTCACTGACTGACTCCTCAACGCCGAGCCCAAACCCTTGAGCCTAGAAAGTTGACATTTTGTACTGAGGGATTATTATGTGGACTAGGAATAATTTCGGAAACCTAGTAAATTACTAAGCCCTTTGAAATAACCCTTATTCAAAATAATAGAGTGCAGTTATTTATTATAGGTGTTTATTTATTAAAATGTTGATACGGAATATGATATTTTACATGATATTGCTTATAGTAAGTACATAAGGAATATTAACTATGTTTTCCAGGCAAGCTTTTAGGGTCCACTGTGATGAAGACGGGCTTGCTGTTCATACCACACGCGCAGTAGCAATGCCCATTGCTCGTCGTCAGAGTGCTTAGGTTTATGTTTGTTTCCACGGCATGGGTAACTATGGAAGAATATTGCATGTAGTTTTTGTAATAATTTTCAAGAAAATAATGTTCAGCTATAAATTATCACAACCAGTATGGAATTAAGTCCGCCATTTCTAGAAGGGTGATTGGATGCGTGCTTTGCTACAGTTTCATTTCAAATATCAATGGTATAATCAAATATCACCACCGACCGAAACCACGGACCGCTTACAAGGTGGACAGACGACCTTGTGTAGGTCGTCGGAAAACGCTGGATTCAGGTCTGGTCCCAAGACCGGTCCTATTGGAGAACCTTAGGGGAGGCCTATATCCAGCAGTGTCGTCTTGCGGCTGAGATGATGATGATGATGATGATGAATCAAAAATCTGTTTCTCATTTGGATTACGAGTTTTGTTTATAACTTCTTTGACCAGATGATGTTTGTTGTTTTTGAAAAAATATAGCCAATAGTCAGATAATAAAAATAAAAAAAATGATAAAAAAATGTAATCTTGCTGAGTTTCTTGCCGGTTCTTCTCAGTTGAAGGTTGACTTCCGAACCGGTGGTGGCTTCAGTAAATTCGACCTTCATAAGTGCCCTCCTAGGGCCCAAACTGAATACTTTGCTTTGACTTTGACTTTGCTGATATGGCCAAAGATGTTAAGCACACAAAGCCTAGAAGGCAACTGGCTCGCAAGTGCAGCTCCTCAAACCGATATCTAGGCGACAGATCTTTAAAATGTAGCCAGCCAGGTGGGATATTTTAACACAATGGTAAGGTTATGGAAAGCAAAACATATAATTATAATTACATACCTGGTCTGCCTTTGATTTTGTTGAAATCATATCGTCCCTTTCTTGGTTCTGTGAAATAATCATCATAGTCTATATCATTTGATTCCACGGTAGGATTTTCATATTTCTTAATTGTGTCACTTCCATAAACATACTGGTTAGATGCGGACTCCTCTGGTTGAATAGAGCCCGGGGCTGTAGGTTGTGGATGTGCTCTAGGTTTCTTATACTGAACCGGAGTTGTCACTACAGACTGTTGAGCTTCTACCGGTTCCTCATTTTTATCTACAACACTTGTGACTTCATGTTGCTGAGACGTAAAATCTTCTTGTTCTACAATAGTTGTTACTTCTGACTGTTTAGACACTACAGGCTTCTCGTTTCGCGCAGGAGCCTCGACTTCTGGTTGCTGAAGGTCGCTTGGTTCTTTTTGTTGAATTACATACTTTGTAGGCACTTCCGGTTCATATTTTTGTACAGGAGTCTTGTCTTCTGGCTTCTGAGGAGCTACAATTTTTTTTTGTTCTACAACAGTTGATTTTTCAGGTTGCTGAGACGTTAATTCTTCTTGTTTAACTTCTGGTCGCTGAGATGTTACAGGTTCTTCTTTTTGTACAGATGTCTTGTCTTCCACTTGCTGCGACGTCGTAGATTCTTCTTGTCCTTTGGTTGTTTTGACTTCTGGATGCAGAGGAGTTTTATGCTCTTCTTGTTGAAAAGGAGCTATATTTTCAGATTGCTGTGTTGTCGTTGCCTCTTCTTTTTGAATAGAAGGAGTGCTTTCTGTTTCTTGAGTAGGTATAGGTTTCAGTTCTTTAGTATCTTCAATATCTGGTTGCTCAGACGTAGTAGTTTCCTTTTGTTGAATTGGAGCTGCTACTATTTTTTTAAGTTCCTTAGATTCTTGCTTAGTTCCTTTTTTAGGCTTTTCTAGATCCGATTCCTCAGTTGTCCTAGATTCCTCCTGATTCTGAGTTCCCTTTAATATAGCTTTCTCTGTTGTTGTAGATTCCTCTCGATTTTTAAATTCCTTAGAATCAAATCTAGATCTATCGGTATTTGTTGATGCTTTTTCAACCTTTAGAGCCTTTTCAGGTTGCACAGTAGTTGTAGACTCCTTGTTATTTTCCGATCGTTCAGATGACGTATTTACTTCTTGATTATCCTCAGAAACTTTAGATTCCGACTCTGTCGTTGTGAATTCATAATTTGTATATGGTTTTTGATCAGCATGTTGAATATTTGAAGATTCCTCCTTTTCCCTCGAAACATTATGTTGTGATTTGCCTGTTGCGGTTGAAACATCATTGGTAGCCTCCTGGTGGTTCTGATCTTTGAGAGTTTTTAGTTTAAAATGCTTAATAATTGTCTCCTCGTTCTTTTTCAAAGACTTATGTTCTGATTGTTCAGATACTGTAGATACCTCATCATTTTTATATTTTTTTTGTCCTGGTTGTGGGGTTTCTGAAGGTACATCTTGTTTATCAGCCTCAGATTGAGATATTTTGCTTGTTGTAGATTTAAAGGCATAGTGTTCAGATTCCTTACTGACTGTAGAATCCTCATACTTTTTCAAAGACTTATTTTCTTGTTGTTCTGTTTCTGTAGATTCTTCTTCTTTATCAACCTTAGATTCTGATCTTTCGGTAGTTATAGATTTCTTTACATTTTTCAGAGCATGATGTTCAGATTCTTTAGATATTGTAAAATCCTCATGTTTTTTCAAAGACTTATATTCTTGTTGTTCAGTATCTGTAGGTACTTCTTCTTTTTCAGCCTTAAATTCCGATGTTTTTGTGGTTGTAATTTTTTTCAAAGCATGTAATTTGGATTCTTCAGATTCTGTAGATTCTCTATGTTCTCTCAAAGTATTATGTTTTGATTGCTCACTTGAATTAGATTCCCAATGTTTATTTAGAGCCTTATGTTCTGTGTGCTCTGTTTGTGTATTTACCTCTTGATGTTTAGAGACTTTAGATTCATATTTCTCCGTTTTTTTAGAATTCTCTTCTTTCTGTGGGGTATTTTGTTTTGGTTTGGTTGTTGGTCGGTTGTTTAGTTTTGATTGCTCAGATGTAGGTTGCTCAGGTGTTGTAGATTGCTCATGTTTCTTTAAAGCTTCATGTTCAAATTCTGTTACAGTTGATTTTTTACTTTCAGACACTTCTGATTCAGATGATTCTGTTTGTTTCTTTAGATCAGTGTGTGAATGCTCAGTTTTTTCAGAATCCTCATGTTTCTCATGTTTATAATTCTCTGTTATTTCTTTCTGTTTCTTTATGGCCTCATCGTTAGTTAAATCTTCTTTTTTTTCTTGATATACTTTTGTTTCGATTTTATTATTAGAATCTGCAGCCTTCCCTGATACATATTCACTGTTGTTGTATTCTTCACTGTCATCAAAATCGTCATAGCTTACATAGCTATTTGAATTATTTTTTTGCTCTTCTTTCTTTTGATTTAAAGAGTCTGTTCTAATATTTCGATTACTTTCTTCATTACTTGACAATAGTTGTCCATTTTGTTTGCTTGTTGACAATTGTTTCTCATTATCATTTCGATTTTCATTATTTTCTTTTTTTTCTTGTTTATTACTTGATGTAACTTTCACCAGTTTTTGATTTGATAACTGTTGCTTATCTCCTTGGCTAGTTTGTTCATGTTTTTGATAGCCCTTAAATGTTTGGTCATGGTTTTCTTGAGAATTTGAATAATGTTCGAAATGTTCATGTGATTCAGAATCTTGTTTATTTTCTTGGTGTGCCGTAAACTGATTAGTTTGCTGTGCTTGATTCAAAGTATACTCTTTAGAATTGCCGTGTTGTTCAATTGATGATATTTCCTTTTGTGCATAATTTTTGCTTTGTCCACTATCTGCACTAGAGCTGAAAGCTTCCTTTCTCCAGTCTTCATGATATTCATTATTGTTTTCTGCTGATTGCGATTGCGAATCACTTGTATATTTATTGTGGAATTCGTTTGCTGCGAATGTTCCGCTTGAGCTGGAGTCCACATCCCTATGTCTATAAGGTTTGATATTAGTAAATGTAGAGCGGTTGTGGTCAGTAGTCAAGAAATCGCCATTAGCTGAAAAATAAATTAATATATTATTAGAAAATTAAATTATTTCTTAAATATAATTTTAAGAGAGGTAGAGCATAGCGACATGTCGCTCAAAGAGCAGCTTGACTGAGGAAGTACCTCCACCTTACAGAATACCGCAGCCAAATAACTTATAGCTGTGTTCCTGCGCGTGAGTAAGGTCGCCAGAGCTCATCGGGGAAGGGGGAAGGGTCGGCAACGCGCGAGTGATACGTCTGGTATTGCAAGCGTTCATAGGTAACGGTAACAGCTTACCATCAGGCGGGCCGTATGCTTGTTTGGCCGACAATTTGGTACAAAAAAAATGAAATAGTTGAACTAGTTTCATAAAAATATTTTGATTGTATTTGTTTAAAATTTATTATTTTATGATAGTTTAATTAATATTAAAAAATATATATATACTCACACTGCCTGAAGACCGATGCATCGACTTCTGCAAAATTTGCCTGAAAAATAAATTGAGCAATAATTACATGTAATAAGAAAATATTTTCTTATACCGTAGTTCACTTGTTAACATATAAGTCATTAACTGCTTTTAGTTTTGTATAATAAACTGCATATAACTGATGAGGCAATATTATAAACCAGAATTAAAACTTAAGTGTCTCAAGAAAAAAAAATCTAAACTAAAATAAACTCGGTTCGAAATTGATATTATCTCTACAATTTGACTAAAGCTTTGATTAACGTTTCATAATACAGACCTAAGGCTTCGATATAATCATAATAATTAAAAGCTGGAAGCATTTCTATTAAAAAAAAAAAAAAAAAATTACTTTGTATAGGTTTGTGTTTGACCACAAGCTCACTATGGTAAGTGATGATGTCGCCAAAGGTGGTAAGCACACAAAGTCTAGAAGGAACTGGCTCTCATGTGCAGGTACCGGAACACACCAATAGGTGTTTTGTAACTTGAGGGTGGTAGCCAGCCAGGCGGGTACTACAAAGTACCCTACCACCGTGCTATGGTTTTCTCAAGATGTTTTCCTTCACCGAAAGCTCAAGCTCATTGTATCATCGCCTTAAATTAAAAAAAAAAAAAAACTTACAATAGCAATTATAAAAGAAAGCACGAGTACAATAAAGGTCTTCATTTTCGCAGTGGCCCAAGACAATGTCTCTATAGCCGTGTGATTTCTATCACCTACTTGGCAACATATTTTTTGACACCACTATTTATAGCGTCTCAACAATAGAACCAAAATGCGCCAATTTATATACAAGTGCGTCAATACACATCTGTGTAAATGTCGGCTGCAAATTAATTATTAAATGTAACTATGGGAGACGTCATTGTATTGCTGGTGAATTAGGCATTTAATCATCTAGTTTTATCGTAAGACTAGCTGTTCCCTGCGGTTTTACCCATATGTTTTTTTTTTTACTTTACTTTGTATAGGCTTGTGTTTGACTACAATCTCACTATTGTAAGTGATGATGTGGCCGAAGGTGGTAAGCACACAAAGCCTAGAAGGAACTGGCTCTCAAGTGCAGCTGTCGGAACACACCAATAGGTGTTTGGCGACAGATTTTCATCTTGAGGGTGGTAGCCAGCCAGGCGGGTACTACAAAGTTTTTCCTTCAATAAGCTTGAGCTTTCGTTGAAAGAAAACATCGTGAGGAAACCATAGCACGGTGGTAGGTATAGTAGATTACACAAGGGTCGTAAGGATTCAATTCCCATACTAGTGCGCGAGGGCGGCTATAGTCCGAGTAGGAGTTGATGTCTTTCACCTGTGTTAAGCGCTCTACTTTTCATTTCGAATATAAGGAAAGTAAAAAATAGTCGTTTTTTTAATATTTATATTTTCTTATTTGCTCGCCACTTCATAAAGTCATTGTATGTATCTTTCCTTAGAAATTACTGGCAAAAGATTTTCGATTACTGTATTTGCCTCGTCTTTAACAGAATCTGGGGTCAACATTTCAAAATCACTTGAACTCATTTTTAATAAGATATTAGTCTTAATCCGAGATTTCGATACAGCTTACAGAGTTAGTATCCCGTCAAATTATAGGTATACATAGTCTATTTAAAATTTTAATTATGGAACACACCGCGCCACTGCACGCGTTGTTTTTTTATTCACCCTGGCCGTTTATATACTCACAAGACCGCAGCATTTTTTTCATAATTATGTTCGATTTTTTAATCTATTCCCACCCGAGTGAATTAAGTACTATGAGTTTTTCCCGCCCAAAGGTGGGAAGTATCATCTTCCACCCGCTACTCGGATCAAATAAACACTACTTTCCGAGTATGAGAAATGAAAAGGTACTTTGTAGTACATGACTGGCTGGCTACCACCCTAAATATGAAAATCGTCAAGCACCGGTAGTGTTCCGGCAATTGCATTTGAGAGCCAGTTCCTTCTAAGTTTTGTGTACTTACCACCTTCGGCCACATCATCACTTACCATAGTGAGATTGTGGTCAAACAACAAAATTGCTGCCGGGACAACATACTAAGTTTAGTCGCAAATAATTAAACTAAGGCTTTATTATTTACTGGGTATGGCTGAAAATTCATTGTCATTAATGATTGGCTGCACACCTACAAGCGAACTAATTTAACTTGCTACTAATACTATCGGAGCACCGATCTGTCTATACACGTATTGTGTATGTGTGTAAAAATTGTTCCCTCGCATAAATCCTCTAGTTTAACATATATTTTTTTTAATCTCTCACATTAAAGAATACAGAGAAAAACTTAATTTAGAATCATCATTTTGCGTATATCGTCCCCTTATGAGAAATACATTATATTGCAATATAAATGATCGAATAACATGTATAATTTTGTAGTTAGCTTGTGCCTCACACTTGTTCACACAATAAAATATAATACGCTTCAATTTTACAATTTACAATGTTAATTTTGTAATTTTGAATTTCAGACACAAATATTTATACAATTTTACTACGTAGAATTTTTTAAGTGTCGTTTATGTAGGCATGTATACTTATATATTGTTATTTTTACTAAGACGTCCACAATTGTATACTCTCAATTTGTAACGCATGAAAAAAATATGTTTGCATTATTTGACTTTGAAAATTACATTAGACATTTATTTAAGTCTGCTTACAGACTTAAATAAATGTCTACCGAATCACACAAACAAAAAAAAACAACTTTTTTTTAGCAATTATGATTTTAAATTCATATCTTACGTAACGAAAGACCCTATTACAAGGCAGCTCATTATATTTAAAGATGTCTGGAAGTAGCCGCACTCTGCACAAGTGCATCTTGTTCATACTTGTACGAAAGCCAGTTCCATATCGCGCGTTGCGAAAGGGGGCTAGACGGAAAAAATTAAGACCAAAAGTTGTAACGACACTTTTTGCTATAGTTGTAAGCCGTGCGGCGTGCGCGTGTTTCTCTGTTTGTCTGTCTCTCTCTCTCTCTCTCTCTCTCTCTCTCTCATAGAAAGCAAGCCAGTTATTTTCGTTTCGTTTTTCTATTTCGCATTGAACAGTGTGGTGTCACTAATTAATCGAAAGGAACTTCGTTCCATCCGGGTGTTCCTTGACACCTCTCAAGTTTTTTTTGTTTTTTTTTTGTTTATGCTTATTTAATTATTTTTTTAACATTTGAAAGAAAGAATAGCCAACATAGATTATCCGAAAAAATGTAACCTTGCTGAGTTTCTTGCCGGTTCTTCTCAGTTGAAGGCTGACTTCCAAACCGGTGGTAACTCCAATAGTTTTAACTATTTATAGGCCTGTGGTTTGACCACAATGATACTACGGATACTTCAGCACAAACAGCACACATGCACATAAATAACTGTCCTGGGTGGGAATTGAACCCACAACCCACAAGGCATAACTGGTAGAAATCGTCGCGTAACGCTTTTCAACCAGTCAACTCCTACAAGCATAAATTAACCTCTTTCCAAAAAAAAAAATATGACAAGGTATTAAAGTGATCATCTACTTTTGTGGCTGACTGTACATACATATGTGACATGCTTGTGACGTATTCATCCTTTTTGACCTACGACTAATTTATTATAATATCATGCACTTGCATGCCCGATGATTCATCTAATTGACAAAAACATTTTTTTTTATACAACATACTCGTCAAACAAACAAGCCTGATGGTAAGCGGTTACCGCAGCCTATGAACGCTTGCAACACCAGACGTATCACTCGCGCGTTGCCGACCCTTCCCCCCTCCCCGATGAGCTCTGGCGACCTTACTCACGCGCAGGACCACATCTATACGTTATTGGGCTGCGGTATTCTGAAAGGTGGAGGTACTTCCCCAGTCGAGCTGCTCTTTGAGCGACATATCGCTATGGTCTACCTATCTCAAAATAATACAAAAGATATTTTATTCGTAATAACTTTATTTACAACTTATAAAATTAACTTACGTCATAAAATCTTATATCATAATAGTCTATAGTTCACAAATTATTATGCATACTCTTTTTCTTACATCCTCACTTTACACAGGATGTAAATATAGTGTCAAATAGTAGAATGGAGTGTAAACTGTAGGTGTAATTACGAAATGATAAAATGTAGATTTAGGAAAGTAGTTTTTTTTTACAATAATTTAAATACTAAAGCCAAATAATTGACATGTAATAATATGGCACAATTTTTTAATTTGTTTTTTTTTATACTTCGCCACTTATGTGACGTAAAATGTGACGACATTTACATAATCTTACAAATATTGTAAAATAAGTATATCCTGAAAACAGCAAATATAAAAAAATAACAGTATTTTGATATAAAAACGTACGTATAGTACTTACCTAACCTTAAAAGGATAATGTACTTTACCAATATGTACTGAGTACTTAATAGTTTGGATGTAAGTTGGTACCTACATTTAAAATGCTGCTACCAATTGTATTTTTAAAAAAGTAATTTAGTTTTCTAGTATATTCGATCTAGGTTAATCTCAAACTTAATATAAAATCATCTGACTACGGAAAATCCTGATGTTAAATAAATAGAACCTATAATACCGTCAACTTACTCAATTCGCTCATTCTTCACCCTGAGTGTAAAGAAATGGCATTAGTAAACGCTTAACATCGCGTTTACGTTTACATTTTTGTATAATTAGCACAGTGCTTCTCGTGGACTACTAATAAATAAATATATTCGAAGATATTTCTCACACACGGCCATCTGACCCCAAACCAAGCAGAGCTTGTGCTATGGAATTCAGATAACTGATATTCTACATATACTACTTTTCTTTTGTAAAGTATATTTACATAGATAATTACACCCAGACTCGGGACAAACAGATGTGTTCATGCACACAAATGTCTGGCCTGAGTGGGTCTCGAACCTGTGGCCTCTAACCGGCCGGCCGGCCGGCCGCTAACCGGCCCGTCATGGAGCTAATGCAGCATTTTAGTAAACGCAAACATAGTAAACGTTTACTATCATCAATTCTTTACACTCATGATCTAGTCTACCAATAAAAAATAAAAATGCAGGATCTGTAGCTAGCCAAAAACATATAACATGATATATTGTTGATAATACGCATCAATTGCTTCCTCAATTATCTTCAAGATAGGTAGTAAAATTATCTGCCAACTGTTTTTTTGGCAATTGGAGAGATTTTGATTCTTCGACTGCTTCTAGCATGTGATTTTCATTTTCTTATACATACTTACATAAAGTTCGGTTCAATTTTATCTACACTTGCTTCCGCTACGCGGTTTTACCCGCGTACCAGAGGGATCTTATGTTTTCCCGGGAGGAAAATTATTCTATATGTTAAGGCAAAATATATTCTATCTGTGTGCCAAATTTAAACAAAATCAGTTTAGTAGTCTGCGTGAAAGAGTAACAAACATCTATTATTCCATCCAATTATTATTAATCGATAGATGCAAAAGATAATAAAAACCAAAAGAGTGGCGTCGAGTGACTCTTCGCATCATCTCTATTTGAATGGAATAAAGCTGATTATTACTTGAATCTAGCGATCTTTATTCCATTGACCGACCTTGATCGAAGAAAAACTCAAACAGCCTTATTACATGAGCTGGTTTAAAGCAAGTCTTATAAAACACAAGCTTTAAGTAGCCTCGTCTCTTTTTGTTATAAGACGTTAGAAAGTAACGGATATATTTAATACCATCCACATATACAGTCAACTACTGATACAGAACTAAAGATAATTGAGGAAGCAATTTTATTTTATTGCAAGTAGCTTATTGTGTCCACTAAAGAACCACTTCACACAACGACAGTTTTCTCAAGTTGATGCCTCCCACGCGCGTGATACCTTATCCTCCTAAACCTTCTCTGTGGACATTTGCCAATATTCCGTTCATAAGCGCCATATTCACAAGTCGGTTGGTTGCAATCTCGATATGCTATGCACACTCTGTCTCTCAGACCGAAGTGTTCCTTACCCCTTGCAAGGGAAAGACATTCTCGACGCCGCATTTGGTCAGGCCAGTCGCAAACGCATGAGCAAGGTCCTGTTTCTGACATACTGGCTAGGAAAAGTGTTGGGCAGGTACATCTGAAAACAAGATTGTTAAGTGATTCACAAAGAATCATGGCAAAAGACTATGACTTGGTAGGTTGTAACAAAATGTAATCTTACGGTTCTACATGTAATCACTGATTTAATTGAGACCAAAACAAAAGTAGCGATGTTACCTCAGTGTTAGTGACGTCAGATGCCGCGGCAAAAAAAAAAAAATTCTACTATAAGCTTGAGCTTTCGGTGAAGGAAAGCTTCGTGAAGAAACCATAGCACAGTTAGTGCATTGTAGTGCCCGCCTGGCTTGCCACCCTCAAGTTGGGAATCTGTCGCCAAAAACTTACCAGTGTATTCCGGCAGCTGCATTTGAGAGCCAGTTCCTTCTAGGCTTTGTATGCTTACCCCCATCGATCACAGCGAGATCGAAGTCAAACACAAGCCTTTATAAAATCGCAGAAAACTTCAGAAATTAGAAGTGCTTAGGCTAGTCATAAGGCTACAGTAAGTAATGTAGCAATCGTATCTTTAATGGACAGTCGGATAAAAAGATACCAGTATTCTTAAGCACCGAAAATCCTCTAAAAATAAATTTTGTTCTACAAATCTTGCGAATGATTACTTATGAAATAGAAGTATCTAGTTACCTGCGCAATTGCGGCGGTGCAGTAACTTCATCATCCTTGGGTAGCTTGGGTTCTTCAGTTGGCTCCCTCCAGTCGTCCGCATCACTGACGATGTCCGATGTTCTCGTCTCGGTGCTGTCGTAGATCAGTTTACGCTCGATCCTTGTTCGGACGGTGCTCTGGAGTGTCTCGCGAGACACGCATGCGCATTGCGTGTGGTTGAAAAACATCATTCTGGCTACCTTCATTTCGCCGTTGGCTTTGTGCAACTGGAATTTAAGGAGTTCAAATATTTTGAAGTAACTAATTTACCCAGTCTTTAGTGCTTCACTGTCAAATCGTATGGGACTATCATGTCCTAGAAGCAACTGGCTTTCAAGTTGCAGCTGCCGGAACACACCAGTACTTATGTGTTTGGGGACATACACATACTCGTTAATGGATAATTAGGTTCTATCGTTTGTCATGTAAAAAATAACATACATAAAACGGTATTGGGACATATTTGCCATCGATGGGGGCGCACACTTCATCATCGCTGTGGCAGCAACCTGCGTCAGGAGCGCAGCGGTGTAGCTGGACGCATGGAGGCATGTATCTGGAATTTTAAACAATATTTGATCCGTTATTGGAATTGATGTGGTTAGCTGGAGACCAACATTTTCAATACACAAACACTGTTTTACCGGCAGCTTCACTTGAAATCCAGTTGCATTTAGGCTTTGTGGGCTTACTACCTTCGGCCACAACACACCATAGCGAGATTGTGATGAAACACAAGCCTATCTGAAATAGACTCCAAAATCATCATACTTTTTATTCGGTTATAATAAACCGGTACTTACGCAGTATCAGCAGCCGGAGCAAGCTGCCTGACAGACAGCCAACGTGATTGTGGTTTCGAACATTTGCCGTTGTGGACAACTTGACGAATATTGGATAGAGCAGCCTGACGTATCGCCGCTCGGTCCAGCGCTGTCAGCGAGGCTGGAAAGTTTATTATTTCATTAGATTCAGACAAGTTGTAAAGAAATTGTGCATTGACTGTGAAAGAGTAAGACGATTTTTGAAAGGAATAGAGCCTTCCATATAGATTAATGAGATTTAATTTAGTGGCCCCAATCGAAAGGTTATAAAGCAAGGCACACTATTCCAAGCCCACTGTACGGGGCACCAGGGACTATCTGCAGTATGTCTTGCCGCCACAACTTCGTTATGGTACTCATGTGAGTCGCTCGTGAGTTATCTACCCCACTTCCATTTATCCAGAATCGTTTGAGAGGAATAAACAATGAGAGCAATAAAGTTAAAAATCTTATTAAGAATCTATCAAAATCGTTCCATCAGCTATGGATAATGGCTTTTCCAAAAGTCAAAGTCAAAGCCATTATTCAGTTTAGACCCTAGCACTCATGAACGTCGAAGCTACTGAAGTTACCACCGGTTCTGAGGTCGGACTGCAGAAGACAATCTGACTATTGTTTTTAGTTGTGCATTTTGTCACAAGTGATATTTTCTCATGATGTGAATGAGAAATAACTTACAATCATCTAATATCCTCGGTCTCTCATTAGTAGCAGCGATCGGGTCCACAGCAGACACGATCCTCTGCTTATAGCCTGTGTTGAGCCTGATGATTGCTGACGGTGTCACGCCTAGGTTGAGCTTGGGGGTCGAAGAGCTGAGATCCGAATCGTCGGGAGAAATCCACTCTTCTTTGGCGTCCATTGGGTAGTCGCCTTCTGGAAGTTCTGGGATTTCTTGGAACTGGAAATGAAAATAAGAGATTTTAAAATTCCAGCACTTTACGGTTCCATATTTTTGGTGATATAGAAAGAACAATAATTGTGACACCTATCAACAAATACTTATGTATTATAATATATTACGCTTCACCTGTTTCATTATTTGCAATACATCCCTTCAAATCCACGTGTCGCCCACACCTTTGTTCATTGAAATAGCATGTAACGTAATTATTTTATAATAAAACAGCATCCTTATAAGTACTTTCGAACAAAAATATTTTACCCACAGTAGGTACCTATACCAATTCCATGTATAGTCCAGTAAGTATGGAATGCGCCAGAGTCGAACCCGCTTCCTCCAAGAATAGCAATTTTATTTAAAGCCCGTGCTCATGTCTGTTTCTTTTCAAGATCGATTTTTATGACTCAATCGATCAAACGAATAACTATTTCTGAAGTTGCTCTTTGATGTCTCGTAACTTTTTTGTTTGTATTGAAGCAATTTGTCTATTTATGGTATGATTTTATGTTTTGCTTTTAGGAATATCGATAAAAAATTACGTATCTTGAGATTGAGCAATGCGTTATTAGGTTGTTGGAAGATATATAGGTACCTATACTGAATGCGCTAGAAAAATGTCCTAATAATAAGTGAACTTTCAATTCAACCCATTGAAGTTAATGTTTTAATGACTTTGTTCATTTCAAAGCTTTATTACAGAAAAAAAGAAAAGAACGAAATACAGGTTTTTTTTTGGATGTCCAAAAAACTAAAAGACGTGTGATGTAGAAAAGGATCTAAAATTTTGCTATTTTATGAGTTTGTGACTAATTAGAATTGCGTTGAGTATGTAAATAAACGACACATAATAACTTTTCTATACTGCTATATATTAATTGAAATCGGGAACAGATATGGTAAAGGCGTGCTGCCTTTACCGACGGATTGTCTTAAATTTATCATTATGTTAATATGTAGGTGAAAATGTGCAGTAGTACCTCTATATTTGATAATTGCTGTCGGGGGTCTGCTGAAAATTTTATTTAATTCTTTTTCGATTACAACTTTTATTCGACTACAATTTTTACAGGCGTCGTGGGTTTTTTCAAAATTTTTATTTTTGTTATATTATAACGTTTACATCTTTATTTCCGCAAACAAGCTCCTTCCTTGAAAGCCCTGACAGTGTCAATGCAAGCGTGCAATGTGCGAGCAATTCCGTCAGATTGTTTTTTAATCGTCAACATCCGACGCACCTGGCACCATGTTATGCCTGCGGGCGCGGGCATTGCTCAGTTCTTTACTTCTTTATGTTTACTTATAATTTTGTTATATGTCGAGCTTTTGGTTGTTGAACTTGTCATTGTCATGTTGTTATTTATGTGCTTTGTCTGTTTTTTTTTGTAGTTTCCAGTAAGCGTCTTTCTTTTGCGAACTTACCTAAAGAAAAGCGTACATATTTGATTACTATCTTTGCGCCCGTGGCTTCGTTCGCGCAGACTTTATAAAATTGCTATAAACTTTTCTCCCTTATAGATAATTTTTAAAAGTATAAAAGTAAATTCGAAAAATCTTCAAATGGAAATAACTTTTTTTTGCTACATCCGATTTCAATGAAACAAAACCTATATTCTGCTCCTAATTAATTTCTGTCTACCTGTGAAAACTACATGAAAATCCGTTCAGTAGTTCCGGAGATGTGCGTGAACAAACAGACAGATATGCAGATAGATAAGAATTCTAAAAGTTGCTGGTTTATGTTCTATGACTCTTCTTTAGTAACCCCCTTTTTATTTTTATAACTTTTCTTCCATGTATAGATTTATTTCAACTGTCTATGTAAACATAGAAATAATCAAAAGCGTTCATATTGCATTGTGTTGATTCCAAATGAACAGAACAGCGCTAACAGATAATCCTCATATCATTGTCTATTAGATCCGAAAGGAAAGCCAAATTCCGCAACAAGTATACCTATAGAATATCTTCTACATCATCCTCTTTGCAGACACTCAATTTATATAAAACGATCTAGTCCAGCCATCGTGATGCCTGCACCGCAAAGGAAGCTAGCAATTTCACAGGCCCGTTTACACTACCAGCATTACACGTCGTTTACATAATAACTGTCGCATTATGTTCATAACTATATTCTATTCTATTCTTTACGATTCCCGATAAGCTGAATTAAGTTCTATTTGATTATTCTAAAATGAAAATGAAAGGTATTCGCAGTCCTGACTAGCTATATCGAAGTATTCTTGTAAATAGTTTTAGGTACTTATGTTATAATATTTTTAGTGCAATGCTTTTTTACAAGCTTTTATTTAACTTGCAATGTCATTGCATGTCGAATTTCACCCACTTCCAGTGGTCGCGTTGACAGTTGACACCACAAGTTGACACCGAGAAGCGTCTCGAAGCGTTTGAGATGTGGTGCTACCGTAGAATGCTACGCATTAGCTGGACACAGAAGGTTTCAAATGAGAAGACTCTACAGCGCGTCGGGAAGTCCCGGGAACTGCTGCGAACCATCAAACGCAGAAAGGTTGGGTATCTCGGTCACGTATTAAGACATGAGAGATACCAGCTACTCCAACTCATAATGATGGGGAAAGTAATGGGAAAGCGACGCGTTGGCAGAAGAAAAAAGTCGTGGTTGCGGAACATCCGGGAGTGGACGAAGATTGCCAGCGTTGAACAACTTTTCCGCTTGGCGCCAGACAGGTCTAGATTCGCTGAGCTGATGGCGAACCTCCAGTAGTGGAGAGCCACATCAAGAAGAAGACGAATACATAAGTATATTGGAAGATAATGCAAGTACAGTCAACAAAAAGTACAGTCACCAAAAAAGCTTGTATTAAAAATGCTTTTTTAACAAAAACTTAATTTAACTATGGTTATGTGATGGTGTGGCCGAAAATGGTAAACACACATAGCCAGGTGGTACCGGTTCTTAAAGGTGACGCCGCGTTAAACTTAAAAATCAAAAATTCAACGTGCTGCGTCCCGCTCCCCACTATAGCGACCTCTCATAGAAAACCCGCGTAAACGGAACGGGCGTATGCGACAAAATGATTTTTATTGTTTAATTTAAAAACTACAAATATATTTCATAAAACCTAAGTACAATTTATAGTATCAGTTTCAATTAATATATGTAGAAATTTTGGAACCTCAAATCGATCCTAAACGCCGGTAAAATTGGAATCTCTTATTTTAAAGAGGTCTTTTTGATTAATTATTTTGTGTTATAAAAGTTAACCAATCGTGTTATGCAACGTACAAAATAAAGTCAAAGACATGATGAATTCTTACAATAAATTTCAGTTCGTTCGCTTCAGTCATTGTTGAGAAAAATCGGAATCCTTGCAACCAAAATCATCAAGGCGTCGCCTTTAGTGCAATCAACGTAAATTTGGGATTGTATCAAATAAAATGCTTCGAAAGTTTAAATTACACCGCAGCAATACATCTAAAAGTATTTAACTTAATAATAACTGACCACGCTGACCTTCCACAGTGAATTCCCAGATTTATGACCAACAGATTGACATGTTTACATACTATCTGCACTGTGATAACCTACCGACTCAGTGAATGGAGCCGGTAATTTTTCTCTTGCATGGACGTGCGACCTCAAAATTCATTGTTTCTATTTGGCAACCACGCTTGCTTTGTACAGCATCGTGTAACTAGATTATTTGTGTATTTAACAAACGGTTATATTCAAGCTGCATAATTTTCTTGTTTGTTTTGTTGCTAAAATAGAAGTTGAGATATATATTTGGTATGAGGAAAAGGAGTTTGCATTTTGAGCTGCTTTGTATACACTTTTAAAGATTTCTAAAACCTGTATATAACATGGTCTTATGTTACCTAGGTTAGATGTTTACGGCACCGGCGCGTTGCCACTTTGTATATGCCTGTAGGCATATCTGCCATAGTTCCTAGCTTGACGTCAAGTGTCCGTGTCTCATTTTGACGGTAGAAGAAACAAGACTAACATGGTTTTCAAAGCTACGTCTTTTGAACTCGCAAGTGGCCACGCATTTCTGAGAAATGTTTATAAGGCGTTGCTACTCTAGTATTTGTAAGGTCACTGGACTGTGGCATAAAATTCCAGCAGATAAAAAGGTATATAGCTTTACAATGAGATACAGAATATGTCTATTAAAATTCACAATGCAATTGTATCCATGCCGATGTGTTTAGTTGATATAATTGAAGCCCACCCGGTCTGGAAGCATTTCATTTCTTGCGCGAGAGTATTCTTTATTCATGATGTTTGTATACAATGACTTGGTGCGACCGCTCTTGATTCAATTCTACTTGTGTAATACTTTGATATTTTATGCATGACTTGTGTACAATAAGTACACTGTTGCTTTTCCTCACTCTACATAGAAAATAAATTCTCTTGGTTTCGTTACGTGAGAAAAATCCCAAAGACTACAATATTACAGAGAAAAATCCGTTAAAAAATCAAAATGCGGACCATAGATATTTTTTTATGTTTTCCCTTATTTCAGGAAGGCAAAGGGTTCTCGCCCATACAGCCTAGTCATTTAATGTTTTCTTCTTATTAGTACATATATTTTTTCCTTTTATTTTAGTCTGAAGGTTGACAAATGGTTAAAAGCTATTTATTCAGTTACTGTCAGTACGAAGCTACTAAAGTTACCAACGTTTTGGAAGTCGCTTTCAACTGGGAAGAACCGGCAAGAAACTCAGCAAGGTTAATTTTCTTTTATATTTTATTTTTAAGCTATTGTATAGCTTTTATCGCGAGCTTCGGGCGCTAGGAGTAAATATGTTCCTTGGCTTCGGGCTTTGAGCGCGGCGACCGAATCAAGAAATTTCGTAACGAAAAAATTCCGTAACGTATCTTTTAATATCAAAGAAAAAAAAAACTGCCTAAATAAAACATAAATAAATAATTATAATTGCATAAGTTGATAAAAAATGCTATGCAATAGCTTTACCACGGCAGTCCCCGAGTGCCACACGTATTTTTTTTTTTTTTTGGACAGTCGGACAATGATGGCTCCTGACTAGAAAGAGCAGATGGTCTATCTGTGATCGCCGCCATATTTGGGTAATAACTGATGTGTTGCCGACCTTGAAGAGCTATTTTTAACGCGCGTTTTGAAGATACAAATATATTTTCTTTATTGGAGCAAAATAGTAACACCTTTACTAGACTTATATATTTACTTACTTGAGTTTTTTATCTATACTTTTTATTTATCTGTTTGTTTTTCTTTTTGTGTGTTATGTCTACTTCATTTTTTATGCATAACTGCTTATGTTACATGTGAAAACATCTAAATGGCATTCATATTTTTTATATTTAACTGTGTTGTGCTAGCTATAAATTTTCCGAAAAGGATAAAATAAAATAAAATAGGTAACATAATTTTAGGTATTGTAACCACTTGCAAACGATCAACATTGTTATATTCTTCATCTTTCTTGTTATTTCTTCGAAGTACTAGTAGTAGTTGTATTCGTCATTTTAGGAACAGGCAAAGGTCTAAGCCATACAGCCAATTCTTGTATTTCTTTTTAGTTTTTTAAGGTTTTGACACAAATCCCACCCGTAGGTCGACCCATCAATATTTACAATTTATTTACTCGTTACTGCGATCCTTCTGGTTTATTTTGACAGTGTAATAGTTTTACAAATTGAACGCAACTTGGCGTTGTTCATCAATCAATAAACGTGAACTTGACTCGCGGTTTGTTTATATTCTGGTTTACTATAAGTATTATTCATTTAAATTTAATAAATTATTTATTCTGGTAAATCTTAAATATGTATTTGATATTATCTTTCAGCCATCTTTGTGAGAAATTGCTTGAGCAATAAGGCCGCCTAAATTGTCATATGGATTGCAAATTGTAATACCTATTACATATAGACTCCAAAAATTCCAAGGTAAATTTTAAAGACTGAGTACACGCTTCTAATAAGATTCCTCCTGCACTTTTAAATTTGCCTTTACATACTTTTAAGGAACGTGTTATATTACGACAATGTTTAGCGGTCACTCTTGCACGATACATTTTATGTAATAATCTGTTTGTTTTGAAAAGAGTAATTACATACTGAGTTTCTTGCCGGCTCTTCTCAGCAAAAGCAACCTTCCGAACCGTGCGTTAGAGTCTGACAATTCATAAGTGCCTGTGAAGGCCTATTTGAATGAATAAATTATTTCATTTCATTACTTAAAAATACTTTTGCCTAAGAATTAATACGCTTTCAAAACGATATTTTATTTTGTAAAGATGTATAAATCCCTACTATAATAAATGCGAAGGTTTATTGGTTTGTCTGTCTTTCATGCAGCCACGAATCGATGTATTTTTTGCCCATGTTAAGTATAGACCTGATGGTGGCATTGGCTATGTTTTATAGCGGGAACGCGGGTGAGACCGCGGGGCGAGATAATAAACTTTTTTTGATGTCAGACTAGATTCCGCCCCGCGGTTTTACCTGTGTTCCACCTGATACATATAGACGAGTCGGTCGGCGTGGTTGGTAAGATACCCTATCTATCACGCCGCAGGTCGTGGCTTCGATTCCCACTCAGGACAAACATTGGTGTGCATGATCATGTATGTTTGTCCTGAGTCTGGGTGTAATTATCTATATAAGTATATATTTACGAAATATTAGTTATCTAGCTAAGCTCTGCTTAGTTTGGGGACAGATAGCCGTGTGTGAGGAATAATAGCCCAGAGTATTTATTTATTTTTATATTTATATTAAAGTAAATGTAAGGTTAACTGGAGATTAGTTAGTCCTGGTGATGCATCACTATTCTGTGATGTAACATCTCGACCTATTCACACTATGTGCATAGCTTATCTACTAAACATTACGACACGCCGGTTTCTACTGATTTATGTCACAATAAACTTAGACTGCAATTTGACCTCGCATCCTGTAAGTTATTAACAATAAAGATGGTTGGATAATGTGTGGTCATTATAAACAATAGACGAAATTAGTAAGAGCGAAAGAAGTATGATATGCTCCAAAATAAAAGATCGCAGAAGAGCAGAAGAAATAAGATTCTTAACCAAGGTGGAAGATATAGAAAGTAAGATAGTTGAAATGGAGATGGATTGGAACCATGACAAGAGACAGTAGTTTATTATTTTATTATCTATACTTAATATTCACGTTTGCGCGTTCAAACAAACAGACTCTGAAGAGTCTGCTAATCTCAGAAACTACTGGTTCGATTTTTGATTTCTTTCAGTGTTGGATAGCCCATTTATCGATGAAGGCTACAGGCTACTTTTTATACCGGAAATACACAAGATCCCTCGGGAACGCGGGCGAAACCGCGGGGCGGAAACTAGTTACTTATATATCTTAAAGTAACAAAAAGACCAAGTGTAACATTTTGTGTAAACAAAACGTCACTTGACAGGGGGTAAAACCGGCCATCATAAAAATCGAAAGTAAACCTTAGTTACAAAAGAAATCTATAATTAGCACCATAAACAAAAGGGGGAATATTGATGGTAAAGTGTATACTCCTCCAAACATCCGCACCTAAGTAACGACTTTAAGGGTTACCTACTGCATTTTGTATGAATTATTTACGTCGATGTACGACGATTGATGACGGAATACTAACACATTGGTGACGATGACCCCTAGGGCTATAACTAGCTGTTCCCCGCGGTTTCATCCGCGTTCCCGGTGTAATAAAGGTATGTAGTTACTCTTTATACCATCAGCTAAAAGGTAACAAACAAACTCACATTCGCATTTATAATCGTAAGATTATGGTTTTGTGTAAATTGACTGATATATGACAATGATTTTTAAAGATGTCGGAACAAATAATGCCGACTGGGAGCTTTAATGGCGTACGCCGCGTAAACCAATAGATATTAAAAAAACAATTAGGCGTAAATACTCTGCTACCCGTGAGAAACCGGGACGGGACGCTAGTATCTTATAAAATAGCTCTCTCTCACACAATCTCAATTCTAAATACCGAAACAGTTTCCTTGTGCCTAAAGACCTTGTTATCAAATCGCTATCTTAAAGTTGCCGTGTCCTCAACGCCCTCAATATTTCCAAGGAACGTGACAATAAGTACTGAGTTTACATTGAAACTATGTTGCCTTGCTTTTTGCAAGCCTTATACGGATTACAATAACAAATGGAAATTACTTTCAATTATGTTTAAACTATTTTGACAATCGTAGTAACTAGGACCCTATTCTCGATGCGTTGGATTTAAAAGTAAGTATAAAAAACATCTATACTACTTAGATATCGCCCGCGGTATCACCTGCGACCTATTCTAGACCTACCTTTTTATACACAAAAAAAAACATAAAAATCGGTCAAGCCGTTTCGGGAGAGTTCGATAACAAAACAAACACTGTGACGAGATTTTTATATATTAAGTAGATATATTAAATGAATGAAAAAAATACTAAATAGATCTTATTATAAATAAGTACCTGGATGATTTTAAACGACGTTTTCTAAAAATGAAACCTAGCTAGATCGATTTATCGCCCACGAAACCCCCTGCATACAAAATTTCATGAAAATCGTTGGTGCCGTTTCCGAGGTTCATGTATATAGGTATATATATATATACAAGAATTGCTCGTTTAAAGATATTGTGGGTAATTTTTTACACCAGATATTTTTATTTTATTTTTTATTTATTTATTATGGTTTGCTAGCAACTATACATTAAAACAAGAGAATATTTCTTACGCTAAACTAAAGCTAAATGCATAGCTATATTAAAGCAAACACAACATGACATGTTTTACTTACTAATACCTAATATAAAAAATAATATAATAAATACAAAAATGAAATGTACAAAATTAAAACTACAAAGTTTGGTTAATATGTTTCCGAAAATTATTAAAAGAGTTATTAAATATATCAATATCAATAGACCCACTGCAACACCGGTTATACAATTTACATATTCGCGGGATAGGCGAGTTTGCGCCCAGAACAGTTCTTCGAAATGGAGGAGCAAAAAGTTTGATCCGGTTTCTAGGATATTTATGTGGCACTTTAAGCTTGAAGTTACTTAGAATTTGGGGACAGTCAGTGTAATTTCTCATGAGTTTGAAAGCAAACATTAAGTCCTGAAAATCTCTACGCTTAGCCAACGTCATCATATTAAAATACTGCAGTCTCTCATTATAACTTTTCAACTTTTTTGATGCGTTAATAGGATATGCTAAGTGCCATAGAAACCGTTTTTGTACGCGTTCCAATCTAAGAGAATGAACAGCATAGTGTGGTCGCCAAACAACGCTACAATACTCCAACTGACTTCGCACTAGACTATTGTATAAAATAATTTTTGTCTTTGCTTTATGAAAGAGTTTACTGTTCCTTATAACAAAACCTAACATCTGGCAAGCCTTCTTGCATACATTGTCTATATGAGGAACAAAAGTCATTTTTTGGTCCAAGGTAACTCCCAAGTCTTTTATTTTATCTTGTTCCTTTAAAATCTGGCCATACATATAATATTTTGTTGGGATTATGTTTAGGTTCCTGGTAAATTTTATATGTACACATTTTTTTATATTTAAATCCATGCCATTAACTTCGCACCACTCAATGACATTATCTAGGTCATTTTGTACAAGTCGTGAATCGTTTGCTGTTTCAATAATTTTAATGAACTTTAAATCATCAGCATACAAAAAAGGCGTACAATGGTCAAAGCATATGGTAATGTCGTTCAAAAATATGTTGAACAATATTGGACCCAAATGTGATCCTTGCGGTACGCCTGAGGTGGTGCTATGTACCGGTGATTCAAAGCCATTAACAACAACAAAAAAAACACGATCACGTATATAAGATGACAACCACATTAACATAGATCCAGAGAAACCATACAAGGCCAGTTTTTGCACCAATATAGACCATGGAACACTGTCGAACGCCTTGCTAAAGTCCGTGTATATTGCATCGACTTGTTTTTGAGTGTCCATTTTTTCTATAATATTTTCTGTAAAATGTACTAAGTTAGTACTGGTGGATCTATTTATAGTAAAACCATGCTGATGGATTGATAGAAAACGTTTAAAGTATCCTTGAATATGTGGAGATATTAATGCTTCGAAGACTTTACCAAAAACTGAAAGGATAGATATTGGTCTATAATTTTGTACTATTGTTTTGTCACCACACTTGAATACAGGAACTACCTTCGCAGTCTTCCAATAATTTGGGAAAATACCGGTTTTGAGCGATTCGTTGAAAATTATAGATAAAGGCTCCACAAGACTGGATGCACAGTTTTTTACAAATATTGGCGGGATAAGATCCGCTCCTGCACCTTTACTGATATCAAGTTCTTTGAGTTTCTTCAAAATTATTTCATTGCTCAATTGAATCAATGAGAAGTTTTCATACTCAGGTACTTCTGATAAAAAATATTTAGATATATGAAAAGCATTTAATTGAATATTGTTAGAGTCACTGTAAACTGATGCAAAATAATTCGAAAATAGATTGCAAACATCCGCACCCTCTGAGACGGCTACCTCACCATTACTCATGAATTGCGGATATGCGCCTGAAGAGCTTCTTTTGCTTTTGATGTATGAGTAAAATGATTTTGGGTTTTTTTGAATATTATCTTCTATTTTCACATGGTAAGAATTGTAAGCCTCTGTTGCAAGTTTCTCACAACGCTTACTCAAGAGCTTTAGGGCTAATTTGTCCATAGGGTTTCTATATTTTTTGTAGCGATTTAATAGTTTATGTTTTTCTCGAAGCCGTTTTATTAAATATGTTGTCATCCAAGGTGAATGGTTTTTATTTTTTGGTTTTATACGTGGTGTATTCTCATCTATTGCTGCTACCAGAATTTCATAAAAACTTTGAACCATTTTATTTACCTCAAGATGACCAATCCTTTCGCTCCAATCTAGATTATCAAGATATCTTTATAGAAATGTAATCCGCTTTGAAGTAATTATATCTGTTGTTATGATTCTCTTTAAGTCCCTTAAATATAGCTGTACAGAGAGTGATACATATTGGTGGATGCAATGGGTCGGTGTTACATATTGTATGAATTGCTTTGTCGACAGAGCATACAGGTATATCAGAAAGTACTAAGTCGAGAATTTTCGCATTTACATTCGTCACTAGGTTATATTGTCATAGATTATTCATGTGGATAAAATCAATTAACATTAGCGCTACACTCGAGATTTTTTGGTTTGATTGTGGATCAATCGAGTTCCAGTTTATACAACTTAAATTAAAGTCACCAATAATAGATATATTCAAACTCAGTTTATCTGAAACTCGATTACAGTTATTTAAAAAAGTATCCAACATGTTTTTACTGACCGGAGGTGGCAGATAAACAGCGCAAAGTGCAAATTGTTTATCAGTTTTAGAAACATGATAATCAACCGTAAGCCAAAGATCCTCGCAATTACTATCACAATTAGTTAAGCGTTTTGAGCTATATGTTTTTATCACGCCTACTAAAACGCCACCTCCATCTTTTTTATTGCCAAAAATTGACGGCGTTCTATCTCTCCTATAAACTACATACCTATTATCTAAGATTTCACTACTTAAGATAGTTTCATTCAGCCAAGTTTCAGTTAAAACTATAATATCATAATTATTAAGTGATGTTCTACGATAAATATCATGCGTCTTCGTTCTAAGACCACGTACATTTTGATAATATATGCTTAAATCCGAGAATTTTAATATTTTTTTTGTAACATAGTCCTGCTATTTCTAAATACAAATTTATACTAATTTATTTAAGCTGTTCTTATGAGTAATAACAATATAGTCAGATTTTTCATCCTTGCGCATAAATATGCGGCCGTTTCTGACCCAAACAAACTTATAATTAATCTCTTTACCTTTTAATCTTGCCGCCGCGTGTAGAGCTTTATTTGTTGGGGATAGATGCTCAGAGACATATATTGGTTTCTTTTCCCCTCCTATTCCTAAGTGTGATGTATTCAGCTTGTTATGAGCATCAGCTTTGTTAAATTTGATACAGGCGGCTAAAACATTGTCACGCATCAAACATGAGCTGAATTGTATCACGATTGATCGCGGGCGAGGGCTGTCGCGGTTAGATTTAGCAACCCGAGTACAATGCACTATGCTGCTTTCTGGAACATCCAACCCCGTAACATTACCCAATTGTTTTATTATAGATATCAAATTCTCACTCTTACTTTCAGGCACACATTGAATTTCCAAGTTATTGGCCCTGGCACGTTGTTCCAAATCATTAATGCGGTTATTTAGGTTGTGGACAGTTGACTGTAAGTTAGTGTTTTGTGCTTTAAGCTCCTCAACCGATGAAACATTGTCCTTGTGTTCTTTAATAAAGTCGTCATACTGGGCATTGATGAAATTCATGGAATCTGTCAATGACTTTATTTCATCTTTAACCGATTTAAGCTCAGTATTAAGTGTATTAGCCATAGACTTCTTTAACTCGCAGAGTAATTCTTTGATCTCGTTTCTTACTATGTCTTGAACTTCATCACGCGTGACAGGTAAAGTTGCCTGTTGTACCGGTGGAGAAGATAATGCTGGTCGTTTAGTAGATCTTGAGGGGCCAGAATTAGATTCTGTGTTCGCGGCCTTAGGCATAGCGGATAATATTTTTTTGTCTTTTTGCGGCTGATGAGATTTGAACGCAGGATCTCCCGGATCGCGGCGTAACTACTCAGTGCAAAAGCCACTGAGCTACGCGGCTCGTACTTATGCGAACGAAATTTTTAAACTGTATGAACGAAGTTTAATTTTAAGTCGATAAATACGTAGGTATGAGGAAATATTGTTTTTTGTTCACATCGTCACACGCACTTATTAACACACTTTGTTATCCGTTTTTTTCTTGGATCATAAAAAAAATACTATTTACACGATGTAAATTAACAACTTTTTAAGTTATTGACTGCACATAATCCGGGGTTGTTTATTTGCGGTAAATTTTTGCCTAATTATTAACTATATACGGCTTTTTTTATTAAAGTGTTACGGACGAAACAAAAACACAGCTTGCTCGTTGAACGAAGGTGACAAACTGATATTTATTTATTATTTTTATTTAAAAAAAAATCATGTCGAGAGATCCAACGAAATTATTTTTACCTAAGTGTGCTAGTGCTTTTTATAGCAAAAACTGTACAAATATGATTATTAAGATCTATAATAAAATTCCAATTCACATTAGAGAAATGCCACTTAATCATTATAAAACAAAATTGACATCATGGTTACATGAATGATGTTTTTATACAATTGAGGAATATTTGACATATAAAATTTAAATGCTTATGTAATTTAATCTTGCATGCCGAATGTATGGCGAAATAATGTTGCGCTTTATATTCAATTTTTAACACCTGTACCTACCATATATCAGGCAAATAAATATTTCATTTCATTAATAATAATATTATGGACAGCAATTTAGTCCACTACTTACATCACATTGTTAAATTTAACTTCTAGCCATACCGCAGTACGCATGCAGCTGCTCAGGGCAATACTTAGCTTGAAGTTCGTTGCTGTATGAGATTTACCATGATTAACATATTTGTCGGACACCCACCATGGGGTTATTTCTATTCCATTTCTACGTGGTTTACATTATTGACCATATGATTTTATTAATGAAATTATTTATATAGGCCATCACAAGCACCTATGAATAGTCTGACTCTAACGCACGGTTTGGAACGTTGCTTTCACTGAGAAGAGCCGGCAAGAAACAGTAATTACTCTATTCAAAATCAACTCAGGTTTATTACATCAAATTTAAGGATTCATACTTATAAACAAGGCATCTTGATTTATCTTCTAGCGACCCGCCCCGGCTTCGCACGGGTAGCAGAGCATATACGCTTACTTTTATTTTAATATGTGTATACTATACTATAATTCGAGGGGCACGCGAGTAAAGTTCCCAGTCGGTATAATATTTTTTTTCCGACTTCGTCATCTATCAACGTCACGTTTCAGCCTATTTACACAAAACCTTTTATGAATTGCATACATAAACCTACTTCATTAATCATTGGTGAAATCCTATGAAAATCCATTCAGTAGTTTTTGTGATCATCGCGAACATACAGACAGACGCGGCGGGAGTCTGTCTGAACAAGCTAATCTTTGAAATCGCTGAACGGATTTTCATGGAATTTCCTGCGGCCTAGCTTGGAGCTTTCATAGAAATCGGGTGAAAGATATAGATCATTTATAAAGTCTACACGAGCGAAGCCACGGGATAAAAGCTAGCTTCAAATAATTACGCTTTAAAACGCTTGTAAATAAACATGATTTTATCTCTAACCACGAACACTTGGACCTTTGTAATATGTCATCAAGTGAACACTAAACGTCTAGCTAGATCAATAGATTGCATACAAACCGAACCTTGGGGTCCAATGCAAGCTATATATTGAAATAAAAATCTTAAGGACACGAGATGTTTTGCAGTTTTAGATTAGTAAACCCGGCCACGAGTTGCTGTGGCTCAGAAAATTCATTGTGGGGAAAATATTAGATACACAAAATTACAAAAAAAAATATTGTTAATCTGATCTACCAAACTTTACAGAATCACCCGCTGGGTTAATATCAAAAACTCCAGCCGTTTTAGATTATGGAATCTCGTCGTCGAATATCATGTGAATATGTACCTAAGTATATATTTTATAATTGCTGTTAGGGGTTTGCCTTTTTCGATTAGGTATGTACAAACGTTTACAGCCGTGCGTCGTGGGATTTTCAATTTTTTTCATGAAATGAAGCCGTCGTGGGGTTATTCAAGTTTATTTAATACTCTCAATTTAAAAAGCACCGAAGACTTATGGGGATTGTCGGTAACGATTTTAAAATCGATAATAACAGTAATTGCACCTATTTTGTCGAATATTTTTAATGAATGCATTGATCAGGGTACTTTTCCTGATCTAATGAAGTATAGTAAAATAGTCCCAATTTTTAAATCTGGCTGTAAAGATAATCCTTCTGATTATAGACCAGTATCCGTACTCCCAGCACTTAGCAAAATCTTTGAAAAACTGTTGCTTAATCAAATGTTAGGTCATTTCAATAAACATGAGATATTACATAGTCATCAGTTCGGTTTCACGAAGGGGAGATCCACATCAGATGCGGCAGCAAAATTATTGAAAAACATCTATGAAGCCTGGGAAAATTCGCAGGATGCCATTGGTATTTTTTGTGATCTATCCAAGGCCTTTGACTGCGTTGACCACAGTACTCTGCTCCTGAAGCTTAACTATTATGGTATTCGTGGAACTGCTCATGATCTTGTTTTGTCTTATTTAAGTAATCGCCAACAAAAAGTAGAAATTAGTGGTACGACATCCAAGGGCTCCCTAGTCAAAATGGGGGTACCCCAGGGTTCGATACTAGGGCCTTTTCTGTTTCTAGTTTATATTAATGATTTACCCTCTGTTGTAATTGGTCTCTCAGATATCGTCCTGTTTGCTGACGATACTTCATTAATTTTCAAAGTAGATAGAAAAGACAAAGAACTTATTAAAGTGAATGATACTTTGTCACTAGTCTCCAAATGGTTTGCTGTTAACAATCTTTTACTAAATTCTAAGAAAACTAAATGTTTAAGATTCTCTCTTCCAAATGTAGCGCAAGTAGACAGCCAGATATTAATAGATGGCAGCAGTTTGGAATTAGTCGATAAAACTGTATTTCTGGGCATCACATTAGATAATAAACTACAATGGGGTCCTCATGTAGAATCTTTGACTGGTAAATTAAGTTCTGCTGCATTTGCTGTTAGAAAAATCAGACAGTTGACGAATGTCGAGACGGCCAAATTAGTTTATTTTGCATATTTTCATAGTTTTTTATCGTATGGCGTTTTACTGTGGGGAGCTGCAGCAGATATAGAATCTATACTATATTATTACAAAAAAGAGCAATTCGTGCCATTTATAATATGGGTCCTCGTGAATCGTTAAGGGAATTATTTAAAGATATAAACGTTATGACTTTACCTTCACTATACATATATGAAAATATAATGTTCATACGTAAAAATATAGAATTGTTTAAATCAAAAATGGAGGTACATAATATCAATACAAGACAAAAAGATAAATTAGTTGTTCCGTATTTTAGATTAGCCAAAGTTAAAAAGTCATTTCTTGGAAGTAGTGTACGCTTTTATAATAAATTACCTCTCTCAGTTACCAAGATGACTGATTTCAAATTCAAATCTCACATTAAGAAAGTTTTGAAAGAAAAAGCCTATTACAAGGTAGCTCATTACATTGAAGATAAAGATGTCTGGAAATAGCTGCACTCTGCACAAGTGCACCTTGTTCATACTTATAATGAAGCCAGTACTTAGTATTTTAGAGATACTATATTTTTTTTTTATAAATTTGAACTTGTTCAGGTTATTATTTTTTATTTATTTTTCTTGTTGTTTTTTTTTCATCTTTTGTGTTTGTGTATTATATTTCTTTAAAAATTGTTAAAAATTTAATGGAAAAAAAGCAAATATTGTCAGATTGTCCAAAAAAAAAAAAAACAAAATATATAAAAAATGTAACCTTGCTGAGTTTCTTGCCGGTTCTTCTCAGTTGAAGGCGACTTCCGAATCGGTGGTAACTTCAGTAGTTTCGACGTTCATAAGTGCCCTCTTAGGGCCTAAACTGAATAAATGGCTTTGACTTTGACTTTGACTTTGATTTATAGTAGGTATACTAGCGACCCCGGCTTCGCACGATAGTTCAGCAATTTTGAACAATTTACATACACATACCATCCTCGTTTATTGATTAGTGAAAACCGTATCAAAATACGTTGCGTGATTCAGAAGAAGTAGGCGGAGAAACAGACAGGCAGATTGAGACATTTTTATACTATTTAGAGATAGGTATTTTTATTGTATTTAATTATGAAAAAACTTTTGATTGTTCAGTAGTTTCCTACATACAAATCACGCGTCCTAGAGTATATACTTATCTACGCTAGGCTGTTGGCGCCATATAAATGCTGTGGCAATTTATACGACTTATATATGATAATAATAATCTATACTTGAACGGTATTTCATAAAGAAATAGTGTATGATTCATGCATTTACTAGAACTAGATAAAGAGTGAATAAATTGCAAATAGAATTACAGTATGGGCCGTTAGATACTCTGACTGTCACATCACAGGTCTTTCCGCTCCGCGGTTTCACCCGCGCTCCAGATGGATCATATGTTTTCTCGGGATAAAAAGTAGCCTATGTGCTAGTCCAGGCTATAACCTATCTCTGTGCTTATGCGTGATTGAATCACAAACAAACAAACAAAACATATATACATCCAAACTTTCGATGCTATCAACAAAATTCCTTCACATTCCTAAAATAACATTCAAATCAAAGAATTAACTGATTAGTGAAGGGAAAACGTCGGTGCTCAACAAATCGTGCGCAAATTTAAGCTTGTACCTACTTTGTTTAAGTGGCAGTGTGACGACAGCTCTCGGGTATTGAGAGCCGGTTTATGCTTTACTGCGATTAGCCTGCTCAGTTACTAATAAATAAATAATGACGCGTATACTTAGTATAGTCAACAAAATAGTACTAGTAACAAAGTTGTGACCATTGTGGTCACAATGCAACAGTACATCTTTGTACTTTCTCCACTCGATTTTTTAAACGAATGTCCGTCCTTTCATGTATCGTTTTTTGGAGTTGACCTGATTCTTTATCTATACTAATATTATAAAGCTGAAGAGTTTGTTTGTTTGTTTGAACGCGCTAATCTCAGGAACTACTGGTTGGACTTGAAAAATTCTTTCGTGTTGGATAACCCATTTATCGAGGAAGACTATAGGCTACTTTTTATCTCGGGAAAACACAAGATCCCTCGGGTACGCGGGTGAAACCGCGGGGTGGAAGCTAGTAGCTAATAATGATGAAGTAGATCTTCTTCATCGTGTGATTAGTGGCCATCTTGGAATCAGAGTTGTTCAAGCGACCCTAAGGTGTCTGACTTGGCTTAACGACTGCTATCTAGATGATAACAAACGGTGCTGACATTTTACGTGACCTCTGAACCACGGAGACGCTCAGTCCAAATGGTCACCCATCTCTGACTGACGCCCAGCGTAGCTTAAACCTCCGATTACCGATCAGTAATTGCAACTGGCTATCAGCACCTGTATGAAGTAGATAATTATTATAAAACGTTACTCACGATTAGGACGCGCATCCCAAACTACAAATTTAAAAAAAATACCGGCCAAGTCGGACTCGCGCACGAAGGGTTCCGTACCATTATTTATAAAAACGGCAAAAAAAATCGAGTTTGTTGTATGGGAGCCCCCCTTAAATTTTTATTTTGTTTTTAGTATTTGTTGTTATAGCGGCAACAGAAATACATAATTTGTGAAAATTTCAACTGTCTAGCTATCGCGGTTCTTGAGATACAGCCTGGTGACAGACAGCGAAGTCTCAGTAATAGGGTCCCGTTTTTACCCTAAAATATGCGTCGCGAGTCAATTGAAAAAAACATTTGAATTATCATCTTATTACTTTGATCTAGGTATACACATGTTGATGTAATCATAAAATATATTATTCTTTTTTTATAATTTTTATAATTTATATATTTCAAATTAAATTCTCGTGGAGGAGCATCATGTTTATTTTGTTACAGACTGTACATTCTATAAGCTCAAAGCTTTTAGATACAACACTAAATTATTTGCTCACTTACTTACTGGCTCTCTAGTTTGAAGGTAACTCTTATGAAATATGGAAGGGCCAGGGTTCATGTCATTCGTTATATCAGCTTTAGTAAGTCATTATAATTGTAAACAGGTGTATCTACTTTATTTGTTTTTAATAATTAATTTTCTAGTGATGTATTCATTTTTTTATGTTTCGATACATGGATTTTTCTTTTAATTAACGTTTTTGTATATCTATACTAATATTATAAAGCTGAAGAGTTTGTTTGTTTCTTTCTTTGAACGCGCTAAGCTGGCTAACTGGTTCGAATTGAAAATTTATTTTAGTGTTGGATAGTCCATTTATTGAGGAAGGCTATAGGCTACTTTTTATCCCGGGAAAACATAAGATCCCTCCGAGTATTCCTCCCATTATACTCCTTCGGAACGCGGGTGAAACCGCAAGGCGGAAGCTAGTTTTTGTATACTCCCTCGGAACGTGGGTGAAACCGCAAGCCGGAAGCTAGTTTTGTTATATAACGAAGATGTGGTCTAATTTTCTACATTAAAATTATATTTTTACACTAATAGTTTACTACCTTTGGAAGCTTTTATCAAAGTCCTAAATTAACAATCATAGATAAAATTAAACTCGTTTGTTTACACAAGGATTAATTTCAATTGGCAAAGTAATTCAGATTCACTGAAATCGTTTAAAGTGCAAGTTGGACATGCGGTGTAAATATTACTAGACTTTACAAACACGAGACTAGGAGTGTGCCAACAGATCGCCGCCAACAGCTGTTGGTGAATTAGTGCTGTCTATTTACTATCGATGTATTACTATCGTTGCATATATAATCGAAAACTGATGTATTATTAGATACCGATTTCAGTTAAGTATTTTTTGTTTACTTTGCTTGATGTGGCCGAAGGTGGTAGTTCTATCTAGTCTTTGTGTGGTACAAATACTAGATAGAACTAACTCTCAAATGCAACTGCCGGAACACGGTACAGCTTGAGAGTGGTGGCCAGTCGGGCGGGTACTACAACGTACCCTACCACTGTGTAATGGTTTCCTAACGATGTTTTCCTTCACCGAATGAATGATTTAACTAATTAAGCTTTCTATGTTTTATTCCTCATATATTTTAAGACTAGAAATATATCTATAGTAATAATCGAATTGCGGTTAAAGAAGAGCACGACGGTAGACTCTTTAATTGAAAAGAGAAGACCCGCCAGGGTGAGTCATCGTATCTAGGGTCCGTGATCCTTGTTTATAATCTAGTAGACTACCACCTCACCGTATCACGTCGGAGTCTCCAATACGGAGGTGGACGTTTAGAAATAAATTATGGATTTCTAAAATATCTGGATAAGAAGAATTTGCTATCAAGAATGTTTGATCTTCAACATAAATATCTAAATGAATTCATTTCACATATTTATTTATCTAAAACATTCAAGTTTATCGATGCATCGATACAATAGATTTTATACATGAAACATCACTATCTAGTTATCTTTATTTTATTAGATTTGGCTTCGTGGAAAACGAGTTGTAATTAACTGGGCGATCAAAAGGAAATGTTATGATTTTAGCGTTTCCAGACTTGACATTTGGGTCGTATGTGTCACAAATATAATGAGAGAAAAAGCAACTAATAAAAGAGTTCCAGTTTTATGTTTTTTTAGAAAAGCTTTGATATACCTACCTAGACGCATCGTAAGATCTCAAAAGAAAATAGATTTATTGAAGAAATAATTTATTTTCTTTAAAGTTCTCATTTAAACGAAATAGTATCGTAATATTTCATCATTTTTATTTTTTATCTACAGACTTTATTTACCATGGACTTAAAAAATTCAAAATATTTTCTGGCTTGCTCCATACATTTCGGTTTAATCCTTTGATTTTCTATTCACTCACGACAAAATGATCACCTACCTCATCATCCTCATCACCGTACTCCGGGTCCAGTCGTTCACTCTTTTCATCGTCGGGTTCGTCCCTCATCGTTTGCAAATCCTTCATCACCCCACGCAACTGATCACCACTGAGCCTCCCCCAAGTCTGCATAGCCGACAGCAGTTCTTCATCTTCATCTGTCAATTCAGGTGATAAAGAGTTTAACCTCTCCAATTTAGCATATAATTTTTCTTCAGGCGTAAGCGCTTGTACTGTATTCTTATATATATCGACAGGTGCAACAGTCAGTCTTTCTAGTTTTTCATATAGTCTTCCTAGTCTGTCGGCAAATGATGGTGTTTCTGTCACGTACGCGGTCCGGATGCGGTGCGTGAGGAGGATCACAAGGAACGGTAAACGCAGCATGGTGCGCGCGCGGCGGATCGACGACTGACACACACTACGCCACATGGGTGGCACGTTGCTCCGGAGTTTGCGTTCGGGTGCGTGCAGCGGGGTGTTGATAATATTGAGTTGACTTTATTATTGAATACTTGCTTCTGCCCCGCGGTTTCACCCGAATGAAAATAAATTAGTCTATGTCCCTCTCCATATCATAGGCTATCTGCGTACCAAATCTTCAAATTCTACGGTTTAGGAACGCAGACAAACAAACAAACATTGATTTTTATATATAAGAAGGTTTATTTGTGAGGTTGAAATATAGATACATTTTTAAATACTTATACTCGTAATAACTTGAGCTTTTTAAAATATTTTAATAAGTTTTATTTTTACTTTGTATTTGGCTTTGGTTTGACCACAATCTCACCAATGTAAGTGAAGATGTAGCCAAAGATGGTAGACACACAAAGCTTAGAAGAAACTGACTCTCAAGTGCAGCTGCATCATGCTTCAACGTGAGGGTGGTAGCCAGCCAGGTGGGTACTGCACAGTTCCCTACCACCATTCTGTTTTTTTCTTCACCGTAAGCTCAAGTTCATTGTAGGATTAGAACCTACGACATTTGTCAAGGCATTCGTCACTACCACTGAGCTATCATCGCCATAAGATTATTTCATCGATTAGATTTCCTATATAATTATTTTATGTTTTTATTAATGCACAATTTGGAATGGGTTTTATTTTTTGTCAGTCACCTTGCGGATCCCTAAAATAGTCCAGACGCTGAGGTATGAATGAGTTTTAGATGAACTACTTATACGTACTAATACAAGATAGGTATATATAATATAGGTATAAATAGCTTTTATATAAATATATCACCATTACGTGTACTATTTTCTAACTTTGATTGAAATATATATATATAACCTACCTATGTGTGCTTACCACCTTCGGTCGCATCGTCACTTAGGTAACATAGTGAGATTGTGGTCAAACACAAGCCTATTCAAAGTATTTATAAGTTTTTGTTAAAAATTTCATTTTTAATACAAGCCTTTTTTGGTGACTGTACTTTTTGTTGACTGTACTTGCATTGTCTTCCAATACACGAATGTATACCAAATATCAAGTCAATCCGACCACTCGAAGTGGGTTAACTTCGACTTGCAAGATTCCACCCGGATAAACTTGTGTACATACATTGCAAGTTAATAAAAAGTTTGTAAAAAAATAATCTATGAGGGTAATTATTTTTGTGGTAGCTTTTTACGGCGCATCTTGTAGGTACAAGATTTCCGCCGCGCGGTTTCACCTGCGTTACCCTAGTTTAATCGAGGAATATTTTCTCTAAATTTCAAACCTCGAAATCCACCATTTTAGACTGCGTTGTCTGTCTCTCAAGTGCAGCTGCCGGAACATACTGGTAGGTGTTCGGCGATAGATTTTCAACTTGAAAACAGATATGTTTATGCACGCAAATGTTTGTCCTCAGGGGAATCGAACCCACGACCTGTGGCGTGATAGATGGGGAATCTTACCAACCACGCCAACTGGCCCGTCAAATACTTCCCTATTCTACTGTCTTGCGCAAATGTCCATTCGCGCTAGTGTCCTTCGCGCAAGTGTCTTTCGCGCAAGTGTACCAGATCCATATGCTCCCCACTAGCTCAATTCCTTGAACAAACGCAGTCGGGTAAATAGGATTTCGATTTAAATATTTAAATTGCACACCCAGTTTATTTAACTTAACCTGACCACGATAGATATAAATCAAAACTATAGATAGATAGACTAACGACTAACTAGATAGATACCTACGTCTATGGTTTTATCTAATCTGTTTAACCGCAATCAGGTCACTGAGCTTTGCATTTTGCATACATTTTCTATAATGAGCTAATTTGCATCGCTATAATTTTTTTTTTACTATCATTACAGAATGTCTGTAGGTGTAGGTAACGTATAAAGAAATTTAAAGAAAGAAAGAAAGCTGTTTCCCGCAGTTTCACCCGCGTTCCCAGTATAAAAAAGGAAATCATCGGGTTAAAAGCTATTCCACAGCGTAATTACATACAGTGGTCTATCGCGTTTGAAGTCACGCGAAATGCCGCTTTGTATATTGTTACACCAGATTATGATTGGGGTAATGAATAAGAGTGTAAATTGGCGGAATTATCTCTAAAAGTGATCTCTACCAGGCACCTTTTCAATGGAGAGGAGTCAAGGTTTTATACGTTCCCGAGGGATCTTATGTTTTCCCGGGAAAAAGTAGCATATGTAATCCAAGGTGTCAACTACCTCCATACCTACCAAATTTCATCAAAATTGGTCCAGTCCAGACGTTTGAGCGTGAAGAAATAACCAACATACAAACACACTCACAAACGCCTTTAATAAATTTTAGTGTGATGTGTTAAATTTTGCATGCAAAATTATGGTTTTAACTAGTTAGAAAAGCATAAAAAAATCTAACTACAATAATCCATTGCTATACGCCACAAGCGCGATACACCAAATTAAAAGTATCTAGTGAAACTAATTTTCGATCTCAAAATTAATTGAAGAAAAGAAAAAATACTTTTTTTTTTGTTTATGGCTTTGCGTCGAGAAAAAATTCTTAAAAACTATTATATTTATAATTAACAAGCAGCCATTCTTAACTCCCTATCAATTTAAAAGTAAAAAAATGTTTATTTCATTTCGTAATGGCGTAAAATAGCAAAGCATTAACGACTTCTACGAAGTAAGATCGTGCGAACCGAATGATTACTATTTTATGACACTTTATACTTACAATTAAATACTAAAAACGATTTATTCCATTTACTGGATGGTTTTAGCAATAAACATTAGTTACGCAGCACTTTACTGAACATTCTTCCTCATCAATTGAAGGATTTTTAGGGTTCCGTACCAAACGGGTAAAAAGGTATTACTAAGACTCCGGTGTCCGCCCCACTCCGGTGTCCGTCCCACTCCGGTGTCCTGTCACCGAGTGTATCTCATGAACCGTGATAGTTAGACAGTTGAAATTTTCACAGATGATGTATTTTTGTTGCCGCTATAACAATAAATACTAAAAAATAGAATAAAATAAATACTTAAGGGGGCTCCCATACAACAGACATGATTTTTTTGCCGTTTTTATAGATAATGGTACAGAACCCTTCGTGCGCGAGTCCGACTCGCACTTGGCCGGTTTTTTTATAAACATAGACTAGACATAGACACACACAAGAAAGCTTAAAAGTAAATCGTTCTTAAATTAAAACTATTCTAAAGAACTATACTTATTATTTACTTTATCATGCTATTTTTATTTTGAATTTTATATTGTACCTATATTTTGCAATTTTTGAAAAATATATAGCCAAATTAGTCAGATTTTAAAAAATTAACCCTACTAAAATTCTTTTTAATATATATTTTTTGTTATTAAAGAAACAAACAGCTAACAACATGACACATAAAAGTTAAATAATACACTTTTTATCGGTTCTTCACTTCAGTAAATTCGAACTTCATGACCCTCTTAAGGCCTAAACAAAATGGCTTTGGCTTTAACTTTATTATTTTTTTCACTCTGTTAAAAAAAAAGAAAGTTTTATTTTATTTTATGCACGCATCCAACGCACACAGCTTCAACAAAATTTCAACACGAAATATGCATCCACACATAAAAAAAGAGGATATTATGAACTAATACAAAAATTAGAATAAAGACATAGTGTCTTTATTCTGTTTATAGATAGATTAGATAGATTTTTTACATAAACAAATAATAATAAAAAAATACGACTAGGCTGAATGGCTCTGAGCCTTTGCCTTTTGACAAAAGAAATAAAAGTTAAATCTTTATACATAGACTAGACTTCTAGTTATTATGTATCATCTATGGACTAAAGACAGACTCCTCTCCTACTGTGTTCTACCAAAGCGCTGTTGGCGCCAGCAATACAGCGATACATTATAATAATGTTAATCTATTACATTTACTATAACCTTACTTACCCAGTAACATATAATATACCATAACTCACAATCCGAATAAGGCCGAGCTAACAGATTTATACGATAGTTACTATGTCACGTGTCAATTAGTATTATGTCTTGTTTGGAAATAACATATGTTTCCTAACTGTTGAAAATGGTAATTCTTAAAAGACCTCTCCATATTTACAAGACATGAGTTCGAATTTATTAACCCTTAGGTACATTTACAGAGTGTACGTTTAATTTAACAAGCTACGGAGGTTGTTTATTTAGTCAGAATTGTGTCATTCTGACATTTAGGGAGAGGAGATCCCGGCTAGGATAGTATAGGTCACTTTTGACAAGAGGTTGTCTCGCATTGCCGCACATGGATAGAAATGGACTGTGGATGGATAGATTGGGGCCTTTTAAAACGGCACCATTATAATTTGTGGTAAAGAAAAACATTTTTTTTACTTTATATAGGCTAGTGTTTGACCACAATCTCACTATGGTAGGTGATGATTTGGCCTAAGGTGGTAAGCACACAAAGCTTAGAAGGATCTGGCTCTCAAGTGCAGCTGCCGGAACACACCAATAGGTGTTTGGCGACAGATTTTCCTCACGATGTTTTCCTTCACCGAAAGCTCAAGCTCATTGCTCATGCTCACATTCGACGGGCCGGTTGGCGTGGTTGGTAAGATACCCTATCTATCACGCCGCAGGTCGTGGGTTCAATTCCCACTCAGGACAAACATTTGTGTGCATGAATATGTCTGTTTGTCCTGTGTCTGGGTGTAATTATCTATATATGTATGTATTTACAAAAGAAAAGTAGTATATGTAGTATATCAGTTATCTGGCTTCCATAGTACAAGCTCTGCTTAGTTTGGGATCAGATGGCCGTGTGTGAGGAATAATGTCCCAGAATATTTATTTATTTATTTATTTATTGTAGGATTCGAACCCACGACCTTCGCCACGGCGTCCGACGTCACTACCACTGAGCTATCATCGCCTTAAACAGACGCTTATACAGATACTTAGATATATTATTATGCAGAATACGCTACCGCTGTGGGTAGCGGCGGTATAAAGTTTCGCGGATAGCGTTTCCCTTGTTTTGCTTTATGCACAACGGTAGCGGATACCGCCTATACTGGGTGATTTTTTAGTCACTGGCTATACTTGTAGGGGTGGAAGTACTCATCAAAATCAATGGGACTAACTGTGAAATCATGAAAAAATTATCAGCTGTTCCATACAAAAGTTCAATACCTACTCAACCAAAATGTATGAAGCAACTATGTTATTTTACGCGTTATCAGGGTTAGCCCCATAGTAAAAGTTGTTCACGTTGATGAGTACTTCCACCCCTGCAAGTATTGCCGGTGACTAAAAAAATCACCCTGTATCTGTATTATTATAGACCTTTATTACAGTTTTGCACAATATACTCTAATTATTTTAGATTTCATCTTCCTATTCGTACTCTCATTAAAATAAAATCATTGAACCTATATTTATTTCATAGATCCAATATTAGGTTAATAAACATATTTTAACATAAACTGCATACCTATATTTGGTTTTATCGTTCAATAACTTAAAGTTTGGAGTGACTATATCTAACGGGGCGCGTTACATCGACTCTAGACTCAGAGGTCACCAACCTTCTCTTCGCAGAACAAAACTAATAATTATAGTTTATTTTATATATATAATCTGTAGCCGCTTTGATAGTGCCGGTAACAAAGTTTCATTAGTTGTTATTATGTATTAAATAAATAAATATTCTAGGAAATTCCTCACACACGGCCACGGCCAACCTAACCCCAAACTAAGCAGAGCTTTTACTATGGAAGCCAGATAACTGATATATTTACAACATAAATTTGTAAATAATTACACCCAGACACAGGAAAAACAGACATGTTCATGCACACAAATGTCTGTCCTGAATGGGAATCGAACCCTATATTAATAATATTTAGTTACGTTGCTTGAAATGTTATTTTTGTGAGATCAAAGCAAATTTTAGCTAGCAAGATTTTTTTACATTTTAAATAGGTAAGTCTTAACTCGTTGGAAATTTTTGAACTGATTTCTTAACTAACCATACCGATAGGTACATTAATAATAATAGATACCTCTTAATAATGGTAATTATTTTGTAATAATAGAAACCTAGCATAATCCTAAGGCGATGGTAGCTCAGTAATGGTGACGTCCGATGCCACGGCGAAGGTCATGGGTTCGAATTTTTACATTATAGTATAAGGTACCCGCCTGGTTGGCTACCGTGCGTGTTCCGGTAGTTGCACTTGAGAGCCAGTTGCCATCTTGGCTTTATAAATGTCGGCACACATTGGTAATCCCCTAGTATTGCTAATGTTTTTGATATCAAATAATTCTACTATCCGCCCTAGAATACCGAATAATCGACTCTAGTTCTCACTGGGGTAATGAGAAAGAAATTACAACACCAAATGTTGATGTCCGCTGACGCTGAGTCGATGCAAATCGGGAAATATTTATTTACGATGTTCGGCCTACATACGAAACAGCTTCCTATACATATAATAATAAAATTATTTACAGTTCTACCCCGAAATGTGCGTTTAACGCGCGATAAATCGCAAATTACACGCTTTAACGTGGCTCTTGGTGAAATCTGGAATAATTTTGAAGTAAATACTTTGTCAAGTATTTTGATAATCATCGTAGACCTTTAGGCAATCTAAAGCGGAAAATACTGCTAGAACTGAAAAAAGTCGTCAGACGAAAGCAAAAGCCAATAATCAAACTACGCGAGATCAATAGATTTAAGACAGTATAGGGCATGTGACAAGAGTTTCTGGAATTTATTTTTGTTTATCTTAAGCGACGCCTTGAAGATTTTGGTTGCAAGGATTCCGATTTTTCTCAACAATGACTGAAGCGAACGAACTGAAATTTATTGTAAGAATTCATCATGTCCTTGACTTTATTTTGTACGTTGCAAAACACGATTGGTTAACTTTTATAACACAAAATAATTAATCAAAAAGACCTCTTTAAAATAAGAGATTCCAATTTTACCGGCGTAGAGGATCGATTTGAGGTTCCAAAATTTCTACATATATTAATTGAAACTGATACTATAAATTGTACTTAGGTTTTATGAAATATATTTGTAGTTTTTAAATTAAACAATAAAAACCATTTTGTCGCATACGCCCGTTCCGTTTACGCGGGTTTTCTATGAGAGGTCGCTAGTAGGGAGCGGGACGCAGCAGGTTGAATTTCAGATTTTTAAGCTTAACGCGGCGTCACCTTAATTGACTTTTTATTGTTAGCATGTAATTAGCGCCGCAGCTGCAGGTGGCAGCGGTCTCATAAAAACTGCTGTCGCCGACTGCAAGCGACGCTGGTTTCTTATATTTTCTATATATTTTCTGCCGCTTGCAACTGCGCTCGGTCGCTGTCGCCGGTGTCGGAATTTTACCTTTAGACATCTTGAACGAATTTTTCTCTAGAACCAATTCTCAAATTTGCATCAAATTTTATTACCATTTTGATGAATTAATGTGGACCTTTAGTATGAAAAGTTCGAGATTGGTCCCATAGTAAAAGTTGTAACCTAAAATAGGTTTCAAAAACATGCCACGCATGGATGATACCTTTTGAAGTTATACTTCTTTTGGCGCGTTAGGGAAAAATTATGAGAGTAAATTTTTACGATGCGCGCGCACACCGTCACGAAAAACCGACACCATGAAGTTAGCTAGTCAACATTGTCAGGGTGTCCCATACACAGTAAAACATGAAGATAGTATAAAAAAAAATTAATAAAGATGTATAACTTCTTACGTACATAAGTACACACACACTTTTTTTTATTTCCCGAAAAAGCAAATGAACCCTCAGTAACGCGGCTAAGACGTTTAATAAATTTTATTTTGAATTATTATTAGGTATAATCAAATGCATAATGTTAGCAAGTAATAAACGAAGTAATATACTATTATTGCTTCACTATTCATATTAGCATATAATAACATGTATCCCATAATTAATAGTTATTTACTATGGCGTGGGGTCGGAGGTCTTGATTGTATCATTTGAAAGTCATATATCGGTAATTCTAACAATATAATATATACAATACTAGCGACCCGCCCCGGCTTCGCACGGCTGCAATTTATATACACAAATCTTCCTCGTTTATCGCTCTTTCTATTAGTGAACAGTATCAAAATCTGTTGAGTGGTTTAGAAGAAGTAAGCAGAGAAACAGACAGAAGCAGACTTTGTTTTATACTATTTGGAGAATATGGAGGTAATAATTCTATTTTTGTTTATGTCGTAGAAAGAGAGAGCGCGTGTCATCTATCAAGGATATTGCTTACTATATGGAATTGAATGAAACTTGTCACATAGATATACGAGTATTATACGCTGAAATAATAGCAAGACGCAAGGCGTCCACTGCTGGACATAGGCCTGCATCCAGCGTTGTCCGTCCACCTTGTAAGTGGACGTCCTACGCTGCGCTTACCGGTCCGTGGTCTCCACTCCAGAACTCTTCGGCCCCATCGGCCATCCGTTCTGCGCACTATGTGCCCTGCCCATTGCCACTTCAACTTGCCAATCCGCTGGGCTATGTCGGTGACCCTAGTTCGTCTACGGATCTTCTCATTTCTGATTCGATCGCGTAGGTAGAGAAACCCCGAGCTAAGAAATAACCCTCTCCAGTTTCATGTATCAAATTGTATTTTTTAATCATATCTGTTATTAATCTTTCAAATCTTTAATCAAAAGCCTGCTCCTACAATATAAGACAATTAAATGCAATTACTGTTCTTAAAACATCCTGAGAAACCCTACAGACTGCACTTGTTAATTTATTGTTTTAGTTCCAAGTAACACAGTATTTAATAGTTTATTACTGTGGCAACACTGTTGCCACTTTCTCAGTAAATGCATTACACGAAACTGGATTACTAATGTGATCGGTATTTATTTATAATAATATGTATTTTATTCTTTATTCTACTTTCTATCCGAGTGAATGATCCCCTTTATTATAATTTACTTGCTATTCCTTTTTTTTCTTATTATGTCAGAAACCATCGCGTGCGCACAACAACTCACCAAAGATTAATCGCATTCGGATGAATAATATAGGACGTACCTACTACGTTACGTTAGTACGTTACAAACAAATATTGATTTTTCTATATAAGGTCCTAATAAATATATGTAAAAGTAGTGATGAAGTACAATTTGAGGTTTTTTTTTTCATTAAAATTACGACCGAATATTTTTATTATCATTTTCGGAATACTTATGACTTATACTATCATCCCTCAAAAGGACCGTACTTCATTTATTAGGACCTTATATATAAAAGATTATTGTAGGTGCTTATTAACTTTCACCCCGCGGTTTTAACCGCGTTCCCGAGGGATGTTATGTTTTCGCGGGATAAAAAGTATACCCTATATTTAATTGCAGGGTATGATGTATCTATGTACCAATTTTCATCCAAATCCATTCAGCCGTTTATGCGTAATTGAGTATTCTATTAAGTAGGTTTCAAAATCCATATATCCAATCCCATAATTTAAGCAATTCTTTGAAATGCTATTTCCCGCTACCTAAATATAATATCTCACTTTTAAAATTGGTACAATTCACAAACTAAACCATGTTTATTCAAGTGTAGCTTGTACCCATTTCAAACACGAGCTGGGCAGCCAGCTGACTCCGACATCTGGCAGCTGAATGCCATGGGACACGCCCTGGTGGGTTCGTGGAACAATCTTCGATGTTGACTTAGTTTGTGAACAGAAATTGGAGTCATTTCGGAACCTCATCAGCGCGTGATATTCGACCAGCTTTGCGCTCACCGTTTTAACAGCGATTCTCGCGAATTTGAGAACATTCGGTAAAAAAAATAATAATTTTAATTTTTTTTTTGGTCTTGTTCTTGTATACATAAAGAAGAAATATGGATAAAATCCCCATGTTTTCTCCAATAAATTATAAAAGAACAATAGGTAGGTATTTCATTTGAACTACTATCTTTGAATTAACAAGATTTGCATTAATAGTTACTGTCTTCATACTCCCTTATCAATTAGTAAAAGAGTTCCTGTTTAATATAACATAAATCATAACTCGCAAGGGCACGCATCCTCCGCGAACTACAAATTATGAATGACAATCGCTTATACTTCTAGATCCATCTGCAGCCATCACGTGGTCACCACATGTTCTAAGGTCGACACCCTTTGTACCACCCCTCGGTTACACCTTCACCTCCCTTATAACCGTTATAATAAGGTCTATAGTTAAGGATACGAGTTGTTGGTGTTAAATTGTAGGCGAGGCAGACAGAAAGGCATGCCGGGGCCCCACAATGAGAATTTTAATGACAAGGGCCCACCGCCTTTCCGTATTAATTAGTGAGTATGTAAACTAAATACTTGTGAATGAGAATGAGTAACACCAGACGTTTTGCAACTCGTACCGAAATAACAATGACTACATTGAACCAAGGAGCAAGGAAAGGTCGTATGGTGCATATTCATTATTTTGCACAACTTAGCTCTGCGCTCCTACAAACTTGCTCCATCTTTCTAATACAAAATCAGGTTCCGTACGTTTGTGTCTTCAAAACACGAAAAGTAGTTGATGGATATTTTTTTTTACACTGCACTGTTTATATAAGTTTGTTTTTATGCTTTTATTCCTTAGTTCCCACGGGAACGGGAACTTCTAAGCGTTTTGCGAAGTTTAAATTGAGCCACAGAGTAGCGTGGCCGGGTTCAACTTGTTTTTATGAGTAGTTTTGGTATATTATATGGATTTACTGGGAAAATAACTCATATTTTATGAATAAATATTCTATTTGAATTTATTACAACATGAAAATCGACAATAAAATACAATACAAAACATTTCAGTTCTCTTTCCCGTTTTGTTCTAAATCGAAAATATAACTTGTTAAGCATAATTTTAATGTCAAAACGACCGTTAAATAAATTAAACATTTCATGAAATCAATGCTTAGCATTAGTGTCGCGGGGAGGCAGATGAAGTCTGGCTGCGAGCTCGTGGGGGACGTCCAAGTAGGTCCTCTCTAAGCCCACGGTGAGGATCAGGGCTCGGAGTCTTTCGACCTCCACAGCGTCACCTTCGCTGGACCATACCGTTATTGTTGAGTTGAGGGATTTAGTCTCTCGCAGCAGATCTAGAACTACTGGCTGGCTGTTGGAGGCTAGGCCGGCGCGTACCTGATGAGGGAAGTATGTTTTAGAAGCGATTACGTTTCTCTTATTTAAAAGTTCTTGTCAGTTCATCTCAGTTGGAGGTTGGCTTCCGAACCGATGGGGACTTCAGTAGGTTTGTTCTTCGGAAATGGCCCTCCTAGGACCTAAACTGAATAAATGGTTTTGAATTCAGATATACCTAGGGTTGTCAACTTGTTTTACAAGAAATAAATTGTATTAAGGTCTGAGAAGGAAAATAAACAGTAATTTTATTTTTTCAATGTTTTAAATACGTACCTATTTGTCAGTGCTTCTCGCACAACTTATTAATTTAGTGTCATTTTTGAAAGCTTCGTAAGCCTCACCACAATTAAAATTAAAATAAATGGAGAGTTCATTCTTTATAAAAATTTTGTGTTAGGCATTTCACCGCACGCATGCACACCATTAGAGGTTACTTTTTAAACAGGTCATACCAGTGATGTTGAAAACAATATCTTGTATGCATTTTTGGCCAACAGTAAAAAGTTAATGTAGTTAAAACAGTAGAATACCTAGTGTTTTTAACAAAATACTTGGATACTCCAACAAATAGACCTTTTTCTAGTAGCGGACCGTTAGTCCACACGAGTTTGTATACAAACTGTAACGCCTTCTTCGCACGATGCTACAGTCTACGGGGCAGTGCGAAGGAGCCCTTAGATACGACATTCCCTTGCAATATCGTAATTGCAAGACAGTGAAATATTACGACGGGTTTGACCACCCAACATTCACCATTGAAAATGAAAACTGTTTCTTAAAAAAAATGTTATTTCCTCATTTCCGTTAATATGTTTGTTACAAAATCATTTCTATAATTTCGGAATTGCAAAAACTAATCATCATTGAATCAAGTTAGAAAAGGTCGGCAACACATTGCCCACTGTTGTCACTTACCATGAGGTGTACAGTCTGCGTGCCTGTTAGCTCTTTGATATAAAAAAAATCCTTTCTCCTACTTACAGGAAACGTTACATTCTGATTGACATGCTGTTCGTTAAGCATCCGCAACATGGTCCCGATCTGTTCCCTGCTGTATTCCCCCTCGGTGATGTTCCCCCCGAAGTTGGTGGTCCAGCCGACGGACAGCACGGCGCGAGAGTGCTTAGCGCCGAGCTGGAGGAACTTCTCCGGATCTACTGCCTTCGTGGTGGCTTCCACTGGACCAGGGAGGATGTCCGCGTTCAACCAGAGGGGAAAAGTTATCTGTGGGGTAAGTAAGCTTTTTATTTTGGAGTTTATTTCATTTTCTGGTAATGTAACACCTCTACATAAATAAAGAAAAAGACCGCTATAAGATTTGTTACTCGTAATGAAAAAAGCGGCTGAAATAAAAAAATTGAAAAATTTGCACTCAAGTTCATGGCCAAGGCATAATTTGTACAGTTAGTAGGATTCCGTATGCCAAACTGACGGCGCATTTGAGTCGCACAAACGAAGACGCGCGATCGCAACTGATAATGATACGCGGAAGATGCGCCAGCGCACATGTGCTGAACAGACGATAGGGCTACCACATAAATTCATGTTTGTAAATTAAGTGGTTTTTTCTGCAAAAAATATTGGGAAACACGGGTATCGATGGAGTTCCCAAACTCAATCTTTTGTTTAATTATTTTTTTATATTATGCCTTGCGAGTTATAGGGTTGATAATAACTTCCAAAGAAGAGAAGAACAAATAAGCCGCCTAGCACAGCACCAGACTTGTTTTACCAAATTTAATAACTCCTACCTCAAAAAAATATATAGTTTTTGGGATTGAATAGGTTTACTCATTTGCTCACTATTGAAAAATGTAACTTTGGAAGTAAATACCCATTATAGTGAAATAGTTTTTCTTTTATATCGCCACTTTATACTTTTTCAACGAGATAAATCTAGACAGCATTTAATTTAATTTTAATGTATAAGTTCTAACATGCTTTATTTATGTGACAAATACCAATTAATTATCTTTGAGGTTCTTCGTGTAAATATTTAAGGAACAAAACTTTTTAAAATAAATCATATTGACCGTTTGACAACCCTAGCGCGTGTGACTGCACCCATTATACTTGGTAGGGACAGGGCTGACCGTGATCTCTCCATGTTGGGGCACATTTCTTTTGATTACTTTCAATTGGACATAATTAGACTTGTGGCTTTTTAGTTGCTGATAAGTAAGTAAAATAAAGTAAAAGTAGTAGGTACATAACTAAGTTAGATTTAAAAAAATGATTTTTTTTTCAAGTAGTTCTGAAGTCGAATTTCACTTGCTTCAACTGAAAAACACAATCAATATAGGCAATATTTTCGTAAGCTTAATCAAAAAAAATAAAATAAATAACAACTTATATTCAAGTTAATTTTTTCATGTAATGTAGTGTCCTGACCCCAAAAAGCAAAGTGAATTCGTGGGAAAATCAGTAATACAGAAATCTATCACACACGATCCTAGACATTTATCTAAACGACTGGTTTGAGTTATAACTGCGACATATCCATTACACGACACGTCTGGCTAATGGAAACGACCACACAGAAGAGGGGCAATAATTCATATTAATTCACACGCCACGTCATGTTTTAATTTAAACGTCTGCCATCTAATTGATTGTAGAGAAACCCTTATAACTAACTTATTAAGATATAAAATCCTATAGCAATCATAGATAATTCAGAGAGACAGAACGCCTGAACGTGTGAATTTGGAACTAAAGAATTAAGTGGCTTTTTAACAGTGTTGTCATAGGAAAAAATATTTTTTTGCAGAGAATTTTATTGTTTGAATATGTTATTGGCACTTGTTGTAAAAGTCTATCATATTTTAGACTTCCAATGGATAATGTTGGACGCTCCATCCATAGAGCCACCGTTTTTAATCCAAAGAGAAAGAGAAACATAATAGACAATCCGGACAATTCTATAACGAGTAATTCAAAGCTAGTGGCTTTTGCTGATGATGAAAACCATTACCAGCCTATAGCTCTCATCCTTTCTTTCATATACCAATGCTATCGTTTACTCATTGGCGTATTGTAGCATGACATTCTTTTCCCATAGACTATATCGAACCACGGCGAAGGTCGTGGGTTTGAATCCTACGATGAGCTTGAGCTTTCGGTGAAGGAAAACATCGTGAGGAAACCATGGCGCCGGGAGGATTTTCATCCATACGTTGTCGATATCCCGCTTATACGGACACAACGCTTTGCTTCATCGTTCCTTATTCGATTGGAACTCACTTCTGGGGTCTGCGGTTCCTGACACCTATAACCTAGATGTCTTCAAGGCCAGAGTGAATAAGCATTTTCTGGGCAAGCGTGCTACATCCTCGGCCTTGTCTTGACCCCTACTGGGGTCAGTCGATGGCCAAACGTAAGCCAACATTTAAAAAAAAGGAGTCTTCCCGACTTACCTCAGGCTTACTGCTATAAGGCGTAATCAGCTCCTGACTCTTTTCAAACGCATCGATACTCTTAAAGTCAAGTTTCACCCCCTTCTGTTTCGCATTGACGTTGTTGTACTGGGCCACGGTGGAGAGGAACTCGGAGAGGGCCAGGTCGGAGGTGGTCGCTGGCGGATGTGCCATGATGGGGATCGGAGGACCCTCCTTGCCTATCAACTGACCGAGGACTATATCCGCTTCTAGCATTGACACGTCACCTGGAAGAGAGGGAGCAGAAAGATGATCTGGCTATGTAGTCAGAAGCATGCTGAGCTGTATGTCATGTTTCGCGATACAGCCAACATGTTATCATTATACCTACCATTTATTACCACAATTAGAAAGCAAACAAAGTTATAGTTTGCTTATTAAATTGTGTTCGTCAAATAAATATTTTCCTCTCATTTTTTATAAGTGGCAACTGTGGTTCATTCTTATACCCACACCGTCCCTGACACGGCACGTCACGGTGGACATTTACATACGCTTGACAGGTCGATGACGTGTCGGTAACGTGTAATTTGTGGGAACGCATCTTTGATCCTCGGTGGTACGGTACTTGAGAGCCAGTTCCTTCTAGGCTTTGTGTGCTCGCCACCTTCAGCCACTTCATCACATACCATAGCGAGATTTTAGTCATCACAAAGTAAAAAATAATCTTCAAGTCCAAAGTGAACAGAAATCTCCGTCCTCTATTTGGAGTTACGTCGTTAAACGCTGGCCTATCTAAATTTAAGAAATAAGAAATTTTACCGTCTAAGGATGCCCTAGCTAGCTGGTATCCTCGCTTTAAATAATTTGGGAATTAACCATTATAAGATGTAGATTGTAACACGCACGTTTTGTATACTGTTACTGAACGTTGAAGAATGTATACTTGGCAGGTTACATAAGTAATTCCCGCCAAAAGATTGCGATAGCAAGTAACTAGTACGTACGTAAGTAATCTGTGATGGTAGTACCATTAACTCCATAACTCAACAAATTATACACAATTAGAAAAAAAATCCAACATGGCAATACCATTAGCTCATAAAGCAACAGTTATCATGACGTACTGCTAATCTAGACTCAGTAGATAAGTTCTGTAATCATAATTTTAGGTGGATTTTATTAGATAATTGAGAAAGTAATTTGAATACAATTATTTAATATTAAAAAAGGTAAATTACTAATTGAAAATAAAAAAATAATTTTGAAAAAAACACTGCGACTGATGAAATATTATAAATAATACAGTTAAATAAATAAATACTGTACACATTAATTTACAAAGAACACGGTAAATATTTAATTTCCTATTGATTGTTATTAGAGAGCGTGCCGGTACGTGCGTACAAGCACAATAATTGTATTTCAACTGCCTAAATCTGTCATGTGGTGTAATTGTTATTAATTGCATTTGATTCTAAGAACCACGCTGGCTGCTAACTGCTGGGAATACGAGACGTCTATTTCTGTTGGGATCTGGGACATTTTATGGGATTTAAGCGGTTTTTAGACTTATTGTCATACATTTTTAGGTGATTTTAGCTTAGAGATAATGACGTCGAATGTTGTAGAAAAGTTGTGGGTTTGAATTATAATTCTTAAGGAAACCAAAGCACTGTGGTTGGGTACTTTGTACTACCCCTATGGCTGTCAATCAAAATAGAAATCTTATGCTGGTTACTGATAGTTGCGTTTGAGAGCTAAATTCCCTTGTAGGTTTTGTGTTGTTGCCACTTTCGGCCACATTATTATACACAATGGTGAGATTATGATCAAACACAATTAAAGCCGTAAAAAATGAAAATCTAGACACAATAGAAAAAGTAATTGGAGACACTAGGTTAACTTGAGTGACTCAATGAAAGAACCTAAACATAATTGAGGATGTCAGGAAATTCTGTCTGTGTTTGCATCTTTCAAAAATTTACATGATGACATAAAATATATTAATTGCTTTATTATTCAAAAATTAAGATGCAAGTACTTAATTATTAGGAGGTTGGTCACATCTTGCAAATGGCACTCAGATTTGTAGTTCTCTGTTCTGTAGTTTTGTTCATGGTTAAACATTCAGAGCGTCAGTCAGAGCTCCTCTTATTTCCAGGAAACTCGCCAACCTCCAACCGCTTCCCTCTCAGCCCATACATTTACAGTCCTGCAGTATTACCACGCTACATCAACGCACACTATCCTCATTTTGATCTGCTATTTCCGTCCTTGTCTAACTACTAGCGTTAGAGCGAGTAAGACTACGTTATTGTTGACTGATTGAGCGTGCAAGCTAACTGGCCCGTGCTGAGCATTGTTATGGAATGTGGGATTGCTGGTAATTTACTTTATTGTGGTTTTAAGTGGTGCTAAATAAGAAATTACGAATTGTGCTTTGCAGATTTTATATGCTGGGTACGCAATTGAACTCTGGAATTTACATTTGAAGTTCAATATTTTCGACCTAGTCTTTATGTAGGTATATTAAACATTATCAAGTGTACTTATTACCTACAAAAGTACCACTTACTTGAATATTTCAATTAAATTTAACGAAACTTACTTGCCAAAGCAGCTTCCAGATAGGTTTTGTTATTAACAGCATGAGCCCAAGTGATCGTTGTCAAGTTCTTCATTGGTTCTTCATCACCCTTCACCATGGTGGCTGAAAATAAGACAATTTAAATTTACCAAAACATTTACTACAAAACATACCTTTTTATTGTACATTTTTTATTCTTGACACTGGCAACATTCTACTAATATGTCAAATAGTGTCAAACGTGATATAAACAATGGAATAAGCAAGAGAAATGACAAAACAGCTGCTATAAATTACAAAGAAAACCTTGGAAAACCACTGTTGAATTGTTATTTTATTGTATTATAACTTGTAATAGGTTTGAGTAATCATTTTACCTTCTTTTTCACATAAAACACAAAAATATAATATAAAAAATATCAAAGATGACTGACTGGAATAATCGTAATGCTGACACTTGATACGACGGTCAGTTTGCTCCTTGCAAAAAAGTGGCGCTAGTGGTCGTACAATGTTGTAGGCCGTACAAAGGTCGTATTATTCTTTGTTATTTAGTTAGTTCCATTTTTTGGCATCCCAAAAAAAATGCGTTGCTTATTTTGTTGTAGAGCGAATTGAAATTTTTAATAGTCTTGTTAGCAAATGAATTCGAAGTTAAAATAAAAATAATAATAAAAATGTGTAAGTACCTAACTAATTTTAAACATAATTTTATTAACATATTATGTGACACTAAAATAAACTTAACTTTAAACTTATAATTTTTTACAATCTTAAGTATCTTTATTATAAATTGTACTTCTAATTATGCTGTAAATTGCTTTATTTATTTTAAACTAGCTGTCCCCCGCGCTGTCACCTATATTCGTCAATAAACTGCCTATTAATTAACGCAAAAATAACTGTTTCTTAAGTTCATACAAATAAATCACATACAGTTATTCTCGAATTTTCTGCGCAATTGTCTTAATTTTCCTTTCCGTAAGAATCTTCTAAAAAGTATAATATCGGTAAAGTCGTTCTCAAGTTGTCGTCAAGGGAAATAGAGATTCATTTTTATACGATTAATTTTTATACAGGGTGATTTTTTAGACACCGGCAACACTTGCAGGGGTGGAAGTACTCATCAATATGAACAACTTTTACTATGGGACCAACTCTGATAACGCGTAAAATAAAACGGTTGCTTCATACATTTTGTTCGAGTAGGTATTGAACTTTAGTATGGAACAGCTGATATTTTTTTCGTGATTTCTAAGTTAGTCTCGTAATAAAAGTTGCTTATATTGATGAGTACTTCCACCCCTGCAAGTATTGCCAGTGACTAAAAAGTCACTCAGTATATTATATAGATATGTACCCATTGAATGCGTTACAGTTAACTAGATTCAACATTTGAACATCAACACAAATTACCTCAATTATGTCATGTATCAATTTACTATCTTAATCGGGTCAAATAAATAAGCCAATGAAAATACAAAAAAGTCGTAAATTCTAGTTTCTAGATGCGTCGTAAACAGCTTTTGATGTTGCAAATGGCGCGCGCTTTGATCGTCCGCGAATTTGATATGCCAATACGTGTCTTTGAAGTCATCGTGCGCGTACGCATTGCGGACCGCATTTTAGAAAGCTAAAAGCTCGGTAAAAGCATGCCGAAAGCTGCCTATTAGTTACATTCCTAATTTCTCTACTATTTATATTATGTGTGCTGATTGTGTTTGATCGATGGTTGTTTTATCACTATACTATCCACCGCCCCGTGGTTTCACCCACTTCCCGTATAAATATCTTATCCAAAACATATTCTGTGAGCCAAATTTCATCCAAACAAGTTCAGCCGTTACGTGGTAACGAACATACACACACACACAAAGTTTTGCCTTTATTATAACTACTTGCCTATCGACAGCAGCGAGGGCTTTGAGGATGTTTTATATATATCATAGTTTGTATTTTATACATTGTTTGTAAATATGTAAATAAAATATTACGACTACTTATGTTTTTTTTTATGTAGATTTTATTTCTGCCTTAAATTATAACGTATATATTGCTGTAAATCTAACGAAAACTACCTACATTCGTCGGAAATTCACAAATTCCATACTGACTCACTCCGCTGCTCCTTACCTTTGTGATGCATGCACGGGAATTGGGTTATCTGATTTAAATATTAGCATATCCACTTTGTATACCAATTATAACATGTTTAATTTATGAACACACTGTATAAACTGTGAATCAGATGTTGAACTGGTTTAATTTAGTATTTGGTACGTGAGTAGACGGATAGACAGGTAGAAAGTAGTCGTGGAAATGTATTTCACAAAGACATTTTATCAAATTTAAATAAGGAAGTCTAATAAAAATTGATTTCTTTTTTTTGTAATAAATTTTGTTGTATTTTTTTTACGAAATGAGTGTTAATTAAAATTCAAAAATTACCTGCCACTTAAGTAATTAATTTAAAATATGTACATATACTTACATTTTTATTATAACTTTTTTTTATTATAATCTTGTGAAGATGTTTTTAAAATCAACTAGGAACCATTGGTTCTTTTATTAAAATTAAATTAAATTTGACAGCAATTTATAATATGTAAATAAAAAAAGTATAAAATACAAATAACTAACCTGAAACAGCCAAAAGAAAAATCAGTCGCAACATATCCGTTAGATTTATTTACACAGTGAAAAAAAAAACTTTATTTTTGTTGCACTCAACGACCGGTCATTGTGTCGATTGGTCAAATGGTCCGAGAAGTGCGGGTTTGACTCCCCGTCCGCGTCGCACCCCGGTACCTGCTGATTGATAAATTGTCCAATTTATCTGATAGGTTGATTGTATATGATAAAAGCGGCATTTTAGATAGATACCAAGGACTTTTTGCACTCGGTTAGATTTAATAACACGCTCTTGTCAGTGCCTACCGACTGATCTAGTTTGATTTGCATGCGCAGTAACACATTTTTGCAATATATTATACTAAATTAAAAATATATATTTCACCCGCGTTCCCGAGGGAATTTATGTTTTCACGGTATAAAAAGTATTCCATGTTTTAATCCAGAACATATTCTGTGTGCCAAATTTCATCCAAATCCTTCCAGCAGTTTTTGCGTGAAAGAGTAACAAACATCCAGACATCCTCACCAACTTTCACATTTATAATATTACTAACTGTTCCCCGCGGTTTCACCCGCGTTCCCGAGGAAATAAGTAGCCTATATCCTTCTACTTACCATAGACTATCTGTGTACCAAATTTCAAGATCTATGGTTTATGAAGGTCGAATTTACTGCAGATTCCACCGGTTTGAAAGTCAGCCATCAACTGGTCTTTCTCAGGACTGACTATCTAACGCAAAAATTACAGCGTCTTAATTTCATACAAATCCCATACTTTCAGTTTTTCCCGAATTTTCCAATTTTCTGGGCAATTTTCTTTTTTTGTTTCAGAAGAACCTTCTCCTGACAATAATTAACACAACAAAAGAAGAAATAGCGAAATTGTTCCATCCGTTCACGCGTGATGCGGTGACCAAGGGAAATAGGGATTCATTTTTATTGTATATACTAGCTCCCGCCCCGCGGTTTCACCCGCGTTCCCTAGGGATCTTGTTTTTTCCCGGGATAAAAAGTAGCCTATGTTCTTCTCCATACCATAGGCTATCTGCGTACCAAATTTCATCGCGATCGGTTTAGCGGTTTAGGCGTGAAAAGGTAACAAACTAACAAACTCACTTTCGCATTTATAATATTATTAAATGTTAGGACACCTAGTTTTTTATTTACAAAATTCGCATTTCCTACATCAACCAAGTTAATTTAGGTCCTATGGCAAGTGCAGAGGGTCGATATTTTATTTTCAGGTAAGATACACGTGAGCTACAGGATGTGAGGATTTGTTCAATAGACCTTGTTCTACTGTGGTTATATTGAGGGTGCTCGACGATTGACAGTGCAGTTATCCGACCTTGATGCAACTTCGACCCTTTTGTCGTCCTATAAATACTTTTTAGTCGATGACTTGAAAGGTTGGTGCCATGAATGTAGTATCTCTAGTTGGTGCTCACCTCTGCTGAAATTGGCAGCTCTACACGCTTATATTTTATTTTTAGTAGTTTTGTTGATAAAAATATTATTTTAAAACCAAATAAAATTAACAAACAAAGTAGATGCAACAAGATAACCTAGTAAAGTACAAACTACTTATGATATTCTAGCTATGTTTGCGAAAGATTAACTGCTTTTTTATATTTTTTCTCTTAGTCAATACATTTTTTTATATAAATAAAATTATATTTTAATATGAGGTTCTTGTCGGAGTCTTCTCAGTCCAAGTGTATTCCGAACCGGTGGTAGAGTCAATAGGGTATTTTACTCTATATGAGAAAAAAACTAAAAATGTACAATTTAGATAGCTTAGGCAATAAGCAGTCGGAAAATGTTAGTTTTAGTTCATAAAATAACTTAATTAATTTTAAAATTCATTTCAATGTTTTCAGTTGTTTTTATCTGTTTCTAAACAAGCGAAACAGTAGCCGCCATTATAATGACGTCAGACGGTGCTGTATGTAAACTAAAAAGGTCAACTGAAGTATTATTATTATTTTTACACTAGTATTCATGCATTCAGGAACAGCACACTAATAAAAAGGATAATAGCTCATTTTCAGTCCAATTGAGACCAATATTAGCGCATTTATTTACTTACAAGAGACCAAATAACGTCATGACCATGAGTAACATGGCGTCCAGCGTTTTCATCAAACTACGCGCGAAAATTGAAAATTTAATTTAAATGCATTTTTATGGCACTTATCGATTGAATAAAAATTTTGAGTTTTTTTTGGTGGCTTATTAGCACCTTAGGAACGAATTGAGACACTAAAAATGGGTGTAATACCCTATTGTAACGTTAATAAGTGCTTATTCAGGGCCTAAACTGAATAAATGGGTCTTGATATTTAAACAATTCAGTTGAGACTCGTTTTAATCTGAGGTACCCTAACGCCATCTAGTGTTAAGCTTAGGATCATAATGGCCGTGCGTGAGGAATGTCCATGTAAAAAACTTTGTTATACCTTTTTATTACGCGGACGCAGGAGTATGAAATTTGTTACAGTTAAAGTTTATATGGAGAAGGAGTGCCGAAAGCTAATATTTTTATATAGTATGCCATTACACAACTACCATGCGCTACACACACATGACACCATTATCAGTGCTTTGTCGATAACGTGAGAAAAGAGTTCGTATATGTGTGAAGTGATTTTCAGATTTTTGTTTAATTATGGTCAAATTTTGACCACGGGCGACCACTAGTTATTTGTCTCCACGACGATATGACAGGCTTAAAGAAAACATTTTTATTATTATTATAACGTTATTTATTATGCCCTTGAGTCTTAATGGATACAATTTTTGTATTTACATACATCGGAAATTTTACAAGCTCTTAAAAAATATAGGTAACATTTCTATGAAATCTTTGAGTGTAAAATAATCAAAAAATATTTGTCATTTTATTATGAGGTCCAATTAAAAAATAATATTTTTATATAAAATTAATTTTCAAGTATTTCTCGCTGCTATAGGATAAATATACTTATAGTATATATCCTATATCTAATAATACAGGATAAACTGGTATTACTAGAAAAATCATGGTAACAAATTAAATGCCGAGTAAATTTTGCATAATATTCCTGTAACAAATTTCATCAATATCCACTCAGCCGTTGAGTTGTAAATATATTAGTAGCAAATTTTAATTTACTTAAAGTAATTACTTATTAAATGGTATTTTACAATTAAATATATCAATGCATTAAACAAAGCCTGAACAAATTTGGATTGCAACGAAACTGTTAAATTATTCCATCAGAAATAATTGTGGAAATAATTAAACAATATCATAAAATTTTACTCAAATACAATAGGCATTTAACTGAGTATTTGATTTAATCATTCATTAAAGGAAATAAATACATATTTTATATTTCAAAACATAATTATATCACAGCGTGATTACATACAGTGGTCTATCGCGTTTGAAGACACGCGGAATGCCGCTTTGTATAAGCATTCGTAATCACCCCGCAAGCCCCGCACGATTGCTCTGTCTAGACATGTCCGTTGGTCGACTGTAAGAGTTACATAGACTGTGATTATATGCTAACGAGTGAACAGTACCTTGAGTGTAAAAATTCGCAAAATTTTGTATGGGAGTAATTAGTTCTATTAGTATTCCACGAGTGGCGCTGTGCCATTAGAGTCGCTTTTGTAAAAAATAACCGTAGATGGCGCCACCGAAAAACAACGTAAATGTCTTCAATACCACAATAATATATTTGACGTCACGTTACGCTACAGTGGCGTCTCAATCGCACACACATCTGCCTATGTATGCGTTTACTTACGTAAATTCTTTACACTGAATACGGGTTGAACACTCTCTGAGTTTACACTGTAGGTGTAGGTGTAGGTACTCTACGTCTTCTTCACTAAATTTTCCGTACCCTGAGTGTAAAGAATTGACGATAAGTAACCACTACTATCACGTTTGCGTTAATGACATTTTCGTATAGGAATTGGAACAGCGCGTCTCGCGGAATACTATCATGCTACAGGTCGTGGGTTCGATTAACACTCAAGACAGACATTTGTTTGCATGAACTGTTTGTCCTGAGTCTGGATGTAATTATCTATATAAGTATATATTTACACGAGAAAAGTAGTATATTATGTAGTAGGTATATCAGTTATCTTCCATAGCACAAGCTCTGCTTTGTTTGGGGCCCGATGACCGTGTGTGAGGAATGTCCCAGAACATATAATACTTATGGATGTAATTTAATTTATCCCATGCAAAATTTTAGGAAACATAAACGCGATAGTATACGCGTTTATTTATATCAATTTATTTACACTTGGGGTACACTTTGAGCTAAGGTTACACCTACGTCACAGAGTTTTATATATAACCTAAAAGCGTGGTCGTACTGTAATTAAATACAATCGATTTCTTTTAAAATTGAGTAAACCTAATTATAACTAAGTAGATTTGAGAGATACCTACATTTGAACTGGCCTTTATTCCTATGTTGATACAGGCTGTTAGGAATACGCTTCCGAAGCCGAAAGCCGGATACTTGACACAAAGCAATGTTGGATTTATAAAAAAAATACTCAATATATTTTATTCTTTAAATAATTAGTCATATAATCGGAAGCGGTTTCCTTACAGCCTTACAATTTTCAATTCTATTATGACTAAATCTGTGTTCATCATTATAATAATAAATAAAAAAAGAGATGCATGTCAGCCGTCCACTGATTATATCACTGCCGCCCATTAATTATTACATCTTTGATCACGTGGTAGTTTAAAAATAATAGCTATCTATATAAAATAAGGAATGATTATATGATATATAACCCAGCAAAATATACGAATTCATACATTTTTTACACTCGATTGTACCAAAATAAATAAGTAAGTACGGCGCTTTTGAGGCATGAACGTATGCCCTATAAGCCCAGTGACTAAAAAATCACCCAGTATATCAACTATACATCCCTCAAAGTACCGTACTTAATTTAGAAGAAGCTTACCTTATATTATTTTATCTTATGACTGTACCATTCATTCATGGTTTATAATATAACAAATATTCCACAAAAAGTTTTATTTAACATCACTCTTGCAGTGTAATATGAACTCTATGTATATACTATCAAGTTCAATAATAATATTGTCATTTTAAGCTTACATTTTAATCCTCTTTGGTCTATAATTAATAATACAAAACATTTATAAATTTATCATCTATTCATGAAAAACTTGATCTTTCTTGCTCAATTTTTTTTTAAATTTAAATATACCTAATTTGTAAAATGGTAAATTTTCTGAAAAAGTCAAAAAGGTATTTCAAGTTTTAACAGTTTCTTATACGAAGCTGCTTCCGAAACCTGAAGCCATAATTTATTCTGCGTATTTATTTTAATACTATACCCGGGAAGTGGTAACCAATTGACATTGGAAATAATAGTCATGAATATTTTACGTATCGTACATCCATAATTTTTTTGTTACTTTATTTTTACGGTTGTAAAAAGTGTTTTTTTTTAGGTTTACGGATTCGGATGCGGTGCAATTGCATACAACCTATATAATACCTACGTTCATAATAATATTGAGATAAGGATATTTAAGATAAAAAAAAATCAAAGACAAAATTTGGTACCATTTTCTCTTCTGTTTGTGAATCGTTTTCTTTTTTTTTTATATCGAAGCTATTGACAAGTTACAGTGTTAACAATAAAAAAAATGGAATAACCACAGTGTTAAGCCGGGTTTATTTTAGTTACAATAAATACATAAACTTATTTCATACATGGCAACTTCTGTAAAAATATAACAATGAACTTATTTAAAAAAAAACTTACCTACCTATACCTACTTATTTATTTATAAATTGTCAAATGATCGTTTATCATTTTGATGTACTTATTATGGGTATGTTCCGATATACACTGGGAACCCTCTTCAGTGCTCTTACTGGAGAACCTTACGTTCCGTTATAAACTGACAGTATACTGCCGCAGTATCCTAGGGAAAAAAAAATACATAAACGCTGCCATTTTTGTACAGTGAGCACTGGCGTTTTTGAGGTAAGGTGCTCTCAGTGCTTTGATCACGTGATCAACAGCGTCCAGAATGACAGTAGGATATATACATGGATGACCGACAGTATACTGGACTGCGTTCCATTTTAAACAGTACCCAGTATAGCTAACTATAAAGGAACGGCTTCTCGGTATACTACATTGTGTTAGCAGTGTATATCGGAACATACCCTATATGTAAGTTCATTGGTCTTGTTTGTTCGCTTCATTTTTTTTGGCAAAATGTGCATACACCAATTTATTTAACACCTTAATGTAATTAACGAATATTTACATAAATACATGAATTGAATTTAGCGCCATAAACGCTGGAATGTGTTAGTTTCAAGTGGTGCCATCTGTGAATGATCTCAGTAAATAAACAATACTCAATCCAATTTTAAAATGAAATCACACTATATTACATAATGTAAGTAACGGTATTAAAAAAGAAAAAAAATAAAATTATGGTTAGCTAAATAAACATAGACAGGATTTATTAACACAATATAATGGAGCACGACTTTGGTTTTGATACTCGTTTTGTAATGAACTTCGTTGACTTGAAAATGGCCCCCATTATCTTGAATTCTGTACCTTCATTAAGTTCATTACCATTATAAACGCGGTAGCCCTGCGAGTCTAAGTGAGATGACAGTATCCAAAATTTTGAGTAAATACAGGTGTCATAATAGAGCTAAATCTATGCCATTAGATAAAGAAAGTCATCTACTTAATAATCCTAATTGCTCCTATAATTTTGTCTGTCATGGAAGTATATACCTATTGGACAGTCTCGCTTAAAACCTGTTCTATTGTGGGTTTAATTTCAATTCGGCTTCGTCTTTCGGCGTCTGAGGAACCAAAACCACGTTGGCAGGTTTGTGATACTTAGGCTTGGTGGTACACCAGGAACTGACGATGACGGTGAAGAGGGCCATGAAGACTAGAGCCACCCCCGCGCTCACGGTCCCTCCCCAATCCATGATGGCGCGGACCATCACCAGCTCGGAGACCACTTTGTCCTCCACTAGGACCTGCTGCTGCACCCAGAATATAGGGAACAACATGTTCGGTACATTTTCGTAGAGACTGTGGAGGAAAATTAACATTAAAATATAAATTCAGAATTTATTTAGTCAATGTGACTATAATTTAATTAATGAAGCGATGAATGGATTGTGTGTCTGATGATATTATGTAGGAATTAGGATAGGATAAGATGTCTCCACTGCTGGCTTGTAAAAGACGATTAAACGGAGATTTTCAGGGTCGTGAGCAATCGGGGCGGGGCCTTGAGCGGCCTGTAACGGACCGAGGAGGACGGCGGTCGTAGTGGACCGGACACATCGTGTCATTCATGTAATGCAGTGATTCCCCAAGTGGTCCAGGTAGATTCTCTGGTCCACGGGACACCTGAAGGGGGTATACGTTGGCGTGAAAAAAAAAATGGGGATTCACAAGTTGTAAGGGTCTACGAAAATTTAAGATCAGTGACTGTTACTTGTAAAAAGTTGCATATTCGATATTCAGGCTACAACGCGTGTCAAGGCTTGCCAAGCGCCGCCCGCGCCCGCTTGTTCAGACTTCAGACGCGCAAGGGACGAAATACGACTTGTGCTGTGCTTGTAACCTTGCATGAACTTGTTTGATTCTTCACCAATTTAAATACTAATGCTAAAATGCTAAGGACAAACGTTACTCATTTGTTTCAGGAATCTTTTTTTTTTTTTTGAATATGGTAGAAATGTAGCAGCAGAGTGTCCACCGAAACCAGTAAAATTTTGAAAGTGGTCTACAAGGAAAAAACTTATGATGTAGTGTAAATGTGTAATGATGTATTGTGTGTTTGTTTTGTTTGTGGGTGTTTGGCTATGTGGTTTTATTATATTATCAAATTAAGTATATAATTTTTTTTAAAGAGCGAAAAGTAAAACTTAAAAAAGGAATAATGAATATATTCTTAAAGTAATCATAGACAAACATTACGTAAAAGTTAAATAATATTTAAGGTATATAGCGCCATCTATTGCAAAAACTCGCAATTAATTATTATGATTAAAATCGACCTAAATCTATTTATAATATTTATTTATAATACTTACTACATAAATTCCATTGGTTCCAAATATACGTTGAATTGAAACCGCGCAGCAACATCTAGAGGTACGCCCAATTTCTGAAACACAGTCACAAAAGCAAAAGTTAATTGGCGACTATTCTCAACTCCCAGTTTCTTGAAATCCAATCAATGCTAATCTCTTATCATACCCTTCACTGTCAATGACGTACAAAATGACAAAGACGGCAATAAATTATATCATTCAGCGTTCAGAAACTAGCGATTGAATGATTGAAACATCATGTCCTGACCATAGCACCAGGGTTGCCACCCGTCCCGATTCTGCCGGGACAGTCCCGATTTCGATGATATCGTCCCGCGTCTATTATTTCCTGCAGTCTTTTTGATGACCTAAATTGGACTGAAATCCGACCGTCTGATAGATTGTGCCGATTTTTTCCCAAAAGGTGGCAACCCTGCTTAGCACGGTACTTTGGTGAAACTGTGTCACCAAACACCGTTGTATTCCGGCAGCTGTAATTGAGAGCCAGTTCCTTCTAGGCTTACCCCTTTTGGCCACTCATCTTATATATATATCTTACAAAAATACCCGTAAAGCCGGGTTAAATGGGGCCCTATAACGAGTCCATTCACAATATTTAAGAACCGTAGTAACGCTGTATAACATACTCCAAAAAAATAAAAATAAATTATTATTTTCGCTGATGTGCAAACCCTATTTCAGTAAAATTAAAGAGTAAACTACGCAGAATGTACCTACACTTCTACCTAATTCGCGAAACGACAAAAATAATAATCGTAAATTGACAACATATATTTTTTTTCCAACTTGACATTTTTGAAGCCAGTACTTGAGTATAATGACATCCTTGTATTGAGGTAGCAACCATTTATGAATGAAAAATAGAAAAACTATTAAAGTAGACAATTATTAGGTAAAATAGGTACGTAGACCTTTCTGTTAAATAATCTGGTTCCCTGACATGACAGCTTACTAGGGTTGACAAAATTTTTGGCTTTCATAATTAATTATATTTTGTAACACGTTGTATAGTATATACTACCATAGTGAAGTTATGGTCAAACTTACAGGCTCAACAGCAAAATAGAAGGAGTGCTTCTCAGGATCTGGTCTCATGCCGTCCACCTTGTCCCTCAGGGCTGGGTCCGCGTGCAGGAAGTGTGGCAGCGAGATGAAGGCGGGGGAGTTGAAGCGGCACGCCGACACGTTCATAACGCCACTCCATAAACAATCGCCATTACAGAAACACGTGTTTGATGGTGAGCTATTGGCTGTATAGAAAAAATATATCACATTTTTAGGCCAACCGGCCTTCTTTCCGTGGAGATTAAATACTCATTTATTCTGCAAGTGTAGTAGATAAAACCGGCCAAGTGCGAGTCGGACTCGCGCACCGAGGGTTCCGTACAAACTTCGTCCATCGTTCGTCCATCACGGGAAATGCACAATTTTATTTATTTACTGTATTTGAGGAATAAGTATGGGGAACCCCCAAAATTTATTGTTTTTTTTTCTATTTTTGTGTGAAAATCTTAATGCGGTTCACAGAATACATCTATTTACCAAGTTTCAACAGTATAGCTCTTATAGTTTCGGAAATAAGTGGCTGTGACATACGGACGGACGGACAGACAGACATACAGACAGACAGACATACAGACATACAGACAGACAGACATGACGAATCTATAAGGGTTCCGATTTTTGCCATTTGGCTACGGAACCCTAAAAAGTAGGTTTTATTCTATTTATGAATACGTAACTTAGTGGAACGTTTTGGCGAGAACTTGTGAAGTGACGTTGCGTTTTCATTTTTTTTTATGAAATCATGAATTTAGAGTTTCGAATAATATCGGTGGTGTCTAATGGAGATCAATTTATACTTTTTGGCGGCAACTTGAATACTTAGTTACTTTACGTTTTCATTTTATTTTCATGAAATCGTTTATTTGTGTATTTTGAGTTTTCAATCGTTTCGATGTTCATAAATGCACTTTTAGGGCCTAAACTGAATAAATGGCTTTGTCTTTGACATAAGATCCTGGAAGTCAGTAATATTACAAGCAACGATCGGTGAACCACAAATAATAATTGAATTTCTAAACAAATGTAACATAAAACTTACAATAATCGAAGCTCCGTTCCGTTAGAGTGTACTTGTAGTAATTGAGTCCGCCATAGTTCCCCTTGTGGTTGTACTCCATGTGGACGGTGCGGCACAGGTCCGGCACGAACATCGTGAGGAGAGACTGCTCGGTCAGGTTGTGGGGCATGAACTCGCCCGCACTGCCTGACACCTGTCAAATATATACATTAACTAATTAGCTTGTTGCTTGGGACGCTATTAGGAGGCACTGACGTACCATCAAGTGCCCTCCTATACCTGCAAGGCGTGGTCGGTATCTACTTGCGCGACAGGTACATTTTGTATATGGACCAAGACGGTGGTAGAATCCAGATAGGGGTTCCGCAGGGGTCGGTGGGCACCTTGCATACGTTGCGGTTCTGCGTGTCGACCTCCCCAATGGCGTAACTGGCTGGGACACCTTCGAGGGGACTAAGGAGCTTGCCGAGCTTGGGGTGGAAGTCCTCGTCACCAAAATCCGCGAGTTGTGTCTGGACTCCAATCTCTGGAGATAGCGTCTCACAAGACCGAGGCGCTATGGTTCCACAAACTGCCTCGGAGCAGGGAACCACCCGACACGCGCGTCCGATTGGGTGACTCGGAAGTCGGGGTGGGGCGTCTGAAGCCTTTTCACGTCTTTTGACCAGACTGCCCCATACGTACATTGGATTTATTTTACAGAGACAAAATATTTTATTGTTTCCACCATTTTAGCTAGCTTTATACGTAGGTAGTGGGGTATATTGTTTTTTTTTTTACTTATCTACTCTCTGAAAAACTATGTCGTAGCTCTGCGGAAAAACTGTACCTAATAGAGAGTTAATTTTATATCCTAATGACAATTTTTATCCATATCAAAAATGGTAATTCACAAAGTTTGTCATTCACCCCTGAAAGTTTATTAAATGCCTTCTAGACTTTCTAAAGGTCGGCAACACATTGTCAATCTCCCTGGTATTGCCAATGTCCATAGGTGACGGTAGCCACTTACCATCAGGTAGCCGGCCTGCTAGTCAGCCTTCTGTCATAAAAACTTCAAGAAGAAAAATAAAAAAGTATGAATACCTCAGCGCACTTTCCTGAGTAGAAGGGCAGCTGTTCCATGTAGTTCCACTTGAGGATCTGTCCGGGAAGTGTGCCGGTAACTGACCCCGTCGACACCTCCATGTAGCCATCAGTGTCTATTGAGTTATTCCTCTGCAATTCAACAACAATTACATGAACTTGTTCATACTGCCATTAATCTATGACAAAGCCATTTATACAGTTTAGGCTCTAGGAGGGCACTTATGAACGTCGAAGCTACTGAAGTTACCACCGGTTCGGAATAAGTTCAACTGAGAAGAACCGGCATATGATATTTTTTACGTGATTTCACAGTTAGTCCCATGGTAAAAGTTGTTCATATTGATGAGTACTTCCACCCCTGCAAGTAATGCGATCCGACTAAAAAATCGTCCTGTATACTATAAAGGGTGCATGTATATAATCGACATGGTAAAGAAATCGCGATTGTCAATCTATACGAAAATGAAGAGAAAATATTTTGTGTTCAGCTAAGTGTGTATACAGAGTGGTGGGGATGATACGACATTAATTGAAACCACATACTGGGTATCGCGTTAGTAGTACGTATACCAAAAGTTATCAAATTATAGTAAACGGTTAGTTGCAGGTTTTTTTTCACTTTAACAACTTTAAAGAGACCGCCAAATAAATACTCATTTAATGAATGGGAGCGATGTTGCCGTTCTTACGTTCAGTGCCTACAGGTCAGATGAGGTTAGTTAGTAGACAATAGTCATTATTATAAAGGCTGTTGTGTCTAATTTAGACTATTTTCGCATTTTTTGTTTGAAAAATTTGATTTTTGTAATTTGGTGTAATAACTTATTTGATTACTTTAAAGTGTTTTGATTATCTAGTGGGGATCGTATTTTCATTTAATGTCGTTAAGTCGTCACCACTCTGTATATATATTTTTGCTCGTGACTGTAAAGTCATAATATTTATATAAGTAGGAGGTTTTGCATTTTTGCTATATTTTCATTTATTACATTCACAGAAACCCTGGGGCGATAATTTGGAAACATTTGCAGCTTCGTATCCGTATAGAATTCGACATAACTTTAATCATGAATTTTGTCACGAAAAATTATTGTAATCAAACTGTCCCTCGCGGTTTTCGGAGAAAAAAGTTACCAACGTCCTTTTCCATATCATCGGCTATCTGTGTACAAAATTTCATCGCGATCGGTTCAGCGGCTTATGCGTGAAAAGGTAACAAACAAACAAAACAAACATTCGCATTTATAATATTAGTTAGGATTAGAATTATAAAGCTGTCAATATGGCAGATTTAACACCCCTTTTAGAAAAAAACCGGCCAAGTGCGAGTCGGACTCGCGCACCGAGGGTTCCGTACAAACTTCGTCCATCGTTCGTCCATCATGGGAAATGCATAATTTTATTTATTTACTGTATTTTTGCCATTTTTTTAAATATTTGAGTTGATTGAATGAAAGGTAAATTAGAAAAAAATGATATTAGAAACCTCAATATCATTTTTGAAGACCTATCCATAGATACCCCACACTTATGGGTTTGACGAAAAAAAAATTTTTGTTCTAAGTATGGGGAACCCCCTAAATTTATTGTTTTTTTTCTATTTTTGTGTGAAAATCTTAATGCGGTTTACAGAATACATCTACTTACCAAGTTTCAACAGTATAGCTCTTATAGTTTCGGAAAAAAGTGGCTGTGACATACGGACGGACAGACAGACGGACGGACAGACAGACAGACAGACATGACGAATCTATAAGGGTTCCGTTTTTTGCCATTTGGCTACGGAACCCTAAAAACGTTATCTAATACCTACTGTTAAAATAGTCACATATTATATTTATCAAACAATCATCATCATCATCATCATCTCAGCCGCAAGACGTCCACTGCTGGACATAGGCCTCCCCTAATGATCTCCAATAGGACCGGTCTTGGGCGGCCTGCATCCAGCGTTTTCCAACGACCTTTACAAGGTCGTCTGTCCACAAACAATACGACCATTAAATTAATTAATTATAAATCCTAGGGAAAAAAAATATTTATTTAAATTATTATTTAAATATTTATTAAATACTAACACCGTAAAATAAGCCAAATCTATCCAAGCGCGGTGCACCATCCATCCAGTTGTCTGGCATAATCTTCGTTAGATCTAGTAGCGAGTCTTCATATCCGTCAAAAAGCAGCTCCCCAGCTCGTTTCGTGATAGATATATGATAGCCGTTCAGAGCCAGCATTGGTGATAGAAAGCCCTTCATTATGGGCTGATATCTGTATTTGAAGGCGGCTGACTGTAAGGTAAAAACAATATTGGTTACGTTGGGGTAGCGAATCCTGGGGTTAAGGGGCTTAAGCCCTCCCCAAAAGCATTTGAGTCCACCCCTGACAAATCTCAGATTCTGCTTGATATTACCACTTATTCAGACCTGCTCGGTTGCGGTACCCGGTACCGATCGGGTAGACAAACCGTTTGAGTAGTCTACTGAATAGGATGGCTCCTATTTTGTCATTTCATTCTGCCATTTGGAATGAGGCAGTCGATCGGTACACGATCGTGGCAAATTAATTCTGCGACTAACACAACATCAGCCTAAATTTAACGAAATAAAATCGTCCTTTCCGATCGGAATGGCAACCGAGTGAGTCTGAACAAGGGGGATTATCCTACCCTACCCTCAGCTGGGTCAAGCGCCTCCCAAACCATAATCCTGGATTTTTACTCAATATAAGTTTGTTTGACCACAATCTCACTATGGTAAGTGATGAACACGAAGCTTAGAAGGAAATGCTCTCAAGTGCAGCAGCCGGAACACACCGGTAGGTGTTTGGCGACAGATTTTCAACATGAGGGTGGTAGCCAGCCAGGCGGGTACTACAAAATACTTAGTACCTACTATGGTTTCCTCACGATGCATTCATTCACCGAAAGCTCAAGACTTTTGCCAACGTCACTACGATTAAGCTATCATTGCCTAAAATAATAGACATGAGTTATTATAATAATGTTATATAAGAGTGACGTAACCCTGTAACTCGGACCGTGCGATTGAGCCCGAGAGATCTCGTTAAAAGTCCTCTAAGCTGAAAAGTTGCGCAACCAGATCAGGGAACTCTTTAATACGATAACAGGCTCGCTGTACCCGGCCTACGCAAAAATACTCTCCAAATAGGTATTAGTTGACTACGTTGAATACGTTTATGTGACGTAGTAGCTAATATATTAAAATATTTGCAGGTTTTAATGAAATATGGCATATAACTTTCAGGTGGAAAAACTCTGCAGTTGGAACCCTATTCTCTTCTATAAGTGAAGATATGGCCGAAGGTGGTAAGCACACATCGCTTAGAAAGGAACTGCAGTTACCGGTACACGTCAGTAGATGGTCGACGAAAGATTATCTGGTTGATGGTAGCTAGTCAGGCGGGTATTCCACCACAGTCATATGGTTTCCTTACAATGTTTTCTTTTATCGAAAATTCATGTTGTAAGATTCGAATTGATGACACTTGGCCAAGTGCATGTAGGAATTTTCAATCCCTATTTTTCCCAGCTTAGTGGTTGATTTTCGGAAAATCCTGCCTTAGTACACCGGTACGTTAGACTGAGCTATCCTTCCTTTCTTCCTTTACATTTTTTATATATCCCACTGCTGAACACAGGCTTCCTTTCACTAATAAGGATGAAAGGGAAAGGGAAAATACTCCACCACGCGTGCCCACTGCGGATTGGTGGAGGTAGGCTAGTGGTCAACCTGCTGTTGGAGTTTTCAAGGCACCTAGGAGGTCTCCAACTAGCTTAACGAATATCACAATTAAGTGATAACCGGGACCAATGGCTTTACGTGCACGGAAACGTACTAAAATATCTGACTGAGATGTTAATGCCATAAAATGTTCATAGACTTACAGCAGATATAATATTAAGCGTAGTTATTTGGTCCTGTAGGGTGCCATTGCTGGTCTCGCTGTCGAAATGCCAGCTCCTGAGGGTGCGGTACGCGACGGAGTCGTTGTGAGGGTGCCAAGTGATGTTCACATGACTACGAAGCTCGCGGAAACGGTACGGTCCTGGAATTGGAAACAATAATGTATGCTATGCCATTCCAAGTCAGTCAGTTTATCTAAGTTTTTTTTTACATTGTATATAGGCTAGTTTTTGACCACAATCTCACTATGGTGAGTGATAATGTGGCCCAAGGTGGTAAGCACACAAAGCCTAGAAGTCAGTGTTCCTCCATTGGTTAGATACATTGACCGTCACGCAAATTGTCATCAGTTCAATTTCCATTCCGGAAAAACATTTGTGCATCTTTTTGTTCATTGTCTGGGTGTAAATATAGTTCTGCTCAATGGATTAGGATGGAACTTAGCACATCGATAGATCATACCTTGGAATAACATATAGGGTACTTTTTATCCCATGAAAAAATAAGATTCCTCGGGAAAGCAGGTAAAAACGCGAGGCAGAAGTTAGTTCATATAAAACTGTATGTTAACGCCTAGACTAGACTCGAAATTTGCAAAGAAAGCAATAACGGGGACTAACTTACCCAACTGCTCAAGATGAGGTTTCTCTTCAGAAAACCTGTCCGCATTGGTCCAGTTGAAGAGATATACTTCGAAGAAAATTGGCACCGTTGGCGCCACCCATTCTCGGTATGGCCGGGACGTTGGCGTCAGCACGAGTTGCTGGAAGGTATTGTTCATTTTAGTTTTGACTAACTTTCTGTTTCACAGTCAAAGCAGTTTACTTATTCAGCAGGCGCTAGGAGGGCATTTATGAAGGTTGAAATTACTGAAGTTACCATCGGTTAGGAAGTCAACCTTCAACTGAGAAGAGCCGGCAAGAAACTCAGCAAGGTTACATTTTTTAAAACTACTGACTTTACTTGACTTTACTGACTGATTTTGGATATATTCTCAAAAAATGGAAAAATAAACAATTAATTGAAAAGAAAAATAACAATATAAAATAAAAACTAGTAAAGTATAAACCGTACGGTACCTACTTAAGGAATAATTCCTCCATATATCTAGGTCTCCAGCCAGGGAGTCGCGTTTCTTTTTACAGTCACTCTGAACGAGCATAAAATGGGTATGGGAGCCGGTGAAATTACAGGCACAGGAGACTTAACAACTTCATGTCTCAAGGTTGGCAACGCGTGAGTGATACCCCTGGTAGGGAAAATATAATATTGTATTTTCTTTGCCCGTGTTGTTATGAGCGTCTATAGGCTACGGTAACCGCTTACCATCAAAATATTACAACAGTCAGTTAGTCATGCATTAATCTATCTATATAGGTAAGTATAAAATATTATAAAGCTGAAGAGTTTGTTTGGTTGAACGCGCTAATTTCAAGAACTATCTACTGGTTCGGATTGAAAAATTATTTTAGTATTGGATAGCCCATTTATCGAGGAAGGCTATATATAGGCTTTTTATCTCGGGAAAACATAAGATCCCTCGGGAACGCGGGTGAAACCGCAGAGCGGAAGCTAGTATTATTTATTCAGTTATTAGTCTTGAAATTATATAGAAGTCTAGTTTAACATTTTTTTTTACTTATAAATATTTACTTACATAACTTGTAAGTTATGATGTAAATGGATTATAAATATTCAAATATAGTCAAAAGAATATATCTCGTCATTGTCAAAATAAATATGTTTTACAATATTAATCTTTAGTACTATATAATATACTTGGCTTTTGTCTAGCAAATTCAAATTCAAAACTCATTTATTCAGTTGAGGTCAGTGACCTTACAAATACTAGAGTAGCAACGCTTTACAAACATTTATCTCGAGTTCAAAAGTCGTAGCTTTGAAAACCATGTTTGTCTCGTTTCTTTTACCGTCAAACTAATTACGTCAAAACGGAACAGGGACACTTGAAGTCAAGCTGGAAACTATGGCAAAGTGCCTACAGGCATATACAAAATGGCCATACATCGGTGCCGTAAACAACAAATTTAAACAGATTTAAGCCATATACTGGGTGATTTTGTTATCACTGGCAATATTTGCAAGGGTGAAAGTACTCATCAAAATGAACAACTTTTATTATGGGACTAACTGTGAAATCATGAAAAAATTATCAGCTGTTCCATACAAAAGTTCAATACCTACTCGACCAAAATGTATGAAGCAACCATATTATTTTACGCGATAACAGAGTTAGCCCTATAATAAAAGTTGTTCACATTGATGAGTACTTCCACCCCTACAAGTATTGCCAGTGATAACAAAATCACCCTGTATGTTAGATACAATTGAATTTACTATGGACGAGCAAGGTGGTAGACTCCTCCATTGAAAAGGGAAGATTTTCCGCCAGGCTGTGTCGTCGTGCCTGGGGACCGCGGTCCAACTGTACATGTTGGAATCTTTTATATTATTCCAAATTCTTAGAGAACTTTGTTAGCGCGATGTAGAAACTTGTTGCGCCATCTATCCACGGATAGCGGAAGTTTTGATGGATGTCGCTACACTACCATCATGTTTTATTTAGATGTTAGTGAATCCATTACTCGGTCACCGTAGCTTCAAGCCCAAGATCACCATGGTAAGTGATGATGTGGCCGAAGGTAGTAAGAACACAAAGCCTAGAAAAAACTGGCCCTCAAGTATAGCTGCCCGCACACAGTTAAGTGTTGGGGTATGTTTTCCTTCGCCGAAGGCTCAAGATAGTTGGAGCAATTTATTTTTCTACTATTTATAAGTCTGTGTTTGACCACAATTTTAATTTTACTATTGATGTGGCTGGAGGTGGTAAGCAGACAAATCATAGCAGGAACTGGCTTTTAAGTGCAGCTGTCGGACTACACTGGTAGGTATGGCGACAGATTTGCAACATGAGGGTGGTAGCCAGCCAGGCAGGTAGGTACTAAGTAAAGCAAAGTACCCTACCACCGTGCTATGGTTCCCTCACGATGTTTGCCTTCACTGAAAGCTCAAGCTCATTGTAGGATTCGAACCCACGATCGTCGCCGCGACATTTGACGCTACCGCCGCAGCAAATTCTCACCTCTATAAGTGATGGTGTTGCCGAAGTTGATGAGGACCCAAAACCTAGAAGGAGGTCTACAAATGCACTTTCCAGAAGTAACTGGTAAGTTTGCGATATTTTTTTTATACTAACTACATAGGTGGCAAACAAGCTTACGGCCCACCTGATAGTAAGCGGTTACCGTAGCCTATAGACGCTCATAACACCACGGGCAAAGAAAATACAATATTATATTTTCCCTGCCAGAGAGGTATCACTCACGCGTTGCCAACCTTGAGACTTGAAGTTGTTAAGTATCCTGTGCCTGTAATTTCAGTTACTGTTCTCAATTGACTTTATTAGTAAAATTAATACTCAAATGATATTAATTTTCCATGAATTGACTTTGAAATACCGCCTATTCATTAGGCTGATCCCAATTCGATTGGACTCTAGATTAATAGTCAAGGTGATCGAACAGATGTATGCAATTGTCAGACGATTCAATTATTGATTTGAACTATTGACCTGTTTTAATACATTTGTTTATTTATTACAATGTAACTTTTTTTTTAGGGTTACCCAAAGGGTAAAAACGGGAAAATAAAATAAATATTTAGGGGGTCTCTCATACAACAAAAGTGTTTTTTTGCCGCTTTTTGCCCTATATTAAAATTAGCATTTTAGTTTAACGGTTACAATATGAATTTTTTATACCTACTGTTGTTTACCTAGTAATGGTACGGAACCCTTTGTGCGCGAGTCCGACTGGCACTTGGCCGGTTTTTTGTAATTTAAATATTGATATGATAGAGAGTATAGGTACTTAACTTGAGATTGATTGTAAGTAATACGAATTGATGTTGCTTGTTACCATCCAGTTATTGTATGTTATGTATATAGCAATGAAAATTGAATAATCAACTAGTTTCCATCCCGCGGTTGCACCCGCGATCCCTTATTATTAAGTTTTCTGTAATTTTCCAATTTTTTAGAACATTCTACAAATAATAGAAAACTTTAAAAAATTAATGAAATGGGTAAAGTCGTTCTCAAGTTATGGCGTGACCAAGGGACATAGGTAGTAATTTTTATATACCTACAGGGTGATTGTGGAAGTTCTCATCAATATTAACAACTTTTATCATGGGACTAACTTTGAGATCAATAGATACTTAGCTATGGTATAGCGCTTTCATAGCGATGTTCCACACATCACCTGCCCCGCGTCTCCCGCATCCCCTTTTGAGTTATTCTGTGTTCATACTTGTGCTTTCGGTTCATACTTCGTAAGGTGCGCTCTATAGCTTGCTTATGTACACTCTAAGTGTGTGACCTGACTTACTCTAATTATTGTCCGGCTTCATGGTGACACGCGGTGGCACTACGTTTTACTAATTAAATTAATAATAAATCCATTGTTTTTAGGTTTTTGTATATCTGTCGTAGTGACGGGCTTTCGAGGAAAACATCGCGAGGAAGCCATAGCACGGTGGTAGGGTACTTTGTAGTACCCGCCTGGCTGGCTACCACCGTCAAGTTGAGAATCTGTCGCTAGTCACCTAAGGTGTGTTCCGCAATTGTACTTGAGAGAATTTGTACAGGATGACATTATTTTTTCTACTCTGTATAGGCTTGTGTTTGACCACAATCTCACTATGGTAGGTGATGATGTGGCCGAAGGTGGTAAGCACACAAAGCCTAGAAGGAACTGGCTCTCAAGTGCAGCTGCCGGAATACACCAATAGGTGTTTGGCGTATAAAAAAAAAATATGACACATAATGCCCAAAGGCCTATAATCTTAGCCACAGAATAGATAACAAATCTCGTTAACGAGATTTCACAGCGTCTCGGCGTGGACGGCGTGGCGGATATCTGACGAAATTGCTTGGTCAACGACAGAGATAGAGTAGGTAGGTATATATTTGTTTGACAACGAGGTACATAATCATGTTATTTTCCTTATAGAACCGTAGGATAGAAAACACAAAATTGACTAAAATATGTTACGGTATGTGGTGACGGCAACACGGTAACATAGAATAAAATTAGCTGAAAAAAGGAACCATTTTATGTAATAATATAATCTACACTAATATTATAAAGAGGAAAGATTTGTATTTTATATTTTATCCCGGGATCGCGGGTAAAACCGTGCAGAAAAGCTAGTAATCTATACTATAATAATAATATTATAAAGAGGAAATATTTGTATTTATGTAACGAATAATCTTAAGAACTACTGGACCGATTAAAAAAAATATTTCACCGTTTGAATGCTACAATTATCCCTGAGTAACATAGGCTATATTTTATCCCGGAAAGGCGGGTGAAACCGCGCGGAAAAGCTAGTAATATTATAAAGAGGAAAGATATGTATTTTTGTAGGTTTTTAACGAATAAACTCAAAAACTACTGGACCGATTTCAAAAATTTTCACCTATGGAAAGCTTTATTATTAGCGAGTAACATGGGCTATTTGTTTATCCCGGGAACGCGGGTGAAACCGCGCGGAAAAGCTAGTACAAGATAGAGAAAGGAAATCTGTAGAACCGACACATTTTTCTTTTTTTTTTATCAAAAATGGAGTGTGGATTATTAAGGAAGAGTAATCCTAATTCTAATATTTATAAATGCTAACATTATGAAATTTGGTACGCAGATTGGTAATGATATGGAGAGGGACATAGGCTACTTTTTTTTTTCTAGGGAACGCAAGTGAAACCGCGGGCGACAGCATCATTAATATTGTCGACAAAGTCAAAGCCATTTATTCAGTTTAGGCCCTAGGAGGACACTTATGAAGGTCGAATTTACTGAAGCTACCAGAGAAGATGTTTCAATCGCGATATTCATGCTCTTTTTCTAAAGTGTAAAAGGGGTTGATAAATCCTAGCTTTGTAAAAACCTTTCCCCAATTTTCCTTATACGCGACACGTGATTTAGGACAATTATACATTGTTATACTAACCTGGTGTATAGGAAAGCCTCTCAAGTGCAATACTTAATGCAAGCTTACGAAAGTGAAATTCGTGGGGAGTATTACGTCAGGTAGCGAAGCGAAGGGTTACACCCCCAAGAAGCCGTAGAAGAGAACGGAAATAAAACTTTTGTAAAGACTTTAGTATTTTTATTTTAATAAAGGCACACTTTTTATGGGGTCTATGAAATTGTGAAACTTTTAAATGTTTTTGACTTGAAAAGTAAAGGTAGATTGGTATATAATTCTACTGTATCACGACCAAAATATATACATATAGCAAAATTCAATAGTCAAAATGTCCAAAAAAAATAATTAAACCTTGCTGAGTTTTTTGCCGGGTCTTCCCTGTTAAAGGCGACTTCCGAACCGGTGGTAACTTCAGTAGCTTCGACGTTCATAGGTGCCCTTCTGGGGCCTAAACTGAATAAATGGCTTTGACTCTGAATTTCCTCTTAAAATATTGATTGCTTTATAATGTTACGAACATAGTATCATCGAAGCAATACTAATATGATATTGCAATCAATCGTTATTTCATGAGAAATTGCTTAAAATTTTTACCAACTGTTTATTTATTTATGCTCCCCGTTAAAGCCACATTATAATATTTATCTTCACTAATATTATGTATAAAGAGTAATTATTCGTTTGTATGTTTGTACACGACGTGTGTTCGACGGGCCTATCTATCACGTCATAGGTCGTGGGTTCGATTCCCACTCAGGACAGACATTATGTGAACATGTATGTTTGTCCTGAGTCTGGGTGTCATTATCTATATAAGTATGTATTTACAAAAGAAAATTAGTACATGTTAGTATATCAGTTATCTGGCTTCCATAGTACAAGCTCTGCTTAGTTTGGGGTCAGATGGCCGTGTGTGAGAAATAATGGCACAGAATATTTTTATCTAAAAATTCTTTCACTAATTAAAAGTTACACTATCCCTAAGTAATATTAGGTTACTAGTTGAATACGTAAGTCTTATTACTGAAAACAAAAGATCTATGGCTTATTACTTTGCATTGCTCCCAGCTACTGTAACAGGTCGCCACAAGAGGTCGGCAACTCATTGACTATCTCCCTGGTATCGCTATTGTTCATAGGCGACGGTAACAACTTACCATCAAGTGTAGGTGGACCGTATGCGTGGATTTGCCAACGTTTTCACGTAAAAAAAAAACGTCTTTTTATGTCAGAAAGTTTACAAGCAGAAAAACTATCCACCTGATGGTAAGTGCCTACCGTCGTCTATGGACATTAGCAATAACAGAGGGATTGGCAATGTGTTGCCGACCTTTATAAAGCCTTGAAGGCAACTGGCTCTCAAGTACAGCTGTCAGAATACACGTTATGTCTATCGATATAGAGGTTACTTCAATTTGAAGATTTTAACTGATTATATACGCAACACTTTCCATTTGTGTTATCACCAATAAATTAAGTGTTATTTGCCACTATGATGCGTTTCTTTTCGTCGGTGATCAGTTCACTCAATCGATCAATCAAAATACAATCACGGGCAATTATGAATTGTCTGGCCCCGACACAACACTGGTTCGAAGGTTGCTTTTGCTGATGTACGTTGGTCCCGCCGGGCCCCTGACTTTTGGCTTAAATATAATTATACTCATATCAATATAGTTTATCACTTATCTATTATTATAGCCTGAATCTAATACCGATTTGGAAGATTGCATATCCTGAGAAAAGTTCGCAATAACTCAGCAATTACTCTTTTCAAAACATTTTTTTTTCATTAGGTACATAACATTTAGATTCTAGTCTCTCTGATAATAAGTGCGTATTATTCCGACAAAATGATAAAACTATTTGTATTAGTACAATATAAGTAAATAGCAGACTCAAGCCAACCATCCCCTTCAAATAGTAGCTATTCACAAAGTATGATACGTGTGACAGCCACTGCCCTCTTCGCCGTATGAGAGGGAAGTGAACGTCCCGCCACACGATGCTATCGTAATTATTACAGGCTATATAGGCTAGGTACCGTATCGTACAATAAAACTTTTATGTCACAGTTGTTTTGTGGTCTTAAAAATAGCGCCGCGAGGTTGCTGGGGGAGATATCACACTATGCGCAGTGCCCTATTACCTATCCGCCTATGTTCACAAGTTCTCTTAAGAGCTCTTTAATGTCTGCAACATACTAAAAAATCCCGTACAGCAAACGTGATTACATATGTAGAAGACTTACAGAAGCGAGTGCTGAGTCGAAGATCTGCTGCCAACTGAAGGCGACGGCTATGGCGGCGAGGGCGAACAGTGCGCTGCCGCCCGCGCACACCCATTGCCACCGCGGCACGCCCCCACGCATCACCAAGCACCCGATACCGACCACACTGAAAAAAAAGATCATCCTTAGTAAAATGTATTATGAAAAGTGAGACTGAGTGGTAGAATAACATGAGTATTCGCATCTTAAAATAGACGATTCTAAAAAAAATTGTTCTTGGAAACTGTCAAACTTAGTTCACCTAAAAGTGTAATATGGGAGTATACAATTTTTTTTAGTGTAAACTTCTTTTGGCGCGGTGTGGCGTCTACAGGCCGCACCAAATATTGATAGTCTGTGGGCCAACTCTAGCGCACAGACAAGAGACAGAGGATTTTGTCGGCTATGGTTAGACTCTGGTTTAATACGCAATAAGACTAGAGTTTTGTAACTGCCTTTTCCTTTTCTAGACTTAGATTACTGACTTGATGTGTAAAAGTGGAACTATTAAGTATTATTATTATAAGTGTCATTCTACAACGCTTTTTTAATTTATACGTCTCACGGTTCCCCAAAGTGGTGACCCCGACGTGATTTGAACATTTTTAGATGAGGTAAAACCTCTGGACTCGCGACACCGAGACGCAGTTTGACGTTTAGTTTCTTTTTTTTTCTCCCATTAAAATAATTGCGACCAGTAATGTTTTGTCGCTGTTTTGGCGCTATAACAAAACAAACTCACTCAGAAAAAAAACTATTTTAGATTGTAATAATTTTAATGATAATGATGATGATACAAGAGCTCAATCTCAAACTCAATCTCTCTAAAAAAAAAAAAAAATTCACTTCTGTCGGCACTCCCGGAGTGCATTTTTTTAGCTAACTCAATGTTAGAGTTTATTTTAAATAAGCGAAATATGAGTGTTTTCATTTTAAATGGAGAGAACAACTCTGACGTCAAAGTCTATGCTGCCATGGTCATTTGTGTCCGGCGAACTTAACCTTTTTAACATAGACTATGATGTTACGCAATTTAAATTCACTATATTATAATTGTTTTATAAATATTTTGAAAAGAAAGTTATAAAATAAATAGTATTGAATAATCATAAAATAGATTACTTATATATGTTATGTCGTATTAAGTCATATATTTGTTTAAGAGTCAGACACCGGTGTCGACAAACTGTTATCAGACAGAGTCACAAACTATAGTGATCAATTAAATACAATTATCTACAGCGGTTTTTCGAATACAATATCGTAATATCTTTTGTGTAGGCTGTGGCTTATGTTCGACTATAACCTCATCATTTTAAATGATGTTGTGGCCTAAAGTGGTAAGTATATGAAGCCTAGAAGGAATCTAGATCTCAAAAAGCTACCAACATCTGCAGGAACTGTTTAATAGAAAAATATTTTACATTGTTTTAATCTACGTAAATAAATATGCTATATTAGTTGTATAGAACCGACCGAAAAAGACGCCCTCCCACTCCCAAGCCAGACACACAATTCGGCGAGCCGATCCCTTGGGAGAGGCAAGCCAAATATCTCGGTGTGACTCTCGATGATCGCCTATCCTTCGCTGCTCACATAAAGGCGGTCCGCGCGCGCGCCGCTGTTGTGGCAGGACGACTCCACTAAACAGATCTTCTTCCATCTTTAGAAACATAGACGACAAATTCTGATATTCGTCGAATAAATTCGACAATTTTTTTTATTTTTGTCCAATCAGAATTCTAATCCGTGAAGGTGGCCCTGCCAGAAAGTGTCACAAAAAGATTCTTAGCCGTTCTTCTCAGATAAAAAATATTTCCCTACCGATGCTTGACTGTCCTGTGTCACAGATTAAAAATAAATAAAAAAAACTTGTAATAATTTTGTTGTATGTAAAATAGAGCAACGTAATCATCAAAATCAATGCCCAAAATAACAGCCGATAACAATTATTTTGCTATGTCACTAACGTAGATAAGTAATAAAATCTAGGTCTGTACACTCAGAAACACCTGCCTAATCTTCAGAAACGTACAAAGAAAGAGATTTAATGTATCCTGTTTGGATTAGATAGGTATTCATTGTAACTAGTGCTGGCAAAAAGGATCTTTCTCATACGAGATAATGCACATAAGCACGAACGCGCCGACCCTAGCCCTTGATCAAGGTAGAGCAAGATTATTTTTCTGCGCTCTTTAGTTGATGTTTTCACAATAAATAATGATGAGGAATGTTAAATAAATAAATAATTAAGTACCATTTTTTTCCCAAAATCAACCTTTTATTGCAGAAATCGAAAAGCGCCATCAAAATGTAATTTTTCGCTCGAAATTGTTTTTCGCATTCGGCGTTTTGGCGCCCCTTGCCACTTGGCGCTTAGAGCCCCCGCTTTTCTCGCTCTACCCTAGGGCCGGTGCTGCACGAATGTTTATACGTAAAACAAACCTTAAAATACGACATTCAAATTCGATAAAAACTCCTTCAAATCATCGATAAAATTCATGTTTTAATATAAAAGAACAGAGCATGACTAATTGATTATGAGATATCCATGCAGAACCCATAAAACTAGTTATAAATCCATAATATTTGGAAAGTATCTTATAGATACTTTAAGAAAGGATTTTCCGAAATTCAGCCACCTAACGGATACATTCTCTTTCAGGCTACACTGTTCACGTCTTTTTTTTTTTTTTTTACTTTGTATAGGCTTATGTTTGACCACAATCTCACTATGGTAGGTGATGATGTGGCCGAAGGTGGTAAGCACACAAAGCCTAGAAGGATCTGGCTCTCAAGTGCAGCTGCCGGAACACACCAATAGGTGTTTGGCGACAGATTTTCAACTTGAGGGTGGTAGCCAGCCAGGCGGGTACTACAAAGTACCCTACCACCGTGCTATGGTTTCCTCACGATGTTTTCCTTCACCGAAAGCTCAAGCTCATTGTAGGATTCGAACCCACGACCTTTGCCGCGGCGTCCGACGTCACTACCACTGAGCTATCATCGCCTTAAACCTTTAACCTTTAACGTCTATCAGTAACCACCCCAGGGACCGCGGAAGTACTCCATGAGGGGGGAGGGGCAAGGGGCATTTGGCCCCCTCTAATAATTATTTTATCCCAGGAATGGCGAACAAGGATATGAATCGCGATTCTTGTTTTTTTACCCGACTGCGCGACGCAAAGGAGGGTAATGAGTTTATCCGCCTATGTATGTATGTTTGTTCTTTTGTGGCGCTCTAGTTTATATTACTTTATATTTCAAAGGTTATTTTTGATGTAGATACTTAACTTCTAACGTAAGTAATTCAGTGTACGAGTGAAGATTGACCGCAGTGCCTATCGATTCCCTTATCAGATTACTACTAAGTTATATTTATGAGTTCAGAGGATACGTTATACGTTACAAGGTTGCGTGCGACCCATTTAAATATGGGCAGCTATCCCCTAGGGGCTGTGTAGTGGAAAATTGGATACTAACAACCTAAATTATGAAAATTGTGGAAATCTAAAGCAATGCCTGCCTTAAATTCTCGGTTATTGAAGACTGAAAAATATTTTAACTCACAAAAATCGGTGGATAATTAAAAAAATACACTTGTATTGGACAAAACATATATGTAAGCCTTGCCTTTTGCGATGGAATCCATGGGTCCATGTGGTCCGAAGTTCGCCGATTAGGTCAGATTTTAACAGCAAAACTAATGAAAGATTCGGGAGACCGGTGATCGAGGAGCTTTTTCAGCCAACGCATAGCTAGACCATCCAAAGAGGAAACTCTGCCAGCCAAATGGGCTATCTAACACTGAAAGAATTTTTCAAATCGAACCAGTAGTTCCTGAGATTAGCGCGTTCAAACAAACAAACTCTTCAGCTCTATAATTTTATGTATAGATTGTATTCTTGTTTTAGATACATGCGACCGATTAAAAATAGACAAGAAGAATGCTTGGATGTAGCACTCGAGGACACGCCTTTTGTAATACCTAAATCTAAGTTTATTTTGAAAGTAAAAGCAACCTTCCAAACCGTGCTTTAGAAATGAAATGAAATGTATTTATTTGCCTGAGACATGGCTGATGGGATCATACAAAAATGTTATTATGTTTCACATGTTTCGTCAGATTCTGACATGCAAAACTTATTATTTTTTATTAATAATACCTTATAATTAAAATTTACCTACAAACTAAACAATTCATTATGCTATATTATTACAATGAAATAGTGAACATGTCGTCACATGTCACATAATTTTTAGAGTATGACAATATACACAAGTAATAATAATAATCACAAGTGTGTCTGTTAGTTCATAGGTATAACAATCATAATTATTTTCTAATAATAAAAAGTTATCTTATCAATAATATAAATGTGATATCAGAAATAAGTAGATACGTAATTAAGTACCTGCTAGGTATACCTAAATACATAGATATAAATCGGTGTAATGTGTGTAGAGTTCCTAATTAACTCGTATGAAGAAAAAAAATCTGTGTCTATGGATTTTTTTGTATCCATACGAAAAACATATAATAATTTGTTTTATTCAATCCAACCAAAAAGGCTAATCAAGTATTTCTTTTTAGGGTTCCGTACCCAAAGGGTAAAAACGGGACTCTATTACTAAGACTTCGCTGTCTGTCCGTCCGTCTGTCTGTCACCAGGCTGTATCTCAAGAACCGCGATAGCTAGACAGTTGAAATTTACACAAATTATGTATTTCTGTTGCCGCTATAATAACAAATACTAAAAACAAAATAAAATAAATATTTAAAGAGGGCTCCCATAGAACAAACGCAATTTTTATGCCGTTTTTATAGATAATGGTAAGGAACCCTTCGTGCGCGAGTCCGACTCGCACTTGGCCGGTTTTTTGACATTATTTATCGAAACTGCACATTGCGTACAAATAATATTAGGTAATATGTAGTTGAAAATATATGACAAGTATGTGACTGTGACCCGATTATGGACTGATTTTAGAATTACGATTCTTATTTTTTTATAACAACCGTTATGTAGCCATATAATCAACCGGCTGCGCGACGACAAAAACTGGGTTATTTTCACGCGTATTTTTGTATATGGTGTTATTTATAACCTCAAAACGTACCATGATATATATATATATACCAAACCGATTGTTTTTTTTCCTTTGGGAAATTACGTAGATATTCTACCTACTATAACTACATACCTAATAATATTATTAAAGAGGTATGGATATAGAGATATTCATATAATATTCCTTGAATAGAACTGTAATTAGGGACATTAAAGATATTTTATTTTTCGGGATAAAAACATAACTCAAAATTATTTGTACACGCATGATATAAAATGCAAAAGCACATACGTATTATTTTACTCAATCTTCTTCATTTATTCATTATTGAATTTATATCGGCTATAGCTTTATCAGCGTTTCAGAGAATTTAATGTTGTCCTTCCGGGATAAATATTGCAAATTCATTCTGACAATGTGGCGTGTTCGAGTAGCAAACTTATATACCTAGATATAATTGGGTTTCACCCGCGTTTCCGGGACGAATTTATGCGCCGTAGGCTTCTCTGCGGCGCATAAAAAGGAATGCAGTCGCCGCGCGCAAAAATAATGTCTAATTCTCGATCGCTCAAAAATAATTTCATATACTTTAAACCTTATTTAAGATAGGAGATATTTTATTATTGCGTAAAAATATTTTCAACATATACGCACTTTAAGATATTATGACTCAACACCGCACTGATAAACAAGGTCACAAACGCTTAGGACCTTCGTTGGCTTATGTCCGAATTCATTTGAACTGATAACTGATGTATCAGTAACATTTGAGCAAATATAAAGATTCCAGCACCCAAGAGGCGTATGAAAATGAACTAATACTACTTACGCAGCGACTATTCTCTATCTCACTCGTGAAACTCTGTAATCAGGTGTTCACGAGTGAGACAGAGAATAGTCGCCGCGTGAATTCATCGTCGAATTTTAGTACAGAATAACATAGCAGCATGAATTTAAATTCACATTTACATGTCACTAAACTAAAATCTAAACAAAACTATTTATATTAACTAAATAATAAATAAAATCCTCCCCTAACTTCACCCATGGTGGTATCGCTGAATCGCGATGTCGCTTATACATTTGGCTAAAATAGCCGCCAGCTCTGGTCCCGCGTGGTTTTCACCAACAGATTTTCAAAAAAATACGCTCACTGACTCCAGGGTCCTAGATATTTCAAATATACTGGGTGATTTTTTAGTCGCTGGCAATACTTGCAGGGGTGGAAGTACTCATCAATATGAACAACTTTTATTATGGGACTAACTGTGAAATCACGAAAAAATTATCAGCTGTTCCATACAAAAAGAAAAGAAGCAACCATTTTATTTTATGCGATAGCAGAGTTATCGCGTTTGTTGTATGGGAGCCCCCTTAAATATTTATTTTATTTTGTTTTTAGTAATTTGTTGTTATAGCGGCAACAGAAATACATAATTTCAACTGTCTAGCTATCGCGGTTCTTGAGATACGTCCCGGTGACAGAGACGGACGGACAGACAGCGAAGTCTTAGTAATAGGGTCCCGTTTTTACCCTTTGGGTACGGAACCCTAAAAACCACGAGGCAGAAGCTAATATTGAAATAAGATGAATTTCACAACATACTGCAATATTATACTTACTTACATGTGTTGCGGACACGGGTTTATATTGACAGTAGTGTAGAAATACCTCTACATAAGTAGGTATTGTGACCGTGACCTTGGGCCTCGCCACCACGACCACGATCGGTTCGGGTACGTGTTACAGTGATTCACTAATCACTTCTGTCAACTATGATTATGTAGTTTTTCTTCAAAAGTAGATAAGTATGTACGTAATTATCGAACAATAGCCTATTTGATACAATTTATTCGCATCTATACATGTAAAAAATCAACTGTTGTTTGAGAATGACGTCAGAATCTACTTAGTATGATAACAAATGCCTGAGCTCGACCTAAAATTTACTTCAATACTGTTTATATGTCTAAGTATAGTATTAGCAAAGTGTAATTACATACAGTGGTCTATCGCGTTTGAAGTCACGCGAAATGCCGCTTTGTATAGGCATTCGTAATTGCTCCATTGTGTCCCAAGCGAATGTATGGCAGCTTGGGCTCGCTACCGCCCCTCTCTCACCTCGCAAGCCCCGCACGATTGCTCTGTCTAGACGTGTCCGTTGGTCGACTGTAAGTGTTACTAGTAACAAAGTCCTAAAACTTAATTTTAAATAAGCTTGTAGCGACATCTATCAAGACCTCCGCTATCCGTAGATAGATGGCGCAACAAGATTCTACATCGCACTGACAAAGTTCGTCGCGTACTTAGCATATATACAAGATTCCAACATCTACAGTTGGACCGCGGTCCCCAGGCACGATGACCCAGCCTGGCGGAAGATCTTCCCTTTTCAATGGAGGAGTCTACCACCTTGCTCCACCATATTGGTGACCCCGACGTGATTGGAATTTCCATCTCCATCACTTCCAAGCCACTCCGCACCTGGTCTCAGCTGAGTCACACAGCAAGCCAGCTTCGCCTCAATCAGTTTCCAACGCAGCCGACGCACCGTGCTACCTGGTCCTGCAAGGCACACTTCCAGCGACAGCACTCATCGCCTGCACAGTCCACCGCAGCCCACGTCCGGATCTTCATCGGCCGGCTCCTCACTCTCCGGCGTGGCAGTTTCTGCACACGTGGACTATCATGGGCTCAACCCGTCGCAGCAACCCCGCTCAGTCTCTACTCACCGCAGACTTCCGAGCAGCACTGGCACTTGCAAGCTACATCAGCAACGACGCAGCAACAACGAATCGACCTCTGGTCTAGGAAGGGAGTGATGTAGCGACATCTATCAAGACCTCCGCTATCCGTAGATAGATGGCGCAACAAGATTCTACATCGCACTGACAAAGTTCGTCGCGTACTTAGCATATATACAAGATTCCAACATCTACAGTTGGACCGCGGTCCCCAGGCACGATGACCCAGCCTGGCGGAAGATCTTCCCTTTTCAATGGAGGAGTCTACCACCTTGACCCTCCATAAGCTCAAAAATTTGCTCTGCTCTCCGAGCCGGTCTATGTGATCGGACCCTAAAGGTTTGTTTGGTTGAACGCGCTAATCTCGGGAACTACTGGTTTGATTTGGAAAATTATTTCAGTGTCGGATAGCCCATTTATCGAGGAAGGCTATAGGCTTTTTATTCCGAGAAAACATAAGATCCCTCGGGAACGCGTGTGAAACCGCGAGGTGGAAGCAAGAATAATATATAGATTAAAATTATAGTAAATAAATATAATTTCATTTCAAACTATTCAGAAATGCTATGTAAACCAGATATCTGATATATTAGCTCATTGTAGGATCGCAACCACGACCACCGGCACGGCATTTGGCACCACTGCCTCTGAAGATAGTAGAACTCTTAGAGCAGAGTTCGCCCGGGGAAGTACTACCACCATATCTAATTCCGCCGTGAAATAGTAGTGCACTTGTATTACTGTGTTTCGGTTAGGAGGGTATGGGAGCCGGTGAAATTACAGGCACAGGAGACTTAACAACTTCATGTCTCAAGGTTGGCAACGCGTGAGTGATACCCCTGGTAGGGAAAATATAATATTGTATTTTCTTTGCCCGTGTTGTTATGAGCGTCTATAGGCTACGGTAACCGCTTACCATCAGGTGGGCCGTAAGCTTGATTGCCACCTAGTAGTATAAAAAAAGAGCAATCGGCGCATTTTGATAATAATTCACATAGATACCTACACAATCGATGAGCTCAAAATTGCTAAAACATAAAGTTACAAAATAACAGTTTAACCTTGAATATAAGCAAGTTCTGGTTTTCTTTATGTTTCACACCAGAGTAAGAAAGAAAAGAAAGAAGAAAGAAATACATTTATTCATGACAACACACAACATTACATACAAACATTACATCAATTTAAAGAACTATACACACAGACAAACATTTTCAATACTAACTATCCAACAAAAAAAACAAAAATGTAATGTTGCGCGATGCCAGGAATAGGTCCCGACTCAGCAAAATGCTAAGGGTAGTTTAAAACTAACCTTCGCGCTGGTTTTCAGTCGGAACCCACGACCTTGACATCACGAACATATGTGACACAAAAAATAAAAAATAAAAAATAGCACAAAACAAAAAACAAAAAAGTACCTTTACAACCACAAACTACGCTACCTCAAGCTGTGGCCATCAGTGCGCAATCTGTGGCTAGTACCAACCACACCATACAAACGCTCAGTTCGTAAGGCCTCACTCCGCATATTTGACATAAGTACACGTACATAAGTTAAGGTAAATATCAACTTTTTCAAAGCTAATGTCTTACTCGTACTCGTGATACTAGCAATCTATACCTACTCAATACTAATATTACAAAGCTGAAGTGTTTGTTTGTTTGAACGCGCTAATCTCAGAAGCTACTGGTTCAAATTGAAAAATTATTTTACTGTTGGATACCCCATTTATCGAGGAAGGCTATAAGGCTAATTTTTAACCCAGGAAAACGAACGCGGGTGAAACCGCGGGGCGGAAGCTAGTGATCGTATATGACACTATCGTAACTGACACCGATACGTTGCCACTTTGTATATGCCTGTAGGCATATCTGCCATAGTTCCCAGCTTGACGTCAAGTGTCCCTGTCTCGTTTTGACGTAATTAATTTTACGGTAGGAGAAACGAGAAAAAAACTAACATGGGTATCAAAGCGTCTTTTGAACACGCAAGTAAGTGACCACGCATTTCTGAGAAATACTTGTAAGGCGTTGTTACTCTAGTATTTGTAAGCTCACTGGATACAAGTACCTATATGTTTGAATAATTATATATACAGGGTGATTTTGTTATCACTGGCAATACTTGCAGGGGTGGAAGTACTCATCAATGTGAACAACTTTTATTATAGGGCTAACTCTGATATCGCGTAAAATAATACGGTTGCTTCATACATTTTGGTCGAGTAGGTATTGAACTTTTGTATGGAACAGCTGATATTTTTTTCATGATTTCATAGTTAGTCCTATAATAAAAGTTGTTCACATTGATGAGTACTTCCACCCCAACAAGTATTGCCAGTGATAACAAAATCACCCTGTATATCATTAATTATGTAGATAAAACTGGTTATGAAATAGCTCTTATAGTGAAGTAAACATATTTTTAATACAGTACTGATTTGGTAAAAAAGTTGGTAAATTAAAACTATAAAAATAACCCGACAGCATGAAAAGCGAACTAAAAAAATGGAAGCAAGAAAGCTTGGACTCGACAAAGTTCATCCAATTATAAAATGCAAGCGTAGTAAGTTGACCATGAAACTGATGCCTCCGGCTTTTTTTTTTTTTTTTGACGTCTTTAGTATCAGTATACCTACCATATTCTCTAATATCTACCAATTACGATCATATATCTACCAATCTACCATCATTCGCTCTAGTTAGCAATGTACCACTACTTTCACATACTCTATCAAAAATGGCGCAGTAGATTTTTTTCCGCTTAGAATTGGTCTGTTAGTAAAAGTTCTTAATATCAAAATAAGAATAGCCGTGTACAAATGCACAGACAAGGTGGTTCTCTGTATTATGAGTAATATACATATACTAGCTTACGCCCCGCGGTTTCACCCGCGTTCCCGAGGGATCTTGTGTTATTCCGAGATAAAAAGTAGCCTATTATAGCCTTCCTCGATTGATTGGCTATCCAACACTGAAAGATTTTTCAAATCGAACCAGTACCTAGTTCCTGTGATTAGCGTGTTCAAACAAACAAACTCTTCAGCTTTATAATATTAGTATAGATGTAAAGATAAAATAATATACTTACCAATTTTTAATTATTTTTCTCGAAACAATGATTTCACTTTATTATTTCTTAATCATTTTTCAATAAACAAATCACAAACAAATACCTACCTAAGTAATCTATTAATTCAAATAACGTAGCGTCGTCAAACGCGCAGTTTATCATTAAAGAGTTTGTTTGTTTGTCTGTTGTACTAACACGAGGCGGTACGATGCGTCACTTATCTACACGTGTTGTTTTACTATTAATAAGCGCCACAGTTTTAACTACAATGTTCATTTGTACTTCACACTTACGTAGTTTAGGTATTTCACCGTACTAGTATCTTATAATAGGTAAATAAGTACTCAGTAGATACTTAGTAGTATTATACTACCATTAACAAAATCAGTCTTATACCAAAATGTCCATACAAGACCACAGATTATAAAAAAAACTTCCTAAAAACAACTTATAGTTAAATCCTACTATCCTAATCCCAACAAATCTTAATATATATATTTCTTGTGTGCGTGTGTATGTGACTGAACTCCTCCTAAACGACTGGACCAATTTTGATGAAATTTTTTGTGTGTGTTCGTGGAGATTCGAGAATGGTTTAGATTAAACGGCTGGACCGATTTGGATGAAATTTTGTGTTTGAGTTGGACAGGACAACGTCTGTTGGGACAGCTAGTATATATATATTATCCTAACTTAATGTTATAAATACTAAAGTGAGTTTGTTTGTTTGTTAAATTTTCACGCCTAAGCCGCTGAACCGATTGCGATGAAATTTGGTATGCAGATAGCCTATAGTAAGGAGAAGAACATAGGCTACTTTTTATCCCGACAAAACATAAGATCCCTCGGGAATGCGGGTGAAACCGCGAGGCGGAAGCTCAATCAAAATCAAAGGTTTTTATAATGTAAATGAATTTCTAAAATTTAAATATGATTGAATATATTCTTAGATTGTGCTATGAAGTATTCAAATAATTTATTATCTTAATAAAATTGTCAAAACTTCTTGCAAATTATTTTAAACACCACTTATTGCAATGTGAGAAAAATAAAACTCATAAATGAAATAACTGTCTGGTTAAGTTTAAGGAAAAAAAAAACGAAATTAAAAATGAAAAAATATCAGACTTTTTTTGTTGCCGAGTTCATTCTTGGCAACCAGTATTTTCTCGAACTAAAGAAGCTTGCATTACTGTGTCACAATTAATTTTCCTAACAAAAAGGATAACAAACAGGATTGAATTTTTTTATTCGAAAATCGCTATTTTTTTATTAACTGTATTTTTTTTTTATCTGTAAACGCCGATAGCAATAACTCAAAAAGGGATAATTATGTTCTTAATTAAGACCATTTCGCGTAGCTTCAACCCGCCCTTGCTGACCCGTCTCAAATTTCCACCTGTATAATATAGCACCACACTTTTTATTTGATTGTATTTAGGTAATTTGTAAGTTTATGATTTTTTAATGTCAGAATCATACGAAACGTGGTAATTATAATTTAAGATATCTTATACAGGGTGATTTTTACTATGGGACCAGCTCGAATATCGCGTAAAATAAAACGCTTGCTTCATAAATTTTGGTAGAGATAATAAAACTTTTGTATGGAACAGCTGATATTTTTTTCTTGATTTCACAGTTAGTCCCATAATAAAAGTTGTTCATATTGATGAGTACTTCCACCCCTGCAAGTATTGAAAGTGACAAAAAAATCACACTGTATACCTACATCAACCATGGAACTATGAGAGACGTGCTATGGGTAATTTCGGAATTGCCAAAAACAGACAAACAAACAGACATGTTCATGCATAAAAATGTCTATCCTATGGCAATTGAACCCACGATCTGTGGCGTGATAGCTAGGGCATCTTACTAACTATGCCAACCGGCCGTCCATACATTTTGTAAAATTTTGTTCGATTTAAAATGACATGTCGATAATGGTTCAATGACCTAGGGTCATTAACCTATAACTGTTTCGGAGCATAGGTTACATTTTGTTTGTTTTCTGTTACCTATGGGTACCGTAACATCTTGATCTTAATTTGTAGACATATAAAAATTCTGCATAAATATAATTGGATAAATGTATTTAACTAGATTAGCAGCGTACGGCACTGACGCGTTGTCATTTCGTATATGCCTGCAGGCATATCTGCCATAGTTCCCTCCCGGCTTGGCGTCAAGTGGACACGCATGGTTTCCAAAACCTTCATCTTTTAAACTCGCATGTGATTACATTTTTCCGAGAATTATTTGTAAGACGCTGCCTCTCTAGTATTTGTAAGCTCACTGCTCTGTTTTAAAATGCTACTACCATTCGTTTAGTATTTTTAAGATATTGCGCATGCGCACATAGTATTAACACAGTCTATGTAACTCTTGCAGTCGGCCAACGGACACGTCTAGACAGAGCAATCGTGCGGGGCTTGCTGCGGGGTGAGAGAGGGGCGGTAGCGAGCAAGCTGCCATACACTCGCTTGGGACACAATGCAGCAATGACGAATGCCTATACAAAGCGGCATGTCGCGTGAATTCAAACGCGATAGACCACTGTATGTTTTGTACGCTGTGGTATTAGGAGTATCACAGATAACTTAATAGTTGCTACGTAGGTACGTAGTACGCCATAGATTCTGACTATTAACGGAACGGTCATTATTACGTATACAGTATCTTAATGACACATGATATTAAAGTTAAAATGCATGATCACTGCGCGTGAGTAGAAATTTTGATTGACCGCATTGATCTTGGCTTATAGTTCAGGGTCCGCTAGTTAGCAAGAATACTTACCATTACTACGTAGTAGTGGTAGGTATAGCGAATAGGGCGGTGGCTGCCACATGGGTCATACTTGTGAACAGGTGCAGCTTTTTATCACACTAATATATTGTGTGTGTGAGTGTGTGTGTTTGTATGTTTGTTACTTCTTCATGCTCAATCGACTGGACCAATTTTGATGAAATTTGGTATGGAAGTAGCTGACACCCTGGATTAACACATAGGCTACTTTTTATCCCGAGAAAAATAAGAGCCCTCAGGACCGCGGGTGAAAACTCGGGGCGGAAGCTATTAAATAAATATGTGCCAAGTTATTTAGCCTAAGTGTACCTACAATAATTTTTAAAAGACGTCACATTCTTTTAGATTCATTGAATCGCTTCCATTTTTTTGTCCAATTGTAGAACGATATGGTCGTTATTTTGGTTACGTTTCAATTGTCCTCGCGTATAATATACAAAAGAAACATTGACTATATTCACATAAAAATTAAAATAAATAAGTTCCTACCTACATACATAGTTACGTGCGGTTACGTTTATGGTTTTTTTTTATTGAAAGGGAAAAACAATAAGAAAAATAATTATTTTGAACAACACACTACACAAATGGATACACATAAAAAGAACAATATTGAAGATAAAAAGAACAATATAAATTGATAAGCAGACATACGTTTGGTAGGCTACCGTTGTAATTCTGTTGTGTCAATCAGAAATTATGAAAAACTAACTGTACATACATACATTTATACATACTACATACTATTTACAATGAAAAACAAATATTTTCCTATTAAAACTTTTAGACCCATTTTCCCCCTTTTGGCTGCATACCTACCCACATATTACTCATAACTCACGTGTCTGTCGGCGCGGTGTCGGCGTGATTTCCTCGTTCTTGGTGAACAGACAGCCTTGTATTACTGTGTTTCGGTTAGGAGGGTATGGGAGCCGGTGAAATTACAGGCACAGGAGACTTAACAACTTCATGTCTCAAGGTTGGCAACGCGTGAGTGATAGGGAAAATATAATATTGTATTTTCTTTGCCGGTGGTGTTATGAGCGTCTATAGGTTACGGTAACCGCTTACCATCAGGTGGGCCGCGCGTAAGCTTGTTTGCCACCTAGTAGTATAAAAAAAAGCCTAAGGATAGGTTGAATTTATAAAAAGATCGTAAAATATATAATATATATATAAAATGTAACCTTGCTGAGTTTCTTGCCGGTTCTTCTCAGTTGAAGGCTGACTTCCGAACCGGTGGTAACTTCAGTAAACTCGACCTTCATAAATGCCCTCCTAGGGCCCAAACTGAATAAATGGCTTTGACTTTGAATTTTGCATAACCTCCAAATACGTGATTCAATAATCATAGAGTTTCCCCAGGTTAATGCGGCTTAGCTTTGCGCTTCGAATAGGCTTTGTTTCATCGAAATTGGCTAATGGGAAAATAGTTATATGTAGATATTAAGTCTGCGCGAGTGAAAAGCTCATAATATAAATGCTCAACGTTTTTTGATGCAATTTTGACGATTAACTTATTATCCATGATAAAAAAAAACTTGTAAGTAATAATCTAAATAGATTTTTGTACCTAGTAACTTTGTTCTGAATTTGCTCAAACCAAGCGGAGCGTCCAATACATATAGGAGCCACGGAGGAAATTATTTTTTATTGATATATTTTTTTTGTTTTTATACCACTAAGGTGAGACAAATAAACATACGTCCTGCCTGATGGTAAGCGGTCATCGTAGCCTATTGAGGCTTGACACCAGGGGAATCAAATATCACTCGTGCGTTTATACGGAGTTTTGTATGAAATACAAGCAAGTGACGTCATAATAGGGTATTACACCCATTTTTGAAAAGTGTCTCAACTCGTTCCTAAGGTGCTAATAAGCCACCAAAAAAAACACTAATATATAATTTACTTAGTGTAAATAATGTATAATGTAATAATAATAAATAATGTGGTTCATTTAAATTATTTTGTCGTAGAAAGGAATGATAATAAGTAACTTCAATGAATGTCATTTAACTTTTGCGAATAGAAAATACCAAAAAAAAATACTAATTAATATTAAGCTCGCCATTGCACAAATTTGTTTGTGCAAAATTTAATGATAATACGCCCCAGAACGGTAGTCATAACCACAGTCCCTCAATCGACGTGTCACCTCCTTAATAAAAGTCTTAATTCACCCAGTAGTATTATAAAAGTGAAACCGTCACTAGATGGGTAAGTTTCAACTTATGTTTTGATAACATGATTTATTCTCATTGATCTGAAAAAGTGGGCAAAGTGATATTCATCTGGCAACACCACATGGTACGCACACATCAATAGACGGCGGCCATTTGTATGCTTCACTCGCAATGAGAGGTGGTTCCATCCGTCTTTTTTTTACATCATATCCGTGATTGGTTAGTGTTGGATAAATTTATTTTGTATACAGGCAAATACCCTATTCTTATAGAAAGGGACAGGTTTAGAAATAATCAAACGTTATCTCTGAGGAAGCTATAAATTGTATTTTTTTTTTTAAGTCAGCAGTTTGACTAGTTGAAATTCTAAATACATAAAATTACTTTTTGGCGGGAACTTGCAAAGTGACATTGCGTTTTCATTTTATTTTCATGAAATCGTGTATTGTCGTTTTGTTCAATGAAGATCAATCCAAGTACACTAATGAATGAAGTGAAATGAAATGAATGCGTGTATAGTGACTTGGTTTTCTCAAAATGTACGTGACGACTTTCAGTAGAACCGCCATTTTACAAAAACCTAACTGACTTAAGTACGGACTTGACCATGTAAAAGTATAATGATTATTAGTACAGTGGCGGATTAGCCAAAAAGCAAGAGTAGCAATTGCTACGGGCCTCGCACTTCATAGGGCCCTGCGTCCGAGTCTAAAAAATATCACATCACTCGTAAGGAAATGGTTTATTACACTGAAATTACGGTAAATTTCGGTGCGCAGCATGACAAGTTTTTGGTGGGGAAATAAATTTTAAATGATTAAGAAGGAAAATTATTAAAATACTAAAATTAAGACAAATCACGCTACAATCAAAATAAATGACTTTCATATCTTTCAAAAGACTAACATTTCGTGAAAATATCTCTGCACGACCAACTATTTTTATCTAAAAGCTGGTTCTGTACCATAACCATAAGATTAGAGCCCCTGAAACAAAGGCCCTTGATTATATTTGCTACAGGCCCTGCTTTGGCTTAATCCAGCACTGGATTAGTATTTTATATTTTAACTTGACATTGGCATAATGTGGGCATAATACACAAGCCGTATGATGGTATTAAAAAACACTAAATAAACTGATCAATCACAATATAATACATAATAATAATAACTTTTATTTAACAATCTTATATAGCATAATATAAAAGTAGGTAATTAAATATAAAGTTTTTTTTGTTTTTATTATATAATATATTAATTATTTGACACCGGTATCAAGATTGTCTTGCGTATTCGCAAAGGCCTCCCCTAGAGCTTGCCACACTTTTCGGTTGTGGGTCAATACGATATAATACATAGATAAATTATAAATCAATGACAGCATCCAAACTGAAGAATGAACAATGAAACTGTGAAATTTAGGATGATTAAAAATGTGATAATTACTGTTAGGTACTACTTTGCAAGACTATTTATCTGAGATACGGAAGGGACTAGTAGATACCTACTTAAGATTTTCTTTACATGAATCTACCGAGAAACCGACAAAAACTCAGCATTTTCTTTATAATCGTAGTCAGCCATTATCAAAGAGCAAGGTTACCAATGCAATTACTAATCAGTCAGTCAATCAGAGCAACTCTGACACCAGCTCGGCCACTAACCACACGATAAAGAAGAAAGAATTATCAAAGAAAGTACGCGTAAGTTTGAAGTATATTCAGCGGATGAGTCAATTCAGTTTAAACAGCGCTAATAGAAGTTTTTATTGGAAAATGGCTTCAATGATTAGCTCATTTTGTATTCATTCTCACGAAGACACGAATGTCTTGTCATGTTTAACTTATAATGTGTACAATATAAGTAATAGGTATTTCAAGCTAGAAATTGTAACAAAAAAAAAAAAATATAGTTACAAAAAATTGATTACATACCTACTCGTTATCTATACACAGGGTTATTTTTAAAACACCGGCAGTGCTTTAGGGGGTGGAAGTACACATCAATATGAACAACTTTTACTATGGGACCTACCCTGAAATCGTGAAAAAATATTCACACTTTTCATACATTTTGATTGAGTAAGGTTGATCTTTTGTATGAAAAGTTTTTTTTTCATACACACACACTCAAACAGTTATAGATGAGAAAATAACATTTTTGTTGGTGTGAATGATTGTTGATTTAACATTTTAAATTTACTTTTTTTTTTGTTAAATTAAAGAGTAGGTCCTAGTTAGTACAGCCCGCACTACTTTAGAAGACAGAGCTGCATTATGATTATGTTTCATTAAACAATAACAGTATTTTATTTATTTATTTTACTTATGTATTTCTGTATTTTCATGGCACATGTATTATATTGTGAGTGGACCCTGTGAGGAACCATGAATCAATCAATCATCTATGGCTGTGACTTGAATGTCCAACATGTTATTGGCCCTAATGACACTCAAGGGTCCTCAACATCGTGATGGTTAATATTTTAAAATTGCTCCAAGGTTTTTACAAGCTTTTTATTAACTTTCAATGTATGTATGTACGTCCGGGTGGAATCTTCCAAGTCGAATTTAACCCACTTCCAGTGGTCGGATTGACTTGATATTTGGTGTACATTAGAATATTGGAAGACAATGCAAGTACAGTCAACAAAAAGTACAGTCACCAAAAAAATATTGTATTAAAAATGTTTTTTTTTACAAAAAAATATTTTATTATGTTGCCCCGGTAGTCAAACCGACAAGTCGAAACTACTAAGCACACAAAGCCGGTAGGTGTTTGTCAATAGATTTTCAACTTGAGTGTGGTAGCCAACCAAGCGGGTACTACAAAGAACCCTACCACCGTGCTATCCATCGCCTTAAAAATGACTTGCCTATCTAATCCTAACTAATATTATAAATGCGAATGTGAGTTTGTTTGTTACCTTTTCACGCCTAAACCGCTGAACCGATCGCGATGAAATTTAGTACGCAGATAGCCTATGGTATGGATAAGGACATGGGTTACTTTTTTTCTCGGGAACGCGGGTGAAACAGCGGGGGACAGATAGTAATTTTATAAGGACTAGTGCACTCGCACCAACTCCAGTACCGTCAGTACATTATGTAGGTGATCTCGTATAAGGCACAGTTCATTCATCATAAATTCATGTGGAGTGGACCACAAGTAGTTAATGACCATATCCGCTGGAGAATATGTCTCAGAGTTATCTTGCACAGAGAGGTAATAAGGATGGGTCAATATGGGCTTGCGTGTCTGGCGCCAATTATTGCAGCTTCGAATATATAAGTACTAGCTGTCCGCCGCCGTTTCACCCACGTTCCCGAGAAAAAAAATAGCCTATGTTTTCTCCATACCATAGGCTATCTGCGTACCAAATTTCATCGCGATCGGTTCGGCGGTTTAGGCGTGAAAAGGTAACAAACAAACTCACTTTCGCATTTGTAATATTAAGTTAGGATTAGGATATAGTTTAATTTCATTAAATTATATACAACCTCTTATATATTTGCGTACACATTAAAGTATACTTACTTTAAAATCTTATGTAATTATTTGGGTTGATTTTAGTATTCCAAAGTAAATAAGATATATAGTACAGGAAAGAGTACAGGCGATAAAGTTTATCTCTGAGCTATTATATATTAAATCACTTCTTGTTTAATGTTGTCACTGTAATATATTAGACTGGTTTTGACAGAAAGATATCTCCTTTTGTGCCACTATATTTGTCTCTTTTTGTTACATGGATGCATATAGGCTATTAAAATGGCCCTATTAGATTATGGCGATTTAATTACTTTGCAGTGTATATGAAAGTGTTAAGTTAGCATAAATCTAGATCTTAGGTTTGATTCCTGCTAACGCAATCTATAGGAAGATTCGACGTGATCCTTGTCAAAAATTGACAATTCCTCGATCGTTTAACACCCACTTACTGTCACTGTAAAATTTAGTCTACAATCAAAACTTATTTATATCTCTTGTTTTCCAGATAGATAACTCAAAATTTTGTTTATCAGTCAAATCGATTGTGTCATTACATTGTGTAGTTCTTAATAATATTTATATTAATAAATTCCGCCAGAACTGTAAAGAATGCATTGAAAGTCTACCATCGTTCGCGATACAGGATTACCATAGTGCGGGACTTACACTCATTGTATTACTAGATTCCGCCCCGCGGTTTCACCCGCGTTCCCGAGGGATCATATGTTTTCCCGGGATAAAAAGTAGCCTTTGTTCTTCTCCGTACCATAGGCTATCTGCATACCAAATTTCACCGCGATCGGTTCAGCAGTTTAAGCGTGAAAAGGTAACAAACAAACAAACAAATAAACAAACAAACTCACTTTCGCATTTATAATATTATAAACTTAGGATAGGATTCGTATTTCTTGAGATAGTTTTTCTTTTTATTATTTGTAGTAAGCTTAAGTTAGTCATGCTCACTTTAGGGTCTTTGCTTGCGGCGGCGTCGTGTGGCGGGTCGCTCACTTCCCTATAATATGTGCGAGGAGGGCGATGGCTGCCACATGCGTCATACTTGTAAACAGGTGCTGCTTGTGGGGGGGGCTGGTCTGCTTAAGTTTGCAATCCATTTATTTACTAAGTTACTCAAAATTTTGATATATTTTTTTATAATAAATATTGTCAATGAGACCAGCTAAATAATTTTATGTAATAAATCTGAGTTGGTTTGGAAAAGAGTAATTGCCGAGTTTCTTGCCGGGTCTTCTCAGCAAAAGCAACCTTCCGAACCAGATTTGAGAATTGAGAATCTCTGTCATTTTATACGTTATTGAGAGTAACAGGTATGAAATGAAATGAAAACGAAATTAAAATATTTTTTATTCAAATAGGCCTTCACAAGCACTTATTAATAGTCTGACTCTAACGCTCGGTTCGGTCTCGATTCGTATAATTCATGGATTTAAATGAAAATGAAAAAAATGAATGAAAATATTTTTTATTCAAATAGGCCTTTACAAGCACTTATGAATAGTCTGACTCTAACGCACGGTTCGGAAGGTTGCTTTTATTGAGAAGAGCCGGCAAGAAACTCAGCAATTACTCTTTTCAAAAAACATACCAGATTTATTACATAAAATTATTTATTTAGTCTCACTGGTTTGGTTTTAATAAATGGGAGTTAGCCCCTACGCATCAACCTAAATGCGGCCCCTATAGTAAATATAATACACTGACCCTCGGAACTTATATATGATTTATGGTACATGAGGATTCACTACATTTGTCTCAAGAGAGCATATCTTAGGTGATAAACCCACATAATACTTGTGTTATAACCTAGTAGGTATTTTTATTGTAAATTATAATAAAACTGGCTGTCCCCTGCGGTTCCACATGCAGCCCATGTCCTTCTCCATACCATAGGCTGTCTGCGTACCAAATTTCATCACGATCGGTTCAGCGGTTTAGGCATGAAAAGGTAAGAAACAAACAAACTCACTCATAATATCTAGTAAGATAATGGGTCTTTACCTAAGAAATTTCCCTTTTATACGTGAGGATTCAACTTGTTTTTTTTAACTAATAATTTTACTTATCACATTCTTGCCATTTTAAGTTTATTGACCCCCTCCTATAAAAAGGTTACGGACGGAGTGACAATCGACGAAGGCTTTAAAAGGCATTCATTACCGCTTCGGTATTTGATTTTACGTTGCAAAAAGTTATCCAAACTCAATAGGGCTAACTCTGATATCACGTAAAATAATATGGTTGCTTCATACATTTTGGTCGAGTAGGTATTGAACTTTTGTATGGAACAGCTGATAATTTTTTCATGATTTCACAGTTAGTCCCATAATAAAAATTGTTCATTTTGATAAGTACTTCCACCCTTGCAAATATTGCCAGTGATAACAAAATCACCCAGTATAGTTAGCATCTCTAAGGGTTTCCCAAAATCCAACCCCTATAGAGGTGAAATAGGAAATGTAAGTTTATACAAATTTACTTCATACGAAAATCTGTAATTTTTATGATAAATCTATGAAAGTTTGTATTTCTAATCATTCTAGATACAATTTATGTGCGACAAAATTAAATACTACTATCCTACTAAAGTTTGTGAGGATGGATCGATAGATATTTGTGACTCAAACATGCAAAAACTACTGAACGGATTTGGATGAAATTTGACACACAAATAGAATATATTCTGGATTAACATATAGGATACTTTTTATCCCGGGAAAATATAAGATCCCTCGGGAATGGATCCCGCGGGGTGGAAACTAATTTATAACAAGCGCGCATTAGGGCTGCCGTCTGTCTACAATTTTACAAATTCGATCTATAGTTTCTTATTGGCTTATTTTCTAGTGATCCATTGTCGTTAATTATCGTAGCAAACAGACAGATATGCCAATATCCTTATATAACGTGTTGAATAAACATTTAAGATAAGATACGTGTAGGTAATACGTTTTATCTAAGCGTGTTATTGAGTAAAATAACGCATACTACGACTTTTATGTATAGTCGGTTTCATCCACGTTCCCGAGAAAAATGTAGTCCATGTCCTTCTCCATACCATAGGCTATCTGCGTACCAAATTTCATCGTGATCGGTTCAGCGGCTTAGGCGTGAAAAAGTAACAAACAAACAAACTCACATCTTGATTAGTTAAAATTAAATAAATATTCTGGGACATTCCTCACACACGGCCATCTGACCCCAAACTAATCGTCAGTTATCGGGCTTGCAATGGAAGCCAGATAACTGATATAATACATATATATATACTTCTTTTATTTTGTAAATATATACCTACTCAAATAGATAATTATGTACACCCAGACTCAATATAAACAGACATGCAAGTGCACATAAATGTCTATCCTGAGTGGGTATCGAACCCACGACCTGTGACGTGATTGTTTCTAAATTTTAATGTCAAAGTAATCCCTAAGTTTCACACAGCTAAGGAGGAACAGATCGACGTAATTTTTTGCAAAGAGTTTATGGACTGGAGAGTGACATAGCCAGAAGTGTATCCAGGGAGGGGCTAAGGGGCTCAAGCCCTCCCCAAAAGCATCAGAGTCCACCCCTGACAAATCAAGCCCCTCCCGAACCAAAATCCTGGATCCGCCATTGGACATAGGCTACTTTTAACGCGGGTGAAATCGATGGGCGACAGCTAGATTAATTATAATTAGAGGGAGTACAACGTTCAAAAGTTTCAACTCAAAGTTTTTAAGAGAGGTAGAGCATAGCGATATGTCGCTCAAAGATCAGTTCGACTGGGGAAGTACCTCCACCTTACAGAATACCGCAGCCAAATAACTTATAGTTGTGTTCCTGCGCGTGAGTAAGGTCGCCAGAGCTCATCGGGGAGGGGGAAGAGTCGGCAACGCGCGAGTGATACCCCCTGGTGTTGCAAGCGTTCATAGGCTACGGTAACCGTTTACCATCAGGCGGGCCGTATGCTTATTTGCCGACAATGTAGTATAAAAAAAATATACCGGGTGTCTTTTGTTTTAGGAGAATATTACAAGTTGATTGCGATTCTAGTGAAGCAGCTTAGCTGACATGAAACAGACAGGTGACAGAGAGATCCGGTACCCAATTATATTCAGATTAAACTACCTACAAGTAGAATGTTGCTATGGCTGCTTTACGCCATGTTGTATATGTGACAAATTACTATTTCTAAATTATATAAAAATACAAAAAAAAAAATTGAATACAGATCTGAAGTGATTGTGTCACACAAAGTCCAGAAGGATCTCTCTCTCGCTCTCGATTACAGCTGCGCCGCTGCCGGAATGAATGTAGTTACATACCTACACATATTTTTAGCGATTTCTTTCATTATGTACACATTTTATTACATTCGTCAGAAAGGCAGATAACAGGGTAAAAGATTTAGATATTAAATTATCCGTGAAATGGGTTACATCCATTAGCCTTGGAAAAGTTACAGTTACGAGTAACTTCAGAAACTATTGTCACAGATTCATGTTGATTAGATAAGACGATCTCGGATATACATATAATCTTATCTTTATGTAAGTATTTTTTTATACAACATTGTCGGCAAACAAGCATACGGTCCGCCTGATGGTCAGCGGTTACCGTAGCCTATGAACGCTTGCAACACCAGAGGTATCACTGGCGCATTGCCCACCATTCCCCGATGAGCTCTGGCGACCTTACTCACGCGCAGGAACACAACTATAAGTTATTTGGCTGCGGTATTCTGTAAGGTAGCAGTACTTCCCTAGTCGAGCTGCTCTTTGAGCGACATATCGTTATGCTCTACCTCTCTTAAAGTATCTCAAGTCTCTTAGTAGGTATTTGTGTTCGTTAGTGGGATATGGGTATAATGTATACAGGGTTACTTGTAATTCGATATATTGCCTTAAGGGCGTGATAGTAGAGACTGTAAGCTACGAAATTAACCCTATATTGCATTATACAAAATGTTGTGATTAAATTTTAATCAATAAGAAAATAAAGAAATAATTAAAAGTGATACGTGATTTAATAGTGTGTAAGCAAAATTTCATCATTTTATTGGTTTAAAAAAAGTATTGGCATATTGTCTGAAACAAAAAAAGAAAAACTTTTTACCTACATACTTTTTTCTAATTTGACATTGCATTTTTTTTAGAAAATACAAAATTTTCAAATTTCTCAATACCGGTCAACATTTGTATCAATTGACCCTATATTGCAGGGTTAATTTCGTAGCTTAGGAATGTATCGAATTACAAGTAACCCTGTATAATGACTTTTGAAACTTGGCTTCAACTTGGCAAGTTCACACAAAAAAAAACCAGTCATCAATGTAGCGTTTGACATTTCCTGAAAACATAACGGATATAAAATCATTTTGACAGAAGTCCGTCAAAATGTATACAAACTATGTACTTAGGTAATTAATCTGTTTAGACGTCGTTGGGAAATATTTTAGCTTTATGAACATCAGTGTAGGTAGAAAAGTCTCAAGGACAAAACAAATTGCAATCAATGTTAGAATAAAAAAAAAACGAAAGCATTTGCTAACTTAATAAAACTGGGTCATTTGGCAGGGTTTGGCGTAAGGCATCTAACTACGAGTAAGTATATAGAAGTAAATATCGCACATACGGTACAATAAAGTCAATTAATTAAGCAAATAATGTAATATTTCAGGAGAAGCATTTGAAAATTCAACATCCTATTACAACGTATAGGTTATAGGACTAAACAAATAAAAAGATAATATTTAAACTACAACTTTAAACTTCATTTTAAAGTAAAAGCAAACATCTCACTAATTACTATTAAAAAAAATATAAACGTTTAAAAATTACTACCCTCGCAATAGTGACGTTATGGCACTAGAAAACAATTAACAGGGCAATTATGTCAAAACAAATAGAACACGAAATCATACATTTCTAAAAAAAGTGTCGTTATTGCTCCAAAAACATAAAAATAAATTGTCACAACTGACCAATGAAACGTTGTTTTTCCCAGTGGCGTCCAGATTCGCGCCAAAACCATAACGACACTAATGCCCTCACGTGGAAAGTATGCATACTACACAAGCGACAATAACGCACCAAGTAAAGAGGTAGATTAGGTGTATTTTCTCATACTCAGTTCAGTTTTGAATTTGGTGTGATATGTGGGCGAACGGCAGACCACAAAGTTCGCGCCAAAATGTTTGCGTCGCTATTCAATTACTGTTACGTCAATCATAGAAATTTTCATTATTTTTTTAGGGTTCCGTGGTCAAACAAGGAACACTTATAGTTTCTTCTTGTTCGTTTGTCGGTCATGGACATTTACTCGGAGACTATCGGTGATATCAAGGTGAAAATGCATAGATATACACATTTATGACGCAAACTAAGTTATCAAATAAGATTGTAGAAATATTTTTGGATTAATGTAGGGGACATTCGAAGGCGTATCGTTAAAAAAGTATGGGATTTTCTCAAACACCACATTGATATAAAGATTCGTATACGAAATACCAAGCATTCATTTAATATTTTTTGTTAGAGTTGTCCCCCCTGCCAGCTAAACTACTGTGCTAAAAATAAAAATAAAATTACAGTAGTAGGACATAATATGATGAATTTAAATGAAAAAGTATCACCGGTAAGTAAGTAATGTTCTGTCTTAGATTTTAGACTGTCACCACAATGTACTACCTACGGAACCCTATACTGCAAATGTTCCAACATGCGCTTGGTTGGTTTTAAAATTATTGAACGAACTGAAAGCTATTACTCCATTTACGTATAGCAGCACGCCACGTTTAGTAAAATTGGTTTGAATTTAAGGGGCTACAGGTGACCACTCGGCCTGCACGTAAAAATTGAGTATACCTATTAAGATTCCGCCGGCAGTCTTCAAATAAATAGAGGGTCGCGGGAGGCCCTCCGGTGGGACCTACTAGAAATTAAATTCATGGCTGTAAGAAAGTTAATTTAAAGTTTTGTTCAGGAAAATTATTAACAAACTTTTCCTTATCTTCTCGTTCTAACATTATTATTAATTTTTTTTTTTTTTTTAAGTGTAAACTTCTTTTAGCGCGGTACGCATATTTTTAGATGAGGTAAAAATATGCGTACCTCTGGACTCGCGACACGCGACACCGTTATGATGAGACGCAGTTTGACATTTAGTTTCTTTTTTTTATTGAAGTGAAAACTTCTTTTAGCGCGGTACAGCAACATTTAAATAGTATGAGATTGAGATAAAAAAAAAGTGCAATTTTTTTAAATTAATTTATTTATAAACCTTACATTTATTATGATGGTTTAGGGTGCTAATGTTATAAAAGGATATTCCTTGTGATTGATCCGTTAGATCGATATTATAAAAACACCTGTGTTTATGCAAGATATAAAAAAAAACTGAATGTAAATGTACCTTACTTATTTTTAAAACTGAAATCAAATCTTTCAGTAAAATATCCTATCTATACAGGGTGATTTTCAAATGGTAGGTATGTTATCCCGAAAAGGGATTGTTGGGGATATCATTTTGAACATCTTTCACTATGGGACCAACTTGATCAGAGCAACTTTATTTGCAAGTAATAATTATTATGTGGGTAGGTACATTATACGGTTTTTGTTTGACCACAATCATATTAAAATAAGTGATGATGTGGTGCAAGGTGGTGAGCACACAAAACCTAGAAGGAACTTGCTCTCAAGTGCCGGAACATAATATGCAAAAACATAAGCTACAAAGTACCCGATCACAAAGCATAAGCTATTTGTAGGACTCATGATTCGAAACCACGACCTTCGCCGTGGTATCCGTCACTAGCACTGAGCTATTTAAAACCATAGACACTGTAACCTTTACATTTGAAGTGTTTTACATAATTATCATTTTACGAATCAAGGTCACCAGATTATCATACCAACTGTATTTATTTATTACCAAAGAGTTTCCCGCACGTGTTTTATCTTAATATATGTATATAAAATTCCCGTGTCACGCACGATGTTGGTCCGGGATGAACTCCAAAACTACTTATCCGATCTAAAAGTTTTTTTTTTTTTCAAAATTTATGATTTGTTCCAACTTAAAAGATAGGATAGTTTTTTTCCCGATTATTTCCTATTTTTTATACCGGGAACATGGGTGAAACCGCGTGAAACGGCTAGTACCTACCTACATCTATACACAAATACAATTAAAATGTCTGTTTCAAATGTTAAATAACAGCTTTTTACTAAATGCATATGAAAATATATACTCGTAAGTACGATAGGTACTTACCTACTCATAACAAAAAACAAATTTAAAAATTTTCTTCTGTCTATCTGTTTTTACTGCTTATCTCCGAATTGGGTGGACCGATTCTGACGGGACTTTCATTGGCAGATAGCTGATGTCATTATTAATATTATCATTTCTTTTTTTATCCAACAGTTTTTTTCTTTTTATAAGTAATTAGGTATTTGTAGTTGTTCTGTTCTATTATTATTATTTTTTTTGTTTTGGGCTGTCAATAAATATCTTTCTATTAAATTATATTCTTAAGTACCTAACTTAGGCTTTTTATTAGTAATTAACGTGCTAATTTTTATATGAAACCGCGGGGAACAACTAGTACGTAAAATAAATTAGTTTGTATTTATAAACTTACAAATTATAAGTAAGTAGTTACGTAGATACGTAGATAAGACGTGTACATACTTTAATATCACACGCACATTAGTTAGAAAATTAAATAAACATGTTGTCAGTCGTCAGCTGGCCGCTGAGAGGTCGTGGGTTCAAATCCTGATTCCGATGCATTATTTGTCATTTGATAGTTTATAGGTTCACTCTTATCAGAAATTATTGCTGACTATATGGTCAGTAAAAAAATCTCATCAATTTTAAATGCGAGTGTTTGTTAAAATGGATCGCCGTGAGTTTTTACAAAGAGATAGTTTATGGGCCGGAGAATGATGCTACTTTTTATCCCGGGAACGCGAGCGAAACCGCGGGGCTAAAGATAGTTCTCAATAAAACGTCGCACAATTGACATCACGCGATTTTTGGAATGGGTAAGACAACCTAAAAAAATCGTCACTTCAAATCTTTACAGTCATACATTTCTACCTACAATTTTACCAAGTAGGTACTATTTAAAGAATTAGCCGATAACTTACCTCAATAATTCCTTGATAACACCAAATCGGAAACACCTAAACTTCTCAACAGACTAGAAAACACTGACAAAATATTGATAAGCCATTTAATTAACGTAATTTTTTATTGACACTTTTTTCAAAACAATCGAGTACATAGCACGATAATTCATAAATGGTACGCCACATTTATAACGAACTTTTTGCGATGTGACAGCACCGACGACACGCCGCGTCCGTTCGCGACCAAGAACTCACTTCAACTGATTACAGATAGTATATTCAATTTACTCCTGATACTCTCAATGTCCATTGAAATTACGAACTTGTGTGCCAAAAATAGTGGCCTGTGCGTATTGACTTTTATTAATTCATGGGTTAGCTTGCTACCACCCTCAAGTTGAAATTTCATCGTGAAGCACCTTCTTACACATGATAACCTACTTACCTTCTAGGATTCTTTCTACTTTATAGTAAAACCATGGACCTAGAAAAAAAGGAAAACCACAATAAAACGAAGATCGTTTAGAAGTAGGTAAATTTTAAAACAAGGTAAGTACCTAATTTTCTAAATTATGTGGGTACCTACCTACTACCGCGTAATTTTTTTTTTTTATTATTTTATGGCGTCTTATCATAGAGTACAATGCCTTATCTATACTTCTATACTAATATTATAAAGAGGAAGGATTTGTATTTTGTATGTTTGTAACGAATAAACTCAGATACTGGACCGATTTCAAAAATTATTTCATAGAATGCTACATTATCCCTGAGTAACATGGGCTATATTTTATCCCGGAAACGCGGGATTTCATTCATTCATTTAGGTTTTTAATTTAATTTAAGCACTTAACACGTACATCATAGGTATTTTCGTAGTAATTTTTAGGGTTCCGTACCTAAAGGGTAAAACGGGACCCTATTACTAAGACTCTGCTGTCCGTCTGTCCGTCAGGCTGTATCTCATGAACCGTGATAGACAGTTGAAATTTTCACAGATGATGTATTTCTGTTGCCGCTATAACAACAAATACTAAAAAACAGAATAAAATAAATATTTAAGGGGGCTCCCATACACCACGTGATTTTTATGCCGTTTTTATAGATAGTGGTACGGATCCCTTCGTGCGCGAGTCCGACTCGCACTTGGCCGGTTTTTCCGACCTAAACTTTACCCTTGAGCTCTAAGGTAAACGGAACGATTATACTTAGGTACAAGAGATAGGTCATCTAAAGTATGATAATATTTTTCCTTACTGTCATCTAACACACAAATATTGACAGTGAGACTAGATATATAATTTGATGTAATGAATCTGAGTTGGTTTTGAAATGAGTAATTACTGAGTTACTTGCCGGCTCTTCTCAGCAAAAGCAACCTTCCGAACCGTGCGTTAGAGTCAGACTATTCATAACTGCAGGTAGTAGAACTCTTAGTGCAGAGTTCGCCCGGGGAAGTACTACCACCATATCTAATTCCGCCGTGAAATAGTAATGCACTTGTATTACTGTGTTTCGGTTAGGGGGGTATGGGAGCCGGTGAAATTACAGGCACAAGAGACTTAACAACTACATGTCTCAAGGTTGGCAACGCGTGAGTGACATCCCTGGCAGAGAAAATATAATATTGTAATTTCTTTGCCCGTGGTGTTACGAGCGTCTATAGGCTACGGTAACCACTTACCATCAGGTGGGCCGTAAGCTTGTTTGCCACCTAAGTAGTATAAAAAAATAAAAAAGTTCTTGTGAAGGCCTATTTGAATAAAATCATTTTCATTAACACGTGTACGGGAGGTAGGTACCTAGTTATATGTAACAAGTTGATATATACATAACGAGTTATGCAAATTCGTAGGAATTTTATTGTGGACCTCCAACCGAAAGTAACTAAATAACTTAAAGTCGTCACAATATAATAGGCTCGTTTTGACAAGAGCATATCTCTTTTGGTTTCGATATATTTGTCTCTTTTTATCTCATGCAACCATGCAGGGCTGTCAAAACGGATGTATTATTTTGTAATGTCTTTATATAGTTTAGTATAATGTCAGATATTTTATGAATAAACTATTAAATTGATTTCCTACTTCTGGTTTTTAGAGAAGCCATCAATACATAGGCCTTCGAAGTCAAAGTCAAGGTCATTTATAGGCCCTAAGAGAGGCACGTACCATGCAGGGTCATCTAATAGTAATCCGCATTGAATTCTGTTCGTACAAAATAAATGTCGCTAATTTTTTTCAGTACGCAGATAGATGGTAGGACAATGATAAAGACATGGGCTATTTTTTCTCTCGGAAAAGTGTGTGAAACCGCGGGGGATAGCTAGTATAACATAAAGGGTGAAAAAAACAAACTCCGCTTTGCTGTTAAATAAAAACAGTTTAGTGGTAAGTAGTGCAATATATATTTTTTTTATAAAATTTATAAAAATACTAATAATAATATTTGTTGTTAAACAAATATTTTAACAATACCGAGTTGTAGCTTCAATATTATTAATTAACAAACATAATTATTAATTACATACCTTCAGAAATCTGAAAAAAAAAACAAATTTTTTTTTTTTTAACTAAACCAAATTTTATTTAATTGTTTACAGTACAACAGACATGTTACAATACTTAAATAAAATGAATTAACTTTATAAAGAAATAAACTCAAATTCATTAACTATCTAATAATAAAAATTACCAACATTTGGTAGAAAAACTAAGAATGAATAATAAATAATACAATATGTAGATATGTGAAACTAGAACAACGCCTAGAACCAACAGCAGGTAATGTATATGCAAGTTTTTCAGATAAATAATGAACGACTCAAAATAATCATGACTTTAAAAGAATTAATCAAATCAGACAATAAATAAGGGAAACATTAACTGTTTTAAAGGGAGCGACCAACTCATGACGTCAAAGTCTATGCCGCCATAGTAATTTATATGCGGTAAGCTAGACCGTTTCGACATAGACAAGGAGTTCACGCAATTAAAAATCACTATAATATCTTTGGATTTTTTTTTTCATATTCCCATCGCTTCTATACGTAGTCTTATTCGTTTATTCTTTTGCAATGTCCAATTTCAGCAAAAAATGGTTTTATCAATAATTTTGCTACAAACATCGAGGTAAGTATTTATTTTTTTATATAATTCTAAATATCCCATTCCTCACAATTATAATAATTATTAAGACACATTATGGCGTATACGTATGAAATAAGACCTAATAATAATATAAGGCTTAGCTTTAATATAATTATGTGGGAAATTGAGCAATCGAATAAAACAGGAAATATTTTTAAAAACAAAACAAAATTATGCATGCCTAGTTTAACTGAGAAGGGTTGCGAATTCATGATGTAAATTTGATTATTAGGGTGGTTGGTCGTGGGTTCGATTCCTACCCGGACATAGATCTATTTATCTATCTGCATATATAAAATGGTAAACTGACTGACTGTTGATATATCAACGCACAGCCCAAACCGCTGGACCTAGAGACTTGAAATTTTGCACATAGATACCTTATACAGTGTAGGCATCCACTATGGAAGGACTTTTGGAAATTCCACCTCTATCGGAATAAAATAGGGGTACACGAGTGAAACCGTGGGGCGGAAGTCTAGCCAAGACCTTCTCAGTTATTTTTTTTCACATTCGCTTATTTCCATTCTGTTATTATTCTATGGCAACATAAAACATAGAACCTTATACATTAAATGCTAAGGTTTAGAATAAATAATTTATATATCGAGACAAAGTATCTAATTATTTGTAAGTTTACATCATAGGCACAAATTGAATCAATCATGTCTTTGGTTAGAAATCTTGTTTATAAATTCAGTCAAATTATACAGGGTGATTTTGTTATCAATGGTAATACTTGCAGGGGTGGCAGTACTCATCAATGAGAACAACTTTTATTATAGGGCTAACTCTGATATCGCGTAAAATAATATGGTTGCTTCATACATTTTGGTCGAGTAGGTATTGAACTTTTGTATGGAACAGCTGATAATTTTTTCATGATTTCACAGTTAGTCCCATAATAAAAGTTGTTCATTTTGATGAGTACTTCCACCCTTGCAAGTATTGCCAGTGATAACAAAATCACCCAGTAAGTAATTATTCTATTGACTATATAAATTGAATACTAATTGATTTACTAAGGTTTAAAAAAATCTATACAAGACGTTATGCATATTTAAGGGAAAAATTCATTAATTTTATCAATGAATGATAAAACTCGTGAAAAAATTAATTAAGACAACCTTACACAAATACGAGTCATCCTAGTTTATACAAGTCATACCTACCAATCGCCATTATAAGTCATACTAGTTTTGGATAGAAATCCTATTAATGTTACATAAATAATCTTTGTTAGTAGAAGTTTTGGTAAGTAATACTTACCAATCTAACACCATTTTTTAAGTCATACTAGTTTTGGCAAGTAATACTTATCAATCTAACACCATTTTTTTAAGTCACACTAGTTTTGGCAAGTAATATTTACCAATCTAACACCATTTTTTGAGTCATACTAGTTTTGGCAAGTAATACTTACCAATCTAACACCATTTTTTGAGTCATACTAGTTTTGGCAAGTAATACTTACCAATCTAACACCATTTTTTGAGACATACTGTTTGTGCTATGTCTGGGTGTAATTATCTATATATGTATGTATTTACAAAAGAAAAGTAGTATATGTAGTATATTAGTTATCTGGCTTCCATAGTACAAGCTCTGCTTAGTTTGGGGTCAGATGGCCGTGTGTGAGGAATAATGTCCCACAATATTTATTTATTTATGTCCCAGAATACTAGTTTTGGCAAGTAATACATACCAATCTAACACCATTTTTTGAGTCATACTAGTTTTGACAAGTAATACTTACCAATCTAACACCATTTTTTGAGTCATACTAGTTGTGGTAAGTAATACCCACAAATAGTGGTAGATTATAATGAAAAGTATTATACCATTTATCTACTATTGTAACACGAAATATAGTCAAAAACAAGTTTTTTGGTAAGTTATAAAGCTGCTCTACATTGGTAGAATTTGTTCGTATCAATTTAAAGTTAATGAAATTTATATAGATTTTTTAAGCCGCCAATATATAAGGGATAGCCCTCCGCAAACTAACAGGGTGCATTCAGCTCATGATATTGCATTTCACCGTAGATTTTCTGTTTCATATCGATTTTATGTCTTTTTTCAGTTACTATTCCTTTATTTCATTATCAAAGATGTTGAAATACTCTAACAAACGACGCAGGGAGGCATAACAGGAAAATAATTTAATGTACCAGTCATCTTAGAATGATATACTGAATTCACCCCATTAGTTTGCAGAAGGCTATCCCTTACACCTTGTATATATTCATAAAGTTTTCTTTAATTATACAATAGTCTAATAAATTTAATTTAAAACTTATTACAGGTACATCAAATAAATGATATTTTTTTAATGCTAATGTACTTACGCCTACGCTTTCAAAGCATTGTAAAATGTAAGTAGCCAATTATAATCATGGAGTAGAGGTTTTCAATTATAATAGAATATAATATTTTATATTCATGACAGTGAGCATAACTTAAAGTTATGCTCACTGTCTTCCAGATAACTTTCCAAAACATAACATGATTTTTTTCGGATATAATAAAATATTTTATTTTAAACATCAAGACAGCACTATACATGGAACAGAGAAGCAACTACCTTCACTTTCCCTCTATTTCACTAGTATAGCGCTGTCTCTTGATATAAGAATATGCGTCGTTTGCATATTCTTTTAAATTTAGCCAAAATAATCATAATTATGTAATTTTGCTGTTTCTTGCCGGTTCTTCTCAGTTGAAGTCTGACTTCATAACCGGTGGTAACTTCAGTAAATTCGAACTTCGTAAACCCTCCTGACTTTGGACTATATTTTTCATACATTATGGAAGTAACCACACGTTATACTATAACTAGAGGCAAGTTCGGCTAACTGTATATTTTTCGTCACTGCGACTCCTGGGAGGTGGACTCTGATAGTATGGGCGTGGTATCTGGTGATCGTAGTATCCTGCGCAATAGGACTGTTATACCGGCGATCAAAAGCCCCACACCAATTACCTGAGGAAATATCGATATTTATTATTTCAAACTAACAAAATCCTTACTATAATATTATAAATGCGAAAGTTTGTGAGTATGGATGGATGTTTGTTACTCTTTCACGCAAAAACTACTGAACGGATTTGGATGAAATTTGGCAGAGAGATAGATTATAGTCTGGATTAGCACATAGGCTACTTTTTATCCCGAGAAAACATAAGATCCCACGGGAACACGAGTGAAACCGCGGGGCGAAATCTAGTTTATTATAATATACTAGCCGTCTCCCGCGGTTTCACCCGCGTAGCGGTATAAAAGTTTACGACCGATTCTCAGACCTACCAAATATGCACAAAATTTTTCATAAGAATCGGTCAAGTCGTTTCGGAGGAGTTTGCAGACAAACACTGTGTCACGAGAATTTTATATATTAGATTGTAGCGACATCTATCAAGACTTCCATTATCCGTGGATAGATGGCGCAACAAGATTCTACATCGCGCTAACAAAGTTCGACGAGTACTTGACATATATACAAGATTCCAACATCTGCAGTTGGACCACGGTCCCCAGGCACTATGACCCAGCCTGACGGAAGATCTTCCCTTTTCAATGGAGGACTACCACCTTGTTCCTCCAATTCATCTCCTAAATTCCATCACTACTTTATCTATACTAATACAATAAAGCAGAAGGGTTTTTTGTTTGTTTAAAAGCGCTAATCTCTGGAACTACCGGATCTACCGAAACTACCGAACAGCTAGTTATTTAATATTTTTAAATATAAACAAAATTACGTCCCATACCGTCAGTTTCTGAAAACTTAATCAAAGTTAACGATCAAAACTAATGTCGTCTTTGTCTTTAATATGCCATGGACATTGACAAAATTGAGCGTTTTTTTATTCGTTTAAATTTTTTTGAAAATTCGAAACTCACCTTAATTCAAGCTCATAAGGTTGTAAATACTCACAGTTAGTGCATAAAGCGCATACGGCATCCAGTACCGCAGGCGGAGCGCGATCCTCGCCATGTTGGCGTACTCCGGAGTGATGAGCAACTCCTGCCTGAACCAGAACATCGGGACCAAAGTGTCCGGGTCTGGCAGCTCGTTGTTTATACTGAAATTATAACAGAACCTTTGTTTATTTGCTTACCTATTGGTGGTATAATTTCGGGAAATACCTCCATAGTGTACACCTAGGGTGATTAAGGAATATTTTCTACACACACATCTTAACTTAATCTACTTTGTCTCACCTAATCTCAACGAACTTCCAATCATTCGAAACTAAAACTAGAACAGTATTATAGGACATAGCTATGCCGGTACCTGATGCCGGTGACGTGTCGCACGAGCAGGTTGATCTGCAGCTGCGCCGCCACGCCCAGCGGCATGCCCGTGAACATCTCCAGGGAGAGGCGGAAGTTCATCGAACTGCAACATACATACAGGGTGATTTTTTTGTCACTGACAATACTTGCAGGGGTAAAACTGTAAAAATAAAATCATATCAAAGATCAACTACGGAATCAAGCAAAGGTCCGAGTGCAGGAAGCCGACAGCAGCACGATATGGCAGTGAGACGAACGAATGAATGTGTATAGGGTGGTACCTCTGTGGGTCGAGCCCCAGCACCTTGGCCGGGTAGTGTGGGTCCGTGTGCAGGAAGTGTGGCAGCGAGACGAAGGCCGGCGCCCCGAACCGACACAAGGACACGTTCAGCGCGCCCGGCGGCAGGCAGTCCTCGTCGCGGACGACGTCGCAGTAGCACGCCTGCAATGTACGATTAACTATTCAAAGACATCTGTGACAAAGAAATTTGGATGTATGGATGTTTCTTACCCTGGAATAACATATAGGGTAAGGAATAACATAAGATCCCTTGGGAACGTGGGTGAAATTGCAGGGCAGAAGCTAGTCCTACTAATATTATAAATGCGAAAGTTTTGATGGGTGGATGTATGTGACTCAATCACACATAAACGGCGTGGACTAACCTGGAATAACACTTAATAAAAAAAAAATGCTAAAAATTCTTAACTAATAAAGATGTTTTTGAAGTGAAAACTTCTTTAGCCGCGTTGAGCGTTTTTGGTGGGGAAAAACTTATAGGTTCGCGTCACCGACATGCTCATGCTAATAGTATATCTATAGCTATGAGTAGTCAGACTGGCGCACGCGCAGTGGCCTGTGTACACGTATACACTAATACGTTAAATATCTCTGACTGTAGCATGTGCGCGTTGGACGTTTGGATGGGTATAATTTCATGAGTTCACGTCACCAACATGCTATAATAGCAGTACATTTATATTCGTAAGTGGGCCGTGTTGTACAAGTAAGGTTAAATTGGCAACGTGGAAAGTTCAGCGTTTTTATTTAAGTGGTTTTATAGTTTGGATGTTATTGTAATCGTTTGATTAAAGGATTACTGTTCAATATAAAAGTGAGTATTGAACATTTTAATGTTTGTTATATAGTTAAATGAATAATGAAAATGAAGAATTTATTTTCAATATTTCAATTAGTCTTAAGTTAATAGTTTTTTTAGTTTAGCTGCTCTCAGATGGCACCACAGTTGTTACTTAAACGTTTAAATTGAGATGATTAAATAATTAAATTAATAGTTTTCTATTGGCAGCATTAAGATTCTTTCACTAAGTTGGTAGATCTGTAACGTTGCATGTTCATCACATTCGATATTTATGATACATGGCGGATAATTAGGTATAAAAATATTTTTACCTTTGCCACTCGAAAAAGGGCATTTTATTCATCGATAACAGTGAATAAAACTTTCTTTTAGTCACTGAGTGAATAAAAACATTTTGAATTTGTAACAAGCACGAATATACGAATTATGTACAAAAATAAATAAAACGTGCTGAAAGTACGTACTGGCTGGCTATATGGAGCTATTCCATAGAGCTGTAAAATTAATTTAAAAAAAAATGTTCTCTTATTACCGATTATAAAATAAAATATGATAAATACTATACTACTATGTTTTTTCCCGCAGTCAATGGTAAAAAGAAGATTACACAACTCGTGAAAAAAATAATTAATCTCGGTCCTTGTATCCAACTTAGTCCCTCGAATTAAATACCCTTTTTTTTCACTTGTTGTATAATCTACTATTTTGGTATTATCACAAATATTAGATATTAGATATGAGACTCGATCCTACATCGAAATCGATATTATTATCGAAAGCGCGAGAATCGGCCTCCAGGTGGATGGTGCAATGTCTAACAGAACACCGTTATGACGTGTCCGGGTAACTCTCTTATAGGACTTGTCACATTCCATGTCAAATCTAGGATACCTAAAATACTTAAGCTGCTAGCTAAGATAATTTTAGAAGCATATTGTAAAACGTTTCTTAAATTATGTTACGACTACTCCCTTATAAACCGCCGTTTGGAATTCCCCAAACGAGACATATTAATTCCCCTAACGCGACATATGAATTCCCCTAACGCGACATATTAATTCCCTAACGCGACATATTTATTACTTACCATATGCGGATATTTATATCCATTGTCGAAGATGGAATCATTGGCGGCATACTGAACACCCTCTATACCTTGTACTGTCACAGATTGATCCTTGCTCAACACCATGTATCTGAAAATATAAAATTAACTTAAATTTTAGAGTTCTATTAAAATTTTCACATATTTGAATAATTATGGGAGTATTGTAAAAAAACTTATGTTTAAATTTCAATATAAATATGATCTTAATAAGTATTTTATTTTACGGTGAAATTAAATATTTTATTCATTCAAATAGACTTTCACAGGCACTTATGACTCTAAATCGCGGTCCGGAAGGTTGCTTTTGCTAAGAGCCGGCAATAAATTATAGCAACCGAAGTAAGTTATACGCGCATTTCTCCAAAAACAATGCTATGCAATGAATTTAGACAAAATAGTTGTCGATTATCGTTTACCATTATGCAAGAACTGCTGGAGCTCTGTACCACGCAATGTTTTTGGGATAAATCCTAATATCCTAATCCTAACTAATATTATAAATGCGAAAGTGAGTTTGTTTGTTTGTTATCTTTTCACGCTTCAACCGCTGAACCGATCGCGATGAAATTTGGTATACAGATAGCCTATGGTATGGAGAAGGACATAGGCTACTTTTTATCCCGGGAAAACATAATATCCCTGGGGAACGCGGGTGTAATCGCGGGGCGGAAACTAGTAATATTATAAATGAGAAAGTTTAGATGGATGGATGGATGTTTGTTATTCAATCACGCCAGAACGGGTGAACGGATTTGGATGAAATTTGGCACAGAGATATATTTCTAAAATCGCACATGGGTTATTTTTTATCTTGGGACAACATAAGAACCCTCGGGACCGGGCGGAAGCTAATCCAGAATATATTCAGCTGTTTATGCATGCTAGAGTCACAGACATCATTTCACATTTATAATATTAGTAGGATTTAGGAAGAATAATTAGGAAAAAGTATAATCAATATGACAGTCAGTATGTCCTCACGTGGCACTGCCACAACAACTGAATCACTATTTTTATCTTAACGATCAATTTCGGATAGCAATAAAAACGCTCACTTATTCTTTTATCTGATAGATAAGAGATAGATAGGCGACCACACAATAATGTACATAACAACTATTGCTAAATTCGAGGCGATGATAATTCAGTGACGTCAAATGACGTGGATGTATTATTTAAATCCTATTTCGAGGTTTTGGTGAATGAATTAACCGTACAGAAATTTATAGGAAGGAACCCTTATTGGTTCGTCATGTCCATCTGTCATGGTAATTTTATTCGGAGACTACCAGTGATATTAAGCTAAAATTTAGCTCTTTTTAAACATATATATAACACAAACAAAGATTTAAATAAAAACGTTGAAAAAAAAAAAAAAAATTATGTAGCATAATAAAAAAAAATAAAAAAAAAAACTCGGTGGCAAACAAGCTGACGGCCCACCTGATAGTAAGCGGTTACCGTAGCCTATAGACGCTCATAACACCACGGGCAAAAAAAATACAATATTATATTTTCCCTGTCAGGGGTATCACTCACGCGTTGCCAACCTTGAGACATGAAGTTGTTAAGTCTCCTGTGCCTGTAATTTCACCGGCTCCCATACCCTCCTAACCGAAACACAGTAATACAAGTGCATTACTATTTCACGGCGGAATTAGATATAATTAAAGATAATGAACATATAATACTACATATAGGTACTACTTTTTATAATTATAGAAAACTAACTGCCCCATGCGGTTTCACCCGCGTTCCCGAGAAAAAAATGTAGCCTACATTACCCTCCATGCCACAGGCTATCTGCGTACGTAATTTCATGGCGATCGGTTCAGCAGTTTAGACGTGAAAGGTAACATACAGAGTTACTTTCACATTTATAATATCCTAATCCTAACTAATATTAATAAAATGTGAATGTGAGTTTGTTTGTTTGTTTGTTACCATTTCACGCCTAAACCGCTGAAGTCCACTGAACCAATGAAATTTGGTACGCAGATAGCATTTGGAATGGAGGACAGGGGCAATTTTTTTCTCGGGAACGCGGGTAAAACCACGGGGGACAGCTAGTAATATTATTTAGTATGGAAGTAAATCTGTAAATGTACTCACGTGCAAATATCCGAGGCAAATACAACGAGCTCAGGTTGCCCCAGCTCGGGGGCCCACAGCTCCCCCGTGGAGCCCTTCACCTCGCCGCACTCGTCGCGGTACATGGTTCGATTCGAGAAACGCCACTGTTCGACATTTCCCAGCTGCATGAAATCAGACGCGCCCGTGTTCATGTTGAATGTACCGTCGAACTCTATTGAACCGTTGCGCTGAGGAAATAAAATAAAATTGTCTCACTGCAGTAGCGCGTCTAGGGGGAGGGGCTAAGGAGCTCAAGCCCCTAAAAAACTAAACTCGGTTTTACCATATCATTAAGGTTAGTCGTACTAAATCTAGTTTTATTTTTTTTGCATATCGCCCTAAAAACGTTGATATCTTCTTTATATATAAAAGGAAAACGTGACTGACTGACTGATCTATCAACGCACAGCTCAAACCACTGGACGAATCGGGCAAAAATTTGGACTACAGATACAGCTATCATGATGTAGGCATCCGCTAAGAAAGGATTTTTGAAAATACCATCCCTAAGGGGATAAAATAGAGGTTTGCGGGTGAAGCCGCGGGGCGGTAAGGTAAGCTAGATAATATAATGTAATAAATCAATTTTACGATAAAAATATGATATAATTAAATCATTATAATGACCCTTTGTTATCGTCAATATTTAATCCATTCCGACGCGATTTTATGTAAATAAAATGGTTATTGTGAAAAATAATATAATAGGAAAGGTAAACCGGTTTTTATTTGAACAGATTAGTCATATAATTGATAATTATTTACTCGTAGTAAATTCAAATAAAACTTTAGCACGGTGGTTGGGTACTTTGCAGTACCCACCTGGGATGGCTACCACTTGTGGACGCGCAGCCCTAAAGGTGCGTTCCAGTAGCCGCACTTGAGATCAGTTATCATATAGGCTGTATGTGCTTACAACCTTCGACCACATTATTTTAATACTCATCGTGGTTAAATACAAAAGAACAAATAATCTTTAAAACTGATTCAATGAACGTGTTATACAATAGGGAAAGCGGTACATGCGATCCAAGGAATGTAACTCAAACGTAATATCACTACACGCATAGCTCTGTTATATTCTGATTTTTATAGGTACTTCAACATACAATTTATTGGCATATGATCACAAGTTTAATAATCCAGAATTCAAGACGCTCTTTATAGATATGGTTCAGATTATCTGGCTTTAATCTAGTATAAGAAAGTCTATAGTTTAATTAAAGCGTCATAATAAATAATTTATAATACAAAAATATTACCTACCTACTTCAATTGATAATGCTTCGTAGGTAAAATAAATCTACTTATTACTTGCTTCTACTCCACGATTGAATGTCCCCGACAAACGGTATCCTATGTGCTATTCTCAAGTATGATCTATTAATTTGCCAAATTTCATCCAGATCCGTTCAATCATTACGGCGTGATGGAGTGACAAACATACACAAACATGAGCATTTATTTTTTAACATCTTGTGTATTATAAATATTATTTCGTGTATCTCAAAAAAGGCTCAAACGATTTGGATAAAACTTTGTATTTAGATAAGCTTTTGCCTTTTAAGTTTATCATCCAGAAAAACGCGATTTTACACCAAAAATTATGATAACAATATCATATAGCGCCATCTCGTAAATTTTGGAGGTACTTACATTATGACTGCCTACTAGTACCTCAAAAATTTGTGAGATGGCGCTATATAACATTATCCGAATACAACAATTTACAACAAAAAAAAAAGCCGAGCAAAGCCGCGGTGGCCGAGGTACTTATACTGGGTGATTTTGTTATCACTGGCAATACTTGCAGGGGTGGAAGTACTCATCAATGTGAACAACTTTTGTTATAGGACTAACTGTGAAATCATGAAAAAATTATCAGCTGTTCCATACAAAAGTTCAATACCTACTCGACCAAAATGTATGAATCAACCGTATTATTTTACGCGATATCAGAGTTAGCCCTATAATAAAAGTTGTTCACATTGATGAGTACTTCCACCCCTGCAAGTATTGCCAGTGATAACAAAATCACCCTGTATTAATAGAATAACAAGATAATCATCAATATTGTAAGTTACGAATGACTGTAATCGGTCCTCCTTCTCCTTTGTATCTATTCTTGTTGACAAACTGTTAATATGAAAAACACTATGCAAGCTGTTAGGAAGAGTACTTAAAAGATAGGATAATTTTTATCCCAATTATTTCTTTTTTTATACCGGGAACGCTGGTTAAGCCGCGGGGAACAGCTAGTCTATATCTGTATCTATACTCTATACTATATTAATATTATAAAGAGTTAAGATTTGTATGTAAGTAAGTACGTATGTTTGTAACGAATTGGCTCAAAAAGTATTGAACCGATTTTAAAAATTCTTTCACCGTTAGAAAACTACATCTTCACCGAGTAACATAGGCTATATTTTATCCCGGGAACGCGGGTGAAACCGCACGGAAAAGCTAGTGTTCTATAAAATCCAAATCTTAGTTAAGTTTTACTTAGTAAGTCAAATTTGAGCAAAGCCTAAGTACCTATACTCTATAGATAAATAAATAAATAAATATTCTGGGACATTATTCCTCACACACGGCCATCTGACCCCAAACTAAGCAGAGCTTGTACTATGGAAGCCAGATAACTGATATACTACATATACTACTTTTCTTTTGTAAATACATACATAAATAGATCTTAGCCAGTTGTTAAATTACACTACTTTTAAACCGTGTAATTAGTAAATAATGTACACTCATTGTTGCAAAATGAACGTCGAAGCAAAGTCAGTCCTTACGTAATACAATTTCACACTGGCCGACGACGCGCGACGCCTTGTCAAGGTTACTAACTATGCCCACTTGCTATCAAATACATCGGCCTTTTCTAAAATTTGATTGATTGTGATTCTTTTCCTTTTTCATGAAAAGCAACAAAGGCTTTTTAAGGCAATGATAGCTGAGTGGTAGTGACATCGGACTGAGCCACAGACGTGCCACGGCGAAGGTCGTGGGTTCGAATCCTACAATGAGTTTGAGCTTTCGGTGAAGGAAACCATAGCACGGTGGTAGGGTACTTTGTAGTACCCGCCTGGCTGGCTACCCTCAAGTTGAAAATCTGTCGCCAAACACCTATTGGTGTGTTCCGGCAGCTGCACTTGAGAGCCACATCCTTCTAGGTTTTGTGTGCTTACCACCTTCGGCCACATCATCACCTATGTGAGATTGTGGTCAAACACAAGCCTATACAAAGTAAAAAAAAAAAAACTGTTTTGACAATCAATAAAATAGGTATCTATTATGGCGAAATACATACAAAAAAAATAGGATATATTCGAGTTTTCGCCTCGCTTCGGCCATTGTATAATTACTTACAATTCCTGCCTTATTCCAGGACAGGAAAGTAACAATATACCAATTTTCACAAAAATCCATTCAGCCGGCCTTGAAACTCGGTAATCAGGAGTTCGCGAGTGAGACAGAGAATAGTCGCTGCGTGAATTCACCGTAGAGTTTTTAAGCAGATTCGTTATTCTAACATAGAATGAAATACATCAACACTGATAACGTAATCGTTTACACTGTCTACTTTATCAAAAACTAGCTTTCGCCTTGCGGTTGCACCCGCGGTCCCGGGATAAAAAGTAGCCTATATCACGCACCGGTCCAGAAACTATCACGACGATCAGTTGGAGGACAAAGGACAAACCAAAAAATATTCACAGCAACGGAGCAACTTAGAACGGGCCGGACTTAGGCTACTTTTTGCCCCGGGAACGCAGGTGACGATAGGTCGAAAGTAGGGATGCAACGATACCGATGCCCGATAATCGTAAACCGCAGATTATCGTTATTTTTGACGAACATCCGTATCGTAAAAAGTATTACGATTTATAACGATTCTTATTCTTATACAAACTATTCAAGTTATTGGAGAAAAGATACTGTATTTCCTAAGATGAAAAAATTGGCCCATAAGTATTTGTCCATCAAACCAACTGTAGATTCAGAAATATTGTTTTCCACAGCCGATTTAATCCATGTAATACGGATATACGAAATAGACTAAAACCTGATAATTTTAAAAAAATATGTTTTCTTAATAAGAATTTGAAAGAAATTGATTTTAATTATGACATTTAAGCGGTAAATTGACTAAAAAAATTAATGTTGATTTCGTTATCGTATGCGCTATTACGATGCATTCGTCATTCGTATGGGTATCGTAACAGACATATCGTTGCATCCCTAGTCGAAAGCTAGTATCAATTATCCGAACCATTTATAATGGTATCCTCTAGTGACTAGTCACATTGCATATATATTTTTTTAAATACATACAGGTTGATTTTTTTGTCACTGGCAATAATTGCAGGGGTTGAAGTACTACTCATCAAAATGAACAACTTTTATTATGATCCTGTATATTTATTTACTAATCACACTTCAATAGTTTATGAGCCTGCATGGAAGCCTCGTGGGCTTATCTGTGTAGGCAGTAAGTAGTCTAACTGTATGACTAAACTATATCTTAGGTACCTATAAGTTAAAGTATTTATTGAATAAATAAAATTTTGCAATCCATTTGTTTACTAAGTTACTCATAATTTTCATATATTCTTTCCTTACTGTCATATAACACACACATATTGTCAGTGAGACTAGACAAATAATTTGATGTAATGAATCTGAGTTGGTTTTGAAAAGAGTAATTGCTGAGTTTCTTGCCGGCTCTTCTCAGTAAAAGCAACCTTCCGAACCGTGCGTTAGAGTCAGACTATTCATAAGTGCTTGTGAAGGCCTATTTGAATAAAAAATATTTTCATTTCATTTTATAAAGACCTATATTTTAAACGGTGTCGTAACCATGACATGCGTTGATGATTCATTAATAATGCTGCTTCCACATATAACTGCGTTAGTACATTATTATTTATAAACTAGCTAGTGATAAATCCCCCTGTCCCTCTGTATTAGACTTAGGCTACGTTTCCACCAGCGAGGTATTTGTTTTTATTATGCTACATTAGATCTATGATGAAATAAAGCGATACTATTCGCGGATATAAACACAACCATCGCTACGCATCTCTGGTGGAAACGCACCCTTTGCTGGCTGAGCATTGCCAGCCATGTGTGGTCGATGCGTGGTCTATTTCTTTATCTAATACCATTAAACGAGCAATTTTTGAATAAAATATATACTGGGTGATTTTGTTATCACTGGCATCCGACATCCGATATCTAGTAATGCTAAACCAATGACTAACATCAGTCCGAGCGAGTCAAGTCCAAAAGTCCGCGTAGTTCGACCGCATCAGTTTGTTTTACTTAAATATTATTTTCTTGTATACTTTTTATCCCGGGAAAACATAAGATCCCTCGGGAACGCGGGTGAAACCGCGGGGCGGAAGGTAGTACTTAAATAAAAATGTAATGCTATTTATAATTGTTCGAATAAGGTTTTAAAGAAAGAAAAACTGGAAACCCACAAAAATTGGAAAATTCGGGAAAACTTAAATGGTCTTTATTTCTATCGGATTTTTGTATGAACTCAAGACACTGATATTATTGCGTTAGACAATTTATTATGGAAGGCTTTTATCCCGAGAACGCAGGTGAAACCGCGGGGCGGAAGCTAGTATGTAACTATATAAAATCAAGTCAATAACTCAACTCATTATGCGAGTGTATTTAACGTTCGGTTTTCATTCACGATTAATACTTGTTACGCATTATCTATTATATAGCAAACCATACTACTGACATCAATACATGAAAACTATTTCTGATATTGATATGAAATATCAGTTATGAGCATTAAAAAAAAACACACATGTTTATATCTCACCATTATTGGAATAAAAAAAGTAATTTTAAAAACCCTATATCATTTGAAGACCGATCTGCAAAGAAAGAAAGAAAAGACTGCATGTCACCAATTTATTGGAATAAAAGAATCGTGAGTGTCGTGGAACACTTGGTTGGAACGAAGAAGCGCACACCCATGACTGGGCACAGCGAATATAATACACGCTATGGATAATCGTCTACACTAAAGAAAGGGTCGTCTACGTATAAGTCGTGACGGAAAATTCTTACACTTTTTTTCGCCTAGCACCCATCCGCCAAACCGTTCGAAAAGGAAATTCGTTCCAAAAAAGTTATTTTAAAAACCCTATATCATTTTTGAAGACCTATCTAAAGACGCTCAATGCTCCAAGATTTCCGTTTTTTTGCAATAGACTACGGAACCCTAAAGTAGCAAGATATCGAGACACTTTGATTTTGCCACTTCTTACCACCGTCGGTCACATCATCACTTACCATAGTGAGAGTGGTTAAACACAAGCCTATATCTATACTAATATTATAAAGCTGAAGAGTTTGTTTGTTTGAACGCGGTTATCTCAGGAACTACTGGTTCGATTTGAAAAATTATTTCAGTGTTGAATTGCCCATTTCTCGAGGAAGGCTATAAGCTACTTTTAATTCTGGGAAAACATAAGATCCTTCGGTAACGCGGGTGAATCCGTGTGGCGGAAACTAGTACAAAATAAAAATAAGTACTTACGTCATAGAACCATCCAAATTTATCATACGGTATATTGAAGGGTACATCAGGGAACTCTTTTGCTATGTCCAATACTGGATCCTCGATTCCGTCAAACAGCCAGTCAGACACGTTGGCCTTCAGGAACAAGCTGTCATGAAACATCCGCAGGAAAACGTCAACAGGCACTTTTATTATTGTCCGTTGATTTCTTACTACATACGCCACAGTCTGTAAGGGAAAATAATGATTACTTTCTAATAAACTAATTCAAAGTAAAAGCACAAATTCAGTTTAGGTCTAGAAGGGACCACCGTTTCGGAAGTTGAAAGCTGACTGAGAAGAACCGGCAAGAAACTCAGCAAGGTTACATTTTTTATATTTTATTTCTTTGGACAGTCTATGTTGGATTTTGTTTTCTTTCAATTTGTTTTTAAAACAATAAAACTAAGCATAAACACACAAAAAAAAAACAACAAGAAAAATAAATAAATAATCACAATCTAATCCACAATATATTTCATTTTAACACAAATATTGTCAGTGAGACGAGACATATAATTTTATGTAACAAATCTGAGTTGGTTTTGAAAAGAGTAGGTAATTGCTGAGTTTCTTGCTGGTGCTCCTCAGTAAAAGCAACCTTCCGAACCGTGCGTTAGAGTCAGACTATTCATAAGTGCTTGTGAAGGCCTATTGAATAAAAAATATTTTCATCTTCGTTTACATATATTTTTAGTATCTATTATATTGGGTCATTTTTTAGTCACTGGCAATACTTGCAGGAGTGGAAGTCCTCATCAATATGAACAACTTTTGTTATGAGAATAACTGCTATTCCATACAAAAGTTCAATACCTACTCGACCAAAATGTATGAAGCAACCGTTTTATTTTACGCGATATCAGAGTTAACCCCATAATAAAAGTTGTTCACATTAATGAGTACCACCATCCGTGCAAGTATCTAGGAATAATAGGATATTCATGATACTAAAAAAATGTCATGGAAGAGTTCATTAGCTTTCAGATACCACAGAGTTTATGTAGTTAATTGATAAGAGAAAATATACTGAACATAATCAAACTATGTATAATGCGAACATTACGTTGTTTTGCCATATTCACCAACATATTCTCTGAATTTTATGAAACAAAGTCGCATGTCGCTATCTGCCTCTATCTGTTTCTCATTACTTCTAAACCACGCAACTGATTTTGATACGGTTTTCAGTAATAGAAAGAGCGATTAACGAGGAAGTTTTTGTGTATAATTTTCACAAAATAGCTGAAATATCGTGCGAAACCGTGGCCACAAGGAAACCATAGCACGGTGGTAGGGTCCTACTACCACCCGCCTAGCTAGTTGTTAGTGTAACTACGTCACAAAATAAACAAACTCGATTCACAAACAGTGAACTCTGGTTACCGAGTTTCACGAGCGAGACAGACAATAGTAACTTCGAGAATTCACTGTCGAGTTTTAGGTGGTCCTGGGCAGGACAAATTAAAATGTTGTGTGTTGCTGATAATAATAACATGTAAATATTGTGAATTGTATTTGTTATATTTGTTTTGTTTGTATAATCTTCTATGTGCTGCTAACATACTAACATATTTTATAAGCCAAAAATTGTTACTAACACATACTAAAACTACTATGGATGGATGAATATGTTTTTTGGTCCGAAATAAATGATTATTATTATTATTATTAGTACAGAATAGCATAGCAGAAGAGAAAATGGTACTTCTCTATTTTGTCTTTGCCTTTTATATAATACAACTAGCTTCCGCCCCGCTACGCGTTCCCGAGGAATCTTATGTTTCTCAGTAAAAAGAAGTATCCTATATGTTAATCCAGAATATGTTCTATCTGTGTGTCAAATTTCATCCAAATCCGTTCAGTAGTTTTTGCGTGAAAGAGTAACAAGCATCCATGTATCCATCCATCCATCCAAACCTTCACATTTATAATATTAGTAGGATAGTAGGATTTAATTAACAGCATTAGCATCTGTGTCGCTCGTGTTCCCATAAAATTTATGTAAGTACTCACCGCTATAATTGGATTAATGCTGACGATCTCATCTGAGAGGCTCCCATTGGACTTCTCCGGTACGTAGTGCCACCACCGCTGGTTGTGGAACGTTATGGTGCTGTTATCGTTCCACGACAGGTTCACCTGATGGGGGAAATGTTGTTAGTGAGACCTTTAGAACATGTATTAGCTGTTCCCCGCAGTTTCACCTGCATTCCCGGGATAAAATTTTTGCCTAAAATCAGTGTCGTAACAAGCCTTTATGCGGACGGTAGAGCTTCTCAATCTGCCCCTAACTAACATGTATGACCCAAAACTTGGTCGAGGTTTGGTCAATGCTGCGCCCCTCCAGGGTTTCCGCTGGCATCGAGGAAGGCTATGGGCTACTTTTTATCCCGGGAAAACAGAAGATTCCTCGGGAATGCGGGTGAAACCGCGGGAGGGAAGCTAGTTTATCATACTTAAAGAGGTAAAGTTTGTAAGTATGTTTCGACTAGCTTCCACCCCGCGGTTTCACCCGCGTTCCAGGGATAAAAAAAAATATTATACACATAAAATCTGTACACAATTTACAGGAAAGGTGACCTCTCGGTATGGTATTATGACGCTACACACTTCTTTATGGTAGTAGGTATGTCTAGAAGAGCAAGCAACTATCAAAAGCCATCTTGATGCTGACAATCCAAGGTAATTACCCTTTTTCTTTAATCTTATAAAAAAAGTCTTCAACCATCCGTCTTTTTGCTTTTAATTAATAAAAAAGAATAGGCTTTTAAAGATGACCTCATACAGTTAATAGAACAAGTATATTTGCAGTTGTTGAGTCAGATTATGTGCAAAAAAAATTCCACTTGTATAAAATCGCCAGGGTATATAGAAAAATAATTTATTATGTAGAGAATGAATATGCAGAATTTATACCTAAAAAAATCTGATTGTAGGTACAGTCAAGCACAAATCAATACAAATAACATGGGATTTTCTCAGTGTTGAATTTCGTAAAGTATTTTTTATTTTATTAGTTATATTGGAATTGTTTGACTGATCGAAGTATATTCGAACCAATATTATTCGAAGCAATCTATACTAATCAAGAATATTCTAATAAGTATATAAAATTCTCGTCTCATAGTGTTTCTATGCAAACTCCTCCGAAACAGCTCGACCGATTCTTATGATTTTTTTTTGTATATTCGGTAGGTCTGAGAATCGGTCGTAGGCTATTTTTTTTTAATACCGGGAACGCTAATAAAAACAGCTAGAATATTTATTCTCGTGACTGTACTAAAGAGACCATATACTTTTAGTACTGTACAACTATAAATGCATTTGACATAAAACAACTATTTCCCGTCACTAATGATTGAGCAATCGTAATTATCTTTGAACTCTCTGAATGTGTCATGAACCGTTGGCGAAATGACGGAAAGTGCATTATTTATGCATGTCTACTTTATCATTGATCATCGGATATAAGAGGCATTAAGACGTTAGTCCGAGGGCCGTGGAGGTTGGTATAAATTTTTCTTTATAGTACCCGCCTGGCTGGCTACCACACTCATGTTGAAAATCTGCCGCCAAGCACCTACTGTTGTCTTCCGGCATGCCCTTGAGAGCTTTATAAAGGTCGGTAACATATTGGCAATCCTTCTGGTATAGCTAATGTCCATAGGAGACGGTAGCCACTTAACATCAGGTGGACCGCCTGCCTGATTGTCAGCGTACACACTTAATAATAATCAATATCAATTTTGCACAAAGCACGCATACAATATGCAATGCACTTTGATATCTCTGTGATTCTGTACATAATATACAAATGGGATAAGGTATAAAATTGCTTGTTTTGCATCAAACATCGACTAAATTACTCTTATTTACGACGACACGTACAGACAGACATAGCAATGTCATTAGTATTACGTCACCGACATTATAATATTTCCTTATTTATGTACAAGGTATTTAGTATCTAGTGTCCGGCCGATGCTTCGGCTTCGGCCAAAATAGGCCGAAGTACTGGCCGAAGCCGAAGGTTTTTAGCAAGCACTGAAATTGGCTTATGGCTTAAACAGTATTTTAAGGTGGTCCCATTATTGTTATTATGATGGGACCATGGATGACTTTAACTATGCATATCCACTGTCAGTAACAAATATTGAGAGGTTGTATAAGAAACTCAAAATTGAAAAAAAAATTAACTTCAAAATAGTACTATTTTATTATTTATAATACTACTAAGATTCCTCCCCGCGGTTTCACCCGCGTTCCCGAGGGATCTTGTGTTTTCCCGGGATAAAAAGTAGCCTATGTTCTTCTCCATACCATAGGCTACCTACGTACCAAATTTCATCGTAATCGGTTCAGCGGTTTAGGCGTGAAAAGGTAACAAACAAACAAATAAACAAACAAACTCACTTTCGCATTTATAATATTAGTTAGGATTTTAATTAACACATGGAGTTCCTAACTGACTACATTGATACGGAAGATTGTTACTAAATAGGCTAAACGTAAGGTTGAAAACAGTTTATATAAGTCAATGAATCAATTTCTATCAATTGAAAAGAGGACACCCAATTGCATAATAAATTAAAGAGAAAATAAAACAATACATGCAAACGTACGATTGTGCCTGCGCATGCGCACAAACAATTCACTTGTTGGTATAAATTGTGTAATTACAAGCAAATAATCTTAATGCGAGCAAATAATGTATGACGTCATGTAAATCTTAATATGCTTCGACAATTTAAAATGATTTGAGTGTTTGTTTGTACAGGGATTTAACCCTAGCGAAGGTGTTATTGAACTTCATTGAATTTCGGTATTATTTGCTTTTTTCGCCCCAGGTCCAGTGAGCATACAAATACTAGAGTAGCAGCGCCTTACAAACATTTCTCAGAAAAGCGTAACCACTTGCGAGTTCAAAAGTAATAGCTTTGAAAATATTAGTCTTGGGACACTTGACGTCAAGCTGGGAACTTTGGCAGATATGCCTACAGGCATATACGAAGTGGCAACGCGTCGGTGCTGTAAACTGCTAATCTAGTTACGTTGGTAATATAAGATCAATGCCCAGGTCCCGGTCGGTCTCAGTTGGTGTCCGTCGGTCTCTTTTTTTTGGACTCTCAACGGATATCTCAGGTCCGTCGGTCACCTACCTCAATTCGAATGAATGTTTTTAACTGAGGAGCGATAAAACAAATGCCATCAAAAACATGACTTGTAAAGAAAACCAAGTCTCGAAACTCAGTTCTTCTACCGTAAAAAGTTGTGAGATCCATGTATTACCAAGTCGGTTAATTTATTCAGTCCCTACTTAAGGATCCTTCTGTCTTAAGTTATCACGTAATTAGCTAACCTAACAACATCTTAGTGACCATATCTATAATATAAAAATGAATCGCAAAATGTGTTGGTAAGCGCATAACTCAACAACGCCTGGACCAATTTGGCCATTTTTTTTTTAAATGTTCGCTATTGTCAGGAGAAGGTTTGTATGAAAAAAAAATAACACCGGGAACGTGGGTGAAACCGCGGGGAACAGCTAGTCAATAATAAAAATCTTTTATGTTTTAAATAAATAGATTGACTTGGCCATCGCACTAAACAATCTAATATAATATAATATGTATTACAAACCTGATATTAATCCTAATATATTTTGTTTTATAAATGTGAATGTGAGTTTGTTTGTTTGTTACCTTTTCACGACTAAACCGCTGAACAGATCACGATGAAATTTGGTACGCAGATAGCTTATGGTATGGAGAAGGACATGGGCTACTGATTATCTCGGAAACGCGGGTGAAACCGCGTTAGCAGCTAGTAATAATATAATAAAGCGGTAGAGTTTTTTGTTTGTTTGTTTAAAGGCGCTAATCTCTGGAAACACACCTAACACCTAATGGTGTGTTCCGGCAGCTGCACTTGAGAGCCAGTTCCTTCTAGGCTTTGTGTGCCTGCCACCTTCGGTCACATCATCACTTACCATAGTGAGATTGTGGTCAAACACAAGCCTATACAAAGTACAAAAAAAAAAAAAACTACTAGTCGGATTTGATTGAAATAATCTTTTTGCATTTGATAGCCCAATTCTTGAGGAAGGTTATTTATCGGCTTTAATTATAGGCTATTTATCCCGGGAATGCGGGTGAAACCGCGGGGAACAGCTAGTTTTACACATGAAATCTTTTTCATAATCTGGAAAACGTGCGCATTTTTGTACTTTGATAATATTCATACTTAATAATTAAATTAACTATCTATTATCTAATTACTAAGTAGCTTGGGACTATCTTGATACTATAATCTGATAAGTAACTTATTTGAGTCTCAATATACTAACTAACAGCTACAGAGCAATATAAAAATTGATGCATTTTAGAGTAAATTGGTCTGCGTGGGTTTGCTATCCTTTTTCCTTATAACACACAAATATTGTCAGTGTGACTAGATAAATAATAGTATGTAATAAATCTGAGTTGGTTTTGATAAGAATAATTGCTGAGTTTCTTGCCGACTCTTCTCAGCATAAGCAACCTTCCGAACCGTGCGTTAGAGTCAACCAGTGAACATACAAATACTAGAGTAGCAACGCCTTACAAACATTTCTCGGAATTACGTAGCCACTTGCGATTTAGTCATACCCGCTATCTAGTCATATCGAGATGTAGTCGTAAAGCTCCTAACCCGTTCAAAAGACGTAGCTTTTTCCTACCGTCAAACTAATTACGTCAAAACGAGACAGGGACACTTGACGTCAAGCAGGGAACTATGGCAGATATGCCTGCAGGCATATACAAAGTGGCAACGCGTCGGTGCCGTAAACAGTTAATCTAGTTACGATAGTACCATATAAGATCATTGGAGTCAACTATTCATAAGGCCTATCTGAATAAAAAGAAATTGTACACATTTTGAAAAAATATTATTATTATTTGGATTAGATGGCTGTTTCAAGTCTTTCCAGAGCTTGTATCACTGCGACCAGATTAGGTCTTTTGTGATCGCCACATAAATTAAATTTCACTGCCAAGACCTACAGTTATAATAAACTGTACTATATTCTTGGCAGGAGTTGATTTTACTTCATCTGGATGTAATTGATGTTTCCCCACATGAGTATTACGTTTAGGCATAAGTGGATAGCACTCACACAAGAAGTGTATAAGTGTTTCATCTGCCTCAAAGCAGAATCTGCACGCCTTTGTGTCGTGACAGCGAACAAGTGCTTGTTCAATCCACAGTGTCCCGTTAGGGCTCTCACTAGTATGCGTTAGTTGTTCCTACTTAGAGATAGTATCTCTCGGGTAGACTTCTTGCTAAAGGCATTTACAAGTGCCTTCGAGTGGTTCATTCCTGGAGCCTTATTGCAGGAATCGATAGATGAGTTTACATATATGTTTCTCATAGTTAGTTCAGCCAGGCTTTTAGGTACACCACAAATTGGCTCTGGGCCATAAGGGATCCCCTTAGCTCTGGCTAGTTCGTCAGTTTTTTCATTGCCGACGATTCCTGTATGTCCAGGAACCCATTATAACACGACCCTGTTTTTTTCGCCCAGGTGGTTGAGTAGATCCATGTTATTTTTAACTAGCTTTGAGTCAATTGAATCGGAAGCCAGTGCCAGAAGAGCTGCCTGGCTGTCCGAGTGAATGTAAATTGTATGGTTGACATAGTTTTTCTGCAGATCAATATATGCACATTGTAGGATGGAGGCCTATTTTCTTAGATTTAACTTTTTGCTATTTTTTGGCCGCTCTCCATAAACTCCACAGCCTACGTCAGATCCTGATTTGGACCCGTTGGTATACCACTTGAGGCTACCTTCCAACTACGTGACCTTATCGTACCATATCGTAATACTTACGAAAATCTTTGTCCTCTAACGCTTTTTCTACTCTGTCAATTAAGTTGAGCAGAGCAGTTTCAGTGTATTTGCCACTTTGATAAGCGTGTTGAGTACAATGGATAGGGTTCGTGGTCAGAACCACGTTCTTAATATAGCTGTCTTTGACTTTTTCCATAGATTTAAGCAAGAAGAAAGTAAGGCTTATTGGTCTAAAGGACTTTGGTAAAAAATAGTCCTTTTTACCTGCCTTAGGTATGAAGAGCACTTTTACCTTGGTCCATGGTTCTGGAACCATCCCCAGGGCTAGACTGGCTCTAAATATTTTGATCAAGGAAGGGATGAGTATGTCCAATCCTTTCTGAAGTAGAATAGGTTGGTTACCATCCGCACCACTTGATTTATATGGTTTGAAGGAGTTTATCACCCACCTAACCTGTCGCGGTCTGATAATTTGCGCTCTGCGCCAGTCCTCATTATGAGGCCTCCTGCAGGTACGCATTGTTTGTATCCATAGCCACAGCCCCAGGAAAATGAGCGGAAATTAACTCCTGCAAGCTCTCCTTCTCATTTGTAGTGAAGGAGCCATTTGTCTTCCGGAGAAGACCTGTTTATCTAGGTTTTCTAGTAGTAGCTCCTTAAGGCATGTGTTTAACGTCCTCGCAAAACGTTCTCCGGGAAGCTCTCTTAGCCTTCCTAATTTCCTTGTTGTAATGTGTTAAGGTTTTCGTGTAGAACTCCCGTTCCTTTGTCTTCTTAGCCTTAAAGTCAAAGCCATTTATTCAGTTTGGGCCCTAGGAGGGCACTTATGAAGGTCGAATTTACTGAAGTTACCACCTTATTAAATAGTCTCCTCGTTTTCTAAGTTTTGTGTTCCACCAGTGGGACTTGAGTTTTCTAAGACTTTTCTTGTAGCGGGCAGTTCTCTTCAAAGATCAGATTCTCTCAGTGATGCTTTCGGAGACGATGAGCACCGCCATCTCGAGCTTTTCGGGTGTTTTAATTTTCTTCGGACAGCCCTCCAGGTTTCGCCTTAGATTGTCCCTATAGTCATTCCAGGCGGTCTTCTTGATCGATTCATAGGCCAGAAGGCCTTTGACTTGAAAACGGATATGCCGATGATCGGACATTGAGGTTTTGTCACCAACATGCCAATCAGAAATATGAGAGGCCAGTTTGTTTGTGGCGAAGGTAATATCCAAAACTTGTTGTCTGTTGCTTGTAACAAAGGTTGGTGATTATCCAACATTAAGCACTTGAAGACTGTTTTGAATAAGACAGTCATATAATAACTCACCCCGATTGTTGATGTCGGTGCTGCCCCAGTCACTGTGGTGAGCATTTGCGTCGTATCCTACTACTCACTCTGCACCATGAAGCCTACGTCGCGTCTCAGCTCTTCGGACGGGTTAAGTTTATCTCCGGGCAGATAGGCCGAGCACATAATTACTCTAGACTCATTCCACCCTTTGAGAATAATAAATGCTGCTATCAGGTCGTCGGAACAAAGCTCTGGAACAGGTAAGAAATTAACATGTTTTGAAAACACGATGCAGGCTCTGGGCTTGTTGTAAAGTACCTTGCCAGCAGCGTTGAGACCCAGAATGGTTTGCTTGCGAACCCAGGGTTCTTGGATGAGGGCGAGGTGTACGTGACCTTCAACAAGGCAGCACTCCACATCCACGGTTGCAGCCACGGTATGGTGGAGGTTAGCTTGGAGGTCCGGAGAGCGGGAGGTCCAGGCTGCCTCCTCGTCCACCTTGATGCGGACGAGGACGTCCACGACCAGGCCGAGCCCTCCCAGGCTTCTTTTTCCCGCCCCGAAAACTGCTAGTCTGCCTGAGGGAATTTGGGGGCCGTGTCGCCGGAAGGCACCCCGCTCCCACAGGCAACAGCAGTTGGGGCAGCGAGTGCTACCGGGGTATTTGTGATACAAAGCACCACTGCAGCCCCTGTAGGTGCTTCCGCTGGCGATTTTGTGGAGTCAGAGCTTCCCTTGATCCTAAAGAGAACTCTCTTGAAACCAAAGACAGCCCTGAACTCCATCTCTTTGAGGGCTTCAACGGAGGGCTCGTCCAAGGCTATAGTTACAGTGTAACCAGCCTTGTCCTCCTTACTGGCTAGGATACGCCAATGCTCCGTATGAAGCCCTGCATTTTGTACCCTTATAAGGTGGAGGGCATCCTCAACCATGCCCACCACCCCCTTGGGTATAAATGCTATGCTGACCGTGCCTGGGCAGTTCACTCTCCGGTATTATAGAGAGTTTTGCCCAAGGCCACTCAATCCAGTTCTGGCTCTCCTGATTTTCACATGTTATCAGGAGCCAGCCGGGCTTGTGACAGAGACCTAGACATCTTGGTCCGACATCGCTTTCGCCTTCGCCATCTTAATGATAGCGTAGTTTGTAACTAGCCAAACCAAGCGCATCTGGTCCTCACTCATGGGCGTCTCGTTGCGGATTCCCACTCACGAGGCACCAGCAATTTCCATGAAGGTGGGTTTTAGTCCTCCTTCCTGGGATATTTTTTGAGCTTTTTTAATTTGCTCTTTGGGGGACACTTCTTCCGACCATTTTTTTTTACCGCTTTAGGATTGGCCTTAGGCGAGTCCACCGGAGGAAGTTTGTCCTTCGGAATTTCGGTCCAGGGCTTTAGGCAGAGAGCGAGGGCTTCATCTGTTCCCACTTTCGCCGCTTTAAGCCGCCGGAACCTTTTCCGAGCAGCTCCCGACATTCTGAGTCTGCTGGGATTAGATACCTCACTACTAGAGGTTGCCACCGTGATTGCTCTGGAGTCCCCTCTCACAACTCGGCCTCACAGCAGCAGAGGTAATATTTGATGTCGAGGGCGTCTGGGGTGCTTCGAGCACTCCCTCCGACCCTTCGGACAGGTTAACCGGGATGGAATCCAGGGCGGAAACGATATCGTTTAAGTTTAAGTTTTTATCTTCTTCATTCATTTTTATCCCACGAGAAACTAGGGAACTAAAAGTCACAACTGGCAGAGCCCCGCTTACCAGTTGAAGGGCAAAGATACTCCCCGAGTTGCCCCGGTTTCGAGAAGACACCGTTCGCGACTGAGCTACCCCTCAGCCATGCATCCATCGGCACGGTACGAATAACACCTTGGATTGGAGACAGCAGATTTGGCCCTCGGCTAGAGAGATCTGATCCCAAAGACACCGAACACAAGTATTCGGTATCTTCGGGACCAAAAGTCGCTAACCGACGCCCAGGGTACACCGGCCCGCAGCCTTCCCATCCGGAGGGAATGAGATATTCCCTTCCGATGACAAGACCACATGGGCTCACGTGGAGGTACTGCTGTCTATTGTACCCCTTTTTTTTATTAAATTAATATCCGACACCAAATTATGATAATTTATTCTAGTGACGATTCATGTTATATAAAATAGTTTCTTACCTTAGTATGAGTCTCTTTGAAGACATATGGACCTAATTGTTCCACGTGGAGCTTAACGCCTTCCTTTTTAGCAAGAATGTCGTCCACGTTCGTGATATTGAACATAAAGAATTCCATATACATCGGTATGGGTATCTCCCGCCATATACCGAATGACATGGAGCTTGGGGATAAAGTCATCATCTGAAAGGTCATTATTCTGTTCAAACCATCGAAAATTTTGATTGTGCAATAAAATAAATTATAAGTAAACATGAGACTACAGTAAAGGTCCTAGAAGTCTCAGAAGTCGGAACTGAGCCCGTAAAAGTAAGAAACACTCTAATATTTGCATTCTAATTCCAATTACAATTTGTTATTTATGGCACCATCGTGATATCGATGATTCCGCCAATACATTACACATTTCATCGGAAGATATTTTTAGTCTCAACGTGATATTCGGTGTGGATAAAGTGCCACCGCCGAGAGAATGCGTTTTGACACCTGTTTAGAAACTACAAATCCAATTTCGACTTGGGACTTTCATGGAAGTTTCAGTATTTTCTTAGGCATAGTTTTGTGACAGTCGTATCAAAATCAGTTGAACAGTTTCCGTGATCAATCCATTGTTTCCAATTTTACAGGTGCCACAAACGCATTCTTTCGGCGACCGCACTTTAGTCTAACTAAACTTTTTAAAATCAGACTTACCCTCTGTAATTGTGACATGAATAATGGTGGCCAAAACACGACCATGACTGCTCCAATAACAACTAAAACTGATCCGAAGCCCAAGAATAGGCCGCTTTTTAGGCCCGATGACACCATTATGAGTTTTTGTAATTACCTGAGACAAATACATTATAAAAGTTTAGATAAGAATGTCGTACCTACTGTTTGTTATCTGTTGTAAACAATAGAATGTAGTGCCTACAAATAAATAAGTGTAGTGTGTTGTGAGTAGAGACGACATGCAGTATACATAATAATTACAGCCGATATCTGCTCACTGCTGAGCACAGGCCTCCTTTCACGAATAACGGTGAAAGGGGAATGGGAAAATACTCCACCACGCGTGCCCACTGCGGAATGGTGGAGGTAGGCTAGTGGTCAACCTACTGTTGGAGTTGTCAAGCCATTTAGGAGGTTTCCAACTAGCTTAACGACTATCACAATTAAGTGATAACCGGGACTAACGGCTTTACGTGTTTTCCGAAGCACGGAAATGCTCAAGATGCAATACCACTAGGTGGTCACCCATCCAGGTACCGGCCAGACTGGACGTTGCTTAACTTTGCCGATCGGTTTAGAACGGCTAATCAAGCTACGCCCCGAGCGCTTTACACGCGCACTAGACATGCAATCGGCAATTTTTGGTTCAGATTAAATGGAACTGGGTCAGGCCACAAGATAACAGGGAAGGACAAATGTAGCAAAATAGTTACACATTGGTATCCAAGAGTCAAAGAAATTGAGGAAGATCACAGAAAAGGTGGGACAATAACATCAGATAGGTTGCTGGAATAACATGGGGTAGAGAGGCCAGAGAAAGACCAGAATGGAAAAAGTTGCAGGAGGCCAGACACACAAAAATATTGCATAAAAGACAAATACTTATGCGACTACAATGATGACACTGCATGTATGTACGAGCAAGCGTACTATTTCGTTATTCGCATAATCTGCTGACACTGAGCAACTGCGCTCGCCACGCTATTTTTATTTAATATAAAACACGCGTCTCATTCACATTTCGCAAACAGTACGTCATTTAATAGTGTAGGAAATACGCCCAACATTTGATTCCTTATTTTACATTGTATAAGCTTATGTTTGACCACAATCTCACTATGGTAAGTAATGATGTGGCCCAAAGTGGTAAGCACACAAAGCCAATAGGAACTGGCTCTCAATTGCAGCTGCCGGAACACACCAATAGGTGTTTGACGACAGATTTTCAACTTGAAGGTGGTAGCCAGCCAGGCGGGGACTACAAAGTACCCTCCCACAAGGGTTGCCACCTCTTGGGAAAAAAAATCGAGACAATCGGATGGTTATCTATCAGAGACGGTCGGATTTCAGTCCAATTTAGGTCATCCAAAAAGACTGCAGGAAATAATAGACGCGGGACGATATCATCGAAATCGGGACTGTCCAGGCAGAATCGGGACGGCTGGCAACCCTGCCTACCAACGTGAAGCCGTGCCGGAATAAAAAAAAATATCCTGGTATATTCATCACACGCGGCCATCTAATCCCAAACTAAGCAGGTCTTGTACTATTAGTCTAGCCTAGACCCAAGATTCTTCTCTAAACTAGAACATCTTTGCTAGTGATAATCATGAGTAAATACATATTCCCTCTTATTCAGGCCCATTCGGCTGCCATTCCGATCGGAAAGGACGTTTTTTTATTCGTTAAATCTGAAATGAGAAAATAGGAGCTATCCTATTTCTACTAGAATACTAAATCGCTTTGTCTACCCCATCGGGACCCCAACCGAGCAGGTCTGAATAAGGGGGAAAATCTATCTGGAATATGAACTAGCTGATTACTAGTGTCCGACCGAAGCATCGGCGAAACATTCGGCTTCAGCCAAAATGGGACGAAGCCGATGGATTCTAGCAAGCGCCCAAATTGAACGAACTGTTTCGAAAGAGCGAGAGCGCGATGAACTTGGTGAACGCGTTGTGAACTTGGCGACGCCATCGCCAATAAACTAATTTTAAAGTTTTAAAAACATTTAATAAATTTTAGCCAATTATGAACTTAATTTCTTAAGGTTTCTAAGCCTTCGGCTGAAGGTTGCGGCGATAATCAGCTTCGGCTTTGGCTTTGGCCAGAAATCGACACTACTGATTACCACAATATCACATAATGAGCCATCATTCTTGATGACTTTTCAAAGCCAATCAGAGGTTGAATAAGCAGATATTTATAATTGATATACTTACATAATTATTTTTCGTGAACATAGATAAATAGCTTATAGCCTTTCTGATATCTATTATCTTTATATTCCTAAGTCAAGGGTACGTAAATATTAACCTAGTATTTGTAATCTTGGACAATATTAAGCCTATATAGAGATATACTGACAGACAGTTTATGCTGACAAACATTTATATTATACGGTCAGTACTGATGCAGTCCGTACTGCCCTGACCAAACAATCCTTGCACAGTACCTCACACAATGCCTCTGATTGTGGATGGGTATTTGCCTGTATTCAAAATAAATTATCCAACACAAACCAATGTATAAAACATCTAAAAAAAGGGGAAACCACAATTATTTTATTTAATTTATCGTTATTAAGATTTTCAATGACCAATCTAACAATAACGCTATATAATTATGACGTCACATGCTTGTATTTGATACAAAACTCTATATAAAAAGTTGCTGATTTGAATGTCAGTCAAATACCCTATTATGGCATCAAAAATATTATTTTGTAAAGACAATCGTTTACATGATGTCTCATAGTCAAATGACCCACTAAGTATAGTATAATCTCAGGTCAAGAGTCAGTATACCAAACCTGTCAAAGAGTCAACTGTAAGGTTCATAACTACCTTATCAGGGCCTAAATTGGGTAGAATTTATTTTTTAAAACATACACAGAAAAAATAAAGATATTGGCATGATAGAGATATTTTTAGAGTTCCATAGCCTAATGGCAAAAAACTGAACCTTATGGATTCGTCATGTCTGTCTGTCTGTCCGTCTGTATGTCACAGCCATTTTTTTATATAGGTAGAATAAGCATTATTTCATAGTTGCCTACATAAAATGTAGTCAAAATAAATGTTTGTCATGCATCTGTGAAAAGACCAAAAGTAACAAAATGCGGTCAATGTACTACTCAATGTTAAAAAGGACAATTTTTTAGATAAAAATAAATCTGTTCTAATTGTTTGGTGTGTACATCAGCAGAATATAATTGGCACAGGTCTTCAAGGAAGCAATATACATTACAGTGGTTATATTTTTTAAGCTGTAAGGAAACAATTATTTTTCTTTCTTTCTTTATATATCCATTTTAAAATACGGAATTATAAAAAGTGGAATATTAAAGAAGTTATGAACAAATTTTCTTAATATTTGAAAACTCATAAAAGTTTATAAGTAAGTAAGTATATTTTAAAAATGCTGAAATAGTAAGTAATTTATTGAGTACTTAGTACTTTTAATTTTAATAATATGTACTTACTTACATATCTAGGTGACAAATTAATATTTTATGAATTTAAAAAAAAAAACATTTCAAATTCAAAACTGTGTCATATTAACAAAACAGAGGGAATTTTTTTTTTTTTTTTCTGGGTGGTACTTAAATTATTTAGTTAATTTATGTGTATTCACCACTAACTTCATGCTAAACTAAAAAGAAAAGCAATAAAAACATAGAATTGTGATGTAACTAACACTCTTTGAAATAGGCTAACTGACAGATACATAGAGATATTTTAGATTAGGTATATAAAATAATTAATTGAATAATTGATTATATTTTATTGTCAGTTTTAAAGCCTCCTAACAAAGCTATGATAGTTTCTTGATAATGGAGAACATTGTCAAGAACATTGTCTTATAAAGATGTTGTAAAAAATAAATAACTATCTAAAGTTCTTATTATATTTTTTTACTATAAAATATTCAGTATTAAAATTAACATTCCTAAATAAATTACAATAATATCATTTACTATTTATTTAATTAATTAAAATTATATTGAATTTTATAAAGTTGAACTGCATTGCAACAGGTTTCATTTTAGATTTTAAAATAAAATAAGTAAATGAAACGTACCTTCTGCCCGTTAAGTCCAATATATTATTTTTAGCAGTTTAAATTGCGTTCGCAATACAACAAAATAACGTCTTTATTTGTTTACTATTAGCATAGTGTAACAATTACTTTTGGGGTAAGAGAGAACTTTCTGTTCACACTAATTATTTAGAATTCAAATTGACCACTACCCGATTAACACAAACATAATTCAAATAAAAGTATGTACTAATCCTATGATAATTATGATATTTTTATCGAATTAAAAATAATTACAAAATTCACGTATCACCGTCACGAAACATAACATGTCATTAAATTATAATGGTGCCAACTACGAACTTTAAAATATAGCTAAATATTTTATACCATAATAGTTGCAATTTTATTGTAGTTTTTTATCAATTGGTAATAACCAAAAATAAGAACAAAAGTAGATGTCCATAATATAAATACAAGGCAAAGAGAGAAATTAGTTGTTCCATATTTTAGGCTAGCCAAAGTTAGCTAGTCATTCCTTGGTAATTGCGTACGTTTTTATAATAAAATACCTAACTCGGTAACCAAGATGACCGATTTTAAATTCAAATTTTACGTAAAGAAAGTTTTGAAGGAAAAGGCTTATTACAAGGTAGCTCAATATATTGAAGATAGGGATGTTTGGAAATAGTTTCACTCTGCACAGGTGCACTTCGCATATTGTTTTTTTTAATTTTATTTTTTTAGTTTTAGCCATTATGTAGCGTATTCGCTATTATTTAATAAGAACTTGTTTGCGTTACATTTTATTATTTACTTGGTATTGGTATTTTTCTTTTTGATTTAATTGTATATTGTATTGTACATTTTGCTGTTATTGAAAAAATATAGCCAATAGTCAGATTATAAAAAAAAAAAAAAAAGAAAAATATATATAAAAAATGTAACCTTGCTGAGTTTCTTGCCGGTTCTTCTCAGTTGAAGGCTGATTTCCGAATCGGTGGTAGCTTCAGTAAATTTGACCTACATAAGTGCCCTCCTAGGGCCTAAACTGAATAAATAGCTTTGACTTTGACTAAGTATTATCAGACTATCGCAGCCTTCCCATTGTATATCATGATCCAATTAGTGGAAAAGTGGTCAAGATAGGCTCACCATTTTCGTTTTTCTGCCGTAATATACATGGTGTTCGTTGGTATTTTGGCCCACAGCTAAATGTTACCTATAATAATTATGAAATGTATAATTTAATGTTAATATTTATCATGAAACTTTGGTGTACTAACTACACTCAGCGTCACAAAAATCGCACCTCTTTAAAAATCTCCTACAAAATAATTTAAACTATATTTATTCAATGGTAATTAATATGACTATGGTAGGTACATCATTTGAAAGGCGATTTATTCAGCTCTTTGAAAATATTGAGGGTTTTTGGTTTCATTTATCAAGGTTTGAAATAAAATTGGTTAATAAAAAGTTGTAAAAATGCTAGCTAGCTACATAATTGCAAAGTTGGCAGTACTGGTTCGTATGACCTGTCTAATTCAAATGATGGTGCTTTGTTTAAAAGAAGGCCGATTCTCGTGCTTTCGATATTATTATCACTCCTTTATATCATAGTGCCCTTTGTTTGTCTATTCCGAGACTTCACCCATAGCTATTAACATTTTCTAACTCTTTCTCTCTCTCGATAGTTAAAGATAAACATTCATATTAAATCAAGATAATATAGTACGAAGCCGAACAAATATTTTTTTAGAAATGTACGAATAGTCCTCTGTGAGGAATAATAATATAAAAGATCGTATTGTCACTAACTAAATTTATTATAATATATCGAGTGCCATAATATGATATCGAAAGCGCAAGAATCGGGTCCAGAGAAGTCAGGTGACAAATAGTGTTGCCGATCGATAGCCAAACAATCGCAAGACTATCAATAGGCGTATCGATACTATCGATAGCTCAGAACGAGGAAATACTATCGAATGAGTTTAATACTATCGATATCGATAGTATTGTTGCTCGTGAAGAATAAACTATCGATAGTATCGATACTATTGTTACTCGTAAATAAGAAACTATCAACACTATCGATTGTTTTTAACTATATTGTTTACCAATTTACAATAGTATTGTTTACAATATTCATGTCTAATAGTCAAAAGTCATAACAAAAAGGCTAATGGAATACCTAATTAATTTCAAATATTTTAAATACAACATTTTAATCTCTAACTCGGTTGCATTTTTGGTAAACTATCGTGTAAATAAATAAATATTCTGGGACATATAGTATAGTCTAAAACAATTGATAGTATCGATCGATTTTTTTTATTTACGAGTAACAATACTATCGATAGTTTATTCTTAATGCTATTGGCTAATCGATGGTTCGATGCTATGATTTTTTACAGATGAAAACTATCGATAGTTCGGCAACGCTAGCGTGGAAGAATAAACTATAGATCGTTTTGTTATTTACGAGTAACAATACTATACATAGAATCTATAGTTTATTCTTGATGGTATCGATAGTATGGTTTTTTACAGATGAAAACTATCGATAATTCGGCAACACTAGTAACAAAGTATAATATAATGCTGCCAGCAACATCCAATGTTCCTACTATGGGTATTCCAGTAATTGGGCTATTTTAGCACCATTAGCTAATAGCGTCCGGAGCTGCATTGTGATTAGACGATTTGTCGATTAATAAAAAGCAGATTTGCCTACATACTTCTTTATTGAATAAATTACAAAAATTGCTATGTAAATTCCATCAATTAGGCAGTACATCTGCTTAAACAATATTTTTCCAATCATATGCTAAAATAAACCTTAAAACCAAAACGTCAGTGCACAGATTTGAGAACATATCAATGTATTCCATTATTAAGAGAAGCGTACTTTGGAATGGTCCACGAAAGCTTACGAAAAGCGCATCAGGAATAAATGGAATAAAATCACAGTTTAAAAAGCGATGACATAATTCCTAATAGAAGATACCAACTTCAAGTAGGCAATAATCATAAACATTTTCAAAACAGTTTTAAAATATATGAGATGGCGAGTCGATGGGACTCGATATCGTTATTGGGTTTGATTGGTAAAAGGGTGCATTGTTTAATTGTTTTTATCGTTCCTTTAACAAATATTTCATGCAAATATACTTGTGTAAGTAGGTAACCAATCAGCATTTCATTCCAAGAATAAAACTCACGACAAACAATCGTGTGTTGCCAGTAACGAAAAAGCTACCAAAGTAGTAGCATTTGATTCGATCACCAACCAAACCCTATATGACTTTGACATAATCCTAAGTGGTATAAAGGCGTGGTTAGACTAATGTATCGCGATGAGGCCGGACTCTAGAAGCTTCTGTATCTTGGCGGCGATGGCGGGGTTCTTGAGGTGGTCCTGCAGTGCGTGAGGATCTTGTTGCATCTGCTCCAGGATGCAGCGCATGGCAGGGTCGCGCAGGATCGCCTGCACGTCCGGGTCCGCCATTGCGCGTTTACGAACCTGCCACCAAACATCAGTTTATTATAGCATTTCAACACCTCTATTACTGCAGCCCCTTAATATAACTTATAATATGTAAGCATTATTTGACAAAATGTACTTGTGAATTAATTTATTCTATCTAAATCCTGAACAATAAATTTATAACTCAAAAAACGAGATTCATTCATCACTTAAGGCTCCAGTCTCCCTAAAATCAGTGTTCTTGCGGAATTTATCAGAAAAGAAATATTGTTTTTTAGTCATCAGAAAAGCAATAAATGAAATATATTTTACGTTATTTTAAAGTGTGAGATTTGAAGTTTCCAATACATATTTTATTTTTTAATTTGACGCCATTTTTATTAGCTTTGTGAGGCTTTAAACATACCTCTATTTACGTTCCACGCGTAGAGGGTCTCATTCATGCACACGCCACGGAAAAAATATAATAAAAACAAGAAATGTATTCAGATTACATTTGTCGGCAAGTCCTCTACAATAATCTTATCTAGTTACTTTTTTTCAAAATTGTCTCAATTTCTTATTTAAACTGCTTTAAAAAGTCATAAATTTCTGAATTTGACCCTTGCAACATATATTTTTTTCTATTACAAAGTAATGGTTTAGAGAAATCACACTTTAACCACTCCGAAAGCAACTACTTATCTGTCGAATAAAAAATATAAACATTCAAAAAATCATTTGAAATAAATTTACTGAAACTAAACATATAACACAACGAACGGCTGTCAATTCCCAGCGGAATTGAATGGAATTTTGATGCGTTTTATGTTTTATTTGTTTAGTTTCGGTAAATTGATTTCAAATGATTTTTTCAATGCTTATATTTTTTATTCGACAGACAAGCAGTTGCTTTCGGAGTGGTTAAAGTGTGATTTCTCTAAACCATTACTTTGTAATAGAAAAAAATATATGTTGCAAGGGTCAAATTCAGAAATTTATGACTTTTTAAAGCAGTTTATATAAGAAATTGAGACAATTTTGAAAAAAAGTAACTAGATAAGATTATTGTAGAGGACTTGCCGACAAATGTAATTTGAATACATTTCTTGTTTTTGTTATATTTTTTTCGTGGCGTGTGCATGAATGAGACCCTCTACGCGTGGAACGTAAATAGAGGTATGTTTAAAGCCTCACAAAGCTAATAAAAATGGCGTCAAATTAAAAAATAAAATATGTATTGGAAACTTCAAATCTCACACTTTAAAATAACGTAAAATATATTTCATTTATTGCTTTTCTGATGACTAAAAAACAATATTTCTTTTCTGATAAATTCCGCAAGAACACTGGTTTTAGGGAGACTGGAGCCTTAATACATGAAGTAATTATAATTACTTATACTAGCATCCGCCCCGCGGTTTCACCCGCGTTCCCGAGGGATCTATGTTTTCCCGAGATAAAAAGTAGCCTATGTACTAATCCAGACTATAATCTATCTCTATGCCAAATTTAATCCAGATCATCCAAACTTTCGCATCTTTACTAATATTTTAAAGCTGAAGAGTTTGTTTGTTTGAACGTGCTAATCTCTGGAACTACTGGTTCGATTTGAAAAGTTCTTTCAAGTGTACAATAGCCCATTTACCGAGGAAGACTATAGGCTACTTTTTATCCCGGGAAAACACAAGATCCCTCGGGAACTGGTGAAACCGCGCGGAAAAGCTAGTTTATAATATTTTAGTTGGATAAATTAATAGAACCATGATACACTGTTCCAAATAAATGATATTCATCAATAATCATTTTTTCAAAACAGTCTCTTACACAAGCTCAACAAATTCACAAATATTGCCATCATACACATATAACTATCTACTTATGTAGGTAGAATATATACCTCCTCAGGATTAGAATTGAGTTGCGTGGAGCATGCTCGATATCCCTCCAGCGCTTCAGCATTGCTGGGGTCCAGTTCCAGCGCCTTCTGGTACGCTGTCAGAGCCTTGGAGTGCTGCTGCATACCCTGGTACAATATACAATCATGTTAGATTTTTTTTTTTATAAACTTAGGCGATGATAGCTGTGGTAGTCTATGGTCAAGGTACTTTGTAGTACCAACCTGGCCCTTAAGTTGAAAATCTGATGCCTAAAACCTACCGGTGTTCCGTTAACTGTAATTGTGAGCCAGTTCCTTCTAGGCTTTGTGTGCTCACCACCTTTGGCCACATCAACACATACCATTGTGAAATTGTGAAAAATAAATTACTAATTTGTTGAGCATAGATTTAAATTTTATATAGCAATTTTTTATCAACCAGTCTTTTCGACAAATTTATAACATGGTGAAGAACCCACAATATATTTGACATATATTTGCTGCAAGATCAAAATAGCTTTCGTCTTGCAGTACCACGCAATCTCTGGTTTGTTTTAGCTTAAAAACTTCTACAAGGAAACCACAAGGACATGGTCTTCTGTGATAGTATTTGTTTTTTTAATCCTGAGTTACTTGTCAGTTATTCATAGTTGAAGGCTGACTTACGAACTGGTGGTAACTTCAACTCAACTTTCATAAGTGCCATTTATTCCCTTCATTTATTTATATTATAGGAGCCCCCTCCTAGGGCCTTAACTAAATATTATTATTATTTTTAAATTGAATGGGCTCGCGTTTGGCTTCTGACCCGTCCAAAGACGAAGATGAAGCCAGATGGAGCACGCTTACCCAGAAGAAACCTATTCACTCTGTCCTTGGAACTCCCTAGGTTGTAGGAGTCAGGAAACAAAGACGCCGGTAGCAAGTTCCTCTCCTTTGCTGTCCGCATTGGCGAATGGCTTTGACTTTTTTTTTTCTATTATGCCATATCAAATAGTAAAATTTGATTTACACTGCCAAAATACACATTTTTTTAAATAATAGTAGAAAAAGGTTACCTGTAGAATCTTCCCCTTCCGGATCCATCCCTTAATGAACTTAGGGTCGAGTTTGCAGCACAAGTCGCAATCCTTAAGGCCAAGGTCGAAGGCTGCCAGCTTAGTGTAGCATGCGGCTCTGTTCGAATACAACTTGGGGTCGTCCGGGTTGCGCTTGATCGCTTCCGTATAGTGTTTCACCGCTCCACTGTAGTCACCTAGAATAGTAAAGAATGGGAATAAAATTAAAACTGATTTCTTTAGCCATTATGATTTGATAAGAAAATGTAGTGAATGTGTATTAAAATATAGCCTTTATTTACAGAAAGGTAAATTCCAATATTAATTTTCACAATGACTTCTCCATCCGTCTCCATTGGACTCTATTGTTACTCTTGTCCAATTTATTGTGATATATGTTTGTAACGAATGCTTAATTTATAATTTATTGCGGCAAAACCATGGACTACAGGTAGACGTTTACAAAACGGCTAATAATATTTTTTTTTTTAATCAGAAGACCAACAGTACACTTATAAATTGACAATAATACTACAAACGAATAGCCAATTGAAAAAGTCCTGAATAGTATCTGTGGTTATTCCAAACCATCTATATATTATGGCAAGTATTAAAAATAATAATTTACCTTTTTTAAAGTAATCATTGCCAAGCTCCTTCTCCTGTTCAGCCTTCACCGGGTCTACGTAAGCTTTTTTCTCCTCCTCAACAATCCTGCGCTCAACTTCACTGAGTAAAGTCTTGATCTCTGGTGTGCGGTGTTCAGACATTGATTTTTCAAAGTATGTCTTTGCTAGTTTCCACTGCTCCATCTTCTTGTATGCATTGCCTGGATATTGGAAATATATTAAAACTAGCTGTCCCTCGCGGTTTCACTCGCTTAGCGGTTTAAAAAATAGATAAGAACCTATTCTCAGACCTACCCGACATGTACACAAAATTTCGTAAAAATCGGTCGACCCGTTTCGGAGGAGTATGGTAACTAACATTGTGACACGAGAATTTTATATACAGGTTGGCGACGACCTAATCACAATAAATCATTCTGTGTATTCTATAACCCTATTCTAAAAACATATGCAAAAAAAAAAACAGTCAAAAGACCAATATTTTAGACTGCAGACAGCTTTTTAGAATTCTTACTTTGCAATCAACCTGTATCTGCGTAAAGACATCAGCTGAGAAGTACTAGATGGTTAATGACCTTTGTCGGGCGGCGCGCAACGCGGTGACCGCTTTGATTTTGCGGCGGAAAAGCTAGTATTTAAATAAAGTTTAACTCTACCAAGAATTAATAAAATTAACAAGATTGACAGACAGTTACCAACAATGAGAAAACACCTACAAAGAAACATAGCCAATTATTGAACAATGAATTATTTGTCCAATTGATACTGACTATAATTACTGAGCACTATAAAGCTTAGCGCACATTATGGGCGGCCCGCAACGCAACAGCCATAGGTAGAAAAAGGCTAGAAGTAGTACTATCCCTCTCTTTCGTATGGACCGTTGTGATGCGGCCCGCCGCGCCCCGCCATAATGTGCATTTACTAATTACTAATTAGCTTTACTGCCTTGATATAAATCTGAGACTATCTTAGCAAAATAATTAATTCAGTTAGTTAAATGGCAACCATTCCCTCATATATTTGGCATGGCGGTACCATAAGCAGTAGTACAGACTTTAGAAAAACAGCTTTTGAGTACTTACCAATCCTAGTAAACGCTTTTGCTATTAACTTAAAATCTGCTCTATTTTCTCTGCCAATCTCAATTGCCTTCTCGCACTCCTTAACACACTTCTCATATTCTTTCAGTTCAAAGTACACGGCCGCCATATTAGTATAGAATGTGATATCCGCCGAATCTAATTCAATAGCTTTTGAATAATGTATGACAGCGTTATCAAAATCTTTCTTCTTATAACATTCATTTCCAAGGTCCTTTTCTTGTAATGCTAATCTACGGTTTTCTGGTAGGTCTTCATATTTAGGTTTCGGTGGCTCCTCTGTTTTTGGTGGCGGTGAAGGTTTCTTCTCGGGCGCTGGTGGGTCAACATCCATCTGCATGTCAAAGCCTAGCATGACACTAATAGTTGTTAAGACTCGTTTGTCTTCCATGTTTGCATTTAGGCTTTGGATGTCGAAAGGATTCTGGGCTAGTTTCTGTAAGAGATGACATTTGCTTTGTAGAATGTTCATTAGTAAAGTAAATAGAATTATGGTTTCTACTTTTATCCTACTCTATTTTGCAGTAAAATTGACGAAAAATACAATGGCATAGCTTGTCTTAGACGGGCCCTGTATCAAAATTTGTTGGGGGGGAGGGGAATCCATATATTAATTATGGTATGATAATAAGATATGGAGAGCATTTTACGATTTTTTCCTACACACTTTAGGTGCCCCTGTAGCACGGGGGCCCCGTATCATTGATACGGCTGATACGGCGGTAGCTACGCTCCTGGTAAAATACCACGCGCCACAATTTCAACGTTAAAACGGTTGTAACTGGAATTAATTTTATGGTGTGCACACAGACAATGCGGAAGATAATTGCTTTCCATATATTGCAAATTGTGGCCGCAATATATTCATTATGCCTAAAAAAAAATGTAGGTCTTCCCCGCCCGAAAAGTGAACAATCATTCTTTTTTCCATTGTGAATGGATGCAGTTACATAATATTTAAACATAATGAATTTGTTCCTGAACAATTCTACCACAGAAGAAATATCTACAGTGACTCTACCGGATGATCAACTGATGGTCATAATTAAAAAAATTGCACTCCGCGAGTGCCGACGTGACGTGCAGAAGTGAAAAAGACATTGAGATTGAGAAAAGAAACTAAACGTTTTGACGTTTATTTGACGCCGCGACGTCCAACGTCACTACTACTGAGCTATCATCACCGTGAAAACTGCAATATATGTAACCATATAATTATAGAATTTGCATGGATACAATGAGAAACAATAAGAATCAATAAGTATGTAATTCATAAATAACTCAAGCAATCTGGTCATTGACTCTGAAAAACAATGATAATGTATTCTATAATATAAACATTTAATTATGTTGTGGATATTTTAATTAGGTACCAAACATACTTTGTGGACGTTCTTTTTAGCAATATTAGTATAGGTGTTTTATTTCAAAATATTATTAACATATCAATTTTTTTTTGAAATTTTTGGTTACTGTAACAATATACTCTTTTTTGGGATAAAAAACTCCCATACATACTAGCTGCAGTAAAAAATAGCAGCATGTAGCTTATGTACCGTGTCATTTACCTTTCAAACACACTTGAATTTTTATATCAGTTCCCAAAATCAATAGCTTGTTACTGGCAGCTAGCTAATCATGTATAAGTGAGTTTAGAGTGAACACTACTAAACACACCCTAGAAACGCTTTGTAATTTCATTTATTTTGGATGCACCCTACTAACATAGGATAATGCATCTTTTGTTTAAACAAGAGCACCATAGGGTAACTACAAAATTAGTTATTAATAATATCTCAAAATTTAGACTGTCATTACATAGTACATACCTCAACAATTTTGACATATTCTGGATCCTTTAACCACTCTCTAGTCTGTGAGTTCGCCTGGAGCTTCACTAACAGCTGGGCTGTTCTCAACCGAGCTTCCTCTGCCTGCTTCTTCACTTCTGCCAGGCCAGATGCCAACTGCTGGTTACCAGGCTCAAGTTCTAGACCCTTCTCGTATGCTGCGATGGCTTCGTCAAATCTACCTAAGAATGCTAATGCACTGCCTTTTCTGGAATATCCTTTACTCCATGTCGGATTCAGGGCAACTGTTTGGTCGGCGTCCTCAAGGGCAGCAGGGTAATTTTCAGACTTGGCGTGAGCCGCCGATCGGTTGCTATACAGAACGTGGTTCTTCGGGTCCAAAGCTATGGCATCCGTGTAATGACGAACCGCCTCCTCGTATTCCATAGAAGCTAAAGCCGCATTGCCCTTCTCCTTCAATTTATTAACCTTAAAACATTTGAGGATTGTAAAAAAAAATGTTCTTTCATCCAAAATTCACTTAGGGCTGTTGTATTGTACTTATAACCTCTTACCTGATCCATGATTGTTATTCAGCTAATAATATATAAGTAGTTAATTAAATTACACACTTTATTGTAACTTATGTTCACTACGAACAGTTTCTTTCTCTCTAGTTTCTTTCTATTCACAAATTCGGTCGCAGAACACAATCGACAGCACGGAATCTAGAAATGACACTTCAAATTCGAGAAAATTCTCGCAAAAATGCGATAAATGGAAGCGTTACATAGTCCAAAATTTTGTAATATCCATTATTTTAGGCATTAATATTCTGTATCTTTGTTACACTACAAAGAAAATAAATATGCTATCTCTGTTGTTGTGAGTTTCAGTAGAACTTTGCATGTAGTAAAGTAAATTATTATATTTAAACTAGAGTGAACTTCTCACCACGTGAAATCGATAATATTGGCCGAATCGATTTTTCTATTGGGTTTTCCCTATTTTTTTAAACCACCCCGGCCTGTATTAGCATAACAAAAATATATTCTCAAATTGGTCGAGCCGTTTTAGAGTTTTAAACTAGCGATGGGCGATTATTACTTAAATTAATCGAAGCATTCGAATGTCCGGTTTATTCTTACGCATTGGAATGTCAATCTATATTATTCGAATATTAGTAGATTGTTGTCAACTTGCGCCAGCTTGGCGCGCGTGTGGAATAATCCAATCACTTAATATTTAGTGCACGAAAGTCGATAGTCGATTATCATTCGAATGAATGATTTCATTTGAATAATTTTTCGTTGCGACGAATGAATCGACAATCGAATGTGCGTAATAATAAATAGTTGATTTTCTTGAATTTACTAATAACATATTTTAGCATCACTACTATTTATTTTATAATCTGTGCGTGTGTGTATTGAAGAAAAAAAAACAAAATGTCTCTTGAACTGTCTCGAGCTGCTTGACGAGTGTTTTATTTTATTTTCCAAAAGTTTATCACCCTTTTGACTGTTCAATACTTCTTTAAATAAATGCCGTGAATCTATCTTCTTGATAAAACAAACAAACTTGGGGTATTTGTAATTTCTTCATGTTGTTGTAAATCATAAAATTGTGGCAGAGACGCTTGTTACAAATCGGTATTTTCTAGTGTTAGTAATTGGTACTTCGGTACACGTCGTGGGGAATACCAAGTGGCTGTGATCGATGGCTGTTTGAGCGTTTCCGCAGTGTAATTATTGGCGGGAGGTGCGCTCCCGCGTCCCTGCTGCTTGGTGAGTCATCGGCTGGTAACCATGGACACAGATGATGGGGAATCGTCGAGCAGCGGGCCTATGTCGAGCCTGAACAGTCTATTCTCATTCACAAGTCCTGCTGTCAAGAAATTGTTGGGTTGGAAACAGGTCAGTTGTACAAATTGAGTAAGGTGCTTCATAGTATGTTTTGAATTAATTTATAAAAGCTAAGGTAAGACCTTTTGATGTCCTTTGGAAGATACTTGACAGTATTACATTCATATTGTAAAATATGTGGAAATCCATAGGTCATCTTGTATCTTGCTTGTCCCTGTGACAGAATTGGTTCTTCACCTTTTAGTGATGAGGGATTGACAAAATTTCTGTTTTGCCTTGGACCACCAACTGTTTGTCCCATCTATAAATAAAACATGCATACAATTGTTCAAAGCCAACAATATTTGAATATGGCTTCACGGACCACTTTGAGTGCTTTCAGGGACCACCAGTGGTCTGCTAACTACTGAGTATATATGATGGAAATCTCATATCAGAGAGAGAGATCGGTAAAGACATGTGATGTTGGTCAAAACACTGGGCCCAGTGGGGTGGAGCTCTAAGTTTACAGCTGTGGACCTAATAATGGTCGAGGAAAATTAATTCCTTATTGGTTATGGGTTAAAAAAAACTGTAATGCAGGAGAGTAGTATGGACTAACCCCATACGTCTTACCTGTATAAAATGGTAAACTGACTAACTATTAATATATCAATGCACAGCTCCAAACCACTGGACTTAGTGACTTGAAATTTTACATATTAGATATGTTATACAGTGTAGGCATCCACTATGGAAGATTTTTGGATATTCTACCCCTAAGGGAGTAAAATAGGGGTATGCAGGTGAAACTGCGGGGCAGAAGGCTAATATAAGAAAAATATATAACAAATATATGTCTGCAGTGTCCAACATCACAGTGGCAAATATAAAATTAGTGTTTTGTTACATGAATCATGAAAAGCTTGATTGACATGTCAGATACTTATAGTTGTTTACTTATGATACATTTCCAAATAAATAAATGATTACTCACCTGAATAATGATAATAAATAGTCATGTTGGTATATCATGATGTATTTGTGATACAATAGCAGTTATGATAGTTAGTTACACCTGGTGACTCGAGTGTTAGTCATAACATCCGTGGGATATTCTAGCGCACAGATGCTGTGACAGCACTGATAAAACGTGTCTCTTGAATAATGTAATCTTTAGTTTAGTTAGTCTTAGACCTATAACCGTCGTGAATAAACGCATTATTATTTTAATATTGTATTTTTAAAAGCTCCTCCGGCGCCCTCACGATTTGACTGGCGCAGCCGGTAGGATTTCCGCGCCGCGTCGTTTCTGTAAATCAGTGCGATCGACGAGTGTTTTTACGCATTAAAAACGGAAATCTGCGAACCTTATAAATAAGTCATCGTAAGAAGTGGCCGAACACCGAGGACAGCGACTCGTCCAAGACTCAACGGAGGAACATGGGCAATCTGTGAGTAGACCCAAATCGCTATTCCAGTCTATTTTCCATGTCTATTCCATTATACGTAAGTGTCTAGAAGTTAATTACGTTCCTTTTAACAATCAAAAGTGCGATATTTGATTTCTTTTAACTAGGCTATAGTATTTTATAGGTGGTTTTGTTTTTAAAGTTAAATATTAAATAAATTTTAAATAAATATGGAAAATATAACTAAGATTCCTAAGGAAATAGCTTGCGTCATCCCAAAATTTGATGGAGACGAAAAACTATTAAGCTTATTTATAAGAAAATGCGAGTATGTAATAGATTGTTGTAGAATCCAAGGTAATAGAAGTCAGGATTTATATGTATACCATCTTATTACATCTAAACTTACAGGCAGGGCTGCCTCGCTTGTTAGCGAACGGCAAGATGTAGATACATGGGACGGTTTAAAGTTAACACTTGAACAACATTTTGGCGATCCTCGCTCTGAGGAAAGTGTAGCAATAGAATTAGAGTCCTTAACAATTAAGCAGGGAGAAATGTACATTGATTTCTGTCATAGGATTCAGTCTGTTCGTAGTGCTCTAATGGCAAAGGTTAACAGCTTAACTGACGTCAATCTGAAAGAATCAAAAAGAACGATTTATAATAATACATCTATGAATGTATTTTTATTCAACTTACCTCAAGACTTGATCCGAATAGTTAGACTAAGAAAGTGTACTACCTTAGAGGAAGCCTTATGTATTGTCATGGAAGAGGTTAACTTTCAACAACAGTATAATTATAGGAGTAGAAACAGACAAATTGCCCCTACTTTTAAATCACCCCAAACTCAACAAGTTTATCAACCGCCTGTTATGCAGCACAATCCTATGCAGAACTTTAAGTTTGGTTTACCCCAAAGTTATAAAATGCCTCTGCAACAAAGATTTGGTGCTCCAGTACCATATAACACCGGTTTCAAAGTTCAAGGTTACCCCAACCAGCCTAACTTTAAATTTGGTATGCCAACTCAACAGAATAACTTTAGATTTGGTATCCCTCAGCAAGGGTTCCGCCCTCAATCGAATATGTTTAACGCCAATCCCCGACCAACTTTTAATTATCCAAACCAAAACATGCAACAGGGTTTCCGACCCCAGTTAGGCTACCGACCGCAGTTCGGATACCGGCCCCCGCAACATTTACAACCAACATTCCATCAGAACACATCTACCGATGTCTCTATGCGTACAGCACCACCTGTTAAGCCCCAAGCACTTCATACAAACGAATTGCATCATTTAACTGAGACTGACATCGATGATCATTATAATATGTGTGACGGGTATGATTATACTGTCCCTGACGAAGGTTTATACCAGGATGACTGCGTAAATTACCCAAGTGACAATAACGAAACTGACACAGAACAAAAGAATAATGACGATTCCGACCAACAAATTGAAAATTTTCACATAAGTGTTGTAAACAAAAATCTCAAATAATATATTTAAATTGTGACAATAAATTGAAATTACCCTATGTTAAAATACCAGAAATAAATTCAATATTCATGATAGACACCGGAAGCTCTAGATCATTTATAAGTCCTGGAAAGGCTAATGAATATTTTGTAGACTACAAATATTATGAACCTTTTGAGGTCATAAGCACCCATGCGTCTAGCCGACATAACGAAGTTATCGAGATTCCCTTATTTCCAGTTTTTAATAGCCTAGAGACACATAAATTCTATGTCTATGATGTTGACAAACGATATGACGGACTTATAGGAAGTGACCTTTTGAAACAATTAGGAGCAAAAATCGACATGAAAAATGGGACAATACAGACAAACTCTACGACAATACCTATGATCTATAATCCACCTATTGAAATTCGTTTAGCTGCGCGTTGTGAACAAAGAGTTAGACTGCCGACTGACTTAGATAACGGATACGCTATATTAAATTATACTAAATTTCTCGATGGAATAAGAATGCCTTGTGCTCTAGTTAACTGTGTAGATGGATATGCTACTACAATTATTCAAAATACACTAGATGACGAAGTAATTTTAACAATATCAAGTCCCTTCATAGTAACAAAGCACGATTGTAAAACATGCGAAGTGCATAACCTAAATGACAAAAATGAATTAGAAATAGATCAAATATTATCTGAAAATTTAAATAAACTCCGATTGGACCATATGAACGAAGAAGAACGCAAGAACATACAAAAACTTTGTCTGGAATATAAAGATATCTTTTACTCAGACAAACTCCCTTTATCATTTACCAACGAAGTTAAGCATCGCATTAGAACCCATAATGAGGACCCTATTTACGTCAGACCGTATCGACAACCCATAGTAATCAATGAGGAAATAAACAAACAGGTAGATAAAATGTTGAAAGATAATGTTGTACAAGAATCTTTTTCCCCTTGGAATGCACCCGTGCATCTAGTGCCCAAAAAGGCTGACGCTTCAAATGAAAAGAAATATAGACTCGTAGTTGACTACAGGCGACTGAACGAAATAACGATTGATGACAAGTACCCTATGCCGAATATCACTGACTTGTTCGACCAATTAGGACGTAGTTGCTACTTCACAACCCTAGACCTTGCTAGCGGCTATCATCAAATAGAGGTCAGTGAAGACGACAGACAAAAGACAGCGTTTAGTACAACAACAGGACATTACGAATTTTCACGTATGCCTTTTGGACTTAAGACTGCGCCGGCTACCTTTCAAAGAACGATAGATAACGTGCTGCGCGGCTTACAAGGCATCCATTGCTTAGTTTATCTGGATGATATAATTATATTCTCTAGCAGCCTCCAACAACACTTAGAAAAATTACGAAAGGTATTCGACAGACTAAGACAGACAAATTTAAAAATACAAATAGACAAATCGGAGTTCCTACGTAAAGAAGTACTTTACTTAGGTCATAATATAACTAGTGACGGACTTAAACCTAACAATGACAAAATTAAAGCTGTACTAGACTTCCCACTTCCACGAACAACGACTGAGATCAAAAGCTTCCTAGGACTCGTAGGTTACTATCGACGTTTTATTAAAGACTTCTCAAAAATCACGCAACCCATGACAGCTCGACTGAAAAAGAAAAAACAGGTACCTATAGATGATCAGAAATATATTGAGTCGTTCCAAAAATGCAAAGAACTTCTCGTTAATGCCCCTATACTACAATATCCAGATCCTAGCAAACCATACGTACTGACAACTGACGCCTCCGAATTTGCAATAGGAGCAGTCCTTTCACAAGGACCGATCGGTAGCGATAAACCTGTGGCATATGCCAGCAGGACCCTGAATGATCCAGAAACACGTTACAGCGTTACCGAAAAGGAACTACTTGCAATAGTATGGGCGGTAAAACACTTTCGTCCATATCTATATGGTAAACAGTTTATCATCTATACCGATCACAAACCTCTTGCCTGGCTTAACACTCTAAAGGAAACCAATAGTAGGCTAACTCGTTGGCGCCTACGCCTAGCCGAATACGATTTTAAGATTATCCATAAAAGCGGTAAACATAATAGTAACGCGGATGCGTTGTCAAGAATCAGATTAAATGCTATAGGTAACGAAGACAATATGTCAACCCAAGTCAATGTTGATACAGAAGAAGATATGAATAAATTAATACAACAATTAACTAAAGATATTAAAGATCTCGGTGAAGCGCGAAAGAAAGTTATCCAGAAACCTAACAACCCAATGTCAATATCAGATTCTGACTCAGAGAGAACTATATCAATAACCAACCGACCTAGATCCCCATTCTCACTACCAAGTATCTCTAGTAGAACCATGACTGCATCTGAAAAATCCTCAGGTAGAACTGACACGGCCTCTGATACAGTCCATTCAGCACAGGATACAGAATCCCAGGGAATCCCAATTTTACAAGAAGCAATAGATACAAAACCCAATCAGATAATCGTACATACGTGGTTCATCGACAAATTAAGTGTAAAAAATATCTCCAATAGCAAACAAAAAATTTTAGAAGTACACTTACCTTTAAATAAGCCAGACCTTGTTAAGCAGTTCCTAAAAGAATATATAAAAAATAATGCCAAGTACTTCATATACTTCGAAGACAAAGAACACCGAAAACAGTTTACTGAATCCATAATTGTTTTATTCAAAAAGGAATTAGTGAAATTTTTTGAATGTACCGAACGGGTGATATTAGTAAATGACGAATCAGAGCAAAGAACAATCATAGAAAAATATCACGTAGGAAAAACTTGCCACCGCGGAATTAAAGAAACGCTTTTACACATAAAACGGACATACTTTTGGCATAATATGGCGGAAACCATCTCGGGTATAATTAACGCCTGTGAAACCTGTAAAAAAATGAAATACGATAGAAAACCCCTAAAACCCAAGCTTCAATTAACACAAACACAGTCAAAACCATTGGAAGAAATATTTATTGATTTGTTTTCTATTGAAGGACGCTATTACCTAACGATAATAGATGCCTTCAGTAAGTTAGGACAAGCCTTTCAAATTGACAATAGATCCACACCTGAAGTCGTTAGAGCCCTCATTAAGTATTTTTCATTTTATGGAATTCCCCGTAGAATAAGTGCAGATCCCGGATCTGAATTCAACAATGCTCTTTTAAATGAATTATTGGCTCTTTACAAAGTTGATCTTCATATCGGTACGCCTAATAATCCTAATTCCATGGGCCTTATTGAAAGACTTCACTCTACAATTATCGAGATATACAGAATTGCTAAGTATGAACATAAATTCACCGACGCCGCGTCCGTTATGACATATGCTATAATGGCTTATAATCATAGCATACATTCAACAACCGGTCTGACCCCATTTGAGGTATTATTAGGACATACTGATTCAAGACATGGTTTTGACCTAGAATTCGATAAGCAATATATGCAACAGCTAGTAAAAGAACATGCAAAAAGAACCAAATATTTATATCAACATTTATCAGAAAAAGCAATAGGGAAGAAAGAGGAAATTATAAAGAAAAGAGGAGGTGAAACTTTTGAAATCAAACCCGGTGATACAGTGTTTAGTAAAGTCACAAACAAAAGAAGTAGTAAAGATAAAGCTAGATATGAAAAAGCCATAGTTACAGATAAAAGTAGTCGAAATGTTATTCCCATACAAATCAAAAGTAGGAATACAAAAGCCCCAATTAAGAATATTAAACGCCCTTCACAGAAAACTCCTGCTCGTCCTGGCAGTAGCTATGGTGACGCAACTCCAGGCACATCAACTGCAGAAATTGGATAAAAATCCAGGAATTCTCCCGGTAAAAGCTGGTATCGCAGTTATCAGCAACGACAGGTGGATCATGGCCAAGGTATTAGATTTTGAGCCAATAATTGATGATTTACAAACGACTATTGTAAAAACTTCTGAATTAAATAAACTAGTTAGGAACTTAGATCAGAATTATACACATAACTTCATAGATGTAAAAGCACAAGTAGATTATATTCAGAATTTAACCGTTAATAAATGCAAACAAGTAATTCCTTCTTTTAAAATTAGAGTAAAACGTGGCATACTGAATCCAATTGGTAGTTTAATAAAAATCATTACTGGAAACCTCGATAATGAAGATGCTATAAAATATGACAAATTGATTGAGGACATTAAATCTAAACAGGTCCGTAATAATAAGAAAATAACGTTAATTACTGAAACTTTACAAAATTTAGTAAATGCTACTTTAAGAATAAATGTAAACCTCATGCAAATTGATAATGAATTAAGAAAGATTGCTGCAAACTTAAGTAATATTATTCAAAAGGAATATTTACATCATATTGAAACACGTATTATAAATACTTATAATCTATTAATACATAACTTCCAGGCAATTCATATCAAGTTGGATGAAATAGAGACTAGTTTAGCTTTAGGTAGATTAGGAATATTACATCAATCTGTAGTTGAATCTAATAATTTCTTGAAACTTCTGGAACAAATTGATAAATTAGAAAAGTTAATCTATACTCCTTGTGTGGATAATTTAATTAAGTTAGAACAAACTATAACTTTGAAAGCTTATTATAAAGGAAATCAAATAACTTACATTCTGGAAATCCCTTTAATCAGAAGAGACACTTACGTCTATTATAAATTATTTCCATTACCTGTTTTATCCCGTAACCGTACCGTTGTCATTTTACCTAAATATCCATACCTCTTAGCGAAAGGGTTGAAGATCAGGTTGCTCCCCCAACCCTGTAAAGAGATTGACGACTCGAGCTTCCTATGCTTCGAGGAAGACACATCCCAGTTTATACAGGATCCATGCATAACAGACCTAATGACATATGTTAACAACGTGACGTCATGCACTCAGATTCCAATTACAATAGAAACTGTAAAGGTTCAATGGATTCAACCAAATCGATGGATACTCTACTGTAAAGAAAATACATTACTTACGAAAACCTGCATCAATGAAATCTTTCGTCAAAATATTCAAGGCACATATGTTCTTACCCTGGATGATGTATGTGAAATTGAAATTCAAGATATTACTCTGAAAATGCATACCAGAAATACAGAAAATAGTCTGTATCCAAGATTACCAATTGTTAACTTACCTCACCTAGACTTACCTGTGGGTACAGGATCCCTGAAATCAGCCAACCTGAAAGATGTTGACCTCTCAGACTTGAAGTTCTTATCATATGTTCTGAAAGAAAGTGTTAGTGTTAGTGAAGAAAAATATAGTGAAAGTGACAATCTTGGAGTAACGACAAGGAAAATAAGTATTTGGACAATTATACTCTATATTATTGTATTTGTGTTTTTATGTATCTTATGTTATAAACTTCGTTTTAAATTGTTAAAAATGTATGCTCGAAGTTCTTCGGAAAACGAAAACTTCGATCCTGAGGAGGGAGGAGTTACACCTGGTGACTCGAGTGTTAGTCATAACATCCGTGGGATATTCTAGCGCACAGATGCTGTGACAGCACTGATAAAACGTGTCTCTTGAATAATGTAATCTTTAGTTTAGTTAGTCTTAGACCTATAACCGTCGTGAATAAACGCATTATTATTTTAATATTGTATTTTTAAAAGCTCCTCCGGCGCCCTCACGATTTGACTAGTTAACAAGCACAAGTTATGACTCATAATGGTTTGCATACAATTTCTTGGAATGCTGACTCATTAAAATTTCATAACTCACCTGTGTAGTTGTTTTTTTTTATTAATATTTGTGTTCAATTTCCTTCTAATCACTACATACTATAATATAAAGTCCCCCTGCCTCGTCTGTCTGCCTGTAAACTATTGAACGGATTTTCATAGGGTTTTCACCAATGGGAGTGATTCATGAGGAAAGTTTAGGTATATTTATTATGATTTTGTGATGAAATTGACTGAAATATGATGATGTTTGTTGAAGATATCAATCATGCTGACTGGGAGCTTTACTGGCGTGCGCCGCGTAAAGCAATAGAGTTATATAAGGAGGGTACGCACTTACGAGGTGTATGAAGTGTATTTGATACTGTATGAACCTACAAGTGGGTACGACTCATCCTTGGTCACCGCGTATCGAGCTACGAGTCGTCTACGAGCACACTGTGACCGCCTTTGTGTTCGTAGTAAAACCGCCACTCAGTGGGTCGCGGCGAGCACGCTGCGCTCCGCCAACAGGAGGTCGCGGCAAGCTCGCGCCTACTTACTCACTTGATACAGTATCAGATACATTACATGCTACACCTCTAAGTGAGTACCCTGCTTAAGCTTACTAGCTGTTTACCGCAGTTTCACCCGCATTCCCGGTATAATCGTTAATTTTGCAATAAACAAAGGAAATAATCAGCATAAAAACTATATTATCTTTTAACTTGAAACAAATAACACACTTCACCGAAAGCTCAAGCTCATTGTAGGATTCGAACCTACGACCTTCGCCGTGGCGTCCGACGTCACTACCACTGAGCTATCATCGCCTTAAAAAGCTCTCGGTCGCTGTCGCCAACCCTTACGTCGCATTAGCGCACCACGGCTCCCATATATGTACCAATTTTATTAATCTACTAAATACAGTCCACTAGAAGTAAAAGTCTTGAAGTTTCACTTGGACCGAGCCTAAACACTTACAATGGTGATTAAGAAGTATGATGTATGTTACGCCATAATAAATTGTGTTGGCTATTGTCAAATCTTGTGTAGCAAATTGTTATAAAATTGAATTTTTATCAGTTTGTTTAGTTCACAAAAAAAATTGAGATGTTAGAGAAATATTTAACATCTAATGATTTTATGTTATGTGACAACGAACTTTGGGACAAAGCATTATAAAAGTTGTTTTTTTTTTGTTATTTCTGTGTCATGGCAATCTGTTTAAAATAACAATAAGCCACTCTTGACCGATTTTAATAACCTTGGAATGGTCTGGGTTCAAAGTCAAAGCCATTTATTCAGTTTAGGCCCTAGGAGGGCACTTATGGTTTAAGGGGGATAATGTCCAGTGACTTAACTCTCACTTTTGGTTGAATCTAATGATGAGATTCGGCACGCTATGTCTCTTTAGTCTTTTAAATTCAAGACTGCCAGCCCCTTGCATTGACAGGCGAGCTCGTTTACGTGTGCACATAATCGCTTCTGGTAGGTCATGCTGAATGTTGCTATTTCCTGTTTAACTGTTTTGATGTTTAAGTCCTTGTGAATAAGACTGTTGCTCACATACCAAGGTATATTGTACATGGCTCTCATTGATTTGTTTTGAAACCTTTCCAGAAATTCTATGTTGCTGTTGCTTGTAATTCCCTACAATTGGATCCCGTATGTCCAAATAGGCTTTACAATAGTTTTATATATAACCATTAAGGTTCAATTGAGAATTATGCCAATAAAAGTTGTAATAAAATAATTGTGGAAGCAAGAGGATTTATTTTAAAATAGCTTCTGCCCTACGGTTTCACCTATGTTCCCGAGGGGTTTTTTTATTTTTCGGGGATAAAAAGTATCCTATATGTTGATCCTCTTCTTCCCTGTCGGTATCACTCTTGACAGAGTGGTCGTGGTCATCACTTCAGGTGTTGGTGGCAAGCTTCACACACAACACGCCGCCACTCTTCTCTGATGGCCGCCTTCCTCGTGCATTCATGTAGTGATGATGAGCCATTTACTGCCGCTTTTATCTGGTCAGTCCATCTCATAGGCGATCTTCCTCGTGGCCTGGTGCCCTCAACCTTTCCCTGGACCATAAGTCGCTCAATAGCCACCTCCCTTCGGCGGCATACGTGGCCAAAAAAGGTGAGGATACGAGACTGTACCAAAGATGATAAACGCTGCTTGATGCCGAGTTCTCGAAGCATAGACTCGTTGGTACGGAAGTCAGTCCACGATACTCCTCCAGCACCACATCTCTAGGGCGTCTATCTTCTTCTTCTCTACTTCCCGCAGGGCCCACGTTTCTGCGGCGTACAAGAATATGGGGAATACAAGTGCCCGAACTAGCCGGATTTTTGCGGCTCTATATATGTTGTGATTCCTCCATATTTTCCTCAACTTCGCCATTGCAGACTTAGAAATTGCCATACGCCTCTTCACTACGTCGATAAACCCACCATTGTTCGTAATTAAGGCAGCAGAGCAGCTGAGCATATTAATCCTAGGTATGATCTATCTGTGTGCCAAGTTTCATACAAATCCATTGAACCCTTTATGCGTGATTGGGGCACAAACATCCATACACCCAAACTTTCACATTTATAAATTACTAGCTTCCGCCCCGCGGTTTCACCAGCGGTCCCGAGTGCTCCGATCGCCACCAAACCTTACAGAAACACCCGCGGAGCTAATATGAAGATTGTCTGAAAATTTCATCGCGATCGGTTTAGTGGTTTCGGAGTCTGTAAAGAACATACAGACAAACATTCATTTTTATATATATAGATTATTAGTAGGATTGAAAGCTAAATAATAATTAGTATAAATGTTTCTGAATCAGAGTATCAACATTGCTTATGCTAAATACCAACATGTTCCAGGGAGACGAGGAAGAGAAATGGGCAGAGAAGGCGGTGGACAGCCTTGTTAAGAAGCTGAAGAAACGGAAAGGCGCTATTGAGGAACTGGAGCGGGCACTATCATGTCCGGGTACTCCGTCTAAGTGTGTCACCATCCCACGGTCTCTTGATGGCAGGTTACAGGTGAAGTATATATATTTTTTTAATAGGCTTGTGTTTGACCACAATCTCACCGTGGTAAGCGACGATGAGGCCGAATGTGGTAAGCACACAAAGCCTAGAAGGAAATGGCACTCAAGTGCAGCTGCCGGAACACATCAACAGGTGTTTGGGGACAGATTTTCAACTTGAGAGTCGTAGTACTACAAAGTACCTGCCGTACCACCGTGCTCATTGTAGGATTCGCCTTAAAATTCCATTCAAAACTTGGAGCTTTTTATTAATTTGAAATGGGTTTGTGTTTGCCACAGATCCATATGTTACATGCTTGCCCAGAAAATGCCTATTCAGCCTAAGCATGAAGATAATGTTATAGGAATTAGGTTTCATAGCCACAGAGGCCGGTAGCAAGTTTCATATCTTTGGTATATTGTAAGCTTCAATTGAAATTTGTCAGGCGTGGACTCAGATGGTTTTGGAGGGAAAAAAAATATCGTCTATCAATAAGTTTCCCACAGTCGACGTTAACGATTATCTAAAAGTGCATTTTTCATAGAAATCAGTAATTAAATTCTCATGAACGCGTTTAGTAATGTATCGTATCGTATTGAATGATTCGTTAAAATTCCATATTAATTTGCCAGACGACCTTTCTGTCGCCATCCGACTCGTAAGCCGATACTTTGTTGCGAGGCGCCTGCGCACCTGTATGTGTTGTGTTTTGGTCGTTAGCATTTGAATTTCTCAGTTAAAGGCAATTTCCGAACCGGTGGTAACTTCAGTAGCTTCGACGTTCATAAGTGCCTTTCGAGGGCCTAAACTGAATGGGTACTTTGAAAGAGTCGACATAAATTATTTCCCCTTTATATTGTCACTCGCTTCTGTCCCGCAATTTCACCCGCGTTCTCGAGGGATCTTATGTTTTCAAAGTAACCTATACAGGATTTTTTTTATCACTGGCAATACTTGCAGGGGTGGAAACACTCATCAATGTGAACAACTTTTATTATGGGGCTAACTCTGATATCACGTAAAATAAAATGGCTGCTTCATACATTTTGGTCGAGTAGGTATTGAACTTTTGTATGGAACAGCTGATAATTTTTTCATGATTTCACAGTTAATTCCATAATAAAAGTTGTTAATTTTGATGAGCACTTCCACCCCTGCAAGTATTGCCAGTGATAAAAAATCATCACCTGTATGTTATTCCAGGGTATGATCTATCTATGTGCCAAGTTTCATGCACATCCATTCAGACGCTTATGTGTTATTGATTCACAAACATAATTGCATAATTAGCGGGATAGCACCAAATAAATAATTACCAGAAAGACCGCCCCAAAAGTTAAGACTCCCATGTAATGTACATCGCGACTAGCCTATCTAATTTAAAAAATGTTTTTTTTTTTTTAAAAGCGATGATATGATTGGCTTGAAAACCTGTCGCCAAGCACCTCGCCAGTTCCCTTCTAAGCTTTGTGTGCTTACCACCTTCGGCCACATCATCACTTACCATGGTGAGGTTGTGGTCAAACACAAGCCTATTCATTATATTTATAAATCGTTAAGTTAGCGGATAAAACAAAGGATTTTTTTCTTTGGATTCTGTTATGGATTGATCGTGTAAAGGATAGTACCGTGATATTTCTAACTTATAATATAAACCATCTTTCGTATTTGCTAAAGGCTTAGTCTTAAACAACTTAAAAACTATTAAGAAACCTTACTAATTCGCCACAAACAAGACAAATCTTCCCATTCATTACTATACATTTTCAACCATAAATTTAATTAAAAACCCTTCGTTCCAGGTGTCACATCGCAAGGGCCTACCGCACGTGATATACTGCCGCGTGTGGCGCTGGCCTGACCTGCAGAGCCACCACGAGCTCAAACCACTCGAAATATGCCAGTACCCCTTCAGCGCCAAGCAGAAAGAAGTATGCATCAACCCGTACCACTACAAGCGGGTGGAGAGTCCGGTCCTGCCTCCCGTGCTAGTGCCCCGCCACTCGGAGTTCGCCCCGGGGCATTCCTTACTCCCGTTCCAAAGGACTGCCGAGCCGTCTATGCCCCATAATGTGTCGTACTCCGGCTCTGGGTTCCCGCCGTCGGCCAGCTCCGAGCTTCCCGATACCCCTCCTCCCGCGTATTCTCCCCCTTCCGATGATTCGGAGCCTCCCGGGGAAGTCGCCCCGGTCTCCTACCAGGAGCCGCTGTACTGGGCTTCGGTGGCCTATTATGAACTGAACTGCCGAGTCGGGGAAGTGTTCCATTGTAACTCACATTCGGTCGTCGTGGATGGGTTCACGGACCCCTCGAATAACAGCGACAGGTTCTGTCTTGGACAATTGAGTAATGTGAATAGAAATTCTACTATAGAGAACACGAGGCGTCATATAGGGAAGGGGGTGCATCTGTACTATGTAGGTGGGGAGGTATACGCCGAATGCTTGTCCGACGCGGCCATATTTGTTCAAAGCCGTAACTGTAACCATCACCACAGCTTTCACCCGTCGACGGTGTGCAAGATACCCCCAGGGTGTTCGCTGAAGATTTTTAATAATAGAGAATTTGCCCAGCTCCTCTCGCAAAGTGTTAACCATGGCTTTGAAGCCGTTTACGAGTTGACCAAGATGTGTACCATAAGAATGTCGTTTGTGAAGGGCTGGGGGGCGGAGTACCACCGTCAGGATGTGACTTCGACCCCGTGCTGGATAGAGATCCACCTGCACGGGCCGCTGCAGTGGCTCGACAAGGTCCTCACTCAGATGGGCTCCCCCCACAATGCGATCTCATCGGTTTCTTAGCCACGTTTTATAATATCATATAGCCCCCACCGCTTTCGTTTTCGGTTGTCCGGAATGTCGTCAATCTCACGGAAAATAATTGCATTTTGTTTTTCATTTATATTTTTAAGAGATCATTTTCACGAATTTTGAGTTTTTTTTTTTACACAATATTGCCAATTTTCTTTTATGGATGGCCCCAAAGGCATTGGTTTTCGTCAAAAATGCAGCTCAAAAAATGTGTCCAAGTTATAAAGCGTAAGACGTCATTATATAGTAAGTGTAATTTGTAATAAAGACATAATTAAGATAATTATACTCTTTAATGTTTATGACAAGGTAAAAGATATTATTGGTTGTATATAAATAAAGCTTCTTTTTGAATGAAAAAATACTGTATGTAGACGCGGTTCTTATGTTGCACGTTGTTTCTAAAAAGCCCGAAATTTCTATATAAAATCATGATATTAATTAAATATTTACTAGGTAATATAAATACATTTACTTTCATACGATATATATTAGCCTAGTTATTGAGAAATGCAATTTTTTTTATTTAAATTTAGGTAACGTAGTTAAATCGGTTTGTGACTCTATTATTTTTAACAAAAGTATGCACAAATATGACGGACAAAATATAGTATTTTTTTTTCTATTTACTGAAAAACAAGCGCAATACAGTTGACTAAAAGATTTTATTTTACCCCTGACGAGTGGTTGCTATGGTAACTATAATAAACAAGCTCTGGGACGTATTATAAGCATACTAGTAAATATTGTTTCTGGCAGGATTGGTAAATTACTTGGTTGGCTTGGCTGACATTAGTTGGCTGTCACTGTCGCAGCCAATTATATATTTTTCCTTTTTTTTATAACACTAAGGTGGCAACCGGTTACCCTAACCTATTAATGCTTACAATACCAGGGGTATCTCTTTATACCCTGGAATAGCCCCATGTTGTACTCCCTTGGGAAAACTAAGCTCGTTCTACAACCTTACTATGCTTGCATGGTTATGAGCATTTAATTTAATTTATTTATGTCACTAACATATAATATTACAGGTTTTTCTTAACCTAATGCCTTTCATTTTAATTAGCTCTTTTAGCCTTGTAAATTATATAATATTCAACGTTCTCTCGGGATATAAAACCTACCCATATTTGTGTAAAAATTTCATCTAAAACTGTTTAGTCATTGCCATGTGATTTAGTCAGAAACATGCATGCAAACAAATTTTCAACAATAATTTTACTAAGCATATAAAACTTAGGTACGTGGTCACGGGACGGTAACAATGCATTCACCGAGTTTGGCTGCGCCAGTGACATCAAGGCTGTTTACAATTATGGCTGAAACAATTATCTATGCTTAAAATATGCCCCCAGATTAATACCTAAATGCTGCCCTGGACTGATGTCTAGGTTTCAATAGAAGACTAAAATTTCTAAATGTTATCTAAAATATTTGTATATACATGTATTTTGGTGTCTATATTTCTATAAATTTGGAGTCACACAACTATATTCTAGTTTTTAAGATATGTGTTCTATATTATTTTAAAAGAATATGCTAGTTTTTTTTTTTATTGAATCACTTTTTTTGTCACAAGTGATATTTCGAATAAAATAACATTTTAATAACTCAATAAAAATGATTCGATGACAAAAAATATATGATCAAAATGTGCCATCGTGAAAATTATTCGACAAGGAATTTATTTCAATTGTAAATTGTAAAAAATGATTTTTTTAAATTTAGTTGCTAAAAAATATAATTTGTATTTTTAAAGCGCATTATGAAAATCCTAAAGATAAATTTCAATTGAACTCAAAATCGATGAAAAATAACTATAATGACTTCAGAATGATTTTAAACCAAATCGGGACATGTTAACAGAACAAAATAAAGATGAAATTGATCTCAAAATATATTAAAATAAGATTGCTTTTAGTTCCTCAAAAAGAGTGACTGTGGCGTGTCCCAATGCCTTAGATGTGCAATTGACTTTTTTAATAAAAAAGGTATATATTTTATTTCAATAAAGGAGAACTAACTGAATTAAAACTTCATGAGGTGCATGTCTGATTAAAAAAAAAAAATGCTGAGCAAAATATTAAAGAATAAACTTACTCGCCTTAGGGGTTGAATTTTTAAAGACCTCACCTTTTTACGACTGACAGTCAGTCAGTCTATATTATATATCATGCACTTAAACAGTATGGTAATCACTGACAAAAAAATAACATCTGAAATCTGCAATTACAACCCTAAAACGTTGAACATAGAGTCGGTAAAGTGCAGTAAATATACATTTGAAATTATTGCAAGAATATTTCTACTTATACCTAATTAATTATGAAAAATAATACATTTAATAAACTTAAATAAGGTATTTCCAATGAAATATAGGCACAAATAATTATTTTAATAAAATATTAAACTTGATTAGTATATAGTTCATAAAATACATAATGGTACATGTGACTAGACAGAGTTTTATGAAAATCAGCCCTATTACTTACTTAATATGGTTCGTTATATGAACCTCATTGCATAGCAATATACAGTAGCAATTTTAAAAGTTACATACAACGGTGCACAAATTTTATGAGCGAGATAGCACGAGTCTCTTGTTATTGTATTTTAAATCTAAACGTAAAGCAACAAGCCATGAAATTCATTGGTGTTTTCAGTCGTTTTTAGTCGACGTCAGATTACTCTGCGCTGATGAATATTTTCAATGTAATTTATTAAAGTTGTATTACAGTATCAAGTTATTTTATGAACTGTATAAGATTTTTAATTAAAATAAATACTCTAACAAAGCAATTTTTGAGTTCCACAGTGTAAAGAGAATATTAAAAAACACCTTTTCGTCTGTGAAACTTTACGGCCTATTAAAATGTGCCTACAGTGTAGCATAATATGCCGTCCACATGTAAATGTATGGAATTTTGTATGGGTTCTGATTTTTTGTGAGATATATAAGGTTATATACACTACATAAAGCATACTTATGAGGGATGAATACATACGTCATAATTATTCATAAAGAATATAAGAAATAAAATCGTATTGCGACACTAGGTATAACTACGATGCAGTGTGAATGACCTCGGGCGGACAGCGCGTCGCGCGCGCACAGCTGACTACCTACCTACCTAGTCGATAGCTATGTTTATAAATTGTAGGTTATAAAATTAAATAATTGTACCACTGATTTGTAGTTCTAACATTAACCATACGATTTAATAATTTTCTTAATATTTGTTTATGAATACTTGCGACTAATGTTCATACCTCAAAAGGGATGTACTTAATGGCGCCAAAACTTATTGACATGACTTTTACCATTGGACACAAACCAAAATGGCGGAAATTATTCACAAAATTAAATAAACTATTGAATGTTTTATGTACCCATATGGAAATTCATATTTTTATCGTAAACGTAATGTATTTTTTTTTTATTGTTATTATATTATTGTAGTACTGGCTTGTTGTCACACGCAGATTTAACATTTTTTTATACTTACAAAATATAATAGTGCCTTTTAATAAAATTTGAACTTCGACAGTTGCCTTATATTTTAATTTTTAATTATAAAAGTATTCATATACAGTAAATAATATGATATTGCATTTTTTCTCTTTTATAATTTGACCATAGAAATATTATAGTGCCTATTTGTAATTTAGATTAAAATGTACCATTTATATGCCTTATTTCACTCGAAATATTCAAGTTACTGTTTATATACAGGTTGTATAAAAATAGTCTTCTAACAATGTTTACTTTTAAAACGAATATCGTAAAAATAAAATTACCCCCTAAAATGACTAATTTTAATTCCTGTGAAAATAAATAGACTCATAATTAGGAAAAAAAACTCAAAAAGCTTCTATTTTATACAAATTGTATAAAACTAATGTTTGTGACATTATATACTTGACCTATAAAGCTGACTCTATATTTATTTCTTATATAACTGTTATATAATAAATATAGATATATTATAACAAGTAAGTGTGGGTTGCACCAAACTTATTTAATCATACTGTAGATATCGCAAATCATGAGTTGAGTGTAATACTTGTAATTATTGATCGTATACCAACGGAATAAGGTTTAAAATTGTATATATACATTATTAATTTTTAAAATTTGCATGTTCATAGGTTTTCGAATTTCGAAGACATAATTTGGTTAAATGTTATAAGAATTTAAATAATCTATAAGGATTTAAATTAAATTGTTTTATTCTCGACTCAAGTCTTGTCGTAAGTTTTTTACGTTCTAGATAGGTTTAGTGTTTACCGTCTCTATCTACTCAGGTGTAACAGAGCGAGATAGTAATCAATTACCGAGTTTAGTGCATCCCACTAGAAATTATATTAATATGTAAGGCTACACGTGCGTTTGAAATGAGTGTCTTGTAAGAATTGAGGTTTGTATATAAATTTATTTGATTCGTGTCCATTGTAAACTGGTGAGTTCGTTAACCGATTGTTATTGTTTCACGGGGTTTTTGAGATTGTCTTGACATAATTTTGTAAGAAAATTACTCCATTACTTCCCAGAAATTGATCCTTATTAGCAACACTATCCGATGTTGTAATTATACAGTGTGTGCTTTTTATTTCAAAATCAACGGGTTGGATTCCTGGCTAGGAATATTGATTTTTCAAAAATCCAATGATGCAGTTTTAGTTTTCGAGAGTCCTTTGAGTATTTTTCGCTATTCCTTATAGTTTAGGATTTGGCCATCTACGCCCACTTTTTTACGGTTTTTTTTCACTAATAGAAAGAGCGATAAACGAGTGATGTTTGTGTATATAAATTGAACCCGTGCGAAGCCGGGGCGGTTCGCTAGTAAGTATTATAAAGCGTTTTTGACCGCATTTTCTATGTTCTCTGAAACTGCAAATTTAATTTGAACAATTAATTTTAGCCCGTTAATGAGCAAGTTTATAGGCTATATAATATTCGTATGCATGCAAAGCAGCGGGGCAGAGATAGTTTAATCAAAAATTGGGCATATGAATTGTCGGATTCGATTTTCAATTCTGCAAATTTCTGGCACATTAAAGTATTTTTTTCTGTAACTGCCAAGTCTAAAATAAAATCATGTCAAGACGTGTGTTTGTTTGTTCGTTCGTTGAGTCGAGAGTTGGTTGTAACGTGTCAGTGTTTTGGATTTAACTAAAATAATTTGTAATGTCGTTTTAAATGTACAAAAGAACAACATTTTGTAAGTTTCCTTCGCTCTGTACTGTACGTTAAGTTAGATGTAAGCGCATAGATGCCATTGTGTAATTTTTAGTATATTTTGTCTCCGTTTAGTTATTAATAAAGTTTCTTTTATTGAGATTGTTCGTCTTTTTATTTTCATGGAAACAACAGGGGTAGGTGCGATTGAAAAGATAAATTCGTAACAAATTCCTAAATACAGTTAATTCCTTTTAAAAAAATACATAATTAATCGCATCGATATAAACAGAAAAAAAATATATAGATGGATAATTATTTTATTACCAAATTAATAACATCATAATTTATTAGTATTGAATGTTGCGCGAGTGTGCGTATAATTACTGTCACGTTAAAATACTTGATAATCCCCCTTATTCAGACCCATTCGGTTGCCATTCCGATCGGAAAGGACGATTTGATTTCGTTAAATTTAGACTGATGATGTGTTAGCCGCAAAATGCATTTGCCGAGATCGTGTACCGATCGACTACCTCATTCCAAATGGAAGTCTGAAATGAGAAAATCGGAACCACAAGGGGGATATCTACAAAAAAGTACTCTAAAAAATATCCAGTGAGTCAAGTATGTTCCTTAGAGCCATATTTTAACCTTAGTAGGTCCCTAATCCTAATATATTACGAATTGGGCCAAAACTCAACGAGGAAATCATTAAAATAATAATGAACACTTCATCGGTAACAGTTGCTGTGAAATAATAATGCAATTATGCTGTCACAGTGACAGAATGAATACAAACGACTAGGTGTCATGGCCGCCGCTGCGCACGCGCTTCGAAACGCAATGCGGTGAAAATTGGGCGCTTTATCATCGTAATGTAACCTTACATGATATTTTACATAATAATGCGTTTGCATTGTTAAAAACTTATTGAATTGTATTTGAAGGATGTTTCTTGATATTTATTGTATTTAGATATGATACGGCTACGCTGAGTTGCGATTGTGTCGTGAATGAGAATCATGTTTTGATTTATACATACGTAGACATTTTTTTATGACAGACAGAAGGCTGTCAAGCAGGCGCTCTACGTGATGGTAACTTAAGTGGCTACCGTCGCCTATGAATATTAGAAATATCAGGGAGATTGCCAATGTGTAAACTACCTTTATAAACTAACTAACTTTATTACTAATTTTCAATCTGAGGGTGGTACAAAATGTACCCCACCACCGTGGTATATTTTCCATCACAATGCTCAAGTTCAATGTTGGATATGAACTTACGACCTTTGTCCCTGCTTTTGACGTCATAACCACTTACAAGGCGATGATACCTCAGTCGAATGCAGCGGTGAACATAGTGAGATTGTGGTCAAACACAAGTCTAAACATAGTAAAAAATATATATATATATCTTATCCTGAAGTTTTAAGCTATTGTATAGCTTTTATCGCGCGGTTTGAGCGCGGCGATCGAATCAAGAAATTTTGATTAAAAAAAAATAGACCGTAACGAAAAAAACTAACACCTCCCACACACACTGCTGTGTGTATGCTGTTTGTGAGAAGGTATATAGGTGTATAAAAATGTAAAACTGCCTAAATAAAAAATTAATAAATAACCATCATTGCATAAGTTGATAAAAAAATGCTATGCAATAGCTTTACCGCGGCAGTCCCCGAGTGCCACACGTATTTTTTTTGTTTTCCTTTGTATAGGCTGGTGTTTGACCACAATCTCACTATAATAAATAATGATGTGGCCGAAGACTGGTAAGTATACAAAGCCCAGAAGGAACTGGCTCTCAAGTGCAGCTGCCGGAACACACCATTAGGTGTTTTGGCGACAAATTTTCATCTTGAGGGTGGTATCCAGCCAGGTGGGTACTACAGTATCCTACCACCGTGCTATGGATTTCACACGATGTTTTCCTTCACCGAAACTTCAAGCTCATTGTAGGATTGGAACCCACGACCTTCACCGCGGCATCCGACGTCACTACCACCGAGCTATCATCGCTTAAACATTTACAAATAACTGTACCTACTAAGTAAGTAGTTCATATGGCAACTCAAAAGGGTTGTCATAACTATCTGCAATAATATATCTAACATACATCGGCATACGCACGGTGGGGTAGACGGGGCAAGTGCCCTACCTCTGTCAATAGGTACTCAATTAAACAAAAAATATAATTTTTGGTACCTAGGTGCTCTTTTTGTTTTTGCCCCACCCTAAATCAAATCCTGTCTACGTCCATGATAACATAATATAATATGAACTCAGTGACTTTGTTGTTAATACTGATTATAAATTATGACGCGGTAATGAATCACATCACAGCGAAATGCGGAACAACTCTTACCGACCTTGCAGTTGCTATATAAACAGGTAGGAACCCCCAATAAGTTGTAGGTAAGTAATGGGATCTTCAATTTTGATAATTATCTGTGAATGAACCCTTACTTTAGGTTTGTACCTATTCATCTAGGTGTTTTTTTGCAGGTAGATATAAGAGGTTATTAATATATATACCACATTGTCAGCAAACAAGCATACGACCCACCTGATGGTAAGCAGTTACCGTAGCCAAAGAACGCTTGCAACACCAGGTGTATCACTCGCGCGTTGCCGATCCTTCGCCCTCCCCGATGAGCTCTGGTGACCTTACTCACGCGCAGGAACACAACTATAAGTTATTTGGCTGTGGTATTTTGTAAGGTACTTCCCCAGTCGAGCTGCTCTTTGAGCACATATCGCTATGCTCTACCTCTCATAATATTATGGATAGCAACGTGACGCCTCCCTTTTTATAGAGCAGATTACTTTCTAGTATACCTATAGACTAAAGTAGTGGTTATTAACCGGTGGTTCCGCGAAGTGCTCCATTAAGACATCCGATCCATCGTAAAAATAAAAACCTAGGTACTGTTGGCTTTGAACAACTGAATAGGTACGTGTTTCATTTAGAGATAGAACCAGTGGCGGATCCAGGATTATGGTTTGGGAGGCGCTTACCCAGCTGAGGGTAGGGTGGTAGGTTAATATCAAGCAGGATTTGAGATTTGTCAGGGGTGGACTCAGATGCTTTGGGCTTGAGCCCCTTAGCCCATCCCTGGATCCGCTACTGGATGGAACAACCCTTTATTCATTTACATTTACTGTATATTGCCTCCGAGCATTTGGTGGTCCATTGCAAGAAAGAAATTTCATCCTTCATTACTAAGAGGTAAGGAACCACTGGCCTAAAGCACCACGTTCACAATAGTTTAGCTCATTCAGAGCTATTATTCGTTTTGAAAGTTCTATTAGGCCATTTGAAAGTCTTTTATTGCAAACAAAACTACTTCTACCTATTGATTGATTATTCTGAGTGGGTTCGATTCCCACTCAGGACAGATATTTGTGTGCATGAACATGTTTGTTTGTCCTGAGTCTGGGTCTAATTATCTATATAAGTATTTACAAACGAAAAGTGGTTATATAGTATATCAGTTATCTGGCTTCCATAGTACAAGCTCTGCTTAGTTTGGGGTCAGGTGGCCGTGTGTGAGGAATGTCCCAGGTTATTTATTATTATTATTCTAACAATTAAATAATTTACACAATTCTAGAATTATATCTGGGCTAAAATACATTAACAAGCCCAAAGGGAGTGGTGTAATGAAGGTTAATCAGATCGTAAGGCATGTTTCATTCATATACATTCTCTTTGTAAGGTGAAACTCAGCCACTTGTCAAGTTTCCAGTGACCGAGTGCAAGGGCGGATTAAGGGGGGGAGGCACAGGGGCACGTCTGCCCCTTGTGCCCCTAACAGAAAAAATCCTGAATCCGCCCTTGACCGGATGTTTGATTCTACAGTACCAGCTATAATTTTTAAGTTCGACGTTCCACCATAATAATATGAAGAGAAGAACATGTTATCAATAGGCCTGACTGAAGAAAGTATTTGCAGGAAGGCTTATTCTTCTTGAAGTGTCGTGTGAATAACGATTTGAGGAATAAAATTGAGGAATGACAATAGATAGATATATAGACAAACTTATGTAGGAACTAGAAACGTCTTATAGGTAAATCGAAGCCAGTGGTAGGTTAGACCGCATGGCCACCCGTAAGTTGAAAACCTACCGGTGTGCTTCGGCAGTTGTACGTGAGAACTTGACATTCTAGGCTTTGTGGTCTTACCCGCCCAAGAATGACGAAACCGAAAATGAGCACGCTTCTCCAGAAGATGCCTATACACTCTGGCTTTCAAAATCACTCTTGGGTTGTAGGACGAAGCTAATATCAACGCAATTACATTGTGAAGAAATCTCGCAAGGTCTTTTATGTTCCTTCCACCTTCCTGGGTACCGCAGGAAGGTTTTTTATCAACTAACAAGCACCCGGGCCCTGGCGCCCTTTACTCACGCGGAGGAACACAACTATAAGTTATTTGCGGTATTCTGTAAGGTGGATGTACTTCCCCAGTCGAGCTGCTCTTTGAGCGAAGAAAACGCTATGCTCTACCTCTCTTAAAATAAAGGTAATAAGTTCTACGACATATGCAGTCAAAGCAATGGTTAAAGGCTTGATGTCTAAATTGAACAATGTGTGTCAAAGGTAATCATAGCTTGTCTGCCACCACTAGGTGTTTTACAGAGTGGAACGGTTTGTTGACAGCCTAAGTATGTACGTATTAGGTATAACTCGCGTAATAACAGATTTAGAGCATATTTCATAATTATCGAAATATTATCATTGTGCAACCTCGGCTTTAGGTATGTTTGTAATAATATCCTGTTATTTAGTGTTTTTTGATTGCATGGATGGTAATCAAAATTTGTTTTTTTATAGACTTGTTTAGTAATTAATTGGACATTGATTTGTTTATGGATTACGAATTATCGAGTCAGTAACACCAGTTTAAGTAGGTACTCGTATATTACTGATGGGTTTATTGTATAGAAATATACAGGGCCTTCTTTAAAAACCTTAAAATCAATAAAAAGCCCACACTAAGTAAATACCACCCCGGATTCAGAATAAAAACCGGCCAAGTGCGAGTCGGCTCGCGCACGAAGGATTCCGTACCATTATCTATAATAATGGTTCACGGTTTATGAAATTAAATGTATTTTTTTATATTTCAGTTGATTCAATGAAAGGTAAATTGCGGTTTACGATTTATGACGTATTAAAAAAATCTACTTACTAGATTTCGTTCAAACCAAATTTCGGTGGAAGTTTGCATGGTAATGTACATCGTATGTTTTTCTTAGTTTTATCATTCTCTTATTTTAGAAGTTACAGGGGGGGGGGACACATTTTACCACTTTGGAAGTGTCTCTCGCGCAAACTATTCAGTTTAGAAAAAAATGGTATTAAAAACCTCAATATCATTTTTGAAGACCTATCCATAGATACCCCAGACATATGGGTTTGATGAAAAAAAAAACTGAGTTTCAGTTCTAAGTATGGGGAACCCCCAAAATTTATTTGGCTTTCACTTGGCTTGTGTGTTCCGGAAGCTACTCTTGGGAGTCAATTCCTTTCTAGGCTTTATGTGTTTACGATCTTTGGAAATCGGCAACATCATCAGATTAAGGTCAAACTCACGCCTATCCAAAATATTACAATAGGTTTTATTTCATGTCGTTTTTATAACACATAGACATAGGTTATGATAATATCTTTTCAACTAGTACTTTACGTTCTGGAGCCCTTTAAGTACAGTTTTCATCACTTTCGACATAACGTCACACTGAATATGAATGGAATGTGCTACCAATAGTTAATACGCATATATGATGTAACTCAATAATAAGTTCAGCTCCAAGAGTACGCATAGGTGTAGTTGGACCGGTTGTTCTTGGCCTTGGTTGAACATCTAGATTATTCGACATGCCGCTGCTGCCGTGGGTGATTCAAGGGCCAAGATTGTTTATACGACGCGTCGCGATCATTATGTGTCTGGTTTTTTAAAGCTATTGTATAAATAATAGTATTAAGTACGAAAATGATAAAGCCTTTTCTAAACAGTTTAGCTTAGATTGGTGTATAATCAAAAATTTTCAATTTAGGTACTACTTAATTGAAGCTCCTAAAACTTAGAACCTGTAGTTACCTGGTCTGCAGAGTGCAGCGTACAAAACTAGTAAAATGACATAGGTATGTATATTTCGCATAAAGTTGAGACTTGTCTTAAGGAAGGTGGATGAAATAATAAAGTTTCACTTTTTCACGCTTCTCCTTCAACAAAATATGGCGGTTATCCTTAAAGCATAGTAGGTAATGTAGACGTCATGGTGAATTAGTAGGTAAGTTAGAATCAAAGTAGATTAATTCTACCAGCGATTTTACAACTTACGGCGTATGTGCGTATATCACTGCACACATAATAATGTGTCAACACTATAAAGAACCTAATTCGTACCGTCTTGTTGGCCGGCGGGGGTGTTATGTTACAAAACCACAACAGCAGGGTCCGCGGCGCATAACAATATTAAAGTTAACCACTGTTGTAATTTTAACGGACATTATAAATACGAGTGGCGGTCGCCCGCGCCTCAGACGTGTGTAGTGAGCGCGCCATAACCCTCTTGTCAGTGCGGAAAAGCGGGAAAATTTGACGTTTAGTTTTTCGTTTTGAAACTGAAGGATAACAAACCGCCATGTTTGTTTTGAAGGTTAGTTGTATTTTATTTACGTTAAGTATTTGTGTCTTCATTATTATTTTCAGAATTAGATTTTCCTGTAAAATACTATCCTACCTGCAATTGGAAAGATGACTGAATATCAAATTAGTTACTTTTTATGAAATGTCAAAACGATATGATTGTAATACTTAGTTGACGTTTTAATTACATAGCATCAAAAGTTGCACTCTTTATGGTTAGATTGGTAATTAAAAATCATTTAATAAAATAATAGAGGTTTCCCCTTTCTTTTAGATGTTTTATATATTGGTTAGTGTTTGATAATTTATTTTGAACACAGGCATCATCCCTATTACCATATTTTTTTTGTTTATTTATTATGATATGTAACTCCACAGTTTGTATTGTCTATTGTAAACCAAGATTTATGGAACAAGTGTGTAGTAAATACTAAGGCATACCTAAGATTCCGAACAATTCTCTGATTGAAGTCTAATTGTAACCTGTTCTAAAAGTTATTGAAAAATGTTAAAGTTTAGTGAAATATTTTTCTTTATTTCTTTAATTAACCTTTTACACCCATACTATAATATATTTAATATTATAAATGCGAAAGTAACTCTGACACCCTTTTCACACCTAAACCGCTGAACCAAAGGTACAGAAAGCCTATGGTATGGACAGGGACATAGGGTACTTTTTTCTCGGGAACGCGGGTGAAACGTGGGTGAAACCTAGTATCATATAAAGCTTAAAAGTTTTCCGTAAGTCACAAAATTAACGCTAAATAAAAATCTGTTGTGGCAATTTGAAATTAATCGATTCTGTTACAATTTTAGAATGTAACAGCAATTTAATTACCTTTGTTACAAATCAAAACTTTTGTTCAACACCTATTTAGTGACTGTCACGCAAAAATAGTTCTTATTATCAATAGGTTACGGACTGATTAAAATTTTATTATGTACAAATAGAATAAAGGACAAACCGCATTGTTTCCTTTCATAGTATTAACTACGTGTTATTTTATAAAAGCTTTATCGTTATGACTACTATTATTTTGTGGTTAAATAAGTGATCATGTGGCCGAAGGTGGTAAGCACATAAAACCTAGAAGGGCTGGCTCTCAAGTGCAGCTGTCGGAATACACCAGTAGGTGTTTTATTTTATTTTATTTATTTATTTGATGCACAAAACACATTACAATCTTTACAAAAATAAACTTAAAACTAAGAGTTTTGAACTGGATTCTAACGTAAAACTATGTGCACACTGCAAAATTAATGTTACAATAATGAAAAAGCTCATGACTATTAAAGGTAACATAGTAAAAAAATATAAGAAGTTCCTCGACACCAGTTTAACGATGAGGGTGGGTCAAGTCAAGTCGTTGTTTGACGATATATTTTTATGATAAAGTTGTTTTTTTTTTGTTTGTTTGTTTGTTTGTTTGTTTTTTTACTACATTGTTGGCAAACCTACAGCCCGCTTGATGGTAAGCCTATGAACGCTTGCAACACTAGACGTATCACTCGCGCGTTGCCGACCCTTCCCCCCTCCCCGATGAGCTCTGGCGACCTTACTCACGCGCAGGAACACAACTATAAGTTATTTGGCTGCGGTATTCTGTAAGGTGGAGGTACTTCCCCTGTCGAGCTGCTGTTTGAGCGACATATCGCTATGTTCTACCTCTCTTACAGGTTTGGTTGACAGCCAGACGGGTACTACAACATTTTTATGGTAGGGTTCTATCTGACGATCTACGTAGAGAAAATGAGATTCTTTAACATTTCAGACGTATCCTTTACTCACAAATCTAGAATCTCTGATTCATTGGGAGACAAAGATATAAAATTTTTGACATTTAAGTTAAAAAAAAAAACTGTGACATTATTCCTCACAAACGGCCATCTGACCCCAAACTAAGCAGAGCTTGTACTATGGAAGCCAGATAATTGATATACTACATATTATACTACTTCTTTTGTAAATTAATAGATAATTACACCCAGACTCAGGACAAACAATCATATTTATGCACACAAAATGTCTGTCCTGAATGGGAATCGAACCCACGACGTGATACATAGGGTATATTAACAACCACGCCAGCCGGCCCGTCTAAAATTAAACTTACCTTGTCATATAAATCATGTATTATATGTCATATATCATTCAACCAAACATGACTTTATTCCGTCACCTATGTACCTAATATAAAAAGAAAGGTTCCCACAAATTAGATATTACAACGGTAGGTTTACATTAAACCATTATGTTAAAATGATAAACATCGAGATTGCAAGTGATTAATCGTTACATTGTCTTTAATTAGTATAATCCATTATATTTAATTAGGTGCCTAAATATATCCGGGTAATTAAAAAAAAAAAGAGGATTTCTTGCCCTTCTAGGCTGTTTAGTGACAACGTGACCGACGTGGTACCTGGTGACGTAATAATTTTCCCAAAGGAATAGTCGGTTAAATAAATAAAAGTTGTTCATATTGATGAGTACTTCCACCCCTGCAAGTATTGCCAGTGACTAAAAAATCACCCGGTAGATTAAATGTCTAATCCTTCTTTTATTTACAACAAGTATTTAAATAATTAAATACAAGCTATAATATAATATAGTAAATTTCCACAAAGCTGATGCCCATCAGCGGCGGTAGCTTTGTGGAACCAACAGGCTGGCAGCGTTCCCACTTTGAAAGGAAATATCCTGGGACATTCTTTAACCAGCTATCTTATCCCAAACTAAGCAGGGCTTGTACTATGTAAACCAGATAACTGATATACTCCCAGACTCGGAACAAACAGACATAGAATAGAATCTAGCAGCTGCACTTAAGAGCCAGTTCATTCTTCGCTTTGTGTGCTTACCACCTTCAACCACTTTATCACATATCATGATGAGATTGTGGTTAAACGCAGGCCTATGAAAATAAAAAAGCCACGATCTGTGGCGTAACATTGAACCTATAGTTACAATATTATATTCATAATGAGCTTCGTTTTAAAATGCTGATAGAAAAGAACCACAAAGCTTTAGTATAAACCGAACTTAGTTATAATGGAATTAATTTGTAAATGGATTAATCTGAAGTAATATCTTTCTACACTAACATTAATTAACAAAACAGTTATTTAATAACAAATAATTATGTATCAATATAGTTTGAAATTAATTTTAGTATCCATGTCGACATAATGTGCAAGAAATTGCATAGGAATGTTATAAGTAAACGTGGTAGTCAATAGCCCGGGTGTAGGCGTGGTCCCTTACGAAATATAAAGACTTATAACCACTAAGATATAAGCTATAATATACGCTTTAGATAATGCAACATAATTACAGAAGAAATATGTACCTAGAGATTTATAATCCGATTCAAATAACCTACAAAAATGTCTAGAAATTCAAATTTGACCGATTTCCCGATTTCCGATTGAGCCGAAATTTTAAATACACGTTTAGTTTGGATCACAATGTATTAGCTAAGTGACGTCATTCTCAATTCAATATGGCGGACTCCCCAAGATGGCGGACTAGTTATTTTTATGCACATGATGTATCAAATGAAAGGGTTTGCTGAGAAGAATACGAAAAGTAAAATGATATCACACTAAATTCAATATGGCGGATGGCCCAAGACTTTATTTTATTAATAGTTTTTGGTGCGTGATAAGCGTGTTTTTTTACTATAATTTTAGAAGAATACAGTCTGTTAATTTTTGAAATAAAATAACCTACTTAATTTTTTTTTAATAAGCTGGGAACCGATCTGCAGCAACGGCATCATAAAAATGTTCTATAATATAGATTGTATTTCGTATATTTGTTGTAAGTACATAATCTATTATACTGTATAGTAAAAAAAAAACAAAAAGTGTATATTATCCTACTTCGTTATAAACTTGACAAGGTACAAAATAATTTAAAATTGGAACACTGGTCAAAAGAAGAGACCGTATTGTAAAACTCGCTATTTTACTAAAACCATAACCCAGTCTTTACAGTCGCGCAGCCGGGTAAAAAAAAGCGTTGCGGTGTAAAGAAGGCTTTACTCTGTCTAGATGATCAAGCAATTTATGAAAACTAGACCGCTAGAGTAAGAATTACACTAGTTGCTTCTGAATTCCTTATTATATTTATGTGCAAATTGCAAATAAGTCACCCATTACATAGTTATTTATTACAGGCATAATATTGCATTTACTCGTTATATTAGTTTCCCTACATTTTACTCATAGCTCATTGAGTGTTTCGAATGTTTATTTGGACTTGCAGAAAGGAATTGTAAAGCATATGAGGTAAAGTAGCGTGGAAAAATATGTTTATAATGTATTTAATAGTGCCAATAAGGTGCATGGTGTTTTGTAACAGTCGATGTTCTTTATCCTTTAGCTTTTCCGCGCGGTTTCACCCGCGTTCCCGGGATAAAATATAGCCTATGTTACTCGGTGAAGATGTAGCTTTCTAACGGTGAAAATTTTTTTAAAATCGGTCCATTACTTTTTGAGCCAATTCGTTACAAACATACTTAAATACAAATCTTTCCTGTTTATAATATTATTATTATAGTATATATGTAATAATTAGATTATCTATTAGTTTTTTTTTTTTTTCCTTTTGCCCCTTCAGGGCATTAAGTGTATATTCTTTTGAAGTTTCTGAATCGACTAGCCCTACAGAAAATTGACATAATTTGTGGTTATGATCTTTGTAAAAGGTTTTAAATTAAATCCATTCTAATATTTTAAATTCGAAATTGTCTCTATCTGTGTATTTGTATGTTATGTTTTCACGCTTAAACTGCTGAAACGATCGCGATGAAAGGTACGCAGATAGCCTTTAGTATGGAGCGGGACATAGGCTACTTATTTCTTGGGAACGCGGTTGAAACCGCGGAGAAGCTGTTCTCCGCGGTTCTAAATTCTTACCTAAAAATTTTACACGCGAACGAATTAGCTATTTGTAAATAAAAGCCATAGAGATCTCTTAATACTCGTTGAAGAACTTCTTGAAACAATTTGGTGATAAAATTAAACCTCTGTAGAACCAGCTACCAAATTACCTTCTAATTCAATCACAAGGGCTAAGAGATTACCAATTTCAAGTGTGCCATGGACAATTCATTAAATCTTCAGCAGTACTAGACATACTTGTATAATCAGACACGTGTTTTGCAGCCAAATTAAGTATATGTACCTATTTAAGGATAATTTGTAAAGGTGACTGTCAGGCGACGTCATAATTGCAGCTATGTTTAGACGTACAATAAATATCGAGGATATAATGCAAAAGTTCTAGTTGGCCACTCTATACATAAACTTACGTTTAGAATAATAATTAAAATAAAGGGATAACAACAAAAATAACAAATTCAACAATCCAAAACAAATCATCAATGACGAACTTCTATTAATATTCCAAATAGTCGAATATAATGCATTAGTATGCCGGTCCACGCCTAACTAGGAATAGACAAGTTTAAGTAACGCCTGGCTTTCTAACTAGGTCAGATTTTACGCAATGTTCTGTTAAACAATGAATGACATTCGAGTTAAGTTATTCCAGGTGCATTTTTTGAAGGTTACTGTAAAGCTTTTGTTTGAAAACAAATTGAAGTGACATCTGTCATGAATCACTGAAGCTGTCAGTGACACGTCACTGTCAGTTGCTACTACAGTATTTTAGCCATACTGTCAGTTAGTAATAGCTATTTACCTTGTTATTTATTATCATAGACTTAATAAATACCTTTTAATTAATCCATATTTAAACTAGATTGATCCTGTCTGAGAAATCTAAATAAATCAATGAATTTAGTGATTCGTTATCTTGTTTCTTTTACTATGTATATTGTATTCGATGAATAAATCAATAACAAAAATATTAAGCACTTTCAGAGTATATAGGAAGCTTACGTGTTATAACTTACACAGCCAAGGAATAAGAGTCGGAAACCCAACAGTTTAGGAGAAAAATACCACCAAAGCTCAACTCAGTTTATTTCCATCAGTCTTATCCAAAAATAAATGAGCATACATTTTTTTTCAATTCAACTTATTTATTTAATTTAGATATCCAACAAAGAATACACTTTACATTCAATGCAAGTGAAATAGTTGGGCACCTTGTGCTCCTTCAATTAAAGAATATCATATCATGAAACAAAATACATATCACACAAAGAATATAAAAAAAAGAAGTTGTATATAGCTAAATTAAATTTATCTAAATTATTATTAATTAACATGAACAATTGACATTTAAACAATGCAAAGGAAATACAGTACACATACAATTACATACATACATTGTCGCGGCGGCCTGCCCATATACTATATACAGTAGATATATCATAGTATACGGCTTGTTGATAGCATTACTTGTTGGCTCATTCCATATATGGCAGGCGCAGCGATTGTAATAAAAACAAAAATCAACAAGACTTCATACCTGTTATTCTCTTATTGCCTCCTCAAGCCTTCTTTGCCTCCAACCTTCCTTCCAATGTCTCTAGATTATCTGCTTCGCTATATGTGTGGGTTCCACGGTTTGAATGAGCCATGCACCATCTGTAGATTATAATGCCCAATGACACCGACTGCCTCGGTGCCTAGGGCAAGGATAGGTCATGCCTAAAGCATGACCCACCCTGTGACTATGTCACCTCTTTGATTGCTAGAACCAGAACATCATGAATTAGATTATGTATAATATATAAATAAAGTTAAGGGGTTTCAGGTTCAGATTGATTTATAGGTGCCACATTGCTTAAGACTTGGATAGTAACGTATCTATACTCTAGCCCAATGGCTCTTAAACCCACGTACATGGGCGCAGGGAGGCATACGCCTTACGTCGCGACAAGGCCTACGCCTTACGTCGCGGCTCTGATTGACAGTATAGATATGAGTTCCGGAGGGAGGATAGTAACATATCTATACTCTAGCCCAATGGCTCTTAAACCCACATACATGGGCGCAGGGAGGCATACGCCTTACGTCGCGACAAGGCCTACGCCTTACGTCGCGGCTCTGATTGACAGTATAGATATGAGTTCCGGAGGGAGGATATTAACGTATCTATACTCTAGCCCAATGGCTCTTAAACCCACATACATGGGCGCAGGGAGGCATACGCCTTACGTCGCGACAAGGCCTACGCCTTACGTCGCGGCTCTGATTAATAGTATAGATATGAGTTCCGGAGGGCCATCTTTCAGATACATGGGACTGCTTAGGGAATATAAAGGGTACATACAGTATAATATATATATATATATACAATACTTAGTTATATGATGGGTAGTTATTCAGACACACAGATACTTAGCACAACAAATACTTAGGATCAACAAGATACGAAGATACTTAGAGTATACTTAGATCAACAAGATACGAAGATACTTAGCTATCGTCCAGTGTATTTCTCGCACGCGTCTTTTCTCACAGTAAGTTTCACAGTAAGGTTCACTTACCATAGACAACTTGACAAGATGTTTGAGCGGGAAACGGCGGGTAGACTCTCGGTGTTGCTATATACAAATATTTACAAGATGACATTCGCGATACGTCGCGACACTCCCGACCGAAGGGCTTAGAGCAGTGTTAGTAAGTTGCGCGTCCACTCCCTAATTTTCTCTAGGGCTCTCGTGGCGGCACCTCTTCTTTGTCTTGTCTCTTCCCTTTGCTCGAGTAATTCTTCATGGTTATCATCATTATTTTCTGTCTCTAATTCCTCTGTCTGTATTTCCCTTGACCATTCCTCTTCAACATTATTTTCAATGTTTTCATTACTACTTGTTTTTTCTAATAGATTCTTGTCAAGCGTAACTGTCTCTGCGTTCTCAATTACAGGTTCTAATTCTAGTTCAAGTGCTGGAGGATGGTATTTGTTAGTTTCATCGGCTCTAAAACAGGTTGCATTTTCTTCCTCAATTTCAAGAGGATATAAGTGAGCTATTGATCGAATAAATTCTTTATTTCCTACATTAACTTTAGCTACTCTGCACAAACCATCTACTCCTTTGACCAATGAAGTTATTTTTCCGACTTTCCATCCTTCCCTGTTTTTTGTTTCTCCTTTAATTTGGACAATTTGTCCTATGTTTGGTTCAATTTTTGAGGTCACTCTAGGTTCTCTAAGTGAATGCCAGTATCTTTCTCGGAGACTTGGTAAGTATCTATTCTGAAACATTTCCTTAAATTCTTGTAGCATAACCAGTGTTCTTTTCCAACCCTTTACGAGTTCTGTTTTAGTTAAAGTTCCTTCTATGATAGAATCTCTATTGGAAATCTCCATTGATATACATTTCCCTATTGTAAGAAAATCTGATGGTTTCAGGACATGATCCAGTTCTGAATCTACACAGGTAAGTGGGCGCGTATTCATGACAGCTTCTATTTCTTTAACAACAGTAATTAATTGTGAATCATTCAACAAATGTTTCTGTAAAGTCTTTTTCATACAGTTTTTAAGTATTCCGATCAATCTTTCGTAAAATCCTCCAAACCATGGTGCTAGTTGAGGTATGAACTTCCATTGAATTTTTTCATTGATGCAATACCGACTCGATAATATTTCTGACATTAGTTTGAAATGAAGTGCGTTATCAGAAGTTATAAGTGTAGGTACTCCTCTGGTGGATACCATTCTTCGTAAGGCTAGTAAACCTTCTTCTGCGGTAAGATCTTTAACAACTTCTAAATGCACCGCTCTTACGGCTAGTAGTAGTAGACAGGTGAAAAGACAGATCCATCTTTTCACTGAACCATTCCCGTTATCGACTAGAAGAGGACCCATATAATCCACTCCTACAAAGGTGAATGGTGAACTATAATTTACTCTTACTGCAGGAAGAGCCGGTGTCGGCGGTAGCTTGAAAGGTCCTCCGCCGTGCTTAACACACCTCGGGCACTTCTTCAGAAGTTTTTGTACTCTACTCTTTCCTTGAGGAATCCAATACAATTCTCTTATTATACTCAAGGTATGGTTCACACCGACATGATAGTTTTCATTGTGAATTTTCATTATCACTTTATTAGTGAAATCACTCTCTTTTGGAATAAGAATAGGATAACGTTTATCAAACGACCAATCTGAGTTCTTCATACGACCTTTGCAACGTAATATCCCATCCACATCTTGAAACAGTCCTAAATTTCGACTTAGATCAGTGACTTTTCCTTGAACCTCTTGCGGGAAATATTCCGCCTGTAATGTTTTGATTTGTTCGCTTGCACTAATTAGTGTATCTTTCTCTTGTGAATCTTTATTCTCTTCTCGTTCTACCTTTTCATGAGGTTCGTGATCTATATTCATGACGGTATCTTCTAAATCCTGTCCATTCGGGAGACCCTCCCCAATCGACAGAGAAGAAACTGCCGTCCCTCTGGAATCTGATGGCCACATTTTGGGCTCTCTCGTAAGGAAGTCAGGACCTAACAGCCATTTTCCTCTGTCCTCTAATGAAGTTGAAGGTCTGGTTGCTATGTCAGCTGTATTTAATTCTGATGGGACATATCTTATCACCAACTCTTTATTTTGTTTTATCTCTTCTATGCGTCTGGATACAAATGGTGGTAAGAGTTTATTTGACTTATGCCATTCGATAACAATTTTACTGTCTGTCCATAATGTTTGATTGGTTACTTTAGTTTTTAGCTGCTTGAGTACAAATTTAATAAGCCTACTGCCTGTCAATACACCCAATAATTCCAGGCGTGGTATTTTTAGGTTGTCTTGGTCCTTTAAGGGCACTAGTCTTGACTTTCCCATGATGAATTGTTGCTCATTACCGTTTACTATGTATAATGCTGCAGCGTATGCTTTCAAAGAAGCATCTGTGAAGCAGTGCAGATGATATTTTCCCTCGAATTTCATATAACATCTAGGTACTGATATTTTCGGTATCTCTTCCAATTCTTTGCGTATGTGCGACCAATCATCAGTCATCTTCTTTGGAAGGGTTTCATCCCACTTAATCTTTAACTTCCAAAGTTCTTGTAAAAATAATTTTGCAGATAATACATGCGGTACAGCAAATCCGCAAGGATCATAGACAGATGCGATTACCTTTAAAACACCACGTTTTGTATTAACATTAGAATCTGTATCAAATCTCAATGCAAATGAATCTCCCTTTAAGTTCCAATCTAGACCTAAAATTTTAACAACTTTATCTTTACTAGCATCTGGTATTTGTTCCATAAATTCTACAGAATTAGAGCTCCATTCTCTTAGGTTCATTGATATCTGTTGGAACGCTTCTTTGGATTTATTATATAACTCTAACGCTTCCTTTGTATTCAAAGCACCTGTGACTAAATTATCTACATAAATATCATTAGCAATTTGCTTAACTAGTAATCACTAGTTTGGTAGGTTTGATCTTGTTAGGTGGTGGATAGTAGCGTTCAAGATGAAGGGACTAGATATTATACCAAACGGGACTCTACAAAATCTCATACACTAGAGATTATCCTTGGTCGCTGGTTTTCTTGTATCCTTTACCCAAATAAATCTGGTTCACGATCTATTTCGTGGAGCGCGATCTGTAGAAATGCCTTTTTCTACGTCTGCAGATAATACGACTTGATGGCACCTAAATCGGATTAATAGACCTGTCAAATCTTCAAGCATCAATGGGCCGCAATACAAACATTGATTGAGGCTTTTACTTTCGCTACTTTTAGCAGATGCATCGTATAGCAATTCTTATAGACTTCCCCTTTTGAGTTACACAATGATGTGGTAAGTAATGTACTGGGTGGTCTTCAATCTTTAAAGGTTCTTTTACTATTTCTATTATTCCCTATTTATTTGATCTTGCAATGTTTTATCATACATCTGTAGTGTTTCTTCATCTAGTCGTTAAAGCAAATTGTTTAAACGTCCATATGCTTGACCATAATTAGATGATAAAGGTGGTGGATACTCATTCCAAGGCCAACTTACTGTATACCTTTTGTTAATAATCTTTGTAGTTTCGTTGAAGTTATCAATAGCTTCGTCATCTCTGCTGGTTTTAGGAGTCATTTATTCCAATTGTGAACTTTGTTTTCCTCTTGATGAAAACTTGATGGGACATAAAGCTCTATCGTGATTATCAACGTTACAATGTCTACATGTCTGTCTTGATCTGCAAGTTTTGATGCTATGCCCCTCACGTAGGCATCCATAGCATCTATTGTTCAACTTGGATTTCCTTTCATTGACTGTTTTGTATATCTGACATTGATCATTAAAATGATCATTATTACAGAAAATACATGAGAGCTTCATTCTCTTTCTGGTGATGCCTTCGGTTAGCTCACCTTTATGTGTCTTTATTTCTCTTCCACCGAACTTTCTCTTGTGTAAAAATTGTCTTTGAAAATTGGCAGCCTTAAATGGGTTAACTTTGTTAAGTTTAGAGTGAGTATTATTATAATTAAATTTTCCTTTTCTATTATATGTAGGTCTGCTACCTGTGTTTAGTTTTGTTTGCTTTAAATTTTCTTGTGTTGTGTGTAGTGTTTCCACTGTATACTCGGTATTAGGAATTTTCTCATTTGTAATTCTACTCGCATCTTCTCGTGCTCTAATTATCATTTCAAGATGTTGTCTTATGTCATGAATCGAGTTACTAGAGGTTTTCAATTTCAATTCATATATCAAGTCTTCAGGAAATTTTTCAAAGATTAAATGACGGAGGTGATTATGATTCACATCCTCTCTCAATGACTCTAGCACTCTCAAGTGCCTTTCTACATTATTAAGTGTCTTTCTGCAAGCACTTACTGTTTTCCCCGCAGGCTTCACTCTAGACAAGGCTGCATAGTGAGCATCTATCAGGTGTGAGGAATTTCCATATCTCTCCTTCAAAGTATTCAGAGCAATTTGATAATTCTTGTTAGTTGTTTCTAGACCATCAATAGCTTTCTTAGCTTCTCCTTTCACAGAAGCTATCAGGTATAATAGTTTATCAACTTCAGAAATATTTCTATTATCTATATTAGAACTGAACTGGTCCCAGAACTGATGCCAGCTTAGAATATCTCCATCAAACTCGGGTAGATTAAGCTTAGGTAAGCGACTGTTTGTAGTTTCCTTAACAGTACAAATCTGTTCATTTGATTTATTTACCAGTTTCATTTTCACTTCCAACTCAACTAAATTCTGTTCAGCCTCCAACTGAATTTCTGACATCTGGCTTATATCATCAGCAGAAGGATGGTTGACTAATCGGAAGTAATTGTTTATATCTTCATTAAATCTTGCTAAAAGTGTTTTAAGTTTTGACTTCACAACTTCAGCATTATGCATTTCTTCATTATTTTCCAAGGAAAAGGTCAAGGTCAGATCAGAGTTCCTTTTAATCTCATTTACCAGCATCAATAACCGTTTAAGCAATAGTTCCTCCATGTTTACAAATGTAGAAGAATTCTGTAAATAGAGATTAAATGTCTAGGTAATAATTGGAATTAATACCAATTAATAAAGTAAGAGTGTTTACTTTAAGTACTCAAATCTCAATTAATTTTAAATTTAATCTTTAGTACACTTCAGTACATAATTATGTCATTATTATATGAAGTAGGTATAAGGTAGTGGCAAAATAGTCAGCATCATAATTTGAACCTTGAGTAATTGAAATAGGTAGGAGAATACCCTACATTCTATAGCCACTGAAAAATTTATAAAGCCACTGGTTATATAAATACTTCAATAGAATTTTTAGACTATTCAATTGTTCTACTTTAATAAGTGCACCATAGTAGGTACCTATTGTATACACCATAGTATACATCTATTTACTTAGCCCTTCAACCAAGATATATATAAGATTACCTAATTTCTAGAATAGCCACTAATTAGAAAGGTACCTAACCAAACGTAGGTATAATATACCTACTCAATTATTAATTGTAATTTGCATTACACCAATGATAATTGTAATATCATAGTACTAGGTACACTCGATATTTACCAAACACATACCTACACCCCATGCGTTGACGCCATGTACTTCATATAAAATAGTTACCAACGGGATGGATATACTTAGCAGATAGGTAAGTACCATTTAGGTACGTAGTACGTAAAATTCTAGAAGATAACTTTACCTTAGTCCGAGTCACAAGAGTCACGGGTAATAATTGTATCGATGGAGCAGAGCACAATCCGCCATGCATCGAATGTTCGCGAAGCGAATAGGTAGATAGACGCTTTCCGGTTCGCCACTTGCAGTGTGTGTGAACTTACTATTTAGAGAAGCAATAATTACCTATATTACTTTCGTTTCGACACTTTGCCCTCATCTTATAACACATTATCTAGAATATCATTGCATTATACACTATTCTAGCTCTCCAGTAGTAGGTTAGGTATATACCGCCTTTGAAAATTCGAACATGGACAAAAAGTTTTGAAACACTAGAATATGAACGAAAAACAACATACTGATCGAAATCACATGTTCATTATGATATGACTACAATAATCAAACTCACCTGAGTATAAATCACTTTTCCAATACTCTTTTTACTTGGATAATATTATAAATCTCCAAATTACTCCAAAATTATAACTTATGTTTCCAGCCAATACCTACCCACAGCACAGTTCTTTTGCCGCCATTTGTCGCGTCGAATTAGAGATGTGACTAATGTTCTTTTAATAGGTATGGTCGATATTTTATATCCGAAATATCGTATTATTATTGGTTATTTTGAGAATGGGCTACTTAGTAGTAGATAAGCTATAGGCCGACAATAATTATGGTGAGCACAAAAACGCAAAAAGTAGGTAGATTGATAATAGTGGGTACCATACAGTCACCACTGTATCGTGACATTAATCGCTATAATTGAAAGATCGTCGTCGTGTCGAGTGAGACTACCGACATTACCATTATGGTTCATACATTAAATAATTTATTATAGGATCTCTCATGGTTAAATAAGAGAACGATTCAGAAACAAATGTAAAAACCAAGAAACCAATGTAAAACCAACGTTGACAGTCTTAACTTGTAAAAGTATAATGGTCTCAGATACCATCAGATATTTGTTATCACCTCGCAGGTTCTAACCAATAATATCGTACAACATAATATAATATCAATGAATCGTATCGTATCGTGCACGTAATAGATACATACAACCTTTAAATACTATTATTACTTGTGAACATTGTTTGTTTCGGTATAAGTTTCTATTTCTATAATAGGTACTACTCAATACGGATACCTAGTTTCACAAAACTAATATATTTCATATTAGTGTTACGATAATATTACACTCTTGGACATCACTACGTCAGACGAATTCAGTAGGTAGAAAGACGAATGCAGTCATTCACTTTACTATTTTATCAATTCTATATCAATAAATAATCAATAATTAGAAGCTCTATTGTAGTTAAAATTCGTAAATAGATTTTAATGTCAAATTACGTAAATATATAGTACTTTAAAAGTAATCTTTAAACAAAAGAAACTTTATCATGTATTTGTTTCAAGTCGAGCGTCACCCTCCATTTTAAGTCAAATGACGTACCTTAAGATCAATCCTATAATTATGGTTCTATAAATTCGTCGTAAAATTGTTCGAACATCTTAATTACAATATCATATAAATTAATTTATCATAATTATACGAATCAGAATCTTGAATTCGACTTCGTTTACAGACAACGTAACTTCATCGATCCACGATGCATATCCGCAATTGGACAAAGATGGCGCTTTCGTATTTCCGATACATTTCCAATACGATAATCAAATCCAGTACCCAAAATAAATTATCTCAGGAATATTGTACAACTTCTCATTCATTATTACGACGGTAATTATATCAATAATTAAATATACAAGGAAGGTTGAAGCACGAAGGTTGAGACGAATAATCTTCACAATCATTTTTAATCAACAAAAAAAGTTTCCATTATAGCTCCATAGATGTCGCTAGTGACATCTTGTTAAAACATAGTTTTGATGTTTTCTAGGTATTTCTCTTAGATGCTGCATCTTTTCTACATCCCAGCATCTCCACCATGTCGCGGCGGCCTGCCCATATACTATATACAGTAGATATATCATAGTATACGGCTTGTTGATAGCATTACTTGTTGGCTCATTCCATATATGGCAGGCGCAGCGATTGTAATAAAAACAAAAATCAACAAGACTTCATACCTGTTATTCTCTTATTGCCTCCTCAAGCCTTCTTTGCCTCCAACCTTCCTTCCAATGTCTCTAGATTATCTGCTTCGCTATATGTGTGGGTTCCACGGTTTGAATGAGCCATGCACCATCTGTAGATTATAATGCCCAATGACACCGACTGCCTCGGTGCCTAGGGCAAGGATAGGTCATGCCTAAAGCATGACCCACCCTGTGACTATGTCACCTCTTTGATTGCTAGAACCAGAACATCATGAATTAGATTATGTATAATATATAAATAAAGTTAAGGGGTTTCAGGTTCAGATTGATTTATAGGTGCCACATTGCTTAAGACTTGGATAGTAACGTATCTATACTCTAGCCCAATGGCTCTTAAACCCACGTACATGGGCGCAGGGAGGCATACGCCTTACGTCGCGACAAGGCCTACGCCTTACGTCGCGGCTCTGATTGACAGTATAGATATGAGTTCCGGAGGGAGGATAGTAACATATCTATACTCTAGCCCAATGGCTCTTAAACCCACATACATGGGCGCAGGGAGGCATACGCCTTACGTCGCGACAAGGCCTACGCCTTACGTCGCGGCTCTGATTGACAGTATAGATATGAGTTCCGGAGGGAGGATATTAACGTATCTATACTCTAGCCCAATGGCTCTTAAACCCACATACATGGGCGCAGGGAGGCATACGCCTTACGTCGCGACAAGGCCTACGCCTTACGTCGCGGCTCTGATTAATAGTATAGATATGAGTTCCGGAGGGCCATCTTTCAGATACATGGGACTGCTTAGGGAATATAAAGGGTACATACAGTATAATATATATATATATATACAATACTTAGTTATATGATGGGTAGTTATTCAGACACACAGATACTTAGCACAACAAATACTTAGGATCAACAAGATACGAAGATACTTAGAGTATACTTAGATCAACAAGATACGAAGATACTTAGAGTATACTTAGATCAACAAGATACGAAGATACTTAGCTATCGTCCAGTGTATTTCTCGCACGCGTCTTTTCTCACAGTAAGTTTCACAGTAAGGTTCACTTACCATAGACAACTTGACAAGATGTTTGAGCGGGAAACGGCGGGTAGACTCTCGGTGTTGCTATATACAAATATTTACAAGATGACATTCGCGATACGTCGCGACATACATATCAAAATTTTATCAAAAAAATTATTAAAATTTAAATTAATTTATTTCTTAAAAACAAGTTGCATGCATATCCTTAAATATTATTCACCGTGGTATCACCTTTCTGTTACAAATTGTATAGGCAAATGGGTGGAACTCATGTGCAACCATTAGAACTGCGTATTAATTTATCTGTCTACATACGATTAGTTTCTTAAATACATTCCGGAAAATGAACCAGATATCAAATGTCACACCTTTTTTGCTGAGCTTCACGACATTGCATTCCGATCTTCAAATGGATCTTACGAATATAAGCTTTATTTACATGACGGAAAAGTCTGTTTTACTGCGAGTGTTTACAATTTTTCTTTATTAACAAGGACGACTTGTTATGCTGTGTTGCCATTAAAGTTTTCTGGACTTACGATGTAAAGGAAAATTACTAAGTTCTCTTTGGTATTGCGATTATAGATTCGTGATAGTGACGTCTGAAGCTGCAGCGAAGGTCGTAGGTTCGAATCCTGCAATGAGCTTGAGCTTTCGGTGAAGGAAAACATCGTGAGGAAACCATAGCACGAGGGCCTTCGGCTACACAAGCTTATACAAATGTAAAAAAAATGTGTTTCATATATGCTGCGCTGTAAAAGCGCTTAAATAGACTATTTTCATCATCCTGATTTACCAATTCCCTGATAAAAAGAGTTTCATCATCATCATCATCATCTCAGCCGCAAGAAGTTCACTGTTGAACATAGGCCTCCCCTAAGGATCTCCAAAAAGAGTTTAGTGTAATATAAAGCATTGTAACTTTAGCTGCAAAGCTTGATATATTTAAGCTTCCAATTAATCTATGAATTTTGATACAGAATAAACTAAGACCCGATTGCACTTGCTTAAGGTCGATAAAAATGCATAAACTGTTTTTTTTTTTTTTGCTTTTTAATTGATTTTAAGCTCCGATGGGATGTAATTCTATACATTTTCCACAGCTCACACACAGCTTCCACAAATCACACAGCGTGAGGCATATAGTATATTATTATTAGTTACGCTTAAAACTAGTTAAAAGTTAGTTGGCTATCAATAAATAACAGATATTTGTAATTAAGGAACCAAAGTATAGTACAAATCACAAAATTATGTCTCATAGGCATAAGAAATACTTATTCGTTAAAAATTCAAAATGGCGGCCATGCTAGTGACTCCTAACGTCAAATTGACAGTTTGTCCTAAAAATGTTTCGATTTGACATAAGGCTTATTTTTTATACACATACCTTAATATTTTATTTAATGCGTAATCACTTATTACATTAAATGTACTTAGATACCTAAATTTAAATTGTACCACGTAGGTATGTAGGTATACGTAAGGAATGCAGACTGCTCCGCCTGTATATGAAATTATAATCTGTGGTACTTATTCCGAGAATGAAAGGCCAGTCTTTATATTCGATATACTTTGCATATTTTATGGTTCTATATTGTGACATATACATTACATACTGAGCTAATTAAAAACAGTAATAAGTTAGTGATCGTAAAGACATCCCTATTGCTGGTTATTAGATCAGTTTGTTAGAGACCACAATCAAACTATGGCAGGTGATGAAGTGGCCGAAAGTGGTAAGCATACAAAGCCTATAGCTGCGATATGTCGGCAAATACAATGTCCTTATAAATTAAGTATGTTATAGTTATGACCTATTTCATAGCATTCATAGCAAAATATAAAGTAGTTTCCTAAATTATTACATCGTATGGTTAATGAGAAATTCCACAAATTTACGAAATTGAACATAACATCATTATTAATTTAAACCATTAATTATAATAATAATCAGTGGTACAATTATTTAATTTCAAAACATAATATTTATAAACATAGCTATCGACTAGGTAGGTAGGTAGTCGCTGTCCGCCCGAGGTCATTCACATTGTAGTGTCGCATATTACGATTTTTTTAAAAATATTTTGCTTATGTATACATATGACCTATATTATATTGATTCCTCAAAAGGACCGACATTAATTTAGTAAGACCTTACATAACTATATAGCTCTATAAACTTAAATAGATTAAGTAAGCCATGTTCTTGTTACTCTTGGGCAATAAGCTATTATAGATCATTATTATTGATACAAAACAATCAATTTTTATCGCTCGATGTTATAAGGAAATAATAATTGTACTGGCAACTTTTAACTTGTAAATTGTAATTTAGAATGTCTTTAAAAGTAATTAACAGACTTTAACGATATGTAGCTTTTCCGTCAGATTGAAATATTAATAAATAGCTTCCGCCCCGCGGTTTCACCCGCGTTCCCGAGAAAAAAAGTTGCTCATGCCTTCTCCATAGCATAGGCTATCTGCGTACCAAAATAAACAACCTCACATTCGCATTTATAATTTTAAAGTTAGGATTGAATAGATTCACGCTTATTCTAAAGAGGTAGAGGAACCCGAGATCTAAGTACTAAGTTTGCGAACCATTTGGCGTCAACATTAGATACTGACTACCACGCCAAAGGTCGTGATTTCGATTCCTATCCTACCCAGGACAAATATTATTGTGTATGAACATGCCTGTTTGTTCTGTAAATATGTAATAGATATACTGGGTGATTTTTTAGTCACTGGCAATACTTGCAGGGGTAGAATTACTCATCAAAATGAACAACTTTTATTATTGGAATAACTGTGAAATCGTGAAAAAGTTCCCATAGTAGGTACACGATCTGCTTAGTTTGGAATCAGACGCCCATGTGAAGAATGTCAACCGGTGTATTTCAATTTATTAAAGTCGAAGACAGAAACAGTTACAGCATTTTTAAATCGCTCTCCCTTGTTTACAGCATACACAGATTTTTTGGTGGTGATAAGTGATGATGTGGCCGAAGGTGGTAAGCACACAAGATCTAGCAGGAACTGGTTCTTAAGTGCAACTGCCGGAACACACCGGTAGGGGTTTGGCAGCAGATTTTCAACTTAAGGGTGGTAGTCAGCCAAGCGAGTATTACAAAGTTCTCTACCACCGTGCAGTTTCCGTACTATATTTTCTTTCACCGAAAGTTCTACCTCTTCTCTCTATCCTCATCGTCACTGCCACTGAGCTATATGCCCTAGTCCATATTCCCTTAAGATTCCAACTCCAATAATAAATTATACAGTCATAAACCAATAAATACCTAATAACTCTGTACCTGTGAGTACCATGTCTCGACTCGAAGGCCGAGCCAGGACATTCACTCAATTGGACAACGCCTTGGCGTCGATAGTTTCAAAACTTTACGTCTTTTTTTGGACAAAGGTATTCTACAAGTGTTGAGGGAAATTAGGTACATTATTGTCTACTAATATTATAAGTCTGAAGAGTTTGTTTGTTAAACGCGCTAATCATTGCTACTACAAATCCGATTTGAAAAAAATGGCGATAGATAGCCCGTAGAAATGCTATAAGCTACATTAGGCGGGGAACAGTTAGTTATTTGTAATTGTTATATGTATCTATGCGAGTTAAGATTAGATAAGGATGGAAACTTAATTCAAAAAGTCGAAATAGTGTATCAACAGAAATAAAGACTGGGGCCAAAAACTGTAAAGAAATTGAATAAACTCTTTCTGGGCCTCATATGCTTCCTACAATCATCGACTTCGACCATGATGAGATTGCAATAGTAAATCTCTACCGAGCCTATACAATAAAAACTGCAACAACTTTGCATGCCACATAGTATGGCCACAGCGTAATTACATACAGTGGTCGATCGCGTTTGAAGTCAAGCGAAATGCCGCTTTGTATAGGCATTTGTAATTGCTGCATTGTGTCCCAAGCGAGTGTATGGCACCGTGGGCTCGCTACCGCCCCTCTCTCACCCCGCAAGCCCTGCACGATTGCTCTATCTAGACGTGTCCGTTGGCCGACTGTAAGAGTTACATAGACTGTGGTATGGCGAAATGTGTGGAAATCCATATTTTTATATCTTTATAAAATGTACCACATTTCATGCAATAAACATTTCTATTTTATTCTATTCTAACATCGACAGCAAAGACCCCGTGACGCAGCTTACGTATTACCTTACTCCTAATTGGTCTTTACTTGCACGTTCAGTTATACACGAGTCATTAAAATTTCACGATTCTGAAGATGTGAATGAACTAAACTAGTTCAGAGAACCGTTTCGTCACGCTTCGAACAGGTCCAAGATCAAGGTTGCGTCGTTGCGTTACTTTCAGCCACTTGACTATGGTTCTTGAGTTGCATAACATGTAGTTAACTCGGTTTCACGCCGACTCTTTATGGTGTGAGCACAAAACTAGAGCTATTTATAATGATATTGTATTGGTTGGTTTTGGTAAACTTGTTTTAAGATAAGTCACTCTTTCTGCAAAGGTTTTGGTAATAGAAACATTTTTAACATCACTCAGATAGTTATCTACAAAGCGATAACTCTAAAAAGAAAGAAATACGAATAGGTTTTTCAAAATCCTAAAAGTCATTATATTGTCCGGGTAATTGAATAAAAGTTTCTACTTTACATTATAGAAATATCAATAACTAGCTTACCGCCCCGCGGTTTCACCCGCGAACACCTATTTTACCCCCTTAGGGGTGGAGTTTTCAAAAATCCTTTCTTAGCGGATGCCTACATCATAATAGCTATATATTAATTGGTTTTAGCTGTCCGTTGATAGATCAGTTAGTCAGTCACGTTTTCTTTTTATACAATAAAAAAAATTACTGTCTCCTCCATTGGAGATTCAAATTACAAATTTTCTCAAAGTCTTCTATCTACTTCCAGACGCTAATATTCTGCGCAGCATGGCTCGCAGTGCTATCCCAAGGGCACAACGGCCCCACCACGACCCCTGTGCCAATCCTCAAACAGATCAACAAACAGAACGATGACGGGTCCTACAGCTACGGATACGAAGCCGCCGATGGCTCCTTCAAGATCGAAACCAAGTACCCGAGTGGAGACGTCGCCGGAAAATATGGCTATGTTGATGAAAATGGGAAACAGAGGGAGATATCTTATGGCGCTAGCAGTCAGAGAGGATTTGAACCGCAAGGTGAGCTCGATCAAGAGATTGAATTGAAATTGGTATTGCTAATGTCCATAGACAATCATTAGGTAGATCGCCAGCCTACTTGTCAGCCTTCTGACATTAAAAAAAAACTAGATTAATAATTTTAAGTAATAAATCTAAGTAGGTTTTGAAAAGAGTAATTGCTTAGTTTCTTGCCGGCTCTTCTCATCAAAAGCAACCATCCGAACTGTGCGATAGTCAGATAATTTTTAAGTGCTTGTGAAGGCCTATTGGATAAGAAAAATATAGTATATTTTAATTTTCTATTGGCTTATGGCTGTTTATGTTTTATGCGTGTCTGTTTTTAGTTCTCATCGACAGTAATTTTAATGACATCAACATTTTTATGGATATTAATTGGTTTTTATTTTTAATTATTAATCAAACTTCGTTACAGTTAAATTGAATTTGATATAGGTAAGTAATAGATATATTCGTACTTATGTAGACATGGATTTCAAGTCTTATTCATTTATTCATTGTAGGTCCTTGAGGGGCATTTATGCAGGTCGTATTTACTAAAACTACTAACAGATTCAGATAAGGTTGTGGATTAGTAAGTTGCCTAATTTTGATCCTATTTGGATATCCACCAAAAAGGGACTAGCTATTATGAAATAAGCGTAATGGGCGCGCGCTTCTACAAAGTTGTATCGCATATAAATCAAAGCAAGCGTTGAAGGCGCACGCCCTGGGGTGCTTGCTATAAAGCCTGTAGGTACATGATACAATTTGAGTAAATTGCTGATCAAACCGTGTCGTCTGGAACGGGATATGACGGATGGCAGCGCTTTAACAACGCTTTATATTATCCGTTACAAAGAAATTTGTATAAACCTCATTTGCACCAAAGAAAACTAGAATAAGCAATGTTCTACATTTAGAGGGCTGGCGTATATTTTGCCCAAAGAATTGGCATTGCCATTCAGCGTGGCAATGCTGCCAACCTTTTTGGCACACTTCCGCTCGGCAGCGATTTGGGGCAATTTTTTTATTTATAAATAAGTAGTTTTTAGTTTTAATTTTATTTCAGTAATTAAACCTAATTTAGATGTAAATTATATGTAATAATACATACATTTAGGACAATATTTTTTAAATAAATATAAATAAATATTTTTGGGACAATATTCCTCACACACGGCCATCTGACCCCAAACTAAGCAGAGCTTGTACTATGGAAGCCAGATAACTGATATACTACATATACTACTTTTCTTTTGTAAATACATACATATATAGATAATTACACCCAGACTCAGGACAAACAGACATGTTCATGCACATAAATGTTTGTCCTGAATGGGAATCGAACTCACGACCTGAGGCGTGATAGATAGTGTATCTTACCAACCACGCCAACCGGCCCGTCAATGGACACCTGATATAATAAAGTAGAAGAGTTTTTTTGTTTGTTTGTTTAAAGGCGAAAATCTCTGAAACTATCAGTCGGATTTGAAATATTATTTTTGCATTTCATAATCCAATTCTTGAGGAAGGTTATAGGCAATTTTTTATCCCGGTAATGCGGATGAAACCGCGGGGAATAGCTAGTTACATTATATATCTCAAGCTGCGTGGACGCAACTCAGCGTACTTCTATAAGAAACAACTTTGAAATCAAAGTATCTAATTGATATAGTGTGATGGTAATCGATGATGTACTGGTTTCCTAAGCCCATGGGAATTAGCGTTGCTCGAAGAAAAAGTTTAGCAATTGCTTTAATTTCATTATGTTTGTTTACGTGTTTGGTAACTGAACATCAGTGTCACCTAGTTTTAAGTTATCATAGTCACATTTATATTTTATTACTTTTGTACACAATTTAATAAATGGAGTCAGGATTTTACTTATAAATTGTGACCGTAGGTAGGTTGGACAAAAGCCGAGGTGTACCTACAAAGGTATTGAAGGTACTCTTCGCGTTTCTTTGTTTAAATGTAACCTTGCTGAATTTCTCGCCGGTTCTTCTCAGTTGAAGGCTTCACTTCCGAACCGGTGGAAACATCAGTAAATTTGACCATCATAAGTACCCTCCTAGGGCCTAAACTGAATAAATGGCTTTGACTTTGAATTTGAATGAGGTGACACTATAGGTTCGCAGCATATTACGTAATGATTTGTAGTGTGAATGCCCGCAAAATTTAATTAAAAGATAATATAGAAACCCAAAACGTGAAAATATTATTTTCGCATTTCTCGGTCTTTACTTTATCAGTGAATTCCGTAAGAGTTTTAGTAAGTAAATAATTGTAAGTAATGTTAAAATTACATCATAATTTCATCATTCAGTTAAATTCTATGAACTGCAATACTTCGTGATTTAACTTGAACTGTATATTTATAAATATCGTACATTCCACGCATACTGGGTAAGCTTTATTCATAGCAGTTTACGAGCTATGATTCAGGGCAAACTAGTCGTAATTATTATGGCGAAATTCTCTTCGTCTGGTCACTGATCAAGAGCAACCTTCACGCCCTGTTTATTTTTACATAAGGAGGTAATTAAACAACTAGATAAATAGCATTGGCTCATTTATGAAGAGTAACTCTAGACAGAATTTAGAAAATTTTAAGATTAATTAATTACTTTAAATTTACTGATGCATAAATAATAATAATAATCTTATCTTTCATAAATAGATGCTAAATACAATCGAAAAATAGGACTTGCTTCTTTACAACAATGATATTTAAGTCCTAACATGTGACTAATGAGACTAGCTAATACGTCGCCATGTTTCAACCCGTTTTTATCGGCTCTAGGTCCATTTTCAATGCGATGATACTTCTAAAGTTCTTTTAGAGGACCTAAACTGAATCTTAATTATTATCTCTTATTCCAGGTTCTGGGATCAATGTCCCTCCACCGACCCTCTACGACCCCTCCTCCTCAAACGCCCTCACAGACGGCCAAGAAGACGACGGCCAATACCGAGAAGACCCGAAGATCTACGAAGACCCTAAATACAATGGTAGACAAACACAATCTAGACAACCTATCTCGTCATTCAAGCAGTTCCACCAGCCATCACAACCTGCTCCTCGTCAGCCAGAACCTCAATACCAACAGCCGGAGCCTCAATACCAGCAACCAGAGCCTCAATACCAGCAGTACCGTCAGCCGAGTTTCCAATCCCAACCTAGGTTCCAGTCGCAGCAATCACAGCTTCGTTCTTCCCCTGTATTCTCTCAGCAGACAAACCTCTTCGACCAGGCTCCCCAACAGTTTCCTCAAGAACAACGTCCCCAAAGCCAAGTTTATCACCAACAGCCCCAGTTCTCGTACCAAGCGTATACCCCACAGCCTTTCAATCAATATCAGACCCAGAATAGCCAGAATCAGAACTATCAGGCCCAGAATTATAATCCGTTCGTAGGACATCCAGCTCAGAACTTCGACCCTAACACTGGCTCATATTCCATTAACTTTACTGGTTAATTCATTTATTTATAGTGTTACATATTGTACAAATTATTTTTAATTATTTGTTACCTCCAAAAGGATACGAACGATTTTTTATGGTTTTTGTATATTTAGTACTAGTCATTTGTTTTTGTAAAAATAATGGAATTTCTTTCGTGACTAATTGTTTAATTAATAATAATTGTAGAACAAATATTTATGTATGTACTTTTCTAGATTTTAAAAAAGCCTTTGGCTTTCCTTTTACCCAGAAAATATATATTTACTGCGGTACTGTATTTACTACTACTTTATTTATATTCATATACTTATAACATTATTATATACTGGGTGATTATTTCGATATGGCATTTCAAAACCTATCTTAGGTTCATCATAATTATGATTGCGTCAGCTTGACCTTTAGTATGAAAAGTTTGAATTTTTTTCCGCGGTTTCAGATTTGGTCCCATAGTAAAAGTTGTTCAGGATGATCTAGCACACTTTTAGAAAATATGCCATCTTGAAATATCCATCTGTTATAACCAATTTATAGTATACAGGTTGTTTTTTTTATCACTGGCAATACTTGCAGGGGTGGAAGTACTCATCAATGTGAACAACTTTTAGTATCGGGCTATGATGAGTACTTCCACCCCTGCAAGTATTGCCAGTGACTAAAAAATCAACCTGTATAAGTACTTAAATATATTGTATAATTATGTTACATAGGATGGTATTTTCATGGATTTTAAAATGCATTGTACTGTAGTACATACCTAGTATATTTCTGTCAATTATACATTCCGCAAGGGATTATTAATATTTATATCAACCTGTATATAAAGCTCTTAATAAATTAACTGTTACGTAACATTAGAAATAAGAACGTTCGATCAACGATTCAAACGCGATTGAGTTGCGCACGCGCCGATTGCAAAATGGCCGACATGTCACACTTACGGAATTATACGTGTGATGATTATAGATGATGATTAAATAAAATGTTATGTCAATAGTACATTTGTTTTCTTTTCCTTAATGTCCTGGAGAAAGTGGATCCATTAAAATAGTTATTGATTTGTCTGAGGTCAAAGGTATTTACGTAAGTATTATTGTAGATAGAGAATTAGAAAAAACATTGAGGAGGGGGACGATTACTTCTTTTTAAGGTAGATTTATGGAAGATTCCCACTGTAGGGGCACTAAAACCTCCCCTAACATCGAGGGGATTGAGGCTGTACATCACACGGTCCCAATGCAGCTCAGCGGACATTATAATGCCTTTGAAGTCCTTATTCATCGAAAAGTTAACTTAGACATTACTGTAAAACTCATAGGTACCTGGGAGTCGAACCAATTAACTCTATATGACAGTTGGGCACCCCTTTGAGCCTAACATGTTATACCTATCTAAATAGCGTAAAACAACGTCGCTATCTGCCTTTGTCTGTTTCTCAGCTTACTTCTTCTGGACCAACGGTTTTTGATACAGTTTTCTCTATAATAGAAAGATCAATAAACGAGGAATGATTGTTTTTATATGTATTATTGAAATTCAAGATAAGATAAGAAGTATTCCAAAAAAATCGACGAGGTGCGTGTTGGGACAAGCGCAGTATAGGATTCCGTAGTCAGTGCGATGTGTTACAGTCTATCTATAGTATATAACCTAAGACTTAATATAAATTAAAGGATTGTTTAGTTAAAAACGATAAGCACCATTTCTCTGTTACTTTATACTGTCATTGTATATTATATTGAAAACTTCCATCGACTATTGCTCGTAAACGTGTAGAGTCTACATACCCATGACACTTTTCCTTTTAAATTCATCACAAAAATTACTAATTTTGTCACGACGTGGATTTATTCCCGTCGTTCAATAAAAATAATATTTGTCTTCCAAGAATTTAATATCATTATAATAAGAATATAAACAAAGAACCCAAATGGGTTCGATATATTAATCTTTTTCTTTTTATGTATTAGAAATCAACTAGGACTTAACAATAAGTATCTGAACTTAGCACAAACTTTGCTTTTTATGAGTTACACATCAACTAGGACTTCTCTACAGGTATACTAAATATATTTTCAGCACATATATTTCACATATTTTATTAATACTTTAGCAATATAATAATGTAGACAGAATACGTTTTAATGGCTTGATGACTCACCAAGTAATAAAAAAAGACAAGAAAGACAGGGTTCAAAAAACAAAATTTTGAAAATTTAATAATAATACAAAATAATGACCAGAAACGATTAAAGTACTATAGGAAAAGAGGTCGCATCGTTACAATTTAATTAAAAACTTGATATCTCGTCAATAAATGAAAGAAGTGTTTGAAAAGTTCTTCAGTTATTCAGTTTAGGCCCTAATAAGACACTTGAAGCAATTTAAGTTTGCTATCAATGGTAGACTTCGAGTAAAATGATCATGACAAACAGATAAACATGACGAAACTACATATATGGGTACAAGCGATGATAGCTCAGTGGTAGTGACGTCGTGGGTTCGAATCCTACAATGAGCTTGAGCTTTCGGTGAAGGAAAACATCGTGAGGAAACCATAGCACGGTGGTAGGGTACTTTGTAGTTCCCGTCTGGCTGGCTACCACCCTCAAGTTGAAAATCTGTCGCCAAACACCTATTGGTGTGTTCCGGCAGCTGCACTTGAGAGCCAGATCCTGCTTACCACCTTCGGCCACATCAAACCTACCATAGTGAGATTGTGGTCAAACACAAGCCTATACAAAGTAAAAAAAAATCGATGGGTTCCTATGACATCGAAACTCTAAATAACAAACTAAAAAATATTTTTGAATTGAGTAATTTTTTGCTGAGTTTTTTGCCGGCTCTTCTCAGCAAAAACAATCATCCGAACCGTGCGTTAGAGTCTGACTATTCATAAGTGCTTGTGAAAGCCTATTTGAATAAAAAATATTTTCATTTGATTTCAAATACCTGAATGAAGTTTATTTAAAACTAGATTTGCCATATTGTATATAAACCATGACTTGTGAAGTATTGCTTCATATAGCTAGGGGTGTACCTAATATGTAAAGATTTCCGAAATTCATCCCGCAGGTAAATCTACTAAATAGATTTTCAGCCATGATATATAACATAGGGATATCGACAGCTGAATATAAACCCCCAACAACAGTTAATTTATAAAAATGCTTTGTGAATTAATGACACACTGTGTATAATTATGGGGATATTAAAAAAAAAAGTCGAAAAAATATAAGAGAAATTTATGGTCAGAAAAAAGAAACATTTACATGATGCAATTAAAATTGATAAAGTATTTTCGTAAAGAATTAAAAAAATACAAGTACCTATGTAGCTTTATTTTTGGCCGCAAATTAAAAATAAATTATAATTATATCTGGATATGGAAAAAAAAAACAACTGGTTCGGTCATGGAGCGGAAACACTATAGGAGGGGATTTTACATCCGCCATGGTAGTGGACAGCCTTAAGTATCACTTTCTTACTTATGCCATAGTGAGCCAAGATTTATTTCACAGTTTTGTGAGGAATCCTATCCTTTTTTTTTCACTTTGTATAGGCTTGTACCACAATCTAAATGGTAAGTGATGATGTAGGTAGCCGAAAGAGCAGGTAAGCACACACAGCCTAGAACTGGCTCTCTAGTGCATCTGCCGGCACACACCAATAGGTGTTTGGCGACAAATTTTCAACTTGAGAGTGTTAGCCAGCCAGGTTATGGTATCCTTCACCGAAAGCTCAAGCTTATTGTAGGATTCGAACCAACGACCTTGGTCAGGGCGGTCGACGTCACTACCACTGAGCTATATAAGGTCCTAATGAATGAAGTACGGTCCTTTTGAGGGATGATAGTATAGGTCATAAGTATTCCTAAAATGATAAAATAAAAATATTTAAAAAAAAACCCTGAAATTGTACTTCATAAATAAAAGTAATAAATAAATAAAATAAAAGTAACGTATTTTTAAATGCATTTTTTTATTTTTTAATAATAAATTTTACACCTGATTATGCTGTTAATGGTTTTAATTAATGCTTAGCAGTGATGAAGTACAACTTCAGGTTTTTTTTTCATTAAAACTACGACCGAATATTTTTATTTTATCATTTTCGGAATACTTATGACCTATACTATCATTCCTCAAAAGGACCGTACTTCATTTATTAGGTATAATTGCCTTTATGAATGAGTAAGCATTATTTGCGTGTTTCTTTTTCACTCATATCTATAAATTACTGGAAAGCTGTCTATTCAAGATTTTTCAGTCGAAACTTATTTACAATAAGATAATAATTATTTTATCTCTATGGATAGTTAAGAGGTTATTTATTTAACATTAAAACTTATTATAAATAAATTAATAGGAATCGATTGTAATAGTTTTAGTTGTAATAGTTTTTAGAGTCAATATCTACTAGTAATATCATGATTAGAGTTAAGCCTAACATATTGATTAAATGCATCAAAACTGACAGTAACTTTTTTTTTTACTTTGGTAAGAAGCCTATGGTTGACCACAATTACACTAGGGTAAGTGTATATTTATTTATAAAAAAAAACATAAAAAAATTACACACGATCTGTGTGTTAAAAATCTTTTAGAGATGTTTAAGTATAAATAACCTTGTAAATCATCAGAATATAAATTTAATCTTCATAAGAAAAGACTGAGCTAAACATGCGGAATCCAATATGAATAAAAGTTACTGGTGTAATGTTGTATAACATAACCCTCTGTTAAAATGTCAAGTGCGTATCGCTGCAAGGCCGCCTTAAAATTACGACAATTACCTACTATTGGTATTGATATATTGAATTGAGATCATTAAATAAATAAATGTATAGTTTACTAAACGTATTATAGTTTATTTTGACACTTATAAGTAATTACGTAAAACCTATGCTATGTTAAGCTGGTTTCAAGCTATTTGTAAAGAGTTCTAAATGTCATTAGATACTTTTATATTTATCTATAATATAAAAATGAATCGCAAAATGTGTTGGTAAGCGCATAACTCAACAACGCCTGGACCAATTCGGCCAATTTTTTTTTTTTAAATGTTCGTTATTGTCAGGAGAAGGTTTGTATGAAAAAAATTACACCGGGAACGTGGGTGAAACCGCGGGGAACAGCTAGTTATTAATATTATTATGTATGTTTATTTACAACAAATATTTACAATCAATGTATAAAATACAAACTATGATATATGTATAGAAAACATCCTCAAAGCCCTCGCTGCTGTATCTTTATTTATGTTTTAGACAATTTAAATTACAAAACATAGGTAATTATAAAGGAATGTAAAATTATTGTGAACAAGATTTTTATCTTCATTTCACAATTTTCTGCTCTATTTAAGGTCCTAATAAATGAAGTACGGTCCTTTTGAGGGATGATAGTATAGGTCATTTATTAGGACCTTATATTATGTTAAAAATATCAAAAATGTGTCATCTGTATATATGTATAAAATGGTAAACTTTACTGACTGGTATATATCATCGCACAGTCCAAACAGCTGGACCTAGAGATTTGAAATTTTGCACATAGATACCTTCTACAGTGTAGGCATCCACTCAGGAAGGATTTTTGGGTTTTTTACCCGTAAGGGGGTAAAATAGGTGTTCGCGGGTGATCCGCGGGGCGGAAGGCTAGTGTCTTATATATCTAAAACGCAAACTCATTTATTCAGTTTAGCCTCTAAAGGCTTTAGTGTACATACGATCTATACAATTTAATCTACCATCTTAAATAAAACAGCAATACAAATCGACTAAAGTGCGACCACCGAAATAATGCGTTTTTGACACCAGTTAATAATGGTCATATCACGGAAACTGATAATCCGATTTCAATGGAACTTTCACGAAAGATTCAGTATTTTCTTAGGCATAGTTTAATAAAAGTTACATCAAATCAAGCAGTTTCCGTGATAAATCCATTATTTACAGGTGTTACAAACGAATTCTGTCGTCGACCGCACTTTAGAAGTGCATAGCTTTAAAAAAAACTCATATCCTGGTCCAAGTCAGGTCATTTCACGAACCCATTCACTCGTAACGTGTTATAAAACACTTAAGGTATAACATATATACATTACTAATAGGTTAGAATTGTTAAGGTCACAGAGAGACCTCCAAAATTATCCGGTAAGTACGTTGGTATGAACTGAATTCGTCGCGCCGCATGTAATGTAGACCGCGCCTTGTGTTGCACAGAGTAGTTTGTGGAAATAGAGACTTTTATTAATAAACTAACTTCCACCCCGCGGTTTCACTCGCGTTTCCGAGGGATTTTATGTTTTCCCGGGATAAAAAGTAGTTTATAGCCTTCGTCGATAAATTGGCTATCCAACTTTTTTTTAATTCGGACCAGTAGTTCCTCAGATTAGCGCGTTCAACTAAACAAACAAACTAACTCTTCAGGTTTATAATATTAAATAGTTATAGATTTATTTATTTATAAAAAGTATTTACAACAAAAATACAAAATATTATATATAGAAGATTTCCTCGATGGTACCGCCGCTGCGGATAGGCAAGGTTCTCAAAAGGCTGGCAGCGATTCCTCTTTGTATGGCCTAGCTAATTGTCGTGATCTTTTGCATAGAGATAGTTTATGGACTGGAGAGCGACATAGTTTAGTTTTTATCCCGTGAACGCGGGAAAACCGCGGGGCGAAACCTAGTAATGAATAAATGGTCAATTTCTATATATTTTCGAATCATTTTTCAGCTATGTATTTTGATCTATTTGGATTAAGCGATAAAGTCTATATTGTATTCTCTTCCGTTATTTATATTACAACTAGCTGTCTCTCGCGGTTTCACACGCGTTCCCGAGAAAAAAAGCAGCTTATGTCTCTTCCATACCATAGGGTATTTGCGTACCAAATTTTATCGCAATCGGTTCAGCGATTTAGGTGTGAAAAGGTTACAAACTCACATTCGCATTTATAATATTAAATTAAGTTTGGAGGTTCGGATTAGGATATTACTTCTCCTGTATGTTTATAATGTATCCAATAAAGATTATTATTATTTAATACTTCACCTGTTTTTCTTGCCTACTCTGTGAAATTCTCCCAATGGCAATATAAAGTTCCATACTGGAGTTTCAAAATGTCACTTCCTAGTTTTGCACGAGACGATACAATAAACAAGTGCTTATTACATATGCGATTAACTAAATATATAACTACTGATATGCAAAAACTACAAGATATATAATAAATATTCTGGAAAATTATTCCTATGGAAGCCAGATAACATATATATATACTGCATATACTACTTTTCTATCTTACCAACCACGCCAACCGTTTTAGGTCGCATTTGCTAAATCCCTATGAATTTTATTGATTGCTTCATTAAATATCTTATTTATTCTCTTAAAGATAAATTCAAATTCATACATATGATACATTTACAGGAAATTTATTAATGTTCGGAAAAATATATAAAAAGTTTTCTAAGAAAAGCGACACTCATAGCTTGGACACTAGAAATAAGCACAAACTTGCTGTACCTGTAACTCGGCTCAGCAAATTGAGGGATTCATTGAAAGAGCAAAGTATAGGCTACCAAAACTATTAGTCAAGGGACCATGAAATTTTGAGGTTATATTCCTTGAGTAACGTAGGGGTGTAACTGAGTAAGGCTAACTACGTTAGTAGGGGAGAAAGCAGGTGAAACCGCTGGCAAATTGCTAGTAATTATAAAGTTTAGTATTTGAAAGATAGCGAACTCAAAGGAACTGTCATGGAAACAAGTTTATTTTATAGCAACAGATGATAAGTAGGTAAGGTCTTGATGGAAAGTGGTCACCATATAAGGACATTTCAGATTTGTTCCCTTAGATTTTTTTTATACAATACCTGACTATGGTAAGTGATGATGTGGTCGAAGGTGCTTATCACACAAAGCATAGTAGGCACTAGCTCTCTTCACAAACCCAACATGGTTTTCGAAAATATACCACAACAGTAATATGTAATACCTACCTATCTCTACGTACACTTATATGACAGCTTTTATATGAAAGTACGACCAAGGTCATTCCACCTCAACTTCCGGGACAATGATTACTTACGTATGACTCGCGCAATCGAACTCGTTTTCATTGAATAGCCTGCATATAGCCTGATGCGATGAACCTGCGGGTGCGCATTTTACGTATGATAATGCAGGTAACGCCATCTATTGGGTAGGCGTGGAACTAACGGATTTTGATACTGAAGTTTTTTACATAATAATTAAGAAACTCGATTAAATAAAGAGAAAAATAAAACATGGTTCAAAAAACTGGTTGAATATATTCTTTAAACTTGCCTTCCGCCCCGCGGTTTCATTCACGTACCCCTATTTTACCCCCTTAGGGATTGAATTTCCAAAAATCCTTAGTGGATGCCTACACTGTATTAGGTATCTATGTGCAAAATTTCAAGTCTCTAGGTCCAGCGGTTTGGGCTGTGCGTTGATATATCAACAGTCAGTCAGTTCACCATTTCATTCCTACAGCTGGTTAGTTCATTAGTTAATGCGGAGTGTGGAATATCATTTTGTTTTTATATTCTCACTAAATTAACGAGTTTGTTGCCAACTCTATTCAGCAAAAGTAACCTTCTGACCTGCGTTAGAGACTAACGATTAATAAGTGCCTATATATTATATCTGAGTTGGTTTTGAAAAGAGTAATCGCTGAGTTTCTTGCCGGCTCTTCTGTGTAAAAGCAACCTTCCGAACCGAGCGCTAGAGTCAGACTATTCATAAGTGCGTGTGAAGGCCTATTTGAATAAAAACAAAATTTTAATTTTCATTAGAATAAAAGATCATTCATATAGAATTGGTCCCACAGTGAAAGTTGTTCATATTGATGAGTACTTCCACCCCTGCAAATATTGCCAGTGACTAAAAATCATCCTGTATATTTTAGCCAAAAGAATAAAATAGTTTATTAGTGTATCTAAAAATAAAAGTACCTACAGAGAAGGTGCAGTAATTGTTGACCTTTGGATCAAAAAATGCAGGCTTACGCCGAGGTAGGCAAGTTTAGAATTTTTTTACAGTTACTTTAAATTTATTATTTTACCGCAGGCTATTGGTCTTTTATAATGTTAGCTACATTAACCAGTTGACAGGATATCAAGGAGATTACGCGTTTGTCCATTTTATATTATTGCTACTCTGCCTGACTCCGCAGTTTCTTTTATTAGTTCCAGAGCTGCAGAGGTAACTTTTTAACATGTGAAACATATACAGTATGTGTGATCACCGGTGTCCGACCCGTTAAGGCGAAGCAATATTATTATGATCAATGTTATTGACAAATCCTTCAAACCATTTACTTTAAATATCCTGACAAGTAGAAAGAAATTAACAATTTAATGGCGTTTAATTAAAAAAAGGAAAAATGTTATTACAAATATTATTCAAAATGATCAATTCAAATAGTCACAACTCCTAAACTATTTTACTTAGAGCTTAGGTCTGTACATATTTTTTTACTTATATCTTAGTGCATCTAAAAAATAAAAATAAAAGGCACGTTTAACAGTCTAGTTTTTTGAAACTCTTTACGTTACATGTATTTTTCAAAGGTTTTAATGGGAGTTTTCCATAAAACTTTTAATGACAACTTATTGCCTACTTTTGTTGCTATATTTTCTGATGAAGGCATCTTGCTCACTGTTTTGAAATGGCGGCCATTTTAATTTTCTTTTAAGCTGTGTGTGTATGGGTTCATTTATTTTGCAATATCTACCGATGTAGACGTCCTAAAGGCATATTACAGATATTCTTAGAGAATCGTCTACTCACATCCTATTAGTTTTCTACTTACCTTCAAGCGTAAAAAGTATTTTATTAAGTATAATTTTTATATCTGGGCACACGGGCTATGATAGCAAGCTAAAATATTTCACATTCTTAAAGTAAAGTCGATTACCAATCGTCGAAATAACACCAATCGAATGACGCTCACGATTTTCCATGAATTTATTTTTTGCACGAAATTCTGTGTCACATAGATGATTGAGTATTCAGGGCTTGGCAGCCCTGACAAGGTCGCCCAGGGTTGCCAACTGTGACAAGATGCGGTCTGAATCTAGTTTATTTTCTTGGGCTAGATTTGGTTAATAAGGTTCTGCTCATGCTGTGTTGTAATTAATTCGGACCAATGCTTTATGGAATTTACTATATTTTGATCCAATTTTACTACAAATAAGGCGAATAGCTCCGTGTTAGTGACGTCAGATGCCGCGGCGAAGGTCCTTTGTAGTACCCGCCTGGATGGCTACCACCCTCAAGTTGAAAATCTGTCGCCAAACACCTAATAGTGTGTTCCGGCAGCTGCACTGGAGAGCCAGTTCCTTCTGGGCTTTGTGTGCTTATACAAAGTAAAAAAAAATATACAGTTTCGTTGTTTTAATAATTTGGCCTATATACATCGCCAACTTTTGCGTCAATGGTAAAAAAATCACTGGCGGTTTAGAGCCTCTCGGCCTTCGGAGACACATAGGCTTTCTCTGTGAGTTCTATCATACATATGATGGTGCCATCATCAGCATCACTCGCTAGGATGTGGAGCTCATCCTCATATCCTCGAGCCCCCTCGATCATCCATACAACGATTCAATCGGACGTTCCTACTGCGGACCATTAAGATATGAAATGAGCTCCCCGTTACGTTTTTCCCTCAGCGCCACGATATATAATTTAAAAATGGCGTAAAAAGAGCTCTTTCAGGTTGGCAGCACATCGGTGTAAATGTCTATAGGTGAGCTACTAGCTTGCTTGAATGGACATTCAGTTTGTCCAAATTAAGGTAAGCACACAAAACCCACTCTCAAGTACAGCTCCCAGAACATTAGTAGGCGCTTTGTAACTAATTTTCTACTTGTGGGTGTTACCCTGCCAGGTGGGTACTACAATATACCCTACAACCACGCTACGATTTTGCCGAAAACTCAAGTTCTTTGTAGGATTCGAGCCCACAACCTTCGCCACGGCATTTGACGTCACAACCACTGAGCAAGCATTTCCTTAAATATTATGTCAAGAATCCAATTAGTGAATATACCTATATAGTCATAATATTTACATATACAGTGAAGGTTTTTTTTATATTGAGGAGTACTTCCACACCTGCAAGTATTGTCAGCTACTAAAAACAAAACATCCTGTATAATATGTAGAGCTAAAAAATGCCTTTATAGTTGCCGCAATATTTACGAAAAGAAGGCCGTGCACATAGCAATAATGTTATTAATATCTTTTAAAAAAATGTGTAATGACCAGTTTTGTATGTAATTAATAAAAAAGAACAAAGGTACTTTTACATAACATTTTTCATTTATACATACATGTAGGTATACTGTGGGCTGAGTAAGACATAATTAAGTAGATACGCGATTGGAAAACAAAAGCATATTGTGATTTCTACACTAATTGAGAGATGCTATTAGGGTATATCCGCACGTAATAAAATCAATTAATTGAATTACACTCTTCAGGAAATATGAAAGGTAAACAACTATTCAAAAATCTAATGCAATAAGTTACTAGATAATAGACTGGACAGAGAATGATCAATGAAATTTCAAATCAATAAAATCAAACATGACTGTATCCTTGCTTAATAAAGTCTAATTTGAAATGCATATCCGTGTTTGCATTTAAACATTGCACATTTTTTTGTAGCCGATGTAGATGAAGAAATATCCGAATATATTTTTGAATGAATAGAAATTCGTAACATACCTACTTCATTTTAAATTAAGTAAAGTGCAGTCGCAGACCTGGAAGAATTTAGTAAATTAACCCGTCATTACGTGTCTCTATCGTACACGCACAAATATATTGCTGTTGCGCTCGCACACATGCGGTGACTGCTGTCATCACAGATCCTAAACCTATTCTCACTGGCAGTAGGTAAAAAGGTCATTTCACTAAATACTTCCTGCTATACGACCTCGCTTTATTATTTATTAGTCGCGGTGTATGTACTTATATATTGTAAAGTTTTCATGTGCAGTTTCACGTTTACTAAATTGAGTCATTTAGTAAACGTAATCTTGAAATCATCAACTGCTTATTTATGTTCGTTATTTCATCTTTTAACTTTAAGTTACAACATAATATCCGCACCAAATATCCGCAGCGAATTACAACCCTATTATCTTTATGTATTCATAGTAGCAAATTAGCAATTGAAAACATCTAGATCATGCATGTACTGCAGAATAAGTAGGAAATTCTTAAAGAATCAGTAAAAGGTCGGAAGTCTTGTAAGGTCTGGTCTATTAGAAATTCAATTTAGGCTTTATTTTGTTAGGAATTAAAAAGGATGTCGCTGATTCTTAACGGGGTGTGGGTGGAGAATATTGGTCGGTAATAGATTAGTTTTTTTTTAAATATCTTTTTACTCATAAGCAGTAGTGTCTTAGTGCCAAAAGTACTAATAACAATCTAAATATATAGATAACTGATTTCTGTATACTCTAGATTGTATTATAATAACTATTCAGGGCAATTCACGAAGACCAACCAGTATGGGAAAATCTGAAACCATAAGCGATAGAGAATTTGCTCCAAGAAACTATGACATCGACTTCAAGACGAGAAAAACTTCATTCATAAGCTTTCAGAAAAACTCCACGCGATCAAAAATCGGACCAAATGAACTAATGTTTCAATTTAAAGATTAAATATATCTAAAATCAAATAACATTTTAACTTTTAATATTATTCTCTGTTTAACAAAAAATATTTTCCAAATTTTGTTAAATAACTAGCCCCGGTATTACTCGGTAGCGGCGGCGCTTCTAATTGGGACAGTAATTTCCTGTTTTTTGTACAATTTATTTATATCAATGGGGCAGGTTTATATCACAGGCTTATTTCTCTAGTATTAAATTACTTATATGATGGACTCCTTGAAGGACTGGACTTTAAATGTTTTAAATGGTTAAGATTTGGTGTTTCTCAATTGTAGACTTTAATTAATAAGAATTTTAAATTAAATTTAAAGAATGGCGTTTCAAGTTTTGCATAAAAGAGAAAAACATAAATGCTGGATTAACTTGATCGCCTCGATTCGCGCGCGCATCTTTGCAACCTTGACGCAAAATGAAGACAGTTTTACAATTTATGTGAATAATAATATTAATAACTTCACTTACCCTATTATTTTTCATAGCAACAGCACCCTCGGGTTTGAAAATGATTAATTTTAGTGAAAGGTCCGCCCCGTAAACACTATAAAAGCAACCAGCGCCCGCGCCGCGCCTCCGACTTGACAACATGACGCCGCTAGTGCGATTGGTACGTTTAAAATTATGTTCTAAATTTGAAATTTTAAAAGATCCTTTTTTAGGAAATCGGGAATTAATATTGGCTTTCGATTTTTGAATAATCTGTTACATTAAAAAAATAATATTTATTGTTTTCGTTCCATTTTTTTAATAGAATTTAAAGCATGTGTTTTTTTTTGTTTAATAATTCCTCTTTGCTCGTAAATAAAACATGAAACGTATTCGATTGGCAGAGTTCCACTCTGAAATATAGTTTTCGGCCAGTGATATTTTTATTTCCAAGTAAAGAGGACCGTGTTAATTTTAATAATCGTAACAAATCTAAACTTTCAGTGATAGTGTGAAATAATTGCGTTGTCAAAGTGAAACTTAATTATGATATAATGAAAGATAACTGATAAGTGACGTCACGGTGCTCTGGTTTCTTTGTTAACTCAGTTAATTGGACCTATAGTGAAGTGTTAATAGCACGTACCATACATGCAATAGTGCGGTGTTGCGAAGTTTAGTAATACTTTTTTATCACAATCCGTAGAGAAAGTGGTTTATGTGTATTTCAAATTAAGAATTTGGTCATATATTTTAGAATCAGTGCATTTTTTTTATTTTGGTAAATGGTATTTTTATAGTAAGGGTTTTCTTTTTGGCCAGGTTTGTGCATCGCATCCAGGGTTTTGATGTAAAAGGTATCTAATTAATACTTATATTACTATGTACCAAATTAATGAAGACTCCTTTTGTGCCGAACTTTGCGCATTTTTCTCTTTATTTTCTTAGGTCTTTATTTTATATTAAAAGCTTTAAAACTAGTCACATGTCAAGTTCTTACTAGGATTTTAAGCTTAATTTAGAAATATAACAGGTTCGATTCCCAGATGAACTGTAGTTACATAAAATGATAAAAATAACCGACTGAAGTCATACTTAAATCTAATCTTTAGGTCCAATTAGGCAAGCTGCAATACAGTTTGTCTTTGTAGGTATGTCCCGCCCTGTTATCAGATTACTGAACGATAATCTTGTAAATTGATCCATATCTAGGGTTGCCAAGTATTTTTAATTAAAACGCGCCATGTCTGTACTTTTCTAACATGTAGTTAGTTAGAAGGAGGATTCATATCAAACAATCAATTATTCGAATAAGGTCTCAGTTCTTATAAAAAAATAAGATAACTAATTTCACTCTAGTTGTAACAATGAAAACCATAACATTTTTGATTTTCATTTGTATTTTTTTTTATTTGTTAAAAGAAAAACAATGAATTAATGCAAATTAAAAATCTCCATATTCTAAATACAAACTGCCATACTCTAGCGAAGTTTTTAAATTTATATGTTTGAAATAAACTGTTTATTTGTTATTAAGCCTTTTTTTATCGTTTGTTCTTTTATCTTGCAGGTTACTTACATAGGTTTTCAATAACAACGCTCACGGAATGTAATAGTTCATGATACAAGAGTTGATCGTTACACTCAAGGGAGTAATGGAACCCAGAGTGTAATGACCATTGCTCATGCGTTTCATATTAGGAATTTTTAGAGAATAAAAAAAGCGTGCATTATGTACCTAAAATCGGTGCAATAAGAGCTACTTTACAGCCTTTGTTTTCCATTTCAAATCATTATTTCTTTGTCATAACCTTGTGTTGGTTAGAAAACTCTCTCTCGTGTCATTCTATCTTATTCAAAAAGCTGCTTCCACCAATTTTTCTGAAGCCGCCCACTCATCTAGCTAAGAGACCTGCTGCTAACACTGCTTTCTTTACCTTCCTTCTTAGAAAAACTCTACTCCAATTGGCATCAATACATATCATAAATTATTCCATTTTTTAATTATCTGGCAACCCTTATCACTACCGGTAGTGCGCACACGCAGCCAGTGAACGGCCCGTGGACCGGACCGTGGCCTCTAAATACAACACTTTCCATCTGTCAGACCCTTTGTGTCGCTTATTATAATAGTCGTCCACCTCCACACAGGATTTATATAATATTTGGAATTATACAAGTATATTTTAGTATTGTACAAATATTCATGTCAAGATTACCGAATCGCGCTGGAGTTTTTGGTTAATTTTGGCCTAACCTTACTGTGTGGGAGGCTCTTATTTGCCATGAATATTTTGCCTTGCTAGCTTCTGCCCCGCGGTTTCACCCGTTTACCTCTATTTTACCCCCTTAGGAAGTTAATTTAGAAAAATCCTTTCTTTGTGGATGCCTACACTGTATATAAGGTATCTATGAAAATTTGGGCTGTGCGTTGATATATCAACAGTCAGTCAGTTTACCATTTTTCATGTAATCTATCTATATAATAAAGCAAATCTCTGGAACTACCAGTCGGATTTGAAAAATTCTTTTTGCATTTGATAACGGAAGGCTAGGTAGGTACTTTTTATCACGGGAATACGGGTGAAACTGCAGGAATAGCTTATATAATAACAATGTAGTTGTAATAAAAGCTCGATTGCCTAATAACATTAAATACCAATAACTCACAATAACTATAACGAGAAAATAATGTAACTAGGTATGTGGAAACAACTATTTGACACGTAAAGTCATCTATGCGTGAACTTACAACACTTCAAGATAGTGCTCAAGTTATAGTGGAGTAGCGAACTTTGTAGTGTAGTCAGTGGAGTAGCTTACTGAACAACGATGAGGGTGCAAGGATCAAACAATAGTATCCTGGGGAATTCTTAACACATACCTTGTGCAGAGTTCTATGGACAGTGCCGTAACTAGCCTTTTATGCGGCCGGTGGCCTTCTCTATCTGCGTCTGACGTATGACCCAAAACTTGGTCCAGGTCTGGTCAATTATGCGCCCCTTCTAGGTTTACGTCTTGTGCCAAGGCACCACTGGCACCGCCCTTGTTACGTCACTGACTATGAAAACCAGATACATTCTACTAATCCTACTTCCTACTAATATTATAAATGTGAAAGTTTGGATGTATGGACGTTTAATCAATCACGCAAAAAGTACTGCACGGATTTAGTTGAAATTTGGCACACAGATAGAATATATTCTAGATTAACATATAGGATACTTTATTATCCTGGGAAAACATAAGATCCCTCGGGAACGCAGGTGAAACCGAGTGGGCGCCTTAGGGCCTAAACTGACTTTGACTTTGAAGTTGAATCTCGTTTCTGAGCACAAGAACTGATCGCTTTGTCCAATAACTTATGCCAAAGCCAAAATCTATTGTTTATTTATAATACTTACATTAAATTTTACGCAAAATAATGTTAGAAGTAGTGTCAAGGACGTGTGAGGCCATTTGACTCTTTGGCTATTTGTTAATTTGAACTACATATTTTATTGAGTACTAGTTTCCGCCCCGCGGTTTCACCCGCGATCCCGAGGGATCTTATGTTTTCACGGGATATAAAGTTATGTTCTATTGCAGACTATAATCCTCATCCAGATCCGTTGAGCTGTTCTGGCGGGATTGAGTAACAAACATCCATCCAAACATTCACATCTATACTACTATTATTTAAAAAAAGAGATTCAACAAAGAATAATGTGAAACGTTCTTTGATCACAGTGACAAGGTTTATTTTTGCGCGGAAAATTATTTTCAGTGAGATTTCACGGCCATTTCTTTATTAAGAGAACACAAGATAGCTATAGCGGAAGCTAGTTTATAATATTAGTAGAAAGTAGAAGTGAGTAGTAAGTAGGATAGTAGGATTTCTTTATAGCATATCCGACCTAATTAACTTAAAAGTTTACGCAAAAGTGGTTCAAATATAATAAAATAAACATACCCTGACAGAGCTTTTACCACATGTTGTACAACTTATTTATTAGCTAGCTTTCGCACCGCGGTTTCACCCAAATTCCCATCATAAAAAACTATAGCCTATGTAACGCTCCGCTATATAAAAAAATACGTCCATCAATTTCTTCGTTACTGTGTGGGTTAAATTTAGGGTTTTTCAATTTTTCGGGTGTTCCTTTGGATTTTTCCTAATATTCCTAGTTGAGGCGAACAAAAAAGAAATCAAATCCGTCGAACCATTCTCGAATATTTGCGAGACTAACGCACGGCAACCAAAAGTTTTTTTTTTGGTGGCAGTAACTTTTAAAGTGTATTTTAATGTAATCTTTTGTTGATGTTCCAGGCGGTCCTTGGTCTCCTTGCGTGTGCGCACGCGCAGTACGCCGATGAGCGCGCGCCGCGCTATATAGCCTCCGAGCCCAAGAATACTACACCTGTGCCCATACTCAAACAGATCAACAGGTATTGTATATATATAATTCTCGTGTCTCGATGTTGGTCCGCGATGAAATCCGATATTTTTTTCAAAATGTGTGATTTGTTCCAGCTTAAAAGATAGGCCCCTTATTTAGACCCATTCGGTTGCCATTCCCATCGGAAAGGACGGTTTTATTTCGTTAAATTTAGGCTGATGCTGTGTTAGTCGCAGAATTCATTTGCCGTGATCGTGTACCGATCGACTGCCTCATTCCAAATGGAAGTCTGAAATGAGAAAATAGGAGCCATACTATTCAGTACACTACTCGATCGGGACCGCAACCGAGCAGACCTAAATAGCCCCAAGGATACCCAGTTTTTATAACTATTATTTCCTATTTTTATACCGGGAACGCGGGTGAAACCGCGGGCAATAGCTACATTTACATACAATTCGTAATTCCTCTCCTTCTAAACGGCTTGACCGTACAGTATTTATGGGTTGGTTCATAGCTATAATTCGATCCAGCAGGTGGCGCTGTTGTCGTGATCCTAAGTTCTCCTTTTAAGTGGAAGGGGGTCTTAGGGGTAAAATAAGGCATGGTACGTGATACCGCGTAGCAGAGAGCTAGTGGCCCTTATGCTCGTTTCAAGTACCTAATTATGGTACGCATAAGGCTGTCTGTCCACCGGAGAGGTGTTACGAAAAAACCAATAAAATTGCTCATAATTAATTGACGTAAGCGCGGGCGCGTTAATTTGGTGTTTAAAAACTCCGCATAGTTCAAATATTCCATAATAAATATAACCAATTTTTGATAAAGAAAATTTATATGATAAGTCTAGGTAGGACTTGTTATGTAGGCTTTGTTTAAATTTGAAAATAGTTTCACTAGAAAAACAAAATTACTACTTTTGTTAATAAGAGACGTATACATACTGTATATTACAGGCTGACTAAAAATTAACAATTTTGGTGGTTCTCTATACTTATTGTGACTTTTTTAAATACTTTACTCTGTTTTTTTTTTTTTAATATAATAACTATAATGTAAATTGAATGATTTATAGGAAACTAAAAAACTTCTTTTTGATTATTACTGCTTTTTTTACAAGAAAAACAGTTAACTGACAACTCGTATTCTATCTTTATGCGATGGTTTGAAAAAATAAACACAGATGGGGCTGTCTTGATTATAAAAAGCTATGGTTTTACACATGTGTATGTGTTGGTCTTAAAGTAAACAAAAATAAATAATATAAATTATATTTAAAAAAACACAAATGTATTTATCGATAATAGTGATTTTAATTTTTTTAAATCCTAAACAATGTTGGTGAGTTTAGTTTGAAAAAATAAATATAGATGGCACTGTTCTCATTTAAAACGAGCTATGGTTTTGTTCTCAGTGATCCATTATATTTATTTTACACGTTAAGAACGGAAGTAGAGAGCTTTTTCTTAACATTCTCACCTTATTAGGTAGCGAAATAGGTGAGGATTTTTTGTTAGATTTAGTACACTTACTTCTTACTCCATTACTATATTTTTAAATTAGCATTTTTATCAATAAGAAAAGAAGGAAAAAATTCAAAGTGATAAGAGATTTAAGATATTGTCACGAAGCCATTGCAAAATTTCATCATTTTATTGGTTTAAAAAAAGTATTGGCCTATTGGGTGAGTACCAAAAACAAAAAAACAAAAAAATGTTGCGTACTTTTTTTCTAATTTGACTTTTAAAGTTGTAATTCGGGATTTTTTGAGAAAATACTATATTTTCAAATATCTCAGTAACGTTCAACATTTGTATAATACAATATAGGGTTCATTTCGTAGCTTACAGTCTCTACTATCACGCCCTTAAAGGAATGTATAGAATTACAAGTAACAAAAAAAAATCCATTTATTCTTTCATCTCGCAAAACTAATAAGTACATGTCAAAAATATCAGACGCTTAGGTGTACAATCATATTGCATTTAGGTGTACGTAAACGTATTAGTATATTATTATATTTACTAGCTGTATGAAATTTACTTTACGACCGATTCTCAGACCTACCAAATATGCACAAAAATTTTCATAACAATCGGTCAAGCCGTTTCGGAAGAGTTTTCAGACAAACACTGTGACACGAGAATTTTATATATTAGATGTATGTAATATTATAAAGCTGGAAGAGTTTATTTATTTGTTTGGTTGAACGTGCTAATCTCAGGAACTACTGGTTCGAATCGAAAAATTAATTTAGTGTTGGATAGCCATTTATCGAGGAAGGCTATAAGATAGGCTATTTTTTATCCCGGGAAAACATATACTAGGTGATATTTTAGTTAATGGCAATACTTGCAGGGGTGGAAGTACTCATCAAAATGAAAAACTTTTACTATGGGACCAACTGTGAAATCATGAAAAAATTATCATCTGTTCCATACAAAAGTTCAATACCTACTCGACCAAAATCAATGAAACAACCATTTTATTTTACGCCATATCAGAGATGATCCCATAATAAAAGTTGTTCATATTGATAAGTACTTCCACCCCTGCAAGTATTGCCAGTGACTAAAAAGTCACCATGTATAAGATCCCTCGGGAACGCGGGTGAAACCGCGGGACGGAAGCTATAGCATAATGATGATGATGATGATGATGACCATAACTTCAGGCACAACGAAGATGGTTCATACACATACGGGTACGAGGCTGCTGACGGGTCATTCAAGATCGAAACCAAGTCCCCCGCCGGGGACGTGAAGGGGAAATACGGATACAAGGACGATACTGGCAAGGTACGGACAATATTAATAAATACACAAAAATTCTGTGACGTCATTCCTCACACACGGCCATCTGACCCCAAACTAAGCAGAGCTTGTGCTATGGAAGCCAGATAACTGATATACTACATATACTACTTTTCTTTTGTAAATACATACATAATAATATGTATATAGATAATTACACCCAGACACAGGACAAACAGACATGTTCATGCACGCAAAGGATTGTCCTGAGTGGGAACCGAACCCACCACCTGCGGTGGAATAGAAAGGGTATCTTATCAACCACGCCAACCGGCCAAATATCCTGTTGCTGTTTATATTTTTTATGTCCACGGAGCAGATAAGTGAAGACAGTGTCGGCATAATTTTGTTCTAGATATCTACTTGGCGATAGATTTCCACTCGAGGGTACCATACGAGGCAGGTACTTTGTAGTACCTAGCCGTTTCATAGCGCAAGGTTTCCCCAAGATTCCTTTCCTTTCGTACGACATTCGACGTCACTACGACTGACCTGGCATTGCCTAAAAAATGTAAAATATCACAAAAAATACGTGTGGCACTCGGGGACTGCCGCGGTAAAGCATTTTTTATCAACTTATGCAATTATATTTTTTTATTTATGCAGTATATATATATATTTTTCTTTGATATTGATTCAAGTTTTTTCTTTGATATTAATAGATACCTATACACCTATATACTTTCTCACAAACAGCTGCTTACGTATTCGTCCGATTTCGGAGCAGCTCGTCTTAGGTCTTATTTTCGTTACGGAATTTCTTGATTCGGTCGCCGCGCTCAAAGCCCGCGATAAAAGCTATACAATAGCTTAAAAGAAATGAAAAGATACAGTTCCCTCCCAACGTGGAGTATAAAACCTTTAGTTAACTGTTTGAAATATTCCTTGTCTTCTTTTCCAGCTTAGGGTGATAGAGTATGGAGCCAATAAATACGGTTTCCAGCCAGCCGGCGAGGGCATCACCGTAGCGCCTCCCACTCTCGTCGACGAGTCTACTAGGCCTAGCAAGGTTCGTATTGTAACTCATTCAATCATGAAGTGAACGTCTACTTCTGGGTATTTTATTGGTTGCTACCTCTGTGGCACGTTCACTTTCCGTGTAATTCTAATAATACCAAGAACCCATTTAATTTTTATCTTTAAACTAGCATCCGCCCGATTCACCCGCGGTCCCGAGGGTTCTTATGTTTTCCTGGAATAAAAAGTAGCCTATGTGTTAATCCAGGGTGTCAGCTACCTCCTCACCAACTTTCGCCTTTATCTATACTAATAATATTATAAAGCTGACGAGTTTGTTTGGTTGAACGCGCTAACCTCAGGAACGAGTGGTTGGAATTGAAAAAATATTTTAGTTTTGGATAGCCCATTTATCGAGAAAGGTTATAGGCTACTTTTTATCCCGGGAAAACATAAGATAGCTCAGGAACGTAGGTGAAACCGCGGGGCGGAAGCTAGTAATATTATGTGTGTGATATTTTTCCTTATTTGTTTTTGTTTGTTTGGTAGCTATTGACGAAATTTATTAGTTTACATCAATAAAAAAAATGGATAAGCCACAGCAAAGTGTGGGCGAGTTTACACTAGTTCAAGCAAAATCTGGCAACGCTTCGCTTAAGTCCAATTTAAACCTCGCAAATCGCTTAGAATTTCCCGTTTCCGTGGTATCTAAGGGATAAAAATGCCAACTGATCCTAAACCTAACCCATAATCATCACATTACAGCAAGGAGGTCGCTCCCAGTCCATAGACTACGACTACGAAGAACCCGCTCCCCAGCCCCGCCCGCAGCCGCAGTACCGGCCCGCACCGCAGCCACAGCCGCGCCCGCAGCCGCAGCCGCAGCCCCGCCCGCCCCAGCCGCAGTATAGGCCGGAGCCGCAGCAGCAGTACAGGCCGCCGCAGCCGCAACAGCAGTACAGGCCACCGCAGCAACAGAACCGTTCCCCACCGCAGCCGCAATACAGGCCGCAGCAGCAATCAGCGCCTGCGCCACCAAAGGTAAAATTTTGTTTTTATTAGATAGGTGTTTGCTTGGCTACAAAACAACAAAAAGGATCGGAAAGAAATTCGGTGAAGAGAAACATCTAGGGATAAAACATGATATTTGAGACAACCTGATAAGTTATCGATTGAAAAACGATAGGTAGGTACTTACTCAGTCTTCTATCTAACCTTCTTGGATAACATACATATTTTGTCCTTTACAGTAAACATTTATAATAAAAAAAAAATATGCATATATAACCATTCTAATATATTCCTCCTGATTCCAGCCCGCATTCTTCGCCGGGGCAGCACCATCTCCAGTCGAGAATAACTTCTTCAGTCCAGAACCTGCTCAACCAAGACAGTACAAGCCCAAACAAGACTTCAGACCTACCCCGCAAATCCAGCAGTTTGCCCCCAAACCACAAATCGAGTACCAGGACTTCAACAATCAGGCACAAGATCGCTTTGCCCCACAACAATTTCCCCAACAGAGGAACACCCAAACATTCTCCATGTTGGATCAGTTGCTGAAGGAGTATTCTCTGCCCCAAGGTGGCGCTGCCCCACTCCACGACATCACGTTCGGGTCCTACTAGTTTAAGTCGAATTTCAAATCTCATTTTGTAAATATATAGCATATTTTCTTTTTATAATTAAAAAAGTAATTTGAGTTATTTCCTTTTGTTTTATTTTTGAAAGAATCAATATTACGTTATTTTAATAACTCAATCGTTAGATTTACTTTTTACCAAATGTCCGCTGTAGTGTATTGATGCTGAAGAGGCTTTCAATTCATACCATTCCGTTCTCTGTGACAAGACAACTTAAAGGTTTGAGTTTCTACATTTCCTATATTTTTCAAAATTTTAAGGCTCAGTAGATTCGGAGATAAAGGGGTATGCTCCATTGTCGTATATTTTTTTTAACATCTTATAAACTAGGCATCTTAAAATTATAAAAAAGAATGTAGTTCTCATTATGAATGTTTATCATGTCTGTCTTATATTATACTTTAATTTAATACGTCACATAATGCACTTATTTTTTGTTCAAAGCCTCCAATTTAATTTACGTTATACACCCGTGATTGGGTTATCTTACTCTATATCTTGAACTACCTACAATGTTTGTTTGGTTAACTTATTTTTTATAATAATATAGTTCTATTGAATATGCTAGAGTGAATTTTCAGTATCGTACTCAATACTATCTAGTGAAAATGTAAAAAATCTGTCACCAAACATCTACTGGTGTGCTCCGATAGGTATAGGTACTAACTAGGGAGCCATTTACCTTCTAGGCTTTATAAAGGTCGGCACTTACCATCAGGTGTACAGTCTACCTGCTTGTCAGACTGATATTTAAAAAAAGTTACAATAAGGACCTTAAAACTTAAACATTCCCCAGACATAATTACATATCTGTAATAACGCACTTGTATTGTTTGATATTTTTACTTTGGCATGTAACTGGGGCCGTGGGAGCCACTCCCAGAAAGAATAACATCATGGGAAGTAACTTGCACCTCTTACAAAACACGTGTGTCGTATTTCCCAGGTGCTTGCATAATGTTCAAATGTGGCAAAAACAATACGGCTTGTGTGTCGTTTACTGTGGGATCTTAGTTCTGGTGACTCAGGGATTGAATACTGTTTCAGATTATGAATTATGCCATAGGTGTTGGTTATCATTATTTTCTTTATTATTTTTAGGTGGCAACACAATCCTCTATAAAGATCCTGATTATGTTTTACTATGTAGTCTTTTTTTGTAAGCAACCATCGCACGCAAGCGATACAAACACGAATTATAGATTATAAAAAAAGTAAGTAGGTAGGTAGTCTTTGGAATATTTTTTTTCTCTTGAATAATATTCCAGGCGAATATAAAACATTGTCACTAAAACTAAATATTAATCTATATATCCAAAATATATATCCACTAAATATATATCCATTCCTTCAACTACTAATTTTGTAAATTACCCTCTTTATTATTTTATGCGCAAGAATCGCAGCCGTGAAGGTTGACTATTGTGCGACGCAAAATATAACTATGAGTATGTCAGTCGCAATATTTCGAAAACATAACCTTGTTTGATTACAAAGTGAAAAAAAAGATAAATTGAAGTCAATTTGCAAAATTGTTTTAGCAAATCGAAGTTAGAAGGTGCTTGTTAAAAATAAGATTTAAAAAATAAGGATTAAAATACAAGTGTTCGGTATTTAAATATTGACAATCAAAGATGCCAGCCATCAACTTTTTAAAAACTTTTTAATAGGCTTGTGTTGGACTACAATTTTATTTCCCTGTTCACAAAACCTACGAGCAACTGGCTCTCAAGTGCAGCTACCGGTACACACTGGTAAGTAACTTGACCTAGACTGAGTTGTTTTGTTATGAAATATCACTTTTTCTATACATTCAGTTGAAGCCGAGTTTATGGTAGAGTGAATTCCTGGTTTACTGAGCCTACGTCTGCATATATCGTGGTTAGGGGAACCCGTACGTTACCCAGCAATTGATTGTTGGCAGACTTTATATAGTGTTACATACAAAAAAATGAAGCAGCGATATTTATAATAGATCCTATATTTGATATACTTATTGAAGTTGGGTTGTTTAATGAATTTATAAATCGGGTCATAAATTAAACATGACAAATAAAATCTAACATGAATCTGTTTTATATTAAGGTTTGTTTTGTCTATTATTATGTAGGCGGTTCCCATACTGACCTTGTGATATTTAAATGAAATGAAACAATAGTTTGTTTGGTAATAAGATTTATTACTGTTGTAGTCGTAAATGTATATTAGAAGCATATAAAAAATAAAAAGTAAAGTACCTATATTTAGATTTTTGTTGTTTGTCGTGGTATGAAAATGTTATGAGGTATGAAGGAATATGAAAGTAGATGGATTTTTGGGAAGTGGAAAACTGAAGCATAAATAGATAGATTCATCATCAAAATTTGATGGGTGGTTGTCATTGCTTTTCGTTTTTTTTTTCTAGTTTCAATATTTGATTATAATAATATTGTGATTATTATGACGTGCTTTCTTATTAAAGTTAAAGCAAATAGGGACAGAATTAAACAGTGCTTGATTATGTTTTTTTTTCTTTGCACTGATTCAGTTTTTGGGAGCCTCCTTTATTATTTAAGGATGGATAGAAGGGTTGAATGGAAAAGTGTACCCATAGATCCCAAAATTGGAAATAAGGCAGATAGAATACGTAATACGTAACTAATTCAGTTGTCATTATTTTTTTGGGGAAAAATGTAATGTTTATTTAATAAATTTATCTTTAACCAGCGACCCGCTCCAGCTTCGCACGGTGCAATTTATAAACACAAATCATTCTCTATTATTCTCTTTCTATTAATGGAAACTATATAAAAATCCGTTGTTTGGTTTAGAAGAAGCAAGCGGAGAAACAGGAGAGGCGGATGACGACATTGTTTTATACTATTTAGATATATACGTATTTAGGTTTGCATGTTTGGGCACAATTAATTGTACAATTAACATACAATTTCAATTCAAAATTTGCATCAATTGTCATTGACACAATCACGCAACTGACACTATTTAAAAGACAAAACAGATTTGTTTGTTTATGTGTCTCAGGTTATTAAATCAAACAAAATCAATATTAAAAAATCATTTACCACGAAATCTTACAAAAGAATATTTACATGAAATGAGTATTCAATTGTTATTAGCACTCGAATATTTTAAACTAAAGATATACATAAAAATGTACCTTAATGCCTTTGCATAGGTTTGCTTTCCATCGAGCCTTCTTCACCAAGTATCTGGACGTTCCTCACTTGTTTCCTCGGTGGTGAAGCTGTGGTCAGCTCAGTGGGTGGAGCCGGAGTGGGGATTAAGTCTGGGCTTATGGCTAACATGAGCATTTTCAACAATAAAGCTTCTCTTACATCAGGTGGTAAAAACTCTGGAGTTTCCTCTATACGATTGGACGAAGATCCTGCAGTGTCATACGGTCTGCTATACAATCTTCTCCGAGGTATATATCTCTGACTTTCGTACTGCTGATTCTCATAACCAATTTGATTCGAATATACATCTTGTCTATACTGTGGGTCGTATCTATAGTCGTAACGATCGTCTTCATATTGACGAGGTACATGGTATCTATAGTCCTGTTCTTGACGGTACAGAGGCAATGGTTGGAGTGGTGGACCCGGCATCATCTGATCCATGATCGCTTGTAATCGGTTCTGTCTTAGAATCAGAACTTGGAGCAAGCGCTTTAAATCTCTGGTACTCACTGGCGCAGATATGGGACCTACTTCGTCTGTTGGCTCGTATCCTTGATACAGCGGCTGCGGTGTTGGTCTATAAGGATTTACATATCTTCCTTGGTAACCCTGAATAGGGACACCCCTTTCATCAACTGGTATCGGTATAATACGCGTCACAGGCCTTACATCATAGGATCCTGTTGAAGCTTCAGTGGCTTTAACTTGAGGTGGTGGTGTGGTCTCTTTTAAAAACTGTGGCTCCAGTATTTTGTTCTGGAGCTCATATTGGAGAAAGGGCCGCTGGTTTCCAATAGGCACAGCTGCACCAGGGTTGTCTCTCAAATACTCTCTAGTACGGAAATGAATGGCAGGTGATGGTCTTCTGTATATAGGCTGTTGGTATATTCGGTCATCGTGATCCCTTTGAGCTGGTATATGAATCACTGGCACTGCATTTGTTGTCACTACATTTTCTTCATCAAATACACGCCCTGTACTAGCTTCGATGGTTGTTTCTTGGTCCTGGAGTGGTGATTCTTGGTACTGCTGGTGGATTCTCTGTCTTGCAGCAACGAGGGAGTGAATAGGGATCAGTCTGGGACGAGGAGTTGTTGTGGTAAATAATGGACGAACTGTTCCTAGAGATAAATGACTTCCATACACGTCAGTGGAGTCATCTCCAACGGATTGCTGTAAACTGACCATTCGAGGGTTAGGGCTCGTACCAGACAACTCTCGCCTAATAGCTTTATTAGTATCTGATTCAGCCGCTTTCTCAATTATATGTTCGTATACAGGTTTTACAGTTTGAGGTAACCTTGTGGTGGTCTGTTTTGTAACCAAATCGTCTCTCGGTATCGTTGCCATAGGTTTCAAAATTTGCGTTCTAGTTTTAACACTGTTTTCAATTTTTGTTCTATACAAGTTCAAGATATTAGTCGTTGTTTCTTCAAATTTATCTTTCTCTGTAGTAGTTTCGGCAATATTTGAAGATCGAGTAGAACTTGAAATGCGCCGTCTCGGTATCGCTTGAATCACTGTTCCTCTAGTAGTAAAACTGCTTCTAGTTGGATACACTATAGTTGCAAGAGGTCGCCTGGTTGTTGAAGAAACTGTTTTATTCACTCTTATAACCGTCGTTGGAGAACTTGGAGTAGTACTTGGAGTTGTCACTGGTACAACCGTACTGTCACTAGAAGATGTATACGTAACTCGCTTAATTTCACCATCTTGGTCTACATATCCAAAAGTTCCCTTGACATTACCTAGAACATCTCTACTCTCGATCTTGAACGTTCCATCATCAGCTTCATATCCGATAGTATACGATCCATCTTCATTGACACGTCTTATTTGTTTAACTATTTCTCGTTTAGATGGATCACCCGTCTCGCTGGCCTTTAAGATTTCTGCAGTGGAATTTGTTGGTGTTTCAGTTGAGGTGTGAGTAGAGTTGTTCGCTATAGCGGTCGCGAAACACGCGAGCAAGATGAGGAGGATCATCTCGGTAGAACAGCCGCAGCGGCATGTCGACGCTACGGCTGCGCGGGCGCAAGCCGGTCCCCTATATAAAATATAACCCCACTCGCGTCCTCGCCGTGCGAATGTCTTGCGTAAGCGCCACCCATTGTTGTCATTTCATTATCTGAAACGGAAAATCTTTTTTCTTTACATCTACTTGTGCCGTAAGATCCCAATTGTTTAATTACCCAAGTCGTTTTGTTGAAAATTTGTGTGCGTGATGACATGTTTTTAGGGCGTTTTAGGGTTTAAAAATAAATAGCAATTTGAAATAACTATTGTGGGGCCGCGGCCGTCTTAATTGCTCGATTGTTTTTGAAATATTGTTGGTTAATAAATTCAGGGGCGTCTGGTTTGTTCGTCTGTTCTCACGGCAGTCAATGTCACAATTAAGTGTTGGAGTGGTTTTTAGATTGGACGAAATTAATTAAGCGTCTCTCCTTTACTGTTCCTAAATTTTTGAAGGATTGCTTTTTGCGGTATTGCGAAACATGTCCATATAAGTCTAGATTACCTATTCATTCCCATAATTTATTTTGTGGTGTGACTTATGGTGTTTGAAGCTTTATTATTAACGTGGGAATCTAAGCCCACTCCTTGCTTATATCCCATCTGGGAGCTTGTCATTGTGTAAATAAACAAAGGTTTCATTGTTATCTTTGTCTTGTCACAATTGTTTGTTTATACTTTGTTCTGAAAAATATTTACAAATGTAATTTTAATGACATTTTGATAAATTGCTAATTTTATTTAAATTTGGTATCATTAGTGATCTTTATTTTATTTTATTTGCTGAGTGCAGGCCGTCCAAGACTGGTCCTATTGGTGATATTTACGGGAGGCCTATGTTCAGCAGTGGACGTCTTGCGGCTGAGATGATGATTTTGTTTTTATGTGACGTCATGTAAGATTGTAACTTGGTCTATTACCGTAGTATTTTACTATAAGAGACACAATAATTATTCTAAAGTGAGATATTACGGTAAAGGATAATATCCGAGGAAACCATAGCACTGTCGGTGGCAAGCTACCACCCTCATGTTGAAAATCTGTCGCTTTCGCTTTACACCTCTCGATGTGTGCCAGCAGCTGCACTTGAGAGCCAGTTCCCTTTCTATGTTTTGTGTGCTTAACACCTTCGGCCACTTCATCACTTATGTGTAACTTTCGTCAAGCACAAACTTATAAGTACAGTGTCAAAAATAAATTATATTATGAGTTTTGTATCTTGGCACATTACGAAATTCACAGTTTTTCATACAAACTGACAAAAGTATATTAAAATAATAATGTCAATAGATTATTATGAAAGGGTAGGTACTCAGTACTCATTAAGTAGTGATCTACTTTTGATTACTGTTCATGAAAACAATTGACAATAATTATCTTTCAGTCGCACTCTGGTATGAGTCCATCCCAACTCCATTCGGTGCTTTTGGTGTCCAATGATTTAATTTACCCTATTTTCAAAGTTGCTCTACCATTGCCACTTCCAAATTCAATTCCAATTTATTGTTTATGGCCCCATCGTGCCAGCAATGACTCTGCCAGTGTCATGGTTAGAAAAAACCGGCCATGTGCGAGTCGGACTCGCGTACCATTATCTATAAAAACGACAAAAATATCATGTTTGTTGTATGGGAGCCCCTTAAATATTTATTTTATTTTGTTTTTTAGTATTTGTTGTTATAGCGGCAACAGAAATACATCATCTGTGAAAATTTCAACTGTCTAACTATCACGGTTCATGAGATACAGCCTGGTGACAGACAGACAGACAGACACGCACAGACAGCGGAGTCTTAGTAATAGGGTCCCGTTTTACCCTTTGGGTACGGAACCCTAAAAAGTATTTTCTTTATTGTACGCTCTTGACAAATTTGACACAATCATGTCTATAGAAGCGTTTATTTATTTTGTCAAAAAGTAGACAAAGGCTCAGTACCTTACAGGCTAGTTGTATTTTTATTTATTTTTTATATTTAAAATCTGTTATGTATGGTATTAGTTATTTTTTATTTATTTATGATATTCATAAGTTTAGCATTTTTAATAATTGTAGAAGCTGTGTGCGTAGGATGGCGTGCTCAAATAAAAATTTCTTATTTCTTTCTTCAAAGAGCCTTTCTCGCCGCATATATAGCTTGTGTCTCGATGTCAAACTCAAAGTCAAAGAGATAAGTATTTTTTTTTAATTTAGGCCCTATGAATTTTACAATTGACTCTACCGATTTGTGATACACTTGGTCTGAGAAGATTCGGGTCTGTGGTCAAATGGCCGTGTGTGAGAAATGTCTAAGGATAAATTATTATTTCTCTCCGTTGCTGCACATTCTGAATCAACAATAACTAATACTCACTAATACGCACTCTAAATTTCCTGCAAGAGACTATCTTCAGCGATAAGGCCGACAGATTTTGTTGCACTTTTTATTCGTTATATATGAAAGAAAGAAAGAAAAGAAAGAAAAAGATTTTATTTTATGCACGCATCCAACGCACACAACTTCAACAACATTTCAACACGAAATATGCATCAACACATAAAAAAAATATATTATGAACTAATACAAAAAACAGAATAAAGACACTATGATAGATTTTATTTTTACATAAATAAATAACAATAAAAAATACGACTAGGCTGAATGGCTCTGTATATGTTTTTTATATCATATTATATTATATTGTAATCAGTAAAATATATTGTACTACCTTCCGCCCCGCGGTTTCACCCGCGTTCCCGAGGGATCTTGTGTTTTCCCGGGATAAAAAGTAGCCTATCTTCTCCATACCATAGGCTACCTGCGTACCAAGTTTCATCGCAATCGGTTCAGCGGTTAAGGCGTGAAATGGTAACAAACAAACAAACAAACTCACTTTCGCAATTATAATATTAGTTAGGCTTGTACTCTAAGTCTTTGAGCTTAAAACCAACTTTATGCTCAAAGTACATAAACTAACCGTCCTGCTTATCACCATACTTAACTATACCAGTGACATACAAAGTATCTCAGTTATCTAATTTCTCATGAATTTCTTAATGTTACATAATCAATAATTGTGGGTATTCATTCTATTGTTCTTTACACGGTTAATGGGAAAATTGCTACCTGAGTAAGAACTTAAACTCATTTATTCAGTTTAGACACTGATAAGGGTCTTATGAACATTATTGAGAGTTTTGGTACCTATAGCATAGCGTTTTTTTAGTTCGGAGGGCAACTCGACTGGGGAAGTACCTCCACCTTCGGGAATACCGCAGCCAAATAACTGAATGTTGTGTTCCTGCGCAAGGCCAGGGTAAGGGGGGAAGGGTTGGCAACGCGTGAATGATGCCCCGGGGGGTTGCAAGCGTCTATAGGCTACGGTAAGGCAGTACCAGGCGGGCCGTAAACTTGCCGACTTCGTGAAAAAAAATACAATAATGACTCGACCATCGGTTCGGAATACCTACACTTAAACTGAGAAGAAAGGCAAGAAAGTCAGCAAGGCAAGATTTTTTGTAGGTCTTTCTTTTGCTACTATGCGCTATGATATTAAAAAGAAAAGTGTATACATATTTCATACAGGGAGTCAGTCCCTTCTAGGCCACATCATCAGGCCTAATAATAAAGAAAAATGGTAATACAATCTAGTTATACCTAAAAACGTTATTATAAACAATATCTTCTTAAAAAAAATCGCTTGAACGATACTGTGATGTGACATTTTGATTAGTTTGTGTACTCGTATGTTATGACGGTCTGTTTTTTCAATGGATAAGCAGTATCTATGGCTGTCAATTTTATTTAAAATTAGAATAGTTTTTGTATGGACTTGTCAGAGTTGAAAAAATCGGCACTAAAATAAGTTCATTTTTCTAAAATCATATTAATTAAAATATGAGTGACATCTACAGGCAAATGTTTGAATATAATGTAGTGCACCATAAGGCAATGCTAGTGTAGTTTCTGTTGAATGCCAGTAGATGGCGCTGTATCATCATTATGTTGTTATAATATGCAAATATTTGTTTCTATTTGATTAGGGTTCAAAATTGTTATTTAATATTCCAAAATCTATACCTATAAAACATTACCGTGACTTATTGACTGACTGACTGACAGCACGCACAGTTTAAGAGTTTAAGAGGAAAGAGTATATTTCTATTTCTATAGCTTAACTAAACAGGTGAACCGTTTTTATTTGCAACAGAAACAGTTACTTGATCTATATATATAGTCATATAGATCCAGACTCAGGACAAACAGACATATTCATGCACACAAATGTCAGTCCTGGATTGGCTCCAACCTACGACCTGTGGCATGTCAGATAGGGTATCTTACCAACCACGCCAGTCAGCCCAAAATTTATTTCTTCGTAGAAAGAACGCTCGATGAACAAACAGTATCAAACCTACTCTAAATAATATAGTGTATTTTTAGGATTGGTCAATTTTTAATGTTTTCACAATAGTCTTGTTTGTATATTTCTTTTTAGATAAAAAGTATATAGCCTTCCTCGATAAATGGGCTATCCAACACTGAAAGAATTCAAATCGAACCAGTAGTTCCTGAGATTAGTGCGTTCAAACAAACATACTCTTCAGCTTTATAATATTATTATAGATATAAGGCAGTTACCGAAGTCGTGTAGTTACTGCCCACTTACGTACCGACTGACATACATTCACATATAATCTATCATGTCACCACCAGGTTTTGAATGTCAAGGTTTTACCGAGGTCGTTCACTCAAGTTATATCTACTTGTTCATAAATATCTCTATGAATCACTACATAATATAAAACAAAGTTCCTCCGCCGCGGCTGTCTCTCTGTGTGCAATAAACTCAAAATACTGAACAAATTTTCATACGGTTTCCACCAATGGACGGAGTGATTCATTAGGAACGTTTAGGTATATAATTTACTAGCATCCGTTCCCGGGGGATCCTGTGTTTTCCCGAGATTAAAAGTAGCCTATAACCTTCCTCGATAAATAGGCTATCCAACACTGAAATATTTTTCAAATCGAACCAGTAGTTCCTGAGATTAGCGCGTTCAAACAAACAAACTCTTCAGCTTTATAAATATTATAGTATAGATTAAGGTTTTGTGTAAATTGACTGAAATATGACGAAATGTCCGAAAAATACATGCTGACTGGGAGCTTTACTGGCGATGTCATTATTAATTATTGTAACTGGTGTCGTACCGTTTTAAATTAAAGTAAAATAATTATATGAGAACACATAGTCAAAATAGTAACTTTCTGAATGCGGAATAACTAATAATTTACCGGTTACCTCATATTTAGAAACTGGTAACCACAAATAACAAGAGATCGACCAATTAGATACTGTATATGAAATACATACACACGTAACATGTGGTTTTGTACATTATGTAAATTTGATAATAGAATTAAAGCATATCATTTATCAATAATTTATAAAAGGGAACGCTGCCAGCCTGTTGGGAACCTTGCCTATCGACAGCAGCGAGAGCTTTGAGGATGTTTTCTATATATTATAGTTTGTATTTTATACATTGATTGTAAATATTTATTTATCAATAGTACTGTCACGAGCATAAATATAAATAGATACACTTAGTGCAATGAAAAAGTGAATTAAAAATATCATTTGCAACTTTTAGATAAACTATATCATAATAAATTAATTCGAATATGTGTTCGTGGGACTAAAAATGTTTAAACGATACATTATGAGAAAATCCGTTTGAATTTTGCTAAGTGTATTTAAGTTGCTTGTATTTATGACGTGTATTTGCAGAAATAAAAACGTCAAACAGAGGTATGGAGGAGAAATGGACTCTACCTTAACCTTTTCTATAGTATAGTTCTTTCTCTCTCAGCTATATTTGGTTTTAATGTAGTTCAACCCAAGTACCTACATGCTGAGGGTCTCGTTAATTCACATTTTGAGATTGTAGGCGATCTCGCTAATGAGTTTTGAGTCGTATTACCTACTCAGATCCATTAAAACACACGTTTGTAAAAAATATAATTTATTATTTAAACAAAAAAATATTACAAATTACATTTTGTAAGTATTTTACAGAACACGCGCGCTTAGTGGACTATGGCGCACAAAAATCGTTTTCAATTCGTTTTTATTTTATACTTAAGAACTATTTACTAGAATTACATTAAGGTACTGATTAGACACAGCGTATATGTACACGAAGCGGCCGGCCGCCACTGTCCATCCAACTAGATTTCCAAAAAACACTTACGAACTCGACTATACTAAACAACCAGTCAGATTTGAGACTTGTACTGTATATGGCCTTCTCAGACTGGGGGACTTTGAATGACTGGTCGATAGTGAAATTATCTAACTCAGTAACAACAGCTAGAAACTAAAATTGGATGTTGTGCCCTCTCAAGAAGGCGTCGATCTGACCGGTGGACGCTGATTCACCTTGGTTGGCTACGTAGTAGTACTGAGGGGCGGGAGCTTGAAGTTTCTGAGCTTGAGCTTGGCTCTGGCCAATAGAAAGTCTCTGAGCCTGAGCCCGGGCCGCGGCTCTGTCTCTCTGCAGCTGGGTTTGCTGTAACTGTTGCTGTTGAGCGAACAACTGCTGCGAGTTCTGGAATTGACTCTCGGTTTGCTGTCTCTGGTATACTTCCTGAGGGTTCACCTGCTGAAGTTGGTGTCTGTACAAAGGTGCACTGGACGCAGGTGAAGACTGTACTGATGGGATTTGAGGAGATGGAATGAACGGCCTCTGAGCCTGAGGCTGTTGTTGCTGAGCCACGTAAGGCTGCAGTCTCTGATTCAAGTTCAATTCCCCTTTAGTTTGAGGCAGGGTTTGGAACAGCTGAGTGTTGTATTGTCCACTTGTAGGATCGTATACTAACTCAGTCGAATATAATGGGTTTCCGCTGGGCGCTGGTGAGCCAGCGGTCGATTTCGTAGGGTTAGCCAAGTGAGCTGAGGTGGTCGATTGTTGATTTTCTCTATTGAATTTCGCGAATTCCGCGGCAAAGTCGATCTGTCCAGGTGAATTTCTAGGAGTGGTGTGGATAGCAGGAGCCGGTGACGGAGAGTAGTTGGGCTCCGGACTGTATTGCAGCTGAGGCTTCGCTGTTACTTGGACCAGCTGAGGTCTGAAGGTGGTCGCTGGTGGTAAAGCCCTGGGAGTTGTGACTGGCAGAGGTCTTGGAGTGATAGCAATCTGCTGGGATTGGTAAGCTGGCCTTCTAGCTAACGGGCGCTGGACAACTCTCTGTCTGATGTGCTGAAGAGGTTCTTCTTCTACTTCATCTTCATCGGCGTCTCTGAAGTCATTTTGGAAGTAGGTAGTCGGTGGTCTTGCGGTAGTTGGTCTCAGAGCGGGCCTGGAGGGATAGTTGGGTTCAGGATCATCTCTCTCAGCGGAGTCTGGTGCAGGAGCATCTTGTTCCTCGTCATCGGGCTTATTGGGGTCGCAAGGGTTGCCTGAGACATAAGTGAACTCTCTTTTATTGCCGTCGGGGTCGACGTAGCCGTACTTGCCGCGAACGACGCAGTCAGTGCCTCTCGTCTCTTCCTTGAAGGAACCATCAGCGGCCTCGTATCCAAAAGTGAAACTGCCGTCATCGTTTACCTGTAACATTTTTGATAACATTTAGGAATCGCAGCCAATCAATTTTAGACTTTTACTGCTTAGTTGGCATACCATGTTAATACTTATCAGAGAACATTTTCAAGGATCGTATAGCTACTGTCTAAATTACAATGAAAAACATAAGGGTCTACTTCCATGTTCCTCGCCTCAAACTATGACCCCAGCTCACCTTGTTGTAATTCCTGATGGTCTGCACCGGCGGCTGCTTGGGTCCCTCCTGGATAGGCTGCTGCTGCTTCAGCCTAGGTGGGGCTCGCTGGAGGGCTCGGGGCTCGTAATCATCGAGCCTGTCGTTAGCTCTGTACAGCTGGTTGTAGGCGTCTGGTTGGACTAGTACCACCTGGAATGATATCAGGAGTCGGTTAAAATACTATGTTTTATGTTGTTACCATCCGAGAATGCAGTGACCGAAAGTACGCTGCATCACAAAAATAAGTAACGGTTGCTGATATACCGAACGTGATTAACAGAATGAAGACTTCTCAATTTCTTTTCCAACATATCCATTAAGATTACCAAGCAGTAATTTATTGACTGTAACTCAAATAACAACCTCTTTTTGTCAGAAGATAAGCATGCAGATGAAAGAAAGAAAAGAAGAAAGAAAAACATTTTATTTGCTGGAAAAGGACGCACATACACAAAGTAGAATTTTTACAAACAAATCACAAAAAATCGAGAGCAACAAAAGAAAAGAAAAACAAATACCTAGCTGACAAATAGAAAATATACAACGAACAAATAATAAGATGAATATGCAATGGAAATTGTACGTCGCATTTCCGGCAAATGAGGTTATGGAGATGGTCCATCCATCTGATGGTAAGTGGCTACCATTGCCTATGGACATAAACAAACCCAGGGAGATTGCCAATATGTTGCCCACCTGGCGACTGGCGCAGCACACCAATAAATGCTTCGTGACAGATCTTCAACTTGAGGGTGGTAGCCAGCCAGGCGGGTACTACAAAATACTCTACCACTGTGCTATCGTTTCCTCACGGTATTTTCCTTCACCAAAAGTTCAAATTCATTGTAAGATTGAAACCCACGACCTTCACCACGGCATTCAGCATCGTTACCTTCTTAAGTTCTCAGATATACTTTATCAAGACTAAAATTTCCATCTCTCAAATTTTAAGCCAAGTTACCTGGTCTCCTCGCTCCTGCGCTTGCGGCTCATAGTCGTATGCGTCGTCGATCTGCTGCTGCTGCAGTTGCTGGAGCCTCGGCCGAGGGCGTGCTCCTGCCACCATCCCTGTCACCAGTACTAGACATAACACCTGCAAGAAAGAGACGGATATAATTAGTGATGTTCGATAAATATTGGATGAAAGAATGAAAGAGTTTTGAAATTGTTTATTATGTAATTTTATTTACGTAATCGATGGTAATGACAAAATTAATTTATTATTTTCAGCCGTTTTTGATCCCCGTCTGTCTGTTCTAAGCTCATTGCCAGGAGCCAAAATTCAACTGACTGTAATACAATTTACACAAAATATCATCACTCTAAATCTAAACATAGTACAATAAAATTTCGAGGGTAGCTTCTTGTAGCGTAGTATTTTCTCGAAATCCAATCCGTAAACCGGTAAAATACGGAATCTCGGGTGAAACAAAAATCCCATACTTATTATAAATGCAATTGTTGGTTTGTCCTTCTGTCATGCTGCAACAGAACAACGGAACGACATGATACGAGTTTTTTTTTTGCTATACACTATCGTTTTATATTCATTCTGACACCGGACCGAATTGACCACTTCAAAAATAGCAGGGGGAGTTTCGGACCGCGGTCCGAATGACGAGCGGATCGAAACGACTAAAGCCCCATTTTTTATACAAACACATGTAGTTTATAGACGGGAAAGTCACATAAGCTAATCTTTATCCCGGGAACGCAGTGAGAGCTACTTCATCATAAAATAACAACCTCCAAAGAGGCAATTAAATACATTAATTATTTCAAATACTGCATTAAAAATACCTAGAAATCCAGACAGAAATATAGTTTCGTTACACGCCCACCCGTCAGCCTGTAATTGAGACGTTCGTTTGAGTATGGGCAAGGCTAATGTTGATTGTTGCAATTTCTGCTCTGATTACATTTTGTAATCACTTATTATGAAGATATTTAACGAGTAGTTGGCTAAATAATGTAGCGTAAAATACGAAAATACTGGGTGAATCTTTTCTTACATCTATGTTACAGTCAGAAGTCTTAATCGGTCAAAAGTACTTATGACTGAAACTATCTCAGTGAAAACCAACGACTACACAGGCAGTGTAGGCGTTGGTGAAAACTCTATCCTTGTAAATAAATAAAAAACTAACCTATAAGAGTTTTGATTCAGATATTTTCAGTTAAAAAGTAGTTTGAAAGAGTTCTGACCTGACTGTGACATATACATATAATAAATCGATAGAACCAACGTGTCTGTACATTATTTTTAAACCAAAAATGGAGTGTTTGTTATGTAGGAAGATTAACAGATTGCAAAGTTTTCTTTTTATCTTGTCTTTCAGATGGTATTTTTGAACAAAAGCTATGATAGCTCAGTGGTAGTGATGTCGGACGCCGCGGCGAAGGTCGTGGGTTCGAATCCTACAAAACTTGAGCTTTCGGTGAAGGAAACCATCGTGAGGAAACCATAGCACGGTGGTACTTTGTAGTACCCGCCTGGCTGGCCACCCTCAAGTTGGAAATCTGTCGCCAAACACATATTAGTGTGATCCAGCAGTTGCACTTGAGAGCCAGTTCTTTCTAGGCTTTGAGTGGTTACCACCTTCGGCCACATTATCACTGACAATAATGAGATTGTGGTCAAACACAAGCCTATACAAAGTGAAAATGGGAAATCGATTAGGCTTAATTTCATCAAAATAGGGTGAAAGGAAGAAAATATATGATAATATATATTTTCAAAAGTCTGCAGACGGTCTCCCGTAGTCATAAATAGAGAGAGAAGAGACTAGTATTCTAGCCTAAGATCACAATTCTCTTATAGAACTCTTATAACACTAAATAATTAGTAGCGGTGTCTTTATAATGATGTCTGCATTGTATGCAGTATATTAGCCATTACCTACTAATGCACAAGTCATATAATTTTAGATTTATACGATTATAATTTAGAGCCTTGACCATTAGACATTTCTTTTAGCGAAATTTGTGTTGTAGTTTTCATTTATTTTGCTATTGTGAGTAAGTACTTGTCATTTTACTTAGTTGTTCTGCTTATACAACTTCTAGAAAGTTTTTATTGTTGTTTTTTTTTATATTACCGTAGCCTATTGACGCTTGCAACACCAGGGGTGTCCCTCGCGCGTTTCTGACCCTGTAATAATTTCTTCATACCCTTCTTGAAGAACCCCATGCTGTACTCCCTTGGGAAAATCGCGGTGGGTAGCTCGATCCACAACCTGAACGTCCGTGGTAGGAAGCTCCTTTGAAACCGCACTGTACGAGACCAGTTTGGTTCCAATGCGTGAGGATGAGCTCCCCGTCGATGGTGAAAGGTGCTAGGTTGTCCTAATTTGAGTAGTATACTATCCTAATTTGAATAGGAACCTATACTTTACTAATTTGAAAATATCTTTAGTTTTTTTTTAATGTATGATTGTTTATTTTTAATTGTCGAAAGATCATGAATATAATTACTAATAATATAGCAAATTAATCAATTTCAACAATCTTTAGAAATATCTTCATTAACAGAGTGAAGCAATGAAATAGTAACGCACGATATATGCGACTAGCTGTACGGTTTCACCCGCGTTCCCGAGAAAAAAAAGTAGAGACAATTATAGATATATAGCCATAGGCTATATGCGTACTAAATTTCATCGCGATCGGTTGAGCGATTTAGGCGTGAAAAGGCAACAAACATAGAAACTCACATTTGCATATTTAATATTAAGTTATACCATGCTATACTCTAACTATAACTGACTTCCCATAACAATATGTACTCATCCGTAACAAATCCAAACGCCCATTGACCCTTAATTTGTACAAACCGCTTAACCTTTAAGCTTACGTTAACCAAGGTCGCCAGGTCATGATCAGACTCATCTCGGACGTTCACCTAACATGCAATACTTGTACACCTTTATTATAAGACCATTAAATGACCATTAGTTTTTCGCTTACGGCTTTGCTCGCGCAGACTTTATAAAATTTCTATAACTTTTTTCTCGTTAGCCAATTTTAATTAAACAACCTATTCGAAGCGTCAAGCTGAGCCTAACTAACTTGTAAAAGTTCCATGAATATCCATTCGATAGTTTCGGAGATTAGCGTGTTCAAACAGACAGGCAGACAGATAGACAAAAAATGTAAAATGGTCTCTGAATTCGGCATTTTTGATTAAAAAAAATTACATACATACGCACCGTTCTACATATTATTATATGTATAGATTATAAAGCCAATGTGAAAACAGATGTTAGGAATTTAAGGCGATGATAGCTCAGTGGTAGTGGTAGGTTCGAATCCTACAATTAACTTGTGCTTTGACGGAAAACATCGTAAGGAAACCATAGTACGGTGGTAGGGTACTTATGTATTCGCTAGCTACACGTCGAAATCTGTCATCAAGTACCTGTTAGGTACTTGAGAGGCAGTTCTTCCAAGCTTTGCCTGAAGAGACCATGAATAACGTAAAACTGTAACAATTTTTATTATGCGTAGGCTTTCTAAAGAGTCTCAAACCATAACAAGAACAATTATTATAATTATTACATCGATAATATCTCCTAACCCCTGTGTACATAATAATGCAGTAATCCAAGCTAATTACAAAACTTGGCCGCATACCGACCTACATGCGCACGCGCCGCTGACATAACCGCCCGCTAGGGCAGCCATGACGCAATGAAAAGTGATACAGTTTCATTAAAAAAGTTGCCCGAGGTTCTATCCTATCGTTAAGCAATTCCGTGACATTAGTAGTGGGGATGTTTTTTATTGTTTCACAGCAATTAATGTACAGTCAGCGGCAAAAGTGTCTTGGCACTTACCGTGTCGCATTACACAATTCATAATTTTCATACAGGTCTCTCGGTAACCAAGATGGCCGACTTTAAATTTCACGTCAAGAAAGTTTTGAAGGAAAGAGCTTATTACAAGGCCGCTCAGGGATGTTTGGAAATAGCTGCACTGTGCACAGGTCCACCTTACTTTTATTTTAAGACTAGCTATCCCCGCGGATTTACCCGCTTTCATAAGTGCCTTCCTAGGGCCTAAACTGAAGACTTTGACTTTGACTTTGAAGTCTAAGCAGATCTTCTTACTACTCCAGCACTTTATAAAGGGTCCGCTGTATGTGGAAACCGCTTAATTTCATTAGAACTAACATGACTTCCAGTAGTTTTGTAACAAACAACCCTTTTTAAAAGCTATTACACGCATACCGCAACTTCATTAGCACATACCGAACATAGAAAACTAACTTCCCACGACACAAAGCGCTTTATTAGCAGAAAATTACGAATATCCATAAAAAGACGTCTCTAATGAGCTACCTTTCAAACCGGACTTGTCCTAATTTTCCTAGCGACATGGTTACCCGAGTAGTGCTCATGCGCATAATACGAGTCAATAAACAGTGAAAGCAAGTTAGAGCAATTGTCGCAATGACGTCAGGTTATTTTTTAGACAATTCACGATACCCGGAATGGATGTGAAAGTGTCTTGTAATAAATGGCGCGCCTACATTGTTTCAACATACTGTATTTAATATCACTATTGTGGTTTGAATTCATTTACTTGTCTATGGTAAATTACCTGTATTTTTAGTACGACTTTTAATCTATATAAATAAAAATCAATTGCCGAGAACTTGAGAACGGCTCGACTGATTAGATTGTTTTTAAGGATCCGTGCCCAAAGGGTAAAACGGGACCCTATTACTAAGACTCCGCTGTCCGTCCGTCTGTCTATCTGTCTGTCTGTCACCAGGCTATGTCTCATGAACCGTGATAGTTAGACAGTTGTTTTCACAGATGATGTATTTCTGTTGCCGCTATAACAACAAATACTAAAAATTTGAATAAAATATATATTTAAGGGAGCCATACAGACATGATTTTTTTGCCGTTTTTATAGATAATAGTATGGAACCCTTCGTGTGCGAGTCCGACACGCACTTGGCCGGTTTTTTTTGTTGTGTTCGTAATTGTCAGGACAAGGGTTTCTATTAAAGATTTTTTTTGGATTACCCAACGGAAAAGTCGGAAATTTACATTTTATTTTTGTATCAAAATCTAAATAAAATTAAAGTGACGTTAAGTATGATAGTTCTTTTTTTTATAATTTTATCATGGCATCACGAGTGAAAGTGCGGGGAACAAGGAACCTCTTATAGCCAAGGAGCCTTATTGTCATTAATATCCGTCTTTCTGTCAGGTGGGCCGGGCCGTAAGCTTGTTTGCCACCTAAGTAGTATAAAAAAAAAAGATTATACTACTCATAGACTATCAGTGATATCAAGCTGAAATTTACAATGACACAGGATTTTTTGGCGGGTACTTGCGAAGTGATGTTACCTTTTCGTTTTATTTTCATGCAATCTGTGTATTTTGAGTTTTATTGATTCTATCGGGGGTGTTTTCTCCAATGAAGATCAATACAAGTGCACCAGTGAAATGAAATTAAATGAAGGGGTGTGTCGACCAAAAGTTTTATTAAAACAGCCGACATTTTACTAAAACCTGACTGGCTTGACTTGACTATGACTTGACCAGATGTGGCTTTGGCCATTATATTTATGACATATTAATGATTACATGTCCATTATGTAATTATATTGTCTGATTTGATTAATTCTTTCAAATTCATGGTTGTTTTTGAAGTGTAAACTTCTTTTAGTGTGGTACGCATATTTTTAGATGAGGTAAAACCTCTGTACTCACGACACCGAGACGCAACGTCAAAACGTTTAGTTTCTTTTTTTTATCCCATTAAAATAATTGCGGCCAGTAATGTCGCTAGTCGCTGTCAGTAGTTTTGGCGCCATAACAAATCAAACTCACTCAGAAAAATAAAATGAAAAATATTTTAGATTGTCATAATTTTAATGATGATGATGATGATACAAGAGCTCAATCTCAATCTCTCAAAAAAAATGTTTTCACTTCTGTCGGCACTCCCGGAGTGCAATTCAGTTTTTTTTTTAATAACAATTAATTAGTCATTTATGAATATTTTACATAATTACCAATATAATGTGACAAAATAGTTTTAACATTTTTAATTATTTGTTAGGTCTATTAAACGTATTTTTATTACAATGTTAACTACCATAACCTCTAATTTAACGTTTAATATTATGAAACCTGATCGATAGTAATAAAACATTAGTCAATGCAATAAATAGTTCATTTTGTAATATCGTGGTCTAATTTTTTAGTAATAAAATCTAATTTATTGATGCATCTTTTTTGCGCAACAGTAACTTGGTAAGGTGTTAATTACACAAGATCAATTAATAATTTTGTGGTTATTAAAAGTATTGAATTTTAAGTATAAGTGTAGGGTCTTAGGGGCCGTCTATCATCAATATGATCGATCAACTTTTAACAGAAAACCAACCATTAAATCTCATATAAAATTACCTTATTTGCTATTGCAAAAAAACATGCGTCAATAGTGCGTCGGGACCCAAAATGGAATCCTGAAGATTGCGAAGAGGTTGAACAGCTTCATGATGTGCAGGTTCATCACATCTTGACCTGACTAACTAATGGATCAAACTTGGCCGAAATAGATGTTGAATTACAATCCATTTTGTTTAAATATGTCACTAGATGTCGCTGTATTAATATTGAACAAGCTATGGTTTCGTTCCACAGAAAGTTATGGGTTAGAAAATCTGTAATATTTCCCAGGCTAAAGTGAATTTTTTCATTTGAATTTTTGATAGCTCTACTTATTTAGACTACGGTTAGAATATTGTAGAGCTTATTATTTAGTTTATAAATGACTAGCCTTTCACCCGCATTCCCGGGATAACAAACAAGTAACCCGGGATAGTCCTCAAGAACTGGACTATCAAATGCAAAAAATATTTTTTCAAATCCGACTGGTAGTTCCAGAGATTAGCGCCTTCAAACAAACAAAAATCTCTTCTGCTTTATTATTTTAGAATAAATAGATATTATAAAATAATTATTAAATATAAATATTTAGGTTCTTGTTGAGTGACGGAACGAGTTTGTATTTATTTATTCAAAATGGTACATCAACACCACAAAGTAACCAAGTTACATTAAAACTAGAGGTGACAACATATATTTTTTGAATTTCTTTAAAAATAGCTTCCGCCCCGCTGTTTCATCATATGTTTTTCCGCTATAAAAAGTAGCCTATACCCTTCTTCAATAAATAGGCTATCCAACACTAAAATATTTTTTCAAGACAAATCAGTACTTCCTGAGATTAGCGCGTTCAACCAAACAAAGAAACTCTTCAGCTTTATAATATTAGTATAGATTATAAATATGGTACTTACATAATTTCTATCCTAGTTACCTACTTACTACGGTAGGTACTCTAACTATTGTCGAAACTTCACACCAACGAGGCATCACTAATGAATTCACGGAACCTTAAAATTCCTTAGATACAATGAGAATTTTTCCACACTCTATTACCTCATTCAAACACCCTAGACATTTTAAAACTATTCCACATTGCTAAGACGTTACCCAACGGAGCGAAAGCGAGACGCTTTTAAAATATTAAATAGATCTTTATGAATAGACGTAATTGTAACACGGGCGTATAAAAGTCTAGTAGGTTAACGTTGGTAGACCTTCAAAGTATAAGAAATTAGGTAACTGTTATAATTGTGTTACCGTTTGTATAACTTTGTACGGTGGATACTGTAAAATATATTGAGAATGTCATCTCTCATTCATACAAGTTATGTGTAATTTAGATAACATGTACTGGCAACACTCTCTCTGTTTTGGGGTGACTCAGACACTGCAATGTCGAACATTTGTCAGAACAATTAATTAATACTTCTAATCAGCTACCATCATTGTTTAATTTAAATCAAATGACTGCAACATAAGACAATATTTATAAATACTTTATAGTACCCGCCTGGCTGGCTACCATCCCAAAGAACCTACTGATGTGTTCCGGCAGTTAGAAGAAGAAGAAAGGACCGCCTGCCTTCTTGTCAGCCTTCTGACGTAATTGTACACGTATTGTTGTGTGTATGTCGAATACCTAAATATTTTTTTCTTTTGATATCGTAGGACTAGATGAGTACGTCTAGTTTTTCCATCACACTTGTAGCAGAACAAGTAATGCTCTGAAAGGCATGTTTGGCCAATAATTGGTAGTTATATTTGCCAAATTTTTCAATGGTAGTGACGTAGGTCGTGGGTTCTTACATAGAACTTGAGCTTACGTTGTAGGAAAATAAACTCTCGCTGACTACCAGCAGAGTTGTAAATTTGTCGTACTAAATATATTTTCTTACAAACTATTGTTAATTATTAATATAATAACACTTATAAAGTAAATATTATAATTAACTAGCTTTCCGCCCCGCGGTTTCACCCGCGTTCCCGTGGAATCTTATGTTTTTCTTTGCTATAAACCTCACGGAGCCCGAGACCTTTCCAACGAATGCAAAACCGTGGAAATCGGTTCGTGCGTTCTGGAGTTATAGCGTCAGGAAGGAAAACCTGACTTATTTTTATATAGTAAAAAAAAGAAAGAAGAAGAGATAAAGGTACCTTCAATCACAAGCAATAATATCTCATAAATAACAGGTAATAATGTTTCAAATCGTTAAAAGTCACGGTCGGTAACATATGAGCGTCATTACAGATCAATTTCAAACAAAAAGGATATGTAATTTTCTTGATAATCAACCTATTTGCTGTCGCTGTGTTGTGACACGACTGATATAAAACTAACGAGCTATTGTTAACTAAATGTACTACGTGTAGCAATATTAGAACATAAAGTACTGTTCATATGTGATGAAATATTAATGATTTTGTTCATAGAATAAAATAGTGGTGTATTTCAATTTGAGACCTAGTATCTGTTTAGTATATCAGTTAACTAGTTTCTATAGTACAAGCTCTGCTTAGTTTGGTATCAGACCGTGTGCGAGGAATTAATTATTGGACACTTTTTATGCTCGGAACACGGGTAAAGTAGCGGGGCGGAAGCTAGTATTAGTAGAAAAAGTTTGTGTGGATGTGTCTTACTCAATCACGCTAACGACTAAACTGGTTTGGATGAAATATGGTTCATTGATACACCATCCTCTAGAATAGAACATAGTTTACTTTTTATCTCAGGAAAGCCTTCAATATAAATACCTCGATATTTCTGTATGTAGCTATAAAAATGACAAAATTGCTGTCAAAATTAATTACACACAAGTAAGTCGTAAAAAACCAGTTAAAATGCTAAGGTGACATTGTGATTAAGTTTGGAGCAAGTGAACTTATTGAGGACTGTTAACCTACAGCCTGGGGCTGGGGGCCGTCATCATCGTAACGATGTCGTGACATTGGATTAGGTAATAGATTTTTGTGATTTAGATTACTATGTATATAATTTTAATTGATATTTTTTAGAGCAAAGAGTTTTTTGTCTTGAATTAAGTATATATATTTTTTAAAGTAGGTTGGTTAGACTATAACGTTAGATGCAAGTTCAAGATGAGATGCTAAGATTATTATAACAGAATATATCTTTATCAATACTTTCTTTATAACTTTTTAATAATCTATACAAATATAAATAAAATTGAAGTGTCTGTTTGAAAATGAAAAATGAAAATATTTTTTATTCAAATAGGCCTTCACAAGCACTTATGAATAGTCTGACTCTAACGCTCGGTTCGGAAGGTTGCTTTTACTGAGAAGAGCCGGCAAGAAACTCAGCAATTACTCTTTTCAAAACCAACTCAGATTTATAACATTAAATTATTTATCTAGTCTCACTGACAATATATGTGTGTTATAACAAAAAAAAACAAACATTTGTAATATAAAATAAAGGCTTTTTACTAAATGCACAAGAAAGTATATGGTATTTATAACAAAATAAATATGTTTTAAAATTTTAGTCTGTCTATCTGTCTGTCTGTTCGGACTAGATTTTGCCAGGACTTTCACTGACAGATAGCTTATAATATTAAATACTTTTATAGGTTACAGGCAAATTTTTATACCGGGAACGCGGGTGAAACCGCGAGGAACAGCTAGTTTATTTTCAAAGGTTGCCAATTTTATTCCCTTAGGGTTAGCATTTCAAAATAAAATAAATAAATAAATATTCTGGGACATTATTCCTCACACACGGCCATCTGACCCCAAACTAAGCAGAGCTTGTACTATGGAAGCCAGATAACTGATATACTACATATACTACTTTTCCTTTGTAAATACATACATATATAGATAATTACACCCAGACTCAGGACAAATAGATATGTACATGCACACAAATGTTTGTCCTGAGTGGGAATCAAACCCAAGACTTAAAAAAATAAAATCAAACTTATAACTTATTTAATCAGTTTAGGCCCTCATAAGGTACATATGAACGTAACAGCATAATCAGTGGTAAAATTATTAATAAAAAAATACATTTAATGGTTTTAATTAATGCTTAGTGATGAAGTAAGTACAATTTCAGGTTTGTTTTTTTTTTCATTTAAATTACGACCGAATATTTTTATTTTATCATTTTCGGAATACTTATGACCTATACTATCATCCCTCAAAAGGACCGTACTTCATTTATTAGGGCCTTATATACTTTCATACAATGAGAAAACGCTGCCAACCTGGGAATCTTGCCCATCGGCAGCGCAGGCAGCTTCGAGAAAATCCTATCCGATTTTTTTACTCGTTTGTGAGGATGGATGTCTAGATTTCACTCTTTCACGTAAAATCTACTGAAAGGATTTGCATGAAATTTGGCACACAGATAGAATATATTCTAAATTAACATATCGGATACTTTTTAACCCAGGAAAACATAGGATCCCTTAGGAACACGGGAGAATCCGCGGGGTTTAAGTTTTCTATATTATATATTATAATTTGTATTCCAATTATTAATACTTAAAACTTTGAGTATGAAACAATTTTAAATAATAAAACCAAGTCCGTGGGGGTTCCAGGCTCGCCGATTTGCTCGGATTTTATCATCCAAGCTCATCGAGGCTTCGGGAGACCGACGGGCTGGGAGCTTTTTCCGCCAACGCATAAGCTTGGCCATCCAAAAAGGGAACGCTGCCAGCCTGTTGGGAACCTTGCCTATCGACAGCAGCGAGGGCTTTGAGGATGTTTTCTATATATCATAGTTTGTATTTTATACATTGATTGTAAATATTTGTTGTGAAAAAATAATAATTGTAAATTAAACCAAGTAAAAGCACTTATTTCCAATAGTTGATAATGTTGTAACTATATTTTTATTAAATTGACCAACACTTGCCTCGCATACCGATCTTGCAACGCACTGTATTTAAATAATTGTAACAGCCCATACAACTTTACTTTATGTGATATATATTTTCAACTTTAATTATATAACTATTTTTCGCCAGCGGCTTGAAATATACGATAACAATTTATGATTTTTTATCCTTATAGGAAAATCAAAACAGAAAACATTATTTTTTAGACTATAGAGTGACAACCCTGAAAATTTAAAATTACCACTTAGGTAAGCAATATGACAGATCTCACTCACAGTATATGTACGTATATATACGTGAGTATGTAACTCAGAAGGTACAAGAATATTAGAAGCCAGCCTAATCTTCTGTTGATATATCAACGCACAGCCCAAACCGCTGGACCTAGAGACTTGAAATGTTGCACATAGATACCTTATACAGTGTAGGCATCCACTTAGGAAGGATTTTTGGAAATTCAACCCCTATTTTACCCCAGGGGTTAGGCAGGGTTAGGTAGGCAATCCATATTAAATCAAAATATTTTTACTTTGCATTTAAATAAAGTAAACACTTTTTTATAACAGTTCCGCATTACTCTTTCATTGTGCAAATAAATTACAAGAAGTAGACGCTCTAATAAACATGTGGTCAAGGTTAGAATAAATTGAGGAATCTAAACTAAATCTAGACTTGTAGAGTTACCGATGCATCTTCGACGTTCTGAAGATTATCATAGAGTTGAAAATTATTTATTTTGTTGCAATTATGATATAAATCTGAACTATTAAGGCGATGATAGCTCAGTGGTAGTGACGTCGGATGCGCGGTGAAGGTCGAAGGTTCGAATCCTACGATGAGCTTGAGCTTTCATCGTGAGGAAACCATAGCATGGTAGGGTACTTTGTAGTACTCTCCTGACTGGCTACCACCCTCAATCTTAAAATCTGTCGCCAAGCACCGTGGGTGAACAGTATATTTTATTTATTTATTTAATCAAAGGAAATTTTACAGCTTTTAAACTAAAATTTACGTAATATATACATTGAAAATTTGCCAATTACAGACTTCCATTAATTGTGCATTAATTTAGTGTTACGGTTTAATGAATCTTCTTTTCGTCTCATGTAAACTTACTTTTAATGCTTATAAAAATATACCTATACGTATATATATATGCCTAATTGTACCTTTGTATATTTTGAACTTCCAGGACCAACTACTGGGTTGTTTGCTGGACTATTGATTGAGACAACGGAAAAATAATTGTTATTATTATTTAAATTGAACTCTACATATATTTTCCTTACTCTTCTTGGCTTATTTCTTAAGAGTCTTAAAGCCATATCAGTAATCATAGAACATCAAGAGTATGTCGAAAGTGTGTGCCCTTTATTGTATTGTAGGGAGATGTTACAAACGACAAATAAATCGGTATAATCAAATAACAATTTGTATAGTATTTCTCGGTAGAAATTGCATTTTGCTTACTATTATGTTGAAAGGTAAAATTATACTTAAAAATATACAAATAAGGTTTTTTTTGCCTCGTTTTATATTGGTTACACTGGAACCTTGAAGTTGAGAATTTTTCGCCAAGTACCTACCCATGTGATCATGCCTACACTTGAGAGCTAGATGATTTCTAGGCTTTAAGTGCAACCTTTAGCCACATTATCAGAAACAATGATCAATGGTTCTATATTTGGATTTTAATAATTTCAGTGGATAAATCCAGAATTCATGAAATTCTACTAATCCTAGTTCCTTCGATCCTATCCTACCCTATCACACTGACATTAAAAAAAGTTTGTGAGTGTATTTGTACGTTTGTTATTTCTTCACGCTCAAACGGCTGGACCAATTTTGATGAAATTTGGTATGTAGGTAGCTGACACTTTGGATTAACACATAGAATACTTTTATCCTGGGAAACCATAAGATCCCCGGGAACGCGGGTGAAACCGCGGGGTGAAAGCTAGTCCTACTATAATATTATAAACGCAAAAGTGTGTGTGTATATTTGTTACCACTCAACTCCGAAACTCCTAAACGGATTTAAATGAAACTTGGCATATATGTAGATCACACTCTAGAATAGCTTAAATAATATTCTTTATTCCAAGAATATATTCGATCCCTCAGGAACGCGGGTGAAACCGCAGGGCGCAATTATCACCTACTAGTGACTAATGTTTCTATGCTTCCAATTGTGCAAAATAATTGCAGTTTGACCCTTTTATAAGGTATTTCTACTGATCGTGATCGTTTACCCTAGACAAGTCATTCGTACAGTAATTTCGTGGCTAAAATAGCTCTATCGTGCACCAATTCCTTGCTTAAACTGTTGGGTGCCATTTGTGATTTTAAATTGATGTAGAAGTAGAGCAAATTGCAGGCGTGTCATTAATAATTGTACATAGGGTGTATAAAAGTAATCAGTACCCCCACTGACCGAGGATATGCATATCAAGAATCATTGTCGACAATCTATACTAATATTATAAAGCTGAAGAGTTTGTTTGTTTGAACGCGCTCAGGAACCACTGGTTCGATTTGAAAAAATCTTTCAGTATTGGATAGCCCATTTATTGAGGAAGGCTTTTTATCCCGGGAAAACATAAGATCCCTCGGGATCGCGGGTGAAACTAGTACCTTATAATACAGTTTAAACCACCTAAATCGATTAAGGCGTTTCCGAGATATCCATTTCCATCCAGTTCTCCCATTTTTAGTTTATTCATATTCGTCGAACAGAGAGATAAACCGTTTCTATGACCTCCACTTACTTCAGTAAAACAAACTACTGATGAAAATAAAATCTACATAATATTTATTCTTGCATATTCTAACAAATTGCCACGCAAATCGTTGGAAAGGCAACCATCTAACCACTGCATATTAAGAAAATGCGATGTCATACGAACGTAGTATTCTTTTGCATTCAATGACCGTAATATATCTAAATGTTATTCCTATGTCTAGGGTTGCTACGTTTCTTCCAACGCATAAACTTGGCCATATAAAGAGGTAACAATTTCGAGGAAATTTTCTATATATTATAGACTAGCTTCTCCCGAGGGATCTGTTGTTTTCTCGGGATAAAAAGATGCCTATGTGCTATTCCAGACTATAATCTATCTCTATGCCTTTCATCCAGATTCGTTCAGCCGTACTGGTGTAATCGAGTAACAAACATCCATCCATCCATCCATCCATCCAAACTTTTATTCCAAGTTATTTACTTTAATAGTTCTCAATGGAGCATAGATTTTATAAAATTTAAGTCAATCGATATCAAATAATTAACATGCTATTCTCAATACAACTAATAATTTCACAGTCTAACTGATAACCCTGGACCAATATCACTTTCTCTACAAGCCGTGTGGCAAATGTCCGGCCGCGGTGCGGGCGCACGTATTGCATCGCGCATGCGCGGTGACGTTAGAAAGCCGAGCCTCCTGCGCATAGGTTTCACTACGCTGCCTGCTCATGTAAGTGCTTGACCGTTGACCGTTAGATGCAAGTGACTTTACACTTGGCATTGAGGTTAGTATTCATGTTTTATATCAGATAATGAGGAACAGATGCTTTAGAGTGGTGACCAAGAAGTGCCGAGTGAGATGCGAGTTTCTTGTCGGTTTTTTAGTTAAAAACTGAGTTCCAAACAACGAACATTGACTTTGAAAGTCAATGTTCATTATTGGAAATTTCTAGGATGCAAATTAGGAAACTCTGTTTGTATTTATTTGAAATAAAATAAACCTAAACAACAAAATAAATTGCCACAAATCACTGCCCATATTTTGACCAAAGCATATGCCAGCTATTTGTATCACGAAAGGCCTCAATTGGGCATAAATAGGGGATGGACATTCCTACGATGTAGACATGTCTCCTTAGACACCTACTTTAAACCTAAAAATATCCTACATAAACCCGAGCTCACGAATTTGCAAACCAACTACAACGAAAGAAAATAATTATAGATCTGAAAGATACATTTCGCAAGCAACTTGATGTTGCAACATATAGATGTAGATTTTAATCGATACTTTACATCTATCTTGTAGTAAATCGATTGTAACTAATCAATTGTCATTTATATCTATTGATAATTGACGGGCATGTTGGCGTGGAGGTTAAATACCATGACTGCTACGGCGCAGGTCGTGGGTTCGATTGGACACGGGTCAAACAATTTGTAAGCATGAACATGTATGTTTGATGATTGTGCTTAATCTGGTTTCCATAGTAGTCCTGCTTTGTTAGATGGTCGTGTGTTAAAAATGTCCCAATTATGCAACAATATCACCTAAATGTAATTATTTGCACTCAATCCTAACTAATATTATAAATGTTTGTTTGTTACCTTTTCTCGCCGCTATGAAATTTGGTACGCAGATAGCCTATGCTATGGAGAAGGACATGGGCTACTTTTTTTCACGGGAACGCGGGTGAAACCGCCGGGGGACAGCTAGTTTAAAATATTTCATAACTTTTCAACGCATAAATGAATTTTTGAATAAAAATGCTATTTAGTTCCATAACTGTTGTAAACAGCTATTAATTTTCCGCAAAATAAATGGATAAATATATTTTTATTAGTTTTACATAAACGTAAATAATTACTTTGATTCACATATTCTGGTATTTTTTATAACGTCGCGTCACCAATGCATAATTGGTTAAATGTATCGAGAACTCCATATTGGGTTAAATATGTCCCCACATCTGTAATTAAGTATTAATTAAGATACTTTGTATACGCTAACTAAAGCCCTTATGAAAGTTAAAACCACTGAAGTCTTATTTGTGTATATAAAAGGAGAATCTGACTGAATGACAGACTAATATATCAGCACACAAACGGTCGAACCACCGCGTCAAAAAACTTTAAATTTGGCATCCACTAAGGTAGAATTTAATTCAACCCATAAGGTGGTAAAATAGGGGAAATGAAATTGTAGGATGGAAAGCCAGTTACTAATAAAACCTTAAGGCTGCACTTCCGCCAGAGATGCGTAGCGATAGGATAGCTACATTAGATCTATGACGTGCTAAACTGTGAAAATAAAACGTTCCTATTGGCGGATAAAAATACATCCCACGCTACGCATCTCTGGTGGAAGCGCAGCCTAAAATACCCATTGCAATACCATCGTAATTGTGAGAATAAAATAAAAAAAACCGTTATTGATATTCAATTAACTATTTTTGTTTACTTAAAGATGCGTGGCGATTAAGTGTAAGTAAGTATACGCCCTTGATAAGCTGAGTGTGAGAATATTGCTCGATTGTGGCTCTCACAGATTGGAACGATAACGCACGATAATAGTTTACGAAACAATACTTACATGCTGTGGCGTAAGTCGAGTAGTCTTTATATATAGACTGTGTGACATTTGAAATCATAAAAAATCATCGCGCGAAAGTGTTCCCGACGCAGATCTATTTTTCAATGAGACAGATATAGTTCTTATGGCACAGAAACGTGGTCTCTCACTGTGGGCCTCATAAAGCAGCTCAAAATCGCTCAACGAGCCATGGAGAGGGCTATGCTCGGGGTTTCTCTACGCGATCGAATCAGGAATGAGGAGATCCGTAGACGAACTAGGGTCACCGACATAGCCCAGCGGATTGGCAAGTTGAAGTGGCAATGGGCAGGCCACATAGTGTGCAGAACGGATGGCCGATGGGGCCGAAGAGTTCTGGAGTGGAGACCACGGACCGGCAAGTGCAGCGTAGGATGTCCGCTTACAAGGTGGACAGATGACCTTGTAAAGTTCGTTGGAAAACGCTGGATACAGGCCGCCCAAGACCGGTCCTATTGGAGATCATTAGGGGAGGCCTATGTCCAGCAGTGGACGTCTTGCGGCTGAGATGATGATGAGATATAGTTCAAATTAGCTCTTAAAAAAAGTGGAGGGTTAACTTACGGTTTTATCCAAAATGACATACTTTATCGTTAGTGTTTGGTAGGTATGAGCACTCCTTACATGCGCACGCTTTGTATCTTCTTTAATATTCAGCCTCCATCATAAAATCTCCAAAATTATTTTAAACTAACTGTCCCCCGCTGTTTCATCTGCGTTTTCAACATAAAAAGTAGCCTATAGAGCCTCAATAAACTGCCTATCTAACGCAAAAATATCAGTGTTTTAGTTACAATTTACTGCGCAATTTTCTTATTTTTTTCCGTAAGAATGAACCTTATACAAAGTATTAGAAAACTTAAAAAAAAAATGAATGAAATCGGTAAAATCGTTCTCAAGTTATGGCGGGACCAAAGGAAATAGGGAGTATTTTTTATAAATATAGATTAATTACCAAACATCGTATTCATTCATTCACAATAGTTGAGAAACCTTGTAATAAATGACAAGTCATTAAAAATCTTTATAATAGCAGCACAATAACAAAATTAATCTGCGTAGAGACCTAACCACGACCTTTAACTTTATAAATCGATTAACGAACAATCGAATGATCGATTTAAATCATCAAGTCATTCGATACTATCGTTAGCTTTCACTAAATAGACTTGTCCTTGACTGTTACCTACTTGGGCTAAGTTTTTTTTACTTTACTTTTTTTTTTTAATTTACTGGTTTAATTATAGTCTATTTATTTACAACATAAATACAAACTAAGTACAATATCCTAATCCTAATCCATCTTATTATTATTAATATTATAAATGCGAAAGTGTGTTTGTTTGTTTGTTACCTTTTCACGCTTAAACTGCTGAACCGATCGCTATGAAATTTGGTATGTAGAAGAACATAGGGTACTTTTTATCCCGGGAAAACATAAGATCCCTGGGGTTCCCCAGGGATGAAACCGTGGGTCGGATAGTATAGAATATTTCCTCGAAGCAGCCACCTCTGCCGATGGGGAAGGTTCTCGAGGCTGGCAGCGTTTCCTCCTTGTGTGAAATTATGTTTAGTATTTAGTCTTCATAACAATAGATTAAACAGTAACAGCTATCGCGAATACCTTCTAACACGAGCAAAGCTAAGAACGCATGTACCTACTTAAAAAAAAAAAATAGAGAAAAATTCGAGGCCAAATTTAGTCATTATGTTTATGAGCAACGTCAACACAAATGTAATTTTGTCTGTCTGTACAAAAGTTTGACATGATGAATGACGTGGCCTTGCAAGAGAGGGTCCTTTGCCTACATTATCATGTCAAATATAATAAGTGTATACATTGTATAATCAATGAGAACATGTCAACGAGAACTTTTAACCATAAAATCCCGCATTGTCAATTTATGGTAAAAAAAAAGAATCTTCAACTTGTTTTCGATATTTTTTTATGGAGATATGTTCTTCTCCGTACCATAGGCTATATGCATACCAAATTTCATCGCGATTGGTTCTGCGGCTTAAGCGTGAAAAGGTAACAAACAAACAAACTCACTTTCGCATTTATAATATTAGTTAGGATAAGTAGGATTCATTTAAACAAAATTAAGTTTTTTTATTTTTATTATAAGAATATAATTTCGTCTAATATCTATAGAGAGGTTATAATTTTGATGAAATTAATACATTACTATAATTATTTATATAGTTTTTAAGTTATTTGTAGATTAATGGTTATAATAAAGTTATTCTATGGAACAAACCTATTTCTCTTTTTCGACAACGTCTATTTGTACATATTGTCAGTGAGACTAGATAAATAATTTGATGTAATGAATCTGAGTTGGTTTTGAAAAGAGTAATTGCTGAGTTTCTTGCCGGCTCTTCTCAGTAAAAGCAACCTTCCGAACCGTGCGTTAGAGTCTGACTATTCATAAGTGCTTGTGAAGGCCTATTTGAATAAAAAATATTTTCATTTTCATTTTCATTTGTACCTACCATGTGAGTAAGGATAACGTAAATAAAACCGCAAAAGCGAGTAAAAAACAAACACTATCATATACGCATTGTATCCAATCCAGCAGGTATCTCCAAGATGGCAACTGGTTCCAAGTGCGCCACAACTCGTCAACCAGACATGACGAGGTCATGGCTATAGTGAAAGCCTTACAAGAGAGCACTGCGTCATTATACCATGTTTGTAAACTTCATTGAACGTGAATCTTAGACTTGTCGTTGCCTTTTTAATAGAGTGCGCGACAGTTAAGATAGGGTTATGTTTTATGAAATAAAATAAATCTATTATTCAGATATCTTATTGTTACATAATAAAATGTAACGTACATCTGTCTATCTATTTTATAACTCGAGAATCATTGCACGGATTTCGATGCAGTTTTAACAGTTACATAGGCATCTTTAACTTTCTAAACAAAACCTTTGTTCTGCGCTATTTATCAATGCGCTGCGTCTGTGACAGTTTTAGTTTTTTTTTTTAAGTGAACTAGAATGTGGTGTTCTCTCAACCCTTAAACCTTTATGTGGACTAAGCAGTTTTAGTGTAAAATGTGAGCGACAAAAAATAGCTAGGCAAGTGAAGCCGCGGGCATAGGCTAGTGTAATAATAAAGTTACAGAATCGTACAGCAAAATTATTACTTCCTACTTCCTTCAACAAATTTGAATCGAGTACTTTCACTGAAAGTGTAATTAAAATGTCATATTAACAATGAATAAAGAAAGAAATTGTAACACTGAATTATATGCCTGGTTTTATAGTATTCAAATGAGTGTTGCGTGACTGCGTAAGCGCATAAAACTTATAAAAAATGTAGGGAAAGTTTAATAGGCTTTAAAATTTTTTTATTGTACCGTCTCATGAGCTTAAATTTTAAGTTCTCACAATAATTTAAGTTTCTCTTGATATATTATATTATATTTTTATCTTATCTTCATTACAATTGATCAAATTGGAGGTACATTACTACTTAATTTTATATATTACTAGCTCTCCACCGCGGTTTCGCCCAGTGAGAAAAAAAGTAGCCCATGTCCTTCTCCATACCATAGGCTATCTGCGTACCAAATTTCATCGCGATTGGTTCAGCGGCTTAGGCGTGAAAAGAAAAACAAACTCACATTCGCATTTATAATATTAGTTAGGATGTAATAGGGTGTAATTACAATAAAAATACAAAATACAAACTATCACTATGTATGTCTGTTGGTGTCGGATAATCTCCGAAACAGCTAGACGACAGCTAGGTGACGAAATAATCCCATAACCCTTCCCCATCACTATCATAGGCTAAAAATAGCTAAATAATGTTTTTTTAATTCAATGTTACGGATGAAATATATAATTTATTTCTAAACACGAAAGCGTCATCTATAACCTGTTACAATGACCTAGATTTATTGTAAAAAAAACTTTGATAATAATAATCGTATTATCTATGACTATTACGAAATCAGTGTCCTCAGTCATTTTGTTTGTCATAGGAATAAAAAAAAGCTTTTGTATTGATTTAGAACCGAACTAGGCGTAACAATATTACAAGATATATATTGTATTTTACTTTATACAGGTTGATTTTTTTGTCACTGGCAATATTTACAGGGGTGGAAGTACTCATCAATATGAACAACTTTTATTATGGGACCAACTCTGATATCGCGTAAAATAAAATACATTTTGGTCGAGTAGGTATTAAACTTTTGTATGGAAATGCTGATAATTTTTTCGTGATTTCATAGCTAGTCTCATAATAAAAGTTGTTCATATTGATGAGTAGGTACTTCCACCCCTGCAAGTATTGCCGGTGACTATAAAGTCACCCTGTATAAGCTCGTATTCGACCACAATCTCATCATGGTAAGTGATGATGTGACCGAAGGTGGTAAGCACACAAAGCCTGGGAGAAGCTGGCTCTCAAATGCAGCTGCCAGAACATACCGGTCGGTATTTGGCGACATACTTTCAACTTGAGGGTATAGCCAGCCAGGTACTATAAATTACTAGATTTCACCCCGCGGTTTCACCCGCGTTCCCGTGGGATCTTATGTTTTCCCGGGATAAAAAGTAACCTATATGCTATTTCAGACTATAATCTATCTCTCTGCCAAATTTCATCTAAATCCGTTCAGCAGTTTTTGCGTGAAAGTGTAACAAACATCCATCCATCCATACTCACAAAATTTTCGCATTTATAATATTTAAGTAAGGATTTTTGTATTGCCCTTCCAGAGCTGGTCATATAGTAAAAGTAGTTCGTGTTAATAAGTTTCAATCAAACAAAATGAATGACGATGACCCACGAATTTGCACGAATGGCAAAAAAAATATGACTTTCCCAGATAAACTGCTAATTAATCTACAAGTGAGACAGCAAATCGGAATAAACCGTCGAGGAATGGTATTAGAAAGGATTAGGCTGCCGGCCACAAGGTTGCGCCGTGTCCGCTACTGCGCACACACACACGTGCAGGCTGTATAAGAATGCGTATACGCATAAATATTGGTTTGTTAAGTAACGTGATTTATATCATAGTAACTACATGTTAATAATCTAATATATAAAATTCTCGTGTCATAGTGTTTGTCTGCAAACTCCTCCGAAACGGCTCTCGACATATTCTTATGAAATTTTTTGTGTATATTCGATAGATCTGAGTATCGGTCGTAGGCTATTTTTTTTTATATACGCGGGTGAAGCCGCGGGGGACAGCTAGTTATAATATAATATAATTATTACAGGTATAAAACCGAAGAGGACCGAAATAATATATCCTGGGACATTCCTCACACACCGCAATCTACTCTAAATCTGTGATACCATCTGTTATATTGAAAATCTGCCAAATCAATATCCGAACGCATTATGTGCTTATTATATGAAGACAGTTAATGTAGTGTAGTAAAAGTATGTAGTAGGGGGAGGGGGGGCTAAAGGGCTCAAGTCCTCCCCAAAAGCATCAGGGTCCACCCCTGACAAATCTCAAATTAATCATTGATATTATCCTACTACCCTATACTCAGCTGCCCCTCCCTAAATTCTGGATTCGCCACAGGGTCGTGGGTTCGATACCCATGCAGGACAAATATTTGCGTGCATGTGTATGTCTTTTTATTTTGAGTCTGGGTACAAGCTCTAGGTACTTGGTTTGGGATCAGATGGCCGTATGTGAGGAATGTCTCAGAATATATATTAGCTTCCGCCCCGCGGTTTCACCCGCGTTCCCGAGGGATCTTATGTTTTCCCGGGATAAAAAGAAGCCTATAACCTTTCCCGATAAATGGGCTATCCAACACTAAAAGAACTTTTCAAATCGAACCAATAGTTCCTGAGATTAGCGCGTTCAAACAAACAAACTCTTCAGCTTTATAATATTAAGTATAGATAACTCAACAATATATACTTCTACAAAAAACCAGTTTATAGTAGGTATAGGAAAATGTATTTCTGTGTAAAGTTACAAGTATGACTCACTTACCTGCCTTCATTGACCCGCGTAAGATGCACTCTACATATAGAAACTTGTAAGAATTTTCGTCTTTCAAGCCTTGAATGTAAGACTGGCAAATTGGAGGGTACTTACCTAGAAAAGAAAAGCTTGAATTAGGAATATTTGGGTTCTGTCATATTATAACTGGGGCTAGCAGTAAATTATTTGGTGAAATAAATAGTATAATAAAATAAAAATGTTAACAATAAACCTTAATAATATACATTAAAGACTTTCAATTAAATCATATTTAACTAATTGCACTCCATGTCTTACGACTTTTCTTAAAATGATAAATAATTTTAATTAATTTACCAATCTGTATATAGGGCTACTTCCAACTTTAAAATAAAAGTAAAACTAAAAATATCAAAGAGTAAAAATCCATTTATAAAGTCCTGATTTTAAATAGGGGATCGCAGATAAAACCGGGGGGCCGAAAGATTTGATAATCGTAATAATTTGGGAAACCTTTTTAATGTTATAATTAGCCAACAAAACAAAATAAAAACATATAAAATCTCATTAAACTTAAAACAATATAATGCGTAACTTTTCAGCAATAAAATAAATTTTATTTGCCTTAAAACTGTTAATTAGGCTGCATAATTAACATATACAATTACCACTTTATTACTCGGTCATTACGGTTCATTGTAGATTGCATCGAGTCTGCAAGTAGTGTGACAAATACTCGTATGTTTAACAGGATGGACTAGTTTCGTCACACGACCTTCCTCTCGTCCATTGAAAGCGTGAAAATACAAACAATTGCGTGTGAATACAAGAATCTTCACTATGTCAATGGAAAGTTAGGCTTGTGCGAATTACTATTTATGTTTGACGCTTGCGAAATGCGTAAAAAAAAGAAAATTAAAAAAAAAAAACAAAAAACCTAACTAACCGCTGGGAAATTAAAATGTCACAAAAAGGTAAACTCTGAAGAATGCATCGAATTAAATATTATGATGAAATGTAGTTTTTTTTAATTTACTATTTTGTAATTTGTGTTAAAATTGTAGCTTGAAAGTGCTGTAATAATGTACTCGTACTATATATATTAGCTTTTATTTGATACTCATATCGTTATAATAATAAAAATGTTGTTAGCAGACGCCATATTAAAATTTATCACTCCCACAATTAAGACAAATCTAAGGACACCTTATATATTAAAATCCTTCAAACCAATTAGGCTACAGTACTTGTCAAATAAATAGACACACAAACACTTAAAAAACATTACCCTCCTCGTGGGCCAAGTTCCTACCAACTGGTACACTTGACAGCTAGTTGCCTTCTAGCAACACATTGACAATTCAGCTTTCATAAAAAGAAGACTTAATAATTATAATAATTACAACCTATATCTGCTCACTGCTGAGCACAGGCCTCCTTTCACGAATAACGGTGAAAGGGGAATGGGCAAATACTCCACCACGCGTGCCCACTGCGGATTGGTGGAGGTAGGCTGGTGGTCAACCTACTGTTGGAGTTGTCAAGCCACCTATGAGGTCTCTAACGAGCTTAACGACCATCAAAATTAAGCGATAACCGGGATCAACGGCTTTACGTGCCTTCCGAAGCACGGAAACGCTCAAGATGAAATACCACTAGGCGGTCACCCATCCAGGTACCGGCCAGACTGGACGTTGCTTTGCCGATCGGTTAAGAACGTATCCGGCTACTCCACGAGCGCTTCAGAAGAAGACTTGCCTTCAAATCTTTTGTAATCGTATAAGTAGGGGATTATAAGAGAAACCGTGGGACGGAAAGCTAATTTTACGTACTAAGGAAGTCATTATAGTGTTTTATTAATAAAGGTTGTAAATTAAAGGAATCCAGTTTCGTACGTCGCACCATACATAGTCGCGGCTACTTTACATTTCCCCTTATTTACGATCGCTTTCGTAAGTACAATGTCATCTGTATTGAGGTAGGTTATGGCGATCGGTTTAACTTCCGATAACTCTTTAAAATTTCACTTGATATTCTGGTTATATATAACTAGCTGTTCCCGGCGGTTTCGCCCGCATTCCTGGGATAAAAATAGCCTATAACCTTTCTCAAGAATTGGGCTATCAAATTCAAATCCGACTGGTAGCTCCAGAGATTAGAAAAAATAATAATTATGTTTTATTATATTAGTATAGATAATGCAGAATAAAGCAATAGATAGGTGAAAAGATAGTTGTCTATAGTTTAACAATATTTAAGTAGATATCCATATGCCATATACATGGCCATCCGTGTTGGCTACCACCTTCAAGTTGAAAACATCCACTCGTTAGTCCCAGTAGCTACACTCTATGACCAATTCTTTCTAAGCATTGCTTACCACCTTCGGCCACATCATCACTTACCATAGTAAGAGCCTATACAAACTTTGATTACATATTTGCGATATGGTGCATAATGTTTATTTATTTTGTCAAAAAGCAGACAAAGGGTCAGTGCCTTACAGCCTAGTTGTATGTTCAAAATCTGTTATATATGGTAGGTATTCGTTTTTTTTGTTGTATGTTGCTCATTCTTATATTCATAAGTGTCTATTTTTTTATATTTGTTGAAGCTTTTTGTGCGTCGGATGGCGTGCTTAAATAAAAACTTTTTCTTTCTTTCTTTCATAAGTTTAAGTTTGTTAACAAGTATAAGTATTTTTATAAGTAAATGTAGTATGCACTTCAAAACGAAGGTCAGATAATTATGACGCAACGGATCGCCTCTATACTGTGTAATTCGGCTAATTTGTTGCCAATACAATGATAAGGAGTTCGCACTTTTGTGTTTCTTCATTCGAGTTTTGGACTAATAGTTTTGGTACATATTGATTGCAACAAAATATAATTGAAGGTAATTTAAGACAAAATAATATATGGCATTCCTTTTAATTGTATTTATTTTTTAGGGCGGCTGCGACCGGTGCTGAAAAATCCAAATTTAAAAAAATACGCTTGTCTTGGTTCTAATTTTTTGTACATGCCATTCGCAGTGGAATCCATGGGTCCGTGGGGGTTCGAGGCTCGCCGATTTGCTCGGATTTTATCATCCAAGCTCATCGAGGCTTTGGGAGATCGACGGGCTGGTAGCTTTTTCCGCCAACGCATAAGCTTGGCCATCCAAAAAGGGAACGCTGCCAGCCTGTTGGGAACCTTGCCTATCGACAGCAGCGAGGGCTTTGAGGATATTTTCTATATATCATAGTTTGTATTTTATACATTGATTGTAAATATTTGTTGTAAATAAACATACATAAAGAATTTATTTATTTATATACATAAAATTTCACACAATTAAAATTATGTCAAGAAGCAAAATATATCATACAATAGCTTCCGCCCCGCAGTTTCATCCACGTTCACGAGGGGTCTTATGTTTTCCCGATATAAGTAGCCTATAGCCCACCTCGATAAATGGGCTATCCAACACTAAAATAATTTTCAATTCGAACCAGTATTTTTTTTTTTTTTTTACTTTGTATAGGCTTGTGTTTGACCACAATCTCACTATGGTAGGTGATGATGTGGCCGAAGGTGGTAAGCACACAAAGCCTAGAAGGATCTGGCTCTCAAGTGCAGCTGCCGGAACACACCAATAGGTGTTTGGCGACAGATTTTCAACTTGAGGGTGGTAGCCAGCCAGGCGGGTACTACAAAGTACCCTACCACCGTGCTATGGTTTCCTCACGATGTTTTCCTTCACCGAAAGCTCAAGCTCATTGTAGGATTCGCACCCACGACCATCGCCGCGGCGTCCGACGTCACTACCACTGAGCTATCATCGCCTCCTGAGATTAGCGCGTTCAAACAAACAAACAAACTCTTCAGCTTTATAATTATTAGTATAGATTAATTTTATGAGAACTGCAAAGCGATTCATTAAAATTTATATTCCAGTGTCTAAATGTAACGCAACGTAACGTTACGTGACGGTTATGTTTATACATAACCTTTAACAATAGGATATAACAGTGTAAAGTGTGCAAACAACAGTTTTCTTTTAATGTATTTGAAAAGGTGTTAATTGGTTACAGGAGGCATGCAATTTTATAGCTTATATTCCTAGTAATAAGATAAAATATGATTGACAAGTGGTAAAAGTTAGTTATTTACACATTTTTTTATGTTTTATTTGTGTATGGATGATTTTGGTTTGTTTGTTAATTAATAATTTTTTTGTGTAACTTTTACATCATGAATTATTTCATTTGTGTGCATGAGCATGTCTGTTTGTCCTGTGTTTGGGTGTAATTATCTATATACATATGTATGTATTTACAAAAGAAAAGTAGTATATCAGTTATCTGGCTTCCGTAGCTCTGCTTAGTTTGGGGTCAGATGGCCGTGTGTGAGGAATAATGTCACAGAATATTATTATTATAATTTATTAACAAGTTACTAGTTAAAAAGACTTTATCAAATATATTTTCTAACTCACCCGATTTCGATGAAATAAGCTTAATAGAAACCAAGCTAAGCCGCATAACCTGTACGAATTTCATGAAAATCCTTTCAATGGTTTCGAAGATTAGTATGTTCAAACGGACAGACAGACACGCCGGCTCCATAGATTTATTATATGTATAGAAAGCTTACCGCCCCGCGGTTTCACCCGCGAACCCCTATTTTACGCCCTTATGGTTGGAATTTTCAAAATTCCTTTCTTAGCGGATGCCTACATCATAATAGATATCTGTATGCAATTTTTTAGCCCGATCCATCCAGTGGTTTGAGCTATGCGTTGATAGATCAGTCAGTCGGTCACCTTTTTCTATTACATATACAGAAGAAGAAGAAGATTATAATCCAAATATGGAAAAATTCAAAAACTAAGTCTAAAGATGAGTCAATAAATCAATCTCGTTACTTCCTCGTATTTCGTGTCAAGCGTGACTGGACACACATACGGACGGACAGAATAATAGATTACTACATAATAAACCGTTTATCATAAAGACATAATGAGATACAGCGAAACTGATTGATTTTATGTTTATTTCGTGATCATATTACACAATAATGTTTTATCATTTTGTTTTATGTCGAAAAAAATTGTATAAAGTTGTATTTTTTATAAATAAGAATTGAGAAAGAAACTACAACACTAAAACCAATTTAAACAACACTTATATCAATACTAAATGCCTACAAAATATCCCAATTCATACCTACATACGTTCTGTATTAAAGAAGAAACGCTGCCAACCTGTTGGGAACTGCCCATCGGCAGCGGTGGCAGCTTCGAGGACTACTGGTTCGAATCGAAAAAATCTATTAGTGTTAGATAGCCCATTTATCGAGGAAGGCTATTTTTTATCCCGGTAAAACACAAGATCCTCGGGAACGCGGGTAAACCCCGGGGCAGAAGCTAGTTTTCTAGTTTGTATTTTTCCTGTAAATATAAGTATTTATTGCTATGTACGTCAGATAAATTTTATTTACAACAATTATTTACTATAATAGAATAAAATACAAACAATAATTATATGGAAAATTTCTTCAAAGTTTATTACTAAAAACATATTGTCTTAAATTATGTCTCAAAGTCTTATAACTATCGGACATTGACAAACTATCAGTCAGGGTAAATGCTCTTATAATCTAAGCATAAACTTTCCATTTCTAAATTCCAGTTTTTATCAAATACCTCGATACTTAACTAACAAAGTAAATAAGTACTTGAGTACTGAACCGCAGGGTGTTTACGTAATATAAACTAGTTGTTTGACCGTCCGTAAGGTAGGGTTGTCACAACAAAACTTATTTTTAAATACGCACAAAGAATTGCTATTATTCTCGTATGTTTCAAGATTCATTAAAAAATCTAATAATACATTATATTAAATATTCATGTTTAGATATAGTTAACGTTTGTGTCTTTACTAGTATGAACAGTGCGACAGACACCAAAAACTGTAGAAGCGAAACTTCTTAATTTTCTTGGATGGACCTAAATCACAAAATGTGTAACAAACGGCTCAGGCAACCAATGAGATGCGTGGAACCGCCTCATTCAATTTAATGTTAACGTAGCTTTTGTCTCTCCACGACACCTCACTAGTTATGTAGTACTTGTTCACCCGCGTTTCCATAGGATTTTATGTTTTACTAGTCTAAAAAATTATAATATTAATAATTAGAATTATTGCCTTTCTAATGAAACCGGTTTGGGGCACATCGGTTGGATCAAAGTCAAAGTCAAAGCCATTTATTCAGTTTAGGCCCTAGGAGGGCATTTATCAAGGTCGAATTTACTGAAGCTACCACCGATTCGGAAATCAGCCTTCAACTGAGAAGAACCGGCAAGAAACTCAGCAAGGTTACATTTTTTATATATATTTTTTTTTATTTTTTTATAATCTGACTATTGGCTATATTTTTTCAATAACAGCAAAATGTACAATACAATATACAATTAAATCAAAAAGAAAAATACCAATACCAAGTAAATAATAAAATGTAACGCAAACAAGTTCTTATTAAATAATAGCGAATACGCTACATAATGGCTAAAACTAAAAAAATAAAATTAAAAAAACAATATGCGAAGTGCACCTGTGCAGAGTGAAACTATTTCCAAACATCCCTATCTTCAATATATTGAGCTACCTTGTAATAAGCCTTTTCCTTCAAAACTTTCTTTACGTAAAATTTGAATTTAAAATCGGTCATCTTGGTTACCGAGTTAGGTATTTTATTATAAAAACGAACGCGATAACAAAGTCTATAATGGACATAGGTAGATAGGTAGAAACATTTTTTGTGTTTTATATATATAGATTCCAAGGTACAACCTATCTGTGTGCCAAATTGCATCATGAGTAGTTGTGCCGTTGAGGCGTCAAGAGTTAACAAACAAACTCACTTTCGTATTTATAACATAATATCAGCTATCTAGTTTCCATAGATAGAACACGCTCCGTTTAGTTTGGGATCAGATAGTTGTATGTAAAGAATACCCTATATACAGGATGATTTTTTTGTCACTGGCAATAGTTGCAGGGGTGGAAGATACTCATCAATATGAACAACTGTTATTATGAGACCAAATCTGATATCGCGTAAAATAAAATGGTTGCTTCATACATTTTGGTCGAGTAGGTATTGAACTTTTATATGGAACAGCTGATATATTTTTCGTGATTTCACAGTTAGTCCCGTAATAAAAGTTGTTCATATTGATGAGTACTTCCACCCCTGCAAGTATTGCCAGTGACTAAAAAATCACCTAGTTAAATATAAATAATATTAAATAAATATATATAATAATAGATTTGCAGTTAAATTTAATTAATTAATTAATTCATTCATTCATTCATTCATTGGTATGGCCATGGAATAAAAATCGTTTAAAATAAATAAACTCCTTTCTTGACAACCCTACCAAGCCGGTACACAACAAACCAGTTTTAAGGGCAGTATGTAGAGCAAGTTGCATTTATGTTAAAAATTTTAGTCGTGTATCCATGCATTATTACTTAATGTAGAGATTGGGGTCTGGGGTAAGTGAGTTATGTATAGAGTGATGAGGTCGTTTACGGAATTAGGTACTTGGAAAGTAAACTTTAAGTAAATTAATTTAAGTAAAAGTTGAGTAATCTATAAGACTAGTATTCATTTTGTTTTTTTTTTTCATTCATTTGAAGACTGACTCAAATCCCGGTAGCTTCAGTAGTTTGTACTTTCATAATGGCAGAATAAATTACTTAGATTTTGTTTTTTTTTTTTTATATGAATTGGCTTAGGTTTGGCCTCTGGCCCGCCCATAAAAGGACGAAAACGAAACGTGAGATGGAGCACGCTAACCCAGAACAACCCTATTCACTCTGGCCTTGAACGTCCCTAGATTGTCCCTAGGAGTTAAAAAAAATATGAAGAAAATCGCGTAAAGCTTTTTTTTACTATAAATTTCTAAGGTATTTAGTGATATGGCTTAAGGTGATAAGTACACAAAGCCTAGAAGGGTAATTTCATCATCAAACATAAGCTATAATTATATATTTTTTTAATACAAGCTTTTTTTGGTGACTGTACCTACTTTGTCGGGCTTTTACGACGGGCCGGTTGGCGTGGTTGGTAAGATACCCTATCTATCATGCCGCAGGTCGTGGGTTCGATTCCCACTCAGGACAAACATTTGTGTGCATGAACATGTCTGTTTGTCGTGTGTCTGGATGTAATTATCTATATATGTATGTATTTACAAAAGAAAAGTAGTATATGTAGTATATCAGTTATCTGGCTTCCATAGTACAAGCTCTGCTTAGTTTGGGGTCAGATGTGGCCGTATGTGAGGAATAATGTCCTAGAATATATATTCCTAGAATATACTTTGTATACCAAATATCAAGTCAATCCTACCACTGGAAGTGGGTGAAATTCGACATGCAAGATTCCACCTCAACAAACATAGTTACATACGTTGCAAGTTAAATAAAAGCTTGTGAAAATAAACCATATATATTTATCAAAAATGTAATACAAAGTACCAAGGGTCACTAACCTAGTTAAGTCCCTTACATCATGTAATATGACAAGAGAAAGTATTAAAGTATCTCTAACAAGAATTACGAGAGAAGGAAACTGTTCCAAGACCCTGCACTGACATACTTATGACAATATCTAGGTATAATATATTCTACAGCTTTGCCTATAACATTTATTATATTTTTGTCTATGATTTGTTACATCTAAATCTGTCACTGCGCAGCTTTCATTAATTACAGCGCAATGATACATAGTTAATTGTGAAAACTACATTCATATCCATGCAGTGGTTCTTGAGTTATAAATAAGCATATAAACGGATAGACACTATATATTGAGCTAAAATATGATTCAAATGGATTACATAGTGATCAACGCATGCGCATGATAATATTTATGAAGAAAAGAGTTCAACGCGTGCGCATTTGTGGCGACTATAAACGCAAAATGATAATTCTAAATTAAGTTTTTCTCTGTATTCTTTAATTCAAGAGATTTGTAAAAATTATATGTCAAACTAGAGGATTTATGCCAGGGAACCGTTATTTAATAATTTTAAAGACATTTTTAGATGTAATACAATGGGAACTATTTTGTTAGTTTTCCAAAACATCAATCTATTTTTTTTTTTAATAAAATTAAAACGTCTTTTTTACTAGGAAATAGCCTTTGTTCCTTCTCTCTCTCGCCCGTTAGTTTAGTGCGGGACAGGCTTATTTGCGTATATCGTCGCCTTAATATGTTTCTTTCGATCATTTTACTTGTGTATGTGCCTCCCCCCCCCCCTCCGTGAGTTTTTCCAAGTTCATTGTTAACATTGAAAGGCGATGCTTCTATTTCTAAGTAGTAGCTGTTGCACAATTTTTAATGCGCACTCCATTTTTGTTCCAATAAAAAATATTTCAATTCAATTATATAAAAAATCACTTATAATTATTAATCTTGTTAACCTCCTACAGTAAGCCCACACAAGCCCACAGTTGGGCAACAGAGCATGTTGGACATGAGTTAAATTATATCTACATTTAACTGCACGTTTTGAGAGTGTAGGCGACGCCGCGGGCTCTCGATATAGCATTTAGATAAATAGACAATGGCAAATGTAGAGAGGAGTATGCAGTCAGGCGTAACTTCATAAGATTATGTTATTTTGTGAATTGGAATATGTTTTTTGAGGAATTGACAAAAAGAAAAAAGTACATTCTATTAATCGAACGGATGATATATTTTTTTTTTCTTGAATGAAAACCACAGAAATATATCTAGATGAAAACACCGTATGGAAACCGGGTAAGGTAAAATGCCACTTTCGCAGCTTTATATATCTGAATTGAAATCATCATTTTTATTATTATTTTGATACGTAAATGGACATTATATTTGAAGTTGTGAATGATGTTCGAAAGATTATTATTCAAAGACAACGAACGACAAGAAAAAAAAAAAGTACATACTTACTAGACCAGAGGACTATGGATTCCGCGTTTATAATACCACAGCAATTAATATTTACGTATTGTAAAACAATTAAACACGTGTAATGGTTAGATGGCAAACAAGCTTACGGCCCACCTGATGGTAAGCGGTTACCGTAGCCTATAGACGCTTATAGCACCCTTGAGACATGAAGTTGTTAAGTCTCCTGTGCCTGTAATTTCACCACCCCCTCCTAACCGAAACACAGTAATACAAGTGCACTACTATTTCAAGGCGGTATTAGATATGGTGGTAGTACTTCCCCGGGCGAACTCTGCACTAAGAGTTATACTACTACAGAAATGTGTTCCGGCAGCTACACATGAGAGCCTGTTCCTTCTAGGCTTTATGTGCATACCACCTTCGGCCACATCATCACTTACCATAAAAAAAAAGTATTTATGTCATGTCCAATATTAATGTGCCGTAAATTATAACAAAGTTCTTGCAAAATCGCTCTGAATGTTCACTTTCTAAAAACGCTCGTTTAGTTATATATAATGATTGATTTGTTTCTTATTCGATTGTTGATCATTCGTAATCGATTTGATTGTATCATGTTACAGGCCTATGTTGTGTTAATTTTATTTCTCAACTAGCTTTCGCCCCGCGGTTTCACCCACGTTCCCCAGGGATCTTATGTTTTCCCGGGATAAAAAGTAGCCTATGTTCTTTTCCACACCATAGGCTATCTTACCAAATTTCATCGCGATCGGTTCAGCCGTTTAAGCGTGAAAAGGTAACAAACAAACAGACAAACAAACAAACTCACTTTCGCATTTATAAAATTATAGTTAGGATTACGAGTAGGACAACATTGTTTTTTCTCTATAAACTGACAAACATGCGCTAGGTCCACCTGATGGTAAGTGGCAACAGTCGCCTATGGACTTTAGCATTTGATATCCTAAGTAGTATTATAAATGCGAATGTGAGTTTGTTTGTCACCTTTACACGCCTAAACCGCTGAACCGATCGCAATGAAATTTGGTACAATAGGCTATGGGATGGAGAAGGACATGGGCTACTTTTTTATTGGGAATGCGGGTGAAACTACGGGGGACAGCTAGTTTATTATAAAACTTAATCGTGATTGGTTCAGTGGTTTAGGCCAGAAAAGGTAACAGACAAACAAACAAACTCACATTCGCATTTATAATATTATAGTTAGGATTATTATTGGATTAAAATCTAAGTCATAGAGATCCATGTATTTTGCCCATTGTTCTATATCCTGTTATAATGCAATTAGGTCGTAACTTCAAAAGCTTTGATGCACATAAGTCTCGGGTCTATACTGAATAAATGACTTTGACTTTGATTATGCTTTAACTTTGACTTGATTACGACTTGAACTTTGGCTAGATATTTAACACACAAAAAAAATGCTATATCAAAAAAACTATTTACAATTTTAAGTGTATTCATAGAAATGTCAAGTTAAGTATTGATGTAAATTAAATTATTAATTTAATATATTTATTTACAAAACGCCACACTTTGAATCAATGTTATACGAAAAAAATATGCAAATGTAACATAATAATATCAATTTAGTATCTAATAATAGTTAAGGCAATTTATTATCAAGTAGTTTTAAATACATTTTAAAATCAAAACAACCTTTAAATAATAAATACAATACAATTTACATACTTTTAATTTATTTATAATTCATTGCATTTAAAAACCAATTAGGAACGTCATTTAAAAAAATCCTCTATTCACGACGACAACATGAACTTGGCTGTCGCACTACCATGCAACATTTTTGTAAAATTCCACAATATCCTTTCGTGACACACTTTAAACTAGTAAGTTTAAGTAAGTAAAATAAGTAAAAGTTACTTTTAACTGCCATAAATATGTACTTTCAATTTCAACCTTGGATATACGAAAAACTTTATTTAACAACATTAAAACTGCATAATAACGTATCTTAGTGCATTGTGCTGCTATCTATGTATCAACCTTGCTTCACGAACACACAGACAAGCAATAAACCACTAATGTGTCCGGTATTTAGATCCTTATAACGTGTTACAAGTTATTTATGATTTTATTAGCATTTTGCAGTTGGGTGTGTATTTTTTTGGGTTCCTAATCAAATATATAGATACAGGTAAACATAAATATTAGATACTAGCGACCCGCCCCGACTTCGCACAGGTATCAGAGCATGTACGCCAATAAAAAACGTAAACGCGGCGCACGCCAGTAAAGCTCCCAGTCAGCATGATTGACATCTTCAACAATCATCGTCATATTTCAGCCAAGTTACACAAAATCTTTAATGAATTATATACTTAAACCTTCCTCATGAATCACTCCGTCCATTGATGAAAACTGTATGAAAATCCGTTAAGTAGTTTTTGGTTTTCTCGCGTACAGACAAACAGTCGCGTTAGGGGGCTTTTGTTTTTATAATACTAAAGAGAAAAAAATGTGTATAATATAGTATAATCATTTATATAGTTGCCATGTTACAAGTTCTTCATAATTAGAAATTAAATTGCCCCTTGTAAGGAATGTCCCAAGATATTTAATTTAATATATCTATAGACCTATGGCTAGGTACGTTCTGTCTATAAAGTTAGATACAAGTAACCTATGCAGAGATCACGACTGGTGCATGTGGGACTGTTTTACGAGGAACGGATACGCTTTATCTATCGACGGTTTACTGCAATAATTTGTTTCTATCCACTGAAATGTGAACTTAGGTTTACCACTTCACTAGTTAATCTATACTAACTAATATTATAAAGCTGAAGAGTTTGTTTGTTTGTTTGTTTGTTTGTTTGAACGCGCTAATCTCAGGAACTAATGGTTCGATTTGAAAAATTATATCAGTGTTGAATAGCCCATTTATCGAGGAATATATGCTAGGGCTTTTTATCCCGGGAAAACACAAGGTACCTCAGGAACGCGGGTGAAACCGTGGGGTGGAAGCTAGTTTAAACTAAAAACTCATTTATTCTTATATGCTTGTGTTTGACCACAGTCTAACACACAAAGCTTAGAAGGAACTGACTATCAATAGCAGCTGCTGGAATATACCAGTAGGTGTTTGACGATAGATTTTCAACTTAAGAGTGGTAGAGGCGGGCAGAGATTTAAATTGTTAGATGCGCCCTTGCCATACATAAAGCGCACGGTAGTATGTCATCGTTGGGAAGAGTGAGCCCACTCTCTCCATTTTGCAAGCGCATGGCACATCTAACCATTTAAATCTCTGAAGGCGGGTACTACAAAATACCAACCCCCGTACTATGGTTTCCTCACGATGTTTACCTTCACCAAAACCTCAAGCTCATTGTAGGATTCGAACCCACGATCTTTGCTGCGGCATCCGACGCTACCACTGACCTATCATGACCTTTTAATGTAATTATTAAAATGCCCAATATAATAATCATTAAAAGAAATTGCGTAAAACTGTAACTGCGTTTTCACAATCAAAGAAGGACCGCGATGTAATATTAGCTCCGCAAGGCTGTTCAACTTTTCCCACGGCCGAATCTTCGCTTTACTACTTTGCCAAGATGTCATAACATATATCTTGGTTCAGACTTTAGATGCAGTCTAGATCTATATATGTCTTGATTGATAAATCTAGTTAAAAAAGGTAAGATTTCTTGTTTGTTTTTGATTCCATTTTTACAATGTCAATTAATTATGAAATTTATTCTATTGAGTTTCATAATAAAACAATATTGTTTAAAAAATCATTTACATAATAAAGAAAGTATTTACATTGACAAGTAAAAAATGCTTAGGTATTAGTATTTTTTTTTAAGTTTTCAATACAACTGATTCCGAGCCGATGTTGAAAATTTGAGGTACAAATATTGTAATATATGTTGAAAATACTTATGTGCTTACCACCTTCAGCACACTTAAGTTAACTCAAAGTTGCAAAACATCGGCAACCCCTCTGGTATTGCAAATGTTCATAGGCAGCGGTGACCACTTACCATCAGGTGCACCGTCTTCCTTGTCAACCTACTCACATATAACTTACAATAGTGAGAATGTGGTTAAACACAATGATAAGTTGAAAAAAAGTTATAATTTATACATTACTAGCTTTTCCGTGCGGTTTCACCCGCGTTCCCGGGATAAAATATAGCCTATGTTACTCGGTGAAGATGTAGCTTTCTAACGGTGAAAGAATTTTTAAAATCGGTCCAGTACTTTTTGAGCCAATTCATTACAAACATACTTTCTTACATACAAATCTTTCCTCTTTATAATATTAGTATAGATCAGTGCATAAATAAACATCCTACTAGTATATATGTATATATATATATATATATATATATATATATATAACATATCCCACTAATATCTATTATAAATGTGAAATTTTGGATGGATGGGTGGATGTTTGTTACTCTTTCACGCAAAAACTACTAAACGGATTAGGATGAAATTTGGCACATAGTTTTAATATATTCTGGATTAACAAGTAGGATACTTTTTATCCCTAGAAAACATAAGTTCCTTCGGGGACGTGGGTGAGAACGTGGGGCTGAATCTAGTACGTTACATTACCTGAAGATATTTTAAAGCATAATTATTCATAACTAGCTTCCACCCCGCGGTTGCACCCGCGTTCCCTAGGGATCTTAAGTTTTACCAGGATAAAAAGTAGCCTATATCCTTCTCCATACCATAGGCTATCTGCATACCAAATTTCATTGCGATCGGTAGAGCGGTTTAAGTGTGAAAAGGTAACGAACAAACAAAAAACTCACTTTTGCATTTATACTTAACTAGCGACCCGCCCCGGCTTCGCACGGGTAGCAGAGCATATACGCCTACATTTTTTATAAACATACCTATAGGTATAACGCACCCAGTATAATAAAAAGCTCCCAAACGCAGACGGCCGTTCCATTTTTTCCGACATTTCCAAAAAATATCACTGTATTTTAGCCAATGTATACAAAAACTTGAGAAATTATATACTAAAACCTCGAAAACCATTATATCCATTGGTGAAAACAGCATGAAAATCGGTGCAGTACTTTTTGAGTTCATCGCGAACAGACAGACAGACGCGGCGGAGGACTGTGATATATTAGTTAGGAAGATTAGGATTATACCAATAATATTTGTAGTTACTAAACGGGAAGTGCAGAGGAAAATTAAAATAAAATGCTCGTAAAGATCATTGAGACCGTGTAATTAGACAGCGTATCTACACGCTGAGTTAGTGGTCGTGATCATAGACAATAGTCTTCCTTCCCCAGGAGTTCCGCGTTGAGAAGCTTCCCTCACGATTTGAAAACTAATTACCTACAGCATTTTTACAATGGATGGATTTTATACTGTTTACTGATACGAGATATATTTGTAGGTATTTAAGCAATTTTTTTTCGGTCCAAGTTCAAGTCCAAGTCAAAGGTATTTATTCAGTGTAGGCCCTAGGGGTTAAGAGCTAGCTTAGGTTGAAGTCACTGAAGCTACCACCGGCTCGGAAGCTAGTCTTCAACTGAGAAGAACCGGCAAGAAACTCAGCAGGTTACATTTTATATATCATTTCGTTTCTTTTCTTTTTTTTTTTTGTTATAACACACATATATTGTCAGTGAGACTAGATAAATAATTTAATGTAATAAATCTGAGTTGGTTTTGAAAAGAGTAATTGCTGAGTTTCTTGCCGGCTCTTCTCAGTAAAAGCAACCTTCCGAACCGAGCGTTAGAGTCAGACTATTCATAAGTGCTTGTGAAGGCCTATTCGAATAAAAAATATTTTCATTTTCATTTTTTCATTTTCATTTTCATATATTTTATTTTTAGGCAGTCTGTGTAGGATTTTTTTTTAAACTCACATTAAAGATACTTACAGGCGTGTGAGGCCAAAAAGCAAACTATATCTGCTAATGCTGCAGTTTTTATTGCTGAAGCGTTGGTATATTGGTTTTTTTTTTTTTTTTACTAGGAAATATTTTTGAAAATTCCACCCCTAAGGGGGTAAAATAGGGGTTCGCGGGTGAAACCGCGGTGCGGTAAGCTAGTTCAATATAAATAACTTACTGATTGATACAAAAGTAGCACAGTCCTACTTGACCTCAATTTATGTCATGTGACCTTTTCCTAACTCTAACTTACATCGATCATTACCTAGGGGCACATGTTCACCTTTTGTAAACAACGCTTTGGGGCACAAATTATTTGGGGGCACACTTTAAACATAGCTTTAGGTGTTGATTTACTCTATCACACCTCTTTATCAGTTAGACAGCCGTTTACTTCACTTACTATGGCCTATAAATAGTTTTAAAACAAAAAATGTTTGGTAGTCAAAGATTTACCTTACATAAAACTACTAGACAATTTGTTTACGTCAATCAATACGTAACAATGAATGAAACAGTGACTGAGTCACTCTCTCATCTCAAATTTCAACCCTATAAGTAAGTGAACAAAGCCTGTTTTATAATGAGATATCAACTCAAAGTCTAGACGACTAGTCATAGAGCTATGAAATTTGTAAGGTAGCTTATCCTAAAGCGTAGGAGAGTGTAATAGGATTTACGAAATTCAACCCATAAGGTAAATAGGGTATCACGGGTAAAACCGCGAGTCTAGTATTATACAGGTTGATTTTGTTATCACTGGCAATACTTGCAGGGGTGGAAATACTCATCAATGTGAACAACTTTTATTATAGGGCTAACTCTGATATCGCGTAAAATAATACGGTTGCTTCATACATTTTGGTCGAGTAGGTATTGAACTTTTGTATTTCACAGTTAGTCACATTATAAAAGTGGTTCATTTTGATGAGTACTTCCACCCTTGCAAGTATTGCCAGTGATAACAAAATCACCCAGTATATGGTGTTGTAAGGTTTCGATAAAATTCCATCGATTATCATACAATAGTCAATAAGTGGTAATTATATTGTCATTACAGCACAGAGAGCAATCGATTCGTATTGCTAATCCGGCCTAATGGATTTGAACGGGATTTTTTATAATAATAATACACGTGGGAATATTTAATCGTCCACTTGATCGGCATCGGAGTATACGGCATTACATTTGTACACGACCACCATTTTTTTACAAAGAAATCTGATGCGTATATAATGGTATAGTGCGCTCCCGAAGCAGGCGAAATTTCGGTCTATGGTCTGTCACTCGCGTAATGTAATGCCGTTGCGCTCACACAGGTGACAGTTAATTTAGAATCAATTACTTTGAAAGAGTTAGGGCGATGTCGCACGGGCGTTGTCTGTGCATTGCGTTGGCGCTGCGTCGACTGAGCGGTGACGCTCCGTCGTTCTACATAAATGTGAACAACATGCGACACGATGCGTTAAAATGACGTATGGCGACGCAACGGAGCTGCGTTGAAACGACGGAACGGCAGCGCAGTATTTAATAGCATATCGAAGGTGACAGTTAGCTGCGACGTCGGAGATAGCTGCGACGACGCAACGTAGCCCCAACGCCCGTGTGGCATCTCCCTTAGACTGCATAGATCAAATTTTATTATAAAAATAATAACCACAGTTTACGAAATTGATACGAATGAATGATTAGTGAATGAATGAATACAAATGCACACAACACAAAACAAAGTGTTGTCCACATTTACACGGTTATTATCAGCTCATAGACAATGTGTTTTGAGTTTTTGTTAAAGTTTCGCTTGTCTCTCTCACGGCTGTCGAGATGTCATAGTTAAAACTGTTTTATCTCTATATCGCTGTAATTAATGCCTAGGAGTGTTTTGTTAACACCATTTAGTGCTTATACGAGGTCTATATGACCTAACAAAGTAAGATATTTTTAATTGTTTTTAGCTATTGTAGGCTAAAGAAAAATTAGTCAGCATTTTGACCGACTAAAGTCTAAGCCATTTATTCAATTTAGGCTCTTATGCACTTATGAACTTCGAAGCTACCGAAGTTTCCACCGGTTCGGAAGTCTCCTTCAACTGAGAAGAACCGGCAAGTAATTCAGCATGGTTACATTTTTTTAATATTTTTGGACCATCTGACTGTGTTGGCTATTTTTTCGACCAGCATTATGCTGAGTTGGGTCCGTTTTGTGGCAAACCTATTATTGTTGTGTGTCCTTTTAACTTTAATTTTTATTTTATTTTATTGTTCTCTCTTTTTGTTATTATTTGGTGTACATATTTGGCCACAAATAAATATAATTTCTTTCTTTCTTTCTTTATTTTTTTTATTAATTGTTGTTGTTTTTTTTTAAATAATATGTTTATTTATTATGATACTTTCGTCGTTTAATCTGCAGTTAATCGAATATAAAAATAAACAATTATAATAAAAAATAGATACTACCAGATTGAAGTTAAAGTACCTAATTTTTCATTTCTAATTGAGTTTTTTTTATTTAGATTTTAATATAGTTTAAAATAATTTTGTTGTTTTATTATAAAATAACACATTCATTACCAATAAATCTAGCAATTTCAGCCTACATGAGCTTACATACGAACCTCCAATAGCCATTCAAACACTCCCAAAACACATTTCACGCGTCGCGAAATAATCCATTGCATTCAAAAACATAAAGCAGATTACGATTAAGATATTAGATAAAAGTATAACAATATGTGATTACGTTTCTATTGTGTGAGCATAATATTTAAACCACTGACCCCAATACTGTAATAACAGGTTTTATAATGTAAATTGTTAGTTTTGTCGGGACGTTTTGTAAATAATACTATGAGAATAAGTTTGCGAAAGTGCTGTCGAGTTGAAAGTATAGCTCCCTATAGTACATCTTAACTGCAGTAACTTCTATAACTTCGACGTTCATAAGTGCCCTTCTAGGGCCTGAACTGAATAAACGGCTTTGACTTTGACTTACTGAAGGATTTATACTACTTATCTATGGATTCCAAACTCCATCGGCAATTTTTATTAAAATAGCGAAAATTTAGCAAATAGACAGACAGTTTGAAAAACATACTTTCGTGTAGTAAAAGTAAATCTATCTATCAAGTAAGTCTATCCCGGGGGTAGAAGCTAGGCTAAAATAAATAAGTGGCAAACTACATTCACCGTCTCGCACCAAACGATTCGATTTAGAATTGCACAGATATCGAATAACATAAGATCGAAATATAAGATTGGAGATAGTCCTTACATCCTCGCATCTGGTGGAACGACTTCCGCGTCCTCAAGCTCTTGGGAACGGGGCCGAGTTGCGACAATAGTCATGCGCCAGCGCAGGCACGAATAGGGTTGCCAACCATTTTTAAATTGAAGAATGAGGACTATTTATCCTGGTAGCATACGTTATAAGATGATGACAGGACTGACTACATAGATTTACGTGACAAAGAAGAATAAAGAACTTCCTTATAGGCTTTATATGCTTACCACCTTCGGCCACACCATCACTTACCATATTGAGATTGTGGTCAAAAACAAGCCTATACAAAGTAAAAACATAAGTAAATAGGTTATAATAAATAAAATAAATAAATAAATATCCTCACACACGACCATCTGACCCCAAACTAAGCAGAGCTTGTACTATGGAAGCCAGATAACTGATATACTACATATACTACTTTTCTTTTGTAAATACATACATATATAGATAATTACACCCAGACACAGGACACACAGACATGTTCATGCACACAAATGTTTGTCCTGAGTGGGAATCGAACCCACGACCTGCGGCGTGATAGATAGGGTATCTTACCAACCACGCCAACCGGCCCGTCAAAGGTTATAAATGGATTTTGTGGGAGATTATAGTAGAAAAGTAGACTGCCTAGATGACGGATTAATAGGATACTTACTATATTTGTACTAACCCTCGATTGGAAACATATGAGGTAGATTAGATATATTGATATGGCTCTCAAGATGGAAGATTCACCGAAAATGTTTTGAAAAACATCCTCTGAGGAACTATGTCTGGATTTTAGTAATTGTGGTTTGTCATAAATCGAGTTCAATTCAAGGAGTACATCGTAATAAATATCTGGGTCGTATTATGTTAGAAACTAATTTTTGATCTTGTATATAAAAGTGGCAACCCTAGTACCGAAGCTCGCGTGCCCCGCGAACCCCGCACCCCACGCCCGTCCCCGCACCGTGACCTACGAGCTTTTGTGTTTTAAAATTAGCTATAGGTACTTTAGTTACGTTCCTTCCTAACTTAGATCTATTCGATGTTTAGATTATTTTTTTAATTTTGTAGAATTGTCATTGTCGTTCAGTGTGGCAAAATTTGATTTTATTGAATAAATAAATAAATATCCTGGGACATTATTCCTCACACACGGCCATCTGACCCCAAACTAAGCAGAGCTTGTACTATGGAAGCCAGATACCTGATATACTGCATATACTACTTTTCTTTTGTAAATACATACATATATAGATAATAACACCCAGACATAGGACAAACAGACATATTCATGCACACAAATGTTTGTCCTGAGTGGGAATCGAACCCACGACCTGCGGCGTGATAGATAGGGTATCTTACCAACCACGCCAACTGGCCCGTCAAATTTATAATAATAATTTATACAACACTAGTTTAAGCCCCGCGGTTTAACCCGCATTCCCGGGATATCCTATGTGTTAACCAAAACAAATCCGTCGAGCCGTTTCGGAGCTTATTTATAACAAACATATATACACTCAAACTTTCGCATTACTTAGTAAAATTGTTTATTTCATAAATTATCCTAAAAAAAAGCTATAAACATAAAATAATTTGCCAATTTTAAAAAGGAAAACAAAAATACAACCATTTAAACCGTATAAATACAAATATATTCGACCTTCGCATTTCTCTGTCTGTCTGTCTGTGACTCACGTTATACATTTCCATAATAGATTCGACAATTATTAATAATATCATGTAATGTTGCTATAAATCTGTGAATTAATCCTGAACTATGGTACAGCTGCGCCTGCGCACAAAATACGCTACATATAAAATGGTGTATTAGTCCTGTTATAATAATAAAAGTAATATACATGTTTTATTTATTATTTAGCAATTGGGATTATATTGTAATTATTTACATAAAAATCGAGGCATTATTTGTATAATGTATGCGGCGTCGTGTGGCGGGTCGCTCACTTCCCTACAATATGTGCGAGGAGGGCGATGGCTGCCACATGCGTCATACTTGTGAACAGGTAATGCTTGTGGGGGCTGGTCTGCTTAAATTTGCTATCTATTTATTAACTATGTCACTCATCATTTTGTTTTTTCTTGTTATAACACACATATATTGTCAGTGAGACTAGATAAATTATTTAATGTAATAAATCTAAGTTGGTTTTGAAAAGAGTAATTGCTGAGTTTCTTGCCGGCTCTTCTCAGTAAAAGCAACCTTCCAAACCGAGCGTTAGAGTCAGACTATTCATAAGTGCTTGTGAAGGCCTATTTGAATAAAAAATATTTTCATTTTCATTTTAAAAAAATATATAAATTTAATAGTACCTACAATTGTGAATTAATATAAAGACTGCTCATTATGTATAGGCCTGTGTTTGATTTGTAAATATTTATAGGTATTATAGGTAAGTGATGATGTGCCAAAAGGTGGAAAGCACACAAAGAATAGAAGTAACTGGCTCTCAAGTGCAACTGCCTGAGCACACCGGTAGTGTTTGGCGACAGATTTTCAACTCGAGTGTGGTAGCCAGCTAGGTAGACCACAGGGTACCTTACCACCGTGCTATAGTTTTCTGACGTTGTTTTCCATCATCAAAAGCTCACGCTAATTGTAGGAATCGAACCCACGATCATCACTGCGTTTAAGTAAATTTGCTCAGACTTAATTTTGGTCTCGGTTTTCAATTAGAAGTCTCATCCTTATTTTAGATATTTTTCCATCAAATATAATTTATCACTACATTTATTTTATAAATCGATTACACACAACTCGATCGTTACGCAACACTATCACCGCAAATGTAATAGTAACAATTTTACCATTAATACCGATTTATCGGTTTCATATCGAGTTAAACACGTATATTTTGTTCTTGCTAAGGCTCTACTCATTTCCTGCGATAGGTTTCACTTTTAAACACAACTCGCTTTCGATGCCTTTTCACTTTCAATATGTCTCGATAACGATACTTTAATATTAATCGATTGTATGACGGATCGAATCGATTTTTAAAATGTTTACGATCTGGTTACATATAGCATTGAAGCTGGAAGCTGTCCATCATTGAGTGTTATTAATGTTAAATGATTGTAAATATGTTAGAAAGCGTGTGAACTGTGAAGTCTATACAGTATCCTTTGTAAAATACTAAACGGATTCATTGACACTTCTTTACCTGTAGATTTAATAATTTAAAAAAGTTTTTAAATGAAAACTATTTTATTTTATTTATTATTACGTGGTAAGTGACAATGTGACCAAAGGTGGTAAGCACGGAAAGTCTAGAAGGCAACCACTCAAGTGCAGTTGCCGGCGATAGATTTTAGACTTAAGATTGGTAGCCAGCCAGATAGGTGCTACAGAGAACTATACCACTGTGCTATAGTTTCCTCACGTTTTCCTTCACCGAAAACTCAAGCTCATTGTAGTATTCGAACCACTTTCCCCACGGTCTTTGACATAACAACCACTGAGCTAGCCGTCTTAAAAATTACAAAGGAATTGTATTTAAACTATGTGTTTCTTGAATGTAATAAAAAAAAAACTCTAAAACTATTGCCTTTCCACCCAGCGGTTTCACAAATAGGGGTATTTTACTCCCTTAGGGATTGAATTTCCAAATATCCTCCTTTAGTGGATGCCTACACTGTATAAGGTATTTACGTGAAAATTTCTAGTCTCTAGGTCCAGCGGTTTGGGCTGTGCGTTGATATATCAACAGTCAGTCAGTTTATCATTTTATATAAATAGATAAAAAAAAATGAAAATTTATTAAAACATCTCGTTGAACAATTAGCATTCAATGTTGTAAGCCTTCTAGATAGTTCTGGGGAGAATGCAGAGGTCACTGAATGGAAATAAAAGTGAAGTTTCCCACGAGATGCGAGACAAGCAACTTATGTTTTCATGTATACTTCTTGTGCGAGTATGTAATCGATTATGATTTTTTATTTATTTATATCATTTTTCAATACGCATAAAGAGTAGAGAATTATAAAATATCATAGATACCTACTTAATATTATTAAGCTAGAGATTATTATTTATATTTTCATGAAATATCATGGATTAAATATTATTTTGTTTAATTTACATAAAATATATATTTTTTGTATTCAAATAAAATTACATTATACGATTTAATTTTTTAAAAGACGTTACACTTTCTTAATTTGTCATTTAACCTGTAGAGTGCAAAAGTGGGTCAAGTCATTAGGTTACATCGAATTGGGGTATTTAAGTGCAGAAAGCAAAAGTTACAGGGTTAACGACCCGGACAGGCAATTGTCCTTTCCAAGTGTGTTGAGAGCAGGCACAATCTAGACCTAGGCACTAAACGTATTGCTTAACTTACAATAAGTTAGAATTTATTTGCACATGCTTTTTTGCAACTCTGACCTTTATACTTACTTTTTAAATTAACTTTTTTTTAAAATATCTATAGTATTTTGCGCAAGCCTACTGATGGTATATATTTGAATAAACTTCTTTCTATCTATTAGTATAAATAACTTTTAACCCAATAACAAATGAAAAAAAAATACCTATACGAGAAACGTAATTTAATTTAATCGTAAATAAACTACTGCATACGACCTTTTTAGAGATGTTTTACCACGAAAATGTTGGACTCAAATGAAGTCGGTTAATTAATAAGCCTACTTCAACACTACAATAGCTAATTTTCAGATTTCATATAAAAATTCATAAAATAAACCGCAAACTCGAGTATAAAATTCACATGCAAACAATAGGCGTAGAAATGTGGCTATAGAACCACCTATTAAACCTTATAACACTAATGAAAACACTTTGAAACCACTCGTGCGCATATCCGAAATCCTTAGGGGTGCGTTCTAAAACCACAATTTCTACACTTAATTTTTTTTTTACACTTACGTAAATTTTGGCCGCCATTTTGGGTCACAACTGTCACTTTTAATCACTCGCGAGGCGGGCGCATGCGCGGAGGGTACGCGCGGCGAATGGCGTGAATGCGCCTGCGCTTACTTTATAACCTCCCCCCCATACTATTATTATATTAATTACTTACATTCTTAGTTTTCACTGCTCGGCTCCATCGGCGATCGATCTAGATCCCTGCTTCCTAGTTCGATAATCCCGAATCTGGAATGTTAAAAAGCGGTTGTTATATTAGAGAAAGTCTGGTGGTAATACTAGGCTATTTATTAGATATGAATGAACTATTATTATAATCTGTACTACTTTAATTTATTTATTTATTGTTGCATTGATGTGTTTCTGTCAGCACTGATTTGTAAAGAACAGCTAGTATATCATTTGTACGTATTTTATTTTATAAAAATTATAAATTATTTTATAACATGGTAAGGACTGAATGCTCCCAAACAAGACTAGTACAAATTGGTAGAAGTATAGAGTTAATACACCACCAAAATATATTGAGGCACAGACAGATATCTGTAATCTTTCTTAACAAACGAATAAGAATATGTTCTAGAAAGAACTGAAACCTTTGTTAGTTTATTTCATACAAAATACTTAGAACAACTAAACTGAATTAATTGTAGGTTCCTACTCAAGGACACTGTTAGGTTGTGGTCAATGGAGATAAATATAATTACTATATATGTACAGTCAGCGGCAAAAGTATCTTGGCACTTTAGTACCGTGTCACATAACACAATTCATAATTTTCATACAAACCATCAAGAAAATGTCAATAGATTATTATGAAAGGGTACTAAAATGCCAAGCTACTATTGCCGCTGACTGTACCTATATTATTCTAGTCTTCCGCCCCGCTGCTTCACCTGCGTACCCCAAATTCGAATTGCGAAATGCGAATTTCCAAAAAATCTTTCTTAATGGATGCCTACACTGTATAAGGTATCAATGTGCAAAATTTCAAGTCTCTAGGTCCAGCGGTTTGGGCTGTGCGTTGATATATCAACAGTCAGTCAGTTTATCATTTTATATTATTACAGAAGAAGATAATTTGACAGCAGATTTTCAACATGAGGGTAGTAATATATATATTTTTAATAAATTTATTTACAAGGCGATGAAAGCTCAGTGGTAGTGACGTCGGACGCCGCGGGGAAGGTCGTGGGTTCGAATCCTACAATGAGCTAGAGCTTTCGGTGGAGGAAAACATCGTGAGGAAACCATAGTACGGTGGTAGGGTACTTTGGTACCGCCTGGCTGGCTACCACCCTCAAGTTGAAAATCTGTCGCCAAACACCTATTGATGTGTTCCGGCAGCTGTACTTGAGAGCCAGTTCCTTCTAGGCTTTGTATGCTTACCACCTTCGGCTACATCATCACTTACCATAGTGAGATTGTAGTCAAACACAAGCCTATACAAAGTAAAAAAAAAAAAAAAACCATAGGACAATTTCCACTTAAATAGTTTATGAGCCTGCACGGAAGCCTCGTGGGCTTATCTGTGTAGGCGATGGCCATACATAGATATATCTGTGGTAATATTTTACTGGATTAAAACCCTGGTCTCCAATGTCCTCAATGGTAACATGAGGCTATAGAAAGGGAAAATAGTTGTTAATAATACAGTAAATGAAGATAGATAGCAGATCATGGTCGGACACAGTTTGACTGTCAATTGTAAAAAATACTATAAATACCTATGAAGTAAAAGACTTATGTATAAGCTTCCATTGCGCGAGTTGTTCACTTTTGTTTCCATTTATTGTTTGAATTTACAATAAAAGTTGTTTTTTGAAAAAAAATATTTTTTATTATTTTAAATGTGAAAGTTTAAGGATGGATGTTTGTTACTCTTTCACGCAAATACTACTAAATGAATTTGGATGAAATTTGGCACACACATAGAATATATTCTAGATTAACATATAGGATACTTTTTATTCCAGGAAAACACAAGATCCCTCGGGAACGCGGGGTGGATGCTAGTTTAGAAAGCGCTAACCAAATAGCACCGAAAGACAATCGTGCTCTACCCTGAACAAGAGCTTAGACCCGGCGTTGTCTGCCTCTCAAGTCACACATAATAAACTGGCATCGCGTGCGGCTCCTGACTCGTTGCAAACTCGTATATCTGCCTAATTTGCAACATTACGTACTATTATATCACCTATTACGGTAGGTCACTAATTGGACCACTTAATAGTACAATAAAAACTAAATAACGACGCGTGACGTCGCGTAATTTCATATGTCTTGAATTGCGAATAGTCTAGTAAACCAGTTGATAAGTAATCGATGTTTATGTTGAAAAAAAAAAACAGAATAGTGTACCTATTTGACGGGCCGGTTGGCGTGGTTGGTAAGATACCGTATCTATCACGCCGCAGGTCGTGGGTTCGATTCCCACTCAGGACAAACATTTGTGTGCATGAACATGTCTGTTTGTCCTGTGTCTGGGTGTAATTATCCATATATGTATGTATTTACAAAAGAAAAGTAGTATACGTAGTATATCAGTTATCTGGCTTCCATAGTACAAGCTCTGCTTAGTTTGGGGTTAGATGGCCGTGTGTGAGGAATAATGTCCCAGAATATTATATTATTTAAAACATATCTATCTATATGTTAATTCTGTAGAACCGGCACGTCTGTATACATTTTTTTTTAATCAAAAAGTGTAGGTGATCTAGAACAAAAGTGTAGGTGATGTAGAACAGAATGTAAAGAGACCATTTTTGTTATTTTTGTCTGTCTGTTGTGTGCCGTGCTGTATAACCTAACCTGTTGCCACTAAAATAAATCTCAGTAGAATAAGATAAGGGTCTGTCTGTCTGTTTGTACACAACACTATTTGCATGGAGTTATCGCAGGCTAATAAGGCTCTGCTTAGTAATTAATACTGCTATTAAAACGTATACCTTCTTATTTCTTTATAGCATCCTCGTGGTTCCAGGTTTTCTTAGATATGTCGAAAAAATGCAAGCAAATATATTTTTTTCGTAGCATATTTAGCCGTAAGACTCTACAGTACTTTAAGACATCAACGAGATCGTAACAAAAGCTTATCTATATCATGTTTTATACATTATATTACAAAAAAAAATGCATAAATAATTCAATTTAGCTATAAAATAATATAAAAATTATATTTTAGTTACATATAGATGAGCCGAAATCATAAAACTGATTTTTCACATAAAAAATTTTCTTAATAAAAAGTAAAATGGAAATCACCAAACATTGCCAAATAAATAACCCAATAAAGGAAACGTTTAACTTAACCTAGAACCTCAATACGCTTGTGGAATCACTAAACTATTTTGTCATCGGTGTAATACATTGGAAATACATGCAAATATGTCCCGAAGTACATAAACAAGGTATCTACTTGGAATAATAAGGGACAGACCGCAGATTGCACCATGTCACTGTGAGGCTATACGCTGTTGTTTCCCACCTTGTGGTCGCCAGATACTTAATCATAGGTCTGATTGGTAAATTGGTACAGTGTGACTACATTTCGAGGTGCCAAGTATATTATGAATCGGTGGCAGAGGTAGTTTTATGGCTATGGTAACCGCTTACCATCAGGCGGAAAGTATGCTTGTTTGCCGAATATGTTGTATAATATATATACAGGGTGATTTTGTTATCACTGGCAATACTTGCAGGGGTGGAAGTACTCATCAATGTGAACAACTTTTATTATAGGGCTAAAACTGATATCGCGTAAAATAATATGGTTGCTTCACACATTTTGGTCGAGTAGGTATTGAACTTTTGTATGGAACAGCTGATAATTTTTTCATGATTTCACAATTAGTCCCATTATAAAAGTTGTTCATTTTGAAGAGTACTTCCACCCTTGCAAGTATTGCCAGTGATAACAAAATCACCCAGTATATTAAGTTGGAATAGCTATAGCTGAGTGAGATTTTTTTATACGAAAGATTCTACTTTATATGTAAAACCAGCCTAAATTACTTCTTAAAACATCTGATTTTTACCAGTGAAAGTCCCGTCAATATTGGTCAAGCCGATTCGGAGTTTAGCCGAAAAGAACCTCAGAGTGAAGTCGTCTTGTATAAATGTCAAAAAGTAGATTAGAACTTTATTTATATGGCTGGCAATGAATGTTTGATTGCTCTAATGATAATGGCGGGAAAATAAAAATTATGACTAAAATTAAAGGTTAGGTTCTAAATTAAAAGATTTTGAAGTATATTGTTTTCCTCTTCCGTCATAATTATCATATTAAATATAATGCACTGGTTAAAATTGCACCGTAGTCTGACTGGCTCCCACAATCAAGTTAATCTTAAAATTTAACCTCTTCAGTATATTTTTAACTAGCGAATTAACCTGGAACTCTATTATTTTCATATGTAGTTATGGGACGAGGCTTTTGCAGGTAAAATCTAGCATTAAAAATCTAGCACAATATTTGACTTCATGTTTAATTAATGTAGTTTTATTTAAGTAGTTTTTTTTTACTTTGTATAGGCTTGTGTTCGACCACAATCTCACTATGTTAACTGATGATATGGATGAAGGTGGTACGCACACGAAGTCAAGAAGGAACTAGCTCTCAAATGCAGTTGACGGAATACACCATTAGGTTCTTGGCGACAGATTTTCAACTTGAGGGAACCTACCACCGTGCAAAAAAGTTATTAAGTTCAAAAAAAATCACATAAAAATAAAAATAAGTATGTAGATAATAGTTATTTAGTTCATAATAGCGCGTATTATGCTTGATAAGGATGTATTAAACTAGAAGTTTTTTTTTTTCTAGCCTTATTTTTGAAGGTAGACACAAGTTACAAATAATAAATCCTAGTCTCCTAAATGTAAACAATAAATAAATAAAAAAAATACAAACTTGTTCTAATTTTCGAACAAACACCTACTTTATGCAATTAGATATAGCATTAACATACTGGCATAAAAACAATGCATATTTACCTATTATTTGGTACAAATAAAGCATTCGATACGGCACATACAAAATTCTTCAAACAACACCGCCATTAAAATTAAAATATCAAATATCTGTAACAGGATACGTGATAGTAATACTCAATAACGCCATGAAACCCCATCTACTGTGTCAAACACGAATGTTCTATTGTCCAAGTTTTCATTTCACTTTCGCTGCGCAAGCGCCGCTCGTGTCAAGGTCGCGCGCGTCGACCAATCAGCAGGCAGAACGGACTTTGGATTGTTGAACTTTTGCCTCGTGAAATTACAGGATTTGAATTAATTGATTGCTTTGTTGTTTTATTCTCGGTGAGTCAATTTGTTTCTGTAATAGATTTCGCTTCTAGACTTTTACTTTAACTTGTTGAGAAATGAAGCTACTCTTTTCACGTCCTTTTTGAAGAACCCCATTTCTTCAAAATAGGCTTGAAAGAGCTCTGTCTTCAAGGTTGTCTACACATCGGTAGTCCCACTAATATTACAGCGGTGACCACTTACCATCAGGTGGGCCATCTGCCTGCTTGGCAACTTACTGACATAAAAAAAATACGCATAGTCTCTCTAGTTATATAGTATTTAAGTATACTTGTCTTAAAGATGTTAATAACTATAAACAGTGGCTTATAAAAATCAACACAAATTCCATACTATAATAATGAGTCATCATAAATGGTAGACGGAGTAGGGAGAGCTAAATGAAGTTAACTATTTATGGATATACCATTATTGTAAACCGCAAGAGACAAAAAAGCAAAGCGCAGAAAATTATAGAGTTGCTAAGAACTCGTGCTATCGTTCTCAAAAGTAGACAAGGTTTTTTTCAATTCCCACCCAGGTTAGACATTTGTGTACATGGACACGTCCGTTTTTTCTGAGTCTGGGTAATTATCTATAGTATATAGTAGTATATCAGTTAACTGGTTTCTATAGTACAAGCTCTGCTTAGTTTGGGAACAGATGGCCGTGTGTGAGGAGTTTCCCAGGATATTTATTTATGTATTTGCTGCAGTAGGATAACAACTGAGCTTAGTGATTTAGTGTGGTAGAGTCCCTTGATAAATAAGATTTTGCGTAAATCTGGATTGAAGAAAGATTAAAATAGAAAAAACACTAAGTTCTGAACTGTACTGAAGGCATACTATAACATTAATGAATATCTAAATTACGACAATGCTTGGGTGTAGCGAGCGAGCGAGTCTTTCGCTTTTGAAAACAGTAATTGCTGAGTTTACTGCCGGCTCTTCTCAGCAAAAGCAATCATCCAAACTGTGCGTTAGAGGCTGACAATCCATTGTGAAGGTCTATTAGAATTTATAAAATATTTTATTAAAATAAAAGCTTGTAAAAATAAGATATGACAGAATTCAGTACAGCACTAAAGTAATAGATAAAATTGCTCCATTTGCGCTTGACGTGTAAGGCGGAGGTGGTTACGACAAAGCAAGGTCGACTGCGTGTCCGGTTGTCTATCACGTCAATAGTTTGTATATATTAAGATAACACTTAATCCGGTAGGTATATTCAATCTTGTCTTCCGTCCGGAAAATATATTATGTATGTTTTTGATGACTAATGTGGTTTTTCTTTTCTGTTGTAAGTTGGTGTGGTCTGTAATGTTTTTTTATTTTACACTAGCTTGCCGTCCCGTTTCGATCCCCTTTTGGGGTTGAAATTAATAAAAAATACAGACTTATTCTTTCTCTACATCATAAAGAGACACTGTGCAAAATTTAAGGTCTTTCTTGTCATAGTCAAGCTATTACATATATAACTGTTTATTTCAATGTAAACCTTACTAACATCATAAAAAAAGAATATTGTATATTTGCTACCTCCTTTACCACCTTCAGCCACATAATTTTTTCTCTGACCACGGTGAGGTGTGTTGGACCACAATCTTACCAAGGCAAGTGATCACTAGACCGAAGGTGGTAAGCACAGAAAGCCTAGAAGGAACTGTCTTTCAAGTGCAGCTGCCGGAACACACCGGTAGGTGTTTGGCGACAGATTTTCAACTTGAGGGTGGTAGCCAGCCAGTCGGGTACTCACCGTGCAAATATTAGGTACCTAAGTATACCCTACCAAAGTAGATCACAAACTTTAAAAAATTTAATATAGTATTAGGCCTTCTAGGATTATATCAAAAGAGATGTACAGTAAAATATGTATAATAACATAATTTATCGTTCAAGCTCATCGAGGCTTCGGGAGACCGACGGGCTGGGAGCTTTTCCGCCAACGCATTAGCTTGGCTTCAAAACGGGAACGCTGCTAGCCTGTTGGGTACCTTGCCCATCGACAGCAGCTGGTGCTTTGAGGATATTCTCTATATATTATTATTTGTATTTTATGATATTATTGTAAATACTTTTTGTAAATAAATACTATGTATATGGTAAATGTAATTTACTTCCCACGGCCTTGAAACCTTGCTTTTGTCGATACCTACATTACGTCGTGATCTATTGAACCAAATTCGTGACGGTAGCGTTTTTACATTAAATCATTTTATTAATTCCGATATCTTGTTGGAATAAGCAAAAGTTAAAGCAGTGTTGCTCGAATTTTGTATACCTATGGAATATCTAGGGCTGGCACACACAGTAAAAATAATGTATTGATAAATTATGTTTGGTTTCGTTTAATTGTTTTAATTTATATTTAACTTTCACATATTTTCTTCTGTTCATATCGATACCTACTACGTGGTTTAAAACAGAGGAAACTGTCATTGGTAATTTAATTTATGTAGAGTTTTGAGCCTGTACTTTTGTCTTAAATGTTGTTTTTTTTTTGAATAAAGAAAAAGAAACATAAAATTAACAAGGCTTTTTCAGAGTAATACCAATTATGGCCACTGCTGGAGATAGTTCTCTCCATAGACTAGAAGAGATACTCTCTTAAAGAACTGATCTTTGCCGCTATATTATGATAGTCTAATAATTTGCATATCTCTGTACTGTGTACGGTACAATTTTGTGGTGAAAATATAGTTTAAAAATATTTATGTTTTCTAAATAGTCTGTGCCAACCCTTGAATTAAAAACAAACTTTTGAAAAGATGCGAAGCGTATCAATAAGGTAGCTACTTAACTACATTTACATTTTAATTCGATACAATTTGATACACGATCGTAACTTACCGAATTACACGAACACAATAAAAATAATCTTTTTTTTTATTACGATTATATTCTAAATATAAGTACTGTAATTAATTATTATTTAAGAGAAGTATTTCCATGCTTGCAACATAAATAGTGTTACACTTAAAAAAAAATATAGCTAAAGGTGGCAGATGGTCCGGTCCATCTGATGAAAAATGAACATGATTGTTCATTACATTGCCAACCTTGAAGAGCTCTTTTCACGCCTTTTTCGAGGAACCCTATGTCGTATCGTAGGTAGAGGAACGGTAAAACCGTAATGCGGAGTTCAGCCAGTCTTAGGTGGTAACTTCAGTAGCTTCGGCGTTCATAAGTGCCCTTTTACGACCTAACCTGAATAATTAATGGCTTTGACTTTTACTCTAAGTATCATACGTATAGATGGAATACATATGGATTTACTGCAATTTATTACAAACAATTGTTAGGACTTTTAGTCCACACCTAAGGAATGGTATTTCAGTGTAAATAAAAAGATTGCGTAAGTATCATACAATTACATTTGACAGTATTGTATGCAGAGTAAATAGTAAAACTACAATTTATTCATAACAGATGGACGACCAAACAAATTTATAAATTGTGATTTATAGATGCTTCAAAAATTACTACATCTAAATTCGCGCCAAAATTAGCGAGCTCAATGACAGATGATATATTCATACAACATGTAAACATCCAAATCGAGGCAATGGCCATTGGTTATTCAGCCAGTAAACTGTTACGATACACCAAGACCGAAACGAATAACTTTGCCGCGGACCGCATCGCAAGTGGTATCTAACCAATTTAAATATATACCTCAACTAATACATTTGTTACTTTAACTATATGAACTTAGAGATTATTTTGGGTACTTTTAAATATGTTAAAATGTTGCATGTATGCGGTGTTGCCACAATGTTTGTATTCCAGATTGTGTCAAGGACCGTTCTTTTGCAAAAAAATGCTTTCTTTCAATACACATCCTCATTAGAGCATGTAAATAAAATTGTCATGGATTTTATTCAAGAACAAAATGGACACAACAGAATATTCACAATACATCATTTTGTAAGCTTAACAAAATAATTATTAACTGACTTTTGGTGTTTTGAATGTGTATAATGTAAGCGACAATGTTTGAAGACGAATCAAACTTGGTACAATACACCTCTTGCACCAGTTTGAGAAACATGTAGTCAATAGTATTTAGAAGTGTAGGTAGTTATATACCAATAGAATTTCAAAGCCTTTTGTAGTTTGTGTTCTATTAGTACGTAGGTACGGTACTTTGTAGTACCCGCCTAACTTGCTACCACCCTCAAACTGAAATCCGTATATATAGTTTTTTTTTTACTTTGTATAGGCTTGTATTGGACCACAATGGTAAGAGATGATGTAGCCGAAGGTGGTAAGCACACAAAGCCTAGAAGGAACTGGTTCTCAAGTGCAGCTGCCGGAACACACCAATATGCAAACTACAAAGCACAATACCAATCCAGGGCTACATAGATGATCATAAAAAGATATAGAAACATGTCCGACCCAGACTTTGTAGAAAGTACCTCATACTTCATTCAAATTTGCACGGCGGCAGGGTACTTTGTAGTACCCGCCTGGCTGGCTACCACCCTCAAGTTGAAAATCTGTCGCCAAACACCTATTGGTGTGTTCCGGATACTGCACTTGAGAGCCAGATCCTTCTAGGCTTTGTGTGCTTACCTTCGGCCACATCATCGCCTACCATAGTGAGATTGTGGTCAAACACAAGCCTATACAAAGTAAAAAAATAAAAATAAAACACAGTTAAAGAAAGCCAATGGTTTAATTTGCTTCCTACTTTTCAGTCTACATAACATATTATTTGTGCTCATGTATATAGTAGTTACATTAAATCTTATACAAGTCTGGCCAAGAACTATCGGTCATGTTCATTGTTTCACAGCTTTTGTAACTCGTGTAAGAATATTAGATAAGAATCCTTTATATTTGTGCATGTTTTGTATCTTTCATTTAATTTTATACAATACCTAGTGAGGTATTTGTAATTTTAAAGAAGAAAACGGTTGAAATCTCTTTACGATGAACCTTTTATTATACAGTAGGTACCTAGTTCGAAGTAGTAGAACTAAAGGTAGTAGAATTCTTAGTGCAGAGTTCGCCCGGGGAAGTACTACCACCATATCTAATTCCGCCGTGAAATAGTAGTGCACTTGTATTACTGTGTTTCGGTTAGGAGGGTATGGGAGCTGGTGAAATTACTATATTATTATTGTAGTACCTAGCCGTCTGGCTACTACTATTAAGTAGAAGGTCTGTGTCACCAAATAAGTCGCCTGATTGTGTGTTCAAGCAACTGCAACTTAAAATCAGTTACCTTGTAGACTTTGCGTTCCGTTATTAGTGCTTCGATCACAGACACAAATCTAATTCCATGGACAGTTAGTAGTTGTATTCGTCCTTTTCGGGATAGGCAAAGGTGTAAGCCATACAGCCAATTCTTGTATTACTTCTTAGTTTTATATCAATGTCTTATATGCTTATAAATAAAGGCCAAAGCCAAATCTGGTGTACATAATAGTCAAGTCAAATCAAGTCAGTCAGTCAGGTTTTAGTAAATTACTGTTTTACTAAAAAAAATCGTGGACTATTTGAGACAACATGAAAAGTCACGATACACGCATTCATTTAATTTCACTTCACTTGTGAACTTGTCTCATTCATCATTAGACAAAGCGCTACAGATTTCATTCAATAAAACTCAAAATACACAGATTTCATGAAAATAAAACGAAAACGCAATATCACATCGCAAATTCCCGCCCAAAAAGTCATTTCCATGGACATAAAAGAGTACCTACTTCACACGTCATTCAATAAAATATAGAGACGTCACAATTACCTGTCATTCGTGATAATAAAAAATTCAAAAACATGTTATAAATAATAACCCCAAATCAAATACCAACCACATAACGGCGACATGAAAAATTAAATATGAGCGAACGCATACCTGATGTAACGAAAAGGTTTAAAGGTCAAAGTATATTTACCGACCCGAGTGGGAAGAAGCTGAAATTTGTGAAAAGATGCCTCCAACTAAAATCCCCGTATAAGGTAGAGGAGTGGAGACCGGTCTGTCAGTTGTGCCACGCCGTGGCATGGACCGGGGCGTTGGTCATCATTGCTGTCATAGTTAGGTCGCTCTACCTGCTTTATTTGAAACCTGAAGGAACTTGAGGTATTTACAAACGATTATACAAGTGTAGATATCATAGAGGGTAGTTACCCGTCTGCCACGCCACTGGCGTGTTCTATTATCATCCAAAACAATAATTTGTGAATGTACGTGTCTGTTTGTTACGTCTGGGTGTAAATATCTACAATTATTATAGTAAATATTTACAAGTACTAGATTCTGCCCCGCATTTTCACCCGCGTTCCTGAGGGATCATATGTTTTCCCGGGATAAAAAGTACTCTAAATACTCCAGTGTATGATCAATCTATGGGCTAAGTTTCATCCAAATCGTTTTCATACAATATTCATACAAACCTTCACATTTTTAATATTAGTAGTTGGATAGAATAATGTACCTACTTTGTCTTGACTCCATAGAAGCTCTGCTTAGTTAGGGATCTGATGACCATGTATAAAGAATGTCCCAAGGTTTTTTTAAATGACTAGCTTCCGCCCTGCCGTTACACCCGCTTCCCCGAGGGATCTTATCTTTCCCAAGATAAAAGTAGCCCATGTGTTAATCTAGGACGTCAGCTACCTCCATACCAAATTACATCAAAATTGGTCCAGCCGTTTGAGCGTGGTGAAGATAGTTATATTCTTTATCTATCCCACGCGTTCAAACGACAGTCATCGTCATGTAAAAACAAAACAACAATTACATCTTTACATTTGTAACATACTATTATTAAAATATTAATAATACCAACTATAATCTACTTATTTGAGTATTAGACAAGCACGTAACTCCGTAGGTAGATGGACATGTGTGAGATAGAGAGAGAGAGAGAGAAACACTTAATAAATGTGATAACTCTCTCCTGAAGCGTCCAGTTTCTAAATTAATCCCATTACCAAAACTCATCTGAACTTCTTTTCTCTAATTAATTAACAAACCAATATTATTTCCAGCAAAATTCTCCTTGGCAATGAACCAATCTAGATGTTCGATTCAAAGCAGAAACCGAACAGATTCTACCGTCTGAAGAGGAATATGTACAAGAAAGCTATAGGCTACAACGGCTTCGACCCGTACGACATACCGCTACACCACATACTGCTATGCACTGGTTTCTTATTCATCGTAATGATTGTGCTACGAGCTTTATATTTGAAATTTTATAAAAGTCAAGTGCTGGATATGGATTCATCTATACACATGTTCACACGTGGCCGTACTCGTTAAAATAAAGTATTTCAAAGATATGTTGTTACTGAATGTTTCAGGAAATTAATTATATTTGTAACGGGCTTATTTCTGGCTTATTGCAATGCTTTTTTTTGCTACATTAACTCACCACAGATTCATCATCGACTAAATGGTAATTTGGAGCGCATACGATAGAAACAGACAGGCTTTTGCCGCCAACGCATTAGCTTGGACATACAAAGAGGGAACGCTCCCAGCCTGTTGGGAGCCTTGCCCATCGGCAGCAGCGGTAGCTTCTTTACAGTCTGTATTTTTCATTCCATCTATTCGAAAAGGACGACTTGGTTCGCCTTTAAGTCCACCCAAAGGCGATGTTTTCTATAAGAGACTTTTAACGGGCAGTAATGAGTTTTTAATCCTCTTTATAAGTGCGCCAAAATTATCTTTGCCGCGAACTTTTTTAATTTGGAATATCTTAGTGTTCGGCGCCAAAGAAATAGAACGCAACAGTAGATTGTATCAGGGAGCAATATAATATTTTTAAATAAATTATGAGGCGCCTTTTATTTTCTCATAGAGGGTGATGAAAAGTAGAGTGTATCACTCGGGTGAAAAATATATTTTTGGCTCGGGTGACGTACTTTGAATCCCTCGCTACGTCCCTCACTTCGCTCTGGATTCAATATAGCGCCCTCGCGGTAAAAATATCATTTTGCTCCCTTATGATACAATCTACTATTGTATTTTTGTTGTAAATACTAGGTATCAGATAACTGAATAGTATAAAATATACTTCCTTTATTTAATTAGTAGATTTATAATGTCATAACAGTCCCGGAACCATTAATTTTCCATACAGACATGTTTATTCATAGAAACCTTTGTCTTGTATGGAGGAGCAAGGTGGTAGACTCTAGGGGAAGATCTTCCGCTGGGCTAGGTCATCGTGTCCAACTATTGTTATTATAAACTCGTAAATATTCCCGTGCTCAGAAAACTTTGATAGCGCGAGGTGGAAATATGTGGCGCCATCTATCCGCGGGGTAGTGACAGTTCCTTAGTGTGCTAGATGTCGCTACATGGGAGGTTTGAGTATGGGAATCAAACCCGTTTCGTGGCAATCAGGGTAGGTATCAAACCCCCACATCAACAAGCCCGTCGCAGCATTAAAAGAGCTAATTTATCAGATGTCACAAACTAATTAAAATTCAAATGTAATGTAGGTGCGCTTACGCAAAATCACAAGTTACGCATGCGTCAAGTTGCTTGCTGGTACTCCGTCACTATACTCTCAATTATGAAATTAGTTAAAAGGAACACAAGGTATATTTTTCTGCGTTTCTAATTAACACACGTTTTGATGTTTTGAAGTCAATTAATTGTTGTTTAATCATAATATCCGTATCAGTTCCTGCAATCACCAATCTATTATTGAATCGCACAAATATCCTTGAACTATCAAATCGTTGTTTTATTATTATTTACTCGTATCTCATAAGGTAAAACACATTTAATTACGCTTATTTGTAAATTATAAAAGCATCCGCAATAAAATATTTGCTGCACCTTCCTGTATAATCAAGCTTTTTTTTTTAAATCTATTATGATCTTAGTCTAAATTCAGGAGGAGAGTTAAATTGGGAAAGAGAAACATACTTCCCATATGTACACCAAGTTTGGCAGAACTTGGTAAACACAAAAGCCCACTATTATTCAAATGCAACTGTCACTGCAAGTGTCGGAACACACCAATTTGACAATTAGATACTATTTCAGGGAGCATTTTATTCATGACATGGTTTCTAAAATAACAACGTAATTTGTTTGCCCTATAACCTTACATTATATGTTTGAATGTAAGTTTTAGATTTAGGCTTAATTAATTTGCGGAGAAATCAATAGAAAATGGTTTTCCAAGAATCGCGATTCCGTCTAATAATAATTTTATAAAAAAAAAAGATTACAGCAACATAAATCAATATGTTATTCCTTTTAGCGGAAACTCACCAACGCTTCGATGCGCACACGCAATAATCCTTCATAAACTCCCATATCTCAAGCATCTTAATACGAATGGTCAACCTTTCATCGTTCAGTAATTGTTTTAGCACGGAACGAAAGGTCGTGGGTCAAGGTTCGACTCCACTCGCTGGGCATTGTCTTCAGACATAATCTGATCACCGAGAGGTCACTTCCCTGTGACGTGTTATGACTGCTTCATAAATTCGTGAACTTAGAACATTTACCTATTGTTTTGATGCCAATAAATTACCTATAAATGAACATTAAATTAACGGAAATTATTAACTTTAAATTGGCTTGTTTCCTGTTAGTTAATCTGTTAGATAAAAATGCCAGACAATGCTTTTATTGTCAATTAGTGTTCACCAAAATAGAATAATGGATAGAAAGATGACAAGCAGACAGACGCTCCAGCCGATGGTAAGTGGTTACCGTCGCCTATACTCGTACTGAAACATTAGCAATACCAGGGGTATTTCCAATTTTTCGTACTCTACAATCAAAATAAAACACTATTTTTTAATATCTAATTGCTTGTCTATATTATGCAATAGGCCTAGGTGGATAAACCTGCAACTCGAAGCTTCGAACCAAAGACAAAACCCAGAGCAAACAACTTATATGTACATCCAGTCAAGAATCCTGAGTTTCAAGAGTTAAGAACTTATGAGGAAATAACAAGAGCGTGTTGCGTTTCATTGCCCAGCAGTTATAGTAAACTGGGTATTGTTCATAGCAAAATAAGTATTTCGAAATGCTACAAAGTAAGTACTTAGGTAGTATTTCAAAAACTACTATCACATGACTTAATTACAATCAAAATCACCCACAAAGTGATTAAATTAGACATTTGTTAATCAATCTCAAAGATCTAGAACATATCAAGGCAAAATATAGTATTTCTTGGAACACTTTATACAAATATTGAATCGAACTTGTTTCTACACGTAGGTAACAACGAGTTAATATCAAAAATTAACCTTTCCGAACAAAGACTGTGGGCATTGGTTGTCAAAATATGACGAATGGTGAACTAGACGAACGGACAATGGATTACTATTAATATTAGAGCGCCTTGACCTAACAGGCCATTCGTAAATAGCCTACCAAATAATGGTTAAATTTATGGACTATTGAATATAAACTTATGGGGCCTCCACGTCAAAATCATTAAAACAATAAAAAAATATACTCAATCTTATATATAACATAGGAATTTATAGCCGAGAGCGACATGTACCTACCACTTAAATAATGAGGACATACAGAAATAAAAACGATCCCTCATTCACTGCCAGTGGCGGTGTTGCTTGTCGAGATTTATAGAACAGTACTTAGCTAGCTGCCACCGGGGCGGTAGAATCTAAATTTCATGAAAATCCATTCATGTCAGGCGTTACGGAGCAGAGTGACAAACATACACTCACGCAAGCGTAGGTAAGTAAATAACCTACATATGCCTCTAATATAGGTAACATAAAATATAAATGCCTAAACCGATGAACCAATCTCGATGAAATTTGATAAGTATCTAGGCTACTTTTTTTACGTGGATGTAACCGCGACATTTAGTATAATTATTATATATTCAAATTTAAAAAGTAAACGTGGCCTATATTGCATCTGCAATGTATGGAACGTTTACTCAATTATAGTGTATTCTTCCGCTGTGACCACGACTTATCCATTAGATAGATATGTTACCTTTAACTAGGACATTCAACTTCCTAAACCATAGAAAGATAAGCATTCCATCCAGGTGACTTGCGCAAATATTATATAACCACTGTCCCTAAACAATTGTTGGCGTAAGAAAGAAATCGATGTCCTTAACCGGAGCTCTCTGCGCATGATTTGAATTGATAAGGTCGACAAAGGTAGGAATGCGGTTCGAAGAGTAATAGATAATGTAGGTCAGACAGAATATAGTTGATAATTGTGACTAGCATATGAATCTCATTAGGTTAATGTTATTATGCAATGTAGCTGTCAATTATCTTGTTAGAATGTCAACTACTTATGGTTAATTATGTTGTTCAAATAGGTTGGTACGGTAGGTAGGCGTAGCTGGTGTGGATTGTAGGTAATATTCATTATATTTTTGGAGGAACAGCTAGGAACGGGATAATATGTTAGGTAGGTACCTACTTAGATATAAATAACATGAACTGAACAAGATTGTAAACTATTTTAGAGACTAACTATTTTACATTTGCATGCTAGCGATGATTGATTACGATACGTTGTTTTTTTTTTTGCTAGAGTGAATCTAAAATGTTCGCTCGTCAGAAGATAAAATATTGAAATTGAACTAATTTTGAAAATAATTATTATTTATTTATTTTAAATACACAATGACATGGGAATAGATTATATGTAGGGTATGATATTTACGTATCGACTGCTAGAGACCACTCGTTGCATATTGCACGCTAATGATAGATAAATATTGAATGTGATATCCCGAGAATACCAAAAGTTGTTTTTTATAGATATCTGTTACGTTTTATGGTAAATATCGAATGTGATATTTATCTCTACTACCTGAGAATCACCTCCCAAGACTTTCGCTAATATTTTACTTTGATTATGTTACTAGTCGTAATTATGTTAAAAAATACACTTTTACAATAAAATCTTGCAATGGTCTGTTGTTTTATTCGAAAATATGTTTGAGTAACTTCTTTAATTCTCTCCTTTAATTTTGTTCCTCACAAGATACAATAATAAAATAACTACCCAGTGCTTTACCCAGTGCATAATTTTTTACTTACAAATCAAACTAAAAGAATTTTAGATGTGGCAGCACTGATGCTAAATGTCAATGTCATCCGCGAATTTTTCCTCATTCATCACATCACATTTATGTCAATTTTACGAAAATACTGCTTGTTTATTTCACATGTGTGATAAAAGTGTAAATAAATCAATAAAACAAACGATTATTTCGGTAAATTGAATTTCAAATACAACCATTCAATTAATCCAAGAAGAATCCCACGGAGTGGTTAGCTTCTGTAAAAAGCGAGGTAAATTTTGCAATATCATATCAATCTTAAAATTCTGACGCTGAAAATGCTTGAAATACGTTTTTATAGATAGTTTTCTGTATGAAGCTACGGGGTATGACGTATAATGGGCCTAGTTTATTATGTCTCCGTATTTTTTTTTTGGAATTTCATTCTAAAATAGTAAGTACTAAAAGTATAAAAATATTTTCAGAAAATTGACATCCAAAGAATAATGTCTATGCCACATAGCAGCTCCAGTACAACAAGTTCCAGCACTAAAAGAAAGGAGATATACAAGTAAGAAGACCAAATAACATTTTCTTTTAAAAAAAGTAATTTAATGTTCAACATTTACCACAAACAACTTGCAACATGCAATGCTATAAAGTTTATGAAAGCTAAAATGCTAAGGTGGCTCAGTAGTTTACAACTCAATCATATGGGTGCAGGTTCTAATCACAGGCCTATGAATGATGTAACATAAGTATTTGCCACGGGCATTTCATTGAAAGAAAACTTACTTGATAAATCTTCATGGCTGAAAAGTAAAAACTGTATCATCTCAGTTAGAAGAAATTTCTCACAGCAGTACATGCTGTGAGAAATTTATAATAAAGACAATACCACCCATTCCATTCATTGGAATGTCAAAAACAACTTTCGTAAGCATTTTTAGTGAGCCAAAAAATTAATTATTATTCATGACTCAGGTACCAAGCACCATGGCCGCTGTATTCAATGAACTGGTCCGTCCGTCCAGACAAAAGGTTTCGTCTGGCATTGGGCAGCTTTGTCGAGGAGTATAACAATAAAGTATGTATACTATCTTATTTAGATCACTTATGACATTTGTGGCGGACACTTACTTGCCATTTATGGTCTTAATATGTTATCTGGTTGATCATGGTTGACATTTTTATTATGACATTGGTGCAACTTATGAAGAATTTTATCTTTTAAAGTACTTTATGTGTTAATTAAAATTAATATACAATTTTGTAGTACCTGTCATATACTTGATAATCTGTCACTGTCACCAATGTGTGTTCTGGCAACTTTGATAGCCATGTCCCTTTTAGAATTTGTGTGCTTAACAAACTTACTCAGGCCTAGCCATACCATAATAAAAAAACCATAATGGTACCCATTTGAATCATAGTACCTTCAGTAGCTCTAAATATACTGGGAAATTCCTCACACATGGCCATCTGATCCCAAACTAAGCAAAGCTGTATGGAAACCAGATAATTGATAAACTACATAATACTACTTTTCTTTTGTAAATACATACTTATATAGATAATTACACCCAGACTCGAGCCAAACAGACATTTTTAGACACACAAATGTCAGATCTAGATAGGAATCGAACCCACAACCTGTGATGTGATAATTGCTTTGACTATAAGCACCTTCCTAGGGCCTAAACTGAATAAATTACAGTTTTTTTCTTCAGTTTCATAGTAGTTTTACCAACCTTTGCACACAGGTACAAATAATATCTTTGGACGAGGAGACAAGCGAGTTCAGTGCCAAGAGCACATTTGACCATCCATACCCGACTACAAAAATCATGTGGATACCGGACAGCAAGGGAGTTTACCCAGACTTGCTGGCCACTAGTGGTATGTGCTTATTTTTGACAAGAAAAAAAAACAAAGCTCTCTGCAATCTGTTACTCTTCCTACACATTAACCACACTCCATACAGGCATGCTGAAGATTTATTATATTGCGTGATTTAGAAGTATGTGGAGAAACAGACAGATGGGGTTATTCAGACCTGCCCGGTTGCTGTCCCAATTGGGTAGACAAACCGATTGATTAGTTTACTGAATAGGATGGCTCCTATTTTCTCATTTCAAACTTCCATTTGGAATGAGGCAGTCGAACGGTACACGATCACAGCAAATTAATTCTGTGACTAACAAAGCATCAGCCTAAATTTAACGAATAAAATCGTCATTTCCGATCGTAATGGCAACCGAATGGGTCTGAATAAGGGGGAGAGGCAGATAACGACTTTGTTTTATACTTAGAGATATATTATATAGTTTTGTATTTTTATTGTAGTTTCAAATGATCTACACTAAGTCTAGCTATTTGTAGCTAAAAGTATCAAACCATTCATTCACAGGTGACTATCTCCGCATATGGAGGGCGGGAGAGCCCTACACCCTCTTTGAATGCGTTCTCAACAACAACAAGAACTCTGACTTCTGTGCCCCCCTGACATCCTTTGACTGGAACGAGGTGGACCCTAACCTCATCGGGACCAGCAGCATCGACACCACCTGCACTATATGGGGCCTGGAGACGGGCCAGGTCCTCGGCAGGGTTAATGAAGTGTCCGGCCATGTGAAGACACAGTTGATTGCTCATGATAAGGTTAGTTGGCTCTTTGTAAATTATTTATCTATATATATATAAAAATGAATCTCCGAAATGTTTGTACGCGTATAACTTCCAAACGACTGCACCAAATTGGATAAATCTTTCTTTTATGTGTTCGTTATTGTCAGGAGAAGGTTTGTATAAAAGAAAATTTAAAAAAATCGAATATAATTTTATCTCTGAAACTGCGGGGGACAGCTAGTTATATGATAAAAAAATAAAAATGTAGTAGGTATAATATATTCATTCATTTCCATAATTTAAACCTGTATGTATGTTGCATAACTTTTTCTTTTTTTATGTGGTTAGGCTCGTCTACAATTTCACGTCGATGTGAACTAGAAGTTGGTGAAATATATAATCTTTTTGCATGTATTGTACCATAGGAGGTGTACGACATAGCGTTCAGCCGCGCCGGCGGCGGCCGCGACATGTTCGCGTCGGTGGGCGCCGACGGCTCCGTGCGGATGTTCGACCTCAGGCATCTCGAACACTCCACCATCATATACGAGGTCAGTTTTATCCCCATACGGGTTGAATTTGGGAAAATCCTTTATAGAAAGAAAGAAAGAAATATTTATTTGGACACACGTTAAAAAGTATGGATATAATATAAAATAACATTTCACAAAACAACACTTGTGTCGAAATTAGGTGATGGCTCAGCATAAAATCACGGCGACAAGCACCGCAACGCTGGTTTTCAGCGACACCTACCCACGGGCAATATTACGTATAGGTGATTAGTACAGGTAGACAATACAGACAGACAAACAGTACAGGTATTAGGTACATACAATCAACAATTTTTTTGATAATTATACCACTTGCACAAATAAAAGCAACAATTGATACAAAAAACACGTAATTTCTATAAAGTAAATAAAATAAACAATAGTAGGTAATAAAAAATAAAAATATGCCAGACAATAACGAAAATAAACAATACTTGATTTAAACGCCAAGTCACTGTTCGAGCTGTCTATCATCCACCTTGAGATTACACCTTGCATTCTGACATTTCAATCCTGAAGTTCGTGCGAAACCTTTTGCAATCGCCATGTTGATTCGTCACTCGCCTAACTTCAAGTCGGTACCAACATTCGACGCTGGCAGCGCTCGAGTCGACAGTACTTTTTGTGTAGCCGGTAAGGTATGTAAATGGTGGATCAAGCCTAACGGCTAAAACCTAAATAAGCGTTTTTATCCCTTCGGGGGAAAAACGCTGCTATTTAGGTGTTTGAGCCTGAAAGGCTTGATCCACCTTGACACGTGTTTATTATCTGCCGGCGTTGAATGATTAGTTGGCGTACTGTGAGTGTAGGTAAATACTTTTATAAATCAGCATAATTATATTTAATGAGATCAACAACACTTAGTGTAAAAAAAAATAGCTTAGAATTGAACATTAATTACGATAATTGACATTACATATAATCAGTCTTAAAGTATAGGAACAAAGTTTCTTGATAAACTCGCATTGTCATTGCTAAGGCTCGACTTTGGTTGGATATCTTTGCAATAGTGGCTAAAGAAGGTTTTCTGAGACCTCCAGTTCCCTCTTCGCATCACATCTTCTAGGTCCATATTATTGTTAATAAAGTTATCTGAGGCGACCGCAGCCCGGCAGCTCCCTGGAGAAGAATTTATCCTAGCTTGCTTGAAAATAGTACGGATCCATCCTCCAATGACGGTACGTGAGGCAGGTTTTGCTTTACCAAGAGTGGTGATGAATAGGCTGGTTAGTCCTGGATTGTTTGCTCTTCTAGTTTGTGAGGCATCAAGTTGGCATCGTAACCACAACGGTATGCTGAGGTTTTGGTTGGAGTTAGTGTGGAATTCCCAACCTGATTGTTTGTATGTGGCTGAGTCAGACTTTGATCCGAATTTAGGCCAGATTCTTATAATGTCTCCTCTGTCTTCATAATGATTATTGTCTATAGTTACTAATGTTAGGTCATGAATTCGTCGTCCCGTTGCTAGCAGAAGGAGAATAGCTATGTGCCGAGATACTTGGAAAAGGCTATTTTTGTTGATGCTATATTTTGATAACCATTCTAAGAGATCAGATACCGCCCATGTTGGTGTTCTGGGTTTAATTGGTTTTTCTAGCCCAATGGCCTTAAGGATATGTTTCACCGACGGGTGTGATCCCAATTTTTGGCTCACTTCAGGGTTTGCAAAGGTACAGACCACAGATTTGTGTGTGAGTATAGTACTAAGGGCAAGCTGTAAGTCAGTGTGTAGATACCCGAGAAAGTATGCTAAATCTGTGGGTGTAGGGTCACAAGCAGCAATGATATGTTCAGTTGCCCAATTGACCCATCTGATCCATGTTGAGCGATAGGTTTTAAGGCTAGATTTCCTCCATGAAGATTCTAGTAACTGAATAAGGCTAGTTGGCCAATTATTTATTATTCTCGACCAGGCCGTACGGACCATACCTGCAAAGTTATTGTCCCTATGTTTGGAGGTGGGTTGCCTGTGCGAAGGTCTATCAGGTGATTTTGGAGATTGTAGAGTTTGAATGGTGGGTCTTGAGCAAGTGCTCTCAAAGCTGGCTCCCAGAATGCTTTCTCCCAGTCTGGCGCTACTATGAGGTAGGTTCCAGTGCAGGACTCGAGGTGTCGCAGGACTCTCGGTATGAGACCCGGAGGTGGAAACACCCATCCTAAGTTGAAGTTCCAAGGACGGCTGAAGGCGTCCGTGAATAGGCTCTTGCGATCTCTCACATCTTCGCTGACGTACTGACGTACTACTGCAGATGCTTTGGAAGCAAATAGATCTACCTCCGGTGTTCCGAATTTTCGAAATATCTGATTCAGAATTTGCGCGCTTGAGTGCCACTCTGGTTGGGAGTTCATGCGCGATAGGCTGTCGGCTATCCCGTTGAATCTCCCTGGGATGTATCTTGCAACTAGAGATAGATTTAAGGCTTTGGTCAGATTTAAGATTTTGCTCGCTGTTTTCAGGAGTCTTCCTGATCTCGTCCCCCCCTGTTTGTTGATATAAGCAATTGTCGTCTTGTTGTCTGATTGAAAAACTATAGATTTCCCTTGTATGTTGTTTGTCCTCTTGAGGACCTCGTAAAGCGCCCATAATTCTTTCTAGTTGGAGTGCCAGTTCTGGTGTCTCTTGGTCCATACTCCACTCATTTTTTGACTGTTTACTATGGCTCCCCAGCCTGTGTCCGCTGCGTCGGTTGTACTGAATATTGAGGCTGGTTGTTCGTGAATTGGGGAAGATGAGTCCAAATTCTGTAGCCACCAAAGAAGTTCTATTTTTACTATTTCGTCTATAGGGAATTGTTTGTGGCGATTTGTTGCTGGAAGTTTGTGTGCAGCTCTTTGTAGCGTTCTGCAATGGAGGCGGCCAAGAGGGACTACTTCTGAGGCAAAATTCAGTGTTCCCAGAATGCTTTTGGCATCTCTCCAACTCCAATGGTTTGTCTGAAGACGAGCTTTGATGATTTTCCTGAATCGTAAGGTCTTGTCGGCCGACAGGTATTTTTGATTTCTTTCTGTATCCCATATTATGCCCAAGTATTCTAGGCTTCGCGTTGGTGTGAGTATGGATTTGTCGAAGTTTATGTTCCAACCAAGGTTGTTGAGTAGTTGAACTGCTTGGGCCCCCTGGCTGTTCAGGGTTTCCTGGTCTTCGTGACAAATTAAGAAATCGTCGAGGTAGACGATTGTCCGCATTCTCTGTTTTCTCAATAATTTGGCGACCCAGTTGGTGATCTTTGCGAATGCTGATGGAGCACTTGCCAGGCCGAATGGGAGGCAAGTCATGTGAAAGAACTGTTCTTTGTGAGCGAATGTCAAATAACGATGATGACTCTCTGCCACAGGGACGTGGTAGTAGGCTTGGGAAAGATCTAATTTTATCATGAAATCTTTTTGTTTCAGGTGTGATGGTATTTTGTGAGCATTGATTAGGCGAAATCTGGGAGTGGCCACGAAATAGTTGAGTTTTTTAAAATTGATTATTAGCCGATGTGAGCTGTCCGATTTCTTCCTCAGAAATATTGGGGACAGGAAGCCAGTTGAGAATTTTAGGGGTACTGCCGCTCTTGACATAATTAACTGATTTACTTGTCTCGATATGGCTTCTGACTCTGATCCCAACTGGCGGGATTTTAACTCTTCGAGATTCATCATTGATGGTTTGTGTGTAAATGGTATCTTGTAACCTGTGATCATCGACAGTATAGTTTTTGGGGCTCTTAGATTTCGCCATGTTTGTATGTGGTTGGAGAGACAACCCGCTTGAAATGAGTCAGAATTTTTTATCGGCTTGTTTCCCGGGAATTTTTTTATTACTTTGTTGTTTGAATTGATGAAATCTTGGTTTTTTATCATCTCCTTTAAAGGACTTGCGAAAGGATTCCTTTTGCTTAGTCTCACGCGTAAAACTGTTGTTTCGTGGTTTATATTGGTTCGATTTTGTCGTGGTAAACTTCTTTTTCTTTAAGGGAAACACCTTGTGGAGACCTCCTTGATCTTTTATGACTTCGTTTAGGGAAGCTTCATTAAATAAGTGTGTATCTGATGGAGGGATCTCATGTAATACTTCATTAAGAACTCTGTTAGGGGCTTTGTAGAGCTGTCTTCTTTGTTGTATGACTTCAGCTCTTCTTCCGCATGTGTACTGAAGCAAAGAGTCAGAGATTTTTTTGAATTGTGAATTAGGTCCCAGTAATTCTTTATTAATTTCGTTTCTTGCTTCTGGGTTAATGTTCTGGCAGCATTCTTGAAACGCCTTTCTTTGTTGTAGTAAGCCATGACATATAGCGCCAAGGGCACCATCAAAACGCTCTAACACACTTACGCTTTGCTAGTAGGGTGTCGCAAGGGCTAGTTGGGTATTAACCTTTAGAGGTGTGAAGACCGGTGTGGCCTGGAATTGTTTTTGAACTTCAGCGTATCTAATGTGTTTCCAAGTATCGACACCGAACCTCTGGCAGTCTGATCCCTGTTGGGCAAGTGAGGGGTCAGCTTTATTGATTTTTTGATCAGATTCAGTTATTTGCGGTGAGAAGTCTACGGGGTGTATGTCTGGATGCTCTAATTCGATCAGTTGTAGCTGAGCCTCGGATATTTGTTTTTTAAGCGATTCAGCTGAAATAGGTTGGTTTACCAAAACGCCAGATTCCTGATTAAGTGATTGGCTTGGTAAGGATTCGCATATAGGGGCCCAACCCCCTGTACATTCAGGTAGAGGATCATCCTGGTCGTCCTGTGTACTGTCTGCAAAAGATTCATTGAGAGAATCAATGTGACCGGTGTCTGACGCAGGTTCATCATTTTGACGATTTTTCAGATCGTCCTGGATTGAGCGTAGTGCGTTCTCCTGATTGGCGGACATATTGAGGAGTTCTCTAAACATGTCGTTCTGTTTCTGAACGATTTGCAGATAAACGTCTTCATCAATAGGTTTGGTTATGCGTCTACGTTTTGGCGTAGTGTTCCTCTTGTTGTTCAGTGGCATGCTTCGAGGCACTGGATGACACGGATCTAGACGAGTCTGCTCTGGTATGATCTGGTTTGAAAGGTCTCTTTCCGATCTCAGTACTTCTGCCGCTTCATGTCTAGATATAATCTTGGACCTAAGTTTTTTAATTGTGTCCATAAAGGGATCGTAACTTTCGCAGTGTATTTTTTCCATTATATTATGTGGCGAGTATAATAGGGTTCTGCCAAAAGACCAGTCTAATAGTTTTCTTTTTAAATCTCTGAATGACCGTTCTGAAGCGCTAGGGGCGTCTGGTTGGTGAACTCGGACTAGTTCCAGTGTAGGCACACCGAATCTAATTTTTTTACCTGTTTCGGGAGAAATCGTGTTCCCGAACAGCTCTTTGAAAGAGTAGTTTCGTACGATCCATGAGCGCCAATCTTCTGGGTAATGTCGTTCTAATATACCGACCACCGCTCTGAAAAAATTGTGATCTCCATCTGCAGGTAATTGGGACGCAAGGTCACCCATTGTTGTGAGCGACGACGTCATCTGCAATGAAAGAATAACTTGTGCCAGTGGTAGCAAGATGAATGCGACAGGTGGTTTTAAACCACACGCGTAATGCAATATATATATATATATATACGTCATACGTCATGCGACGATTAATTTGATGCGACACGTGACGTACTAGTTTGAAACGATAAGTCATCGTGTTATTTTTAAACGACAAGCGACGTCGGTGATTGATACGACGTACGATGATACGACGTGTTAGTACGACGTCGTGCGATCCGTCAAGTGACAGCGTCAGACTGACGTTTATGTTATCCTTGGCATGTGACGGTACAAGGACGCGTCATTTCATGATTGCCTTAGGTAATAATCGCATTGGCGATATGAGAAATGATAAATAGAGTGTTAAAACACTTACATTTATTTCCGATGTTTGTCTTGGTCAGAATACAAAAGCGTACTGTCGACTCGAGCGCTGCCAGCGTCGAATGTTGGTACCGACTTGAAGTTAGGCGAGTGACGAATCAACATGGCGATTGCAAAAGGTTTCGCACGAACTTCAGGATTGAAATGTCAGAATGCAAGGTGTAATCTCAAGGTGGATCAAGCCTTTCAGGCTCAAACACCTAAATATATATTTTTTGTATTTAAATTTTATAAGAATAATATGCCATTATCCCTACAAAGTATACCTCCCATGGAGAGATATGTACTACTACAAGTATTGCCAGTGATAACAAAATCACCCTGTATATAAGGTCCTAATAAATGAAGTACGGTCCTTTTGAGGGATGATAGTATAGGTCATAAGTATTCCGAAAATGATAAATTAGATCACTTAGAGACTTTGACACAATTAAAGAAACTTTAATTTAATGATTTTCCAAAAAATCTGATACACTAAGTTAGTTTCCAACCAAATGGCGAAACACAAATCTTCATGGATTTATCGCTGAGGAGCTCAGAATCCATAGAATGAGTTAGTTAATTATATTGTATCTCCCCCCTCCCCTCCACCCCGATCTACCGTCTACCCAGGACCCCGCGCACACGCCGCTACTCCGGCTGGCGTGGAACAAGCAGGACCCCAACTACTTGGCCACCGTCGCCATGGACGCCTGCGAGGTGATCATACTGGACGTGCGCGTGCCCTGCACGCCCGTCGCGCGCCTCAACAACCACCGCGCCTGCGTCAACGGCATCGCCTGGGCCCCCCACAGGTACTATATACTACACTACTGCACGCCCGTCGCGCGCCTCAACAACCACCGCGCCTGCGTCAACGGCATCGCCTGGGCCCCCCACAGGTACTATACAGCACCAGGGACCATCTGCGGTAGATCTCGCCGCCACAACTTCGTTATCTCATACGAGTCGTTCGTGAGTTGACTACCATTTATCCAGAATAGTACCGGAACTGTTAAAAGTCGCTCACCACGCGCATTCCGAAAAATGCTAGTGATTCAATCCTCGCTGAAGACGTCAGAGAAGCCAACTACCATAATATCCTGAATGGAGCCGAAGCTGTAAATCTCAGTACACATCCGTGCATCTACCCTTTCCTGCAGCAGGGTTGCCGGACTATCATTTAACTTCTATAAAACAATAATAATTCGTCAGCTCGTGTCACATCTGCACGGCGGGTGACGACCACCAGGCGCTGATCTGGGACATCCAACAGATGCCGCGCGCCATCGAAGACCCCATCCTCGCCTACACCGCCGCCGAGGGTGAGGTCAACCAGATACAGTGGGGAGCCACCCAACCCGACTGGATCGCTATTTGCTATAATAGACACACGGAGATTTTGCGCGTTTAAGGTTAACTTTCTTTTTTGTTGTGGTGTTGGTATTTTGTGTAAAAAATTAAGGCTGTGGCTCATTAAGTATTAATAATGCTGCTACAGATACGTGTGGCTAGCCACAGATATGGTTGACGGCGTGTGGCTGCCACCAGCTCTGTTTAGTGGCGGTAATGGTCAATGTGATGTGATTTATAGCAATATTCTGCTACAATCTCATGCTATCCATAGCATGTCTTTTTTCATGTACAGCACTTAGTTTTTTAGATGACTTATTGAACTGCAAAATGATACCATAAATAGGTACTAGGTTTTATTAATGCCACTACACTCTGTACCAACACCCTGAACTTCTGATAAGTAAATGAAGAATTCAGGTTGAAAATTTTACTTTCACAAAAGACTGAACGAAAATTCACTAACTTAATTTGTGAATTGTTTTACTTATGTCCAATATTGGCATACCAACGTACTGACAGTTTGTTTTTGTAATTGAAGTATTTCAGGATTTGATTAACGCATTTAATACATCATGTTAATGTTGGACATAAAAAATATGTATTGGAGAAATATAATCAAATAGAATAATAATTATACAAATAAAGTCTCAAATACTAGCGCATGATATAAGACATAACCTGCATTTATAAGTAGCGATTACCTTTATAAACATAATAAATCCACTGTTTATAATTGTCAAGAATCTAATATCGAAACTGGTCTCAGGATCTCAGACTAAAATGTCAGGAACAGGAAGGGATAAATGTCAGGAACAAGAACGGTCCGTGTAAGTGCCCCGAAGTTAGTCAAAATATTATTTTGATAATAATCTATGCTCAAATAGACTATATATTAATGACCATGAAGAAACCGACATGCCAGAGAAGTCTAATTCAAAGCAATGTAAAATCCCCAATGAGTCCGCTTGATAGTTTATAGCCCCCTACTATGGGGACTTGGGTGATAATGATCAAGAGATACAAACAGCTTCAACAACTCGTATAGCTATTAATATTACCTGAAATTGTAGCCTGCGATTCTGGATGATATGCAATTTGACAGTTTCCCTGTTTATAGGAATGTTACGTAACCCCCATAGTTGTTAGAAGGTTGTTGACCGCCTACGTGACGTTTTTAATAATATATCTTTGAATAGAGACCTCATGATGATAATTATGTTACCCACTGATGGTAGGCACCAAGAATATCACAGACAGGTTGTTGAAAACGCGTAAGTTATAAACGAGTTTCAGAATTCAAAATATGTTTGACCGAATTGAAAACTGAAAAATGTGTAATAAAATGAGTATTAGAAATAAAATGTATGTGATTATATAAGAATTAGATTAAATATTAATTTATATACAAATAGTTTTAAGGTTTCATATATATTATTGAAATAAATAATAAAATAGATAGATTTTAATTTTATTTTTGTAAATATGTATATTATCAAAATCAACTTGATTTTTGACCTAAAGCAAATTCTTTATAAACTCTCAACAATGATTCTGGTGTTCGTGGTATAAAATCTTTCATAACATGTTCAAAATGCTCCATACTCACAGCAGGGCAATCCAAGTCTTTCTCCAAAGCATTTAAAGCTGCCTCATGGCATAAAGCCTCTAATTCAGCTCCAGAAAATCCATCAGTCCTTGTTGCAAGTCTGTGTGAGTTAACATCATCACTTGTACTCATTTTATCAAGCTTCAATTCTATAATCTGCAATCTTGTTTCGAAGTCTGGAAGGGGCACATAAATAAGTCTATCTAGTCTTCCAGGACGAAGTAATGCTCTATCCATTCTATCTGGTCTATTTGTTGCTGCTAGAATCGTCACAGAATTTAATGGAACCACTCCATCTAATTCCGTCAGAAGTTGTGCTAGGACTCTTTCATGAACACCCTCTCCAGCACCTCTTTCACCCCCAATAGCATCCATTTCATCAAAGAATATAACAGACGGTGCAACCTGTCGTGCTTTCGTAAACAAATCCCTGACTGCACGCTCCGACTCTCCAACCCATTTAGAAAATAATTCTGGACCTTTTATTGATAAGAAATTGAGTCCACTTTCGGTTGCTAACGCTTTTGCGATCATAGTTTTGGAACAACCTGGGGGTCCGTAAAGTAATACTCCTCCTGGAGGTCTTATTCCTAATCTTTTGAAGCTTTCGGCGTGTTTCAAAGGCCATTCGACTGCTTGACGAAGCTTCAACTTCAAGTCATCTTGTCCACCGATATCTGTCCACCTGACATTAGGTACTTCTATCAATAATTCTCTCATTGCACTAGGCCTCACTATAGTCAATGCTGCAATCAAATCCTCTTTCTCTATAGCTTCACTGGAACGTTTTATGCACTTCATTGATGCTTGTGTGCAAAGATTTACTAAATCTGCAGCAACATAACCATGTGCTAAGTCGGAGATTGGTTCTACATCGTTTGATGATATTCTATTTGGTAGATTTTTTAGTAAACTGTACAATATTTCTTTGCGTCTTATTCTATCAGGCACTGGTACCTCTATTTCTTTATCTAATCTACCAAATCTTCTCAGCATTGGATCTATAGCTTCTGGTTTTCTTGTAGTTGCTAGCACAAATACTCTGCTATTCTCATCATGCAAGTTATCTAAAAGTGATACAAAAGCTGATGTTACTCTTCTCTCCTGCTCTGTACTGCCAGAAGAACGTCTAGGACATATAGTTTCGATTTCATCAACCAATATAATGCTTGGTTCATTCTGTATTGCTTTTGAAAATAAACTTTTCATTGTGCCCTCAGTCTCGCCAAAATATTTACTAAATATTCTTGGGCCACTTATCTCTGTGTAATGGCAACTTAGGTTTTCTATGATATATTTACAAAGTACAGTTTTACCTATACCAGAATGTCCATAAATCAATAATCCTCTGGTAGGTTGAAAGTTTGCTGTCAAACCATTTGTATTGAATGAGATTTTAATAAAAGTTTGTATTTCTTCTAATATATCATCTACACCACCTAAACATATTGGTTTCTTCTTAACTTTAGTAGCAACATCTTTTTCCATAGTCCATATAGTATTTTCACTTAAAATAAACCATGTTTCATTTACATTATCACCTTGTTTTTCAGATTTAATGTTGATTACTTCTATTTCTAGCTTCTTACCAAAATAATAGTAAACTAGTATAGTACCTACGGATACAAAATTATTGTAAAAATGTTGTTTTAATATGTCACATATATCTGATTCTACTTTATGATTTAGGAATTTAATTGCAATGTGAGATGCTTTTGTGATTTCATCCTCTATAACTGATACTGTTATTTTCTTGTTATCATTGCTCCATGCACCAGGTAAATCTGAAATAGGATAACTAAGTTAAGTCCTCCATTTTGAATTTTTAATGGACATATTTTGTTTTTTATTATATTACACCAATTTAAAGCACCTCTAATAATAAAACATATCTCTTGTTGGATATGTCTCCCCATGCACCGTTTCAAAAAGTACCAGTCCTCAACCTGTATTTCGAATATAGATTGATGTTCATGCATGAGGCATATGGCAATGGATTATTGTATGTATTAACAGCCCTGGATTATCGCCTAGGCATACAAGACTCTGGCCTAGGGGCCTTCATCATCATCTCAGCCGCAAGACATTCACTGTTTGATATATTATTGGGCCTTATTCACTTATTATAGTAAAAGTTATATTTTCTGTACTAGTGCACTTTATTTGCAAAATTTCCAAAATGTCTTTGGGATGGTCAGGGGGCCCTGGGTCTCTGAATATGGGCCTGCATATTAATATTATGCTTTTAAAATTATAAACCCAAATATTGGTTCCTTATCAATAAATAATAGACATTTGTAATTGTGATTAATAAGTTGACTCACAAATCCTGGAATTCAATTTTTTTTGTAGGTAGTGTTGGGACGTGCATCCCATTCGCGAGCCAACTGATTAAGGAACTAATGTATAGTTTTAAATTGTTTTGAATGTAAAATGAATACATCATTCTATTGCCATAACGCCTTATGCACTTATCACAAAATTATATTTCATAAGCCCTTGAAAATCATGTAATAGATAAAAAAATATATATAACACAAATCTAAATGGGGAACCATACACCTTCACACTATTTTCACAGATATTTTGATTTAACTAAGATCTATAAAATGTCCAAGTAAATAAATAATCTGTATAAGTTTCTACACTTACCAGCTGCAGGTATAATGATGGCGGCTGGCGCTGACGCCTTCGAGGGCCACATTCTCTTCACCATCTTAGGAGCGCCGTCTCTACTCAACTCCAAGGAACCTCCAATCACCGCACCAATCAGGGTTCCTGCCGAAGGATGCACCATGACTGCATCTTTTGGAGCACCTTCAGGTGCCGCCCCTGCACGCTCCAACCATGTATACAACTGACTCTTCTCCACATATGGGCATTTCACTTGATCCTTAGCGCAGTTCAATTCGACATGAATATTCTTATCGTTTGAGGTTATGCTGCACCCGCACCGCTCACAATCTACCCATAATGTTTTCTTCGCTTGTTTTGGAGGCATATTTATTACAAAATAGATGTAAGTTTCTCAATAGTCTATTTTTAAAATAGGTTATTTTTGTTCGGTCGTGTGGGCGTAGGTGAAACAAAACTCAAATTAAACGTCAATGTCAAAAAGAAAAAAAAACTTGGTTTGCGTTTTGCGTTTTGTTTTTGCAATAAATTGATACACATGAATGATTAGACTTCAATAAAATTTTCTTAGATCCTTTAGTTGGATCTTATGATTTACAAGCTTTTACTCTTCAATTATTCTGCAAACGGTCCGAGTTGTAATGTAACTTGTTGGCTACTCTTCCGTCATCTGTGGTAGAATCTGGCAAATGAAAGTAGACACTCGGATTATTTGCAAACTTTTCATATCGCAATGATTTATTTATGTCAATCTCTGTCGCTTTGATGTTGATACTTTTTGTATTCATAATTATTTTTTATGTTTCCATTCCAAGAATATGAATTTTTGTGCATGCATCTGCCACTCTTTGACAGATAGGACAGCAGTGCTGCCAACACAAAACATTCAAATTGTCTAATTTCCCCGTCGAAATACCCCGAGTAAATTAATTGTTGTATCGATAAAATTATTGTACAATTTAGGATATAATTAGCTCAGATTAAACTTAGGTATAGAAAAAATCCGTTTATTTTGATCACTTTTGGAATTACATGATATCGTACGAGAGCATTTAGAACCCCCACAGTTGGCAACGCTGTTAACAGTGAGTTGCTAGTATAGAAAAAGTACTCTGACAGTCAGCGAAAGAGAGGTCTGAGAAGTGTTGTGACTCGCGAATGAAGTGCAGCGATACCAACGTAACGGATTTCCCGTCATATCTAGCTGATTCGGTTATGAAGTAACAGAAAAAATATGTTGACGGCTAGCGGATTTTTGCGGAATTTAGTAGAAAAGATTATTATTTAAATAAAAACAGATTTGTTTTTATATTTCCAATTTAATTTTTTCTTTTTCAAAAATCAAAACGAAATTGTTATTTCTCATATAGCAACTCTTTCTTCGTAAATACTACACATGTACGGGAATTTACCACGTCATAGACAAGGTAGCAGCGAGCAAAATATGTTATAGCCAGCCGTCAACTTCTACTGCATCCGAAATGACTGAGACCCCAAATAGTGACGAGGATTTAGATAACATAGATTTCGGTTCTTTTTAAAGATGAAACTTGAACTATATTTTTATTTCGCAATGGTCTTTCAACGGATTTTACTGACGAGAAATGCAAGATTTAACGGATTTCTAACGGAATATCGTAATAAAGTTGGCGGAATTTCAAAATTATTGTTGGCAACTTTGATGAAGTGAAACATCTGCAAAGTTTGACAAGCTATAATTTTTCGTTCGTGATTCATTTTTATCATATCATATTTATTTTCCGTCATGAGTGCCCGGATTTAGATTTTAACAATAAACTGCGCTGTGTTGTGGCAGCTTTAATTTAGAATATATATTAATTTTCTTGTTTACTAGTAGTTAAGTGCAACTTGCAAGTAGAATGACTTTAGCAGAATTTTTTAGTTGTTCCCTGCTTGCTTTCGGGGCTCCTGTGGTGATGTTTGCAATGACGGTGGCGAACGACCCGGTGCGCATCATTATCATGATAGCCGCAGCGTTTGGGTGGCTGCTGTCCTTCCTTCTGTCCTCATTAGTGTGGTACGCCGTTACGCCATTGCGGACTTATCTTGCATTCGGGATGATCTTTGCTATCATATTTCAGGTCTGTATCTATCTAATTATCTGATAAATATACGTGTAGTGCTCTTGGACATATTAGGACTATATATATGCATCTGTCGCTTCTTATGTTGTAATTTTTTTATAAACTCATTGTGTGGACAAATGCAATACAATGTCAACATATGAATCACATTATCTCCACCCAATACCTACTTGCTATTTTTGCATTCTAGCTATGTGGAGATATCTACACAAGTGGAATTCCATACTAAACTTTTTCATAATTAAAGCCATTCATTCAGTTTAGCCCTAGGATGGCACAGAACATCCAAGCTTCTAAAGTTTGCACTGGTTTAGTAGTCAGCCTTCTACTGAGAAGAACCGGAAAGAAACTTAGCAAGGTTACATTTACCCCCACCTAAGACTACTCTCTGACCAATTTTTTGAATGTTTACCAATTTAAAACATAGCATTTAACACAAACATTTTCCAGTTAAGAAACTGAATTAGGAATTATGTTATTTGTATTATTAATATAATTAACAGTGCCTAAACTAAGATTATCAAGTCTATTTTTTTTACACTATTTACTGAAGGAGCACTAATCACTCTCTAATAGTTTATTCAACACATCCTTATATTGTATTGGTATTTTTCTTTTTGATTTAATTGTACATTGTATTGTACATTTTGCTGATATATATACATATTGAAAAAAATATAGCCAATAGTCAGATTATAAAAAAAAAAGAAAAATATATATAAAAAATGTAACCTTGCTGAGTTTCTTGCCGGTTCTTCTCAGTTGAAGGCTGATTTCCGAATTGGTGGTAGCTTCAGTAAATTCGACCTTCATAAGTGCCCTCCTAGGGCCTAAACTGAATAAATGGCTTTGACTTTGACATGTATTATACAACATACCTATATATTTAGAATCTATTTTTAATAATATCTGGGACTATTCTTAACAAATTTACAAATATGTTATAAAAATTCAGGAAGGTTTTCGCTATGGCATGTACGTACTGCTGCGACGCACAGAGGCTGGTCTCAAAGAGATATCAGAGAACCCAAACATTGGTGTCAACAAGCTGGAAATGGCATATGTATCGGGTCTTGGTTTCGGAACTATGAGTGGTGCCTTTGCCCTTGTCAATGTTTTAGCTGACTCGGTAAGCATATTTTTTACAAAATATACCATGATCCTATTTAGATTCAAACTATTGAAATCAAAGAATGAGTTTTTTATGAAAAATTAATGAAAGCAGGTAGGAAAATAAAGAAAGAGAATACAATCTAGGGCCTAGATTCTAGGCAATCTCTTCCAGGAGTCTCCTTTGGGTAACAGGAAAAATCTTATCTTTTAGTCTTGTAATATGCAAAAAGCTTAAAAAAAATCAAGGAATTTATTATCTTATAAATATTATATTGGTTTCTTAAATACTATAAATTGAAAGCTGTGCCACAGTGTAATTACATACAGTGGTCTATCGCGTTTGAAGTCAAGCGAAATGCCGCTTTATATAGGCATTCGTAATTGCTACATTGTGTCCCAAGCGAGTGTATGGCAGTATGGGCTTGCTACTGCCCCTCTCTCACCCCGCAAGCCCCGCACGATTGCTCTGTCTAGACGTGTCCGTTGGTCAACTGTAAGAGTTTCATAGACCGTGGCTGTGATCAGCTATCCGGGTAGTTTAAGAATCTTTTTCCTATGTTATTATATTATGTAATTTGTATTCTGTTGGTGTGCCTCATTAAATAAAATAAAATTCCTATTTGGTTGAATTCCCAACTAAGTATTGCATTTAAATCTAATACTACTATGTCCACAGGTTGGACCAGGAACACTAGGTCTCCACTCAGGCACGGAATATTTCTTCGTGACAAGTGCGGCAATGACCCTCTGCATGATACTCCTAAACACATTCTGGAGTGTCATTTTCTTCAGCGGTTTTGACGACAAAAACTATCTGAAAGTATTATGGGTTGTTCTTTCACATTTATTCGTATCAGCCTTAAGTTTATTAAACTATAAACAGTTATATGCAGCAACAATATTACCATCTTATATAGTGTTAGTTGTAACAGCGTATATAGCATTCCGTTCAGCTGGTGGCACAAGTAAAAGGTTACTTCACACCTTATCAAATAGGTCATAGAACAATCCGTATTAGTGGTACATATTGTTGATCTTACTTAGTCTATCTATACATGACATTTTGTATGGTTTAGTTGTGCAGAGTTATCGTACTGTGGTGTGACATGTTTTTTTAATACTGCTCAATATTATAATTTGTAAAATCAGCTACATACCTATTTAATTTACCATATCTGTCACAAATTTAATTAGCTTAGTGAGGACCAATATAACTATATTTTATGTATTTTAGGCCATCAATTCGTAATAGATAATATCTTATGTGCATTGGGACTTCTCATCAAGGCTAGAATTCGAACAATTCATATAAATATTATGTATGTAAAGGTAGACAGGCTCGACGTTTACTCAGGCCGAGTCTGCAGTTGGTGCCCAATAATGCTGTTACAACTTCCACATTATCCTTTACTCTATGTTGCATTGTGCACCTACTGCAGTTAAGGATTCAAGATTGAGTTAACCGGTAGGGCAGTTTAGTTTGTCTTAAAAATATTACCACATCCTTCACAATATTCCAAATTGATTGCCCCATAAAGATCTCTTTTGTGACTAACACTGAAATTCAAATACTTATATCCACATAAAATTAATAATAAAGAATAAAAAGTGAAATTAAATTATTATAATTATTTCTTACAGTACAATGATTATTACACTCATGTTAATTTATATTTATTTAATTAAGTATTATCAATTTAAGCTTAACATTCCTCATGTTTTAATGTGTAACAATTGGACAGAATAAGTTTTAAACTCAAATTGATGCAAATCCCGCCTTGGGTTGTAGGAAACAAAACAAACAGTCTTTTTCATTTGACATGGTCAATTGACTATTTGAGTGTCACCATGCGGTATTCACCTCAGTTTGAGCAAAGTTGTTACTAATATGTCGCTACCTGTTATTAGCACAGTAATTTATTAGTGAAATAACGAAATTTTTTACAAAATAAAATAATGAAGACAAGAAATCATTTCATTGTTTTTTTGATGCCTCAATTTTTTGCATTCTGACATTTTACACAAAACTTATACTAATATAATTCATATAACAGCTTCATTGCTCTCATCAGCGAGTTGAGTCAAGAGTGAGTCTATGGTCCACACTGTGTCTGTGGTATCCATTTCAACTTGCGGTATATAAGAGTTCAATACTTGTAATACTGCTTCAACACTGTCTGCTGAGCTGCCGATGCCTCCTTCGACTTCTGTTAGAGCTGATACTGTCTCCGTGTCTTTACGTTCCGATCTGAAAATTAAACAATAGTATGTTTCATTTAAATACTTTACAGACTGAATGTACTTTGTTGTTTTAATTGTAGTTGTTCAGGCCTTGCTCATTAATAGAATATTTAGGGTAGACTAATAATGTTGTCACTTGCTTTTTTTTATTAACTACCCTCGTGATCGTGAGGTGCGCAATCGCCGAGCTTACGAGCCAGTCTAATTTACGGAACTGTATGTGAACACTCGTGTGTATACCGTGTATAAAGACAATTGGGGTGCTTTTTTCATGTTTCTTGGACATATTGTCATAATCTAATTCACTATTTATTGTTCACCGTGTGAAATTGTGCATAAAACTGTATAAATTTTGTGCAAGAACCAAGAACGAGTGCTGCTGACCCACGCCTGAGACGGCCGGTGGAAGTGAAAGAGGTTGGTGGTAACATTCTTAGTGTGCCAAAATTCTATTGAGCAAGGTTATTTTTAAATTCATTTATATAAAATAACATAAAACTAAGGACCTTCAAAATTTACGAGCACCTAGATTACAACCCCACAATAGTTAACAATAAATGATTTTATTCCTCGCCTACTAATCTAGTGAGTACAGTTGAGATTTTTTTTATCAATTATCATTTTTTTATACTCACGCTGGTGGTATTGATACTTCTTTCTCAAATATATCTTGTAAATCATCCAAATCTGGAATTGTTGGTATATCATCACTAGAATCAGGTGATTTAGTTGGTATAGTATATTCTCTGTAAAAATTGACAAATAGATATACCTATGTAAATAGGTACCTACATATAGAAAATAAATTCTGAAATAGTTTGTGTCCAATTCATACAAGTGATAATCATACGCCTTTTGCGTGCCGGTGAATGAATTTCGTTTGATTTATTAAGGTATAGATTCTTACTTAGCCTCGATATGCGTTCCTTCAGCCCAGACACCTACTTTTTTCGGTTCCGGTACATTTGAACTAGATGGGTCATACATTCTAAAGCTTCTCTCAAAACAATACTATTTTAAGTATCAATTATAGGCAATTCTAATTTTCGTTTACTAGGTATCTGCAAAGAGAATATAACCACTACGTACGGGTATCTGACTTGCTTGACTTTTTGTTTGTTTGTTTACACTCTCGGTAGAGAGTATTATGTTCCTTGGTTTACACTTTGTATTGTTTTTTGTTTTTTTTTTGCGTTCCGAAGAACAGGTTAAGATCATAGACCATACTGCCTTGTTATTAGTTCTATATTTTTCTTGAGTAAGTATGTACATATTTCAATGTTTAATTCATTAGTTTAATGTCAAGTCAAGTTAGTCAGGTTTTAGTAAATTGGTGACTGTTTTACAAAATCTTTTCGTGGACTATTATTTGAGAAAACATGAAAAAAAGTCACGATACACGCATTCATTTAATTTTACTCGTGCACTTGTATTGATCTTTATTGGACAAAACACCACCAATATCATTCAATAAAACTCAAAATACACTGATTTCATGAAAATAAAACGAAAACGCAACGTCACTTCGCAAATTCCCGCCAAAAAGTCCCTTTGTATTGTATTTGCCAACCAATGACGAACGACCAAGATGCATTGCATATGCGAATTATGCATCTTTTTCCTCTTAGTAATAGTTAAATCAGTTTACTTCTTTTTTTCTCAACTGTGATGCTATAAGTTCTTCACATTTATATTTTTATTTTGCACTAATTTGGAACGTGCTGTCGGTAATTTTTGACAGCAGTAGTAGAGTTGTGTTGTGTTGTCTGTTATTCTAACTATATCCCGGAAAACGGGTATTTTTTTTTTATATTGATTTTTTATCCAGACGGATAATATAGAGACATGTTATCATATAGATATTTATTCTTATTTGTTCGGAATTAACTGAGTGACTAACGTACATAATTTGAAATCATGAAGAATTCGGAGCTTTAAAGGGCGTCACACATGGCGAAGATACGATAATATTTTATCTTAAGATATGAGACAGTGCTATACCAGTGAAAGAAGGAAAGTCGTCAGACGCCACGGCGAAGGTCGTGGGTTCGAATCCTACAATGAGCTTGAGCTTTCGGTGAAGGAAAACATCGTGAGGAAACCACGGTGGTAGGGTATCTACTTTGTAATACCCGCCTGGCTGGCTACCACCCTCAAGTTGAAAATCCGTCGCCAAACACCTATTGGTGTATTGATTTGATTCGATTCAAGCCTATACAAAAAAAAAAGTTAAGTGTAGGTCATTGCTTCTCTTTTCATAGTATAATGCTGTCTCATATAAAATATTATAGTATCTTCGCCGTGTGTGACGCCCTTAAAATCTTGGGAATGGTCATTGGTTCTGAATATTTATGTTCTAATTAGTTGAAATGGATTGTTTTAATAAATAAATAAACTTATTTCATAATAGTTACCTCTACGGGATCAATAAAAAGACGGGTATGTATTAAAAATTGAATATAAATTAATTAGGTATATATTTTATTTCTTTTATACAGAATTAAAAAAATTACAACAAAAACAATTCACACATTTTCAATACATACTTATTTATTACACGTTTTACGCGATCGATAACCGAATGTGATGCTTCACTTAAATCTAAGAATAATGGTAAATTACTGTTATGACTGATGGACTACACTGTTCTCGATCGGTTTTTTTTTTAATGTAACCTTTATCGTATTGTTCTTTATACATTCTTGTTATATCATATATTTTTACCTTTGATACACAGTCGAAGTTGTAAGGCGAAACAATCGCCTCTGTGATAATCCGTTCACAACACCGTGATAATTTTCTCCCCATTTTAATTGGATCTGTTCAACAACTGGTATCATTATACACGCACATGACGCACACTAGGACAAGCAGAAAGTCATAGAGCGAGCTTAAGTAAGACAGCCAGTATCTTTCAGTTCTTTATTAGTGCTACTGTCCATCTAGACATGTAAATAATCAAAGATTTTGGTTTCTCAATTTATAGTGAATTTTGGAAATTAAAAATTACTCACAAATATAATAACCGTTAACAATAATAATATTGATGGATATAATTAGTCTAGTGAATGGAGACTGGATCATCGGCAAAGACCCTGTAGGTATTTCAGGCAATGAAAGATAGGTACATTTCAAATTATGTACTTTACATTTAAGGCGATGATAGCTCAGTGGTAGTGACGTCGGACGCCGCGGCGAAGGTCGTGGGTTCGAATCCTACGATGAGCTTGAGCTTTCGGTGAAGGAAAACATCGTGAGGAAACCATAGCACGGTGGTAGGGTACTTTGTAGTACCCGCCTGGCTGGCTACCACCCTCAAGTTGAAAATCTGTCGCCAAACACCTATTGGTGTGTTCCGGCAGATGCACTTGAGAGCCAGATCCTTCTAGGCTTCGTGTGCTTACCACCTTCGGCCACATCATCACCTACCATAGTGAGATTGTGGTCAAACACAAGCCTATACAAAAGTTTAAAAAAAGTAAATGTGATGCAATGCAATACATAAAATTAATTGTAATTTATAGTATGTAGGTTCTTAATTTAAATACCAAACAATAGGAATAATTTTCACATTAAGTGGTGAATGGATGTCTTATCCACCAAGGCATGAAGTCATCTTTAGAAGTTATTTCTTTGTTTGATAAAAAAAAAGAATTTTAACCTTTTCTTATTCTTGACAATACTCTTTCCACATTTATTTACAGTTCAAATCCTCTATTTGGTAACATTTGATAACCGAACAATCTTAAATATACAAATTAAAACATAATTGACAGAATTAGAATATCTTTAAAAATATCATAAAATCTTACTTGAAAAAATCTCACTTAAGTAGCTTAAAATCTCGTAAAGACGACATTAATAAAATATGTAACTCGTTGAAATAAGAGCCAATATCCGTCGTCGTATGCCAAACATGCCGCCCACAGACTACCAATTTATTGGGTAATATTGCCAGGGTTTATACACTTCTCATCAGAAAAATCGAAACGGTACTGCAACAACACCTCTGAATTTTGGTTTTAAATGAATTTTATGTTTTATTTTTACATTAAACAAAAATAAAGTAATAAAGCCAGATTATTGCGGATATTATAAGGTATCGTTTAACGAATATTAATGTTTAAAATTAAAATTGTTTAAATATCGTGTTTTTTTCAATAGGTATCTTTTCTTCCTTTAAGAATTTGTAAAATTTTTGAAAAAGTGCCGCATGGACTGACAGACATTAGAGCCTGGGGAGGAAATACGAAATACTGGATACACTTTTTATAAACATTTTTTTGTTTTACGTCTTCGTTCCAAAAAGTTTACAAATTTTTTTTGGAAAAAACATACCTACTCGTTGAAAAAAACACGATAGTTGAAGGAATTTGATTTTAATTTGAAACATTACTTGTTAAACGATACCTTATAATATCCTCAATTATCTGGCATTATTACTTTTTTTTATTAATGTAAAAACAAACTCATTCAAAACCAAACATCAGGGTGTTTCAATTTTTTTGATGAAAAGTATATTTCGCATGTCTGGCAACCCTAAAGAATTATAAAGGAGCATACAGAACGTTTTCTCGCCTTATTAACGATAAGATTACTTGCGTTAGCCATCGCCAACGCAATGCTATGCGTGTAATTTCTGTATCGAACGAAAACACCAAATAATCGGTTCTAATCTGGTAGAATCGATATTGAGTTTAATTTGTCTTTATTAACAAACACTCAGTTACTCGTAATTTAAAAAATAATAAAATGTACGTGGTAATTTTAGAGAAAAAAAATGTTTCTAATAATAAATTTTACACTCGTAAGTTAAAAATCCATTTAAAAACATAAATTATTAAATGATTATATTTTTTCTGTTATGCCGATATTGGATATATTGATTGATTGTATTTAGATATTTAATATAAATTAATTTCTTTTATCACTTTTAGTATTATGCATTAGCAAAGAGATAACAGTTTTTTTAGCACCAACATTAAAACTATAATCAGATAAAATCGTAGTTACACATAAACAACAATTGTTCAAATCAAAATCTATATAATAAGAATTGTTACAACTAATATTTCCGAGATCTGGAAGACATTATTCTATGGTACATTATACTTGCAAGTTATATGATTCGAAAGTTACCCACTTACCGCCCAACTATTATATAATTAATTATGTTATTTATTTAACATTTACACTGTTGTTAAAGCGAGCTGCATTATACAACATAGCACGAAAAAATGCTTCTGCCATTTTCATAAAGATAAAACATAGACAACATAGTTTATCTTTCTTATTTTTTCTTTATTGATGGCAAAGTGTGCCATGGATACAGGATCATACAAAATGTATAACAGATTTTTGCATAACGGCCTAATTTCGCTCGACCTTTGCAAAACAAAATCGAATTATGTTATTATAAAGAATCGTGTGTAGAGTATCTTGAGATTTTATTCAAATCCATTAGTCATGGAGTTATTACGTATTTAGAGTAGGTGACAGAGGAGAATCTCCTTTTTTATGTCGGTTAAAAATTGCCAAAATTAGTTCCATTTATTAAAACACTTGTCCGATCCTGGGATTCATCATCGACCGTACATCACTATATAAAGAACTATAGAAGTGGTATTGAGGAATCCCGGGATTTATTTAGTAGATACGTTGATCCTGGGATTTATTTTGTCGATACGTTGATCCTGAGATTAATTGGGTTTAATTGAGGTAGTTCTGCAACTCGCTAGTGGTAAGCCTATTGAGGCTGTCGCTAAGGTCCGGGTTGCGGTCGGCCAGCAACGACGACAGACCGGACAACTCAGTAGAGTTGAAGGTAATATTCTGTCCCTCTCCCCTCTCCATGAGAAGGGTAGATAGGGAGGGGTTGTACTGCTGGGATGTCTCCATCATGTTTTGTTGAGGCATCTGTTTGAACAAAAATAAATTAACTATAAATTTTTATTTGAAATATATGCTTATGCATACATTATAAAACAGTAGCTTCCGCCCCGCGGTTTCACCCGCGATCCCGATGGATCTTATGTTTTTATAAAATATTCTATATAAACTCCTGGATGTAATTTATAGTCAATGGTGTACTTATAGTAAATTAGTGTAAATTTTAATCTACCTACATATAAAATAAATTTTTCATTCTTCATATTTAATACTCATCAATTACTATTAAAAACAAAAATATATAAAACAAAGTCGGGTTAGTTTTATAACTCAAGAACGACTGGACCGATTTATATGATCTTCGATTTGTTAGATTTGTCTCCACCCCGAATAGCAGGATAATTATTAAAACTTCTTTTTTTTTTATCCCTCAAGCACGGAACATAAACATACCTGAGTATAAATAGGCGGCTGCACTAAATTCGGCGAAATATGCCCCATTTGGTTCGGCGAGACCCCGCCATGCATAGGAGACATCGTTTGATCCATCGGTGACCGAACCTGACCCATGGGTGACAAAGCTGGGCCCAACGGTGACATCACATGTGGATTTGGTGACATAGCTTGCACGTGGACAGGTGACAATGCTTGCACGTTTGGTGACAAGGTTTGTACGTTTGGTGACAAAGTTTGCACGTTTGGTGACAAAGCTTGCACGTTTGGTGACAAAGTTTGCCCATAGTTAGATCCCGCCCAGTTCATGTCTTGGGCGAAGGGGTTCAGTTGATTACTGGGGCCCGGAACAGCGAGGCCGGGTTGCATTTCCATTTGCATACCCCAGTTCTGGAACAAAATGAAATTCAGAGAATAATGTAGTTATACACCACATCAAAAAGTATTTTTTATGGCAATAAACATACTAGCTTTTTTCCCCGGGCCCACTAATATTTTATACCGATTTTGATAAAAAAAAAAATCATTAAAATAATATGTCGCTTCGCAGATAATCGTGCTCAAATAAATAGACAAAAAAAAACTCTAATATGGTCAATTAGAAAGTGCAGAAGGGATCTTATTATAGAAGCGTATACTCAGTCCCAAAAATGAATTATGCACTTTTTGAAGTCTATAAGCAGAGGTCACAAGTTTATGAATGAATGAATGAATGAAATATTCTTTATTGTAATCTCCATACAGGAAAAGTATAGACATATAAAATTAAGAAAGAGAATACAATTTAGGCGGCCTTATTGCTTAAGCAATCTCTTCCAGGCAACCTTTGGGTAATAGGAAAAAAATAAAATTGTGGCAGGTATCAACCTATAAATTCTACATAAACTAAACTATACCATACTAAATAAATTACAAAATATAATAATACTTAGAAATAAACAAAATACATAAATACATAAAATAAATATAGATATGCAAATAAAATAACATACTAATACTAAATAATGTCATAAATAAAATGAAATACAAAGATCAAAGAGAGTGATAGTAGGAGAATATTTGCGACTTAAAGGATTCAATAGTCTATGTTTATTTCTAGTATTATAGAGTACACTATAATATAGTATTTCAAAGTCAAAGCCATTTAGGCCCCAGAAGGGCACTTATGAACGTCGAAACTACTGAAGTTAGCACCGATTCGGAAGTCGCTCAACTGAGAAGAACCGGCAAGAAACTCTGCAAGGTTACATTTTTTATATATTTTGTTTTTATTTGTTTGGACAATCTGACAATGTTGGCTTTGTTCCATTAAACAATTTTTAAAGAAATATAATACACATGAACACAAAAAATGATATTTAATTACCTGATCAGCATAATGAGGGGAGAACGCCTGGAGCGGCGGGCTGCTCATATGATGCGGCGACCTCTTCTCTAAACACATACAGACAATCTATTATATCATAATAATCTCAATATATATAATCATCGCGGACCAACCCGTGGCACGATGTTGGTTCGCGATGAACTCAGAAACTACTTAACCCATCATAACATTTTTTTTTTCAAATATGTCATTTGTTCCAACTTAAAAGATAGTCAATTCGTGTATGAACGTCGAAGCTACTGAAGTTACCACAGGTTCGGAAGTCTTCAACTGGGAAGAACCGAAAACTTAGCAAGGTTACATTTTTTGGACAGTCTGTGTTAGCTTTTTTTCTTCCAAATGTTAAAATTTCACCACGTTTTCCTTTATTGAAATATTGAAAGCTCGAGCGCATGGGTTCAGAAGCCTGGAGCCCAATTCTCGATCTCTAGAGATAAAAATCTCATTCGATATTTATCATCAAACATGACGGATATTTATAAAAAAAAAAATTGGTATTCTCGAAATATCACACTCGATATTTATCTATCGTTAGCGTGCGATATGCAACGAGTAAGTATTGAAATATTAAATATTATTGAGACTCGATATATTTATTGAAAACGCGAGAATCGGCCTCCTGTACTGTGGTATAACTTAAAATTATTAATTTGATGTAATGTACTTACCTCTTGGTTCCGACTTGATGGTCATCGGGTCTCCATGAAACGACCCTGGAAGTTAATCATAAATAAATAAAGATATACAAACATACACAAATTTCAACATAAAATATGTATACAGGGTGATTTTGTTATCACTGGCAATACTTGCAGGGGTGGAAGTACTCATCAATGTGAACAACTTTTATTATAGGGCTAACTCTGATATCGAGTAAAATAATGCGGTTGCTTCATACATTTTGGTCGAGTAGGTATTGAACTTTTGTATGGAACAGCTGATAATTTTTTCATGATTTCATAGTTAGTCCCATAATAAAAGTTGTTCATTTTGATGAGTACTTCCACCCTTGCAAGTATTGCCAGTGATAACAAAATCACCCTGTATATAATATCTAAAAGCAACTATATATAATTAAGAGTAACTAATGGCGTATATGATGAATTTTTGATATAAATAATAAAACAGGTGGATATTTCGAGATGCTATTAGCTAATGCTTTTGTCTTGGGCGGGAATCGAACATACGACCTGTGGCTTAGTCAGGATATAAAATATTTAAAAATCAGATATGCCATTTAGTTGCTAATAACCTTGTAAATATCGCTGCATATAAAGCAAATGACAACAAAAAGTGCATTTTTTATCCCTTTCACATCTTTATAGAAAGAAGAAGAAGAAAAAATATGCTTTCAACTTATTAGGTTCTTTTTGATAAAAAAATAGTATATTGTGCAAATTGTGTAATAAAAAAAATGAGATATGAAGAAAGCTATTTAGGTAAGTACCTGATAAGTTTAAACCCAAATTAGTTTTATAGAAAGGGATACACCAACATGCAGTTACAATAGAAAATAAAACGCTACCCAACTAATGTCACTTACAGCATATACAGGTCGATTCTAATTCATAGATTGCAGATGGAAAAAAATCGACATGTATATTAAAAATAATAAACTAAAAACATGCATTTTCTTAGGTCATTAACTTAAAATAATAAAGGCTAATATGAATATGTGTGAAATTAAAATAATAAAAAAAGTAAAAGTAAAACGGTCTGAAAAACAAAATGTCGTCCAGTGAGAGAGTAAAACAAAATCATACAAATACACAACCATGCCACAAAATTTATATCCGTACCTCAGTTTCATTCAGGATTTGGCTAATGATTTTTAAACAGAGAAAAAATAAAATATTTTCAATAATTTAATTTTATTAGCATATTAATATATAGATTTACGCGGCACTCAAGCTTTGAAATTCACCAAATACATCTGTAATTGTATAAAAGTGTAAAGACTATACAGGCTGGATATTTACGAAAACATGAAAAACTTAAAAAATATTCTTTTGTTAATTTTAAAATAGTAGTACTTAAATATAAATATCTAAATGTATTTTTCACCCTGTTTAACACCTAAGCTGCAAAAGTTGATTTGTAACCAGTTTATTTTACAGCAAAAGCGTTAACCTATAAAATGCTATGAAACAATGGTTTGGTGCTTTTTGTAAATTCTTCAAAAACTTTAGTACTTAAGTATTTAACTTTCATATACTTTCCATTTGAGATATGTTTTGTGTCTTACACACCGTACAATACTATAGAAGCGTCTATATTTGATTTATTTTTAAAGAGTATGTGAATTATCTCCAATAAGACATTCGTCTGTAAATAAATTTATGAAAAATAAAAACCAAATCTTTAAAACAAGATCTATTATAAACCTCTTTAAGAATAAAATCAGATACATTTTTTTTACAATTCGAGATATTCTTTTCTTATAGTAAGCTACAGGATAATAATACTATTACATTATTTGGTAGCGCTATCCTGCTCGGCGAAGCCACGACAGTTAATCAGTAATGTCAAAAGGGCAAGTGAATATCACAAATTGTAAAATGTTTAAATATTTCTATAATAATCGGTAAATTAAATACACTCTGTGTCACTATGAATAAATATTTTTCGGTGATTATAGATTTATATATTGGTGGGCACTCAAAGTATTTTTGAAATTCATAATCACGCATAATTTATAAATACAGAGTGCCATATATAAATTTGCTGAATTTATTCAGCAAAATAACTCATTACCTACAATCATAATATAATTCTATCTATAAGATAATTTATAAACTTCGCATGAAAAATCTGCCAGAAAATTGGTGTCAATAATTTTTTTTTACATACCAAATACAAGTCCTCTCCGAGACTATGATAGTGGTTAACGTAGCACACATATCCACATTAGCTCCTAGACTACGTTACGCAACAAAATAATATTTTTTGTACTTGCAACACTGAACTGCAGCACACTATGATAACATAGCAGTAATCTCAGTTCATAATAATAAATACGTTTTAGTTGTTTCATGTTAAGAAACAATTTTCTATTGTAACAAAAATAATAAATTGTAAAAATACACAATTCCTTTAATAATTGTTTTAACTTTAAAATTAATTTAAGCACGAGTTTAAATGAACACCATGTATAATCAAATACCGTACATTATATAAATAAAACAAAACATAACAAAAAACTTAAATAGACATTCGACAAATCAACAAAATATTCTACATCATTAACAATTAAAAAGGCATTCCTGAACGAGTATTTATTTATAAATTGACGGTTCTCGTAAAAAAAGCTTTTAAAAAATAAAATTAAGACAAAGCAAGACATACTTTGACATAAGATTGCAATCGACATAGACAAAAGCAGCGAATTAAGTTGCCAAATTCTTAAATAAAACCTTATTCATTCATTCATTCATTAAAGTTCAAAATTACTATTAAGTACTTAATTAGTATCTTAACTATTTTGTTAGTGCCTTTACCACAAATATATATATTGTTCTATAACATAAAAGGGCTATGAAAACGGACTTAAACTAGCTTAAAAGGCTTCTTACGAGTCCATAGGCTTCTTTCAGCTGGCAGTTTAAGTGTGATCATAGCTTTAATTTACACATAATACTTTCGAGTATAGTTTGTTAGTTTGTATAAATACTTAGATATAATATTAAATAGGAAAAATATCTTCACATTATTTACCTAATACATAATCAACTGAGCATAGACAATTTTTACTTAAGGAGATTGTGGGTCATTCCAAAACTTTTTGCTAACTTTGATTGCATAAGGTCTAAAAAAATATATCGGGAAACATTGTATGCTCAGTGATTTTTCATATAATATAACATACCCTCAACCAAATTACACAATATAATATATTATAATATAATGTAATACAATGACACTTACTGTCTTGTTCAAACGTAGTATGCAACATAGACGGTATGAGAGTCTTCCGTCTTTTACCTCTTAAGTAATCTGAATCTAAAACATATAATAAGTTATTATGCATAATTATATTATATTTAATTATTCGACCGTTTTTTATAGATTTAGGCCGATTTTTTGATAAACAAGATAGGTACTTTTAATGTCACGAGTTTACGAAATTCACCTGCTGAAAAGTTTCGAGCTGAAACAACCTACACTGACACTATATTAGTTAATTACATTCTAAAGCTGCATATGTTTGACCTAATTGTCAATAAAATGTAAGTACATACAAAATTATACGTTAAGTATAAAAATGTATAAAATTTGGCATAATGGACAGACTAGACTCGGGAAAAACAGTAAAAGACTAGATATACCTACTAAGTATTAAGTACTTTTTATACATGATTTTTGGGCAATGTTTTTTTTTTACTTAAAAAAAATTCTACACCGTTTTATTTTTTTACGAGAATTACCCTATAATGGAGTATGCCGTATAACTTTAGTATTCCTTACGATGACAATTTATCAACGATTATATAGAAAAAATACTAACGCAAAACTATCGAGTTAATTTTGAAATTTACTGCCATCTACCGGCGAATAGTAGCAGCTGGTTTCGTCGAATTCCGAGACAGTAGCATGAGGAGCGACTGCCATATACAAGGCATAATGTTCCGCCTCGGTTAGATCCAAATCGTCTTGGAGCTTTTTAAACGCCGATGCGTCTAACGCTAGTACACTTTCTGCTACAAGGATTGTGCCGCCATCTGTCGGGGGAAGAGGAGCTAAACTTGCGGGACGACGAAGAGAATTCTGTGAGGTGGATTTGTCATCACCATCACCGTGAAGTGATATATGAGTGATACTGTCGGCGTAACTCAGTCCTGTACCCGACGCGTTATCTTTGAGCGATGTATGCGACACGGACGACTTAAATTTAGAAGGACGTAAGCCTGAAACGCTGCTTACGGACCGACCGACAGGTTTGCTCTTTGATTCCTTTTTGCCTTCAGATTTGACGCTCGGAGCGGGCGATTTGTCCTTCTTTCTGAATAAACGGGAGAAGAAAGAGCGTTTTTTGACCGGCGGTAACGCTGGCTCGCTCTTAGCTACTGTCAGAGGCTTATCCTGTTTTAGGATATCCGGGTTACGGGTGACGGGTAATTGACGACCGGGTTTAAGAATACTATCTACAGAAGTCTGGCTAGTTTTGAACGCGTCGTTGGAGGTCGTTTTACGGACACGTTTTGGAGGTAAAGGTGGCGCTCTTTCGTCGTCCGTATCGCGTTTTAGGGGCGAAAATTCTATGATCGGACCACGGTACGTTTGTACTTGAACATCTTCGTAAGGTAGGGTTTCAGGTTCGATGATAGTGACGGGGTTTTTGAACGCTAGCTGAAGGCTAGTATAGGTCCCCGCATCATTGAAATCTTCCGCATCAGTTTCGGTATCGTTACTCAAAGACGTTACGTTCTCTAATCGAGTACGATTTTCCGAGTAAATTTCATCGAGTTCGGCTACCTGATCGAGTAAATCGTTGAGACTTTTCTCGTTACTATCGACTACTTCGGGCTCGCTATCGACAACGTTCCCATTTACATCGGGGACTTCAGTCTCGATGACCTCGATGACCTCTGGTTCGTCAATGACGATGGTATCGCTGGTGGATGTGACTGTGGGATCACGTTTCTCGTGTTTATTATTATTGTCGTCTGTCCGTCTGTCGTTGAGGAGTAGTGTGAGAAGAGATAGGTCTGGGAGAGGCTTGCGCGCGGTACCTTGGAAGTCGGGGATGTACTCGAAGGGTAGCGAGTTGCTTTCCACCTTGTCCGACAGCCGTCTCAGTTGAAACATTACCTGTGGATGATATTGTGGTGTTAATAACAGTATATAATGTTTAAGATGTTTGGGCGTAAGTTATGCTTATGATAGTTTCTATGTCAGGAATTGATAATTGAAATTAAAAGAAAAAAAGTTCATGTTTAACGTTATGAGTGTGTTATTGTGTATTAATGAGGAATATTAATAGTATCGTGGACACGTCATACAAAATACACGATTAATCAGAAAACTAGGGAAATAAACAAAACATGTGTAAAATAAATGTGTACAATAATAAAATTCATTTATTTACCGGACTATTACTCATGCTTGGTATTTTCACTTCCACAATTTTTTACAATTATAATTTAGTCTATCTAGTCAAATCTTAATATCACTTATATTCATATCAGTACCAAGTCTATAAGAATGGTATCCTCAGGGGTCCCACAGGGATCTCACTTGGAACCTCATCATTTCTTAATATACATTAATGATCTTAAATTTTCTTTCTATGCAGTTTATATACTTAACTAGCTGTTACCCGCGGATTCACCCGCGTTCCCGGTATAAAAAAAACCGAGGCTTTAATAGTTATTCAGCTATTAGGGGCGGAGACAAATCCAACGAATCAAAGATATATAGATAACAAAAAGGATTAGTATAGCGGTATAAGCTCACATTGACATGGTCGGTAGTGTGTGGGTTCTTGTAGGGCGGCGCCTGGAAGGCGATGGCGACCTGCTTGTGCACGAGCGCGATGATGGCGGTCTCCTCCCAAACCACCACGTCGTTCTCCATCTGGTAGAACACTACTGCCGTGTCCTCGCGGGTCACCTAACATAACACATTTTGGGGTCAAATTGAAATTGTGCGGTCGAACGAGTAACACAATATGCTTTGATTGAGGATACTGTATCACTCAGAAGAATTTGGTTCTTATAATTGACCCTTTCGATCGTTATCATTAAAATACAGGATGTTTTTTTTTCCAATATTTATTCAGTTCGATTCCAAGTTCGGGCTCAAGCAGCTCATTTTCCAAAATTCTCTGAATGCAGTTCTACTTTACTTTAAAAATAAAATAAAATTTCATCGAAGTAAATTTGCCATCTTCAACATTTAGGGTACATTCCCTCCAGGGTTCATTTTATATATGAATCAGTTTACAGCGGTGATTCCAAAATGGAAGTCCGCACTACCACTAGCTTCATTTTTCTCAACGAAAATCTATATCGGTAAAAAATCACACAAACAAGTAAAAAATAATGTCAGTCAGTAGAAATGTTTAACGACACATATTATAATGTACCTTTTCACAGAGCAGGATGATCTGCGTGCCGCCCCTAGCGGTGCCGGAGCAGTGGCTGGCGCGCAGGATGAGCAGGTCGCTCATGGCCTTCTTGTCGTAGATCACGTCCGACACGACGGGCGGCAGCGCGTGGAAGATCTTGCCCGCCTTGTTCTGCAGGAACAGTTGGAAGCAGAGCCGAACCGCGTTCAGGTCTATGCTCTGCGGTTGATTGCGATGGACGTATCCCGCTGGAAACGTCGAATCTTTGGTAAGGTGACTGATTTAGACTTAGATTTAGGCTGAAGGTAGCGGAACTCTTAGTGCAGAGTTCGCCCGGGGAAGTACTACCTCCATATCTAATTCCGCCGTGAAATAGTAGTTCACTTGTATTACTGTGTTTCGGTTAGGAGGGTATGGGAGCCGGTGAAATTACAGGCACAGGAGACTTAACGACTTCATGTCTCAAGGTTGGCAACGCGGGAGTGATACCCGGCAGGGAAAATATAATATTGTATTTTTTTGCCGGTGGTGTTATGAGCGTCTATAGGCTACGGTAACCGCTTACCATCAGGTGGGCCGTAAGCTTGTTTGCCACCTAGTAGTATAAAAAAAAGAAAAGACTATGTTCTCTGCTTTAGAGTTGAAATTTTTAATAATGCTCTAATTTGATGTCGAATACCGTACAGTCTGAGTCAAAGGTAGATTGGCACTGTAGTACCCTTTCATAAAAATCTATTGACATTGTCTTGACAGTTTGTATGAAAGTATGAATTGTGTAATGTGACACGGTACTAAAGTGCAAATCTACTTTTGACGCTGACTGTACAAAAGTCGTGCCGGTAAGTACCCTAACACCGTGATATGGTTTCCTTACGATCTTATCCTTCACAAAAAAGCTGACATCATTTATAGAATTAAACCCACCTATCAACCCGCCATTTTTAGTTAATGGCAAGAAAAAAATAGAAACATCCAACAAAAAACGTACACAAACAAAATCCCCCCATGATAATATGCTTTGTTACCAAACTCGTGGCATATTGTATAACCTGCCGGAGCCTGCAGGGAATTCCCTCATCGTTCACCGGTTTCACTTTCACTTCACCGCACGCATATCGACTACATATAACCGGCATTTGATTCCGGCTCAAAATTTTCCTTGTATTTATTCATATATATGCAATTAATATATGTATTGAAGTCTGTGCCAATCTAAATAGGTAGTGGAGTTAGAAAATAAACTTCAAAAGTATTATTTCTGGTGATCTAGAAATCAATCAATATACCATCAAGTTGGAGTCCGCAGTTGCAAGCTACTTTTCGCTTATTGAATTCGTAACAAAAATTGCTTTAGCTCAAACTTTTTATGGAGTTTCCGTAGATTAATTAATTTATTGGGTGAAAGGAAGAAGTTAATGATTTTTATAGTCAGCGCAGGCGAAAAGTTATTAGATACTCTACTAAGATTATCTCTGGATATATCGTTATTAGGTCACCAGTTGATTCGAGCTAAAGGCTTACAATTAGTGAACAAAGCGGCCCGTGCGCGGACGCATGCGACGCGTAATAATTATGTATATTTCGGTCGCGGCTATTTCCGAGACGTGACGAGCGACCGACGCGACGACTAGCTTCAGCATAAATTGTCCTTTGGTTTACGTTCATTTTAACACATTTTATAAAATTCAGGTCCGATTGCTTTTTATAATTCCGTAACTAAAGGGTAAAACGGAGCTCTATTGCTGTCACTGTCTGTCTGTCTATCTGTCTATCCGTGTGTATTTCACGGGTTTCTAGCTCGTAATTGGAATGAGTTACGTACCTAAAAATTCGATTTATTGTGTGGAATTTTGACAAAAGGAGCCCAAAAAAACAGTTTTCTCACCCAAAAGGAGCTGCATTGCTATAAATCGGAGAAAACAAGACCACACGGTCCATCCGCATTCATAGGTAAATGATATTTAATTTTGACAATAAACAAAGGTAAATAAAAGACATTTGACAACCGCTGGTACATATATTATTCTAAATAGCAAACTGATATTCTTCCTAAGCGTGGGTGTATGAAATACAGGTGAAATCAATAAAAAAACGGCCAAGTGCGAGTCGGACTCGCGCACGAAGGGTTCCGTACCATTATCTATAAAAACGGCAAAAAAATCGTGTCTGTGGTATGGGAACCCCACTTAAATATTTATTTTATTTTAATTTAATTATTTATTTTTGTAGTCTGTTGCCCAATATAGAGCACGAAAAAAAAAACACGTTTGTTGTATGGGAGCCCTCATAAATATTTATTTAATTCTGATTTTTAGTATTTGTTGTTAACAGAAATACATCATCTGTGAAAATTTCAACTGTCTAACTATCACGGTTCATGAGATACAGCCTGGTGACAGACGGACAGACAGACAAACAGACGGACGGACAGCGGAGTCTTAATAATAGGGTCCCGTTTTACCCTTTGGGTACGGAACCCTAAAAAATCATTACCAAGGTCGCATTAAAGCCGTGTGTCCCTAACGTGTGATGGACGATCGCCAACCCAAGATTCGAAACTATTTTATTACACTATTCTTATAAAGCGTTTGAAAATAATATAATAGCCAAAATGGTCATAAAAAAAAAATAACTTTACTGAGTTTCTTGTCCGGTCTTCTCTGTTTAATAAAATATAGAAACCAATAATGTAGTTGCTGTTGAAAAATTGAATTTGGTTAAACATGTGCGCCCGGCGTTAGTCTATTTATGATTTGAGTTTGGAGAAATTGCTTTAACATTTATGGCGATAATACCTCAGTGGTAGTGACGTCGGACGCCACGGCGAAGGTCGTGGGTTCAAATCCTATGAGCTCGAGGTTTCGGTGAAGGAAAACATCGTGTGGAAACCATAGCACGGTGGTAGTGTACTTTGTAGTAACCGCCTGCCTGGCTACCACCCTCACTCAAGTTGAAAATCTGTCGCCGAACACCTATTGGTGTCTTCCGGCAGCTGCACTTGAGAGCCAGTTCTTTCTAGGCTTTGTGTGCTTACCACCTTTGGCCACACCATCACTTACCATAGTGAGATTGTGGTCAAACACAAGCCTTTTATACAAAGTAAAAAAAAAAGAAAAATATTTTTTTTTTTGGAAATTTACGTAACGCTTCTTACGTATGATACAATCGATATAATTTGAGCAGATTGATTTACTGACGATCTAAAAAGACAATCAAATATAGCAACGGAGAAAACAATCCCTAAACAAATCGGTGTGTCGATAAATTCGTAGGTATAAGAAATCCAAATAGAGAGGTGACAAGACATGACAAGACATGACATACCTCGGAAGGGGTCGACCCGGATCTCCTCGCGCACGCGCAGCTCCTCGGGCACGTCCTTGCGCTTGACGCACTGGATGCCGAGGTTCTTGAACTGCTTCTCGTAGTTCTCCGTGATGCTGGCCTTGACCGTGCACACGCCCTTGTCGCAGTTCTCGCGCCCCACCAGGTTGTGGGGATGGGTCCTGGGTAGTATCGAGTATAAATCTATACTAATATAATAAAGGAATACAGTTTGTTTGTTTAAAGGCGCTAATCTCTGAAACTGCCAGTCGGATTTGAATTTTTTTTTTGTGCTCTAGTTAGCCCGATTCTTGAAAAAAGGTATAGTAACATTATATGTATTACGTGACTTTGAAACTAATATCATAAATGCGAATGTGAGTTTGTTTGTTTCCTACCTTACCTCGAACCTAGCTCATGTTATGGAGAAGGACATAGGCTACTTTTTTTTCTCAACAACGCGGGTAAAACCGCGGGGGATAGTTAGTTAAATTACATTTAAAACCCATCTTACTTGAATGGTTCATCTTTGGTAACCAAAGATACGACGATGACTGCATCTCCGACATAGTTATATACCCTTAGAGTGGGGTACGTTCTGTTCTCAGGCGTACTGTTCACGCCGGGAATCGAACCCGCTGACCTGCCCTCGCATTTATACCGGAATCTGTAGCAAAGAGGAAATTAGCGTTAATTTATGGTGTTTAAACAATAATCGTAAGAACAAGGAGATATAAGATATATTTAACACTATTTTCGATTTAAATTAAACAAAGTACGTAACTGCGTAGCAATATCGACTTTACACTTAAGGCGACGATATACTATATTTGTAAAAATTGTATGTTAAACTAGAGGATTTATGCCAGGGAACTAAAAATAGTGGGAATATGTCTTTTTAAAATTAAAAATGATTTTTTCTCCTATTTTACCCAGCCACATACTCAACTTGAAAATAGTAACAGACATTCTAAGATCTATCTATACAAAGGGAACTGTTTTGTTTTATAAAATATAAACGTGTTTTTTTTTACCAGGAAATTGCCTTTGTTCATTCTTTCTTTCACCCGTTAGTTTAGTGCGGGACAGAGTTATTCGCATATATCCCGTCCCGTTTTTACCCTTTGGGTACGGAACCCTAATAAAAAGCAACAAATATTTAATGACTTTTATATTATATCATTACTATTATATTTGGGATCAACTCTGATATAGCGTAAAATAAGATGGTCGCTTCATACATTTTGGTCAAGTAGGTATTGAATTTTAGTATGGAACAGCTGATAAGTGACTAAAAAATCACCCAGTATTTGACCCACCTAATATTCTACTTAGATCTGTTGGGTGGTTTAAGGAAAATGCATTTTTATTTAATGTAAACCTTATGAATAAATAGGGCTTTTTTTAAGCTTGTGTTTGACCACAAGATTGTACTTACCAGTGAGATCACTATGGTAAGTGATGATGTGGCCGAAGGTGGTAAGCACACTAAGCCTAGAAGGATCTAGCTCTCAAGTGCAACTGCACACAGACAGGTGCTTAGCGACTGATTTTCAATCTGAGGGTGGTAGCCAGACAGGCGGGTACTACAAAGTACCCTACTATGGTTTCAGAGATTCATGAAAGAAGAGAACTACATATTGCAAGCATCAAAATATTGGGGTCAGGGTGGAAACATGACGACGCAAAAATAATACAAATACAATTAGAAGTGCAACAAATGACTGAAGCAGTCTAACTTGGGATGTGATAATTGATTTTCCTCGTATATTCTTATTCATAAGTTAAGTAAATTTACGTCTTCAGTTAATGTGTATAGTGCAACATTTCCTCTGGCAATATTTGTCGCATCGAGAAGTCTTCAAAGATCATTTTATCGTTGTCATCAAGTGTTACTACTCTCTTTTGAATCATACAAAATTACTTAAATCACTCTCTATCCAGCTTCTTTAAACGTTATGCAGAAGATACTGCCAAAAACTACTAATTCTTCTAAAAATCTTTCGAAATTCCCGTTCAATGCAAATGCCCTGCGGTAAAGAAAATAAAATCTTCTATTAATAGACACACAAGTGGTGGGTTGTGACCTATATAGTACATTCCGTTGCTCGATTTATTATTCCACGCGCGGAGATCCGATCGGAATCAGAACACGGGATTCAGACACAATTGCGAACCTAAGACTGTTAAATAGAACACTTTATTTTCTATTTCTTCTCGTTGCGAGTCATAATCGACTACAATACTATAGATCAGGTCTAGGTCCTAATAATTAGGATATACACTAGTATCTGCGTTTACGTATACCAAGAAAAAAGAAAGAAGGTATTTCTTACTAGGAGAGGTTGAGCAGTGAAACATTTTTGGGCTGAAAGTACGATACTTTGGGCAAGACAGAATAACATGAAGCAACACCTATAGAAACAACTCTAACATAAGGAAAATTAAACTTTAACAATAAAGTAACTAGATACAAAACAGCATAACAATGTGATATAAGGTGAACGGTGTGGCGTCTATGTTCAATAGAGGAAAATAATTGTACTAGTGTCGTGTTAGTGGACAATTTCATTACAATAATTACTCTAGTAGTACTATTGGACCTATCGTCTTATATAATCACTTTGTTGCATTAAATGTTTACTTCCTTTGTTTATATCAACGTGTTCTATAAATTGAGTCGGATATGAATAGAATAAGATAAACTACGATAATTATCCATACCAATATTATAAATGCGAAAGTAACTCTGACCTGTTGCCTTTCACGCCTAAATCGCTGAAGCGATCGCGATGAAATTAAGTACGCATATAGCCTTTGGTATGAAGAGGGACATAGGCAACTTTTTTTTCTCGGGAACGCAGGTGTAACCGGCGACAGCTAGTTAAGTATACATGGAATGTTTTTAACGGATGGAGTAGCAGACTTACTTAAACCTACCAATAAATTCGTCGAATCGACGATTGATAAAATTGTCTTTTCATGAAATTGTATCAATAAATCTCGTTTGCTTGATTTTTGTAGATCATTTTCCTTGCGTCATCGGTGTAATCTTTCAGTATTTATAATAGGTACCTAAATCTACCGTCAGAGTTGAAAAACAACTTCAGCAGTTTCTCCGAATACATTATGTTCATGAGGCGATCAAGAATATACTTTTTCGTATCACTTGCTCAAAAAAGTGACATTCTATGCCACAAAAAGCGAACATAACAATAGTCATTTTTAATCTGTGAAAGAAAATTGTACTGAATTTCATTCATCCTCTAGGGGGAGAATGTGATTTAAATTTGGAATACTTACCGAAATTTATACTGTACTACATCTGTGTTTACACCATTGAGTTTGTATATAAAGCATTACACATCTTTTTGAAAAAGGAATACGCATTTATTATGCAGTTATGATTATTAAATATGCCAAAGGAAATTGCTAAATATTGAAAACTTAAAGATTTTGAACTCTACACCGGTCACTGCTTTAGAAGAACTTCGTCGACTTTCTTGGCGGATTCAGGGGCGGATATTACGTCAACACGGTGGTTGGAGCTCTGATAGAGTAGCTGAGGGTTATATCGAAAACTCAATGGCGAATAAAACCATATTAAGCAGTCAAATTCACAAAAATATAAAACTTAATCCATCAGAGCCACAACCATCAACTTCCGGCATCTTATCTTCGTCCGTAACTCACGATGCACCACCACCACTATCTCCGACGTATACTATCTACAATGAAACGCAAGTTCCTCAGACGCAAGAACAGAGAAATACTCAAATCAACTCATCAACAATAAATGTACCAAACAAAAATGTAACTCTCTCCATCAATAATTGGACTAATGTTTCGAATGTTAACTTTTACTTTTAATTGTCATTATTTTTAATAAATGCTTATCTCATATTATTATTGTGTTAATTTTTTCGCAAATGGTACGAAAAGTAGAGTATTTTCCTAGGTGATAAAGCTGTCTTAGTCTTGGGTGAACTTAAATCCCTCGCTACACTCAGGACTCGTCTTAAATCCCTCGCTTCGCTCGTGATTTAAGTTTTTAACACCCTCGCTACACTCGGGAGTAAGCCTCGAGTCCTTCGTTACGCTCGCGATTTAAATCGTCACCCTCGACAGAAGACACTGCTTTATCCCCTTGGTTAATAATCTACTATTAGTGTTAGGTATGTAGCAAGGAATTAACATCAAAACAAGTCTATTAGATGCCTAAAATATTCAACAAATTTTACTTAGAATTTTTGTTATTAAGATTTAATAAATCTGTAAAACGTGTGTCAGTACATAATTTTTTTTTTTTTTTACCAAAAATGGACTGGGTGATGTAGGAGTACTTAACACAATGCAAAGACATTTTTCGTAATTATTTTTCAACCTAAAATCCTACTTCCTACTAATATTATAAACGCGAAAGTTTGATAGGATGGTTTGTTTGGATGGATATTTGTTACTCTTTCACGCAAAAAATACTGAACGGATTTGGATTAAATTTGGCACACATATAGAATATATTCTGGATTGACATCTAAAATACTTTTTATGCCGGGAAACCATAAGATCCCTCGGGACCGCAGAGAGCAGAAACTAGTTTATCAATAAGAACAAAACGACAATGCTACAGTATTAATGACAAAGAATAAAAATCTAGGGACTAAGGTCAGACTTAAAATAAGAATCACAATGACTAATGTGATTCACTCACGCGCTGACATACATAGCTTGAGCGGACGTTAATCGTAATATCCATTCATCGTTTCGGTCAGATGATGTAAATCTGTGCGCCTGAACATGTCGCCGCTTTCACTGCGCCCGCGCAGCTCGCGGCATTCTTGTAAAATCGTTTGTGCTACTAGTTTTGATTATGTGTTTACATAGTTTTTAGCAGCACAGAAATTGACGATGATGGAATGAATTCGTTGAATTTATACAGTTATCTAGAACCAGTTATTATGGATAGTATATTATGTATTTGTTTTCATTCTGCCGGCTCAGATACTGCCCGTAGACATTTATTTATAGAATATTTTATAATGTTATAGTCCTTGGCGAGGGACCTTACCGAGACAGTTACCTACTCTTACGAATGACGTATTTTTGTCATTGTATAGGGTTTAAAAACACTGTCTAGAAACTGAGGACAAATCCTTTTTAACTAAATGACAGAAAGCTTTGTATTATTTTAATGTGGGGACTTTGGTCCGATTAGATATAATTTTATGTCAAGTGGTTTATATTATAAACAGGCGAAGGGGTCTAATGGTAAGTGGTCAGTAGTCAACACACCCGTCTATGGCTTTAACACTAATATTCAGTCACCCTTAAATCGCCATCACCACGATCTCATCATACAGTTTGTAGACTACCAACCTGGTAACAACTCCAAAACCACTCAGCTGGGGTCCATGAGCAACCTCGTCAGCTTTGGACCAGGGTAGTAATCCGTCACGGTCCCGCGATAACACGGCGGTGACTTAACAATAATAGTTTTGTTCTTTTAACCTAACTTATATGCTAAAGTACTCCCCGGTATCCTGACAGTGTATGATGCACTGCGTGGGATTGTTGCCGAGACTATGCTCTTCAAGGACCTACTCTAGGGTATAGGGATTTTGGGCGCAGGAAGGATTTCATGAGCGGCGCACTCCACAAGCACGTCACCACAATCCATAACATAACATACCGGGGGTGCTCTTTGGTAAGCCACCTACATTCCCGGGCATTTTTTATATTGTTATCACACGCGAATTATCAAAATTGGTGTGGATTGAAATTTATTCAACAAAGGTATACAAAAGGAACTACAAAAGCCGGGGAAGCAGTTTCCTGCGCCGGCTAGTTCGACCAAGGTGTCCGACAATCAAGTAAGTGTTGCCAGCTATAATTCGGTAGCGAACACCGTTTCTCATTACAAATGGTAGTTCTTGTAATACAATTGTAGCACAAATGTTGTTATTTATTCTTTGAAGTTCTCTAAAAGTGAGTTTCCACTAAAAAGTATAAAATAACGATGTTAGAATTCGTTTTAAATTCAGCTAAAGAATTTGAGATTCTGGAATGGGTGCTTCGCTTTCAGCGACTTAAAAACGAATTCTAACATCGTTATTTTATACTTTTGAGTGCAAACCCACTTTGAAGTCGTTTTTGGTTTTTGTTAAAAGTTAATTTTTATTTTCCATTTTTAGTTTTTTGTGTATTGAAGATTCAAGATTTGTCACTAAGATTGAATAATATGTATTTATTAATTTATAGTGTTCATAAGTGTTCAGTAGCATAAAATTAACTCCCGACGCAATCACCCAAATAATTTGAAAGAATAAAAACTAGCGGTCTAAGCTACTTTATGAGTTATCCCCTAACTCCTAACTAACAAGGAGCTCATCTGAATAACTCAAAGGAACATAAGTAGCGGTCTATACGAGCCTATAATATTTAAATAATTATTTACTAACTCCTTATTTTCATCCTCAGTTTAGCAACATGAGATGATGTGTACCAGACGCAAATACTTGAATAGTTTTAGAAAATATATAAAACACATTATGTGTCCCTATAAAATTTGAGTGTTGCCTTCGATTTTTCTGAGATCCCATCATCAGATCCTGACTTGGTGCCAATGGGACCACCTGTGAAGTATACCCTTTCAAACAAACAAAAAATCCAAATCGGCTCAGGCGTCTTCGAGTAATCGGGAAATATACATAGATAAAAAAGATTCAGACGAATTGAGAACTTTTTTGAAGTCGTTTAATAAATGCAGTAGCATTTTATGCATTTTTTTAAACTAAATTGAAGTTAGCGTAACTGATGTGAACGGCTTGTTTGATAGTTAAGAAGACATTAGTTAAAATTTACTAATTACGCCATTACAACACATTTCTGTCTAATCTTGCAAATTGTTAGTTTAACTATTGAATTTTAACTATTAGGAACCTTAACTAGCAATCAAACAACCCCTAGGCCTAGGCCTATGTCCAGCAGTGGACGTCTTGCGGCTGAGATGAAGATGATAAAACAACCCCTAAGACTACAATAATAGACTATAACTTCCTTTGTGACTCTTTCCCTACTATTAAATGCGAAAGTGTGTTTGTTGATTTGTTCTTCGTTCAAGCTAAAACGGATCGACATGATTTTTAATTTTTTTGCATACTGGGTGATTTTTAGTTGTTGGCAATACTTGCAGGGGTGGAAGTACTCATCAATATGAAAAACTTTTACTATGAGACTAAATGTGAATTCACGAAAAAAATATCAGCTGTTCCATGCAAAACTTCAATACCTAATCGACCAAAATGTATGAAGCAACTGTTTTATTTTACGTGATATCTAAGTTGGTCCCACAGTAAAAGTTGTTCATATTGATGAGTACTTCCACCCCTACAAGTATTGCCAACGACTAAAAAAGCATCCTGTATAGATAGTTCATGGGTCGGAGAGTGACATAGGCTATTTTTGTCCCGGGAACGCAGGTGATACCGCGGGGCGAAAGCTAGTTCGATAGAATTCAAATCCGGAAAAATCTATATTAATATTAATAATTCGGTCAAGGGGTACGGTAGACTCGATTGAAACGTTACCTAAATAATGGAACATAGAAAATAAAATATCGAGTCGACAACATATATTCGCAAAATTCGGATTGTCGAGTATTTTGTTAAATTCTAATGGTGCAAATGGCAGTCGCCATATTGGCCGAGCACAGTACCGCCATATTTTCAATGAACGCATCTCTGTCCGTCAGTGTCAGTTTTTTATCTTGTTTTCCCTTATTTCGGGAAGGCAAAGGTTTCTAGCTCATACAGCCTAATCATGAGATGACACAGTGTGTAAATGAGCCTTTATTGACAGCCTATTATTTTTGTTTCCCGTTGTTTTTTCTAACCATGACACTGGCAGTCATCGTTTTGGTACGATGGAGCCATAAACAATAAATTGGATTTGGATTGAGCTGTCAGACAGTGTTGCCAGAAGGTTACATTTCTTACATTTTTCGTAACTTTTGACCCCCTCGCGTAACATGTAGGTAATTTTTATATTTAAGGCAATTTTCGTAACTTTTGGGAAATTAATAATTCGGTCAAGGGGTACGGTAGACTTGATTGAAACCTTACCTGAATAATAAAACATTTAAAAAAAACGAGTCGACAACATAATAATATATATCCGCAAAATTTGGATTGTCGAGTATATTGTTAAATTCTAATGGTGCAAATGGCAGTCGCCATATTGGCCGAGCACAGTACCGCCATATTTTCAATGAACGCATTCCTGTCAGTCAGTGTCAGTTTTTTCTTTTGTTTTCCCTTATTTCGGGAAGGCAAAGGGTTCTAGCCCATACAGCCTAATCATGAGATGACACAGTGTTCTCAGTGTGTAAATGAGCCTTTATTGACAGCCTATTATTTTTGTTTCCCGTTATTTTTTCAAACCATGACACTGGCAGTCATCGTTGGCACGATAAAGCCATAAACAATAAATTGGAATTGGATTGAGCTGTCAGACAGTGTTGCCAGAATGTTACATTTCTTACATTTTTCGTAACTTTTGACCCCCTCGCGTAACATGTAAGTAATTTTTATATTTAAGGCAATTTTCGTAACTTTTGAGAACAACGAGATTTGTACTAGATAGAGATACTAAAATTTTATTCCAAACAGTTTATGAACGTTGATCCAAATTGAACGCACCTAAAACTGGCGCCTTTAAGGCCGGGAATAAACGTCAGTTTTTTTCATCCGATAGTCTGATACGGCGAACTAATTCAAACCACTACCGATAACTGCAAAAATATCTACCTATATTTTATAAAAGATTGCGAAGCCGGGTTGTCATCTAGTATTATAATATAATTGTGTAAATAACCAATTATTAATAAGTGATAGTGGCATTAATTTGTAAATAATAATATTGATATAACATTCCATCTGAGGAAAAACCCATGACTAAGCATCCAAAAATAACTCAACATTTTTTATATATCTTTTAATACATAGTGCAAATGAGGAAAAAAAGTATTTTGCGAATGCCTCCCAATACAATGAAATATTATGAAACAAATCTGACGAAATCTGAATCAGAAGTTAGATTTGTTTCATAGACCTAGTCATAGTCATATTGTAAGCCCTCCACAGACTAATGAAGAGAATTCAGTATGTCATACTAAGATGACCAGTACATTAAATTATTTCCGGAATGTTATGGGAATCGAATAAACCTGATTTGTTCGATTACTTCATGCATTTCAACATTCAACATCCATTCAACACCCTGTATATATTTAAACCGACACAGACATGTGATGAGATCTAAAGGGGGTCACACACGGCGAAGATACTATAATATTTTATCTTAAGGTCATGAGACAGCATTATACTATGAAAAGAGAAGCAACGACCTACCTTCACAAGCAACGACATACCTTCACTTTCCTTCTCTTTCACTGGTATAGCACTGTCTCATTATCTTAAGATAAAATATTATAGTATCTTCGCCGTGTGTGACCCCCTTAACATGGGTGGTAAATCCACACAACCTTCCGATTATCTAGGCAACTGGGCCCAAATTTATCTAGTCCTATGGGACTAGTTGCCTCGGTCGTTTTCCGCCTTGAGCAACTCGTCCCACTGTCAAAAAACAAGTGTTATATTTTTTATAATTTTGTTAATTATAATTAGAAAAGCCTTAGATTACCAATGTCTGATCTATTAATTTATGTTGAGGAAGAGGCCCCTGTGATGGGTTAAGCTACAACTTACCTAAGACTCTTGCTGGCCGGCTGTTCGATGATCCGCATGTAGGGTGCAGCGGGCGAGGCTCCGGGCTGGCTCGCCATCGTGGCGTCTACGAATGCGCCCGCGCCGTACCACGGGTCCGTGATCGATATTGCTTCAACTGTACACAAATTTACACACATTATACAATGCCCGAGTAGTGGGACCTAAACAAGGAAGCAGACAAGGACTACAACTTACAGGATATGAGTTAGAAAGTCTGGTTATTTGAATGTGCCGTTCAGAGCTAATCTGATTATGACAGTAATCAGCTCATTGGGCTGAGTGTGTACAATATGGAGATGCAATATGGTATCTAATATTAAAAAAAACGTGTCATAGTGTTTGTCTACAAACTCCTTCGAAACGGCTCGACCCATTCTTATGATTTTTTTTGTGTATATTCGATAGGTTTGAGAATCGGTCGTAGGCTATTTTTTTTTTATACCGCTTCGCGGGTGAAACCGCGGGGGATAGCTAGTAGTTATATAAAAAGCATGGCATGGAAGTCAGTCCTTATTAAACGTTTAAAAAACAAATACAACCGAATTGAGAACCTCCTCCTTTTTTATGTGGGATAAAAGGACACTTCTATAGCACATCACATCTGTATACTTATGATACAGTGATTCACGGTCAGCTACCTTACAGTCAGATATTTTGTTTTAATACATCACAGAAAGAGGACTAAGAAACAGTTTATGTTAATGTATGGGCCCATGAATAACAAATTAATTATGAAGGCACTTGTCTGATATGGCTTCAGGATTGTAGACTGTCAACATTTATTATAAAAATTTTGAGCACCCTAGATATTTTTTTTTAACTACGCGAATCTACAGAATAAGGCTGCTTTTCCACCAGAGATGGGCTATGCAGCTATGATGCGAGGTTATGAAAGCTAAGCTACTAAACTATGTGACCGTTTCCACTGATTCTAAGGTATGTAGCGGAGCACAGACCACTCGCTACCATCCATAGCACACATCCATCCATATTAAAACATAGCTTAGGAGGATATCAAACGTATCCATAGCAACGCAGCATAGCACATCTCTGGTGGAAAAGCAGCCTTGATGACTGAATATAAATTTAGTTTTTTTTACCGAATTTTTTGAATGGCCATAAGACCCATCGCTGAAGCAATCTAATTAATATATTTTGCATTTTGAAAAGCTCTTTTCCTCTAATGGTAGTATCGATTTATATAGCATAAAGTCGATAGTCGATTACGTTTATCATATACTTCCATTGTGTTGAACGGTAGCTTATAATGTAAGCCTCTTGTTTATAATGTGTTTTTCACTCCTCTTGCTCAAAAAGACCGTCATTGTGGCGTACCAGAGCGAAGAAAAAATAGCAATTCTTCCTCTAGGGGAAAGTTTTTTTTTTTTTTTTGTGTGTCAAATGACAATGAGCCTCCAAACGAAAAAGTCTTTAGTCATAAGTAGAATAATCATGAATAAAGACTCGACTTATTACTGTTTCATAAAAAAAGAACTTCATTTTAATTTTGAAAATGGAACTAAAATCGGCGATCTCTGGTAGAATGCATGCAATGTGTTGCGGCTACAGAAGAAACAAAAAAAATACATTGGCGCGAAATTTTTATAATTTTTCTCTAATTGCAAATTGAATTGGTAGTATTGTATTGGATTGTTTTATTTTCTCGCAATCGTAGTGAAAAGTGTAGTGTAACACACGGCGCTAAAACCCATTAAAACTCGGTTTCTATTTACTCCCTCGCTAAAGCTCGGGAGTAAAACTACCTCGTATGTGATGGGTCATTTTAGCTCCTTGTATAACAATCTACTATTTTTTATCAAGGCAACGATATACGACAAATGATGTTTCAATGTCATGTTTTCTATGTATTTCTATGTAGTAGCTAGAGGATATAGTGGGTGATTTTTTTAGTCACTGGCAATACTTGCAGGGGTTGAAGTACTCATCAATTTAAACTACTTTTATTTAAGTGACCAACTCTGATATCGCATAAAATAAAATGGTTGCTTCATACATTTTGGTCGAGTTGGTATTGAACTTTTCTATGGAACAGCTGATATTTTTTTTGTGATATCAGAGTTAGTCCCATGATAAATATTGGGTGACTAAAAAATCACCCAGTATACCATGGAATTATTTTTTGAAAATTCCAAAAATATCAATCTGTTTTTTTATGCCTTTGTTCCTTCTCTCTCTCGCCTGTTAGTTCAGTGCGGGACAGGGTTATTCGCGTATATCGTCACCTTAAGGCTGACAAGCAGGCAGACAATTCACCTGACACCTGATGGTTTGTGGCCACCATCGAAGGCATCGGCAGCCAATGTGTTGCCGCACAAAACGCCGCCACCGGCGTATTTCCTGTAGTTTTCATACATTTTATATGGACTCGCCGCACACGGTTGACGCCGGTGGCCACCACACGCTACAAATCGTCATTGCTCACTTCTTGTGGTCCGCACCGGCCACTAAACGCCACCTCACGCCACTCGCGCGATTCCCCACCCCTCTCTCTCTTACCTCAGTTAACCTGTTGGAGTCGAAGGCAACGCACCCTCGGTTTATATAGGAAGAGCTATGACAGTTGACAATTTTTAAAACATTATGATACTGCGCGCATGGGTTAAAAAAGTAGCAGCCACCGACCGCAAGTGTCGACCACCGGCCACAAGTGGCTGTCGCGCGCTTCAGCTGCCTTTGTGGCCGCTTCTAGCTTCTCGTGGCGGCGTTTGTGGCTGTCGCGTGTGGCCCGTGTGCGGCGACACTTAACGAAGCCTAGAAGCATAGAAGGCAACTAGCTATCAAGTGCAACTGCCGGAACACACGGATAGGTGTTTGTCACTGTACTAACTCGCAAGAACTCAATGATTAAATTCCAAGCAGAACTGCAACTGTGTAATTTTGTTATTTCTATTTGACAAATAGTTGAAGACATCTGACGCAGAATGTGTCTCCAATTTTAATAGCCAAAGATATCTCGTTAAAGATACAAGGTTTTTTTATAGATTCACTCTTGCAACTAGAATTTAAACGAGTTTTCTCCTTAGCGGATACACACACACACATACTGGGCCAGTGGCAAGTGTAAAAGATGTTACTAGTTGATATAATACAGGTTTGTAATACTTATCAACCGATAACGGTTTGAATATCTATACTTATACTTAATAATAATATTACTTATAAAGAGGAAAGATTTGTATGTAAGTATGTTTGTAACGAATTGGCTCAAAAAGTACTGGACCGATTTTAAAAATTCTTTCACCGTTAGACTATATTTTATCTCGGAAAGCGGGTGAAACCGCGCGGAAAAGCTATATTATAAAATATGTTATACTAGTTTTCGCCTTGATATCTAATATTTTTCCCTGGATATAAATATTCTACACTAGATGACCCGGCGAACTTCGTACCACGTGAGATCGAAAATATTTGCCGAATCTTTCAACTGTTCTATTGGGTTTATACCCCTATTTTATAGCGAAAAAACAAATAACAAAATTTTATCGGTCGACCCATTTTCAATTCATTTTATATAGATTTGATATTACGTACATGTGCCACATATTCCTATATACATGCGCACAAACTATCACATAATTACATGTGTATATATAATATTTTAGTCAAAACTTATAACCGGTCAAAACCACTTTCGACTAGTCAAAACTTTTATAGGTTATAGGTTTTTTATGTACCAGGAAAGAGTTTTGACTGAGATACTTTCCGTTAAAAGTGGTAACATATATAATTTAAACAGAAGAATAACACCCTGATACAAGAAGGTCAAGTATTCTCTAGTACGAAGATAGAGATAACAATTATAGCACATATTAGTAGAGGCATATGTCAAGCTAACCATAGAGCAAAGGATTAGTAAAAGTCGACAGTAGATATTCATATTATAAATGTGGAAGTAGAACGCTTGGAAGCAGAACGACAACTGAAGAACGTGACGTGACGTCGGACGCCACGGCGAAGGTCATGGGTTCGAATCCTACAATGAGCTTGAGCTTTCAGTGAAGAAAAACATCGTGAGGAACCCATAGCACGGTGGTAGGGTACTTTGTAGTACCCGCCTGACTAGCTACCACCCTCAAGTTGAAAATCTGTCGCCAAACACCTATTGGTGTGTTGCGGCAGCTGCATTTGAGAGCCAGATCCTTCTAAGCTTTATGTGCTTACCACCTTCGGCCTCATCATTACCAAATACCAAAACAGAAATTATAGTGCAGTCTAGTCTATAAAGTATGCAAATGACTATTCTGACGGAATACTCACAAACATCACTAATGTTATCTTGTACATCACTCTGTTCTACAGGTCCTGGAGATTCACTGCCATCTGGAAACAAATGAGACATTAAGGTCCTGATACTCTTGGTTCAAGGTAGGCAGGCGGTACGTGATGGAAACTAGCAGCCTCCACCTATGGACGAGGAGGATTATTATTGCAGACTTTTACAAGGCATCATTATCATCAGCCGCAAGACGTCCACTGTTGGACATAGGCCTTCCCTAAGGATCTTCAATAGGACCGGTCTTACAACTATAATATCTTACAATGAATTAACGTGTGTTAAGAGATAGAAAATATTTATTTTAATCTCAAACCTACTCTTTAAGTATAATGTAAAAAAAACCGGCCAAGTGCGAGTTGGACTCGCGCACCGAGGGTTCCGTACAAAAAAAACTACTTACTAGATCTCGTTCAAACCAATTTTCGTACAGTTTGCATGATAATGTACATCATATATTTCTTTTAGTTTTATCATTCTCTTATTTTAGAAGTTACAGGGGGGGGGCACATTTTACTACTTTGGAAGCGTCTCTCGTGCTATTCAGTTTAGAAAAAAATTATATTAGAAACCTCAATATCATATTTGAAGACCTATCCATAGATACCCCACACGTATGGGTTTGATAAAAAAAGTTTCAGTTCTAAGTATGGGGAACCCCCAAAATTTATTGTTTTTTTTCTATTTTTGTGTGAAAATCTTAATGCAGTTCACAGAATACATCTACTTACCAAGTTTCAACAGTATAGTTCTAATAGTTTCTGAAAAAAGTGGCTGTGACATACGGACGGACGGACAGACAGACAGACATGAACAATCCATAAGGGTTCCGTTTTTTGCCATTTGGCTACGGTACCCTAAAAATTTAATTTTTTTTGCCCGTGGTGTTATGAGCGTCTATCTATAGGGTACGATAACCGCTTACTATCGGGTGGGTCGTAAACTTAGCTAAGCGTAAAAACGAACATACAGACCAAAAAGGGACGCCTACAACTAATACTACGTGTAATTATACAGAATCGTTGGATACTATTATATCATTTTTATTATGACCCTGAACCGAAGTGCTAGTAACATAAGACACGTGTAAACATGCATGTGTCCAAAACTAACAAAAAATTATACCGACCTCAAAGCGGGTTTGCATTAAAATTATGAATTAACAATGTACATGGAACTGTAATCACATTGTCTAATCCTCCATTTTAAAGTCGGTTAAAAAGGTCCAAAATAATTGTAATTACATACACATGCTAACGTGCATAAATATAGACAGATTTTAGCCATAGATCCTTAGCATTAGATACCACAGACTCTAAAGAGCACGTTCTGAACAAGTAATGAATTTAAAAGCTAATTAATAATAGACTATTTCCTCAAAGCTCGATCTTTACCGGGAAAAGGCAGAAGGATGTGAAGCGCATTTTTACCCGCGAAGATTTATTATTGCTTGTGATAATATATGTAACGGATCGCCGAGAGGTTGCGACACCACGTGTCGCAGCTGGTCCGTTATCTCTTGGTATTTTATGGGCGTGTATGTGCAGGAATTGCAGAAATAACAATCGCAAGATATGGCAATGATTATATTACAAATTACTAAATGAAAACACTATTAAAATAACGAAGGATTACAAAAGTAAACTTGGATTAAGAGCTAATGGATTTGTGCGTGTGCACCGCGTGGCGACCATCTTAAAAAGTGATCGTCGTCACCGCTATGACACTCACAACCCCATTCGGTGTTACCCGCTCTGATAAATCATAAATTCCCAAATTAAATAATTATTCGCATCGACTAAAAAGTCATTTAAATATCACAATAAATCGAGTACATTAATCACGCGCCGTTACGGCCGTCCTGCATCATCACACGTCCTCGTGTGCGTGATTTTCTTCATTCAGATCTATGGACAAATAAACAAACACTTGAATGCTCACTTATCAACTCGGTCATTCTGACCAAATCACCTTAGACTTTAAAAGGAGGCTTATCAAATTAACCTAAGACCAATAGTCACTTAAATGCTAAGACACATTTTACTGACGATATTAGTAAAGTACTACACACGGGCCACACAGGCCACACAGGCTATGGAGGCCACACAGGCTATGGATGACACACAGGCTATGGATTCCACACAGGCTATGGATGCCACACAGGCTATGGATGCCACACAGGCTATGGATGCCACACAGGCTATAGATACCACCCAGGCATTGGTTGCCACACAGGCTATGGTTGCCACACAGGCTATGGTTCCCACACAGGCTATGGTTCCCAATCAGGCTATGGTTGCCACACAGGCCATGGATGCCACACAGGCTTTGGTTGCCACACAGGCTTTGGTTGCCACACAGGCTATAGTTACTACACAAGCTATACACTTACACACCACACAGATTATTTTATTACCACACAGACAATCCAACAAATTATTCACCAGCACCCGCGCCGTTAACGGAATATTCTGACATTATTTGTTGGTGTTTGTAGCTTAGATTTTGGTTCTAGCCTTGTTTTGTTGCACTCCTGATTTTCTACTAACACATAATCGCCTACTTTGAAATTCTTTACTTAAGCTTTGTTTCTGTCAAACCGAGCCTTCTCTATAGAAACACTTTCCTCTATCGCCCGAGCCGCATGCTCTGATTACATCTAGCTAAATATTTGTCTCGTCTGTATTAACGCCAATCAACGGTCATCAGTTGAAGTGATCTAGCAACTTTCCCTATTAAAATTTCGTGAGGACTTGTCTTAATTGTACTATTTACAGTGCAATCAATTGCAAGTTGAACTTCAGGCAACGCTGCCTGCCATGATTTATGATTGCCTGTTTCGACTACCCTTAACATGTTCTTTAAAGTTGACATAACCCGCCTCGACTGGTACCCGCAGCAATCAGATGTAAATTTATATTGTGCGCTGTAAACAAAACTTGCCTATACCTAACAATGGCACCGTACTTTGGTAGTACTAACCTGGGTATCTACCAGCTAAGCTTTTCCTAATCACCACATTAAAAACAAAATGAAAACTTCTCACCCGGTTTGGTAGGAAATGAGCCCATAGGTGGCTTGATGGTACAGGCATCCACTCGTCGCTCAATTTGGCCGCCATTATAGTCTGCTTCTTTCTTCTTGCACTGCGTTGCAATGTCTCCCTGCTCGCCACAGTAGAAACAGGTAACCGGCGTAGAAGATTTCTTTGAGACATTGCCTGTAGTCTGATCCTGCACCGTTCCCGATCCCACTTCTGATAACGGATCGCCGAGAGGTTGCGACACCACGTGTCGCAGCTGGTCCGTTATCTCTTGGTATTTTATGGGCGTGTATGTGCAGGAATTGCAGAAATAACAATCGCAAGATATGGCAATGATTATATTACAAATTACTAAATGAAAACACTATTAAAATAACGAAGGATTACAAAAGTAAACTTGGATTAAGAGCTAATGGATTTGTGCGTGTGCACCGCGTGGCGACCATCTTAAAAAGTGATCGTCGTCACCGCTATGACACTCACAACCCCATTCGGTGTTACCCGCTCTGATAAATCATAAATTCCCAAATTAAATAATTATTCGCATCGACTAAAAAGTCATTTAAATATCACAATAAATCGAGTACATTAATCACGCGCCGTTATATGCGATATTTGCGATCCATACGCTTGCGTCATAGACAAAAACAGTCATATAACACGTCAAAATTATATTTGGATCTATACTATCAAGATTATAATGTAGTGTGAATCATAACAATAAATCCTAACTAATATTATAAATGCGAATGTGAGTTTGTTTGTTACCTTTTCACGCCTAAATCGCTGAACCGATCGCGATGAAATTAGGTACGCAGGTAGCCCATGGTATGGAAAGAGATATAGGATGCTTTTTTTTCTCAGTTATGAAAATGAAAATATTCTTTATTCAAATAGGCCTTCACAAGCACTTATGAATAGTCTGACTCTAACGCACGGTTCGAAAGGTTGCTTTTACTGAGAAGAGCTGGCAAGAAACTCAGCAATTACTCTTTTCAAAACCAACTCAGATTTATTACATTAAATTATTTATCTAGTCTCACTGACAATGTGTTATAACAAAAAAAAAAAAGAAAAACAAAATGATGAGTGACATAGTTAATAAATAGATAGCAAATTTAAGCAGACCAGCCTCCACAAGCAGCACCTGTTCACAAGTATGACGCATGTGGCAGCCATCGCCCTCCTCGCACATATTGTAGGGAAGTGAGCGACCCGCCACACGACGCCGCCGCAAGCGCAAGTTACGCGGGTGAATCTGCGGGGCGGAAGCTAATATAATATAATTTAACACCAAACACTTCTTTCTTGCAAAACCTAACACTTTTTAACAAATCGGAGCCCAAATAATCCGTTTCAACATTGTGGATCATGAATACTTTCAAGTTTCAGGAATCCTACTTATGTATGTGTTATAGCCAAACATCGGAGCTTCGGTATTCCTAGGTTTGGCTAGTCAAACCCCAGGTGTGACAAGTAGTGTTAGTCAAAGTACAAACCAACTAGTTTCGTCCTTTGACTAACCAATTTATGTCTTATCCTAGGAGAGACCAACTTGGACAGTCAAACGCCGAAATTCAATACGATGAAATCGGGATTTGACCAATCAGGCCTAAATTAGGTACAAGAATATGTTAGTTTGATAGACTTAGGAATAGAAAAGCCATTAAAAAGTGAAGATGTTCCGCCAGCCGAAAAAAAATCCCTAACCTATCTGCCGGCCTGTCAGTCATTGACCTTTGATGAATTGGCCATAGTCACTTCCAGAATCGACTAGGCAAAGCCTGAAACAGATTATTTTACTTTTGACGTTTGACTTAAAAGTTATGAACTTCTAGGTTTGACTAAAAAAAACTTCAGTCAAAGGGCGAAAATGGAATTTATTTGTGGTTTGACCAATGGCTTGGATCAAACCTAGGACAAACCAGTCATTCCGGGAAGAGACTGCATATCGACCTTAGATTATAACAATGTACTTATGCCTGAGTCAAAGACTCGTGCGGTGGCCCTTTATAGTATTCTATAAGATCTACCTAGCAGCTAAAACAGCTATAGGTACACTTACACTAGCGGTAACATAAGTATAACTATAAAACTCTACTGGTATTAATAAAATTTTAAAAAACGTATTAAATTAATTATGGACACCAACGACAGATGTGTATCTACAGCATTTGCCATTTTTGGAATGTAATGCCATATATGGGTGTAAGGGACAGCCTATACTGAATTCAGTATATCATACTAAGATGACCAGACATTTACATGACATTCTTTCAGGAACGTTATTGGACTCCAATAAACCTGATTTGTTTGATACCTCATACGCAATGTATCGGTAGCGTGGCAAAACGCACGTAGCCAACTGCAGCGCAGCGAGCCATGTGTCGCGCGTCGGCCGCCCTCCCCGCGTCGTTCGTTGGGGGGCATCCGTTAAATAAGTGAGGCGATTTTGGTGATATTTCCCAGTTAAGTTTGGATGAGATTCGGCTCGACCCCCTCCCCCCCTAAACGCCTCACGCAATTAATGGACGCCTCCTTAGAGTATTTCAACAACCATAGATTTTTGATTTTAGCTGTTTTATTTACATTAATGGAGTGAGGGGTGAGCAATTTTTAATTTGATAATGCAGGTGAAACCGCGGGGGACAGCTATTAATAAATTATATGGAAACACATTAAAGATAAAAAACTGCATTTAGATCGCCACCTGCAGACATGGTTCCCAAAAAGCTGGCGACGCGGCCGTTACCTCGTTGAATTGCAAGACTAATACGTTGCCCGAGGTAAGCGCCAGCTCTTTGGTCACCTGTTAAATCAAACAGGCGTCTGGATATCTCCTTAAGGCGCTGACAACAGCTAAAGTCTCTCTATTGCAACCCAACCTATATTAATCCTACTAAATGTACGGTATTGAAATTTAAATACACGATACTCAAGGATATAAATGACAAATTTATTAATCTCAAAACACGATTTCATTTCATTGCCTCGATAAAAAAAATTGCCAAACACAACTCTGAAAATCAAGGAATTCCCAAATTTATCCTATACATGAATGTATTTTTCGATGTGATATTTTACATTAATATTGTTCGAATAATTAGAAAATGATTTATTTCGTTAGTTTTTGGAATAAGGAATTTATTTGTACATAATTAATTATTTTTATAAATGTCGCTTACGTTATTAATTCGGAGCAGTTAGGGGGAGGAGTCAACATTATGCCACACTCTTCTGTCACGTTACTTGCGTATTTTGCTTTGCCCTCACTCGCATTCCGCGGCGATCCGCGTTGCTAGACGGACCTATACCAGTTTTTTTCCGAGCGCGCGGTTTCAACATTATCATCCATAAATGGGTAAAATATCTTTTAAAAAAAATGTGCAATGCCTGATGAATAAAGTAAGGTAGTAAGCAATTTATTTCACAGTGATTGACAATGATAAAAGTAAACAAATACTTGTGTTTGTCAAAGCGTCATATCACTGCCGCTAGATTGCAGTGTAATTTATGAATGTATTCAGCCTATTCACATTATAACTTTTTATCAAATTAAATGACAATATTTGGAGGGAAAATGAATTGCATTACATAACTTTTACAATATGATCTCGTCGTATTATTTCGCATAAAAAAGTATTCAAACTAAAGATTTACTTACCACAAAAAGGGCATAATAACTGAATAATTTTATAATCTTTCATGCATTGGGAATAAAATTTGTCGTGCCGCATCACTGACCGAGAAAGATTCTTATTTTCATCACAAAAGTCATGTCATTGTTAGCTCAGCGGTCCTGGTTATAGGTCAAGAACCTATAACTACTTGGATGTGTGTGTTCAAATCCATGTGATGACACCATGTTTTATAATGAATGTAAAGTATCTGGATGATTAAGTTGTGCTGGTATATAATACTTTTTATTTTGGTAAACAAAAGAAGGAACTTGAAAAAGAGGAACTTAATAAATGAAATTGGAGACATCATCTGAATTCGAACCGCGGACATCTGGTTTTAGGATCGCACGATCTCCCGCCTAAGCTATTAATTACTTGTAGATAGTGGCGAAATTTACTTTCGTATTCTAATGAAAATGTAGCAGTTTCTCATTGATTGAAAACACGGTAAAACGACAAAATGAAACCTAGCTATATATTTTGAATTTTGTACAATTATGAGGCGAATTATTAAGTAAAATCTATATGGGTATCGTTTCCATGGTTTTCGGGGGTGCTTATTACGAATATATAACATATTTCGAGATCCAAGATGGTGGACGCGAATTAAAAAAAAAAATCAATATGGGTATCGTTTCCATGGTTTTCGGAGGTGCCGATTACGAATATATAACATATTTCGAGATTCAAGATGGCGGACGCGAATTATTAAATAACATCTATGTACATGGGAATCGTTTCTATGGTTTTCGGGGGTGCCGATTACGAATATATAACATATTTCGTGATTCAAGATGGCGGACGCGAATTATTAAATAACATCTATGTATAAGGGTATCGTTTCCATGGTTTTCGGGGGTGCTGATTACGAATATATAACATATTTCGTGATTCAAGATGGTGGACGCGAATTATTAAATAACATCTATGTACATGGGTATCGTTTCCATGGTTTTCGGGGGTGTTGATTACGAATATATAACATATTTCGTGATTCAAGATGGCGGACGCGAATTATTAAATAACATCTATGTATATGGGTATCGTTTCCATGGTTTTCAGGGGTGCCAATTACGAATATATAACATATTTCGAGATTCAAGATGGCGAACGTGAATTTTTAAATAAAATCAATATGGATATCGTTTTCATGGTTTTCAGGGGTGCCGATTACGAATATGGAGTAGTGATATCTCTGCGCGACCTAATTTAACTACTAGCAAACTATTATGTATTTAAGTAAGTTTCGCATTTGTAGTTTTTAAAAGAATAAGTATCTCAGTATTTCTCTCTCTCATTTTTTTATTTTGGTATCCTATTATATTATTAAAAGGTCATAAACAATAAAAAATATGTTAGGTATTAGTTCTACATACACATACTACGAATAATGACGAATGTCTACACAAAAGCGGCATTTCGCGTGACTTCAAACGCGATAAACCACTGTATGACTTGTTACGCTGTGGTACTATTGTAAATAATGGTGTGAAAGATGAAAAAGTTACAAAAGTAGGATGAATCATATCGAAAAAAGTAATCTAATATAAGTCGCTAATAGGACTCGATCCGTGGACATCTAGTTCAAGGATCGCACGATCTCCCACCTGAGCTATTAATTACTTATTGATAGTGGCGAAATTTACTTTCGTATTCTAATGAAATTGTAGCAGTTTCTCATTGATTGAAAACACGGTAAAACGACGTTTTCTAAAAATGAAACCTAGCTATATATTTTGAATTTTGTACATTATTTTCTTCATTCATATTTCTTATTAAAAAACATTTATACATCCACACGGGCGACGCGAATATAAAATGATAAGAGAAGCGGTTTCATTAAAATTAGTAGGTACATACTATTGTAAATAATGGTGTGAAAGATGGAAATAAAATAGAAAAGTTACAAAACTAGGTTAAAATATATTGAGAACTCGGTTATTACTATTTCTTTATAGCTAGTTGTAATTACATATTTATACTATCAATAATAGCGCCATCTAGTTGTGTTAGTTTCATAGATATATTTGTACTTGTTTATTGTTTGGATGATGGCCGAAAAAGTGCACCGTTTTACCGCGTCTTCGTGTGTGGCGCTATGCTGTGCTATACGTGCTATATATATTGGGGATGTAGAGGGGCGTGGCTAAAATTTCAATTTCTCAAGGCCATTTAGCTGTTGTCAGCGCCTTAACCAAACGATGTGCCTCCGAACCCCAGGGACATAGTTTCAACCAACGGAGAAAATGTGTAACCATCTCCAATATAAACATACTTCCACCGCTTGAGGCTTTCCGAAGCGTCGGCGGCTGCGTCCGCCACCCGAGATGTATTTTGGAGGCAAGAGGGCGCAAGGGTGTCAGCACAAGTTGCGTCCCATACCAGCAGATATTATAGCAAAATTTAGGCCAGTGTTGCGATAATAAATGGCACACGTGACAGAACACATGCTTGCTTATTGTGAATTTCTGTTCAATAAATCTGTCGAATAAAAAAAATATGCATTCAAAAAACCATTTTAAATGAATTTACCAAAACTAAACAAATAAAACATAAAACGCATCAAAATTCCATTCAGTTCCGCTGGTAAAAGTATGACTCCTCTAAACAAAAAAAAAAACAAAAAATTAGGTTGAATTCAGTAATTTATAACACTTTAAATAAGAAATTGAAACGATTTTGAAAAAAAGTAACTAGATAAGATTATTGTAGAGGATTTGCCGACAAATGTAATCTGAATACATTTCTTGTTTTTGTTATATTTCTTTCGTGGCGTGTGCATGAATGAGACCTTCTACGCGTGGAACGTAAATAGAGGTATGTTTAAAGCCTCACAAAGCAATAAAAGTGGCGTAAAATTAAAAAATAAAATATGTATTGGAAACTTCGAATCTCACACTTTAAAATAATGTAAAATATATTTCATTTATTGCTTTTCTGATGACTAAAAAAATATATTTATTTTCTGATAAATTCCACAAGAACATTGATTTTAGGGAGACTGGAGCCTTAACACGTAATACAGTACTGCACTGATTTAGGTTCAGTCTGATACTAGAAAACAAAATACTTATGTAATTAAAGCTAAACTTGGAGGGTCAATGGAAGAAGATTGGACATAATAAGAATACTAATAAAATTTTAAAGCCTATATTCACTTCCCAATTCAAAATCTCAATAACCGGAGAAAAAAAAAACCCAATGAAAATAGGTACAATTAAAAAAACATTAAATAATTTAAAGGAACACATCAAAGAAGATCAACAATCCATCACACTTACCTAGTAAATCACTAATTTAAATTAACACTAATAAAAAAAAAATTAAAAAAAAGTAATACTAGGTACAATCAACAAAATACATACCCTCGGACTTCCCGACTTTCTTCGGTTTCTGATCGAAATCAGATATGATATACGCTAAATAACTGAGATAGGACACGCCGGCGACGCTGGTGACACGACTCACAGGCTGATTAGCATGTCCAGATTTTCGACGCGCAATTTGCAAAGACATTATTATTTCAACAAAAAAACGGTCGAATTGAGAAACCTCCTCCTTTTTTGAAGTCGGTTAAAAACCAGGTATAGGTGTGTCTCTGTCAGCGGACCATACACAAGTGAATTGACTATGGGATAGCGGCCGCTATAACATCAACGCGACTGTTTTCCTTAAATAACAATATATGATTTTGCAAATTGACTATACTCAATTAAATGATGCGTCATCTTCATACTGTTTATTCGTTTGTATTATTTATCTACCTACATACTTATACCTATCCATACTTTATCCTAAGTATCCTAATCCTAACTTATATTAGTATTATAAATGTTGAGTTTGTTTGTTACCTTTTCACGATTTATCGATCTCCATCCCTAAATCGCGACAACTCAGTCACTCGCTATTTAGCTTGTGTCGTGTCGTCTCGTGTGAGGTTTATTGTGACGACTGAGTGTGAAGTTGAGAAATAGAACTCGTGTGTATTTTGTGTAGGTATACATTATATCACACACATATATTGTCAGTGAGACTAGATAAATAATTTAATGTAATAAATCTGAGTTGGTTTTGAAAAGAGTAATTGCTGAGTTTCTTGCCGGCTCTTCTCAGTAAAAGCAACCTTCCGAACCGAGCGTTAGAGTCAGACTATTCATAAGTGCTTGTGAAGGCCTATTTGAATAAAAAATATTTTCATTTCATTTTCATTTCATTTCATTATCCATCTGAATAATTGGTATAGATTGCGTGATCTTTGGTCACGCTAGAAGCGAATAAAATAAAATTAAGTAAGTTCAATCAAATATTCACAAATCACACGCTTACTGCTCAAACAAAACCAACGCACCGTTCATTCGCGGCGCATTCGCGACTGGTCGCTGGCCGAGTGTAGGCCGAACTCGAGGCACGTAGCCACGTAGGTATTCCTCGCATTCCGACCGTTTGTATTTTGTATGAAGATAGAATATTGTATAGATAACATTACCGTGGTTTTGGTAAGAAATACAATGAACAGGTGTCATATAGTTATACAGGTATATACTGGGCTCAAATATGAGTATTGAGCTCCGTACCATAACACAGGGTATCCTAGTACGAGGTACAACGAATAACTTTACATTCAGATTCTTTATTTTCAGATATAAACGTCGCAAAATAAAGATTGATCATACTGGTGTTTTATTTTAATTTTTAAACAAAAATTATGATTAATTTTATCATCGAAGCTATGTATTTTTTGGAACACTTGTTCTAGGACTTTTTGTGTTAATTTCACTTATAACATATACTTAACCTTAAGAGTTATGGGACATCAAAAGGAACACGTTGTATATATATATTTTTTAAATAAGTAGTGTCTTTTGTTCTATTTGACAGTGGGACGAGTTGCCCAAGGTAAAAATCGCCTGGGCCGACTAGTCCCATGTGACAAGGTAAGATAGTACTATGTTTATTTATAACTAGCTTCCACCCCGCGGTTTCACCTGCGTTCCCGAGGGATCTTATGTTTTCCCAGGATAAAAAAGTAGCCTATAGCCTTCCTCGATACATGGGCTATCCAACACAAAAATATTTTTTCAATTCGAACCAGTAGTTCCTGAGATTAGCGCGTTCAAACAAATAAACTCTTCAGCTTTATAATATTAGTATAGATAAGTACAACACTTCTCAGAATTTCATAAGTGGGTAGGTACTGTACAGTCAGCGGCAAAAGTATCTTGGCACATTAGTACCGTGTCACAGTACACAATTCGTAATTTTCATACAAACTGTCAAGAAAATTTCAATAAATGCCAAGCTACTTTTGCCGCTGACTGTACTCGTAAGTATCCATTGTGAATTTGTGATAGGAGGCGTTCTGAATTACAATGATTTAATTTCTACATTTATGTTTGTTACATTTTTGAGGGCTACTATCTGCACTAAAATTATAAAGCTGAAGTGTTTGTTTGTTTGAACGCGCTAATCTCAGGAACTACCGGTTCGAATTGAAAAAATATTTTAGTGTTGGGTAGCGCATTTATTGTGGAAGGCTATAGGGTATTTTTTATCTCGGGAAAACATAATATCCCTTGGGAATGCGGGTGAAACCGCGGGGCGGAAGCTAGTGTATAATAATGGCGCAGGCGCAGTGCAGTTCTAGATTTGGCGACTAGATGGCGTTAGTATAACTTCGTTTTTATTGTTACCTTCCCGTTCATCGTCATTCGACTTGGTGGGTAAGGAAAATAGTTAAAAAAAACTTGTCCGAGGTTACGGAAGTATCTGTCAATTTGAGCTCGTTAGTGGTCATGTGTGGTGTGGTAGGACTTTCAATCACTTAAGTCTCCAGTCTCCCTAAAATCAGTGTTCTTGCGGAATTTATCAGAAAATAAATATTTTTTTTAGTCATCAGAAAAACAATAAATGAAATATATTTTACGATATTTTAAAGTGTGAGATTTGAAGTTTCCAATACATATTTTATTTTTTAATTTGACGTCACTTTTATTAGCTTTGTGAGGCTTTAAACATACCTCTATTTACGTTCCACGCGTAGATCTCATTCATGCACACGCCACGAAAAAAATATAACAAAAACAAGAAATGTATTACATTTGTCGGCAAATTCTCTACAATAATCTTAGCTAGTTACTTTTTTTCAAAATCGTTTCAATTTCTTATTTAAAGTGCTCTAAATAGTTATAAATTTCTGAATTAGACCCTTGCAACATATATTTTTTGTCGCCCATACTCTAGTTAGCCATTTCCTTTGGCATACAGATAGCTATTATAATGTAGGCTACCGCAAAGAAAGGATTTTTGAAAATTCCACCCCTAAGGGAGTAAAATAGGGGTTCGCGAGTGAAACCGCAGTGCGGTAAACTAGTCAGGATATAAAATTCTGAATATATAAAAGGAAAACGTGACTGACTGACTGATCTATCAACGCACAGCTCAAACCACCGGATCGGGCTAAAAGGCATACAGATAGCTATTATGCTGTAGGCATCCGCTAAAAAAGTATTTTTGAAAATTCCTTTCCTAAGGGGGTAAAATAGGGGTTCGCGGGTGAAACCGCAGGGCGGTAAGCTAGTCAGAATATAAAAAGAAGGTGAAATCAACACAAAAAATACTATGAATAGTGAAACAACACACAATTTAAAATGTGTAAATAATAATAACATAGTGATATCAATGAATTCTGGGTTTTTCCAATCGGTTGGTTAAAAAATAACATTCCCCCTTATTCAGACCCATTCGGTTGCCATTCCGATCGGATATTTCATTACGTTAAATTTAGGCTGATGCAGTACTGTGTTAGTCGCAGAATTCATTTGCCACGATCGTGTACGGATCGACTGCCTCACTCCAAATGGAAAGGTCTGAATAAAGTTAGAAAGTTAGAAAAAAAAAGACAAAATTTCGGTTGGACACTATTATAGGTACATATATTTTATAGGTATGTAATAATTAAATATCAATACGACCTAACATTTTTCCACGAAGAAATATTAAAAACAAGTCGCTAAAACGTCTAAGCTTATCATAAGTTTGCGTTCTATTTATGTTATTTTATTTTTTTACTAGTTGTTTCGCTCGCATTTCCGAGATTCCCGGGAGAAAAAGAAGCCTATAACCTTCCTCGAGAATTGGGCTATCAAATGCAAAAATAATTTTTCAAATCCGACTGGTAGTTTCAGAGATTAACGCCTTTAAACAAAAATACTCAACTCCTTTATTAAAAGGAAACGGTTTTAACTGTTTTTATGAAGTATGCGCAGGCGCAGCTGCGGACGAAAAGCTAGTATTCAATACAACAGAATAATCCTACTTATATTATCCTAATCCTTACTAATATTATAGAGGCGTATGTGAGTTTGTTTGTTTGTTACCTTTTCACGCCTAAACCGCTGAACCGATCGCGATGAAAGGTACGCAGATAGCCTATGATATGGAGAAGGACATGGGCTACTTTTTTTTCTCAGGAACGCGGGTGAAACCGCGGGGGACAGCTAGTTTATATTAGCTACTACTACTAGATACTAGAGCCTCCCTTAAGTATTTATTTTATTTTGTTTTTAGTATTTGTTGTTATAGCGGCAACAGAAATACATAATTTGTGAAAATTTCAACTCTCTAGCTGTAGCGGTTCTTGAGATACAGCCTGGAGACAGACAGACAGACAGAAAGACGGACGGACGGACGGACGGACGGACGGACAGACGGACAGACGGACAGACGGACGGACGGACAGACGGACGGACAGACAGCGAAGTCTTAGTAATAGGGTCCCGTTTTTACCCTTTGGGTACGGAACCCTAAAAAAGACCGGCTGAGTTTAAAAAAAAAAACAGGCAAGACAAGCCTGTAGATACAATACTACGGTGATTAGGTACCTACAGGAAAATTTGCTAATTTGAATGTAAATATTCTTCATGCTAGAATAATAATGTAACGTTACACATACAAAATGCCCGCATCGACTTCACAATGATTGTACGACATGTAACTATGTTCATACGCATTGTTTTGTACGTTTTTCCTCAATATTTTCTGAGGCCAGTTTGAAAATATATATACTATAGCGCGTTATAATTCTACTCGGGGGTCGCTCCCCGCGCCGCTCCCCGCACCACTACCTCTCGCCCTCAGCGCCCATGTGTACGGGCTGCGCCCGCGTGCAACACCCCATGCCGCGCCATCTATCAAGTAGTCCAATTCGCTCTATCGGGGCAGACGCACGCGTGCGCGGCTCGTGGCTGACGCTACTCTTATATTGTTGTGCTAACTTGTATTTGTGTGTTAGAGACAGCAAGTAAACGTTGTTTTTGATAAGAAATCCGCGTGTTATTGAACTCCAGACACTCTATACCACTTAGTTCACAATCTCAAACAATAGGTAACCCGATAAATGGCTACCCAACGTTCGGCTCTCGAACCAGTGAAAACGTATTTTATTCGTTTAGTGCACGACTTAGACTAAAACTAAGTTAATACTAGTGACTAGTGTGTTCCGTGTAACTATAAACTGTGTTTAAACAATCGTGCTGCCTATTTTCTGTGAACTACCTCGTATCGTATTATATACCTACCGGTCGCGTGGACCGTTCTAGAATTCGGTGTAAACGTGTGCCGTGCGTGTCCTTGAGTGACAGCGGGACGCGACGTGTGTCTTACCTTCTTCCTACGACTGCGAGCTGGACTCGCGTTGCCGGAGGCGTACTCTGCCTCGCTTCGCCAACCTGCTTGGTCTTCCAGCGCGTGAGTGGGCGCGCTCACCTGGCGCCTGTACAGTACGAACTTGGAACGTTCGACACGAGTCTGTACTTACCTACATACTCTCTATACGCCACGCCACTCCAATTTGAAGGGACGATAAGTAGACATACTCTTTTTTTTTTACTGAGTGATTTTATTTAGATTAGGTATTGAGCTATGGACGATGTAACCTAGAGACATTCCGCCTAGCCTACCTGTATGTGTTCGTGTGTGTTAGATTTTGTTTATAGAGTACCTAGGTACCTATTTCTTTTCGTGTGTATTTGTGCCGAAGAACACTATATATATAGTGCCTTCATACACACGAACTTGCCTACTAAATTTGAAGTGTTACTATAACCTACGAACTTTATTATTATTCTTGTCTTGAACTATTTATTTTAGGATATTAGGCATAGGTACCTACCAATTCGAACAATATTTTGTGTGCGTATTGTGTACCTATTGATGTGCGTAGGACATTATTTCTTTTTGTTTTATTAATTAGGTATATTGAACTTAAGAATTATACCTACGTCAATTGTTATAGGTACCCTAGACCTATCAATTCGATCAATATTTTGTGTGCGCACCTAACTATTTGTGTATATACCTACATGTGTGCTCGTCTATAGACTTCCTACGTGTTTTATACCTACCTACTTCTTGTCTTCGATAATGGCTCCGACTACACGTCAAGGGGATAAGGACAAGGGGGAGAGTGAGTCGCGAACAGGCGTCAAAGTGCCTAGCGATGTGACCGCGCCGCCACCGCCCGCGACGGCTGCGCCGCTCTCATCTGGCTCATGCATCGCGCCGACTCCGATTATTATCACCGACCAGCAACTGCTGCAACTTGCACAAATGCTCCAGATGCAGTCACCTGCAGCTTCATGTGTCTCGCCTACGCCTGCACTTCTTCTTGGCAACTTCGCTAAATGCACGGCGCGATTCGACGGCGCTAAGGACAGCGACGTCGTAGCGTTTATTGACGCTATCGAGATCTACAAGGAGTGTGTCAGCATCGCAGATGGTATTGCACTGCGCGGACTACCTATGCTTCTCACTGGGTTGGCAGCAACCTGGTGGCAGGGAGTCAAGACTTCGGTTGAAAGTTGGTCAGAGGCCGTCAATCTGTTGAAACAGACCTATGGTCCGCGTCTCCCACCTCATAAAATTTATCGAAAACTCTTCAGTAGAGAACAAGGTGATGAGTCTACAGACATCTTCGTATGCAAGGCAAGAGCCTTGATAGCCCAGATACCACCAGGTAGTCTTAAAGTAGAAGTACAGCTGGATATGGTTTATGGCTTATTGCATTCCAGGATAAGAGAGAAAGTTCCTCGAAGTGCTTTCAATTCATTCGCTGATTTGTTAAGCCAGGCACGGCGATTGGAAGACTTGTTCGAGGAGGGCCATTCTAGTCAGGGCAAATCGAGCCCCACAGAAGTAACGTCTTCGCCTGCTGCACCTATTATAGAACCTGCACCTGCTCTAACAGCTGATGCTTTAGACAAAACAATGAAGGTCAGACTAAGATGTGTGTACTGTAAACAGTACGGTCATGAGAAAGCTACCTGTTCCAGGCTACGAGACAAAAACCAACCTAAAGCTACAGAGAGCACACTAGCGCCATCGCCATATCCGCAGATCACCTGCTTTGGATGCGGCACGCCCGGCGTGATTCGGTCGAATTGTGCGACCTGCAGAGGGAAGGACTCATCAGATGTCTCGGCTTTCCAATCGGTTGCCGCGTTTTCGGCGGCGCAACCGCCTCGTAGTAGACCCGTTATGTGTGTAGAAGTGTACGGTGAAAAGGGAAAGCTATTGATCGACACGGGTGCAAAACAATCGATCGCGAGTGTTAGTTTACGTGATTTTCTGTATTATAATAATCATACTTTCGAGAAAGTACGATATGATTTTAAGTTTGCGAACGGTGTAACTAATACTGATATTGTTGAAACTGCTTTGGTTAATGTTAAGGTACAAGGGGTAGTGGTACCTACGCAGTTTATCGTATTACCAGGAGCAACCGAATCTTTATTAGGTATAAATTTTATTAGGGATGCTGGTATGGTACTTGATTTCGGTAATAATCGTTGGTCTTTGCGTGATAAGCCTGGTACTTTCGTACTGGAGTATGAAGGTGAGGGGACTCGTCTCGTCTACTCCACTGTCGACCTACCGCGCAAAGAGGAAATAATGCTCCTGACAGCTCACGAGAGCGTGCAGCTGTCCACTATCCTGACAGAAACGAAAGACAACTTTGAACCAGGGGGAGCTGCTACCACAATAGCTAATCCCAGGATCTCCGTTAACCATCATCCAAATTCCATCCCGCCGGCACCCTGCCGCGTTACACCTGCAAACCAAGAAATAAAGAGGGCTCCAAAACTGAAGGTTGGAGACTTGGCCTTGATTGATGTCCGCGTACTTACTAAGGAAATTACAGCTAAGTTTGTTCCGCGTAGTAATGGTCCTTTTGTTGTATCTGAAGTGGCGGGTCCCACCGCTTTCATACTTAGGGATAGTACTGGTAAATCTATCGGTAAATACCATGTCAGCGCCCTTACTCCATTTCAAAGGAATAGAGAAGTGGTACGAAAGCCACATCAAAGAAAATTGGCCAGGTCACACTCGGGCCGCGTTGGTGACCTGGAGGGGGAGAATATAGCGCGTTATAATTCTACTCGGGGGTCGCTCCCCGCGCCGCTCCCCGCACCACTACCTCTCGCCCTCAGCGCCCATGTGTACGGGCTGCGCCCGCGTGCAACACCCCATGCCGCGCCATCTATCAAGTAGTCCAATTCGCTCTATCGGGGCAGACGCACGCGTGCGCGACTCGTGGCTGACGCTACTTTTATATTTTCTACGTTGTTGCATGTACTTATCTATATTCGGGTCCTAGAGACTGCAAGTAAACGTTGTTTTGATAAGAAATTCGCGTGTGTTATTGAACTCCAGACACTATACCACTTAGTTCACAATCCCAAACAATAGGTAACCCGATAATACTTACACAACATTATTTATAGTATATCTACTAAAGAACCAATAAACTCCAACAAGATTTTAAAAACAATTACACAAAGAAAAATATATTTTAATTTATAGAGATTTTTATAAGTTTTAGCACAAAAAATTTACATTTAACAAAAAAGTTAAACCAACTTCAAAACGGTTTGCACTAAAAAGTATAAAAAAACGACATTAGAACTCGTTTTGAAGTCAGCGAAAGAATTTGAGATTCTGGAACACGTGCTTCTCTTTCCCTTTCATTCTCTTTATTTTTCCATTTTTAGTTTCTTATGTGTATTGAATACCTATCAAGATTTGTCTCTGATCGAGGATATGCCTATCACTAATAATTGTCATGTTTTCTATATATCATAGTTTGTATTTTATACATTGATTGTAAATATTTATTGTCGATAATATTGAATAAGATATTTCAATCACGATATTCGTGCTCCTTTTCGTTGAGGAATTCCGTCATATCTGCAAAGTCCGTGATCAGATCATAATCAAATTTATATGGGACCACTTCTGAAGTATGATCTACCAAACGAAAAAAGAATCATCAAAATCGATTCATAATTGGCGGAGTAATCGCGTAACAAACATACAAAAAAAAACAACATACAGTCGAATTGAGAACCTCCTCCTTTTTTGAAGTCGGTTAAAAAAAGGGAATCTACTAAGTAACAATACGATATATGTTTTTTACAATCTAGATTAAAAAATTACACAACACCATACACTGCGATTCCATAGGATATCAATTACAAATTGCGTTTATTTGTAATTTCTGATCCCTAAATTAAGAACAAAGATCATCTAAGGGGGCCGGCTGAACGCTAATTGCAGTCCAATCCAGAAAAAAAAAACTTGTGTTTTAAAAAATCTCGCCATCAAACTCCAAAAACAAATCCAAGACAGTTAAAAATACAAAATACGAGAAAAATCTATAGTACCGCCAGAGTCCATACAACTTTCATAGATGGACAACAAAAAAAAAAGAAATGAAACTCGATTATTCCTGTACTTCGAGCATAAACCCAACATACTCAAAGTTCCTGTAAGTAGGTAGCAAGTACCATAATACTAACGAAGTACCTATAAATGAAATAGAATTCCAAGAATACAAGTTATTTATTAATTTAAAAAATCTCCTGCATTTAGCGATACCAAACTAAAAAGGTCACGGCCATGAAATGAGTGATAACCTCGGTACGATATCACTATCGACTTTTTGTGATAACGAGCCTCGGATGAATGGCGGCTGGCGGTCGCGCCCCGAAGGATCATTCGCGAAATTCCCAAAACGGTGGAGACATCTTTATATTCAAGTTAGATAACTATTAGGTGCACGTAGGCTTATCTAATTTTTTGGATCATGGGTTGGCGGCACCCAGCATATTTAGGGTTCCGCAAATGTTAAAAAACGTAACCTTTATAATTTCCTCCTGTCACAGCCATTTTTTTCAGAGATTATTGGCACTCCATACAAGATATTTGGAATAAAGCTTTTTATGAAATGCTATACAATAGTGTAGTTAAAGAATAAACAAATGGGGTGGCAGTGTGGCACTCTGGCGGTTGAAAAAAAAAAACAACAAAAATGATACTTTGGTTTTAGTAATGGGGACAACAACTTGGAAAAATTCGGAAAAAAAGCATCTGAGAAAAATTATGAAGAAGAGAACACAAAGAACACTCAAGGAAAATTTGATTGAATTAAATATGTTGTGTAGTTTTTTAAGATATAGAGGTAACACGCTATTTTGAGTTCAGGGACCGCAGAGATAACTTTGTATTTCACAATGTCTTTGAAAAATACAATGAAATACAAACTTATTTTTGCCGCCGATAAAATTAACTCGGTAAAATATAGCTTGCTACTTTACAAATACTATGGAACCCCACACACGGCGTGATCACGCACTTGGCCTGTTATTTAATTGTATTCTCAACTCTGATAAAATGTCAATTGAAGTCAATTGGTAGATTTGGTTTGACATAATGCTGCCTCAGTAAAACACCCTTCAATATTTGTGCGACCGCCGAGAGAATGCGTTTGTAACACCTGTAAATAATCACATCTGATTTTGATACGACTGTCACTAAACTATGCCTAAGAAAAAACTGAAGCTTCCGTTAAAGTCGCATCGAAATTGGATTAGCAGTTTCTGTGATAAGCCCATTATTAATAGGTGTCAAAAACGCATTCTCTCGGCGGGCGGCCGCACTGTAGCGCGGAGACCATGCTCATATATTTTTTTTCTTATTTCCTCGTTCCATTTTATATGACTTCTCAGTAGTTATAGTACATAGCTGTTACACTAATTACTAATTCAATGAATGATAATTGCCGGCGATGTAAAGACCATACAAATGTAACTATAAAGTATTCTGAGCAAAGCTGATGATTTATTGTTCGAATCGTGCGCACGTGGGCAATATACAAATATTTATAAATTTGTAATTCGCCGGCGATTAAGCCCCGGCGGGCGGATGTGTAGCAGACTTTTTTTTAGAGACAGATTAAAGAATCTTTATTATTACAAGCTTTTATTTAACTTGCAATGTGCTGTTTGTCTATCCGGGTGGAATCTTGCAAGTCGAATTTCATCCACATCCAGTGGTCGGATTGACTTGTTAATCTCGCAAAACTCAAAATCTTAGACATTTTGACCGGGACACGATGGTGGTGGGTCGAGAGGACCATCGTACACCCTTATCTTAAACAAAAGTGTTTTTACTTAAGTATATAATTATTTTAGGAACCAAACCATAGCTCGTTTCAAATCGAGACAACGACATCTATGAACGTCTTTTTATAAAAAATTTAAGTTGTACCCATAGTTTGTTCTAAGATTGGTAACCCTGCTGCCTATGTCCTACCATATCCATTGAATTTCATAGACAAATAGTACCAACACTAAGTAATAATATCATAACAACTTTCAACATCACAGACAATAGGGTATCATACCCATTTTTGAAAAGTATCTCAATTAGACCCCGAGGTGCCAATAAACCACAAAAAAAAAGCACAAAAATTTTATTCAATCGATAAGTGCCATAAAAATTTATTTAAATTATATATTTTCAATTTTCGCGCGTAATTTGAAGAAAACGCTGGACGCTATGTTACTATTGTCATGACGTCAGTTGGTTATGGAAACAAATGCGCTGGTATTGTTGATCAGGGTGTTACTTTTTAGGGTTCCGTACCCAAAGGGTAAAAACGGGACCCTATTACTAACACCTCGCTGTCTGTCCGTCCGTCTATCTGTCACCAGGCTGTATCTCAAGAACCGCGATAGCTAGACCGTTGAAATTTTCACAAATTATGTATTTCTGTTGCCGCTATAACAAAAAATACTAAAAACAAAATAGAATAAATATTTAAAGGGGGCTCCCATTCAACAAACGTGATTTTTTGCCGTTTTTATGAATGGTACGAAACCCTTCGTGCGCGAGTCCGACTCGCAATTGGACGGTTTTTTTTTGTTTACATGACCGTATGACATAAAATTATGGCGACAACTGTCTCGCTTGTTTAAAAACAGATTAAACTGAAACATTGAAATGATTTTTAAAACTAATAACAATTTCCAACAGCTTATTGCGTAAGCTATCTCAATTCGGTTGGCGTGGTTGGTAAGATACCCTATCTATCACGCCGCAAGTTGTGGGTTCGATTCCCACTCAGGACAAACATTTGTGTGCATGAACATGTCTGTTTGTCCTGAGTCTGGGTGTTATTATCTATATATGTATATATTTACAAAAGAAAAGTAATATATGTAGTATATCAGTTATATATGATATCTGGCTTCCATAGTACCTACAAGCTCTGCTTAGTTTGGGGTCAGATGGCCGTGTGAGAGGAATAATGTCCCAGAATATTTATTATTTTTAGATTTTTTCTCATATAGAGTACAATACCCTATTCTACCAGCATCATGCACAATGTACAAAATACAAATGCACAAGAACATTTAAATATCCAATTGTAATTAGTGTCCTACTGATATTAAAGGGAGAAATTAAACTAGCGACACGCTATTGCACTACATGCCAAAAAGAGACAAGCATAGCGAAACAGCAGAGATATCCTCATGTGAAGCCGTCATAGTGCCGTTAGTTTAGTCAATGAAAATATATAATGACAATAACGCATTTTAATGAATTTTTAGCACCGCAGGCCATATGTATAATATAAATTATAATTACTAACTTTAGAAATATGTATATAAATTAATATGAAACGAGTGACGATTAAAAAAAAACTTGTAATCAGTTCATTAAAGAAACTTTTGAAATTGAGGAACGAAAGAACTTATAAAAAAAAAACAAAACGAAACACTAAAAAACTAGTGTCATTGTAAATTACGTTACGTCATGGGACTTTTAGCGGGAATCAGTATTAGCTTTAAAATGTTTATATTTTACGATATCAAACATGGTACTATTTTAAGAAAATATCAAATAAGACAAGGCTGTATCAAAGTCAAAGCCATTTATTCAGTTTAGGCCCTAAGAGGGCACTTATGAACGTCGAAACTACTGAAGTTACCACCGATTCGGAAGTCGCCTTCAACTGAGAAGAACCGGCAAGAAACTCAGCAAGGTTACATTTTTTATATATTTTGTTTTTTTTTTTGGTCAATCTGACAATGTTGGCTTTTTTTCTATTAAATTTTTAACAATTTTTAAAGAAATATAATACACATAAACACAAAAGATGAAAAAAAAAAACAACAAGAAAAATAAATAAAAAATAATAACCTGAACAAGTTCAAATTTTAACAAAAAAAAAAGTATCTCTAAAATTCTAAAATTAAAGTAAATAAATAGCGCGTGACGTCACTGCAACGTCACATGTGCAACTAATCAGATATATACCGTTAGGTGGAGTGGACGAATTGAATTTTTAACAGATATTTTTTACGTTTCTTTTTAATGTGCCTATAGAACGACATTTTATACCTACTTCGCGTATTTGAAGTATAGCAATGGATTATGGTATGTATTAACTAGCTTCCGCCCCACAGTTTCATCCGCGTTCCCAAGGGATTATTTGTTTCCCCGGGATAAAAAGTATCCTACATATTAATCCAGAATATATTCTATCTGTGTGCCTTTCATCCAAATCCGTTCGTTAGTTTTGGCGTGAAAGAGTAACAAACATCCATTCATCCAAACTTTCGCATTTAAAATAGTAGAAATAAGTAGTAGGATTATGTTATTTTTATAACTATTTAAACTCATACATTGGTTGCTTTTCAATAAATAACGGACAGAAGCAATGTAAAGTTCTATAACGTTTTGAATCCAAAATGAATACAAACATAAATCCATTGCCATACGCCTCAGGCGCAAATTAAAAAAATTACGTCTCATAGGCGTAATAGAAGCAATAAATTAAAACACAAAAAATTCAAAATGGATGCCATCCACTTTTGCTTACTACGTAAAACAAGCATTATAGTAACAAATGTATGTGGTATACAAAAAATATACCTATAAATCATACTAGTATCAAACTAAATAAAAATTAGACCTACTAAAAAATCCCTGAGGAAAAAGTTGCGTAGTTTAAATGAGCAGACCACAGAAAACGTTTCTACCTACACCCACAACAAAGTCGCATATTCAGAAAGCAAGAGTAAAAATATCTAAATTTTCATACGCCCTCCGCGAGATCAAAAAAACTACAGACCAAAAAACTGCAATAGTAACGTACTACGCATACGCCTATGCAGGGCTCAAATACGGTGTCATCTTATGGGGCAACAGCTCAGACGCGCCCACGTTGTTAACCTTACAAAATAAACTAATCAGAATATTAGTAAATATCGAAACCACCGATAGCTGTAAACCCCACTTCCAGGAACTAAAGATTTTACACCTTCCCTGTCTCTATATATTTGAACTCTTGTATTCGTAAATTCGTGCTTAAGTACCCAGAATACTTTAAAAAAGACAAGACATCCAAACAAACATTATTTTAAGAAACAAAAATAAACTAAACTTACCATCATCGCGACTAAAAATGCACTCTAATAGTACCCTTGTCATGGCTATAAAAATATATAACAAATTACCCGACATAATAAAGAATTTCAATAAATATAATATTTTTATAAATAAATTGAAGCTTTTCATTATAAGCAAATGCTACTATAGTATAAGTGAATATTTAAATGATAAATTATAAGTAAACTCATAACTATTGTACCTACATGCACCTATCTCACTCACTGACAATCATAGGCCATAAGATAAATATCTTTTTTAAATTTTAAATAAATATACATCCCCAAATAAACAACTTACTGTGACTATTAATTATGCAATAAATAAAAATATTAATACGTAAATAATGAATAATTAACTGTTACAAAATGTTACACGCTCGGTCTCCCTACACATTGGTGAACTCTTTTCTTCTATTTAGATATATTTCTGTGATCAGTAGGTTAGTCTTTAAAGCGACAATACGCGAATAACCCTATCCCGCACTGAACTAACGGGTGAGAGAGAAGGAACAAAGGCTATTTCCTAGTAAAAAATATGTTTAAATTTCCTAAAAAAAACACTGTTTTTATTTGGAAAAGTAACAACATAGTTCCCTTTGTATTAGATCTTAGAATGTCTGTTAATATTTTCAAGTTATAGGCGGATAAAAACACATCCCTCGCTACGCATCTCAGGTGGAAACGCAGCCTTATTTTTAGGGTTCCGTACCCGGAAACGAGTAAAACGGGAATTTTCACAGATGATGTATTTCTGTTGCCGCTATAACAACAAATACTAAAAAAACAGAATAAAATTAATATTTAAGGGGGCTCCCATTCAACAAACGTGATTTCTTTGCTCGATATTGATAACGGCAACAGGTAGACGCTTGAAACATTCACAGAATATTTAGTTATAAGTATATTCTTTCTTAAAAATAAATACTTAATGGAATTAAAATAAAACAAATATTTAAGGGGTGCTCCCATACAACAGACATGATTTTCTGGCGTTTTTATAGATAATGCATAATGGTACGGAACCCTTCGTGCGCAAGTCCGACTCGCACTTGGCTGGTTTTTTAGTAGGTACATACCTATAATCATATTTGTATTGTAAAAGTACATTTTTTTATATATACAAACATTACTTAACTTTGAGAAAATTTATTCAATTTCTTTTCAAGCAGACTATGTTTACAACAAAGTACATACCAAGAATGAAAATGAAGGTGAACTGGCATAATCAAGAATCTCAAACAATTTAGAGCTAAACTGCAGCTATATAGCAGTTATTTTAATCAAGACAATGAGGAAGTGCATATGTACAGAGATTTGAATCTAAATGGTACATAAAATAAATTCTTATATTCTTTAAGGCGTTTACAGCTCAATGGTGAATACAGTGACAAAGTTTGTGGGTTCGAACCCTGCAAGCTTGAGCTCTCAAGTCATTTTATTAACAAATATTCTCAACATTTAATAAAATTACTTCAGGACAGTCTTGTATGGACGAATTCCCAATTAGCAGAGAAACACCCATATTACTATATCCCGATATACTATATCATAAATATCCGATATTTTGATAGGTATTTATTATAAATATCGGATATTTTCGAAACTGATATTTTAACGTAAAATAAAGCACAGCAGTTCCAGTTAGAAACATAGAACATGCACAGTAAAATTATTGTGAATTTTGTACATAATAATATGGTAACAAAAAAAAATACCAGTAAAGTAGTAGTAGTAAAGTAGTAGTAGTGACTTGCGCAATAACTGTTCCTTAGACGTATATAGGTTTACTAGCTTCCACCCCGTAGTTTCACCCACGGTCCCGAGGGACCTTATGCTTTCCCGGGATTAAAATAGCCTATCTATAGCCTTTCTCGATAAATGGCCTATCCAACACTAAAATAATTTTTCAAGCTTCATAATATTAGTATCAAATAGTCTATAAATGTTAAAAAAAAAAGTTATCATGACTTAGACAACTGTAAAAATAGTAATCAAATGGATATATTATAGGTAACTATTGTACTGGTAAAACTTTACTATCCTAACAAAGATAGCATTTATTTATAATTTGAAAAAATATAGCCATAATAGTCAGATAATAAAAATAATAACATAAAAAATTAAACCTTGCTGAGATTCTTGCCGGTTCTTCTCAGTTGAAGGCTGACTTCCGAACCGGTGGTAACTTCAGTAAATTCAACCTTAATAAGTGCCACCCTAGGGCCTAAGGGAAAATCATACCGTAAATAGGCATTTTGATTTCCCGCAAGTCTCATTCCACCACCCACCAAGTTCCTAATATTTTTGCCCATTGTTCTTTAAATATAGAATTTCATATAAGTACTATATGTAGGTACCTATAGATTGTTATGTGTCAACTTTTGACTTTTTGGCGGGAACTAACTTGCAAAGAATCAGGAAATGGTGTATTTTTAAGTATTTTAAAAAAGGAGGTTATCAATTTGGCACATTTAATTTTATATAATATCAGTTTTGTTTTGTCCAATGAAGAACAAAGTGCACTAGTGAAGTTAAATGATATCAATGTGTGTATTGTAAATTCAGGTTGTCTCAAAAAGTCTGAACAACTTGAGCGACATGTATGGACTTGACTTGATTATGTAAAAGTGATTTAATTAATGTGACTAGAATTTTATTATAAGTATATCTTGACATTAGCAAAATACACAAGTGGTGTGTTGCTATAAAAAAAAGGTCAACTATGTTTTTATTTTATTTTCAATAATGACATGTGAAGCAGGTGTATAGTAAGCAAATTATAAGTGATGTAGTTTTGAGCTTATTGGCAGAGGCATGTGATATGCACCAATGTATGAATAAAAATTTCATCTTTTCATATAGGTTATCATTCTATTTTGTTTAATATACCTACTAAATAAAAATATTCCTCATATAAGATTATAACATGTTTTTTTTTTTACTTTTTATAGGCTTGTGTTTGACATCTCACTATGGTAGGTGATGATGTGGCCGAAGGTGGTAAGCACACAAAGTTTAGAAGGATCTGGCTCTCAAGTGCAGCTGCCGGAACACACCAATAGGTGTTTGGTGACACATTTTCAACTTGAGGGTGGTAGCCAGCCAGGCGGGTACTACAAAGTACTCTACCACTGTGCAACGATGATATTTTGGATGTCCCATTTACAAATCAAAGATTAACGATTGTGCCAAAATAAAGTCTAAAATGTGGAAATATGAAAGAACTGTCATTGGCACCTTTTTCTACCATTTTGATTATTCAAAGTATTGGTATGTTTTGATACATATTATAGAGACAGGATAACCCCGAGTCAAGTTAATAAACAATGAACTGATGGAAACATACTTACAATCTATATTATTATAGTTATAGTGACAATAACATACACAATAAGAAACTAATTGTTACTAAAAATAGAACCATTCAACAAAGAAATAAATATGATAGTGCAGAGTATAATTACCTTTTTAATGTAGCAATAAATTAAGACCACAGCATTGCAATAACCAAATGAATATTTAAAGCATACTACACCAATATCCACAGACAGTGTGCGGCCAGCTTTTGGGATATTTATAGAACTACACTCAGCCACCGAGCTAACTAGCACATACAAAATGTAAGCTTTATTATTGGTAACCGACGAGGACTGGCTGAAATGCACCGAAACCTGACCAGACCTGGCCGCATGATATGAGGACCTTTGCTCTATGTATATATAATATATAAAAAGGAAAAATATTACGTGCAGTGCTAGGCGCAGGTGTCAATTTGTACAACGAAAACGATATAGGGCAACATGCATTTTTTACACGTTTTACCTCCGTTGTCCATGGCACTTTATTACGAATTTGTCTCGGTCGCGGACACTCACAGCGGTCCTTCCGCGCACGACAATATCAAAACGCACATTTATTTTAACTTCGTCATAACTCAGGCGACTTTTAAACACTTCCCAGGTTCAGAATGTGTCCCGCGGTGTACTTTGTACGCACTCAACCTCACTTTCAACTTATTCCCGATTGTGAAAATAAACAACACGATCGAATTCACAAATTGTAAACTAATAACGTACCTCCAACATGAATGATCCTATAATAATAACTGTCTCTTCGCTCTCGCTCGTCTGAGGAAACTAGTTAGGTATCAAGGTCTCGTCTCGATCGCAGTGTCCACTTCCAAGAATCGAAAAAGGTTATGTCGCGAACTCCGACACACTCTCAGATTCTAATCACGAATATAAAACTCACTACGGCGACTTATTATTTAGATGGAAACCAATTTATTTGTAATAATTTATATAGGACCGAAGCTACGCTAACACCACGGTGAGTGAACGTCAAAAACTGATAAAATAAAACATATTTCTACCTGTGTGTGTGCCAACCCGAGACGTCACACAGCAAAAGACTGGTGATGATTGGATGCGGGTGTGTCACATGGGCACATTGTGACGTATGCGGACGCAGCGCATGCGCACTGCCAATTCGAAACTTTTTTCACGAGAGCGAATGAAACACCTGTACAAAACGTATTTCCTGTCTCAACGACGTAATTCCCGCGAAAATAAAAACTTAGTGAAAATATGGGCAATAATATTTAATTTGAATAATAGGAAAAAAATATAATTCTACGAAACCGTGAGTTGCGACAGGGCTGAAGTAACATACAACGAGACTCAATACCAAGATAAAAAAGATATAGTTAAATGTATGTTACCTTATGATATCAGGAAAGGTCAAAGGATGATAGGATAAATAAGTAAGATGAGTCACAAGGCTCTATCCGCGCGCGATGCCTTCATTTAAAATACACGCGTGGGTGTTTCAGACAGAATATTTCAGTAGTAGATTTTGGGTGAGTGAGTCATCGCGTTACGCATATCGATGTTGTTAGGTACAATATAATCGGCTCGATCCTTCACTTGCGGTAAACGAACGTAAAGATCGGGAATAGAACTGTGGAACGGATGGATTACTTTTATATGGGAAATGGGAACCATGGGGAAATTGCTTTATTTCAACACTATAATCATATTTTATAATTTACTTCGAAGCGTAGCGTTCTATCTTACGCTGAAATAATTAATTAATCGAAAATGTGCGCGAATAGGCCCGGTTGTTACTAAAATGCACCTGGCACCTACATTATACCATATTATTTATTATACCATACATTTGCTGGAAGGAAAGCATTGAAAGCAATTTTCCTGTAGGTAAATTCTATGTGATAATTTTAGAAAATTTAGTCTATGACCGTGAGTCACACACAGATGGCGGCGTAGTGACGCGCCCGTAGTTTGCGTGCGGCGCCGTAGTTCCCGCCATTTTCCCTCGACTCAAACTTCAATACGAACGACCGAATACTTACCACCCTATTTTCACCCTTAGGAACATTATGCAGCGCTATTTATATTACGCAATGTTATGTTAAGGGGTGTATTTTTTACGGTTAATAATTTTGGTACCTATGTTTCCTTTCACCATTACTTTATTTTCTGTAAATTCAGTACCCTGAGTGTAAAGATTTTATGTAAATAAACGCTTACTATCACGTTTGCGTTTACTAAAAATTTGTATGGAAGAAATTAGTTCCATGAGTATTCCGCGAGAGGCACTGTGCCGATTCCTAAAGAAAAATGTCGTAAACGCTAACGTGATTGTAAGCGTTTTCTAAAGTTTTTCTTTGTTCACACTCGGGGTATAGGTCTTTTAGACATCGTGAGCATTTCAGGGTATAGACAAATCTAAAGATAGATCAGTGGTAGAGACGTGAAATACCGTGACGAAGGTCGTGGGTTTGAATTGTACAATGAGCTCGAGCTGTTAAGTAGTTAATAAAACACAACTAGATGCTATATAAAAGCTGTATTACGCCTATACTACACACATATGTAATAGTATGCATACCTCCATCCGTCCGTGTCTCGAGATCAATCGAATGACCATAGACAACACACCATAAATAAACCAAACCGATCAGACTACGGATGTAACATTGAGTGAAAAAAATCGATTCATGAAAAATCGATTTTTAAATAATCCATTTTTCACCTCATAAATCATCTTGTCACTTGATCCAGTGTAAAATATCGCTAGAAGAAAACCCTTAAAAAGATACGAAACTATTTTAAATACATATACGGCACAAATGGCGCCTTCTTTTGATCGACTTGTTTATTTTAGTTAACTTACTTCGTATTTTTTCATTCGTTGCACAGATTGAAACGTTTACAAAAATCGATAAAAAAAAATTGTGAATTATATAATCGATTAATTAAAAATCGATTATTAAAAATCGATTATACGAAAAAAATCATCCATTAATATGATAATCGATTATTTTTTCACATCCCTGGATCAGACAGAAAGCGCACAGGCCCACCGCTACGCATAAGCAAACACTAGAATTCCTTAATTACCTATTCTTTAATCAATTGCTCATAGTTTTTAAATTCCATTTATATTTAACCTTTACATTACAGTAAATATGCTGACTTTAACGCCTGTTTGGAAAGTAGATTTTGTTAAGAGGAGCCGGCAAGAAACTCAACAATGACTCTTCGCACAATGTTTTTTTTACTATAAAACGAGAATATTTTGTATAATAAAGAATAAGTTATCTTTACATATTATTATACCCTATTTATCCCGCAGACTACACTGCATTTAGCTCGTCGCCCTGCCTGAGGCGGATTAAAAAAAAAAAAAAATCATGTACAGAAATCAACAGATATGTAAACTGATTTTAATTTATATCAATTACGAAATGAAATAAATATTTTGTAAATTGGTTTATTTACAAATTAACGAGGTACCGAGGTGGGGTCACCGAAATAGCCCAGCGGATTGGCAAGTTGAAGTGGCAATGGGCAGGGCACATAGTGCGCAAAACGGATGGCCAATGGGGCCGAAGAGTTCTGGAGTGGAGACTACGGACCGGCAAGCGCAGCGTAGGACGTCCACTTGCAAGGTGGACGGACGATCTTATAAAGGTCGTCGGAAAACGCTGGATGCAGGCCGCCCAAGACCGGTTGTATTTGGGATCTTCTCTAGTTTCAATCGGAGTGCTGTAAACCAGCTGTTTCATGTGACCCCATAAATAAAAATCGAGTTGAGTCATATCTGGGCTTCGCGCCAGCCATACCACTGGTCCGTCTTATCCAATCTATCTGTCTGAGAATACAACTTGTATTTAGACCTACTCACGCACGATTGTGCTGAAGTGAGTTCGAGCGCCACCTTCATGCTGGAACCACATCCTCCTCCTTGTTTGTAAATTAACATCTTCCACCAGGCCTGGAAATTCTTCTTGAAGAAATGTTAAATAGGTTAGGCCTGTCAATCTTGATGGAAGAATAAGTGGTCCGGTTAAATTATTTCCAATCATCCCAGCTCAAACTTCCACTATATAAAAACGATCAGTTAAGTCAATATCAGTTATCTGGCGTCCATAGCACAAGCTCTGATTAGTTTGGGGTCAGATAGTATGTGAGGAATGTACCAGAATATACCTATTTAGTTAAGCTAGTCTTGTGTAGACTACCTTATGTTGAAAATATTTAGTCAATAAAGGTAGCAGGGTAATTGACCCAGGTAACTATGTGTCACTACACGCACCGAGCCGAGTTGGCGGCGGGCGAGGGCGCAGTCGGCGACGCACCGGCTGGCGCCCGCACTCGGCGCCCGACTCGTGGCCGTTCCGTCGCCGCACGCGACCACCCTTCCAAAACAACCCTTTAAATAATTCCTTATACGTTGTTACTATTGAGATTTTTATGACCTTGGTTTGGTTTATTTTAGGAAGGCTTTGTTCATTTTGCGTGTAATAAGAAAAAAAATATTTTTCTATTTATCAGTTTTACGGTCTTTCTCGCCATTGCGATTATGTCGCCTAGGTAGAAGTTGTTAAGAAACTTTAATAATAATTGTGGATTACTTTTGACGAAGATAAGCCACATAGTGTCAAGTGTTACAGAAAATTAGGTAGGTAACCTTACCTAACTATGTCGGCATAATCAACGTAAACATTAGCATTGCTTGCTTCACGTAGCATTCAATGCGAATTAAGTTTTACAATTATTTTTTTAATATGTCCGAAAGAATTTAATGGATTTTAGCGAATTGAACGAAGCTCTGTAGCAGTTTAACATTCGAAGACGTGTCTGGCATTATAGACTGGTTGGTATAGCTTCAACAGGTGACTGAACGAGTCTACTTTATACATGCATGAGCGTTATTATACATGTATGATTCTATAACAAACTATGGCAGGTCTGTCTGTTGGCACCCTTCCAAACTGTACATTGTATATTAGTTTGTAGCTATTGATAGCAAAACGTTGTTAATTTAGGCGGAACTGTAGGCGACGTCTTGGCATGAGTTATTTGGTGCTAGTTAAAGATTTACATATTCAATTTGTTTTATTAACTCTCTAGGAACGGTAAAATACAATGTTTTTGGCCAAACCATTAGCAAAGAATAAAAAAAATATACCTTACAATGTTATTAAAAATAAGTACTTAGGTGTTATAATTACTAGGACTTGGGGATCCGGAACCACCAATATGAATTTAAAGCGCATGCATTAATTTTGGGAAGGGAAAAAAAAGCAATAGGGAACTTTACTTCTCTACGGTGATATGTGCCTACATAAAACTTTGTAAGGCATAACAATAGAACAGGCAGTTCATAAAAAAAGAAAAACAAAATACGATTCTAATTTCGAAGCATTCTAATCTATGTCACTACAATCTTTCAAACTAACTTTCAAAACCTACATTTTCAGAGCTATTTTGATAACAATTTTGTGTAATAATGCCTGAAAACGTACTGAAGTTGCCAAGGAGCGCGTCACCGGTCGCCAGATCAGGCGCAGGGGACATTTCCGAGCGAGAACTGTCGAGGGAGAGACATAACTTGCAAACGACTCCTGCGTAAGCTACTCTTTATCACTAATAAATAAGTAGCACAGGTTACTTACTTTCACAGGGCACTAGTAGTACCTACTTTCTGCGGAGCGCAGACCATGTTTTGCTCCACTTCGTCAGAATCAGATAGATAGGCCACATATTTTGTCAATATATTTGTCGGGATGACGTCATATGTCAAGTCCGGGACTTGACCAGAGTGTCCACACATGTTATAGATTTAATAATGAATTAATGACAAAGACAACTGGTTTTACCAACAAATTATTTTGGATTTTACCCATGGATTTACATTTGAAATCTTTTTACAATGATTTTACTATGGAAGCCAGATAACTAATATACTACATACTACTACTTTTATTTTGTAAATACATACTTATATAGATAATTACACCCAGACTCAAGACAAATTATGTGAGAACTGTTCTCCTGTTGTCTCCTAGATACCTAGACATTACGCCCGCAACGCGGTAAACCATTTTTCCTTTAACAAGTCGTCAGTAAATAGTGGCTCCCGGGTTTAACTTAGGTACTTCAAGTACGTCAGTAAATTACACTGGGTTTTTATATATTATGTCACTTAGCTTTCAGTTGGGTATGTTAGCTAACCACTATCAGCTTAGCATGGGGTTCTTCAAGTAGGGTGTGGAGAGATTTTTTCAGGGTCGGCAACGCGTGACCCTGTCATTAGGCTACGGTAACCGCTTACCATCAGGAGAGCCGTATACTTATGTTTCCCACCTAAATGCGCTGATTGGTTGATCAGGTTGACACTCATGACCGTATGACATAATATCATGGCGGATGGCGGCAACTAAAACTATAGGTACTTACCTAAACTTCGAAATGAATTTTAAAATTAATTTAGTTATTTTATGAACTAAAACTAACATTTTCCGACAGCTTCTTGCCTAAGCTATCTCAATTGTATATTTTTAGATTTTTTCTCATATAGAGTAAAATACCCTAATTCGGTTTTACCAATCAGTCCTATGGCGCTTGGTACTTACAAACATATCACAAACTTCTTTCGCATTATTATTATATTGGACGCAGCGCCGGCCCTATAGGTACTTAGCTCTTGTTCAGGGTAGAGCGAGGTTGACTTTTGGCACTCTTTGGTTGACGTTTTCACACCACTAGTAGGTAATTAACATTTTTTTATTCAACTTTTATTGCAAATATCATATCTGCCATCATTTCACTAGAAATTGTTTTTCCATATGTCATTTTGGCGTCCCTTGCCATCTGGCGCCTAGAGCGACCGCTCCTCTCGCTCCGGGCCGGTTGGCGAGGTTCATGGTCTGTTTAGTTCGAGATGAGCCGTGTGTGAGGAATGTCTAAGTATACTTATTGTTTATTTATTACTAGCTTTCGTCCTGCGGTTTCACTCGCGTTCTCAGGATAAAAAGTATACTATGTGTCAATCCAAAATATATTCTATCTGTGTGCCAAACTTCATCCTAATTTGTTCACTTTCGCATTTACAATATTAAATAGGATATTAATCGGCTTTGCAGCTCATGACGAACATTTATGACGGCTTGGGGCACGTGTTGATTCATTATGTCATAATTTGTATCAAAAATCATGGAAAATACGGTTTATAATGTTTTACAGTGTCCTGAAAAGCGTTTTCCTTGATCTAATATTGTAATGGGGCATGTGAATCATTGTTTGTTACCAAATTATCATTAAAATTAGGTAAGTACCTTAGAATGCATTTACATAAGGAAGTTATTGCATTGAATGTTTTTGTTTTGCATTTGATAGGGCTTTCCACTTACTGCAGTTACCTAACCTATTTATCGCCAAATGAGGCGTCATTGGGGTTAGGAAATTATAGGTTAGGCTAGGAAACTTACCGTTTCACGGCGTCTTCTATCTGTGGGAGGGACTATAGCTAATTACAGATAGCTTAAAGAAAATGTATGCGTCCCAATATCGTGTCTGTTATATCAGTTCATGAGATTTTCTCAACCAAGTTATATAATAAAACCTATTCTCTTTAGAGATTCGTAAACTAAAATCGTGACTCCTTGGGGAACGCTACCTAAAAGTAGGTATACCTGCCATGCCAATATATAAAAATAATAGAATTTCAGAAATCGCGAGTCAAGTTATTAAGAATAAAATATTGCAAACTATGTCTTTAAGTAAATGTGGTGTAATTGTTATGTGGTTATAGGAAAGAATGAACCAGATTAACATACGTCAGTGAGGGTGTGATGTGAGTGGGTGTCCTGGAAAATCCAATAGAACTTACGTACGTAACTACGTAGATAGATAAGTCGGCGAATGAAGACATTTCATTCATAAATCAATCAGGATGTGTATTAGTACAACGCATTGATGAAAGTTTTACGTCAATTGGATAATACCACTATAAAACAAATCAGTGTCGGCTTCAATATAATTTATTATATACCTACATCTTGTTTACGAACCTATGTATATAAAGCGAAAACAAACTTATAAATAATAATGTATAATATAATGATTACATCGTTTTTCTTTTTATGTCAGAAGGCTGACAATTAGGCAGGCGGTCCAACTGATGGCAGTGGCTACCGCCGCATATAATAATAATAAAATGTTTATTTGTACAATTTACAATTTACACAAGAGGTATATATATTATGACTAAAGATATATGAGAACTTGAGCTTCAGAGTACAACAGGGGTCGGATAGTCTCTATTTTTAAAGTGTTTTATGGATATATCTACATAGAATATCAGAGGGATTGCCAATGTGTTGCATTTGCCGGCCATTAAAAAGCGTAGAAGGCAAAGATCTGGCTCTCAAGCGCAACTGCCCGCGGAATATACCTAGGTGCTTGGCGACAGATTTTCTTTTTGAGGGTGGTAGCCAGCCAGGCGGGCACTATATAGCATCAGTGTAATGCGGCTAAGGAAAAACATCTTAAAAATAAAATATTTGCTTTCAGGAGGGTCCAACCAGCCCATCCAAAGAAGCAGTTGTTCTCTGTTCCCGTCAACAAGTTCACGGCCAAGATATGCCCACCGAGCCCCAACCTGGCCAGGATCAGGAGCTGCCTCGACGAGTACAAGAACTGTACGCCCGCCAGACCCGTGAAAATAGCACCCAAGGCCGTCTCCATGGAAGACCTGACGCCTACGAAGAGGAGGAAGACGGAGAGGTAATATTTTTGACGAGGGATTTGATTTTTTTAAATTTTGAGGGTACTTTGAGGTTTGGTATTAAACAAAAGTCAAATTCAATGTGAAGTCTACTGTCCATGAAGATGATGATGACCCATTTAAAGAATCCAATTTTAATCGATTTTGAAAATAAAGTGACATTTAATAAAGCTTTTGTTACAAACATAATAAGTAGATAATTAGGTAAACTTGAAGGTCCTGAATGGGATGGCATTGGCCAAACAATACGGAATTCATTGGGCCAGAAATTGTTGTCAGAAACTACAACGACCTACCAGTGGTGCGGTCCCCGGGCCTTCACAGTGTGGCTGAAGAGCAAGCTGCGGTCATAGTGAGCAGGTTCATGCTGGTCGTGGCTTGGAGACGGAGGAGGGAGGAAGTCAGGTGCTTGCGGAAGACACTCGAGTCTCAGGTAAGAGGTTAGAAGAGGTAGGAATTTAATGTCGCATAGATTGAGCAGGTGTTAGAAGTTAATCCATTACAAAAGTGCAACTAGATTTTTAACACCTTAGCATCCCCAGAGTCTCTATTGTCGGAAGATTTTAGCACACATTCATACATATTCATAACAAAATAATACACATATGTGTTGTATACACAGGTGTCATGCTCAGAGCGCCTTCGACTTCAAGTATCGGCTCTAAAGTCCCTGCTGGACTCGGATAACGCCAAGGTGCGGTTGGCAATGCGAGAGCTCGAAAGGCTGAAGCAGTTACTAAGGGACAAGGATTTGGAGAAAGCTGTACTAGAACGGGTTTGTAGCATACTGTATTCTGAACTGTCGTTTTTAATATTGGCGACATAAATCAAAGTTTACCACCTTATCATGGTGGACGAAATCACGTCCCCTCGTGATTTTCTCCGCTGAGTACCGACGTGCTGTTGACAATTTTAGTTAAGCTGTTCTTAATTACCTGGAATCGTTAGTTTAGCAGGAATTTATTTTTGGGGTCAAGAATCCACTTGACGAGTGATTTCTATAGAAGTGGTATCACTAACTAGAGTATTCTTGGACCAGGATCATGATAATCTAATCTATGGTCGACTTAACTGTGGAGTACGGACAGCTCATAGTCTTAACTACAAAAGGGCTTAAGACCTTAGACACTGGTCAACCAGGTAACTTCAGTAAATTCGACCTTCATAAGTGCCCTCCTAGGACCTAAACTGAATAAATGGCTTCGACTTTGACTTCTGCAACTACCGTACATGCTTATTTTAATATAGTGAATAATTATTACTGGTGTCGCTGCATATTTGTGTAGGGCTACCTAATCTTGTTACTTTTTAACTAAAGCAGTGTAGCACTGGCATTCATTAATTACATGAGGTGATTTCATTTATTCCTTACTCCCGGGATAGCCCTTCCCCTCTACATTATCATGTAACTTCAAGTTAACTGGTACTTATGTGGACGATCTATCATTATAACATGTAAAAATGTACTGAGCCAATCACTATACGAGCCCCGTAAATGCCTTTGAATTAATTTCTCAAACATTAAAGTTTTTTACGAACTTTTCCTTCACCAAAATATCAGTGGTGATTACGTAAGATTTAAACTCATTAATTAATGACACATGATTATCTCATTGGGTTTTCCCTTCACCTAAATAATTTCTGTGAATTTTAGTGCTCAAAACTTAAGAGCTCATTTTAATTTTACAGGAAAAACTCGCTCTAGAAGACGATATTTGCATCGCTGAAGATCGGGCTTCGGAATTGAGTATCGGTTAGAGAACTTTAATAAACCTTTTATCTGGTATCATTACAGTGGCCAATAGGTTTCTCAAGTTCTGTAGGGCTAGTAAATATAGTATAGGGTCAGAGCAGAGCGATCAATGCACAGGTAGTGCCTTCACCTCAAAGTCAACGACCACGCCTCGGTCGCAGTAGAGACCACAGGGTAATTTAAATATGAAGAACTTTACGTGAATGCACTTTAAGGGCCTAATAAATATGACAGTTTGACACTTACTATACCTATCGAAAATCTATCATACCACCATATTTATCCGATGAATAAGAGATAGCCACTACTGGTGAGACAGGCCCATAAACTAAATTGATTACTATACAAAAGCTAGTGTAGTGGGTTGTATTGTATTGTATTGTAATGTGAGGTGTACGAGTGCATGTGTGCGGTAGGGTGGCGCAACACGCGCAACGAGCTGGAAGGCGTGCGCGCCGCGGCGGCAGCGAGCGAGCAGGCGGCCGCGCTCGACCGGGCCGCCGCCGCCGCCGCGCGCGACCAGCGGGACCACGCCTACCACAGGGTAACATGCACACTAACTAACACATACTATACCGGGGCCGGGGCCGGGGCCGGGGGATGGATCGTACTCCATCAATAGGACCGCTACATACCGATACAGTATACTTGTCATAATAAAGCACACAAAACTCACACATCCCTTTGGTGGAAAGGCAGGCTTGTGCCGCCTGTAGCTAGAATCATACTACACCACTGACATCCTTAAAGAAACATGCACAAAGGGATTTCTTTTTCTACCTTTATTGAAGTGTAAACTTCTTTTAGCGCGGTACGCATATTTTTACATGAGGTTACGCTTACCGTTATGATGAGACGCAGTTTGACGTTTAGGTAGTTTCTTTTTAGATGAGGTAAAACCTCTGGACTCACGACACCGTTACGAGCGAGACGCAGTTTGACGTTTAGTTTATTTTCTCAATCTCTCAAAAAAAAAGTTTTCACTTCTGTCGGCACTCCCGGAGTGCAATTTTTTTTAAGGTTCGGCTGTAATATGGCATGACCCTCCATTTACTTCAAACTCCTGTAAATCATAATTACACATTGCTCTCTCATATTAGAGTACCGACAGTTTTAAATACAATAGATTTTTGACACCTAACTCGGTTTTCCTGTCACCAATGAACTAACTCTTAGCGAGAGTTTAAATTGAGATTTCCTCATAATTTTTTCCCTTCAAAACCAAAAGGTCTTTATTTTACAAGAATACGGTGTAGATATAAAAGAACATGGTGGGATTTGAACTCACGATTTACCACGGCATTCGACGTTACTACCATGTAGCTATCAGATTCATTTTCAAACCTGGTTGAAACACTAAGAATTAATACTTAGATCCTTAGGATAAAGCAGTGCTCTTTGTTTTTTAGATCTCAGCTAACGTGTATATCTATCACAACAGTTGTCAATCATAGAGGAGGAACAAGCACAGAATGAGGAATTGCTGGCGGCAGCAGAAGCTGAAGTGGCCGCGCTTAGGAGAGAAGCAGACGCCAAGCAGAAGTTGCTAGACGATGCGACAGAACAATTGAAAATTGAGCAGGAGTTAGTGTTGGAATGTATTTTTGTAGTTGGTAGAGAGATTACTTTCAGGTAGATACAGAACTTTACAGAAGCAAGAGGTTTTGAAAAGACATTCTTAGCAAGTTAGCGACATCGCCTAAATACAGTTTGATAAGAATGATAAGTTTCGATGGGCGTTGCTAGTTGTTCCTTTCGATATGTATCATACTTTCGGGGCGTGGACTTCTGAAAGCTACAGAAATTAGTTTTCAGCCTTCCTCATCTAGCCACTCTAGCTACGCTCTCTGGATGTCTTACACTACACTTGTTAGTTCGCGTTCTCCACTTTTTTCACTCTATTATCGGTGTGGCGACAAATGTGACCAGCCCACTACCTCTTCAAAGTTTAATATTTAGAACTATGACAAATAGGCAGGCGATCCACCTCATGGTTAGTGGCCAACGTCGCCTATGGAAATTAGAAGTATCAGGGGGATTCCAATGTGTTGCCGACGTTTAAAAATTCTAGAAATCAACTTGCTTGTAACTGCTAGTACACACATGAAGACCAAGGTTTGACCTTCAGTGAAGGAAAACATCATAAGAAATGGATACCCAAGAAGACAAATTCAAAAGCATGTGAATTCTACCAATGCGCACAGTTCTATATCCCACTCGGATTAGAGATGACGATAAAAGACTAAATCAAGTCAATAATATCTCCAGGGCCCGGGAACACTGGTCCTCGGAGTGTGAAACGTTGAACAGTCGCGTGTCCCTCGCCTCGGAGGAGACTACCGCGCTGAAGGGCGTCGTCGAGGAGTTGAGGATGGAACTGGTGCGGCTCGACGCTGAGCTGAGCATCACCAAGGAGCAGCTCGCCTGGTGGCCTAGACCACTCACCAGGTACGTGCTTTTGCTATTGATCCGCTACGTAAGGCGATAATTCTTACTTACCACTCGTGAAAATGAAAAAAATTGGTTATAAACTCTTACTAAAATATTCCTGTAGTACCACAACACTAAATTACATAAAAATCTATATTATTGCTATTTATGGCGGGTACATACTAATGCTGGGACCACATACATCATAACGCGAATAATTGCGTCATCATGATTTACCTATGTACACAATCATAGCGCAGATTTCGTAATGTTGAACGATGACGAAAACTCTGTAAACGCTCGCTTATCAATGAATTGAATCGCAATAATCGTTACGTGTGTGGCCCTGCGTGCGAGTAGGTATACTGTGTGCCTTTGTTGCAAATAAAGTCTATTTCGCTTCGTCTGTTTGACTAAGCTCGCATTTTGTTATAATATTCGCAACCAACGCTATTCTAAAGTATATTGCTACCATGTAGGATTTTCCTGTAGGACGAAAACGAAGTTTTCTCGCACGATTACTATAGCGATTTATAAGGCCCAAGCTAAAGCGAACAAATGTTTGACCGCGTGTGTGAAGTTTGATCGAACCTCGCGTACTCACCGCTATTAGAAACAGTTTTTGTAATATAATTAGTTTACAAATTAGTGACAAATGTATATATTTTCTACCACTTTATCAATAAAATAATTTATTTCCTAATAATTATTTTTAGAATGCTGGGCGTGGCTAGAACTTGGATCCGCTACCCTGTATCATGGCCGGAAGCCTTACTTTGGACCCTCGTGCCAGCGAGATCTGGCTGTTAAAACTTATTATTTATTAGACCCAAAACTGTTCTAATTTAAGTCATATTATGTCAGTCTTTAGTTACATTACTGTACAACACTACTGCAGGTAATATTTTTTACTTTGTCAATTGGATGTTTGGATCCTGTTGCTACAGTTTCAGGTAGGTTTTGTAAGGTAGGTATTTTGAACATAATTAGTAGGAATTTATACAGGTATTTTGTAGGTGATTTACTGATAGTTAGGATGATCAGGTTTTGATAAGGTAAGTCTTAGATTTATAAGTAATTGTTATTATACTATGCACAATTAAATTTATTTTGTTTAATTGAATTTTTATTAAACTTTTAGTAATGTAGAATCAAGGTAAACTATGTAGATACAATTCAATTTACAATGCGTTTTGACAAGAGGTCACTTTAGGTCTCGTTATATTTGTCTTTTTATCACATAGATGCTTATGGTCTGTCAAAACGGGCCCAATAAATAAATAAATAAATATTCTGGGACATTATTCCTCACACACGGCCATCTGACTCCAAACTAAGCAGAGCTTGTACTATGGAAGCCAGTTAACTGATATACTACATATACTACTTTTCTTTTGTAAATACATACATATATAGATAATTACACCCAGACACAGGACAAACAGACATGTTCATGCACACAAATGTTTGTCCTGAGTGGGATTCGAACCCACGACCTGCGGCGTGATAGATAGCGTATCTTACCAACCACGCCAACCGGCCCGTCAATAGATTGTGGCGACTTTATTTACGAATAATTATTTATTTATATAAGTACCTACCAAAAATATACAAAAAATAAATTGCACAGGTAAATAATTAAAAACACAAACAGACAAGTTTTAAGTGTCATCATTTATTTTTCAGTCTTACATTTCTAATCAACAATGTCAACTACAAAATATCAACATTTTGGAATGGATTCTATCACTTGGGGGTTGCGTTCATCGGTTACGGAAAATTAGTTTACAAAACATCTTTTTATTTGTATTTTATCTATTTGTTGGTATCTCATGCCAAAATGTTATCATAAGAAAGAGGCTAGATATTGCATAGTTTACCCTATAACTATATGAAGAATGATTTACATAAGTGTTTACCAATCTATTATTTAATCTTTCGGTAAACACCTACCTGCTGGTATATTCCAAGAAGCCAGTTGCCTTCTAGACTTTACAAAGGTCGGCTTCACATTTCCACTGTTATTGCTGGTGCGGGATTTTGTCAGCCCTCTAACAAAAAAGTAATAGACAAATAAGACTCGAAAGCCTGCAGAAATCCCTGGTCGTTACCACATGACACACCCCCAGTCTACTTTACAAACATTAAAGTCAAACAAATATTTACAGTTTATTTATACATTCATACAATGTAAATAATATAATTAACCGTGTGAGAAGCAGCTTTAAAAAAAAGAAAACCACACCTATCCATGTGAGCTTAGGATACAAACAAGTAGGTATATTATTTTTAGTTTTTTTTTATGATGCTCTATAGAATCTGTTTCATCAGTTTTAATTGTAAATGAGATAATGCAATACTTTTATTCATGACTAGAATAAAGCGTCAGAAAGGTGTAAATATCTTCTAAGATAAAATATAATCTTATTAAAATAATTAGACGTCATTGGTGAATTAAGACAACACATAGGAAATTATTTTGAGATCAATCTTATTGATAAGCGAAACAAGTGGTACATGATTTTTGACAATCACTTGCATCGGCCCATTAGCTCAGTTGGTTAGAGCGTCGTGCTAATAACGCGAAGGTCGCGGGTTCGATCCCCTCATGGGCCACATCTACTTTTTTATATATTTTTATAAAATGTTGCTATTTACCTTATTTTATATTTATTTTCACTATTAGTTTTTTATTAGAATGACATAACATGAAAGTTTACTGATACAAATTTTATTTAAATACTGAAGTGCACATAAAAAACCATAAAACATACTTATTTTATGAAAAAAAAAAATACAATCTAACAAATTATTGCTATGTTCTATGTATATTTAACTTCTACAAAGGTATACAATCACTGAAATGACAATAAAAACATAAATATATTATAATAAATTACTATTAATAAATTCGTCTAAATCTAAATGCTTTACTGGAGTTATTTGCGGAGTCATACATTATTTTAGGCCACAAAGTGTTTTTACTAATTTAAAAAGAAATAAACTGACTAATTTTATAATGAGAGCCAGGTTGCCTTGAGCTTTCCAACTGGTATTGCTAATTTCCATAGGCGACGGTAGCCACTTACCATGAGGTGGACCGCCTGCCTGCCTGTCAGCCTTTATAAAATATTTAAGAGATCAACTAACATCAACGCTTCGATTAACGTAGTTTAAAAAAAAATATACCAAAGCCATCGCTTTGTAACGAGATCGCTTTAAAATATCTAAGAATGGTAACTTTTTGAAACACTAATATATTTAAATTAAAAACAATCGAATTATCACGTTTAAATTTGATCGAATTTCGCTATTCTATTAGTATTTTTTAGTAATTTATTTTTGAAATGCAAAAATTACCACATAGAAACAAAGAAAAAAAAATGTTTTTTTTTAAATGTTAAGATACAAAATAAATTTTGATGATGATTTGTGCGCGAATATACAGGGTTATTTGTAACTCACCGACAGTGCTCTAGGAGGTGTTAGTACTGATCAATATGAACAACTTTTACTATCTGGGACCAACCCAGAAATGGTGAAAAAAAACTTTTCATAAAATTTGATTGAGCAAGGTTGATCTTTTGTATGAAATGTTTTTTTTCGTGATTTCAGTTACAAATAATCCTGTATAAATTCAACGTTAACTAGCAAACTAAATACTTTTAAAATTTTGTTAGAAATATTTTCACAAATAAATAATTGTATATATAAATTAATTATATTAAACTATACAGTGTTATACATTATACTAAAGCCTACAAACATCTAAAAACACATTAAAATAGTCCTTGTTAAAAGTAAACATCAAAAAGTACTGCAAACTAAAATGCGTACACGCAGGAGGCGGAATTTCATACAATTACCCAATACTTGTCTCTGTCGCTCGCGCACAAATATCCGCATCTGTGCGAGCGCGACGGCATCATACTTCTATTCTAATCATGTACCCCGAATTCATTAAAAAATGCAATGTATATAACTAGTTGTTCTAAATTCCGAAGAACCTACTACTCTGATACGCGTCATTTTGTGAAGGAAAGAATGAGACTCTCTGTATATGTATCATTCTATTTGTTTAATCGTGGTATATGCGCATGAGTATAAAATCTATTCAACCACGTGCACGTGTAGGTAATTTTCCAATAAATAGTAAAATACAGGTTTAATCTATCCGTCACTTTCTAACGTCATATATCAAAAAGAGACGGGGCTATCTGAAACCTGGGTTTTACAAGACTTTATACCCTCTCATTTAATGTGACTGATTGAACAGGATAAATTATATCTGGGACTATTTCGCTATCTTTCAATTACTATAATAAACTACCTCGCTTTCTTCTCAAATATAAATGAGAAGTAATTCCTTATTAAAATTATTTTACGTATTATAGACTTTTTTTTACGTATCTTAATGTCAAATAAATAATTTCTTCACTATATTGAATACTTTGTGCTAAAGAAAAGAACACATTTAAGTGCAGTGAATTTTCTAAAATAACGCGTCTAAGACTACATACCTACGTAATCTTCAGTTTTATAAATTAATACAAATTATTAATTATTTAAGTTACTTAACATAAGTTATTATTTTATACATTATTCAATATTATTCCTTTCATAAGTTTTCTTTTGATTCTACTGCTCCCAATGTTTACATTATTTATTGCAGGCATATTTTATTGAGACGAACTAAAGCACTAGCTGGCCTGAATATAAAACGTTAAATCTTTTACGAATGTCATGGAAAATAGAACCTTATTGCATATTATAAAAGAACAAGTCCTGACTGATTGATAATGAACCTTAGCCACTGGTTATAGAATCATGATTTGGAAGGCAACTTCTTATAGGGTAGGGATGTACTAAAGGATTTTTGAAATTCAATCCCTCCCCTTTATTCAGGTTACCATTCCGATCGGAAAGTATGATTTTATGGTGTAAAATTGGAGATGGAATAAAATTTATTGCACTTGTAAATATGCAGATTTTTTTATATGTATAAGTGAAAGCGAAATGATATAGACGAATCTTATTGTAAACTAATAGGGTTCTTTTTTCTATGACATATTGAAACTTTACCCATGCAAATTTAGATAAAAACAGTATACTGCTATTTAAACAATTTGACATCGTCAAAGTGGTCAATATATAAGACATAAATTGTCTGAGACGGCATTAAACTTTACGCTTTAAGTTAGTTTTAATTTAATTTCTGCCTTAAAAATACATTTATCGACAATACGATGTTAAGCGCTTAGTATTTTTTTTTTCGTTTATTGTCATACGATTTCATTTCCACGATGGACTTCGTCTTTGGCAGGAATACGATTGATTTTATTATTTTAAAACTTAGTATATTAAACAAAATGGGGAGCGTTTTTATCTTGACATAGATTATGACTAGTAGAAGTGTCTTATTTATATTAAAACTCTCATACATATACATATTTAACTATAAAATAATTACGGAATTCAATTATTTACACAAATATGGCGGAGGGAAAAACATGAGCCAGCATTATTGTATATAATTCTTTGTTTGGTAAGACCTTTTCAAGCAGATTCAGGGCCCTATAGGACCTTACTGCCAATTTCTCTCGCTAGAGACGCCACTGTAGTATAACGTAAACAATGACGCGATGGGTTACAATGACAAGACAAAACGAATGTTACATAAATCGTGGCACGCCATTGGACACATTTCCGTCGTTTCGGTGGCGCCATCTACGATTACCTTTGCGTGATCCAGCCTATTGAAATCCGCCATGTTTTACGCCAAATGTCTAAAGTAACATTAATGTCGTATTCGCGAATCGGGGCTTCGTTTACAATATCTAGCCAAATCCAGTGGAGAGCACCAGGGCCATCATCACCATGATGCCGTCCGATAGGTCTAGGTCTAGGTTTAGGTCTATATCATGCCGAACCCCTCCCCGCCCTCGTTGATGGCCCACAGCAGCGCGTGCACGAGCTGCTCGTACGAGTCGTAGTCCGGGAGGCACAGCTGGTTGAAGCACGTGTGCGCCGTCGGCAGAGCGCCGAACGTTGGCGCCGCCGTTATTTGGAACCGAGGGTTTAACTCCTGGAATGTTAATGGTTATTTTTTATAGTTTTATGTAGAGAACGATCTCGTATTAGTATTTACGAGTAAGAAAACGATCTTGGTTCCAAAAGTTTGGCCGTGCCGTCGACAAATTGTCTTCGTATAGACTAACAATTTTAATATGTCATCGACATGCGAGAACGACAAATAATCACGTGACAATTCGATTTCAATTTTGACAATTGTCGAAATTCATCTTGCCCAATCAGCACGCAAGCGTATTCAACATCAATACACCAGCCCATTTAGATCTTGGAGTTCTTTTAGAGACTTATAACAGTGTCAAAAAAAGTTTTTAGCCTTATAAGAGTTATTTATGAGTTATTATACAGCTCTAACAGTATAAAACCTTTATAAAGAGAACCGCGTAAGCTTAGGGTTCTTAAACAGAATATTAAAACTTACCATATTCTGACACTTCAAGCTGGTTTTCTCGTTAAAGCTGTATACCTGTATTTTGGATGTGTTCACTTGCTAATTGCGCTAAGTGTTATTATAGTATCGCTTGATTCTGTACAATGGTATATGCAAACTCCATTCTAAAACTTATTCTTATGGTGTAATTGGACTCTTGTAAATACAGTGGTTATATAACTTCTGACTATGAGGGTATTATAAAACTTAAAGAATAAAAGACAACTATAGTACAGCTTTAATCTGTATTACTGACAAAGCCGCTCGATTACTGGGTTTCATTGTGGACCGCAATAATATGTGGAAAAAATAATACGATCTGGTGCAGTCAAGAGGAGGATTGCAAGGGAATATTTGAATATTATTAACCATCAATCAAATAACAGTGATGACAGTGAACTATCATTAATCGTGGAAAATACATTAATTATATATTATGCAAAATGAACTGATATACAGCCTAAGTAATAAAAAAAAACCATTATAAAACTGATTGAAAACCAATAGCTGCATAGTTTACAGCTACTAAGGCTATTACACCCTCTAAATACAGTTGAGGCTGTTAATAAAAAAAATATAAAATTGTAGACATTTTCGAATGAATAAAAACTAGCTTAATTAGCTTAGATTTATTATTTTGTTGAGGCGTCAATATTTTGATGGAAAACATACACAGGTCCACAACACCATCAGATATATCCAAATCAGATATATCCAAACATTATAAGCGCTTATACAGCGTAAATATACGCTATATGCGCTATACGCTATATGCTACTTGTGATGTCTCCCCCTGATAAAAATATTCGTTGTGGAATTCTCGTCAACTTTTTGATTATTGTATTTTGCCAGCGTTGCCATTGTCAGTTTTAGGTGTTTTATCAAAAGTCACATTTGTTGCCATTCCGAGGGAAAATTTTAAAGCCAACTGCAATGGTAATTATCTCATTAGGATGTTCAAAATTATTTTTAGCTCCTCAGAACATTGCACCTTCATACATAAGGTGACCATGTGTGCGCTTTTCTTTAACATTTCTAGAAGCATCATCATGTTTAGCAAAGGACTTATGAAATAATAAATCTGCAAATTGATAAGGACTGTTTGGAAATCTATGGTAAAGCCCTATGTTGATGGCAGAAATGTTTAGATTGAATGTATTCAGTACATATGGAGTAAGTATAGAGTGGTGTTGCGTGTGTGTACGGGTGTAGTACCTGGAACCCGCCGGGCGGCAGCTGGCCGCAGCCGGTGGTGAACTGCAGCAGGCGCGCGCGCTCCTCAGTCGAGAAGTTGGCGAGCGCGGCCCAGAACCAGCCCAGCAGCCGCTCCCACTCACGACCTGTGCCCGCCACCAGCGCGTGCGCACGCCAGTCGCACACAGACACCTCGCCCGTGCCACACACCTACACACACACACACACACACATACAGTACTAGTTGACTACCACTGCCACTACCCCAGCAGCCGCTCCCACTCACGACCTGTGCCCGCCACCAGCGCGTGCGCACGCCAGTCGCACACAGACACCTCGCCCGTGCCACACACCTACACACACACACACACACACATACAGTACTAGTTGACTACCACTGCCACTACCCCAGCAGCCGCTCCCACTCACGACCTGTGCCCGCCACCAGCGCGTGCGCACGCCAGTCGCACACAGACACCTCGCCCGTGCCACACACCTACACACACACACACACACACACATACAGTACTAGTTGACTACCACTGCCACTACCCCAGCAGCCGCTCCCACTCACGACCTGTGCCCGCCACCAGCGCGTGCGCACGCCAGTCGCACACAGACACCTCGCCCGTGCCACACACCTACACACACACACACACACACATACAGTACTAGTTGACTACCACTGCCACTACCCCAGCAGCCGCTCCCACTCACGACCTGTGCCCGCCACCAGCGCGTGCGCACGCCAGTCGCACACAGACACCTCGCCCGTGCCACACACCTACACACACACACACACACACATACAGTACTAGTTGACTACCACTGCCACTACCCCAGCAGCCGCTCCCACTCACGACCTGTGCCCGCCACCAGCGCGTGCGCACGCCAGTCGCACACAGACACCTCGCCCGTGCCACACACCTACACACACACACACACACACATACAGTACTAGTTGACTACCACTGCCACTACCCCAGCAGCCGCTCCCACTCACGACCTGTGCCCGCCACCAGCGCGTGCGCACGCCAGTCGCACACAGACACCTCGCCCGTGCCACACACCTACACACACACACACACACACATACAGTACTAGTTGACTACCACTGCCACTACCCCAGCAGCCGCTCCCACTCACGACCTGTGCCCGCCACCAGCGCGTGCGCACGCCAGTCGCACACAGACACCTCGCCCGTGCCACACACCTACACACACACACACACACACATACAGTACTAGTTGACTACCACTGCCACTACCCCAGCAGCCGCTCCCACTCACGACCTGTGCCCGCCACCAGCGCGTGCGCACGCCAGTCGCACACAGACACCTCGCCCGTGCCACACACCTACACACACACACACACACACATACAGTACTAGTTGACTACCACTGCCACTACCCCAGCAGCCGCTCCCACTCACGACCTGTGCCCGCCACCAGCGCGTGCGCACGCCAGTCGCACACAGACACCTCGCCCGTGCCACACACCTACACACACACACACACACACATACAGTACTAGTTGACTACCACTGCCACTACCCCAGCAGCCGCTCCCACTCACGACCTGTGCCCGCCACCAGCGCGTGCGCACGCCAGTCGCACACAGACACCTCGCCCGTGCCACACACCTACACACACACACACACACACACATACAGTACTAGTTGACTACCACTGCCACTACCCCAGCAGCCGCTCCCACTCACGACCTGTGCCCGCCACCAGCGCGTGCGCACGCCAGTCGCACACAGACACCTCGCCCGTGCCACACACCTACACACACACACACACACACATACAGTACTAGTTGACTACCACTGCCACTACCCCAGCAGCCGCTCCCACTCACGACCTGTGCCCGCCACCAGCGCGTGCGCACGCCAGTCGCACACAGACACCTCGCCCGTGCCACACACCTACACACACACACACACACACATACAGTACTAGTTGACTACCACTGCCACTACCCCAGCAGCCGCTCCCACTCACGACCTGTGCCCGCCACCAGCGCGTGCGCACGCCAGTCGCACACAGACACCTCGCCCGTGCCACACACCTACACACACACACACACACACATACAGTACTAGTTGACTACCACTGCCACTACCCCAGCAGCCGCTCCCACTCACGACCTGTGCCCGCCACCAGCGCGTGCGCACGCCAGTCGCACACAGACACCTCGCCCGTGCCACACACCTACACACACACACACACACACATACAGTACTAGTTGACTACCACTGCCACTACCCCAGCAGCCGCTCCCACTCACGACCTGTGCCCGCCACCAGCGCGTGCGCACGCCAGTCGCACACAGACACCTCGCCCGTGCCACACACCTACACACACACACACACACACATACAGTACTAGTTGACTACCACTGCCACTACCCCAGCAGCCGCTCCCACTCACGACCTGTGCCCGCCACCAGCGCGTGCGCACGCCAGTCGCACACAGACACCTCGCCCGTGCCACACACCTACACACACACACACACACACACATACAGTACTAGTTGACTACCACTGCCACTACCCCAGCAGCCGCTCCCACTCACGACCTGTGCCCGCCACCAGCGCGTGCGCACGCCAGTCGCACACAGACACCTCGCCCGTGCCACACACCTACACACACACACACACACACATACAGTACTAGTTGACTACCACTGCCACTACCCCAGCAGCCGCTCCCACTCACGACCTGTGCCCGCCACCAGCGCGTGCGCACGCCAGTCGCACACAGACACCTCGCCCGTGCCACACACCTACACACACACACACACATACAGTACTAGTTGACTACCACTGCCACTACCCCAGCAGCCGCTCCCACTCACGACCTGTGCCCGCCACCAGCGCGTGCGCACGCCAGTCGCACACAGACACCTCGCCCGTGCCACACACCTACACACACACACACACACACATACAGTACTAGTTGACTACCACTGCCACTACCCCAGCAGCCGCTCCCACTCACGACCTGTGCCCGCCACCAGCGCGTGCGCACGCCAGTCGCACACAGACACCTCGCCCGTGCCACACACCTACACACACACACACACACACATACAGTACTAGTTGACTACCACTGCCACTACCCCAGCAGCCGCTCCCACTCACGACCTGTGCCCGCCACCAGCGCGTGCGCACGCCAGTCGCACACAGACACCTCGCCCGTGCCACACACCTACACACACACACACACACACACATACAGTACTAGTTGACTACCACTGCCACTACCCCAGCAGCCGCTCCCACTCACGACCTGTGCCCGCCACCAGCGCGTGCGCACGCCAGTCGCACACAGACACCTCGCCCGTGCCACACACCTACACACACACACACACACACATACAGTACTAGTTGACTACCACTGCCACTACCCCAGCAGCCGCTCCCACTCACGACCTGTGCCCGCCACCAGCGCGTGCGCACGCCAGTCGCACACAGACACCTCGCCCGTGCCACACACCTACACACACACACACACACACACACACACACATACAGTACTAGTTGACTACCACTGCCACTACCCCAGCAGCCGCTCCCACTCACGACCTGTGCCCGCCACCAGCGCGTGCGCACGCCAGTCGCACACAGACACCTCGCCCGTGCCACACACCTACACACACACACACACACACATACAGTACTAGTTGACTACCACTGCCACTACCCCAGCAGCCGCTCCCACTCACGACCTGTGCCCGCCACCAGCGCGTGCGCACGCCAGTCGCACACAGACACCTCGCCCGTGCCACACACCTACACACACACACACACACACACATACAGTACTAGTTGACTACCACTGCCACTACCCCAGCAGCCGCTCCCACTCACGACCTGTGCCCGCCACCAGCGCGTGCGCACGCCAGTCGCACACAGACACCTCGCCCGTGCCACACACCTACACACACACACACACACACATACAGTACTAGTTGACTACCACTGCCACTACCCCAGCAGCCGCTCCCACTCACGACCTGTGCCCGCCACCAGCGCGTGCGCACGCCAGTCGCACACAGACACCTCGCCCGTGCCACACACCTACACACACACACATACAGTACTAGTTGACTACCACTGCCACTACCCCAGCAGCCGCTCCCACTCACGACCTGTGCCCGCCACCAGCGCGTGCGCACGCCAGTCGCACACAGACACCTCGCCCGTGCCACACACCTACACACACACACACACACACATACAGTACTAGTTGACTACCACTGCCACTACCCCAGCAGCCGCTCCCACTCACGACCTGTGCCCGCCACCAGCGCGTGCGCACGCCAGTCGCACACAGACACCTCGCCCGTGCCACACACCTACACACACACACACACACACATACAGTACTAGTTGACTACCACTGCCACTACCCCAGCAGCCGCTCCCACTCACGACCTGTGCCCGCCACCAGCGCGTGCGCACGCCAGTCGCACACAGACACCTCGCCCGTGCCACACACCTACACACACACACACACACACATACAGTACTAGTTGACTACCACTGCCACTACCCCAGCAGCCGCTCCCACTCACGACCTGTGCCCGCCACCAGCGCGTGCGCACGCCAGTCGCACACAGACACCTCGCCCGTGCCACACACCTACACACACACACACACACACACATACAGTACTAGTTGACTACCACTGCCACTACCCCAGCAGCCGCTCCCACTCACGACCTGTGCCCGCCACCAGCGCGTGCGCACGCCAGTCGCACACAGACACCTCGCCCGTGCCACACACCTACACACACACACACACACACATACAGTACTAGTTGACTACCACTGCCACTACCCCAGCAGCCGCTCCCACTCACGACCTGTGCCCGCCACCAGCGCGTGCGCACGCCAGTCGCACACAGACACCTCGCCCGTGCCACACACCTACACACACACACACACACACATACAGTACTAGTTGACTACCACTGCCACTACCCCAGCAGCCGCTCCCACTCACGACCTGTGCCCGCCACCAGCGCGTGCGCACGCCAGTCGCACACAGACACCTCGCCCGTGCCACACACCTACACACACACACACACACACATACAGTACTAGTTGACTACCACTGCCACTACCCCAGCAGCCGCTCCCACTCACGACCTGTGCCCGCCACCAGCGCGTGCGCACGCCAGTCGCACACAGACACCTCGCCCGTGCCACACACCTACACACACACACACACACACACACACATACAGTACTAGTTGACTACCACTGCCACTACCCCAGCAGCCGCTCCCACTCACGACCTGTGCCCGCCACCAGCGCGTGCGCACGCCAGTCGCACACAGACACCTCGCCCGTGCCACACACCTACACACACACACACACACACATACAGTACTAGTTGACTACCACTGCCACTACCCCAGCAGCCGCTCCCACTCACGACCTGTGCCCGCCACCAGCGCGTGCGCACGCCAGTCGCACACAGACACCTCGCCCGTGCCACACACCTACACACACACACACACACACACACACACATACAGTACTAGTTGACTACCACTGCCACTACCCCAGCAGCCGCTCCCACTCACGACCTGTGCCCGCCACCAGCGCGTGCGCACGCCAGTCGCACACAGACACCTCGCCCGTGCCACACACCTACACACACACACACACACACATACAGTACTAGTTGACCACTGCCACTACCCCAGCAGCCGCTCCCACTCACGACCTGTGCCCGCCACCAGCGCGTGCGCACGCCAGTCGCACACAGACACCTCGCCCGTGCCACACACCTACACACACACACACACACACATACAGTACTAGTTGACTACCACTGCCACTACCCCAGCAGCCGCTCCCACTCACGACCTGTGCCCGCCACCAGCGCGTGCGCACGCCAGTCGCACACAGACACCTCGCCCGTGCCACACACCTACACACACACACACACACACATACAGTACTAGTTGACTACCACTGCCACTACCCCAGCAGCCGCTCCCACTCACGACCTGTGCCCGCCACCAGCGCGTGCGCACGCCAGTCGCACACAGACACCTCGCCCGTGCCACACACCTACACACACACACACACACACACACATACAGTACTAGTTGACTACCACTGCCACTACCCCAGCAGCCGCTCCCACTCACGACCTGTGCCCGCCACCAGCGCGTGCGCACGCCAGTCGCACACAGACACCTCGCCCGTGCCACACACCTACACACACACACACACACACATACAGTACTAGTTGACTACCACTGCCACTACCCCAGCAGCCGCTCCCACTCACGACCTGTGCCCGCCACCAGCGCGTGCGCACGCCAGTCGCACACAGACACCTCGCCCGTGCCACACACCTACACACACACACACACACACATACAGTACTAGTTGACTACCACTGCCACTACCCCAGCAGCCGCTCCCACTCACGACCTGTGCCCGCCACCAGCGCGTGCGCACGCCAGTCGCACACAGACACCTCGCCCGTGCCACACACCTACACACACACACATACAGTACTAGTTGACTACCACTGCCACTACCCCAGCAGCCGCTCCCACTCACGACCTGTGCCCGCCACCAGCGCGTGCGCACGCCAGTCGCACACAGACACCTCGCCCGTGCCACACACCTACACACACACACACACACACATACAGTACTAGTTGACTACCACTGCCACTACCCCAGCAGCCGCTCCCGCTCATACACACATATACATACCAACAGCTCGAGCTGGTTCTCGTCGAAAATGGCCAGCAGGTTGTCAGGCACGAGCAGCGTCAGTCCCCGCAGGAAGGCGTCGGTCTCGAGCCGGCAGCGCGCCGCCAGCCGCCACTGCGCCAGCGCGTCCAGGTACTGCAGCTTCGTGCTGTTCCGCACCTGCATGTGTACACATCATTATGTACCTTAACCATACGGCCCGCCTGATGGCAGCGGATACCGTGAACGACACACCCTTGTTGAAGAACTCCCTTGGAAAAACCACAGCGCAGTGTTTGTAACAACTGGAGCGTTCGCGGTAGGCGCTTTTTTATGTCAAAAGCTGTATTTAAGTTCGTTTTATACTAGAAGCTGTACATTCAGGCTGTATATAGGCTGTATAAATTAAACAGCCTTTAGAAGTAAAATAAGAGCCCATGTCATACAGCTTTTTGCGTTAGTGGAGGTATATAGTAGCTGTAGAAGCAACAAAAAATCTATAATAGCTGTACTAGAGTTGTTATTCGGTGTACAAAGATGCCATAGCACTACAGATATTATTTTATAAGTATCTTTTAAATAAGAGTTTAAAATAACAACATTTCAATATAATAATATAACTCATATATCACTCTTATAAAAATAAAAAGCTTTATTTGATTATCTTATAAGTCTCTAAAAGAACTCCCAAGTTCTAAATGGGCTGGTGTATATATTATATATATTATATTTGGGACATTATTCCTCACACACGGCCATCTGACACCAAACTAAGCAGAGCTTGTACTATGGAAGCCAGATAACTGATATAATACATATACTACTTTTCTTTTGTAAATACATACATATATAGATAATTACACCCAGACACAGGACAAACAGACATGTTCATGCACACAAATGTTTGTCCTGAGTGGGAATCGAACCCACGACCTGCGGCGTGATAGACAAGGTATCTTACCAACTACGCCAACCGGTCCGTCCGTGTATTGATGTTGAACGTTTGCGTGTTGCTTGGGGTCGCCTATGGCAGTATAACATAAAAATAAATAAATAGTAGCCTTCTAGGTTTTATAAATATTTATAAAACCTAGAAGGCAACTGGCTCCCAAGTGAAAGTCAAAGAAATAAAAAATTAATAAGCAAGTAAAATAACCGACATGATGCTCGGTCCGTTAAATGTAAATCTCACCCTTATCGTGGAGCCATTAGGCACAAGGTCGTGTGTCTCGACGAGCCGGCCCGACGAGTCGTACACGTCCTCCGCGAAGTATATCTCGGGAACTGACTCGCACGAGTCCAGGTCTGTGTCCAACACGTATTTGATCTTCGACAGGTATAGTTCTGGGTCGTCTTGTTCGAAATACTGGGGGAGTTGTAAGCGAAACATTCGTTTTACATTGTTAACTTGTTACATGTAGGAAGAGGCATGGAAAAAGATAAATAGTCGTATTGGATTGTACTGGTGCCGGTAAGTGCCGCCCAGCGCGCTCTCGTACAGACACTTGTATTGTAGTCCCGTACCTTGTAATGTACCCTGAGTCCGATGATCTGCGCGAGGAAGGACCGGGTGAGCCGGGCGCGCACCAGCTGCCGGTAAGTGCCGCCCAGCGCGCTCTCGTACAGACACTTGCCCACCAACTTGCCCGCTAGCTCGAAGTGTTTTAGCTGCATAACAACATCGTCTTTCTATATTTATCTTTACAGGGTGTAAGGGACAGCCCTCCGCAAACTGACAGGGTGCACCCTGCATTCAACTTCTTATTTAGAATCATATTCCTATCATATCGGGGATAAAATCATAGCGAATATTTTATATTCAACTAGCTTTCCGCCCCGTGGTTTACCTCATCTCATGCCCGGTAGTTTAGGTTTTAAACAATGAGGCCTCGTGCTTTTTTTATACAGGGTTATTCTATGTATATCATATTCCAGAAATTAGTTTGCTCTGTGCCACTAGTAGAATCGTTCCTCACGAGTTTCATGTCATGTTATTTTGCGGCAAACTGTATTAATGCATTTTTTTATGAAAACGACCATAGTTTACGTTGTAGTTTGTTTCATCACACTGTTTCACATGTTTTCACCCATGCTACGAGGATAAAAGTGTAGTCCATCACCAAAATTACTCATCTCCTGAATATCATTAGGTGAGCCGCGAAAATGAACAGACACATAATGAAATTATTATCACTTTAATAAAAGTTTCAGAATCGGGGACTAAAACATAAGAAATACAAGAATCTATTTCATTTTTGGTCACAAATACACAAGTAGTGAAGTCATACGAAGGCTGGTCGGTTTCGGTACGTACCTTGAGATGCTTGGGCCGGTCTGGGTTAGGATGCACGAGGCCGGTGGGTGAGTCGTGGAAGGACACGAACAAGCCGAACTTGGCGTCGAACAGTTGCCCGCACACCACTGAGAACCACTCGCGACGGACGCCGCCCCAGTCCACGCCTACACAACACAACAAATACCTATATGGCACCTAATAATTGACGTCTGCCTGTGGCATGGCAACTAAGTATTTTCTCCTGCATGGCAAAACTATTCAAGTCCCGTGTAAACCACTGTATAGTCATGTTCAAATCTTAACTTGTCAGCAACATGGCTTGAGTATAAACTCTATTTATGTAAAGCTTTTTTTGCCAATAACCTACCGGTGGATTCGATATATGTGGACCTGAGTAAAGCTTTTGATAAAGTTAACCATTCCATCTTCTGTGTAAAACTCTCTGCATATGGCATTGACGGTTTTTTGCTTCGCTGGGTGGAATCGTACCTAACTAGCAGAAGCTAACTCGTTGCCCTCCGATTTCACCTATCAATGTCTATTTTCATTAGCTCCGGAGTACCTCAAGGGTCTCATCTTAGCCCTTTGTTTTTTATAATTTTTATGAACGAATCTCGTTGAGCATTTATTATGTCCATTAATTCTATATGCTGACGACCTAAAAATGTTAACAACAGTCGGGAAGGTCACCGACTGCAATGAACTTGATGTTAATGCTGTGTCTCAATGGTGCATAACCTGGACGAGCCCGGCCCTCGACACCATACTAGTTACTAGGGACAAGTCTTTTATTACTAGTAATGTCGGTAAAAATATGTGAACGTGAGTAACCTTGCTCCCCTTGGAAGGTGACGTCGAAGTTCTTGCACCAGTCGGCGACGGTGAGGTGCCGGGTGGCCTTGAGGCTGCTGCGGACCAGCTCCGAGCGCAGCACGCGGATGGCGAGCTTCTCGTGCGGGTGCCGCGCGTGCGCTTTGCGGATCTCGCTGTAGAAGAAGTCCTGCTTGTTCTGGGGGATCATTACAATACGGCCTTTACTTACGGCTATTATCTTATTAATATATGTTAAGTGATGCATTCTCTGATTGGGTAGCGTCATTGTCAACATCATTAATGATGAAGATTGAAGGTTGCAAATGCAAAAGAAGATTTATCCTAGAGCGACGTTAGTTCAAGACTTTGTTCTTTAGGCCCGTGGTCAAAATCAATCGGTTATCATAATGAAGATACAAAGAGAACATTGAATGGTAGTGTTATAGAGAAAAATATGAAATATTTTACGAAATAAACTTCTCATCAGAAAATTCGAAACGGTACTGCAACAACACCTCTGAATTTTGATTTTAAATGAATTTTATGTTTTATTTTTACATTAAACAAAAAAGTAATAATGCCAGATTATTGCGGATAGGTGTCATTTAACGAATATTAATGTTTAAAATTAAAATTAAAATTGTTTAACTATCGTGTTTTCAAACCGAACCGCATGGAAGCAGACATTAGAGCCCGGGGAGGAAATACGAGATGCTGAACACACTTTTTTAAACATTTTTTTGTTTTATGTCTTTGTTTCAAAATGTTTACAAAAAAAAAACTTTGGAAAAAAATATACCAACCTGCTCAAAAAAACACGATAGTTAAAGGAATGTGATTTTAATTTGAAATATTAATATTTGTTAAACGATGCCTTATAATATCCGCTAAAAAGGGCCCGTTAACGTCGGCGACATATTGGAAATCCTCCTGGTCTTGTAACTGTTCATAGTGGTGGTGACCACTTACCATCAGGTGGACCGTCCGCCTGCTTGTCAACCTGCTGACATAAATAACTAGCCATACCTTGAAGGAGTCCTCCCCGCCACAGTTGGCAATGAGCAGTTGTGTGAAGGTGGCGGCGAGCAGGTCCCGGTCGGGCGCGGCCAGCCGCAGCGCCGCCTGCACGCCGTCCTCCACCCAGAACTCACCGCCCGGCCCGGGACCTTCCCGCGGCAGCAGGATCAACTGGGACCACACCCTAGTTATAGTTAGCCTTAGACCGGAGGCCATAACTCATACGACTCTATTCAGTCAACTCTTGTAAGTCTTAAATACAATAAAAATTCCAGATCAATTGAGCTAAACTCTCGGTAGAGGCCAAGTTATAAGGTCCAGTTTTACTTCCGAGATAGATAAATTGGAGCAACAGTGAAAACTAGGTGGCGTGTTCCAATTAGAGGAAGCCACAGAATACGACATTACTAAACTTTAATCAGAAAAAATCCTACCAAGTTAATCTAAGCCCTATCATAAAGTAGTGAAGGTTCAATCACCTTGGTCGAGGGGCAGAGTCTGAAGGATGTGATCCGCTTGGGTATGAACTTGAGGAAATAGTCCTTCAGCGTGAGATGCTTGGGCGACACGCAGCACAGCACGCGGCGAGGCTTGCCCGCGCCCGCACCCGCGCCCGCACCCACGCCCGCACTTATACCCGCACCCGCATCCCCACCGACACCCGCTGCGGCATCCGCATTGCCCGCGACCCCGCCCACAGCTATGAGACGCGCCTCGAAGCAGATGTTGTGTCGCTTGGATGATATGTTGCGTTGCACTGTCGCTGTGTCGCTTGCTACCGAATAATTTAATATACCTATTGATCAGTTACTACTGACAATGTAAAACTTATAAAATAACGGGTACAAATCTTTAAACCAGTGAGATCGCTTCATGATGAAGGCTGAACTTCTGTCGCCTAGTAGTTAGAAAAGAAGGGCCCAAAGACAAATCTCCATTGCTTGAGCACAATTCTTTAAATGAGAATTAAACTACTCTACCGCGTCAACTAAGAGCAGATTGAAATTTACATGTCTTTGAATCCTTATTTCTAGGGAAACCTCTTGCATCTTTTCCTCGCAATGTTTTCCTTGAGTTAAGAATCCGATCAGGAACCTTAAAAAAATGACGCATCTTCAATCTTCCCTACAAAGATACAAATCAACCTTTTCTTGTAATTCTGAAGTCATTGCACCAAATCTATTTAGGTATCACGCTCCTCCTACGGATTCCACTCAAGTGCTACTCGGGTGATTGGGAAAAGAATTAGACAAATACATATAGCACAATTTTTTAAGCAATGTATCACTCACCAGTAAGCACAATGCAGTCAAACTCCCCGTTGTGCAGCAGCACAGTATCGTAGTATATAGCGGCGTGGTATATACCGGCGTGGTCGAAGCACAGCGACAGGGTCACTCGCTGGTTTACCGAATCATATTGGAAGGTCGCCGACGAGGAAAACTTTTCGTCTACTTTACCGCCTAGGGGATTGATCTTTACTGTGAACCCCTGTAATAATGATTAGTGGAGGTATGGATGAACCTTATGACTTGTAGTTATAAAGGTGATTTTTTATGACTCGATATCATATTGGGCACTACCAACATTTACTATTTTGAATTATTGGAATGAAATTAATGTCCCAGCTGATCCCATACTAAAATTGGTTCATATTAGTAGGTTCTTCCAACCTTGCAAAATCTTCGACGCAATATAAATTCCAGCTGGGCTATTCTGAACTTCTGATTACCGAGTTGCACGAGTGAGACAGAGAATAGTCACTGCGTGATTTCACCGTCGATTTTAAGTTCAGAATAGCCTACCTGGTAGTGATCTATTATCAAATCTGAAAACTGATGTACAAATACAGAATTCTAGGCATCAAAAATATATAGTGTCGAAGATAAGAAATAATTCCGTTCCCTATCTAGCAATAGATTTCAAATATTTTAAAACCACATAATAAGCACACGTCTAAGAGGTAGCCGATGTATATAAGTGTTTGTTTACCTTGGGCGTGTTGGTGTCGGTGTCGGTGTCGGCGTCGGCGTCGGCGTCGGCGTCGGTCCCCCGGGGCGCTCGGGGCGCGTGTTGGGTGTCGAGCGTGGCGACGTTGTCGTACTGGTCGCGCGGGTGCACGTGCACCAGCCGCACGCAGCCGGCGACGGCGAGCAGCGCGGCGTGGCCGCGGCCCACGCGCGACCGCCGCGCCTCCACGCGCCCCGCCACGAACCACTTGCGGAACGGACTGCCGCACGTCGACGCCTCGCCTGACACACCACCCCCAACGTCACTCTACACGGTACACATCCGATGTCTCTACTATGAGTATGGCGAACTGTCTACCGCTTCTAGAGTCATGCGGATCTATATTCTTGGTCAGATTTAAAATTTTATTGCGGTGATGTATTCAGGATTTCGAAATTAAACGAGAACTATTATAGTTTTGTCATGTCCGTCTGTCTGCCATGATAATTTTACTTGGAGACTACCAGTGATAACAAGTTGTAATTTTACATACCAAAGTGAAAATCGTAGAAAAAAAGTGGGGGTGATTTTTAGGGTTCCGTAGCCAAATGGCAAAACACGGAACCCTTATGGATTCGTCATGTCTGTCTGTCTGTCCGTCCGTATGTCACAGCCACTTTTTTCCGAAACTATAAGAACTATACTGTTGAAACTTGGTAAGTAGGTGTATTCAGTGAACCGCATTAAGATTTTCACACAAAAATTTTGGGAATTCCCCATACTTAGAACTGTAACTCAACATTTATTTTTTCATCAAACCCATACCTGTGGGGTGGGGTATCTATAGATAGGTCTTCAAAAATTATATTGAGGTTTCTAATATATTTTTTTCTAAGCTGAATAGTATGCGCGAGAGACACTTCCAAAGTGGTAAAATGTGTCCCCCCCCCCTGTTACTTCTAAAATAAGAGAATGATAAAACTAAAAAAAATATATGATGTACATTAAATATACAAACTTCCACCGAAAATTGGTTTGAACGAGATCTAGTAAGTAGATTTTTTTTAATACGTCATAAATCGTACACCGCAATTTACCACTCATTCAATCTACATAAATATTTAAAAAATTAAATTCAATTCGTACTATTTTTATTTAAAAGTTAATTATGTACATGAAACATTTTTAAAAGGATTTATAATTTAAACACTTACCGATTGTAATTGAGATGATGTAAACACCCGCAGTTCGTACAGTGAACTTAACTCTCGCTGTATTCGCATGTGCTGGGTCGCCAGACCCCAACTCTATTACTGCTGTCACCTAAATCATATATAGTGTGAACGGGGCAACAACAGCCAAGAAGAGAGAGAGAGCATGAAGCTACATGAAATTAAAATCATCGTCATCATGTCTGCCGCAAGACATTCACTGCTGGACATAGGCCTCCCCTAAGGATCTCCAATAGGACCGGAAAAAATGAAATGAAATATACTGGGTGATTTTTTAGACTAAAGAATGGGGGTGCAGGGGTGGAAGTACTCATCAATATGAACAACTTTCACTGTGGGACTAACTCTGAGATCACAAAAAAAATATCAGCTGTCCATACAAAAGTTCAATACTTACTCGACCAAAATGTATGAAGGAACAATTTTATTTTATGCGATATCCAAGTTGGTCCCATAATAAAAGTTGTTCATATTGACGAGTACTTCAACCCCTGCAAGTATGGACAGTGACAAAAAAACCATCCTATGTAGGTACTATAGATAGTTATGTAGGTACCGAATATTATAAATAATGATTGTTATGTTTTGATTTATCTGCCCAGCGGTTTCACTCGCGTTTCTGAGGGATCTTATGTTTTCCCGTGATAAAAAGTACCCTATATGTTATTCCAGGGTATGATCTATCTATGTGCCAAGTTTCATCCAAATCCATTCAGCCATTTATGCTGGATTGAGTCACAAACATGCAAACACACTAACTTTCACATTTATAATATACTAGCTTCCACCCCGCGGTTTCACCCGCGTTCACCAGGGATCTTATGTTTTCCCGGGATAAAAAGTAGCCTATGTCCTTCTCCATACCATGGGCTATTTGCATATCAAATTTAATCGCGATCGGTTCAGCGGTATAAGCGTGAAAAGGTAACAAACAAACAAACTCACTTTCGCATTTATAATATTATATTTAGGATATTTAGGAAGTAGGGTTACATTGAAATAATGATTGTAAAATATTTTAACGTATTGATTTTAATTGGGTAAGAAATAAAAGGCTTTTTATATTTATATTTTATTATTTTAATAGTAATAGTGAATAGATACCTTCCTGGTCCCGTGTGTGATGGTGACGGCGAGGTCATCCGTGTCGCAGATGGGGTAGGGGTGTCCGTTGCGCTGGTAGCAGTGCACCACAAACCACATCGTCTCACCCACCGCCATGGGCTCCTGCCACCCCCACTCCACCTGCGGGGGGAGGGGGAGATCACTATGGTCACCACGATATATACCACTAAATATATATTGGAACTAAGTTCCTTTACGACTTGCGGTAGGTATTGACTGTCAGAAATGGTCACGTAACGAAAAAGCGTTACGGATGTGACGTCACCAATTATAACCCCTCCTTGCTATTTTTTCTCTCTCTGCCTGTCTCTTTTTATTATATACAAGTGTATGTGAATTGTGTAAAAGTATGTAGCAATTTTCTAATGAAGATTCTGGAATAAAAAAAAATGATTTTGTATAACTTCACATTACTTTACTTTTACTTTTTTACTCTGATACTTTATAGCTACATTATAGAGACAATTTTAAAATAGTGCGATAGTACATTATTAAAATTTTATGTCAGACCTTTACTACTAGAGGCGGGTCGATTAGGTCGTAAATTACATTCTAACTTGGTCGTAACTTTAAAATTTACACTAAGCACCCCGCTTGTGAAGCGTGCTACATATTTATAAAATACTTTTTAAAGTAAGTTACATTTCAACTTTTAACCATTTCATATTATTATTATTTATTTTTTTCATTTGCAGTTTGTTATAAAATTTCTTTTTTGCATGGAACCTATCATTTTGAAACAATTTAATAAATTTTAGTAGCCCCAAAATGGCGTAGTTTCTTTACGAATAAATCTAGTGATTTCACCAGAAATTATTAGGGTTGCTTAGTAATATTACGTAATTTGTCAAATCAAGGAGAGATGGATATTTGAAGCTATCCTTCTGGTATTGCTAATGTCCATAGGCGTCTGTCCTGTCTGCCCAAAAAGCCACCTAGCAGTTGATAGTCTACCTACTCTTTAATCACCACATCTATAGTTCCAGTTAAATAAAGAGATATTGTAACTGACCGTGCAGCTAGCGGGATGCAGGTACTTCCCGGTGACGTACTGCAGCAGCGAGTGCTTGGCCTCTGGTGCTAGAGAGGGCTGCGTCATGGCGGCCAGCGTCACCAGCCCGCACACCGACACCGACACCACTAGCATGCCACCTGGTGGTACCATCATACATAGATAACTCACTATTGCGCATCAAAAAGGAGACAATAAAGAATACTGTACGTACAATACGCGGTTTTATTGTTGAGAAGCGATCTTTTCTGAACAACCACTTTCCAGATTGTTAAAATTATGTTTTTAAAATTAACTGCTTTTGAAAAATCCAATGTTGACAAAACTATGACAAATATCTGCAGATTAAACCCTCACCCCATGTCCAAGCGTCCTGATGCTTGCTTTTCTTCACAACGGCGCTCCATAGGTCTGCCTTCAGGGTCTGCAGTTGTTCCTTGCCGGTGGGCAGGCTCTGTCGCGCTGCTGACCACGCACCGAAGTCTTTAGGGTCCAGGACATGACGAGCTGTCTTATCTTCTAGCCAATATACGTCTTCTAATGATGTTACGTCTAAACTTAGGAGTCTGGAAAGAATATTGAGTATTGTGGTTTAAGATGAAGAGTATTTATTATATTGTACACTATCTTTTCGCCCCCGGCTTCACTTGCGTATACTTTAAAGAAAATCTATAGCATTCACCCTATATCGATGAAATAAAGCCTATTCGAGCCATGGTAAGCCGCATTAACCTGTGGAAATTCTGTGAAAATCCATTCAGTGGTTTCGTAGATTAGTATGTTCAAACAGGCAGACAGACAAGAAAAAATCTCTTTGCTTTTTGTTACTCTTTTTTCGTGAAACACACTACATTTTTTCACAGATTTATTAAATGTATGTAGATTGCTGACGATAGACATTTTATAGTCATCATTAGTATATAAAAAAACTAGCTTCCACCGCGGTTTCACTCGCGCAGCGGTTTAAAAAATAGATGTTGGCCGATTCTCAGACCTACCCGATATGCACACAAAATTTCATAAAAATCGGTCGAGCCGTTTCGGAGGAGTATGGTAACTAACATTGTGACACGAGAATTTTATATATAAGACTAGCTGTTCCCCACGGTTTCACTTGCGTAGTGGTTAAAAAAATGATGTTGGCCGATTCTCAGACCTACCCGATATACACACAAAATTTCATAAAAATCGGTCGAGCCGTTTCAGAGGAGTTCAACCACGCACCCCGTGACACGAGAATTTTATATATTAGATTAAAAGGTTGGCTTTCGATGCGACGTCAGCAACCTTACTCAACGAATGGATAATTTTTCTTTTTTTCTACCTATATATAAACCTTCATGTTAGCATTACGTTTATTCTAACACATGTCCACTTTCCCTTCACACAGTTCAATAATTTTTTGCCCAGTCATCCACATACCTTTATAATATTTACAAGCCATTCCCATTAACACTGCACATTAATCCATGAAATGATTTTACCAAAACTTTGAGTCATAAGGCTATATAGTTCAAGAGAATGACACAATTCTAAATGCCACAGTGTAAAATCGATGCAACAAGAAAGCGCAGTATCTTGTTGTTTAACCAACCACGAACTGCTTTATAACTTGTTAACGAGCGAGCTCTTAACTTTGTACATGGGCTTCTGTTTATGACGGAACTAGCTTCCGTCCTGCGCTTTCACCCGCGTTCCCGAGGGACCTTACGTTTTCCTAGGATAAAAAGTATCCAAATTTCATCCAAATACGTTCATTAGTTTTTGCGTGAAAGAGTAACAAACATCCATCCATCCTCGCTAAGTTTCGCGTATATAATACTAGCTGACCCCCACGGTTTCACCCGCGTTCCCGAGAAAAAAAGTAGCCCATGTCCATCTGCATACCATAGGCTATCTGCGTACCAAATTTCATCGCGATCGGTTCAGCGGTTTAGGCGTGATAAGGTAACAAACAAAACATTTCGCATTTATAATAGTAGTCACAGGATTAGTAGGAAGTAGGATCAGGAGATAGCTCATGTTTTAAAACTATGTAAACATAGTGTTCAACGAAACGAAAAGCAAATCGCTGGTTAAATAAAATCACCTGCAAACACGTCCCTTTCGGCACTATAATTATTTCCATAATTAAATATAATTCCATTAATCCCCCTAATGCACTATACTATACTATATCCAATCTAAGGAAGGTTACGTAGGGTACATTTTGTCGCATTAGGGTCAGGGGTCAGCGAGACCCGGGTCATAGCTAATGGGCCCCGGACTGACTAACGACCCGCGAAAACGGCTACCGTATTATCTACCACGTTTATGGGAATAGCTAAGCGTTCTAATGGTTAATTTCGTTAGGGTACTGTTGCTAGCCTCTTATATTTCTCAGGCCATCCATCATCTTTATAACATCTGTGTTATCTATACTAATATAATATAGCTGAAGAGTTTTTTGTTTGAAAGCGCTAATCTCTGAAAGTCGGATTTGAAAAAATATTTTTGCATTTGATAGCCCAATTCTTGAGAAAGGTTATAGTCTACCTTTTGTCCCGGGAATGCGGGTGAAACCGCAGGGAACAGCTTACTAGCTTCATATGTCCAATCAGTATTTTGTTATAATAAAGGCAAAATCCACTGAACAAATTATGAAAGTTTTCAGGCTCCTAACCTTCAAAGATCTTCAAAAGGAGACCCACAAAAAAATGCTCTATTGAATTTCTTGCCGGATACTTCATTGCTCAAGCACGATCAAGTGTATTGCAATTGTAGCTTTCATAAGTGCTTTACCAGAGTTTAATAAATTAATTTCGTATTTATAATTTCATACATAGCTTTTATATTTTTTTGCAGTTATTTACGGTCGTGGTAAGCCAACACTCGTCGGATGGACGGCGTAGTCGAAACGGCCGCATACTCCAACATTGCCAAACTTTTTGCCACATCCTCTGGCGCTCAACCAATATAACCTTTTCGTTCGTGAAACCCTGTGTCCGCACTTTATTCTGAAGAGCCATATTTGCTGATGTTAAATGAAACTAAAGTATATAAATTCAAGGTCTATAATTGTAAGACTGGTGATGATAGTCACGTAGCTACCAAATTAATTTATTAGATAGAGAACATATTGTTACAGCACATAGATAATTGAAGTATAGTAATAGACAATTTAACTAACAGTGAAAATGATACAATGGATGGCCTTAAAAGTGATCGTAACCCTAGGTAACCTTTGGATGGAGAGGACTCAGGTGGGAATGGAAATTTTCAAAATTTGCATTTACTCTGAGTCCAAAGGCTCTCCTGAGCTTGAGGGCCCCGGTGCACGGCACCGCCTAGCCCGCCGTTCCTATTTGAAGATATCAAAATACAATCACAAATTAACGTGCATTAACACATTAAATCTAATTCAGTATTCATGGCACAGTCATCCCATATAAATTGACTTCAAAGGGTTGTGATTCAATAAGCTTAACCATTCAATATTCCATTCACATCTGTAACCTATATTGCATAATTGCAGCAGCGGTATTACATTGAAGTCAACAAGCGACTGCGACAGGCCTTATCGACTAATCGCCAGTGAATGGCGGGCCTTAATTGAATTATCCCCACGTCAGGCCCCGTTGGCAGGTTATCGGATTTAACGAAAGCTATGATGGCACTTCTCGTATAGCTTCTGTTTCAAAGTCTCTATCGTGCAATACGGTCTCATGGTCGTAAACCTTGGCTTAACTCTTTGTTTGGAATTTTGGATCAACTCTGACGTTTACGTAATTTCAAGCGTTGATATTTCGAGGATATAAGATTGTCAGTGTAGTATGGCAGCATCGTGTGGCGGTTCGCACACATTCCTACAATACGGCGAGGAGGGCGATGGCTGCCACATGCGTGATACTTGTGGACAGGTGCTGCTTTTGGGGGCTGATCTGCTCGAGTTTTTATCAATTGCAAATAATGACATTTTCTTTTACCACCATGACATGCAAATATTGTAGGTCAGTGAGACTTGATTTTATTCAAATAGGTTTTCACAGGCATTAATGAATAGTCAGACTAACAAAAGGTTACTTTTGCTTAGGAGAGTTGGGAATAAATTACGAAGTAACTCTTAGAAACAAACTTAGATTTATTACATAAAGTGTACCCTGCAAGAGAGAGCGCTACACCCAATTGTCATTTATTTATTTATTAATTTGCATTCCATAAGGTAACCTTAGGTGGTAAATTAGGTCTAAGTAAATTTATGGACCCTGTCGGGCACAACAAACATTAGAAGTAGGAGAGAGGAGATAATTTTGTAGTTTTTGACGATATAGATATATGATAATTAATTGAATTTATATAATTTTTGTGTCATTTATGTAGTCATTAACTGTATAATATGCTTTTTTTAATAATATTTGTTTAAGTTTATTGATAAATTTTGTATCTGTTTCGTCTTTTAATATATCTGGTAATCTATTATATATTTTTATGCACATCACGTAGGGACTATTAGAGTGTAATGTTAAGTTGGAAGTGGGTAGCATTAACATGTTCTTATGTCTTAGCGATCGGTTTGTATTTTTTTCTCCACGCTTTGTGAAGAAACTGATATATTTTCTGACAAATTTGCATGTTTCCAGAATGTAGAGGCATGGTAAGGTTAAAATTTTATATTTTTGAAAGAAAGGTTTGCAGCTAGTGGTTTGGTCTATATTTGTAAGAATTCGGATTAACTTCTTTTGTAGTATGAAAAGTGTGGGTGCATCTACACTATCATCAGTTGAATATTCGTTTATAGTAAGTCTGTACTAAAACTAATAACTAATCTAAGTTTTTTATGAAACGAGTAGTTGTTGAGTTTATTGCCGGCCCTTCACACCAAAAGCAACCTTACGAACCCGGCTATTAGAATAAAAAAATAATTATCTTACAAAGTTGGAGATATACTTTCGCTTTATGACATTTGGGGCATATTGGGCGATCGTTCTGATTGTTCACTGGGCCATTTATTATTAAATGACACTCGGGGACTGCCGCGGTAAAGCTATTGCATAGCATTTTTTATCAACTTATTCAATTATTATTATTTATTTATTTTTTATTTATGCAGTATTTTTTTTATTATTATTATTATTTTTCTTTATACTACTAAGCCCGCGATAAAAGCTATGCAATAGCTTAACAACGGGAAACAAAAATAATAGGCTGTCAATAAAGGCTCATTTACACACTGAGAACAGTGTGTCATCTCATGATTATACTGTATGGGCTAGAAGCCTTTGCCTTCCCGAAATAAGGGAAAACAAAAGAAAAAACTGATACTGACTGACAGAGATGCGATCATTGAAAATATGGCGGTACTGTGCTCGGCCAATATGGCGACTGCCATTTGCACCATTAGAATTGAACAAAATACTCGACAATCTGAATTTTGCGGATATATGTTATCCACTCGAATTATTTTTTTAATGTTTTATTATTCAGGTAAGGTTTCAATCGAGTCACGCTCAGTCGAGCTACATGGTAGGCGGAGTGAGGGGTGTCAGGTTTTTTCGTTACGGAATTTCTTGATTCGGTCGCCGCGCTCAAAGCCGGCTATAAAAGCTATACAATAGCTTAAAAGCTGAAATATACATCACTATAATACAACACAATAAAGAAACAATGCAGTTGACACCCGTTACGAAAGATAAAGCAACAAATGAAAAACATTTAAGTAACTGTTTGAAATAACCCCACGGCAATACAGGATTTATGGACTGCACTATTCTAGCGTGAAAGCATTTGGTACAAGCGAAGACAAATGTTTGCCATTCTTTGTACAAATAAGGCTATAATAGCCAATCCATTTCACGAAGCAATTGTAGGCGGCAAACAAGCATACGGCTCGCCTGATGGTAAGCGGTTACCGTAGCCTATTGATGCTTGCATCACCAGGGGCATCACTCGCGCGTTGCCGACCCTGCAAATATCTCTTCACACCTTTCTTGAAGAACTACTTATTTACAGGGAAATTATAACTAAAATACTTTTTTTTTTAATTAAAAGGTTCATGCCCTACAGGGATAATGGGTCTATTGTACGGTAAACCATTTTTTCCCGAAAACACCAATCTCGGGTAATATCAACGTCTTTTTCCGCAAAGCGTAGGCTTGATGAAACAATTATTATCCCACGTTCAGTTGTTATAATGATAATTTAACTTGAGTAGGCGACTTGTAGGCGGGAAGCCGCGTCGTATCGCGTCATTACACCCTCTGCTACCAAGATTAGCCGTATCTACCGCCATCTACTACACTACTACGTTTTAACGTGAATAAATGAGTGTCGGGGGAATTATGCATGCGGCCTCGCGCTTTCTTGCAACCCCGATGCAAACAGTGTGTTGGCAGAAATCAAATTTATTGAATCTTGATGCTTGCGCTAATGCAATGACTTGTTTAAGATATAATGAATAAATACGGTATGTTAAACACCCCATAGCATTGGCATCTGCTATCCCTGTACACAAACATTGACGATTCTTACGCTCCTTTCATTAATCTTTTCTGTTCGTCATCACGGCTTTACTCATATCATCTTTCATACAATCCTTGCGACATTTCTTGGATCTTCTCCTCAAATAGTTCATCTTTCTTTAGCGTTTTTATAAGCATGAATATCCTTAATAGGATTTATCATCTTTGTTACAAGAACCTTTGTTTAGTTTTAGTTGGAAGGCCTGATAAGAATCCTTTTTATTGTTTTTATACATTTTAATGGCTTATTTGACCACATTCTCACTATAACAATGATGATGTGATGATGATCCTGGACCCTGTAATCGCAGGATCTTGTGAGGTCTTTCGCAACACGTCTGAGGTGCCCGATATTGCATGGTTAATGACTTAATATAATTTAAATGTTTATTTTTATCCTAATTTTGTGTGTATATCGAAATGTTTTTCTTTGTTCGCTTTTCCTACATGCGAATGTTTGGATGGATGGACTGCTGAACGGATTTGGATGAAATTTGCCACACAGATAGAATATATTCTGGCTAAACATATAGAATACTTTTTATCCCGAGATAACATAAGATACCTCGGGAACGCAGGTGAAACCGCGGGGCTGAAGCTAGTGTTGATATAAAAGACGCTTTTTCGCGTGTTTTTGTTTAGTCGCCTGCTATAAACCCGCGAGGTAAGATCACCAGCCGATCTTATTAGATCAGCAAGATTTGCGAAAGGTCGTCTCATCGACGGTTTACGACAGCCTGAAGGATTGAATATAATAAAAGGCCAATGCTTAAGTTATGTCTGATTTGAAATTCAAGCGATACTGAAATGAAATTCATAAACATTGCTGGTAAGTGACGCAATGAATATTGCATAGATTAAGGATTTACAGAAATTTGTCTTTTGGGGTCGACAAATCAACTTCTTAATACTATGAACATGAAAGAAGTTAGAATTCTTCAGTTGAAATTCGCATTAGTCGACATTTGTTAAAAGCTTGTCTTACTGTTATATCGACATAAAAACTAGCAAAAGTAATATATATACCTATAGTGAATAGCAATCAGAAGCACACAGACCGCCAGCACGTGAGAGACAAACGTGTAATCGAGTCACGAGTTTAAATCGCATCCAGAGCTTAATTTGTGCCAGTGCTTGTATTTTAATATTTGCCAGGTGGTTTATGGCTTATAGATTGGTTGAACATGTGGTTTAAGGAAAATACTAGCTTTATAATTAGAAATTGAAAGCAAAATTCTAAATAAAATGCCATAGTATAGGTTTTAAGAAGGGCGTAAGTCGTAATAAGTGCTCTTCTAGGTCGGCAACACAACGACAATTCACGTGGTATTGCAAATCTCCATAAGTGACGGTGACCACTAATTATCAGGAGGACCTACTATCTACTTATCTAGTGTAATAAAAGCTGAAGATATTAAGGCAGTATTAAAAAAACGCGAATGATAATATAAAACAACATTAACACAAAATTTTCCCAAAGAAATATGAGCTGATAAGTGAATCAAAAGGTTCCGGGAGCAAAATGCCTTTCGCAATTGCCCAATTGAATGGGGTATGATAAATCGTCGTATATCAACCGGAAGTGACGCGTACGTGCGATATACCAAGAACCGAAAGGCGGAATTAAATACGCCACAAAGTTTTTGATACCCATTTGAAAGGATTTTTTGGGATGGCTTATCTCTTCTTGCGATAAGCTTAAAGATTACGTTTACAAATTCGCACAACTTTTTTTTTCTTGAGAATTTTTTACTTTAGGAATGTATAGTGACGAAATGTCTTCTGAAATGTTTTTCAGAGAATTCTAGAATTTCACTCAAAAATATCGAAGACTAAGAAAAATAAGTAAACAAATTCCTCTATACAAAATACTAACTACAGATATTAACAAAGATTCCCACCAAACTTTTAAAACGGGAACTTTCTCTTTTGAAGCGAAAGATTACCTTCAAACATTCTTGAGATTCTTTTTTCATATGAAAAGAGATTATTTTTGTATACCGGATGAAATACATGAAAGAAAATCCAGGTTAGATGATAACAATACAACTAACGAGGTATGTATGAACGTATAAGTTTTAACCCGCAGGTTTCAAAGCGACGACTGACATATTTTTACAAAAGTTGCCAGCTCAAATATTTCAAAAGCGGCAGCACTAAGCGCCTACTTTGAATGCTAATGCATGTAACTTTTCAACATTATACAGGGTGACTTTTGTACCATCTTAAAAAAAATTCTAGGCATTAGGTACTGTTAAAAGATTACATTTTTGTAAAAAAAATAGGTAGGTAAAATTATCTCATTAAATTAATTTTCCTGAAGGAATGAAAATGAAAATATTTTTTCATCAAATAGGCCTTCACAAGCACTTATGAATAGTCTGACTCTAACGCTCGGTTCGGAAGGTTGCTTTTACTGAGAAGAGCCGGCAAGAAACTCAGCAATTACTCTTTTCAAAACCAACTCTTATTTCGAATTATCCATCCAGTGTGGTTACTAAGCCAAACATTGAATACTATGCTTGCCGCGCAATTCAGTGAATGAGAGAACGGGGGAAGCGCGGGTGCAGCGGGGAGGGTACCCTTTCGGGCGGCCATGTGCATCGGCCAGCCGGCGGTTAGTGGGTCACGGTCAGTCAGTCAGTAGTCAGTGGACTAGCGCCCGCGACGCGAAGTGCGCGCTTATTACCGAGTTCCGTGTTCCCGTGCGCCGCGCCCGCGCCGCGGTTTGTCTTTTTGCCGCGTTATCGTTTATAATGTAACTACAATGTTTTCACACCGCAAGTACCTACTGTAAAATGGTGCGTTATTACATTTTGAGTGGTGAAAGCCTAAACAGTACCCAGAGGCTATACGAATACTAAGCCAAAAGTGTACCCCGCCTGCGCAAATATGAAATAGTTGATATAAAACGTAGAGTGCATTTGGAGGAGGCCCAAAGCCACGAAAACATAAAATTGAAAATTGTGTGTGCGTGCATTTGACGAAGTGAGAAGTGAGACTGTCTGTTGTGCTAAACAAATTAAAAAACAATGTGCAAAAAAGAGCTAGACTGTTTAGAGAGAAATGGAAAAATGCACGTAAGTTGATTAAATTTTTTACGCCTGAACGCAAAATACTTATGGCTAGTTTTATTTTTAAAGGTCTAGTGATTTGCACACGGCACCACGATCCGCAGTGGAGGGCGGTGGTGTGTGCTCATCGTCATAACTAACTACCGTGTTGATTATTTAGTTGTATTCGATTAATTTCGTTCGTGCAACATTCTTATCACTGAACAGTATGTGAAACTTATGATTGCGTAGCGTTGTATTTCCAATTTCACTTTTCAAGCACCATCTTGTGTCATTTTATGCTATTATTGTATTGTAAAATAAGAGAATTAAATAATGTCCATAAATTGATTACATGGTGATTGAGATTTCAATTATTTAAAACCATTAAAAGAGATTAGTTTTAAACATAGAATTATTACTTTACAATACAATGCCATCTAGTGGAACAAAACGATCAAGGACAAAATCGATACATCCAACAATAGCGTAAAATAAGAGAATTAAATAATGTCCATAAATAGATTACATAGTGATTGAGATCTCAATTATTTAAAACCATTAAAAGAGATTAGTTTTGAACATACAATGATTACTTTACAATACAATGCCATCTAGCGGAACAAAACGATCGAGGACAAAATCGATACATTCAACAATAACGTAAAATGACACAAGATGATGCTTAACTTGAAACGTGAAATTGTAAATACAACGTTAACATTGTTATCAATGAAATGCAGACGCGAGCGGTGGCCGCGGGGCGCGGACATGCGTAGTGTACGGCGCGCAATGTCCATAAGCGTGGACTTTTTTGATACAACTTAGTGATGCTATATCTCAATATTTTAGTACTGAGAGATACTAAAAGAAAATATAGGTAATTTCTTATTTTCACAAAACATCATAATACTTTAATTTAGTAAGGGGTAACAAAGTCAACCTGTATAAATGCATATTTTTAAAGCTTTAAAGTGGGAGCATTTACTAGAAGCGCTGCTGAAAAGAGGTATATCTATACTAATATACATAGTCTGGCCATAAATACTGTTACAATTAAAAATAAGAAAGATATTACATTTGAATTTGGAATCTGTCATTTTTATACGATTGTTCATTGGGTTTTCTAATTTTGGCGCCAATACATTGGACAATATTTTGCGATATTAAAATGGAGTGGGGTGATAAAGAGAACCGAATCGCTGTGATTGCATTACACAAAGTTGGTATGGAGCCAAATGCAATTTTTAAAACTCTCCATATGCTTGGTATTAGTCAAATGTTTGTGTACCGGACTATTAATAGGTACAATGAGACCTCCTCTGCTTGTGACAGAAAAAGATCTGGCCGTCCACGTAGTGTTCGTACGAAAAAGGTGGTTAAAGCAGTAAGGGAAAGAATTCGAAGAAATCCTGTCCGAAAGCAAAAGATTTTATCTCGGGAGATGAAGATAGCACCCAGAACCATGTCGCGTATTTTAAAAGATGACTTAGGACTTGCAGCCTATAAGAGACGCACTGGTCATTTTTTAACTGATTATTTTAAAAAGAATAGGGTGGTAAAATCGAAACAACTACTGAAGCGGTACGCAAAGGGAGGTCACAGAAAAATTTTGTTTACTGATGAGAAAATCTTTACAGTTGAGCAACATTTTAACAAACAAAATGATCGTATTTATGCTCAAAGCTCTAAGGAAGCTTCCCAATTAGTCGACAGAGTGCAACGTGGGCATTATCCGACTTCAGTGATGGTTTGATGGGGTGTTAGCTATGAAGGAGTGACTGAGCCATATTTTTGTGAAAAAGGTATCAAAACATCGGCACAAGTGTATCAAGATACCATTCTTGAGAAGGTAGTTAAGCCCCTTAACAACACCATGTTCAATAACCAAGTATGGTCCTTCCAACAAGACTCGGCGCCGGGTCATAAAGCTCGGTCCACGCAGTCTTGGTTGGAAGTAAACGTTTCGGACTTTATCAGAGCTGAAGACTGGCCGTCGTCTAGTCCCGATCTTAATCCGCTGGATTATGATTTATGGTCAGTTTTAGAGAGTACGGCTTGTTCTAAACGCCATGATAATTTGGAGTCCCTAAAACAATCCATACGATTGGCAGTGAAGAATTTTTCCATGGAAAGAGTGCGTGCTTCTATTGATAACTGGCCTCAACGTTTAAAGGACTGTATTGCAGCCAATGGAGACCACTTCGAATAAGCTTTTTATATTTTAAATTGTTTTTTATTTATGTATTAAACTAACATACTGTAACAGTAATAAATATTATTTGCAATAAAAAAAATATATTTTTCTTTGTGACAATATTTATGGCAAGACTAGGTATAAAGCTAAAGAGTTTGTTTGGTTTGGTTGAACGCGCTAATCTCAGGAACTACTGGTTCGAATTGAAAAATTAATTTAGTGTTGGATAGCCCATTTATCGAGGATGGATAACATATAATCCCTCGGGAACGCGGGTGAAACCGCGGGGCGGAAGCTAGTATAGCATATAATCTGATGTCTATATGTTAAGGCAATGACAGCTCGGTCTAATGCCGTAGCGAAGACCGTGGGTTCAAATCCTACATTGAGCTTGATTTAATATTATGGTAAGCTGGCTATAACCCCCATGTTGAAAATCTTTGCTAATTACATATCGCTATGTTCCGGCTGCACTTGAGAGCCAGTTAGTTACCTTCTAGGGTCTGTGTCACCTTTAACCTTATCATCACTTACCGTGGTGAGATTGGGGTATAACACAAACCTCAAAAATATCAAATACTAAACCCCGCCACGCTTCGCTGTGGCTCAATTTAATCCTCGCGGAACGCTTAGAATTTCCCGTTCTCATGGGAAATTAGGGATAAAAACACTCTTATTTAGAAATGCAACGTTGTGTAAAAAAAATCAATTTAATACATCGATTACTTTTTGAATTTTACGGACACAAACATACAGAAGCTGAATTTTAATATGGAATATGAAGGTGCTCAAACTAAATGTAGTACGGAAGCCTTAAAAGATGCTACAAACAGCTTCCTAAAAAATAGTAGGCTCGTATACAAGAATATAAGATACTCTATAAAGCTTGTTGACCTACTTGCTAACACGAACAGTATCTAGCACAGGTGCAAACCTATTGATGGAAGCCACACGTCCAATTTGTAAAGGTATATAGTTCCAAATAGTTGTTGGTGTGTAACGTCGCATCTAAATTGGTTCGTTTTTCATTCGAGACCAAAACTAACAGCGACACAAAATTTCTAGTGTATTCGGCTCACATATTATCGTAGTATTGTAAAAAGTTTTTGGACTCCGTATCAATAGGAAACTTATGGTTATGGCAACTGTACATATGTCTGTCTCCTAAACCACAAAATCTTGTAATTTACACATTTATATATGTATTTCTTAGGCCCAAAGACGATCATTTACTAATTTAAAAAAGTTGAAGGGGGCAGTATCCATATAATTTGGGGTATTTTCCCGAGTTACAAAGCTACAAAATTAAATTGACTTTATTATTATAGTAGGGAACCGAGTTCGAGTTCGGACTTAGGTGGTATTTGTTATTTGCCTTGTCAAAGCTCAAAGCGTTCATATTCAGTTTAGGCCCGACCACCACTAAGTCGCATTTTATCTCTGCTAGATGCTTCAAATTATATATTAACATGCTCAAAATGGCTTAGTTCCCTACAAAAGAATCACATACAACAAACCAGTGAATAATAGCACCAACATTGCAAACAGCAAGCACAATAAGAAACATGTGTCCTACGCAGAATTCGAAGTTTATTAATGAACTACCCTCACACTACCCTCCATTTGTGTTAAGTGAGAATGTATTATAGATAAAGATTTTAATACGCTTTGTAATTGAAGCAGAAGGCCTGATCGGCACGTTGGGGAGGGTCAGACAATGAATATGAAAGCGGCCGACCGTTAAACAGCATCGGTGCCAGATTGTGTTTTTGCCATAAATTTTAAATGTAATAATCTCATTGGGCCCGTGATTTACGCTGGCACTGGGAGTTCGAAATTCTGCATTATTTAATACTGCATAAGGTTGTGAATGATCTGTTTTATGAGAGCTGATGATAACGTACAGAATTTTTAAATATTCACGATGTCAATTTTTGTGTCAATTTTTGACGATTATCGAGAGCTTCACGCTCCAAAGTACACAAATTCTGAAATCAGTTCTTAAAAGCATTTTAACAGCAACATTTGACAGGCAGTTCCTTTCTAAGCTTTTTACGCTTACAAACTTCAATCACATCATCACTTAGACAAGAATAAAAACAGCAGCTAAAACCCAAATGCGAATATTTCCAAATTTCATTTGGTAACGCTAAGCGTTTCAGAACGTTCCTAACAATTTCCCAGAGGGGCGACACAAATAGATATTATATTAGGGTTATAAGGAACGATACCCAGATTGGAGCCGAGGGCGGGAACGGGTTACGTTACGAATAATGGTAGCTAGATTGCGGAAACTTGGTTCTGGAAAATCCATAAATTTCTGTGGCAATTTCGGTTCACCAAAAAAAATTAAAGAACCAACTTGCTTCATACTACACAGCTCTAAACGGATATTATTCTTTCTTTTTCTATTCTGATTTTTCACAAGTTTCACTGCAGTCTCTATAAAAATAACAATTTGATGGAAATTGCGCCTTCTTTTGCATGAAAATGGTGCTCTTTATGCAAACTGTCGATATCGGATATTGTAATTTTGCTAAACCCTCGCTAGTATCTCCGCAAAATATGTTTAAATAACGATATTAAAGGTTTAAACTTTACCTAAGTATTTAAAATCAAGAACCTAATCAGTCTTAATTAACTAAAATTTAAGGAATTATTGAAATATTCAAAATTATTTGGTTAATTTATTTTCAAATCTACCTAAAGGTAACAAATTATGACCCTTTTAGGACAGAAGGCTCACTACAACATAAACGACTATATGAATGACGACAATGTTTAGATGTAGCGATCGCTTTTGCAACACACCTTATGTAAAAATATATATTTTGAAGAGTTTAGTGCCGGCTCTTCAGCAGCAAACTTCCGAACCGTGTTCGAGTCTAACAATTTATATCTGAAAACTTATTTAAATAAAAATCTCTCTCTCTCTCTCTATCTCGCTCTCTCTCTACAGTCGCTTCTCATGTCTGAGGATCATGGTCAGCTTCAGGTTTACTTCTGGAGTGTATAATTTAGGTCCACCAGTTTAGCGTGTGTCTAAATTTGGACAAAGTCTTTCTCTTGATCAGTCCATCTTGTTGATGAACAATCTTTATTCCGGTTTCAGAATGATTATAACATACTACGAAATTGAGAAAACTGGTGTCTGGCACGTTTATAGCCAGCAAGGGTACCTACCATATTTCTATATCATACCCATTAAATACAATATTACTTGATAACTTTTTGCCGCATACGACAAACTTACTAACAGCTTTCAATCTCCGCATTACATAAGTGACGTTGCCGTCGAAAAACTGAACATCACTTGCGCCTTTAGTAAAGTTCACTCTCTATGGGAAAAACAATTATATTTTCATGTCTATTATATATATTTGTATGCATATAGATTTCTATGTTACCTCCTGTAGCCTAAACAGCTAAACAGATTTTAAGTGCAACGTGTTGCTAGATATTTCATCTCTGGAGTGTTAGTTTAGAGTCCCCCCCCCACTTTATTCTACGTGAAAACGCAAACATTCACCGAACACCTTACCTTACCTTTGGTATCTATCCGTGCCACAAAATAGTAGTAACACGCGCCGCTTGGTTGACATAGCAACGAACGATCGCTGTATGCGTTGAAGCGGAGTTTACCCGTCCCCTACCATCCCCCCATACTACGAATATGGATCCAGAAGCCCAGAACCCCCCATGTGAAAACTACAGCATACATACTTGGTATAAGCATGCTGCAATCGATGTGTGCCGAGCCACTGCCGCAGCACGAGCCTCTGTTGCAGCACCTGTGCAGCTCGTCGGAGGCGCTTCTCCTCGGCTGCTGGCAGCTCTGGCAAGCGGTCCAGCTGGTCCGGCGTCCCACACCCGGATAGTGTGGATATGCCTTTAGGAAATAAAAATATTGTTTACAAACATCAGAAGACATTGTTCTTGTTTGGGTGCATTTTAGACAATTGCCTCGTTGCAGTTTAGCTGTAAGAGGTCAATTTGGCTCACTTTTAGATTTGAAGTCTTTCTAGGGCGAAAATATTAGTAAATTTTTACAGTGTGGTTTTAGTGAGATATTATCTTTACTCATGGGCCTGTGATTAACGAAAGAGACATATACTTATAAATATTTATATGCCCATACCACAACTAAAGTTGTTGTTCTCAAGTTCCTAACTTGCCAAATTATCACAAATTAGTCTGTTCGAGTAGAAAGCGCTCATTGGCTCACAAAAGGTTGTATAAATAGCAAAGTTTAACAGAGGGCGAGGTAGGTAAGTGGGTGAGCTTGCCCTACGCCTCCTGAACTTTGTTCATCAAGGATAATCATAAAAAACCTTTGCTCACAACGAACTCTATGTTTTTATGTTTTTTGACGGGCCGGTTGGCGTGGTTGGTAAGATACCCTATCTATTACGCCGCAGGTCGTGGGTTCGATTCCCACACAGGACAAACATTTGTGTGCATGAACATGTCTGTTTGTCCTGAGTCTGGGTGTAATTATCTATAAATGTATGTATTTACAAAAGAAAAGTAGTATATCAGTTATCTGGCTTCCATAGTACAAGCTCTGCTTAGTTTGGGGTCAGATGGCCGTGTGTGAGGAATAATGTCCCAGAATATTTATATTTATATTATTGGTAATTCGCATCTAAATAAAACTTTGACTAATTAAAATAAGCAAACATTTCGAGAAATAAAATTGATAACTTTTTTCGTTGTTATTAAGTTAATGGAATAACCATTCGACTACAACTTCGTCAATAAAAGGTATAGATTTTTTATTGACTTAAATCTAGTGGAAATTATTGCGAAAAGTTATAAGTTATGTAGCACAATATATTATAATTATAGATAAAACTAGAAGGGAAAATATACTAAAGATTTCACGAAATATTTATGTTAATATAACATAAAAAATCAAATGGAGTTTGTTGGCGCCCAACGTGGGGCCTATATAGACAACGCAGCGAAATATTTATTCACCCAATAATGGTTTATTAATACCGCAAACAACATTATAATGCAAAATCCATGTCCAACATCCATTAATAATGCTAATGTTTGAAGAAAAAGGCTTTGTTGTCAGTCTGTTGCTTAGGAACAATTCAGCCATGACCTTGTCGGTAGTGGTGGTTACATCAACGGCTGTAAAAGAGTTTATTATTATTAAATCAGCCCCATTATTATCAAACCCATTTTTTATTAAAAAAAAAAACATAAGTGAATAAAAGTTCTGTCTGATATTTTTATTACCAAGAAATATATTCATCAAGAGTCTAAACTTAACACTTAATTTGAAAATTCACAAATAAAAAATACCAAAACTGAACATTAGCTCTAAAAAAACAACAATCCATTATCGACTTTATGTATCTACAACAGCGCTATCTGCAGCGAAGTGCATAACAAACGGATGCACTAAAGCACAAACGAGCACATAAGAATGTGGTGCCATTCTTACCATTCGTTATTGTGATAGATAACAATAATAAAGCAGTCAGCTGACATACCTATCCGCGAGATTGAACCAAATGCCCGCGACAGCGCTGCGAAGCAAAAAGGGTTTGAACACCAACATGACAAATGCCTGACCTTGAGCAATGTGGAAACATAAAAGGTTACGCTTTCGGTTTTTATACACCTGATGGACCCATTACCTTTTCACAATGGAATGATTTATAGTCGCAAAAAAGAACTCTTGGAAAATATAACTTTTTCTGATCAAGAACATGCCTACGAGAAATATTATCAAGATATATTTTCTTACATGAACTATTCAGTTCATTTTGCGATATAGGTTGCTGAATATTGGCGGGCTTTTTTCTTTTAGTTTATAAATAATTTTATCATTTTACTTAATTTTATTTGCAAAGAAATTAAATGCCAAATGTCAAAATAAATAAAGTAAAAAAGGTTCAAGTTTGTAGTCAGTTACCATTAAATAAACAAATTATAGATACATGCCATCTCAGAACATTTTCCACGTGGAGAAATGTGCGGACCCGCACATGGACCCTTTCAATAGTCTCATTAGGTTTGTCAACATTTACCTTTAATGTAACGCCCGATAGTATCAAGAACGACTCCTTTTTCACATAAAACGTAGTAGACCACTGAAAAGCAGAAAATACCTACTATTATTGGGACATTGATTATCATTGCGTGTGACATATCGCCCAATTTCATTACAAGGACGACAGCTTAGGATACCTATTTTGTTTACAAGCTTTCAGAGCAGAATAGTGCTTCAAGCTTTCTTTAGCTTTCTGATCGGTAACAACTTTTGAACGAGCAAATAAGTAAGGTATAAAAATATTCTGACGGCATTAGAACATATAATGACGCTTACACATTGTAACATAACACGATTCAGGTGTCAACCGTGACCCCGGGCCCCACACTCTGGCTATATATTTGAGACACGCCATTTTAACGGCACGAAAGGAGCTGCTCATGCTATTTAAAGGGTTGGCCTCACACCCCAATATTGCTTCCCACCAGCCAACAGATACCTTTCTATTTTAAGTAGCGGGGTAAATTCTTTATTTCTTATATCCCTAGTCCTACGAATATTAAGAGCATAAGTAAGTCCTTTTGTTATCATTTCACGGTAAAACTAGTTTTAATGAAAATTGGCAGAAGCCAACTGGACCCCAGAGATAGACATAGGACTTTTTATCCTGGGAACGCGGGGACTACTAATTCTATATAAACCAGTGATGCCCAATGGAAAGAATCTATAGTTAGTGATGTTGTACCCGAAGGTGGTAGAGACAGAATTAGCTGTCAAATGAATCATCTACAATACACCTACGCAAGGCGATAGAATACCAAGTTCAGGATTCCCCGGGCGCATTCTACAAATAACAACGCCCATGCAAGTTTTACCGATTGGCTACAAGCAATTACTCGACTTGATTAATCAAGAAAAAAATAGTGGGTTATAAATATCTTCCATTGTTGAAAACAGCAATTTTTGGTCTCCTATTTCCGACGTATAATTAATTAGTTAGAATCACTGACCAATATCACTGTATATAGCTGTTTACACACTGCACCTGATAATAAATATATAAGTTATCGTCAAGTATTTGCAGATACTCAAGACAGTGAAAAAGAAGGAAAGTGACGGTATGTAGATGCTTCTCTATTCCGCGCCTGCAACACTTATCTGGGTTTCTAAAAATATTAAAAATGCCTCAAGTTATTCTTATGTCACCATGGATCAATCGTAACGATATATTCCAACTACCTACACGATTCTATTTATGACGTGTATAGAGTCCATAACCTCCTTGCCTTGCTTTCGTATCACCTGATGATATTATCAGTTAAAGTAGGTTACATGAAGCAAGACTTATGTCTTATGTTACTTCCATAGCTTGATTTGTATCTCTTATATATGTAAATAAAGCAAAGCTAAGCAGCCTTAATTTACATATACCTGCAGTTGTTTTATTAATAAACTAGCATCCGCCCCGCGGTTTCACCCGCGTTGCCATCTTGTGTCTTGGATAAAGGGTAGCCTACCTCGATAAATTAGCTATCTAACACTGAAAGAATTTTTCAAATCGAACCAGTAGTTCCTGAGATTAGTGCGTTCAAACAAACAAACTCTCCAGCTTTATAATATTAGTATAGATATAGAGAAAACAAGTTTTAAAAACATATCATAACGTGATTTGGTCATATAAATTTCAATATTTTCTTATGTCAGAAGGCTGACAAACAGACAGGCAGTGTCATGGATATTATAATAATAAAAGTATAAGGTTATGCCTAAAGTAAATTGAATTCCTGCAGACGAGTAAAAAGTTTAACAAAAAGTGTATTTGTTTGGAAAATAGCTCGTGCATGCTCGAGCATTTTTACACATTTTAGTAATAATCATTCTATAACACTAAAGAAAAAAATAGAAATATTTAATCAACTAGCTGTTACGATTTGCAAAGCAATGAACTTCAAACGGTATCGAAAAAAGAGTTCACAAAAGATAATTCAACTTGGTAAGTAACTGAAATCCATTTGAAGATAAAACTTGTATTTCAGACAAAGATAAGAGTAACACTCCGAAAGTTACACGAAAAACTACATTAAAAACGAGGCAATTTAAATATATTTATACACGAAACGTTTAAACTAGAACTAGCTTGTAGTTTAGTAGTTAGACTTGCCTAGATTACTATCTAGCTAGCCAGACACGCTATGGTAGCGAAAGCTCGCATGCTATGCATCGCATGTATTGGTTACGTTAGTAAACTTTGCATTTTTGTATCACACCATTACTCATAAATTTTAAAGAAGCGTCAGCGACAGCTATGTTGATAGGGAACCATTTGTCGTGGTAGGGATATTATGTTTATGGGATTAGAGGAGTCTTTAATGTCATATGACTGAAAGAAGATTTATTTAGAATCACACAGAAACATTATTATAAAAAACTAGCTTCCGCCCCGCGGTTTCACCTGCGGTCCCGAGGATCTACGATTTTTTAAACATTTTTTTTCTTACAAACTTTCTCCTGACAATAACGAACACATAAAAGAAAGATTTATCCAATTTGGTTCAGTCGTTCGGAAGTGATGCGCGTACAAACATTTCGGCGATCCATTTTTATATATATTATAAAATAACAAAAACACACGAAAGGCACCTATATCAGCGTATGCTGGAGGTGGATCAGGTGGATATATTGAGTGAAGAATGTATGAGCTACCCGCCAGACTAGCTATACCACTCTCAAGTTGAAAATCTGTCACCAAGTAGGTACCTACCGGTGTGTTCCTGCAATTGCACTTACACCACCTTCGGACTCATAATCACTATGGCATAACTTAGAGCTAGTTTCTTTTATACACTCACTTTTACCTGCAAGTTATAAAGTGGCAAAATATCTTCATAAAGTGTATATAAAGGTTCAAATTAAAGTCAAACAACTCATCGTTTTATATAATGACTTCTCGTCTCTCATAGTGATATAGCTGATAATTTTAGTATACGTCTTAATTTCGATTTGACTCATTCAAAATTCAACAGTCAGATATTCAATAAAGACGCCAAGAGGGCGCAAAGCTACTGAAGTACTGAAGAAACTCGTTACACAAAAAGCAATCGCAGCACTCGAACGTAAAGTAACTCGAGGTAGTCCCTGACCAAATTCTTTAAACGGCCATTAGTCTAAAAAGTAAAGCATTACACCAAAAAATCCGAAGCTAAGAAATCTTTAACAAAAAAATAACCGGAAATTATTTCTCTTCCATGAACCAATGCCAAAACATTCATCGTTCTCTGATTGCAGCTGAAAAATCAATTGAACATGTACAACGAACCGAGCCAAATACATAGTATTTCCTTATATCCTTTTTTATCGGCAAAATTCTTTCCATGACTGTCTACCATCAGCCTACCCTTCCTCATTTTCTTTTTTGACGGTGAAAATCTAAGTTTAACAATTTAGCTAGAAACAAGCATTCTATCTATCTGTCCGTTAGTGTGTTCATAAGTCAAGAACCACTTCACGGATTTTAATGCAATTTTCACAGATACCTGGGCGTTCCCTATGTACGATTTTAGGTTATTTATCATTGTGTGTAATTAAACCTATACAGTGACCGTTTTAATTTTAACCAGTTAAAGACAAACATAAACTATTACAGGATATTTTTCGAAATAAACTCAATCGAAAATTCTCACAAAATTGTTTAAAATATGCTATCTATAAAAACAGTACAAATCGGCTAATTTCCCATTAATTTTATATGCCTGTTCGTGCACAAATTCGAACCCAAAGCCATAGAACAAATATTGCTTAGCAGTTATCGCGCCACGATATTGTTTCAGTAACTGCCAAGAGCTGGTTCGTCGACACCACCGGACCTTACCAAACAACGCGTTTCACGTAAGCATTTTCAGTGACCTTTGCCCTTTTCAACCCCACTGATGCTCCTGTTTTCTATAATAATTTTTGTCAGCTCCAACGAAACATTGAGGGGTAGCAGACTTGATTGCAGGATTTACTTCCCACGTTGGAGAAACATAATGAAATAAAATAAAAAAGCAGTAAGAATTACTTTTTTTATCAATCCAGAAATACGCTTATAACGTTTAAGTGAGCATAATTATTATATTAACTTTACTATAGTATTGAAATAATCTCACGTTCTTGCATTCAACATATTCGAAGTCGACAATATCATCTAAATATATCAAGCCTGAAATCATTCAGGTATTTCTAGTATGTACTCAGATATCTCTATTGACAATCTTGTGGCATCTCTAAACAATAGAGATGTCATGAAAAAATCAACATTATATAACAACAATTAGTGCATATTATCACTTGTTGCGTCCCGGGATGAAATGAAACTAGGGCGCGAGAACTGGGCCGGCGACCCGCGACTGGGCCAGCCCCGGGCTACAGGTGGACGTGATCGTAAATACAGATGCATCTCGATCCAAAGGGATCTGATATGCAAATATTCTTGCTACATACAACATTGCTGTTTATGCGGCTGTAGATCGACATGCTGAGTAATTAGATAAGTAAGCGGATGGATAGAGAGCTATCAAAAGAGTTTGAATGGCTCTGCTGTGATAATCCAGTTTCTAATAATGTAACGTTACGTTTAAGCATACAAACAACTTCAAGGACTCATAAACTCTCGTAATGAGCCGGTTGACGACAAGTCACGTTGTGTCCCTACAAAAACATATAATTATGAAAATACAAAAGTTAAGCAATCACATTATGTACCTCACGCTGGCTTATTTAAGATACGAAAAGCCGCATGAAAATAAACAGGGTTTAGTCACGAGAGTTTTATTTGATGAAATTAACTTTGATACGTGAAAAGTTTACGAGTTTACTTTATATAGGTAAACGTATTTTCCATCTTGGCGATATCATTTTCATTGTCAACAGAATTCACGGTCCATAATACGGATATATATTATAATATGTAGGTATTGGGAAACGACAAAGCGAGAATTTTGGCGCGTGTCCAATGCGCTATTGCAGATGGACAATTCCAACATTTCCAAATGCGCTTGCATTGCCCCGAGCACACTGCATCGGGAGAGGCAATCGACTACGTGGAGACTGGAGACTAATTAATTAACGACAGTGCACTATGCGTACGCTAATATTGATTTGGCTAATGATAACAAACCATCTGTGCTAGTGACAATCTGACTATATTGGTTATCTTTTTCATTCAAACCTTTAAAAAATTCAAAAATAGTAATGGAAATGCAATAAAAGTTTAACGACACCTGTGTTAGTCGCAGAATTCATTTGCCGCGATCGTGTACCGATTGACTGCCTCATTCCAAATGGAAGTCCGAAATGAGAAAATAGGAGCCATCCTATTCAGTAAATTACTCAATCGGTTTGTCTATCCGATCGGGACCACAACCGAGCAGGTCAGAATAACCCCGTTTGTCATCGAAAATAGTATAACAAAAAAGTTATACAACTAAGCAATAATACTTTCCGAGATACCATTAAGTGGAAACTTTTCACGGAAAAGCATTTCAAGGAACAGATTCTCTCGACCTTCAAATCTTCGCAATAAATGTTAGTTTTCAAAACAAAAACACCGGCCAAATACGTGCAAGGTTACCATGATTTAAGGTTGACAACGAACGCTCCAATGGACGCTGACCTTTTTGAATTAGTTCCAAGTGGCGCACTGTGAGCGAGCTCGGTGCAAATGCAGGGCCGGATTAAGACTACTTGATGCCCAAAGCAGTCCACGTCTGTGTCCCCCTAACCACTAGTAAACTAGTATCGGTCTTTAGTATTTTTAACGTAGGTATTTGTTACAACGAGATAGATCATTACGTACCTTAGAATATATACGAAAGAGATACGTTGAGTAGGTACAATAAAAACCAAAACATATTTTTTTTATTTATTCAAATGTGACTTGCGATTTTTACGGACACAATAGTTTTTAAGTTCAACGTTATCCACTCATATCCGCCTGTATATATAAGATTGATAAAGCATCGAGCCTTTACTGCAGCATCATCGTTTTTTTTTCTTTTTTTACTATTTTCAATTTCGAAAAAGATCGTTCCGCTGTGCATTTCGATACCATCAGGCATAAAACGCAACATATATCTTATAGGGTTATCCATCACTTTCAGACCTTATTAGGACCGAGTTCAGAACTCGGTTGTCGTAGTTAGAACTTTATGAAAAACGAATCTAAATTTCTAGTCGGGTCATTGATCTATGTAGTGCCTCTAGTCAATTTAAACGCGCGGGTTTTCAAACAGCCTTGCCTTTGAAGTGCTAGCAAATATTTTTTCGGTGCTGTTTATGTTGCCCCCCGAGATGTGATGCCCTAAGCAATTGCTTAATTTGCTTATAGGATAATCCAGGACTGTGCAAATGTCAAGCGACGCGGGAAAATGTTAATTAAAATCCGAATTTATAGGTTTAGGAGAAGACTATAAATTGAGTGGTAAAGACCAGAAAAACATTTTTGTTTTATTTTTATCCTACTAATATTATACATGTATGTTTGTTTAACTTAATAGCTGATAGAATTTTTTGATATATAAGACATAGTATTCAATTCTATCCAAAAATAGGGTAAAACCACGGATCAGAAACTAGTAGACAATAAACTAAAATAAGACAAGATATACAAAGCCGACCCTAAGTCAGGAGAAGGTGAAGATGTGATGATAACCAGAATCTATCGAGAATTAATACAAAAAGTCAATATTAAAGGTTAAGTTAAGAAATAGAGCAAGGTTGGAAATCCTAAGATCAAGATTACTGATTTAAAGGGGTGCAGTGAAGCTTGTGAAAGATTCAAGTTGATTGTACTAAGATAAAAACTCTAAAAGATATAAGATCAAAAATTTATAGCGCATAATAATGATACAAAGACGAATGACGGTAAGTGGTCAGGTCACCGCTACCTTTATACATTTGCAATACCAGAAGTTTCTTTTTACATTGTAATGCTTGTGTTTGAAGACAACCTCAACATAATAAGTGATGATGTAGCCGAAGGTGGTAAGCACACAAAGCCTAGAAGAACACTGGCTTTTAAGTGATAATCCACCAGGAAGGAACACTAAGAATTACTAAGAAACCAACAATGGTTAAATACCGATGGTTGACCAACGGCATCGCCATTTTGCAATGTTTTTTTTTTAATACAGAAGGATGACAAGTGGGCAGTCGTTCCTAATGTTAAATATCCAATGTATTACCATTTACCAATCATTAACAGCTTTAGTCGACCATCTTTTTAAGAACCCCTCTAAAGTGGTAGTCGTACCTAATTCTGTGTTTGTTACAATCATGATGATTTAAATTTGTAAACATATTTTTATTTTACTCTCGTCGGTCCGTACTACGTCCATGTTTTACTTAATTTTGCTCAGCTGTTAATAAACGTGGATGTAGGGCCATAAAATTAGCAGTAACCGGGCCGTTATCATCGCTCAACATCCACTCTCCGACCCTACTCCGGATCCGTATGCAAATTTTACTAACAACACCAACAATGGCGGACTGTGCATCAAAATAAATTGTTATTATATTACTTCTGTACAAACTAAGTAACTGACGGTGTTGAAGTTGGCGTGGTTGGTAAGATACACTATCACGCTACAGGTTGTGGGTTTGATTCCCGCCCAGGGAAGACAAATTGTGTGCATGAACATGTCTGCCTCCTAGGGCCTAAACTGAATAAATGGCTTTGACTTTGACTTTGACTTTGTTTGTCCTGAGTCTGGGTGTAATTATTTATTTAAAAATAGTATAATTATGTAGTCAGTTTTGCTCTATTTAGTTTGGGATCAGACGGCCGTATGTGAGAAATATCCCAGGATATTTATTTATTTAAATAGGTTAGGTAATGGAAGTAAAATTGTACGCTGTAGCAATACTGTAAATTAGAGTCATTACAACCGCTAAGAAATGCATATTTTTATCCAGATTTAGTACATGCTTACTTTCATCCCTTAACCTACTTCTTACTCTAAATCCATCGTAAATAAAACCCCGCTAGTTTTATAGCTCCAACCACAGAGTACACTTGCCAATTAGTTGCAGCCAGTGGTTTTTATTTAATTCCGTTTTTATTTCATGCGATAAAATAACGATCTCTCTTGTCCCTGTTTTGTTTATTCTTTAAAGTTTTTATAAGGTCGACGTACTTTTTATGACATTTTTTAAGACTTTTCCGTCTTCATTTCATAATGGGATTTATACTCCGTTATGTTTTCATTGTTACTCAAAGGATTTCATTATATGGTTTAAAGTAAGTATTGTAAAACCCAGGTTTTAAGATTGCCCCAGTCTCTTTTTGTTATATGATATTAGAATGTGATGGATATATAAAATCTGAATTTGACTAGACTTGCTATAAACCATATTTCATAATAAGGGGGTAATAGTTTTACCAATGATTTTTATATTTTTTATTTCTCGATTTTTTCAACGCATTTCACTTCTCCTGACGGTTATTTTAGCAGGTATATTTTAATATAGGTTTGTTTGGCTACTATATGATACGAATGGTCTTAATCGCAAAGAGCAGTAAAAAAAAATGTCTATGGCTAAATCCAAATCGTAACCTCAGGCGGTTGCATAAATAAGTAGAGCGCAGGTGGTAAGTACCGGATTATTGTGGTGAACCTACACCTATCGCAAGCAATTAACTATTGAGCGGATTAACAGGTTAACTCCAAATGTAATTCCTTTTTATGGATCCGTATTCTGTATTTCTAAAAAAGAAATTTAAAATCCCCGGGTTCAAGTGTAAATTTTTCACGTGTTGGCTTTCATTAGAAAGAAAGGAAATGACACGCTTTTATTCATAGTAAATAATAAATAAAAAAAAGTAAAATCAAACAAATACCTACTAATAAATAATCAAAAATTATAAAGGAGATGGGGGCAATATAAATTTTCATATCTTTAAAGGGAGAATACGAAAATATTGTTTCCCTAATTACATAGGTACCTACTTACTTCCGTACTCAGTAACGCGTCTACCAAATAAGAGCTTGTTAAAAATAAAATTGAAAATATATTATTTTCCGCTAAAGTGCTGTGTCCGCCCAGTGCGGATTTGGTCTCAAGGTATGCAAGAATTGGTAAGGAGATAAATTGTATCTTGAAGAACATAGGCTACGTTTTGTCTCAAAAATAATCTTGAAGGGGGTTGAAAAGGGGGTGACAATTTGTATGGGCAACCGGAAAACCACAAGTTAGGGATATGCAAATTCATATTGAGGGTTTTGGTATAAAATAAATAATTACGAATCTCAGTGTTTTTGCAAAAAGCCCTGAAGGTGGTAAAATAGGGGATTCAAAGTGAGTTTTTGAAATAAATTGTTTGAACACGCAAACGAAGTCGTGGATAGCAGCTAGTCTTTAATAAGATACTTGACTTTTTTCTGTTTTCATTCAGTTAAAGAATCGAACATTATATTTAATTCATAGAATTCACTATTACACAAGTTCAAGCGCTTTGTTTCCAAACACAATGTCAACTATTTTTCCGCTGCTTTACGCCATGACCCCGAATAATCGTAAAGGATAATGGCGACAGGGGTCATGCATGATCAACTTTCCGGTCCAATATTCTTTTGGCCTATCTTCAAGATTCACTCACACAGTTATATTGTGCTTACAAAACATGGTCTTAAAAAATACAAAATTTCGTCAAAATCGTTAGAGCCGTTTTCGATTACAAGAAATATATATACAAGAATCAGATTGAGCGCTTCTTAGGATAGGTTAAATAAATAAATAAATATTCCGGAAAGACCTCAATAGGAATCATGAGGTCACCTAGAATTACTGGAAGTAATTTGTAATTGCCTATTAACTACTTATAGACCACAGATGTACATTAGATCAGGCTCTATAGTGTAATAATAACGAAGAACTAAACAAGGTTTTATTCTGATTGTACTTCAATAATGGAATACGTAATAAAAAAATATTGATAATATAAAAATGTATCATAAATTATAAAATACCAAGGTATAACCTCAAATATAAATAAACATTTACTCCAACTAATAAGCTAAGCAATATCAAAGAATGTATTTGTATTATTCAGACGATTCGATGTAACAAAAGGATTGTTGGATTCCATTAAACTAATGTAAATAGTTATTGGGAAACTTTCGCAGTTTCAACTCTCCAACGTACTAAGTAATGGCAATTTCCTTTAATGAGGTCTTTGTGATGTGCTGGCAACACGAAAACCTGATTCAAAACTAGAACAACAGAACAAACTTAAATAATATATAGTACTTAGTAACCTAAGGTAACCTAATGTTAAATGGTATTTCAAGCCGCGTTAGATTCCGAACAGAAAATTTCAAAACGGTCCAACAGATAATACATAACATAACACAAATACCAAAAGGGCTTAGCGAAACAATAGGACTAAGTGATTCCTCGTAACAGCAAGCCACGCGATTGTTCAAGCGATTTTCTTCTTTATTCCTTTACATATAACGCTGAAAAAGTAAACTAAGACCCACCTGAAAACTGCGACACTCCAGACAACATCGAAAGACCAGAGTGCCGGCTGTGGGAAGGATGAATCATCCCTATCGAGCAGATTTCAGAGTCCTCAAACTGCCACATGTTGGAAAAGTTACTTCAATATTACTAATTTCAAACCAACAACTATTAACTTACTATACCGTCTTCACTACGTTAATCTGAATTAAACATTGAACGAAATCACTTGAAATATAGATAAAATTGATTTTTATGATAGTTAAGACGAATTGTCAATTATATTATGTTATAATTTATCACATGTGTAATTAAAACGATCATGATGTGTGTAGATATGCATAGGTAGGAGACGTCCGCACGGCGCGGCGGCTGCGGCGCGACTGGGCTAGCTGTTGTATTTGTTTGGGTGGTGGGGTTGCTGGGTGGGGGTGGGAGTGGAGCGACGTCAGTAACCACCTCGGGCTCGGCCCTCGGGAACTCATCCCAGAGATATTGATATCATTTTTAGACTGAAATTTTTTCACACGTAATTTTAAAATTGACTTTATAACACCAATTTTCATGAAACGGTAATAAAAAACTCATAAAGAAAGGTATTCTAGTGACATTTAAATATAACCTCTAAACATGCAAGATTACTTTTTTTTATGCGCACGCTTGGCTCCGTTATGGGATTGTGTTATGGGGAAATAGTAGTACAATCTTTTTATATTACAAAAAATAATGTTTTCGAATTTAAATATATTCGAATTTTGTGAAACATATACACTGACCGACACACAAACTGCATCAAAGTACAAGACGACTTTGAAATAAATATTTTAACCAAGCATGCAAACTTCACATACAAATTTAAATTGAAAATTATAGATTGGTTCGTTAACTTTGAAACAGCGTAGCATCATATCCATAGGTTTAGGTTTGTTTACTGGAAACAAACCATTCACTTTTTATAACTAAAACCATAAATTGATAAAAAAAAAATAACAATTTAAAAACCTTTATGCACGTTTTTTTCCTTTTTAACCGACTTCAAAAAAAGATGAGGTTCTCAATTCGGTTGTTTATATATTTTTTTATGTATGTACGGGCATAACTCCGTCATGTATAGACGGATTTTCAAAAATATTTTTTAACAAGCTGTGTTACCTCCACGTGTCCTTATTACTGATTCTTATCGGTTCTGCATAGACCTGATTAGGGTTATTAAATGGTCTTGCGCAATATTGTCCTTGTGAAATTGCTATTCTTAGTGCTGCAACTTTTGTGGGCACAGGATTTCTCGCATATACAGGTCTTTTTAAATTGTCCTAAACGTGCTCAATCGGACTAAGGTCCGAGCTGCGTGCTGGCAATTACAATTTATGTACGTATCCCAACCTCTTCGCAATATTGTCGAACTTGTGCAGCGGCGTGCGGTCGGCAGATAATGTTATCTTGCATTAGAGTAAAATTTTCGCCTATGAATCCCGTGAACTTATAAAATCTCTGATATAGCGACCGTCAAACCCAGAGGGGGTTACCGTTTTGACGTTTTCATGTCAATGAACACAAGTTCCGTTCACCCGTTCATCGATATGCCACCCCAGACCATACACGAACCGCTTCCAAAAGGAACACGCTCCTCAATGCAACTTTGAGCATATCTCTCCCCACGTTGACGATAGACTCTTCTGCGATGATCTGCACCACATAAACATGTCCTACACTCATCGGTGAATAATACGGAGGTCCATTGCTCTTCAGACCAATTTAGGTGTTCACGCGCAAATATTAAGCGAGCTTGTCTGTGAGCTACAGACCACTTGACCATTTGCTGGTCTAAAAGGGGTGATAGCCCCTTCCTTTAGCTTCCTTATTATTGTTCGTGCACTCACGTTTTCTCCACGCACTTCTTGTTTTGATGTTAACTTACGTGAGGAAACGATTTCGCAAGGAAGTCGACACAATAAATCGGTCATCACGACGAGTGGTTCCTCGAGTTCTGCCGGTACCACGTCTCCTTTTGTAAGAACCTGTCTCTACAAACCTTTTGTATAAACTCTAGAAACCGTAGACTGGTTTAAATTTAAATTTCTATCAATCGTTCCTTGATCCAAGCCTTGCCGTCCCAATGCCACAATTTGGGCGGCTTGTTCGGACGAAGTATTCATATTATTATATATTATATTATATATTCATAAACTCTTGTTGAGTTAACAGTTCCTATCAGTTCTATTAGTAGACGGGCCGGTTGGCGTGGTTGGTAAGATACCCTATCTATCACGCCGCAGGTCGTGGGTTCGATTCCCACACAGGACAAACATTTGTGTGCATGAACATGTCTGTTTGTCCTGAGTCTGGGTGTAATTATCTATATATGTACTAGCGGGCCCGACAGACGTTGTCCTGTCCAAACTCGATTACGACGCCATCTACCGGGTCCAATTGTATTTTCAAACCATCCAGGGACCCGCTCAAATATACACACAAAATTTCATCCAAATTGGTCCAGTCGTTTAGGAGGAGTTCAGTCACATACACACGCACACAAGAAATATATATATTAAGATGTATTTACAAAAGAAATGTAAGAAGAATGTAGCCATAGTATGTGTAAGTATATATATTAAGACATATACGTAATAAAGATACATTCATTACGGAGCACTCGCCCTATCAATACCTTCCCACATTACATGGCGACCCTGCCAGTAGGCGCACTGTAGCCATGCGCCCGCGCTCGCTCCCGACGCGATATGCGTTACCGTTACCATTCATCTAATATAAATATCATATATACATAAAAAGCAATTTGAAGAGCGAATATTTATGGAGAAAGAAACAAGAAAAACATAAGAAAGTCAGAAGAAAATGAAAATTGCAAGATAAATAATTTAAAAAAAAAACAAGAATAATCAAACAAATATGGAAGAATGAAAATATAAACTCGTGAAAGAAAAACTTACTTTTATGAAGATAAAAATAGCAAGTATCAAGAATAAACAATTATGTAGAAGAAATAACAGTAATTAGAAGAAAGAAAGAGGAAGGAGCGGAGTCCAGGGTTATCCCGGCCCACGGAGTCCAGGGTATAGCCCGGCCCAATCATCATGGTATGCAGACAACCTTCGTGCCATCGTGCCTCATTGATGTCATCCATATTGTAGTCCGAGTTTAGGAGTTGGAAGTTGGGACACACAACGAGCATCAGAAGAACAGAAGATTCTCGTATCCTTTTTATATCGTCGTATTTTTTTTTATAAGTTACATTATCTACTTTCGTAATGATTTAATTTGTTGAAATAATTAAATTGATGGTTCATTAGGTAGGTATTAGACGAACAGAAATATTATATTCAATTTATTTTTAAAAGGCTTATCATACATTTTTTTTCTCGTAATCAAATTTAAAATGTCAGACAACTTTGATTTTGAAACGGCTATTGCCTTATTACCAGTAATGACGGGAGATGAACATGTTACTAGATCGTTAATTGATGGAATAGATTTTTATAGCACTATGTTAAATAATTGTTCACACCATTTGTTAATTAATTTTGTTCTTAAAACCAGATTATCGCAACATGCCAAATTTCTTTTGAAACAAAAATATTTTGACGTAGAAAGCTTATTACATCATATGAAAATATATTTGTTAAAGAAAAAGTCAGCAGTTAAATTACAGAGTCAGTTATTGAATTGTAGACAGGGTAATAGGTCTATTAAAAATTTTGGTGAAGAATTAGAGAATATTTTTGTAGATTTAACTTTAGCACAATCAGATGGAGATAGGTTAAAAATTGACGTGTTACGCCCAATTAACGAGAAAATGGCAATAAAGTGTTTTGCAGATGGTCTCAATAACAGTCATATAGGTATAATCATAGCTTCCAGACAATTCAGTTCACTATCACAAGCTATTCAGACTGCAATAGATGAACAAAATAGTATTTTACTCAATTCAAATAAGACATTATTTTCCCCATTCTTTTGAAAGTGATAAATTTTGTCGAAATAAATACGTTCGAAAAAATTACAATCATGATCATAAAATAAGTTCAGATTTAGTTTTAAAACCTTTGAGTAGTATGTCGTCATCGTCACATAGCTATCCGGTGTGTATGAACGCTCAGGTTTCGCACGATCAGCAAACCAACAGTGTACCCGAGTCCAAGTGTAGCGAGTTGAATGTTCTTAACAACGTTGATTTGAAATTTGATACTCGTTCTGATTTCAACGACTTTGGTATTCAAAAATTATTTGAAAATGAGTTAGAAAACAAAAATTCTGATAATGACACTAAATTAAATATTATAGATACAAAAAACAATAAAGAAACTATTTTGAAAGGAAAACTTAACGGAAGGTCCAGGGGTACTGTAGAACTATTGTTTAGAAACTTATTTGAAGATAATGTTAAGTTTAAGAAATGTATTAAGTCGAATGAAGGTATTTGTGTTTACGTTCCAAAAAAAAAAACTTTATATGTAGAGTATGGAGCACTATCAGTAGGACAGTTGTTAGTGGAAGATTTAGAATGGTTATGTAGAGATAAAAATATAAAGGACTTGATAATTAATACAGATAAATGTTTAAGAAGTAATATAAAGAAATTAGTACGTATTATGAGGAAATATAAGGTAAAATTACCAACGATAAGAATAAATGATAAAATAGTAAAAGTACGAAATAAAGTGTGTACTAATGAAGAAAATAAAGAGAATAAAATTGTTAAGAGGAATAACAAAAATAATAATGTACTCGTTAGTGTATTGACGAAAAGTACTCAAGATTTTGTGGGAAATTAATTAAAATATAAGTCTATTGAGAAATGGTCAGATTTGAGCCAAATATGTAATCAAAATAATTATTATTGTGATGAAGAAAAATATTTTAGTAAGTTTATAGAAAATGAGATGTTTTTGTCAAATAAATGTGAAATATACGATAGGAGATCGGTAGGCATTACTTAGTTTAGAAATAAATAATTAACGAAAAATTTAAAATTGTTATTACTAATGGCTTGTAGAATTAGGCACATACATATACAAATATATTTTTCCTAAGAATAATTTATAAATGTAAAACTGTAAACTTTAATTTTTTCTTTTACATAAATTCTGTAAAATTTAAGTCAGATTCACTTGTTTCTTTGATACAAAAAGCCCAATCATGTAATCATGTATGATGAATAAGTTCTTATATTATTTTATTTAATATCATTAGGTAATTAAGGATTACTTCATGGCTTTGAAATGTATGTGTAATCTGTTTTATTTTATTTTTTACTTTCATAAAAAACTACTTATATCTTGTTTTTTGTTGTAATATGTAAGAATCTAAAAAAAAAATAAGAATGTATAATTTACATTTCATTTTTTTTTCTTTGAGGAGGAAGATGTAGTGTGTATGTAGCCATAGTATGTGTAAGTATATATATTAAGACATATACGTAATAAAGATACATTCATTACGGAGCACTCGCCCTATCAATACCTTCCCACATTACAAGTAGTATATGTAGTATATCAGTTATCTGGCTTCCATAGTACAAGCTCTGCTTAGTTTGGGGTCAGATAGCCGTATGGAGGATCAAGGTGGTAGACTCCTCCATTGAAAAGGGAAGATCTTCCGCCAGGCTGGGTCATCGTGTCTGGGGACCACGGTCCAACTGTAGTTGTTGGAATCTTGTATATATGCAATGTTGACAGAGAACTTTGTCAGTGCGATGTAGAATATTGTTGCGCCATCTATCCACGGATAGCGGAAGTCTTGATAGATGTCGCTACAGCCGTGTGTGAGGAATAATGTCACAGAATATTTATTTATTTAATGATAATTCATTTAGATTTTTTTTCTATTATTTCTGCATTATAGCAATCTGTTTAAAATAACAATATGCCACTCTTTTTTCCGATTTTAATAACCTTGTAATGGCTGCAGTTTAATTTTTTAATTTTAGTCTTTACTTTTTCAGTTATGTAAATCTAAAAAGATTGCATGGGTACTTTTTAAAAATATTCATTCGAAAGTAATCCTGAACTATGATGCAGTTTGACGACAATGACGACGATGACGAGATAAGACTAGTCGCGGGAACAACATGGGGTAGAGTGGCCACAGAGAGGCCAGAATGGAGAAGACTGGAGGAGGCCTTTGCCACATGGCAAACGGACACACAAAAATGGAACAAATGAATACTATATGAGTAACAGAGAAATATAGTTGCGTCCGAAGGAAGGCTTATATATATTATATATATGATGCAGTTTATGTGTCCGTCAGTGTATATTATCGAGAATAAAGCACAAGTAATGGGACTTCAATTAAAATAGTATACAACAAAATCCCCCAAAAGAAATCTAAACACAATAATTAACAAATAATTTAATTTCCTGTGCCTTAAGGGATTTGTGTTGTACTAAATATTTCATACCTTTGCCATTGTTAAATTGCCCTTCAACCACTGCACCTATAAGTTTGAACTACTCAAAGGTGTACTAGGAGTTAGGAGCCTTCTACTAAGTAGCTATAAAATTGAAAATATTAATCTACACTAATATTATAACGCTGAAGAGTTTGTTTGTTTGGTTGAACATGCTAATCTCAGGAAATACTGGTTCGAATTCGATCCCATTTATCGAGGAAGGCTATAGACTATTTTTTATCCCGGTAAAACATAAGATCCCTCGGGAACGCAGGTTAACAGCGGGGCGGAAGCTAGTTTAAAATAAAAGAGACAACTCAATAGGATGTCAGTAATGCAAAAGAGATAGATTTAACTAAATGTTATAAATATTTGTACACAATGCTCTGGAACGCGCCTTTATTGACGTACGAGAATCCCAAAAGATCCCAAAGCATATCAATGTGTAGAGACACTAATTTATATAGGTAGGTACTTATTCATTCTATCTAATATTTTTGGTAGAAATCACACAAATACTCACCATATTCTCGAAACAGTTTCTTGTGATCTCCAAGATCATTTTGTTCCAACCACTCGTCGACTTGATCACTTTCGTCCTCAAATATCTCCGTGAAAACAACTCTAACTAAATAAATTAAAGTACAAAGAAATACTATGGTACCAACGTACATATAATTGTAATGCACTTTTCTAATCATAACTGCTCCTTTTAGTCATAATGACATCAATTTAATGAAATTTTGATACGAAAACTAGGACGGCCCAATGCTTGTTTACTTTTGTCAATATGTCAAAAAAGTCAAACTAACTGTCATCTGTCATGCATGATTTTGTCGTAGACAGAGGCTTTGTCGATGGTTTTGTCTGTCAAAAATGACAGTTGTCAGAAATTTGACATTTCTTTAGTTACCAATGTTGCCTTTCTTCACCACAAATAACAGTGATCCTAGTGCATTTTAAGTTTTGGAACATAGCAACCCGTGGTGAACCAAAAAAAAAAGCAACTCCGCATTCTATTGAGTAAGATCAAATAGCGTGTCGGACGAACCATGCACATGCCATAAAAAATGTACTCTGTGGCCCATGCCATGATACCCTATACTATACGAACATACTTATCGTTCAGAATTTTCCACCCCATTGCTAACAACAGTTAATATGTTAGTGGGGGGGGGACACTTTTTACAACTAAAACCGTATAGGATATACCACCAACCTTTTGGTGATTAGGGACCATTTGACAGTCTTGCCATGGACCAAAGAGTATAGTAACTATCCATAAAGGAACATGGACCACCAACTGTTGGGGGTTATAAATACAGTAAATGTAAAAGAATAAAGGGTTGTTCTTATAAAAACATGCAAGCAATTTATCAAAGCCAATACTAGTATTAAAAAAATACGATTTTTTTTCGGATGGCTTTGCGGGACCACTTCGGGTGCTTCCAAGGATCACCAGTGGTCCGCGGACCACCGGTTAAGAACCACTGAATTCTATCTAATTCATAATTTATACATATAATTTTATCGAAGACCTATATAAAAATAGCTCCCACGCTTACATAATGTTTTTTTTCTTCAGTCAAACAAGTACATGTAGCTATGGAGAGCCAACCCATTTTTAGGGTTCCGTACCCAAAGGGTAAAAATGGGACCCTATTACTAAGACTTCGCTGTCTGTCTCCAGGATGTATCTCAAGAACCGCTATTGCTAGACAGTTGAAATTTTCACAAATTATGTATTTCTGTTGCCGCTATAACAACAAATACTAAAAATTAACAAAAAAAAACTTTCTTTCAAAAACAAAATAAAAAATTATGGGGGGCTCCATACAACAAACGCGATTTTTTTGCCCTTTTATTTGTTTGGTGGTAGTTCCCGTTGACCTAGAATCACGAAATTTGGCAAAAAATAAAAAAAGTTGAAAATTAAAGAGTGTCCCCATACATACATAGTTACACCAATTAATCTTCCTCTGAGTTGTATGGGCACTGATACAATTTAGAGGTCTAGTTTAATTGGCACCAACCTCAAATAAGGTAAATAAATAAAATTGTTCATTTCCCGTGATGGACGAAGTTTGTACGGAACCCTCAGTGCGCGAGTCTGACTCGCACTTGGCCGGTTTTATTTTTTGTTCGTAATAAATATACACGGATGTAATTATTTACATCCGTGAATATATAGCGGATTTTAAAAAGCACCTACCGTCCAAAGATATAAGTAGGTACACATAGTGCCATGACTTGTCCTCTCTGATTAAGTTTATAATATTTATTATGCTCATCATGACTGTACAGTCAATATTATATGTACATGTCTTTATGAATTTTGAGGAGATAGGTAATGACAAAAACAACATATTTAAGGAATAGTAAATTTAAAAATAAATTGATTTATTTTCGTTATATCACAAGAAGTGCTCAGAAAGTAAGTCTCTACCTAATCTAGGTGTATGTGATCACAAGGGCTAATTTGGAGGATTACTTCTTAATTTTAATTTTGTTAGCAAGTGAGCAGGACAGTCCAGTGCCATCTGGCTCGACATTCAGTTCCACCACTTTACTATCATTGATGACCATTGAGAAACGTTTGGAGCGGAAGCCACCAAGTGGTGGCAGGTTTGTGCCGAGATCTAGGGACTTGATGAATGTGCCGCTGGGGTCTGCTAGCATGCGAATCTGGAATAATATTTGAAACATTTAAATAATTGTGTAAGTAAGTATATGAAACTGCATAAAAATAGTCCTGCTTGAAAATAATACCTATATATTCCAATAATTAAAAATCTACTAAGATGAGTTGGTAAGAAGGAAACAGGTAATGAAATAAAAATAAATATTTATCAATTCAAATAGGCATACACAGGCACTTAGAAATTGTCTGACTAATGCATATTCAGAAGATTACCTTTGCTGAGAAAACTCAGCAAGAATATTAGGTAGGAGAATGATTACTTTCTAAAAAAAGTTAAATAAACATTAGTAATACTAATAACTAATATTGTCATTTAAATATCAAAAGAGACCAACAAAAAAAAGTTAAATGGTCAGTCCAAATGAAAATCGAACTGTAATAATAGCTTTGTGTGGAATAGTATAAATACTAAATGAGTCTGAAGGTTAACTAGCTGGAGTATTGATTTCATAACAAGTTTGTTACCTACCTACAGATACTGAACGGACATAAATAGATTATCATTATTGAGGTATACTATAAGCTTTTCAGCAATTGATTAAATTAATGTATGACCTCTCAGAATAATATTGATCTTTATATAAGTATGCATGCATTTTAGTGTTGTTTGTTAAATTTAAATACATAAGGCATAGACACTATATTTTACGTAAATAGGTACTTATTTATGATGGCTGAAAGGGATCAAAAACTTCTATTTTGTGGAATATTTAAATTATATGGGCTTTATAAATTACTCCATTCCATGTTGATGGTAATTTATCTCAAAATTGGGAGATGTTTCATTCTAAATTTAAAATAAAAAACATTGAATATTTTTTTACCCGAATAAGAATGCCAACAAAAATATTATTTGTTGGTATAATCATTTTGATGTTGGCATTCTTATTTGCTTAAAAATAATTGAAGGTCAAATTCCAATTACGTAAAGTGAAAGAAACTATACTGTACTATCATAAACAATTAAATATCAGACCTTAGGACAAAGTATTTTAAGTTGAAGATAAAATTAAAACCTTCAATGAGTAATTTCCTCCCTTTACTGTTTTTTTTAAATTTAACTCTACAATACACAAGTATGTTAAAGTAAAAAGCTTATTAAAAGCAGTAATATAACTACTTACACACAGTGAACAAATTATTTAACTCCCACACCCAGCACATTAAAATAATAGTTTCATTATGTTACGTGAGGTCACTAAACTTTGATAAAGTTATCATGCAACATAAGACTATCATTGATGACTACAGTACACAATACTCTTGTTAGTTATACATTCTTATATGATCATAGCATGTTCTAGAAGCAGTTACCTTTCCTTTAGTGTTATGCTGGGCTCCCCATGCAGCCATCACATAAGGATCGTTCACAGATACACACACGATCTCAGAGACTCCTTCGGACTTCATTTTTTCAGCATTCTCAATGTACCCCGGCAAGTGGGTCTTCGAACAACCAGGTGTGAAGGCACCGGGGACCGCAAACAGTACAACTTTCTTGCCCGCCGTCAATTCGCAAATATTCACTTTATTGGCCGGGGAATCCTCGAACAAATCACCTGTCGGCAAATTATCTCCAACCTGCCAATTGATAATATAAATAAGCCGGCAGTTATATAATTCACTTACTTTAATTTTATTACTAGAAACTTACTTTAATCGGTGCCATGGCTGATTGGGTTGTATGTAACGCTCGCGCGGACGACTGCTTAGGGAATGCAACAATAGTACGAACAATCGACGACCTCGTGAGAAACATTTGTAGTTGATTGGTTATGTATTTTTTATTATCTTCGCTACCTAGGTACCTACTTTATTGATCCCTCCCTCACCACAGTCCCTCACTCACTTGCGGCTTGCGATGAAAAACTTGTTGTTTGACAGACAATTGACAACCGACAGTGACAGACAACTGACAGACAGAGTGGTTACGCGGACGGGACATTACTTACTACAGTCGATGTTAGTGGGAAAGTAAAACGCATCGAAATTTAAAACGTGTTGTTTTTATTGTAAACATTTTTAGTTATCAATTAGTTTATTTTCACAGAATACAATTTAAATGTTGTAAATAAAATATCCAAATACATAATGCAGTTCATTGTATGTTTTACAATTAGTAGCACTTAGCAAATAAATATCCTGTTTATTATTGGGCCCGGAAAAACGGCATAAAATTTAAAAAAATGTAACGTTGCCTGCCCAAAAGCGGATAGTTTAACTTTTGAACGAAATATTATTTTTCGTAAAATAACGTTGACAATTTAATAATTATTACCAGCCTAAAAGGTTTCTATTTTTTTTGTAATTTTGTTTGTCATGTGTTTTGATTTGAACCTGTAAATTAGTGAAACGTGTTATAGGAAATTTAAACAAAGAGTAGTTAGTTTAGTCAGGTAAAGTGTTGCTATTTACTAAAGAATTCATCTTTTAGCGGATAAAAGAAACCTTTATAAACAAGGAACATAATACTCTTTGTTTATAAATAAGCTGACAACACTAGCATGAATGATGAATTGTTTATGGTTCAATTTTAATGAAGCATTTCGTTTGACTGCTTGTTTGTGAATTTATTTCATTTTTTAGGTCGTTTTCCACGTTTTTAGATATGATAGAGCATCATACAAGTGTTCCAAAAGTGTGGCGTTGAGACCGGTTCGAGAATATAAGCTTTAACATGATGGAGGCTCCATCAATGGACACTGTTTACCAGGCAATCAGTGCCTTGTACGATAACCCCAATGCAAATGAAAAGGAAAAAGCTTCGATATGGCTGGCAGATGTGCAAAAATCTGTAAGTAAAACCAATGAAAATAATGAACATCGTTTATAATATTTAGTGATAGTAAAATCATTGAACCCCAAGCATTTCATTCGACACAACACGCCCACACTACATTTTGTTTCGAAATTGCAGATACATTCATGGAAGATAGCAGACGAGCTCCTGCAGCAGAAAAAAGACGTTCATTCGTGCTATTTCGCGGCACAAACAATGAGATCTAAAGTGCAACATAACCTGTCTGAATTACCTCCTGAAGCTACAGTGTCCTTACGGGACTCTCTAGTTTCACACCTGGAGGGTACTTCGCCCGACACCACATCTGCGATCCTGACACAACTGTCCCTAGCGTTAGCCGACTTAGCCCTGCAAATGCCCACATGGCAGAATTGCATTAGTGACCTAATTAAATCATTCTCAAACAAAAATGACTATGCCCTACTAGAAATATTGACTGTACTGCCTCAAGAAGTCGACTCCTCAAACCTAAAACTTGGTGAGAACAGACGTGAGGAAATCAAAACAGAATTACGGTCAAACTCTCACATAGTCACTGTATTTCTTAAAGAAAGCTTAAGTAGCTCTCAAAATTCTCATGTTGCATTAAAAATAATCAAATGTATGACATCATGGATACAGGTCCGGGCTATAAATATGCAGGAAGTGCCACAGAATGAGGTGATAGGTTTCTGTTTGCAGATATTAAGAGATCACAATTCAATCAATACTTTACATGATGCTGCTTCAGATTGTATTTGTGCTTTGTTGCATTGTATTGTGGGGAACAACAACAATGATAATGTTGAGGAGCTATTATTTGATAGTATAGCCTCCTTAGAGGAGAGCTACCACCTGGCCGTGGCTCACGAGGAAGAAGAGAAAGCAGCTAATTACGCAAGAGTGTTCACAGAATTAGCTGAGACATTTCTAGGGAAAATTATTATATCTACAGAAAGAGGAGAATCACATTTTGCTATGAGATCATTGGAGCTAGCATTGGTTTGTGTTGGATACCATGATTATGAGGTGAGTTACAAACATACATACAAACCTTTTCTCTTTATAATATTAGTATAGATATATATATTAGGTATATGACATCTTTTAGTCATTACATTCACATCATGAAGAAAACTTAAGTATATTAAATAAATTTATTATGTTCTAACTCTACAGTACTGGTAATTAAGAGGTCAATAACTTGACTTGTGATTCCAGGATACTTTTTTTTTTTTTTACTTTTGTATAGGCTTGTGTTTGACCACAATCTCACTATGGTAGGTGATGATGTGGCCGAAGGTGGTAAGCACACGAAGCCTAGAAGGATCTGGCTCTCAAGTGCAGCTGCCGGAACACACCAATAGGTGTTTGGCGACAGATTTTCAACTTGAGGGTGGCCACCAGGCGGGTACTACAAAGTACCCTACCACCGTGCTATGGTTTCCTCACGATGTTTTCCTTCACCGAAAGCTCAAGCTTTTTTATATGTTGTTTTCCATTTATAAGCTAAGGGGTTAAGCACTAAGTTGAAATAAAATATGTAGCTTTTGTATCACCATTTTAAAAGTATTAGTTGCTTCTAGAATGTCAATGTCATAGGTTTTTCCGCCCCGCAGTTACACTCGCGTTCCCAAGGGATCTTATGTGTTCCCGGGATAACCCTATAGCCTTCCTCGAGAAATGGGCTATCCAACACTAAAATAATTTTTCAATTCAAACCAGTAGTTCTTGAGATTAGCGCGTTCAACCGAACAAACAAACTCTTCAGCTTTATAATATTAGTACTATAGATATTTCAACACTTGTAGTTAGAGTTTGAAGTGATAGGTAATTATATTTTAATTATTATTGATAATTATCAAGATAAATATATTCTGATGATTTATCTTTGGTAAATAATTATTAAATGTAGATTAAATAATTATCTTTGATAAATATACACAAACGGCCAAAATTAAGATGTTGATGTTTGTAAAAGTTTATTATATGTTTGATAATTTTCAAGAGGCATATTTATCTTGATAATTTCAAACCTTGCTTGTAATATTTATTTAACTTTGCAACATCCTTCCATTTATGTAACTTTGCTACCAATTTCATCCTTCATACTCACAGCAAATCCAGGTTGTTTAATCTATGGTAAATTATTACTATCATAGTAAACTAATAGATATATAAAATGTAACAATATCAACAGAAGTCCAACCTCGACGCACGCATAAGCACTTCCTGATTGGCGCAGTGCTCATGCTAAAATCATATGATATAAGCTTTTGATCAAATGTACATATACTAAAAAGTACGTAGGTCGGTAACGGCGACGCGGTATTATTTCGGTATCAGGCATACCAATACCGTACCATTGATACCGATACGCGACCCAAAACGAAGGGTCTAATGATTTCGAACCACAATACAGTTAGTTTCTACGCGATACGAGAGGTGCTGTATAATACCAAAGGTCCAAAATGTAGGATGTATTTCGTACACTAAATGATGTACTAGATGTGAATTGTTAATGAAACGCGTGTATCCACCTTTATTGCAATTGCGAAGTGTCAGCAAATTAAGCTTGCTCGTACATATATTGAATATGACCAGCTGAACAAATCCATATTTACAAAACTTGTACACTAAAACTAAACATAATATAAAAATGTAAAGTTTGTAGGTTTTAGAAGACACATTTGCGAAGCACCTTTCCTTATCTTTTCATATTGTAGACTAGCTTTTCCGCGCGGTTTCACCCGCGTTCCCGGGATAAAATATAGCCTATGTAACTCGGTGAAGATGTAGCTTTCTAACGGTGAAAGAATTTTTAAAATCAGTCCAGTACTTTCTGAGCTAATTCGTTACAAGCATACTTACATACAAATCTCTCCTCTTTATAATATTAGTATAGATAGTCATAGTGTACATGTGATTTGCATATTTGGATTTGTTCAGATACTTATGTTGCTTACTGTACCAACAAGGTTGAACCTATATATCTCTTCTGTGTTATCTATACTTAATAAAAAGCAAATTACCTTCCAGGTAGCAGAAATTACATTCAACTTGTGGTATAGGCTGTCTGAAGAAATTTACCAGCGGGACTACCAACCACTGACAGATGCGTTCAAGCCTCACATAGAGAGGTTGATTGAGGCTTTAGCAAGGCACTGCCAGTGTGAGCCAGACCTTACAGGCCTACCAGACGAGGGAGACGAGTTTCATGTTAGTGCCCCTATTATCTATACTAAAATTAATTTGGAAGTGTATCGGACTTTCTGTATCATTGTTATTTATCACGGATCTTGATGAACTTTGGTAAGATAAATTGTAATGGGGAAGGACATAGAGTACTTTTTGAATCAAAAATTATCTTGAATGGGGTGGAAAATCTCTGTTTGTCCTGAGTCTGGGTGTTATTATGTAAATATGTATTTTGAAGAAAAAAGTAATTTCATAATTTGTAATATATCAGTTATCTGGATTCCATAGGGTATATACCAGGATATTTATTTATTCATTTACTATCGACCTCGACCTGCCCCGGCTTCGCACGGGTGCAATTTATATACACAAACTTACCTAGTTTAACACTCTTTCTATTAGTGAAAACCGTTTAGAAGCAGAGAAACAGATAGAGGCAGTTAGCGACTTTGTTTTACACTATTTATTTATTTATTCTGTATGTACCCACAGGATTTCCGTTCCAAAGTAATGGGCTTAATCAAGGATGTAGTGTTCATTGTGGGCTCGAGCTCCGTGTTCCGGCAGATGTTCGGTACCCTGCACGGTGATAACTCCTGGGAGAAGACGGAGGCTGCACTCTTTGTCATGCAGTCCGTTGCCAAGAATATTTTGCCGTGAGTAACTTTCGCTTTAACAATTTCCATTTATTAGATCATTAAGAACTAAAGAGGGGACATAGGTGTCTAAAAAGTACCAAAATATGTTACAAGTGACATTCTTGATAGATTTTGTGTATGTTTTTTTTATAATACTATCACATGGTTTATGTGGCATAGTCAAGTCCGGACAAGTCGGTCAGGTTTTAGTAAAACGGTGGACTTTCTACTCTAGTCATGAAAAAAAAGTATTGCATTTAGATCGATCTTCATCGGACAAAACGACACCGATATTATTTAATAAAAATCAAAATACGAGATTTCATAAAAATAAAATTAAAACACACAAAACATTACTTTTGCAAGTTTCCGCCAAAAAAATATCGGGTGACCCTTCCCCAGCGAGGAGTACGAGTACGTTCCGAAGGTGGTGGAGGCGATCCTGTCGATGCCGGCCGGCACGCACTGCGCGGTGCGCGGCACGTGCGTGCTGCTGCTGGGCGAGCTGGCCGACTGGATCGAGCGGCACGCGGAGTGTCTGGACCCGTGCCTCACGCTGCTGATCGCGCTGCTGCCCGAGCGCGCGCTGGCCGGCGCGGCGGCCTCGGCGCTGCAGAGCATCTGTCAGGCGTGCCGCGCCGTGGTGTGGCGCCACGCGCCCGCGCTGCTGACGGCGGCGCGCGCGGCCGACGACCTGGCGCTGCCGCTGCACACCTCGGCCACGCTCATGCGGGCGCTCGCCGCCTCCGTCGGCAGCCTGCCCCCCGACCAGGTCGACCGACTAACTTATCTTGCGCTACCCGTTCCCTACCTTCCTCGACGATTGGACTATCGAATGCTAAAATATTTTTTCAAACCCGACCGCGGTTTTATTATATTAGTGATAGATGGTATGTGAGAGAAATCGATGTCTATAAGAATTTACGAATTAATTGATATTTCTAACAGATTTATAGAGTTTTACTATCCCAAAATGACTAAAGGTGGTAAACAAAACCTAGAATTGAACTGGAAAAATATTATTTGACCACGCTCTACTACCAAAATATTGTATGCTAAATATATGACCAGAACCGAGACAGATCTATATGATGGCAACAAAAAAGAGTTGATAGATGAGCAACTCAAAATGAATGTAACAATAATGTAATCGCCGGCTTGTTCGCAACCGATTAGTAAAATGCACGAATGCAGCCAATGACAGATGTAATGATATGTATGTAAGTAAATACAGCCATTAATGCAATGTAAATCAAATGTTTATTAGACTAAGTATCAGGCAGAAAAGACAGTATCGATAATTTTTACATATATTGTAGACAGCGATACCTCGAAACCGGATAATTATCTAGATAAATATTTTTGATATAAAAATGATGAATGAGAATGATATAATAATGTTTATATCTGTGTATGATATTATGCGTACGTTTATCCGAACACGGGCAATATTGCGTGTTACGACTATAGCGTATATCTGAACACGGGATATAATGATAATAAATAAATGCGCCGTCGTTAAATAATGTTGGTTTATTAAATTTCTTTATGGTGTCAAAACAAAGCTCTTTGATTTTATCAAATACTTTTATATCACATATATTATAGGAAAATAACTGGATATCTAATTAATTATCAGTCAACATAATTATCTTGATAAACTGCCAAAATGACCTACACTATTAAAACACATCATCATGCAACCTACTTTCCTCCACAGCTATCAGTAGCCATGCGCGAAGCGACATCTGTCCAACTGATCGGATTATCAGAACTTGTGAAATCCAACAAGGAACTGAAGAAGGGTACCAGTACAGACCCGGTCGTGTGGTTGGACCGGATCTCGGCGTTGTTCCGTGACGTGGAAGTGCCGGCCACCTCCGTGACCGGGTCGCACCCGTGTCTGCCCGCCTTGAGTGACGCGTGGCCGGTACTGCATGATGTTATGGACAAGTATTGACTTTAAATTACAATTTATTTAGGGTTGGTAATTTTTTATTTATAGGTATAAATAGGTACATGTTACTTGTTCAGGTTATTTAACGTAATATTTGTGTTTGTTGTTATGAAATTAAATTATATTTTTGATCGAAATGTTATACGGGTCTGAAGGAAAACATCTTTATATGCCATCCATGTTTTATGGAGTTATTTACATCTGTTTCGTAATTTATTTTTGTTATTTAAAACAGTTATACCAAAGTATAACATTGTTATACAAGAAAAAATCTGCTGAGGATTTTGTGAAGCCAGGCGGTCGTTACAGATATTTTAACTTTGATTTGTGATAACATTTTTTGAACAAAATAAATATATTTCAAATTGTTTTTATTTTATAAATTCGTCAAAATAGTGAAAATAAGTTTATTTATTTTTGTGTATACATGTTTTATCTATTTACTCATCTTTTTTTATTCTAATGAATCTTTATCTTTAAACAGTTTTTTCGTCTAGTCGGCTACCGTAGTTTTATTTTCAAACACTGTAAACAAAGGTGTCAATATCTCTAAAAACTATGGATGGTCTCCTAATTTACGGACCCTTCTTAAATTTCCATATAATAAAAAAAAGAAACTTATTCCAATGAATTATTATCAAACGTACGATAGTCGACGGTCGATAGTCGATATCGATACAGCACCGACACCGACACCGACACCGACACCGGCAGGTACGCTCGCGACGGGCGCGTGATGGAGCGCGTGTGCCGCACGCTGCGGTTCTGCGTGCGGTGCTGCGGCGCGGCGTCGGCGCCGCTGCTGGAGGCGCTGGGCGCGGCGCTGCGGGCGCTGTACGTGTCGCACGCGCCCTCGTGCGTGCTGTACCTGGCCGGCGTGCTGCTGGACGAGCTCGCCGCCGACGCGCGCTGCACCGCCGACCTGGTCGCGCTGCTGCAGGCGCTGCTGCCGCGCGCCTTCCACCTGCTGCAGCAGCCCCACGCGCTCAAGGACAACCCCGACACTGTTGACGATCTCTTCCGGTTGTGTATTCGGTCAGTTTAACTTAGTCGGCTAGTCGACGAGACCCGGCCCCTACCCGATCTCACCGTACGGTTCGTCCTGGGGGCTTCGACCTTATGACGGCCCTCCGGTGGCTTTTGTTTATTTTTTATGTCGGAGGACTGACGAGCGAGCGGGCGATCCGCCCGATAGTTGTGGCTATCGTAGCCTATGGACATCGGCTATACCGGTGGGTTTGTCTATGTGTTACTGACGTTTATGAAGCCTAGAGGGTTCTCGAGTGCTCCTGCCCGGAATACACCAGTAGGAACTTGGCAACAGATTCTCAACTCGAGGGTAGCCAGCTAGATGAGTACTAAAAAGTACCCTCCCACCATTCTCTGAAGTCTTCAAAATGTTTTCTTTCACCTCAAGCTCGAGCTAATTGTGGTAGTCGCCCTCACAATATGTTGACCTTGCCACCGTAACCGTGCGCACCGTGCAGGTACCTGCAGCGCATCCCGCTCGAGTTCCTGTCGTCGGGCGCGGTGGGCGCGGTGCTGCAGTGCGCCACGCTGGCCTCGAGCCTGGACCACCGCGAGGCCAACTCCTCCGTCATGAAGTTCCTCTACGACTTCGTCCGCACCGCCAACAACACCAGGACTGACAAACAACAGATCAGAGGTTTATTTCTTTACTAGCTTCCGCCCCGTGGTTTTACCCGCGTTCTCGAGATAAAAGAGTATCCTATATGTTAATTCAGAGTGTCGGCTATCTCCATACCAATTTTCATCAAAATTGGTCCAGCCGTTTGAGCGTGAAGAAGTAACAAACAAACACACTCATAAACTTTCGCATTTATAATATTAGTGTGACTATGTATCAAAGTTGGTAAGTGCTCGGTGACAAAATTTCATTTTGAGGGTGGTAGCCAGCCTAACTAACCCTTACTATTGAATAATTGAAATTAAATTTTTGACCATATAACCTACTTTTGATTTTCGCACCTTGAATAGATGTAAAAAAGACCGCTTTTTGTCTCGCCAGTACATTTTTGGGTCAGTTTTATTACATTTTAAAACGTTGGATTTTAACTCTCATTGCACCCAAAAAAGCTTAACATAAAAAATATAGAATGTTATCGTTCGGTAGCGTTAGCGAACGCAGCCTTGGTGACGTACGGGTCGGAGCTGATGTACGGGCTGCTGGAGGCGAGCGTGCTGCACCTGCACGCGTACATGCTGGGCGAGGTGGGCGAGGTGGTGGTGGAGCTGGTGGCGTGGCAGCGCGCCGCCGGCCGCGACTGGCTGCGCGACGCCGTGGCCGCCCTCGCCGCGCTGCCCGCCGGCCGCGCCGCCCGCCCCACCGACCACCAGTGCTGGCAGTTCCACCAGTACATCATGAGGTCACTATCACTACGTCCTTTGTATTGTCCAGTCTACACTGACCTAGCTGAGCCCCGAGATAACCTCATGTTACCGATTATTATCAAGATAAATATGTGATGATAATTATCTTGATAAATATATGATGATAATTATCGTGATAAATGTATGATGATAACTATCTTGATAAATATATGGTGATAATTATCAAGATAAATATATGATGATAATTATCAAGAAAAATATATGATGATAATTATTATTTATAATTATCACGATAATAAAACATTATTAATAATTATCAAGAGGTATATTTATCTTGATAATTTCAAACCCTCGATAGATATAAACTATGCATGTAATATTCTTATAGCAAAACTAGTTTCGGCGACCGGGCGACCCCTTAAGTTCAAAGAAAATTCAACCAAATCGGTCAAACTGTTTAAAGCAAACTGGATTTTTATATAAAAATAATAATGTGATGTTTATTAACTCACAATATCAGCAAAAAAAAATTCAATAAAATAAATATCGTGAATTTCACAGGAACTATTTAATCATGAAAGAAAGCAAAACATCATGATACAATCATGGAAACCACCAAGAAGATATTATGTTCATCCATACACATGTTTGACCTTGATAGGAATCGAACCAACGGCTATTAGCGTAGCAGTCAGGGTATCTAACCTCCACGACAATGTAAAATTCCATCATTTTATATTTATTAACTGTTGAAACTTTTCGCAGGGCCGAGAAACCAAGAGAAGCGACTAAGTTACTGCGAGACTTCGCCAAACTATATCGATAAAACGACTAATAAAACGTCTTATTACAATGTATATAATGACGATTTGCTCTAAACACAGCCACTGATACATATAAAACCAATAATTGTCTAGGTACTTATAATCCTGATAAATAATAATGTATGTTAAACTGTTCTATATATGTCAAACCTTACTATCTTCTTTTTTAATTTATGTCTTCCAAATTGAAGTATGTACTTTTCATTTTTCATGTGAACTTATTGATACGCTTTTGATATCCAATTGTTGACAGTGAAAGTATGATTCTTGTGATAAAATGTACATGTCTAGGTTGTTCACTTATTTTGTTAAGTGTAATGTAGTATACATTAAATGGCGCTGTACTAGATTAAGTATAATTTTAATTAGTCTACAGTTACTTGCATTACAAAGTACTAGAGCGGAGGTATACTAAAATTTGACATATTGAATACCGTCCTATGCATACGTACATATTTTGCAAGGACTAATACTTGATTTAAAAGCTCATAATGGGTTTTATTAAGTGTTTTTTTTGTATCAGTGGCTAACTAGGCATTGTGGAATTTGCTAAGACTGAGCGACTCTACTAAATAACAGATTTTTTTAATCACGGCAACGTAATTATTTGAAACAATATGATACTCGAATCTGACATATTCAAATATCGATGTTAATGCAACGTACATTAGGTACGACATACAAATATGATAAAAAAGGGAATTAGTGTGAACTATTTGAAATCAGATAAAGCAATCTTATGTGTACTGTAATAATATAAATGTTGTTTATAATTGTATCACATTTCACAAATATTTTTGATGTAAAGGCGCCATGTATAAATGGCATCGATTTCTCAGTTATATCGTTTTAGCTTGTAAACTATCAAACAAAATCTTAGTTGGATTTGTAACAATGACAGAACAATTGAAGAAACACCTCAAATTTTTCGCATGATTATGTGTAAATGATACTCAAGGGGCAAAGTTGATTTTCTGACATTTCACTCAATAGCGACGTGTCTTGAATTAGGTAAGTATGGACACTTTCTATCTATAAAGATATATTTTGTTATATTATACGCACTTTTATTTGAAATGTGATAGAAGTATGCATTGAATTGTAAATATTTATTATAAATGTTTACTTTTAAATGGGTTTTTCAATTTAAACAATCCACTTTTTATATATTTAACAGTCATTTATAAATGAAATACAGATTAATTTTTACCTTAACAATTTATAAAGCTTAAATTAATATTATAAGTTAATAGTTTTCTACAATTTCTTTTTATTTTTCGGACTGGATAATGTTACAAAATTGACTCGTCTTGGAGCCTTTGGGCTCGGCACAGCCACTGCAGCCGGTTCTTTAACATCAATCACTTTAGCTTGCTTCATGAAATTACTGTCTTCTGGCTTAGGACTTACGGTGATTTTTGCCGTATCTTGTTTGGGCGATACTTTAGTTTCAGTTGATTTTGGCGATATCTGAGGCTCTGATGATTTTGGCGACTGATTTGTCTCAGTTTCATCATAAACAAGTTTCATATCTTCACTGTCTTCAATAACCATTATGTCAATATCCATTGATTCACTTTTGGATTTCATCATTTCACTATTACTATTGTCCGACCAGGAAGGCATGGCTGCATCCTCTAAAACATCTATTTTAATAGGAGTTTTTTGTTGGACTTCAGTCTTTTGTTTCTTGGGGGATTTCTCAGAAGGCGTTTTGAATTTCATGTAAGAGTTTATCTTGGGAGTTGTAGGTTTTGTGTCTTCTGACTTGTCTTTAGCCTCTGGTTGGTTTTCTGTTTGTACTTCCACTGGTTCTGTGAAAACGTACAGTCACTATGAACCTAAATTGTATAAGAAACCGCCTAGATGCTGGTAAAATTCATAATCACGCTAGCTTTTACCCTGCGGTTTCACTTGCAAAATTATCCAGATATAAAGATCTATCTATGTGCTAAGTTTGATTTTGACTCATTTAGATTGAGAAACAAACTTTCACATATATTAAGTGTATTAGTAGGATTTTACCATTACTCATGCAGTTCTTTGCTTCCAATTTTTACACAAGGACTGCCTTTTAGAGTAACTGGCACATTAAAAAAATGTATGGATCAAATGGTAATTAAGGTAAATAATAATTTGTTCAATACCTATAGTTGTCTGTTCTATATGAACCTCCTCGGGTAGCACATCACCTAGCTCGCCCTCGGCGAAGGTGATGACGGAACAGAACCCATCTGTACTCGAAGCCACCAGCGTGCGACCGTCCGGAGACCATGTCAGGTCTGTTAGTCTGGTGAAATTAACATTGGTTTGTATTTCTAGTATCAAGTTTTACTTATTTTGTGAGGCTTATATTTGAGCTCGATCTCACCCTGTAACTGGCTCTCAAGTGCAGCAGCCGACACAACAGTAGTGCTTAGCGACAGGTTTTCCACTTGAGGTAGCTAGCCAATCAGATAAGTACTACCACAGTCTATGTAACTGTTACAGTCGGCCAACGGACACGTCTAGACAGAGCAATCGTGCGGGGGTTGCGGGGTGAGAGAAGGGCGGTAGCGAGCCCAACCTAAGCTGCCATACACTCGCTTGGGACAATGCAGCAACGACGAATGCCTATACAAAGCGGCATTTCTATCGACCATATCTATTCAATCACATCAATGTTTTTTATTGTTAAGTTTTTTTACACTGTGGTACTACTAAGTACCCTACCACCGTGCTATGTTTTCCCCACTATGTTATTTATTGATGAGGAATTTTTAAATAGTTTAACATCCACCAAATCCACTTACCTAGTATAATGTATATTAGATATGAGCGCAATAGGCGTCTTCTGCTGCGTGTCATAGAGCAGGACGGACCGCTTGGTCCCCACGGCCAGCAGCATGCGGGCGACGCCGCCGGGGCCGCCGCCGGGCGCGAGGGCCGGCAGCGCGGGCCGCGGCCCCGCCGAGCGCGGCGCGTACCGGCGCGGGGACCAGCGCGTCACTAGGGCAGGCTCGCCGGAAGGTAGGATGCACGCTGGCCTGAAGTGATCCAGATACGATGGTTCGATATTGGTCATATTTCATTTTGATGGTTTTAAATTTGTTACATATCGAGTTGAGGTTGCCTTAAAGCAGTTTTTCATCTTGGGCCGTGTTGAGTAACTGCACCTTTAGACCCGGATACCGAACATACTCGCCTTTGACCCGCCACCTCACGGTTAGCGGTGACTATACTGAAGGTCGGAGGAGGCCTACACCCAGAGAGGGGTCCAAATCTGCGGAAACTAACACTACTAATTAACTAAACTAAGACAATAATAACACTACTAACACTCGAAACCTGTAGCTAACACAGATACTTGGTACAATAAAAGGCTTTATTATTATTATTATTATTATTATACTGAAGGTCGTAACCTATAAAGCTGATAACTGGCTCCAAAATTTACTAGCGATGCTTATGACGAAAAATAATCAATTAACTGGCAAAACTCGATCGTACTTACGCCTTCAAAGAGTATCTGGTATAGATATATACGGCATTGATTGGCTTGCCCTCTACCTTCCCCTGCTCGGGCTCCACCTTCCCGGCAGGTACCGCTATCAACAACCCATCGGGGCTGAACTGTAGCCGCCTGTAGAAGGTCTGAAGAGTATCATCATGGTAGAGACGGACTCGGGTATTGTGGAACGGGTGGTCAGCTGGGAAGGGGAGCATGGCCTTGCTGCTTCGGGATACTACCTTCTTTGTGGCAACATCGAAGGTACGGAACATTCTGTAGAACAAGTATTTATTAAAAAAAACAGGAAAATTATGACAGATGTCTTTTTTTTAATGTTTCATACCTATATACATATAGGTTTTAATAAATAAATAAAATAAAATCTTCAAGGTGTCGCCTTAAGGATAAGTCATAAGTGGTGATAATTAACTATATAATAATACCTATCAGTACTAGCAGAAACAATGTACTGTCCCTTTGGGTCCCAAGAAACACCCTGCACAAAACCCTTATGGTCAGTGAGGATATTACTGTATCTGCCTCTAGAGACGTCCCACATGAGGAGCTTATTGTCTACAGAGCCCGAAGCAAGGTGTGCGGAGTTGGCACTCCAACTGATGTCCAGAACATCTTCCATGTGTCCACGGAGTGTCTGAAAGGGAGGGATACAAATAGAACCTTTGTTTTATGTTTATTTTTGTACTTGTGATAAAGATACACAAGCAGATTTATTTGATTCAGTTTAGGCCCTAGGAGGGCACTTATGAAGGTCAAATTTACTGAAGTTACCACCGGTTCAGAAGTCAACCTTCAACTTGGACCGGCAAGAAACTCAGCAGGGTTACATTTTTTGTATATTAATTTTATTATCTAAGTATTTTGTACAATAAATAAATAAATATTCTGGGACATTATTCCTCACACACGGCCATCTGACCCAATACAGGGTAATGTATCAGTCGGTGGCAACACCTACAGGAGCAGAAGTTGATACTTAGAAATGGAGTCAGTAAAATACAATAAGAGTGGAATACTCAGTCTGCCAGGAACCAACTGAATTAATATAGAAGTTACAAACCTTATAAATAACCCAAGATTCTTTATACTGTTCTTCACCTTCCATGTTGGGTATGGGAACAGTTTCCTTGTCAGTCTTCTGTTGCCATATAAATATGATTGATTCATCATCTCCTGAAGCCAAGTACTGACCATTGGGTGACCACCGCACTATGTTCACAGCTTTCTGATGACGAGTGAGGTCTGCAGCTACTTCTAAGTTCACAGATCCTGTGTCTGTTGTGGATATGTACCAGATCTATGAAAATAAAACCATAAATTACATTTCTTCTAATATGAAGAGAAGTTATCAATAATAAAGCTACAGCCTAAAGCTACAGCCTAAGGCTAAATAAATAAAAAAAAACTTTGGTTAGGTACAATAAAATTACAGGGACAAAAACCGGACCTTAGTAAATAATAATAAAACCATCTTATAACAACTACTCTCTAATGGACAAATACCGAGTAGAATTTATGTTTTTAATCACTATTATTTTAAAAAAACCTACCAAAACATGAGAATCAGTCCCACCGGTGGCGAGTCGTAAAGGTTCATTGGAATCCGCTTTCGGCTGAAAATCCACACTTAAAACGGGATCCCTGTTGTGCCACGAGATTTCAGGTATGGCGAATTTCATTCTATTATCTTAGTTTCTACCCTGTTATAGTCAAGTTTACTTATCTTTCAAGAGCACGATGAAAGAAAATAAATTAGAACAATCTGTCAGATTTCGCGCTCAAATCAAAAAGAAGAAAAAAAGTTAAGTAAGATAGTATATAGACCACAGATTACGTTTAATTAAATAGAGAAATACTTTAGTACAAATATCGAACTTGAAATAAAATCGACTAAAAATATTTTTGCTAAAAACTATCGTAACAATGCAGAAATATAAAGATAAACACCGAAAAAAAAACTTGGGTGTGCTATAACTGTCACCAAATTTTCTCATAATTATTTAATTTGATCTGATTTCGTATAATTTTGAACGAATTAAGTTGTAATAAGTAATAAACATAGTTTAGTTGAATATATGAGATTTTATAGTTTCTCCATCACTGTAGGTTTTTTAACTGGTATCACTAAGTCGGCAAGTCGTATTTTGACAAATCTCTTGTACTGTCAATGTCAAATTATCGTTCATTTCTTTTTGACATTTATTGATATCGTGCAAAGCGAACTCAAAAATGGTTGGTGTTTTTCATGAAATATATCTAAATAAATCACAAAATCGGCATCAGAAACTTAATAAAACTTTTGTAGAAACGAATCGCTGTGTATCATACTTACGAGTGCCGGGAATATTTCATTTTCAACCCTTACGAATTTCAGGTGAACGTACCCAAACAGCGCAGGACTTACTGCAAAAAATGCAAGGTCCACAAGGTGCATAAGGTTTCACAGTACAAAAAGTCCAAGGAAAGGCACGCTGCCCAAGGCAGAAGGCGTTACGACCGTAAACAGCAAGGTTATGGTGGTCAGTCCAAGCCCATCTTCAAGAAAAAGGTAAGATAACGATTTGTGCCGGTTCCTCATTGAAAATATAACTGAATAGCCCATTGACAGCTAATAGAAAGTCACAAAGTGTTGTCGATATTATGAGATTTCCGTGGTAATTAAAACAGAGCATTTTAGAGGTTACCTATGGCTCATTTGAGATCCTTTCTCCGTATCTGATATGGTTGTGGTCTGTGACAATTCAGCCAGTCAATCAAACATTTAAAACATGTTACAGAAAAGACTGACTAAGAAATTCAACTTTTCACTTTAGTCGTATAAACTTGATGTTTAGTTTTGTAGAATTCATAGTATAGAATAGACCCACAAATTATGTGACATTCAGTTTTTAATATTTTAGTAATTTAAACTATACTAAATAACTATGAAAGATAATATAATTGGTCTGTTTTGTCATCAATTTTAACAATGGACATCTAATTTCAGGCGAAAACCACAAAGAAAATTGTGCTCCGTCTTGAGTGTGCAGACTGCAAAGTGAGGTCACAGGTGGCACTCAAGAGATGCAAGCACTTCGAGCTTGGAGGTGACAAGAAGAGGAAGGGACAAATGATTCAGTTCTAGGCTGGATATTAAATAAGACTACCTACTATACCTTGCTTTTAATTAAAGACAAATCCTTTAATTACTGATCATATTAACCTTTTGAATGCTAAAGTACTTACAAGGTTACAATAGTGTAAAATAAACAATTATATATACTTTATGGAGACATCTTTATTATGATTGATTGTTTATTTACTAGCTTTTCCGTGTGGTTTCACCCACATTCCTGGGATAAAATATAGCCCATGCTACTCAGGGATAATGTAGCATAAGGTGAAAGAATTTTTGAAATCAATCCAGTAGTTTTTGAGTTTATTTGCTACAAACATACAAATATTTTCTCTTTATAATATTAAGTAGGTATAGATTATTAAATACCTATGATTTTTTATAATGTGGCATTCAAAAGGAATATTATATAACTGTTATAGCCTGCATAATGGTGATGAACTGTAGTTGAAAAGTTTAGTTATCACCTATTTATGTACAATACCCTAAGTACAAGCAGTCTAAATACCACAACGTAAGTCTGTGACCCCTAAGACTAGAGTTTAAAGAAAACAAAATAATTTTTATAAACATTTATTAAAATAGTAACTTTTTAGAGATAGATTCTGATTTCTTAAATGCTAATATATATAAATTGTACTTATGCAAATTGAATGCTATGAGCATCTGCTGGTGGAACTAGTCTATCAATACTAATGAGGCATGTGGAATCAAATATCCATATTCTTCTTGAAAATTAAGCTTATAAAATTATGTAGCAAGACTTTTTGCAGTACATTCCAATTTGGTTTTGTATATTATTGAGGCAATAGGACTAATATAAACAAAGAGTAATTTAGTAAATGCTTCAGTTTTGTATGGTAGCACCATGGTAGGAATAACAATCAGAGTTGGTATCCAACCTGTAACTTTTAAGACTACCTTTAATTTAACAATATACAGTGAATCCTAATTTCCCAATTACAATGTAGGTAACATACAATCAAGCAGAATATTGTTAATACATAGCCCATGATGATAACAAAATAAGATTTACTAAAATGTATAATATTATTATATTTATATTGCATATATACTTATTTACTCAATATTTCATCTAAAATGTTAGGATCCAATCCTTCTAAAGACACCTTTAATTTGACAGCCTGTAAAGGCACACCAACTTGGACCATTTTTATAAATCTATCATATTCTGGCCTTGGTTGCATATTAATCTCTTCTACTTTGTCAACTTGACTTGAATTCTCAACTTCTGTATTTGTGTCTTTGTTAGTATCAGTTTCATTTGTTGTTTTTACTTCTTTATTTTCTGTGTTTATTGTTGGTGTTGGAATATTTAGTTCAGGGATTGATGAGAGCTGTAATATGTATATATTAAAATCAAAAGTTCAAGTGCAAATTATTCCTTTTGTGAGATTTTAGGAACATAGCTTCAGATCAAATGGAGCCCATAAGAACAGTGTTTTGGGATGGGCCATTGTGGTGGTAAGTCTACTAATATCTAGTATCACCACTATTTGCTCGCACACTTTGGTCAGGCTAATGTTATTTTATATTTCAGATTACAGACATTTACTCACCCGGGATTCCAAAAGAACCATACTAGCATTTACTTTCTCAAGTTTCCTTTCGAACTGCATCAACTTTTGCTCACATTTCTTCATAAAAGTGTTCAGGAACTGCACATTGGTGATCACGAAGTGGTTTACGAATGCTAATGTACGTTTTTGTTGTAGTGCAGCCACCTGAATATACATTTTACTTGGATTATAAAGTTATTTGAGGAGTGGGTAACACAGTATGATAGTAGGTAGCATTCCAAAAGAAGAAATACATACGTTAGATAAATCCAAATTAGAGAATTCCTGGTTTAACGTTGTATCTTGCATTTTCGATATATTCGTAAACCAACAAAAATAAACAAAAAATCAACAGCCAGCTGGCTGATTAGTGATGTGCCGAGTATGGCTGGCTTGACTCGAGTCAGACTCGATTCCTGCTTTGAACTCGCCTACTCGAATACCAATTTATTTTGATTCGAGTACGCTGGACTCGATTCCGGTACTCGAGTCAGGAAGAATCAATATTGTACTCGCTGACTCGATTGTATTATGCGAGTCCCAACTGACTTGTAATGTCAGCCGTGTATAGCCCTCCTAAACATAATTTAAAACAAGACTACGAGAAATTCTTCAACACCTTGGGAAGCCGATTCGTGGCTGGTGGTGACTATAACGCCAAACATAGATATTGGGGCTCACGAACAGTTACACCGAAAGGCCGATAGCTGCTGAGAGCGTTAAATCAGTTGAAACTTAGCAGTATCTCATCTGGTCAAACTACTTATTGGCCAACAGATATAAGAAAGACACCAGACCTAATTGATTTCGCAATAGTGAGGGGCATTGCTGGCACGAATGCAAATCAGTGCCTGAACTTTCGTCGGATCACTCCCCAGTCGAAATACTGTTGAAGAGAAAAATAACCCTAACTGGCGACGTATGCCGACTACATAGCAGAAAAACAGACCGGAATAGTTTCAGAGAGTCAATCTCCGCTTCAATAAACCTACACTTACCACTCAGAACAAATGAGGACATAAAAGAAGCCGTTGAGCATTTAAATAGTAGTATACTAAAATCAGCTTGGTATGCTACACCTGAAACTTCCAAACGATCCCCAAATCACAAAGCTATCCGAGTAATATTAGAGAATCAGTTGCAAAAAAAACGAAAGGCACGGAAATTATGGCAGACAACCCGGCACTCAACTGATAAAACTGCCCTAAACTCACTGATATCCCAACTGCGCCAATTACTGAGTGAAAATCGAAACCAAAATGTGCAAGCATACCTTAAAGAGCTAGACGCCAGCGCCGCAACCGACTACTCACTATGGAAAGCGACAAGCAAACTCAAGCAGCTGGGCTACAAAAGATTCAGATAAGGCATCGGCATTTGCTGACCATCTGAAAAATGTGTTAGTACCAAACCCTGACCAGGGATCTACACAGACTAAATTAGTGTCGAGAATACTTAATGAATTACATCAATTAGACCTCCCAATAAATAGCTTCTCTATATCTGAAGTTAATCAAGCAATTAGGAAACTCGATCAAAACAAAGCGCCTTGATAACCGCTAAAATAATGGGAGAATTGCCAGAAGAGGGTGTGCGTTTCTTAACATACATCTATAATGCCATATTGAGAACTTCAACGGTCCCCAGACAATGGAAAGTGGCTCAAATCATTATGGTCCCTAAACTGGGCAAAAGCCCTGAAGACGTAAAATCTTACAGGCCTAACAGTCTATTGCCAATACCATCAAAAGTAATGGAGATTCTATTCCTGAGCAGATTATCGCCAATCATAAAAAAAAGAAGCTTGATCCCAGACCACCAGTTCGGCTTCAGGCAACAACATGGTTCTATTGAACAAGTACATAGGCTTGTGAACAACATTAACAATGCTTTTGAAAGGAGACAGTACTGCACAGCTGCATTCTTAGACATCTCACAAGCCTTTGATCGCGTATGGGATGATGGGCTACTGTGTAAGATAAAAAAATCGGTGCCAATCGAATACTACAACTTTATTAGATCGTATTTAGAAAACAGACATTTCTTTGTAAAACATGGCGAAGAAGTAACAACACTATGTCCAATCCATGCAGGCGTACCGCAGGGCAGTGTAATGGGTCCTATCCTGTATCTTCTGTATACTGCAGATCTGCCGACTTCCAAGGCCACTGTAACGAGCACTTTCGCTGACGTCACAGCAGTTCTGGCATCGGATGAACTCCCAGAAAAAGCCACCCGAAAACTCCAAAATAGCCTTGACAATATCGCAAAATGGCTTAAAGATTGGCGTATCAAGGCGAATGAATCCAAATTAGTCCAAGTGACATTCACCACTCGACGTGACATTTTCCTCCATTTACATTAAACTGGGTTCAAGTCCCCCAACACGATGTTGAGGCAAAGTATTTGGGAATGTACCTAGACAAGAGAGTCACACGGAGAAAACACATCTTTACCAAAAGACTAGCAATGGGACAACAGGTCAGAAAAATGTACTTGATGTTGCACAAGAAGTCTCAGTTGTCAATGACAAGCAAGTTGCTCATTTATAAAGCCATACTTAAACCCATATGGTGCTACGGTTTGCAACTATGGGGTACAGCGAAGATTTCAATCTAAAGTGCTACGCATGATAGCAGACGCACCTTGGTACATAACAAATGATAGACTACATCACGACCTTAACATTAAAATAGTCAAGGAGGAAATAAAAGAAAGATTGTATAAATACGAAACAAGAATCACACACCACCCTAATGTACTTGCAAAGGATCTAATGAACGAAGTGCAAATGCCACGAAGGCACAAACGCAAAAACCAACAAGATCTATTATTGTGAATTTTAGATCGCATAATGATGAAGCGACATTGTTAATGAACATTCTCGCACAAGCCCAAGACCTGCAAATACCAACCTAATGCTGAATATCGCCAGATAGATTGCATTATGTGTGTTTTATGTACCTGAGATAGATAACCCGATTCAGCCAACCATATTTATTTATTGACTTAGCGACACGGCGACACGTAATGACATCTCCACAATGAGCAATTCCTCATTACCAAGAATGCGTCACTAATGTTAACCAAGGATAATAAAAAAAGGATTTTTATTTATATCATATCTACTCTGTGGTGTGTATAGTCTAGGATGTCGGAAATGCAATAAAGTATCGATATATGTCGTATCGATGTTTTTTGAAAATATCGATATTGATATTTTTATTAAAAAATATCGATATATCGGTATGATTTGACTGAGAACATTCGTGCGCTAAAAATTAATTTATTTGGTCTAATCTAAATCAATCATAAAAAAAGTATTTTCTTTTTGGGATTTTTTAATCTTAAAACTAATAAATGTTTATTGGTCTGAAAATAATATCGATTTTTATACCTTTTCGATACTTAGAATTTTATATCAATACATTGATATATCGCTCAAAAATATTGATATATTGAAAAAATAATATCGATATATCGATGTATCGATATTTTTTCAACAAGCATAGTATAGTCTATGCATACTTTGTAAAAAAAACCCTTCTGTTTTGAGTTTTGTTTACAATATTGAAAGTAAGTAAGGTACTTACTATTACCTGAGGAAAAATTCAACTAGGGGACAATGGCAGGAGAAGTAGTAGTAGATGCATTACCGTACATCGACCAGGGTTACGATGACCCTGGAGTCAGGGAAGCGGTAAGAACCATAACATAACCTATTTGAGTTTAAAGAATTAGTTTTAATCTAATTTTTCGTATCTATTCATAATATATGAATGGTTTAGGCATTGGCAATGGTGGAGGAAGAATGCAGGCGTTACAGACCTACCAAGAATTACTTGGAGAATGCTGGTCCTGAACCGAGCACTGCCTTCGAAACTTCAGCATTACAGAGGGAAATGGAGCGCGTGCAGCAACGATTACCCATGGAGCCATTGTCTATGAAGAGGTTAGAATATGTGAATAGATCAATAAAGCTATGTAGAAAGAAAGAACACTAATTTATTCATGGGAATTCCAAAACTTTTTAATCACTAGTTCATGTTTTAGTTTCTTTCTATGATAATTAATATCATGTTTAAGCTATGTCTCAAAATTTGATGTTCACCTTAAATCTGACAACATTTAGTCAGTGAACTTTCTTTGAAAACTGTAAAGACCCTTGACAATTGACCTCTTTCTATATGATAACTTTTCCATAGGTATGAACTACCGCCACCCCCCACAGGACGTCTCGGAGAGCCCACAGCCTGGTCAGAGTCAGTAGATAACTCCCACGCTCAACTGTCACACCAAGCCACCAGAGTACTCAACTTAGAGCTGCAGTTGAATTATGGAGCAGAATCGTGGAGATCCTACTTAGGCACATTACAGTCTTTAGTTACTAAGTCACAGAATGCTCATGGTCAGTTAAGGTGTGTGGAGGTTTTATTCTTATTTTTTGTTATATAGTTATAGAATAGAAAGGAAACTGAGAAAACATGGAGAAGTTTAGGTTGTAATGCTGTATATTTGGAATTTTTCTCTCACTTTCTTTTCTACTTTTATTTTCATCTCCTATTTACATAAAATGCTACACCTATTTTGTTTATAACTCATGAACCACTGTACAGATTTTCATGGGAAAGAGTGTGGATGTTTTTTACCCTATCACCTGGTAATAGTTAAATGGCTTTTGATAAAATATGGCACATAGATAATACCACCTGGAATAACATATAGATACTTTTATCCTGAAAAACATAAGATCCCTTGAGAATGTTAGTAAAACTGTGGATGAGAAGGCTGGTACAAATAATGTGTATATAGGAAACAGATAGCATCAGTGAACTGGGAACGCAAGCGGTCCCAGACGGCGAGCGGCGCGCGGCTGCGGGCGCTGCGTCGGCGCTGGGCGCAGCTCGTGTCTGACAACTACCGCCTCGAGCGCGCGCTCATGCAGCTAGAGATACAACTGCAGAAGGTTAACTACTATACATATGTTACAATTTCACACACAATCAGCTTTTGTTAGATGAATAATTAATTATTGCTCTAATTTCTGCATCATGGCAATCTGTTTATTAATAATAAGCCATTCTTTTGGATCAAAGTCAACGCCATTTATTCTGTTTAGGCCCTAGGAGGCAGTAAGAAACTCGGAAAGGCTAAATTTGTTTGTTTGTTTGTGCAAATCAATGTTGCCATTTTTCTCCAAAACTACTAGTCCGATTTTGATGCAGTTTTCAGTTATGGGTTTGGGTTCGATTGGTGCATATTCTTAGATAGATGTTACGGTGACAACTCACCAGGGGGCGCTGCAGCAAACATTGTTTGTGCAAAACAATGTTGCCACTTTTCTCCAAAACTACTAGTCCGATTTTGATGCAATTTTCAGTTATGGGTTTGGGTTTGATAGGTACATGATCTTAGATAGGTGTCCTAACTCGCCAGAGGGCGCTGCTGTAATATTTTTTTTTCTTGCATTATGTTTCCAATTATCTCTAAAACGGTTTGATCAAATTCAATACGGTTTCCTGTGAAAGGTTTGTAATTCATCAGCGATGGTTTTTAGATATGTGTTATAGTGCTAACTCGCCAGAGGGCGCTGTAATAAATATTTTTCTTGCATTTGTACATATATAAATTGGAGCAAACAGTATGGGGCTAACTTTAGGGATATAATATATTGTAAGACACCAAGCATACAGAAAGACAGACAAATAGACAAAAACGGTGTAATTCTCTAAAAAGATTAAAATAAAATAAAAACAAACCAAAAAATTTTAAAATACCCACGACGGGCGGCTGTAAAAATTGTAATCGAATAAAAGTTGTAATCGAAAAAGGATTAAATAAAATTTTCAGCAGACAGTAATATCAAATATAGAGGTATTACTGCACATATTCACCTACATATTAACATAATATTGGTTATAAGGTTAGGTAACAATATTAATAATTCTAGAGTTTAGATTCAGCAATGTGTCTTTCTCTTAATTCAAGACTACCAATCCTTGTTATCTCTGTAATTGATTGTCATTTTAAACTGATTTATTGGACTGACTTATTTGGTAATTATAATGAATGATTGACAAATTAGGCCATTTCAAAAAATTTACTTCTATTTCCAGGCAAAAGGAGAAGCATCTGCCGACGACAACGAGCCAGCTGATTTGGAGGCAGTCAAGATGTTGCCCGACAAACTTAACTCTGAAACTGAGAAAGAAGTACAGAAAAAGATTGAAGATATGTTTGCTGATTAGATATTTAAGCAAAAATATAAATTATAAGAATAAAAATAAGTGATGTTCTATGAAATAATTAAATTATTAATTATAATGGAGAAAGTGTATAATTCCTAGCCTAGGCCCAGATTGTTTTCAAGGTACATAGTGTCAACAAACTGATTTTGGCGTGATGGCCACCGCATCTTCAACATAGTTGCTACATAGGCAAATATGTCCTCCACACGTGGATGTTATTTGTCAAATACACAAATACAAATAGCCACGTGTGGTACCACCATCAAATGGGATTTGGAATAATGCGATGTGATTACAATCAAGAAGTACGAACGCGTCCGAAATCCGAATTTATTAATACAGAACGCAGCGTTCGCATTATTGCTCGATTGTCATTTGTCGTCCGTCCGTCATTCAATCTATCTATCTGTCATGTCAGTCATTCAATTATTATTTGAAAATGGCGGACGATGCATCGAGCAGTAGCGGTTGCACCGGTAATATAGTTGATAACTCAATAAATCAAGATGAGTTGATAATGAAACAACAGCGAGAGATAGAAAAAGAGGTAAGCTATATGTTTTTTGGGTCTTTATTGAATGAATATTTGTCGTTTAAAATAAAATTGCTTCTCAATAACGACATTGTCTTTTCTGTTTGTTTTTCAGATTTCTGAAACAATACCCCTCGTCGGTGACTTAGAAGAGTTGCAGTCATTAGAGAAGGAATATAACGAGGATCCTATATACCTTTTAAAAGTCAAAGATTTATCTTCAAAATACAAGAACATTAGGCGAACTCGACCGGATGGAAACTGTTTCTTTAGAGCGTTCTCTTATGCGTATTTAGAACAACTACTGACTGATAAGAAAGAATACGACAAGTTCTATGAAATAGCTAAGAGTTCAAAGGAGATTCTGGTCGCACTAGGCTTCTCTCAGTTCACAGTGGAAGATTTCTACGAGACGGTGAGTTTGAGGTTATCCAGTATTTGTTATTATTATTGTTAGAATTCATGTGCTATTTATAGTATTTCGAAATTAGCCACACAAACATCGTAACTTGTCATGTTTTGAGTTGTAGTATTCCAATGATACATAATCTTTTCATTCATTTACCAAATTAAATAACAAATGTTAAAAAGTGCTTTGTGCTGTCAATATAGTGTCTATATTTCTGCTAAGTTAATAATTATAATTCAATCTGCTTATTTTATATCACCAATGTTTTACAACCACACATCTCACCACTATAACTAAAAAAATATGTACAACTTTCTTTCAGTTTATGGAAGTAGTTCAAAGAGTTGGCGAACAGGCAGCCGGTAATCCAGAAACCCTTAACTCAGTTCGCACAGAGCTCCATGATAAGTTCAACAAGCAAGGTTACTCTGACTACATTGTAGTCTACCTGCGGCTTGTTACATCAGGGCAGCTGCAAACACAGCATGATTTCTATCAGAACTTTATTGAAGGTCCTCGTACTGTCACCGAGTTTTGTAGACAGGTACATAAACTTACTCAGATCCTGTAAATATGGTTTTAATAATGTATGTACTGCTCAAGTATATTTTTGCCAAGTTTTAATTCATGTTACAATGTTAAAAATAAAAATAAGTTATTTATAAGAAGGCCTCATAAAGGTTAAATAAAATTATGGTACTTTCCAAGTTAACATGAATGTTATACTGCTCTGCCTATCTATAAACCCAGTACATGTGGCCTTATGACCAGAACATTAGTATAAACAAGTTTAAATGCTTAGTTCCAAAAAATATTCTTTGTTGCCAGGAAGTGGAGCCAATGTACAAGGAGTCTGACCATATTCACATAATTGCTCTGAGCAACGCACTCAATGTTGGCGTTAGAGTTAGATACATGGACCGTGGAGAGGGTAGTCAGGTAATTAAGTACATCTTTGTGCCAAATGATAAACTGAATGGTAAGCTTTGGATGAGGATGAGATGGGTGTGGGACTAGCAAGAGTGGTATGAGGGAGTCATTTACTCAGTAGTTGAGTCTGGGCTGATGGCCATTATAAGGTCCATAATAACAAAGATACAGTAATCAGTTTAAACCTTGGTTTTGTACAAAGAAAACTTCAATCTATACCTTAAATTATAATAGGTAATTCTCAAGTTTAATATAATGTTTATTCTCTTTGTTTTAGAATGATGTTCATACACCTATTATAGTTTTTTTTTGTAATTTTATTTTAACTTGATTTTTTGTTGCATAGGTGATAGCCCATGACTTCCCCGAGGGTACCAAGCCGCTGATTCATCTGCTGTACCGACCCGGACACTACGATATATTGTACGCGTGATGCAATCGCACACACATTTTACCATAATAAAGATAATATCCTACGTACAATTGATTTTTATTTATCATTGAAAGATCACTATCATTAATTGCAAGACTCAAAAATGCTGTATTCTTGTTTATTTTGATTAAGGGCTATCCTTGAAAGCATCAGTACTAAAAAAGAGGCGACGCGATATCTTTGACCGTTGGATGATAGAAAATGTTGCTCTCCTCGGAGTAGTCTTACATAGGTAAGGCATTAAGCAACATCTATTTTGCTGATAGTAAAATAGCAAGAAAATTATAAAAAAAAATACGTTTGGGATTGGGTTCATTATCGTTCCTCATAATACGATAAATTGATCAGAAAAATATACATTTGTTTTTAATGTCCCATTATAAAGAGAAACAACTGTCATATGCAAATAGCTGTTGGGAAATAAGTTGATTTGTAAATTAAACTAAGGCATAATGCAAAAAAGTATTTAATTATTAATAGAAGAATCTTCCATGACAAGATGACTTATATCGAATCAATATTAAGAACATGGAATGTAGTCAAATGAATAATTAATTGATAATTAAAAATATTAAAATAAATCCTTTCATTAATTTATCTGCAGAAATAAACACCGTCAGGCTCTCTTTTGGGCTTCATGCCAGCAAAGAAGGCTCTTATGTCCTCCTCTTTGACAATTTCCTTTCTATCCTTGAAACTTTTAAGGAAATCTAGCAACTTATCCCTCATCTTATTGTATTCAGTAAGAGCATTAATTTGTTGGATCCTGTCTAAAGATGACAATGCCTCTAGGCCTCTTTCATATTGTGTTGTGGGACCACCATTGATTCTCTCTTGACCTAACATTTCATAAGCAGAAACAGTATCTTCTGGGTCTATCAAGAATAGGACAGACAAGTCTTTGTACATTGATAAGCATTCATTACAAGTGCAAAGCTTTTGCCGGAAGTTTGAAGGCCAAAAAGTAGCTCCTTTATGAACTCTCTTGACTTTACAAGGCCTTATGCACTTTTTTAGTTCCTCCAATTTAGCTTTCTTTACTGAAATATCATCTGTGATTTCTTCTATTGAAAGTTTCCTCTTATTTTCATTTGTACTCTCTGACTGATTATCACACTCTTTATTTTCACTGGTACTCTTTATCTGTTCACCATGGTCCTTATTTACATTATCTGTAGTCGCTGTTATAGTTTTTACACTATCCATATCAATGTCTGTTGATTTGGTTTCGGTATTTACTGGAGATTCAACATCTTTCTTGTTTGTGGTTTCTTCATCGGCTAGTTTATCGTCAGGATCTGTTTTTATTGCATCACCTTCATCTGTTTTTATCGAAGAGTCATCTATAGATTCCTTTACAGCATCTGAATTAGTAGTTCCAGTAGACTCAATTGTAGCCTCTATAGTTTCCATCTCTGCCTTTTCTGTGGCTATTTTACTAGATTCTATTGATTCATTTTGATCTTTAACAGTGTCTTCAGGTACTATAGGACTCTCCTCATTGCTTGTGGTAAGTTCTACATGTGATTGTTCATCAGCTTTAGGAGATGTTACACTGGTAGATATAGATTTCATCTCATCAATTTCAATGTCATTGGTGGACTTCCTATTTTCGTCACGAACTTCTTTAGCTGCATCTTCACTAGGGACTAAGCTTTCTTCAGCAACAGTAACTTTGTTTTCTGAATTCTCAGTACTTTCCTGACATGATTGGTCATCAAATTTGACAGTGTCAGTATTGTTAGTGTTTTCTATTGATTTAGTAGCATCATCATCAGTTTGTTCTTCACTACCTTTGGTTTGACCTTCACTAACATCTTCATCCATTTTATCCTCTGTACTAGGTTCTATTGTAATTTTATCTGTACTACATTTTTCTGATTCAGAGTTAGTATTATCTATAACTTTGTCATAAATTTTATCTGATTCATCATTTTGTGTGGTAATTTCTGAAGTTTGATTATCTGATTCAATTATATTTTCAGCTGTTTCAGATCCTGTATCCTTTTCTGTGATAACAGTTCCTTTTAAATCCTTTTCGATATCTGTTATAACAGGTTTATTGTCAGGCTTTTTAATGGAGTTGGTTAGTTCATCTTCTTCAAGTAAAGCTTTTTCCATTTCTAATTCAGCAATTTCATCTGCAGTCTTCGAAGTCTCGGTATCGGTTTTTATAGTTTCATCAGCTTCTGTAGGCACATTTATGGATTCTTCTGCTGATTCTGCTATTTCTTTCTCTTGCTCTTCCTTTGTTGTAGCAACGTTACCACTTTCAGTCACTTTATTTTCTCTAACTAGCACCTGTACTTCTATATTGTCTGCTTCCATGGGTACTACATCAGATTCTTGTTCCTTATTTTCTTCTTCTGTTTCTTCTTCTTTAATCTTCTCCAGACTTTGTGATGTTTTAGTTTCTTTACTTTGCTCTTCTGTCATTACAATATCATTAACAGATTTTATTTCTTTTTCACTGGAAGTATCAGTTACATCTTTAACTGTTTTGACATCAAGTATTTTGTTCTCTTCCGTGTCTTCATTACAAACCTTTTCAGTTTCATTAGCATCAAGACCATTAACAGTTACAATGTCTACATCTGCAGTTTCCACGTTAACAGCATAATTGCTATAATCATGTAAAAACTCATTTTTCTCCATACACCCTTCACAAATCATCTCAGAGTACTGGTCTTGGGCTGGAACTATTGCTTCTAGGTGCGATGCATGAAGCCAATCTTCACATATTATGCACTGGATCATTTCATCTTCTTCGGTAGCTTCAGGGTCAGGGTATGGTCGGTGGCAAGTGCAGTAGAGTCCGCTAAAATTCTGATTGTAGTTATTGTCTCCATTAAGCTCCGTTTTGTTAGTGGAGTACTGGCATGGGTGGGTGCTGAACTTAGGGTTTCCACAGTCACATCTGAAGTTTCTTTTGGTATATAATTCCACAAGTTCATGGTTTTCATGGCAATTAAGACTGCAAGCTAGGCATACCCCAGCTCTCTTCAAAGGGTCAGTCTTAGCTTCAGTGCAGCATGTGAGGCAAGCATAGATTGCTTGCCTCTTGATGTAACCCTGAAATAAATAATTTTATTTTTTAAAATAACTGGAGAAATTAAAATATATGACAATAACATTATTTACTCTTGGGTTTTTATAATTGATACAACAGTTTCAATTTACTATGACTAGGCCAACAAGGAGGCCTGTGCTCAGCAGTGGGCAGATATAGGCTGTAATTATTATTATTTATTACAGGCCAACATGAGGCTATATTTATGCTAAATGGGAAAAAATTATGCCCAGTTTATATGCTTTCCAGATTGTAGTTTCAGTTATTGTACAGTTATGTATTGCAAGTGTTTATAAATATTAACATAGATTTCTAACTGAAATGCAACAGTGGCAGTTGGAAAGTATAAGTATATTTATCTCTTATATGTGTACATGTTATGCACATAACAAAGTTATGCAAAAGAGCAAAGAATAAGGGGACCAAAAATAGATCAATTTAATCTACATAAAATTTTATGACGCATAATGATATATCTACACCTTTCACTCAGATACAATCACCAGCAAAGCTTATTGTTCCGAAATGTTAATCCAAATATAGCGGTGGCTCTACCTAATGACACAAAATACATTCTCGTAAAGTAGGTTGAGAAAGGGACGTCATTTTTGAAGCACCTTTGTCGTAACGCCAGCCATTTTGCCGACGTAATTCTTTCAGTTCCGTAGGTCTGAAGAGAGGTTAGTTTACCTTAGAGTACGTGCAGTCCTTATCATCAGAGGCTCCTAGCACAGCATTAGCATCGTCGTCAAAGTCTTGTTGCTCTTGGAGGACGTCCATCATCGTAACAACTTTTTCACCATCATCAGCTGCCAATTCTGCCATATCGGCATCCTCAGTACCATTTAGGCCGTTTGTAGACATTCTATTACGTATATAATTAAATCGAGAGCTATTTCTGCGCGATATAATTTTATTTATACCTAAGAACTCGAAAATTTAAAAGCCGGTTCATAAAGTACGACAAGCGCGGGCGAAGCGAGAGATTATCAAAGTATAGAAATTGAACGAATGAAATGAATGAATTATATTGCCAGTGTTGCCAGCAAAGAGTATATTATCACTAAGTTCTAGTTGCCAGCAGTCAAATATAAATAGATCCATAGATGATCTCCTTTGATCCCTTGTTATTGCAAGGGAAGGCAAAGGGTTCTAGCCCAAACAGCCCATACATGCTTCTTCGAGTTGAAAAAAAAAACTGCATTGTGGAGGGGAACTATGCGTCAGCTGGTCGCATGAACTTGTGAAAAAATACGTAAATAAAGTTATAGTACGCCGGATGAAATTTAACTAGGTGATTGTTTAATAGTTAAAAGTACGAAAAGAACAATCAGCTGCGTGGGTAGCGTTGGAAAGACCGTCAGCTGACGCAGTAAAGATTACAAATTTTGGCGCATTGCTACTACGCTGTTTCCTTTTAAACACATATTTCGAGATTCTGGCTTTGCTTGAGCCCATAACACGACCTTCGGGCTACCTAACATTTTATATTACCACATTATCTACCCCTAAAATTTCAAAGCAACATCTGCGTGTGCGTGTCTCTTTGTCGTACACAATCAGTTTCAGTTGTACTCTTTTGATGCAATTCCAAATTTTAATAGGTATTGTGTCAACGATTTTGACTTAAACTTTGACTTTGATTCAACAAAAAAATAAATATTACAAGCCTTCTAAATTATTATAATTTCTATACCTACATATAATTTATTTATCTTTTTAGAACGAAGTACCTTTACGTGCCTTGCGGTAGGAGTTGGCAGAAATGGGAACGTAATGAAAAAGCGTTATACAGGTATTTTTTTTTATTCATTGGCATTACTTGCATGCAGGGGTGGTACTAGTCGTCATATGAACAGCTTTCATAATGGGACCAACTTTGATATCGCGTAAAATAAAACAGCTGCTTTATACATTTTGGTCGAGTAGGTATTGAACTTTTGTATGGAACAGCTGATATTTGTTTCGTGATTTTACAGTTTGTTTTAATAGATTAGGAATAAGTTACCCATAAAAAACAATATCGTTATTACATGATAAAGCGGTTTCATTTTGATTGAAATCAAGTTGGATTTGGTTTTGTTTGAATTTTATTATTGTGCTTTATCGTTTATTTATATTTGATTTTATGTGTTATGTTTTGTATTGTGTGTCAACTCTCATTTCTATTTTCGCCCTGATTTATAATTTATTTATATTTTTGCTGTTCTTGTATTGTGTACCTTTGTGAAGTTGTTAGATCTTTTGTCCCTTCATTGTTGTTGTTATGTTTTTCTGGGAACTGTTGCCTTTTTCGTTGCGCGTACAATCAATCTGTTGTACACTAGTAACGGGGGTCAGCTGAAAATCAGTGCTGTGTCCTAAACACAGCATACACTGAGCTGACTACCTAGCTACACACAGGTTGATCGTACTACTTATTTATATTATATATATGTTATGTATGTCATCAAATTTTGTATGCACTAATGTAAAAACCCATGTGTGTAGAATAAATGGTTTATATAGTTACATAATTGCCAAGTCTATCGATATATCTCTACTAAATGCGATTATTTTTATTGCAATCACAGCTGTCAAAACGTTATGTGATTGTAACAACAAATGATACTTAAACGCACTATTGAAATTAATCCTGAAAATATCCGTGCGGTTATTAGTCCTTACTGCAACTTTGTTGCAATCAGTTTCAGTTAGAAAGCGGTTTATTAAAAGAGGATTCGTCTATCATTCTTATTCGTATTATGTTTATAATATAGCAAAAAATTAGATTGTATAATAATATTTTAGGCTTCACATTACATAATAAATTACAAAGGGGTCCTCATATAGATTCTTGGGCTGGTAAATTAAGCTCTGCTGCATTTGCTGTATGAAAGATTAAACAATTAATTAATTTTGAGACAGTGACTTTGTGAGTGCCCTACAATTTTGTACATAACCATAATCTACCGAAACTTCTAATTTGTGTTTTGAAAATAGTGCTTTTTTGCAAATGGAATGAAATTATCGACAATGTAATATTTCTATCGATTTAGAGATTGTTTCAAATTGAAAGTGTAATAGACACGCCGATATGTAATTAAACAATCCTTGACTATCTTCGTTTTATAAGGTAGGTACCTACTTTGTGATATTTTTTTTAGATAGGTACCATTTTCATTTTAAAATGTATGTACTAAAGGCTTTAAAAGTTTATACATTCATCACAGCTCCTTTTCGTAACTCAATACGTGGACAACAGGGTTGATAAATAAATAAATGTTACGCAACATATCTGATTGTTGATGTTTCGATTTTATCTTATTTTATTTTTTTACTTCATTTTGTTTAGCAATTTTCTATGTTTGGCTATTTGAATATTTTCAGTGATTTCAGTTAAATTAAATTTAGCTCCCTTAAGTGATTACTTGTTATTACTCTTTATTCTATTACTGTTGTTAATTTTCTAAATACCTTATATGCCTCTAATAGCACCTTTCAATCATATTTTTCTTTTCAAAAAGAAACTACATAGCCTACTAAATGAAAGAAAGAAGAAATTTATTTCTTCTTTCTTTCATTTCTTGCAATATTGTTATACCTTACAATACTATTGTAAATCTTTATCTTGTCCCCTTTAATAAATAAATAAATAAATGATTTAACTTTTAACTTCGTGGGATGTCGTTAAATTTCGGGGTTAAATGGTTACGCGCCACAAGGCTCTAGGATAATTTACCATTTCACAAAACAAAGTACCCATAGGTAAGTTATTTTTTAATTTTTCACAACAATTGAGTAAATGTAAGGAAGGAACTTAAAATACATACTTTCAAATTCATAAATGGGATAAAACACATCAAATTAAAGAAGAAATGGAACGTCTAGATTCTTACGCCCGTTGCCAATATATAGAAACCCTGCGTCTGAAGTACGTATTTTATGGAAAAACATCATGCCAGGCCAATACAGGCTCTTTAAATATACTACACTGCCCGCTTGTTCTAATGACAGGTTCCAACAACCACTTGGAATATCCTGATCAATGGAGTCCAGGAAATCCATGCTATAGTTATAGTCTTGTCTGGATAGTAGATTGGTATTCCAGCGTTGTTGCGCTGGTCTGATATGAAGATAGGTCTTTAAATGCTTTGCTTCTGCAGCTGTTAGTCCGTAAAAATTGGGGCTTATAACAACTGTACCATCTGGTTGCTTTATTAGCTGTCCTCGAGCGCAAATTTCAGCTTCTTCACATATATTACTTATTGTAGCTGATATACGACACTCCTCCTTCATGAATTTGCATCTCTCTGGATAGTTTTCTTCAAAAGATTCGTCTAATACTTTTATTTTTAAAGATGGATCGCCTCGGAAAGGCGTTGTCGTTATAAGGGACAGCTGTTTGTATTTTTTCTTCGCTTTTGGAAGTAATCCCCAAAATTTGAAGTCTGTAGTGTAGAAATATTTCCGATCGTGCATGGCGTCGTTGTTGATCCCAACCGCTATGTGGTAATCGACGTCTACAGCGTAGAGCTGACCCCAATATTGAATATGGTTGAAGTGGTTCTCAACTTGGAGTAAAGTTAGGGAATTCTGGAGCAGAGAAATCAGCTCGCTGCTTAACATTACACCGTTTACGTTTATGTACTCCTTGTACTCCCATAGTTTATGGACGTTCATGATGCTGAGGAATTAAACATGGAAAAGTGTAACATATAAAAATAAACAGTATACTATATGTCACTTCACGTCAGTGACACATTGTTGATGAATTATTTTTAAATTCAGTATCGAAACGAATTCACTGTATGTAGAAAAAAGTTTTGTTAGCGTTGGTGGATAGATGTCTATTTTGTATAAAGGAAAACCAAAAAGTACAATGCAATAATTTTAGAAAAAGCGACAAAAAATTACTACGTTGGTTTTATATACTTAAAGCATGCAAAAATTATCAAAATTCCAATATTTAGGTAAAGTATTAGTATTTTATTATTTTTCCACGTCAAGGGACATCGTAAACAGAGACCCCATCTCGTGTGTCAATTACTCGATGTCAAATATTTGCTGGCCCTCTGTCGGTCGTAATTCGTAACTTGACCGCAAACATACCCAAATTATATAGACCCCTGTTATAACATGATTTCTAAAAGTCAGAGGGTCAAAGTAAATTGGAATGTGTATGCTAACTTGAGAAGCAATTTTCTTATTTTCGCAGATTACGGTAGATCGTGTTGCTTGTTTGCAGACTCATGGGTGACATTTGGAGGAAAATAAAACACGGTTGATGGTCTTGGGTTACTGAAAACCTATATTAACTTTTTTCTTTTTATTTGTGCTTTTTTATAAAAGCTTTTATTTGCAACGTATATATTATTTCATGATATGTCAGTTGGTGTTATGGCAGGTATTTATATATATACAAGATTTACAGTAAGGCCAAAAATAAGATCATTGTGTAGGTACAATGAGGTAGGCCTGAATGGCATATTTTCGAAACCTATGGTAAGGATTGAAATATCCACAGGCATGTATGAATACTGTAGTGTAATTCAAATTGTACATAGAATAGTTGAATTTTTTAACTAAAAGTACTCATTATTTTATTACTCTAATTAAAATTATTATTAGAATTGTTCTATAGATGGCGTTGTTTAGAAAGTCTTTAACAAAATATTTTTCTAATTATATGATGTTTTTAAAAACATTTGTTTCTTTTTGATTATACCTATTATTATTTTATTAAAAACGTCTATTTTATATCTGTACTAATTCATGGTTTATTTACATGTTAATAATTCTACTCAACAAAAGATGGCGCTAGAATTTTTCTAAACATATTCATAGATGGCGCTACCAGCTTTAAACTTCACAGTTTTTAAATTTTATAGGAAGCATTTCAAAATAATTGGCAGTTACATCCATGTTTTTTGGTGCATACTTGGCCAAATAGTCGTAAGCAAATAGATGCCTGACTAGTAATGTGTATGTGAAAATATGTCCCCACAAGTACTAGATATTCCATTCTCGAAAGTATTGTGACTAGGGCTAAAGATGATAATTCTCTTAACATAGCAACCTCAATTTACTACTCAGTTGACGGGCCGGTTGGCGTGGTTGGTAAGATACCCTATCTATCACGCCACAGGTCGTGGGTTCGATTCCCACTCAGGACAAACATTTAGTGTCTGGTTGTAATTATCTATATATATATATGTATTTACAAAAGAAAAGTACTATATGTAGTATATCAGTTATCTGGCTTCCATAGTACAAGCTCTGCTTAGTTTGGGGTCAGATGGCCGTGTGTGAGGAATAATGTCCCAGAATATTATATTATTATTATTAATTTCACATTGCCCGACATGATTTGTATTTTTAATCACAAAGTGATGATGTTGCCGAAGGTGGTAAGCACACACAGACTTTATGGGAACTGAATCCCAAGTGCGGCAGCGGGAACACACTAGCTAACTAACGTGCTATTGTTACCTTCACAGAAAGCTCAAGAACTACATCAGAACTTCTAATTACAAGTTACGTAAGTACTTAGTATCTGTTTTGAATCATTTAATAATTTTAAAGCTTATTGTATGATTAGGAAATAGTTTTCAAAAATGTTTCCATTTGTAATGAAGCACAATTATCAGAACGTCAAAAAGTAGTTGTTCGTATTGTTAAGTTTCTAATGGGAACTGATTACAACTAATTGCAATCAAGTTACCTACATAATAATTCTTATTATTAAGAGTTATTAAATTACTCGAAATAATGTCGTAAGTCCTCCATAACTTCGGGGATACCCACCAAGACTAGTATCAACTTTCAGGCGTAGGTGTGATCAAACCATCAACCTCGCGTTTAGAAACGAGTAGGTACGGTTAAGGTGATAAAAGTTCCGTAAATATCCAGTGAAACTTGAAACTTAGAAGATTTTCCTTGTTTGATTCAGAGTTGAACTTACTCTTACGCAGGTAAAAAAGGGTAAAATTATAATTGTATAAGCTTTTTTTTCTAAAACTGCTTCTCCTAACAATACACGTCACATCAACGTGCAAACACGTGCGTCAATTAGCCTCTCGAACGGTTTATAGATAGACCATAGACAACGGCACGGTAGGTGCCGCGGCGCGATTCGGCACGCGCCTACACTGAAGCGCCCTCGAGTGGAGACGCGGGCGGCGGCCGAGAGGTCCGAAACGTGCGATCGCTCCATCAACACGCAAACGTGTCTATTCGATTGTTTTAGCACGTGCCCGATTATAAAATAAAAAAGATAGTTTAAAAGTTGTATGGAGTATGAAAATTAGTGATGAAGTGGTTTGTAATCGATTGATCGGTAGAAGATTGGAATAAATTCACGTTATACAAGACCGGCATTATTTATCTATGAGATAGACAGTGCGCTTGCGCTTTTAATTTAGTAGGATCTAAAGAGTATGTTCTAACTTTATACTTTCTATTCTACATATCTACCTTATTTTCTTCCGACTTCTTCATACGGCTTCATCAATTATGTCAACAGAAAAGCAAGTACCTAATATCTAAAGAATTATTTGGGGATAGCTATATCTGAGAGTTATTTTTTTTTAATTAGGTATAGCATACCTATATTATCATCAACAACCTTTTTCCTACTAGGTACTAGTTCATTGTTGGATGTCAATTAACGCTCTTCATGAGGTGCATCCTCACAGTTAAGTATTTGTATGTCTCCCTTTTCCACCCCACCACCTATCATGATAGTTGGATCGAGATAATGTTTCAATATGATGAATCTGAATCCATCTGCCTGATTGTCTATGTACAATTCCTTTGCTGAAATCATTGACGTGCATAAATCGGCGAATAAACTCAACCAAAAAACAATCACATGCAATTTAATGAAAAAATAATGCCATATGCACCTATGACCGCGAATCAACTCCAAGCGACTTGTTTTCAAACGGCACAGGCTGTCTGCCGCTCGGGAACCGCTTGCGAATGGAGTGAGCAATCACAATGCGATAGTCCAGAAACAATGGAGTTGTTCCCACAGCCGCGCCTCGGGCCGTCCCTACAGTCACCCCCTTTTTCTTTTTATAGTTTTTTAATTGTTTTTGAACGAGAGGTTGGCAGTCATGCCTCTGGGCGCTGATGGGATCTCTAAGCTCTACCGTTACACAAACAATCTGAATTAATTTGTAAGCAATGTTATCTTTATGATTGAGTAACTTAGTTTATTTTTGAAATTTTTATTGTGTTATGTTCCATAATATGGTAGTAACAATACATGTCTTTTTGGGGCATATTAATATCATGTAATGTTCAAATGCAGGATAGATTTCATCTGTGTTCGACTTTTGATTGAGAGTTAAGCGTTCTTCTAAATGGCCTGTAAAAAACTTAATTCATTATAAATCATAGATAGATTAAATTACACAACCAGACTATTAATTTATCAAGAGATTTAAAAATGAAGCTAAAGTGCAGTTACATAACTAGTGGTTAGCTAACCAATGGGTATCAATTATTGTTACTTATCTAGAATTAAAGCATTTATCTGTCAGTCACGGTTTTATTTCAAATCAATTAACACAACAATTGAATAATGTGCTACATTTAAATACAGGATCAAAAGCAAAGGTGCCAATTACAATTTAAAAAAAAAGAATTCCCACAATCATAGACTATAAATTTCAAATATTCAAGTGTTCTTTTCCCACAATTAAGAATTGCAAGAAAAGGAATCGAATGATGAAAGCAGTGAGCGGTCGAGTGGCGATTTCTGAACGGTTAGACATAAAGGGCGGGAAATATTGGCGCTTAATCGTCACAAACAGGGGGGACAATGGCGGGAATTGCAGATTAAGGCTATTTGTGTTAAACACGTCGCCTTTGTGTGTGTTCGCACGCACCAGTGGACTGTCGATCGCGAGTACTAATTGCTTGTTGGTGTAGATTGTTATTAACATTGAGCGAGTTCACTAGTGCTCATGGATTTTTGTTAACGACCCTGAGAAAGCGGATTCTGTGAATTTAAAATCTACTTCCTATTCAGTGACTTATAGATTCTCGATTGCCTTTTTTCTTCGTCTGTCGTGTGGAATGATGATCGACAACGCTATTTGTAAAATATTTTTTTATCTATTGGTTCCATAGGCTACCTTAGCTTGCGTATCTTTCTGTTACTTCTCACGTTTCACATGGGCTAAGCGGTTGACTAGTTACCAAAGATATCTAAATTAACAACATAATATATTTTCATATCACTAGATTCTCAAAAATCAATGCAATTCTCATAGGAAAGTAGATCCTCATTGCAATTTATTTCACAAGACCTTACATTTAGACAATACATTCTTATATCTTCAATAGATATTCTGATAAAGCTATAATGCCTTATAATTTTTGACTTACATATTACGTTTTTGCATGCACGTGCTCCCACACCACTGGTATTAATATTTTGTGTTGTGGTGTAACAACATTTTTAAGCTATTTAACTTTCTTCAACTAAACTTTATGTAACACATATAGTTTGAAACTGTTTAAAACAGTTATAAACGTCAGTGTGGGAGCACCTCATCATTGTATTCTGGTCTCGTGAATGTTTCTTCCTCTGTTCAGTGTCTCGATTACCATCAAGTTTTCAGAAAATTTACTCTTCTTGTGTCCTTAGTACCTACACTAACTCATCATTTTCAAAATTCATCATCATTGACATTTTCAAAATTTGGCTTTCAGTGTTTGCTATTGCACAGTACCTAAATAGTGTTAACTGTTCTTTGGTAGGATAAGAGTAGTTAGATGTTGGATAGATCCTTCACTGTCCAAGAGTACCTATCTTATTAATTAACTGTTTTGGACTATAATACAAACATGAGCTTTTTAATAATAAACAAATGAACACCATCTCATTCTAGTGTTTTTTCAAAAAACTGTAGTCGCGTGCCCCGCCGCGCCTCGCACGCGACTGGCCGATGATGAACGAGTGTAACAGTGTTGCCAGTGCGAATAATCATCGCATGATGGGGTTGCAAGTAAAAATAATTGGCGTCCCGCTGCTAGCCGCGCGCTAATGTTTTGATAATGACGCCCGCCATTGTCCGACACTCGCGAACTGGGATTTGATGTTTTTGTTTTCAGATTTGTATTCTTTTGGACGTGGGTGAATCTTGTTGTATAAATGGCGGGTGAATAAACAAATAAACATTGATTTTGGAGTGCCCCGGGGTCTTTCTGAATAAATATGTGAGAAAATACACCGTGTGTAACTACTGAATATGTTCCATTTGTATTTGTTAGGCAAAGGTTGCAGGTGCGTTAGCCGTGCCAATTAAATTACTTCTCTAACATGCCTCTTCTTATGAAATTGTATGAAAAGCCTTGACACTGACAGTATCTTTATTATGTCTGGGACATAAGGAAACACGTAAATATGTTATATCTAATTTTTCATATTAATATCTACAATACAATACAAATATACTTTATTGGTGACACTACATTACAACACAGAATTTACAAATTATAAAGACATCAAAGTGAAAACAATTAAGGCAGCCTTATCGCTGCACCGATTTCTTCCAGGCAACCCAGGGTGATAGGATATTTTATATTATATTATTATTGTTATATAGCTTAATGTTAAAATTTTAGCACGATATTTGTTATTTTTGCTTTCCTTGACGTTGCTTTTCTTTTTACTTTCGCTGAATTTAACGTTCTTTTCATAATAATTATGTCCGAAAACAAAACACTCGCGCATTCGGTCAACTCTCACGTAACGTCTCATTTGAAATGTGTATAACAGAATAAGTTACAAGACATTTATCAAAGTATCCTGACCAACTGTTACGATAGTTAAATAACGGTAGCACGTTAAATGGCCTATTGACTGTCAGTCAGACAACTTTGATGGATTGTTTTGGGCTCTCATTTACAACGAAATGCTTATTTACATGTGTATACGGGCACTTATTTTAGTTGAAGTTACTTTTCATTTGATTTTGGTAAGGTATGCGTTGTTTTTTTTTTAGTTTTTGTTAAACCTGGTAGCTGGTAGAGATGGGGACAGAGTGGCTTAAGGTTCTCGTTCAAAGAAAATTTAAAGGAATCTTGTTTGGCACCAGTAGAACTCTTCGAGGTCATAATCAACAATATGTCGGTTACTTATCATTTCGCACTGGTGAAAAACTTCGTTACCGGCAATGCGACTTAATTTGATAATATCTTTTGAAACAAAATGTCCGATTCCGCCATTTATCTTTTATAAGCGTCAATAGTAATCCATTACTTTGATTATTCGTTCAGAAATCAGTATTTTCATTCTCATTGAATTATTTTGAGTTAAAATAACGTTTGTAAATGCAATTACTTACACCATGTTTGTTAAATTCCAAAGAATGTCCAAATTATTGTACAAGAATGTTTAATTCATAAACCACACCATATATACCAGTGTCTCACGCAAAGCGTGATGTTTCGCTCAAACTCATGACAAATTCTTTTTAAATGTTAAGTATTGTTAACTGGTTCGTTCGTAAACACTGGCTTTCTACGTCTGCCTTCAGCGACGTGGTCGGAATAATATAAGCTCATGAATATGTTACCTACCGCATGCTTCGCTTCCATTTTAGAAATAAAGTAGTCTAATTTAACTGTGATCATTGTGTATTGCACATTTTTAATTGTAATATTTATAAACGGTAAAAGTAACGGTAAATGCCACAGAATAACAAAACAATGAAGACATATTTCTTATACTATGGGGCCAGATCAAAAATGATTATAAGTCAGTCAAAAGTCTTCAATCTCCATACTTGCAATCTGTTATAGTTTCTCAGAAACAAACATGTGGGTAACTATATTGTGGGTAGCTAACAAAAACTTGACATCCAAGCGCCAACCTTTAAAATGTCAAAAGATTTACTCCTAACCTATATAAAGACATCTAAACAAATGAAATAAATTTTGTATCTAAGTTACAAATAAAGGGTGCGCCGACGGCATCTGCATGAGGAAGACTCGACACGATCAATTATCGGTATTGTTACAAACCGACAATACTTTCTTAACACGTCGTCGCGCCATATTGAGACGTTCTCATAAAAACCCACGCTCTATTAAATGCGAGAGTCGTACCATTTTCAACTTTAGTATCAGAAATTTAGATTTAAAATTCGAATTTGTAATTCGTTTGACAGGTGCGTTTGGAAACCGGGGCAACCTCCCACTGCTTGCCAACAATGCGACACTAGTTGTCGTTCACAAAGCAAAGGCGCGGTGCCATTCAGCCTCGCGCTCACGTGTCGCAAACGATCGTAAAGACTTAATTAAATCGGATACATATAAGAATGTAGGCAGATGATTTATGTACGAATTGAGATGTTGGTCTCCGAAGGCTTGTTTGGTGAACACAAACCGAGGTATACTATGGTGACGCCACCATGATGCCGAGAAAATTATTTGAATTTTATTGTCACGTGAATAAAGAAGTTGTTAGTTATTTACAATTTTTATTTCGCCATGATCATTACAAATATCCAAGAAAATATTTTGTCATTTTTTTCTTTAAAACTTGACGTAGGTACATAGACAGCATATCAAAATGTTTAGTATCTTCTTACAATTCATTGGATTGTCCACTAAAATGTCATAGATGTATTTTTTCCAAGAGTTTGTTATCCACACCGCCCTATTGTGAGCCAGTCCGCTTTCACTAATCCTCTTTAGGCGCTTGAATATCCTTTCCTGAGCTAAAATAGCGTTAAAATCGCAAATCCGTCACATTCGGACAATCAAAGCGCAAAACTTTAACAAAACTCGCAAGCAATCGTTAGTACCACACAATCCCGACCTCCCGGTGACAAATCCGATCGACTTGAAACTGCAAAAGGAGCGCGGAAAAAAATAAAAAAGAACTGGCAGAATGGACACGAGGCTACGACAGATGCAGTCGAAAAAAAAAATTGTGTTATGTTCAGAAATCTCGTTATTAAAGGAGATTTGAGGGATCGAATTGTTTTGTAAATTGAGAGAAATCGTGCGTTGAAGGGGTGCGCACGCATGTGGTGATTAGCGGTGATTGTTATTGTATTTTTTTAACCTTGAATTCATTATAAATCCATCACTTCACTTATCAGCAATTGGCGCAATTTTTAATAAACTGTCATATAATATAGTTTTTACGAACATGTTATAAAGATAATTTAATCGTGATATAAAAATATTTTTATCCACCCCAAAATAAATCAATTTATAAAAAAACAATATCAAAGCATGTTTGCAACAAGCCTGCAAGTATCGTTAAAATATTCGTGTTTTTGAATAACGAATGCAATTAAAAACTGAATGAAACAGTTGGTGTACTGACCCTAGTGAATAGTCGTTCAAAAAGTACTTTGCCTATTTGCCATCGGCTTTTAACTTGTGGATGTATAAAAATGGCAAAAATTTAATACGTATAATAGCATTATATTTTTGAATAACCATATTTTGATGATGCAGCACCTGTACTTGAGAGCCTGTTACTTTTAAGCTTTACTACAAAGATAAAAGAAACTATTACTAATTTTTCTCCTCTAAAACTTAATTCTATAATCCAGAGTAAAATGATCATAATTCCTTTCAGGGTAAGGAACGCCGTTTGCACTTTTTAATGTAAACAGTATGTAGTGACACGTACTTTTTGACGGCTCTCTCCTGTGATAAGTCATTCTAATAATGGACCCTTTAAAGTCTCTACTGGTAGCCGTTTTACAATAGAAACAATAACTAGCCCATTTGAAATATGTAACTATTACATCAGCTGTTCGTGTAAAGGACAAAAGTTAAAATCAACAATGCATTGCTAATGGTTTTAAAATGGCGGGTTTCTGAACGCACTTTCTACAATTGCCATAGATTACGTTTGATGGCAACTTATATTGTAGTGATGCTAAATAGTCGATAATCAAAATTGATAGTTCAATAAATTTCAATTATCGATAGTAAGTAGTCAGTTACTTCTACACCTTCGGTCACATCATCACCTACCACGGTGAGATTGTGGTCAATCACAAGCCTACAAAGTAAAAAAAAAATTACCACCCTCAGTTATCGAGTAGTGGTGTTACTAGATACTGAGTTACTGACCTACTGAGACTGGAATGGAAAAAACGAGATTCCCAGGAAGTCAACAGAAGACTCTAACCGGACATTAGTCTATGCCACTCATATTTACCACATAATGGTAAATATGAGTTTATGGTAGATTTATTATACCATTAAACCAATCAAAAACTTAATGCTACTTCATGTTGCGTATCGAGGAATTGTTCGATTTTTAAACAACACTACGCTTACTGTGTAGCACATTTTAAATATAGAAGCGTGCTCTTATATCCTAGGTGCGATCGAATTTTAAAGCACTTCTGTTAGGTATGTATTTATTTATAAAAAAATATTAACCAGTTTTTTTCTAAAATCTAAGTAGGTACCTACTTCAATTGATGTTTTTTTTTAGCTTGAGTTCTATTTCAATACATTGAGAATTGCAATTTCTTTGGAACTATTTGTTGAAAATACAACGGGGTGTTCGCTTAATTAATTGAAGTTGCCAAATTAGTTTATCGATTTTGAACCTTAACAGCTTACAATAAAGTAAAATATGCAATAAAATTATTCATTTATTGTGGTGACCCTAAAAGTGATTTTTAAACTCCATTATTTTTCAAGATGATTGCTCAATTGGGCGTTAAAAACGACTATTGTACTTTTTAAATATTTTTCATTATTTGGAAAATTGGTTTTTGAACGAACACTTCAAACAAGCAGTTAATAATATTTTTATGAGCACCATTTTTATAAAGGTCATATACGATGAGTAGTAATACTAACTTAGCTATTATTCTATATTGAAGGTGGTAAGCACACAAAGCCTAGATGGAACTGGCTCTCAAGTGCAGCTGTCGGAACACACCGGTAGGTGTTTGGTGACAGATTTTCAACTTGAGGATGGTAGCCAGCTAGCCGGGTACTACAAAGTACCCTAGCACCATGCTATGGTATATTTATGTAGGAGACCCACTACCACTGAACTTACATTAAGCTGAAAATAGTTAATTTTAAATCAGTCGAGTATACCTACTTACCTATGTACTGTATTTAATAAATTATAACTAAGGCAACATTGTTATAAAGAACACATATTTTTAAGTGCTCTCAAAGCTCAGCGCTGGCAACTTAACAATGGCTCTAAAAAAGTATCTATTGTAAACCGGAACGTTATCCGGTAGAGGGCGCCTTCCGCCCTCGGCGCTTCCGCTGTCGAGTGGCAATCCAACATGGCGAAAATATTAATCAATATTTCAACAATATTAGCCGAGATTCGAGTGTTCGCCTCCTTAAGATGAGACGGCTACTTTGCTGAGTTTCATTTTGAGTGCTGAGTCGCTTTGGATTTAGGATAATGCTTATTTAATGTTATATGTACTACAAGCATGTGGTAACTTACATTATATGGACGATCTATACATTATTGACGTTCTATGATAGTCATTAATAAGTAAAATGTCATACATGGCTCTTGAGATGGCTCTTCTTATAGAACCTGATTGTTACACAACAAATGATTGTAATAGATACCTACCTAGTCAAAGTCAAAGTCTTCTCTATCTAGTTTAGGTCCTAGAAGGGCCGAAGTATGGGTCTTTAACTATGAAATTGCAGTTTTGTACGTGAAAATTAATTATTCATTGATATTTTTATCTTGCAAAAAAGTTATCAAAATTAAAAAAGAATGATTAAAGATAGAGATTTCTCCTCCAACGTACTGCCGAAACGATAGGGCACTAACACATTCACACTTTTTTCAGGGTTTGGATAACTTAGTTGTAAGGTAAAACAAACACTTGGAAGTTCTTCGATTGCCATACAGTAGACTTTTATAGAATGGCAAGAATGTATGAATAGTCAAGGTAAATATTTTAATGAAATAAAAATATATTATTAAATAAATCTGATTGAAATTCCCATAAAAAACGGCAATTAGGGGAGACCGGGGATAGTTGACTATAGGGGTAGGTAGACTATCTGCCAAAAACTCGTCGACAGTATGAGTATTGTATCATCCGATCACAGCCAAGTATTACACTCCGCATCCCGCACAGCTGTCCGAAGTGCCACATCGCGGTCGCAGGTCGTTTTCAAATGGTGACATGTTTTTAATTTGTTAATGACGTAAGTGAAATTTCGATATAGTACATTTTTTGATGTGATGCCTACACGTTTTATGTGAACCATTTTTCTATTAGCCCTAGCGTTTGATGAGTGCATATTTATCATATTTCATATCTTATTATTCAAATCAGCGGCAGTGTTTAGGCTAGCTATGTGATCAAAATATAAAATGGCGTCTGGGGCTAGTAGACCAATTAATTTTGGGGCTGGTTGAATAATTATTCAACCTACCCCAAAAGCTAAAATATGGAGTTAAAAACAACACGTAAGTTAACCATTTATTGGATTTTTAAAGAAGTATAGCTATTTCGATTAATACATAGCAAAAAGGACCTGTGAAAGAACAACTGAATGAGCTAAAACATTAAAAAATGTATCTGAAATAGCTTGTCACGCAGTCATTTTTGACGAGAAAGCATTAATGCGACACCAAAACAGTATAATATTCCTTATAAAAGATACATCGTTACGGTGCCAAATTAAACGAAAAATTTGAACGTAATCCAAACTTGACGAGAGTTTGTTGAGCAGAATTCTCATCCCTGGATCATCATCATCATCATCTCAGCTGCAAGACGTCCACTGCTGGACATAGACCTACCCTAATGATTTCCAATAGGACCAGTCTTGGGCGGCCTGCATCCATTGGACCTTGTAAGTGGACGTCCCACGCTGCCCTTGCCAGTCCATGGTCTCCACTCCAGAACTCTTCGGCCCCATCGGCCATCCGTTCTATGCACTATGTGCCCTGCCCATTGTCATTTCAACTTGCCAATCCACTGGGCTATGTCGGTAACCCTAGTTCATCTATAAATCTCCTCATTTCTTATTCGATCCCGTAGAGAAACCCCGAGCATAGCCCTCTCCATAACCATAAGCCCTGGATACAGAGGATTCTTGCTGGATTCTTCTCAGTCCAAGTCCGGTGGTAAGTGCCTTATTAGGGCCTAAACTGAATCAATGAGTTTGAGTTTGATATATAAAAAAAGTAAAATTTGTTCTAGTTTTGAAGAGAAAACTTTAGCCAGTTATTTTATTGAGGTAGCTGCTATTTATTATGGATTGGCGTCTTATGAGACTCGGAAATTTGCATATGAGTTCGCAAAAAAAAATAACAAAGCTATGCCTGATTGAAATGTTTAATTACTTGACCCTTCTCATGATTTGACTCTTATAAGTACATAAGTCAACATACCCCTGGCATTTGGTCTACTTACCCCGGACCAGGGGTAGATTGACTAAGAGTTAGTGTTCTATAAAATGCATAAAATTATCGACATTATGCTTAACTAAGAACTAGATATCACATATTTTTATTAGATTAATAGTTCTTCTATCAATTGATATGGTTTTCTTGTCTATATATATTAAAACATAAAAAATATGCACTATTTAGTACAAAATTGGTCAACTATCCCCGGTCTCCCCTACACTGTTAAAACCCTATTATTTTCAAGCTCTGAAAAGCCGATAAGTTCACCGGTCCTGATTTCTATCACTAGATGGCGTTACCGCATTCAAAAGATCTATGAAATGTTTCTTGAAATAAGAATAACCAGGAATATTTAATTTGTAACCTTATTATTGAATATGATATTTTAAGTTTATTAGTTCATATTAATTATACAAAGTGGTAAAAAGGTATTTTCACATACCCAATGTAAAAAGTTTCCTGAACTAATATATTCTCCGGGGAGATATTCAGTTGATACATGATTTAAAAGTTAGGACAGCTTTTATCATAAAAAATATTTAAAAAAACATATGCAATCAAAGGGTTAAACACAAATGCGTACACGCATCCCGCGGCGCGCGCACTCCCAATCGCCACTTCATCTCTCGCCAGAGGGCGCTGTTTGTGAAGCGTGTGCAACGCCTAGCCCCGCGGGTGCGGTGTTTGCGACCGGCCTTAGCTGCGGGAGCTCTCGAGTCCAATTACAATTAAATAGCGGTTAAAATAAAAGGGTTAGGTATGGTTGAGTTACATTGGTATCTTATAGATCAGTGTTTTGGTTTTTTGTCCCAACTTACGAATTCGTTGTATTGCTCGTTTACCCATCTCGCCGGCAAGTCCGCCGAATCTGGCAAGAAACTCAGCAATGCATTTTTTTTTAAATCTTTCTTGTGTATATGCGACAAAACATCTAATATCGGGATCATAAACATAATATGTCTACTCCATATTAAGTTTCCAAAGTTAAAGTAACTTATGAACGTCGAAGCTACTGAAACTGTTACAAACGTTTCAGAATTCAGACTTTTCATTTTTTTTTATATTTTTGGAAAAAATATAAACAATATTTTTATTTTTTCTAAAAACATTTATACAAACCCTTGCCTATTTTGATGGCCTTCAATTATAAACGTGTCTACTAAAGCTGACACCCTCTCTATTATAAACACGAGCATGTTTGTTAGGGAGGAATGTTTATTTGTTCTCAGTCTCAGTGGCCATTGATTGGAATTATTGGAGTGGCTTCATCTTGTTGTTGCTGTTTTATAAATGTATGGTTTCTCACGGATAAAAGTAGATAAGTAGGTATAGACGAGGTATCGAAGATAACTAACTGTATCTATGTGTATACATTAAATAATTATGGGTAGCTATGTTTCAAAATATAGGCTTGTGTTTGACCACAATCTTACCATGGTAAGTGGGCCTAGAAGGGAACTAGCTCTCAAGTACAGCAGTAAGATAAACGATTAGGCATCTGGTTCTAGTTTGACGTGGGCCTAAATGCCTAAGAACCAATGTTACGTGGCATCGAGTTAATTTTTTATTTTTATTTATAACAAGATTACTTACCTAAATCTAAAGAAATCAGACCTAACATTAGCAATTCCCCTGGTATCGCTAATATCCATAGGCTACGGTAGCCACTTACCATCAGGTGGACCGTCTGTCTGCTTGTCTGTCATCTGACATAAAAAAAAAATTAAGATTTCTGAATTTTTAAGCGTGATTTTAAAATATTAAACTTACCTTCCATAAAGACTTATAATTAATAACTACACAGGCATCAAAGTGAACTTCAGCAATTTCATCGAAATCGAATGAAAGAGATTTTGACAAGGAGACCAACAAACCGAAACATTGTTTCGCGCCTCGCGCCCAGTAAGCATTTCTGTGCACAGTGGGGCGGGTAATTGCTCCAATCTGGACAAAAACACGCGCAGCACTCGTATTTATTTATTTACTTTAATATTTACTGCAACAGTAACGAGTGTCGACGACTGGCGCGCGGAAAAGTTGACAACTTTTTAGGTTAGTTTTTTGGCAGCATTTATTGGAATTTCGTCTCTCTGTGTGACTTGTTGTTAAAGTTGTTATGAATATAAGAATATATTATTAATCACAGATATAAAATAACTGGCACAGAGGTTCTCGATATTGTTCTGTGTTAACTAGCGTTAAGTACTGGAAACTTAAGTCCATGGTGCCTTTATTCGATTACTACTATTACCTAATAAATTTTGATTTATCAAGATTTGCCATTCTTATTTCTTTATTTGAAGGCGTCTAAACTTATAACTGAATCCCCTGTATTGATGAATTCTCTGGAATAAACAGAATATGTCATCAAAAATTTATATGTATATTTTTTTGAGTTTTGTTTGAAAACTAAGTAATATCCAGTAGAACCTACGTGATCGACAGAGTGTTAGATCGTTTGTTAAATATTTGTCGGTGACGACTAAACACGACTGTAGCCGCCGGCAGATTTAGCACCCTACTGGAGCTACCATGCTTTTTAATTTCTTCAGGATATTTTTAATGATATAATTTTAAAAGGTGAGTACAGTTTTACGTATATTTTCATCATAAATCTATTATACCTGTGTATGTTGAAGAGTATTTAATCATCAATGGGGCCAACCTATGTTAGTTTTACCTAATAAAATAATTACAAAATACTTGTCTGACAAAAGACTAAAAAATATACTTACCTAGTTATCTAAATACTTATCAGAGGGTAAAATTTATTATATTGTGTGTTCCGTATGCGGCAGTAGATTCCAAATTAAAATCACAACATACAAAATTACAGGAAATATCCTAATCTGTCCTAAAATCCACCTAACTCATGGTATTTACACAGTGAGATCCATCAATTGGCTCAATCGTGAGGTAAACACGCGCCGCGGTCGCCCCGTTGTGCGATGTCGTGCTGATACTCGCGTCGTAGCGTGTATGTACCTAGCCGTATCTCGTAGATGTTTCGTAGCAACCTCTACGAGCTACGAACTTATTGGACACTAGTTTTTCCGCGCGGTTTCTCCCGCTTTCCCGGGATAAAATATAGCCCATGTTACTTCGGGATAATTTAGCATTCTAATGGTGAATGAATTTTTGATATCGGTCCAGTAGTTTTAAGTTTATTCGTTACATACAAAAATACAAATACTTTCCTCTTTATAATATTAGTATAGACTAGCGGACCCGTTTGGTAATATATATTTTTTATGTGAAAAATCCAAAAAAGAATTGGATCCGTATAACATTGCCACCTAGCGTGTCCAACTGTAGCTAAGAATCATTATTGACCCCATAAGTACAAAAAAAGGTCATCAAAATCGGTCAAGCGATTTAGAAGGAGAAGAATTTATGAGTTTTTGGATTTTTGAGATTTATAAACATACTAGCTTTCGCCGCCGCTGCCCTCGTTCCAAAGGATATTATATTTTTCTGGGATATCATTAGCAATATGTAACGAACAGCTAATATGTTGTCGAACTTTATAAAGCCTCGAAGGCAACTAGCTCTATGTCTGAAAATCTGTCGCCAAACACTACCAGTGTGTTGTGGCAGCTACACTTGAGAGCCAGTTTCTTATAGGCTTTGTGTGCTTACCACCTTCGGCCACATCATCACTTACCATAGTGAGATTGTGGTCAAACATAAACCTATACTTAGAAAACAAAATCTCGACGTTATCAAGCTATATGTTGAAGATGTATTTTTGAATTGAATTTACTTTTTTTCTTATGTCACTGTCAGAATTCGATCCTTCTTTAGGTATTAAAAGATTATTTTTTAAGAATTAGGGTTTTACCCCATTATATCACAAAACTTTATCTATTTAACACAGACACGTTTTCATAAACTGGTTATCCGCTATGATGGTCATTTCGACATGAGGCTATCTCTACTGTCACGCTATGCTTAGCTCTTTTTGGCACATGTACAGAGGTGCTGTCAAAACGGCTATTATAGCGTGCCGGTAGTTTAGCAATCTCAACAGACGTGTCATCTCAACCTAAGCAGTAACATATAAAAACAATCTATTGTACAATCTATCCTGTTGTTGAAAACAGCGCTAAACAATAACGTCTTCACTCAGACAGTTGTTATGTGCGGAGTGGAGCGTCGCGGGGCGTGGCGCGGTGTGGTGTGGGCGGGCCATTACGTAACGCTGAAATGATGGCTTTACATTTTCAGCTGGCTGTGTTGATGCTAGTGTCAACGTATTGGTGACAGGGTTTGCAATTTTATATAGTACTAGCTTTTCCGCGCGGTTTCACCCGCGTTCCCGAGGGATCTTGTGATTTCCCGGGATAAAAAATTGCCTATAGCCTTCCTCGATAAATGAGCTATCCAACACTGAATTTTTTTTTCAAATCAAACTAGTAGTTCCTGAGATTGGCGCGTTCAAACAAACAAACTCTTCAGCTTAATAATATTAGTATAGATTGGAATATAAATTTCTCAGAACAATAACTAAAGCAATTAAATGTCATAGACCTATAGTAGTTGTATTCGTCCTTTTCGGGACAGGCAAAGGTCTATACCATACAGCCAATTCTTGTATTTCTTCTTAGTTTTATATCAATGTCTTATATGCTTAAATATTGTGAACAGGTGCTGCTTGTTTACTAAGTTACTCATAATTTTGATATATTTTTTTCCTTACTGTCATATAACACACACATATTGTCAGTGAGACTAGATAAATAATTTGATATAATGAATCTGAGTTGGTTTTGAAAAGAGTAATTGCTGAGTTTCTTGCCGGCTCTTCTCAGTAAAAGCAACCTTCCGAACCGTGCGTTAGAGTCAGACTATTCATATGTGCTTGTGAAGGCCTATTTGAATAAAAAATATTTTCATTCATATAAAGGCCAAAGCCAAATCTGGTGTACATATAGTCAAGTCAAGTCAAGTTATAGAAGATTCGTTATTTTCGTTCAAAGGCATTATGTTTAGTGGTTACACAAAATGTCAAAGTTTTTCAAAAAGGTTTATTTAATTTATGAAATCTATCAGACGTTTGGCAATTACTCTGTGGGAATGGTTGAAGTTACAATCCTTACAATGAGCTTGGGCTTTGATAACAACATCGTGACTATATAGTACAGTGGTGAATATTGATTAGCCCTCAAGATATGTTGCCTAGCACTTACCGGTGTGTTGCGGCAGCTGCACTGGAGAGCCAGCTCTAGGTTTGGTATGCAAAGTAACATTTTAAATCTCAAAAGAATATCATGTAGATGGATAAAGCTTATGTAGGTACTTTTTCATTAGAATCATAATGCTATAATTTTCATAGCTGATACGTTTTTGACTAAGTATAATAATATATTGTGTTTAGTAATCAGAGATGTGAAAAAAAAGGTTTAGTAAAAGTATTTAAATACAAAATGCAAATGCATTGTAATTTTACTATTTCAAAGAAATTAGAAGAATTTAGAAACACAAAATAGTTTGAAATAAAAGTATTTAAATACAAAATGCAAAATACGTATTTTCATAATAGGTTTTCCAAATAAAATACCTTGTTACTTATTTAACTGATTTTAATACTAGTGTTTGTTCAAAGGTTTCATCTTTCATGTTCAAAATACAGTTTGATTGACGCCTATATATATTTATATAAAGTATTTCAAATAAAATACAAAATATATTTTGTGAAAAAGTATTTGAAATGTAAAATAAAAATAGGTAGGTATTTTGCATTTTGTATTTGCATTTCAAGCACATGTATTTCAAATAATTCACATCTCTGTTAGTAATAGTACAAGCTCTTAGGTTGGGATCAGATTGCCGCGAGAAATGTCCCAGGATAATTATCAAAATAGTGATCTATGGAGAAGATCACGAACCTTGGTGTTGTTGGTGTAAACTTATTTTTTTTATATGTCACCATCAAACAGGCAGATGGCTCGGTAGATGATACGTGGTCACCGCCGCGCCACCTACGGAGCCTTGCAATACTATAAGATTTTTCTGTGTTGCTGACCTTCAAGAGTTCTTTTTATGCCCTTTTTGAAGAACCCCATTTCAAAACTCTACTCTTCAGGGTCGGCAACACGTTGGTAATCCCCCTATACCTATTGCAAATGTCCATAGGCCGTACCATTAGGTAGACCGACTGCATCCTTGTCAACCTTTTAACATAAAATATATTTAGATCATAATGATGGGTATTATAGCTTAGTAGCGTGACAAAGGTCGTGGGATCAAATCCTACAATGAGCTTGAGCTTCGGTAAAGAAAAACATCGTGAGGAAACCATAGCACGGTGGTAGGGTACTTTGTTATACCCGCCTGGCTGGCTACCACCCTCAAGTTGAAAATCAATCGCTAAACACCTACCGGTGTGTTCCGGCAGCTGCATTTGAGAGCCAGTTCCTTCTAGGTTTTTTGTGCTTACCACCTTCGGTCACACCATCACTTATCATATTGAGATTTTGGTGAAACACAGAACTAACATAGCAAAGACAAGAACAAGTCAATATTTAGGTGTATTTTACATCATTAGCGTAACTTATTATTGACAAGTAATAATTTAATTGAATAAGCTATAAAAATATCACAAAGCTTCCATTATAAATAAGCAACCTTCCTACTGAATAATGAACAAAACATGTGTGTAGGTAACAGCTGAAAAGGAATAATTGCATACCTATCAAAAGTCTCAAAAGATAACATTGTATAAAGAAGATGGAATCCTGAGGGTAAATCATACATCTAATAAATGTAAGCGATGAGCAGCAATTTAATAGAAGTATTAATATTATGTGGTGTGGCCCACAGACTAATTTGTCAACTATATTACTACATAACGTAATTGTATCGCGAACATCTGGTGCAATGTTTAAAAAACATCAATTAATAATAGCCGTCACCACCAATAAACCATCATTAAACATAAACCAGTCACACTAAATAAACTATTAAACAACGCGTGAAAAATTACAAAAAAACTGTTTACACACCATGACGGATCGCTCTAATTCTTATTTTTTTAACAAGTAACGCAACCCTATCGAAATGTGTACATTCACTCTATAAAACGGGAGCTACAAACACCTCAGGACATAAATAATGAAAAAACAATCTAATTCGTAGAAACATAGAGTCTATTAAGAGAGCAGAACGCATTCTGTAAGGCCCGCGCGTTATTGCCGACATGGAAGGAGGGGTTCCCTCGCTGGGCGGTGCCCAAAGGCGGGGCCTGTAACCAGTTGCTCCGCGTACACCTTAGTTCTGTGCGAGCGGTGCGCCATGCCGCACCACGATGACACCTCCGCACAGTTTCGCAATCCGAGACTTGCTTCCCGAGGCGTCCTCCCGATCTCCCTCGCCCTCGGACACCGAACTGGACGTGACCGGCACAGAGACACCACCGCCGAGCTCCTCGAAACAATCGAACGAAGAAAAGAAAAACGAAAAACCGGCCTACAGCTACAATGCTTTAATAATGATGGCGATACGAAGCAGCCCCGAGAAGAGGCTGACGCTCAACGGCATATATGAGTATATCATGAAGAACTTTCCATACTATAAGGAAAACAAGCAAGGATGGCAGAATTCCATCAGACACAATTTGAGTTTGAACAAATGTTTCGTGAAGGTCCCGAGGCACTACGACGACCCCGGCAAGGGAAACTATTGGATGTTGGATCCGTCGTCGGACGATGTGTTCATCGGTGGGACGACGGGGAAGCTGAGGCGGAGGTCGACGGCGGCGTCGAGGTCGCGGCTCGCGGCCTTCAAAAGAGGTGCGTTGCTTCATCCGATGTTCGGGAACCCTTACGCTTCGCTAGTGGGTCTGTATCCTCCACTACTCTCAGTGTACGGTCGATACGCTCTACCTAGTCCCTTGCTGAGGCTGCCGCCGCCTCCGCCGAGCCCGTACCACCACCTGTACAGGAGGATACATGGGCTGGCGCCGCCGGTGAGCCCCCCCGCCCAGGAGCCTGACTCCCACCTGGTGAAGCACAGTTGATGATGAGTCTTTCCATCGATACCGCTCGGGTATCGAGGCAAAGGCGAGCTGAAGACTGTTCATGACGTGTTGAGACTGTGATAGCCGCGGACCGCGATGTGTGTATAGTGAAACGAATTTTAGTTATTGTATAAAGTATCGCTATTTATTATTATCGTAAGATTCTATTTAATGAGTTTAATGTTAAGAGGCTTAATTTAAGTTATAATTTGGATGCAATAAAAGATTCTAAGTGGATTGCTTAAAATTGTTGAGAGATTTTTATTAACATTCATATTAAACTTAACGCTAAGCTTTTAGCTTAGGATAGGCCTATTTCTAAATGACTGCATACAAAAGAAGTTATTATTAAGTATTAGAAGTTTTCCGCTTCACTAAACGTAATAAATAAATATTCTGAGACATTTCTCACACACGGCCGTCTGACCCCAAACTAAGCAGAGCTTGTACTATGGAAGTCAGAATTAATTAAATTAAATTTTAATTCAGCACGCTATCTTAGTTTGCTTCTAATTTGATTCGTGCTAGTAATCTATTTAAACTCAGTAAAGCAAGTGTCGAACTTTTTACGCTTTTTTGCGAACGTTTTTGAAGAATGTATAAAAACTGTTTTCATTAAAAAGTAGTTTTACCATTTAAAGGTTAATTACCAAATTAGTGCATCTTGTGTGATGGAAAACTGTCACGGATTCTTATAATTGCGATTCTATAATTACAGAGAAGAAATAAACATTTATCCTTGCACTATGGACACTAGATAGATAATGATAGACTTAGCAAATTCAAATTCAAAATCATTTATTCAGTTTAGGCCCTAATAAGGCACTTATGAACGTTGCAATTGAATCTACCATCTATCCGTATCTTTAAGGTGATGTTCAGTGGTAGTGACGTCAATTACCGTGACAAAGGTCGTGGATTCCAATACAATGAGCCTGAGCTTTCGTTGATCATATTACAGTGTATTTTGTAGTACGCCTGTCTGGCTACCACTTTCAAGTTGAAAACCACCTTTTAAGTTAATATTACAGAACTGTAGACATACCTACCTTTTTTTAACTGTGTAATAGGCTTTTGCACCGTGGCAAGTGATGACGCGACTAATGATGATAAGCACATAAACTTTAGGAAGTAGCGTTCAATTCCATCGTTGTTTGAGAATAAATAAGAGTCAAATCATAAACACGCTCTATTATTCATATTAGGTATCTAGCAGGCCCATTTAAAAAAAAAACTCAATAACAAGAGCCAATGTGTTACCGACCTTAATAAAGCCTAGAAGGCAACTGGCTCTCAAGTGCAACTGTTTCCTCAGGTTATTTTACTTCACCGAGCTGAAGCTCATTGTTAAGTTGGACCGACGACCTTTGCTGCGACATCCGACGTCACTATCTCGTGTATAATCTTATTTAGGCTATCCATCATCGGACATAAAGCATATAATAATACCCAGGGGCAATATATTCGATGAATATATTAGAATCTAATCAAATACAAAGTTTAAAATGCCATTTAAAGTTAATTATGTCGATGAGCACAGAACTCTTATTGCGATTAGTTTTTGAATAGTTTTTGTTTAAGATGTCAGAATGTATGGAAAAGATCTTTGACATGACTATTGATGATGACCTTTCTGTAACGGTATTGTGCGTGAGGAAAGCCTAGTCCGTGAGTTTGTTTAGTTTAAAATGAGACAGGATTAAATTAGTCACTATGTAATTGTGGTTTGTTTTTTAGTATGTATTATGTTCTGCCCCGCGTTTTCAAGCTATCTTATATTTTTTAGGACAAGTATTACGTTATTCTCGGGTATGATCTATCTATGTGCCTAGTTTAAACGAAATCCATTCAGCCGTTACGGATCTAAAAGGTAACATACATTTCGTATCTAGCTTCCGCCCCGCGGTTTCACCCACGTTCCCGAAGGATGACATGTTTTCCCGGAATAATTAGTATCTTATGTTTTAATCCAGAATATATTCTATCTGTGTGCCAAGTTTCATCTAAATCCGTTCAGCCGTTACGGAGCTACGAGGTAACAAAGATACATACAAAACTTTCGCATTTATAATGTTAGATAGATTAGTAGTAGTAGATGAAGTGAATGCCTTAGGATGACCACGAACTTCAGTTAATTGACTTTTTGTTACGTATTCAGTGATATTTATTTAATATTTTTTTATTCTTAGCATATTACAAAATATATTTAAATAAACCGGACCGGTGGGTTCAATGGTACCGCGGTCCAGCGATGACCGTGATGACTCACTTCCATTAGCACAAAATATTTACTATCCATTTTAAAATTCTCTAACACTCTATTTACCCGTCCACAAATTAAATAACTACAAATTAATTTAGGCGAGACGAAATTTTTCTCTTAAAATATATTAACAACAATAGGAATTGGCGTGCGACACGTTAAATATTGAATCGTTAACGTTAACGAGCGCACGTTACCGTCCAAACATTTACGTGATTTACGTTCGTCGGGACTACATAAAGTGCTTTATTAACGGTACGGCCGCGGTCGTCCCGGCCACAGACTACCGCCACATACTCGCCAAAACTGCTGCCAACAAAAACATGTCACCGTAACGCGACACCGGCATAATCCCCCCGACACCTACCATCTCTCATTCGATACAAAACATCTTGCGCTCAAAAATATTGTGAAAAGCTGCGCCGTACTACACCCTGAAATAAATCAAACGGCCATTTTGTTTTAATGTTCCCGCGCTTTTTCCCGACCACAGACAATTAGGTGGAGACGTCGCACCATAAACAAGATGCGCGCTAATCCGCGGATTATGGTGAGTAGACGCATGCGGTGTGCATCGAACGATTCTGGTAAATAATTGTAAATCTATGTCAAAACGCAACGACAGATACATATGTTTTGGGATTACTGGGTGGAGATTAACCCGTTTTGTGCCGTTTTATGCGACGCTCTCGTTCGGATACTGACGACTTCCCGCCAAAATAGTGCTGTTAATCTCTGTTTAAATATGGTAACATCGTGCCGTACGGATTCTGGATATGTTCTAAATATGGCTTAGTTTTTATGGATTTCGAAATACCTGTTTATGACATGATATTTTAAACCGGCCCAGAGTGACAGTATTAAATTGGGCGATTAGAGACGTTGAATAAACAATATTTGAGTTGTCTTCTTATTGGACTACGTCTATGATGGGTATGGCTAACAATATTTTTGACAAATTAAGTATGTGTAAATAAACATGTAGAGACAGACGGTTGGCTTCTTATGTCTAATCAAAACTTAAAGGCACTTCTTTTAAGACTAGAATCTCGTAGGGTAGACCAAAAACCTAAACGAGCACCAAATCTATTGATTAGATATATTTTTTTAATTAAATGCGCTTTTATAGTAATAATGAGACTTTTTGGCGGAAACATGCGAAGTGACGTTGCGTTTTCGTTTTATTTTCATGAAATTGGTGTATTTTGAGTTTTATTGAATGATATTGGTGGCGTTTTGTCCAATAAAGGTCAATACAAGTGCACGAGTGAAGTGAAATTAAATGAATGCGTGTATCGTGACTTTTCATGTTGTCTCAAATACCTAGTCCACGAAAAGTTTTAGTAAAACAGCCACCAATTTACTAAAACCTGACTGACTTGACTTTAGGTATACTAGATTTGGCTTTGGCTTATGTTATATTTGGATATCAGACACAATTATTGATTTAAAACAAAGAAGAAATACTATATATGATTAGGCTGTATGGGCTAGAACCCTTTGCCTTCCCGAAATAAGGGAAAGCACAAAAATATAAAATTTTCCTACCCTCTTTTTTCTAATCCTGTGTGCGATATGTGTCAAAATCCGTCAATACGTCACATACCAAAAAACTTGGAATGGCTGAGGTATGTGTCGCGCGTGCACCCGCCAGATTTATCAAAAATCCTTTTAAATATTAATCATCTTCACCGGAAAACCGTGAAAAAGGACTATTTGTGTGTGTTCTATAATAGACAATTTGGAGTGTGTGTATATTTTTAAGATTTTGAAGGAAAACGTGGATCCACGGCAGACGTGAAACGACATTACCTACACCGTGAGTATCGCATGCTTTTTTCCCTTCATGGCTTCGCTTCTTTCGAAAACATTTTCCAAAATCGTATTAATTTTTATAATTATCCAGTCTTTAAATAGAATAGTATCAGTATAAAATTTTAAACACCACACGTAATTATTGTTATTTTCACAACGGACATTATGCCACGTCACAATTGTTTTGTAACAAACAAAATGTTTTCATGTTGCCATGTAAACAGATATTCTTTGAAATTTTATTGTATTTACATTATCATTTGATTTCTTATGTCCAAACGTATACAAAGTTATTTTATTGTTATAAACACTCGTTTTGTACGTGGTTTACGATAGTGAAGGAGACAATGTACTGTCTATTTATCGAACATCTTTAAATGTCACTTTCCGGTACACATTTTGGCAGTGACTTGTTGCTTCAGAAGTCTTTCAAAGAGTTATCAGAGAAACGTTTCAGAAGAATAATACACTATTCAGCATTTAGGTAGTAGGTAATTTGTGATTATTTTTACCACAATTTCACCATGATACGTGAAGATGTGGCCAAAGGTGGTAAGCACACAAAGCCTAGAAGAGACTGGGTCAGTGCAGCTATATGAACACGCCCTCTTGCTAAATGATAAACACCGTAATTTAAAGTTATTACTGACTTTTTTAAGCCCTTTAACATAAACTATAACAGAATAACATAAATATCTTGAATTACTCACTATAGTCATAGTGAATTCTACAATGCTTATAAATAGTAATCTACGTAAAATTATAAATTCCTTACCCATAGATAAAGGTAGCAACCATATTTAATTCCTCTCGTGACAATACAAAATCATATGAGATTTCAAATTCGGATGATTCAATCCTTTCAACATATTGTCACAGGATAATCTCGTAGGAAAAAGGCTTATTCGGACACTCGCAGAATGGTCACAATCGGAAATATTTAGAACTCTTTTGTCATCGTGTTTGTCCACATTTAGCTTGTTCAATACTGCATGTTTATTTGCACACATTGAATACGTTGCTGCATTTTAATGCGCATGTTTTTCTTATGACATTGTGTTTTTAGAATAGGATTTATGTATGGTTATGAAAATTAAAGAAAAAAAAAAGTTATAATTTGCGATTGTCGTTTTGAGTTCTATTCATAAATATTTGGTCTCTGAATCGAATATTATAATATTAGTTTGGGAATTCTTACGATTCGCTAGCTCTTTTCACAGGTACCTTTTTTGTAAATATCCTTTAGAACAGGTTTAATTTAAACTTTTCTTATGAACTAAAAGTACAAAATCGCAGTCACGTCGCTAAACATAGAATATTTTTCACAAAAATCGGTTATTGTTATCTAGGTGCGCGTACGTCGGCGTGGCGCGGGCGTGGCGCGGGCGTGGCTGGCCCGTCAGTTCAAAAATATAGATATTTATATAGTGGGGCACTTGTGTTCATTAGGCTAATGCATCGCACACAATCTGTTGGAAGTGCGATGTTTATCAAACAATCCGGTCGTTATGAACTCTTCGCATCTCTGTGATGTTGTTTCATAACATTTTAGCCAAAGTTTTTCTTCTCAGAACTTTTGTTTTTAGTTCTCTTTTCTCAACAAACGCACTAAAAGTGGTGTAGTGTGTTTATCAGAACGGTTAGGTGGTTCATGTGGTGGGTCTGTGCTGTGCTGCGATGTACTCGTAGCCTACACTTGTATTTATTTACTTTTTATTTATTTCGCAGTCAGTTAGGTATAGCTGTTGGGTCTGAAGATGTTGGATGATGTATAGAATGTTGGTTTGTTTGTAGAGTGCTACTTTAATTTATAAATAACTAGCTTTTCGCCAGCGACTTCGCTCACGCAGACTTTACAAAAAATATGATAAATTTAGAACCGCTCGACCGATTTTGTGCAAACTTCACATAAACCATCTACTAAATAGTCCGAACAAAGCCTAAAAATTTGATTTGGATAGGTGAGTTGAGTTATAAAATTACAACGAAATGTGGCAATGATTTTTATATATAGATAATTATACGTACTCTATAATTTACTATTTTTAATATATATGACAATTTCGAGTTAAAATCAAATGTACTTTTAGAAATCGCGAGTCATGTTATTAAATTAAGTGAAACGCACATTCGTCCAAATATTGTATATACTAGATGTTATTCTACTATATAAACATTCTTTTTACATTGTTTAGGCATTTAACCACAATCTTATCATGGTAAGTGAACGTTTGCGAGGTTGCGGCATAGATTGAGCCGAATAATTCGATATCTATAGACCACAAAATTGATTTTATTTATTTATTTATTTATTTATTTATTTTTATTACAAAATCCACAGCTCTTACAAGTTTAAACTTAGGTATATACTTATATAAACAATATTTACAGCCAATAACGGATTTACAATTTTTAAATACTATTTTATAGGTATGAGATTGGTTTAGTGAGGTAGCTACTCCTTTGCAGTACGTGCTATTCTATGTTTTAATAAAATAATGTAATTACGAGATAAAAATAGGAGCAGTTAGTAGTAATAGTGTGTGTGTGTGCGTGTGTGTGTGCATGTGTGTGTATGTGTGAGTATGCGAGGGTGCGCGAGTGTTATGTGTTGTGTGAGAATCAATTGTTATTTATAGACGTTTATAAATAAATATAGGTATATATATTATATTATCAAAAACAACTAATTCAAGCCAGAGTTCAAAATTTTGGTTACTTCTTTTTTATTTTATTTTTTTTCTTATTATCTATCAGTTATCATGTTCCCTCACTAGATGGCATTAGCAATCGCCGCATCATTTATTTAAGGCTGTTCCATGTAGGCACATGTTTTATATATGCTACTTAATCTATGTTATGTATTGTATAATTATATTTTCTCTTCGTCTTACATAATCTATGTCTGTACTTACCAAATACGTTCTTGTAATGGAACTACTATCTAATAATCGGTCGATACCAGTCTCTATCTAATTTATCTCCGATAAGATCCCTTCCAGCACAGGCTCTTTGATTAATCCCTGATAATAGATTAAACACGAAAAAAACATGGTTTTCGTAAAGTCTATGTTTTTCAGATTTTTCAGGGTATTTTTATATTTTATAACTCCACCGTTTTGGCAGTATACGTGTTTACTGTAATTTTTTCAATAATGTACAGTTTAACACGAACCAGTAACGGGGCGGCAACATCAAACAGACAATTGTTGAGTTCAAAGCAATGCCGCTGAGGTAAAGGCGCAAGAGTAATGGTAAAATGTAACCTTACATTAATTTTTGTTGAATTATTACAATATAATTTGTTGAACTGAACTTTATTGTATGTAATGATGATAAACTCTTACTGCTCTTGTGGAAATGATTAAAAATTAAAAAAATATTTGTAGATTTCTTGAACTTTGATTTCTAGAATCATATATGGTACTGTAACTACTCGGATCATCTGCCTGCTTGTCAATCTGTTCACATATAAACAAAGATATAGTATTGAATTTACAGGTATAGGTAACGCACTACTGTCATAAAATAAGTACCTCGATATCTTTTTAATCCTACTAATGTTATAAATGAGTATGTTTGTGACTCAATCTAGCATAAACGGCAGAATGGATTTTGATGAAATTTGAAACGTAGATAGATCATATCCTAGAATAGTGCCTATAGGGTACTTTTTATACCGGGAAAAATAAGATCCCTCGAGAATGCGGGTGAAACCGTGGGGTACACGATGGTATGTAAAATAAAAACGATTGAATACACGTTTTAAATATAAACTGCTCTAATGTTTTTCACCTGGGTGCACACCCTAACATCTGCGCAAGCGCACGTGAGATTAAGACGTCATTACACAAACTGCGGGTTAATAGTTCCGCGGAATTGTTGTACATCGCTGAAAATAAATATTTTTCAGTTTGCTAACAAGAGTTCAGGTGAAGTCTATCTACCTTCCGGATAGTTATCTAAAGGATACAAAAATGGAGAGTTATCTAACTATTAAGCTAATAATTTACAATCTATATTATGTTTTTTCTTAATAGATAGTTTCATTCACATTAGGGAAATTCACACACTCCGATTCCAAACTAAGCACAGCTTGTACTAAGGGAAACCAGATAACTGATATACTACGTAGACTACTTTGTTTTAAATACATACACCCAGACTCAGGAAAAACAGACATGTTCATGAACACTTTTTGAAAAGTTTTTTTCAAGCTATTTTTTTTTGTTTATGTTTAAAAAAATGCTAAAAGCATTTAACTATTAATTTGCTCGTTCATACGCTTCACCAAACAACAATTGCATAAATGCCACTCCGCGCCGCTGCCGGCACGGCGTGGGCGCCGGACTCCCAATTTTTTCACATTGTTTTCAATTTTTTTTCCACCAAACAATGCTTTCATGCAAGAACAAACATAAAATCTGATAAAATGACATTGTTTGCTATAATTATCGTATCGCTTGACGCACTGGTGTCGGATTACATGTGTTTCTAAAATATTTGCCCAAAGTACAATGGTGGTGTAATGCGATATTTTCCGTAAAGATTAACTATAATTACTATAATAATGACTGGAGCTGCATGAAGTATGTTATCTCAAGTACTTTCGGTTTCTGGACGCGTGCATTTAAAAAAAAATGGAAGAAATTGAAACCCAAAGTAAACTTTAAGAGCTGTATGTGTTAGTTTATTTGCTTGATTGATTCAATCTGAGATTACAAGATTTTCGGTGCCTTGAATCATCTATATATAAAAGATAAAGTATGTATGTAGGTATGTATGTATGTATGTAGGTATGTTCCTTATAGACTCCGAAACCGCTGAACCGATCGCGATGAAATTTTCAGTCAATCTTCATATTAGCCCCGCGGGTAATTCTGTAAGGTTTGGTGGCGATCGCAGCACTCGGGACCGCGGGTGAAACCGCGGGGCGGAAGCTAGTTTAAAATATAGATCAAACCATTGATTTAATGAAAATTGCTGGATGGACAATATACGTGCTTTTCCACGCATATGAGTAGGTAACTTACATTACTCATACTTTTCACCTACAATAAATTATATATCATTTTAATTTTTGAAGTGAAACTTCTTTATCGACGTATGGGAGAAAATTTTGTAGCAAATCGTCACGTTTTTCGGTTACGCGCCATGTTGCTTTTATTATGTTTTCCCGTATTTTGGAAGGCAAAGGGTTCTAGCTCATACAGCCTAGCCATTTATTTATCTTCTTAGTTTTGAATTAATATCTGCCATCTTAAAATATAAAGGTATGAAGTTAGCTAGCGAAAAACATTGGTTGCCATTTTATCGACGTATGGGAGAAATTTTGTAGCAAATCGTCACATACAGCCTAGCCATTTATCTTATTTATCTTCTTAGTTTTGAATTAATGTCTGACATCTTAAAATATAAAGGTATGAAGTTAGCTAGCGAAAAACATTGGTGACCATGTGTGACTTGCACACACACACACTTTTTTTTTATTATTTCCTATCTATCAGTACTGACAGATAAAAATGATAAAATTAAAGATTTAGGGCCAGTCTCAATAGGTTACCAATAGTTCTAAACAGCTTATTTAATAGATACCTGATAATGCAGTCTCTTTCTTTAGAGCGACGAGCCTACCTATGAGATATTTACCAGATAAACTACTTAACAGGAATTTATCGGTAGCCTGTGAAATATCTGTGATGCATCGACAAACAGACCATACCAATCTTCAAGTGTTCATACATCTAATACTATCTATAGTCGTAAATAGACGAGTCGTTCACAATATGCGGTTATTAAATTAGATTGTGACCCCTGCGCCTGCGCAGAGGTTAACTCGAGTAATTGGACCTCTAGCCGGAGACTGTCTGATTGTTATTGGCTGTGGAGAGAGGGTCATTTACTATTAAGATCCTTACATGGAGATAGGTTTGTCTCATAGTTTTAGTTTAGGAGATGGGACCAAGGCAATAAATACTATTTACTAGCTTTTCCACGCGGTTTCACCCGCGTTCCCGAGGGATCTTGTGTTTTCCTGGGATAAAAAGCCTATAGCCTTCTTCGATTAATGGGCTATCCAACACTGAAAGATTTTTTTAAAACGAACCAGTAGTTCCTGAGATTAGCGCGTTCAAACAAACAAACTCTTCAGCTTTATAATATTATAGTATAGATTCAAAATGTAGGTTACTAATCCTCACTTCCTTACTAATATTATAAATGCGAATTTGAGTTTGTTTGTTTGATTGTTATATTTTCACGCCTAAACCGCTGAACCGATCGCGATGAAATTTGTTACGCAGGTGGCCTATGGTATGGAGAAGGATATGGGCTACTTTTTTTTCTCAGGAACGCGGATGAAACCGCTGGACAGCTAGTATTTTATATGTTAAGATTTGTCTACATTTGGGGTTTTTTTTAACATGGGATAGGCTTTTGTTTAAACGTAACGCCTTGGTAAGTGATGATATAGCCGAAGGTAGTAAGCTCACAAAGCCTAGAAGCTCTCAAGTGCAGCTGCCGAAATACACCGATCGCTGGTCAAAAGATTTTCAACTAGAGGGTGGTAGACAATATGTTTTCCTCACGATGTTTTCCTTCACCGAAAGCTCAAGTTCATTAAAGGATTCGAACACACAAGGTTCACTGCGTCATTCGACGTAAAAGAGAATTCTAGAGGATTCTAGAATTATTTGAAACGAAAGTGGCTCAAGAGTTTCAGCTTTCAAAATCTTCTATTGTGGCTCCCGCTATGAATTTAAAAGATTGTATTCTGTTGGATGGATGGACCATACGGATTTTTTACAGAATATATTTCTGGATTTTTATAAAATAAGCTTCTTCAACCATCCAGCCTCATTATTGAATTAGACATAGGTAGCAATTATTTCATCGAGATGCCATAAAACACGCTAGTATTCGTCAGTTGTTAAAAACAAGCGTGACTTAACAATATTTTGTTGGTCAATATTCATAATTGAATGATTTTAAACAGCACTCAGAGCGATTAGTTGGCACCCTCGTTGGCCAAACTTGGCCAGCAGCCACAGGGCTCGACTACCTTTTACCTTACTATATTTGAAGCTAGAAAAATAATGATTTCTTATAGCATCATATGTCATCTTCTTTAATTTCAGAAAGCTGTCCAACAGGCAGGCGCTCCACCCGTTGGTAAGTGGCTACTGTCATTTATGAATCTCTCTTACGAATTATTTGTGGACGGCGAAATATGTATGCTTCTTCTATCTTCCGCCCCACGATTTCACCCGTGTTCCCGAGGGATCTTCAGAATATATGTCTATGTAAATTTCATCCAAATCAGTTCAGTAGTTTTTGCGTGAAAGAGTAACAAACATTCATCCATCCTCACTAACTTTCGCTAATATTAAGTCACTATGACTTTGCGTAATATCACATATAGGCAGTATATTCTTACGTAAAATACGTTGCAAACCAAATGCTAGAACGATTTACCAAATGTTATCGATTCCTGCGCTGACCGGCAGCCACCCGCATGCGCCGGCGCGACCTAATATAGCAATTATGATAACTCCGCCACGCCATCCGTTTGCGACGGACCCATTACTGTCCACACTTTACCCCTCCTATATATGTTCGGCAAATCGGCAAATACTGGTTCCCACTGGAAACCAGTGTCGTAGCAATATACACACGATATTCATTGCTGCGATATTATGCTGAGTGGGAGGCATTCTTAACTCTTTAGAATTAGTTTTATTTTAATTAATTAGTAGTTTTTAAATTTATTTCAGTAGTTGTAATTCTTTATATTTTTATAATCTGTAGATAATAGTATCTCACAATGAAGAATGTATACTGACGTAATTTTTGACACTTTTCTACATAAATTTTGGCATAATTTAGACGTTTTAGGTTAAGTTATAGATTTAAGAATTTTCTCGTAAGTATTGTGCTGGATAAATATTTTTCTATTCTATACTAGAAAGACTATAGACGACTCTTTAAACATTCTGGGTCGCTAAGGACATTAGAGGATTCAGCCTAGAGGCCATAAAGTTATTTAGCTAATTTATTAACCAATTGTAATACCTTACCGAGGCGATTTGGGTCTGAAGATACGATTTCATCTCGAGGCAATGGTTTTATGTTGTACCAAAAAAACTAGAAATTGCAGTTCTTCAAACACTTTTTTCCAGTTCCTAATATGAAGCAATCCTCTATGCCTCATAAACTATGTAGTAAGTGACAGCTAGTGTTCAGTGCAATAAATTTATGTTATTTGTGTTGGTAACCCTATTCCAATTTAAAATCAGTCACGGCGGTCATCCGCGGAACGGATTGCTTTAAAAGCTCGCACCGCTCAGCTGGCATGTTATGTACCCTTTGAAATTGTGGTTTAAGTTATGAGTTCCAAGTGGAGTTTGAGGGATGTATTTTTTTTTACTATGATGGCTTATGTTTGGCAATAATCTCACCTTGGTAAATGATGATGATGTTCGATGGTATACAGTCTACAAGGAGCGGGCTGTCAAGTGCAGCTGGCTATTTGTCAACACGATGTTTTTATTTAATCACATTGCTGGATTTGAAGTCATAACCATCGCAGTGGTGTCTAACATCACTAGTTACTGTACTGATTTAACTGTCTTTGTATATTTATGTGGTATTTATATACAGTTTCAATTTTCTTTTCTATCAATATCCTAATTATCCTAACTTATATTATCCTTCCAAGCTAATATTATAATATTATTTATAAGATATTATTTATTTATTTGTTTTTTTCACGCCTAAACTGCTGAACCGATCGCGATGAAATTTGGTGCGCAGATAACCTATGGTATGGAAAAGGACATGGGCTACTTTTTTCTCGGGAACGCGGATGAATCTGCGGGGAACAGCTAGTGCTCATATAATTCAGTAGGCCTATATTATGGTACTTGGTTTTTTTACTTTTTTGATTTCTTTTTAACGTTCTGGTAACTCCATAGAAAATGCTTCATTGCATTCAATATTTCTTTCTTTCATATTTCTATCCATTGAGAGGTTGTTTCAAATTGAACCACACACAGTAATGTTTTGCAGTGCTAATCTACTTAGTCGTTGCTAATTCACGCTTTCAACTCATGACTGGTACCATCGTATAATGTTACCCCTTCAGTTAGGAGGTGCAGGGTCAATTGTCACGGCATCTTGAACTAAATGGTTTATAGCGAGCGGGTCACTGGGTGATCTGTGTCGCGGCGTCAATTAATAACAATCAATTTTATTTATTTTCTGATCGTAAATCAACATTATTGGAAAAAATATATTTTCATTAATTTAATGTTTTATATTTGTTAAGTCTCTTAAAGTTAATTTACAAATTTCATGGCGTTTCAATTCGTGGATTCGAATCATACTTGAGATTTCAGTGATGAACCCAGCTAGCTGGTTAATTTCTAATACCCATCTAGTTGGTTGGCAGCTGCACGTATGTGCAAGATCTCTTCTAGAATTTGTTTGCTGCCACCTTCGGCTTGAAATTGAAATAAATTTTATGTGAGATAGGATAATGCGTGACATGAATAACATGTTCTATATCATAGAATTAGAAATTGGATTACATACAAGATGATTTTACTTTTCTCCAAGTAGGTTTGTAGGCAAACTCTATAATCTAAGAAATCTATTAAAATGTAGTTCCTGACGGAATACTCGAGTAACGTAGTAAGATGCGGGTTAGGAAGAAGCTCATATTATTGTTTCTCTACTGAGTTTTTAACGATTACCTACATATGATTAAATCATAATGGGCATGGATTAGTCTCGTTATGTCAGTTGTTTTTATTTGGTAGAATAATTATAAACGTTCGAAAAAATAACGCATAAAAAATTAAACACGGAGCGGCTGACTTTCAAAGCGGTAATTTAAATACCTTTGACCTTCTTAAGTGCTCTCTATTTTTAGCTAAGTTACATAAAATATTTGCCTTTGACACATGTAGATTATTATTTACCCGGGTTAAATATCCTGGGACTATCTACTGATTGATGGTAATAATGCGTTAATTTTGATGTATTCTTCAATTACGCAGTAAATATCAAATGGATTTGGATGAAATTGGGTACAATTATAAACAATTTTGTGGATAAGCTAATGGGGTACTCTTCATCTTTCGAAAATAGCATCCCTGTGAGTAAAACCTCGAGACGGAAGCTAGCATTACATAACGCCTATAGTTCCTTGCGCGTGATTGTATTAGGTATGTATGTACGAGTTCAAGACTCAAATCCATTGTGATGACCAGTCTCCCAGCCAACTAAGAGTACATACGGGCTCATTGCCGTCCAATTTGGCGTCGACTGTACCACAATACAGTCTACCATTACCAGCCTTTACAATTGGGAATTATTCCTTTGTGTACAAATTGTATTAAGGATGCTATTGTATGGCGCATTGTACGTTGTATCATTATGTTGACGTCAGTCTGCGCCTGAGTTTATACACACCTAGATATTCACAGAAGGTCCAAGCATTAAGAGACAAGTAATTGAAGAATAACAACTTGATTCACGTTACAATGAAATTATGTCAATGAATGAATCGAGAAAAATGGGTCAAGTCCAAATCATCGTTTTATGAATTAGTACTTGTTTGTTCTAATCTTTGAGAAGCATCACGTAAGTACTAGGTGTACTATCAATTGTAGAACATAAAAAATATGTACCAAAAACTGAGTGTGGAGTAACAGAAAGCAAAGAGACCCTTATTTTCTTGTTGTTAAATAAATCTTAAGACCGTCTTCAATTTATATACGACTTGTGTGTAGCCAACAGAGTGCGGGCGCATAATCACGATCACGACGCGAACCATAGAGGTACAATAGAATAATTTGTATTTATAGTCTATGCCCTCGCGACCCTCCCGGACACTACCGACTCCCGGCGGCGCGGCGCTCCCGCATGCGCGCTTTACCGGATTCCATAAGAAAATTATTATTGGTCATATTAAGGTTGGTAGACATGGAGCAAGGTAATTTTAAGAAGCTTTATAGAACAATTATTTATTGTACTGTTAATTCCTGTAGTAAAAGTTCTTATTGTTTCACCGTCGCTACGCAATTGTTATCAATGAGACTGAAATGTAAATGTAATTAATCTAAGTCGTTGTTTTGAAAAGAGTAATTGCTGAGTTTCTTGCCGGCTCTTCTCAGTAAAAGCAACCTTCCGAACCGTGCGTTAGAGTCAGACTATTCATAATTGCTTGTGAAGGCCTATTTTTGATTTTGAGGGCTTGTCTTGAAATCATGTCTTGCAGTAGATTCCAATACAATGTGCATCGCATGACTATAATTTTAATAAAAATCATCTCACGTCTGTAAACCCACCCTAATGTAATAAAATCTATTGACACAATAGAAGTTCTCCACAAAATTGTTAGAATTGGTACAAATGGTGGTGGGTTTGATTCCCAGTTTAGTAACATTTCTGTACAATTATTACAATCGCCGACAGATCTGTTGTTCATTTGATTTTATTATGCGGGATGTTTCTATTGCTGTTTACTTGATTTGAACATATTTTGTGTCACTCGTTAATTTGATTAAATGTATTTAGTTAGTTATTATTATATATTTTCATGGTTTCGTCGATTAAAGAGGCAGCAGCAAGCATTATGAGTAGCTTTACTTAGGGGTAGTGAACACCCCTGGCGTTAAAGTTATATTTTTATTGCAATTATAACTCGTATTTGGCGTAAAAATCCATTTGTATTTTTTTCGAAACATCTTTATAATTTACAAAGATATAGTGATTTTAAAACACGTGACATAGTCGACATAGTCGACGGTCGACAATTTACAATGGCCGCCATAGACTTTGACGTCACGAGTTGATTGCAACAAACAAAATTAACAGTTATAACGTATTAATTGTCTGATTTGATTAATTCTTACAAATTCATTGTCGTATTGACTCATTTATTTCCATAAGTACTGTAATTGTAATCTGAAAATTCTGGATATTCCCTTTTGAATTCATTTAAAAAGTCACCAAAAAGAATTCTTAGAATTTCTTTGGGTTGTAATTTTTTAGCCCATAAGTTTATGTACCTCTTTTCTCTTTCTTATTTCTTTTCGTGTCCAACTACCTAATCCTTATTTCATAATATATAACTCTATGAAATTAAACAAGTTAATGCGTAATTACCCCGGCGCGTATTCTAATTGGTATGATTGCATTAAGTGGGGCGCTGGGAACAATTTGTGGGGAACCTTATACCCATGTTGGGACCACCGGCACCGGGTAATAAGCTCACTTCCTTATGGGAGTCCTGTGTCCACCACTTTACAATGTTTAGAATTTACTATTACGTTTTTGTTATTGGTTGCTATGGGCTGGTTCCTAAACTAATATCTAAACGAGAGTGAGTTTGTTTGTTTTTACTTTTAGCTGAAAGGATCTTGTGATAGTGAAATATAGACTACCTTTTATAAAAATACTAGCTTTCGTCCCACGGTTTCACCCGCGTTCCCGAGAAAAAAAGTAGCTCATATACTTTTCCATATCATAGGCTATCTGCGTACCAAATTTCATCGCTATCGGTTCAGCGGTTTAGGCGTGAAAAGGTAACAAACAAACAAACCAACTCACATTCGCATTTATGATATTATAGTTAGGAAATATATTTTGAGGTTATGATAGCTTAGAGATTGTGACGTCGAATGCCACGGCTAAGGTTGTGGGTTCGAATCCTACAAAAAGCTTGGGCTTTCGGTGAAGGAAAATATCGTGAGGATACCATAGCACGACGTTACGGTACTTTGTAGTACCCAACAGGCTGGCTACCACCCTCAAGTTAAAAATATGTCACGAAGCACCTACTGATGTGTTCGGCAGTTGCACTTGAGTCTGTTTCGGCAGTTGCATTCCAGAGCGAGTTGCGACTTCTGAGATATAAATACTTTTATTTCAATAAAAGCACATAGGTTGCATATATTAAATTCAATTCTCATTTTATAATAGTAGACCTACTTGGTAGGTAATAGAACGCACCTACTGACCGCGACCACCACGTGTAAATGTTTACACCGCACGCCTGCTACTCTTCACCGTTTTGACAGATCACACCAATTGACACGCCGAAATAAACATTCTATATAGTGCCACTTCATTATATAAATTTAAGCTCTATTTCTAGCAATACAGAGATGAAATTTCAATGAGATTATTTTGCGAGTTGTGACACTGCAAAATGAACATCGCGTAAGATCGTTCCAAATTCATATGTAGTACATTCTAATAAAGGCAATCGAAATTAAAGCTTATGATAGCTTCATTGAGGTTGATTTTTAAATGTATTAAAAACATGATATGATGAAATTAATAAAATCTAAGTAATATAAGTAAAGGGCGCGTGATCCGAAAGATCAAAGTATTTGATCAATCCGCCGATGTGTTCCGACTGCGGGTAGTCTTGGTCATTTTGTTTTAGATGTTTGTAGACGCGTGAAAAATACTGTTTTATATTGTGGAATGTAGACGGGTTTAGTGGAGCGTGGATTGCTTCAGGTCATTGCATTTAGATTAGTCATTTTTATGTGGTTATTACATCTCTAGGTTTATTATCCTTTGACTCGAACCGTTTCTGTTGGTAGAAGAAACGTTTTTCCCCCATAGGAAATTAAGAATCATGAGTTGAAAATAACTGAGTGCATCGTCGTTTTAAATTCCACGAATATATCCTCTCGCCTTTATAATTACATGGAAGCTATTATTGAGTGTCACTCAATTAAAAGCGTAGTATATTATTTCTATCTTAATTTTTACGAGCTATTTAAGTGTGTTAGATGATTTTCAATCAGCAAATTCTCGTCTGAAATTCCTGTAAAACGCTCAAGATCGGTCGCACGCGCAGCCCCCGCAGCCGCAACCTTTGATGTGGCCGGTGTTTACATGTTGTACGCGTCTGTGTTTGCTATTAAACAAACCCACTCATCTGGACCAATACACCAATATTGTCACAAATATTACATGACCAATGTTAGGAACTCTCTCCTTGAGTGTTATATCATTATTATTATTATTTTACTACTGTATGTTGTCTATGTTTGTCTCACAGTCTCGTAGAAAGAACCTTAGTGAAGGACACACAAACAAACATTTTTAATATATGTAGTACTAGCTTCCGCCCCGCGGTTGCACTCGCGTTCCCGAGGCATCTTATATATTCCCGGGATAAAAAGTAGCCTATGTGTTATTCCAGATTATAATCTATCTCTGTGCCAAATTTCATGCAAATCCGTTTAGTAGTTTTTGCGTGAAAGAGTAACAAACATACATCCATACATCCATAGTCACAAACATTCGCATTTATAATGTTATAAGTAGGATAAATGATATTAAGCCATTCTAAGGAAGAGGTCCTCGCATTCGTCCATTTCCTTCGCAGTTTTTGCGTCTTTTGTCGAGTTCTTCATATACGTTTGACATATAATAAAATAAATACAAACCATGAATTTCATTAATTAACTCCATTAATTTGACGGGCTGGTTGGTAAGATACTACCTTATCTATCACGTCGCAGGTCGCGGTTTCGATTCCCACTCAGGACAGACATTTGTGTGCATGAACATGTCTGTTTGTACTGAGTCTGGGCGTAATTATCTATAGATATAAGTATATTATATTTACGAAAGAAAAGTAATATATGTAGTATATCAGTTATCTGGCTTCCATAGTACAAGCTCTGCTTAGTTTGGTCAGACGGCCGTGTGTGAGGAATAATGTCCCAGAATATTTTTATTTATTTTTTTCCCAGAATTTAATTATGTTAGTAATCAAATCATTTCGTGTAGTCATCAATAGGCACTTAGAATCAATTTTGGTTCTAAAAATATCCTATAGCATCTACCCTTTTGTAATCAAGTCTCTTTTAGAAATAGGTTTCATCAAACATTGGTGTGTTGGTTCAAGTGTTGGGCGCGAGGCGATGTTGTTTATTGGAGCATTCGTTCGGTGTGCCCCAATGAACGATATTGTGTGTAAACAAAACGCTTTGGTTTCCACGTTTTGGCTCGGTACAAGGTTTAAGCGGGAGCGAGATACTGCCACCTGATCCCGAACTAAGTAGGGCTTGTAATGGAAACCAGATAACTGATAAAACATTACTTGTAAATATAATTTGAGTATTTACTCATGAAGATATTTTTATCTAGACTTCAGGACATGCAGACATGATAGACTTTATGTTTGTTCTGAGTAGCAATTGAACCCACGACCTGTGCCATGGTATTCAGGTCGTCGTGCCTGTAAAAAAAAATATTAAATAAAAAATATCTGTCGGAAATAGCAGTGTTTAAATAATTTATACGAAATAATAGGGATTAAACAAGTTTTATATACTTAAAGCAATTTATATTTAAAAAACGAAATATTTTTTTTGTATAATTTATTTATTTTAATATTTTTAGCAGCATATTTAATTTCCTATATTGTTTATCGCTGTATCTCGTGCCTTATGCCTTGTCGGCGAAATGTACTTCACTTTGAAGTGCTTTCGGGATATTTACGTACTGGTTGTTTATTATCGTATTTGCGGTGGCCCAGAACATCGGCAACTTATGAACTGTGGCCCCTTGCTCAATTATTAAACAACTAAATATACCGCCTCCATATTCTCAATTCGCCAACGCGGTATTACACATACTTGTCAAAACTTTGGATTCATCATCGACTTGAGATTCTCTGGCTTTTGTTCCAGGATTTTGTCGTTTTCAACTACTTTCTTCGTCTCTTTATTATTCGATTTTACAAAAAAGCCACCCTGTATAAAAGTTATAATTTTTTTAAATATGTGTAACTCTACTTTTCCTTACCCGGCCCACGTATCCGAAATGCTTTTTGAAGATACGATACAATTTAATTCTGAGAATAAAAATACAAATCCTAAATAAAAGCTTGTCTTGTAATTCGATTACCACAAACATGGTAAAGCGTTTTGCACGATGAGGTAAAGCTAACTCAATTAATGCAATTCAAGATTATGTTAATGTAATATTTATGGTTTCCAATGGAAGCCGCGCTAGTCTCCAGTTGTGATTACAAGTCACCAATATTGAGGGCAGAATTAATTACTACGTGTTGAAGCCATACGGTTCCATAAGCTGACTTTATACAGACTTATACACACACTAGCTTACCGCCCCGCGGTTTCACCCACGAACACCTATTTTACCCCCTAATGGATGGAATTTTCAAAAATCCTTTCTTAGCGGATGCCTACATCATAAAAGCTATCAGTATCCCAAATTTTAGCCCGATCCGTCCAGTGGTTTGAGCTGTGCATTGATAGATCAGTCAGTCAGACACCTTTTCATAACCTAAAGCACTTGTGAATTTCTAGATCTTACATGGATTATTGCAGTGAGCTTAAAAATACAAGAGTGAAAATGTCTTCCAAATAATTCTCGGGAAAACGTAAACACATGCGAGTTTAAAAGACGTAGCATTGGAAACCTTGTGTGTCTCGTTTCTTCTACTGTGAAACTAACTATGTTAAAATGAGACAGGGACACTTGATATCATGCTGGAAACTATAACAGATATGCCTGCAAGCATTCACTGCCGTAGACTGCTAATCTAATTACGATAGTAACTTATAACATCATTGGCTTATTGTCTTAAAGTAGCAATGTACTGTTCATCATCAGGATTTACTTGTCGCCAAAAAAAACAAGCAATACCAGGGCATTATCAATGTATTGCTGATCTTACCAAAGCCTAGGAAACCAGCTCTCAATTGCAATTGGCGGAATACACTGGTAAGTGTATTGCGATAGATTTTCAAGTTAAGGGTTGTAGGACCATCGTTCTTCCTGCCAATCAACTTTATCCTTATTTTACCACAGAACCGATACAAATAACACACAATTTAATGAAGTTGATATTGCATATTAAATTGATTTTTTCATACATAAAGTGCACATTATCGTTAGGAAAATAAGATTCTACAAAACCCATAGGGATCGATTCTTACTACTGGTATTGAGCAAATCAATTTCTGGAATATGGTAAACATAGAATACCTCTGTATAAATATTAATTTTCAAATATGTTATGTTCCTTTTCACAGACACACAAAATGTTGACGTGAAACACGTTCCGTTTCAAGTACACCCATTTCCTACCTGTCGATCACGTAAACTAATCCTTTATAGAAAAATCAACAGGAATTTAAGGAAAACAAAATGAAATGGTGGATCAAACACGACGCGGGCGCAATCAAAGGCGCTACAATGTAAACACGTAAACATCGGTTGTAGAACGTAAAACGGCACCGCACCAATCCAATCCACTTCCTGTAATGATTTAATTACACCTGTTTTATGTAAACACGTGTTTCCGGTGTGTTATGTTTGCTTTATTATTTTTGGGAGGTTTACCTACTATTAACGCGATTCTCTGTTAGTAATGTTCCTATGTAATTAAGAAAGTACTCAACTACTCTGTCCTAAGAATATCTTGCGCGGTACTCTGTGGTACCCTGGCTGGCTACCACCGCACGTCATGTCATAGATTAAGATGCAAATTCAATATGAACTGTATATATTTATGGTTAAATTTGATATTCGCTTGAACGTGGACATTAGAGGAAGACCCTGACAGCCACGACAAAAGTGTGTTCAATTCCCACCAAGGACAAACACTTGTGTGCATGAACATATCCGTTTGTTCTGAGTCGGGTGTAAATATTTATAATATACTAGATTCCGCCCCGCAGTTTCACCCGCGTTCCCCAGGAATCTTATGTTTTCCCGGGATAAAAAGTAGCCTTTGTTCTTCTCCGTACCATAGGCTATCTGCATATCAAATTTCATCGCGATCGGTTCAGCGGTTTAGGCGTGAAAAAGAAGAACAAACAAACAAACAAACTCATTTTCGCATTTATAAAATTATTATTAAAAAGTTAGGATTAGGATGTATTTACAAGTAGATTTTTCGGCTTGAGGGTGGTAGCCAGCCAGGTGGGTACTACAAAGTACCCTACCACCTTGCTATGGTTTCCTCACGTTTTTTTCCTTCACCGAAAGCTCGCTTGTAAGATTCAAACTCACGACCTTCACCACGGCATCCGACGTCACTACCACTCAGCTATCATCGCCTTAAACTTGCGTATCTGTTGCAATCAGTTTCAATTTGAAGCCGGTTCAATATTGCGGTTTTCTGATTTCTTTCTTACATTCTGATATCTGCTTATGTAAACAGGGATTCATTACAAATGGAATCATTTTCGACATTCAATTCTATCGATTTAGAAATTATTTCAAATTAAAAATGACTGCAATAAGGTTATGTAATAAATTTGGTTTCAATGGTGAAGAATGTTCTAGGATATTTATTTATTTAATTCCACCATTTAATTTATTACAAACTCAATCTGAATCATTGAATCATTCAATTCATACATTTCGTGAACATTGATCAAATCTTGTATCTTTATTATCAGCTGATTTTAGCTTACTGTTAATCAGCAAAAAGTACTGCTATAGGAATATTTTAAAAGTGTTTTGTTTCAAATAGAAAAACAAGATGGAGGACAACAAGAAAAATAGGTACACAAGTAAAGTCAGGATGTGATGCACTAGTTGTAAATAAAACATACCACAGACCGCAAATCATACACGACGGCATACATCGATCTACATTTGATTGAACTTAGTTATGCGCGTGCGCACGCGTCCGGCCGCGTCCTTTGATCCAGTCGTCTGGAAACATTCATCATTGCGCCTGAAATTCAGCTTGTATTGACAGATTTATGATATTTCACATATTCAGATTTTTTATTGAAGTATGGTCGTATAATATTTTGTAAATTGTAAATATCAAGTGATTTTATGTTACGTTAACATTTTTGGACCATCAATCCTATATTTTTTACTAGCTAGTATACAGGATGGAGTCAGAGTGAAGTCTTTGTGTAAAATTTATATGCCTTTTATTGAGGAGCATCCAAATCACACCAAATGTTTTGCGATTTTTTGTAGTTTAGAAGATAATTGTTTTTAATATTTTATTTTATTTTAAATTTTCACCTGACATCGGTTTTATTTTTTCTTTCTATGGGACGTTTGTGGATGGTAATTCATTACTATAATGTCAAATATCACCATAAAAAATATGTTTTACCTGGGCCTAATGACTGAAATTGAGTCAGAAATTAATGCTCTAGCATTTAAAAAAAAATTAAAAATGGTGCCAATGACTTTTAAATATTTCGAAAAACTGCTATGGACCTTGAACTATAATTTTGATCTTTCGCCTCAATCCGCATAATTTTTGTTAGCCGCATAAATAAACTTAATTTTGTTCGGAATTTCTCTAGGACAGGGTCCAAAGTTAGGACATTCGTAGGTTCTGAAATGTTCTGGCAACTTGGTTAGAGTTGCTGGGAGCTAAAGCAGCCCAATGCAGTTTAGTTCAAATGTAAATGCCTACATTCAGCAGTGAACATTCTTGAAAATATGATGATTATGTCATCACTGAACATGATGAGATTATGGTCAAACACGAGCATATAACACAGAATCCAGTATCTGCTTTCCTTGTCTTCCTATTCTGGATTCCACTTCTAATTTCTTACAATATTCTCCTAGAGGTTTCCTGCGATAAATCCAGATTCCACCTTCCACATTATATTTTGTATATTACAGCATCAAAGGTCATTGCATTATCAAATCCGTGGAGATAGATTAAAGTCGGTGTGCGTCACCCTCGTCACATTTTTTTCCTGTGAGCACCGCGTCCGCGACGCAGCGTGCGCCTGCGCATCGACGCGGAAATATGACGGACCGACTGACTCACATGACAGTGACTTTATTGTTAACATATGGGAACCTTTTTGGATATAGAGAATTGGAGAAAAAATAAAAATAATATTTTGAGATTTCAATAATGTTCATGACGCAAGTTTAATGACACATTTTATATAATAATTCATACCTGCCACAAACAAAGTGAATATTTAAATAGATTCTATAAAATGGATTTTCTATAATTTCATAGAAATAATAAAATCTGTGATAGTTAACTGTTTCCCTTTTATATTTATGGGGATAGCTTAGGGAATATGCATGTTTTTTTTTGGAAACCTAACCTAACCTAAAGTGATATTTATTTCAGAATATCTGTAAAATTTACAAAAAAAAAAAACAAATTGCGTGACGTCATAGTTCATAGACATCGAGCTCACTTACAGCATAACTGAAACTCAACCTCTGATAAGGCATTTACCACTATTTACCTGGAATTTATCTGAAAATTGTGCATATTCCTTATTGGTCCTCTCCAAATTAAATACTCTATGTAACAATAATGATTAAATATCCGTTGATTGTTCATATAAATACTTTTACTATTGTAACTGTATTACCACAGCGTAAAAAACATACAGTGGTCCATCGTGTTTGAAGTCACGCGAAATGCCACTTTTGTATAGGCATTCGTCATTGCTGCATTGTGCCCCAAGTGAGTGTATGGCAGCTTGGGCTTCTATCGCCCCTCTCTCACCCCCCAAACCCCGCACGATTGCTCTGTCTAGATGTGTCCGTTGGCTGACTGTAAGAGTTACATAGACTGTGGTATTACTATAGGTAAAATGTCTTCATTATACTACGCTTCGTTCTAAATACTTAGCCTCAATTTTTGTAACAATAGTATTATAACATAGCAAGTATTTAGTAGATATGGCGATAGGCACGGCCAGACGGACGGACGGAAGTGTTCCCGCGTTATTTCAGTACGTATACAAATATTTTCTTGGCGGCACGTGATTGATCGGTGGGCCACTTCCCTAGCTCCTAATCGTTGTGTTTATCAATATTTTATACATCACTATAATGTTTTTTTTTTTCGCTTTTTTTCTTTTGTCTTGTATTTAGAACATTACATTGCGTATAAGATAGTAATATTGTATCCTAAACTAAGCAGAGCCAAATAACTGATATACTGCATATACTACTGAAGATATATACACTTTTATCTATACTAATATTATAAAGCTGAAGAGTTTGTTTGTTTGAACGCGCTAATCTCAGGAACTACTGGTTCGATTTGAAATATTATTTCAGTGTTGGATAGCACATTTATCGAGAAACGCTATAGGTTACTTTTATCCCGGGAAAACACAAGATCCCTCGGGAACGCGGGTGAAACCGCGCGGAAAAGCTAGTTTATTAAAATTTATAAATTGTATGTACTTAGTAGGTATTAATGTTGAATACCGGTGCTGAAGTTTTCAGTGGAAAAGATAGCTCAAGGAAAAGATACCTCTGTGGAAGTAGGGTTAGAAGGCGTCTTAACGCCTAAACTCTTGTTTGGCATTGTTCATTATTCCGGAATGAAATACTGAATATTTATTTTTTTATAGAAATTATGCTTTTTTGTCAGGACTTTTATGTTATAACCCGCCCGGCTGGCTTTCACCCTCAAGTTGGAAATCATTCAGATCATTCTGAGATTAGCGCGTTCAAACAAACAAACTCTTCAGCTTTATAATATTTGTATAGATTTGTTTTATTTCTAAACCGCAAAATAATTCACAAATAGCTACATGATATAGTATGTACAACAAAAATATGAAAATAACAGTGTTTTTATACCTTGACAGGACTGAATCCTGTTTTTACAGGCGTGAAATAAAATCACGAAATAATGTTTTAAAAAGATACTCTTTAATGTTTATACTATAATGCAACACCAAAAATCCTATAAAATAAATAATCACTCAAAGGATTTGCATTCGACCGTGACAGGACTCGAACCTGCAATCTTCGGATCCGAAGTCCGACGCCTTATCCATTAGGCCACACGGTCACAGTTGGGGAGGCTCTATTTTACTAACGTTTTCTAGGACAATGAACGATTACTAAGCCAGGAAAGCGTCTAGATTGATGTTTGTAACTATTTTATCAAATAGGTGTTTTATTTATGAAACTGTAGAAAAACTTTAAATCTAGGCAAGTTCTACATGGATTATTTTACTAACACACACAGATGCATTTTATTCATTACAATCTCAGGAAAAGTAACGGATTTTTTAATTCCTTCATTGTAAACAAACGTACAAATTCACACAATAAAAATAATAATAAAAAAAGATTTTAATCTCGAGTTTTTAACATCAAATGATCAATTTAATTGTCAAATAATTAATTTTACGGTTGTCAGTTTTAGCTGAGTTTTCGTTCTACTCCTCATAATAGCTTCACCACCTTATTACCTAATGATTAGGTTGTAATTCGCCTAGCAAGTAGTTTCTGGACTGTACATCGTAAGTCAGATCCAAAATTCGGTGAGTAGTAGTGGATCAATCATAAATCTTGTCGATGGTATCTTGAAGATGTATGGACGTCATCCCCCTGATCGACAAACCGTGTTAAATTATAAAACTAGATAAATATGCTTTTGTTTGCAGATGTTTGAATTAATGTCTACTTTTTTTTTATAAAACAGCGTGACGTTCTGACACAATGAAATCATAATAATAGTAGTAATTCAAGAATTTTATTTAAGTCACTTTTTTGCAATTAGAAATTTTGATCTCCTATTTGAGACTTACTAGAAATTTTGCTTCTGATTAATATATCATTTGGTAAGAAAGGTCCTTTTTAGGGTTCCGTACCCAAAGGGTAAAAACGGGACCCTATTACTAAGACTTCGCTGTCTGTCCGTCCGTCCGTCTGGTGTCCGTCTGTCCATCACCAGGCTGTATCTCAAGAACCGCTATAGCTAGACAGTTGGAATTTTCACAAATTATGTATTTCTCTTGCCGCTATAACAAAAAATATTAAAAACAAAATACAATAAATATTTAAGGGGGGCTCCCATACAACAAACGCGATTTTTTTTGCCGTTTTTATAGATAATGGTACGGAACCCTTCGTGCGCGAGTCCGACTCGCACTTGGCCGGTTTTTATCGATATTTTTCTTCCGACATCCGACTTCTGAATCTACCAATTTCCTATTTTTTTTAATTAGCCGACGATTGAGCATTGTTGCCTAGAAAAGCCTATTCATGTCACTACCTACTATCAGACCTTGAAACTCCCTAGATTGTAGGGTGCTTTCGGTAGGGTACTTTGTAGTACCCACATCGCTGGCTACCATCCTCAAGTAGAAAATCTGTCGCCAAACACTACCGGTCTGTTCTAGCACCTGCACTTGATAGCCAGTTCCTTCTAGGCTATATGTGCTTACCACCTTCGACCATAAGCCTATTCACTTTAAAAAAAAAAAAACTCCTTTCTCCATAGAGTCTAACCTCAATTTTATTATTCTAGGCACTAGAATCTGTCTAGTATAATGTCTACTATCCTAAATATTTCAACAGGTACATGTATGTATGTATGTGTATTTTTTTTTAACAAAAATGACTTAATTGTCACATGACAATACGGTTTTACATTTCAATAATATCTCACTTACTTCCATTGTTACAGTATAACAATACGAAAAAACAATAAATTACATTTTGTTGTCTATGACTTTTAAATATGGCGTCGACTTGTCTCTTTCGTGAGACAATAGTTACGATATTTAATACTTGTTATTTACTTAATTTGTTAAAATACTATTGATTTATTATTAATTTTATTTTTTTCTTTGCTTCAGCCTAGTGACAACGTTTGGCGTGACTGACTGACAGTAAGTTATATTTTTTATTTTATTTATTTGCTGTTTGTTATTGTAATACGTCTCTATCCATAGAGCAACGCGGTCCTTGCTTGCTTGAAGTCTACTTTTTTTTCTTATCTTTATTTATGATTTTGAGATGCTTTCATTTGGTTATTCACACAGGTTATTCTACAATACCTACCTATATTTTAAGTATCATATTGCATAAAATTATAACTGCACAAACAATCACAATTGGCTACGAGCTATGCTTCAGGTTAAAAATAATCTGTATTTAAACGTCTACCAATTTATTAAAATGCAAGTGACAATCCCTCAGCCGGACATGTATTGTCTATGGTTAATAAATATGGCGACTAATTTTGACAGATGAGCGCGCGTTTTCATGGCGCCACTGTTGCAGAGATTTACTGTTGCGCCAACCGCCATATTGTTCTACTTTTGTTTTTAACTCGTACAGAATTCAAAATAAATTAACGCTGCTACTGATTTGAATTTCAATACAGCGGTTATTACGGTTAGCAGTTTTTGTTTCTGGTCAAATATGTAGTGTGTTGTAGGCATGTGTGTAAAAAGGGAATATTAAATTACTACTATTTTCAGAAAGAAAACTGACACTTTTCGTGAATTCACGATTCCGGCGATATGATAGGTTACAATGAATAGCCATCATATGGACCGGGAATCATTATAAATGCCATATAAACACTATAATTGGTCTTTACTGGTCTTTATATTCCTATTATTCATATAGTAAGTTTATTAAATGTCATTAATCTGTTTTGTGCAGAAATAAATAAATAAATTTATTACATAAACGACTTCATTACCTAATTGATATTAACTTTAGTGTCTTATTAGGTATTTAAAAATATTCCTATTTGCAGATCACTCTACAACATGTCCATTGTGTAGTGAAGTAAAGCTCATGCGCATGTCTCGTAGTGTCGCGTACGCATTGTTTGCTCATTTTAAAATGTTTCGACGCCATGATTCATAATGTGTTACACAAGTTTATGTTATACATTATTGAGAGTTATTGGGTTATTACGTACAGCAAAACTATACAATAGTTGACTTTATTTTGATGTACAATACGTTTCTTTTTTATTTAGGTACCCTTTAATTTTGATGACAGATACTTAACAAAAACAAATAAAGACATTAATTCAATTGTCGGAGATAAAAAGTCTTTATTCCAATTCAATTTTATCATAGAGCGTATAATTATAAAATGTGATTCGATATTTAAAATTCGCGAATGCAAATATCTTGTTTCTCATTTCACACGTTAGGGCGTGATTCCGTGTCTTTTGCCCACAAATCGCGCATCGATAAATAAGACGGTGGTCACACGCGGCGACGCTCATTACCTTTGATATACGACTCTCGTGCTGATTGCGATGGTGTAAACTCGACTCGTAATCGATTCTGATGTATTTTGGTTTTGTAAACAGGTAATAATAATATTTTAGTTTTTCGCATTTTATTTTAATAAAAATATATATTCGTAACACTTTTATAACTACGGATCAATCAATTAGTTCAAAAAGAACTGAACAAAAGATGCAACTATGATTACCGTGACAACGGTCACAAGACCGCCCGTGCTCCGTACAAAATGACATACATAGTTTCAATAATGTACCATGCATGCATTTGCAACTACAGAAGCAACCGCCAAAATTTAACGACGCGTTGCGAATGCTTTTGATTTAATGCTCACTATATTTTTTTTCCGGTGACATATTTTTTGTCCCACTGTGCGCTTTGTCTCGCGACTGCAGGTTGACCGATTGCTTGTTAACGCTTTCGAGAGATGGCGTTGGTAATTTGTTAATTTCTATCTTGTTTGTTCAAATAATAGAATGGAAATGTGCAACAAATGTGGATAGATGTGTCTGTCGTCGTTGTGAAGTAGTTTTCGTGTTATGTCGCGGTTTCTAATGGAATAGTTTGCATAAGTGTATACGGTATGTAGTGTTCATTTGCACTTGCATACAATACTCCTAAAGCTGGTTTTATAATAGGAATCTACTTTGACCTTAGAGCATAAATTAATAAGAAAACGAGTTATTTAAGATTTTGTTTTATTTGTTGTCAATAATATGGACGATAATTATGAACTTAACTTTTAAATAAATAAATATTCTGGGACATTATTCCTCACACACGGCCATCTGACCCCAAACTAACAGAGCTTGTACTATGGAAGCCAGATAACTGACATACTACATATACAACTTTTACTTTTGTAAATACATACATATATAGATGATGCACACAAATGTTTGTCATGAGTGGGAATCGAACCCACGACCTGCGGCGTGATAGATAGGGTATCTTACCAACCACGCCAACCGGCCCGTCAATTTTGCTTGTTAAGTTTCTAGTTTAAAATTAGTTATTATAATTAATACTAAAAATAAACAATGTAAATTCCTTTAATTTGTAACACTACCCGCTACTTGGGTGTCTGCACGTTTTAACCAATTTCACGCGGCTGATGAAGTTTCTATTATCACATTGTTTTGTCCAAATGTGCACGCGTCACGGCCCATTGTGCGTGCGCTTCCGAATGTTCGACTACTGTTGTTTTTATGGACTGTATTGAGTTGTTAACTACCGTAAAGATGTACGAATAAGTTAACTTTTTATATACAGATTAGTGATTTGAATTGTTTTGAATGTTGGTAGGCCCTTTGTTACTCTTATTTTCGTATTGATTTAGTGTTACAAGTGATTTGCTTGAATTAGTTTTCGAAAGTTTTTGTCAGCGACGATAGTTTAAATGAAAAAAAAAACTTCTTTTTCGCGTTTTAATTTATTGCGTCAATTTTAAACGCCTATGGGATACAATTTTGTAAATCGCGCATGAGGCGTATGGCAATGAATTTTGTAGGTATGTATTATTTATGATTTTAAACTAGTTAGAAATGCTTGTTTCTTATCAATAAATAGAGGAAATTTAGTAACTCAAAACTCAAACTCATTTATTCAGTTTAGGCCCTAATAAGGTATTTACGAATGGTACAGTTGATTCTACCACCGGTTCTGAATACTTGGACTGAGAAGACTCCGGCAAGAAACTAATCTGTAATACTTAAAACGCTTTGAATGCAAAATTAATTCATACATAAATACATTCTACATAGGTACATAAGAATCACAACATTACGACATAGACGCTTAGTAAATAAATATTAGTCAAAAAATTAAAAATGAGGTATTATTTTTATTTTAAGCAACCTCCTAGTCCTCCTTTAAGCGAAAATATTAATCAAGAATATTAAGTTAAACACAACACAATTATCATCCAAAAAATAAACATGCGTCGAGAAACAAACAAGCTCCCAATATACCCAACACTTTTGTCCAAATGATTTATGCCATCCCATGCTGATAGCCCTCACTACCCCCTAAGCTTTCATTATAACAATTATTTCAACTTATACACTACTGAACGGTTTCCGGACATTTTGTTCAATGTCTTTTTAGATTTTCGAGGAAAATCAATGGACGGTAGAGCATCATGTGGATGTATTGTTTGTTGACAGATGTTTTTGAAGGTTTCGTTTTGGAGGTTGATGTCGCTAGACGTTGAGAGGAATAAAATAGCATACTATATTCTAATATTACAAATGTGACCGTTTTTGAGGATGGATCTACGAATGTCTGGACGTTTGTTAGTCTTACACGCAAAAACTCCTAACGGATTTGGATGAAAGTCAAATAGATGGAATATATTCTGGATTAAAATATAGGGTAATTTTTATCCTAGGAAAATACAAGATGCTTCGGGAACGCGGGTGAATCATTTAATATCTTATTATCCTATCCTACTTAGGCCTGATTTTTCAATTACCAGATATGCTTAGATTTTTTTTGTAAAGACTTATATCTGTAGTATGGCTAACCCATGGTTTATCCAGCGTTTGAAATAATATATAACCCTTAATCTTACCTTACTAATCTAATATATAAAATTCTTGTGTCGCGGTGTTTGTAGTGAAACTCCTCCGAAACGGCTTGACCGATTCTCATAAAATTTTGTGTGCATATCAGGTAGATCTGAGAATCGAACAACATCTATTTTTCATCCCCCTAAAAGTTAAGGGTAGCTCACCCCTAAATTATTTTATTTTTTAGATATTTTTTTTGTTTTTATTTTTTTATGTTACAGCATTAAAAAATACATACAACCCTAAATTTTCAACCCTCTACAATTAACCCCTATTTTATTTATTTATCTTATTTGAGGATGGGCCAATTAAGCTAGAGCTGTAAATTGTATGAGCGCCCATACAACTCAGAGGCCTATCTTAATTGGAGTCAACTATGTATGTATGGACAGCCTTTAATTTTTAACTTTTTTATGTTTTGGAATTTTTCCTTTATTTGTGCTGTAAGTCCATGCTTTTCGCCAAATTTCGTGATTCTAGGTCAACGGGAACTACCATTTTTCCAATAGAAACCACTCTGTCCCCAGCTGTCAAACATTAGACGTCAATCAAAACAAAACAAAGGCGCGTTAGACAGAACGAAAACTATCGGAGCACCTATTAACATAAAAAAATTAATCTTACTTTGTTTTAGAGAAATAGTGCAGAACAAGGTCTGCCGGGACAGCTAGTACCTATATATTATATAAATTCTGTTTTATCCTGAGAAAACTTGAAATCTCTCGGAAACCACGGAACGGAAGCTAGTAAATGATAATGTAGTAGTCAATACGTTGATTGACATGGCTAGACATCTGTATACATGTACATAATGATATACGTAATAGAGTTTTAAAACATTACAACCAATACCATTTTGAAGTACCTTTAAATCTGTTGCAGGCTTAATTGTCGTAGTGTAGATTTATTGCACAATAGCAGGTTTTGACACCAAATGGTTAAAACTTAAAATTAATTTGTTACGACCAATGACAGAACGAGAATCGAAGCAACAATAGCATAAGAAAATCCCTAAAAGAATTACTCGTAAATTTCAAAAACAACAAATGCAAAGTAGAAGACCCATCCGCTATTTATCATTGATTAATAGCTTGCCTCATAAACGGAAGCCAAAATACTTGAAAAAGTTACCATTGTGCACCATTATGTCATTACTTCGATACTTAGCTACTTTGTCGGTAATTCTAGGAACAGATATCACATGCTCCTGCGGCGCTGCCAGCACTAACTTAACATTAGGCATGCGCAAACGCCGCCTTTATGAAAAAATCCACCGATAGTCCGTCACACAGTGAACGGAATCATGGACAAAAATAATAAAAACATCACAGTCAAAATATATGTTGGCTTTACATAAAAAAAATGTGAAAGAAAAACGTTGACTTTCTGTCTACTTTGTAACGCACCGCGAACCACTGTCCAAACAAAATGAGTACTTAGCTTTATACTTTATAGTTACGTATATAAAGTATACATTAGTTTGTTAATAGAATGGGCCCCAACACTTTTTTCCTGTTGGATTCGAACAGGGGCGTGGTCCGTCCCAAATGGAAACATTTGCCAATATTATCATGAAAGGAATGAGCAGATGAAATAATTTATTTCCCCATGTCGCTTTGTGTCCAAAACTTGGATCTTTTGTAAGTTTTTTGCGTCGGTCGCTTTGCTGCACCGTGTGGCACCGACATCTCTATTTATCCCTTTAGGAAAAGAAAAACCGCCGTCCAAAACTTAAATTTTAAAACCAATCTTATTTCACAAGTAATATAATTGTTTTTTCCGAGTTATAGAATTAATATGTTAAGGCTTTTTGAGGTCGTATGATATTTAACGTGTTTAGTAGATTCGTGTTGATGACAATAGTATTAGAGTGTTGGTAAGTGATCTGGCGGTTTTGTGCAAGGCAGGCAGCGGCGCGGCGGCGGCCACTGAGCGTGGACGACTATTGACTTTAATGATTTACGTTAAATAAATCTTCTCACAAAGGATTATGTAGATTGGAGGTGTCAGGAATGTTTGATATATCCGTCAACTCGCTGCTTGTGATAAAAAAGGAATAAATGAATTCTTTGTATATAAAAGAACAAGTCCTGACTGACTCACTGATTGAATGACTGAGAGTGGTTGGCAGAGCCTAAATTGTGGGCCATATAACAATGAAATTATGAAGTACTAATAACGGGAGGCTTTTCAAATATTTTAGAACCAGATAACTGATATACTGTTTGTAAATAGGTAAGTATACCTACATAAATACAAACACGGCATCTCTATGATTCTTTATTAATATTTTTTTCCTGACGTTAGTTATTTGTAGAAATAGCTGTTTCTCAGTAAGCCTGCTTTTAAGTCCAGAAGCCGTGTTTAGAGTGTTCAAAACGCTAAGTAATGACGCGGGAGCCGCTGGCACCGCCGGCTTCCCAGGGGATTACTGTTCTCACTTACCTCAGAACAATACACACAAATAATTTAATACTCCCTCAAGATTCAGTGTTATTTGTCATCGTATTGCTTTTTAAGTTATCGACCGCTATTTTAAAAGTTATTTATGTCCATAAGTTTTATGTTTGAACCACTGTTTGAAAATTTTATCGTGTAGCGAACACTTAATTTCAAAAGCGATTTTTAGAATATTTATTTAAAGTGTTTTCTGAAAATATAGTAGATACGATCTCTATTTGATAGCTAGATGAGCTACGAGTATGTATGGATAATTATTTTGTTAGTCTATACTATATATATTTTACTATATTACTATATAATACCTATTATAAAGAGGAAAGATTTGTATGTAAGTATGTTTGTAACGAATTGGCTCAAAAAGTACTGGACCGATTTTAAAAATTCTTTCACCATTTGAATGCTACATTATCACTGATTAACACGGGCTATATTTTATCCCGGGTACGCGGGTGAAACCGCGCGGAAAAGCATTTAAAATTACTTCCTGGATTATTTCCTATGTAGTATGTTAATATTTTAAAGAGATCTTTTGTTTATTTTAAACATAGTTTTTGGTCGTCACGCATATCACATAGAAATGCGATTAAGGCCGCAAAGTTACGCTCAATAATGACCTTTTAGTAATTTCTTAAGAAGTGACCACAGAGCCGTGCACCCCGCGGCTCACCACAACATTACACTCTTAACACACGGACTCCTTTCAATTGTCTCAAAGGAACTACTAAATAACGTTCATTACTCCACCACGGATGAATACCTCTCGTCATCGCATCCAAGTCACATTTCAATGGCCTTTAATGTACCATCATCGGTTTACAATCGCCATATTGTAAACCACAGTGTGACTAAACGCCTCGTATGGGGTCCCAACAATAAGACGAAACCACAAACAATCGTCTTATTTATTGTTTTACAGCAGCCATATAACTTCGACGCCCAAGAAAGAGTCCAATAATTTTGTAAAATGCACCCGCAATAAAACTATCATGGCCAGTGGGACGGCCGCGGAGTGGTCCCGACAAAAAAGCGCAATGTGCACTTTGTATAGATTTGGCACGCTCTGACGTAGCGGTCGATTCAATCGGCTTTATGTGTCGTGATGAATGTGCGGAAGTCAAATCTAAATCCCTTACAACTTAATAATAACGATAAACACCGGTCCCCTAGTTTAAATAAATGTTTTGCAACATTAGCGCGGCCATTTTGGGAAAGCTGCGTACACGCAGAATGATTGTACAAAGTTTAGATTAAAGGAATGTTTGTCCAACTTATTTGTTGTGTTGACGGTGATCAATTAGCGGGTGTTGTTGTATTATGCGTTGAATTTACACTTTTTGTTTACACTGTCACCTTAGTTACCATCGCGTTCCTAATATTTCGATTTACATAGCATAATATATAAAAGATAAATAAGATACCAAAAAAAAATATCATAGGGATTTTACAACGTCGTCATATTATTTATCTGAATCTTCCTACATTAGTCAAGGAATTTGACTCACGTCTTATTTCACGCACACAATTTAACATCTCTCAACAAAAGCATCCAAACAATATGGAACTGTAACACGCAGATGTCACCCGAACATTATTGATAATGGCGACGTCGAAGTTTACCACAATAACCACTATTGCTATACCAAACACATCTAGATGATAAATGATAATATTTTATGGCGTTAGCCCTCAATACATGACGCTTATGTCTTCATTTTTGCAAACATTGTTTTTGTACTGACAAACAAAATTCGACTCTACAACTTTGAACCTAGAACTGTGAGTCTAATAATTATATTTGCAGCCGTTAGGAATTGTAGTTGGGGTGTGTAAATCGCATTGATGTTGTTCAATCGTACGTAGCAAATTGTCGATATTCGTTCGAGTCATTATAGCGATGTTTTTGTCCGGGCGCGGGACGCGTCGGGCGCACTGTGCGGCCTGCGCTCGCGCACATTTTACAGCGTTTTTGAAACCCACTCGTGTGTGGACTTGTCGGTCTCGTGTGAATCGTAAACGGAACGCTTTACACATTGTTGGCATCAAAAAATGGGATTTTATTTATTGTTATAAATAACATTCGAAGCGACTCCATGGTTTACGATTGGAAAACCATTTTATGGGTCTATTGTGTGGTCTTATCCAGTTCACGAATAAAAAAAGAGATAGTCTAAGTTTGAGTTTGTATATCCCTCTATTTTTGACAATGTCCATCCAAAATGTCTCAAATTAACGCCCCAAAATACAAAAAAAATCTATTACCAGCACGAAATTTGAGTGTCGCTTGTCGTCACCACATAAATCTCGATTAAATTGAAAATCTCGTATTCCCACATATCCTGTGAATTGCAAACATGATCACGCTATTTCACGCGTCACAACTGCCAACATCCTTATCGAAACATAATTTGTTGATTCTTAATACTTGAGGCGGAAGGTTTAAATTATCTTAACGGGATGCAAGAGTAATTTTGCCAGCGAACCGCACAGTGGGTCGAACAAAAGACCAACCCTCATTGAAAGCACAATCGGGGCTAATATTTATAGATAATATTGTTATAGCATTGCAAGGAATGTTCGCTCTGTTTATAAAATTCAGTATAATGTAGATAAACATCTGTGTTGAGTCGAAGCTTCCTAGGCTAGTTCTGGTGATCAAGTTTCTCAAACTTTTTGAGGGCCAGCATGAATGTTTTAATATTCAATTTTTTATAGATTATACTAGCTTTTCCCCGCGGTTTCACCCGCGTTCCCGGAATATTTTTTTAGTTATTCTGCTATTCGGGACGAAAACAGATAAAACAAATCAAAGGTCATAGAAATCGGTTCAACCGTTCTTTGAGTTATAAATGGTCTAACTAACACGACTATGTTTTATATAGATTTGATAGATAGATAGATAAGATATACCTACTTGATCAATTAATATCTACTTAAGGCGCTGTGAGACCAAACTTGCGTTTCTTTGATTCAGTTGTATGTAAAGAAAATGAAATAGTTTTAGTTCGAAAAAAAATATATATATAACAGTTTACAATATATCCTAAGTTCCAGCGGGCTTCAAAACACGATTGAAATAATTTCGTTCGATGAAAAAAAATCGCAAAATTAGACCTTTTTCTTACTTTTATAGCGTTGTATAACTATAATAAACAGTATTTTGAGAAGAAAAATATATTACAATGATAGTTATACTATAATCTATCACACCACGATTTTATTTTGTTTTTTATTTCTTCACTTTAACACAAATTCAAAATACCTACAAAATGTGTGGACTCGCGGCCTCGCATTTTGTTGGTGGACCCGCTCAGTCACGCTACAGCGTCTTTAATTTGTGTTCTTTAGAAACATTACGATGGAAAAATATAAACATCATTATAATTTTATTACATTGGAGAATTTCTGCAAACTGTGTGTGATCGGAAGTTCCTCTAACACCAAAATTAATAAAAAATCAAACCAACCCGCATCTTCAAACACAGCTCATTGTATAAAGCTCTGTTATTTCAGAATCAGTGCAGGCTCCAAGTCCAATGGAGCGTTGGGCCCACCCCAGAGCTCTTACAAAGCTAATCACAATTAAAACAGCGGATTTAGCGGCTGTTTAACTTCAGCATTTGAGAGTGATGCTCTCAAAATATTCGGCGGCAAATCAAAGAGCACCATTGAGATGCCGATGTGATTTGAAAAAAATTGGATGTAGTGTTTGTGGAGTAAACAATGTTTTGTTATTGGTATAACAAGTTGTTATCGATATTTTTAGCATGTCCAATTATAATAAAATTAGGTATTTTTCAAAACGATTATGATAAAAAGTACGCGAATGTGTAAGTTACTGAATATAATAAGGTTTTTCAACAATTAGAAAAGTAAGTTCTGTACCTATGCCAGTAAATCTTTCAATAATATAGCTTCACTAGCTATCGCCCCGCGTTTTTACCCGCGTTCCTGCGATATAAACCTATGTCACTCTCCATCCTTAAATAATGCAAATGTATATCCAAAATCACGTCAATCCATTCCTTCGTTGTTGCGTGAAATATGGACCAACCATCTAATAATACACTTTCGCATTTATTATATTAGCTGTCCCGCGCGATTTCACCCGCGTCCCCAAGAAAAAAGTAGCCCATGTCCTTCTCCATACCATAGTCTATCTGTTTACCATACATCGGGATCAGCTCAGCGCTTTATGTGTGAAAAGACAAACAAATTCACATTCGCAGTTAATATTAGTGAGGATATTATCTACCAACCAACAAACAAACAAATCAAATATCTCTCCTTCTAGCTACCATCTTACGCAAAAATTGAACCCGATAGCCAAAAATAAATAAAGCCAATAGGGTCGTCAATTTAAAGTAAAACATCAATTATCTGGGTCAGATAAGGGATAAACATCACAGGGCTGGCTCTGGCCGATTATTGGCGCCGTGTTTTGGTTCAGATCGCTAAAAAACGGGACACACCACCCACGAAAGCACCCTGGTATAAAAAATATAGGAAATTAAAAAAAAATGGTTTGGTTCCGTAGAATATTGGCGAAAAATATTTAAAATGCCAGATCAAATAAACTTTATAGTTTAATAACTAGATGTGAATTTCAATCGTAGAAATAAATTAATAGATTCCGAAAACAATATAGTAACGAAAGGATATCAAGATAAACAAAATTCTAAACTTGTTTAAGAATGTATCAAAAGTTTCTAGTGGCAATTGTACGTTATAATTTACGATTTCGGAGTTAGTTTCGTAGTAAAAATTTTCAGCATGACAAACCTAAAATAGATTTTGAAAAAATTGCATAATGGTCTATTGAAACAGTATATTAATTGTTGATTTACTTTTACTAAACTTTTACTACTTATGCCAAAAAAACCGTACATCTGACGAAGAAATTAGCATGTTTTTTGCATTCTGTAAGGTCCTACCTAGTATATTATTTTCTATTTCACCACAGATCCCCAAAGTATAGTAGGTAAAGATGTATATCGGTTAAAAGCCGGCACTTAGCAAAATACACGAGCGGTGTGGTAGGAGGTTATCTACCACTTGAGCCTCGCTGGGTGGTATCATGTGGTATTAAATAAAACGTGTATTTTCTCGTTAATCATTAGCTTGTTAAAAATTATCATTTATTATTTAATTAGGGTACTGTTGACATACGCATTTAGAGACACGTGTTGTAGAAATGCATATATCTCTCTCTTTATGTAATTTTGATCGAAGGTTTATTACTGCAATTTTGTAAGGAGCTTTCATGACTGAGCAGTCAAAGTCATTTATTCCGTTTAGGTCCAAGGACGGCACACTGAAGATATCAGAAATATGTAATGAACACCTTACCGCATTAGTACCACTATAGCCATCGTTCGAAAAGGGTTTGCGCCACAGCCAGTGGAGACATAAAGTGTGAGCTTATGATGACAAAATAGGGGTTCGCGGGTCAAAACCGCGGGGCGGTAAGCTAGTCATCAAATGAACGCAGAGCTTAAACCATTTGTCATAGAACCATGAAAGTTTATTTTAGCACAGGGATGTACTAAGAAAGGGTTTTCTAAAATTTTGCCCCTAAGTGGGTAAAATAGAGATCACACGTGAAACTGTGGAACGTAAAGCTAGTTAAATTATAATAAAAACTTTTAATAGAATCACACAAGTGACTACTACAAGTATCGTTGACACGTGTGTAGTGTATCCTAAAATATGACATGTGTTAATATTTTCGTGTAATTTGTCAATTTTAATATCTCAGCGCATGCGCTTTGATGTCGGACCTCCCGGCAAAGTTCCCGTTCCCGTGTGGAAATATTTAGCGTCATTAATTTGGCTTCACACGTCGGCGCGTGAGTGACGCTCAAGGTGCTAATGAGAGAACAGAACAGTTATTATATTGAAGTCATTAATCGTGTTTAAATTAGTGCCTCTTATCTCTTATTTGCCTCTGATCAGTTTGTTTTTTTTAAGTGACAACTATTTATTAACCGACTTCAAAAAAATGTGTATGGCTATGTTTTAAAGGCTGTATTACGAAGCAACCTTATGACAATAAATTCGATTCCCTTCTTAAGTAGGCGTACAGTCTACCTTATGGTAAGCAGCTTCCGTCGCCTATCGACATTGGCCATGACAGGGTCTGGCAATGCATTGCTGACCTTTACAAACCCTTGGAGACAACTGGTATGCTTTTTCAAGTTGAGGGTCAGACGAAATCAATTGATCAAGGCTGACCATAGTTGGACATGCTATCTTACTTGAACAGAAACAACGAAACGTCTTCAAATCCTTTACCAATTCTTTCATGTCTCAATTAGTACTTTAATTTTCATGTCTAATTTCCAAAAGCGCGTAAGGAAGGAAGTTCACGGTAAGTGGTTGTGGCTAATTGGAGGATATGCGTCAACCGGCCGCGCATGGTTGCCGTACCGCATGGTTGCCGCGTCGCATGGTTGCCGCGCGGCATGCCGCTGTCCCCACCTACCGCATGCGCTCGTTATTATGAAAAATTAACTACCAGGAATGTTGATTGTCTTTGTGACACCTCGCGAGTGTTGCATCCTATGTATTTGTGGTTTTTATTTTGGGGATTTTGTGTAATTATGTTCGTCTTTGCTTTCGATTAGAATTCGTCTTCAGATTTAGTAGTATGAGTGGTAGAGTGCTTGTTTATATATCTGTGAATCAGGAAAGTATTTATCTGGAAATAATATTTTTTAAACATAAATGTTAATTATGATTGATTTAAAACATTTTTTTGATTGCTGTACGTCTATTACGTAAATTGCAATCAATTGCTATCAGTTTCAATTAGAAACCGATTAGATATAGTGTAGGTATTTCTGGTTTTTTTTACATTTTGTTTACTGAGTATGGAAACAGTGCTTTATTGCAAATTTAGTGATTGTTTCAATTTGAATTTGATTGTAACTGATTGCAACAAAGTTACGGTGTCCACGTAATGAGAGCTGAATCATGCACTTATTTTTAAGTTATCAGACAATACCTAAGTAAATAGAATTACTATAACAAAATTAAAAAAGGCCATAGAATATTGACAACATTAATTATGAAATTATAATCGTGTAACTTTATCGGCAGTTTATTTTTTTAAATTCTTTGCTCCAATACCTAAGCGTCATCGAAGCGGTAACCGATCCATTAGAGGTTACACAAAAATGTGAAATATCTTTTGTGAAAAAGTGTCGCTAACTTGGTAGTTAGCCCTGGGGTGGTGGTGTGAGGGTGTGCGCTGGCGCATTCCTCGCGTGCTTGTCATTAATAAATATTAAGGTTATGAACAGCGGATTTTGATGGCAAGAAACCAAATAAATATGTATTGCCTGCGAAGAAAGCAAATGCAGAATACACCGATGTGACTATGGTAGCTAGCAGGTACTTTGATTTACCCTACTACCTACTATGGTTTTCTCACGATGTTTTCCTTCCCCATAAGCTAAAACTCATTGTAGGATTTAAACCGAACTTCGCCACGGTAAATCATACCTAATTATAATGCTGTTTATTCCCTAACAAATATAGCATAGACGTGACGTTTGTGCTCTACAAGGAATTTTACCGTCCAGCAGTCCGATTTTTTAGTGAAAATATTTAAAAAAAATCCACAAATTTCATTATTCACAAACGCCCTTACTTGAGAAACAAAAAGTTCAACCTAAATTGCATCTATCTAAGCTAACAGTTACACGCATAACTTTTTAAACATACATAGTATAAGTAATAAGCCCAGAACAAAAGCACCGACTACCTACAACATTGACAGTTATAAAATCTAAATCAGCCATCAGGCATCGCTAACTCGTTCGACGACAGTTGCCAACGTGTTCAAAACTCCAAGAGACATAATTAAGTGGTCGTCGAGGGTCTCACAATGTGGGTGGCGGTTCGGTTCCCCGTTTGGGCCCAATTAGTGACGGCTTGAGCAATAGACGCCGACAAGGGACTAGATTGTACGGAGTTAAGCGAGCGTGTGGTGCGAGGGAGAGCGATTCGCAAATCGCTGTCGCTTATGGAGTAAAGCGATGATTTACTTGTATCAGGAAACTTTAGTGAATCGTTAGTCAATGTCAAAGCCATTTGTTCAGTGTAGGCTCTATGAGGGCACTTATAAAGGTCGAATTTACTGAAGTTACCACCGGTTTGGAAGTCAGCCTTCAACTGTTGACTTTGCGGTCTTTAGAAGTATAGTTTTTTTGTTCTTGAACGTGCTAGCAAAATAATAAAATATGCTAATAATGTAAGTAATGCTGTACCTCGGTTTTTTTTTTATCAATAATCATATAAGCAGTTCTTTTGGTATTACCTGTCCCCGCTATCTGCCTCTAACTTGCACTTTGGTCTATTTCAAAGGACACTTTGCGTCTTAGTCAACAGTTCTTTTGAGAGTCGTTCAACAGTGAAAATGGACTCCAACTCAAATGAGGTCCTCGTACACAAATATTGGCGACAATGCCGGAAAATACGGCACATTACACTTTTACTAGTTTACAGATTAAATGGGTTTTTAGAGGGGTTTAGGGAAATATATACCTTTCATTGTTATGTATAAATAAAGGATTAGATTTGGTAAGGATAATCTTAGAAGAATTTGTTTTAAAGTGGATTTCAACTCTCATAGAAGAGTGTTGAAAACGTTGAGTAGAAAATTTAAAAAACTATGTTTGAAATAAGACAATATAAATGACTTCACCATCGTTTCATATAATATTGAATTGTTCGCAAAAGCCACCAAGGTTTTTTCAAGAAGCACAAGGAATCCTAAAAGACTTGTTCTATATATTTTATAACAGTCACCAAACATGGTTAAGCGAGAACATTTTTAGTCAGTTAAGCTTAAAAGATACCTATGTATAAAAAAATAATATTTCAATTAGGCATTTATATACCTAATAGAATTTATTTCTTACTAACTTCCACCCCGCGTTTTCACCAACGTTCCCGAGGGATCTTAGGTATGTTTTCCCGGTAAAAAAAGTATGCTATACTTATGTTTTTTTTAATTCTTTTATCTAAATTTAATTCAGAACATATTCAATCTGTGTGCCAAACATCCAAATCCATTTAATCCGTTATCATCTTCGACCACTATCACTCAAACTGAGATTATGGTTAATCGTAAGCCTATCAAATTAAAACACCTAATATAATCATCCCTATTTGAAATATCACCCCTTAACTCACCTTAAAATTCAGAGCGTTCAATAAGGCATCTTTAGGGTGGAGGGAGTTGACAATAATTGATATCATTCTGAGTCAAGGGTGAGATTGAGAGGCTTATTAGTGATGAGAGGCCCCAGATGTCGGTTCAATTATTATACTTGATAGGAGATATAACATTGTAAGGGTTTTTAAGATGGCAATGGGATGAGTTTATTTTATTTACAGTTCGAAGTTATGGTGATGTTTTTGATGGATTTCTATATATTTTTGCGATTATTTTTAAATGTAAATTTTGATATTCTCAAGGTTATTGATCCTTGGTATAAAACTGATCTAAATAACTTGTAAAAATTACGTTTCAGTTATGATTCCTACTCTACGATTCCTGGAATCTTATTTTTTTGGAGGTAGTTTTGAGACGCGCGGCCCATTTGCAAGTCAAGGGTACTTAAATTTTATTAATTTGTATATCTTCTAACATTATCTAAAACTAGCTTCTACCCCGCGGTTTTACCCCCTATGTCCCTCTCCATATCATAGACTATCTGCGTACCAAATTTCATCGCTATCGTTTTTATAAATTCTACTTTGTGTATGTGCGTCCATTTCTTGTGAATACATGTTTTTTCTTTCTTTCTATCGGTTCAGCGGTTTAGGCGTGAAAAGGTAACAAACAAACTCACATTCGCATTTATAATATTAAGTTAGGATTAGGATACTAAGTTGTCTACAAATTTAAATATTATCATTTCTGTAATGAAAGTTTATTTATTTATTTGAGAAAAAAAAAGTTATACACATATACGTGTCAAATGGGACACAAATGTCAAAACTAATATAAAACACGTGTGTTGAGAACTCACCGAACTAGACACTGACTCACGTGTAAACGCTTGAGCGTTGTTCGAGCGGAACCCTTTTGTATCACTCACTTACAATATTTACAACATTTAGTTTTCAATATTTTTTTATTTAGCTTTATTTTTCAGCTAGTACTAGTTGTCTACCACCTTCAATTTGAAAATCTGTCGCCAAAAACCTACCGGTGTGTTCCGGTAGTTGCAATTAAGAGTTGGTTCCTTGTTGGAGTTGCTACCTTTGGCTACATAATTTTTAGGGTTCCGTACCCGAAGGGTAAAAACGGGACCCTATTACTAAGACTTCACTGTCTGTCCGTCTGTCTGTCACCAGGCTGTTTCTCAAGAACCGCGATAGCTAGACAGTTAAATGTTTCACAAATGATGTATTTCAGTTGCTGCTATAACAATAAACACTAAAAACAAAATAAATATTTAAGGGGCTCCCATACAACAAACGCGATTTTTTTGCCGTTTTTATAGTTAATGGTACGGAACCCTTCGTGCGCGAGTCCGACTCGCACTTGGGCGGGATTTTTTACTATAGTGAGATTATGCTCAAACACAATCCCAAATTGAAAAAAAGTAAACATATAGTACGAAGTTAAAAGAAAGAAGTAGATAGTGCTAAATTTAAAAAAGATATCTTTGATTCAGATATTAAATTGTTGTAGGTATAAAGGTATCAAATGATTAAATAACATAAATAAAAATATTTGAATGAACGTGACGGAGGGTGATTGGATGCGCCAATCATCAACAGGATAATCCTTTCTGTGAACTGAGTGATACGATCTTGAGACCGAAAATATTTAAATTGTGTTTCCTTTATGTCCCCCCTCCACCGTTGTTTATGAAAATTACGTTTTACTTGCATAGATTTATAGCAATTTTGCTAAAAATCGATGACTATATCCTAATTCCTACTAATATTATAAATGTGAAAGATTGTGAGGATGGATCGATGTCTTTGTTACTCTTTCACGCAAACACTACTGAACGGACTTGGATAAAAATTGTCACACAGATAGAATATTATACTGGATTAAAATATAGGATACTTTTTATTCCGGGAAAACATAAGATCCCCCGGGAACGCGGCTGAAACCGCGGGGTGGAAGCTAGTAATCTTACTTCTTACTATCTTCTCCTACTAATATCATAAACGCGAAAGTTTGTATGTATGGACGTTTGTTGCTCTTTCACGCCAGAATGGGTAAACGGATCTGGATGAAATTTGACGCAGAGATAGATTATAGTGTGGAATAGCACATAGGCTACTTTTTATCCCAGGAAAACATAACATCACCCGGGAACGAGGGTGAGACCGCGGGGCGGAAGCTATAATTTAATATATTTCAATGTAATTATAAAACAAAGTTACCCCGCCGCGTCTGTCTTGTCTTTCTGGATTTTCATACGGTTTTCACCAATGGACGGAGTGATTCATGAGGAAGGTTTAGTTAGGTATATAATTCATCAAAAGTCTTACATGGCGAAATAATGGTTGCAAGTGATGGCACCTTATAATTATCTTGCTCTACAAAACACCTCATAATAACTCGCCTAGTTTCTTTAAACCACGTTCAAACCATATATTTATTTAATTAAACCCAACAATGAGCATCACATTCTCTATTTCCAAATTATTTACTATCTATTAGACCGCAGAGTACAGTCCTCAACACAGATTGAAACACATCAACGCATGTCATGCAAGGTATTATAAACTTTATTTTTTGTCAATAGATTCTGATTTTGAATTGTATTGTATAAAATTTCTTAAAAGATTTAACAAATATGAATTACTAGAACGTTTTCATACAAAATTATTAGAAACGTTGTATGATTATGCACTATGCGGATACCACGTTAACTTAGATTACTCTAATGGCAAGTAATATATAAGAACACTAGCTTACCGCCCCGCGGTTTCACCCCCGAACCTCTATTTTACTCCATTAGGGGTGGAATTTTCAAAAATCCTTTCTTAGCGGATGCCTACATCATAATAGCTATCTGTATGCCAAATTTTAGCCCGATCCATCAAGTGCTTTGAACTGTGCTATGATAGATCAATCAGTCAGTCACATTTTCCTTTTAAATTCAGAAGAAGAAGACAGAAGATATTCTTCTAGGGAAAAAAATAACTGAGTAAAATTAACTGTACCTACATAATTTCTGAACACGGTTGCTAAAGTGTTGGTGGAAGCAGTATATAGCATGTCATAGAGAAAGAAAATAAAAATCACAGGAGTAGGTAGCCTTTGATTTAATCTTTAAGTGTGATATATGTTATCTTCTTTAAGTATGATATGTATTTTATGTATATTATATTATTAATTAAAAAGTAGGTCACAGTGGCATCGGAGTGTCACAGGGGTTGAACTTGAAAAAGTGCTGAGTTGGTTGGTCAACTTCCGACGCAGCAAAATGCTGAGAGACCTCATTTGCCGGTAATGCGACGTACCTACATTTTCCATAATTACCTATCTTATTATTTAATTATTTGTTTTTGTTATTTTTAATCGTTTGTATATTTTCTAATTGTCAACTATTTGTTTTTCTTTTCTGTTCTTGATTATGTTTTTATAAATTATACTTTGTGTATGTGCGTCCATTTCCAGTGAATAAATGTTTTTCTTTCTTCTTTCTTTTCCTGGTACAAACAGGATTAATAATGCTCAAAATAGTTAACTTATTATTCTTAATTTATTATTTCGTATGAAACCATATATTTGAACTCTCAGGTGCGTAAGGCCACAAAAGGCCCCGCCCTGTAATACGAGCCGTAGCCTCCGCGAACGGAATAGAAAGAAAATTGTAACGTTGTGAAACTCCTTGTAACAGACCGACAATTATATTAGATTACTCAATTATTTGCGGCACAACTTCACTCTGTGGCTTATTAGTGCGAATGACGCGGTGTTAACCGACGCATTGCAACCGTTGTAGATTATTTAAAGTACAGACGCGTCAAATGATAGAGCGGCCAAAGGTATATTTACGAAGCTCTCAATTCTACTGACAATGGTATTTGTAGCTAAAGAATTAAGTTTTTTATTTTATTTTTGATCAAAGCTAAATAACTGGATTATATAGTCTATGTAAGATTTCACTTCATAATCGCTGGCTGATTTAATTTACCGCCATATATTTGTTTATTTACAGAAATATTCTTTGTTCTAGTATACCAAATATGATTTGCAATTATGTTACAGCGAATAATGAGTAATTATTGCTTCAAAGCCTCTCCTGTTAGTTTATGAAAGCCTCTCAGAATCACATACATGTTAGGTATAAATCACTCGTGGTCCATATCTCTAATCAAAGCCACCGCTCACAGGTAAGCTGTCACTGCTCGTTTGATGTGTGCCGGCTGCCCCGCCCCCCTCCCAGCTACCTTGTAATAAACATATCATCTTCACACGTCCCCTCACAATGGCACACAAAACAATGGCGTTTTGTTCCTTAATAAGGCGTAAATTAACGATATTTTGGAGCCAGTGTGGAGGTGACTCTACATAAAGTTTTGTTCACACTTGATTATAAGGTACACGCGGAACTGTTAGACGTTATCGGCAAGCTAACAAAAGGTGTGGTGTGGCTTCATATATTATTATAGAAAGGTGGAAAAAATTGTTGAAGAAAATATTTGTGTAATTACGAAATTACTAAGTTCTCCCACTCACTAGCTGTTCCCCGCGGTTTCACTTGCGTTCCCGAGAAAAAAAGCGAGTGTATAGCAGCTTGGGCTCGCCCCGCAAGCCCCTCACTATTGCTCTGTTTAGACGTGTCCGTTGACCGACTGTAAGAGTTACATAGACTATGGTGACAGTAACAGACCGAGTTACTTTTGCACTTATAATATTATTTGTAATCTGTTAGTTTTATTATAAGTAAAACAAACGTCACTTTCGACATTCAACATTGACAAAGTAACTATCGATTTCTATTAACAGAATAAACTTAAAGGATTAGTATTGAAAGTGAAAACATCGCTGACAGATCCAACAAAAGGGTTTATTATATATAATAATAGACAATTATGCACAAACAAATCTGCGGACCACAGCGGAGGGCCACACGCGCGACACCTAATTACTGTAAAGATAGATGTCCTCACGAAAGTGAACATTTCACTCAAAAAACATAGCAGAGATCAAAAAGTAATCGCCGACGGATTAAGCGAAAACTTCACATTAAATATCCAAGCTAATTTGAAAGCTACAACTGTTACTATAAAATCTAAATTGCAATGGTTAGTTGATAGTTTCTTCGCCATTATTAACAAGTTATTTTTCATGTCTTCTTAAAAATTGGAGACGTTATTTATATAGAGTTAGAAGCTAAAATCGTGTAAGATTCAGATGTTGGTTAGTAGAAGAGTTTGTCAGTTTTTGTCCTTAAAACTTGTCAATAGAAAATACGTCGCAGATGACAAAGCGACTGATGGATATTTATTCATGGCAGATTATCTGTATGGATTTATTTATTTTATTTAGTGTCTGGAAAAGGACAACGTCTGCAAACATCGGCACGTACCGACTTTAGGGTTGTCACTAACATTAATTTTATGAGATTGAAACAGACTTTGTACGTAATCTACGTATTTTTCTGTTCTGTTTTTATAATTGGACCTAATTTCGACATAAACTTGATTGGGAATTGATTGAAAGCAATAATTAAAAATATATGGGCGCACACCAACGAGCTGTCCTCGTAAGCAATGATTTATATCTCTCAAAAGAAAATTATACTTACATCTGTAATCTATTTCTTAGTTAATATTATGTCAATACAATATAAAAATACGATGCGCCAACCCTATACACTACAAAACTTTATTTTGAGTTAGCAATGAATGAAAGTTTTACTCTAGAGTGATCTCATTTTGCTATGTTCTTTGTTGGTGACCAAATTGCTCACGCCATGTAGTTTTCTTCAATGTTGTATAGACATTTATGTATAAAAATAATTGTAAATAAGTACTTGAGATTATGGACCACCGTGACAAGCGATTGGGAGAGAAAATGGGTCGTGTGGTACACCTTGCGGATTGACAAGGCTTAGACAGATGGCATATATTAACAAATCCACTGACTATTATATTTGCATGGATTTTTGATATGGGATTTCCCAGAACATTTTATTTTTGGATGGGTTTACGCTTTACCAAAATATCACTGATTGGTGATGATGTGGCCGAAGATAGTAAGTATACAAGTACCACCACGAAACGGTCAATATTGTTTTTTTTTTTATAACAATGGGTAAAGAGAATCGTTTTGGTTAAATGGGAAGTAATAAACAAGAGACGGAGAGACGACTGCTATTTCGATGGTCAGACAATCACGCGCAGGATAGGAGTGAGTGAAATCTTTATCCAGCAGTAGGATGGGATTACATACAGTTTGGTGAACAATAAAAATCTAAGATATCAAACTCGAGGTCCCTTACAAACGCCATAATATATAAAACTATAAGGTAGTTTTATTTGAGTAATATTTTACCAGATGAAATCTCAAATAAAGTCAATTCGTTCTTCTTGCATAATAACATAGTTCTTTAATCTCCATAATAGCGTAAATTTAATATCAAATATTAACTTACTTAACTTATACTTACTTGACGGGCCGGTTGGTGTGGTTGGTAAGATACCTTATCTATCACGCCGCAGGTCGTGGGTTCGATTCCCACTCAGGACAAACATTTGTGTGCTTGAACATGTCTGTTTGTCCTGTGTCTGGGTGTAATTATCTATATATGTATGTATTTACAAAAGAAAAGTAGTATATGTAGTATATCAGTTATCTGGCTTCCATAGTACAAGCTCTGCTTAGTTTGGGGTCAGATTGCCGTGTGTGAGGAATAATGTCCCAAATATTTATTATTATTATTATTATATAATCCTGTACTGAAATGCAACGAGCACCAAAACGTTATGACCACAATACTACATAACTATAGCTTATAACGATTGTGTTATAAGTTATATTTAACGCTATATATTATAGCATTACGTTGATAGAGTTATAAAGAATATATAATTGTAATAATGAGACCAATAGCATATTAATATTTCTTGAATGAAACGCGAGATTTTATTCTGTATGTAGCAGGTCGTGGGTGGAAGATGGGGAACCATTCAAATGATTTTGTTGGGATAAATTTGGATGTTCATAATCAAATTCAGTTTAGACCGTAGGAGGGCACTTATGAACGTTACAATTGACTCTACCACCGGTTCGGAATACACTTGGACTGTGAAGATTCCGGTAAGAAACTCAGCAAGGCATATTTTTGTAGATCTTTATTTTATATTTATATTTACAAATGTAATATAATTATAATAAAGTAGATTGGTAAGCGTAAATTTCATTCAGACGTTTTTGTTTTCAACAAAATCAAAAACTTTATAGTAGATAGGTACTCTTTCTTACATAACTTCTGCTTAACTAACTTTCTACGTGGCAACGCTACTAGCAATCCGGGTACGTTGCCTTCTGATAGCGACTTTTTAGTTAGATTATATTTATAAATATGTAGGTAGTTTCTTAGGTTTGTAATGTATATTGTAATTATATTATAACTTTTCTTAGAAAAAAACTCAATACTTATTACTTAAAATGAGCATGGTCACCATGGTCGGCGCATCAAAGGGTCGGCACGGTCGCGCGAGGGACACAACATGATTACGATAATCGTGCGCCGGCCGCGGCGGGTGTCGTCGCGAGTTAATGTCGTCTCATATAAATTGACTTTACATCACCCATTCATGGCCAGACAGAAAGACAGTTGCTGGATTTGGTCAGTTATGTGCTTGTGTCAAAGTTAAAGTCAAAGTCAAAGCCATTTATTCAGTTTAGGCCCTACGAGGGCACTTATGAACGTCGAAACAACTGAAGTTGTTGAAGTGAACTCAGCCTTTCCATTAAATTTAACCACAATCCCACTATGATGATGTGGCCGAAGGTGGTAAGCACACAAAGCTGTTACACTGTTGGTGTTTGGTGTTTAGCAACATAGGGTTACTAAGTAGCCTGCCATGCCAGGTGGGTACTACGAAGTATTCTACCGTGATATGGTTTCCCTAACGATGTTTTACTTCGCCGAAAACTTAAGTTGTAACTTATTCTACAAAATCCAGCTCCTTTATTGTTTGTCTGTTACGATGTTTATATGTATGTAAGTAAATAAAAATAGGTTTACCAAAGATCTGAAATGTTTTCTATCTAGACCCGCCTTCTTTTAATTATAGAGGTTTATTTTAGTGGGCCCACTTACCCAACCAAAAGGTTATATAGCAAAGCGCTCTATTCTTGGCTCCCTGTCTCCCTGTACAGGACACCAGGGACCATCAGCAGCCACAACTTTCGTCATTGTACTCGTGCTAGTAGCTCGTAGCGAAATTGTGTAGTGAAAATACACAATTTCAAATAGATTTCAATTCTAATTCACATCGTTAATTTTAATTTATTCATTGACTACGATGCTACATTTTTTTAAACACCTTATAATTGTGATGCAAATATTTTATCGGTGTGATCGTGTCGTCGCACGAATGGCCGCCTTTATAAGTCCATGACGGTTTTATAAAACTGTTCTTTATGCCTTTTATCGAGATTGAAATTAAGATGTTATAATGTGTTAGGTATATTATACATACCGCGCGCTCCGGATTATGTGCCATTCCCTTAATGTATGGGGACCAGTTCTATACAGTTTTGATACTAATACTGAAGCAGTTGAAACTTTTCCTTTTTAAAATCGTTAAAGCGGTATACTTTGGAGCAGTTTAAGTTTATACATTATTATGTAATAATTAAGGTCTGTTTTGGATTATGAGCATAATATATCTTGTACATACATACTTAATTAAGTAAAAACTCACTTTTTACATAGATTTTTGAGGACTATTTTGGCTATGACGCTTTACAAAAATTGTAAAATATGTTGATAATTAAAAACACAAAAAAAATCAACTGAGCTCGTACTATTTATCTTATTATACCATTGTTTATGATATGTAGCTAAGTATTACATACTCTCTAACAAAAGATTTTAGACTTGTTTGTTTGTTCAACTATTACTATACAATATCCAATTTTTGTTTTCACTGTTCAACGGGATAAAATTAAAAACTTCTGTGTTTATCATGGAAAATCAAATCTCTCTGCTAAACGGGGTTCTCCTTAAGGTTCATCAATAAATAATATTTTAAATTCATTTTAGTCGTTTCATTTAAATTCAGTTTAACAAATTAAGAAAACATTCAATGAAACAGCTGGGTTGAGAATGAGGCTACGTCGCGGGGCGTTGCTATATCACATAAATTAAAATAAACACAATTTAAATTCATAACTAGATGTCTGTCTGTATATATATTATACATTATAAAACATTTAAAGTTCATTGTCACCGACCCTTATCGCTCCACTAAAGTGACAATAATTCCAAAACGCGTCCTTTAACTAACATAATACAGTTATCTTTGAACTTTTAAATATATTCACTACACCGCTAATGTGTGGGTACGTTTGTTCGTGCGGAAGTCAAAAACACTATTATACAATCTAAAATAAACCGTAAACTTTTATGATAAAGTTGAATATTGCTCTATGATGGTGATAAAGTTTTTATAGTATTATATTGTATTGTATTGTATAAAAGCGAGGGACCGTAAGAAATTAGTTCGTATTGATGGGAGCCATTGTCGACAGTGTGTCGGCGACGGGTGACAGTACTGACTACCCTCCTATCAAAGCTATAGGGAAGTATTTTAAACACAAAAAAGGATGTCCCAATTCTATGATTGACTTATCTCTTTATGAATTTTAATTTGCTTAATAAATAACCTGGGACATTTCAGAGACAGCGATCTAAAGTATATGTAAGTAAACCCAAACTAAGCAGAGCTTGTAGCTATGGAAACCAGATAACTGACACTATGTACCAGATAATCGACAAAGTTCAAGCATGATCACCATAAGGCTACTTTTTGTGTGCAGCAACCAGCGACTACCCGGTTGTCGACAATACAACTGGACAATGCGCTTATCATAAAACTAGTCAAAACAAATGAAATTACACAATAGCGGCTTTTGTCTTGACAATGGCGGGGCGAGCTATGATGACTGCTTGCAAGCGAAAAGGTTAAAAAATTGATCATGCTTGAAGTTTGTCGATGGTACATGTACGTGTAGGTACATGTACTTAAATAATACTTACTCGTGTTCACTATGAAATGATTAACAAACAAAACGATATCCTATTAATGTTATAAATGTTAGCTCCGTAATGGTAGAATGAATTTTAATGAAATTTGGCACACATATAGACTATATACTGGACTTTTTATCTCGGGTAAAACATCAGATCCCTCTGGAACGTGAGTGAATCCGCGTGGTGGAAGTTAATAATCAATATTGTCTTCAGTTTTAAATCCAATCAATTTGGTCTTCAGATCAAATTAGTCTAGATCGCTTGTAACGCGTCACCTATAAATAAAACCCATTAAACTCCACAATTCTCAGAGCGCTGCTGTTAATAAAATTTAAACATGTGTACAAACATAATTCGATCTACATTCGCGACAAACTAGCGCTGCCATTATGTGTAACGTCCCGCGATTAGGGTCTTCATACAATAGGGCTAATTATGAGGGATTGTGTCATAAACTTAAGCGTTAGCGGGTGACTGAGATCTTTAAAAACGTATTACATTGATTACAGAAGTTTTGTATGAAAAAGTTATCATCAATTTCGGTAGCTGCGGTTGCTTCTTTCCAGGCCTTGCGTGGTTACCACCTTCGGCCACATCATCACTTACCATGGTGAGATTGTGGTCAAACACAAGCCTATAGAAAATCTTGATAAACATTGAAGCAGTGTCCCAGAGTCAGTATCTTTAGATTTTATGTGCTCACCACATGCAACCACACATATTTTACCACAGAGATGTTGTGGTTAAACACATAATCTTTAAATACAGAAATAAACCTTTCCACTGAATTTGCTGATGACTTATGACTGCTTTCCTTTGGTGTTTCATTACAAGATAAAAAAAAAAGTAGAGGAATATAATCGTCTTATGATTATTTTGTAATATTTTAACCGACTTCAAAAAAGGAGGAGGTTCTATGTTCGACTGTATATTTTTTTGTTTTTATGTATGTTCATCGATTTCTCCGTCAATTGAAGTCCGTCAGCGAAAGGGAAGCGCGTGTGATTTCAAAACGAGTTCTAACATAATTAATTAGTTTATACTTTTTAGTGAAAACCCTTTTTGAAGTCGGTTTAGTTTTTGTTAAAAGATTTTTTTTTTACTGCTTTAATTAGCTCAATTAATTCTATCTTTCTTTTCTCAATTAAACTATCCTCCACCCGCTCTCGCTGCAGCCTATCACTCAATTCTAACACAAATGTAGCCACATGATCCCTCTCTGGTGGAAATAAAACATTTATAAATATTTGGCGGCATTATTCCCGGCGGGGGGTGCAGTTAACATCTCCGTTAACATGCGTTATACGGGGCTTGACGTGCCTCTGCGTATGCGCAGCCCCGCACTGCACCACGGGACTGTGCACCGAGCCGCGCGTCAATCACTGCTTTTGAAAAGATATATCATATTTTTTTGTCATTGATGTTTTAAATTTGGACTGAGATATTATGGAATGTCACAAAAATATAATTATATTATTTTGATAATGTTTTCTAAAGTTTTATAGGAGTTTAATACTTTAATAATAAACTGGAGCTCTTTATTATTCTTCAGTTAAGAATTTCAGATTCTTTAAATTTGCTCTCATTTTGGAATTAAACAATGGCAATTTTATTTTTTCACTTGTTAGTATTGTGCGTAAAATCTTATAACTGAATTTTAAACCAGTTCCACCCAACCGATTGAATTGAAAGTTTGCATTTTTTTTTGTGCTGGTGACATTAATATCCATCGAAGTTTTTTCATTTTATTTTATTTTTTATTTGAATGGCCTCGCGTTTGGCTTCTGATCCGTCCAAAGACGAAGACGAAGCCTAAGATGGAGCACGCTTACCAAGAAGAAACCTATTCACTGTGTCCTTGAAAGTCCCTAGATTGTAGGAGTCAGGAAACAAAGACGCCGGGAGAAAGAGTAAGTGTGGGTTTTAACATATCCAATCCATTGTCTACAGTTTCGTCTAGAGACTATAGAAGTGTCAAAACAGAATGTCTTTATTAAATAACATAACACCATTACGTTTATACATTAGCCATGGTGTGGCTAAACTTTATACAACAAATAAAATTCTATAATTTTAAACCACCGTGCAAAATTACAAAAGATTTCGTTACGCTTTCATTGTTGTTAAAAATACAATTACACATATGTGCGTGTGTGAAAATTACTTAAAAATATAACTCTTGCGCATGTGTAGAAGCTAAACAAATATGGCTGCCAACAAATCATATTTCAAAGCGGGTGAAATGTATTGTTAATAATGAAATGAAAATAATTCAAAAGTGTAACTATGGTGGGGTGTGTAACCCTTCGATATTATGTTGTTTTTTTATTGTATTGTATTGCACGTAGCCATGTTGGATAACATTGCCAGCGTGACTAACTACTACACGTGTAGCGAAGGTACTAGTTTTAAAATTATGTAATTTGTAAATTATTGTTAAGTAAAACAGTGTATACGATAATATAAATAAATCTATGTTAACTAGATTTATCTTATTGATATTTTCTAATGAATTTACATGAGTTTATTGAGCATTGGTTGTAGTTAGAAACTTGATTTTCTAATAATTATATCTGTAACGTACAATAACAATAATAATACATATTCTGGGACATATTCCTCACACACGGCCATCTGACTCCAAACTAAGCAGAGCTTGTACAATGTAAGCCAGATAACTGATATACAATAGGGTATTTGACTGACATTCAAATCAGCAACTTTTTATGAAATGTCAAAACGATAGGTTTATATGGAGTTTTGTATGAAATACGACGTGAATACAATGTGACGTCATAATTATATAACATACTTTTTATGGTTAGATTGGTCATTAAAAATCATAATAAGGATAAATTTAATAAAATAATCGTGATTTCCCATTTTTTTTAGATGTTTTATACATTGGTTAGTGTTGGATAATTTATTTTAAATACAGGCAAATACCCATAATATTATGGTAAATGCAACAAATAAGGCGAAGGTAGTGGGTTCGAATCCTACAATAAGCTTGAGCTTTCATTAAGGTAAACATCGTGGGCACTTTTTTTAGGGGTATTTTAGAGTAGTCAAGTACCTACTGGTGTATTACGACAGTTGCACTTGAGAGTTCCTTCAGGTGTTGTGTGTTTCGGCGACATCACCACTTACTAATAATAGTTTTTCTTTCTTCTTTCTTTCACTTACCATAGTGAAATTGTGGTGAAACATAAGTATAAGATAAACAAAGTGAAAAAAATATATAAAATCGATGTTGCAGTACAGTTGCAAATGCATTAAATTGAGCATAATGTAAAGTACCTAATGTAAAGAATGAACGAAAGAAATCATTTTTCAAAATACAGACAATATTACAGAATTATATATATAGCAAAAAAAAACTGTAATATTGTATTATGTCTCAGTTATACCTCTAACTAAGGCATGTGGTAAATACAAACCTTAGAACTGATTTTCAGTCGAACCCTATTGGACACCACGAAAGCTGGCTTAAAGACTATTTGTTGATTATCATGCCGAAAAAGATGACCTGCCATTTGTGCTCCAATCTTCCCTATTCATTACTAATTCGATACCTTGAACAACAGATCCATTACTCACAATACTTGTATCTGGCGCTTAACTAAATAAGGTATACAGTTTAATATCTTAAGCTTCTTCACATCTATTGTCACAGTCTTTATTTTGGTACCTCGATGACATTCCACCGTCTAAATACAGTTTTATTTGTTGTTCTATCAGTGAGCAGTTTTAAAACAAAATTGTCGTTTGAGTCTTTCAGTATTTATCTCGGATTAAGACGGATTTTGTGTAGGACGTTGTTTTGTGGATTTCTTTCTGTGTAATTTGTGAGGTTATTTTGGAGTTTATGGTTATTTTGTCTTTGCGGTTTATAATTTTAATAGGTGTTAATTGTGATGATGTAGCCAAAGGTGGTGGCCACGCAGTCATAATAGTGTGTTGGGTATTACAAAGTACCCTACCACCATGCTAAGTTTCCCTCACGATGTTCCTTCATCAAAAGCTTAAATTCATTGTAATTAATCTTTTTTTTTTTTTTTTTTGACTGGAACAGGAAGGTGGTGGGTCCAGGGGACCTTCTTCCACCGTTACGCGGACTTTTGCGGTGAGCGCTGAGGGCTCTCAACCGCTACTTAAAACTAAAAACTAAAACTAAATAATTTTGGGCAACGGTAGCCTGAGGGTGCCCCCTGTGGGGCTCGACCTCGGCTCAGGACGTTGCCTGGGGAATGAGGGAGGACTTAGCATGCAAACAATTATAATTATTTGGGGATCGGTCGGATTGCTAATATGCAGCTCGGGCCGCTTAAACGGGACGAGACTGAGAGGGACGTCGCGACGGTCCTCGCCGGCGAGGACGAAATCTTGGTTGTCGGTTGCGCATTTGTATCTGTTTTCGGGCTTCGTCAGCCTCGATTTGAGCTAAAGTGGTGGCATCGTCTGGTTCGCTGAGGGCGTGCCTAGGCCTACGGATGCGGGAAATAAGGGACGGGGTGTATGTGATAGTGTTGACTATCAAGGGATTCGCGTGGTGCGCTGCGGTATCAAAATATCGGCGCGAGGCGCGTTTTATAAATTGTTTGATTGTAGGGAGACCTAAGTCAAGGTGGAGGTTTTCATTGCGCATGTACCACGGGGCGCCCGTGGCTTTGCGCATGAAACGGTTTGTAATTAATCGAACCCACGGCTGTTATATAGGTTTTAGTCGTAGGTTTTAATCACTAACTATTGGTAGGTATTTAAGGTTGAATATATACTATGTAGTATATTTTTATGTTTCATATTAATTTACCGTTAAAATAGCTTTTACGTTGAGTTCAGGAGATCAAGATCATGCTAAACTAGTGGCACATTATGATGGTTGTTTTGACATGAGAATATATCTACTGTCTCACTATGCTTCTCTCTTTTTGGCGTACGGAATTAGGCTGTCAAACCGGACATTATAGCTCGCTGCTAGTAGAAAAAAGCCTTGCTGAGTTTCATACTGGAGACTTTTTAGATTAAATGTGTATCTATTACGAACCGGTGGTACACTCGATGGAAAGATCTTTTTTAATTTCGATCTGATTTTTCAATGGTAATTTTACAATTAGAAATGTTTTTTATAGACTTATCAGAATAATAGTTTATCTGTGGTTTATCCAGCCATTTAAAAATCGGTCCTTAGTCGAACAAACGAACAAGGGGTGTCTATATGGATAATTATACTTACATAAAGCGTAGTACGTACGTTATTAACTACTTTATAGATTTTTAAGATATCTATGGTAAAAAAAAAACATGCTAAATGTAGTTTGTGTCAAATATATATACCTATATATAATATTGGCGGTATCTTTAATAGTCTTTATCGTCTTTTCAACGACAAAGAGATGAAAACTTTATTGTTTTTTTTTATGTAAACATGATTTATGGTTATCAAAAACTATTATAGTCAGGTAATACCAAACCAACCCTTGCGCAAAAACCATAATGATTTATAACTAAGAAAACCATGCTATATTTACCGCCTTTTTAACCAAATTTAAACCTTATTTCGATCACAATAAGGAGGATATAAATTTTAAAGATTGGTAAAATCATTTGGTAATGGATATTTGACTTTATTTATATGTTATTATAGTTTTTGTTGTCGCTCCCACAGTTTAAGCAATAACTCTGAAACTAGAATGCGTGGCGAATGTAACATCTCAATTTGGTCGTATTGTCTGTCTGTACACAATTTCCCACATGTGCGTAAGGGTATAGCCATTAAATATGTTTTTATTTTATATTTTTATTATTATACCAATTTGAATTTTCGAACATAAGTTTAAATATTAGTGAGATTGTAGTTTATAATTAAAATAAAAAAGAAATGTCTGCAATACGATTTTTTATTATGTGTTGACCAATTACTATGATAATCTGTAATCAGGGTTCCGTACCTCAAAAGGTAAAAAAAAGGAACCCTTATAATTTTTAATTTATGTAGGTAATGGTAAGTAAACCTTTTTAGTTAGTGTAGTGTTCGAGTTGTGACAGCTAATAAACAAAAATAGTGTTAGTGCTATAAATAAGAAAACAAGAACAAAGTGTCTTCCCCACTAAGAATATTCATTCTTAGAAAATTTATAGTTTTGTGTATAAGATTAGGATAAATAGAAATTCTTTAGCCTAGAAAGGCTAGTTCGTAATATAATGGAGGGATTTTTTTTTATGTTAAGTTTATGTATTTACTTTTTTAAATTAGAGCGTGGAAGATTACCAAAAAAACCTTTTTTATAAGTATTTCTTGTCGTAAGAACAATTATGGCTGTATGTCTTTTTATAACATACTCCCCAGTTTTAAACTAAATAATATAAACTACTATACAAACAAGTAGTTTATAGCCCATACCTTACGTTGAAATAAATCAGCGTATTTCCTGAACGCGCCCTTACATTCCACCCCAAAATTAAGCAAAATCATACAACATACAACGCTGCCTTACTTCAATAACATTTAACAAGTATATTTGTAACAAGCAATGTATTTAATTACATGTACCATTATAAGTTGTCGATATAATGTATTATGGAAGACGGAAGTAGGGTAATGATGCTGTACCCTATATAATATTAATTTTGATGACAATAGTATGGGATTATTGTGTAATTTATTGGTATATTGTTTGCTTCTGGTGATCGTTAGTAAATATATTATATATAACAATTAGGTAATACCCCCATCCTGTATGTCTAAAAAAATATACATTAAAAATGTGTACAAACTAGCTTCTACCTTCAGTTTTCCGTGCGTGTCCGAGTGAGGTACTATCCTGTGTTTTTTCCGGAATATGATCTATTTATATGCTGAATTTCATCCAAATCAGTTGAGCTCAAGCAATATTGCTAATGCAATTCATTTTTCGATTTCTCGGCAGATTCTACTTATTTCAATATGTTTTATGTAAAATAGTCACATATATACAGTTTAATTCATTAAAAGATTTGAAATTGATGAATCTGCCGTAAATTCGGAAAAATTAATTGCATCAGCAATATTGCTCGAGCTTCCTTTTTAGCCCCCCAGGTAAACCTAGCTGTTTTTAGAAAAATACTATTCTTGAAATAACATCGAAGCGTCAGCCCTAATCCAATACCTTAAGCTACATAATTAAAACTAAGTTAAATGCTCGATAAAGTTACACTCAAAACTTTTCTCTAGATTTAACTGTTCATTACCATTTGAGATGCATTAAATAATCTACCATCACTGAATAATCAATTCCGAGAGCGGTGCAGTTACCGAATTCCCTGCCTTACTTAACTGCTGTCATAATTACAGTAAGTTATTGTTATTCAATCGGCTATTATGGAATACTTCGATATAGAGTGGTGTTGAAACATCGCTCGCGTCTCGGTTTATATCTTAATCGATATTATTATCGATATGCTGCAACGGGTGGAGCAGACGTAAGTCGTGAGACGCGGCGGTAGCGGAATATCGATTCTGATACGATTTTAGCTGCAGTAAAAAAGTTTATTGTAATTTTATTTCGCGGTAGCAAGTTTAGTATGAGTAAATATAATAAAAATATATTTAAACTCCAATTGTACTGTAAATTTAAACAATTAAGATTAAGGTGATGATGATGATGAACACAATGTTTAGATCAATCAAATCCCTTGAACAAAGAGAAACCAGGACTAGATATTTCTCTAAACTGGGCTCGCTGACCTCAAGGTCCGAGGGTTTCGACCACAAACGGATCAGATCAAATACATAGGTATTGGAGACCGTAAAAAACTGATATTGATTTATTATAACTAGTGTTGACCTGACAGACGTCGTCCTGTTCAAATTTCAATCATTCTCAAAAAGTCTTTCTCATTTTTTTTTGGGCATTTTTTTTTCATTTTTTTTTCTGCTAATTTCTCCCTTCACTGTTACACCTACATTTCTAGGTTAGGTATATTTAAATGTAATGAAAAAGGATAGCAACATTATCTCAACACTAACCACTTTACTTTATAATCTGTGATAATTTTAAAACATATCACTTCCACTTTCAATGTTGAGCAGTCAAGTATGAACAGCGTATCCTCTTCTAACTTGATCTCTAATAGTTTTAACCGCGTTATCTAAGCGGTTCTATTGGACAACAAACGCGGTTCGATTTGCATGAATCACGTATTAACAGTTCGTTAACAAACTGTATCGTAAATATTTTGCTGTTGGGAAACCATGAGACTCTGATAACTTGTGACGTGTTGTGTTGTTTTCCATTGTACACTCCAGACGTGGCAACATATTAATTAGTGTTGGCACCTAACCATACCTTTATATAGTTATAGGTTAGGTTTTTGTGTAACTATCTGGTCCTTTGATAAACTAGCTTCCGCCCCGCGGTTTCACCCGCGTTCCCGGGGATCTTATGTTTTTCCGGGCCTTCCTCGATAAATGGGCTATCCAACACTAAAATAATTATTCAATTCCTGAGATTAGCGCGTTCAACCAAACAAACACAACGTTTCAGCTTTATAATATTAGTATAGTTAATATATATATAGTATAAATAGGTACAAAATTAAAAATAAATAAAGTTTTTAATCAGTTTTAGCACAAAATAAAATGATACAAAACGCATAGGAATCGATTCCACTAATGAAACTATGCAAAATAGTTTCCTCGGATAAATAAAATGAAACAACCATTTATTATTTAGTAATAAATTGAAAAAATAGAATCATATTACGTCCATATAGACAAGTCAAAATTAGACAGGAATGAATGAATGAATGAATCTTTTTTTAAATGTCGATCCTCGTGTCGAAACTTATAATCAAATGGAGGGTCACATTATTTAGTAAATCGCCTCAAACATATATAATCGGAGAATTCCAGCACCTACCGGGAGCTGCCTTAGGATGGACTATTAGAGTGTGTCCATTGAGTCACTTTACCCTCTCCTTGACATAATGACGCTCTATCTTTCACTTTAAAAGTCATGACTTAATAGCAGTGACGTTACCGTCAACCAAAATTTCGTCCTCGCCGGCGAGGACCGTCGCGACGTCCCTCTCAGTCTCGTCCCGTTTAAGCGGCCCGAGCTGCATATCATTAGCAATCCGACCTTTCCCCAAATAATAATATATTTGTATGCTAAGTCCTCCCACATATTCCCCAGGCAAAGTCCTGAGCCGAGGTCGAGCCCCACAGGGGGCACCCTCAGGCTACCGTTGCCCTAAATTTATTTTAGTTTTAAGTAGCGGTTGAGAGCCCTCAGCGCTCGCCGCAAAGTCCGCGTAAGGGTGGAAGAAGGTCCCCTGGACCCACCACCTTCTGTTCCTGCCAAAAAAAAAAAAAGCAGTGACGTTGATTGCCGTTACGTAGATCTTAGATTTGAATCTTACAATGAGCTTGAGCTTTTTGATGGGAAACATCGTGAGGAAGCCATAGTATGGTGGTAAAGTACTTTGTAGTCAACTCAGGTTGCAAAATCTGTCGCCAAGCACCTGCCGATGTGTTCCGACAGCTGCACTTGAGACTTCCTTCTAGGCTTTGTATGCTTACCACCTTCGACCACATAATTATTTATAATGGTGAGACTGTGGTCAAACCTTGACTATAATCATCAATCATGTGGTTAGATACCCTATCTATCACGCCACAGGTCGTGGGTTTAATTCCCACTCAGGACAAACATTTGTGTGCATGAAAAAGTCTGTTTGTCCTGAGGCTAAGTGTAATTATCTATATAGGTAGGTACCTAAGTATCATCATCATCATCAGCCTTTATCCGTCCACTGCTGAACATAGGCCTCTCCCAAAGCGCGCCACTCTTTTCGGTTTCTCGCCACTCGCATCCAGCCCAGTCCGGCTACTCTTTTAAGGTCGTCAGTCCAGCGGGCTGGGGGACGTCCGACATTACGTTTGCCAAGGCGCGGTCTCCACTCCAAGACTCGTTTGCTCCATCGACCATCCGTTCGTCGAAGTATATATTTACAAAATAAATGCAGTATATCAGTTATCTGACTTCCATAGCCCATGCTCTGTTTAGTTTGGGGTCAGATAGCCGTGTGTGAGGAATAATGTCCCAGAATATTTATTATTTTATTAAACTTTAGTAAAAAGTCATCAAATAAGATTAATTGTGTAACGTGATATAAATGTCGTAACGTATCTAAGTATTGTCGTGTCGTATCCAACAATGCTAACGTTTTATCGTAACCAATAAAGTACCGTATACAGTTGGTAGCTAATGCGTCGGGGCGACCACTTCATTATTAATACTTTAATTCCACTGCTCCCGCGCCGCATTCCTGTCCTGTCGTGATGTGATATGGTACATCACGCTTTACATTCTCCTCACATATTTTTTATAGAACCAGCTTTTTGTTTTTTAAAGTTATATCAATCGTTTGATTCGTCACGTATAATGGATTAAATTTATAGATAATCTCGCGAATTAGTCATTGTTTTTGATATGTTTTTTGTTTTATAAACCACTGTCAAATAAATTATATTTATGTTATATGGAATTTAGAGATTATTAAAAAGTCCTTGTATGTAATCAAATGTGTAAATTGGATGTAAACTTAATTAAGGCTTCGATAATTTATCATTTCAGATACCTATCGGAATGCTAATTACAATGACAGGTTTATACGCCCTATAAGACGTTATTTATTTAACAGTTTTTTCAAAGTTTTAAAAAGTACCTACCACAAAAAGTATTTAATTAAAAGTTAGCTTAGTCCAAAATGTGGCTGGAGCAGTATAAATTAAATACTTTACATAGGTACCTCGCATAATTTAAATCTTTCTAACTCTAACTCTACATATATCAGTTTTGGTCTCGTTTCGTTTCTTTACTACTTTATGCTGATATATCCAATCTTAGGTTTTTCAAAGAGAAAATCTTGCCCATCAGCAGCGATGTTAGCAAGGAAATGTTGTTAGATCTACGTATCTAATTACCCCCCACTATATGGGAGCAGCTCGTAAGCCACCTGCCCGATAATTGGGGCGGTACCGTGTAGCTCATGACGGCCATGACAAGCGATACTATTGTTCAAGTTCCTGACGCTCCCTGTCATTTCATCGTCGACTACTGACTTTGTGTTTGCTAGACACCGCGCGCACGACACCCCTTTTAGAATTTTCAAAGCTTTTTAGGTACAAAATAAATATTTTTTTAGGATTCCGTATCATTTGGTTGTTTGTCTTTTTAGGCAGTTGAAATTTTAATACAATAGTTGTTACTAAATGATCTCTAGTATGGCGATTAAAGATTCAATGAGTTAAATTCATAGATGAGGTATTTTTTCTTTTTGCTTTATGTCAAAAACTGTAATACACGCAAGCGTCATACTTGGTATGATTTTAGAGCATATTCTATGGTAAAATAATTAAAAACTATAAAACTTGTGTAAAAAAACTGCATAAAACTAAATAAATATGATCCAAATATTGTATACTTATATAGAATGGGAACCCATAGTGCGCTAGTGTCACTCGCACTTGGCTTATTTTCTTTACAATTTTTTTAAATTGAAATCTTTCATGATATCACAAATATGATCAATTATTAGGGATTACAATTTTTGTAAAGCTATAAGCCTAAAAAAATGCACGTGACAGATATATACAATGATCATTAATGACTGATATTTATTATTGATTAACAACTATCAGTCATTATTTATCATTATCATCCATATCTGAAAACTGGGGAATTTATCATTACAAATGCGTTATATGTGATTAAGTAATCATATACATTTCAGTTTGATTCAGTGTCTGTCTCATCAGCTATTAACCGCTTTAACACAGGGTGGGGGGGGGTGGGGGTCGGTTGGGCTATATTTTGTAGAACTTTACTGACAAAAACCCCCCTTCTGAATCCTGAATCCGCGCCTGGCTAGTGATCCTCAATAATTGCTAGAACGACTGGTACTCGTAGAAAGAATGAAAAGAAAAGAGTTTTATAAACTCACAGAAAACAAGAGCATGTAAAAACACACTTACAGATAAAGAGTGATTGAGAGAGGTAGAGCATAGCGATATGTCGCTCAGAGAGCAGCTCGACTGGGGAAGTACCTCCACCTTACAGAATACCGCAGCCAAATAACTTATATAGTTGTGTTCCAGCGCGTGAGTAAGGTGGCCAGAGCTCATCGGGGGGGAAGGGTCGGCAACGCGCGAGTAATACCCCTGGTGTTGCAAGCGTTCATAGGCTACGGTTACCGCTTACCATCAGGTGGGCCGTATGCTTGTTTGCCGACACTGTTGTATAAAAAAAAATACAAGATTTATAGGTGTGTGAAGCCAAAAAGGCACCATGCTGCAGGTTGAGAAACTGCTGCGCTGGTTTATCGAGAAGTCATCTCAACGTTGTGAAATTGAGATAAAATGTGAGATTGTAGTCAATTAAGTTTATCCAAAGTACAACTTGTATCGTATACGTCATGGCTGAGGAGCGCATCTTTATCAAAAATCTTCTCGCGGACAGAAAAGTTGGTATGTAGTAACATAATTATTATTAAATGTGAGCAAAGCCTGAGGTAAAGCCTATATGTATAGGCCCCTTCATAATCGTGTAGAATCCCAAACGTCATAATATTTTGTAATGATATCTATCGAACGGAAAATTCTATCATTCCATCATTTTTTTAAACAGATAATGTATCTAAATCCTTATAATATATGTTTTATTATTTAATACAAAACAAAACAAAAATAGGAAACGGTTTCAAAGCAGTGCTCAGTCAAAATGAAATCTTGACTAAGTCGCTGGTAAATACTAAGAAGGTAGGGGATTATTGGTTATGTTATGTTCTTTATACATTCAGAAAATATCAATAATAACTATAATGTAGTGTTTTATTAGAGTTCAAAAATACAGAGGAAATGACTACATTTCGATTAGCATTCTTACATCATAATTTTACGATTTTTTGCTAATAGTTAATATTCTGTGCCATTATTTCTCACACACGGCCATCTGACCCCAAACTAAGCAGAGCTTGTGCTATGGAAGCCAGAAAACTGACATACTACATATACTACTTTTATTTTGTAAATACATACATATATACATAATGCACACAAATGTTTGTCCTGAGTGGGAATCGAACCCACAACCTGCGGCGTGTTAGATAGGGTATCTTATCAACCACGCCAACCGGCCCGTCTCGTTAATATTCGTCTAGTTTTCCGTTGCGACTCAGAGTTTGAGAGCTCATCTCGATCAATTCGATACTAGAATGAGCATAACACTCAACTCGCCCAGCATAGCTTTGCTTACATCACACCACCTCCCTAAAGTAATTTAGTTGATTAGAAAAAAAAACACAATATACAGAGTGACCGGTAGTTATATTGCTTTGTGTGTATGCAAATAACGCCGCTGTCGGCACAGTCGTGTAATAACACTGTTATATGCCTTTTATACAACCTTTATACAATGTTCCGGCGACTCTCGGCTCTATTGTGTTGCCTATTCACTGGTACTATTATCTTAATTATATTTGTTCTTTCTTTGTAAACGTGACGTGTAAAATATTATACCGCGATGTAATTATACCTATCCGATTTTTTTAATCTGTATAATGATAGATTATACGGCTATGTAGTGTAGAAGCTCTATTATAGTTATAATGTAATTTCTTAAAGCAGCGTCATTTGCCACTAACTAAGTAATGATTACTTACTGAAGCATTTTCATAATAGTAAGTCTTAGTTTTTTGAAGTAGAAAGTAGAAAAGTTAGTATAATTTAGAAGAAATACTTATATGACCTCACTGAGTTTCTTGCCAGTTCTTCTCATTTGAAATGCTGGCAATTTTAGTAGCTTTGGCTTTTACAAGCGATAGAGTGGTTTATAAAATACAACTTGATGCAAAGCAAAGCCGACTCTAGTGAAAAGGTAAGGTTGAAAATTATATAGTTTTGTGCTCTAGAAATGCTCTAGGAGGGCACTTATGAAAGTTTACGCTACTAAAGTTACCACCGGTTTGCAAGACAGCTTTCAACTGAGAAGAACCGGCAAGAAACTCAGTAAGGTCATATAAGTATTTCTTCTGGCATCATTTTTGTATATTACTAGGTACTTATAGATAGTTCGTATGTTATCGCACGGATATGAAAAATCCATATATGTAATAAATTGGTAAATCCAATGTAAAACCAGAGATAATAAATGTCATTGAAAATCCACGCAATTATAATATACTGATAAACATTTGTTATGATAGATTAGTAAAAATATTTAAATCATGTTGAATCATCACATTATGGCAATACCAATCTGAATTATCTAGGGCTGTCACTGTTACAATATTGAAATTTTTTTTTAATGGTGACATTGGGATGAAGCAGAACGTAATATTCTGCTGTTAACTTTTGCTAGATTTCTTTAATATTTACAGGATATTTTTAAATTGTAAGTACATAATTGAGAAAGTGCTTCTTATAATTTTGTTTGCATCTCAGCAAGTCAAATGGCAGGTTGATTGGTGTGGGGGCTAAATTCCCTGTTTACCACGTTACAAGCAGTTGCATTTAACAGCCATTTATTTGCCTATATGCTTTATAAATCCCTTGGTTTTGCAAATGTCCATAAGTTACTGTGGCTACTTACCATTAGGTGGATCGTCTGCCTATCAATCAGCATTTACTCGTAGTAGTATACCTAATACGTAGTTTGGGATCAGATGGACAAAATATTAGGGGTTAAAGTATGAAATTGGCGATTTGTACTGAAATATTGAAATTCGTTTTTTTTTTTTAATTTAACATATTTATTTAATCAAAATAATTACTTTTATTATCTATACATTGCTGCCATCTAATAGGAAGGTCATCTATGCCTTTGCGATAGAACTCTGGTGATCTAGATTCGACAAACTGTGTGAAAGCATTTTGTACTGCCTCCTGAGAAGAAAACATTTTATCACGTAGAAAATTGTCCAAATCACGAAAAAAATGGTAGTCCGTTGGAGCAAAGTCTGGCGAATACGGAGGGTGACGAATTGTTTCTAATTGCAGTTCCTGTAGAGTTAAAACGGTTTCTCGTGCTGTATGAGGTCTCGCGTTATCATGGAGCAATAATGGTGAAGATCGATTCATGAGTCGGGGCTGTTTCACTGCTAGTTTTGCTATCATTGTTCGGAGTTCGGCACAGTAGACATCTGCCGTTATTGCTTGACCAGATCGGAGAAAGCTATAGTGAATAACACCATGCTGAGACCACCAAACAGTTACCTTTACCTTTTTATTGGTAAGTTTTGCTTTAGGACATTGTTGCGGCGTTTGACCTGGGGTCGGCCATTGCATTTTTCGCTTACGGTTATATATACGTAAAGAATCCACTCTTCATCACATGTCACAATCCGATCCAATATTCATTCATTTCTGTATCGATTCAACAAGACAACAACAAGTCTCATCACGCGTTTCTTTCTGCAGATCAGTCAAATCATGAGGCACCCATTTTTCATGTTTTTTTATTTTATTGATTGAATCTCAAACCATGAAGGTTCTATGTCAATTCGAAGTACCTATTACAATAAAACGGCAAATTCATACTTTAACCCCTATTATAAACCATACCTAATACTAATGGGCACAATCTTCATGGATGAAATGCTACACTTATTTTCATACATTTCTTAGATTGCCAACCCTAATCTACATTGTAGTCATGATCACAGCTAATCTAATCGAATACCTTTGTTTGTGTATTGCTTAAACAAAATATTAACGTTTACTAAACACAATTGTAATCCTTACAAATGTATTCGATAAGAAAGAAGATAAAATGTTTCCTGATCGAATCTAGTGCCTACTTCAGCAATTATTATAATCTGTGGTTTTCCATTTTCGTCATATGAATCGAGGTAGAATAGATTTTTTTTTATAGCACAAATCTGTATAACCCGATGAGTTTATGGCGATTTAAAAAGCTATTTTTTTATCAAACCATGTAAAGATAATTTCTTGTTATATGTGGCTTCTTGTTTTTAAAGTTTGGTACAATCTATACTTTTGGGGTATATAGGGCGGGTATTAGCTATTACAACTTGATAAAAACTAAACAGTAGCTATATTAAGATGTCCACTCAACTTATTTATTTTGAAGTTAAATAAAATTAATACTCCCCTCAAAAAACCCGACTAAACTAGACAGTTACAATCTCGAAAATCAAAAACAAACTACATAATATTGTAGGCCGAGTACGAAATATAATATTGTATGGCACATTAGGCCTGTCACAAAGAGCCGCGTTATCGGCCTCCATCTACTGTTTGCGCCAACAAAGGCCTAAGGCCGAAAACTAGCAAATATCGTTATAATAAACCTATCATATTACTATGGAGATTTTATCATTGTGGGGTGACCAGATAATGCAATAATCCTATTCATTTTATGTGAAATACAAAATGACAATGCGATATTTTTTTTAACGAGTCTTTTTCCTTATTATTATTTATTTGTGGTCATGTCCGGTTTTATTTTTGCCGTAAATGCGGTTGTTTGAAAGTGTCGATTTTCACTTACCAGTTTGTTTTTTCGTATATTTTGGTTTGCCATTTCAATTGTAACGTCTTCTCTTATTAACAGATAAATAGTTTCAAATTCCGATCCAAAGATGTGATTTATGTGTACTTCATTCTACCTCCTAAACAAACGAAACTATTCTATTCTATTTATGTTGATGAATTTAATAATACAAACTAATGTAGAACAGCTACTATTTTGATTTACATAATTAATCGATGTATCTCAAAGTGTCAAGGTCATGTTCAAAAATCCGAAACATAAAATTACAACTTTAAGTAAAAATCTAAACACATTAAATGATCCATAGATGTAATAATAAGATAAAACATGCTTAATTAAAAACGTGCCACTTAAAGAAATCAATAAAACCCACACATTTGATCAAATTTCAGCTAAAATGAATATGGATGGACGGAAATAGTAACGGATTTAAACACAAAATCGTTTAACATTCAAAACAACCTTTTAAAAACAGTTTACATTGTAAATCACGTAGAAATAAGCAGCCAGGAGATAAGGATCGCATTAAAGCATTGAATAAAAAGGACATTATCAAAGTTTCGATGTTAAGTTTAGTGAAAAATAATATGTTTGTAGATGTTTATCTTTCTGTCTGTATTGCTACCGTGCTCTATGGTCCAATATCATGTTACACGTTTGTAGTTAGTTTGTTAAATGCATTGATTATTTTGCATGGGACATGTCTCCTTCAGGTACTATTGTATGGTCACAGTAATATTATGAATTTCCCTTGATATTGTTAATGTGAGTCTCATATTGTTATTATAACCTACTTATGATATTTAGTTGGTTCCGTGAGAAATAATATATAAATTAATTAAACGATTAAAATGAATAGTTTTTTTAGGGCAAATCTCATATCTTTTAACTATACTTTAGCCTAATTATTGCCAGTCTTTGATTTTAAAACAATGGTCAGATTTCATTGTTAGATATTTTTTTACAGTATTACAGGAGCTATTGCTATGCTCATAGGCGACGGTAGCCACTTACCATCAGGTGGACCGCCTGCCTGCTTGCCTAAAATGAACTGGGTTTCAAGTCTGACAGAAAGAAAGAAAGAAAATTTGTTTATTGCCACAAATGTACAATCATGTCCTAGAGTTAGTTAGGACACACCGGTATGTGCGATTTTCTAGTTTCACCAGTTTCTGGATCAGAATTAGATGTTATATAAACTTATACCATTCATTCTGAAGTTTTATCAGAAATACTATAACCTGATAAAGTGTGTGGTCAGTCTGCAGGTGTCCAAGCATTCCTCTCTACATACAGCCAGGTCTACTGTAACTGGTAACATTACAAAAGAGTTCCATATAGTAGAATGATACATGTCGGATCAAGTCGGTGAGGTAAGGAGGTCGGACGAGCGATACAGCGAGATACCACCTGTCATTATTATGATGTCAGATAGTGTTCGTTTTGACACTTGACCTAGGGTGACCATGCTTGTACAGTAATCTTCCGGATACGTGGCAAAATTAAAAAGAACATTAAATAAGCCTTGTGCAAGATTATTTGAAATTAAACGAAACTATATTTGTTAATCATCTATTTTATTCATCCAAAGAGAATCGCTGCCAGTTTACTGGGATTCTTGCCCATCGGCAAGAAGTTTAGGAGTTTTTTTTTATATATCATAGATTTTATATTTGGCGTAAGATATTGCATGTAATATTTTTTTGTTATTAGACATGAAAATGTAAGGTCACGAGCACGATTTGCTTTAATCTTACTTTAATAAATATGTTAAAATCTACTTTCTAACTAAGATCCCGAATCATAGCCACCCTGTTGACCTCCTACCGCGGCGAACCAAAGCGGAGCCGAGTTGACCGCAAATAAATAACTACATACAATAATCACATCGAATCTTCACAAACGTACCACATTAGAGAACATTTTCATTTGAACGTGCGGCTGTCATATCCTGAAATTAAAGTTGGTACATTTTGACAGTTCACGCGCGCGGCTACCGACACTGGCTGCGCGGGCGCAGATACCGCCTGCCACTCATAGTTTGTTTTGCTATGTGGTCGTTTTGTTTGATAAGAGGCTTCAAGATATGTTATAGTACATATAAAAAAATATTCGGGAGCTTGAATTACTGCTTTATTTGAATTATACATCAGTAAACGGCTGTAGATGTAATAGCTATGTATGTTTAGGTTAGATGTAGGTACACATGATTAGTGTGCTACAGCCATATCTATACATACTTATAATAAATATGTAAAACCAGCGTGTATGTAGGTACATTTTTTTTACCTAAAATGGACCCACCCACACGGTGATGTAGGAGAATTCAAAGAGATTTTTTTTCTTGTATGTCTATTTGAATACGATAATCTTTGAAACCTCAGAACGGATTTCCATGGAGGTTTAATACGGGCTCGCTTGACGCTTCGATTAGGTTTTAGGCTTTCTGGCCACTTTCAAGATGAAAATCTGGCCCAGGCACCTACCAGTTCCAGGTTGTACTTCCCCTCTGTTTAGTGTGCTTACCACCTTCAGCCACATCATCACTTACCATAGAAACAGTGGTTAAAGACAGGCCTACATATAGAAAAAAAAATACAACCGATATGAGAACCTCCTCCTTTTTTCTTAATTAAAGTCGGCTAAAAAATAAAACTAACACTTATTTAAATTGACATAAATGCCATGTAAAGGTATGAATAAGAAATGGAAAATATAAGTAGTTGTCTCCCCCATAATGTAAGTTGAAATACAAAACGAGTGAACAAATCCCTATGAAGGAATTAGTGACGTTTCATTAGAATATGAATAATATAGGAAGATGGAGCCGACGCCGGTAATATGTATCGATATTATATATAGTTACATCACAATATTTCCCTTGTGTTGTTTTCTATCGACGAATTAAGGCGATGCAAACGTATTTTTATGTCAGAAGGCTTACAATCAGCGGTCCACTTGGTACATTAGCAATACCAGGGAGATTACCAATGTGTTACTGACCTTTATAAAGCGTAGATGTAAGGAAATTATTTGGTTTTAGATTTTTTTATGTCTTTATCTATGTCTAGATGGACAGTCGCGCTACTACAGAAGTAAAACAAACCATCCAACTTATTATGCTGGTGTGCGTGACACCTACGTCTTACGTATGACCTAGTCCGTCATATAGCATAATATTTTCATATAAATAAAAGTTATCTTTGACTGTATCATCCCCTTAACACCATTAAAATATTTAAAGGCTTCCACGGTAAGTAACGGCCGCTTCCAATGTCACTGTTGGCCAATTTCCCCGGTTGAATATTTAACAAATAAACAGCGGGTGCCGCTACGGGTGTGTGTTGCATCACGGGCCCGCACCCGCACTGCTGCGGCATTATATCACCGTTGTTATTAACTGTACACGATAATTAATAGTCAGGAAGTAAGGGCGCATATTTTTAATTATATACATACATAGGTAAAGTTAGGGAAGGGAAATAATAAAAATTTAAAAGCACACAATGAAGATTCACGCTACCGAGACAGGTATAACAAAGATTATTGGCTGCTCATCATGTTGTCCAGAGCCCCAGCAGGGTGTAGATTAAAAAATATGAAATATTTCATAGTTAATTATGTATGTACCTACATACTAGGTATCTGTATCTCCGACTAAGAGCATAATTATGGACATTTACCTACCGCCCGTGAGCAAATTAATCTCTTGTCATCATAAAGTATTGCGATATAATTGAAATTGTCGTTTAATATTATATTAAAATGTTTATGAAAAATATTTTCGTATTTCACATTTTGACGCTACCTAATTTATCTTTAATAAAAAATTCCACACCGTAAACTATGACTTAAACCGTAATTACGGTTAATTAAATGTCCCTCGTACCAGGCATACATAACTGATGAGGGTAATGAAATAAACTGTGACCACAACATTAAAACAGCTCTTTTTCCGTACGATCGCCGCGCCCCGACCGCGGCACCGCGACACCTGACGAACTTCTCATGCCTTTGTCGCCCTGGTACTTATACGTTTACGCGTTTTCTTTGTTTGTTTGATATACATTGAATCCTGGTTATCAGGAAAAAAACATATTCTTTGAGATATAAAAAATAGTTTGGTAACTGTTCATCCGCCAGTTTGGATTAGGACGCCAAGATGTAAAATGTTGTAAGTACTAACATCATAGGTGTCACCTGTGTATTGAATCCTCATAATTTCTCACATGTACAGCCAGTAATGTACTTGAAACAAAAATGAATACCCAATAATATAATAATCTACTCAAATATGCGAGCGATTAAACGTCGGAACAAGCGTTCATTACCATACGCTGTATCGGCCAATTGTTCCGTAATTTTACGGAAAACTCCACAAAACTGTTATTTGGTATTGTTGGGGACTCTTCCCCGCGTTAATAATTAATAAAGTATTGTTTTCAAGCATTTTCATTCGGTATTTCTTTTTTCTAATAGTTACTAACAGTCTGTGTTCTTATTTACCATTTAATTTTGATATGTTATTACCGGAATGGAAAATAATTAGAATTAATTAATGTAATATTCTTTATTATATACATACACACCATAGTACATGACAAGTACTTATAATCTTAATCCTATCCTAACTAATACATATTATAAATGCGAAAGTGAGTTTGTTTGTTACCTTTTCACGCCTAAACCGCTGAACCGATTGCGATGAAATTTGTTACGCAGGTAGCCTATGGTATGGAGAAAAACATAGGCTTCTTTTTATTCCGGGAAAACACAAGATCCCTAGGGAACGCGGGTGAAACCGCGGGGCGGTAGCTAGTTTTTTAAATAAAGAAAGAGCTAAAAACTAAAAAATAAGAAGATAAGAAAATATATTTGCTATTTTTAGTGCCCTACTTTCCATAAAATCCTATAGCTCATCCAGATTTAACAAATGTCAACTGCAAATACATATTTTTTCCTAATTTTATATCTACTTACTTATATATATTTATATATTTATATTCATTGAATTCAATCACAAACTTAATTCCCTTCGCAATAAAATTCCCACAATCTCAAGAAATCATTGAAATGTATATAATATTATACAATTACAATAAGGAGTACTTGTAAATGTATCGGCACATCCGTAAGTACCCACTAGAACCTTGCGAACTTCCGACTCCCCCCACCCCACGCTCCACGAGACTTACTCACCCCATAGAGTGGGTAAGTATCCATGATTAATTTATAGATTTGTTAAAAAAATGTGAGAAAACTGCGGGGTGTCAAAAAACGTTTGTATATTTATTATGGTTAGTAATATCTGATATTCCTAAGTCTTAATATAGATGAGAATGCAGGTTTCCTATATCACAAATTCTAGGCCTATAGTCTAGGGTATTGCTTCATAAGAGGTACCATCGACAAACTTCAAGCATGATCAATTTTTTAACCTTTTCGCTTGCAAGCAGTCATCATAGCTCGCCCCGCCATTGTCAAGACAAAAGCCGCTATTGTGTAATTTCATTTGTTTTGACTAGTTTTATGATAAGCGCATTGTCCAGTTGTATTGTCGACAACCAGGTAGTCGCTGGTTGCTGCACACTAAAAGTAGCCTTATGGTGGTCATGCTTGAACTTTGTCGATTGTACAAGGAACAAATGATGTAATGTGGGGTAAGATTTACCATCAGATTTTTAAGTTTATTTTTTACAATTCGCTTATGTTTTACCACAAGTTAAGTGATGATGTAGCCAAAGGTGGTAAGCACACAAAGCCTAGAAAAACATACTAGTTAGGGTCAACAAAGGTTTTGGTTTAAAAGTCTAAGTCTAAGGTAAATCTAATGTCAAACGCAGAACATAAAAATACAAAGAAGGGTAACTTCACCTAAGTGGTACATAAGTTAGTTGTCTAAATAATTGAGCGTGGTGGTGGAACAGTGGGCATCGTCGACAACAAGCCGTGGGCAGCCGTGGGACAAGCCACCTGACATCACTCGCTTGCATACCACCAATGACCGCAATTTATATGCAAATTATTTATACCTACTGTGGACTTCTAAGGAAAAGCATGAAGCATCAAGGCTGCCAGTGGAAATATGGAAAGTAAAGCGCAATCTTTTTCTTTAGAGTTGCGTTGGAAGCATGTTTAATATCCATGATTGTTGTGGATAGTTTTCGTGTCGGTGACTAGCTCAGTGGTTTGAGTGTCGTGGTGAAAGGTAGTTCAAATCCTACATTGAGCATGAGCGGATCGAGTGCATTTTTCAATTTGTATATCTTAGAGTACATGCATTCTGGAACAAGAGTAAATTTAAGAGATTCAAAGACCTGGTAGATTAGGATAGTATTTCTCTAGAATATAAATAAATGATATCAAAGTTGATAAATCAAAATCAAAAATGGAACTGAAATGATTTTATCATATTTTTTGCTGGTTATGTTTTATTCGCATTAATTCTAAACAGCTTGCATACATAACAATAGTTTACGATATGTATACAAATATATTTGTCAGGTAAACAATCGAGACAATAAAACTATATGAAATGAAAACCGTTTTACAATAAACACTATACGATAATTCTTGCACACCTTTTCTGCAAAACGAAAATAAATTGCAATAGCCAATTATATTTCTAACATAAATATCTGGAGAGTATAGGCTTTGCGCGCGATTTCGCTTGCTACACACGTTTTAGAGTAAGAATGTTTAGGTACTGAATCAAGATTTGTTAATTATAAAGTTATTTTTTTTTACCACAATCTCACTATAGTAAGTGATGATGTGGTCGAAGGTGGTAACTACACAAAGCCAAATAGGAATTGGCTCTCAAGTGCAACTAACAAACACCAGTAGTTGTAGGTGGTAGCCAGCCAAGCAGGTAAACTTTAAAGGGTATTTTCTAAGGGTAAGAGCTAAAATTCTTCGACGTTCAATTATTTCTGTGTCAATTTTCACCGACACAAACGTTTAGTTTGTCAGTATTAATATTTATCCAGTTGAAAATAACATAACACGCTCAATATGGTCGCCCGCCTGTAAACGGCAATATCACGAATTAATACGACGACTTTTGACAGCTCTAATTTCATTTCACACTGTGTAAAAAAATTAAATGTCACAGTTTCTTAAACATTACCACGATTTTAAAACATGCTTATTTTCACTTAGATTTAAGGCTGCGATTTGCGTGGCAGAAGCGTTAGGCTTGCTGTAAGTTGATGCTGTGTTTTTACACTCAACTTCACACCTCTTTATGATATTTTCTGGTATAAAGTTAATATGAACAGGGCAATATATCGCGGCTGTGCTGTCACGAGGCGCGCGCGCTGTGCGCTCCGACATATTCATGCATAAAATTATTTTGGCGAGAAATCATTAGTGCTTGGACCACTGGGGCTTGCGCGAGGTACATCGATCGCTATTGAGTCGTCGTTTTATAGCATTTTAATTATTTAACGCGGTTTGTCTGGTGCTTACTTATAGTTGACTAGCTGTCCCCCGCGATTTCACCCGCGTTCCCTAGAAAAAAAGTAGCCTATGTCCTTCTCTATACCACAGGCTATCTGCGTACTAACTTTCATCGCGATCGGTTCTGTGGCTTAGGCGTGAAAAGGTAACAAACAAACAATCAAACTCACTTTCGCATTTATAATATTACATAAGTTAGGATTTATTAGGATTTGCCAGTTTTTGTAATGAAATGAAACTCTTATAAATATTATTTAGTATAAATATCCTATATAACTAGTTTAAGAATTGAATGGAATAAGTACTAGGTTGTAGAATTTTATAAGACTTTAGACTTTTCTCTCAAGATAGATAGCTAGGTGTGAGAATAGTAAAACTGGCTAGCTTATTAAAAACTAGCTTTTCCGCGCGGTTTCACCCGCGTTCCCGGGATAAAATATAGCCCATGTTACTCAGGGATAATGTAGCTTTCTAATGGTGAAATAATTTTCAAAATCGATCCAGTAGTTTTTGAGTTTATTCGATACATATAAAAATACTAATCTTTCCTCTTTATAATATTTAACATTAGTATAGATGAAACTTACCTTTAGGTTATTTTTAGCACTAAATACAATAAAAACGTCTTAAAAGCAAAACAAAATCTTCAATGTATACCTTACATCGTAAACACTGCCACTTTATATTGAATCACATTACTATTCACTTCTAACATTTACCATCTTACTAATGCCACCTTAGAACTCTTATTATGACCATATAGAGTTCATTATACGTGATCCAATTGGTGTTTTTAAGGTGGTTTAGGTGGTAGGCAGGCAATCGCACTTGGCCACGGGGAGTCACGACACAGCTCGTTACAAATATCATTACGACTAAGCAATAAGGGTCTGGGCATCGGTAGCAATTAACATGTTACGAGATGGCGTTATTTCTTATTATAATATGAAATTTGTTTTATTCATTTGAAAGATTTAGTGGCAAGGACTGAAGGGAGATACAGTTTGCAGTCTTGTTGAATTTGTGTTCCTTTTTGTGGTACTGTTATTGAAACAAATATCTTGGGACATTCCTCACACACGGCTATCTGATTCAAATTAAGCAGAGCTTGTACTATAGAAACGCGATAATTGATGTATTACTTAAACTACTATTTTTTGTATATAGATAATTACACCTAGACTTAGGACAAACAGACATGTTCATGTGCACATGTTCAAAGTCAAAGTCATTCAGTTTAGGCCCTAGGAACGTCTACTTATGAACGTCGAATCTATTGAAGTTATACCATGTTGATTGATCTTCACTATATGTACGTACATTATGGGGGGAGGGGGTTTCCCCTAACAAAGTCATGAGCTCAGTTGTGGTCCTGATTAGTACCTATTAAGTTATTTTCTTCTATACTAACATTATAAAGAGGAAAGATTTGCATTTTTGTATGTAACGAATAAACTCAAAAACTACTGGACTGATTTCAAAAAATCTTTCACCATTAGAAAGCTACATTATCCCTGAGTAACACGGACTATATTTTATCCTGGGAACGCGGGTAAAATCGCGCGGAAAAGCTAGTTAATTAATAGTAAGATTTTAGTATCCTGGTGTGTAAATACATCTATCAAATAGAATGCCTCTTATGTTCCAATTTTGGACTAACATTACGGAATATGGTAGTCGATTGGCATACGATCGCGGTCAATTTAATGAAATAAAATCTTTCACTACAAGGGTCCATACTTTTCCTTTAATACGGGAGGCCACCATCATTATACCATCATCAGCATCACTTAAGGGTCTGTCACCCTTTATAATGTGCTTACAACCTTACTTCATTACTTATAATAGTGAGATTGTTGTAAAACAAAACATCACAGGATGTTAAGTTGGTACCAAAACGTTTTTCCTGTTTTGATTCTACTAAATAAAGGCGACTGTTAATTGTAATGCTCAATTAGTTGAGGGAAGGAAGCGTATTAATGGACATACATCTTCCTTACGTCGTCGTGCGACCGGCGTGTGAGACAATGATCTAATTACTTCAATCAGTATGGTGTTACTACGAGTTCTATATTATTTGGAAAAAAAGCCAACATTGCCCAAAAAAATATATAAAAAATGTAACCTTGCTGAGTTTCTAGCCGGTTCTTCTCAGTTGAAGGCGACTTCCGAATCGGTGGTAACTTCAGTAGCTTCGACGTTCATAGATGCCTTTCTAGAGCCTAAACTTAATAAATGGCTTTGACTTTGATTTTTTATCTATGTAAAATCACCCGCGTTCCCGGTTTAAAAATTAACCTATAACCAATAAAAGTAGCCTAAGTTACTCCCTATAGCGTCAGCTATCTGCCAGTGAAACTCGCTAAAATCGGTCCAGCCGTTTCGGAGATTAGCCGAAACAAACAGACATACAGACAGACAAAAATTAAAAAAAAAAGATTTTTGTTATATGTGCCGTATTAGTAACAAAATATATTTTGAATATATAAACAGACACTTTAATTTTATATATTTGTATAGATGTAAAATTAAAGAAAAGAATGAAAGAACCATTTATTTACACACCTTATATATTACACGATGTGTCGAAAATAGGAAATCGCTCAGTATGGAGTTACGAAAAGTGCCGTAACACTAGTTTTTAGCAATACCTAACTACGGGCTTTAAACAGGTGATAAGATATACAATACAGACAGACAGACAGTACAGGTATTGGAACATACAATCAACATTTTTTTGATAATTATAACAATAGTTAATACATAAATAAGATATAGCAGCAATTGATAAAAAACACATAATTTCTATCTCTAATATATAAAATTCTCGTGTCATAGTGTTTGTCTGCAAACTCCTCCGAAACGGCTCGACCGATTCTTATGATTATTTTTGTGTATATTCGGTATTTGTGTAGGTCTGAGAATCGGTCGTAGACTATTTTTTTTATACCGCTACGCGGGCGAAACCGCGAGGGACAGCTAGTTAAATAATATAATTATAAGTATGTCAATCATTAAACTGCTACTGTAAGATATACTTCCCAACTCTATCTCATCTATTTTTCAACAACTTACGTTATTATCAAATTATTGTTCTTGGCCGGTTGGTGTGGTTGGTAAGATACCTTATCTATCACGCCGCAGGTCGTGAGTTCGATTCCCACTCAGGATAGACATTTGTGTGCATGAACATGTCTGGTGTCCTGAGTCTTGGTGTAATTATCTATATAACTATATAATTACAAAAGAAAAGTAGTATATGAGTTATCTGGCTTCCATAGTACAAGCTCTGCTTAGTTTGGGGTCAGATGGCCGTGTGTGAGGAATAATTTTCCAGATTTTTTTTTTATTACCGAAAGGTTCTCAAGTGTCATTGCCGGATCGTACCGACATAGAGACTTAGGTGACGAACATAATGAGTATCTATCGAGTTATGAGCACATGGTAGCTAGCTCTGATGATGGACTCAACTTGTAGAGCGACACCGCCCACGCGCGACCCGACCGCTTATAATTTAATTTCATACACACTCCATATATACAACACATTATAATATTTTAGTGATGTAATTATATGATATCGATAAAAATATCTGTACCTCGGAATGTAAGGTCGATTGTTAATAGCGGTATGAAGAACAGTATTGATTTCCAGGTCCCATTATCAGTAATTGTTTATGTCTTATCGACAGGAAATGGATTATTATAAAATATAATTATTGTTGATAATCCACAATGTTTTTGTTGACGTTATCTTTCGTAGGCTGTTCGTTGGTACATACAATGTAGCATGAATGAACCAAATTTTTGTAGTAACAAATTTCGCTAAATTGTGAGCTAGGTATATAAATATATGGTTTAGTATATTAGTTATAATAGGTTGGTTTTGCATTTACATTCGATAATTCAGATTCATTTATTTGCGACATTAACTCTACTACCTAATTAAAAATAATCTGTATCAGTGTGTAGTTCTTGTCGAAACTGTTTTTTTTTTTATATCTTGTTTCAATAAATTGAACTTGCATTTGGGTTCAGCCTCACTCTGGGATGAGTGAAGTCCAAACCGGAGATATTACAAGCTTACTCAAAATATAAGTAACTATACCTACCTAATTCAAATTCAAATTTTTAATACCTACCTACCTACACTCTAGCCTTGATGGTGTCCAAATTATAGGTGTTGGGAGACGCAGACGCCGGAAGTGTATTTCACGTCTTTGCTGCTGCGTGATAAACGAAGAAGAAAAACGCTGTGTCCAAATATACGGGATGTCGACTACCTACGGGTGGAAATTCTCCCGACGCCTTGAAGTTCCATGGAAAAAAGATGACGATGGAATCAAAATAGAATTCCCAAAATAAAATTTGTTGAAGATCCGCAGGCAAGCAATCTTTCGCCGAAGCTAAGAGTTTGAAGCTACGATATATATAATATCGATATCGATACGTGTAGTAGTAGCATCACTATTACATCATTGACGAGGAGTCTGTCTACATCAATTATTTAACCTTACTTAAGGTGCGGGTCACAAACATTACGCTTCTCGACGACAATTGAAGGTGGGGCCGCGGGTCGAGACGAGTCGTGATCTTCACTGTGACTCATCAAGCAATACTACATCATAGGGAACAATCTATAAGAATTAGCTACTTTATATCGTCAACCGAATATAGCGAGAGCATCCGCCCCGCGGTTTGATCTTCGTTTCTAATAGAGGTATCTAATGTTTTTTTAGGATGAAAAGTATTCTATATGTACGAGGTAATTAGAAATGGTAATGTACTGTTTCCAAATATATAACGGCGCGTGATTAATGTACTCGATTTATTGTGATATTTAAATGACTTTTTAGTCGATGCGAATAATTATTTAATTTGGGAATTTATGATTTATCAGAGCGGGTAACACCGAATGGGGTTGTGAGTGTCATAGCGGTGACGACGATCACTTTTAAGATGGTCGCCACGCGGTGCACACGCACAAATCCATTAGCTCTTAATCCAAGTTTACTTTTGTAATCCTTCGTTATTTTAATAGTGTTTTGATTTAGTAATTTGTAATATAGTCATTGCCATATCTTGCGATTGTTATTTCTGCAATTCCTGCACATACACGCCCATAAAATACCAAGAGATAACGGACCAGCTGCGACACGTGGTGTCGCAACCTCTCGGCGATCCGTTATCAGAAGTGGGATCGGGAACGGTGCAGGATCAGACTACAGGCAATGTCTCAAAGAAATCTTCTACGCCGGTTACCTGTTTCTACTGTGGCGAGCAGGGACACATTGCAACGCAGTGCAAGAAGAAAGAAGCAGACTATAATGGCGGCCAAATTGAGCGACGAGTGGATGCCTGTACCATCAAGCCACCTATGGGCTCATTTCCTACCAAACCGGGTGAGAAGTTTTCATTTTGTTTTTAATGTGGTGATTAGGAAAAGCTTAGCTGGTAGATACCCAGGTTAGTACTACCAAAGTACGGTGCCATTGTTAGGTATAGGCAAGTTTTGTTTATAGCGCACAATATAAATTTACATCTGATTGCTGCGGGTACCAGTCAAGGCGGGTTATGTCAACTTTAAAGAACATGTTAAGGGTAGTCGAAACAGGCAATCATAAATCATGGCAGGCAGCGTTGCCTGAAGTTCAACTTGCAATTGATTGCACTGTAAATAGTACAATTAAGACAAGTCCTCACGAACTTTTAATAGGGAAAGTTGCTAGATCACTTCAACTGATGACCGTTGATTGGCGTTAATACAGACGAGACAAATATTTAGCTAGATGTAATCAGAGCATGCGGCTCGGGCGATAGAGGAAAGTATTTCTATAGAGAAGGCTCGGTTTGACAGAAACAAAGCTTAAGTAAAGAATTTCAAAGTAGGCGATTATGTGTTAGTAGAAAATCAGGAGTGCAACAAAACAAGGCTAGAACCAAAATCTAAGCTACAAACACCAACAAATAATGTCAGAATATTCCGTTAACGGCGCGGGTGCTGGTGAATAATTTGTTGGATTGTCTGTGTGGTAATAAAATAATCTGTGTGGTGTGTAAGTGTATAGCTTGTGTAGTAACTATAGCCTGTGTGGCAACCAAAGCCTGTGTGGCAACCAAAGCCTGTGTGGCATCCATGGCCTGTGTGGCAACCATAGCCTGATTGGGAACCATAGCCTGTGTGGGAACCATAGCCTGTGTGGCAACCAATGCCTGGGTGGTATCTATAGCCTGTGTGGCATCCATAGCCTGTGTGGCATCCATAGCCTGTGTGGCCTCCATAGCCTGTGTGGCCTCCATAGCCTGTGTGGCCTGTGTGGCCCGTGTGTAGTACTTTACTAATATCGTCAGTAAAATGTGTCTTAGCATTTAAGTGACTATTGGTCTTAGGTTAATTTGATAAGCCTCCTTTTAAAGTCTAAGGTGATTTGGTCAGAATGACCGAGTTGATAAGTGAGCATTCAAGTGTTTGTTTATTTGTCCATAGATCTGAATGAAGAAAATCACGCACACGAGGACGTGTGATGATGCAGGACGGCCGTAACGGCGCGTGATTAATGTACTCGATTTATTGTGATATTTAAATGACTTTTTAGTCGATGCGAATAATTATTTAATTTGGGAATTTATGATTTATCAGAGCGGGTAACACCGAATGGGGTTGTGAGTGTCATAGCGGTGACGACGATCACTTTTAAGATGGTCGCCACGCGGTGCACACGCACAAATCCATTAGCTCTTAATCCAAGTTTACTTTTGTAATCCTTCGTTATTTTAATAGTGTTTTGATTTAGTAATTTGTAATATAGTCATTGCCATATCTTGCGATTGTTATTTCTGCAATTCCTGCACATACACGCCCATAAAATACCAAGAGATAACGGACCAGCTGCGACACGTGGTGTCGCAACCTCTCGGCGATCCGTTATCAGAAGTGGGATCGGGAACGGTGCAGGATCAGACTACAGGCAATGTCTCAAAGAAATCTTCTACGCCGGTTACCTGTTTCTACTGTGGCGAGCAGGGACACATTGCAACGCAGTGCAAGAAGAAAGAAGCAGACTATAATGGCGGCCAAATTGAGCGACGAGTGGATGCCTGTACCATCAAGCCACCTATGGGCTCATTTCCTACCAAACCGGGTGAGAAGTTTTCATTTTGTTTTTAATGTGGTGATTAGGAAAAGCTTAGCTGGTAGATACCCAGGTTAGTACTACCAAAGTACGGTGCCATTGTTAGGTATAGGCAAGTTTTGTTTATAGCGCACAATATAAATTTACATCTGATTGCTGCGGGTACCAGTCAAGGCGGGTTATGTCAACTTTAAAGAACATGTTAAGGGTAGTCGAAACAGGCAATCATAAATCATGGCAGGCAGCGTTGCCTGAAGTTCAACTTGCAATTGATTGCACTGTAAATAGTACAATTAAGACAAGTCCTCACGAACTTTTAATAGGGAAAGTTGCTAGATCACTTCAACTGATGACCGTTGATTGGCGTTAATACAGACGAGACAAATATTTAGCTAGATGTAATCAGAGCATGCGGCTCGGGCGATAGAGGAAAGTATTTCTATAGAGAAGGCTCGGTTTGACAGAAACAAAGCTTAAGTAAAGAATTTCAAAGTAGGCGATTATGTGTTAGTAGAAAATCAGGAGTGCAACAAAACAAGGCTAGAACCAAAATCTAAGCTACAAACACCAACAAATAATGTCAGAATATTCCGTTAACGGCGCGGGTGCTGGTGAATAATTTGTTGGATTGTCTGTGTGGTAATAAAATAATCTGTGTGGTGTGTAAGTGTATAGCTTGTGTAGTAACTATAGCCTGTGTGGCAACCAAAGCCTGTGTGGCAACCAAAGCCTGTGTGGCATCCATGGCCTGTGTGGCAACCATAGCCTGATTGGGAACCATAGCCTGTGTGGCAACCAATGCCTGGGTGGTATCTATAGCCTGTGTGGCATCCATAGCCTGTGTGGCATCCATAGCCTGTGTGGCCTCCATAGCCTGTGTGGCCTCCATAGCCTGTGTGGCCTGTGTGGCCCGTGTGTAGTACTTTACTAATATCGTCAGTAAAATGTGTCTTAGCATTTAAGTGACTATTGGTCTTAGGTTAATTTGATAAGCCTCCTTTTAAAGTCTAAGGTGATTTGGTCAGAATGACCGAGTTGATAAGTGAGCATTCAAGTGTTTGTTTATTTGTCCATAGATCTGAATGAAGAAAATCACGCACACGAGGACGTGTGATGATGCAGGACGGCCGTAACGGCGCGTGATTAATGTACTCGATTTATTGTGATATTTAAATGACTTTTTAGTCGATGCGAATAATTATTTAATTTGGGAATTTATGATTTATCAGAGCGGGTAACACCGAATGGGGTTGTGAGTGTCATAGCGGTGACGACGATCACTTTTAAGATGGTCGCCACGCGGTGCACACGCACAAATCCATTAGCTCTTAATCCAAGTTTACTTTTGTAATCCTTCGTTATTTTAATAGTGTTTTGATTTAGTAATTTGTAATATAGTCATTGCCATATCTTGCGATTGTTATTTCTGCAATTCCTGCACATACACGCCCATAAAATACCAAGAGATAACGGACCAGCTGCGACACGTGGTGTCGCAACCTCTCGGCGATCCGTTATATATATTAGGTTTGTCATGCTGATCAACTTTTACTGAAATCGCAAAAATGTGAAACACTCTTTGGGTGTTTTAATTTGAGAAAAAATAATAATGTAAATACGAAACCAATTAGAAGAAAATAATGTGTACTTTGGAAATTATAATAAGAATTACTATTACAACTTGTGAACATGTTTGTTTGTACTAAAGTAAATAAAACATTATTTAATAAAAGTGTCTATTGTTTTTTTATGCAAATAATCTATGTTTTTCTGTCTGTTTGTCGGTAACGTATGCGCTTCTATACCATTCATCCGATTGTAATGAAACTTTAATGAGTGGTTGTGCACATGCCCACGATGGTTTCTGACAAAAAAAGAAAAAAAGAGGCATTGCAACCCACCGGCCATTACCTAGGAATGTATAAAAAATATATAAATTTTATATTGAAAAAAACATTTGCTCAGCTTTGAAAATATCTAACCGTGCTTCATTTGCGTTGGATAAATATTTTGTACCAATTTATACAGTTGTATAAATATTTAAAATATTTCAATAGATATAAATATAATAACGTGGTAAACAAACAGACCGTCGACCATTGTGATATTCTTTGCGAGGCTTACACGTGTAATTTTTTTTTTTGTGTTCCGCCTTATATTTTTTTTATGAGGCTGAACGAATTGAGTCCATGTGCCAAATAAAACAAAAAAATGTAATCGATGTTTAGGCCCTAATAAGGCACTTATGAACGTTAAAATTGATACTTACCACCGGTTCGGAATATACTTGAGTAGACTCCGGCAAGAAACTCAGCAAGGCAAAATTAATCTGTCTTTTGTCTTTTTTATTTCAGAGTCTAAGTCAAAGCATTTTATTCAGTTAGGCCCTAAGAGAGTACCTACTTATGGACGTCGAAGAATATTTCTTTTAGTACACTCAGACTATGTTGGCTTAGTAGACTAGTAGATATACTTAGTAGTTTGTTTATCACTGCTTACACATCCATAAAGGTCGATAAATGTTTTTTTTTAAATTGTATCCCCACAACAGTTGGGTTCATATGCAATACCTACCCAATATTTAAAATTTTCCATTTATTTATCATCTCATTATTTGTAAAAGATTTTTTTCTAAATTTTAAATCGCTAAAAAAAATTTTTTTTTTTTTTACCTTGTATAGGCGTGTGTTCATAAAATAAAGGTAAGCATAAACCGTCGTAACCTCCATTGTATCCATATGTCAACACCAGTAAATATTGACACCGCTAAATTATACATTGTTGCCTTGTCCAGCTGTGAGGTGAAATATAAATACTGAATATCCAATGGAATTTAATCCTAATTCCTGTTACGCGAATCATGTATTCCCCAGAAAATATATTTTTCTACACCACCTTTGGCAAACATGTAGATTGCAAAGTACGTACCTGCAAGAACCTGTACGAATAATAACGCCTAGACTCAGGACAAACAGACAAGTTTTATATGCACACAAATGTTTGTCTTGAGTGGGAAGCGAACCCATCGGCGTGGTAGATAGGGTATTTTACCAACCACTCCGACCGGCCCGAAATAATAAAAACATCTTGTTACAATTGAAATTTTATTGTGTTTAGCAGTTGTTATTTCTGTGTTATAAATCCATGATCCAATGTTACCAACATAAATCCCAAATGACGTCATCACTCATAAATTAAAATTAATTAAACAACCTACGATGTAGAAATTCCTATTTCGATAAATATCTTCTAAGACCATATATTCATATGACACGTTTATTGTGCACTAAACTAACTCGGTGCGTCCGATTGTATCGATACTTAATCGAATTAAACGTACAATAAATCGATATAGTTGTAGATAGATCGAAAGGGCACAAAGGCCGAGTCATGTCGAGTCAGGCGCAGATGTTATATGCAACCGGGATTCAACTCTGATGGATGTGGCATAAAGCTTCAATTCATTATTTCTAACAAGAAGAAACTTGGAAGGTACTTTGTAGTACCCACCTGGCTGACTACCATTCTGAAGGTTGAAATCTGTTGCCAAACATCTATTGATGTGTTCCGATAGCTGCACTTGAGAGCCAGATTCATCTAGACTTAACACACCTATAGTTAGGTGTTCGACAACAGATTTTCAACTAGTACCTAAGTACTATAATAATAATCATTGTAATATTCTTCCCTGATTTGTCTGTTTTTTTAATGTCAGTAGGTTGACAAGCCGACAGACGGCACACCTGATGGTAAGTGGTCACCACCGTCTATGAACATTTTCAATACCAGGGGCGACCTTGTAGAGCACTTAATTACGCCCCTCTTGAAGAATCCCATATCGTAACGTTGAGAGAAACCGTAATGGGGAGCACATTCTACATCCCATTCCCGCAGTAGGAACGTCCGACTGAATCGTTGTGTGAACGATCGAGGCGGCTCGAGGATGTGACGATGAAGTGCGATGGTAGAAGGGTGATAATGGCACCAATTCTCATATAACAAATAGCATAGACTAAGAGAAGTTAAGAGAAGAGAAGAAGATCATGGTAATCTACATCTTTAATCGCTGGCCATAAATCCTGCTATAAAGCAGTAAAATACCGCATCCATTCCATTGATTTAAAAACGTTATCATGGTACTTTGGCCATAATAGTGTCAGATTTGTGTCGCTCAGGCCACTACGGACCATCACTCTGTGATCACTGATCTCGGATCACGATCATCACTGTCATTCTAATTCTTGCATGTTAACTTGACAATCCTTACCTGACGTCATCTTTATCAGATCTAAGGGTATAAGGTTATCGGTTCTGTCAGTTTTATGGAGGGAGTTATCAAATATTAAACTAATTACATCCTATACTGGGTTACTTTTTAGTCACTGGCAATACTTGCAGGGGTGGAAGTACACATCAATATGAACAACTTTTATTATGAGACTAACTGTGAAATCACGAAAAATAATGAGCTGTTCCATACAAAAGTTTAATACCTACTCGACCAAAATGTATGAAGCAACTATTTTATTTCACGCGATATCAGAGTTGGTCCCATAATAAAAGTTGTTCATATTGATGAGTACTTCCACCCCTGCAAGTATTGCCAGTGATTAAACTCACCCTGTATACAACGTGTTCCTTTTGATATCCTATATAACCATGTCAATGAATCAACTGGCATATGAATTAAGTTTTTTTTTTTTTTTGTTTTTTTTTTGTACAAAATATTTCGACTATGTCACGATTATTTATGTAAAATATCCTTACGTGAAATATGACAACGTTAGGTACATTTTCTTAGCATTAAATATGAATGATTGACTCCTACTTATCAATGACACAATGACACTTAGAAACACACATCGAGAGTCTGGATTGATGTTTTCTTCGAAACTATGTACTTTTGTAACACTTGTTCTAGGACTTTTTGTATTATTTATACGCAAAAGCTCAGTTGTATCTAGTGACGTCGAAAGCCGCGTCTACAATGAAGTCTACAATGAAATGATAATAAAAACTAAATTCGGTGTACCTAATAACTTTGAACCTTTGTTAGTGTTAAACTCGCCTTTGTACATATATTTATAATTATAATATAGTGTAGGTACATAAATATTATTTATTTACTTTATATTGGTGTTTTTTTGCATATTTTATTGTAAATTTCGCTGTTTTTGAAAAAATATAGCCAATAGTCAGATTATATTTTTATATTAGATTGAGATTGAGCTCTTGTATCATCATCATTATCATTAAAATTATCACAATCTAAAATAGATTTTTTCTGAGTGAGTTTGTTTTGTTATGGCGCCAAAACTACTGACAGCGACTAGCGACATTACTGGCCGCAATTATTTTAATGGGAGAAAAAAAAAATTAAAGAAACTAAACGTCAAACTGCGTCTCATCAAAACGGTGTCGCGTCTCATAACGGTGTCGCGAGTCCAGAGGTTTTACCTCATCTAAAAAGAAACGAAACGTCAAACTGCGTCTCATCAAAACGGTGTCGCGTCTCATAACGGTGTCGCGAGTCCAGAGGTTTACCTCATCTAAAAATATGCGTACCGGGCTAGAAGAAGTTTACACTTAAAAAAAAAGTAACCTTGCTGAGTTTCTTGCCGGTTCTTCTCAGTTGAAGGCTGACTTCCGAACCGGTGGTAACTTCAGTAAATTCGACCTTCATAAGTGCCCTCCTAGGGCCCACACTGAATAAATGGCTTTGACATTGACTTTGACTTTGAATTGAAGAAGACAGTGTTACTCACGTAAAAAATCACTGACCTTGCATTTTATTGATATTACAACTATATCTATTTATAATCACAAATAAATATTTTGACAAGATTATTCATAATAATAATATACCTAAATACACCAAGGACAATGTGTGATAAACAAACAGATAACACTGTTATTTATATTGTTATTTTTGATTTAGGGATAATGCATTGCGACAAAATTTATCAATATTGTAATCAAGGTTACCTAAATAAGAACAGATAAGTACAAACACAACTTATGAAACTTGGCTAAAACGTGCGGGAATAAACCCCTAAACACTTGCGTGCTTGAATGTACATTTGTTAATTATATTAACTAACTAATGACGTCAACTATTATATAATGTAATTATATTTATTTTCCGTTACAATGATTCATAAATTATACATTACAGTTGTACGGCCCGAATATAGGCTTTCCGAAACTTTCGCACAGTAAAATGTGTACAATAAACTTTGTTGTTTTATAAAAGCTAGGGCAGTAGTAGCTGTGGCTTTTCCAATTTTATAACACAAATAAAAATCGAGTCACAAACAAAAGAGAAAATAGCACCAAACTATTTTGTCTTTGCCTATTGTATGTTATATATGTCACCGGAAAATAACAAGATCCGCGAGTTTATAAATTTTCTAGGAAATTTATAAATTTACGGATCTTATTTTCTTGTAAATTTTGAAACTTACCTAACCTAACTAGTAAATTTATAAATTTGCGGTTCTTGTTATTTTCCGGTGACATATACCTATAGCCCTAGTTACCGCCCGCGCTTCCCGCTCCTTGTCACCATTTTGGTCCTAATAAATATATCTGACAATATAGTGACTAACGGATATCCAGCCAACTGCCTGAGAATTTCTTTCAAATAAAATAAATCAAACAAATAAATAAGTTCATAAAGTAGTTATAAGGTTGAAAATTCTGTAGCTAACTAGCTTAAAATCTACCTACAAAATACAAGGAATATGAGTTAATAACATTAAAGGCCACTCTAATCCGATCTCAAGATTCTCAGATATAATCCAAAGTTCCCGTCAACCCTATAATCACTATTTTAATCATTGTTTCGACATTGCGCTTCTCATAGTTCCATTATTTAACTATTAATAAAAAGGTAGTACTTATATAGTTTAAATGCATTATTAAGCTTATTACCAATTTAAACAAAGAAACTTAATAGTCGGTGCTAAATCATAAAAGCTTGAAAAGTTCTGTTATACCCTAATAGAGTACCTATAGCTAATAGATTAGTAGTTGCATTAAAAAAAAAATATAAGTTCACATTCATTGAATTTGAGATAATTTGAACAGTTATTAGGTAATTTATTAATATCCTAACCATTTGCTATGTCATTTAACTCGGTATTTGCGTCTTTATAATTGCACAAGTATTTCGTTAAAGTTCTATCTCTGAATCAATTGAACTGTTCGCAATGTTTATTCTTTTAATTTAATTAATTAATCTCTGTTTCTGATCCAACAGTTAGGTAGGTACAAAAACAATGCCAACTAACTAATCGGTATATATCCCAATGTGAATCTATTGAAAGATTTAAAACATTCGGTACACTTTCATATAGCTTTATAATACATTAATCACATTACAAACCGCAATCGATTTATAATCGAGCCCACAGAACTAATAAAAGATATACAGATAATAAATAAAGTCGTCGGAGCGGCGTTCGCGCAAGAAAATAAAACTACACAGAGTTGCGGGCGAAGCAATAGAAGAAGCTCACACGGGGGAGCTCTCGTATCCCCCCCTCGAGCTTACGGGAAGTGGGGCGTGTCTATGTATCGGAAAGCTCGACGCGCGATTGGTCGCCGCGGAGAGGCAAAGCTCCATAGGCGGAGATTTCGCGGCACGGTATAAAAAGGAGCGCCCGCCTCCGCGCCCGCCAGTTCACTCGCCGCTCGCAGTGTTAGCGCACACGCAGCGCGTACCGAATTTATAAACAAGTGCTTTAAGTGTATCAACATGGTGAAGTTCGAAGGAGATTTCAGTATAAACTCTATATTGATGAATCACGCGGTGAATAAGCCACCGCCGTCGCCTACCACCTCGTCGACGGGCGCTTCGCCCTCCGAGGCCGACCTCAGCGACTCCGAGCTCGACGTCACCGGCACCGAGCCCGTCGACTGCACCAAACCCAAAGATGACGATGACAAGAAAGATAAGAAACACGAGAAACCCGCATACAGCTACAACGCTCTCATCATGATGGCAATACGCAACAGCCCTGAGAAGCGACTGACATTGAACGGCATCTACGAATACATCATGACCAACTTTCCTTACTACAGGGAGAACAGACAGGGCTGGCAGAACTCCATCCGCCACAACCTGAGCCTCAATAAGTGTTTTGTGAAAGTGCCGCGACATTACGACGACCCTGGAAAGGGCAACTATTGGATGCTCGACGCGTCGGCCGAAGATGTGTTTATCGGCGGCACGACCGGAAAACTTCGCCGTCGGTCGGCGCTCAACGGGAGGTCTCGGCTCGCGTGTTTCAAGAGACCGTTGTTTCCCGGAGCTCCTCTCCCTGGAACATATCCTCCGGCAACATACTCTCAGCTCGTCGGTCTGTACTCTCAGTTATTATATCAGAGGTATGCACCAATGCAAATGAAGACACCTCCAGTTGCGCCGAGCGCCATGCACCCTGCTTTCCGTGGAGCTGAAGCAATGGGCTACAGTAGTCTGCCGTACGCGCCTTCTCTGTACGGCGAGAGAATGCCATCGGCTCCGTTCCTGAGTCAATCCTCGCTGCTGCAGAATTCCCAGCTGGCTCAAACATCAGCAATGTTGGCTCAAACGTCACCGCTGCTCCCTCCGTCACCACCGATGATGCATTCCCCGCCTACTTCGGGAGCATCGAGTCCTGATCTGCCATCGCCATCCCACCACCCTCTAACACCTCACATCTACAAGCCGATCACTGTGCTGACACGGCAGTGACTCCACGCGACGAGTAATCTCATAGAGGCTTAACCAAATACTCAGGGGTGTGCATGAGCATGAGAGATTTTTTTATCTGTGATTTAGTATTAGTTAATTGTTAATATAAATGGACCAGTGGAGGAAGCGAGAGGTAATCTCTAATTTTGTGTTATTATAGCACCGATTATAATGCAATATTAGGCACATTCTGTTAACCTCATTGTAACATAGCATTCCGCTATCATACTAATGTAAATATTTCCAAAGTTGTATATTTATTGATTTAGCTTTTATTGATTTAAGTTAAGAAGAGTTATAATAAATAAAAAGAAAATATTGTTCTCATTTAAATATATCTTTGATTTACCTACCCTGCCAGACAGTTGTTATTTTGAGAATTATAAATTATTAATTCAAAACACTACAACCAATAGAATACCAATACCCAAAGTATCAACAAAATAAGGTGCTTTATTAAAAACCAAGTTCACGCTAATTCTCTTCAAGTAGGTACTTAGGTAAAAATAGGCCCTTACAAAGGCATAACGGAGTTTTTTTATAAATCTCTTTACGGGGAATAAATAGTAACCAGTAAGTATTTATGTAATCTTATAATCCAAGATAACATTTAAAGGTTTAATAAAACCGTTATCTTGCTTTAGTGTTATTAATAAAATATTGAAATTTATTAATTTACCACTAAAGATTTAGGAAGAATTTGTATAACATCTAAGTAGAATAATTGAATCTTTGCTACAGCATTAGTTATGATAGAGTATTAAGTACCCCCATTTGAGTCGGTAAGTTTATCCTATATTGCTAAGTATAGGTAACTTTGTTTTATATCTGGCAATAAATACCGGATACAAGAAATAATTGTCTACATTTATATTTGGTAATATCCCTGCATACACTCTAAACAAAAACACACATGGGAAAGTAGCTCTACCTGTTACCTTTTCACAAATAGCGTATGGTATGGAAAAGGACATAGTCTACATTTTTTACTCGGGAACATGGGTAAAACCGCGGGGGACAGCTAGTAATAAATATATAAAAAAATTGTTAATTTATTTAATAGTCAATTTAAATGTACCTGATTCTACCTTCATGATTCAAGTATTACGCAGTACAATAGTTGTCTTTGTATCGATGTCTTACAAGAGCGTCACTTCATAAAATATCAATTAGGTTATTAGATATCTTTAGGCCTATTTTATAGACTAAGTACAATCATTTAAACCGAAATCAAATCAAAACTCATTTATTCAGTTTAGGCCCTAATAAGGCACTTATGAACGTTACAAATGATTCTACCACCGGTTCGGAATACACTTGGACTGAGAAGACTCCGGCAAGAAACTCAGCAAGGGATATTTTTATAGTTTTTTTTTAAGTAATATAATTTAATTACTAATTACAATGTTTATAAAGTTATTTTGAAATAGCCTGTTGAGCGAACATTTCATATTATGCATTCTTGTCTTCCACAAAATCAGAAACTCTATAGTACCTTACATAACTTTCTTTCTTACATTTCTTTCTTACATAACTTTTGTTTAATTAGCTTTTTAAATCTATACGCAGATAGTTCTTGAATTTCTTTGGGTACTTTGTTATAGAAACGTATACATTGCCCCTTGAATGAGTCCCTCACTTTGCTGAGCCGCGTTACAGGTACAGCAAGTTTATGCTTATTTCTAGTGTTCAAGCTATGAGTGTCGCTGTTTTTTTGGAATATTTTGTATATTTTTCCGAACATAGATTAAGTTTTCATAAATGTATTGTGACGGCACTGTCATAATATTTATAGATTTGAATTTGTCTTTAAGAGAATCTCTAGGACGTAAATTGTAAATTGCGCGAACAGCCCTCTTCTGCAGAATAAAAATTCTATTGATGTCAGCACCACTACCCCAAAGGAGGATGCCGTAGGACATCAAGCTGTGGAAATAGCTAAAATAAACTAATCTTGCCATAGATTCGTCAGTGAGAGAACGAATTTTTCTCACCTCTACACATAGCTGCAATGACCTTCAGTCTTACTACTAGATTTACTAAAATATACATACCGCCGGTATCCTTGGAAAATGGGGCAGCTAAAACTACTTACACGAAATCGGCATAGGTACTCTAGTCCGAGAACTTTGGAATTCAAAGTGTGACCTTAAAAAAACAGCTACAACATAAAGAGTTACAATCTAAACATAGTTTTGAAAGGTATAACAATATTGCAGCCCACTACATTATCCACAAATTAGAGGCATATAAAGTATTTAGAAGATTAACAATAGTAATAGAATAAAGAGAATAGAGAGTAATAATAAGTAATCAATCACAAAATTGAATGTTAAAAATATAAATTGCCAAACAAAATGAAGTAAAAAAATATAATTTGAAAATAATATAAAATGACTGATAACTGATTAAGTGCATCTTTTTTAAATTTCCATTTGGAACATTCCCTTTATGTGAATGTTCTACTAATCTAATACTCATAAACCAAGGTAAAACGTCGGTTTGCACCGTGAAACTGTGTAAAACCTATACTACCACTACTACAAGAAACAAAAATGACGGAAATGAGTGAGAAAAGTTGCCGCTTTTTAAGAATAAATGGTAAAGTATAGTGGTGTGGACTGTATATAAAAATTTGCGTTGGCAATCAAGGGACAAAAGGGTGGTAAAGGTGGAGAAAGTATGCACGCCTTACCTTGTCTTGACGTCCCTGTCCTGGCCTTTCTTGTATTTTATTTATTTTTCCAAATCAGCGAATAATATTTGTTCTTGGGTAGGGCTGTATCTATGTGGAGCGCAGTGGAGACCAATCATTAATGTTAGCTGACAATATTATAAATAGGAATGTTTTTGTATTACGTGATTGAGTAACAAATATGTAGTATGTGCTACTAACTAAACGGATTTAGACGAAACTGACAGAAAGATAGATTATAAGAAACAAAACATAAAATCCCTTGGTACACAATTAATACCGCGAGCAGGTAGTGTAATAATTTTTCCTGAATATTTTGCAATAAACTTTGAAAATAAAGTATGATTTTGATGATTGGAATGTTTCATATTGTCCACCAGTCCTCTTTGAACCCAAAGATGTTAATCAGCACCTAATAAATAATGTAGGCTTAACTAATAAATAAATATACTAGGCTAATGTAATGTCATTTACAAACATTACAATTAATAGGTACGTAATAAGAATTCGTAATGTAAATAAATGTATTTTTGTTCCAATTGTAATGAAGATCAAGGCTGTGACTTTTAAAATTTGAATAATGGAATACTTAATCATTAAAATATTGTGTAAATAGGTATATTTTTCGTTTTCATTGATCTATTTTAGAGGGCTTTCGTTTGACCATCGACTGACCCCGGAAATAGAATAATACAATGTAAAACTATTTCATAATATACAAGTGTAATACAAGTATATCTATCTACAACTGCTATATCTACAACGTATTCCTTTTGATATCCCATAACTGTAAGTAAAAATAATACAGAAAGTCGTAGAACAAGTTTTCCAATAATACATAGTTTCGAAAATAACATCAAGACTATTGATGTGTGTGTCTAAGTTTCATTGATAGGTATGAGTAAATAATTTTGATTAAAAAAAAAACAAACATTTACCTACGCCTGCTCTCGTCGTGGAATTCATTTTATTTTATATGGATGCCACTTGTTATAAATGTAAAACTCTTTTTTTTGTTAATTTCGACACTCCGAATATGTGTTACAATAATGCTATTTAGGATATCATAAAAAGCAAACTGTGCTGTCTGGGGCAGTAACTCAATCTGCAATGTAACACAAGCCTAATTTACTGCATTTACCATTAGTTTAATCCACATGTATACCGACAAATCTCCTTTATTATGTGTGCATGCAGAACCTACAATGGTTATTTGTACCCAATAGATACCAATGTCTCGCAACTTAAAAATTAATTCGTATAAAAAACAACAACAACTTCAAAATATTTTTCTAACCTTACTTAATCTTACCTTCTTTTATCTAGTTTCTTCTCTATGTATATATTACTTACCGACCATTAATGTACCTACTATTAGCTTTCTTTTTATATGTGAAAAGTTTTAAATGAACTGGTGATATATATTTTTTACTTATATTGCACTAGATTCCGCTCCGCGGTTTCACTCACGTTCCCAGGGGATCTTATGTTTTCCCGAAATAAAATGTCCTTTTATATTAATCCCGAATATATTCTATCTGTGTGCCAAATTACATCCAAATCCTTTCAGTAGTTTTTGTGTGAAAAGAGTAACAATTATCCAGACATCCATTCTCACAAACTTTCATATAAGTAAGAAAGATATAAGTAAGTACATTAGGTGTGACTTTTTTACATTTCAATGAAGCGAAATATGTATCGTATTTATTTTTAAATTAACCAGCATTATGTTAAAGTTAATAATAATACAATTATACACGTTTTAAATCCAAACGAGAAAGCATTATATCTATTCAATGTTATTATAGACTCTGACTTCAGTAGAGATTTTTTGTTCGTCGGTTGTATAGAAACAGATAGACATACGACAAAAGCGTTGATTAAGTCTGACGTACTGTTTACTGTACATTTACAATCATATAGCTCGTTATAGCTCGATGTAGCTCAACAAATTATCCGGTGGAAAGTTCTTTTGTATCTTTTGATTGGGAATCGATAAATCTATAAACTATATTATATTTATGATTGTGCTTTCACGTGATTCTATTATAATATTATGCAATATTATTATTATAGTTTAGCGTTTTTTTTTAATGGATTGATCAAGAAATTGTTTGTCTGACTTCTGTTTTCACACACGGCCATCTGATCCCAAACTAAATAGAAGCTGTGCTTGCTAATGATGACAAGAACATACCCCTGGGAAGTTCTGGTATCTCTAAATCATGTGGTTAAGAATTTTACCTTTGCGTGTATATCAATGACACCTGGTGTATTGATTTTAGTGATTTTTTAAACCAAGAAATAATTTTCTCGGTTAATATTAATCTAACCAAATACTTAAAAAAAAAAAGCGTAATTTTAGTTCCAAGATATCAAAAGGGTTCATAAACGTGAAGTTAAAGTGAAACCTTCAAAGTGTCAATCAATGAAGGGCGACAGAAGGTTGTTCCGCTACTTTATGACAAAAACTGTGACACAATGGAATTCTGCAACGTGCTAAAATTCATCGTCCCACCATCTATCACTTGCTAGACCTCCGCTTGAGTCATGATCGACAAGCAACAAGCGTAGCGGAGCAGGTAGCGATTGGAAATAAGAAGAGATATAAAAATGTCTCTTGGATGTGGGAATTGGTACTTTTATACATCATTTCCGACCCGCGGTTTCACACGAGTTCTCACGGAATCATAAGTTTTTCTGAGGTATGATCTATCTATGTGCTAACTTTCATCTAAATCCGTTCTGCCATTATGGAGATGAGTGGTAACAAACATACATACACACACAAATTCATAATATGATAAGAGAAATCAAATTAACATCTAATTTCCTTCCTAAATAAGGTTCCCAATTTTCTTTTCGCTTTCTTGAGGTACTACACAATCTTAGACTCAGTGAAAATGGAGTAAAATGATCATTTAAAAAAATTATGGTTTAATGTAAACTTAAGAAAGATATAACCCTTTTGTATGGTCTACAGTTTCCGCTTTCACCCCATCACTTAGCCCACACCACCTATAGTTACATACCTACCTGAGTATTTGAATACAATCACACAAACAAACAGACAATCACGCACGCTTGTCAGTAGGAAGCCAATCATTAATCATCCATCATCGAGTTGGGGCACTTTTTACATTTTCACTTGTGGTGTCACTAGCAAGAATGTTTCTGTTCATTTGATTGCCAACCGTTACTTCCAAAGATTAAATAAGTTAGTTAAAGTTAACCGTATTCTTTTACTACTAAACTACTAGATTATCATTACTCCAGAAAAAAAAAGATGGATTATGGATTATTTAAGGGTCCGAAAGTATACCTTAGTAGTATTTCGAGGAAAATAATTTGCTTAATTTTTTTTCTTTTTTATACTACTTAGGTGGCAAACAAGCTTACGGCCCACCTGATGGTAAGCGGTTACCGTAGCCTATAGACGCTCATAACACCACGGGCAAAGAAAATACAATTTTATATTTTCCCTGCCAGGGGTATCACTCACGCGTTGCCAACCTTGAGACATGAAGGTTTTAAGTCTCCTGTGCCTGTAATTTCACCGGCTCCCATACCCTCCTAACCGAAACACAGTAATACAAGTGCATTACTATTTCACGGCGGAATTAGATATGGTGGTAGTACTTCCCCGGGTGAACTCTGCACTAAGAGTTCTACTACCTCACACATGGCCATCTGACCCTGAAACTAAGAGCGTGTGTGAAGAGAAGAGCTTGTACTATGGTATATATATATAGTATAGGTACTAAATATCACCTTAGATACTTAGGTATACTAATAGTATAGCAACATAAATAAGTATATACTTAGTAAAATTCTTAGGCGATTTTCTAGTGCAATAACAATTGAAACTTTGAGATAACACCTATATCATATACCTAGTCTTTCCATAAATATTGTCACAAAGAAAAAACATTTTTTTTTATTGCAAATAATATTTATTACTCTTACAGTATGTTAGTTTAATACATAAATAAAAAACAATTTAAAATATAAAAAGCTTATTCGAAGTGGTCTCCATTGGCTGCAATACAGTCCTTTAAACGTTGAGGCCAGTTATCAATAGAAGCACGCACTCTTTCCATGGAAAAATTCTTCACTGCCAATCGTATGGATTGTTTTAGGGACTCCAAATTATCATGGCGTTTAGAGCAAGCCGTACTCTCTAAAACTGACCATAAATCATAATCCAGCGGATTAAGATCGGGACTAGACGACGGCCAGTCTTCAGCTCTGATGAAGTCCGAAACGTTTACTTCCAACCAAGACTGCGTGGACCGAGCTTTATGACCCGGCGCCGAGTCTTGTTGGAAGGACCATACTTGGTTATTGAACATGGTGTTGCTAAGGGGCTTAACTACCTTCTCAAGAATGGTATCTTGATACACTTGTGCTGATGTTTTGATACCTTTTTCACAAAAATATGGCTCAGTCACTCCTTCATAGCTAACACCCCACCAAACCATCACTGAAGTCGGATAATGCCCACGTTGCACTCTGTCGACTAATTGGGAAGCTTCCTTAGAGCTTTGAGCATAAATACGATCATTTTGTTTGTTAAAATGTTGCTCAACTGTAAAGATTTTCTCATCCGTAAACCAAATTTTTCTGTGACCTCCCTTTGCGTACCGCTTCAGTAGTTGTTTCGATTTTACCACCCTATTCTTTTTTAAATTATCAGTTAAAAAATGACCAGTGCGTCTCTTATAGGCTGCAAGTCCTAAGTCATCTTTTAAAATACGCGACATGGTTCTGGGTGCTATCTTCATCTCCCGAGATAAAATCTTTTGCTTTCGGACAGGATTTCTTCGAATTCTTTCCCTTACTGCTTTAACCACCTTTTTCGTACGAACACTACGTGGACGGCCAGATCTTTTTCTGTCACAAGCAGAGGAGGTCTCATTGTACCTATTAATAGTCCGGTACACAAACATTTGACTAATACCAAGCGTATGGAGAGTTTTAAAAATTGCATTTGGCTCCATACCAACTTTGTGTAATGGAATCACAGCTATTCGGTTCTCTTTATCACCCCACTCCATTTTAATATCGCAAAATATTGTCCAATGTATTGGCGCCAAAATTAGAAAACCCAATGAACAATCGTATAAAAATGACAGATTCCAAATTCAAATGTAATATCTTTCTTATTTTTAATTGTAACAGTATTTATGGCCAGACTATGTATGCTGCTCACTTTGGGGTCTTTGCTTGCGGCGGCGTCGTGTGGCGGGTCGCTCACTTCCCTATAATATGTGCGAGGAGGGCGATGCTGCCACATGCGTCATACTTGTGAACAGGTGCTGCTTGTGGGGGCTGGTCAGCTTAAGTTTGCAATCCATTTGTTTACGAAGTTACTCATCATTTTGATATATTTTTCCTTACTGTCATATAACACACAACTATTGTCAGTGAGACTAGATAAATAATTTGATGTAATGAATCTGAGTTGGTTTTGAGAAGAGTAATTGCTGAGTTTCTTGCCGGCTCTTCTCAGTAAAAGCAACCTTCCGAACCGTGCGTTAGAGTCAGACTATCCATAAGTGCTTGTGAAGGCCTATTTGAATAAAAAATATTTTCATTCATTCATTTCATCATAATAGTATTGGTTTGATAATACTATATTCGTAATACTATAATAATTTCAATCAATACTTTAAGAGAAAATCTCTTATGCTATCCTTATGCACCTACCTCCTTAATTCATATAAACTATGTATATTAAAGAGAAAGTATGTATGTATGTTCCTTATAGACTCAGAAACCGCTGAACCGATCGCGATGAAATTTTCAGACAACAACAGCAGACTTCTTTTCAATATTCACAAGATTTGATTCAGAGTTTAAATATTCTTTCTTTTCAAATTGTTTAAGAGCATGCCCTTAGAGATTCTGCTTTAGTTGGAAAACTTATAATCTATTCTATAGTTCTCAAATATAGCTTTGTTTATCCGTATGTAATAGAGACATTTTTATTTTGTTTTTATATTCTGTTGTCCTTAGGGATGTGTATTGCATACTTTCTCAAATTTATTTCATCTCATTTGACATTGAGGATGTTCAATCAACTGAACATATATCATATAATAAACATTTATCACGCACAAGCCAAGCACGGACAGCCGTAACTAAATATGATTGTTAACCCACCACCCACCATGGTGGTATGTGGTAGACTGATCGGCCTCGAGGGACACACGTCTAGTTAACAATTGATAATGAATATTCGGCATCCATATTTATCACTAGCTTCCGCCCCGCGGTTTCACCCGCGTTCCCGAGAGATTTTGTGTTTTCCCAGTATAAAAAGCAGCCTTTCTCGATAAATGAGCTATCGAACACTGAAATAATTTTTCAAATCGAACTAGTAGTTCCTGAGATTAGCGCGTTCAAACAAACAAACTCTTCAGCTTTATAATATTAGTATAGATATTGATAAGTCACTCTCCGGTTCATAAACAATCTCTATGTAAAAAAAAACACATCGATCCGTAGCTATGAAAACGAAGGACAAACCAAAAGACACTTTTGCATTGATATTAGTAGATATATGGATTTAGACAGTCGTGAGCGTCTTTTTTTTATCAACAGGCTTGTATTTGATCTTATTGTGGTGTTATGGATGAATTGGCTGAAGGAGAAGCACACAGAATCTAGAAGGGAACAAGCTTTCAAATGAGGTACAGATAATGAGGTCAGATTTTCAACTCGAGAGCCTACCTCTTGTATTATAAAATAAATAGAAAAGCTTTTATTTCGTTCCTTACACAGATTGAGTAAAAGTAGATACAATATTTATATTGTTAATGTATCAGTATGTAAGTTACTTTAGTTGAGTTTGTTATGTTAGTCTATTGTCATGTAAGGACCGCCTATAGCGGTAAAAGCCTCCTCCAAGTATTTCCATTCCTGTCTGTGTCTAGCAATTCTTGTCCACAGTTTCCCTGCGACACATACTATGTCATCATGCCATCTTTTAAATGGTCTGCCTCGTTTTCGTTTCTTACATCTTGGGATCTTGGATCCTGTTTGTCACAATCTGTGCCCACTGATTTGCTTCTACTCTCTGTAGGTGACCTGCCCATTTCCATTTTAATTTAAGGATTTGTTCGATTACATCCTTCGCTTTTGTTTTTTTCCTTATCGTTGTATTTTTTATCCGGTCTTTTAGTTTTAGGTTCTCCGTTTTGGAAAATGTTTTTAGACAACTAAATTAGGAATATATGGGTATCAAAATCGATGGTAAATACCTATCCCATTTAAGATTTGCAGATGACCTAGTTTTAATGTCAGAGGAGCCAAAGGAGCTGCAATTTATAATAAAATCCCTCCGTCAACAAAGCGAAGCTATAGGTCTACTGGTAAATCAAGACAAAACAAAAGTTATGACGAATAAAACCGAAGTAACGATAACGATCAGCTCTATACCTCTCGAATACGTGGAAGTCTACATCTACCTAGGTCACAACATTTCTTTCAAGAAATGTACAGTAAAAGAGATAAATAGAAGAATAAAAAATACATGGAATAAATATTGGGCCATGAAATAAATTTTTAAAGGTAGTTTACAAACTTAGCTTAAAACTAAAGCGATGAATATCTGCTTGATACCGTGCCTCACATATGCTTGTCAGACTTGGCGTCTAACTAAAAAAACAGCTAGATAAATTAAGGACTTGCCAAAGAAAACTAAAAGGCAAGTATTACAAAATAGTAATTTACTACATAAAAAAAAACTACATTCCGCCATGCAGTTTCACTCGCGTTCCCGAGGGATCTTATGTTTTCGCTGTTTTATGTTATGTTAATTTAGAATATATTCTATCTGTTCAAATTTAATTCAAATCCATTCAATAGTTTTTGCGTCAAAGAGTAACAAACATCCATCCATCGATCCTCACAAACTTTCGCGTTTATAATATTATTCCGCCCCGCGGTTTCACCCGCGTTCCCGGGGATCTTATGTTTTCCCGAAATAAAAAGTAGCATGTGTTATTCTAGACTATAATCTATCTCTGTGCCAAATTTCATCCAAATCCGTTCAGTAGTTTTTGCGTGAAACAGTAACAAACATCCATCCATCCAAACTTTCACATTTATAATATTAGTAGGAAGTAGGATAGGAAGTATGAAGTAAAAATACTCCTCTCATAATATAACATTTCTTTGGAATGTATTTCCTAATTATGTTATTATATAAATACATTCATAGAATCCTTAAATACTTTAAATTAGTCGTTTAAAACGTATAAACAATAGAGTACAATTGTGCAAATGAATCAATACATAATATTGGTAACGATGCCGCGATGTCATTATGTACCAACTACCACAAATTGATATGGGTACGTAAATATATATAATCGTTTGTTTAATTACAAATATTTCTACAATATTTGTAACATAGTTCTTTAATCATAATGAATCATAGAATAATTAGTAACTTTCATATTAACATTTAGTTTCATTTTTGAAACGATGTTCCTGTACGCGGCTTGCGTAGGAGTGTTCGGATAGAAATGGTCACGTAAGAAAAAAGCGTTACGGATGTGACGTCACCAGTTATGCCTGTCTCTTTTGTCTGTCTCTTTTATATCAGAGTTGGTCCCACAGTAAAAGCACAGCGTAATTACATACAGTGGTCTATCGCGTTTGAAGTCACGCGAAATGCCGATTTGTATAGGCATTCGTAATTGCTGCATAGTGTCCCAAGCGAGTGTATGGCAGCTTGGGCTCGTTACCGCCCCGCAAGCCCCGCACGATTGCTCTGTCTAGACGTGTTCGTTGGCCGACTGTAAGAGTGTGGTAAAAGTTGATCATATTGATGAGTAAAAAATCATCATGTATGTATTTAGAAAAAAAATAGTTTAAATAGTATAGCAGTTATCTGGTTTCCATAGAAGGTCTGCTTAGTTTTGGCTCAGAAGACCGTGTGTGAGGAATATCCCAGGATATTACTACTTGTAATGACGTTTACTTTAAAATATTTAATGTTTCAGTAACAACATTAAGTGTTCTATTTTTAATCGATCTTCGTCACAAATTGATTAAATGGGAATCTCGATCCAAAATAGTTTGTTAGCCAACATGTCACCTTAATTGGATTTAAACGACTTTGGCTATATTGTAAATAGTTTGTTTTGATTGATTTTGGATGGACCGTGCTGGGAGTCACGTACGCCATGTCATGATCACCTGGTAATGGGTTCTGATGGTTCCATTGATTGGTTTTTGATTGGTCTTAATTGAAAATTAACGTGATGTTCGATGGTTTGTTGTTTCTAAGACAGCTTCTCTGGGAGATCTTGTTTTTTGATGAGGAAAAGGGGATCAATAATTGTTTTTACGGGCACTTTTAGTGGTGGTACTTATGCGCCAGTTCTATTTTCGTGTTTGTGTGCTTACCACCTTCGACCTCATAATTACTGAGTATGGAGATATTGTGGGCTAAAGAAAGCCTGTCCAATGTAAAATTATGTTTATTGATACGCTTTATACTAAAAATAAATAAAACAGAAGTCTACAGATGTTTTTTATATAAATGTCCTGAGAACATTAAAACCTGTAACTGAACATGGGAGGCATAATCGACTCTCAGTTAAAGCAACCTTGCGAACCCTACGTTGTTTAATTACCCAAAGAAGATTTCATTTCATATAAGAGTAACAACTCACCAGTAACCAATTTGCAATCTTCTAGAAATTTGTTTGACTATCTGATATCAATGCATACAGTTCAAAGATTGAGATTAATCTAATCTTGCGTAGACGCAATCTATTCCGTCTCGCAGTGAAGTGAAGCGGGCGGAGCCGCGGTGAGCTCTCAAGCGAGCGATTATGTTTATAAGGATGTATTCACTTGAGCCACAATTGTTGGCTGGCACTCTTGTACCGCATCCTTCGATCTAGCTCAGAGGTGCGATGCTCAAACTTGTGTAGCATAAAATAATTTTAGTAGGCTGGAGATTTTTATACGTCAGAAGTCTGATAAGCAGGCAGACTGTTCAATTGATGTTAAGTGGAATTGCAGATCTAACTGTTTTTTGAGTGTAACTGCCGAAACACACGTGCATATATTGCCGATAAGAAACTCGAGGGAGGTAATGGTAACCAGCCAGACAGCTACTGCAAACTACATTACCAACGAGCTATTGGTCTCTTTATGGTAGGATCCGACTCAACTTTTGCCACGGAATTTGAAGTCATTATCTCTGTAGGTATCTATCTATCTGCCTTTCAATACCAGGAGGATTGTCTATGTACCACAAAATATAGTAAGTATGTACTCTTTCAGAGTTTTTTAATCTTTTGCATCGATTTAGTTGTTATGATTAAGTTATTAATTACTTGTCGATCAGAACTTAATCTGCACTAAGCAACTGCAGATTACTTAGTGTTCTCGTTTTAAATTATCTCTTTTTTTATTCTCTGCAAATAAATATTTTCATTTTCAAAAGTTTGAGGTTGCCAGTCCTTTAATATTAAAGAATGTGACAACAATCGTGTTCCGCGGGTCCATCCAAGCCCAGAGATGTGCGCGCTATTTGCTTACATCACTCTTCTGTCATAGTTGTTGAGTTGTGGAGACTCTTTAAACTTTTTTTTATAATGTCAGAAGGCTGACAAGCACGCAGGAGGTCCTGATGGTAAGCGGCTACCGTCGCCTATGGACATTAGCAATACCAGGGTAGATTGATGAAAGTTTTCTGCAAGGACGCAGTGTCTCTGGTATTATTTGGTATCTGGTAGTAGGTAGTGTGGTGTGTGTCCTTACCGAGGTTTTCTTGTTTTCTCATTTGCTTGCTATGCATTTGCTTATTTCTGACCCAGTGGATATAGTAGCTTATCTTTGTGCCAATCTCTTCCTACTATAATAAATGCGAAAATGTTTGTTAGTTTGTCTTTCTTTCACGAAGCAATGAATCAACGTTATGTTTTTGCATGGAGATAGTTCATGAGACGCTACTTTATCCCGGGAACGCAAAGTTTGACTTAAACGGAATGAAACTTTTATTAATATCTTGCAAAGAACAGATTATTGTAAGTAGGGTAAAATGGTCAAACGAGCAATATTGTTGAATATAATCCGTTTCCTAGATTCACAGCACATCTTATGCAAATATCCAGGAATATCCACGGCTGAGTATAATATTCATGCATGCTACAAATAAAGACATTTTCATTCTTTAAGTATGAACCTCACCCTAGTTATTTCCACAACTTGAACTGGTCAGGACATATTTCTCTAAATCTTATCTCCAAATGGTCAGATATGTTAAGAAACAAAGAGCCCGTGCAAAGGCGTCCCTCATCGGGTCGTGACCGATGCACGCGCCGCCCAATCTAATTACCGCTGCCTGCGTATGCGCAGCGGTCTCCAGCGCGTTGATTAACTTTTAGTGATTGCGATTTATTGATGAAATTTTTATTTTATCGACATTTTATCAATCATCAAGATTATCCTTAATCATCAAAAGATCATATAAGTTTACTGTCGTCTACTCACTACAAAGGCAAGAGCTTCCCCTAACAACGAGATAAATTAGGTCATCTTACTGCTTAGATATATGTAGCGCATTCCTAGAAATAAATTCTAAATAAAAAAGCGATATAGTGTAAGTTTCAATTAATTAATATATTTTTGAAATAAAACTCGCACACCGTGAGGAACTCGATCCATTACTCTATTAAACTATTACGTGAAACAATCACAGGTTAACTTACTATTATTTACGTATTTTCATTTAAATAACAGATGCATTCTCATTCATACGATAATTAGTAAAACGGTACAACAGCGGACCTGTTGATATTCGAAATGTTGACGTGAGCTGGTTCACAAATGGACAGACGGTCCACCTGATTGGCAATGATAGCTCAATGTTAGTAATCAATCCTATGATGATAAAGGAAAACATCGTGAGGAAACTATAGCATGGTGGAAGGGTACTTTGTAATACCGTCTAGGCTGCTACCACTTTCTGGTGTATACCAGCAGTAGCACATGGAAGCCAGTACTTACTATACTTACCACCTTCTACCACATTATCACTTTCAAAACACAAGTCTCCATATAGTAGAAAAAAATACTTAAACTTCATCGACATCTCCAAGACACCGCGCATCACTAGCACATTGATTGAGCTTTATGCTTAACGAGGCTTCCTCCTTAACAAAGCAAATAATTTCCCCTCTCAATGGACACATTGTTATACAAACCGACATGTAACTGTTCGTTAATAAACTTTGTAATACATACCTTATTATCTGAACAATGTTCTGTTATTTTGTAATTTTAGAAGAGTTTTTTTTTAAATTTATATACAGCTTGTGTTTGACCGCAATCTCACTATGGTAAGTGATGATGTGGCCGAAGGTGGTAAACACATAAAACCTAGAAGGAACTGGCTCTCAAGTGCAGCTGCCAACACACAAATAGGTATTTGGCGACAAATTTTCAAATTGAGGGTGGTAGCCAGCCAGGCGGGTACTTTACAAAGTACCCTACGTGTTTATCCTAATCCTAAACCAAACAACCAAACAAACTCACTTTCGTATTGATAATATTAGTTAAGTTTGTTTATTACCTTTTCACGCATTACACGCTGAACCGATCGCGATGAAATTTGGTACGCAGATAGCCTATGGTATGGAAAAGGACATAGGCCATTTTTTTCCTCGGGAACGCGCTTGAAACCGCGGAGGACAGTTAGTTACAAATAATACCCAATGCATACCTAATATTGACTTATATTCGAATACATTAGACTAGAGTTTTACAATGGTGTTCGTCTGTCAGTCAACCTCAAATAAAAAAAAAACCGGCCAAGTGCGAGTCGGACTCGCTCACCGAGGGTTCCGTACAAACTTCATCCATTGTTCATCCATCAAGGGAAATGCACAATTTTATTTATTTACCTTATTTGAGGTTCGTGCCAATTAAGCTAGACCTCTAAATTGTATGAGCGCCGATACAACTCAGAGGTCTTTATTAATTAACTGTCTTTATTATTAACCCGTGGCTTCAGCCGAAAATCAGCGCTGTAGTTATTTACAGCATAGGCTGAGCTGGGGCCATTTGGACCCACATAATATCCACATTCATTTCTATTGTTTCTTTTTTTTGTTATTGTGTGTCCAATAAATGCTTTTTTATCTTATCTTTATCTTTTATCTAATTGGCGTAACTATGTTTGTATGGGGACACCCTTTAATTTTCAACTTTTTTAATTTTTTTGAATTTTTCCTTTATGTGCTGTAAGACCTTGCTTTTTGCCAATTTTTTTTTTATATTTGAGTTGATTGAATGAAAGGTAAATTGCGGTTTACGATTTATGACGAATTAAAAAAAACTACTAATTAGATCTCGTTCAAACCAAATTTGGAAGTTTGCATGGTAATGTACATCATATATTTTTTTTAGTTTTATCATTCTCTTATTTTAGAAGTTACAGGGGGGACACACATTTTACCACTTTGGATGTGTCTCTCGCGCAAACTATTCAGTTTAGAAAAAAATGCTGTTAGAAACCTCAATATCATTTTAAATTTATTGTTTTTTTTTTCTATTTTTGTGTGATAATCTTAATGCGGTTCACAGAATACATCTACTTACCAAGTTTCAACAGTAATAGCTCTTAATAGTTTCGGAAATAAGTGGCTGAGACATACGGACGGACAGACAGACAGACAGACATGACGAATCTATAAGGGTTCCGTTTTTGCCATTTGGCTACGGAACCCTAAAAATGACACCAGTAATCACTAAATTAGAATTTTTTAATATAGAATTCATTGTTTTCATAACTTGTATGGCTATCGGTAAGAACCTACCGGTGAGTTCTGGCAGTTCTTGAAGCGGGTGTCTCCCAGGTTTTGTAATGGTCAGCGACACATTGCCCCTCCCTACCATTTTATGGAATTCCATTACAAGTACCTACCTATTTATGGGACATGCAAATGTCAAACGAGTAATAAGTCATCCATAAAGTCGTCAGTGATTCGCGTGTAGAAGTGCATTTTCTTACGCGGTAGCTCACTGGTCCATAGACGGTATCCCACTTACCAATGGGTGGACTGTCTAACTGCTCATCAGCCTTCTAGCCCAAAAGTATTTAAATATTTAAGAAATTCTTTGACAAAAAACTTTCAAATCCAATAAAAAACGTTACATCCGCATTATTGGAACAATAGACATATTTTTCATCAAAGCCTTTCAACTTATCACTGTAATGTGAACTTAAAATATATAATATAAGGTTTAAAATAGCTTGGTGTATTGGTAGGGTAAAGGGCACAATAATTGTCGTCACAGCATTAGTCCTGTCAACGCTCATCCCTGATTTATTGTAAGCAATTATTCTTTAAGGATATTTAAAAGGCACCGTAACTTAATAACACGTGTTATGTTGTTATACAAACATGGTTTAGTTATACGCGAGGTGTTATTCTGGAGGATAGGTATTTATTTAAAAAATAATAGTACAATTTAAATGTACGATTGCTTAGCTACGTAGCTTGGCTCTACTACCCCAATGCATACAAACATACAAAAAATATAAAAAGTTAAAAGTTTACCTATTCGAAGTTATTACAAAAAAGATTCATTTCAAATTTTATATGTGATAAATTTTGTTTAATTTAATAAAGTACTTACTTATAGTAAGTTTCAATAACAACAGAAACATATTTTTGTGCTCTACCTCTGTTACTGTAACTAAAATACATAGTAGTGGTTGTCGACAGATTTTCAACTTGGGTACCACCCAGCAAACGGGTACTAAAAAGTGCCCAACCACCGTGCTTATGCTGTGCTTTTATAACAAAAAGCCGCGAAAATATTGAAAACACAAGACCAATTCGTATGAAACAATACATACGGGCAGAATACACCTGTGTGTGGGAGTGAATCGACAGTCGGCGCGGGCGCAGCAAAGCCTTCCCGATTGAGACATCCGACACGCCATCAAACGCGCCGCCTTTCTATAGCCCTTTACGTATCAACAATATTAACTTTTGCTCTACTCATTAAGTAATCAAAGCCTTCTTATAACCTTATGTGTTAAACATAGAGTTCATTTTCGAGTGTTCTTTTGAATGTCAGAGGTTTCTCAACTTCTTTTATATGGTTGTCAGACATTATCCATTTAACCCTTATATCATTGTTGTTAGAAATTTGTCAGATACGAGATGTGTGCAGGAGTTCTTTTGAATGTATTGGGTTTTTTATATTTTTTCCATTGTTGGTACATTAGGCGTTGTTGATATCGGATCGTAGCCCTGTTGAGTGCTAATGTGGCAACCCTGAATAATACTTTGTGTGATAAAATGCGTATTGTTGTGTCACCTTTCTGATGCCGCGGCCATTTTTTGTGTTCAACCTTTATGTTGGTGAGAGTGAGATGGATGATGCGGAGTAGGTATACATACAGTCGGTCTAATCTAGTAATATGTGTATTAGTTTGTCACAATTTTACTTCATAAATCAAACTCATTCATTCAGTTTAGGCCCCGATAAGGCATTTATGAACGTTATATGTAATTGACTCTACCACTGGTTCGTTCACTTAAACGGACAAGACTCCGGCACCAGACGGCATCTGCAAAGACCTTTCCCGATAGTGTCCACAATCTCCGTTGGCAATCAGTCTACCTGTCACTCGATGACGCAAACACACCTTACACCTTTCTGCCAAAACCAGTAGTATAAGAGTTTTCAAGTAAAATGGCTGTGACATAACGGATATAATGATTTTTTAAGGATTCCAGCTTTGCTAAATTTCATTTAACTATGGAACCAAATAAATCTCACCAACCCTTCAAAGCTGGCATCGCTAACAACAGCCCACAACAAACTGTACAAGTCCTCGTGTATTGTTCACTGGTCGATATAGTTTTAATTATGGGGTATAGTCTATGGTGTGCCGATCAAAACAGCCCTACTAATGTTTACAAATGTTTGTTGTGGAGTGCGCGAGCTCCCACGTTTAGCTTCTTCAAATTGTAATGAGTTGTTATTAAATATTGAAATTGATAGGTATTGGGACCACGTGCGCAATGGCTGCGTAGGCCTGTGCAGCTGACAGGAAAAAGTATAAATATATATTATACATATTATGTTACCATAGATATTTTTTCCCTTATTTAGGTATGGCAAAGGATTCTAGACCATACAGCCTCATAATTTATTATAGTCTTCTGGTAAATATTATGGTATAGTTACTTACATAGATACCTACAATATTTTTTCTTTATTTATTACTAGATTCCGGCTCACGGTTTCACCCGCGTAACAAAAATAGATAATACCCTGCAATAATATATAGGGTAGTTTTTATCTCGGGAAAACACAAAATCCCAGGTGGAACGCAGGTGAAACCGTGGGGCAGAAGCTAGTAAAAATAAATCTGACTTAAAAAATAAATTCTTGTTTTGTTTTTAATTAAGGTTTTTTGCCCTCTGTCTTTCCCATTACTCATTCTTTTGCATTAAATATTTTTATAGCAACGGTCCAACCACATCACATAACATATTTCAAGTCTGCTCTTCTCTCTATATCTCAAACACTATAATTAAATGAAATCTAATAACATTCAACCCTTCAACTACCGCACAGTACAGGCAAGTACATAAGCAAGTAATCCACCTCGACGCGCCCACTAAACCGGAAAACGCAAATTAACAACAAAGACGTAACACATCTGCGCTCGCGCATCCAATGCAGATCCTTGAGGAAAGTGTTAAATTCACGCCAATTTGAACCGTATCGCTAATGAGATAGAGACGCGTGAAGTGGTGGGGTTAAGCAGATTTATTATTGATATAAGATATGTTTAATAAGTGCAAAAGGATGCAACGGTGCGGACAAATCCCGCTTGAGTGGTGTAGGGTGACGTTGAGTTTGAATTATTTGTGGGATATTATTATATTATTTTGACGAGCCGGTTGGCGTGGTTGGTAAGATACGCTATCTATCACGCCATAGATCGTGGGTTCGATTCCCACTCAGGACAGACATTTGTGTGTATGAACATGTCTGTTTGTCTTGAGTCTGGGAGTAATTATCTATATAAGTATGTATTTACAAAAGAAAAGTAGTATATTAGTTATCTGGCTTCCATAGCACAAGCTCTGCTTAGTTTGGGGTCAGATGGCCGTGTGTGAGGAATGTCCCAGAATATTATTATTATTATATAATATAGGTGTATATATATTTAGTACTCGATGTTATGTTTGCGATGATAGCTCGGTGGTATTGATGCCGAATGCCGTGGTCGTGGGTTCCTACAGTGAATTTGAGCTGTGAGGAAACCATAGTACGGTGGTAAGGTACTTTGTAGTACCCACCTGACTAGCTATCACCCTCAAGGTGGAAATCTGTCACCAAACACCTATCGGTGTGTTCCGGGTGCTGCATTTGAGAGCCAGATCCATGTGGACCTAGTCTGTGTAGTATACTTACCACATTCGGTCACATCATATTCTATAGTAGATGCTCCTCGTATAATTTAATAATTTTTCATTATATTTCTTTTTTTTAAATGAGTAAGTAGGTAGACATTGTGCGTAGGTAACGAAATATTTTAGTAGGTTAAATATGCATTATCAATCTTGCTATCGTGGAATTTAACAAATGTCATCGCCGAACTTAAAGCCATTTGCTTAACACAATTAAAAAATAAATCTGTTTATTTCAAAAAGTGTAGACACCCTACGAATATTGCAAAGCGATCCGGTCTCGAGGGCCCTCGACCGCGGACACATCCTACATGTAAAATGTATCAAAGCCAATGAAGAACATACGCCGCTCGCTGCAATATTTACGCACTATTTAACCATAGATAATTTAACCCTTCTTTACAGTTTAATTTTTTTTTACATTCATATTTTAAGTACCTCTTTATCTATGATCGGTGGGATTAAAAAAGGTTGTATTGTCAAGTATTAAATATTATTTCTCAAAGCTTTCTTTAAAAAAAGATTACGAAAAGTGAATATAGTTTGTTTTCACTACATTAGTTTTGTATGGAATTAAAAATAAATGTTTTTGGTAATCGGATTTTTGTTAAAAAGTTTTTAATGCTTTTTTTGAGAATTTCGAAAGTGGTTAAGATTTGTGTGGGTATTACTGTAGATTATGTTTCGATAGGTATTGAATTTCTTACGAATATGTCTTTGTTAAGTTCAGGATGATTGGATTTTTTTACTAAGTTATTGAAGCTCGTCGAATAAAGGATAGAAAGGGTGACTTAAAAATGATTATAACAAAGTAAAAACTTTAACTAAATACGTCTTAATTTATTTTTAAATATTTATAAATACTTTTAACAAATAAAATATTAAGTGTCCCGACATCATGATCATAAAGCTCTCTATCTAAAAATGATATCACAACGATGACGGCCCGATGTTTGTATATCGATTAATTAATAAATCGAGTTCCCAATCGAGAGATCGAAATCGAACATCGGTACACGCCGCCTCTCTAATTGAGTCAAGCCGCCATAAAAGATAAAAATATACCAACTTATATGATACATCACGTTTTAAACGTTATTCGATTTCCAATCTTACCTCCTTCATTATAAGGGATTATAATTCTTTTTTTATGAGCATATAAGCATATTTGAAAAAAGAAGAAAAGCTCAACACTAAATGCCGGGCATTTACCTGTCATATTATAAAAAAAAAACAGACCAGTGTATGGGAATTGATACGTTTTTGATTAATGGAGGCAAAACTAGATTATTTTGTTGACGAACAAGGGTAGATTGATTGATGTTTTTTTTTCTGCAAAAACTAATAAATACAATGTAACCCTATATCGCCCACATCGGTCTTAAAAGCCTATTGAGGCTTCATTTGACACAATGTGTAATATTAGCAATTTTAAAGTTAAAAAGGTTAAAAAGTGTATACCCGTTCGCACCTGTAGCGCGTTCTCACAGAAATTCGCGGATTATTCACAAAGCTTTCGGCATTTTTGACATATAAAACCAGCAGTAACGCGATATGCATCTCCACAATGGAGTTTATCCACAAATCCTTGTATCTGTCGGTAAATGTGATGCTTAAGGAGCTCGCCGCCAAAAAACATGTTCAACTCTTTTATAATGATAATCACGCAATACATCGGCTGATTCGATAATAAAGAAATTCAATTTTTTGCACTTCCTCTACCTGAAGAAAATTTATTTTGTGAGCACAAATAGTTAAACTCCAGAGCTAATAGAAAAAAATCGACGCCATTTTGATTAAATTGACATATGGAAATCCATAAGGTATTATGAGACAAACCATATCTACTAAGTATATAAATTGCACAGAGACTGTGCACTGTGGGTGTATTGTATATCAGTGAGTGAGCAGTACCTTTTATGGTCACAAAAAAATGGCATAAAGTAATTTAGTTCTCACATTCAAAACGGAATACTTAACACTTGATCAAAAACATGCGAGCACGAACACGTAAGCTAATACATTCGGGTCTTTGTGACCTAAGCTCATTTTGAAGGGAGCTTTGTGCGCGGCGGGCGTAGGGTTACCTCGCGATTCGCACTGGATTAAATATTGCAGCGGAGGTGTTAACTTGTAACCCTATCCGAGATTATTTGCATCGGCGGACGCGGTCTGTGTGGCCCTGGACAACAGGTCACAGTGCCAGTGTTTCTGGTCAGGGTTAAATTATTTTTAAATTCAATTTGGTTTTAAAGTAGGTACCGCTTTACTAAAAGCCTATTAACCTAAGTATATGAATAATGTTTGATTGCAGAAAATGTAATCTTGGCTTGAGGGATATTACTTCATCTTTCTATGGTTTAACAAAGAACTTGCGATAATAAAGAAAAATACTTTGTGTTGATGAATGTAATTTGTCTGCTTTTGTTATAATTGGTATTTTAAAGTAAGAATTAGGAGATGTTATTATCAAAACCTCCACGAGGGGAATGAGGGGAATAGTTTAATGAGGTACCTACTGCTATCGGTAGCGAAAACCGCTTCGGCTATAACTGGATAGTCCTTGATTCCTAATTCTAACGCGCAGGCGTAGTGCTTCCAATTCTCAATATTTTCCATCACCGACAAGGCAATCATGAATTGATCCATAGTTTTAACTAAAAATGCCCCCCGATTTCACCCCCTATTTTATCCCCGTAAAGGTTGAATTTTGTAAAACCCTTCCTTAGTGGATACTTACGTTATGAGGAACTTGAGTGCAAAATTTCAAATTTCTAGACCTGTGAGTTGATGTGTCAGTCAGTCAGTCACCTTTTCCTTTTTTATATATATATCAAAGTCAAAGCCATTTATTCAGTTTAGGCCCTAGGAGGGCACTTATGAAGGTCGAATTTACTGAAGCTACCACCGATTCGGAAATCAGCCTTCAACTGAGAAGAACCGGCAAGAAACTCAGCAAGGTTACATTTTTTATATATATTTTTCTTTTTTTTTTATAATCTGACTATTGGCTATATTTTTTCAATAACAGCAAAATGTACAATAAAATATACAATTAAATCAAAAAGAAAAATACCAATACCAAGTAAATAATAAAATGTAATGTTTCTCTGTTTAAACTTATGTATATACAGATACATAAGTTTAAACAGAGATGATGAGTGCAAAATTAAATTGTTAAAGGCTAGTTGTGCTATATTTGAATGATTCCCACCATTATTATTTTTTGGCCCATACAATGTGCCATACGAGCATAAATTGTTCCAACAATTATGTATTGTCCTTGAGATCTACACTGTCTTAGTACAAACGATTCAATTAGCAACAAGCAAATGAGGAAGTGCAGGAAGTGCTTAATATACATTATTGAGACTTCTTTAAATTAGTAGATGTTGGAACATCATATTTATATCCAACTGCTACTAGTTCTTACTATTTATAAGGCATGTGTTTTGAACACAATCTCACTATGATTATGTGGTAAGCTCCCGAAGACTAGAAGAAATTGGCTGTCAAGTGTAGCTACTGAATACTGGCAGATGCTTGGTGATAGAATTTCCACTTGAGGGTGGTAGCCAGCCAGGCGGGTACTACAAAGTACCCTACCACCGTGCTATGGTTTCCTTGTTTTCCTTCACCAAAAGCTCAAGCTCTTTGTGGTCATTACTTCTGAGGTATTGTTGCCTACATATTATTTTTTAACTAAACTATTGGCGCTTTACATGGGCCAAAGAAACAAACAAGAGCAATAATACTTTTGTTTGTTCGACATCCAATCTCACCCCGAATGGTATGTTTAAGCCTAGAAGGGAATTGGTCCTCAAATGCAGTTACTGAAACTTAATTATCTAACTGAAAGGGGGAAGCCAGGTGGGTACGAACAGTAACAAATAGTAAGAAGGTAGGAACCATAAGACACCAGGTATGAGGAAGTATGATAGATACCCTTCGCCGAAAGCAATTACTCGATAATAGATAGGTGAAGTAATACATAATATGAAACGACAATTGGTGATTGTGCTTTGAGTCACTACTCACTGATTGAGTCTAAATTGAGGCAGCAGTTTGATTTTATTAGAGTCGTAGCAAAAATATCCTAGATATAATTCGTAATTGTGCATTAATTTTTTTGATTATAATCTAGTAAATTCAGACAACCATCAACAAGAAACAAATATAATTTTAGTTAAACTTTGTGAATATGGATGAGATGCCGACATCTTTCATCTCGCTCTACACCTTATTCCCTCAATTAAACCGAAAAGAATCATCAGTTTCGTATTATGATTTTCAAATATTAATTTTAGAGTATGTACCTTCAGAAGGCTACTTTTTGTGGATGGCGGGACGATTGTGGAGTCAGAGTGATCATCGCGCATCGATGAACACAGGCCCAATAGTGATATGTCAGTGCGACACGTCAATTACACGCCATACGATACGTGAAGGTGCGAAAAGGCGTTAAAAAACTCTTCAATGTCGGTAATACATTGACGATTTACCTAGAGGTACCTAATGTAAATAAAAGTATTATCCTAAATTGCCTTAAACTTTTAGACACAGTAAACTTCAAGGTTCTTCAAGGCTGCAAGGTTTGGATGAATAGCCATCAACAACGACAATTCTGAACAAAACATGATACTTCTTTGGTCTCGTCATCACGCTTTATATTCTAATTTAGCAGCCAATTTCACTTTAGGAGTGAATGGCCAAACGTAAGCTATTCAAATCGAATTCTATACAAATTCTAGATTGAGTTTACATACAATTCTGTCGCCCTATAATTAAGTGTATGAATATTAATAAATCAGTATAGTGCGCGTGAGTGGAACATGGAAACTGTTTTAGTCCTCGGATGATCCACAGAGAGGCCGCCAAAACACGAGGGCTTAATCACAGCTGACACACGCTTCGCTGCTTCGCCATCAACATTCAACCTAAAGTTTAATTTAAATTAAATATGGACGATGGGACAGGACAGGGCACTACAATGAGTTCATTCTTCATCTAAAGGTCTCTAGAGTTTTTAATTAAATATGTTTTTTCACCAAAAAGATGTGACATCATACCCTGGGATTTTTCACACTGATCCTAAAGCAGACCTTTACTATGGAAACCACATAACTAATATTATACTACATAATATGTACAACACCAATACTTTCTTTTACTATATTGCCGCCCCGCGGTTTTCACCGGGAACCCCATGCAAAAAAGCCTTATTCCTTGCCTACATAATAAATGGACTGGGTGTTCATGAGTCAGGATATTTCTTTTTGCTTTTTTTTCTTTCTCTTGTCCTGGATGAGAATTTAGTCCACGTTTTATAGCGTGGAAGTCAGCGTTTATAACCAACACGACAACCGTAATGTTTAATATAATAAAGGTCTGGATTTGGACTGAGAAAGTGCATTTTTATGTAACGCAGCCAATTAATGCAGTATTCAAAGGTATTAAAAAGATATTAATTGGTTAAGTTAGTGCTTATATTTACATTTTTTTAACGTAAACATATCTGTTTGTCCTGTGTCTGGGTGTAATTATCTACTTAAGTACCTATATATTTAGAAAAGAGTAGTATGTGGTATACCATTTATCTGGTTTACATAATACAAGCTCTGCTTAGTTTGGAATCAGATGGCCGTGTGTGAAGAATGGCTCAAGATCTTATTTATTTAAAAAATACTATATAATATAATAATATATCACTAGTTTTAACATCTAGATCTTCAAATTACAACTTTAATTGCCCAAACAGATATCTTAGAAAGCTGAGTGTTGCCAACAAAACTAATAAAGTTAATTCCATTAGTCGATAATAGGGTATTGTTCGACATAAAGCAGTAGTAGAGCGTGGATCTCGAGTGAAGCTGGACAAATACTCGGTCAATTGTATCTGATCTCTCGTGGTGTAGAGCTGAGAATGTTTAGACTGTGATAAGGTAAAATTCTAAAGCGAGAAAAGAGAGAAATTTCTTTGATATAACACATATTACACAATAGTATTGGTTTGAAAATACTATATTCGTAACACCGTAATTTCAAGCTTTAAAAAAATCCCTTTTGAATTTTGCTAACTATTTACTCGTAACTGTACCAAGAAGACTTGCACGTTTAACCACAATCTCTGGTAAGTGATCATGACGTCAAAGGTAAGGTCACAAAGCCTAGAAGAAACTGACTCTTTAGTGCAGCTGTCAGAACAAACCGGTAAGTGTTTGCCGATAAATTTATAGCTTGAGCGTGGTAGCAGACAGACAGACTAGAACCCACGACCATTGTCATGGCATTCGGCGAAATGAACCTCGTTTGCAAAAAATCACAAATGTTTATAGTAGAATTAGGATTACATTTTCTTGCCGGCTCTTCTCAGTAAAAGCAACCTTCCGAACCGAGCGTTAGAGTCAGACTACTCATAAGTGCTTGTGAAGGCCTATTTGAATAAAAAATATTTTCATTTTCATTCATTTTCATTTTCTATACGAATAACCTTATTTGAGTTTCACGTCTTTTTACTTTTTACTATTATAGGTGTGAATTTAACTACAATCTCATTATGGTAAGTGATGATGTGACCGAAAGTGGTAAGTACACAAATTCTAGAAGGAATTGTAGAGAATTTTCGAGCATAGCTCATCCCATAGCTCGCATAACTATATTCCTTTTATTTACCATCACTTTAAGTGATTAATTTCCATCTAGACATTTCTACTTTCTTGCTAACTCTATAAAAAGTAAGTATTTCAACGATAACCAAATACAATAACTGACGATTATCTCTTGCACATCACTTGCACTGCAATACTCTCTTTATTGTTTAGATTTAGAGTCTTGATTCGCCTGCGATGATTCTGATCGAGGGTCGCACGGTCAACGAATTGTTTCTAATAATTTAGTTATCATCGATCATCGGAGCTGGGCCACATTAATAAAGATATTAAATGCCTTTGATCAATCAATTAACGAAGAAAATTAAACTCTATCAAGTTATGTTACAGTATATTTAAGTTCGCCAGCGTCCCAGGTGGGCGGTGAGATCAAAGGCGGCGGCATCTGTTGGACATTACGGGCAAAACCAATCATGTGACAGGGACACGATCGTCCCTGGACAAATCGAATAAAAAGCTCATAATGTTTGGCTATTTTTTTCAGTTTATTTTTTACTTTAATTTGTAAAGTTAATATCATAAAAAGTAGAAGTGTGACGAGGGATAACAAACTGACCGGTACTTATCTCTTTACTCGTTCATTATTTTCCTCAACTATTTTTATTTTTAATTATTGGTATGGTGTAAAGACAATGTCATTGATTCAGTTTAGGCACATGAACGTCGAAGCTACTGAAGTTAAGTACCACCGGTTTGGAAGTCAGCCTTCAACTGAGAAGAACCCTGCAAGAAACTCAGCAAGGTTACATTTTTTACAAACTTTAAAAACAATAAAATTAACAAAAAATAATAATAATCTGAACAATTTTTTTCAACATAATTATTAAAAGTAAGAGTTATATTCCTTTCAGTACTCCTGTCTTCCTCTGGTCCTCTATATATCCGACTCATCCGATATAAAAATGTACTCTATGGCTTCGACGTTCATAACAGCCGTTCTAAAAATGGCTTTGTTTTTGACTTTGATATATTATTTCTTACTACCACCCAATCTCGAACTAAACGCAACCACTTCAAGCCTAAGATATGTATCTATAGATGTTGAAGTAATACTTAGCCTTATAAGTTTTGCCACCTTCGAGTTGAAGTTACATTTATTAATCAATTCTAAAAAGGTAGAATACTAAACGGACGTTTATTTTGAATGAATGAATGTTATACCTATTTATTTGACAGAGAACAGTACATTCAACTTTTCGATCGTGTACTTTCCATTTTACATCCTTGACTTTGAGGTAAAGATTTTTCCGGATAGACGATTATCAAAGGATTTAGGTACTCCAGAAAATGATAAACAATAGTCCAATTATCGTTTTAAAATGTCAACCAGTAAAATTACTACAAAACTGACAAGCAAGTTAACGCATTTTATTACCATGTATAGGCCTGTATTTGACCACATTCTCACCGTGGTAAGTGATGATGTGGCAGAACGTGGTAAGCACACAAAGCCTATATTGAACACATTGGTTGGTGCTTGACAGATTGTGGTAGCCAGCCAGGAGGGTACTGCAAAGTGCGTTGCAACGGTTCTAGAGTTCCCTTACAAAGATTTGCGTCTCGGTATGCATTTTGAGTTCTCTCTTCGCCTTCTCTTGCATATGATATATACTTATATAGGATATGTGGAACATTTTATTTATTATGAAGACCTTCTATATACCGTATTTTCAGTAACTGGTAACTTCAGTAGTTTCGACGTTCATAAGTGCCCTTCTAGGGCTTAAACTGAATAAATGGCTTTGACTTTGACCGTGTTCTTGCAAAATAAATAATTTATATATAATTCAGCCATTATTATCGTTTCAAAAAGCCAAGATTATCGAAGCACATGACATTAATTGAAGTAAGTACCTACCTACATATCGACTATAATCCATATACAGAAATGTTTGTTTCTGAAAAAAAAAAAAGAACTCTTGAATCGTACCGGATGTTCATATTAAAAAGATACAGAATATCAAATATCGAATCATAACAATCTATCGCAATTCGTCTCGATACGATTCGAATGTTTATTTATATCGATACAGTTAAATATATCGATCGAGTTTGGCTGTTAACGATGCCACTCGATGATGCGAATGATTGATTGGGCACAGCTTCTATAAATCAGGGGTACTAAGCCTATACCATATATTATATAACCTTTTTTTATTTCATTTTTAAGCTATTGTATAGCTTTTATCGCGGGCTTCGGGGTTTGAGACCGAATCAAGAAATTTTGATTTAAAAAAAAACCGTTACGAAAAAACCTAACATCTCCCACACACACATACATGCACGTTAAGCGAACGCTGTGTAAGAAGGTATATAGGTGTACAGGTATCTATTAATATCAAAGAAAAAAAAAACTGCCTAAATAAAAAATAAATAAATTTATTATAATTGCATAAGTTGTACCGCGGCAGTCCCCGAGTGCCACACGTATTTTTTTCAATGTGTTTCTTCCTATGTACACAGACTAAACATTTCTTTATCATATTAGATGTACCTACGTATCATAAAATCTTGTTTTTTACGCTACCACGGTGGCATACGGCCCGCCTGATGGTAAGCGGTTACCGTAGCCTATTGACGCTTGCAATACCAGAAATGTGCGGCGCCGGCCTTGTAAAAATCTCTTGACATCCTTCTTGAAGAACTCCATGCTGTACTCCCATGGTAAAACTGGGGCAGGAAGCTCGTTCTACAACCAAATGCCGTAGGAAGCTCTCTCCAATGTGTGAGGATCTCACTGTCGATGGCGAGATGTGCGTGGTTAAAATAAACTTATTAATATATAAGGTCCTAATAAATACAAAAATACCACAAATTAACTTATAATTACCACCCTAATCAACTTGTCCTATGCCTATAATATTTATAAAACAATTTTTTATGTAAATCAGCCAACGGTTGGGCACACCATCGCGGCGGCGCAGTTCAAAGACATGGATCCGTCAGCATTTTGACATCTTTTGATATCCACCGACAAATAATAACAAACTTTATATGCGAGTACTTACCATAATAGCTCTTAATGCTATCTAAATTAGAAACAATTTAATTGCTAAAAGAGTTTATAGTCAATTTGATGCTAAAGAAATGCTGTTAAGTTCCGTGTCATACCAAAATGGATTCCATTCTGCAATGATGTAAATAAATGTCATACAAATGATTGAATACATTTTTAGCTGACTTAGAATATAATGAAGTCAGTCCTGCGCAAGCGCAAGCGTTTCAATGACGAGATCGTGAGGAAACCATAGCACGGTGGAAGAGTACTTTGTAGTACCCGCCTGGCTGGCTACCACCCTCAAGTTGAAAATCTGTCGCCAAACACCTATTGGTGTGTTCCGGCAGCTGCACTTGAGAGCCAGATCCTTCTAGGCTTTGTGTGCTTACCACCTTCAGCCACATCATCACCTACCATAGTGAGATTGTGGTTAAACACAAGCCTATACAAAGTAAAAAAAAAAAAAAAAAAAAAAAAAAAGATATCCGGCAGGGTTTGTTTAAACCAAATGGAAAAATGTTCACGTCAGAGTAATAATAATCTCTATCCTATGGTTGTAGAGTTATGAGTTGTTGCAAAAGATATCAAGAAACTAAAGAGTTGCGTCAACTCTTTAGTTTCTGGTGTTCCGCAGGGCTCACATCTGGGCCCGAAACTGTTTTTGATATTTATCAATGACATAGTTGCTTGCTCCATCAGTAGTTATTGCTCTCTTTTTGCGGACGATTTTAAGCTGTACCGTGACGTGAAAAATCAGGATGATATTAAGTCTTTACAGAGTGATTTAAACAAAATTGCACATTGGTGCGAAGTGAATAGAATGTTTTTAAATCCAGCCAAATGTTTCCATATCAAATTCACACGTAAAAAGAAGGCACTGTGTTCATTTTATAGCATAGATGGTAGTAAGTTGGACGAAGTCAGTGAGATGCGTGATTTAGGTATAATATTGGACAGCAAATTGAATTTCAACGCTCATATTAAAAACATAGTCACGAAGGCTGCAAAGGTGATAGGATTTATAAAAAGGAATACCAAGCAATTTCGGATGGCTAGATCAAAATTATTTTTATACAAGTCACTCGTCTTAAGCGTTTTAGAGTTTGCTAGTGTTTCGTGGAATCCAGCTTATGCAGTACATTCACAGCGAATTGAATCTTTACAGCGCGCCTTTACTAGACATTTAGCGTGTATATCACCTAATATCTCTCACCGTACTAGTTATCAGGATAGGCTTAAATATTTTAAACTGGATACTCTTCATAAGCGCAGGAAAATTGTTGATCTAATATTTTTATTTAAACTAATCAACGGCCAGTATAAAAATGGTGACCTTTTAGAAAAGATTAAACTTTTTGTTCCCCGTCATCCGTTGCGCAAAAGAACGAAAAGAACTTTTGAACTGCCTCATAGTCGCACAAACTTAGGCAGACATTCTCCTTTAACTCGTTTGTGTTCCTTATATAATGACCTGTCAAACAATCACAACGATGTAGACATATTCCAAAAAAAAACTATTTTCGTTTAAAGTACTGTTGTATAAGTATTTGTAGTGGGTCGAGTACATACAAGTAGACATCAAAATGCATTTTGTTCAATTGAGTTACATTATCTGTCAGCACTTTTTTATCGTTAAAATATTATATAGCTTTTTGTAAATGTTGTGGACACATGTTATTAGTGTAGGTGCAAGAAATATTGATAATTTAATTTATTTTTTATGAAAGTTGTGTACTATACGCTGTTTGTGTTCCTTAATAAATAAATAAATAAATAAACTCTACAGTGCTATAACATGAGGTGCTTCATAAAACTCCTCAAGCTCTTCTTCGGCAATACATTGGTAAGCCCTTTCGTATTGCAAGTGTCCATGAAGTGGTGAATCATCAGATGGACCGTCTACCTGTCAACCTATTACTTAATATGAAAAGAAATGCATTTAATAACGAAAACCCCATCCAAATCGGATCAGTAGTTTTTGAGAAAATCGCGGACATACATATATACATTCATGCAGGTCGAATAGAGAACATTCCTTTTTTGAGGTCGGTTAAAAAATAAGATAAACGCAGAAAAATCACTCAAGCATGCGCAATTATTATACACTAGTTTCTGTCCCGCGGTTTACCCGTTAAGTTTTCCCGGGATAAGAAGTACCTACCCTATATGTTATTCCAAGGTATGATCTATCTATGTATTAAAGATTATTTCCATTATGATATTATATTTGCTCAAAAGATGGCAACATGACTATCTACTACTGTGAAGCAAGGGATCTTGGCCCACTTGAGTAAAAAAAAAAATGTAACCTTACTGAGTTTCTTGCCGGTTCTTCTCAGTTGAAGGCGACTTCCGAATCGGTGGTAACTTCAGTAGTTTCGACGTTCGTAAGTGCCCTTCTAGGGCCTAAACTGAATTGACTTTGCCTTTGAGGCAAAAATGGCCCAAGAAAATTACTTTTATTCATATTTTTTAACACGTAACTGTCTACCAGCATGTCCACTAATGATGAATAACAAACTGACAAACACGCGACCCACAGTTGCAAGTTAATTTTAATTACAATTATATATATTAAGATACGCCTTTCACACCTACAAATTAACATGGCACTCACATCTGTCTGTTTGCTGATACGAAAGTTGGGGTCCTTGAACATTTACATCAGCTTGCATAATTTTAAACAGTTATTATGTTACTTCAACGTGATAATACTCAATTAGTGTCGGTTAAGAACTAGCCCGTAACGTTGTATGTGTCTAATCCTTAATATTATCCTAACTAATATTATAAATGCGAATGTGAGTTTGTTTGTTACCTTTTCACGTCTAAATCGTTGAACAGATCGCGATGAAATTTGGTACGCAGATTGACAATGGTATGGAGAAGGAGATGGGCTACTTTTTTTCTCGGGAACGCGGGTGAAACCGCGGGGGACAGCTAATAACAACTAAAGTGAATCTGTCTATTACGCCTTCACGGCTAAACTTCTAAACCAAGCTGAGTGGTAGCTTGGACTACGAAGATAGGATTGAATAGGTACTTTATATTTCGGAAACGCGGGCGAAACCGCAAGGGACAGCTAGTTTTATATAAATCTATTCATAATTTATAGCGTGATTCAGTACATTGCCAAACATGTGGCACTTCTCTAGGAATCTGAGAGCTACATCTCTAGCTATAGGAGTTATTTTACGAAGCTATCACTACCTTCGTTTTAATACAGATCGTTTAGTCTTCTTATGTAGCTACTTCTTTAAAAAGAGTAGACTAAGGAAAGGACACACATTGTAAGGGTCGTCTTGACGATATCTGGTCAGCCTGTTAGTTTGTTTCGTTGACATAAGTGTTCATGATCGATGGATGGGCGGCAGTCACGGTGAGTGCCGTTACATGACGACTATTGCACTTCCTCGTATTGTGTAGGGTGGACATGATTTTTGTAGAATTACGTTTTTCAATCTATAAGTTCATGATGTTTGTCCTTGAAATCTTTGTACACAGTTGTTGTCGGTACGTGCGTGAAAGTTACTGAAAAAAATATATTAAAAGAAGCATTACAACGCATACCGGGCATTAGTTATTAGAAAGTAAAACTGAGCAAATCTAGTAAAAGCCGGGTTTTAAATATATCCGCCACTTTCTAACTTCATGTAATAAAAAGAGACGGGGCAATCTTAAAACCTGGGTTTTACAATAGGTTCTTGAAATTTTCTCATGTAATGAGATCAAGTCTTGGTTCAACTATACTATCAAGACTGAACCAATATCTTAAGAATTCCAAGATAAAAGGACTCTATCCGCATAACATTTAAGTGGTTGGTCATCAGACAAATATAATAAATGCAATATTAATATAGCGATAGAGCCGAAATGTGGCCAAGACCCGATGGGGTGATCCGATAACCAACCCTCGGGATTGATAGCCGTACATATCTATATTTAATCAAATTATTTTTATACCGCCGCAATCTAGATATTATATTTACGCTTTTAATTATTATGTCGTGTTTAATTAGTAACGGAAACGTTAATTTAAATAATGTAATCAGAGTACCTAAGTTAGAATAAGTCGAAATGTGCGTGTCGAAAACTCATTGTTAAAAATCGCCTATAGACATTTTGCAATTCCAGGGGATTGACAGTATATTGCCGACCTTTACAAGGCCTAGAAGGCACCTAGCTCTTATGTCTCTAACTCCAGAACACACTAGTCGGTGCTTGACGGATTTTCAACATGGGGATGTAAGGTCATGCGCAGGAGTCAGTTATTAGAAGTACGAAGAGGGCATGCAGGTTTTTTGTGTTATAACATATACTGACTTTAGTAAATACAGTGATGTCCTGACGATGATTTAAAATTTTGCAACCATTGCCCCCTGTATCCGCGCCTGGAAGAGGGAAGGTTTATAATTGATATATAGAAATTAGTGTCTGTGACGAAGTTTGTACAACTAGGTAGTGAAGAAGGTAGCTTGTGAAAACAAAAACATTGTAGTCGCAAAGCGGTGCGGGGGATACGTTAAATAAACAAAAGGATCAAGTCTGAGGATTGCGATGCGCAGGCGACGCGTGCCGGGTGACCCTCCAGAGACAGGGGTGTACAACACTGATATTCTAATAAGTATAGACTTCTGACATGCACTATTTACTACATCATGTTCTTTGAATTGTTAGGCTCTCGAATTAATATAAGACTGTGTGGTCAGGGCCAATCTATACTAAGTAATATGAAAAAGCTAAAGAGTTTTATTTTTGTTTGTTTGAACGCGCTAATCTCTGTCTTTTAGCATTTGATAACCCAATTCTTGAGGATGGTTACAGGCTATTTTTTATCCCGAAAACGCGAATGATCAGATCAGGCGCGATTTACAAGACAATCAATTTGTTTGTTTGTTTTGAGTCTAGTATCTAAATTTACAAGTAGCATATCAGATATCTGGTTTCCATAGTAGATACAATCTACATTGTTTGGTATTAGATGACCCAGGATATTATTATTATTAATTTATATGCGTGTAAAATGTTGCCCGCCCCGCCGGCGTCCGCGCACCAATTGCCACCAGATTATCCAATCAAGGATGCTTTCTCCGCAGCTGCTGACCCTGTTAGCCTGACACCAGGCAACGAGCACAGAACAGCTGTACCACATTGAAAGCATAAAGCATATCATGTTTATTTGGTACTAATTAACAGCAAAGATTTGCCTGACCCAGTTTTTATTGGTAGTAAGCGTGCAATCAGCCAGTTGCACCCTTTCCTAAATTATGATTAGCTTTTATTTTGAAGTCGAAAGACATTCAAACTAAATGCTACTTTAATAATGTAATAGAGTAATGAAAAATCTCACCAAGTAAATGATGATGTACCCGAAGGTGATAAGCGCAAAATGCAGAAGGAATTAACTCTCATGCTGCTGTCTCTAGCTGCCGAACCACATCGGTAGGTGATTGAAGATTTTCATCTTGATTGTGGTAGCCAGACAGGCGGGTACCTACTACATTGTACCCTACCACCTTTCAAGGCTTTATGTTCTTACCACCTTCAGCCACATCATCCCTTACCATAGTGAGGTTGTCTTCAATAAGCCATTTATTAAAACCAATATCAGAATGAAAATAAATAACTTTTAATTTACATTTAAAATGTTAAAGTTATTCATTGCATCTTCTTCCTTTGCGCTCCCCGGCTCCACCTAACATAACTTTTGACCGAGAACTAGCTATGTACGCTTCAATATCGTTTTCGGATGTTAGTACTCTTCTCGGCAGTCTAATGAACGTCGGCTTGCATTGCTTCATAGGCCTACTTCCACAATTCATCCTCACTATCTTCGAGCTGGCCACCAAATGCCTCGCTTCATCCATCTCTCTATCGATATTTATCTGTGGACCGTTACTCTGTTTGCAATTCATATGATACTTGGAGTCATACCTGTGACAATATGGAATCGGTTCCGGTACATAATTTTGATATCGACTCCTAATCAACGTACCACTGGTGTCATTGTGTAAGTCTATCGGAGGAGGTAATATTATCCGTTTTGTAGATAATTTTTTCATAACTTTATCATCAATACCCTCGTTGTACAATATATTTCTTGACTTAGACTTATTCTTCGATAACTTAAAAAATGATTTGATCGATCTCGAGCGAACTGGTTTGGAATTCTCATCATCTATATTTGTGTCCTTCACTGCTTCATCTTCTACCGTTATTGTTTTGTGGCAGCCATAATTCTTAGGAGCACTGCAGCACTGTCGCTTTAGAATGGATTGTGATCTCCGTGGACAAGCTCTCTGCTCATTGTTTTCTGCTTCAGTATCTCTCACGGCTATGTCTGACTCTGTCACACAAACATCTCTTTCTAATGAAGAAGACACAGGAGTAAGGCCGCAACATGCCTCTCTTAATCTAGGAGTCATTGTGCATTGGTCTGTGAAAATCATAATATTGTTTTTGAAAGTCGGATTGAGGGTACTCGATACGGATACTCTTGATGGGCACCGCTTCTGACTACAATTCACGCATCTGCAATTAAATATTCTGTCTTCTTCTCTATCTCTTTTAAAAGATTCGATAGATGAAGTTTCAATGCACGTGTTCCATCGTAAAGATGGTATTAATGATGGATAGGTGGGAATCACGGATCTTCGTTTATAAATTGGAGATCGTCTTGAATGTGAGGTAACTGAGTATGAAGGATCAATAGTACTTGTTGGCCCTTGGAAGTAAGAAGTAAACTCCCACGGTGGATGCATGTCAGTGTTGCCAATTATTTTCCTGTACAACTTAGCTTTTGATCTTGTTTCTGCCATTTTATTCCCATCGTCGTAGCTGTATAACAAAGGTTTTGAACATTTATGCATTTTTTCATCGTACTCATCCAAAATGCACTTCACTCGGTGCAGTTTTTTATATTTCGTGTTATCGGATTTTTCTTGCTTATTGTTGGTCATAATATTACTGTAATGGAAAATGTTGTGAACATTGAGTTCTAATTTATTTTAATCTGGAGTCCGCCAGATATATTTTAATTTAGAATATACCATGTTTGATGAGGTGTCAGATCTTACATGTCATTACAAACGGAAGACATGTCAAGCCAAAAAGAAGTTTGTGCATTTCAAGTTTTTATTTAAAGGAGTTTACAACGATGTCCAAACAGTGTGTAATATTGATGTTCTAACTAAATAAACAGCTGAGACGGAAACACCTCGTTGATCGCGAACCACTTCAATTCATATCCTCGTGAGTCGTGACAATATTGGATTGAGTAACATATTTCCTTACAAACTAACCTGCACAACTGCCGCACTCAACTCTGGACTCTGTAACCTTGAGTTAAGCCTCACATCTACAACGTTAATAACTTCGCAGCTATTTGAAACCAGTCTAGAGAACGTTGAGCTTCCTCGTCCCTCACTTCGTTTGCTTGAAGCGGGTCGCGAGGGGAGACGCTGAAAGTAATTGAGCAGTTCTTATGTCATAACGGGAGATGGCTAAGACGGCAGATGCGTGCAATTGTCCGAGTCAAAGATCAGAGGAAGTGGCTGCGCACGCGCCGCACAGCTGCGGGACCGATCGCAGAGCTTCGCGGATTGGTTAATTTACTGTTTGTCATCTTGTTTTAGAAGTTATGAGATGATTAGCTGCACGAATACTGGATTAATGCGAATGAGACACGATGTATTGAAGTTAAATAGGAAGTTTAATAATACCTAAAGCAGTGACAATCAATATACTTACATCAAGTATTGCAAAGGTATAATGGGTTTTGTACCGTTGGTTAAAGTTCATAGTTCAGTGGTAGTGACGTCGAAAGCAGCGAGGAAGGTCGTGAGTTCTAGTCCTACAATGAGCTTAAACTTTCGGTTAAAAACATACAGTGGTAAAAGCGTAAAAAACATACAGTGGTCTATTGCATTTGAGGTCACGCGAAATGCCGCTTTATATAGGCATTCGTCATTGCTGCATTGTGTCCCAACTAGTCCCAAGCGAGCGTATGGCAGCTTTGGCTCGCTACCGCCTCTCTCTCACCCCGCAAGCCCCGCACAATAGCTCTGTCTAGACGTGTTCGTTGGCCGACTGTAAGAGTTACATAGACTGTGGTACTAGCACGGTGGTTGGATACTTTAAAGTAACCGTTTGAGTTGGTAGCCAAGCGATGGATTATAGCAGTATTCTTCTGGGCTTATCTGCTTGCAACTTCTACCACATTCATTAGAAACGCTACTCAGTGTATCATATAAAGATAGGTTCAGATATCGAATGACAAAAAAAGGGAAAGACCATAAAACATGAATTAACACACGGTGCGCGGTGGGCGCAATTAAAATTACTCCTAGATAAACATATAGAGGTTGTAAAAAACTTTATTGACCGTAAAAATGAGGGTATGTGTCCATTCTAGATAGTGGGATAGCTTTTATATCAATTACAGTTTATGTCGTTAACTTGTCATAAATATTTAACGATATTGTTGGACCAATAAAAAAAACATTATTGGTTATTATTAAAAAATTAAAAACAAATCATTTTGGTTTATGAATAGGCTTGTTTGAACATATTGGTAAGTGATGATGCGGCCTAAAACCTAAAAGGGTCTCAAGTGCAGCTTCCGGAACATACAGGTAGGTGCTTCGTGATAGATTTTCAACTTGAGGGTGGTAGCCAATCAGGCAGATTTTACAAAGCAAATTAAAATAGGTTCACATAATATTATGAACTTAAATTCATCTCTTCAGTTTAGGCCCTGATAAGGTATTTATTAACGTTACAATTTACTCTATCACCTTTAAAAAGTCTGCAAAAAATGTATTGTTTGTTGTTACAAAAATATAGTAACAAACTATCCACACTTCCCGCTTCTTGTCACCATTTTTTATAAATATTTGATGTGACAATGCACTGGTGACTAAGTAATTTCTATCCGGCTAAGTTAGATTGCGCGAGATGTAAGTAGATTATACCATACTAGATTCCACCCCGCGGTTTCACCCGCATTCCCCGGGGACCTTATGATTTCCCGGGATAAAAAGTAGCCTATGTTCTTTTCCGTATCATAGGTTATCTGCATATCAAATTTCATCGCGATCGATTCGGCGGTTTAAGCGTGAAAAGGTAACAAACAAACAAACTCACTTTCGCATTTATAATATTAAAAGTTAGGATTAGGATTTTGTGTATACGTCGGATTTACATAGGTACAATCAGGTTATTTAGATTGTTATTTTAATATGTCTCTAAATGTTAGACAATGTCAAAAATTGCATAAAATTCACACACGTGCGATCTTCATGCGATAACCTCCACAAACATTATATTTATCAAAAGTATAATAAAACAACAAAAGCTGTCTGTAAACAAAGCTTCGGTTCAGTGGGAAAGCTCAGAGTATACAGACGTGTGCATTGTCATTAAAAATGTTACAGCCGCCATTAATTTCAAAGTGTCAGTGTAGTTTTAGTGCAGGGTTTTAGTTTTTGACATTTATTATTGTCGACTTTAAAATATGACCTTTATATCGGAGCAGGAAGACCTATATTCATTGTTTTGAATAATTTTGTTAAGATTTAGAATCCATTTGCTCAATGATGTGGGAGTTGAATAAGAGGACAGTCCGCTTGAACTGTCGGCCATTTGAATTTATATGTGGAGTGTAATTTGATGTGCTGACATCTCAATTTACTGATCTTTATTTATTTATTTATTTTTATTACAATATCCACAGCTCTTACAAGTTTAATCTTAGGTATAGGTATACTTATATAAACAATATTTACAGCCAATAACGGATTTACAATTTTTAAATACTATTTTATAGGTATGAAATTGGTTTAGTGAGGTAGCTACTCCTTTGCAGTACTCTTTTGTCGGTTTGCACAAATCAAAGAGTCACCTAGCTTACGCTGATGGGTTTCCTAAAGCAGCTTAAATTGCCAGTTTTATTATTTATTTATCCATGTGACACATACAAGGGACTCCTAAACTTGGTTGGTTCAACTATCGTCTTTTGAAAATCCTTTTTAGAATTGACCTTAATCACGACTTTATAGGTAGGTAGGTATATAATATTCTGGCGTGCGAATTCGTAATTCTTCTCCTCCTAAACGACTTGACCAATTTTGATTTAAAAAAAATAGTAAGGTACTTATGGGTTCATCTGAACGGTTCTTTGCTACACTTAGTGTAACTGTTGTCGAGATCCAAAAAAGGGTCTGCTAGTGCTATTATCAAAAATATTTCTCATTTAAAACATCCGAAGATGCTTTAAACGCAACATCGCATCCAACATCATCGCGGTGCGACAGTAAAATTGAAATACAGCGAAACAATTCTGAATTAACGATTGTCCCCACCACACTACTATATTACGCGTAAAACAAAGTGTATTCGATAACACGGTAGTAAACTGTCCCCGGGTGATATAAGCCGCAATTAACCCGTAGCACATTAATAACAGGTGGAGAGTCGTTAAACTTTATTATACCACTGATTATTTACTTTACTGTGGTTTTAAATTGTCATTTTATAATTTATTAATTTGTAAGTTAAATTACAATTGACTCTAACGGTTCGTAAAACTGACAAGAAGCTCAGCAAGGTCATTTTGCTTAACAATACTATAGTTTTGTTTCTAAGATTTTTCTTAGCCAGGAAAAAATAACGAGGATCTACTAACATAATAGTGGTTTTAATATAAAAAAAATTGTCGATATTTTTTGATTTTTTTTCCTACAATATATTGTCCCTATAAGAACTATACCACAGCGCTATAATTTCCACACGATATTTTCATTCACAGAAAACTTAAACTTATTTTAGAATTCGAATCCACGACCATCGTTCATTCGACGTCACAACCACTGAGCTATCATCGTCATAGGCTTTAATATACTGTAAAAAATTAATGGAAAAAAAAGCCAACATTGTCAGATTGTCCAAAAAAAAAAACAAAATATATAAAAAATGTAACCTTGCTGAGTTTCTTGCCGGTTCTTCTCAGTTGAAGGTGACTTCCGAATCGGTGGTAACTTCAGTAGTTTCGACGTTCATAAGTGCCCTCTTAGGGCCTAAGCTGAATAAATGGCTTTGACTTTGACTTTGACATTGTATAATTTGCTCCCTAAGTATACCTACTATACATATTAATTGAGTTATACATTTTCATATTAGCATAACTCTCTACGCAGGTGGAAAGCTATGCCCAAAAGGAGCCTGCTAACTACCCCTTACTTTAACATTCTTAAGTTCCTCACAGCTCAACGGGGGTAAAAATACCCGCGACATACGTATAAGCACTAGCAACGCGTTACAATTGTTAACGAGTGTATATTTTTTTTAATAAAGACGTGTCATTTACCATACAAACTTTACGTATACCATTGATATATACTTATTACGAAGTGTTAAGGTTTAAAATAGTTGTACGCAGTTGTTTGTGAGGAGAATTAGTACGATAACAGGCGCCCCGCGGCGCTACTCGCTAGTCTTTTGTATCGGTAATTTTATTCGTGTTCAGCTCACCCCTCCACGGAATGGTATTGTTAGTAACATTGTTACGTTAGTTTGGAAGTTAGTAATTGGTTTACATTTGCTTTTGAGACTTAAATTACAAATATTGTCATCGATCAATGTTTTAGAATTAAACAAAGATTTTATTAATCGATTTATAACTTAATCTTGAAATTTTAGTTTATTTTTGAACTATATAGATAACTAGCTTCCGCCCCGCGGTTTCACCCGCATTCCCTAAGGATCTTGTGTTTTCCCGGGATAAAAAGTAGCCTATAGCTCGATAAATGGGCTATCTAACACTGAAAGAATTTTTCAAATCGAACCAGTAGTTCCTGAGATTAGCGCGTTCAAACAAGTTCTACTCTTTATGATTAGATTGATAAATAAAAATCGTAAAATGGATACATTTAATGAAATATTCAAGGATTCCCCTTTTTTAGATGTTTTATACATTGGTTAGTGTTTGATAATTTATTTTGAATACAGGCATCTTCCCTAGTACATTAACATTTGCCTTCACAAACACTCATGTATTTCCAACTGGTACAAAAGATTGCTTTTAATATATTCCTATCAATCGATTAGCAAAGAAGTTGATTAAGTAATAAACACATAAATATGGAGAATCATCTGTTTACGGCGAACGGACCGTTGTTTACAATAATAACAATAAAATATAATTTCCTCAATTCCGCAGTCACATAAAGTATGGCGGGCGGCGGCGCGGGCGCGGGCGGGCGGTGACGCCGGACATGTTACAAACTCGTTATAAAAACCCAAAACGATTATTTTTTATGTCATTTTTGTATTATTTATTATAAACGTTACGGGATGCGATTCGTTTACCATTTTTATTAAATTTAAGAAGAGTAAATTAACACTTTTGTTTGAATAATTTGTTATATATTTTAGAATTGCAATAAGAGGTGATAGCCTCGTCTGTGATGTATGGATTCTTTGGACCTGGAGGTTCCTCTGATGCTCTCAAATGAAACTCAAACGCGAAACGTAAAAGCAGTTATTATCTATACTAACTTTCATCTTCTACTACCTTTTTATTAACTTACTAGCTATAAAAGAAGTTTACCAACCATAACTATGCTCATTTAGAATATCTTATGATGATTATCAAGCCTCTCCCCGCTCTATGGTTATAAAACTTTTTTGCTTATTAAGGCAGGTGTAAGCTTTGTATTAGTATGTTATAATATTAATGTTTTATTTTGGCAAGCGCAGACGCAGCCTGCGGTATGTGGGGTTAAGCGTGTGGTACAAGTCACGAGAGAATGGAGACAAATTAAAATAGTTACTAATTTTATGCAATTAAATAAAATAACAGAATCAAATTTAGAACAATATTTTTATAAAAAAATATATACAGGTTGATTTTGTTATCACTGGCAATACTTGCAGGGGTGGTAGTACTCATCAATGTGAACAACTTTTATTATAGGGCTAACTCTGATATCGCGTAAAATAATATGGTTGCTTCATACATTTTGGTCGAATAGGTATTGAACTTTTGTATGGAACAGCTGATAATTTTTTCATGATTTCACAGTTAGTCCCATAATAAAAGTTGTTCATTTTGATGAGTACTTCCACCCTTGCAAGTATTGCCAGTGATAACAAAATCACCCTGTATAAAAATACTAAGGGAGTAAAACTTGCTTTAAGCTATTTTTGCATTAGGGTCTGTGGTTCGACTAATCCTGTTATAGGAAATAGATTGCTAGAAAATACCGTTAAATGCTCTGTAATATATTTCCAACATAGCGGTGGTATGGCCTGCCTACAATAAAATAACTCCTCAAGCTTCTAACTTGCACACCACAACAGCACAACCCCCAAATACCGGCAGGGGTCCAGCAGACCCCGCGCTCATCAATTACACGAGGCCGACTGTGGTGCCCTCTGCCGTTGGAGCCGTCAACAGGTGTCCGATGAACATGTCATTTAATTTCATTTTAGAAAAAAATACAATTTTTACGGTAGCGTGCTTTAAAAATATGTTTGGGGCATGATTACAGTTTTTCCTTCAAGTTAATGGAAGTTATGACAATTCAGTAGAGATGCCGCGATTAATCGCTATTATTCAATATTATTAAAAATTCTAATTAGGCACTACTGATTTGGAAAAAAAAAAACAAAACATATTTAAGCACTATTCTGTATAATCAACAGCAATACAAGTAGGTACGTATTTTAACATTAAAAGCTGATTAGTCGTTTCGGAGATTAGGTTGTTAAAACAGATAAATAAACAAACATAGATACAAAGTTACTAATTTAACTTATCTATGACTTTTCTTTCAGTCAAAATCTTTAATTAAAAAGAATCTATTTGCTCTTATTCTCTGATCGTAGAAAAATAATATATAAGTATTAGTATATTAGTGAAATATAAAATTGTTGACACCGATCATTATAAATAATAATAAATAGAAAATTAATGATCTCATCCACATAACGTCTTCATAAAAATACCATTTGTAACACCCCAGTGTGATCAATGGATATTACTAATTTTCCACGAATATAATATCGAAATCGAATCATTTTTTATATCCGACTCATTACATTCGCATTTCATTGTGATTTATGTCCACCATTCGGCTCGCGTCGGCGTCGGCTTTCCGAACGGTCCCGAGCGGCGTCGGTAATAGATCGTGATTAGCCGCGCGCGCAGCATGATCGCATACCGAGAGACCAACAAATTGAGATGTCGGTAATTATTTACCCCGACATCATTAGACGGTTAATATTATAACTCTTCGATTATTGTTATGTGTCCGTGAACAGGTTATTGATTTATTTTTATAGTTTAATATCAAGGAGAACATTATAATAATTCTTTTTAATGGTTATGTCGCCAAAATATCGATAGGTTTGATAGCTTTAACAAAATATTGACATTCAAAAGCTTCCTCATTAGTTTGATACCTACTTTTGATTAAAATAAGTTAAACAATATCAAATTTGAGTAATTAATTCTTCGGGTTCCTAATGAGGCCCTATACTTTCCTTATAACTCAATAGACCTACATGTAAAATTAATCAAATTATTTATCTTCACACCTATTATCCTCGAAGGGTTAGGCAGAGGACTCGACACCGACTACATTATATAACAAGTGGTAAGCCTTGTCGTCGAATCGATCCAGGCATCGAATACAGGACCTTCCGTCACTAACATTATGCCAATCGACCACTAAAGTGATATTAGAGTAACTTATAAAACAAATTGAATTCTGACCTCTCCCTCTACTATAGAGAAAGGTAAGGGATAGCACCTACAGGAGTCAGGAGTAAAAGATGGGAAAACGCGTTTGGGAGTTAAGACTACTAAAATTCCAACACTTCACAATATATATATATATATATTCATTCTTCTAAATAATTATAATAAACATGAGAACATTTCACTCATTCAACTCTTTCAAATTATTCTTATTTGAACACCCATAAATTATACGCAACGGCCAAACAAACTGACTGTAAATTATATTTTACAATTGTTTACATTACAATTTACATTAAACAAAGAAAGCTCTGTTTTAGAATTTGTAGGAGAGGGCCACAGCGTAGCGTCGAGGCAGTTTTTTTGTCCAGTTTATGACTTTAACTGCACTTTTGCTGGCCCAAACTAGACCACTCATTGCCACCTTTAGTGTAAAAAAAAAATCTGTAAAGTGAGTTAACGGAGAAGTACTTTGCGGTTCTGTAGGAATATTTTGATAAAATTGAGTTGCTAAGTAAAGAGTAGAGTTGCAAAGATTATGGCGATTTTAGTTTAAAAAAAAAACTCAAAAATGTATTTATTCAGTTTAGGCCCTAATAAGGCACTTATGAACGTAACAATTGACTCTACCACCTGTTCATTAGTATTATAGTTACAGAAAACAGATTTCTAGTTGTGTCTTCGCGGTTTTACCTGCATTAACGAAATTAATGTTTTCTCGGGATAAAAAATATCATATATTGGCAACAAGGTATGGTATGATCTCGTTTCATCCAAATCTGCTAAGCTATTGCAACGTGAATGAGTGACAAACATACATAGTACATAGAAACATTTAAAATATTAGTAGGATTCTTGACGCCCGAATGCTTTTACTCAAACCCTTACCAACTTACGTGGGTCCATGTATATGTTGCTAAAGGTTCTTATGAAATTCTCGTAAAATTGTTACAGAACCCTAAAAACTATCGATGTATCCTGTAAATAAGGGGCCTGCAATAAACAATAAATAAGTTACGCGTATTCTAAGCTCGCGTCCAAACTTTACAACTGCCATATATCTTTAAATATATTTTTTGTGTCAAATACTAGTTTTAGGGTGCCTCTGAATGGCCACCATTCCTACAATGAGGTGGCATTGTGCCCTCTAATTTGTTTTGGTTATACGATATTGTGTTTTTGTTTCACAAATTTATTGTTTTGATTCCGATTTTTGTTCCCAAATCTACGGGACATTTGTTGAGAATGCAATTTAAATAGAAAGTACGGTGTTTGTGTTTAGGAATTCTTAGGGACTAGCGATCTATGTTTAGTAAATAAGTAGGTAGGTAGGTATCTACTTTAATCAAGAAATGAGATTGTACAAACATCTTTTGTAACCACCAAAAAACAACTTTTAGGATATTTTTTTCAGTTTTATCAATGTTAATTAGTGTTTTCAATTTATAAATAAACTAGTTGTGTCTTGCGGTTTCACTTACCTTTTTTAAACAGGACTGATAGCAGATTCTGTTTGTCTACTCATGTACTGATAGCTCCTGTGATTGGCGCGTCCAAACAAGTCAGTCATTTATTCAGTGTGTAGAAGGCATTTATGAACATCGAAGCTACTGAAGTTAAAACCGGTTCGGATGTAATAATTCAAATTCAAAAATCATTTATTCAGTTTAGGCCCTAATAAGGCACTTATGAACGTTACAAATGATTCTACCACCGGTTCGGAATACACTTGGACTGAGAAGACTCCGGCAAGAAACTCAGCAAGGGACATTTTTTATAGATCTTTGTTCTTTTTTATTTATGTAAAAATTTAATTACTAATAACAATGTTTATAAAATTTTAATGAAATAGTTTGTGTAGCGAACATTTCATTTAAATGCATTCTTGTCTTCTATAAAATCAGAAACTTTATAGTACCCTTTCTTACATAACTTTTGTTTAACTATTTTTTTAAATCTATACACAGATAGTTCTTGAATTTCTTTGGGTACTTTGTTATAGAAACGTATACATTGCCCCTTGAATGAGTCCCTCACTTTGCTGAGCCGAGTTACAGGTACAGCGAGTTTGTGCTTATTTCTAGTGTTCAAGCTATGAGTATCGCTGTTCTTAGGAAAATTTTGTATATTTTTCCGAACATAAATTAAATTTTCATAAATGTACTGTGACGACGAATGTAAGTATAGATTGTTTTAAATACCTAGTTACAACTACAAACAACCCTTTATAATATTAGTGCAGAAGTGTACCTACTTAGATAAATAATTACGTATCTTTAGTATTTGATTGGTAATAATTGGTAGGTACTTAGTACATAAGTAGCTTAGGTGTGAGTGCAATTATCTGCTACGAGGCTACGAAGCTACGAAACGAAGGCTACGAATAATTACCTACTACGAATGAGATACCGCACTGTTTTCTTTTTACGATTTTGAATCTTTTTTTTTATATAGAATTGCTAAATCTTCTATACAGGCAGACTTATTTACCTACTCGACTCTGGCAAAATACACAAGCCACAAGTGATGCACGTTTTCATATTTCATATAAGCATATTTTCTTCGGAAGCCATCGGTCTATGAATTACGTGGAGTAACCTGCTTATCGTATCTTTTTTTATTATCCTAGTTTTATTGTATTTTTAACCGACTTCAAAAAAAGGAGGAGGTTCTCAATTCGATTCGTTATGTTTTTTTTTTGTATCTTTGCTACGCGATTACTCCGCCAATTATGAATTGATTTTGATGATTCTTTTTTCGTTTGGTAGGTCATACTTGAGAGTTGATCCCATATAAATTTTATTATGATCTGATCATGGACATTGAAGATATGACAAAATTCCTCAACGAAAAGGAGCACGAATATCGCGATTGAAAGATCTTATTCAATATTATCGACATTGATAGGCATATCCTCGATCAGAGACAAATTTTGATATTGAATACACATTAGATGGATTTTGTAGGAAGACTAAAAAAAACAAAATTAAATTGATAAATTAACATTTAACAAAAAAGTAAAACCAACTTCAAAATGGGTTTGCACTAAAAAGTATAAAATAACGATATTAGAACTCGTTATGAAGTCAGGGAAAGAGAAGCACGTGTTCCAGAATCCCAAATTCTTTCGCTTGAAGTTGGTTTTACGTTTTTGTTAAATGTTAATTTATCAATTTGATTTTGTTTTTTTTTTAGTCTTCCTACAAAATCCATCTAACGCCATATTCTTTTTGCGAGGCCATAAATTTAATGACAGGATATTAGACTTAAAAATACAATAAACAGGATTTTATTAATACCTTAATTTATTATTTTATAAACTTTAAAGTATTGATATGAAAACGATGGTAATTAAAAAGTTACGACTTTGTAAAAATAGAAAAAGTGTTAAAGAAAAATAACCTCTTCTCGTCGTCACCGCTGTTGTCTATTTCTAAATCGTAAAAAATGTGAAAAATAATAAAATTCACCACTTAAACTAAACTTTTATAGTACACGTAAATCAATGTTGACATTTGAGGCGAAATGCTGACTCTAAATTGATAATATCTAATCTTAAAACATAAATAATGTTTAAGTAATTTGTTACAAGTTTTTTATCAACTCAAATATTTTTTTTTACTTGATATTATTCAAATTCCTTAGAAAAAAACCAAATCACCGTAATATTTTTTTATCAATATTTAACAATCTATTAAAAATCCAGTTATATCAATACCTAGATAATTTTTATTGCCTAGCAGTTCTTCTATTTTTTAACCGGTCCCTCATTACTGAGGATCTTGGTCACTGGACCCCCTTTAAATGGACAAACTGACTCCATCGACTCCGGTTCAATGTTGCCATCACCACCTGCTGTAATTTGCTTACGGAAATAGCTTCATTTTCTTGGTCGGACCATCGTGTTGGCCGCCTCGTGCTCTCTTTCCTTCGGTATTGCCAACGATGACCGGTTTTTCAAGGGTGATACCACCCTTCGCATGTGGCCGAAATAGGTCAAAATACGCTAAAAAGTTAACTATAATATTTATTACTAGGTAAAACTTGTATGGCCATATATAGAAGTGGATTATGTATTTCCGCTTACTATGCTATGTAACCAACTGTAAGCATTTAACTAAAAACTTGTCTCCTTTATTGTACTCAATCAATCAAACGCACAAAATTCAATCTATCAACTTTTTTTGATTCTTCGAAGTCAACGGAGGCAAAGGCACTATTGCCATTCAGCCACATGATGTCCACGACTGTTGTCGTTTGTTCTAAACGTTAAACAATAATAAACAAGCTATGGGGGCTATTGAGGGCCACTGTGCGGACAATGTGACCACGGTGGACAATGCACTAGGACATTATGACGCATTCTAAACATAGCCTATCTACAGGGGGACAAAATCTATAGAATGTTTATATTTTATGCCTGCATATTATGATGTCTATTTATACAGTCCACATCAGAATTTTCATGGTATCTATCATGGTAAGTGATGATGTGGCCGAAGGCGTTAACTATAAAGGGAACTGGCTCTCAAGTGTTTCTTAAAATAAATAAGATGTCGATAGTTAAACCGATAGAAAAATATAGGTAGGTAGGTAAAAGTTGTAAATATGCTAGTTAAATTCGATCCCAATAAATATAAACATTCGATTGTTACAAGTAGGTAATAACTATAAGATGTTGGCTAAAACCACTTGACCTACTACTTAAGAAGCCACATAATTTTATTTGCTATCATCAATTTACAACAGCCTATATACATATAAAGTGAACTCGACAGAACGTTTCCAAGGTCGATGGTACGTTCAGAAACCGCGCAGTAGCCCTCACCGTGAGTGATGGATCACGGGACGGACTCCCGCAGTAACAACTACTTAAACACAACTAACATTCGTAAAAGCGACTAAATTCAGCCAGCGGGCGACTTGAAACAATGCCAGCGTCGCGCGAGGTGACAAAACAGGACAGAAAGCACACAGCGCCGCGCCTCCTACACAAAACGTGGACAATTCAATAAATTCAAGGAACCAGACGCACACTGACTTGTTGTTACACTTGCCATAATGTCCACGGTTATTTATGTCGCTCCTACGCAACGTCACACAAAAAAATACGCCGTTTTCAAAATGGTATTCCATTAGCGATCCGTTTTGTTAATTATATTAATAGTCTGTAACTCATCCCGAATGACTCAATCGAAATTGATTGAAAAAATCTAATCGACTATTAATGATATGAAATAATGATCAGCATGTATCCGACATCAAAAACACTATGATTTATAATGAGAGGTTGATCGATTAGCATAATCTATTCATATTATAAAATTATATTTTTTTAATTTGCAATATTTAATATCATCAAACTTGTGAGTGAGGGCGACGCGACGCGACGCGATATAAACTACCTATCAATCGTATAATTGCGACACAAATCGTTTATTAGTACGTTGTCATCGCGTGTAGGCAATAAGGAATAGATAAACAAAATATGTGACAGGATGAAAGATTACGACACTATATCAATAGATCTGACAACGGAGTTGAATTCTTTCGATTTGTCCCGTCATTGTCTGTTGTAAAACTCGGGACAATGCGTGGAGCAGCGTGTAATTCTCGTCATAAAACAATAAACCACCCACAGGAGGTAATGTTTGGAAGTTTTTGAACGCGCGCAGCACGGAGCGAACGCATCCATTGTGGACCTATTTCTGAACGCAGTACGCACCCAGGAACAAGCGCGTAAACGTCACAAAAGCGCGCCAATACTGACATTCTGAAAGTAATCAGTGAGTAGAAAATTCGTGTTTTGTGGTTAATAATATAGGTGATTACTTTTGTTCGTTTGCGGATAATTGATTTGACGTATTGACGTGGAAGGGCGGACAACTCCACATGCTGGAACTACTCCGTGAAATGATACTATGAATAAGAAAATAAATTGCAATAAAACAATAGAAAATATAGAAGTAGGTAACAATAAAGGTCAAATAAACGAAACAGTCCACAATATCGACACACGATCATTTATCATTATAATATCGGTAAAAATCGATGCCGGTGACTAATGAACCGATAATCATCATCTAAACTTGCACAACACTAACACACAATAAAATTGATGTATAGTCACAGATAAATCTATTAAAGAGCATACGGCGCGGGCGCGTCCGTCCCGCGTCCGTCCGTCGGCAGATCACAGACGCATTATTATTATTTTAATGTTATTATTTAAATTATTATAATCTCAACAGCCATATTTATAGCGTTCAATAATCCTTTTTGATACGCCGCTTAAGGAGTTGTAAAGGTACGCGCGTACTGTGACAAATTATACTCGGAATCACATACTGTTGTACTGCCTATGCAAATAAATAAATACAATGGTCATATATGTATAATTTAAAAATCATCGCTTTCTTTAATAAAATACCTGTGGTTAGTCCTCTCTTACTGATTTATGTCCAAAAAGAATATTTAAAAAAAAAATTGGATTTCTTCTTTTTATTCATATTAATCGTACTTTGCTGCTAGACATCACATCAAAAAGATTCGTGTAGCAATGTCCGTCGCCCTTACTGAAGTGTAAATGCCTTGAAATACGTGCGGGGATACATCGGGGACAATTTATTCAGAGGACAGGCTCTTACCCTTCCTTTACAATGAACTCAAATCAAAACCCACCTTTATGTATAATAAAATACAGCATAATTTCCTTTACCTAATAAAGAAAATAAAGTTTTCACAATCGATGTGTTCATTACAATTTAAAATGTAATGTATTGGCTTTAAGGTGAATTTTCATTTGTTGTCAAATTGTGAGCCGTGTAAGGCTTTACTATGGTCCATAGTCAGTTGATTACAGTGCGAATAAATAAGTTGTCATGTCACAGTACATACTTTATCTTAAATGCAGTAACTCAACATTACTCAATTAGGTACAAAGATTTGTTAGAAATGGAATTTCATTTTCAATTTTTACGTATTGGCACTCCATTGGCGTAGCTGTTCCACGCGGTTTCATTCGCGTTACTGGGATAAAGAAATCCTATAACTTTCCTAAATAAACGGGTTACCTAATGCAAAAATATTTTTTCAAATCGGATCAGTATTTTCGGAGATTACCTCCCAAAGCCAAACTTTACCTTTACCTTTTTAATATTAGTGTAGATCAAGCAATATTTCTAGACTTTTCTGCAACAGAAAGCTCATCTTCATATATGCCTATATTTCTACTTTAAAACTATAACCGATAACGATAGTCTCAGTCTCTTATCTCTCGATTCAATAGTAAAATGACGTAATACAACTCAAAATTGACTCAGTTTAGGCCCTGATAAAGCACTTATGAACGTTACAATTGACTCTACCATGTAGACGGTGTTGGTCTCACTATGGTAAGTGATGATGTGGCCGAAGGTGGTAAGCACCCAAACCTAGATGTAACTGACTCTCAAGTGCAGCTGCCAGAACACACCGTTAGGTGCTTCGCGACAGATTTTCACCTTGAGGGTGGTAGCCAGCCAGGCGGTCACTAAAAAACAGAAGAGAGCAATACAAATGTAACTTAAGTGTACTGTTAAACTACTTTCTTCCCAATAAATTTACCTTATGGATAAAATTGAGTATTTGTTTCACTGCTTATATTTCGTTGTACCATAAACATTTATTAATATATAGGTATTTCAAAATTACTTTATGTCACACTAATTGACTTGTCAACTGTATAACTGAGTTAATTTTGAAACTACAAATTACCAACCATTCTTTGTGCTTTAATTTTGTATTTCTTTGCATTGAGATAGTTTATCAATCGGAGAGTGAAACTTTTAACCCGGCGACGCAAAACCGCGGGGTTAAGCTATAAGGATATAATTCTTTGTCAGCCACGCTTTGGCATAGACAAGTCAATAGTAGATTTTTAGATCTGAAGATACTACAACTACTATTAATAAAATGTCAATGATATTTTAATGGAGTTTTCAAAAATAAATAAATAAATACTTACAGCATTATGACGTCATAATTGTATAGCATCAAAAGATTTACTCTATGTGTTTAGATTAGTAATTAAAAATCATAAAAATAATGAAGTATTTTCATATTTTATACCTATACTGATTGAATACAAGATAGCTTTCGTTTTTGTATAGTGTTTCATGGTTTTTATAGCCCAACACGAGCAACCTTTCTAAAGCCGTTTCCTCAACCATAGGTTGTTCGATTGAGATATCAAACAAAATGGTTAAGAAGGAAGTATGGGAACTCGATATCAGTTTTCCTCACGTAGGCCTGCGGAGGCGAAGGGTTAGGTAGAGATGTAACGCGCCGCCGCTCGCCACGCCCCCTATGTTGTGCACACATGCAACTAGAACCCTTTGAACAACACTCGGGTTTACTAACTAAAGGATTATGTTGGACGACAAATGCTTAATGAATATAATTATAATTCTTATTTATTTTTTAATGGATGTATTCAGGATTGGTTAGGGAAGATTCTTCTGGATGTAGTGACGTATTTTGTGTGTGTATTATTTGCTTAGTATGCATTGTACCTACTTAGTTTTATTCAGAACTAGCTTACCGCCCCGCGGTTTCACACGCGAACCCCTATTTTACCCTTAGGGGTGGAATTTTCAATAATCCTTTCTTAGGGGATGCTTACATCATAATAGCTATCTATGTGCCAAATTTTAGTCTGATCCGTCCAGTGGTTTGAGCTGTGCGTTGATAGATCAGTTAGTCACTCACCTTTTCCTTTTATATATACAGACAAGAAGAAGATACCTACTTACCCACGATTTTCTCCGCAGTTAAGAAATCTACTTCAATTTATCTACTTTATATGATGTTCCTGTGTGCGTGTTTGTAATTATTATTCTCCTCCTTCTCCTTATTCGGCTTGACCGATTTTCATATATTTTTGTACTTATACCTGGATAGTTCTTAGCTATAATTGGATCCGGTAGATGGCGCTGTTGTCGAGATCACGGAAAGGGTCCACTAGTACCTATACAATAGTAATTTTGTAAATATATTTTAGAACGTAAAAAAATATAGAAACGATAGTTCAATTAACAATAATTCATGCTTAATTTAACATTCCTTCCACTCAAAACTGAACATAACAAAAAAAATATAATTTATAATTAATCATTTGAAAGAACACCTTGGCGCACCTGTCATAATGTTTCCTCCCCAATTGGCGATTTGATTAAGAAATCATAGAATTCATTAGCGGGCCTTGGGCGGCGCCATTCTTTTACAAAAAAATGAGATAGGAACACAAGCCTCTCTGCTGCCCGTCGGACGGTGTCAGGTTGCTTCCAGGAGGTATTTGTGAAGAGGTTATACGATATACCATCAGTATTGTGCCTTTTATTTGTATGTGAATTCAATGTTTAAGTACCCATTCGGTAATCCGTGCAATGCGCAAAGTGTAGAATGTAGGGTTTTGTTTGGAGTGTGGTGTTGGTGTAAAAAATAAAAATAAAGTTTATACCTACTAGCTTATGGACCGTGGCTTCGCTCGAACAGACTTTATATTTTTTCCGTTAATCTATTCTAAGCGCCAATCTAAGCTTAAATAATGTGTGAAACCCCATGAAAATCTGTTCGATGGTGTCGGGATTAGCGTGTTCAAACAAACAGACAGACTAAAAAAATCTTAAATTGCATTCTGTTACTCCTACATCATCCACACTCCATTAGTTCTACATATTTATTAAGGTAACAGACAGATTTATGAACGTAAAGACAAGAAAGAAAGGGATTTAAAGATTACTAGCTTTTCCGTGCGGTTTCACCCGCGTTCCCGAGGGATCTTGTGTTTTCCCGGGATAAAAAGTAGCCTATAGCCTTCCTCGATAAATTGACTATCCAACACTGAAATAATTTTTCAAATCGAACTAGTAGTTCCTGAGATTAACACGTTCAAACAAACAAACTCTTCAGCTTTATAATATTAGTATAGATTTATTGATGAAATTTATAATGATTTGGGGTCTAGAAAAGTCTATGCAAAGCTTGCTTAATATGTTTCAAAGTCCACATTGAAAATGGACGGGTAATGAGACAGAAATAACCGGTACAATAATAAAGGTATCATATAAAACAGAGGATAGGAGTTTTTCAAGGATGTATTTTACTACAGAATGTTTGTGTTGAAAGTTGAAAGTTGAACAGCTTGTTAAAAAACTAACGAGTATCGAATGCTGTGAAACGTTTGTACAAATAGTGATATCGCATTACACGAGTATGTATGCTACCACCAACACTGTGGACTAAAGCTGCAACAAATTATGATATTAGAAAGATACTTTTAAAATAAATAATAATATAAAATGGTTCCGGAAAATTACCCACCGGTAGGCAACAGATATTCTACTTGAGGATGTTAACCGGCCAGGTATGTACCCTGCCATCGTGCTATGGTGTTTTCCTCCACCGGAAGCGCAAGCTCATTGTAGGATTCGAACCCACGACCTAAGCGGCTCGACCACGGCGTGCGACGTCACTAACACTGAGTTGGGATCGCCCTAAAAGTATTTTTTATAGCAGATTGTTAGTAGCATTGATTTATTATATCTAATAAATAAAAATACCACACCATGTAGAGGTACCGGTTAATATACCGGTTTTCCGTAATTCTTACACTAGTGCACTTCTGCAATAAGTAACTACAGAATTCATTTTAGATATTGTAAATATATTAGGTACATAGTATTGAAGAAAGCATCTATTTTTTTAAGTAATTTGCGCCAGCTATAGTAGGTACCTAATTAATTACGTTGTCAAATGGTAGTCAAATTTATTTTGTCAAAATCTAGATTTACGTAAGTTGCTGGTATTTTTAGCTTTAACTGTTTATTTTGTATTCAACACCCAAGCCGTATCGCGTATCATTAAAAAAATGTTTACACAGTAACACATTCTGAAGACAAAATACAGTTTTGAAAACAGTAGCCCCACTTGTGCACCAATAGGTGTTATGTTACAAACACGCATACTTACAGCCAATCAAGGGAGACGGGTGTCTGTTTCATACTATACTTTATTTGTAAAACTATATCATATATACAGAAACGGAATTTTTAAGTTTTCTTTCGTTATAGAAAAACCTGACACAGCACACTGCAAACATTAAAATACATGTATCGCCATCTAGTGGGGAGTAGATGAACTCCAACAAGAAATCTTTAATTTTGTAAAATTATTATGGTCCAATCTATGACTATCTTTCAAATTAAATATGTAAGGGTGGTAATACACATTTTCACAAAAAAATATATCTTGGTTCGCTCTTCAATTATTATATTTTGCAAATCTCTTCACACTTAAATCAGTGGACCAAATATTTTCAACACCTTACGAAGGACACTTGTCTTGATTGACATCTATTATAAGTCAGTTCCCACGTCACAAAACTCATGTAAAGTCTAGCATGCGATTTAGAAACTCAGTGAAGTGTAATAATCCGGGTGACTTGCTGACACTCAGCTTTGTAACTATTGTTCACTTGTCACTTTGTATTGTATGATTGAACGGCGCACATCAATCGCACATAAGTGCAAGGTGTATTCTTTCTCACAGCCACTTAACTATTGACAGTTCTCAGTAAATGAAGGATTAGGTAAGATTTTAAGTTAGCTGTTTTCTGGTTTCCTTTAATTTCCTATATAGTATTCTGTAAATAGCCTCGGGTACGGTAGGTACATTTCGCGATAACATACTCAGATAGGTTAATAATCAAAAACAGAATCGAGATTCACATTTTGTTATTACTTACCATCAAAATACTTGTAATGTAGAAAAAAAAAATATTAGATAAATAATGCAACGCTTGTTCACGATAGAGGCTACATCTAGTGACAAAATAACTTACTATTTATTAGTGACATCTATTGTCAAGTAGATGTTTAGTATTTATCATTTGACTTCAATAGGGCTTGACACACATCAGATGGCTTTAGTTTAGGAAAATTGTTGAAGATGTCGCTATATTAAATTTTATTGAGTATCTTTGTAGAGCTCATAAAATGAAAATACATAGGTACCTATTAATGTGTCTAAATTTTATAATATATTTAGATATTTTTAATCGTCCACATATAGTAGGTTAGGTGTGCGTAAGATTTTTGTTATCTATATATATTAAATTAATATTAGGTATCCCTTTACCATTATTTCACTGTAAGGGTATGATGGGATTGGCATAAAAAAAAAAACCCTTAATATTTATTAAGTATCTTTTTTTAAGAATAGAATAGGTTCGTACAAATATATCAATGCAATCAAAACCAGCAACAAAATTTTATTCAGTTCTTTTTAATTTGGTCCTTAATGAAATTCCCTGGGGCGCCGTACTGCATACCCCCGTCGACCTGTATGACGGTGCCGGTGACCAGGCCGGAGCGGTCACTGGCGACGTGCACTATCATGCGCGCGATGTCGTCTCCCTCGCACACGCGCCCCATCGGGATCTGTTTCTCGACGGTTCGCAGCCACGCGCTGTACTCCTCGTCGGAGTAGTTCGTCAGTCGCTGGACAAATGTACTCACCTAAGTAAATCAAAAAGGTTCATAAGCAGACCAGTCCAAATTTTTGATTTGCGATAGCTCATTTAAACGCTTGAACGACTCATAATCTCGCTTTCATCAAATATACCTGTATAGGTATAAATTGGTGTGTCTTAAATTATATCTTCTATACATATAAAATGTACATTATTATCTTTGGAATCCACTGAACGGATTTTCATAGAATTTCCACAGGTTAATTCGGCTTGTCGTGGCGCTTCGATTAGGCTTTATTTAATTGAAATCGGGCAAAGAAGTAAAGATATAGATATTTTATAAACTCTGCGCGAGCGAAGCCGCGGACGAAAAGTTAGTTATACCAAAGTAATTAAAATAAATAATAAGTATCTTAATGACAACAATTAGGTTATATAGGTTATCTACACGTGCCAAAAAGAGACAAGCATAGCGCGACAGTAGAGATACCCTCATGCCTTGTCAAGTTTAATGATTACTTACTGCATAGGTACTTACAGTGACTCCAGGACTGACAGTGTTGACTCTGACACCTTTAGGGGCCAACTCCAGGGACACCAAACGAGTGAAATGATCTAAAGCTGCCTGAAAAAATAAAATTAATGAGTAGTTACTAACTGATAAACAAATAAAAACCGCTTGATATATTTTTCAAATTACAACGGCTCTATTTGCAGACACATTACTTGACTATTCGTCTTTGTGTATTTTGTAAATATTCACCATGTAATTACTATTTTCGTAACACGTGCTGTTGTCGGTTTTTAGACACACATCAAAGCAGGGCCGGATTTAGAGGTCTGAAGGCCTCAGTGGAGGCCCCCTGGCCCCAAATTATTTTCCAAATAAAATGAACAATTTTTTTCAGTCGAGTTTTTCAATAAATAATTTATTGTGAGACCAAGTAGATTCTTTTAGTATTTAACTAACATATATAAAAATAATCGGAAACAACAATTATCTGAAATTAAATTTTAGCGTTAACGAACGGAATCTTACGAAAAATTGTTGATGATTTCGCTGAAATATTTAAGAACAGTATAATCATGTTTGTACAAAGTACTGTAGGTAAAGGTAAAACAGTGAAAAGTCTCTATTGTGGGTGCCCCTCTTTTATGGAGGCCCCCTCCCCTAAATCCGGCCCTGCATCAAAGAAATAAAACATACAAATATATGGAACTAAGCAAATGAACCGTTTACTTGGTTAATATCATAAGCGCCGCGCGTTGTCGACATCTATAATTGTACTATCTATTTGGCTCCATGTGAGGTCGGTCTTTTAAAATTATATTGAAATCTCCTTGCACCTCAAATATTTGTCAAATACAGCGAATACACGACATACATAATATACGCAACGCCATGTGAAGTGCCGGCATTAAAATTTTAAAAATACCTAGTATGAAGTCGTTTTATCAACTGTTGGTAGGTACTGGTTAATCACAGTTACTATTACCTAAATAATTTCTTACTTAATCATTCTTATGGACTTACCTTAGCCATGCCATAAGGTAAGCTACCCAAAGCGACCATGGTTCCCGAAATGCTGGACACATTGACGATGTTTCCCTTAGCTTCGACCAGGGCTGGCACCAAAAGCCTTGTCAGGTTATACACTCCACGTACATTCAGGTTGAACACGCGGTCAAACGTCGCCATATCTGTGAGTTCAATGCACGTCCTTGCTCCCACTCCGGCATTGTTCACTAGCACATCTAACCTGGAAATTAAATGGTTGTAGTTACCTACTTACATTCTTGTCCTTGATATAATTTTATTTGACCAGAATTGTCTATTGTAGAACAAATAGTTTCCCCATAGATCTGTAATCAATGCAACTGTCTCCATTAGCGATGCGACCCAAACAAACAGTCGAATCAGATCATTCTCAGCCGTCTTTCTTGATAATTTATAGATACACGGGCGCCCCAATTTTCTCTTCCGCACTTACTCATTAAATAATATTGTTTTTATTTCAAAAGAATACTTTCTTACCTAACAATTGTTCAAATAAGTGCCTAAGTACACCAAATTCATTAGATTACATAATAATGATAATGAAACTCCAAGTTCATTAATAAATTACTTATCTAACTACATCATCACTTACCATTGTGAGATTGTGGTCAAACACAAGCCCTAAGCACAAGCTTATACAAAAAGTAAAAACTATTATTTTATTTAACTTTAAAATACAGTTTTCTCAATGTGGAATCGTATCTCTCACCCGAGACAAATATTCACATGTCTGATATTTATCTATTTAATGATTGTAAGATCAATTATTCGTCTAAAGTTTAGATCAACCAGTAGTAAACAAGTAGGTAAATTAATGAAACATACCTGCCAAAGTGATCTAACGTCTCCTTAGCAGTCTTGTTACAGCCTTCATCTGTGGCTAAGTCTGCGATTATTGTGAGTGGCTTCACTCCTTTTTCCTTCTGGCAGATGTCCGCGACTCGCTGCAGGTTCCCCTCATTCCTGCCCACTAACGCAAGTTTCGCGCCATACTTCGCGAACAAGATGGCGGTTGACTCGCCAATTCCCGCGCTCGCACCCGTCACTAATACCACTTTATCGGAAAAATCAACTTCCATAGCTATTTATAAAAACACTACAAAAACACGTTGAACTCCCACCGTAGTCTGTTAACGACTGCCAAGACTGCCAAGAGTCATTTACCTTAATGTTTACGTACGTAACTGTAAAATGACATTAGGTAGGTACTTAGATACTATTATATATACCAGTACCCCGAGTGCTCGAGTGTAAACAATTGACGTTAGAAAACGCTTACTATCACGTTAGCGTTTACGACATTTTTCTATAGGAATCGGCACAGCGCCTCTCGCGCAATACTCGTGGAACTAATTTCGTCCATACAATTTTTTTGTAAACGCAAACGTGATAGTAAGCGTTTATTTACGTAAAATCTTTACACTCAGGGTACAGGGCACTCAGAAAGTTTTGAGAAAAAAAGTTTTTATGTATGTGACACTGGCCAGTTATAATTTATTTATAAAACACGATTATTTATAAGTAAAAATACAAACATTCCAATTACAAAACATCCCTCCACTTTTATTAAGAGCTAATTTGAAAACATTGAAAAATAGATCTGCGTCAGGAACACTTTCGCGCGATTATTTTTTATGATTTCAAATGTCGTCTTAAACCGGACGGATCGTAGGATAGACGTTTCGAAAATTGGTTTAGACGCATGAAATTTTGTACTGATACTGGTGAAGAGTTCTTTGAAAAGATTAAATAAAAAAAACTTTACTCATAAAACTTTTTTTAAAGTTTCTCAAAACTTTCTGAGTGCCCCACGTATATCTGTGGAATTATCTTTTTGAGTTCCGTTCATCAAAATATTAAATATTACTTTTTATTCGCGTTATTCAGTTTTGTAGACCTTACGTGCTACTTTTGAATTAGTACTATTATTCTGTGATTTTGATTAACTTAGTATTATTAATACCTAGGTACCTATATTATACCGGATGACTTTTTTACCGTCAGGAAAATATTATGGTGTCTTATGTATATGGAGTACAAGTTAAATACAAGAGTATTTCTCAATACGGTCAAGTTTAAACGAATTCAAATATCCAAAAAAATACACAAAAATAAGGCATCGAGTGCTGATTTTGAATCCTGAGTGTGGCGAGGGATTCAAAGGCACGAGATGCAAAAACCTTTGCTCTCGTGTAACACACATAACTTTTCACTTCAGCAGCGAGAACACTTTAGGAGATAATAAATATTTACAAGTTAAATATCAGTTTTATTTGCAGTAAATACTTATTTTCGTTCTGTCTGTCTGTTACGCTTTCACGCTTAAACCGCTGAACCGATCGCGATGAAATTTGGTATGTATATAGCCTATGGTATGGAGAAGAACATAGGGTACTTTTTATCCCGTGAAAATACAAGATCCCTAGGGACCGCGGGTGAAACCGCGGGGCGGAAGCTAGTGCAACAATAAGTTAAAAATTCAATAAATTACATTAATAGACGCAAAATTTCTTTACTTTGTCTTTGAGGTCGAATTCAAAATCGGAACTTCGAAAGGGCTGGTCTTTGTCTCTCTCTCTTTCTAATGGCGGGAAAGAGATAGAGTGTGAATGTTTCGAATTGTATGATTAACCCAAGGCTGAATAAGATATTAGCGGCTTTCTGAAAATAAATAATTAAAAAGTTACTTTGTCTCACTCAGTGAGCAAAATGCGATTTTGCTCAAAATGCGATTATGGTGTCTTCATAAAATTTTCCTGACGGTAAAAAAATTCATCCGGTATATTATATTCTATAATAGAATTTGGCATACAGCAAATTTAATTGGTCTTTCTTAATAGGTCTCTGTGATTTCTTTATTTATATGCGATCTGAATGTTGGTACTTTGAGCTCTGGAAGACAGATCTCGCGTACTTTGTATTTATATATTGTATAATGTCGAAAGTCGTGATAATGGTGATGCGAATTAAAAACTAAAATGATATAATTGGGTATGTATTAAGGTAGAAGAGAAAGAAGGGATGAAAAGAATAGAAGAGAAAAAAGAAGGTACCGAAAGAGAATGCCCATAAGGAAAATTTTGTCACTGCAAAATATTTATTGAATTTTCACATCACTATGACATTCATGAACAGAAAATTTCACTTTAATTGATTCTTCATAACACTGCCAGTGTTGCCATACTGCATGCCACCGTCCACTTGTATGATTGTGCCAGTGACCAGTCTGCAATTGTCGCTCGCTACGTGCACAATCATCTTGGCGATGTCTTCTCCCTCGCACGCTTTGCCCATGGGAATATGCTCCTCGGACGACCTTAGCCACGCGTTGTACTGTTCGTCTGTGTAATTCGTTAGACGCTGGAGGAACTTGCTCACCTAAAACAATGGAATCAGTACCTAGTTTAAGAAGCATCGAAGAGTTTTATATTAGTTTTAGTACCTCCTTCAGTAAAACGTGTATAGATAACTTTGCAACAAATATTGAAGCATCCAAGGCAACTGCAATAGACATGGCGCTATCTGACCATAAAGGTATATTCCTGACTGTTCCAACAAGAATTCTAAAGCCCATATCACCAAAATACTGGTTCTCTCTAAAACGCGATTACTCTCATGAGAATCTAAATAAATTTATGGATGCTATAGATAGCCTGAGTTTCCATGAGGTTATTGATAAAGACGATGTGAACGTTGCTTATAACATCTTCCTTGAGCTAATAAAACTATTTTATAATTTATGTTTTCCATGGCGTAAAATCAAAATAAATGAAAAAAAGAAACCCTCTTGGTTGAGTAGGGGTATAAAATTGTGTTCTAAGAGAAAAAGGACACTACTATGGAACTATAGGAAAAAACCAACACAAACAAATAAAACTAGCTTTAAAACTTACGCTAAAAGATTGCAAAAGGTTATACGTTTAACACAAAAAGCACAAAATGAATATTACATAAAAACAGCTAAAAATAAGTGTAAAGCTACATGGAAAGTCATACATAACTTCAAAAATAAAATAACACACGATATAGAGCAAATAAATAAAAATAAAATAATTATTACAAATCCTGGTGAAATAGCAAATTGTTTTAATAATCATTTTATCAATCAAAGCGTAAAAAAATCTAAAAATAATGTTATTAATACTAAAATAAGCAGCAGTAATTCTATATTTATGAAACCCTGTGATGAATATGAATTGTTTAAAATAATGAATAATTTAAATAATACAAACAGTGTGGGTCATGACGGCATAAGCACAAAAATCTTAAAATACTGTTCTATAGCACTAGCACGTCCACTTACTCATGTTATAAATTTAATGTTAAAAGAAGGTGTTTTTCCAGAAAGTTTAAAAATAACAGTTGTTAAACCGATTTACAAAAAGGGCAATAAAACAGATATGGATAACTACAGACCAATTGCTTTGTTGTCGATCTTTTCAAAAATATTTGAACGTGTAATATATACTAGGCTATACGACTTTTTTGAAAAATATGATATTCTGGTAAATGAACAAAATGGATTTAGAACAAATAAATCCACTAACTTGGCTATCTATGATCTTTTAAACCACGTAATGGGTTGTTTCAATAAAAAACAAAAAATAGCAGCAATATTTATGGATATGACAAAAGCTTTTGATCACGTTGAACATTACCGGCTTTTGTCAAAACTTGATAGATGTGGTGTGCGGGGATCAGCATTAAGACTCCTTGAATCTTACTTGAAAGATAGAACACAGTACTGTGAAGTTACAACATTCTCCCCAAATATTAAATCTTATGAGACATACAAATCTGACATTAAGATTATTAAATATGGTGTACCTCAGGGAAGCATACTGGGCCCTTTATTATTCTTAGTATACATCAATGACCTTCCTCAAAATATTTCCCATCCAACTGTGCTTTTTGCTGATGACTGTACCATTTTAGTAAAATGTAATAATTATAAAACTTTTAATACTGACATTATTAATACTCTAAATGAGGCTAAGACTTGGCTAGCGGATAATAACTTATTAATAAATTTAAATAAAACCAAGATTATGCAATTTCATCAACCACTAGCAAAAGTACCTGAATTAAATATAAAACTTGACGATCAACAAATTGAAATAGTAGATGACATAAAATTTTTAGGTATTCATATGGACAAACATTGTAATTGGAAAGTAAATATAGAAAAACTTTGCTCTAGAATCAATAGCTTCATATTCCCTTTAAAAAAACTAGCTAGTATTGCAAATAAAGATACAGCCATTACAGCCTATTATGGATATGCTCACTCTTTAATAAAATATGGTATAATGTTTTGGGGTAATTCATCAAACTGGATAAGAGTATTCAAAATACAGAAAAGGTGTATACGAGCCATTGTAGGTCTAAAACCGTGGGAAAGCTGCAGACCATATTTTAAGAAACTGGGAATATTGCCCGTCCCATGTATTTATATACTAGAATGCCTCACTTTTGCAAAAAAGCATTCTAACAGATTTAAAAAGTTTTCATCAAAAATGAATCTACGTAGGGCAAAAAATAAACTAGTGCTGCCAGCACCGACTTGCACTCTAGTAAGAAATAGTTCGTACTACATGATAGGACATATTTTTAATAAACTTCCGGAACACATTAGAGGCCTATGCTATGATAGATTCAAGCACAAAATAAAAAATATTTTAGGTGACAAAAATTATTATGACATTAGGGACTATTTTAATGATAATTTAATTAATTAATGAATTTGATATGGTGATTATTGTATTTTCGTAATATTCTATTGTGTAATTAATTTGTAAGCTTGTTATAGGCATAAAATAGCGGGACTACCATATACATTGTAAGATCATTGTAACCTATTTTAACAAATATATAAATTTGATTTGATTTGATTTGATTTGATTTGACTACATTAGGTGAATAGAAAATGCCTAAGTACCTAAGAAGTCTTACATTATTAACATTTCTTTGCAATAGCCTACCGTGTGACTCCCAGAGGCTCTTGATCTGATGTAAGATCAACTCATCTCTGTTATTATAAGTCGATTAAACGAAGCTAGGAGTTCTATTGTACAACTATAGCAATTTTAACGCAATGATAGCTCAATGGTAATGATTTCGAATGCCATGAGTTAGGTCGTTGATTCGAATCCTATAATGACCTCGAGCTTTCAGTGTAGGAAAACATTGTGAAGAAACCATAGTACGGTGGTAGGGTACTTTGTAGTACCCGTTTGACTGGCTACCACCCTCAAGTTGACGATCTGTCGCCAAGCACCACTTAGAGCCAGTTCTCATCTAAGCTCTGTGTGCCTAACACCTTCGGCCCCCATAATCGCTAACCATGGTAAGATTGTGGTCAAACTTAGGCCTATCCATAGTAAAACGAAATATGCTGTGTCGTCAAAAACGTCAAAATATGCTGCACAAACGGCCATATCATATCATTTGATTGCGTTGACTTAGGAGTACACCTTGACCACCTTGTACTGAATACGTATTTGATACTAATTTCAACTTGATACCTTCACGAGTTCCTGAGAAAAAGGGACTTGACAGACAGACAAACAGAGGTACGGAACCCTAAAAAGAATCGACCGGTCACAGATTATGCTACGTTTTAAGTGTTCTAACAGAATGAAGTAAATGAAACTAGGTACACTTACAGTTATCCCAGGGCTGACGGCATTGACCCTGACTCCTTTGGGCGCCAACTCGAGAGCCACCAAACGTGTGAAGTGATCCAATGCGGCCTGTTACAAACAAAATACATTGGGGCCATGGGCTATGGCCGTGGCCATGGCCCATGGCCGTCGAATATAGACCACCAGGATATACCAGGTGATTGCTAATGTGTTGCCGACCTTTATAAAACTTACTTACTTACTGGTATCTTAAGTAAATTCGACCTTCGTAAGTGCCCTCATAGGACCTAAACTATATAAATGGTTTTGACTTTGAGAAGGCGCCTGGTTCTCAAGTTGTAGCTGCCAAAACACATCTTGGTAACATTCAAAGAATTATTTTATAAGTCCCGCATTGAATCATTGGCCCATTGAATTTTCCACTAGGTATCGCATAAGCTCTACTTAGTTTGTGGCCGTGTGTAAATGAAATGTCCCAGGATATTGTTATTATTTCGAAGTCGTCTTCTTCTTTATCGTGTGGTTACTGCCCAACCTGGTGTCAGAGTTGCTCAAGCCACTCGAAGGTTTCTGACTTGGCTTAACGACTGCTATTTACAGCGGCCGCCTTACCCATTGCGAGGCTCCGGACGGCAGGTCTTTGCGAGGCCCTTTGTCTTTCGTGAAAAGTATGTGATGCGAAAGTAAGTCTAGTTGTTTGGATTAGGTATTTGTCATGTTTGAAGAGAAATGTTAAAGTTATACAAATAAATAAAAATTGAATTTTAAAATATTTAACATTGAAAGATTTACAAAATTAACAAATACAGAGATGATAAATTTTAAAATTGATGTTTGCGGCTTTTTCTACGACTAAAATCTTTACTTAAAGCACAATAATCTAACGAATGAGCTATGTCATTTTCGATTGAAAGAATAGCAAGGGCTGAAAGCCGATCTTGTGTCATCGAATTCCTCAAATATGTTTTAATAATTTTAAGCCTCGAAAAACTTCTTTGAGCAGACGCAACTGTAACAGGTGTGGTGGCAATAATTCTCAGGACTATTTCGATAGTGGGGTAAACTTAATTTATTTATTTTTCTATTATATATTTCAGCATCGCGCATAATGTCGTCATTTCCTTCATACACACACTCAATTACTACATAATGAATGTTTCAATAATGTTTTGAATCAATCAGAATTATGACAGTTCATACGCCACTAAATGGTCACCCGTATCTGACTGACCTCATCATCTTAACTGGCGTTGCTTAACCTTCCGATCGATCAGTGATTGCAACTGGCTATGAGCGCCCAGGGCTAGAAGATTAATATTAAGTAGAAGTCGGCTAAGTTACCTTAGCCATACCATAAGGCAAGCTGCCCACGGCCACAATTGTTCCCGCAATGCTGGATATGTTAATGATGTTTCCCTGAGAACTGACGAGGGCCGGCACCAGCAGCCTGGTCAGGTTGTACACGCCACGAACGTCCAGGTTGAACACGCGGTCGAATATCTCCATGTCCGTTTTCTCGATACACGTTCTAGCACCGACTCCCGCATTGTTCACCAGCACATCCAATCTGAAAATATGGTTGCTTTTGAAGTACCCGCCTGGTTGTTTAGCACACTCAAGTTGAATATCTGACGCCAAACACACATCGGTGTATTCCGCCACCTGCACTTGCCAGTTCCATTCTAGACTTTGTGTTGTTGCGTGATCAATCACAGGCCAAGCCTGTACAGGGTTATTCGATGTTTACCATATTCAATATTTCTTTGCTCAGTGACATGTTATTTTGTGATAAAACTAATCAAAAGAAATGTAAAAATGGCCAAATAATTATTTAATAGATAATTACAATATTTTCACCTTAAAATCTTATTGGGTTCTGCTATACTACTAAACTTAAATTAAAATTATCTAGTTTAAAAAAACCGGCCAAGTGCGAGTCGGATTCGCGAATAATATCTGTTGTATGGGAGCCCCCTTAAATATTTATTATATTCTGTTTTTTAGTATTTGTTGTTATAGCGGCAAAAGAAATACATCATCTTGAAAATTTCAACTGTAACTATCACGGTTCATGAGATACAGCCTGGTGACAGACGGACAGACAGACGGACGGACAGCGGAGTCTTAGTAAGAGGGGCCGTTTTACCCTTTGGATACGGAACCCTAATGACCGATTCTCAGATCTACCCCATAAAAATCGGTCAAGCCGATTCGGAGGAGTAGATATGGTAACTAACATTGTGACATGAGAATTTTGTATATTAGATTATATTAATTCTTATCTACAATACAAGGTCTTTGGGTAGGCAGGTAGAAAGGTCGGTTAATAAACACACTTATATGTAAATATAATACCTACTTAGTTAAATTATCTTACCTAAATACTCTAGGATAGGCAGTTAAATAACAATAGGGACCTGCATCTTCTGTTTTCTATTCATCGTTTGATAACAGCATTACAGCAGGCAGCTGCCATTCAGTATGAATCTTATTAACCACTAGCTTCTGCCCCGCGGTTGCACCTGCGATCCTAAGGGATCTGATATTTTCCGGGTTAAAAAGTACCTATCCTATGTAGGTACTACCAGAACATATCTATACAAATCAATAAAATTGAAGTGTCAGTTTGTAATGTCAAAATGTTAGCTTTTTACTAATTAGTTGTTCCATATTTTAGGTTAGCCAAAGTTAGCAAGTCATTCCTTGGTAATTGCGTTCGTTTTTATAATAAAATACCTAACTCGGTAACCAAGATGACCGATTTTTAATTCAAATTTTACGTAAAGAAAGTTTTGAAGGAAAAGGCTTATTACAAGGTAGCTCAATATATTGAAGATAGGGATGTTTGGAAATAGTTTCACTCTGCACAGGTGCACTTCGCATATTGTTTTTTTTATTTTATTTTTTTAGTTTTAGCCATTATGTAGCGTATTCGCTATTATTTAATAAGAACTTGTTTGCGTTACATTTTATTATTTACTTGGTATTGGTATTTTTCTTTTTGATTTAATTGTATATTGTATTGTACATTTTGCTGTTATTGAAAAAATATAGCCAATAGTCAGATTATAAAAAAAAAAGAAAAATATATATAAAAAATGTAACCTTGCTGAGTTTCTTCTCAGTTGAAGGCTGATTTCCGAATCGGTGGTAGCTTCAGTAAATTCGACCTTCATAAGTGCCCTCCTAGGGCCTAAACTGAACTGGCTTTGACTTTGACTTTGAAATATATATGTAAGTATATAAGGATGGTACTTAGGTACTATAGCCAAAAACTATTTTTTTTGTCTGTCTGTCTCTTTGTTCCGACTAATCTCCGAAACGGCTAGACCGATTTTGACGGGACATTCACTGGCAAGTGACAGACTTTATTGGTCGTAGAACAATTTTAATACCCGGGGCATAGCTAGTTTGTCCAAAATTTCATCCATATTCGTGTGGTAACAAATACACACACATAAACAAACATTCGCATTTATATATACCTACTTAGTATAAGATACTTGCTACCAACTTTTTTTTTTTTTTTACTCAGATATTGATGTTATAAAAGGGGCTACCTGCCAAAATGGTCGAGCGTCTTCTTAGCGGTTTTCTCACAGCCCTCGTCTGTGGACAAATCTGCTACAATAGCGAGTGGCTTCACCCCCTTTTCATTCTGGCAGACGTCCGCGACGCGCTGCAAGTTCTCCTCGTTCCTGCCTACCAGCGCAAGTTTCGCGCCATACTTCGCGAACAAGATGGCGGTCGACTCACCAATTCCCGCGCTCGCGCCACTCACTAATACGACTTTGTTTGTAAAATTTATCTCCATACTTGCTTGTTAATTATTCAAAATACTTTAGATAATTAATCTGAGTACCTAAATATAATCAAATCAATACAATTACGTGCGTTATTACCATATGGTCGCTCTGAAATGATTGCAGTCGGATATAACATTGCAGGGTATTTATTGATTCGTTGAAGTTGATAATACAATATGTTTAAGACTTTTAGCAGATAAAGGCAAGCACTACACGTTGTACATAAGGACCACTCATAGATCGAAACGAGTCGAGAGTACCTAGGTATATCTAATGCCAGCAACTATGTAGCTAGGTAATTTTTTAAACCTGATATAAGAGGCATCAAGGCCCAAACCTGACCAACCGCGTCGCAGACCCATAATTAACACATTACGGGATCCATGACAATCAGAAACAAACTAATTATAATATAATAAGTTTGTTAGAGTATTAACTTATTAATAATTAGTAGATTATAATCGTCGTGACGTAGTCTACAACACTATCTATTATTTCCTATTAGGAGTTATCTAAAATTAAGTAGGTATCTATTTATTATGCTCAGATACAGCTTATTTTAGGTTCTTTAGTGTTTTTTTGGTGAAAAATGTCATGTCATGATGGTTTAAATTATATATAGTTAACCGAGTGTGGTTTTAGATAGGTATTTCATAAAATAACCATTTAATTAGATGAAGAACATTGAAATTCATAAGGGTCCATTCACATAGACCGGCTCAGAGCAGAGGAAATTTTGACCGTATTTAAAATTAAGTTAAGGCTTATTTTTAGATTTCAAATCTCATGTGACAAGAGAATGCTCGTGAGCCATACCAATGCGAAATGCTCTCCGAACCGGTCTATGTCAACGGACCCTTAGACTATGAATAATACAGTTATGGCAATGATAAGACAATTGTGATATTATTAATTTTTACTATTTAATTTAAATATGTAGATTACATAAAAGCTACAAAATATAATACAAGACAACAGAAAATTTTATACAAACTAAAATAACGCTCAATATTATCCCTAGCTAAAATAATTGATACAGTCATGGATAAAACAGATACAGTTGGCAACACTTTCATTCAATACAGAGTAAACACTGGTGTTGCTGTATCTAACATAAGTCGTTCATAGAATGGCACATTTAAAAACAAAGATTTTATTACACAAATTACATCTGTGTTGCATACTTCAACTTTTCATTTAAATAGTTAAATATAATTATTTCTAGGCTCTAATCTATTAGGTATTTGAATACACAAAGTGCAAAAATTTGATACAGGCACTGAGCAACAATCTAAGACCATCAAGCATATCTGACAGAATAGCTTTAAATTACATAGTATAATAGGTAGGTACATAGGTATATTTGTTCAATAAAACCCAGCTGTTGCCTGCAACTTCTCTGCATAGATGAATAGCCATAGCAACTTGTCTATGCACGGAAAAACTTTCTCTGTTTCAAAGGTTCATTGTCATCATCACTGTCTGAAAAACATGCTGCAAAACCACTTTTTTCTCGTAAGGAGTCTTTCCGTAAAGAACCAGTTTTGTCTGATGACTTTTTAGCGCTCGAGTTCCTCTGTTTCCTCTTCTTTTTTGATTTCTCTTTCTGCTGTGGTGGTGTAGCCACATTCACACTCACCGTAGAGCTCACTTGTTCTGTTGAGTTACTGAAAACTAATACAGAATTTTGTGGTTGCCGTAATGTAAGCCCTATGTTTCTACCACTCCTTGTCCTAGAAATAAATATATCTTCTGGATTTTCCTTTTTGTCAGAATTGTTAAAGTCACTTGAATTTTTGCTGATCTTTCGTTTCTTCTCTGAATTGTTGTTTGTGTGATTATTAATGTTTGTAGTCGGCTCTTCTGTTGGTGAGAATTTTTTGTATCTTTTAGGATACCTAGAAGTGCTGCTTGACTGAAATGAGACATTCAAGTTAGTCTTGTTCTTTTGCTTGCTGTCATGAACCTTTTTTACTATCTCTTTGCTTTTGTTATATTTGGAATCCCTGTATTTGAGTAATGAAGTACTTTTGTTAACCCTTGTAGATTTACCATTATTTCTTGTAGTCACCAAATTTAAGATGTTTTGTGAAGAATCAGTGCTACAGTTCATAACAGGACCAGATTTGGGAAATCCAGTGTTGACAGATTTGTTCACACATACTATTGTTGTGCTGTCTTTCTGTCCACTTGGCCTCTCTTTCATTAGGTTCCTACCTGATTTGCATCTTAATTTTATAGGTGTTTTAGTAATTTTAGTAGATCTTATATAGTTGGCCGTGAACCCAGATACATCACTCAGATCTTCAAATTGACCATTATTTATGGTTTCCTTCTTTTTATTATTAGGAATGGGGGTATTCTTACTGTCTCCATTCTGATCCCCGCCTGCGAGAGCTATAGAAGTTTTATTTTTATCACCACATTCGCCATTAGCATTATTACATTTTAAATTTCCATTCATGGTACTACCATTAAATATGTCAAAGGAACTATTCAAATGGCTGTTATTGTGAGTCTGCTGAGCTCGCCGCAAGCTACGTCTCAAATTAGTTGTTACTTTAGGAGTGGAAGTTACTATTTTGTTTTTCTTGTGTAATGTTGTTTGACTGTTTTTTTGCAACTTAAATTTTTTACACTTCCCTCGTATGGAAGAGTTTTTGATGTTGAAATCCACATCAGAGTCTAATGTATTGGATTTACTACTACTCAATGCAGTCTTTTGGTTCTGGTTGTGCGAAACATCAAAATAAACATTTTGCAACTTTTCTGCTGACATTGAATCATCATCTAGCATAGACAGTTTTCTTTTCTTCTTCTTTTTAGGTGTAGGCACCTCCTCGGCACTGTGAATACTTATTGGCTTAGTATTAGAACACTGTGCTTCTACACTCTGCCGGGCGACAAGGTTGTCATAATTGAGAAGGCACGGTGCCCGTTTGGTGTAAATCCAATAAGTTATTTCGTCCATGTTGTTTATAAAGGGATGGTCAACTGGCAGAACATCGTGGGAGGCCTTTGCTGTGTTTGGTGAGCGATGTGAGACCACACCCAGGTGAATCTGTGTCTGAAGAGGCGCAGCAGGCACTGAAGCTGCGAAGTCCAGTCGCAGTTGGCGCACGCTACTATCTGGGAGCTGCCGTCCGACGACACGAGATTTCCGTGTCGCCGCAACATAAGCCCTTCCATTTTCATGGGATTCCTCACATTCCATACAACTGAAAAGATATTAAATTTATACTTTAAAATCATATATACATAATATAATCTATGTACCTACAACAAATTCACTCAAACATGAAATTCCTCACAAAATTACTCACCTATTATATCTGAATATCACGTTATATCTGAACCAGAATTACATTCGTTTATAGTGCTTCAAATTGAGCGATATGAAAAATACAAAATGTTTGTTAGACCAAACTGTAATTTCTACTTTTCTGTTTCCTACTTGGAACACATTAAAGAAAAGATATAAAAAACAATATAGCAAAATAAAATAGATAATTTGCTACGAAAACATATGTTATCTTTGCAAATTGTACATCAATTTCAAGAAATCCCAATCACATCACCACAACAAAATAGCAAGCTTCAACGAACGGAACAGATAACATAATACAATGAATGAATGAGTGATAGAAAGTAGACTATTATTGAGACAACAGACAAGATAACGGACAGAGTAAAAACCACGGTAAAAACCTCCCAAAAGCGTGTTATATTTTTTTAATTTTATATTTTATATTAATATTTCATACACTGAATGTTTTATGACACTTTTATTTTACATTATTCATTAAAGAAAAGAAAATCATTTCTGAAAATACCTGTTGTACGTACATTTTGTGCTTGGGCTAAATTCTATGCCGCTGGAATCAAGGAGTCGAGTTGATTTTTTTAAGTTACCTACACAAGGTCGAACGAAAGAGATGTGTCTCTCAACTGCCGTACTAGGGCTATTGGCGATGGCGTGCTAAGCGGGCTAAATCCATTACTGCCTATGCCTACTCCTTTTTTGATTGCGGATTAAAAACATCTCTTCTGCCTCGATTACTACTAAAAGTAATTGAATTAGTCGATTGTTCACTTTAGTTGATAAAAGTCGATAACAATCGAAGATGTTAGTCGATAGTAGACCCGCACGCACCACGCAGTGGCCCCGTGGCCCGTGCGGCCTGCAGCATTTCACCGCACGCACACGTTAGTATTACAGTTAGTATTACAGTTAGTAGTTTGTCGATTGTTATTCGAATAATCATGGTGAGGATTTACTAAATCGACAATCGAATGCGCAACAGCAAAATTTTCGTTTCAGTCGATTGTTTTTTTGCAACAATCGCCCATCAATAAGTTTGAAGCTTGTTTCCTTTTTTATGTATGCGACTTACAACTAATTTAGGGATTGTTTAGAAAAAATGAGCAGATTTTAACAGGATTTAATAAATAATAGAAAAGCAATATTTAGCAACTTAGGCGATATTTAGCGGAATTTACTGAATTTTAATTAGTTACATGGGAAATATAAACATTCTATCATTTTGAATAACTTGAGTCGCGATTCCTACCCATCAATAGGGTATTTTACTCTATATGAGAAAAAAATCTAAAAATATACAATAAACGCGAAATGCATTTTTACGGTACTTATAGATTGAATAAAAAAATTGCGTATTTTTTGTTGTTTATTAGCACCTTAGGAACGAATTGAGATACTTTTCAAAAATGGGTGTAATACCCTATTCTTTAGAGTTCGCGCTACCAAAGAAGTTCCGTGGAATTAAAAAACAAAATCAATCTTATTTCTTCTGAGATAGAGGTGTCTCTTCGAGATTTCTTTGGTGGTACGGACTTTTAGTACTATTGCAGGAGAATTCCTCGAACACGTATATTCTCTCTCATGATGTAATTACATTTTATTTGTAGTTGTTGGCAGTCAGTTGTGTTATTTATGAAAGTACAAAATGAAAAGAAAATGTTGGCACTGGCAAAATTGAATTAATCATACAAATTTTAATTATGAAAAATAACCAAATGAAATTACACGGTCTTATCAATCAAATTGTCTTTCATCATCGTTATCTTTATCATCAACATCAATGGGGGCTCCATTAGTACAAGTTCCTTGGCAGCCGTTACAGATAAGACTCGATATTTGACCCCTTATATCTCCTAAAGTGTTGATCCTACAGTAAAAATGTATGTAACATAATTAATGTAGAAGTGACTAAGGAGACATTTTTAATGGTTTTCGAGATACAAGCAAAAAACTGAAAAAAGATACCTTTCCCCCCCTACTCCACCGCCGCCTCGTCTCCCACCCTCGGGGACTTTTAAAATGTTCATCTGGGCACCTCAAAGAATAACTGTACCAATTTTCAAAACTGCATGAATTTTTGTTTCTGATCGTCGATTTTTGAGCTAATTTTCTTATACTAATTAATCAAGAGACTTTATTTTATACCTTAGCATTTTAGCATTACTTCGAAAAGTATAACAGATTTTAGCAGTTTTTTTAGTCGAGCACTATATATAGTACACTATATATGTCGAGCTAGATTGTCAATTTCAACCTGGTCACACTGAAAGAAAAAAACCAAACTGACGTTTTCTTTCAGTCAGCCAGCATTTCGCGCCACCTTCTTTATTTACTATAGTCAATCTTTTGAAGAAAAAGTGTGATAAATTTTATGAATTTCATCTTATTACGTGCAAAACAAAGAATGAAATCAACATGAATGACGTTCAAAATCTGATTGATCGACAACTCGGTATTTGTAAGTAACCATTGAATACTGAAATCAACTTGTTTTTGGGGGGACAGAGGTATTGATGTGAATGTTGTGGATATTATTTTTTAGACTGCCAGTTAAACTACGACAATATCCTGAAGCGCCTGGTGGTGGACAGCGAGGAGTCGTTCTACGGGCTGCAGGGCGCCGGCACGGCCCCCAGCTTCGACCAGGACCCGCCGATATTCGCGTGCCGGTTCTCTGAGGCCCCCGGCTGCGAGCACATCCTCGCGCTCGCCAATGAAGACGGAAGAGTAGCCATTCAGGTAAGCTCTTGGCTCGCGAATGAGACGCGCCTTCTAAATGTAACAAATTGAATTTCAGGTATTGTTTTTATAGCACAAGCTAAAATAACCACACACATCCACTTATATGATCATACTTCTATTATATGAATAAGTATAATGTTATACTGGCCTGGCCTTATCTTAAAAGCAGTGGTCTATTTACATATTTGCTGCCAGTAGGCTATTCCTCACAATCATATTTATTACATATTTTTTGATGAATGCACACAGTTTGTGTACCACAATTTATCATATATTTATCGTCCCCATTACACCAGCTTTTTTCTTTTCAGACATATTTTTCCTATCTCTTTCATATATTTTTGGCCAAATTTGCCACCCCCTAAAATCTGCCACCTTAGGCTTCAGCCTACTCAGCCTGCTGGTAAATCCGCCACTGCTTAAAAGTAAATATTACAGGAGCATTGCATTCCTTTCATGTTAAGCCCATGAGCTCATCACAAATGTTGGATCTTGTATCATTTGCAACACTTTAATTACAGAACACAACAAACAAAAGAACAGCAAGTACTATAGATGGGTTCCAGTGCCACAATAATGCAGTGTTTGACTTGGCCTGGATGCCTGGACACATGAGCTTTGTCACTGTCTCAGGTATGCAGCCTCTTAAATTTAATTGTGAGGATAACATATTCATTTTGGCAATTACTAGTTCTTCTCACCTAAAGAGTAACCTCCTGGTGTTCAGACTGATAGCATAATTCAATAAATATTTATATAATTTTACAAGTGTGCGTTATGGACTGGTTCACAAAAGCTTTGGTCAATGTTATTGGTATTTATAATTTCAGTGAAATTTACAAAATTGGCTCTTTATTTATCTTTCTAATCTCCTCCAATATGGTAAAAAAAATTACAGATTATCTTTATCTTTAAAGTAGCAGTTTATGGCACTTAAACATGTTAATAAACTGCTAAATTTTGAGAAGTATCAAATAGTGCATACAATCTCTCATGTTTTGTTGACTACATAAAAAATCTTATTTAATGAAAATTCACAGTCCACAACTGTGAAATGTAATCTAAGATTAAAGGTACTAAATTTTTTCTTTGTTTATAGTAGTTAGTGGATGTAGTTAGTATTGATTTATATTTTTGAAGTGAAACTTCCTATGCAACTTCCAACGTTATTAAAATTTTGCACCCATCAACACTTTTTAATATAATTAAAGAGGATATCGAGGCAACAGGAAACATTGTCACAGGCGAGATAATCAATGCCCGATATGGCCCTGAGAAGAAGCCTACATCAACCTTTTTTGTTAATCTTGCTGCCGGTCCCAACAATAAGACTATTAAAGAAAGACCTTAAATATATTTATCACCAATCAGTTACTATAGAGGAACCAAAGAAAAGAAAAACTATAGTTCAATGCCAATGGTGCCAACAGTATGGCCATACCAAAAACTACTGTATGCGCGCCCCTACAGATGCGTCAAATGTGGGCAATCACATAAGACGTCAGATCGTGACCGCAACACTCCTGCACTGTGCGCTTTATGTAATGGACCTCACCCCACTAACTATAAGGGTTGTGAGGTTTATAGGGAAATTATAGCTAGAAAAACAAAAAAGACCCAGTCCCAGTTAACAGCGAAAGTCAAATAACATTAAACACCTCCCAGAACAATAGATTTACTCAAAGCACAGTGCCATTAAAATGAAGCCAGAGATCATCATATGCCGAAACCTTAAAACAGACATCACCAAACAACCTCACCAATCATAGCAGTTCTAACTGTGGGTGTTAGAACTGCTATGATCAAGGTCCAAGCAATGCATAGGTCAAGCAAGCCAGACACTAGAAAGTATACTAATAAAAAATACTGAAAAATTTGACATCATCCTTCAACAAATGAGCACTCTCATGAGTCTCATAGCCAAACTAGTTGATAAACTATCAAAATGACTGCACTATGAATAGGAACCTGGAACATAAACAGATTAACTCCAAACAAACATGAAGTAGAACTGCTACTGACTCAACATAAGCTAGACATCCTTCTTGTATCTGAGGCCCACTGCACTGCTACATCATTGATCAAATTTTTGGATTAATTATGTTATGTCACAAATCACCCAGATGGAATGGGCCATGCTGGAACAGCTGTGATCATAAAGAAGACAATCAAACATCACCAAATGCCACACTACAAGGCTGATCACATTCAAGCTACCACCATTGCTGTACAGGACAAAACTGGCGACTTTAACATTACTGCAGTGTAATGCCCAGCTAAACATAAAATCAGCGAAGCTATGTTTTCTGATTTCATTGGCACTCTTGAACATCGCTTTATCGCAGGAGGGGATTGGAATGCTAAGAATAAACATTGGGGTTCTAGATTAACAACCACTAGAGGACGCCAATCTGATGACCATTTCTTCCTGTGAACCAACATAATGGCCATCAGATCCAAAGAAAATCCCTGATCTCCTAGATTTTTTCATCATGAAAGGATTCTGTAAGCACTACTTAAAGACAGAATCTTGCTATGATAGCTCTTCAGACCACACACCTGTGATATTAACTGTCAGCATAATGCTAGTGGAGTCCATGGGCCCAGAAAAGTTATATAACAGACATACTGACTGGGCATCATTCCAGGAATTCCTTGAAGAAAGGATTGAACTAAGAATAGCTCTTAAGACACATGAGGACATTGAGAATGCAGCTAAATATATCACATGTTTGATCCAAGAAGCCTGCTGGCTCAACACTCCTGTTACAGGCTCTCGCACAAGACACGACAATTATCCCACAGAACTCAAAAGAGCTGTCCTTGAGAAACGAAGGTTAAGGCGGATTTGGCATGAGAGTAGACTAAATATAGATAAATTCAATTTCACAAAAACAGCAGCAGACTTAAAGGATATGCTATACAACTGGCATAATACCACTCTTGAATATCAACTGGAATCACTTACAGCCACTGCTTTCACCAACTACTCGTTATGGAAGTTTACAAAAAACTATGACAGACCACAAGTAGCTAAACCTCCTCTGAAAACCTATGATGGATGGGCGCGTACATCACAAGATAAAGCAGATACATTTGCGCATCACCTAGCCAATGTATTTTGTCCGAACAAGGCAAGCGACTCTAACTTGGAAAAAGAAGTGGATGACATTATCAATCAGGACTTAAAAATGTCACTACCACCAGTTCCGATAACTACACGAGAGGTCTGGAGGACAATCAACAAAGAGCTGAAGTATAAAATAGCACCAGGATTTGACCTCATCACAAAAGAAGTGCTATGCCAACTCCCAAGAAAAGCTGTAGTATTTATTACAACTCTCTTCAATAGCATGCTAAGAGTTCAATATTTTCCGAAACTCTGGAAAATTTCACAGATTCTGATGATTCACAAAATGGGGAAACTAGCTAATGATGTAACTTCCTACAGACCTATCAGCTTACTGCCAATCTTGTCTAAGGTATTTGAAAAGCTGCTGTTAAACCGAATCTTACCCTTGCTACAGAAAAACAATGTTATCCCCAATCACCAGTTTGGCTTTAGGCAACAACATTCCACAGTGGAGCAAGTCCATAGAGTGGTAGACAAAATAAGAAAGACTAGAGGAGAAAGAGTATTGCTCTTCATTCTTTCTTGACATACAACAGGCCTTCGACAAAGTCCGTCTCAGCAAAATTAAGAGTAGCCTCCCACACAGTTACTATTTGCTGCTCAAATCGTACCTATCCGAAAGACTTCCAGGTTAAGGAAACCGAGTCCCCTTCTAACTTCTATCAAATAGAGGCTGGCGTACCACAAGGATCCGTCCTAGGGCCTATATTGTATACAATATACACATCTGACTTACCAGAAGGCGAGGATGTCAATACGGCCACATTTGCAGATGATACCGCTATCTTAGCTAGCGACAAGAACCCAGTGCTTGCAGCACAAAAACTACAAACCAGACTTAATGATATTACCAAGTGGCTCCAAAAATGGAGAATAAAAGCTAGCGCATCAAAATCAGTGCATGTTACTTTTACACTGCTGAAAGAAAACTGTCCTCCTGTCCACCTAGAAAATACACCTAGACCGACGCCTAACGTGTAGACACCATATCAAAACCAAGAGACAAGAACTCAAAGTGCGATACACCCGACTTTATTGGTTACTGGGTCGAAACAGTTAGCTAAGTGTAGACAACAAACTACTTATATACAATAACATCCTCAAACCTGTCTGGATGTATGGCATACAGCTCTGGGGCAGCGCTTGTGACTCCCAATATCATAATACTACAGCGAATGCAGAATATGATACTTAGAAACTTATCGGAATGAGCACTGTGAAGGAAGAGAGCCATAAAATTACGGAGACCTATAAAGAGAAACTGGAAAGGCATCCCAATAAATTGGCTGCTAAGCTGACAACCCGAAGCTACAAAAAACGGCTAAAGCGGAAAGACATATTGGCTATATAAATAAAGGTCTAATTATGAGATGTCCTTCCTGAAGGACACACTCGAACTGCCACACCTTAGAACACATCTGCTTATAGCTGATGCTGATTGCAGATAATCTGAGAAAAAAAAAACTTCCAACAAGGTTGCGTTAAACGTTTAACGCTACCATGGAGGGGGTATGAAAGCACTGTTTGTCCTATTTTCATTTCCACATTACGAAGTTTCACTTCTTTCGCGCGGAGGGACTCGACGCACTATTTTTTTTTTTATTATTTAAATGATATTTATCACCTAGCATTTACCACTCTATTCTATACCAATTTTCAGGAGATCACACGGCGAGTTTATGGGACGTCGCCGAAGGCGCCCCCAAAAGGGTTCTAGTATTTTCAAATCACACGCGATCTGTAAAAACTGCCGTGTTCCGACCCAACGAGCCGTCAGTGTTCGCGACCGGCGCCCGCGACGGCCACATCCTCGTGTGGGACATCCGCGCCGCCAGCCAGCCCTCGCTCGTCCTCAAGCCCGATAACTGCCTCATCAACTGCCACTCCCGCTTCACGCCCAAGACGCCCGGCTCGCACGGGAAGCGGCCCCGGCTGGAGACGCACCGCGCCATCAGCATCACCGGCCTCGTGTTCCAGGACGACCTGACGCTCATATCGGCCGGCGAGTGCGACGGAAACATCAAAGTGTGGGACCTGAGGAAAAATTACAACATCTACAAGAGGGTGCCGCTCCCGAAACACTCGATACCCTACTGCGGCAGCTCCACCAAAAACGGGTACACGAACTTGATCATCGACGACGCCGGGACGAGACTGTACGCGAGCTGCATGGACAACGTCATATACTGCTTCAACATCGCGACGTACAACACCCTGCCGGAGCGGCGGTACGTCGGCCACGAGAACGGCACCTTCTACATAAAGACCGGCCTGAGTCCCGACTGCGCGTACCTGGTGAGCGGCAGCAGCGACAAGAACGCGTACATATGGAACGTGAAGTACTCCCGGCCGGTGGTGAGGCTGACGGGCCACCGGGCCGAGGTGACGTGCGCCACGTGGGGCCGCCCGCGGGACGCGCGACCCGAGATAGTCACCTGCAGCGACGACGCGCGGCACATGATATGGAGGATCGGCCCCGAGGCCGTCGACCCCGAGGTCGAGGCGGAGGCCGGGCCCCGGGGCCGCGGGCGCGCCGAGCCCGTCCCGCGCGCCGGCCGGCCCGCGCGGCCGCAGTGGCGCGCCGGGGACCGCCCGCCCGGCTCGCTCAAGCGGAGGGCGGCCGGCCGGCCCGACGTCGGCGAGGTCGGCGAGGTCGGCGCCAAGCGACCCGAGAGGCGGCCCACCGAGGCCGGCCGGAACCCCAAACGTCGCCTGGCCGACTCGATGGGCGCCGCCCGGGCCGACGGGGCCGACGCCGAGGTCAAGCGGCCGCGAGTGGACCCGCCGACGGTGGTCGAGGAGCCGCTGCTGCCGGCCGGCATCAAGCGACACCTGCCCGACGACGGGGCGGCCGACTGGGGCTACGTCCCCCCCGAAGCCGGCTCGGGCTTCGTGACGCCGACTAAGAATTACGCGACCGAAAGCTGTAAAATATTATCTCCGAAGGGTCTCGAGCCGTCTCCCGATACGATGCGCCGTCGGAGATCTTCCGAGGAAGTTTCCCCCGGTAAAGGGCGAGTCGGGTCCGTCGACCCGCCTACGAAAAATTTGCCCGATTACGTGCTGACCGGGGAGGCGCCGCATTTGAGGCTGATGTCGCCCGTGAAGAAAAAACAGGACACGACGAATTGGTTGACGCTCATCGTTCGGGAAAAGAAGGGAAAATCCACGGACGTTGGCGAGAGACCTCCCGTCCCCGCCCCCCTCAGTCCGAAAGAGAACATACCGTCTCGCCGAAATTCGGTCACCGACCGAATATCTAAATCTAACAAAAAAAGTACAACACTATTAAAATATTTTAGTATTGCCAACAAAGAGAAATGATAGCCGTTTAGATGATAAGTGAAAATGGACTGATACGATTAATTTATTTTACAAAGATAATGTGATATTGTGAAATGGACGATCGGAGGCTTTTATATTTTGTATACGAACTGAAAAGTGATATCAAAACTATATTTTTAAAGTGCATGTTGATATAATTAGTTTGACATTTTGCTGTCTTATCTTATATTTCCAGACCCATAGGCGCCATCCATTTATTACGTAAGAAGATTTAGGGTGAGGCTTTTTTTTTTTAATTGAATAAGCTTGCGTTTGGCTTCTGTCCAGTCGAAGGACGAAGACTAAGATGGAACACTTACCCAAAATAAACCTATTTACTCTGGCCTTGAAACTCCCTAGATTGTAGGAGTCAAGAAACAAAAACGCCGGGAGCAAGTTCGGAGTGCCTTTGCTGTCCGCATTATAAATGAGGATGCAAAACGCTGTGTCCGTATGTTCGGGATGTCTACAACGTACGGGTGGAAATTTTCCCGGCGTCTAGTGGTTCGGTGTAGGAATGGGAATGGTAGAATTATGTTGAATAATTCCTCTCCAAAAAATATCCTATAGAAAACCGATAGGCAAGCGACTTTTCCTCGATGTTCGAGACTCGATGTGTCTCCTAGCACGGCGGTCTATTGAGTCAAGAGCCTCAAGTTGGTGCTTGGCAGATCCATCCCACAAGTGGCAGCAGTAGGTACTCCATGCACGACCGGACTTATGCTTTATAAAGTAACAGCAACTGTCCAGGCGTGAAGTACCGATTAACCTCAGAGAATTCCCTTTCTAGCAGTGGTTTCCGCCTTTGACTCAATAGAACAGCCAATGTTTATTTTGGATGTTAAGGTCATGCCAAGGAGATCAAGCCGATCATATATCGTACATACATATATACATTTTGGAAAGCAGGAGTCAGGTGAAATGGACCGTTTGGCGGTGAAAAGACACGCTTGCGTCTTAGTGGCGTTAAAAGTGACCAGATTGGCTTCGCCTCAATCGGAGACTGCCTGTAAAGATACATTCAAACGCTCAACCATGGCCTCTATCAACCACCGGATCTCGTCGCTGGTGGCTTGTGCGCTAGAGATGTATCTCTCCGCAACAGTGCTGTCATTTGCGTACCCAAAGATACCGAGTTTTAGCATGACGTTATTACTGTATGTCGCGGCGGCCTGCCCATATACTATATACAGTAGATATATCATAGTATACGGCTTGTTGATAGCATTACTTGTTGGCTCATTCCATATATGGCAGGCGCAGCGATTGTAATAAAAATAAAAATCAACAAGACTTCATACCTGTTATTCTCTTATTGCCTCCTCAAGCCTTCTTTGCCTCCAACCTTCCTTCCAATGTCTCTAGATTATCTGCTTCGCTATATGTGTGGGTTCCACGGTTTGAATGAGCCATGCACCATCTGTAGATTATAATGCCCAATGACACCGACTGCCTCGGTGCCTAGGGCAAGGATAGGTCATGCCTAAAGCATGACCCACCCTGTGACTATGTCACCTCTTTGATTGCTAGAACCAGAACATCATGAATTAGATTATGTATAATATATAAATAAAGTTAAGGGGTTTCAGGTTCAGATTGATTTATAGGTGCCACATTGCTTAAGACTTGGATAGTAACGTATCTATACTCTAGCCCAATGGCTCTTAAACCCACGTACATGGGCGCAGGGAGGCATACGCCTTACGTCGCGACAAGGCCTACGCCTTACGTCGCGGCTCTGATTGACAGTATAGATATGAGTTCCGGAGGGAGGATATTAACGTATCTATACTCTAGCCCAATGGCTCTTAAACCCACATACATGGGCGCAGGGAGGCATACGCCTTACGTCGCGACAAGGCCTACGCCTTACGTCGCGGCTCTGTTTGTCAGTATAGATATGAGTACCGGAGGGAGGATATTAACGTATCTATACTCTAGCCCAATGGCTCTTAAACCCACATACATGGGCGCAGGGAGGCATACGCCTTACGTCGCGACAAGGCCTACGCCTTACGTCGCGGCTCTGTTTGTCAGTATAGATATGAGTACCGGAGGGAGGATATTAACGTATCTATACTCTAGCCCAATGGCTCTTAAACCCACATACATGGGCGCAGGGAGGCATACGCCTTACGTCGCGACAAGGCCTACGCCTTACGTCGCGGCACTGATTGATAGTATAGATATGAGTTCCGGAGGGCCATCTTTCAGATACATGGGACTGCTTAGGGAATATAATGGGTACATACAGTATAATATATACATATATACAATACTTAGTTATATGATGGGTAGTTATTCAGACACACAGATACTTAGCACAACAAATACTTAGAGTATACTTAGGATCAACAAGATACGAAGATACTTAGAGTACGCTTAGATCAACAAGATACGAAAATACTTAGAGTACGCTTAGATCAACAAGATACGAAAATACTTAGCTATCGTCCAGTGTATTTCTCGCACGCGTCTTTTCTCACAGTAAGTTTCACAGTAAGGTTCACTTACCATAGACAACTTGACAAGATGTTTGAGCGGGAAACGGCGGGTAGACTCTCGGTGTTGCTATATACAAATATTTACAAGATGACATTCGCGATACGTCGCGACACTCCCGACCGAAGGGCTTAGAGCAGTGTTAGTAAGTTGCGCGTCCACTCCCTAATTTTCTCTAGGGCTCTTGTGGCGGCACCTCTTCTTTGTCTTGTCTCTTCCCTTTGTTCGAGTAATTCTTCATGGTTATCATCATTCCTTTCTGCCTCTAATTCCTCTGTCTGTATTTCCCTTGACCATTCCTCTTCAACATTATTTTCAATGTTTTCATTACTACTTGTTTCTTCTAATAGATTCTTGTCAAGCGTAACTGTCTCTGCGTTCTCAATTACAGGTTCTAATTCTAGTTCAAGTGCTGGAGGATGGTATTTGTTAGTTTCATCGGCTCTAAAACAGGTTGCATTTTCTTCCTCAATTTCAAGAGGATATAAGTGAGCTATTGATCGAATAAATTCTTTATTTCCTACATTAACTTTAGCTACTCTGCACAAACCATCTACTCCTTTGACCAATGAAGTTATTTTTCCGACTTTCCATCCTTCCCTGTTTTTTGTTTCTCCTTTAATTTGGACAATTTGTCCTATGTTTGGTTCAATTTTTGAGGTCACTCTAGGTTCTCTAAGTGAATGCCAGTATCTTTCTCGGAGACTTGGTAAGTATCTATTCTGAAACATTTCCTGAAATTCTTGTAGCATAACCAGTGTTCTTTTCCAACCCTTTACGAGTTCTGTTTTAGTTAAAGTTCCTTCTATTATAGAATCTCTATTGGAAATCTCCATTGATATACATTTCCCTATTGTAAGAAAATCTGATGGTTTCAGGACATGATCCAGTTCTGAATCTACACAGGTAAGTGGGCGCGTATTCATGACAGCTTCTATTTCTTTAACAACAGTAATTAATTGTGAATCATTCAACAAATGTTTCTGTAAAGTCTTTTTCATACAGTTTTTAAGTATTCCGATCTTTCGTAAAATCCTCCAAACCATGGTGCTAGTTGAGGTATGAACTTCCATTGAATTTTTTCATTGATGCAATACCGACTCGATAATATCTCTGACATTAGTTTGAAATGAAGTGCGTTATCAGAAGTTATAAGTGTAGGTACTCCTCTGGTGGATACCATTCTTCGTAAGGCTAGTAAACCTTCTTCTGCGGTAAGATCTTTAACAACTTCTAAATGCACCGCTCTTACGGCTAGACAGGTGAAAAGACAGATCCATCTTTTCACTGAACCATTCCCGTTATCGACTAGAAGAGGACCCATATAATCCACTCCTACAAAGGTGAATGGTGAACTATAATTTACTCTTACTGCAGGAAGAGCCGGTGTCGGCGGTAGCTTGAAAGGTCCGCCGCCGTGCTTAACACACCTCGGGCACTTCTTCAGAAGTTTTTGTACTCTACTCTTTCCTTGAGGAATCCAATACAATTCTCTTATTATACTCAAGGTATGGTTCACACCGACATGATAGTTTTCATTGTGAATTTTCATTATCACTTTATTAGTGAATTCACTCTCTTTTGGAATAAGAATAGGATAACGTTTATCAAACGACCAATCTGAGTTCTTCATACGACCTTTGCAACGTAATATCCCATCCACATCTTGAAACAGTCCTAAATTTCGACTTAGATCAGTGACTTTTCCTTGAACCTCTTGCGGGAAATATTCCGCCTGTAATGTTTTGATTTGTTCGCTTGCACTAATTAGTGTATCTTTCTCTTGTGAATCTTTATTCTCTTCTCGTTCTACCTTTTCATGAGGTTCGTGATCTATATTCATGACGGTATCTTCTAAATCCTGTCCATTCGGGAGACCCTCCCCAATCGACAGAGAAGAAAGTGCCGTCCCTCTGAAATCTGATGGCCACATTTTAGGCTCTCTCGTAAGGAAGTCAGGAGCCATTTTCCTCTGTCCTCTAATGAAGTTGAAGGTCTGGTTGCTATGTCAGCTGTATTTAATTCTGATGGGACATATCTTATCACCAACTCTTTATTATGTTTTATCTCTTCTATGCGTCTGGTAACAAATGGTGGTAGTTTATTTGACTTATGCCATTCGATAACAATTTTACTGTCTGTCCATAATGTTTGATTGGTTACTTTAGTTTTAAGCTGCTTGAGTACAAATTTAATAAGCCTACTGCCTGTCAATACACCCAATAATTCCAGGCGTGGTATTTTTAGGTTGTCTTGGTCCTTTAAGGGCACTAGTCTTGACTTTCCCATGATGAATTGTTGCTCATTACCGTTTACTATGTATAATGCTGCAGCGTATGCTTTCAAAGAAGCATCTGTGAAGCAGTGCAGATGATATTTTCCCTCGAATTTCATATAACATCTAGGTACTGATATTTTCGGTATCTCTTCCAATTCTTTGCGTATCTGCGACCAATCATCAGTCATCTTCTTTGGAAGGGTTTCATCCCACTTAATCTTTAACTTCCAAAGTTCTTGTAAAAATAATTTTGCAGATAATACATGCGGTACAGCAAATCCGCAAGGATCATAGACAGATGCGATTACCTTTAAAACACCACGTTTTGTATTAACATTAGAATCTGTATCAAATCTCAATGCAAATGAATCTCCCTTTAAGTTCCAATCTAGACCTAAAATTTTAACAACTTTATCTTTACTAGCATCTGGTATTTGTTCCATAAATTCTACAGAATCAGAGCTCCATTCTCTTAGGTTCATTGATATCTGTTGGAACGCTTCTTTGGATTTATTATATAACTCTAACACTTCCTTTGTATTCAAAGCACCTGTGACTAAATTATCTACATAAATATCATTAGCAATTTGCTTAACTAGTGATTGGTTTGATCTTGTTAGGTGGTGCTTGATAGTTGCGTTCAAGATGAAGGGACTAGATATTATACCAAACGGGACTCTACAAAATCTCATACACTGGAGATTATCCTTGGTCGCTGGTTTTCTTGAATCTTTTACCCAAATGAATCTGGTCACATCACGGTCTATTTCGTGGAGCGCGATCTGTAGAAATGCCTTTTCTACGTCTGCAGATAATGCGACTTGATGGCACCTAAATCGGATTAATAGACCTGTCAAATCTTCAAGCATCAATGGGCCGCAATACAAACATTGATTGAGGCTTTTACTTTCGCTACTTTTAGCAGATGCATCGTATACAATTCTCATAGACTTCCCCTTTTGAGTTACACAATGATGTGGTAAGTAATGTACTGGGTGGTCTTCAATCTTTAAAGTTTCTTTTACTATTTCTATTATTCCCTTATTTATTTGATCTTGCAATGTTTTATCATACATCTGAAGTGTTTCTTCATCTAGTCGTTTAAGCAAATTGACTAACCGTCCATATGCTTGACCATAATTAGATGATAAAGGTGGTGGATATTCATTCCAAGGCCAACTTACTGTATACCTTTTGTTAATAATCTTTGTAGTTTCGTTGAAGTTATCAATAGCTTCGTCATCTCTGCTGGTTTTAGGAGTCATTTATTCCAATTGTGAACTTTGTTTTCCTCTTGATGAAAACTTGCCGGGACATAAAGCTCTATTGTGACTATTAACGTTACAATGTCTACATGTCTGTCTTGATCTGCAAGTTTTGATGCCATGCCCCTCACGTAGGCATCCATAGCATCTATTGTTCAACTTAGATTTCCTTTCATTAACTGTTTTGTATATCTGACATTGATCATTAAAATGATCATTATTACAGAAAATACATGAGAGCTTCATTCTCTTTCTGGTGATGCCTTCGGTTAGCTCACCTTTATGTGTCTTTATTTCTCTTCCACCAAACTTTCTCTTGTGTGAAAATTGTCTTTGAAAATTGGCAGTCTTAAATGGGTTAGCTTTGTTAAGTTTAGAGTGAGCAATTTTAAAATTAAATTTTCCTTTTCTATTATATGTAGGTCTGCTACCTGTGTTTAGTTTTGTTTGCTTTAAATTTTCTTGTGTTATGTGTAGTGTTTCCACTGTATACTCGGTATTAGGAATTTTCTCATTTGTAATTCTACTCGCATCTTCTCGTGCTCTAATTATCATTTCAAGATGTTGTCTTATGTCATGAATCGAGTTACTAGAGGTTTTCAATTTCAATTCATATATCAAGTCTTCAGGAAATTTTTCAAAGATTAAATGACGGAGGTGATTATGATTCACATCCTCTCTCAATGACTCTAGCACTCTCAAGTGCCTTTCTACATTATTAAGTGTCTCTCTACAAGCACTTACTGTTTTCCCCGCAGGCTTCACTCTAGACAAGGCTGCATAGTGAGCATCTATCAGGTGTGAGGAATTTCCATATCTCTCCTTCAAAGTATTCAGAGCAATTTGATAATTCTTGTTAGTTGTTTCTAGACCATCAATAGCTTTCTTAGCTTCTCCTTTCACAGAAGCTATCAGGTATAATAGTTTATCAACTTCAGAAATATTTCTATTATCTATATTAGAACTGAACTGGTCCCAGAACTGATGCCAGCTTAGAATATCTCCATCAAACTCGGGTAGATTAAGCTTAGGTAAGCGACTGCTTGTAGTTTCCTTAACAGTACAAATCTGTTCATTTGATTTATTTACCAGTTTCATTTTCACTTCCAACTCAACTAAATTCTGTTCAGCCTCCAACTGAATTTCTGACATCTGGCTTATATCATCAGCAGAAGGATGGTTGACTAATCGGAAGTAATTGTTTATATCTTCATTAAATCTTACTAAAAGTGTTTTAAGTTTTGACTTCACAACTTCAGCATTATGCATTTCTTCATTATTTTCCAAGGAAAAGGTCAAGGTCAGATCAGAGTTCCTTTTAATCTCATTTACCAGCATCAATAACTGTTTAAGCAATAGTTCCTCCATGTTTACAAATGTAGAAGAATTCTGTAAATAGAGATTAAATGTCTAGGTAATAATTGGAATTAATACCAATTAATAAAGTAAGAGTGTTTACTTTAAGTACTCAAATCTCAATTAATTTTAAATTTAATCTTTAGTAATTACACTTAAGTACATAATTATGTCATTATTATATGAAGTAGGTATAAGGTAGTGGCAAAATAGTCAGCATCATAATTTGAACCTTGAGTAATTGTAATAGGTAGGAGAATACCCTACATTCTATAGCTACTGAAAAATTTATAAAGCCACTGCCCTAGTAAGGGTTATATAAATACATCAATAGAATTTTTAGACTATTCAGTTGTTCTACTTTAATAAGTGCACCATAGTAGGTACCTATTGTATACACCATAGTATACATCTATTTACTTAGCCCTTCAACCAAGATATATATAAGATTACCTAATTTCTAGAATAGCCACTAATTAGAAAGGTACCTAACCAAACGTAGGTATAATATACCTACTCAATTATTAATTGTAATTTGCATTACACCAATGATAATTGTAATATCATAGTACTAGGTACACTCGATATTTACCAAACACATACCTACACCCCATGCGTTGACGCCATGTACTTCATATAAAATAGTTACCAACGGGATGGATATACTTAGCAGATAGGTAAGTACCATTTAGGTACGTAGTACGTAAAATTCTAGAACATAACTTTACCTTAGTCCGAGTCACAAGAGTCACGGGTAATAATTGTATCGATGGAGCAGAGCACAATCCGCCATGCATCGAATATTCGCGAAGCGAATAGGTAGATAGACGCTTTCCGGTTCGCCACTTGCAGTGTGTGTGAACTTACTATTTAGAGAAGCAATAATTACCTATATTACTTTCGTTTCGACACTTTGCCCTCATCTTATAACACATTATCTAGAATATCATTGCATTATACACTATTCTAGCTCTCCAGTAGTAGGTTAGGTATATACCGCCTTTGAAAATTCGAACATGGACAAAAAGTTTGATCTAGGTATTGAATATGAACGAAAACAATCACATGTTCATTACGATATGACTACAATAATCAAACTCACCTGAGTATAAATCACTTTTCCAATACTCTTTTCACTTGGACAATATTATAAATCTCCAAATTACTCCAAAATTCTTGTTTCCAGCCAATACCTACCCACAGCACAGTTCTTTTGCCGCCATTTATCGCGTCGAATTAGAGATGTGACTAATGTTCCTTTAATAGGTATGGTCGATATTTTATATCCGAAATATCGTATTATTATTGGTTATTTTGAGAATGGGCTACTTAATAGTAGATATAGGCCGACAATAATTATGGTGAGCACAAAAACGCAAAAAGTAGGTAGATTGATAATAGTGGGTACCATACAGTCACCACTGTATCGTGACATTAATCGCTATAATTGAAAGATCGTCGTCGTGTCGAGTGAGACTACCGACATAACCATTATGGTTCATACATTAAATAATTTATTATAGGATCTCTCATGGTTAAATAAGAGAACGATTCAGAAACTAATGTAAAACCAACGTTGACAGTATTAACTTCTAAAAGTATAATGGTCTCAGATACCATCAGATATTTGTTATCACCTCGCAGGTTCTAACCAATAATATCGTACAACATAATATAATATCAATGAATCGTATCGTATCGTGCACGTAATAGATACATACAACCTTTAAATACTATTATTACTTGTGAACATTGTTTGTTTCGGTATAAGTTTCTATTTCTATTATAGGTACTACTCAATACGGATACCTAGTTTCACAAAACTAATATATTCCATATTAGTGTTACGATAGTATTACACTCTTGGACATCACTACGTCAGACGAATTCAGTAGGTAGAAAGACGAATGCAGTCATTCACTTTACCATTTTATCAATTCTATATCAATAAATAATCAATAATTAGAAGCTCTATTGTAGTTAAAATTCGTAAATAGATTTTAATGTCAAATTACGTAAATATATAGTACTTTAAAAGTAATCTTTAAACAAAAGAAACTTTATCATGTATTTGTTTCAAGTCGAGCGTCACCCTCCATTTTAAGTCAAATGACGTACCTTAAGATCAATCCTATAATTATGGTTCTATAAATTCGTCGTAAAATTGTTCGAACATCTTAATTACAATATCATATAAATTAATTTATCATAATTATACGAATCAGAATCTTGAATTCGACTTCGTTTACAGACAACGTAACTTCATCGATCCACGATGCATATCCGCAATTGGACAAAGATGGCGCTTTCGTATTTCCGATACATTTCCAATACGATAATCAAATCCAGTACCCAAAATAAATTATCTCAGGAATATTGTACAACTTCTCATTCATTATTACGACGGTAATTATATCAATAATTAAATATACAAGGAAGGTTGAAGCACGAAGGTTGAGACGAATAATCTTCACAATCATTTTAATCAACAAAAAATGTTTCCATTATAGCTCCATAGATGTCGCTAGTGACATCTTGTTAAAACATAGTTTTGATGTTTTCTAGGTATTTCTCTTAGATGCTGCATCTTTTCTATATCCCAGCATCTCCACCATGTCGCGGCGGCCTGCCCATATACTATATACAGTAGATATATCATAGTATACGGCTTGTTGATAGCATTACTTGTTGGCTCATTCCATATATGGCAGGCGCAGCGATTGTAATAAAAATAAAAATCAACAAGACTTCATACCTGTTATTCTCTTATTGCCTCCTCAAGCCTTCTTTGCCTCCAACCTTCCTTCCAATGTCTCTAGATTATCTGCTTCGCTATATGTGTGGGTTCCACGGTTTGAATGAGCCATGCACCATCTGTAGATTATAATGCCCAATGACACCGACTGCCTCGGTGCCTAGGGCAAGGATAGGTCATGCCTAAAGCATGACCCACCCTGTGACTATGTCACCTCTTTGATTGCTAGAACCAGAACATCATGAATTAGATTATGTATAATATATAAATAAAGTTAAGGGGTTTCAGGTTCAGATTGATTTATAGGTGCCACATTGCTTAAGACTTGGATAGTAACGTATCTATACTCTAGCCCAATGGCTCTTAAACCCACGTACATGGGCGCAGGGAGGCATACGCCTTACGTCGCGACAAGGCCTACGCCTTACGTCGCGGCTCTGATTGACAGTATAGATATGAGTTCCGGAGGGAGGATATTAACGTATCTATACTCTAGCCCAATGGCTCTTAAACCCACATACATGGGCGCAGGGAGGCATACGCCTTACGTCGCGACAAGGCCTACGCCTTACGTCGCGGCTCTGTTTGTCAGTATAGATATGAGTACCGGAGGGAGGATATTAACGTATCTATACTCTAGCCCAATGGCTCTTAAACCCACATACATGGGCGCAGGGAGGCATACGCCTTACGTCGCGACAAGGCCTACGCCTTACGTCGCGGCTCTGTTTGTCAGTATAGATATGAGTACCGGAGGGAGGATATTAACGTATCTATACTCTAGCCCAATGGCTCTTAAACCCACATACATGGGCGCAGGGAGGCATACGCCTTACGTCGCGACAAGGCCTACGCCTTACGTCGCGGCACTGATTGATAGTATAGATATGAGTTCCGGAGGGCCATCTTTCAGATACATGGGACTGCTTAGGGAATATAATGGGTACATACAGTATAATATATACATATATACAATACTTAGTTATATGATGGGTAGTTATTCAGACACACAGATACTTAGCACAACAAATACTTAGAGTATACTTAGGATCAACAAGATACGAAGATACTTAGAGTACGCTTAGATCAACAAGATACGAAAATACTTAGAGTACGCTTAGATCAACAAGATACGAAAATACTTAGCTATCGTCCAGTGTATTTCTCGCACGCGTCTTTTCTCACAGTAAGTTTCACAGTAAGGTTCACTTACCATAGACAACTTGACAAGATGTTTGAGCGGGAAACGGCGGGTAGACTCTCGGTGTTGCTATATACAAATATTTACAAGATGACATTCGCGATACGTCGCGACACTGTATGTATTATTCAGAGAGAACTGATCCCTGAGGAACTCTGCATTGATTGCTTGGGGTCTATCATGTCTTAGTTTTTCTTACAAGGGGGGAATAAGTTTTGATAGTTCTTATGAAAGATCACAAAATGTGCAAAGATTTGAAAAAGAGCACGCAACCGCGCGAGTGCAGAGGCCGCTTGTACTAGTCTTGTTTGCGTAACTTAGATTCTTACGTAATAAATATTAAACAGGGGTCGGCTGATTCTTATTTTTCTTAATATAGGGGGGTCAAAAACTGGCAAAAATCGTCTTTCGTAATAAATGGATGGCGCCATACAGGTTGTGTTCGATAGAATCTTACTTTTAAATGAGATTGATTCGGAAGAAATGGTTTATCTTTTGCACATATTAAATTAGCTCGTTAGTAATTATCTCTTCCAAGACTAGTAGGTTTTATATTTATGTACTCAAAGCATTTCATATGAAGATAGACTAAATACTGCCTGTTTAAACAAATTAAAATTACTTATTCAGTAAGAATCAATAATGTTTTTATTTCGTTATATTTTTTCTCTTCACTAGTTAAATAATAGGTTTTTATAATAAGAGCATGCAACCATAAAAATATGTTATCGAAAAGTATTTTCGTCCAAACTTTATTTCATTAATTATTTTGTTTGATTCCCATATTCTATTTCGAACATGATTTGCGCCCTGACTTTTGCGCTTTCGTGTGCACGTGGATAATTGGAATATATGTGGTAATAGTTAGTGTTTATATCTCCTGACGAATAACCGTTGTACATAGTAACTATGGACTCTGTGGACAGTTGCGTCTCTACCGGAGTGTTCATTGGGGACCTGTCCCCGGGCGAGAAGTACTCTGTGTCTACCAGTAATTTGTCCACGCACACTTCATTAAAAAGTTTCACAAACGATATGTTCCTAGAGGCAGCGTCCTCTGCTCCGATCTTCGTATTTGATGAAGCGTTAAATTGTACCTCTTCCGGTTTTGTATCGAGTCGTGCTGAGAACTTTCTATTTATTTTGGTTAATCCTAATCTCTTTCGTGGCTTTAATGGTCTTTCCAATACTGTAAGGGAGTCCATTATTTAAATGACACCTATTCTTAGTGCATGTGGTACATTGGTATTGCTTTATTTTTTCTGTTTATTTCAATAAAATATCATTAGTCAAATTTATAGCAAATATTTACATGTCAAATTTTATTTGATATATGTAATGTAATGTCAAAAATAATAATAAATTAGATTTCAGTCCAATCTGACATAATTAGAAAACCTTACCTACTGTATAATAAAACCTCATTACGATATCGACTCATTTGTAGGCTCATGATTTCTCACGCCATGTTTCGGTTTGATAACGTCGCGCGTAAACCGGTGTGATTACTATGCTTCCTGGCAGGGCCACCAAAACCGATTTTAATTCAGAGTGGAAATAAAAAGAAATACACGGTTTTTCGTATCACGGCCACCTATGTATATCAAGAAACTAGCGAAAGACTGTTTGCACCCAGAATTTTATTTGTCGCTAATTTATTAGTGGTCAAATATCACATTCTGTCGGTCCATGCTTCAAAAGTTCTTAGGTATCTTAAGAACTTGAGCACCTAACGAAAATTCGTTTGCTCATAAAAAAATTGCGACACTGAATTCAAATCCTTGTATGTGGCTTTGACATGACTGGTCGTATAAAATACCATGCCTAAATAATGGTAAAATAGGGTTTCAAACTGGACATAACAAACGGATGGGAAAAATGAAACACGGATATAAGATGTGCCATTGCTCACTCTTTATTACGCTTGTTAATCAATATATAAAAACATAATATAAATTATCTTGTAAAATATCACCACTGATTTTTTCTAACGCATCTGCGAGCCAACTTTATCACGACAAGCAAACATTGCAGCTTCATGCGTTTTTTACGTGAAATATTTCTTGATTTTAACTGTAAAAAATCTGTACAAGTTCACAGAATGCATGCACCATACTAGATTCAGGACAAATCAAACAAAGTAATCATATAAACAGCTCGTTTGAATCTAGTAATGTAGTCTGAAATAGTAACGCATGTGTACAATATTTGTGAGATCTAAAAATCTACATATTTTTCGAGTTTCATGTTTATTTTATTAATAGGTATCGAAAAAGATTAACATCAGAACTCTACGAGATATCGAGTTAGATCTTGTCTCAGTTGTTTTGTTTAAACCGAAAACACCATTCTTTGAACTTGTAGTGTAATAGTTTCAGAGCCGTTTGATTTTTTAAATTCTTATTAACAACTACAAAATGTTTAAAATATCGATGTTTTCTCTCAAGCCCCTAGTTATGGGGATCTGGCCATGAAAAATGCAAATAACTCTAAAACTATGTATATACTCCAAGGAAAGGTATTTTGAATCACTACCAAAACAACAAAAAGTGGAGACAAGAGCCAGTTCGCTAATTCAGGAGCCGGTCTGACGGTTCCGATGTCAGTAGAACAAGACTAAGTGGCTCGCAGCGTCGGGCTCTCAGGCTGGGATTGATAACAACGAAAGTGTCAGTAACGAAACTATAGCAGAAATTATAATAAAAAAATAACACAATTAAAAAAGAGAAGACGTTAACAATAGATCCGGCGCCGGGCGCCTCCGCCATACAATTTGTTATACCTACTACATCTAAGTCTGCACTTAATATCTACGTAACTTAACACTATGTACATACGATCTTTCAATTTAAGCGATTTTTTAAAAAAGTCTTAGTACTTTTTATTCATATTAATTTGAAAATTTGTTAAATGTCCTTATCGTTAAATTCACTGAATCCACTCGCACCACATTTTTTTATTATGTATCATTTTTTTTTTCAATTTCATTTTAAACAATACAAGTAACAGAATGTTTTAGCCCCGCTAAAAAACTACTAACATAAAGTTTACAACTAGAGTACAACCGACAAAACTTGTACGAACGACGAGAAAGCGCCACCAAACTACACTGCGTCCGTCCCGCGGCTCGGGCCGGCCGGAGCGAGACGGCGAGTCTGCGGTCTCGCTCTGTGCCTCTCGACACTAGACACTTGACACCCGACACACGACACTCGGGACTCGCAGTACACATAACAAGCTACAGTCCCATGCAAGTTGCAACATGCGACCTCGCTCGATCTGATATTGCACTATTCAACTGTGCGCGAACTCGTCTTCATATCAATTGACATTTTAAATCTGGTAAAATATAATCTATGAATGAATCACGTAATTAGCTAAAACCGTTTGTGCCGAAGACGGAAGTATACACTCCGTTCGACACCAACGTTCAGCGTGACAGTCGCGATTCGAGATCAAAAACTTGAGGCGCGTGTTTTAGTACTTCACCTCTAATACCGAAGCGAATGCGATCGCCACACTGACTAGGCTCGAACCCAGGCAGGCGTCGCATTCACTTTAGTGTTCAGTCCTCCGAACGATACAACAATACCATTTTATCACAATAGACAAATTAAAGTAACTCTCGGGCGCGTAACCCAGCAATGGCCTCGTATAAAATATAAGTAAATCCAGCTTTTAAGATCGTCGATTTATCATTAATAAAAAATCCCGCATCTAATTTTATTATTCCGAGTATCAAAATGATACGAACAGGAAACGTAAATGATAATCGTTAAAAAACACAGTATTCAAAACGAGTAAATACTTCCAAAACACTACATCAAACCGCGTACGCGTGCGTGTGCGTGTGTGTACAAACGAGACGTAATCGTACGCGTAGGTACTATTATAGTTTATAGTATTGGTAAGTTTGTACTTTGATCATTATATGAGTGCGATAAAGGATCCGCGACGTCGCGTCGGTTGTCGTGAAGCCGGCAAGACACCAGCGAGTAGAGAGTAGCGAGTGGATCCATTCAGTGAACACTACTTCAAGGTGGTGTCGAGCCGGCTTTATTGAAACACATTTAAAAGTAGTGATTTTAAAATTGATATGAAACTGAGTGCTGGGATACTTCCACTACGATAAACGAGAAATAATTTTAGTTTCCCCACCGTTAATACTAAACAGCGTTTACACAGCATACGATGACAGACATATATCGAAACATACTCGCACACATTATAAGCTAACCGTCAGCGACGTGCCGCGGCCGGCCGCGCCCTCACTCTCCCGTCGCCGGCTCTGAGGGTCTGTTCCAACTTGCGGTTTATATTCATTACACATTTAGATACATAATTGAAAGACTTACTTCACTAACGGGAATATTTGATTACGGGCTAAATAGATAATTACACGAGGAAGGGCGACGATAGTCGGGCGAGGGCGGCCGCGGCAAGCGACTTTAGTCTTCACGCAAGATGGTGCGCGGTAGTGCAAAGTAACACATTTCAAAAATCAATAAATTCTTTACAATATTCCCTTGCTAACTATTCTCATTAGTTTTTACCATGTGTCACCCGCACCATCAAATATGCGTACACAACAACAGCGTACTGTACGTGTCGCAGGTTACGACCGGGAACTACCCCGCGCCCCATTTATAATGCGAGTGGCGCCTCTAGGGGCAGTTGCCCCAACGGTGGCAGCCACAAGAGCCTCGGTGGCTCACTGTTGCCATGTATGTGTGTATTGAATATTGAGTCCTGTGAGTCAGAGCGGTCAGAGGCGCGGGCGGCAAGTGTGGCGCCGACACGCGCGACGACCCGCTGACATTCTGCAAGAGAGACAACGTTCATTAAGAAGGGCGTGTACTGTGCGCACCCAGCGCAGGGCAAACCAGATATTGTTTTGTATAGACAGTATCATTACTGCGTTACTGAAACGTTCATACTACGCTAGTAGCACGCATTCACAACAGGGAGAGAGTGTGTGGTGTGTGCGTGTGTCCGGCATCACCAGCAGAACACGGAGAGCACAGTGTACCTGCACGAGTGTGTGGTGTGTGCGTGTGTCCGGCATCACCAGCAGAACACGGAGAGCACAGTGTACCTGCACGAGTGTGTGGTGTGTGCGTGTGTCCGGCATCACCAGCAGAACACGGAGAGCACAGTGTACCTGCACGAGTGTGTGGTGTGTGCGTGTGTCCGGCATCACCAGCAGAACACGGAGAGCACAGTGTACCTGCACGAGTGTGTGGTGTGTGCGTGTGTCCGGCATCACCAGCAGAACACGGAGAGCACAGTGTACCTGCACGAGTGTGTGGTGTGTGCGTGTGTCCGGCATCACCAGCAGAACACGGAGAGCACAGTGTACCTGCACGAGTGTGTGGTGTGTGCGTGTGTCCGGCATCACCAGCAGAACACGGAGAGCACAGTGTACCTGCACGAGTGTGTGGTGTGTGCGTGTGTCCGGCATCACCAGCAGAACACGGAGAGCACAGTGTACCTGCACGAGTGTGTGGTGTGTGCGTGTGTCCGGCATCACCAGCAGAACACGGAGAGCACAGTGTACCTGCACGAGTGTGTGGTGTGTGCGTGTGTCCGGCATCACCAGCAGAACACGGAGAGCACAGTGTACCTGCACGAGTGTGTGGTGTGTGCGTGTGTCCGGCATCACCAGCAGAACACGGAGAGCACAGTGTACCTGCACGAGTGTGTGGTGTGTGCGTGTGTCCGGCATCACCAGCAGAACACGGAGAGCACAGTGTACCTGCACGAGTGTGTGGTGTGTGCGTGTGTCCGGCATCACCAGCAGAACACGGAGAGCACAGTGTACCTGCACGAGTGTGTGGTGTGTGCGTGTGTCCGGCATCACCAGCAGAACACGGAGAGCACAGTGTACCTGCACGAGTGTGTGGTGTGTGCGTGTGTCCGGCATCACCAGCAGAACACGGAGAGCACAGTGTACCTGCACGAGTGTGTGGTGTGTGCGTGTGTCCGGCATCACCAGCAGAACACGGAGAGCACAGTGTACCTGCACGAGTGTGTGGTGTGTGCGTGTGTCCGGCATCACCAGCAGAACACGGAGAGCACAGTGTACCTGCACGAGTGTGTGGTGTGTGCGTGTGTCCGGCATCACCAGCAGAACACGGAGAGCACAGTGTACCTGCACGAGTGTGTGGTGTGTGCGTGTGTCCGGCATCACCAGCAGAACACGGAGAGCACAGTGTACCTGCACGAGTGTGTGGTGTGTGCGTGTGTCCGGCATCACCAGCAGAACACGGAGAGCACAGTGTACCTGCACGAGTGTGTGGTGTGTGCGTGTGTCCGGCATCACCAGCAGAACACGGAGAGCACAGTGTACCTGCACGAGTGTGTGGTGTGTGCGTGTGTCCGGCATCACCAGCAGAACACGGAGAGCACAGTGTACCTGCACGAGTGTGTGGTGTGTGCGTGTGTCCGGCATCACCAGCAGAACACGGAGAGCACAGTGTACCTGCACGAGTGTGTGGTGTGTGCGTGTGTCCGGCATCACCAGCAGAACACGGAGAGCACAGTGTACCTGCACGAGTGTGTGGTGTGTGCGTGTGTCCGGCATCACCAGCAGAACACGGAGAGCACAGTGTACCTGCACGAGTGTGTGGTGTGTGCGTGTGTCCGGCATCACCAGCAGAACACGGAGAGCACAGTGTACCTGCACGAGTGTGTGGTGTGTGCGTGTGTCCGGCATCACCAGCAGAACACGGAGAGCACAGTGTACCTGCACGAGTGTGTGGTGTGTGCGTGTGTCCGGCATCACCAGCAGAACACGGAGAGCACAGTGTACCTGCACGAGTGTGTGGTGTGTGCGTGTGTCCGGCATCACCAGCAGAACACGGAGAGCACAGTGTACCTGCACGAGTGTGTGGTGTGTGCGTGTGTCCGGCATCACCAGCAGAACACGGAGAGCACAGTGTACCTGCACGAGTGTGTGGTGTGTGCGTGTGTCCGGCATCACCAGCAGAACACGGAGAGCACAGTGTACCTGCACGAGTGTGTGGTGTGTGCGTGTGTCCGGCATCACCAGCAGAACACGGAGAGCACAGTGTACCTGCACGAGTGTGTGGTGTGTGCGTGTGTCCGGCATCACCAGCAGAACACGGAGAGCACAGTGTACCTGCACGAGTGTGTGGTGTGTGCGTGTGTCCGGCATCACCAGCAGAACACGGAGAGCACAGTGTACCTGCACGAGTGTGTGGTGTGTGCGTGTGTCCGGCATCACCAGCAGAACACGGAGAGCACAGTGTACCTGCACGAGTGTGTGGTGTGTGCGTGTGTCCGGCATCACCAGCAGAACACGGAGAGCACAGTGTACCTGCACGAGTGTGTGGTGTGTGCGTGTGTCCGGCATCACCAGCAGAACACGGAGAGCACAGTGTACCTGCACGAGTGTGTGGTGTGTGCGTGTGTCCGGCATCACCAGCAGAACACGGAGAGCACAGTGTACCTGCACGAGTGTGTGGTGTGTGCGTGTGTCCGGCATCACCAGCAGAACACGGAGAGCACAGTGTACCTGCACGAGTGTGTGGTGTGTGCGTGTGTCCGGCATCACCAGCAGAACACGGAGAGCACAGTGTACCTGCACGAGTGTGTGGTGTGTGCGTGTGTCCGGCATCACCAGCAGAACACGGAGAGCACAGTGTACCTGCACGAGTGTGTGGTGTGTGCGTGTGTCCGGCATCACCAGCAGAACACGGAGAGCACAGTGTACCTGCACGAGTGTGTGGTGTGTGCGTGTGTCCGGCATCACCAGCAGAACACGGAGAGCACAGTGTACCTGCACGAGTGTGTGGTGTGTGCGTGTGTCCGGCATCACCAGCAGAACACGGAGAGCACAGTGTACCTGCACGAGTGTGTGGTGTGTGCGTGTGTCCGGCATCACCAGCAGAACACGGAGAGCACAGTGTACCTGCACGAGTGTGTGGTGTGTGCGTGTGTCCGGCATCACCAGCAGAACACGGAGAGCACAGTGTACCTGCACGAGTGTGTGGTGTGTGCGTGTGTCCGGCATCACCAGCAGAACACGGAGAGCACAGTGTACCTGCACGAGTGTGTGGTGTGTGCGTGTGTCCGGCATCACCAGCAGAACACGGAGAGCACAGTGTACCTGCACGAGTGTGTGGTGTGTGCGTGTGTCCGGCATCACCAGCAGAACACGGAGAGCACAGTGTACCTGCACGAGTGTGTGGTGTGTGCGTGTGTCCGGCATCACCAGCAGAACACGGAGAGCACAGTGTACCTGCACGAGTGTGTGGTGTGTGCGTGTGTCCGGCATCACCAGCAGAACACGGAGAGCACAGTGTACCTGCACGAGTGTGTGGTGTGTGCGTGTGTCCGGCATCACCAGCAGAACACGGAGAGCACAGTGTACCTGCACGAGTGTGTGGTGTGTGCGTGTGTCCGGCATCACCAGCAGAACACGGAGAGCACAGTGTACCTGCACGAGTGTGTGGTGTGTGCGTGTGTCCGGCATCACCAGCAGAACACGGAGAGCACAGTGTACCTGCACGAGTGTGTGGTGTGTGCGTGTGTCCGGCATCACCAGCAGAACACGGAGAGCACAGTGTACCTGCACGAGTGTGTGGTGTGTGCGTGTGTCCGGCATCACCAGCAGAACACGGAGAGCACAGTGTACCTGCACGAGTGTGTGGTGTGTGCGTGTGTCCGGCATCACCAGCAGAACACGGAGAGCACAGTGTACCTGCACGAGTGTGTGGTGTGTGCGTGTGTCCGGCATCACCAGCAGAACACGGAGAGCACAGTGTACCTGCACGAGTGTGTGGTGTGTGCGTGTGTCCGGCATCACCAGCAGAACACGGAGAGCACAGTGTACCTGCACGAGTGTGTGGTGTGTGCGTGTGTCCGGCATCACCAGCAGAACACGGAGAGCACAGTGTACCTGCACGAGTGTGTGGTGTGTGCGTGTGTCCGGCATCACCAGCAGAACACGGAGAGCACAGTGTACCTGCACGAGTGTGTGGTGTGTGCGTGTGTCCGGCATCACCAGCAGAACACGGAGAGCACAGTGTACCTGCACGAGTGTGTGGTGTGTGCGTGTGTCCGGCATCACCAGCAGAACACGGAGAGCACAGTGTACCTGCACGAGTGTGTGGTGTGTGCGTGTGTCCGGCATCACCAGCAGAACACGGAGAGCACAGTGTACCTGCACGAGTGTGTGGTGTGTGCGTGTGTCCGGCATCACCAGCAGAACACGGAGAGCACAGTGTACCTGCACGAGTGTGTGGTGTGTGCGTGTGTCCGGCATCACCAGCAGAACACGGAGAGCACAGTGTACCTGCACGAGTGTGTGGTGTGTGCGTGTGTCCGGCATCACCAGCAGAACACGGAGAGCACAGTGTACCTGCACGAGTGTGTGGTGTGTGCGTGTGTCCGGCATCACCAGCAGAACACGGAGAGCACAGTGTACCTGCACGAGTGTGTGGTGTGTGCGTGTGTCCGGCATCACCAGCAGAACACGGAGAGCACAGTGTACCTGCACGAGTGTGTGGTGTGTGCGTGTGTCCGGCATCACCAGCAGAACACGGAGAGCACAGTGTACCTGCACGAGTGTGTGGTGTGTGCGTGTGTCCGGCATCACCAGCAGAACACGGAGAGCACAGTGTACCTGCACGAGTGTGTGGTGTGTGCGTGTGTCCGGCATCACCAGCAGAACACGGAGAGCACAGTGTACCTGCACGAGTGTGTGGTGTGTGCGTGTGTCCGGCATCACCAGCAGAACACGGAGAGCACAGTGTACCTGCACGAGTGTGTGGTGTGTGCGTGTGTCCGGCATCACCAGCAGAACACGGAGAGCACAGTGTACCTGCACGAGTGTGTGGTGTGTGCGTGTGTCCGGCATCACCAGCAGAACACGGAGAGCACAGTGTACCTGCACGAGTGTGTGGTGTGTGCGTGTGTCCGGCATCACCAGCAGAACACGGAGAGCACAGTGTACCTGCACGAGTGTGTGGTGTGTGCGTGTGTCCGGCATCACCAGCAGAACACGGAGAGCACAGTGTACCTGCACGAGTGTGTGGTGTGTGCGTGTGTCCGGCATCACCAGCAGAACACGGAGAGCACAGTGTACCTGCACGAGTGTGTGGTGTGTGCGTGTGTCCGGCATCACCAGCAGAACACGGAGAGCACAGTGTACCTGCACGAGTGTGTGGTGTGTGCGTGTGTCCGGCATCACCAGCAGAACACGGAGAGCACAGTGTACCTGCACGAGTGTGTGGTGTGTGCGTGTGTCCGGCATCACCAGCAGAACACGGAGAGCACAGTGTACCTGCACGAGTGTGTGGTGTGTGCGTGTGTCCGGCATCACCAGCAGAACACGGAGAGCACAGTGTACCTGCACGAGTGTGTGGTGTGTGCGTGTGTCCGGCATCACCAGCAGAACACGGAGAGCACAGTGTACCTGCACGAGTGTGTGGTGTGTGCGTGTGTCCGGCATCACCAGCAGAACACGGAGAGCACAGTGTACCTGCACGAGTGTGTGGTGTGTGCGTGTGTCCGGCATCACCAGCAGAACACGGAGAGCACAGTGTACCTGCACGAGTGTGTGGTGTGTGCGTGTGTCCGGCATCACCAGCAGAACACGGAGAGCACAGTGTACCTGCACGAGTGTGTGGTGTGTGCGTGTGTCCGGCATCACCAGCAGAACACGGAGAGCACAGTGTACCTGCACGAGTGTGTGGTGTGTGCGTGTGTCCGGCATCACCAGCAGAACACGGAGAGCACAGTGTACCTGCACGAGTGTGTGGTGTGTGCGTGTGTCCGGCATCACCAGCAGAACACGGAGAGCACAGTGTACCTGCACGAGTGTGTGGTGTGTGCGTGTGTCCGGCATCACCAGCAGAACACGGAGAGCACAGTGTACCTGCACGAGTGTGTGGTGTGTGCGTGTGTCCGGCATCACCAGCAGAACACGGAGAGCACAGTGTACCTGCACGAGTGTGTGGTGTGTGCGTGTGTCCGGCATCACCAGCAGAACACGGAGAGCACAGTGTACCTGCACGAGTGTGTGGTGTGTGCGTGTGTCCGGCATCACCAGCAGAACACGGAGAGCACAGTGTACCTGCACGAGTGTGTGGTGTGTGCGTGTGTCCGGCATCACCAGCAGAACACGGAGAGCACAGTGTACCTGCACGAGTGTGTGGTGTGTGCGTGTGTCCGGCATCACCAGCAGAACACGGAGAGCACAGTGTACCTGCACGAGTGTGTGGTGTGTGCGTGTGTCCGGCATCACCAGCAGAACACGGAGAGCACAGTGTACCTGCACGAGTGTGTGGTGTGTGCGTGTGTCCGGCATCACCAGCAGAACACGGAGAGCACAGTGTACCTGCACGAGTGTGTGGTGTGTGCGTGTGTCCGGCATCACCAGCAGAACACGGAGAGCACAGTGTACCTGCACGAGTGTGTGGTGTGTGCGTGTGTCCGGCATCACCAGCAGAACACGGAGAGCACAGTGTACCTGCACGAGTGTGTGGTGTGTGCGTGTGTCCGGCATCACCAGCAGAACACGGAGAGCACAGTGTACCTGCACGAGTGTGTGGTGTGTGCGTGTGTCCGGCATCACCAGCAGAACACGGAGAGCACAGTGTACCTGCACGAGTGTGTGGTGTGTGCGTGTGTCCGGCATCACCAGCAGAACACGGAGAGCACAGTGTACCTGCACGAGTGTGTGGTGTGTGCGTGTGTCCGGCATCACCAGCAGAACACGGAGAGCACAGTGTACCTGCACGAGTGTGTGGTGTGTGCGTGTGTCCGGCATCACCAGCAGAACACGGAGAGCACAGTGTACCTGCACGAGTGTGTGGTGTGTGCGTGTGTCCGGCATCACCAGCAGAACACGGAGAGCACAGTGTACCTGCACGAGTGTGTGGTGTGTGCGTGTGTCCGGCATCACCAGCAGAACACGGAGAGCACAGTGTACCTGCACGAGTGTGTGGTGTGTGCGTGTGTCCGGCATCACCAGCAGAACACGGAGAGCACAGTGTACCTGCACGAGTGTGTGGTGTGTGCGTGTGTCCGGCATCACCAGCAGAACACGGAGAGCACAGTGTACCTGCACGAGTGTGTGGTGTGTGCGTGTGTCCGGCATCACCAGCAGAACACGGAGAGCTCGCCGCCGTGCGCGCCGCCCACCGCGCGCCACGACCGCACTCCGCCGCCGCCCACCTTCAACTGAAACATACCAACAAGAACACGCTGTTACACCATTCACGACTGCGCCGAAAAGTTATACATTAATGCTTACTTATATGTATAGTGATAATAATTTCTACATTATTCAAAAAATATATGTATAATAAGGGCAATAAGTCTTGCCTCCGTTACGGTCGGTTAGCAAATAATTGCGGCGGTATTCCGTATGACAACTAGTCAGTCGTCGAGACTTGAGCGACAAATCACCACGGAACAATTATATTACTCTACAGTCTCAATGAGAACTTTAAAGACTTTAATTTTACATAAAATAACGACCCAGCAAAAATACGACTGATTGCAACATGTCATAATGTGTTACATCATCATATTTATTATTCAAAGATGTAACACAACATAAGAAGTTTCAATCAAAGCTGTTCATCATTTTCAATGATTGATGATGTGTCCATCATTATATGCTATCAAAGCATATTTACCACAAAAATTCCGCCCCTTATATCTAGCATTCCTTACTAGTTTTTGAAGTTTAAAACAAGAGAGAGACTCGTAACGGCGGCGTTACAATGTAACTTTTTTTTTACCCTGGTAACTTGATGCCTAAAGACTAACTAGAAGCTTTATTTATTTATTTATTTATTACAAAATCCACAGCTCTCAAAATTAGATACAATGTACTTATTAAATATAAGACTTACAGCCAATTAAAGATTTACAATATTATGCTTTGACTTATAGTTTTATAATATTTTTAGGATGGAATAATAGGTATTCTAATAAAATCATTATTTATATGACGAATTGAACAAGATCATAAAATTATTTTTATTCCGGAACGTATATCAATTGCGCGGGATTTGAATACGTATTTCAATCTAAACATTATTATAACACTCTTTTTATTTGTATAAATCTATGTAGGGGTCTTGCCATTGCCATGAATCTTTGTACTGCTTGAATCATTGCTTTATTGATAATATCATTGAGCGTAGATACATACCTATACATGTTGTATTTATGTTTTAAGTCTTGCTGTACGTATAAGTATGCGCTTTTCACATAGCATGTTACAGCAGGCCTGATTGAACTTTCACATCTATTGCTAAACGTAGGCTTCTCTCATAACGTAACTACATGTCATTCATTGAATATTTTTTTACATTTAACAACATATGCTTTACATAAGATTCAATTGGAATTATTTTTAGTTTTGCAAGTAAGACAAATTGCCGATCGGTAAGTACTTACGTAGGTACATCTTATAAATAATGTAGGATATGAACTGATATGTTGCAAACGTTTTCAAGCGAAGTCGCATTAGTATCGCACGCACGCGTATCGCGAATGGGCAAAAAGTGAAATACGCCAAGTTATCATTCCAAGTCTCGCCATATAGGGGGCGGCGGCGCGGAGGCCGGTCTGCGCGCGCAAGGAATGTCGCTCATTGATGACCACTGCCGGCCACACTCAATGAGTCGAGAACAACTCGCCCCATTGAGCTGCACTCGTCGCCCCACCGATCACTCCCATGGATATTTACTACCATTTTATCCCTCTGCACCTTTCACAAAAATATCTCATTCAGATTTTTGAGAAAATAAACTTGGATTACTAGAAATAGACGAAGCCAACTTTCGCCCATTATATAGCTCTCACCCAACTTCTTCAGTAACAACTGTTCAATATAAACATTCAAAAGTATTATTCAACCATGAAACATTCAAAGGAGTCCCATTACGGAATGTCACGAACAAAACTTTCCTTATAAAATATATCTAAAATTCATCGTAGTGCCACGTCAAGAAAATAAACTACATGGAAAAAGTTTTACAACAGCCGCGGTCTCTCCGGATACAAACATCGTTATGTACATCCCTTTCAGGAAAAAAATTACGAAAGTAATTGATACACATCACAATAATGTTACATATAATATAGCATGAATCAAATATTGATGGTCTATGTAATTTCGAAGCAATAACAGGAAAACTAGCTAACAAATATATGTAATGTCCTTTGAAAATATTATATCCTTATAATATATTAAAAGGTTTTTTATAGGTATGTTATAGTTGCTACTATAAAATACGTTAACCCACATTTAAAAAAATGTGGGTTCACTACCAGCATAAGTACTCGGTGTACAAACAGTTTAACCGCAACATTTTTTGCCCAATAAAAATTACACAAACATTTTCATATATATAAAAGATGCAGTTGTAATTGTAACCCGTATGTGAGCGAGGTCGGTGACCTCGTAGATGATGTCCGATAAAAGCCGCACGGCAGGACTGATAACGCAGTCGCATCACGGAAGGTGGAACAACTAACGCAGCCTGGCCGCATAGTATTTTGTTGGGTGCATAATTTGCCATATCTTATGAGAGCGAACACAAGTTCGTGATAGTCGTGGGTGACAGATTACGAATATTATACCGTAAGCTTATTATAGAGTTAGTTATTAAACCGAAGTGCTATATAAATTGCGAACAAATGTGAATTGCGAACTTTTACGGATTTCGTAGAATCATGCTAATAGTGCCGATGATCACTGCGACTGAGTCTCAAAACAGTGCTCAATAAGTCTTTCCACGCGGCCCAGGCGCCGCTTCGCATCACTGTTTTACCATATTTTAATTCGTCCACAAGTACAATAGGTGACTGCTTGAAGATGTCAAAGTTTTCAACAATTAACTTTTCTGCACTTACACGTCACGTAAGAGAACAGTTTATAGGTAACAAACAAATAAAGAATTCACTAAACGTATAACGTATGGACGAAAAAGATTAATTATTGTATGGCATAAAATGAAAATTAATAATATGGGCGGACCCTGCACGCACTTGTCATTCAATACGCAATACACTGTAAAGCATACAAACACAAGATGAATGTTGTGCACGGCCCACACAGAACTCACTATGCGTCGGTAGTCGCGTGCGGAGTTATTAATATTGAAGCATAGAATAAAGATTCCTCTAAGTTTCACAAGAAATTTCAAAATCTAATTGTAATTTATGACAAAAAAATTAAATACCTTATGATGACATGCACTTAATTGATATGAAAAATGCAAGAAACCAATTAGAACGGAAGAACATTTTACAAGTGAAGACATTAAGCAATTATCCTCTGGTTAAGCTAACATGTTGTGAAGAGGCACGTCTTAAGTTAAATACGCAAGTTCCAGGAAAGTTCATTGCTCAAGTGTTTAGTGCGCGATGTAACGACTCGATGGGTTATTTCCTATCTGGCCTTGCCACACCACGCCGGTACATGTTTAATAGCAGCTGTCATGTCTTATACAACTATTACTGACGATCTGTTACATAGCGAGTGACTTATATTTTTATTTCCATAAATAAGACGTTTTTTTTATTGATACTGCTGAGCTTGCTCGAACGAACTAAGAAAAAAAATAGTTTCACGATTTCAGAGTTTGTCCCATAGTACAAATTGTTCAGCATGACGAACCTAATATAGGTTTTGAAAATATACTATCTCAAAATATCCATCCGGTATAGTAGGGCAACAGTCTCCACTAAAGAAAGCTTCTAGCTATGTCAGTCGTTCTAGTTTTATTAAACCATCATTGCATCCAGGCGCGGTCCGAAGGGGGGGGGGGTCACAGGGGACATGACCCCCCTCCCCCAAATCGTACACGTCAAATTGAAAAATACGGCGCGGATATGTGCGCGGGGTTGCATACTATTTCATACAAAGATTTATAAAATGCGATGACTTCGGCGCATACGGCGCGGAAAGGTCACATTACAGGCGCACAAAGGACATATTTTATTATTAGTGACCCCCTCCAAAATTTCAGGCTGCGAACGCGCCTGATTGCATCATATTCAAATATTCGAGTTGGTAATTTATGTTCTTGCAAGTAAAAAACTTTCCACTACATATTTTATCAATCCTTATCAGTCAATCCTGGTTTTTATTGACATAATTCTATCTTTATCACACTACGAACATTAATTATTTTTAAGCCTTATAACGATATCAAGACAACGATATGTAATGTAATGTAGGTTATGGAAACCCAAAGAAAATAAAAAAACCGGTCAAATGAGCGTCACTCCATAGGACCATCAGTAGTGTATGTGGACTGATCATAAGGATAATTATATTTGATCGCTAAAATTCACGATCCTTTATACCACAAATACTCTCACGCTACCGAGCGGAAACATTTGCTAAGCAATGATGATTGTCAAGAGGAACGACTACGGTAACTTGAATAAAATTATGATAATTTGTGGAGATTTTAATGTAAACTTATTGGAAGATAATTTAATATGTAATAGAAATCTCTTTTCCTGTGCTACAATCTTGTAAATCTTTTTTTAGAACCAACTAGGATTACTGCTAATTCAGCAACTTGCATTGATAATATTTTTACTAATTTGCAGCCAGTAACAATGTCAATATTTAGTCAATTAATTAAGCTCTGATCACTGTGGCCAGTTGGTCTCCTTTAATAATCCTATAAAAAAGTGATAAACAAAGATATTAAGTGTGTTCCTGTGAGTGACAGTCGCCTGGAAAAATTTAGAAATAATATTGTTAGTGAATTACCATACCTACCACATAATAATGATGTAAATGACCTTTATAACTCAATTTTTAATTTAACTACAAATGAGTATAACTCAATCTTTACTTCAAAAACTATGAAACAAACTAATATGGTCTTCAATGATTGGGCGACGGTGGGAATTCATAGAAGTAGACAAAAAATTGTATGAATTATATGGAGAAAAACAGTATAATCATAATGCTGTTTTTTTTAATCATGTAAGGAATTACTCCAAAATGTTTAAATGCGTTTGTGCCGCAGCTAAATCAATACATATTAGAAATAAAATTAAATGTAGTCAAGATTAAGATGACTTGGAAAATTTTAAATAGTGAAACTGGAAAAGAACAAGTACGTAATCATGAGTTTCGACTTATGATTACCGATAAATTAATTGAATCGGACCAAGAGTTCGCTGCCGCGTTTGAGACTTTTTTCACAGATATTCCAGTTTCTACTACCAAATCTCTTAATTCCTTTCCCGCCCTCGCTTTATCTTTACTTAGGAAAAATGTATCAAAATGTACTGTTGACTTTAAGTTCTCTACTGTGACATCTATTAATATAATTAAAACTTTCAAATCTCTAAATTTGAAAACACTGTTGATCTATGGAGACTTTCCGTTAAACTTGTTAGTTCCATAATTGATTGTATTGCGCCACATTTGGCTGTAACTTTTAATAAATGTATTGATTGTGGTGTGTTTCCTGATCTAATGAAACATAGTAAAATAGTGCCATTATTTAAAACCGGTAGTACATCTGACCCCTCTAATTTTAGACCAATTTCTATACTACCGACTTTTAGTAAAGTTTTTGAAAAAAATATTCTAAATCAATTAATCGTACATTTCAATAGTAATAACCTGCTTCACAGTAAACAATTTGGTTTTATTAAGGGTCGCTCTACAACCTATGCTGGTGTTGAGCTTGTTATGCTTGAATATCTTTGAACGCTTGGGTGGATTCACGAGATACTTTTGGTGTTTTTCGTGACTTGTCGAAGGCATTTGATTGCGTCCATCATGATTTACTGATCAGGAAATTACACCACTATGGCATTAGTGATATTGTACTCAATCTTCGGGATTCATACTTGTGTGATAGAATTCAGAAGGTTGATGTTAATGGGAAAATATCCCCTGGGTCATTAGTAACTATGGGCGTCCCTCAAGGTTCAATCCTTGGACCTTTTCTTTTTCTCATTTACATCAACGACTTACCTTACCGTGTAGAAAAAAAACATAAGATAGTATTGTTTGCTGATGACACTTCACTTCTTTACACAGTGAATAGACATGATTTTAATGACGATGTGAACAATGCTCTTTCAGTTGTCGTTGATTGGTTTACTGTTAATAATTTATTGCTAAATGAGAAAAAAACCAAATGTATTAGATTCAGTCTACCCAATGTAAGACATTCATACGCAAATATTGTTATTAAAAGCGAAAAACTGAATCTCGTTGAATCTACTGTATTCCTCTCGGTATCACTCTATATTATAAGCTACAATGGGGCCCACATATTTGAAATCTGGTGAAGACTTAGTTCTGCAGCTTTTGCAGTGAAGAAAATTCGGTCTCTTACTTATGAATTTACGGCAAAATTAGTTTATTTTCGTTATTTTCACAGTTTGATATCTTACGACATCCTCCTTTGGTGTAGTGGTGCCGACATCAATAGAATTTTTATACTGCAGAAGAGGGCTATTCGCGCAATATATAACTCAAGTCCTAGAGTTTATCATAAAGATAAGTTATTAAATCCATTAATATAATGACAGTCTCGTCACAGTACATATATGAAAATCTAATTTATGTTCGTAAAAACATACATAACTTTCCTAAAAACAGCGACACTCATAGTTTGAACACTAGAAATAAGCACAAACTTGCTGTACCTGTAACTTGGCTTAGCAAAGTGAAAGACTCTTTCAAAGGGCAATGTATACGTTTCTATAACAAAGTACCCAAAGAAATCCAAGAACTATCTATACATAGATTTAAGAAGATAGTAAAACAGAAGTTATAAGAAAGGGTACTATAAAGTTTCTGATTTTATAGATGACAAGAACGCATTTGAATGAATTGTTCGCTCCGCAAGCTATTGTTATAATATAAAATGACGGGCCGGTTGGCGTGGTTGGTAAGATACCCAATCTATCACGCCGCAGGTCGTGGGTTCGATTCCCACTCAGGACAAACATTTGTGTGCATGAACATGTCTGTAATTGTCATTATCTATATATGTATGTATTTACAAAAGAAAAGTAGTATATGTAGTATATCAGTTATCTGGCTTCCATAGTACAAGCTCTGCTTAGTTTGGGGTCAGATGGCCGTGTGTGAGGAATAATGTCCCAGAATATTTATTTTATTTATAAAAATATGTAAATTGAACTTTATACCTACTTCTAAGTGCATACCTAATTTAAAAGAAATATACATATCAAACATCTAAAATTGAAACAAGTGACTATTAAAAATACTTGTAATGAGTTCATTTAATAAAGAAACTTTTGAATTTGACTGGAGACAGAAGAATTGCAAGACTTAGGTGTAGTGAAGTGAGTGTTAAGGATTTGTACCGCATATGGCGGCGCGGGCGTGGGAACGCGCACAGCTCGGCTGCACACTACACTATTATAGTACATTACATGTGCGCCGATAATTATGCGCAGACATGTGCCGTATAACACGAACCCAGACGCAATGCGCTTTTCAATTTTATAACAAAACTATGATTAATTCCTGAATGCTCAACAATATCCCTGTCGTAAATAACTTCTCTAAACATGCATGCAGGCATATGTGAGTGCTAATGTTGGTAAAAAGAGAAATGTATATAATACAGCAGTAATTCGTTGGCTTAGGTAGTCCGCAATATTTTATAGAAGTTATTTGTCTAAAAAATCTATAACTGCATAAACATGAATATGATAGTTCTTCGACAAAAGATAGTTATTGCAGAAATTTTGCTGAAAAGAATAAGCTGATATAAGAGATTGAATAATTTTTTTAAATGTATAACATCCATCGTACACATCGGTAGGACCATAAATAATAAAAAAGTAATATAAGGAAGTAATCTCTGTTGCACCTAGACGATGTACTGCGAAGTGCATCGAGCAACAAGTCTACGGAGTGGTCAAGGGTCACAGACACGCATAGCTATGTCCTACTCTCAGTAAGGGATAACGAGAGAGATGCACGATGGAAGTGACGGCGTATGGATTTTATGCATCAACAACAACACCATAGGCTTCAAAGCAAGAAAGTAACAGCTGGTTTACTTCCTTATTAGTATTGTACATTAACCTGGGAAACAAATGTCGAGTATTACAGATAATGGCCGGCACAAATCATGTCTAATGTTAATATCTGCCACTCAGATGGAACGATAGTTTAGACCAGGGCTTCCCAAACATATTTGTACTGTGTCGCCCTTAAGAATTCGCCATTTTTTTACGACGAATTATATGTTGTTAGAACTCATACAAGGCATTGAAATCTGTTTTAAAGCACTAATAGTCACTCGCGCATGAAGTAAAACTAAAACTACTATTTAAAAGCGTGTTACATTATTTGTAACACCTTTTGTTTCATACATTGATGCAAAGGACTGTTTGCACGTAAACATAAGTAATTGATAGTTTCAAGTTCGAGACGAATAGTTTCAAAATGAGTTCTTACGATCCATTTTAAATAATAAATCAATTGAAGATATTTTGCGATTTAGTGTGAAATTGGGGAGTGGCGGGTCGGTGGGCCGGAAGCAGAGACCGAGGTAGCGACACGTTATATGACCGAGACGAGACCTCGCGAGACCAGACGCGACGGGGGCAGCGCCCGTCAGCCGTCAGCCGTGAGCCTTGAGCCGTCACCCACTCACACCCGCCCCATCTTCAGAGCTATCACACACAACCGACGCGCTTCTAACACGCCGCAACGTGTTCATTCATGTTTTTCATCTTTACTCCAAAGTGATTTCGATTAACTTATTTGGAGCATGCCGAATCGGTGCTATTGAGTGATACGACTTATCGGTGGAAATACATAGGTACTATACGATTGTTCATTTTTATCAGTTTATCACTTTTTAATGCCAGCACTAAAAGCGTCCTACCTGTCATGACATACGGACCCGAGACGTGGACACTCACGTTACGACTAGTTCACTAAATGAATGTCACTCAGCGAGCTATACATAGCTCGACGGATTAGCATGCTGAAGTGGCAGTGGGCTGGTCATATTTGCCGCAAAACCGATAACAGTTGCGGTAGACGAGTTCTATAGTGGAGACCGCGAATCGGCAAACGTATTGTACCGATACAAGTAGACTTGTGACAACTGCCACCGGGCGCAGGGTAGCTGGCAGCAACTGGGAAGGAGAGCCGAAGATCGGGCTCAGTGGAGTATTTTGGGAGATACCTACATATATCCAACAGTGGACTGATGTAGGTTGGTTGATGGTTAATGTCAGCAGTACCAAAGTAACAGAAGTTTATGGTGACAGTTTGGTGGCCTTTGTTTGGTTTTTGCCACCTGGTACCAAAGTAACACCTGACCCTAACTGCCAAGAATTGCACCGAGATAGCTCTTCCCCATTGCTTCTGCATGACAACGACCGGCCACATACTGCACAACGGACGTCAGCAAAATTGCAATAGTTGAAGCTGGAGACTCTTTCTCATCCACCTTTTACTCCCCGGTCCATGCCCCAATAGATTTTAACTTAACTCGGAGTTAGCAAGGTCGCTTCGACTTTTACAGGGGCACCACTAAACTACCCTTAAAATCTTGATTAAATTTTCGCATACAAAATGGCCAATAGACCCGTTACATATAAATATTTCGACATGTACCTGTTGCATCTTATCAAAGTCGAGAGCGGGTCGGTGTCTGCGCGGCGGCGGCAGAGGCAAGCGGCGGCGGCGCGGCGAGGACGGTGCTCGTTCCCCGCCACCCGTCCCGCTCGCCCCGCCACCCGTCCCGCTCGCCCCGCCGCCCGTCCCGCTCGTCCCGCCGTCCGTCCCGCTCGCCCCGCCGCTCGTCCCGCCCGCCGCGCACGCACACGCGCCGCCCGCCCGCCGCGGCTTGAACGCTTCCAGCGGCGGCGACGTGCGGAACCGCACCGGAGTCTCTACCTGAAACGGGCACAATGATGACATCGTCACTGAGTCCTTTCGGATCATCCGTTTTCGATCCAACTTATAATTCAGATTTCGGCTCAACCTCGACTCGGGGGGTCGCAGCATATGAAACGACCCGAGCTCCGACTGTTCGGGGATCAGTTTCAGGCGGCTCGAGCCACTTTCCCGGGACGATATCGGGCGGGGATAGGTCCCCCGGTCTTCGCGTATTGGAGTCGGTTTAATACGTCGAAAGGGCCGGTTGCTACAGTTTAGATAGAGCGTCACACGGGGCGGTTATCACTCATGTCGATGATGATGGTGGTGGTGGTGGTGGTGGTGGGGTATTAGATCGGTTAAGGATGGCATACCTTGGTGTCGTCGTCGTCGTCGGAGGGCGGACTGGCGGCGAGATGGTCGAGGTGGTCGGCGTGGTCCAGGCGGCCGTAGGGGTGCGCGGGCCACTTGCGCTTCTCGGGCTGCGCGGGCGGCGGCGAGGAGGCGCCGCGCCGCCGCGACTCGGCCGGCGCCGGCGCGCCCGTCCCGCCCGTCCCGCCCGTCCCGGCCGCCCGCCCGACGCCCCCAGCCCCGCTCGTCCCGCTCACCAAGCTCACCAAGCTCGGCGCGCCGTTGATCACCTGCCATCACCTCACCGCTAACTATGCTATCGAGTATCGACATTGATGAGCGTGTTCGAGATGTCTCTACTCTAACGTGCGCATGCATTCCTGTCGAGTCCGCTTCGGCGGTACCGATCGTATCGGTATATAAAAATTTCTCACTGAGAATGTAATGTCATCGTCATTTCTGATTCGGAGTGATTTGGAAAGCGGCAGGAAGGGCCGTAAATAAAGGGAGTCGAGGCACTTTGTGAAGCTGACGAGTAAAATCGATAAGTAAAGGATTATGATTTTCTTTAGAAGCTTTCGCCTCGACAGACCGTTTCAAAGGAGTAGCGGCAGAAACGAACCCCACGGGCCTCAAATTTGTCGAGTCGAGAAAATACGTCGGTCGACGATTAAAGACGGTAAAGCCGACGTCGCTGAATATTTCAGCGTCTAATTGCCGAGCTTACAATACTCGGTCGTCGCGACGTTAAACGCTCGAGTCGCCGAAGACCGACCGTTCTCTGCATTCTTGACTCCAAAAAAAAAACAACAGCGGCAGGCCGCTCATTTAATATGGATGAACCCTGTCGGGACACCACGGAAGTCTATGCGACCACGTTGTGTTGTCTAGTAACTATACAATACTAGAAAAGATAGGTATGTAAGATAAATTATGTACAATTTTGTATACCTATCAAAAGTGTTACGTCAACCAGTAGGTAACGTAAAAATACATACTGACGCAAAGTTACGTTCAATATTATAAAACCGCAAATTGAGCCTGCCTCTCTGTCTGCTAAACTATCTAGCCGAATTTAGATGGAGATACACTAACTTTTAATCCAGGGAGCGCGAAACCACGCAGGTCAGCTAATCTATAATATAAAAATGAATCGCAAAATTTGTTGGTAAGCGCATAACTCAACAACGCCTGGACCAATTTGGCCAATTTTTTTTTTAAATGTTCGTTATTGTCAGGAGAAGGTTTGTATGAAAAAAAAATTACACCAGGAACGTGGGTGAAACCGCGGGGAACAGCTAGTAGCAAATAAATAAAAATCATTATGAATACTTTAAACTTAAAGTTTAAACTAAAAGAACCTTCTTACACGGTCTACAAAAAGATGGGCCTCGATAAAGACTCGAAGAATTCCTAATGTGAATAAACATTTTCAAGGTAAAAACCAAGTAGGTATGTATACAATACGTACCATTTATGGTGGGTACCAATAATACGTGTCGGCGACGTCGCTTCGTCTGCCCCGACTCCACTAGCCGCAGAACAGCGACAGTTTCACACCTGACCGCTTCACAGACAGAGAGATCGTCCAACTACGTTCATTTATTAAAACCTCAAAATTATATCCACCTTCTACTAGAGTTATATCAATCTATCTATCTATCTACCACTAGGACGAGAACTAAGATTTTCTACTAAATAATAAAGATCCGGAATTAATAAGCGACGTAATTACTATGGTTAAACAATAAAATTATGTAACGATTTGTTTATGTAGTTTGCCTTTGAATTGCCTAAAAGTTTTGTCAGATATAATGAAAGCTTCGGGGTTGAAAATAAATGGGTATTGTAAATTAACTTCTATGGTTTTCAAATTTAATAAACCGAGTATAAATATTTTGAAGTGGTATCCATCTCTGGTTAGTAATAAGTGTATGTGAGTACCTACCAATGAGATTGAATACTTAATTACCTAAGGTACATTACTTTATATGCAAGTCAAGACTATCAAACGATGTTTTCTTCTTATAGAAAGCTATTTCCGTTTCCTTTTTGCAATTAAAAGAGAGCCGAGGAGACAAAAGAATTTCTAATTTCAAGCCAAGCGTAAGATAAACAAATGTTATGCAGGCGGCAGACGCAAAAAATGAATAAAAACGCGGATTGTTTTGTCTTGTTCGTGCGCAAAAAAGCGAGTAGAACAGAACAGCGTCAAGTGAAGACGGAACACGTGTGAGAGCTCGCAGCGAAAAGTGGCAGCCGACGTTTATATCGAATCGACCTATGCAGGCCATAGTTATGCATTTAATGTTATGATTTATTTTTATAATAATTATATCAGCACATAGGTAACCCTAATTAGCATGATGAAGACTGTTATTTCTGGTACATACTACAAATAGGTATAACAGGACATCGACGGTTTGTTGAAGAAGAATGTTCAAATAAATAAAATGTGCTCGATTGACGATTCAATGTACCGATGTACACAATAAAACTAATAACGACGATACAAACTTGCAAATATAATAGGTACATGTAGTTCAGTAGCTCCAAGTTCCAACACAAAAAGCCAACAAAGTTGTCAGCATTATCCGAGACAGGGCGACAAGAGGAAGGGTAGACAATACAAAACTTACTTCAGAAATGGACAGCTGATGCGTTCATTATACCATGTCGTGTCGCACTCACTGCCAACGTGATCGTAAGTATAATACCAACTCTAAAAGATATGCAGCACACGAACTGTATCTACCTACAGTGCATGAACTGTTGTACGCTTACACAATTTAAATTCTTGAAAATAAGAGTATCAAGAGTGGCTGGGAGCCTCGTGGCATCAAATTGTAAAGATGTTGTGAAGAGTGTCTGATCAACGAAATGGAATAATCAAATTTACAAGTATTAGGTAGGTACCTACTTATGAATCATGAACAATCTAACGGGTCGAGGTTGCATTTTTATCGCGTTAACATAAATAATCAAGCTTGCCGCCCCGGGTTTTACCCACAATCAACTATTTACCCCCCCCCCCTTGGCATAAAATTTCGAAAAATCCAGCTTTCTTCCTTATCTACTTCCATAAAGGGTCCCTTTGTGCAAAATTTCGGCTTTCTAGGTACAAGGGTTTGGGCTGAGCGTTGATGAGGCAGTCAGTGAGTGACTCAGGACTTTTCTTAACTTGAGCAGTCTCCAAATGTTGCCCGATCTACATTTTACCAAGCATTGAAGGTAAATCTAAGACAGGTTCAATTTAGGCATAGCCGCACTACGAGTACTGCAATTTAACGCAACATTATGTCAGCTCTAGCACTTGTAGCTGCACGGAGCGGAGCCGGACGCGGAGGTTCGCAGGCCTCTTGGGTAACAATGGGAAGATGACAGCCGCCTAGCCGGTGTGGCGTGCGCCCGCCGTCAATTTATACTCTTCTACAATGCGCTTTAATACTCGCTGTGGGATATTGTTTCAACTAAGTGCCTACTGTCCTAAAATCTCACTCGTAAACTAGGTACATGAACTTTAAATTCAATTCACAATAATTAATCATCTCGTGTTTAATATGTATAACAATACGATTAAACATGGTTTGTAGAAGAATTTAGTATGAGTAAAGAATGACAAAGTAGAAAAAAATACCGGAAACTAGTACTTACCTAACAATGAGTTACAAATTATATCAGATACAAAAAAAACATGGGATTTTAAAACACCCGGTTTGAAAGAATTGCAGGCTATGAGACAATTTAATTCTAATTAGCAACCGAGGGTTAAATACGACGGGTAATGGGTACCTGTTACAAAAAACATATTAAAAAGTTAGGAGAGCAGGTGAATGCCCTCCGGTCCGGGTGCAGGCGAGTAACTAAGCGAAAATTTGTAGAAGAGAAAAAAAATGCCAACCTCATCCAGCGACGCGCCCGGCAGTAACGAAGCGGCTAGCGCTGGATGCCGTATTACTTTTTGAACGATTTTACATTTTTTGACACTCATAAAATATACTATAATTTTGCAAGACTTGGTCGTAAATAATTGCTATAAATAATGGTTACTTAAAATAGTTTTATGTGCTGTATTGAATCAACAAAGCGACATTTATTTCTATTCCCGTTTTTCATTAGAAAAAAAACAGTAAATCATTGCATTAGCATTAATGATATGACTAGATGAAAACCCGGCTTCGCTCGGGTGAAATGTGACTCATAATACACAATCTTTTACAGAATTTAGGTAGATATTTTTGTATTTATCGGTAGTGGTTTGTATTAGTTCGCCGTATCAGACTATCGGATGAAAAAAACTAACGTGTATTCCCGGCCTTAAAGGCGCCAGTTTTAGGTGCGTTCAATTTGGATACGTTCATAAACTGTTTGAAATAAAAATCTAGTATTACAAATCTCGTTGTTCTCAAGAGTTACGAAAATTGCCTTAAATATAAAAATTACTTACATGTTACGCGAGGGGGTCAAAAGTTACGAAAAATGTAAGAAATGTAACCTGGCAACACTGTCTGACAGCTCAATTCAATTCCAATTTATTGTTTATGGCTCCATCGTGCCAACGATGACTGCCAGTGTTAGAAAAACAACGGGAAACAAAAATAATAGGCTGTCAATAAAGGCTCATTTATACACTGAGAACACTGTCATCTCATGATTAGGCTGTATGGGCTAGAACCCTTTGCCTTCCCGAAATAAGGGAAAACAAAAGAAAAAACTGACAGGGATGCGTTCATTGGCCAATATGGCGACTGCCATTTGCACCATTAGAATTTAACAAAATACTCGACAATCCGAATTTTGCGGATATATTATTATGTTGTCGACTCGAATTTTTTTAAATTATTCAGGTAAGGTTTCAATCGAGTCTACCGTACCCCTTGACCGAATTATTAATTTCTCAAAAGTTACGAAAATTGCCTTAAATATAAAAATTACCTACATGTTACGCGAGGGGGTCAGTTACGAAAAATTTAAGAAATGTAACCTTCTGGCAACACTGTCTGACAGCTCAATCCAATTCCAATTTATTGATTATGGCTCCATCGTGCCAACGATGACTGCCAGTGTCATGGTTAGAAAAAACAACGGGAAACAAAAAATAATAGGCTGTCAATAAAGGATCATTTACACACTGAGAACACTGTCATCTCATGATTAGGCTGTATGGGCTAGAACCCTTTGCCTTCCCGAAATAAGGGAAAACAAAAGAAAAAACTGATACTGACTGACAGGGATGCGTTCATTGAAAATATGGCGGTACTGTGCTCGGCCAATATGGCGACTGCCATTTGCACCATTAGAATTTAACAAAATACTCGACAATCCGAATTTTGCGGATATATGTTGTCGACTCGAAATTATTATTTTTTCATGTTTTATTATTCAGGTAAGGTTTCAATGGAGTCTACCGTACCCCTTGACGGAATTATTAATATAGATAAAGGAATAGAAACTAATAAAATGAAATTATGTGAAATCTTATGTGACTAATGGGTCGACGTGAGATCATAAATTCGGAGGATGCAAATTGTAACATAGAATAAATCAATTATGGCCTTGATTATCTCAGTGTGTTTGTTGGTTTGTCCTTCTTTCACGCAGCAGCCAGCAACGGATCGACGAGATTTCATATGAGCCGAAGAGTGACATACGAGTAGGCTACCTACTTTTTATTTCGGGAATGCGGGTGAAACCGCGGGGCGAAAGTTAAGTTTTTTTTAATTATAAATCTACATTATATTGTTAAGGTTTATAATTTAATTACTAGGCGATCTCAATAGAAGTGTCTAAGAAACTAATAGGTTCTCTAAATCAAAAGCACTAATAATGTAGGAAAAATAATTCAAATTAAATTTTAAGCCGATGGCAATAATAATGAATATCGTGCATCCTCATTTATTATGTAGTGGCGCTGTCTATTGTGGAAATTCTAATCAGTGCCACAACGACTGTGGTCGAAAATATTGAGGAATACATCACTTGTCAGTGTAATAGTTCTGTTGTCGTGATGGGGCAGGGGGGTGTGGTGAGTGACGGTGACGTAGGGGGGACGGGGGACGAGAGGAGGTGTACGGGTGTAATTTAGTTGCGGCGTGTCGTTGCGAATTAATGCGGCATGTGAAGAGCCGGCCGGTCGGACGTTGCCTCTTTGAAATACGTACGACCTCTCTTCGCTTGCATAACTACAATTTTACTTAGCTTCACGTTATCACTCTTCTAAGATATTTAAGGAGCCTAAAATCATTAACATAACTAACCTAACTCACAAATTCAGAGAGAAAACTAAAATGTAACATAAATGCCAATTGACGTGCATTCCGTTCAAGTGAATGAAGCTGAATTGTATAAAATTTTCTACAAAAAAATGATTTAGCATCAAAACCGTCTACAGAATTGTGCTTGAGGAACGTCGCAAACGTCTAATTACGCCATCAGCCATTCTCGATAGCTTGAAATTGTCCCTCCATCTTCACTATTAACTGCACCCCACCCCAGCCCTACAAACTGCCCACTCAGGGTAATTACCCTTGGAACGTTACATTTGCTGACGGTGCGGTGGGAGTCTTACAGCTAAATTAATAATAAGTTCGTAATTGTTACATGTGCATAAACGTGCCTACCTATAAAAAAAATAGCAGTCACATACGGCCTAGTAAAATTATCTTTCTGTATTCGCTTTTTTATTAACACGCTCTTTAAAAGAAATGAAATAGTATGGCGTTACAATACGATTGACGCATTAAAACATTTTTAGAGCCCCGGAATAAATGTATTAAAATATATTAAAATAAGTAAATAATTAGGTACCTACCTATACGACTGTGGAAACGAGACCAAAAACTGCTATTGTTATTGTGGAATATTTAAATCGCCACCATTTATTTTATTATACCAACATTAAAAGAAATTTTAAGTGCTCTGAGATTTTTTTATCTTTACATGATTCTTCGTTTTTTCTATTTATTTATCTTGTTATGTTAGGTTACTTAAGTAGTCTGATTGTCCAGAAAACAAATAATAAACAACCTTGCTGTTTCTTGCTAGCTCTCTAGACTTCCGAACCGGTGGTAAGTTAGCTTCAACCTTCATAAATACCTTCATTGAATAAATGGCTTTGACTTTGAAAGAGGGCAAGAAATATCTACCCATCATGAAACTTCTACGTAAACGTGAATAGTTTGTTATTTTTGGATTGTCATAGCCAGCCAATTAGTTTTAAATAAAATTTGGCAGTGGGATCATTATCGGTTTGTAGACACCTACCTACCTACTGACACGAGGTCTTGAGTTTAGTCGTCAATTAAATAAAGCCAACGCGGCTTCGGGAGACAGACGGGCGGGGAGCTTTATCCGCCAATGCATTAGCTTGACCATCCAAAAGGGTAACGCTGCCTGTTGGGAACCTTGCTCATAGGCAGCGGTGGCAGTTTCGAGGAAATTTTATATATCTTATAGTTAGTATTTTGTATTTATGTTCTAAATACTATTATATTGATAACTTATTAAGTCCTATTTCCAATAAAATTCGGTAGATTAAGTCGCTAGCATTGGTCGTTGGACAATAATAATGCAAATTTGTCACTACATCTACATATATCGTTATAGTGAGGATCTATCTCTTAGTTGCTCAGTCTATCGTATTAACATGTAGAAGGCCGAAATTAAGATTAATGCTGGAGTAGTGAATTACATATAGCGACGGCGCGTGGGACCTGGGCCGACCCACTGGAGACACCGATTACATATAGCGACGGCGCGTGGGACCTGGGCCGACCCACTGGAGACACCGATTACATTTAGCGACGGCGCGTGGGACCTGGGCCGACCCACTGGAGACACCGATTACATTAAGCGACGGCGCGTGGGACCTGGGCCGACCCACTGGAGACACCGATTACATTTAGCGACGGCGCGTGGGACCTGGGCCGACCCACTGGAGACACCGATTACATTTAGCGAAGGCGCGTGGGACCTGGGCCGACCCACTGGAGACACCGATTACATTTAGCGACGGCGCGTGGGACCTGGGCCGACCCACTGGAGACACCGATTAAATTGCTCAGAACAAATTAAAAAGAATAGCAGCAGCGGCGACTGCTTCAAATTAACGGCCTTATTTGGTAAGTGTGCGACTGGATACACGGCACCTACACTATGTGCGCTCGTTAAAATACATGCTACCGAATGTACCTACCTGTCTTGTTGCATTTATTTTAAATTATCTGGTGAAGTGAAAAATAATTATGTTTAAAGTAATTTGTAGTTGATTACTCGTGTTATGAAAAATATAAATTAATTTGCGACGAAATGTAGCGGCGATAAATGTATTCGGACTTGCTGAGCGAGTATTTCGTAATAAAATTATTATGACTGCGTCAAACACCGGCGCGCGGCGTCGGCTGTAGGTAGGTACTCCACCAAAATAGAATACGGGCGTGTGTCATTTAGTATCTATACCTGTTTATTTTGTAATAAACATTTGCTCTTCATACAGCATTCATAAGCCTAATTGGGGAATTAAAATGCTCGATCGATATTCATATAAGCATTGTGCTCAAACAGATATTTTGAATTATAATTTTACTAAAGCTTATAGTAATTACCTATATCGTATTTAACCAGTTGTAAGTTTATTTCATTGTAATATAATTAATTTGTTGAAATAGTTTGAATAACAGATGTTACATTACAATTTATAAGATAGACTCACTATTTGATGACTTCAATAAGCGTCCAAACTAATGATGAAATTAGTGTATAAATTAACAATAAAGTAAGATTAATTAAACAAATTCATCAGTTAAAATTTATCAGTACTTTTATGGTAGTAAATTTGTTGAAACGATTAGTAGATACAGTGATATCAATGTCGATGAAAACTATCCGAAGTTCCGAACAGACTATGGATTTATTAAGTTATTTATACTTAACATTAATTATTTGTTATCGATAAAAAATAGCCCTGTTAATATTATTTAATATCTGCAAGCGATCTAAATTCAATAATGATGTAAAATATTATCGATGTGGTATAACTGGTTTTAATGTTAATTAATATGAAAAAGGTTAATTAGTCGATTATTAACGTCGGTAGGTATATGGACAATGTACATAATTATGTTCTGTTACATTTATATAACGACTATCGTATGCTACCAGCGCAGCGGCGTACAATCTTTGAAATAATAACCTATATGGGTACTTAATGTTTTAATAAAAAGTCTAACCTACCTAAAAAAACCTGACTAGGTTATATAAGTTTGCTTATGCGATATAACATTCGTAGGTGGTAAATGGCTCGGTTAAGTTATTCTATCGAATTCAAAATTACGAAAGAAAAACAGAAGAACTAACAAAATTCCTCAGTGGCGTAAGATATTCTAGATTAAAAAGTTCAGAATATTATTTTCTCTAAAATAACTAGGAGGGAGAGGAAAGGAAAACAAATTTATACATGGAAGATTTAATTCATTTCTACAAGTCAAAGTCAAAGTCAAAGCCATTTATTCAGTTTAGGCCCTAAGAGGGCACTTATGAACGTCGAAACTACTGAAGTTACCACCGATTCGGAAGTCGCCTTCAACTGAGAAGAACCGGCAAGAAACTCAGCAAGGTTACATTTTTTATATATTTTGTTTTTTTTTTTTGGACAATCTGACAATGTTGGCTCTTTTTCCATTAAATTTTTAACAATATTTAAAGAAATATAATACACATAAACACAAAAGATGAAAAAAAAAACAACAAGAAAAATAAATAAAAAATAATAACCTGAACAAGTTAAAATTTATAAAAAAAATATAGTATCTCTAAAATACTAAGTACTGGCTTCTTTACAAGTATGAACAAGGTGCACTTGTGCAGAGTGCAGCTATTTCCAGACATCTTTATCTTCAATGTAATGAGCTACCTTGTAATAGGCTTTTTCTTTCAAAACTTTCTTAATGTGAGATTTGAATTTGAAATCAGTCATCTTGGTAACTGAGACAGGTAATTTATTATAAAAGCGTACACTACTTCCAAGAAATGACTTTAACTTTGGCTAATCTAAAATACGGAACAACTAATTTATCTTTTTGTCTTGTATTGATATTATGTACCTCCATTTTTGATTTAAACAATTCTATATTTTTACGTATGAACATTATATTTTCATATATGTATAGTGAAGGTAAAGTCATAACGTTTATATCTTTAAATAATTCCCTTAACGATTCACGAGGACCCATATTATAAATGGCACGAATTGCTCTTTTTTGTAATATAAATATAGATTCTATATCTGCTGCAGCTCCCCACAGTAAAACGCCATACGATAAAAAACTATGAAAATATGCAAAATAAACTAATTTGGCCGTCTCGACATTCGTCAACTGTCTGATTTTTCTAACAGCAAATGCAGCAGAACTTAATTTACCAGTCAAAGATTCTACATGAGGACCCCATTGTAGTTTATTATCTAATGTGATGCCCAGAAATACAGTTTTATCGACTAATTCCAAACTGCTGCCATCTATTAATATCTGGCTGTCTACTTGCGCTACATTTGGAAGAGAGAATCTTAAACATTTAGTTTTCTTAGAATTTAGTAAAAGATTGTTAACAGCAAACCATTTGGAGACTAGTGACAAGAAATATGGTACGCGCCGGCGATATCGACAGAAATGCAGCTATGGGCAAACGTGGGACCAATTAATTTTGGTCGTACAAAGCTACAAACGGGGAGGAGTAGATATAATGCCTTTATGATGTGAATTAGTAACTGATCGTCGGGAAGGTTCACGTGCAAATATAAAGTGGGTAAGTAGTGTGTCGTGACGTACCTCGAGCTCCTCTTCTGAGGAGTGGTGGTCGTAGAGCTGGTCGGTGTCAGGCCCCCGGGCGGGCGAGGACGCGGGCGCGGCCCCCAGGCGCGACCCGCCGGCGCCCCCCGCGCCCCCCACGCCCCCCGCGCCCCCAGCGCCCCCCACGCCCCCCGGCAGCGAGCCGCACGCGCATGGCGAGCCCAACCCACCCATGCCTGGAACAACACACGCATTTTAACTGGTTTCTTCTAGATTTTCAGCTGTAGGAAGTAAACCCACGAAGGTCTCTTGTAATATTAAACCACGGTCAAAACGATTACCTACTGTTATTGAGCCGGCCAATTTCTGGGCGCAAATAGGTCCTTAGATCCTTTGTCTCGTCACTCGGGGTATCAATAAAAAAGTCCTTTTAAAAAATATCTATCATATTTTTATGGAAATGCGATAATGAATAAAGCCCTAGAAGTTTATCAGTTTTTATTTCAAAGCTGGGGCTCGGAATCGCTGGTGCGTTAATTAATTAATGAAGTCAGTATATACTTATATAAATATACATGTATTATTACAGTTGATAATATACGGAAATTGAGTTCAGTTATATAAACAAACACGACTAATGTAACCTATTAGTCGTGTTTGTTTATATTGCATGTTCTTCACATAACATTAATACACCCGTAGCTGATAGATTAAGAAGTCATTTTACATTACATTGGAAATACTATCAATACATAATTTTCCTAATTAATTAAAATCTTTTCGAAACGAACAGTTCTTCCACAATTTAATTAATGATCATCGATGTGCGCACAGTTGGATGCGAAACAAGTACACCTAGTAATTTTATTAGGAAGTTTAAACTGACAAAATAGTAATTTACGTTCGACATCTCCGGGTAAATGTGGGTACGCTACGGCATCAAAGGAGTGCAATTGAAAATATACACTTTATACAGTTGGTAACACTTGATCTGTAACTAATCAGACAATGTTGACAGTTAACGTTCTAAAATTGAAACGAAATTTGGAAATCTTCAAAACGGTTTTATTACTGCTAGTGATTGTAGTCTGATTTAGTCTGAAGATATAGGTTACATTTAGACATAAGGCTAGATGACAAAAATAATTATTATTTATACTTAGAGAGTAGTTACGTAGGACGAGAAGGTGATAGAAGAAATGGCAAAGTGCAAATATATTTAAAGCTGACAAGCAAGCTTCAATATACCTACTGAGTGATTTTTTAGTCACTGGCAATACTTGCAGGGGTTGAAGTACTCATCAAAATGAACAACTTTTACTATGGGACTAACTGTGAAATCATGAAAAAATTATCAGCTGTTCCATACAAAAGTTCAATACCTACTCGACCAAAATATATAAAGCAACCGTTTTATTTTACGCCATATCAGTGTTAGCCCCATAGTAAAAGTTGTTCACATTGATGAGTATTTCCACCCCTGCAAGTATTGCCAGTGATAAAAAAATCACCCGGTATAGTTCTTGAACAATAAACATTATATTGTGAGTAGGTGCCTACAACGTGACTGCTATTACCGTAGTTACCTAAGTGATCAATCAGACTGCACGGCGGCGCGCCCTTTATTATTTTCAGTAGGTATTGAAACGATTTACTAAATAATCTTATGTAGGGGCGTCTGTTCAATTAATTCCACTTAACAAACTAAATAAATAAAAATTCACCGGAAAACTCAGAAATTTGGATGGTATTTTTGTGTGGAAATCTCAATAAAAATAATGTGACGTTCTGTTTGAGAGTTAAACATAGGCGCTTCTAATTTCTTCATTAGTAAAGTGCACCCGTACGAAATCGGGGTCGGTCGCTAGTATTAGATAAATACAACACGTTTTTTATCTAAAGTTAAAACACGTAATAATAAAAACCGGCCAAGTGCGAGTCGGACTCGCGCACCGAGGGTTCCGTACAAACTTCGTCCATCACGGGAAATGCACAATTTTTTTTATTTACCTTATTTGAGGTAGGTGCCAATTAAGCTAGATCTCTAAATTGTATGAGCGCCCATACAACTCAGAGGTGTTTATTAATTGGCGTAACTATGTATGTATGGGAACACCCTTTAATTTTCAACTTTTTTTATATTTTGGAATGTTCCTTTATTTGTGCTGTAAGACCTTGCTTTTTGCCAAATTTCGTGATTCTAAGTCAACGGGAACTACCACAAAACAAAATCAAAAACCAGCAAAAAAATCGCGTTTGTTGTATGGGAGCCCCCCTTAAATATTTATTTTATTTTGTTTTTAGTATTTGTTGTTATAGCGGCAACAGAAATACATAATTTGTGAAAACTTCAACTGTCTAGCTATAGCGGTTCTTGAGATACAGCCTGGAGACAGACAGACGGACGGACAGACAGTGAAGTCTTAATAATAGGGTCCCGTTTTTACCCTTTGGGTACGGAACCCTAATAAAAACCATAAAAACAGTTACTAGGTACCTACTCGCGGTAAAACGACTTCGAATTGTAAATTCACGACTTGGAACACGCCTTCAGCAAACATATCAATACGTACAAAAAGTTTAAAGAGATATTTGCGATGCCTTTGACACTACATGAAAATATTGTTGATATAAAGTGATACTAATAGATCTAACAAACTGTGATGCCATATTGAATAAATCATTATAAAACGCCTACCTACTCATGCCAATGATATCGAACGAAGCATTCAAATAAAGTTAGAAATAGACAACTTTGTGGTGAACAAAAAGAACACGACAGTCTCGGGTATTCAGAAGTCAGAACCGAGCGGATGGCACCGCCCAGCCGCCCAGCGGAGGTGGAATGTTTAAAAATAACGATAAAAATCGTTACTAAGGGATTATTTCCATCGTTGGGGTTGAACAAATTAAAATAAGTCTCGCGCTTTGGCCACAATGAGTTTCTATAAGTTCACGAAATACAACAAAAACGTCGCGATACCCTATGGTCTAGCATTATAGCTTTGATGTAGGTACTAGGTATACAAAAATATCATTTTTATGATCCGCTATAAAATATAAATTTCTTTGTAAGATTGAATAGCGTCTACAGACAGTCTTATGAACGTGTGTCTAATAGCGAATCAGCTAACATTCTATCATAATTAGCAATAAGTTGTATTTGGGTCTCCGAGACTAATTTTGACAACAAATTATATAATAGATTGACAGCGAGTGATTTATTTATTCATCTGGCTACCCAAGCTAAATTCGTTCACCTTCATTGACTAATAGTCGTCACAATCTAATAAGTCCGTTTTGACTACAGGATATCTCTTTTGTTCTCGTTATATTTGTCTCGTTTTAGAATAGAATTATTTTTGTCACATGGATGCTGGCCAATTAGATTGTGATGATGTGATCTAAGTTGACAGTTAACGTCAAAAGCTTAATACATAAATAAAGAATGCGATATTCAGCGGATAACTGGAGTTTTGAATCTTGTAAATCATCCCAGCCTCTCTAAGGATAATAATAATAAATGCTACGGACTAAATATTTCAATATTTTCCAAATCTAGGCTGTCATCTAAAATTCAGGTACCTACTCACTCACTCGTAAGAGTTTAACAAGTAAGATATTTGTAACATCATTTTTAACATTAGGTTTGGTACATAAGTACAAAGTGTTGTTAGATAAGTTACAGCACATCGACATTGAAGAGGGCAACAAACATACAACGTGTCCTACAATACTGTTCCGCTCGTGAATAATTGAAAAGCCCCGGCATCGGGCTTCGACTCGCCTGACGCACCGCTCTCGCGGCGATGTTATCTTACATCTCGAAATGTCAATGCTGATTGTAAACCGAGAAAATAATTTTATTTTCATGTACGTAAGGTTGAAAATTGTATGAAAAAGCGATCTAGAGACAGCAATAGATATCGTGGTAGAGGAGCAGATCAAGATTCAATGCGCCGTTGACGCGAGCAAGTCACGAAACGTCAAACCGTTGCGCTCGGTATCCATACATTTGCGTTGTGAGAATTGAGTCCCTGCTTTATATTTATTGGGAACAAAACTGTTACCTACTGCTGCTGCAAAGAGGTATGCTTAGGTATATTTAAATCCGATAAGGAGAACAAAAATAAAATTTTAATAGTCATATCATATTTAAGATGTTTATTCAGACATTTGTCACATTTATTGCACCTCGATCTAAAACCTCGTGCCGTGACAAGCTTTTGAGCCTGAATTTCCTTATGTTAGACAATTGTTTAAAATTGTTGTATCCTTATTTATAATGTATTTTTCTTTACTTGTATTTCATTTTGTTTTTTTAGTAGTTGTATACTATAAGAATACTCGATATTGGAAGGAGACTTTGCGACCTTCCCTTTAGTTAGTGTGAGGCCCACGTTTACCATTAACCCTTATGGAGCTGGAGTGTGGCTACAGCATCATGCCACGTTGCAATAAACCGTACCAAGTATTCGATCTCTCACACTATATGTCTATTTTTAGCCATTGAAGAATTCCATAGTGAAGAAATAGTCCTGGCCGTCTCATCAGGTCATGTACAAAATTTCGCGTACAGTAAATTGATTAAGGCAAAGTACTTAGTTCAAAATTTATGCCACACATAGTTGTTAGTTACGACTGACTAACAAACTAAACGTTAATATAAAGATATGGCAATGACAGGTGGTTAATTAATGGGTACGCACAGTAAATTACAGATTAGATGATAAATCAAAAATCTATGTCTGTCTGTCAATGTGTGATGGTTCATGGATATGCATAAACGTTATCGTTCAATAACGTTTCAAGCCACGTGTGGTTTCTAACGTTAAATACACATTACACAGATAACAAATAACGTTAGAACCTTTCCTTGTGCAGGAAAATGTACTTTAACCATGATTCAAATATGAAATAATCTCAGCATTACTCGCATTACCATAAATTAATTAAAACGTCAACAAATAAAGAAACCCAGTAAATTACTCACCCAACATTATTCTAAGTAGAACATGTCCAAATATAGACATATTTCCAAAGCCAACAGAGCAGCAAAAACTTGTTATATAACTTTAAAATACCGACCAGATAAATACAAATGAACTTTCACGGCAAATCAAGTGGCATTAAAAACACCGTTCTCAAATTAACAACAAGTTTATAAAGTCCTGGTGCAAATGTAGAAGTGGTCACCGGCGGCAATGCAAATGTGGCGAACAACCAACAACCAACAACGCGTCTCGCCGTGACACGATGCTGCGCGTGGGCAGACTTGAGCGGCCACTATCTCATACCGAATTCACTGGCTCATGCTCATGCCTAATAAATGCACACCAACTTTGTTTATTGTGAACATTACCAGTCGGATTCGAGTTCTTAGGCCTTTTGACCCATCCAGTTTGTTAGCTAAGTTATGTTTGGTAACTCCGTCACTTAGTCACTAGTCTACTCTTCCTTTTATTTAAGTTATTATGTTTTTTTCCCCAATGAATTGATCCTTGTAGTTATTATCCTTATGACCCTTTGGCGGGTTTGAATTCCGGTTCAGACAGGTTTTTTTTTTTTTTTCAAAAACCTATGAATGCTGTTGTTCTTATTTTTTTAAATGAAATTAAGTCTTATGTTAGAAGCCTAACATAGCCGTGAGAAGGTGAGATAGCAATAAGAAATATTATAAAAATTCATCCCTTAATGCCAGTGTAGGAGTTCGTTATTTTCGAAGATATGAATGTAGAATTAGCTAGTACTAAATAAATAGTAAAAACGACCTATAATATAATCCACTAATAGAATGTTATCGAATTATTAATTAATTAAATGCGACATAAAAATTCCATGGCGGTCAAACCAATATGAGATATGGTGCATTTTAAATAGGTAACTTTTATAAAGAAGAGGACTAAAAAAGTAAGCATTGTCGATAAATTAAATTGGTAAAGGACATCGTTTGTGTGAGGTAATAAAACATTGTGAAATATTACTTATGTAGCAGTCCACTACAACCACAATGAAATGCACGTGACATGCATACCGACTGTTCGACGTATGCCGGCACTACTCATCACTCACAAATGGCTGTGGCCGAAAAATATCGTTCATCTATCAGATTTTGAAGAGTAGATAGCAACCTACAAACGAAATTAGCTCTCGGGAACAATATACTATGATCCAGGTGAAGGTAATAAGTTATAATCGAAACATGTTTTCGAAATCTTGTCGCTCTAATATTAAAGCTGTCCATGAATTGTTTAAGAAAGATGGTACAATAACATCTTAACAGATCATTTGATAGTCAGTCTATACACCGGATTATCGATATAATGATGACCACTCCAATGTTTAGGCGACTTAACAAATAATATCAGAAACTCAATTGGTATTCCATCAAGCTAAGAATACAGTGAATTGAAGTTTCCTAAATAGGTAGGTACCAATGATTGATATGTTGAGATTGTATTTATTTGTTTTGTATAAATATTTGCATCAATAATATTGTGATTTGTAAAGCACACACGTTCAAGGTTGGATCGAAGCCAATTCGCCACGACAGACCGGCTCACGCTCGCTTCACACAATATGATACGATCACGATAGCCGGCGCGATGCGATTAAATCTCATTTATTGTTCGCTCGCAGCGCAGCGCTCTCCCTGAATGGGCATCGTTACTATTTCCAACGTAATAATCTTTCCCATACCTTGCTTGCTACAGGGAACCACAGCGGAGTTGTTCAAAGCTAATCGAGCAAAACTTAGATATCCGTATATTATCACTTCGAAATGTATAGCACATCTATGTGAGCGTACTTCCATGTGCTTGTCTATAGATAAGGAATCACACCGTTCATCGATCGGGTGAATAAACTCCTCCAAAAATACTATAAATAAAAAGTCACGTTTGTGGAGTTGGGAAAAGTTAAAACTCCAAAGTGAAAATATTAAAGGCAACCTTATAAAACTCGAAGCAGCGTGTCAGACAACTTAATTACCTATGGAAACCCGTTTTCGAGATGATTGTATGCTGGAACAATAAACATTCGAAAGGTGCCAAAAAACAGTGATGTTTGTGTTACCACTTATCTGGACCGCGTGAGTTGTGGTTGTGCTTTATCCGATATTATAGTGTGTAGTGTACCTACTCTGATTAACCCATTAAAACTTTCGATATTACTCGAAAATTCTCTTATTACAATAATTATCACAGTATTTAAGCACATTCTAACTAGGAAGGTTGGAGTAAGTAGGTACTACTAGTTTTTTTTTAAATCAACACCATTTCGCAATGTCGCGCGACGCATCATCGGGGATTTAAAAAGTACTTCGATGGAATGGAAAATTCCAGGGACCTCGGAATTCGTCGCTCATTGACATCGTGGCGTGTACACTAACATAGTATCTGTATCAAGCTCAATAATGAGTTTGATTCTTACAATGGTCGGAGTCACGCTCGCTTTTGTAGAGCTACATAATGTGTGTGCCGGTAGACTGGTGGGCGCATGTATAATTGCGGTATAGCGTTGAGCGCTCACCTTGGCCGCGGCGCGAGCAAGGCCAAGGTCCCAGCTGTCCCCCCCCCCCTACTACTCCCCCCCCTGCTCCAATCCCCAACTTGGTACGCTTCTTCCTGCGCTGCACGCGCACGATTTTTTGCGCAGTGATGTAATCTGCAATTCGGCGCGCGCGCAACATGGCCGCCGAGTAGTCACGCTCAGATAAACATTGCTTATAAGCACACTTTTTAAACGCCCAATTCCTTGATCTCTACGAAAACCGTATTTAAACTGCATTATTATTCTAGTATCTCGCTACTTTATGTAGATCATCCACGAAAAATATGATAAACAGTAAAAATAATACAACGAAACGAGAATGTTGCAGCTGAATCGAATCCTTATTCAAAGTGTTTGTTAGTATAGGTAGGTAGGTAAGGCACCAAATGTCGCGGAATGTAGGTAATTCCGAACATCGTCAAGGTCAATGTTATTGCACAATATGAGTTACTCATTTCTTTTGTACCTACATAATATATGTAATTAGTAATAATAAGCTCTGTAATATAGAAAAGATGTTTCGATAGTTTCGACAAAGTCCTTGATCTTTAGTACCAATCGTATTCGTGTTTAGATTGAATTTAGATATCGAGGAGTGGTATTTAGTGCGTTCCGAGTACTCGATCGTCTCTCCTTTCTCCGGCACCTGGAGTACCTACGTACCTATATCACTAGTTTTATTGTAACGTTTGGTGGGACGATTGAGACCGTTTATGGTATGGGCGCAAAGGCATGCTTATCGCATGCGTATAGAATGGTGCGAGGTGCGACCGCAAGGCTCGCCGAGCAACCGCAACCGGCCACTTCCCAAGTGTACATTACACGAACAATTACACAGTTGGAATGTCGTTCTTCAGCGACAACTTGCTATTTTGAAATAATAATCAGGTGAGATACCTAGATGTCTTGTGACGATCAACAATTGACGAGTGAGATATTTCATGTCAAGAAAAGCCCTAACAAAAGTCTTGACTTTAGATTCGATGATAGGAAATATCAAAAAGAAGAGTTCCGTCAGATCGAGGGAGGATATAAAAACGATCATCAGGAAAGAGCCCGCAATCTAATGTCACTCTATATTCAGTAGCAATTTATCAACGACTCATTGGAGCGTTAGACGCGTCCGGCCGACGCAAGCGGCAACTGACTCGCGACGATTCCACGCGTTTTGGCCCCAACACCGATCCCTGATCGCTCTCACCCGGCCATACTATTTCTGTATGAATGGCTTTACTATACTATACAATTATGCCACTCTTCCTGCGACCACTGCCAAATTATTCGGTACCGTTGCGCTAGCAAAAATTTTAATGCATTTTATTTTCGGACACTTCATTTGGATGTTACAGAACCTTACAAAGCGTCTTAAAACATTTTAAAAAAAAGATCTACGGTGCGGTACGATTAAAGTGTGAGTCGGCCACGTGTTGAGTTGTCGCGTCATCGGTGTACCGTGTCACCCACGCACCTCGTCCACGATCTTTACTATATCATGCTGAGTACTATAGTATAGTAATAGTGGTTGTAGCTTCCTTGCCAAGTGCCGCGCGCTGCCAAAATCAACGCACCAAATATTGAGGACAGAATTGTATCATTGTATTAAGGTACCATTTACTTTTACGACCCGACGTTCGACATTCGGCAACAATACTCAACAGAGCACAGCGAAATATCTTTGGTAATATTTCCAAATAGAACAATGGTGGCTGTCAATCTAATTCTACAATGAGCGATAATATATAATTCGAAATATTTTTATAACTAGATATGTTGTTGGCAAAGTATGACATTTCCTCTATGTAATTACTGACTAACTACATATAATATGCTTTATTTATGAAGTGGTTTTTAGGATTCCGTAGCCAAATGGCAAAAAACGGAACCCTTATAGATTCGTCATGTCTGTCTGTCTGTCTGTGTGTCCGTCCGTATGTCACAGCCACTTTTTTCCGAAACTATAAGAGCTATACTGTTGAAAATTGGTAAGTAGATGTATTCTGTGAACCGCATTAAGATTTTCACACAAAAATAGAAAAAAAAACAATAAATATTGGGGGTTCCCCATACTTAGAACTGAAACTCAAATTTTTTTTTTTCATCAAACCCATACGTGTGGGGTATCCATGGATAGGTCTTCAAAAATGATATTGAGGTTTCTAATATTTTTTTTTTCTAAACTGAATAGTTTGCGCGAGAGACACTTCCAAAGTGGTAAAATGTGTGTAGCTTCTAAAATAAGAGAATGATTAAACTAAAAAAAATATATGATGTACATTACTATGCAAACTTCCACCGAAAATTGGTTTGAACGAGATTTAGTAAGTAGTTTTTTTTTAATACGTCATAAATCGTAAACCGCAATTCACCTTTCATTCAATCAACTCAAATATAAAAAAAAATTGGCAAAAAGCAAGGTCTTCCAGTACAAATTAAGAGAAAATTCCAAAAAATTAAAAAAGTTGAAAATTAAAGGGTGTCCCCATACATACATAGTTACACCAATTAATAGACTTCTGAGTTGTATGGGCGCTCAAACAATTTAGAGGTCTAGCTTAATTGGCACCTACCTCAAATAAGGTAAATAAATAAAATTGTGCATTTCCTTGATGGACGAACAATGGACGACGTTTGTACGGAACCCTCGGTGCGCGAGTCCGAATCGCACTTGGCCGGTTTTTTCCTGCTATGTCAAGGTGCGAAATGTGTGATATATTATAGGTAATTCAATATTATCACATTAAATATGTCTATAATAATAATAAAGCAGGTCAGCTTGTGGCGAGGTGTTGGTACCAGTCCTTTCGGACGGTCTCGGCCTGAGTAGAGCGCGATAGGGTGGAAGTGGTCAAACTGAAACTGTCACGACTCTCACAACAACCCTAGCTGCTGACACTAATGTTGTTTCCTTTATAACTTTTAAAGTGCCGGGCATGATTATCAAGATTTAGAACTACATGTTGTATTTCCTTAGAACGAGAAAATCCAAAGGAGAGATAAAAAAGAAAAATATGCAAATAGAACAATGAGGTTAAGGCTCCAGTCTTCCTAAAATCAGTGTTCTTGCGGAATTTATCAGAAAAGAAATATTGTTTTTTAGTCATCAGAAAAGCAATAAATGAAATATATTTCACGTTATTTAAAAGTGTGAGATCTGAAGTTTCCAATACATATTTTATTTTTTAATTTGACGCCACTTTTATTAGCTTTGTGAGGCTTTAAACATACCTCTATTTACGTTCCACGCGTAGAGGGTCTCATTCATGCACACGCCACGAAAAAAATATAACAAAAACAAGAAATGTATTCAGATTACATTTGACGGCAAATCCTCTACAATAATCTTATCTAGTTACATTTTTTCAAAATCGTCTCAATTTCTTATTTAAACTGCTTTAAAAAGTTATAAATTTCTGAATTTGACCCTTGCAACATATATTTTTTCTATTACAAAGTAATGGTTTAGAGAAATCACACTTTAACCACTCCGAAAGCAACTACTTATATGTCGAATAAAAAATATATGCATTCAAAAAATCATTTGAAATAAATTTACTGAAACTAAACATATAACACAACGAACGGCTGTCAATTCCCAGCGGAATTGAATGGAATTTTGATGCGTTTTATGTTTTATTTTGAGGATTTGCCGACAAATGTAATTTGAATACATTTCTTGTTTCTGTTATATTTTTTTCGTGGCGTGTGCATCAATGAGACACTCTACGCGTGGAACGTAAATAGAGGTATGTTTAAAGCCTCACAAAGCTAATAAAAGTGGCGTCAAATAAAAAAATAAAATATGTATTGGAAACTTCAAATCTCACACTTTAAAATAACGTAAAATATATTTCATTTATTGCTTTTCTGATGACTAAAAAACAATATTTATTTTCTGATAAATTCCGCAAGAACACTGATTTTAGGGAGACTGGAGCCATAATATTATTGAAACACGTTATTGGGTTACTAAAACAGAATCGAATGTCAATGAATGGAAACTTACTGATATCGGTGACGTCATTCCACTTCATGATAACGTCCGTACAAAAATCACCTGAAACAATATGAAAACACATTGAGTATCGTGTTAAAACAACACTAACATAACTTATAGGTTAAAATCTATACATAGGTAGGTACTTATATGTTGCATACATATTATCAAAGTCGTGTGGTATTATAATTTTTCCTATAGTCACATTACAATTGCTCGCTTAATAAATTGTGCACATTTTAGACTAATTTAGACAATTTTGTTAATAAAAATACGGTTTTAAATATTACACAATTGATGATTCCGCTTCAACTAAGCAAGCAGTAAATAAAGCGTACCACAAAAAGTCAGTCAGAGCAACATAACATAATATAAATTGCAAGCTGACACTGATAGATCCCGTTAAATCATTTCGCTGCGTTCGCGCAATTGAATCTTGAATTACAAAAATTAACACATAATGTATTTTTTTTTGTTACTGTGAGAGTGGGAATTTTCACAATGGCTGCTCCTTTAATTAGAATGAAACATAATGGTATAGAATTGGTGCTAAAAAAAAGTGTTATATTGCATACAATGAGCGCAGTGGTCGGTGTTTAGTTAACTGTTGGTAGACACGCGACGCGACGCATAACTAGGCGCGTATTGCAGCACGCAACGTTAATGATGATTTCAATTGTACATTAGCACACCGACGACGCTACGCAGCGCAGGCGCAGCCGCGTATACGACGCAGAACCACTGCTATGAGTGCGAGTGGAGAATATAACAACTGACGAACACAAGGCGTCCAGGGAGTAACTGACCGACCTGGCCAACTTACAGAAGTTTCAGTTCTAATATTGCCCGAATTAGTGGTACCTAATTGGTATCCAATAATAATAACACCTCAGAATCCTCTTATTTTGATATGTGGTAGAAACGACTTGACAATGACGATTGGGAAGTGGATAAGTACTTGATCTTATAATAACCATATTTTAAGGATGTAACAGAAAAAGGTTTTACAATATATGGGTGAAAGCCCTAGCAATGTATCATACCAGCCTGCGTAAGTTTAAGGCAAGCCCAAGAGGACGAGGAATCCAGAGGATATTGTAGGCTATAGCAATTAGCTACCTGAAAGGAGTAATAAAGGATGGAAATAAGTAGGTCATTGGTAAAAATGTTTTCTAGTGTCGGATAGTTCCGTCAAAACTTTTAATTGGCCTTCATTTGTATATGCTTTTGTAAACATTTTTTTTCTTTTATTGAACTGTAAGTTTTCCTTAATTAAAATAATAAAATAAACATAATGAGGTGGTGTAAATAGGTTTTTAATGATGATGACAAAATATTTAGGTGTGAATAACAAATTATCTATACAGGTGTAATGTAATCGTTAAGTGTGACCAGACGATTATTGCGTTAATATAAGAGGTATCAAATTTAAAATCGAAAGTAGCTATGTCATATTTTTTTTCTTATAAAACGAGAATCATCCAAAATATTGACTTTAAACACTCCCATGCATTTACTATGGTATTCATAGTGTGTACTTTCCTTATTAAGTGTCTGTCTACTTTTAACTCAGGATTATTTCATTATTGTTACATTAATCACGCGTCATGATTACTTATCAATCAATAATACTTTTCAAGTAGATGCACATGTTGATTATATTATCTTACCACTTGAAATAAATACACACCAGTTAATATATCAAAAACATTATCCATTGAAATCCATACCAATACTTATAACTCTGTATACCGCTGTATACCGATCAAATTTGGTAAGCAGATACTTATGAAAATGAAATGAAAATGAAAATGCCTATGGAATGGAGAGGGACATGGGCTACTTTTTTTCGGGAATACGGATGAAACCGCAGGGGACAGCTAGTTTATAATAAATTGAACTGGCTGAAACAACAAAAAATTCAAAACATTAGATACTATTTGACTTTTCACGCCGGGAACGGGTGAAATCGATCAATTAATGATTACATTTTATACATATATTTCAAAATCAATGTATGTCTGTCTCTTTTTATTTATACCACATAGGTATCATTAGGTACTATACCATTCGTCCGATTGCAATGAAACTTTGGTGGATTGTGCGAACGTTCGCGATGGTGTCTATAAAAAAAAGAGGTATTGTAATGATCGCTGCAGATTTGTTACAATTTTTTTTAAATATAATACGCGTATTCGTGCTATCCTCATAGGTGTCGGGTTTCACATTGTGACGAATGGAACATTACCGGGAGACATCTCCTACAACGCGACATTAATAGATCAAAAAATATTCAAGGTTAGAACTAAGGAAAAACGTTGTTCAGTATTTAGGTACCTACATATACTTAGTATAGAAAATGTGACTAGGAAAATCCTTAGTTATCTCTATCTGTTATTCGTCGCAAACGGATTTAGTAAAATCATTAAGCTTCAAGGGAAAGCTTGCAAAGTTGGATAGCTAATGTGAGAGATGTGATAGGCAGGCCAGGCCAGGCAAGCGGTCGCGCGTTCAGTACGCAGCTCGGCCTAGTTCCACCAGAACAAATTATTCTAATCGTTCGGCCGACGACCCCGCGCCGCCGCCGCATCTACCGCCTGCCTGCACTGAGGATTTCGTTATTTAGATCTATGTCTGTGGTTAATCCATTCGCTAATTCATTTCTAATTAATGAACTCGCCGCTTGCCGCTCGACATTTAGATTCCTCAGGTTCAGTATTCATTGCTTGATTAATTTCTAATATTATCTAGATTGAGTCACCGGATTTATAAGGAATCTTGACGTGATGTACGAAATACTGATTGCCTCGTTATGTTTGATAAACGTTCAAATGCAAAATAAGCACCAAATAATATGGAAACCAATCCTCAATGCGCTATTATAACGTTTATTAGTAATCTACAGTAAAAATGAGTTTCTTAAAATTTTATGTACATTATTTAAAAATCAAAATATAATTGATATATAATTGACCCCAAACAAAATTGATGATCACATTTCAATCACGATTATAATCATGCATGATCCTCTACATATTTTGACATGAGTCGTGTTTCATACACAAAGTCAAATTGCAGTTCCTGTGTCAAAGATTTTTTTAAAAATAAAACTAAGAGAAACAGCTCTGTACGGTGCGCGGGGCGAGAGTTCGCGGGCGCGGGCGGCGGTAACCTTCTCGACCTGGTTTCGGTTCAGAGGTGAACGCCCGCCTTATACCTACTGCTTGCAAACAAGGTGCAACCGGCCTATCGCCTAGCTAGACTCAGTCGCAGCCTGTTCAGTGCCTAGTCGATCCGCGCAATCATTTTAACCGCTGCGAAGGAATATTGCTTCTGTTTTGGAAATCGTTTTCAATGCATAATATGATGTGTTCACAGAATGTGAGTTTGCTGTTTAATTGAGGTTTAATGATGCAGTTTTTTTTCTGTCGGTAGTTAAATTACTATTTGCTTATTATTAGGGTTTGACTATCTTTATCGACTTAACTAAAGTAAGAGAAACCATGAAACCGTTTAATCAAGGGTTTTTTAATTTAATAATTATTAAATCTTTTTAATGAACTCTCTCCTACGCCACGCATGGTTCGACCCGATGAACTTGAACGTGGTGGTTCACCCAGCATCCTATCGATGTAACGAACATGAAGTTTAAATCCCGAACATTCAAGCTGTAATAATGGCCGAGATCCGTACACCGGCAATGCTCAAAACACTGAATATCTTGGAAGCTACAGACCAGAATTTTATCAAACATTTCAAAGACGAACCATAACGATCAAACCAACCTTCAAATAAAAAAATCGGAGTGTAATAGGTAAGTTTGCGAGCTTCGATGCCACAGACATACAAAGGCTAAAAACTTATACTTTCTCTTTTTGTGTGGGGGGTTGACTTGAGCAAAATAGTTTAAATATTAGCTAGGGGTAGGTATATTTATTTGATTTTATTTCCCAACATAAATAAATATCCCCCAAAATATCTGTCATTAATTTTTTTTTAATTGGGCCCCCTGTACATGTGGGTAACTTAATTTGTACTATTTTGCCATAGAACTCTTTGATAAGTGTAAACAAATAGATTATATAAGACGTGAAGGTGGGTACCTACAGGCAAATAAACAGATAGCAGTAAGTAACAGAAAGTGCGAAATCGTCCAAAAATTATTGAAAAATACCACGCGATACCTAATTCATGAACAGGTAATGACGTCATCCACCACTGATCAACCGTTATCGAACCAAAACTTTTAAATCGCACGTAATAATCTCGAATTGTTATATTTTCAGGCACACACCTATAAATCGAAAACACACAAAGCGATGTTCGCCCAAGCCCGTCGTCACTACAATACCGCGTGATAAAGTTACGGCCACATAAAACAAACGCACAATGAAAAGTTATCTAGCAGTTCCGACACCCTCTGCCAATTTCATAAACAGAGAGCCACACCACGAGGAAAATTCTAGAATTGAGTTATATGATAATTTGAGGAAATTATCTGAACCTGATGAGACTATCCCAGAAACTCAGGAGACAAAAATTACACAGAATAAAACAATCGCTTTTTGAAAATTTGTAGCTGTCAGTCAAAGCTACAAATTTTTGGGCCTGTAATTTTAGAAACCGAAATTTTGGGACCGATATATTCTCAGTAAATTGAGTGAAAAAAAGAGTTTAGATCTACGACAGTTGGACGAGAAATTACCGCGTGCGTATGTTATCGTCCAAATGGGAGCCGTAGTTGATAACGCCATAGCTATGTAGGTTGGCGACCTCAGCGATCCCCGCGAATAGCCACTATCGGTGTTTGGAGCGATAAACAGCTGACACTACACCGCACCACACTGTTGTATAAACATTTATGGGAGCACAATGAAGCGCATTAATGTCGTCGGCGTTTGATCGGAACAAGCTCCATTCACTTGATTTGCACCAGAATCTTGTAATACACCTAACTGAATAAAAATCCTGTTTTTTTTAAGCTATTGTATAGCTTTTATCGCTTTTATAGCTTCGGGGTTTGAGACCGAATCAGGAAAATTTGATAAAAAAAAACCGTAACGAAAAAAACCTAACACCTCCCACACACACGAACATACACGTTAAGCGAACGCGTGTGTGTGTATGCTGTTTGTGAGAAGGTATATAGGTGTATAGGTATCTATTAATATCAAAGAAAAAATATATATAATTGCATAAGTTGATAAAAAATGCTATGCAATAGCTTTACCGCGGCAGACCCCGAGTGTCACACGTATTTTTTTTTTAAATATAAAACGTTGGGGCTTTTTAACGAAAATTATCAAAGCAAGTATCTACCGATGTGTTCCGGCCACTGCACTTGAAAGCCGGTACTCTTCTAGGAATTGCGTGCTTACCACCTTCGGCGACACTATCACGTACAATGGTGAAATGGTTTACAAAAAGATCAAGCAAAAAAATTAATGATTAGAAGTTGAAATTCACATAGTTCATATCACAGTTCACATGGGTCACTCAAGGAATCATCTGTGGAATGATGATGTTGACAATAACCTCGCGGTTAAATTAGCTGAAAGCGCCCCACGGATCTGTTCCGTTGTGGAACCAAAGCGGGATGTCTACGTTCGGCAGTAGACATCACTAGAATCGTGATGAACATCGTAATGGTGAAAGGAGAACCAAGAAGATAGTTAATAAATGTAGATGATAAAGAAACGACACACGAAAAATAAATTCGTTTTCAAAGTTAAATATCTAATATACATTACGCAAGTAGGTACATTATACAAGCACCAAATATGTAAAGAGTCATGTGACACGACAAGCATCAAGTATAAATGTCGACTCAGAAGCAGAACCCTAGTAACACGTTTTTAAAATCCCGTGGGTCCCTTAGCTGCAAGCCGGCGAGTAGGGTTGCTCATTACTTTACAACAAGTATGAACAGGACCCGATGGCGGCGTCTCGTAAAAAACGATATTCGAGCAAAAACCGGCTCGCGGGACCGGTCCTGACCGGTATCGTGACATAACTTATACTAATAACAAGCCCCACAGATATGTTGACGGAAATCACGTACCGACGAAGCAAGTGCCTTCAAAAACCTAAAGACTTGAGTTAGTAGTCCTACCTCGGTACTTGCGATCGCTTGTAAATAGCGTTCTATTAAACCAATAGGTCCTACTATTCGTAGTTATCGAGCTCCCAATGACGAATTAGATAAATAATAACAAGTTAGTAGATAAGTAAATATTGTAATAGTAAAACCCAATTAAAACGCAAATTTGTAAATGCAAATCATTCAACTACTGATAAAAGAAATAACACACAAAGTAATTAAGAAACAAGTTTCACCAGAATCTATAAAAAAAAAAATACAGAAGCGAGAGACAGAAGAACCCAATGAACCTTATACTTCATTCAATTCACTATAGCGGCGCTATATCCCACCCTACAAAGGCCCATCAAAATAAACGATGAACTAAACGACGTAATATCGTAACCTATCATTCTTGATTTTTGCACAAAGCAAACTAACTGCGAAAGAGATTTACAGAAAAACGTCAATCGACAATAATAGCGAGTAACAACGAAAATGATATAACCGACAAACAAAAACCACTCTCGTTACATAAGGACTCATCTCATCGCATCGTTACAGACACTGGGGAAGGAAGTTAGCTAATCGTAAAAACGTTTTTATTTAACATTAAGCGACAGACAACGTTGCGGGAAAACTAATAAAGCCAATTGGTCGAACAATCATGAGAAATTATTTTAGGTATCTACAAAAGTAACTGGAGAAATGGGCCACTGTGCAGAGCGTAGCTACCGATTGTTACAAGTAACCTCGATCAAGAGGATTATTGCGACAGACTCCCAAATTTTAATTTATTACAAATAAAGTATTTTCTTACATAGCCCTCCCCTGGTTGCATCACAAATAATAGTTTGTGAAATCAAGTTGGATGTTAATAAAGAAAATTCTCTCACCGTGCGCAACGTGGTGTTCGCTTCTCGCAATACGTTTATCAGTCGTGTAGGTTTTGATTATGCGTCGATTACGGGCCCAGCTGATTCGCGGCGGGAGGGCGGGGGAGGAGGGCGCGGGTCGACTCCGCATCGTGTCGCGATTGGTCGCCGAGCTCATAATCTCGCACGAATGGGCTGCGTATTGCGCACGCGACTCTTATTATTCCTAGTATGTATTTGCTTCTTGGGACTTGAAATGATCAGTTTATTTGTCTTTACTGCGTGTCAGTGGCAAATATTCAGAACACTTGCCGAGGCCCACTCGCTCAATACTCGTATTATCGTATCGATTCCATATCTCGTCCACAGTCTCGAATCGTTTCCAGAGCACCACTATATTTAAGAGAGTTTAATCGAAATAGAATATTTTAATTGACCAATTAGCATAGAGTCAAGTTCACATTAGTCACAATTTACAGCTGAATGAACAGCGTCTGATCTGTTTATTGATACGAGGATCATTCATATTCACGAACGTTGACGGTCAATTGAGGAAACGTTCCATAATTTAGATAAATTTATGAGATAACTGTGTATAATATTAGTCGGAATAAAATCTAAACATCACGACCGAATCAAAGTTCGTGACAATCCTGATTGAAAGTCAAGGGCAGTAAGAAAAATAATGTTCCAAACGGATGTACCTACTGCATCCAGCTGACAACGGTGTAGGTAACGTTTTGAATTCAAAACTGAACTTCTAAACAAGTAAACAAGACTGTATAAATATTTTGTAACACGTTTACGATTCACAATGGAGCGAAACATCAACTGGTCGCGTTGGGTCACCGCATTGTTTGTCGGAGTGAACCGGCTTTGTGCAGCCAATGTGCCGACGCCGCGATGCCGACCTGCGACTGCGACTACAACACAACGGCATCGATCTAACCTCAGCCCTGACTGAAGCCATCGACACGAAGAGACGCGACGCGAGTCAAACCCTCAAGCGATTCCAAATGAGCGTAATCAAAACGCGTTCGAAGTAATGCAGAGATTAGCATTCGAGAACTTGCGAAACCGATACCGGTCGGGCTTGGACATGCTCGTAAACTGGTGATTTTATGGAATGCGTGACCAGACCAATTCTACATAAACACTGTACCTCTCGACCGACACAATCGCTAATAAGATGCGATATGCCAATGATAAATTTTTGATTATTCTGTATTCTTCGAAGTTGTAAATTTAACAAAATAAAATATATTATAAAACTACGAAGCGATTTGGTTGAAAGTTTTAGTGAAATTTAACAACATCAGAGAAGTTTGTCCGTGTCAAAGAACTAAGTGTTAGTCAAAGAAAGTCAAGCTAGGCACATTCGTTCCTATTTCGTTCGGTAAAACGACTATAATGTATAGGATATAAAGAGCGACAAAAAGTGGTTCTATGAAATATCTCCACAAGAGCCCAAGTTATTGCGGCGATAATTTTTCCAGACAACGTAGTTGATACAGTTATAAGAGTGGTCTGGTTAGAGGCGCATGGGGCGCGTGGTGAACGAGGTGGACGTGGTGACTGGTGACGTGGAGGGCTCCGGTCGTGCTCGCGCAGGCGGTAGTGAACTAGTGAGGCGCGTTGCGTTATGTCGCGTCGCGTCGTCGGGACGAGAAGGCAGGGGGCCCATTCACCGCGCAATCATCAATTGATGGGTAAAAACGCGGATCACGACATATAGGGCTGTCACAATCTGACTGAACTGCATTCATTTTTCTTCATGCTAGTAATAATTGATTCGTAAAACTTTGTAAGATAATGGTCCGTAGTTTGGATTTAAAAACAAACAAATTAGTAATGTTGTTAGAAAACTTTTTGTTGCATTCAGAGTTAATGGAAGTTGATCATTAAAGAAAGAAAGAAAGAAAAATGTTTTATTTTGAGCACGCCATCCGACGCACACAGCCTCAATAAATATTAAATAGAACATACACTATGTAATAATACTATAATACGAATATAATAATGTGCAAACAATACATATAACAAAAAAGAAAAAAGCAAATATATATTATTAATTAACTATGTAATAGATATTTGAACAGATTTTAAACATAAAAAAGTAATTACAACTAGGCTATATGGCGCTGATCCTTTGCCTGCTTTTTGACAAAATAAATGCATTGATGCATTCACTTTACTCATGGTACAATAAAAATAATGACTTTTATACTTATCTATTTCAGCAAGTGTCTATAATAATTTTATTAGTTACAAAAATAGATAAAATATGATAAAGACGGAATGTGCGTCGCATTTGCGCAAAAAAAAATTGATGTGCATTGTGCACGTTCTTGATACACTGACTAAGCGATCAGCTCATACCCCACGCAAAACCGAACTATTCTATCCGCAAACAAAATAAGTAGTAAATATAGTTGGACATTTATGTTGAGTATGCGACAACCCTGATGGGAGCGCATCCGCCGCCGGCGACTGTCCTGCGCCGCACATCGCATCGCTTCGGAGAAATGCCCACCAATTAATTTATCCACTTTTGGAGCCATGTTTAATTCATAGTATCGGGCTGCCGAAGAACCTGCTCCAGGTATAGTCGATCAGGGATTTAGTGCAACATCACATGCCTAATACATAATAATATGCCTTTACATTCTACAACATCATGTCAGGTTTCGAGTAGGTATATATAAACACGATACAATAAGATATATTTAAAAAAAACCGGCCAAGTGCGAGTCGGACTCGCGCACCGAGGGTTCCGTACAAACTTCGTCCATCGTTCGTCCATCACGGGAAATGCACAATTTTATTTATTTACCTTATTTGAGGTTGATGCCAATTAAGCTAGACCTCTAAATTGTATCAGCGCCCATACAACTCAGAGGTCTTTATTAATTGGCGTAACTATGTATGTATGGGAACACCCTTTAATTTTCAACTTTTTTTATATTTTGGAATTTTCCCTTTATTTGTGCTGTAAGCTTGCTTTTTGCCAAATTTTGTGATTCTAGGTCAACGGGAACTACCACAAAACAAATAAAAGTGCAAAAAAATCGCGTTTGTTGTATGGGAGCCCCCCTTAAATATTTATTTTATTGTGTTTTTAGTATTTGTTGTTATAGCGGCAACAGAAATACATAATTTGTGAAAACTTCAACTGTATATAGCGGTATAGCTATAGCGGTTCTTGAGATACAGCCTGGAGACAGACAGGCGGACGGACAGACAGCGAAGTCTTAGAAATAGGGTCCCGTTTTTACCCTTTAGGTACCGAACCCTAAAAACTAATAATAATGACATTGGTGAAACAAAAGTATGTATAACTACACGTAGATACTTTCGGAAACACTCTTCTTGTTTCACTAACATCTATCTGTGTGCCATTTGGATGAAATTCATCCAAATTATGAACATAATGCAGTTGTTGCATGTTATTAACGTGAACCAGTTAAAGAAATAATGTAGGTCCTACATTATATTTTAAAAGTAATAAAGGTAACTTATATTAGTAGTAGGTAAAGGTACAGGTATGAAGTCCGTTAAAAATAAATATACTTATTGTAGATTTCGTTGGAAATTCTAAAAAATAAATGAGGTATTTGAAGTAAAATAGAAATCCATTGTGACACTCGTAGACGGTAGACAAAATTTTCTATAACTACAAGATTATTGAACAGCCGCCGGTGATGAACGCGTATTATTAATTGTATTATTACCCAATAACCTGATGCCTCGACTGATTGAACCGAACCGTTGTCCGTGACCATTTACCACAGTGGGTACCTAATGCATATTTTGCATTTATTAATTTGACAGTGATTTATTTGTTCAGTTTTAGGAAAAATGTATGGTAGTAATCAAGCTTGTGTGTATGTTTGTTACTCAGTCACGTCGTAATGGCTAGGTTGATTTGGATGGTACTTGACACACATTATAGATCATGCCATGGATTAAAATAAAATACTTCTTATCCGATAATAACACGAGACGACACATAAATGATAACATATTATAATTATCGGCAGGCACGGCAGTGTGTCCGCCAAGGTCGGTAAAAAAGGGCGATACACCAACATCGGCGAGCTACTTTACTATTTTCCCATAACAATTAGACTTACACACTCGCAATTCTAATAAGGCCTAATTGAACACCTAGAATTCCAAATTTCATAAATAAACCTATTATTGTTTGAGTTATTGAACTCTGAATCATGCAATTTTTATCACCCACTGAATGACTCCTCACCTCACTCATCAAAAATTTAGAAAACTAGGCAAATTAGATACTTGGCGCCAAATTAGGCTTGTACAAAGGAAGCAACTTGAAAACTATAAATTCTATGATCCAAGTTATTCGTGCGGTTAATTTGATACTTAGTGCTTGAAACTAAGCTCACCAATACCTTGTCGACACCGAGCATCGATAAATACGCAAGTAATTTAAATATGAAGGACATGTGTTACGTAGTTATCTACGTTATTAAAGTAAGTAAAATTACTTTACCAAAATTAAAGATATCCGACCAAAAACATAAATGCGAAAAAGGGCGCCAAGTCCGGTACAGACGACATTTGGGGTTGAGATCAGAACGGGTGCCATGATAGTCCCATAAATCATATCTATTGGAATATACCACGTTGTTCAATTGATATAAAAAAATAAATATAATTCTAGGTGTTCAAGGGGGCCTTAGCCATTACAATTACAAGTGTGTAGAATTGAAAGAGACTAATTAATTGAAATCTACCTACTGATATTAATAATGCTCACACACAACACAGGATAACCTAGTGTGGTAGCTACACCTCAAACTATGTTGTAATGCAAACTCCTGCTGGATTTTCTATTATTATGTAATGTATGGCTCACATCACATAGACAGATTGTACTTATAATATGTAACACATGCGGCCTGGCCTGCCACTGCCGTGATGTATCAATGGGAGTCACCTGAACAAACACTGGCTCCGATACCACTGGAGTACCTATTCCTTATTTGGCGATTATAGCCATCCGCATCGCTTCACTCAAGGACACCGCACCAAACAAGCCTCGCTCGTTGTCACACCTTACTGATAACTACGCTTTTACTTATTACTAAATATGGGAAAACGGAAACGAGGAAAAACACATTCACATGGTATTCTAAGATAACCAACTGATACGTACAATTCGGGTTAAAATTCTACGATAACATTTTTTTTTTCCTATAGGTACGTCCCAGAAAGGTACGGAACCTTCGGTGCGCGAGTCCGACTCGCGGCTTGCCGCATGTGGCCAAAAATTATAAATACACTCGACAAGGGGTAGACAAAGTACCCTACCACCGCGGCATGCGGCACCGTGCTATAGTTCCTCACGATATTTATGTTTTCCGAAAGCTCGAGCTCATTATAGTATTCGAATTCTTATTCTTTCCCATGGCATTATTCACCAAATTATCATCGCATTCAATTATATTTTATTAATTTTTAGTATTGTAATATTAGGTCAAACCATTAGGCGTGTGGTGTACAAAATCACGCAAACCAATCGTATCTCGTTAACTTCAACAACAACAATATGGTGTCGTGATAACTCAATACGTCAATAATGTACATATAATCGACGATAGAAACGACAAATTATGCATAATTGTGTATCAGTCAAAACAATAATAATTCCACATAATTACTAGTGAATACATAACGTAATGTACGGTCAGCAACATAAGTAGCTAAACAGATACATATCTGTACACTAAAACTATCCATGACATACATTTATAGTATGTAGATTTTTGAAGACATACATTTTTAAAACACCACTTTACTTTATTTTTCCATATTATGGATACTTATAGTGTACAAGTTCTTTATAAATTTGTATCTGTTCAGCTACTTATGTTGCTGACTACGTACGTACCTAGTGTACGAGCGTTGGGCGGAGCGGGGCTCGCATGATAATGAGCCGATATATTATATAAATGATGTCAACAAAGGTTATCATTATATCACTTTGGGCTCCTGTAAAGATAGCAAATAAATATCTAAACAAAACAAGTGACAAAAGTTGTCGGTTAGATAATGCCTGTTTACAATTATGTATGTAATTATACCTGTGATCGTTTAGGTCGTGGCCGATCCGAACGGTGCCGGTGGTAATTATGGTTGATTGTCAATATTGTGGGACGCAAACGTGGTTTATATTCGAATGAAGATTAACAATAGCTACACTCTCAGTCCTACTTACTGTGTAGAGGGATGCGAAAGGATTTTAAGACGTATGGTTAGTCATTTAGGTTTGTTAGTCAGTAAAAAGATTTTTTAAGGGCCTGTACATCTGATGAAAAAACGGAAGCCTTATAGGTTCACTCTCGTGTCTATCTGTCCGCCTGTCACAGCTTATTTTCTACGAATTTACTGAAAAGAGTTGATATTGGGCTCAAATACATTAATGATCTAAACTAAAATCCTAAGTCTTAAGTTCTCGAGGAAAACGAAAAATATTCAAAGATAAAAAGCTATCAAAATTTCACCGAGCACTAAACTTCAATCGGTCTAATGGTTGTCCTTGTCATTACCTATTGTCAAATGACACAAAGAAGTCGGGTTCAAAACCTAGTTCACGATAGGCTTTTCTTGTAAAACTTTTTTAATCACTTTAACCTTTTATATTATACCTACATCCAAGGAAGGTACGGAACTCTCGGTCGCGAGCCTGACTCGCACTTGTCCAGTTTTTTTTTTATTCGTGGTAATTAGATAGATAGATACGGGATAGATTACTTGTTAAACGTGGACCAGATCAGAGGAGCTCAAAGTATTGAGGATCCACGAGAAAATAATTAGGTGACTGGGGATCGGCGTACAAATAGGCCTAAAAAAATTCCATGTATACGAGGCCAAACGAAGAATTAATTTCGTTACCATTCGAGAAGTTTCTCTCATCCAGAGTACCTTCACTTTCACAAGACAATCAGTGATTGATGGATGGCCTACGGAAATAGAGACGTGCTCTCTAGGTACACACATTTCCTACGGCGATCGACTCTTAGGTACTTGTGGTCTTGTTTTACTATTGCATTGTCAAAAAATATCTGATAGTGGAACCAAGACACCAGATAATGATAATTATCATATTATATTGGTGGTAACTTCAATAGTTTCGACGTTCATGAGTGCCTAAACTGAATAAACGGCTTTGACTTTGACTGACTTTGGATTTAGATGCCAAGCCCCCTGTAAGCTCAGATATACCTCCAATAAAATATTCAGAATAAGTAGGTACGTATTCTAAGTGGATTTCAGAGATGTTTATTTTAGTACCTAAGTATTTACATAAAAATGTTGCCAATAGATAAGTTTTATCAAAATTCAAGATTATAGATTCAATCTCGAAAAGAAATCTATTTTCTTAGAAAGGGCATAAACCCTGAGCCCTCCAACGAAAAAAATATTGTTTTTTGGAACCATTACTTACTTAGTAATATACAATTTCAAAGACTATTTAAATCATCAAAGGTCGCAGTGACATCAACTTACAACAATAAGAAGTACCTACCTACCTACACAATTAATAAGCTCTGTCGATATCGTATCGAGTCAATATTGGCGGAGAATCGATAACATTGGACACTTATAGATTCAAGATCAAGTACAGGCATGTGTCAACACACAAAACGTATGGGCTTGCAGATAATTTCGCAAATGATAAATAGTTCATGTTTCTTGCTATCACCTTGTCTTATCTATCAATCGATCAAGGATTTATTTTCATTTAATAATAGTACGGTATTATATCGCTGAACGTCAAACCATTTCTATTTTATTTATATTATCCTACAATACTATAATCTCGGTGTGCGTTTTTTGCAAAAAGATAACAACGAGGAAATAGATTTGATGATATACTTGACAAGATATGAGAAAAACTTTACTTTAAAACTGATCTTACGCAAAATTTCCACTACATTTACATAATTTATTCTTTATAAAAAAAACGGTGAGAAAAATATTTATGGTAAAACTAAAGTTTATTGCATAATGTTACAATATACAAGATAACCGGAAATATTGGCAAAATTGATAACCGATGGGGTAAATCTGTTCTTGAGGGGAGACGATACACCTACATACATACAGGCAAGCAAAGCGTGGAACACCTCCCCCACGCTAGGTGGTCCGATGACTTGCTAAATCTGTCAGGCCGATAGCGGGTGGACGCGGAAAGTCGAGGACCAGAACATGTAACAAATATTAGGAAATGTATGATTTTTTTTGGGTTACCAGTATATGAAAAATATTCATGCGGTTTACATAATTGTAGCTAAAAGTTTGAAAATCCTTCTTTCCTACTAATCCTACTATCCTAGGTACTAACTAATATTATAAATGTGAATGTTTGGATTGATGGATGTTTGTTACTCTTTCACACTAGAACGGGTGAACCGTTGAACGGATTTGGATGAAATTTGGCACAGAGATAGATTATAGTCTGGAATAGCACATAGGCTTTTTATCCCGGGAAAACATAAGATCCCTCGGGAACGCGGGTGAAACCGCGGGGCAGAAGCTAGCTCGCAATTATCTTTGCCGCGCACTTCTTGAATTTGGAACATCTTAGTGTTCATTGCCAAAGAAATCGAACGCAAATGTTGTTTGAATAAAGGCTGGTACGACGGCCCATAGCATAGTCGCGCCGCCGGCTGAATAAAAATAAAATAAAACTATATCAATAAATTTTCATAATTGCGAAAATGTCTCAAATGTAAATGTAAGTTTTTAGTTGTTTTATTATTAGATACTATTTAATTTCAATTTACTTGTTACTCTATGTTTTATTAAATAATAATATTACAATAAAATATTTTCGCCTCTTATCGCCTTTTATTTTCTCATAGATGAAAAGAAGAGTGTACCACTCGGGCGCAAAATATATTTTTGGCTCGGGCGACGTACTTTGAATCCCTCGCTACGTTCAGGATTCTACTAAAGAATCCCTCACTTTGCTCTGGATTCAAAAAGCTACCTCGCCGTAAAAATATTATTTTGCTCCCTCTCTACTATTTTTCGATGGAGTAGGAAAACATATTCGATAACTGCAATTGAACGACTGTTATGATGAACATTAATCTATTTATCTATTATAATATAAAAATCATTGTTTATCTGTTCGTTTGTGTGCAACGTAAGTATGCATTCCTATAGGTACCATTCATCCGATTATGATATGGGGCGCTCGCTCGCGATGGTCAAACAAAAAAAGCTAGTTTATTATAAAAACCCCGAAACAAGATAAAAACTGACTAACAACGTATTGATCAGCTATACTATCCTAATTAAAACGATCTGATCTAACTGACAATTTCAAAGAGAAGGCTGAGGGGCCAATAGGCATATCGCATCACTTGAACAATACACGACCAACACACTACTTGAATACGCTGGATGATCTCATATCTCTGACAGTGGACAGACTGCATCGAGTCACCATTCACCAACCATTGCATGAGGAACAACATAGTCGAATGCGAGTTTAAATAACGAAGAGACTCACAGAATTCATAAAACCGTGCGCTCCTCGCACATAGGCCGGCATACACTGCAGGTCGTGCTTATCGCCCCCACGACCCACGTTGAACAAATACTTAAACTTAGATTACAGTTTATGTTCAAATTATATGAATGTCGAGTGTTTACTAACCACTCGGCGTAATCCATAAATGAGCGTCATATCAATGTTGGAATGGAAAAATTTAATAAACGTGCGTAGAGATAAGACATAAACACAAAAGTGGCGGTTATCTAATTATGTTATTAGCGTGTGCGTACAGTGGTGGAGCGGTGGTGGAGCGGTGGTGGAGCGGTGGTGGAGCGGTGGTGGAGCGGTGGGAGCAGCAGGAGCGCGCCGCAGACAGCGTGGTGACGCGACCGCGGCGGCCGCGCGCCTACCTTGTGTTTGCTTTATATGTGTAGGTACAATAGTTTATGAATGCTACTATGATATAGCTGAACTACATTTCATATAACATCGCTTCGTTGTTAGATACTCATTCACATTTAAAATAAAAGATGTTCAGTGCCCTTCCCAATGTTATGGATCAAAAAGGATTTCTTTACGTTGAGAGAGGGACGTGATAGGTTAGTTTGGTAACCCTACATCTTTAATTACTTTAGGAGAATTAATTTAAATACCTACCGTCATTTGTATTGGTAGGGTTCTTTAAACAAATAAGATACGTGAAATGAAACTATGGAAGAGTAAAAAATCACCCTAATTCAGCTCTTTGCAGTCTTAAATATACTTAGAACAAATCATATAGAGTTAAATATTAACAATAAGTAAATTGTGTAAAGGTAGTATTAAGAATATGTATATATATATATTTTATAAGAATGTATGTAAAAATAAGATTAAGTAAATCAAAACCAAACAATGTAAAATAACAAACTACCATAAATGTATTTGCGCGACAACATAGATGTTGTAAGATTTTCAAATATAAATAACATGAAAACTTAAACTAATCTAAAAAGAGTACGGACCACGAGTCTGTAGAATGTAATAAATAACAATAAAAAAAATACAGAACAAGGTCAAAGACATTTAATTTATTTATTCAGTTTAAGCCCTAGAAGGGCACTTTGAACGTCGAACCTACTGAAGTAACCACCGGTTCGGAAATCGGCCTTTAACTGAGAAGAACCGGCAAGAATCTCGGCAAGGTTATATTTTTTATATATTATTATTTTTTTGAACAATTTGATTTCCATTTCAAAAACACACATTTTCAGGTGTTCGGAGAGACATAAGTATACAAAAGCATTGTAAGTTACTTATATGTTAACACTGAATAGCACTTTTCAAAAATCATGAACATTTTACTATTCAATTAAATTAACTATCACAATTTTGAAGCTCTATTTATTTAGAATTTAGTTTCGTTGCACTGAAAATTCGTAGGTTTCAAATGTTTACTAAGATATGAAATTGTAAATGCCAATGTGAGCACTAAGTGCGTCTCTGTATAGAAATGACGTTGCCACCGTCGCAAGTTTCCATTTATAATAGCAGCGGTTTATGTATTGATTACTGGTTCATTATAGGTATCCGAGTGTTGCATTATATCAACCATTTGTAGACATAACAATTTACTCCATTAACTCTGCCATTTGCGTTTGAGTTGCAAATACAATTTTACATCGATCTAGAATTTAATTATTCGACATGACTTCGAGTTAGACTAGATTCCTTTATTTATACTTCGAAAAGATTTAAAACAAGAATTACTCGTCAAAGAGACAATTTATCTTTTGATATATCTCATAATGTATCCTGTCAGTGATAGAACGTGCAAACTGTTCTAGTCTCTGCGCGGATGTATCACCGCCTATAATGGCATAACACGTATAAGTAGACGGAGCACACAGGTTGTTACATAGATTTGATCGGAACATATCAATCTTATGCCGTCTGTGTATCTATCTATCGACGTAAAAACTGGCGTAAAAAATGGGACAAGTAAATGTTGCGGAGTGCTAGCGAGGATGAGCCTACAAACGAGGATTTTACACCCGACCATTCACATACAAATACTAGGTAGGCACAAACTTTTATTTTATACATTTTAATCTAATATTTTGTTATGAATTGAAATCTACCTCCTACATATCAAAAAGTAAAGTAATTATATAAATGTTATCAAGAAGGGAAGGGATACTTGTACCCGGGACAGGTTATCGCGTTACAAAGGAAATGGATGTGGTAAGAACCGCACGGGAAATCTGGTCTGGAATAAAACCACTGGGGAAAGGTTTAGTAGACTCTATACAAGCTTATCGCTAGTGAGGATCATTCAAAATTCTACGAATTCTACTATCATACTCGTACTAATATTAGAAACGCTAAAGAAATTTAGCACACAGGTAGCCTATGGCATGGAGAGAAGAATAATCGGAAACTTGTCTTAGTCATAACATTTTGTTCCTTCTAACACTGCTTCCTGATTCAATTTTAGTGTTATTTTTGACCAAAATTACAGCGTCGTAAGTGATGATGTGGCCGAAGGTGATAAGCAAACCCACAAAGCCTAGAAGGAAACTAATCAACAAGTGTAGCTACAGAAATACTTTTCATGTAGTAGTTAGCTACATAGAAAGTAAAAAGGATAATTTCAACCATCAATATAGTAGACTTTTTTTTTTTAATACGCAGTCGAGTGATGTTATTGAAACGAGCAGGTACCGACGCTAACTAAAACGAGATATCATCGACTGCCGGTGTCGTTAGCGGCTAAACAGCTCGCTCTCACACGACAAAAAAGCATAAACGGCATCCTGTGTAAAGGACAAATCTGTATCACGCTCGTGTAGGTACGTACCTATACAAAAGAAAGGTTTCACCGACTATAAGGTACTAATACCTAAGTTTGGAATATAATAAGTTGTGTAGGTGCCGGGTATTCGATCATCTATAGTGAGAGAGCAAGTCGTCCACCTACAGGTCTATTCGGCAATTAAAATCAATGGGAGTGTCTCGAACTCTCGACGCGAGGTAGCCACCTATTTTTATTTCCATCCAAGGTACGAATATCACGTTTGTGAATGTCCACAATGGTATTATTATCATATTTTGCAATGCATCGGTTGGATTTGCATAATTATCGATAAAAGTTTAAGGTCACACCTCAAGGTCACGTCCCGACGAACAAAGAAAGCGCCCCTACTCTCAACGTATCAGGGAAACTACGGAAAATATGACAAGGTGGTAACAGAGAAAACGTACAGGAAGCAGATTTCTTATCGATTCAATAGAAAAATAAACAATACGTAGGTATCTAAGCTTCACCGGGCCGGCTGGGTCAGTATGCTAATAAGATTCTAATAATACTTCTGATTAACACGTACACAAAGTATTGTTGTTTTATATTGGTTTTTAAAGTAGGTGTCACCTGTGCGTTTTACGCCCGACTAGTCCTACTTAGGACGCGTTTGAGAGTTTGTAATGAACGGTTACTTCCTGAGGCTAATTATCCCTAGGTAGGTGCGACACGTAGCATACTTGGTCATACTGAGGTGAAAATGTGAAACACTGTGTCGGGGGACGTACTGGCACCAGCCGGCGAATGCGTTTAGAAACTACCGGTCCGGTGCCGGCAGCTGCAACTACAGCACGGCACAGTACAGTGCAGTAGAGACAGTAGAGTACAGTACAGGTGCACACTCACCGGTGTCAGCTCGCTCGGCCTCGTCGTCCGACTCGGTGCCGGAGTCTCGCTCCTCCACCTGCAACAAACAAACATCACCTCAAACACACGATCAATCCGCCCTAACCTGTCGTCCATCATCCACCGCCGTTTCGCCGGCGATTTTAGCCGACATCTAGATACTATTTCACTTTAAAACTTATACTGAGAGATCGGGAGGTTAGTGGGCTACGATATGGCACCCGGTGTATAATGTATCGGAGCGAACGGAACGGTCGGGAAGCCGGCGACGGTTCCGCTCCTTTGTTCTCTAGCGGGCGGCCATTTTCTGGTGGCGCTGCGAGTGCGAGTGTGGCTGTGACCTTCACGTCGCCGGCCCGGCTCGGGCGACACCCACCTTCTCGGAAACGTTCTCCTCATTCAACGAATGCGTCCGCAGCTTGTGAGTCAGGAACTTGAGCATTATTGAGCCTCGGCTCTCGGACAGTCTCTCTGGTCTGCGCGGTCGGAAGCCGCGACACTCACTGCCACCCCGGACGGTCCTCTACTGGACGATACGATACCGAACCGTACTAACACTCGCCCGAGATCCGCAACACCCGCGGCTATGGGAAACGTTCCAAAAACATTGTAACCCTCAATATCAATAACATATCCGCATACGAGTGGGACGCTCACCCGACGCGACCGCCACGCTCGGTCGCCGGACTACTACTAGTTCACTTGGAGTAGCCTTGCGTACGACGCAGTCAGCTGAAGTGCCCATCGCTACTTACTACCGAAAGGGCTTAACGACTATCACTATATATACTGCATCGGGACGGATGATTCCTCGATGCCCACTAGACTTGTGTATTTCGTGAGGTTTTGCGGTATTTCGTTTATTAAAATGTAGCTCAATAATAGAGTAAGACGTTTTCGAGTGGCACTCAAAATGGACTCGCCCGGCAACCCATTGATGACAAAGAACCGGAACCCGCAAAGATCGGCTGCGATTGGACAAAACGTTACAGACTAGGATCGAAATTTAATGCAATATATTTTGCCTCGCTCTGGCGGCTGGGGGCTCGTCCCGCAGCGAGCTGCGCGCCGCGGGCGGGTGCGAGCGAGACGGCGATAGCGGCGCACGTTCAAGTTATATAATAGTGGGCTGATAATAAATCGCTGATAAAAAAGTTGCGCATGTAAGAATATTATGGATGTTCCATCCATCCCATAACATTGTTTACTGCAGAAACATAACTACATATTGCTCTACGGTAATGTTTTACTATACTAATCAATCTATAGTTCTTTGTCATGTTTTATACTAGTATGTTTTATATGTAGTTATAGATGATTTGAGGCAAAAATGTGTAACTCAAGGTTCTCCAAGCCTTATAAGTAAAAATATTATTATCTTGATCAAAAATGTTTTTTACGAATTAAACACGTTTTTAAATAATTTTCAACATCATAGTATTATAATTCGTTGTATTATGTCTCTCTCTATCTCCCACACGGTCAGATGCCTACCTCAACAGCATGTCTACAAGTACTTACTTCACCACTTCAGTTCACGTCGCGTCGGTGGTTGCCATAATGAATAGCGACGCCATGTCTGTTACCTGCCTGTTGCCGTCCCGCTCGCACGGCGGCCATCTCTCGCTCGCACCATCGTCGCCACTAACGCGCTAAATTTCAAATTTCACGGAACCTCGTCACTTGTCAGCGGAGTTCTTTCAATTTCGTATGGATTTTTTACGCTATTTCTTGGTAGGATTTAATGAAACGCTTTCAGTTTTTTTTTATGTATTTAATACATGCATTTAATAGTAGTTTATTGTAATAGTTATTTAGGAACGAGGGAAGTTACAATTTCGATTTTTTTTTTAAAACAAAAGGAACTGAATTTACAGAAATAATTTATTTTTAAAACGCACACAACATTTAAACTAAAAGGAATATGCAAAAATATGTTTTCAAATCCAACTGGTAGTTCCAGAGATTAGCGCCTTTAAACAAACAAAAAACTCTACTCCTATATTAGTATAGATTATAAAATGATTAATGTTATTTTGTAGGCTTTAGGCGAGGGTTTTCAAAATTCAATCTCTAAGTTTGTATTTTTTTTATTTTTTGATAATAAATCCAAATTAAGAATTTTTGGAAAAAAAAAATCTGGTATATTTTACTCGAATCTTTCTATTAATGCTCTTCGACACAAGTAACGAAACAAGTGCTTTAGCATTTTTTTTAATACAACCCTCACCTAAGGGAACCTCCTTGTGCAAAGGCTGTATGGGAAATATTATTGTTGTGGTTAAATTTACTTAAAAGTCGATAACATTTTTTGGAATTATCCTCCAAAAAAGTCCAACAAAACTCCTTGATGATAATATTTCAAGATCAAGTTGCGTCTAAACCTAAATCTAGATTTGCCCATTTTAATAATAGTCACTCAACGCTTAGTAAACCCCAAACGATTATCACAATATCAGCTTTTCATATAAATTTATCAATTAGACATGTAGTTTCATTTCCTAAGTCAGACATTGGTTAGTGAAATTTGGTTTGTCGAAAATTAGTTTTTAGATTTTTTTAATTAGTTTTTTTTTCACATGGCGAGTAATTAAAGGTAAAAAAATCCTAAAGTATGATCGAGTTTGTCCGGCGCGGGCGCAATACGCACAGAGGTGGTCCTCCTCCGCAACCTCAAAAAATATATCGGAATTGAGATCACAAAATCATATCCTTCCTTACATCATAAATGCTAAAGATTGTGTTTGTATGTTTGCTACTCAATCACTCTGTTATATATAAACGAATTCACATGAAACCTGTCACGCATAGATCACATCTTAAAAATTAAAAAGGAAACTTTTATTCTAAAAGTACTATCCAGAAACGCGGACAAAACCGCTACGCGGAAACTAGTTCATTAATGCGTTCAAAGGTAGTAAAATATTGATAAATTCGAGTGATACGTGATACATTCTACGATACATCATTACTTACTATTAAAATTCGTTAGAAAAGTAGAAACAACTGTTCTAACACTACTTTTATACAGATACTTATTTAATAACAAATATAAAAAGTTATAAAATATATACATACAAGTAGTACCATATTACGTTTGTTATATTACAAATGTAAAAATATATATATTATTACATATCATGTATAATCTTACAAATATACAACGAACTACAATGAACAACAACAAATTATAAATCAACAATCATTTATGTATATTTCATATTTTGTGAGTGGTTATGGTTACGTAAAAATGGACCTCAAGGGAAAATAAATGATTTCGAGTAAATCGCATTAAAGTCGAAATGAGCCTCGAGTGTGAAACTAGTGTGCGCTGTGTGTAAGGTGTAATTTTTCCAAAACTGCCTCGGCTCACAAAAAAGTTCATAAAATAAAAACTACGGGACCTATAAATATTCTGATTAGACCAAAACAATCCTGAAAGACCACAGAATCAAAACTCATGAAAAAAAAACCTTTTCCAATCCCTTCAGGTCCCTTTTTACATAACCACTCACATTTATACAACCCATGTGTAAAGGCCGATAAAACGACGTAGAATTAAAAAATATATAACTCTAGCGAACATTTCCAACGACCTACGTACACGTTCCAACTACGCATGCATTTATATATATATGACTAGCTTTTCGCCCGCGGCTTCGCTCGCGCACACTTTATAAAATATCTACATAGGTATATTATATTTTCTTCAATTCGATTAAATGGAGCCTATTTGAAGCGCCAAGCCAAGCCGCATTAACCTGTGGATATCCTTTCAGTGGTTTCGAAGATTAGCGTGTTCAAGCAGACTGACACACACAGGTAAAAAATAAAAATCTCTGCATTTTTTTACTTTTCCTACAATCAATTATTTTGGTAAAAAAAAATATATGTACAGACACACTGGTTCTACAGATGTCAACATGATCAAGTATTCTTAAGAACAAGTGTAGGTACCTACATGGTGTATCGTGAGCGCGAGTCGTATTTTCGATTCGCAACTTTTTTGTTTCAATCTTTCAGTTAAGTAGAAAAATAATGTCCTAATTTAAGTTTTGTTTACGAATTCAGTCATCAGATAATCGTTGCGGGCGAGGAAGGACGCTCGGTTACAAGCACACCGAGCAGGCGAACATGCCCCTCCTCTGCAACTTAACACTAGCCATCACTAATCCCACTCCAAGCCAAGAGGTAGATGGTTTCCCCAGCACCCGTGGGACCCTGATTCAAACGGCCAGACCCGTAGTTCGGTATTAAATTTTCTCCGTTTTTCTACACTCCGACATGTGGTAGCTAAGTATTGGGCGAAAGCGTATCTTCGGCCCTTAAACTTAAGGCGCTGACAACAGCTAAAGTCTCTCTATTGCAACCCAACCTATATTAATCCTACTAAATGTACGGTATTGAAATTTAAATACACGATACTCAAGGATATAAATGACAAATTTATTAATCTCAAAACACGATTTCATTTCATTGCCTCGATAAAAAAAATTGCCAAACACAACTCTGAAAATCAAGGAATTCCCAAATTTATCCTATACATGAATGTATTTTTCGATGTGATATTTTACATTAATATTGTTCGAATAATTAGAAAATGATTTATTTCGTTAGTTTTTGGAATAAGGAATTTATTTGTACATAATTAATTATTTTTATAAATGTCGCTTACGTTATTAATTCGGAGCAGTTAGGGGGAGGAGTCAACATAATGCCACACTCTTCTGTCACGTTACTTGCGTATTTTGCTTTGCCCTCACTCGCATTCCGCGGCGATCCGCGTTGCTAGACGGACCTATACCAGTTTTTTTCCGAGCGCGCGGTTTCAACATTATCATCCATAAATGGGTAAAATATCTTTTAAAAAAAATGTGCAATGCCTGATGAATAAAGTAAGGTAGTAAGCAATTTATTTCACAGTGATTGACAATGATAAAAGTAAACAAATACTTGTGTTTGTCAAAGCGTCATATCACTGCCGCTAGATTGCAGTGTAATTTATGAATGTATTCAGCCTATTCACATTATAACTTTTTATCAAATTAAATGACAATATTTGGAGGGAAAATGAATTGCATTACATAACTTTTACAATATGATCTCGTCGTATTATTTCGCATAAAAAAGTATTCAAACTAAAGATTTACTTACCACAAAAAGGGCATAATAACTGATTAATTTTATAATCTTTCATGCATTGGGAATAAAATTTGTCGTGCCGCATCACTGACCGAGAAAGATTCTTATTTTCATAGTATAAGTCATGTCATTGTTAGCTCAGCGGTCCTGGTTATAGGTCAAGAACCTATAACTACTAGGATGTGTGTGTTCAAATCCATGTGATGACACCATGTTTTATAATGAATGTAAAGTACCTGGATGATTGAGTTGTGCTGGTATATAATACTTTTTATTTTGGTAAACAAAAGAAGGAACTTGAAAAAGAGGAAATTAATAAATGAAATTGGAGACATCATCTGGATTCGAACCGCGGACATGGGTTTAAGGATCGCATGATCTCCCGCCTGAGCTATTAATTACTTACAGATGGTGGCGAAATTTACTTTCGTATTCTAATGAAAATGTAGCAGTTTCTCATTGATTGAAAACACGGTAAAACGACAAAATGAAACCTAGCTATATATTTTGAATTTTGTACAATTATGAGGCGAATTATTAAGTAAAATCTATATGGGTATCGTTTCCATGGTTTTCGGGGGTGCTTATTACGAATATATAACATATTTCGAGATCCAAGATGGTGGACGCGAATTAAAAAAAAAATCAATATGGGTATCGTTTCCATGGTTTTCGGAGGTGCCGATTACGAATATATAACATATTTCGAGATTCAAGATGGCGGACGCGAATCATTATATAAAATCTATATGGGAATCGTTTCTATGGTTTTCGGGAGTGCCGATTACGAATATATAACATATTTCGTGATTCAAGATGGCGGACGCGAATTATTAAATAACATCTATGTATAAGGGTATCGTTTCCATGGTTTTCGGGGGTGCTGATTACGAATATATAACATATTTCGTGATTCAAGATGGTGGACGCGAATTATTAAATAACATCTATGTACATGGGTATCGTTTCCATGGTTTTCGGGGGTGTTGATTACGAATATATAACATATTTCGTGATTCAAGATGGCGGACGCGAATTATTAAATAACATCTATGTATATGGGTATCGTTTCCATGGTTTTCGGGGGTGCCAATTACGAATATATAACATATTTCGAGATTCAAGATGGCGGACGTGAATTTTTAAATAAAATCAATATGGATATCGTTTTCATGGTTTTCAGGGGTGCCGATTACGAATATGGAGTAGTGATATCTCTGCGCGACCTAATTTAACTACTAGCAAACTATTATGTATTAGTATTTTAACGTACTGGCAAAAATTAGAAGACACTTTACAGACAACTTTTACAACGTTTGTTGGAAATAATATTAGAAGTCAATTATATCAACAGCTAAAGAACATTAATTTTAATACAAGACCATGGTCCTGCTTCCCGTCTGAATTTTTATTAAAATTATTTCTACGTATGAGAATTGACTACATCGTCAAATTCAACAATCGCAATCTGAAAATTAGTAAATCCAAATGTTGAAAATACCTTTCAGTTTCGCATTTGTAGTTTTTAAAAGAATAAGTATCTCAGTATTTCTCTCTCATTTTTTTATTTTGGTATCCTATTATATTATTAAAAGGTCATAAACAATAAAAAATATGTTAGGTATTAGTTCTACATACACATACTACGAATAATGACACACAAAAGCGGCATTTCGCGTGACTTCAAACGCGATAAACCACTGTATGACTTGTTACGCTGTGGTACTATTGTAAATAATGGTGTGAAAGATGAAAAAGTTACAAAAGTAGGATGAATCATATCGAACAAAGTAATCAAACATAAGTCGCCAACAGGACTCGATCCGTGGACATCTAGTTCAAGGATCGCACGATCTCCCACCTGAGCTATTTATTACTTATAGTCAGTGGCGAAATTTACTTTCGTATTCTAATGAAATTGAAGCAGTTTCTCATTGATTGAAAACACGGTAAAACGACGTTTTCTAAAAATGAAACCTAGCTATATATTTTGAATTTTGTACATTATTTTCTTCATTCATATTTCTTATTAAAAAACATTTATACATCCACACGGGCGACGCGAATATAAAATGATAAGAGAAGCGGTTTCATTAAAATTAGTAGGTACATACTATTGTAAATAATGGTGTGAAAGATGGAAATAAAATAGAAAAGTTACAAAACTAGGTTAAAATATATTGAGAACTCGGTTATTACTATTTCTTTATAGCTAGTTGTAATTACATATTTATACTATCAATAATAGCGCCATCTAGTTGTGTTAGTTTCATAGATATATTTGTACTTGTTTATTGTTTGGATGATGGCCGAAAAAGTGCACCGTTTTACCGCGTCTTCGTGTGTGGCGCTATGCTGTGCTATACGTGCTATATATATTGGGGATGTAGAGGGGCGTGGCTAAAATTTCAATTTCTCAAGGCCATTTAGCTGTTGTCAGCGCCTTAACCTCCAGATAGGGAAGTTAAGCCCCGAAGTAAACATGACAAAATCATGGCAGCATTTTTACTACCACTACGGGATAATATCGGGGGATGGCTTTCGGTGTAAAGGGAGGTTTTTAGCATCATACATTTTAAATACGAGAGACAATTCGCTGGGCGCTATTTTACCCTAGATCTCGGAGACATCGATGCACGTAGGAAGGAAAAACGGAGCTTACAATCTAAGCTTTAAGTCCTAAAATGAAATGAATGCACAACATTCCGTAATAACGATGATATAGATCGACTGCGGCCGCGTCGGGCGGGCTGGCTCACAACAGGATGAGCTCGTCGGTGAGGTACTGCGGGTGCGCGGCCGCGTGCTGCGTGAACGCGTGCACCGCGTGGTCGAACCTGTCCAGCAGGGGCTGCAGCCGCGGGGCCGCGGCCGGCTCGAGGCCCCCGGGCGGCGCGAGGGCCCCGGGCGGCGCGAGGGCCCCGGCCGGCTCCGGGGCCCCGGCGGCCACGTCACGCAGCAGCAGGCGCGCGGCGGCCGGCAGCGAGTAGCGCCGGTACGGGACCAGCCGCGGCCACACCTCCGTCGGCAGCGATGACAACCTGGAAACGTATTACCGCTCCTATTTTTAACTTTGAGAAGGCGTCGGCAGGTCTACGACGATCACACTATTACGAGAGACGGTGTGCCCGAAAGTGGTAACCGCGTGAAGCCTAGAATGCGTCCGGCCGTCGAGTACGGTTGTCGGAGCCCACCTATCCTACCGGCAGATATTTTTGTCGTTGGCGATACTTGCAGGGTGGAAGTACTAATTAGTATGAACGACTTTTACTATGGGACCATTATTTTACAAAGTGACATAAGCACCTATCAGTTAAATTGAATCAGGTGAATTAATGATTAGACTTTAGTTAGCGAGGGATCTTGGCGATGGTAATCGACTAGTAACTAACGGCGGGTCCCGACCGCCGAGGGCCCCCCCGCTGTGTCGCGATGCTATACAAGTAGTAGAGGAGTAGTAGTGAAAATGTCGTCGTCGAAACTACGTGACTTGCCAGTTCCATCTAAGTATATTTAATTATTCCGTGGTTTGACCTATTTAGCCCAACCAATGTATTATAAACTTGTTTAATAATGAGAAAAACTAAGTCTCCTAGTAGCACTGAATGTAAGGTAAGGTGGAAGTTGTGTGTTCGGAATTAAGTCGCGAGAACGCATTATTCCAAGATTGGAATTTGAATTTGTTCGACCTTGGCTTGTGTACCAACCAATATCTTGGCATTCCAGAATGTTGTATCAAATCTACACTAATATTATAAAGAGGAAATATTTGTATGTTTGTAACGAATAAACTCAACTTTCACCTATGTAAAGCTCTATTATTAACGATTAATATGGGCTATATTTTAACCCAGGAACTTGTTAAAATGTTTATAAAACAGCGGTCATTTATTTAGTTTCGGTAAATTTATTTCAAATGATTTTTTGAATGTTTATATTTTTTATTCGACAGATAAGTAGTTGTTTTCGAAGTGGTTAAAGTGTGATTTCTCTAAATCATTACTTTGTAATAGAAAAAAATATATGTTGCAAGGGTCAAATTCAGAAATTTATAACTTTTTAAAGCAGTTTAAATAAGAAATTGAGACGATTTTTAAAAAAAGTAACTAGATAAGATTATTGTAGAGGATTTGCCGACAAATGTAATCTGAATACATTTCTTGTTTTTGTTATATTTTTTTCGTGGCGTGTGCATGAATGAGACCCTCTACGCGTGGAACGTAAATAGAGGTATGTTTAAAGCCTCACAAAGCTAATAAAAGTGGCGTCAAATTAAAAAATAAAATATGTATTGGAAACTTCAAATCTCACACTTTAAAATAACGTAAAATATATTTCATTTATTGCTTTTTTGATGACTAAAAAACAATATTTCTTTTCTTATAAATTCCGCAAGAACACTGATTTTAGGGAGACTGGAGCCTTAAGTACATTAAAAATGTTGCCAGCTTTGACTTTTTTTTGTCCCGTCTACACCTTTTTATGTTTTCGTAGTACTACAAGGAACCCTTATAAGTTCGTCATGTCCGTTTGTCTGTCTGTCCGTCTGTCTTAATTTTGCTGGCCACCTTCAAATTCAAATTCAAAAATCATTTATTCAGTTTAGGCCCTAATAAGGCACTTATGAACTTTACAATTGATTCTACCACCGGTTCGGAATACACTTGGACTGAGAAGACTCCGGCAAGAAACTCAGCAAGGGACATTTTTTTTTATAGATCTTTGTTCTTTTTTATTTAATTTATGTAACTATTTAATTACAAATAACAAAGTTTATAAAATTATAATGAAATAGTTTGTGTAGCGAACATTTAATTTAAATGCATTCTTGTCTTCTACAAAATCAGAAACTTTATAGTACCTACCCCTTTTTACAAAACTTTTGTTTAACTAATTTTTTTAATCTATACACAGATAGTTCTTGATTCGTTCTTCGATTATGTTCTCGTTGTTATAGGTTTTATACCTGATGGAGTTTCGAGATGGCATATTTTCGAAAACTTTGTTGGCTTAGATAATATGCTGAACAACTTTTACTAAGGGAAAAACACTGAAATCTTGAACAAAATGTTTTTTTTTCATAAGATGTTTGGTTTAAGTTCGATAATATAACCTAATATTATTTGTTCAAGATTATTATAAATCTACTATTGATTACAATTTACTATTAGAAAATCTTTTAGGTAGTAAGTTAATTATAATGAAAAAATAATGAATGCTCAATTTTATTGTCTGAGACTTGTTACATATTTCTGAATACAATCTATATAATAATTCTAAGTCACGTTGGCAAAAATGGAACAGTTACAATTTCCTCACTTTTACGGAAATGACAATTTACTTGCAACATTATTTTACCGTATGTGTGCGTGCCGGCGAAAGTAATAATGTGACGCTTACGCACACATGCATTTTAATGTTGCTTCAATATTGAGCGGAACTTTGAATGAAATTAACGTTCTATGCGTTATTATTCTAAGGATGAGGCTATCAAAACCGCCTTCAAAGATTTTATTGATCTCGCTCCCACAATTTTTTCAGTAAAAGAATCAATTAACTACCGATAAAATGGAGAAAGTGCATAGATAACAATGGTACATACTTTGATTGATTAATTAAAATAATTTCATTAAAAAAAAAATTTTGCTTTTTCCATACAAAACACCTATTTCATATGTAAGGACCTAATATTACTATAAAATTGATTTGGGGTCGAGTTTACGTACATTTTTCTCTATTTACTTAACTTTTTAATATATCTGTTACCAGATATGTTTACCTCAAAAATGATAGTTATAAAAATCTTAATTTGTACAAATACCTATTACCTACTTTCAAAAAAATTACTCGTGTGTATTTTTTACATATTTTGGTTTTCGCTTCAATCTCGTAAGATACCTATTAACGCATTTTAGTATTTGATAGAGTTTAGGGCTTCGTTTTTTTTCTGATATAGGTAGGTTATCTACAAATGCCTCTCCTTTGCTCTACACGAGTTTAGCTAATGATAAATAGGCCCCACGTTGGGCGCCACTGTGGCTTGTCCCTTAGGGGGATCACCAACAGAAAGGTAGGGGGTTCTTAAAATCAGCAGTTATCATTTATTTGCCTATAAATCCAGTGGCCGCCCCATTTCTAAATTATGAGATAGTTTTAGGATGGGAACACTGGCCTGAAGCGCAGCGTAGCGTGGCAACGGTCGTCAAACTTCCAACACAACACGACACAGCCGAAGCTTCTAGATGCAAGTGGATGTAGGGAATTCCGATACTAACGAACGGCGCTAAGTCGGGAACCGGTCTAAAGTTACTGTTAGGGATACGTTAAATGCGAACCATAGCATCAATACGTACTTGTAGGTTCCGTATTAATATAATTAGTTGAAGGTTTATTATTAGTTTATTAGACACGATTAACGTATTTTATTGTAATTAATATTGAAGTTTAATTTTTAAATAGATTTAGTTAAGATTACCTAACATATTTCTACCATTTTATTAGGGTTCCGTACCCAAAGGGTAAAAACGTGACCCTATTACTAAGACTTCACTGTCTGTCCGTCCGTCTGTCCGTCCGTCCGTCCGTCCGTCTGTCTGTCTCCAGGATGTATCTCAAGAACCGCTATAGCTAGACAGTTGAAATTTTCACTAATTATGTATTTCTGTTGCTGCTATAACAACAAATACTAAAAATAAAATAAATATTTAAGGGGGGCTCCCATACAACAAACGCGATTTTTTTGCCTTTTTATTTGTTTTGTGGTAGTTCCCGTTGACCTAGAAACACAAAATTTGGCAAAAAAGCAAGGTCTTACAGCACAAATAAAGGGAAAATTCCAAAATATTAAAAAGTTGAAAATTAAAGAGTGTCCCCACACATACATAGTAACGCCAATTAATATAGACCTCTGAGTTTTATGGGCGCTGATACAATTTAGTCTAGCTTAATTGGCACCAACCTCAAATAAGGTAAATAAATAAAATTGTGCATTTCCCGTGATGGACGAACGATGGACGAAGTTTGTACAGAACCCTCGGTGCGCGAGACCGACTCGCACTTGGCCGGTTTTTGTTAATAATGTGCAACGGCACCATGAATAATATAATAATATTGTAATGTAATACTGACTGCGCGACGAAGTACTTGTTGTAGAGATTTTCCTCGGGTCGATGTTGACAGTCGACCAGCAGGGTGAGCGCGTACTGCAGCAGCGTGTCGCCGAACCGCGGCGCTCGGTACACCGCGCCGCTGCCTAGCACTGGCGGGGCCGCTGCAACAGTACGTCACGTCACATTACATTACACCACTACACATGAGCATGTCGTGTCGCTGCACCCACCTAGTGTGTGTGTGTGTGTATGTACTCACGTGTGATGTGTTCATCAGTGTCGGATGTGCGCGTCACGTAGAGCGCGGCGGCGGGTGTCTGCAGCAGCACGACGCGCATGTTGCGTCGCTGCACCCACCTAGTGTGTGTGTGTATGTACTCACGTGTGATGTGTGCATCAGTGTCGGATGTGCGCGTCACGTAGAGCGCGGCGGCGGGTGTCTGCAGCAGCACGACGCGCATGTTGCGTCGCTGCACCCACCTAGTGTGTGTGTGTATGTACTCACGTGTGATGTGTGCATCAGTGTCGGGTGTGCGCGTCACGTAGAGCGCGGCGGCGGGTGTCTGCAGCAGCACGACGCGCATGTTGCGTCGCTGCACCCACCTAGTGTGTGTGTGTATGTACTCACGTGTGATGTGTGCATCAGTGTCGGGTGTGCGCGTCACGTAGAGCGCGGCGGCGGGTGTCTGCAGCAGCACGACGCGCATGTTGCGTCGCTGCACCCACCTAGTGTGTGTGTGTGTGTGTATGTACTCACGTGTGATGTGTGCATCAGTGTCGGGTGTGCGCGTCACGTAGAGCGCGGCGGCGGGTGTCTGCAGCAGCACGACGCGCATGTTGCGTCGCTGCACCCACCTTGTGTGTGTGTGTATGTACTCACGTGTGATGTGTGCATCAGTGTCGGGTGTGCGCGTCACGTAGAGCGCGGCGGCGGGTGTCTGCAGCAGCACGACGCGCATGTTGCGTCGCTGCACCCACCTAGTGTGTGTGTGTGTGTGTATGTACTCACGTGTGATGTGTGCATCAGTGTCGGGTGTGCGCGTCACGTAGAGCGCGGCGGCGGGTGTCTGCAGCAGCACGACGCGCATGTTGCGTCGCTGCACCCACCTTGTGTGTGTGTGTATGTACTCACGTGTGATGTGTGCATCAGTGTCGGGTGTGCGCGTCACGTAGAGCGCGGCGGCGGGTGTCTGCAGCAGCACGACGCGCATGTTGCGTCGCTGCAGCGCGGCGCGCACCCACGCAGCTGGCGCTCGCGCAGCCTGTGACGTCACCGATGCGCTGTGCACGTCGTACACCTGCAACACATTGTACACACTTACAACCTACTCTACTGTATTGTACTCTGACCGCCATGTAAAGCTTGGCAGCACATTGTCAAATCCCTGGTATAGCTCGTGTCCATAGACGACAGAGCTCATTTACCAACAAGTGTACTATCTACCTGCCCCCCTAAAAAGGCCGCTCAAGCAATATTGCTAATGCAATTCATATTTCGAATTCTCGGCAGTTTAAATGAAATAAAAAATATCCAATTTCTCTCAAATCATATTTCATATTTTAATCATATATTTGGCAGAATTTAGATTCCCACACCCGAGCGACGCTCATGTCGGTCCTCCGCCGATCCAAAGCTAAAGTGGCACTGGTATAAGTAGCGGGGAGTGAATGTCCGTGAGTGCCCGTAGTCAGGGGCGTACCTTCCCAGAGACGACGTGCTCGAGCAGCCGCCGCAGCTGGTCGGCCGCGCGCTGCCCCGCCGCGCCCTCCCGCGCGTACAGCAACAACACGTCCACCTCCACCCCCACCTCCCCATCCACCTCCACGTCCACCTCCCCATCCACCTCCACGTCCACGTCGCCTTCCTCAGCGACACTACCGCGCGCTGGTACCACTTGCAGACCGTTCCTGAAATAATAATAATAATAATAATAATAAAATTTATTCAAAAATATCTTAGTAAGCTAACAAAAGTAGTACAATTTTTCTTATGGTATAATGTCTATAACACATGCCTGAACTAGGAAAACCTGTGTTTCAGGCGAGAAGAGCTTGCTTGTCTTAAATAATCAAATCTTAATCGTTAAAATTATATTACAGTGCATAATTTAAATTCATGTGTAGTTGGTAAACAGCAGTATAATGAAAAACAATAAATAAATATTACTTTTATAACAAAAAACTAATTAATGTAAAACGGATACATTTGGTAATAACATTTTATTTTAACACAGTTAGTAACTTCTCTGTATCTTCGTAGGACATGCTTTTCAATGTATCCATAAGGATTTTTTTACAGCTACTGGAATTCATAGAGTAGATATTTGCTATGGCGTTTAGTCTATTGTAGAGAAGTGGTCCGAGAAAAATGAAAAATTTGGATGTAAAAGCATGTTTTGTTTTTGTATTTTGAGAGCAAACTTTATCTTTCCGTCTTTTATTAGTAAATGCAGTGCTGTAAGAAAGGGAAGTGTGCTGTTTTAGTACAATGCTCATTATGAATAGCTGTCGGACTGTTAGGACTTTGCAATCTTTATAGAGAAGGTTAGTGGGAAAAAGAAAAGGGCGGGATGTAGATACCTTGAGAATCGCTCTTTGGGCTCTTTCAACAGATAATAATAGTGTTTTTGCCGCACCACCCCATGTGGATATACAGTAAGTTAATATTGATTGACATAAAGCAAAGTAAACTTGCCTAATAACTTTTGGATCTGCAATATAGCGTAACTTTTTAAAGACAAATATCAACTTACGCATTCTATTATTTAAAACTTCAATATGTTGCTTGAACGAAAGAGTTTCATCAATCACAATACCCAGGTATTTAATTTTATTAGTATTTTCAATAACGGGACAGACACATTGGTTATTAGTGGGGACTCTACAATGATGGGCCTTCAATGTTGGGTTAGTTTGAGCTGACAGCTTGCGCATCGAAAATCTAATATAATTTGTCTTTTCTGCATTTAGTGTTAGTACATTTTGCTGAAGCCATTTATTTACCTCATTGAAACCATATTGTGCATATCTGAAAGCATCTTCTCCTGAGTCAGACGAGAAAAGAAGAGCAGTGTCGTCAGCGTATGATATAATTATGCCGTGATCCAGCTTTAAATTGCAAAGGTCGTTTATGTAAATCAGGAACAGAGTAGGGCCTAAAATACTTCCCTGGGGAACTCCAAAAGATGTATTTTTCTGGTTAGCGCTGAGGACATTGCCAATCTTTACACATTGGGTACGTTCTTCTAGATAGCTTGTAAAGAGTTTCAGTTGAGTGCCTCTTATACCTATGGCTTCAAGCTTACATAGAAGAATAGGAATGGAAACTGAGTCAAAAGCTTTTGCTAGATCCAGGAAGATTCCTACGGTGTGGTTACCTTTATCAAGTTCTTTCACTAGATAGTCTGTAAGCTGATGGACGGCATCAGCAGTAGATACTTTAGGTCTAAATCCGAACTGGCTCTTAGACAAAATCGACTTATCTTCCAGATATTTTACTAACCTTACATTTATAATTTTTTCTAATATTTTAGACAAAGTGGACAGTAGAGAAATAGGTCTATAATTTGTCACTTGTTTTTTACAACCAGATTTATACACAGGGACAACAACAGCTTTTTTGAGGCAATCGGGAAAGTATCCTGAGGACAGACATTTGTGAAAAATATATGTTAGTGGAGGTACTAAAATGTGCCTAAACTGTTTAATAATTTTATTTGATATACTATCCCAACCAACTGCACAGTCGTCCTTTAGACTCATTATTATTCTTTCTAACTCAGTTTCGTCCGTGTCTAGCAATGCAAATGATGTTAAATTAGTGCTATGCGTAAAGTGAGTGTTTGTATAGTGTTGTGATTGATTCTGAACTTTTTCTGCCAGACACTTTCCAACATTAACGAAGAAGTTATTTGTGTTATTAGCCGCTACCAAATGAGATGGATGTGCTTGTAATAACCCTGAAAAAGACTCATGTTGTTTCGAAGCATATGTTACGTCTTTAATACATTTCCAGATCCTTTTACTATTTGTTCCGGCCTTTTCCAATGTATTTTTATCGTAGATGATTTTTACTTTCTTCATGAGATCGTTACAGAAATTTCGATATCTTTTGTAAGTTAATTGCAAAATTGAATTATTTGGATTTGATTTAGCTTTCATATGCAGTTTATCTCTATGTCTAATACAGCGAATAAGACCTGGCGTGATCCATGGTTTTATATTATAGTTTTTGTTACTCAGCCGAATATTTATTGTGTTTACCTGAATTGCATGTTGGACATTTTCTATTAGGTATAACATACAAAACTGTGGGTCAGCAGAATTATAAACTGGGTCGAAATCGATGTTACGTAAATCTTTTTCAAGTTTATTTATATTCAATTTTGTGGTTGTGTGAGCATTATTTACATTACGTAATTTACAATTTAAGGTTAGTAGGGCAGCATTGTGATCGGTTATTGACGAGTTAATAACTAGTGCAAGTGCGGGGAAATTAGTCTTTATTATAATATGATCTAAACAAGAACCACTTTGATGAGTAGGCAGCGTATGCGCAGGGAGCAAGCTATGACAGGAGCATAGGTTGAGGTAATTTTGAGCGGTAGTATCGTTACCTCCTGGAAGAATATTAATATTGATATCTCCTATTAAGATTATATTTTTGAAAGAGGATAGGCTCTGCAAGGTGATATTCAAAGAATTGATAAAATTGTCTATATTTGTAAAAGAGGGGGGCCTATATAGTGCTAGTATCGCAAACTCCGAACCAATCTTAATTAACAATCTGTTGCAGTCATGTATATTTGGTTCTTCAACAGTGACATTTAGGTGATTCCTTGCATAAACTATTACCCCGTCGTTTTGATTGTAATTGACATTACTCTTATACATATTATATCCGAGCATTTGCGGTAAGTTATATTGCTTAGCAAGCCAACATTCGGTAAAAACAATAATGTCACAATTTATATTTAGTCTTTGTTGGAATGTGCTAAAATTGTCAAAATTCTTAGAAATACTGCGTATGTTTTGAGTTAGTATGGTTAAAGTATTGTAAGAGGATAGATATTGTTTGCAATTTTCAACTTCACAAATTTTAGATTCGGATACAGAGAAATTATCTAAGTCATTAATTATATCATTCATAGTGTGTAGAAAACTATATAAATAAAAATTTAAAATTAAATAAAAATAAATAAATAGGTCAGGTATACCTCAATAAACGGCGCTCTTAGGCGCCACCATAGTCAATAGAATTGATGTACCTCTTTTCAGCCATTTTTTTCGCCGGACAGTCAACAGCACCTGTATTATGGTTGCTTGGCTTTTTGAAGTGCAAGCAAGTAGCGCATTTTGGTTCTTCTGTCCCCTTTGTGCATTCGTTTATTGAATGACCTTGATTGCCACAATGGCCGCAGGTGTAGGCTGTATCTCGACATGACTTAGCTGCATGACCATATTGTTGACACTTATAGCACCGTGTTACCAAGGTAAAATCTCTTACAGGGCAAGATGACCAATTCACGAATACTCTCTCTCGAGATATCAGGGCTTTGCGTATTTCTGCAGATACTTCTATTACATAATTACACGTCTCAGCATCCTTCTTTCCCGATTTATGGCTTAACTTGATTTCAGATAAAAATGTATCAAGGTTGAAGCTCTGGAGTTTGTCGGCTACATTTTGGTGGTATAGACAGGAAAAGACTTCATTCTCCTGCAAAGACGTGGGCACTCCGATAACGACTACTCTAGGCTTACGTTTATGAGGCTCATCGATCTTAAGGCCCGATTCCGTTAGCTGCTCCGATTTCTTAAGCTTCTCGATGTCATCCTTTGTATCTGTGCTTATGATCACACCACCATTTCTTGTCTTACGCAATCCTCTCACGTGCAGTTTCATTTGTTCAGGGCAGATAATTTTTTGTACAAGGGATTTTGTTTCCTCACTAGTCTTTAGTTTGTCGTTGGGATAAATGGCAACTGAACTGACTTTTAACGGCTGAACAAATTTGTTTGGACCTTGTCGTACAATGTCAGCAAAAGAGTTTGATGATACCGGTTTTGCTGACTCTTCAATGGACTGTTTAATATCCTTAAGTCTCTGCGACAGGTCAAGTTGATCTTCAAGGAGTTTCATAGAGGAGTGAGCTTGGATAGCTTTCTGCTTCAGGGACTGGTATTGAACTACCATCTGCGCTGTACCGTGACCCACTTTTCTGCACAATGTACTAATTTTTAATTTTTGCTCGGAGTTCATTTTGCTGTCTGCTGAGATAGAGCATACCTCATTTAAACATTGCTCAATGGACGAAATCCAGTTCTGAATTTCAGACGTTGATACAACCTCAATAGTGTGGGCCATATAGGGGCGAGCAGGTGCAGGAGTCGGCGTGGTAGGCGGCGGCGGGGTGCGAGCGGTCCTGCCACTCCGGTTAAATGGACTATTTTCCATCACGAAAGTTATTTGTTTACGCAAACTTTCATAATTCCACTACGAACTTTAATTATAATTACGTAAATACACTTAATCGACCTATGTGCATAGCACAATAGTAGAACGAGGTCACAACTCAGCAAATAATAATTTGATTATTGTAAAGAATTATTAAACACGTCTGTTTCCGACCGAGCGCCAATATAGAAATGGGCGCAACACATATGTTTTACTGTACTTTACACATTACATTTGCAGTTGTAGCGCAATCACCATCATCTTAGCCGCAAGACGTCCACTGCTGGACAGTCAGGTCAAAGTCAAAGTCAAAGCCATTTATTCAGTTTAGGCCCTAAGAGGGCACTTATGAACGTCGAAACTACTGAAGTTACCACCGATTCGGAAGTCGCCTTCAACTGAGAAGAACCGGCAAGAAAGTCAGCAAGGTTACATTTTTTATATATTTTGTTTTTTTTTTGGACAATCTGACAATGTTGGCTTTTTTTCCATTAAATTTTTAACAATTTTTATAGAAATATAATACACATAAATACAAAAGATAAAAAAAAACAACAAGAAAAATAAATAAAAATAATAACCTGAACGAGTTCAAATTTTAACAAAAAAAAGTATCTCTAAAATACTAAGTACTGGCTTTTGTATAAGTATGAACAAGGTGCACTTGTGCAGAGTGCAGCTATTTCCAGACATCTTTATCTTCAATGTAATGAGTAGCTCATTGTAATAGGCTTTTTCTTTCAAAACTTTCTTAATGTGAGATTTGAATTGGAAATCAGTCATCTTGGTAACTGAGAGGTAATTTATTATAAAAGCGTACACTACTTCCAAGAAATGACTTTTTAACTTTGGCTAATCTAAAATACGGAACAACTAATTTATCTTTTTGTCTTGTATTGATATTATGTACCTCCATTTTTGATTTAAACAATTCTATATTTTTACGTATGAACATTATATTTTCATAAATGTATAGTGAAGGTCAAGTCATAACGTTTATATCTTTAAATAATTCCTTAAACGATTCAGTGCTGGACAAAGACCTCCCTTAAGGATCTCCAATATGACTGGTGTTGGGCGGCCTACGCCCAGCGTTTTCCGACCTTTACAAGGTCGTCTGTCCACTTTGTAAGTGGACGTCTTAAACTGCGCTTGCCGATCCGTAGTCTCCCCCCATCGGCCATCCATTCTGCGCACTATGTGGCCTGCCCATTATCACTTCAACTTGCCAATCCGCTAGGCTATGTCGGTGACCCTAGTTCGTCTACGATTCTCCTCATTCCTGACTCGATCACGTAGAGAAACCCCGAGCGTAGCCCTCTCCACGACTTACCTAATTGGACTGTTTGTCCTAGGTAGACGTCCGAATCAACAACTTCGAGAACCGAGTTTCCAACTGATGCCGGGGTGAGCACAACATGGGCGTTTGATGTAATATTCGTTTCGTCCATGTTCATTTTAAGGCCCACCCGTTGTGAAACCGGTTGAGGTCATCGAGCATCGTGCTGAGCTCCTCCATCGTTTTTGCCATGACCACAATGTCGTCGGCAAATCGAAGGTGAGTAATGTATTCGCCATTAATATCGATGCCGAGTCCATTCAATTCGAGAAGCTTGAAAGCGTTTTCCAATGTAGCAGTAAACAGTTTCGGAGAGATAACGTCTCCCTGACTTACGCCTCTTTACAAAGGAATCACCTGCGAGCTCTGCTCCTGTACTCGGACTGTCATGGTGGCATTATTATACAAACACTTCTCTATGTATCGATAGATGATGCAGCAACGTTGGAGAGACAAGCACCGCCTAAGTTTCGACCGAATCAAAGGATTTCTCATAGTCCACAAACGCTAAGCATAATGGCAAGTTATACTCCTCGGTCTTCTGTATAACTTGCCGCAGCGTGTGGATGTGGTCTACGGTACTGTATCCTTTTCGGAAACCGGTTTGTTCGGGAGGCTGGAAGTCGTCAAGCCTGCGTTCGAGACGATTTGTAATGACCCTTGAAAACAGTTTATAAACATGGTTCAGAAGCGTGATGGGTCTGTATGTCGCAATGTAATAATAATATCGCTCTCCCAAACTGAATCACAAGGATCTTAAGGACATCACCCCCAATGTAGAATCCGAGTGTAAAATCTCTCGCAAGCACAATGTACGAGTGTCAAGAGATCAAAAAAGTTATGGCTAAAAGCCCAAAGCATTCTTGCGGCTTCAAACCTTTATTATAGTCATATTCAAATTCAAATTCAAATTCAAAAATCATTTATTCAGTTTAGGCCCTAATAAGGCACTTATGAACGTTACAAATGATTCTACCACCGGTTCGGAATACACTTGGACTGAGAAGACTCCGGCAAGAAACTCAGCAAGGGACATTTTTTATAGATCTTTGTTCTTTTTATTTATGTAAAAATTTAATTACTAATAACAAAGTTTATAAAATTTTAATGAAATAGTTTGTGTAGCGAACATTTCATTTAAATGCATTCTTGTCTTCTATAAAATCAGAAACTTTATAGTACCCTTTCTTACATAACTTTTGTTTAACTAATTTTTTAAATCTATACACAGATAGTTCTTGAATTTCTTTGGGTACTTTGTTATAGAAACGTATACATTGCCCCTTAAATGAGTCCCTCACTTTGCTGAGCCGAGTTACAGGTACAGCGAGTTTGTGCTTATTTCTAGTGTTCAAGCTATGAGTATCGCTGTTCTTAGGAAAATTTTGTATATTTTTCCGAACATAAATTAAATTTTCATAAATGTACTGTGACGACACAGTCATAATATTTATGGATTTGAATTTGAATTTAAATAAATCATAATATATAAGGCTGACTTCCGAACCGGTGGTAACTTCAGTAAATTCGACCTTCATAAGAGCCCTCCTAGGGCCCAAACTGAATAAATGGCTTTGACTTTGATAACACAAAGTGAGAGATGAGTAAGGAGTATCTAATTACTTTGGCGTGATTCTCGAACACGCACCAAAAGACCTCTTCCTTAAGACTACATCTCCACCGAAGCGGAGATACGAGAAGTAATCGAACTGTGCAAGAATGTAGATATAAAACAAACAAGCATTCAACATATTCCCGATGGTGGCGGATTGGTGCACATCTAGTCCTCACTTCATTAGAAATGCACGCTTACTTTTATACAACTTATCGTCAATTTAAAACATAGCGAGCGAACTAGAACTAAGTTGGTAATAATATTCGTATCACAAAGCAGGAAACGAGTTTTCCCTGACATCAATATACTCGTATAATCACGAAACATTTGTAAGTTATTTTATATACCACATATCTACATCCAAACTATAGGGCTTTGATAGCGTAGAATTAATTCAAGGAAAACCACATTTCAGAGTACCAACTAATTAAATATAAATATTAAAATTATTATCAAAAATCTGTCACCAAACACCTAACGGTGTGTTCCAGCAACTGTACTTGAGAACCAGTTCCATCTAGGCTTTATATGCTTACCACCTCACTTAACATTGTGAGATTTTGGTCAAACAAACACAGACCTATAAAGAGTTTAAAAAAAGTCGATAACGAGTTTTGCGTCATACAAATGTGCATCTACATCATATAATTTTTTATAAGTTCTTTATATTAACATTTAAAATACATACCATCATTAGAAATCATGCCATGACTAGCGTGAAATACAAATAATAACATTAGTATAGTATAGATAGGTGGGTTCTACAGGTAGTAAGGAATAATGATCAATGGATAATGGTGAGTGTAGGACAATATACGTAGAGTTGTGACGGTCGCGGGTTACGCACAACTCGTACAAGTTGGTCGTCAGTCGGTAGGTACCTACTCTTCGATGCTCTACTCAGTGTCACTCGATGGAACCCTATTAGCATATACTTATAACGTTCCATATAAAGCTACGAGACGAATTGTAATTGTAATTTCTGACAATCTATTTGAGATGGGACACAGGGGCAATGAAAATAGCTTTTATACATCAATTTGTTAACTTCATTTAAGTCAACACGAAGAGTGAACATTTTGGAACTACCTTATTAAAATTCAACGAAAACAGCTAAACATTAATTATTGGGGAAAACGTGATCAAACTTTATCTTCATCGACTGTAAAGCAAATAAACTAATGAGGAAAATGTAGATATTGTGATAGAGCATGAGGATAAAATTATTTGAACAAAACACTTCGTTAAAATTGTTTTGATAAATATCGATAGCTCGTCTCGTTATAATAACATATTGTCGAACAAGACTACAGTTTAAGTCAGCCTTGTGACTATATTTGCAATGCTAATAAGCGCGCTATCAGAATTCACGCGCCCCTCGATACGTTTACCATAAACTGCATATTGAACGGGCTTTGAATTTTAGCCTGTGACTCGATACTCAGGCAAATATAAAAGTGATAGTAATGTCACAGCGGGTCAGTTAATATATTTCGCGTCACTGATAGGATATCTCACAAACGCCAGAAGCATAAGTATGTTACCTTAGTCGTATAAAAAATACGTTTTGTTATAATTATGTTTTTGTTAATCTCAATGATGTTTCAATACTGTGAGATACGATTGAGATCTCTATACCTTTAACCTTAAGAACAGCTAACAATATCTTCGTGTTCTGTTATACTTATTCGATATTAAACTCACAGCTAGCACAACAATTTAGTTATTTTAAAAAATGTGTGAGTCATTTAGAGGTCCTATTTATTGACTTTCCCGTTCAAGAACCCATGCGAGCGTAAGATAACCCCCGATAACAATCCATAAAGTCAAGTTTATGATTAATATTTACGACTAGGTACTTAAAAATGTAGAGGAAAATACATAGGGAAATTATTTAATATTTTGTTAATTTTATTGTTTTTTTTTTCCACCAAACGGTGACTAGTTACCGACTGATTAATTTTCCTATATAACATAGGAAACAAGATTTTAGCGATTACTGATATTTTTGTGTACTTAACCTCAGTTGGTCCCATTGAGACTTTCTACTGTACTCTTGATTTTCATAAAGAGTATGATCAATGCCGTCAAAAAACAAAAGAAAACTAGCAAACAGTCCATTTTCTCGGTGACTACCATTCTTCTTTACTCTAAAGAATATGGATTGTCTTAAGAAGGTTTTACTGTAACTCCAACTCTTTCCACCCTGTAAATATGTTGTTAACTATGCAACATACGTACACAATAACAAACGTATTCACACATAAAATAATTTTAATGTGTTGTTTTGTTACCATATAATAAATCGTAACTAAAGAGTAGCATCGCATTTTTGATTAATTAGGTACATTATATGACTCAATTCATTGTTGAACTTAAGGTTGAACCGGACGAGCAGTTACTTTACAGTCAATGGATTTTACATCGTTCGAATGTAATTAAAAAAAAACCTAGCGTCACATTTCAATACATCAAAAGGGAAAATAAGTAATTCACAATCGTCGCCATGGAATAGAAATCTCATGGCAAGATATATTTACACGAACTTAATCAAGTACTTCCTACTTCTTCTCGAATTCTCCCTACTTCCATAATTTTTTGTTTGTTTCGTTATCGAGTTGAGGCTTGATGATTTTACAAATGAATGCAAAAGCCGACATCACGGTAATACAAGAGTGAAGGTAGAGTTAATAGTGTCGGTATAATATGGCGTGGGACGGTATGGGACGGTATGGGACGGTATGGGACGGTATGGGACGGTATGGGACGGTACGGTACAGTAGGATGCGGTACGGTGCGTCGTCGGTCGCGTCGTGTAGTCCCGCGTCCCGGGTATGTAGTATGTAGTACGTACGTGCGGTGCAGCCAGTCCCGGAGCACGCGCTTGCTGCGCGCGGCGGCGGCGGCGGCGCGGCGGCGGGCGGCGAGGCCGAGCGCGGCGGCCGCCAGCGCCAGCGCCGCCGCGCCCGCGCAGCCCAGCGCCACGACCGCGTGCCGCTGCGACGCCGACCGCGACACGCTCTCCTGCCGGGGACCTGCCCGAGACGACGCCCGACATCACCCATTAGCGTGTGTCCCTCACTCGTGAGTCGCCTCGTTTGAGGCCCTCGTGATAGCAGATTGAAAGAGTCCCTCAAATTTTAAATATGAACCGCCTCACTCGTTTTTCGCTCCTCGTTCTCACTCGATCGCGAGTCGGTCGCGGTGGCGAGGTTGCGAGTGCGAACGAACCGAATAGAATAAATGAATAAGCTAATATTATTATTTCCGTGATCGTTATTCGGTTAAATTATGAGCTTTAGTGAGTCTACATTTAAGGTTTGTAATCAACTGTCATAGTTTTGGCGATCAAACATCACGAGCGAAAGAAAATGAGGTGTGTGAGAGAGATGTCAATAATTTCGCAGTGAGCCGCGCCTGACCTTGCGAATCAGGCGGCGTTTCAAGCAATTCCTCACCTCAAACGAGGGGTCCCTCATGAGTATCTCGCGAAGTAAAATGAAGTACTCCCTCATTCTCATTTAAAATTGGCGAGTTACCCATTACTATCACCCATATATTCACTATTCCTCGATGCGACCCGTCCTAAATAAATTACGTCCCATGCCCGGCGACTGATTAAAAATATTTTTTTTCTTACTCGACCGCTCCGGATGAAATATGAGCCCGTCGGCCTCGTCGCCCCGCTAAACCTACTAGATATTTCCACCGGATGTATCGAAAATTGTGAAAAAGGAGAATATAGTTACAGAAGTCGGTGTAGGCGTCGAACCCCTGGCGCAGCAGGCCGGTGGCCCAGAGCGCGCTGGTCTCCAGCGTGAGCCGGTAGCAGCGGCCGGCGCCGCCGGGGCCGGGGCCGGGGACGGGGACGGGGACGGGACGCAGTGCGCACTTCACCGTGCTGCCCGTCGCATCTATGCTCGTACAATTCTCGTTCACTTCCTCGCAGACCTGACCCGACACAGATCATTCGGATGAGCCCTTCTCTTCTTCCCCATCCATCGCATCCCTTAAGTGTGCTCGCCGAGGCCGCTTTGATGGTATAATATCTCAATGTGTATCTACCCAGATTTTGGATGATCTGCTTAATTTTTAAAAAAAATTGCACTCCGGGAGTGCCGACAGAAGTGAAAACTTTTTTTTTTTTGAGAGATTGAGATTGAGAAAAGAAACTAAACGTCAAACTGCGTCTCGCTCGTAACGGTGTCGCGAGTCCAGAGGTTTTATCTCATCTAAAAAGAAACTTAACGTCAAACTACGTCTCATCACGACGGGCCGGTTGGCGTGGTTGGTAAGATACCCTATCTATCACGCCGCAGGTCGTGGGTTCGATTCCCACTCAGGACAAACATTTGTGTGCATGAACATGTCTGTTTGTCCTGTGTCTGGTTGTAATTATCTATATATGTATGTATTTACAAAAGAAAAGTAGTATATGTAGTATATCAGTTATCTGGCTTCCATAGTACAAGCTCTGCTTAGTTTGGGGTCAGATGGCCGTTTGTGAGGAATAATGTCCCAGAATATTTATTTATTTATTTATCATAACGGTGTCGCGTCTCATAACGGTGTCGCGAGTCCAGAGGTTTTATCCAATCTTAAAAATATGCGTACCGCGCTAAAAGAAGTTTACACTTAAAAAAACCGGCTACATACGAGCCTTATGACAGAAGACTGTGTACTTGGAAAACCGAGTCTCTAGACACATTGAAAACGTTTATGACAAGTTCACTAAGGAATTGCAAATGTTTTGGAATACAAATAAATTTAAATCATACCTTATCTACTACTTCTTTGCCATTGTTGAGTTCACACAGGGTCATGTGAAAGTATTTCAGTGATATGCCCAAGTACCAGAGGATCACCACGTCTCCATTGCTATAACAACGTGTCACACATTACTAATATTATAAGCTACAAGGGCGGATCCAGGTTTTTTTTCTGGGAGGGGCACAAGGGGCAGACAGGCAAAAATAATCAACAATAACTGTTAAAAATAAACATAATGTTACTTGTTTAATAACACCGTTTTTGTTTATGTTTCCTGACAAAGATGTCCAGCACTTCATTAGCGTTAATTTTTGTCACAATGTCTTGATGGATATGCATTAAAGCCAGTCCATTCAAACGCTCTTGTGTCATCCTGCTGCGAAACAATTCTGATAATTTGATTTGCCAATAAGTATGTACTGTGATGGAAACTCCACTATCATCTGGCAACCACAGGGGCATGTGTCTCTGATCCAAGATTCAAAGAATTTTTCAATTCGAACCAGTAGTTCCTGAGATTATCACATTCAACCAAGCAAATGAACTCGTCAGCTTTATAATATTAGTATAGAAGTATCATCATCATCATCATCTCAGCCGCAAGATGTCCACTGCTGAACATAGGCCCCCCCTAATAATCTCCAATAGGCCCGGTCTTGGGCGGCCGGCATCCAGCGTTTTCCAACGACCTTTACAAGGTTGTCTGTCCACCTTGTAAGTGTAGTATAGAAGTTTGAAATGAAATAATTTATTCATTCAAATAGGCCTTCACAGGCACTTAAGAATAGTCAGACTCTAACGCATGGTTCGGAAGGTTGCTTTTACTGAGAAGAGCCGGCAAGAAACTCAGCAATTACTCTTTTCAAAACAAACTTAGACTATTACATAAAATTTATCCTGCAAGAGCGAGCGCTACACCCAAGCATTGTCGTCATTTAAATATTCATTAACGTTATAGTATGCCTTTTGTACTAAAATAGACTTAACACATTCCTTAAATTTATGTAATGGCAAATTTAAAAGTGCAGGAGGGATCTTATTATAGAAGCGTGTACACAGTTTGATTTACACCTTTATTTGCAATATGCCAAAAACAGTGCATACTATACTATATAAAAATAAATCAGTTATCACTATTTGGTACTCACTTATGGTAGCTCTCGGACACTATTGGTTTATTTTCTTGGAAATCTGAAAGCTGGTACTCATTTTCTATATAGTGATATGTTTCAAATGCAGGCAAGCTTGTGCCCTTAGCATAAAAGCTGCTTTGTAGACTATAGCAGCCAGTGTATAAGAGGTCCAAATCAACTGACAAGCATGCCTGGGAACAACACACAACAAATTAATACATTTTTAGCATAATAAAAGGAATAAGCACACTCCAGTACTAGATCACCAGCAGTGTGCATTGCAAATATGATATATTGTGTATAATATAGTTACAGTATTAGTATAGTATATTATAGTTATGATCAGCAGTGAATCTTTAAAGGAAATCACGCCACAATCAAGTCATCAACAATACCTTACCACAGAAGATTCATTTCAACAATTTCTAAGCTAGAGGAGTCAAATTTTCATAATTTGAAATGAGTGATGTTTGTAAGAAGGAAGCTTGAGCAATATTGCTAACGCAATTAATTTTTTCGAATTTACGGCAGATTCATCAATAACAAATCTTTTAATGAATTGAATTGTATATATGTGACTATTTGTAGTGACTATTTTACTTAACATATTGAAATAAGTAGAATCTGCCAAGAATACGAAAAATTAGTTGCTTGAGCAGCCTTTTTAGGGGCCAGGTTGTCAAGGAGGCAGATGGTCCACCTCATGGTTAGGGGTCACCACTGCTTATGGACATTTGCAATACAATTAGTATTTTATGGGAAACAGTTCATATTTTTACTGGGCATCTTACTTAGTAGGTACCACAGTACAAGAAAAGTAGATGTTAGAAACTTACATATGTACAGTTCAAATCTATTTTCACGAACACCTTAGAGTGCTCATTTCTGGGACTCAACTCAGGGCCGAAGGTATGCGATTTGTTGCACACGGACGCGTACATGAAGGACCACAAATTCAGGCGCCAACTAGTGACATCGCGCTGCACCGTGGAGCATAGCTCGGCCGTGTAGCGGCCGAGGACTCCGTCCTTCGACGCATTCAGTGTCATGGTGGTTCCATTCGCATCCTCGCTGCATCTCGACCTAATGAGGCTACTACGTGGGATATCAGGCTCAGCATTAACACAAGCAACAAAAACTAACAGCCCTGCCAACAGCATCGTTGTTGATTCTTGCAAAATTATGTAAATAACTTCATGACGGTGGTCGTCACTTGGTATTTGGGAGCTTCTGACGAATTATAAACGATTCCAGTACCACCACAATTGTGGGCACTTTGAAGTAGCGTCGCAAATTTCACTGTTCTGTTTTACACAAGATTTACACTGAACGCGATAATCTCGAATCAAACCTAATAATAAATGTATGTACTTATTTGAGTCGAGAGTCGACCGCACAGATTACTGTATATAGTCGGAGAGTCGACCGACCGACAGGACAATTGACAAACAATTTTTATTTCGTTTCGTTTGTTGTCTGCGTAGCATCTCTACAAAGTCTGTGGTAGTCTGTCAAACGCATAGACTGACAGTGTGACCAGATTTAAATTGACGACCTTGTTGTTGACCTAGCTGCTCGATTAATAAATAACTACTAAAATCTACTAAACTTTTTTGAAAAAAATGCCAAAATTATTCTTACGATTTAACAAATATTCAAAGGAAGTAAGTATAACATAAAAAGACTTGATTAATCCGTCGAGGATGTGGAGGGGTCAATTTGACCCTGTCAATTTTTTATCGAGTGTAGTTTTTTTCCCACGGCCGTATAGCTTGTACTTCTCAGTACCTGTTGCTTAGGGACCCGTTCGCACGCCGCACACCCCTACTCGGTCGGTCGGCTCGGCTGCCGCCTGCGACGGGAGACACACGTGCGAGAAGTCAAAAAGACAAGAATTTGTTACTAAATAATATTGTGTAGTACTTATACACATAAGACTGATAAATTTATTAGTGAAACTGATTGATCTCTACATACAAAATTAAAATTATTTATTTGCACAGAATACAGGTTATTTAGGTGGTACACAATATTAGTTACACTATATTCTGCCTTTGCGAGGCATGCAAAAATTATTTTAGAGCTAATTTCATTATTAAAAATATCTGTTAATTTATTTATATTAAAATCACATAGGTTAATAATAAAAAACAAAACAAAAAATATTAGACAAAAACATGGTCGGTCAGTTTATAAATAAATCGGAACGAACACATCGAGCAAATCGCAATTAATATTTATATTTTTTTTGTGAAACTGATTGATCTCTACATAATTACACAAAATCAAAATTATTTATTTGCACAGGTACAGGAAAAAAACAATCAAACTTTATTTACGTGAAAAAAAAATCAAATTCTTCATACATTTTGATTGAGCAAGGTTGATATTTTGTAAAAAGCTTTTTTTTTTCGTGATTTCAGGGTTGGTGTATCGTTATGTCTGTCGTATGCATGCAGTAATAAAATGCATTTTGTGATGAAAATAATGGCCTAATTTAGTAACCAATTACTTATTTGTGATAGGAAACTCCGTCTTTACCCAAACTTGAGGTTTCTGACCGCCTTTTACAGGTAAGTACTGCACAACCAACCATTTTATGGGAGCTCTTACTAGCGACAGTTTGCAAGCACAATGGCGAATGATCGCGGCCAACTAGTTTTTATAAACGCAGTGAACGAGCGTTCAACTTCATTGGCAGAGAGGAACGCCTGGACATCCTGGACATGTGAACTCCAGTTCTAGATACTCAAAGCTCTAACTCAAGAACGGCTGAACGGATCTAGATAAAATTAGGCACAGAGATAAAGTATAGTCTGGAATAGCAGGCTACTTTTTATCCTTTTATTTAAGCGATTTTTTATTCGGTTGGCAGCCCTGCCAAAACACACCACAGATTAATAAGGTTTGTATTGTAATGTTGCAAGTCACAAACAAATAAAATGCATTTTACGCAAGATTGAATCAACAATCAAATGTTTTTTTGCAGTAATCGCTCAATGCAAATTTATATCGATTTAGTTGTTATTTCAATATTTTCAATTTGAAACTGATTGCAACAACGTGACGTAGGTACTAATCCATGTATGTACCAGTGCGATCATGAAACATCTATTTTAAGTACCTATTATAGTATATATTTTCTACTGATTAGTGATTCGCACCATGCACGCTTGTTAGTTATCTCTCAGAAGGAAGCCACTGGTTGCAAGCCATTCCATCCACAAATATCGGCACCATTATTAAAGAAAGTAGGAAAGTTTTTTGCGTGCGTTGGATGCCCAACGAACACAGCTCCAACAAATTTCAACACGAAATATACAATCAACTCAGAAAAAAAGAAGATATTGGACAGTATAACTTTAACCTGTAAACTCGCGATGATGAAACTGAGTGATGATTTTTAAATATCAATGACAGCATGACTGAAAAAAAAAATATCGATGACAGGAACAATGACTAAATCATCAATGATTTTTTCACTCCTCTTGCTCAAAAAGACCGTCATTGTGGCGTACCAGAGCGAAGAAAAAATAGCAATTCTTCCTCTAGGGGAAAAAGTACGTTTTTTTTTAATTTTTGTGTGTCAAATGACAAAGAGCCTACAAAAACGAAAAAGTCTTTAGTCATAAGTAGAATAATCATGAATAAAGACTCGACTTATAACTGTTTCATAAAAAAAGAACTTCATTTTAATTTTGAAATATTTTTTTACCTTACTATATTCAGTATTACTATATGGCAGTCCAAGGCATTTATTAATCATAAAAATAATATAGATACGATAGAACATATACATATATATGGTTTTGGTATGAAATTAATTTCATGTAATGAAAGCATTGTTACCGTTCTGTGCGCTCAGCACCGGGCGAAGTATCATAAACATTGCACTCTGCCTGTCTCACTCGCAACGTCGCAGTCGCAACCTCAAGTCACAGACGTCACAGTCACACTGTCACAGAGAGCGCCCGCATAGCCCGTAATTTGTTCATTCGGTAATGATATAAATCATTGATGATTTTGTCATTGTCATTGCATGATCAAATGATTTTTAAACATAGATGATTTTAACATGTGACATGATATCGGACTCATCTCTAGTTAAGTAGCTCATAATGATATATGACAGACAGTACAACAATCAGGTGGTTATTACACTACCCGATTTAGGGACTCCCTTATTAGGGAGTAGTGTTGGCACCCTAAGGGCGATGCCACACGAGCGTTGTCTGTGCGTTGCGTTGGCGCTGCGTCAAATCCGTCACCGCTCACGACATGCCACACGATGCGTTAAAATGACAGATGGCGACGCAACGCACGCGCAACGGAGCTGCGTTTAAACGACGGAGCGGCAGCGCAGTATTTAATAGCATATCGAAGGACGATGTCGGAGATAGCTGCGTCGACGTAGCTCTCGGGTGGCATTGAAATCATTGCATTGCGACAACGCAACGTAGCCGCAAGGCTGGGTGGCATTTCCCTAAATCGGAATCTAACTACGATTACTCCTCCCGATTTCCCAATTGGATCCTTTTTTTATTCCTAATTAAATCGGGTAGGGTAATAACCACCTAAGACCGTAGGTATAACAAGCTGTCATGACCTAAGATATCGGGGGAATTCTACCGGGGGGCACTACATCAACGAGCGTCTATCTACTACTCACGCTACAGGAATGGGCCGACACCAATCAAGGACTACGACTCGAGTATACCATCATTTTTATTATCGATTGAATCATAATATCGACCCGGCCGGGGGGCGGAAGGGAGGCATCAATAAGACGAGATCGCATCGGGAGCACCCCACCCCGAGACGTAGGATACGCATAAAGTTAATTTCCGATGTGGTGGTGGATGGCGGCGTAGACGTAGAGCGCGGCGGCGGCGCGGCCGGCGGCGTGCAGCGCCCGCAGCGCCAGCAGCGGCCACGCGGCGGCCAGCGCCTCCTCCAGCAGCGAGCGGTACGGCGCCAGCGCCAGCAGCGCGCCCACACCCGGCCAGTGCGCGCGCGGCAGGTCGCTACGCGTCCACAGCCACACCAGCGCCGCGGTGGCCGCGTGGTGCAGCAGCGCCACGTTCGACTCGCCGCAGGACCGCACGTACGCCCAGTCGAACTCGGACCCGCGGGCGCCCACCCACAGCGGTATGCTGCGGGTCACTATCACCTACCGATGTTAAAAAGTAATCATTTAGGAAATTTATTTTAAGTATTTAAATAATAATGTTAAAAAACAATAAAGAGATGTTAACAGGGAACATTTGTGCCGTTGTCTGTCCCTATTGATGGAATATGAGCCCTATTTTTTATTTCTTTTTACTTTGTATTGGCCTGGGCCCGATCTCACTATGGTAAGTGATGATGTAGCCGAAGGTGTTAAGCAGCCGAAGCCTAGAAGGAACCGGCTCTTGTGAGCAGCTAACGGCAGTAGGTGTTTGGCGATAGATTTTCATCTTGAGGATGGTAGCTCACCAGGCGAATACTATAAAGTATCCTACCACCGTGCCATGTTTTCCTTCACCGAAAGTTCAAGCTCATAGTAGGATTTGAGCCCACGACCTTCACCACAGCATCCGACGTTACTACCACAGAGATATCATCGCCTTTAAAAAATTACTATATTAGATCCCTATCTCTGATTCTAAAAAGAAACTTGTGAACCTAACTATAATATCATTAATAAATTGTGTCCAACTGTTACCTCCGCGCTTGCCCATCCAATAGCAGAAGTGAGAATTTTGGCATGACCTTTGCCGGGGACAGAGTTCAGAGCAAAATACAACCCTAGCAGGTCTGCAAAGTCCACTGTTGCCTTTAAGAATTCCTGAAATTATAATTTTACCTTGCTTTAGTAAAGGATATTATTATTAAGAAGGCATTCAATGTTACAATTTTCAATAGTGCTACCGGTGGTCTAAAGGGACAGCTACAAAATGCTGCCAGCTTTAGATTAATAGTTACAATGTAGGTCAACACTGATTTGATGGTGGTCACAATCAGTACATACCTAAGTATAGTTATCAGATAGTTAGAGATAACAAAAGACATTTTCAATCTAATATTCATCCAACCATATACCAAAAAGAGGCAGGATATTATATGGATGGAATTATATATTGCAATATTACAATGCATTATTGTAATATTTATTTACATCCAAAAAGTGGAAGTCATCATCGCAAAATCAATGGTTGAACAAGATACAAGAGACTATAAAATTGTATGAATAAGATCCTGAGCAAGCAAGGCCCAGTTTATTTAGTTCATGCACACTATGCCGCCCTAAGACTACTCTGTGACCCACTTATCTTCTATTTCTTTTAACCTTACACATCCTTATGTGTTAGGAAGTAAAGTAAAGTCTTATAGTATAAAAAGCTTACCAGGAAGAAATTATATTCTCCAGTTATATGGCTGCTATCAGTGTCCGGGAAGAATGTAGCTAAAAGTAGCATTTTGCATAATTGTGTAAAAATATATAGACTTCCTGCATAAACACATTTCGAGAACGTTGCATATTCAGATCTAAAAAAATAAAAAAGTAAAGATTATCAAATTAAAATTGCACAGTAAGTTAACCTATTATAGTAATTTACTTACATGCCAGAGAACTTATATGCCATATGATATGGTGCATAAACTAGCGCAAGGCAATTCCCAAAGTGGTAAAGAGTCATTTTAAAACTTCTAAGTAATAATTTAATCTTAATCTATAACATACAATGCATTGCTAATGTCTGTCTATTTTATTTATTTTATTCCCTCTCTAGTCGCGTCACGCTATGCCACTTATCTTAAATAATAATTAACATTAACGGTGACAGAAGATATATACTTTTTTTTGTTCCCTCGTGGACATCTGTATTTGACTATCTCTTTTAAACAAATATCAGGTGAAAAATAATGCTTCAAATAAATAATTATTTTGTCTGGAACACAATAGAACCTCTATGAACATTGAAATGTCATAGTTTTTTGTAAAACGGAATGGATTTTTATTTGTCAGTTTTGTGGTTTATCGTTTCCTCAGATCGTTTGAAATGAACATTATTATTATTTTAATTTTAATGTACATAACTAACTGATAAAAATATTTAGTAAAAAATGTGAAAACGTTGTTTCGTAGGAAAATAAATCAGCGTGAGTGAAAAGAAACGAATCACCATGGTTTTCGCGGCAGGCGGGAGTTTTTATCAGAATGTAAAAAAATTTAAACTTGGTTTAGTTATTTTCCTCGTTTCTTGTGCGTTTTATTTTCGCTTGGTCTTAAATCATAATTTATATCGTGTAAATGTGCAAGGTTTTATGGCTTCTAAAGTGATCGTTAGATGGCAATGTTGAACTTTGAACAAACTTTTCATTGATTGAGGGTATGTTTACCTTAGCTAAGTATTTAAGATTAAAATATATTGGATACCTTTGAAACTGATGTAAGGCAGACTATAAATGTATAAATTATTGATTTGAAATTTTTGTTACTTTGCAGAAATGCCGGCTCAGTTGAAGAAAGAGATAAAAAATATGGGGTGCTGTTTAAAAAAAGGGTAAGTTTTCAACCCTTTCGTTTTTTAGCACACGCGCAAAAGGGTAAGGGTCTGAGATCCAATAGCAGAGCTGGGTTTGGTGAATTTTGAATGTATTTGTCCGGAGTAAAGTTTGGTCACCGCTCGGTGAATGCTCCATTCAACGTCTCTCAGCAGTACCCTTTTGGTAGTGCTTGTAACATCATGTCTTTGAATTCAAATAAGAGGGTGCTTTCATTTGCATAAATGTTTAGAATTCAAATGATTAGGATTTTGTATTGATTATTAGTTATATTATATTCAATAATGTATTTTAACCGTGAATATAATATTTTAAAACTTAAATATTTCAATGGGTTGCTAAATTTATATATACACCAGTTGTGGATTACAGTGTTTAACAGGTTTACATTGTTATATACTGGTAAGTGAATCAACTTATTACTTATTGAATTAGTTAAATAAAATTTGTTATTTATTATGTAAGTGCTCAGTTATTATTAAGATGAAGTAAGATTATTAAGATAGGTACTTACAAATATTGTGAAATTGAAATGTAAGTATCTACCTAAGCTTTTAATTGATTAACTATTTATTTTTGGGAGGAAATAATGTAATGATTATTTGAACTGTAGAACCAGTGTCTCTCCTATACATTGAAATATTATTTTAGCAAAAACTAATTAAGGATGAGGAACAGGAACATAATGAATATTCTTTTTTTTATATACTACTTTGCATTATAAACCATTCATAAATTCTCTATTTGACATGTACAACAAAAAAAAAACAACAACCTCAACAATATATGCAAGCAATTAATAAATAACTATTTAGATCGCCACACATGTTTGTCTATTTCCCATGTTAATCTCTAAAACCAAAAAACAGAATTTCATGGGCCTTATTTAATCGAAATCTGCTGATGGGAAACAAAATACCTACTTATGTAAATTTTATGAAGTCTGCAAGAGCAAAACTGCGGGTGAAACGCTAGCAAGGGTATATCTATTTATGATGATGAGCCCGATGAGCCCGATGTCATGCACGCACAGTCTACTATGAAACATCTCAAGTGCATGCAGCTGCAGTCATAAGCCGTCATCTATGGGTGACAGATTTTATGATACCGACGTTTTCCTGCATCGGAAGCTCAAGCTCATCCTTGGATTCGGTCGCGGGATACACGATGCCTTATAGAGTAGCAATTTGCAAAAGGTTACCCAAAGGTTAATTATAGATAAGTGGTACGATAGCGTCTGTCCCGCGGTTTTACCCGTATTCTCGAATCCGCTCCTTTTATTCCACCTGCTTAATTTTTAATCCACTGAGGCATTACAGCGTGCAGGTTGAGTAACAAATATTCATACAAACTTTCGTATTTATAATACTAACGCCCGTCCGCGGTTTCACCCGCATTCTCGATGTAAAGTGACCAAATTACTAGACCAGGAACTAAAGTAACTAAATACACACTTTTATCAAATTAAAATCCCTTCAGGCGATACGGAGCTGATGTTACACCAACGACTACATAGCCTTGTGTTACACAAACAAACTTGCGCATTCATAATAGGTAGGTACATGTTCATTGAATTTAAAATAACACATTTTACCATAATCACTATTATATTTAGATTTCACGCGTGGCCATCGAATCACTTTCTGATGGAGGATAATGAAGTCTGACGAGGAGGCCCGTGATGGCAAGGTCAAGACCCTAAATAGGTTAGATCCTGGTTTTAGAGATTAGTGTGTGGAAAAGGATAAACAGATAGTAAATTAGGTAAAATGGTACTAATACTCATTGTTTGGGATTTGAGTAGGTAGGTACTTATAGGTATTACATGTTATTTTTATGGAAATAAGTAACGTTTTTGCGATTATCCCATCGACATAGGATATGAAGTCGATGGATTATCCACTCTAATTTCAAAAGCAACTCTGTCTGTCTGTCTGTCTGTCTATTTGTTACCTTTTCGACTAAATTTCTGAACCGATCGTATTGAATTTTGGCAAAGTGGCCTGGGACCTGGATAAGGACATAATATATTACTTTTTATACTGAAATTTTTATTAGTAGCTGTCCCTCGCGTTTTTAAAAAAGTACCTACTCTATGTCCGATTCCAGAATATAATGTAACTAAATCTGCGATCACCTATTTTACCCCCTTAGGGGCTGAATTTTGACAAATCCTTCCTATACCTATAGATTTATTTATTTTCTTTAAGGTAGATTTACAGCTAAATAGTAGTGCTATGTTAACAAGTAGATACTCATATGCCATTTAGAAATCTGTACCGATAGATAATGGCTACATTATATGAGGACCTGTGTGCTAAATTTAAAGTTTCTGTCAGCATCTCCTTTTTTTCACTACTACAGATTTAATGAAAATCCGTTGAGCTGTTACAAAGCTTTTCGCATTTACATTAATATCTATTAGTAGGAGAATATCTTTGAGCACAGCATAGCACGTTTTAAAACGTTTTTTACTATAGATAATATTATCAAATTTACTATAGTATCACTCACTAGTTGAAACGCTTTCTATATTACGACTGGCGTCAGCGCGGTGGCAATATGGTTTCCTAAATACGTAGGTAGGTACCTATATTATAAAACTTCAAGAAGAAATCGAAGAACCGAAATATCACAAATCATCTGCGCTGTTGGTCTTTACATCCTTATTCTGTACACCAAAATATAAAATGACCTTTCATCTTAAGTGGATCTCATCTGGATATTAGATAAGTATTGATGTGTTACTACCTACTACTAGTAGTTTCACCCGCGTTCCCGAGGAATCTTATATTTTCCCGATATAAAAAGGAGCCTATGTGCTATTCCAAACTATAATCTATCTCTGTGCCAAATTGTTCAGCCGTTCTGGCGTGATTGAGTACCAAACATTCATCCATCGAAACTTTATAATATTAAGTAGGATACTCATGCTTCATATTCACAAATATCTAAGACACGGACATTTGAAATGAAACGAAGAAAGAATAAAATCCGAGTGGCGTGCGATGAGGAGTTCACTCACGACATCCCTCCATTACCAGCATTGTCCGTGTGACAATGGCTACAGAGAATAAAGAATCGTGGCCATTAGGTAAATTTCCTTATTCATTTTTTTGCGTGACACCCTCGCTACGTAAAAAGTGGGGAAGAGGATATTTATCATGTAGAGAGGACACGGCCCTCGCGAGATCTCAATCATGATGGTATGGTCGCGTGAAGTTTTTGCCCACCGTAATCGACTGAGGGTTGCGTTCTGCAGGTACCTACTTATGTTTAGATATCCGATAACTGTTGTTTAGCATGGGTGGTCTCTTGTAAAGCTAACTAAAAGTTATTTAATTTTGTTTGATGACTAGGGGGTTTTTAGACTTAATGAACGTACCTAACGTATGTCCCTCTCCATTCCTATAATAGGCTATCTGCGTAGGCAAATTTCATCGCGATCGGTTCAGCGGGTTAGGCGTGAAAATGTAACAAACGACAATAAAACTCACATGCGCATTTATAATATTAGTTACAATAGTATGGATACGAAACAGAGCATAAAGCTCTATTTTAGACTACGGTTGGCTGGTAACCCTTATTGATACCTATGTAGAAAAATTAACTGATAAAAATTTGAAATTCTGGAACTTTCCCTGACTTCAATACGGTTCTAATATCGTTATTTTATACTTTTTATTGCAAACCCATTTTGAAGTTGGTTTTACTTTTTGTTTTAAGTTAATTTTATTTTTCCATTTTTAGTTTTTTATGTGTAAGTATTGAATACCTATCAAGACTTGTCGCTGATCGAGGATATGCATATCAATAATAATTTTATTGTCGACGATATTGAATAAGATATTTCAATCGCGATATGCGTGCTCTCAAGTATGACCTACCAAACAAAAAAATAATCGTCAAAATCAATTCATAACTGACGGAGTAATCGCGTAACTAACATACAAAAAAACAACATATAGTCGAATTGAGAACCTCCTCCTTGATTGAAGTCGGTTAAAAATCATCTCTCTTTTGTTTTTAAAGATTGACATAACTGTGAGTAGTAATAGCATGATAGTGTTTGTAAATTTGTTAAGATATAGGTTTCATTCTAGGGTTCCGTGCTCTGGGTGCAATGGTCTGTCTGACTGCCATAGGGCTGTATCTTAAAATTAATGAGTAGCCAATAGGTTCATGATATAATGAAAAAAATCAATAAGTCAATCAAAATCTAAGGAAGACCCCATATATATAATAAGTACGTAGGAAGTTATTATTTGAGTCTAGAATCTGGATAATAATTATTATGCATATCTTTGTTGTAAGTAATCTATTGTCAGAGTAAAGTTAAAGAAACAAAGAATAAATTTATTTTTATTATTATTGTACTCTACCCTCTGTGCTCGAGACGGACTCGCACCTGGCCGGTATTTTACTAGAAAATTTACGGGAGGGGATTCCGCAAATATTGACGGAAGCTTACTCCTTTAACCTTTTTGAGTGATACATGTCTCCACGATATCAAATATCACCCATATGCTCTTACTGACAACACGACATCGCAATCAATAACATTATATGAATATAATTTCAATTTCGTGTGCGAGTGGGCTGCATTATTCAGCTCACGTACATTGCAGGCGTGCGGCACGCAGATAAGCGAGTATTGAGCCGAAAATACCGAGAGTCGGACACACGCTGCCTGGGGGTCTTATCGGAAACGGCTTACGGTGACCCCATGCAAACTCCCTAATGCGACATTGGTCACCGGTCCCTCCGCTTCGCTTCTCTCCGCTCCACGTCCGCGTCCGTGCCCTCCGGCGATCGATCTCGATGCAAAATTGCCGTTACCGTGGGGGATGCTAGTTTTGTTTCACGCTCGTAATTTCTTTATTGCGTTATATTGCTATGCGTTCTAATCAAAGACATTCAGATTATCTTATAATAAAAAAAAAATATTGCGCTTCGGATTTTCTCAATTACCATTATTACTACTAGTTTGTGATTGATTGATAAGTTTAACCAACCTTTAATTTTTTTTATCGAAATTAAAAGTTAATCGATATGAGATGAACATGAACACTGAGGTAATCACGCTATGAGTGGAAAGTATATTCAGCGGTTGGTCAAGAAGTCCTATTTGATTTTATATGCCACTGAATATTGAGCGTCGGCCGCGCGCCACGCCGGTCCGCTCGTATAGCTTATACATATTTTGCAATGAGATAGGTACATGAGGAGTGAGGTTTCGGGGGACGGCATGGGGTGGGTGAGGTGGGTTGTTGCTCATCATGAATAATTCGCGTGTAGCATCTCCAGGATCTTTGAATATTTGCGATAAAATAATGTAGTTTTTATGGTATTACATTGGATACATTTTAGTCATAATTTTTGTAAATCTGTTCTCATTATCATTATTATATATTTTAATCGTCATGTCTTGATCCCTTCCCTATTTCTTATGTTAGCAGTTTCAATTGAACTAATTTTACATTTATTCTGAAGAAAATGAGATATAAAAACAGTATAGTATAAGTAAAGTAACAGGAAATTACTTATATGGAAATGTGTAACAAGAAACACGCAAAGAATTTAACATTTTTGTTTGACATTTCTACTCCACTTCCTAATTTACACACCCTCGGGCGGCCGAGGGACAGCCGTCGATTCGATACTGTTCATAAATTTATTCATAGATCTGTACCTACCACACGTATTTTTTACTCGGTCATAAATATTAAAGACTTTCTCATGCCAGTAGGATTTTCAATTCCACAACGTCGCCGGATCCCCATAGATTTTAGGCTTTCTCTCTTTCCGCGGATTAGAGCGGTTTGATGTATGGCCGCGGGTGGCGGTAAATCAAATTTTGATTGCTATTTTCTTTGTGGAAAGTCGGAATCCTCCGTCGGGAGCGCGTCCTGTAACGTGGGTTAACCGATCCCCAGGCGCGCCGCCCGTCTTATGTGGATTCTATCTACTAGAGGTATATTTACTATTTTCCTATTCGGGGATTGACGTAAGGCCAATATCTAACAATATATCCTCAGCTCGTACGTAGGTACCTGAGTAGCTACATATAGATATTACATTTAGATAGGACTTGCAGTGGACGACGGATCACCTTAGGTACTATTTTGGTGTTTGATAACAGACACTCGACTCGAGGGTGGTAAGTAGGTAAATGCATGATTTTTAAAAACACTAACTAGGTACTTTAAATAAATAATTTTCGCCTCAAAACTTACATAACACATTAAATCATACATCAAAATATTATTAAAAAATTATATATATATATTACTAGCTGTCCCCCGCGGCTTCACCCGCGTAGCGGTATAAAAAATAGCCTACGACCTATTCTCAGACATACACACATTCATTCATAAGAATCGGTCAAGCCGTTGAATGAAATGAAATAAAATGAAAATACTTTTTATCCAATTAGGCCTTCACAAGCACTTATGAATAGTCTGACTCTAACGCACGGTTCGGAAGGTTGCTTTTACTGAGGAGAACCGGCAAGAAACTCGGAGGAGTTTGCAGACAAACACTGTGACACGAGAATTTTATATAATTAGATGTAAATATGGGAATTTATGTACTAAAAGAACTTAATAACTGAATTATTCATCATTTAATTACCCTGTAGCTTTCACTCATTTATCTTCAGTAGTAATAAAATCTGGATTTTGGGCAAAATAAGACATCAAACGCGCCTATCCTGTGAAGATTATCCGAATCCATTTTCCGTCATATTAATTTATCTTCGTTCGAGTTTAGATAATTTGATGTATTTTTGTTTAATTAATTAATTAATCATCAAGTACCTATTCGGAGAGAAAAACGATTTAGGTTTTATTCAATAGCAATAAAGATATCAAAAAATATTTAAAAAAAACACTCGTAATAAACATCATATTCATGAGGGTATTAAATCTAAGTTTCGTTGATTAAATTTTGTTACGTGTATCTATGTTTTTCCAATGAAATTTATAGATATATTTATCGGTTTTATTTAACTTTATGTGAAATGTTCGCGTTCTCTGCAACAATTACTGTGGAAGGAGCTGGGGTTTGATACAAATTTAAGTTTACTTAGGGGCTATTGAAATTGAATTTGCTTGAATAAGTTGATTTTAGTAAAAAAACTAAGTTCAGGGAGCGGCCAGTAACCGCTCGTGTGATCCAATTGCGGACCGCTCGAGAGCTCCAAACGGATGGAATCAAATTCAGCCGCCCTTTAAATATTTGAACTGATGCTGGAGGCTAGCAGGGGCGCCCACCGTCGCGACGCGGGCCGCGGGGCCGCGGGGGTGAGGGGGCACTGAGCGGATACACAAATCACAAATTGCTTTTGTAGGTACATTTTATTGTCGCGGGGATGTAAAAATATTTATTGCCGTCCATCCGTAAGGAAAGGGAACCTCTATCTCGAAAGGTTAAGGAAATTAAGTAGCATACTGCATAACGAAACGTGGAGGAGGCGTCCATCAGTGCGGGTAGAAGGGGGCAGGTGGGAGGGGGCACCCACCTCCGGATAAAAAAAGGATCTCGAGAAATTCTCGACCCTTTTTATACTAAATAGATAGCTAACACGGCCTGAGTGGAGTTTCAATAGATGCTTTCTCGGCGGAAGAAGCGACCTGTAAGAAATCGAGTGAGGGTCCAGTGAAAAACCATCTTATATACGTACCGTACCTACCTACGTCGCGTGTCACACAGTTTTTCCTTTTATTTTTTACGCGTGCCCTCCTCGGAGGGATAAGAGGAATTCTTTTTAAATTGGAAATGTTTTCTAAGAGGATTACGATTTGCGGAGGTGTGCGCCGATGTTGGGCATTGGGAATTAGGGGTCGTGTTGCTTACCGTGTTTTGTGTTTAACATGCTTTCATATTCTTTATAATATATCAAGTGGGATTTGAGCGCAGAAGGAGATTATATCTGTTTACAATACATGGTACAAATCTAACTATGTAGATATTTGTAACGACACCTTATTTGTTGTGATTCCTTTTTTTTTCAAATATAATAAATTGGACTGCCGTAAATTTAGTACCTATGGCGTTATTTCGCCAGCCATAAATAAAAACACTTATTATGTAACTTGTTACCCATAATCTACTCTAAAAAAATAAATGCAAAGTCCTGAGAACTCTCCAATGGTGCTAATATTACGAGTGACCATTACGATGCGAACTAGAATGGTGGAATCAAAAATAATTGGGAATGTTGCAGCTAAACAGTTTCTTATTTCTCTAAAAATAAGGACGAGATTTCTAAAATGTTGTTTGTATAAAATTTTGTGTAATTGCGTGCGATTATCCCATGCAGTTGTTGCATGTTCGGGATGGGGATTTATTTTAAATTTTCACATCGCCCCCGCCCCTTGTCATGCGGCGCACAACGCACGCCGTCTGCGCAATTTGAACGGCTTTGTTGGACGTTAAATGCGTTGCACAAGCTCTATTGAAATTGTTAAAATAACTATTTTTATTCCTTTCTATGGCAAGGGCGTAAAATATCAACAATGTGTTATGCTTCTTTTTAAATAAATTGAGTTACTTAGATATTGACTGCCTAATCCTAATAAATAAATGATTGGTTGATTTGTTTTACCAACATCATCATCGGCTTATATAAAGTTAATGCTGGATCGGATGGTCTCAAAGATTTTCCCACAATATGTACTTAGGTAGGTACTTACTTATATAGGTATGCGCACGGAATGGTAGCTATTGTTTTGACAAACAATAGACAAAATAGTAACTTATGAAGTGTTTTTAATTACATCTACCCATAATGAATTGAATACGAATAAGATTAATAAAAAATATTTTTATTCAAGCAGGGTTTCTGGAAATTGGCACTACTATAATATTTTCATTATAATAAATGGTCCGTATATTATGTACATTAGTAATGTTTGCCAAATGCCTATTATACTGTCGTCCAAAGTGACAGGTGGTCACTTGTGTCGTATCGTACGTAACTTAGCTTCGGGCACCGTTCGTTTTTTCTCGGCAGAAAAAGAAGACGGAAATGTCAGTTAACGCGACAATTATTATTGTCAATTGGTTACGACATTATTATAGGATTAGTGCAACTGGCATCCAATTTTATGAATTCCGTAAATACTAATACATATATTGAGATATTACAGGTGTGTCCTTTATAACTAAACTTACTTTCGGTTCCACCCACGTTCCCGGGAATAAAAGTGGCGGATGTCCACCCTGAATGTTCATTCTAAAAATTGGTGAAAGAATTTTTGAAATCGGATAAGTAGTATCAGAGATTACATACATCCAAACTTACAAACATTACCTAAACTTGTGTAGGCTTTGATTGCCAATTAATGACTTTAATTTAACTGCTCTAACAGGAATTAAATTAAACAATTGCTTATTTAAGTTACATGCCCTTTTATTTAAGGGTAGGTAAAAACAGGTTGAATATCAACCCTGAAAGATTTTGTTATAGTCGTCATATACAAAAAGAGTGTTAGTGCAATATCATGTCGAATACTTAATGACATCGGTTGTCAGTCGCAAAAGTAATGCGCGCTTTATGCGATATTAAGATTATACTATTACGACTACATCTTGGGAACACATAAACTGGTTGTAACGCGATATTAGGCGTTACGTGAAATGTCGCTAATGAAATATAACTGCGACTCGTCCTCATATCGAAATATATTATGATACATTTTCACCTGCGGCTATATTACGTAACTTTATTGCAATCATTTTAAATTTTAAATCTGAAACCTAAATATTTAGTTTTGAAATTGTCTATTTACGTTCTGCTACGAGTAACTCAATTTCTTTGCTAATGGAACTATTTTCTGCATTTTACCTTATATTTATATTGACTTAGATACTATTTAAAATTGAAACTCATTGCAATAAATCAACGAAATCTGCTTACGTAACACATTACGGGTAATTTATCGTACCTATAATCTCTAAGCGTATGTACCATTGATGGCCGTGATGTTTCAGCAAAGTGCAAAGAAAGAAGTAAGGCACAACAGTTTCTTGGAACTCTATTCCTTGTCGATAACCGAGACTCGTAGCTACGTATAACTAATATTTCTAGTAACTAGTTTCCTAGTTAATATGAATTGAAAGACAATAGTACACCTATAAAGGTAATATTAAAGACAGACACGAGCACGAGGCGGTTCGTCCGTCGGCGTCCCTATGGTAATAAAACGAGATACATTATAAATCGTAAGGGATATTGTCCACGGTTATTATCTGTGTCGGCTGTGGACGGAATGTCCGCGGCCCGTGGCGTTGTTAAATGTTTTATTGTTTTTTCAGTGCGGCACGGCATAGACATCGCCGTGTTATCATTTTTGCTTAATACACTATAACGTGCCGACAATAAACTTTGTTATGTAGGAATCGGTGAAAATTAGTCTTCGGCAATCGTTAGCTGGAAGGAAGTTAGCGACATTATATTATTAATGAATTTTTTTGTTTACATATCTACGAACTTAATTATCTAATAAGAAAGATTGGTTTTGTCGTTGGTTACTCGATCTATTGCTTCAAGTCGGCTATCACTAATAAATATAAATAAATCGATTTAGTTTAATTTCACATCGTATATCCTATCTGCGTTTCAGGGGATGCCTTTAATTTAAGGACTAGATAAAAGTGTTATTATAGTGCAAAGCCCTCATGTAAATCTAGAGTTGTAACCAGAAAATGAATGTTAATTGAATTTAGCAGACATTTCTTGATTCATCTGGTGCCCTGTTAGACGCATTAATCCAGAGCCAAATTCCATAGAGTTCACACTACCGTCCTTACGAAGTAAAACCACTGTTCAGCCGTTAGGGTTACGTAGTATGTAACTGTTTAGTAATCTATGGTTTGGGCGAGACAAACAAACTTTATTGGTTGGGCTAATAATTAAATAAATACAGCAAGAATTTCACAATATAAAGAACTTAATGAACGAATGATGTTTAATAATGTATAATGATTGATGAATGAGTGCCGTATTGACACGTTCGCCTGAGTGATCTGCGCTGAAAGGGTTGCGTTGTGGAGTGTCGCGGACGCATTATCGCTAAATATGATGGATGACGCTTTGTGACTCGATATTGCTATTATCCTTGTCTAGTCTCTAAATAGACTTTTACGACGCTGCACCACACTACCCATACCATTTGTTATTAGAAGGATATCAATGCGAGCCAGTTATTCGCGTTCAGTCGATAATGAGATGTCGTCAGCCTTCCTGTTAGTCTTCATGTTTATTGTAGTAGGTAATCTTGACGACGCATTTGAATGTTGCTATACAATTCATCAGTCATCTCAACCACATACTCAACATTTTCGAGTTTGTTGAGTTCAATCATCGATGAGTTCTTGTGGTTGAGCTTCAATGAAACTTAATATTCTCGTACCATTTTCTTTTTTTAATTAATATCCCGCTCGACAGAGTAGAAGTTTAAGAAATTAAGAAAATTGTATGTTAATACTCTACCTATTGACATTGATAGAGTAGGTACATTTTCAAGAAATATTCAGTAGCAACTTACATAAAACCCCTGGGATTAGCTTTTTTGTGAATTCTCTACTAGATTTGCCTTCACAAAGCTATGTTCCCGAGTATGACTGACTGACTCGACGTGACTGGGCATTACTGGCAATCAATTTATTCCATTAACATAAACTCGCTTTATGAAATTTCCTTCGGCCTGAAAGCGCCGCCATGATTAATATTTGAGCGGTGACTGGCGGCGGCGGGTGGCGGGCGGCGGGGGGCGGGTGGCGGGTAACCGACCGGAAGCTATCGCTTATCTCGCATTTATCTATCTATGTACACACTTGTACATATTATGTACATATTGCGGATGATCTAGGCTATATTTGTACAGATTTTATTATGCGTGAAGGCTGGTTCTTGAAGTGAATCAATCAGCGAGCCTTTGATCTAAAATCTGAATAAGTTATTAAGAAATAGTGTGCCCTTTTCTATAATAACCTTACGGTTAGGTAAAGTGACCAGTTGATGGAAAGAGAGGTGTGATACCGATATGAAAGAATTGATCGATCGCCTACGATTCATGAAAAATTGCCAGAATAGTTACCGGTAGGTAAAATTACATACAAGGTTACTTTTAATTAGCTAGCTAAACTTTTATCTTATATTTTTTATTGCAAATACTCATTAATACAAACAACTTTTACAATGTAACTTCATACTTTTTTTATACGGCTGAAAAGCAGGCTGGCTGTCCACCTGATGGTATGTGGCTACCGTCACCTTTATAAAGCCTAGAAGGATAGTTATAGAACCACGAAAACCATTGTTTCTACCTGGAATAGTTGATCAATTTAAAACTATTATAAAATCGCAGAGTTATGCTTTATCATACTTCATCATAATATTTATATTATAAATGCGAAAGTTAGTTTGTTTGTTTGTTTGTTTGTAAATCTTGATTAACTTTGGCACGCAGTTAGCCTTTGGCATGGAGAGAAATATAGGCTACTTTTTATCCCGAGAACGTGAGTAAAACCGCGGGGGACAGCTAGTATAATAAATAATATGAAGCTGCATCAAACTTCAGATTTAATGATGGAAGTACTTACTTAGTTCGCGAAGAAATATCAACGTTTAGCAAAAGTTATTTCAGTGACATGTTTTATGCGGCCCACAGCTAGGGTGGACGCAAACAATCCATTAAAGCTGAAAAAACACTTGAAATTCAGCTGCTCATACAATAAACATCATTTGGTGAGTCGCGCGCTGTTTTTGCGCTGGCTGTATGGCGTAAAACCGGCGGCTTTTTTTTATCAAAGCTCCTTGTGTTTTTGTTGCGTAGCCGGGAGCCGTTTTTTCGATGTCACGACTGTGAAATCGTAATGATTGCGAACTTTTTGTTAAGTCTATAAATACATCTTTTAAATTTTACAGTGTAACAGGCGGGTATAACAATGATCAAATGACGATATGGATCGAATGTACTTACTTGAAAGAATAACCATAACGCACTTTTAATATTATTCAGATTCAAATTTACCCGATACTATTTTCACTATCATACCTACCAATACAGATACGTTGTTTTTATGAAAATTATATAAAATCTTTTTTCCCGAGAGTAGCTACGAGTATATGGGCCTTATTATTCTGCGCATAAAGTGGAGAATATTTTACCGTCGAGTCGGCTGTCGACAGGGGATTTTGAGCGGCGGCAGAAAAAATTGATGTGACTTATCTCGCTCGCGCGTGTTTTTAACCCACGCCACGGTAAGCGTATGAGATGTTTTATGGATTTACGGGTGCGGGCGCGGGCGCGGGCGCGGGCGTGTCGACGCGGAACCCTACGTCATAATGACGATGTCACGTTTTAACATTATGTTGCGACTTGCGATAGAGCAATAGAGATACCATTTTCATCATCGAAAGTCGTAAGTACTTACATCTTGTAAGATAAACAGATCTTATTTAATTCACAAAAACCCATTACAAATTCTACGACACCCTTTAAGCATCTTCGGAACACGAATAGGTATTTAGGGTGGCGTGTGTTCATTTTCCAGATTGTCTAAACATGTAATACATATTTCTATAAGTAGGTACTTACGCATTGTATCAGGTACATTCTTGTATGCTTCTCCTATTTTATTATTCAAATGCAGTAGTTGGCTTGCGATCTTCTTGACCTCTCTCTTCTCGAATGAGGGTTAACTTATTATTCAATGCATAGGTCTCTCATATATTAAATCGGGGAGATTTTTCTCGATCGCCGATCGTAGAGATATTTTGTTTGCTTTGTGTCCAATTTAGTGTTTATCTCTAGGCATACTATCATTGAAATATCTTATTCAATATTATTGACAAATTAGTGATAGGCATATCCTCGATCAGAGATAAATTTTGATAGGTATTCAATACACATATGAAACTAAAAATGGAAAAATAAAATTAACATTTAACAAAAAAGTAAAACCAACTTCAAAACGGTTTGCACTAAAAAGTATAAAATAACGATATTAGAACTCGTTTTGAAGTCAGCGAAAGAATGAAGTTCAAGTTTGAAGTTGGTTTTACTTTTTAGTTCAATGTAAATCCTTTTATATATACAGAGATATGGAGACTTGATATTTTTCTAATGTAACTCACATATTTTAGTGATATCCTTTGTATAATTGGAGCACAGTAACAAGGCACAGGCAGCGCACGCGCCGTAATCCCCGTGTATGGGCAGGTTTTAGCGTCGCCCGGCGTCGTTTACGTATAATGAATGGCGCTTTTATGTCTTCCCTGCAGTTTTATGTGCACCGCCGTCCGCTTGAATAAGATATTGCAACAACAAGCTTAAACATACACGTATACCTATTTTACAGAGTTATGTGTGGGAGCCTTTCGTTATGAAACAACCATTTCCTGACTGGAAGTAATATGTTTACCTTTTTATCGGCAAAGTCGACATTTCGATGTAGATGCAATAGTTATAGGTAGAACGAGTTGTTGAACTTGCCTTACTAGCGAACAACGATATTGTAAGACGCGTGGCGTGCGCATCGGTTCTGTCATCATATCATCCTAGAATGGAATACAGTCGGGGGCCATGAGATACGATTACGTACTCTATTAGAAAAGTAAAAGCCTGATTTAGATCCTTAATTATAATTATTCCGACAATAAATATTCCTAAAAAAAGACCTATCACAATTTATTACCACAAACAGTGATCAAGAACGTTTTATACCGGGTGTATTATACAAGAAGCCTATGCATTCAACCAAGAAATTATTAATTTATTATAGTAATTTCGTAATAACTAATCAATAATATCAATCGTCAGTTTTTAAAATCTAATTGATTTTTATGAAATCAACAGCAAAGCAGTATTGTCCGATTTTATATGGCATGGCAGCGTATAACATAAGGGGAACTTTAGTACAATCAATAGTTCGAGGACCTACTTGTGCACGAGTACACTTACCTATATTTATTTCCAAGTGAAATATTTCCCGTGTGTTGGAGGCAATTATTAGCATATTGCGAGGCGGCAGGGGTCCGCGGGCAACCTGGTGGTCCGTGCGGAACCCCGCTGCTAAATAAACATGTCGGCGCTTTTGTCTACCAATGCGATGTGCTTTACTGATCATTTTATTTCCTTTTTGTTTCGAGTAATAAGTGTAGGTGAATAACAACAACGTATTAATTGGAATATCTTGAATGTTATCTGCTACTTGAATTACTATACGTACGTTAAAATTTAGACTTTTTGTAGGAGTCAGGAACAAAGACGTGCCGGTAGCAAAATCCTTCCTTCATTATAAATTAGTTCAAACATAACATTGCATTTGTTTGTTCGGTATATTTAAGACGACGTACGGTTGGAATCTCTGGTTGAATAGTTGTTGCGCAAACTCTAAGAACAACCTGTAGAAGCCAATAGGCAAGTAATCTTTCGTCGATAGTCGAGGCTTGTGCGCCTAGTACGACGGCCTCTCTTGAGTCATGGGCGTCATGTTGGTGCTGTAGTGTATACTGTGTGGTCATGTAGTTAAATACGGAGATATGGTGTTCATTTAATAACGAATCCTATACAAAAAAACAGCAATTTAGAAAAAGTATTGAATGCCCCATACAAAAAGTAAAGCCGGCGCGTACAGTGCGTGGCCAAGTTGTCGTGCTGTTCCCGACCACGTATGAAGTATGGCTATAATTAGTATTAAACGCAATTAAACTCCGCGCATGCCTCCATTAATGGCTTACCACGTAACTATTTCGATCCGGACTCACTTTATGACTAATAAGAACTATCACCAATAAAATTATTATAAAAGCTTTGATTATATTGAAGAATGCGATTTAATTTATTTAGAATTACATAGTTATAAATGGCGGTCACACTATGGACGGAACTGGTACAGATGGTAGATCGATAAGTGCGACGTGAGAGATGGAGACATAATATTATTATATACCTACACAGTAGGTTGCTGACAATATGTCTGTTTGGCACGGTCACCTAATGGTAAGTCGTCACCGTCGCCTATGGACATCATGGTAGTGAGTGACGTCGCATGCCGCGACAAAGCTCATGAGTTCGAGTCTTGGTGAACGAATATCTTGTGAAGTAACCATATCACGATGGTAAGGTTATTTGTAGTTCGCCTGCCACCGGGTGGAAGTGGAAGCGCCTCTTAACTCACTGAAGTTTTTTTTACTTTGTATAGGCTTGTGTTTGACCACAATCTCACTATGGTAAGTGATGATGTGGCCGAAGGTGGTAAGCACACGAAGCCTAGAAGGATCTGGCTCTCAAGTGCAGCAGAAGTGGGGTCGGCAATAGATGTTTTCATCTTTAATTTCTTCCTCTTAGCCATAATTTCAGTAATTGCTCCATCATCGTTATAAATGTCCACTTTCCACACACTCAATCTCTCAAAAATTTTGCGTATGACGATCTAGTTTCAAATATTGATTTTGTTAGGTGTAAAGCGTTACGTACTACGACTACCCATATCCAAATAAGTCTCGGTAATTTATGATCTTGGTGATGCGCACGCGCAGATTCTCTGAGGCGTCCCTTAATATTGGAATGTGCTAAAAAATTGATAAATATAAAAGCGAATTAACATAATATTAAAATTGAAAAAAGGAAGAAGACATGCATGAATTATATGTTATCAAAGCTTTAATGGTGACAGTTGAGGTGTAGATATAGAGAAAAAATATGAGTAGTTAGTAGAATTTGCAAGTCTTGAATTTAATGTAATAGAAAGACGTTAAACGCGATTTTTCCATATCCACGATCTAAATTCTTTGAGTTTCTGATACCTTCATATCATACCGTGTAGTGCTTACCTCTTATAATGATTTTATTGGTGTTTGGAATCGATATTCATATACGAGATTACGCTAAATGTGTCGGTGTGTATGATGCGGTGGACTGCGGGCGGTAACGCTTTGTATCCACCGCAAGATCTGTCCACCATCTCCCGCCGCTGCGCCCCGTCCGCGTCCCTCCGCCTCCGCGCCTGCAGGCCCTGCCACTCCACGATCTGCGAATGTCTAATGAGCTTGATCTCGACTCAGGGCTCACACACCTTTCTAGGATCACGTCCATTCGTATTTGAGATTTCAAATTATAAATATTTTGCCTTGTTTTTACACTCACTTATTTTTTTTGCCTTTAAAAGTTATCATTTAAATATCTGTAACTACACAAGTAATATGTCCCCATTTTTGCATGAATCTTTCGTGGTCTAATTCATGTTTATATTTCCGATGGCATAATTTATTTTAATTACGGTTCAATCAGACTTCTGAAATGAACTTATATTTAAAAGTACCTACTGCATTTAAATCTCTGAGCTAAGCTAAAATCTGCATTCAGATAGTTCAAAGGTTTCTGTACACTACACTAGTATCCTCCCACATAAACAACTCTTGTAATTACCGAGCCAGTGTATAATTCAATAGTTCGACATTGTGAGCCCTTTCAAATAACTCATTAACAGTCGCAATATCTCTTTGAAGTGGTACTAATTAAGGGCAATGTAACATTCCGCTGTTAGTTTCTAGATTATTTATATTCGGCGTGGATTCCTCGGATTGCTGCAGCCGAGGCCGTGGGCCGCGCTGCGCGCCCCTGACTCTTTACGGCGCCGACGTCACCTGTCATCCATCAGTCTGCGACAACGCGCATGCGCATACCGTGCACACAGGTCTGCCAGCCCACGCACACCACCACCACTCTGCACTAAACACATTCAAATTTAACGGTACAAACGTTTGTTGGAATGCAACAAAACACTAGCGGTTTGCATTCCGATATGTTTGGCTCGGCTTGGACTAGTTACGATGATGGCCGGTGACAAAAAAGGGATGGACCGGAATAGCATGTTATGATAATGATCGGCTCGCTGAATGTTTAAGCTAATCAGGGGCACAACAAGCAACCGCGGGGAATCGCTAACAGATACGAATGAATATATCGGAGTTGTCGGTTCTATTATGTTTGCTTTATTATACTAACTGAATAAGTTGTAATAGTTCCTTACGTGAGATATACCTAGGATAGTTGGCACTAAACTATTTAGGTATATCAATTTACATACTTAACATAACATGTATTACTCTTTGTAATTTCCATAATACCAAACTTTTAATACCATTGAATGAACAATATTGAGCACGTTGCGTGTGAGTGAGTGCACATGAGGTCAGCCTCTGTCTGTCTTATCCCAACATCAGTATGCTGGTAGCCGCGCGCGCTCCCAATTGCCTGAATTAGCATACTTATCCGAGGCGCCGCCAAATTCGCTTTGTATCGTTGTCATCAAACAAAACGCCGCCTGCAAAGTAACCTCCACCTCATCGCCTTATTTCTAAAGTCTAGAACTGTTTTGCCATAGAAGAATGCTTTTGACATTATTCAACAGTAGCGTCGTTAGGATTTGACTCTTATACCAGCGGCATAAAAGTGATATTAACCTGGAAGATGGTTTGAAGAGCGGGTATTAGTCATCAGGCAGCGACCTTTAACCCGCGTGTAATGGGCGCAAATTGATCGCGGAGGCAATTTTTTTACCAAATTATGCGTTAAGCGTGAGATCGCATATTTAGCCAGTGCTTTGGAACTTATGTAGGTAGGTACTCTCAATTATATTGTAGGTAAGTCTCGCTAGATATTTCAATATGGTTCATGAGCTATAGTAATTCCAGCACGCTGGCTTATTTTCTATATAATATAACTCACGATTAGTTAAAACCACAGACCTCTGATTCTCTCAATGTTAAAGGAAATAGTACGAGTTTTTTTACCATGTATACGAGTAGGTCTATTTGATCACTATGGTAAGTGATGATATGGCCGAAGGTGGTAAACACACAGCCTAGAAGGAACTAGCTCTCAAGTGCGGCTTCTGGTACACGCCAGTAGTGCTTGGCGACAAATTTCAACTTGAGGTTATCCAGCCAGGTTAGTTCCTACTACAAAGTGCTCTACCACCGTAGGTACTAAGGTTTCTTGACGATGTTTTTTTTCACTGAATGCTCAATCTCAGTGTAGGATTCAAACCCACGAACTTCGTCACGATATACGACGTCACTACCACGTACGTACAGTAAAACAATAATTATTCCACTATAAAGTTCGACTACGTACGTACAGTAAAACAATAATTATTCCACTATAAATATAGATCTATAGAAACATTTTGTGTACCTACAAATATTAAAATTATTTGTTCAAAGTCAAAGCCATTTATTCAGTTTAGGCCTTAGAAGGGCACTTATGAACGTCGAAATTACTGAAGTTACCACGGATTCGGAAGTCGCCTTCAACTGAGACCGGTAAGAAAGTCAACAAGGTTACATTTTTTATATAATATTTAGTTTTTTTTTGTTTTTTGGACAAACTAACAATGTTGGCTTTTGTCCATTAAATGTTTTACAATTATTAAAGAAATATAATACGCATAAACACAAAAAACACAAAGTGTTAGTACTTGTCCTACATAGATGGCGCTAGTTTACTTCTTTCTACGATTATTACTATGAAAATAATGTAACGTAATAAGTAACATAATAAGTAACTACTTAAACTTAATCTTAATATAATAAGAACTAAATTTATTAATATTTTGTCAGATGAGAATAAAGTACCTAAACGTTGCTGGGTGCAAACGAGAATAAGCGAAATTTTAATTCGAGGTGATGATAGTGTTGAATTCTGTGTCAAAGATTTATTGACGGGCCGGTTGGCGTGGTTGGTAAGATACCCTATCTATCACGCCGCAGGTCGTGGGTTCGATTACCACTCAGGACAGACATTTGTGTGCATGAACATGTCTGTTTGTCCTGAGTCTGGGTATAATTATCTATATAAGTATGTATTTACAAAAGAAAAGTAATATAATATGTAGTATATCAGTTTTCTGGCTTCCATAGTACAAGCTCTGCGTAGTTTGGGGTCATTGGGCTCTGCTTAGGATGGCCGTGTGTGAGGAAAAATGTCCCAAAATATTTATTTATTTATTAAAAAGTTTTAGCTCATCTATAAAATTCCCCGCAGGTTAATTAGTGTTACTACATAATAGATTATCTTCGTTTTACGCGGTAAAGGTATTATGTGTAAAAAATGGATATCTACCTAAGATACAGGCCTACTCTCTTATTTCAATATTTTTATTTTATGTAAAGACTCAAAATGCTGTGAGACCTTCAGCCCACTTCTAATGTTGCTAAATATAGATTCACAATTTGATCTAAATACAAGAGAACTTTCACGTTGGTTTATTTATATTTTCTAGCAAAATAACCGTAGAATAATCAAGAAAAAATGTGTTAAGTAACTTGACTTATCCAGGGCATTCGATCTTGTATCGTATGATTTACTCTGGAGAAAGTTAGGGGACAGAGGTGTACCGGCTAATATTATTAAGATGTTTCAGTTCTGGTATGCCAATCAAAGTAATGTTGTAAAATGGTCCAACACTTTGTCTGAAACGTATGGGTTGCAGTGCGGGGTGAGGCAGGGGGGGTTGTCGTCTCCCAAGCTCTTCAACCTATACGTTGAAGACCTGATCGTCGAGCTCAGTAGCATGCGTGTTGGGTGTCGGGTGGATGGTGTTAGTATCAATAACATCAGTTACGCTGACGACATGGTGCTGCTGGCCCCGACCGCCGAGGCCACAAGGGAAATGCTGAGAGTCTGTGAGACCTATGCAGCCACACACGGTCTCCTGTATAATGTAAAAAAGTGTGAGTACATTGTCTTTAAGTCTGTCGGTGGGAGGCCTGAGAGTATTCTTAACATCTCACTTAATGGACTGAACATACGTAGGGTTACACAGTTTAAATACCTCGGACATATCCTTACCGACGACCTTAGGGACAATTTTGATATTGAACGAGAGCGTAGGGCCCTAGCTGTCAGGAGTAACATGTTGGCTCGTAGATTCGCTCGTTGTAGTGACCAGGTCAAAATCACCCTCTTCAAGGCGTACTGTCAAAGCTTTTACACGGGCAATCTATGGTTTAGCTATACGAAAAGGTCGCTAGGTGTCCTGCGCATCCAATATAGAGGAAAGTGACCAAATATGGAATACCATTTTGTTTTTTATGCATAATTTGCACAAATGTTATAAATAAAAAAAAAATGTACTAATTATTAAAAAACATATATTTGTCCTTAAGTTTGTAACAATTTTAGGTTATATTGATAAGTTCGAGGTAACAAAAATTTTCAAAAACTAAATAATGATAAAGGTGCCTATATATGGAATAGGTACCCCAAATATGGAATACTACAATCACTATCAAAAATTAACCTTAACTTATAAGATATTATTTGAAAACTTTGGTGTAACATAGATAGGAACACAAATTATTAACAAAAATTGCAAATCCAGGTATCAAACTCTGGCCCGGCGCAATCAGTATGTACCCAGAGCCCACACATGAGGCACTTGATCCATAGTCCATATTTGGATTTTCTAAAGATTTCAAACTGTCAATAAAAAATTATGATTATTTATTTTATTTATTTATTTATTGGTGCACAAAACAATTATGAAAGTAATACCATCTATTATACCGCGAAAACATACAAAAAAACATCTAAACTGTCTCTAAAAGCTATAAAAATAATACTGTGTACACTTTCTGTACGAAAAATACGTATTTTTTACATACCTTAAAAAGTTCTGCGGAAGCGGTAAAACAAAACACTTCCACAACGACGAAAGGGCTCGCTCGACTGACATGCTACCACTTGTACGTGTGAAATGGAGTAGAAAGAGACAGCATATCGCTGATTGATGCTTGTGTGAGTTTGTATTTGAGAGAAATGGGGGTATTCCATATTAGGGATACTATTCCATATTTGGTCACTTTCCTCTAATAATGCTTATGCTGTTGCGGCTGCCTCGATTCTGTAGTGCATCGGGGATGTTCACACACGGATGACTTCGGGGCGATAATCTGTAAGAAGACGGGATCTTTGCTGAGGAGAGTGCGGGGCAGCCGGAACAGTATCCTGAAGACAGTAGCCGATCACTATGCGTCGCCGAACATGAAGTACTTTGTGCACACTCTCATTGGGAGAAATCAATTGGTGTGTGCATAGAGGGTTTTATGTGAGGCTATAATAGATTATAATTAGAATTATTTTATTTAATATTTGTAGTAGGGACTAACCCTGGTATTAAGACATGTTACTATCCCATGGATCCATGTTATCCGAATAAATAAATATATTATTATATTATTATTATTATAAGTAAGAAATTATTGTTATTGTTACTGATGATAAAAATGTCCCAGTTTTAATGTTAATTAATAGTTCAATTGTGATGTTTTTATAATACGTTTGATTTCGATCGTGAACGGTACAGCTACAGGACAGCCGTGACACGGATTTGTGTAATAAATTGACTCATTTGCTTATTTTATAATGATTATACCACGAAATAATTATAGATAGATGCTAATCTGAGCTCGGTTTAAAGAAATAATACCTACCTACCATAATGGTTTACCTATCATCTATTATTTACCGTCTGTATATAAAATCTGATCGGTATATGAACGGAGTGTAACACTAACCCAAAATAAAATAAAAGTAACTGATTGGTACAATTTGTTAGCGAATAAATATATTTATTCAGCTACTAGCTTCCGCCCCGCGGTTTCACCCGCGTTCCCGATGATCTTGTGTGTTTTCCGGGATAAAAAGTAGCCTATAGCCTTCCTCGATAAATGAGCTATCCAACACTGAAATATTTTTTCAAATCGAACCAACAGTTCCTGAGATTAGCGCGTACAACCAAACTAACAAACTCTTTAGCTTTATTAGCTTCAGCAATATTAAATAATAGTATAGATTATTCGTTACCGTCGAGCTAATTTTCAATATAAAATCTTATCTACTAGGTACCTACTTGATTCAACCGAATGTATTCAATGTCCTTACAATTAAGTGCCCGTAAAATTGCAGTAATTATTTTGGTCAGTGCGTCTATTGAATAATCATTACCTGACCTTTAGAAATAACAGTATTTTTAAAGAATAATACACACTACCTATAATGAAATCGAGGAGAAAGCTGAAATTAATTGTTAACACACAAGACGGAAGGTGACGTGGCATTCAACAAATAATACATTATAATTTAAAGTCAAAGGAATTCGTTTTAAATGTTAAAGGTAAGCCAAGTCCAAGGTTTTCAGAGAGGTAGAGCATAGTGATATGTCGCTCAAAGAGCAGCTCGACTGGGGAAGGACCTCCACCTTACAGAATACCGCAGCCAAATAACTTATAGTTGTGCTCCTGCGCGTGAGTAAGGTCGCCAGAGCTCATCGGGGAGGGGGGAAGGGTCGGCAACGCGCGAGTGATACGTCTGGTGTTGCAAGCGTTCATAGGCTACGGTAACCGCTTACCATCAGGCGGGCCGTATGCTTGTTTGCCGATCCTAATCCTAACTTAATAATATTATAAATGCGAAAGTGAGTTTGTTTGTTTGTTACCTTTTCACGCTTAAATAGCTGAACCGATCGCGATGAAATGTGGTATGCAGATAGCCTATAGTACGGAGAAGAACATAGGCTACTTTTTATCCCGGGAAAACATAAGATCCCCGGGGAACGCGGGTGAAACCGCGGGGCGGAATCTAGTGTTATATAAAAGTCCAGCTACCTTTTCGAAAACGTTTGTCGGACTGGATGTTGATAGAAACAGATCCGGGGCGGTTCGCTTTTGAAGAAATCTGTCCAGCTGTGGACTGCGAAAGGCAACGAATTTTCCAAAATTCATTATAAAACTTGTATCCATTTTTAAGTTCCTTGAATAATAGTAAAAAGGCCATTGCCAAGAACATAACTAATTATTATACTTATTGTGGATTGGAAGCTAAAAATTAATGGAAACAATGCTTTCTTTGGCCTTGACTCGTAGTTAAAGGTTGCACTATCAATGACCAACGAGTTTAAATATAAATTTCTACTTTAGACCAGATGCAATAAGGTTCACAATTGAAATGTGGAGAAAAATTACAGTTAGCAAGGGTTAATTATAATTAATTAGGAGAAAGTAGAGTGCAATGGAGTGTTCAGCTCGACAAAAAAATTGTATAAGATAATATGTTTCCATTGTTACACGTAAAGGGCAGGAATATTCTCTGGATGAATATTTACTACTTTTGACCGAAGCTAATGTAACTATATTTTATGTTTCAATCACACGACACTATATGAATGTATCTTTATAGAAATCAATTCGGCAATGTGTACATTTCGCATGGGTTGTCGATTGTCATGGCAAATAGGTAGGGTCCTTACGCGGGGTCTCCCTACGCCTATTGTGTCGCTCTCGGACCCCAGTCTCGTTCGGAGACGGGTACTCTGTTCATCTTTTATAATACAGGTTTACTTACCTTTATTCCAACGTTAAAATTGTAAACTTACACTATAACTTCCATAGAAAGTTTTGGATCAGAATAAATAATTGGAGGGATATTCAAGGCTATCAATATTTTATTGATCAACTTTTTCTTAAAGTGCAGTTTGTCATAGTACGTAGCTATGTACGTACATACAAGCACAGTTTAGAAATGTGTTCTTACTCGATTGTGATGTCGGTGTATTTACGAGATATTTTTAGATTTGGAGACTGCTGCTCATTTTTTTTGAGTAAGCAACTAGTGTTGGGTAGAACACGGTTTTAAAATGAGTTTGTAAGAGTAGCCTCTTTTTTGTACTGAGCCAGTACAATGTCCCACTTCAAATGAGGCGAGGTGTCGTGAAGCTCTGTAGTAAATTTGAAGTAAAGAGTAGGTATGTATCAGTCGCGTCAATGTCCGTCGTTCAATAAAAAGACGTGCTATTGAAATGAAGCATGACATGCTTCTCTGTCTCTCACTCACCCTACAGTTCACGTCATATGAAAGAGTAAAGAGTAACGCGACATTAAATTTGAAGTAGTACGTGTCAAAATCTCGTACCGCTCTTACATTATTTCGTCATGTACGGGACAAATGTCCTCTTGTATGTCCTACACAACACTATAAGCAACTAATCTATTAATTTTAAATTAAAAAATAATTTTAATTTCTCGCATACTTTTAAGTTTAATCAGTACCTACCTAGTGCTTAATTATAATTTTTATAATTTTCTGATGCAAACAGATAATAAACTCTAATGTTTTCCATTCTTTGAGTTGTCCACTTTAATGACGGATGTAGCGACTATAATACATTGCTATATTAGTATCCTCTTACATTTCCTGTACCGTTCGGTTGGACAACGTTTCTTACCTACCATCAATTTAATTGACAAGCAATTTGGTAAAGTAGCTACATTTTATAGGACTGTTCGGCGGCGGTCGCTGTTTGCTCTTTAAGTTTGCAGAACTGCCCCCCTGGCCACCGGCCCGGCATTGCAGCCCCGGCGCTCCCGGGCACAATTTAATTACCGAATGGAGCGTTTTTTGTGATCTGTGAACCGTGTAAACAAAGCTGATACCTATCCCATGCAGTAGGTTATTTTATACAGGTGCCCAATTTCAAAGATGGTCACATCAAAAGTTCACAACATTGATTAAAGTATAGAAACTTTTTGATATTTCTAAATTAGGGTCAAGCGTGAAAAAATAACAGAAATACCTTATGTAACGTTGCAAAAATACTAACAGGAGCTTTGCAAAGCTCTATTTTCCATGTTAAAAAATAAACAGAAGGTGGGGATATCTGATAACGCTGATGACGATCTAACAAACATTGTTATTGGTTCTCTGCAACGTTCTGCATTATTACCTACATTGACTACATTACAGAAAGGACATTTGTGTTTGTTTTATAAAAGTAGCAGTTTCATGTTGACCTTACATAGTAACAAAATATATTGTTGGAATGATCTGCCGATGTAACAATATAGGCACACGAGCCTCTGCTAACTGGCAACACAAACGGCGAGCCCCTCGTTATTTTAAACAATTCGATAATGACGCCCCCCGGCGCGGTGAGCGCGGCGGCGCGGGAGGCGCGCACCGATACACTGATTATACTACAAAGGAAACACTACACCCCCTAATGAGGTTTCCTTTACTCTATTCCAACTGAAATAGACCAACTTTGAAGGCGGTGTTTGCCTTAGGCGGCCCATGTTTACTTGAAACTACATGCCGCGTAGTTAAAATAAAACTACGTGCTCCACGAACTTCTGTGTTTGTCCTTTTTAGAGAACATTGGGCTTAATTAATGTACCAAACTTTAGAAAACATTGATTTATGTTGGTCAACTTAGTTATATCTACGATATTTTTTAACGTGTTTCAGTTGTAATCGTTACTCTATTAAAACCCGTTATTTTATAAGGTAGGTAATTTTTATAAAACAAAACTGCAAAATAAGAAAATCATATCACTGACCTCCTTCGAGATAGAACAAAGACGACTGTAAAATATTAAATGTCACATAAAAGTTCTGAGCTTATTACAAATTACCTCAATTGTAAAACGTATGAAAAATATAATAAAATGAAAATATATTTTATTCAACTAGGCCTTCATGATTAGTCAGTCTCTCGGTGCGTTAGGTTGCTTTTGCTGAGAAGAACCGGCAGTAAACTTAGCAAATACTCTTTTCAAACAAATTCAAATTTACGAAATTATTTATCTAGTCTCATTGCCGCGGCGCTATATTAAATGCTATATATCTTAAACGAAAAAGAGAAACGACAAATGTACGGGACTATGCAAGTACAATGACACGTGCCTATTCATAAATATGCAAATAACTATAGGTTACGAACGACATTGTGTCAGCGAATCAAACGTCGCTGTTATAAAATGACACTTTAAAAACCTACCTAGTAGGCCCGTATTGCGCAAGACCGTACGCAAATCACCGGCCAATAGCAGCGCTCGTCTCGAAGTATGTAAATATTCTATATTCAAATCAGTTTAAAATCAGTACGCGCATGCACGCGTCGCGGCTTTTTATTGGCGCTTTGCATAGAAAGGGTTCTTTACCATAGCCGGGCTTGTGAGGCACGTGACATTAAAAAAGGTAGGGTTGCAGATCTCCCCCGAGGGTGTAACCCTTCCGCAATCCTTTTTGGTGTGCAGCTGTTTTTTAGTCATGTTTAGTAGCGAGCACGCGACGTATCATTTAGACGTATTTTTGCCTTTGAATTTTTTTGAGGTGTCAAAGTTAAAAAAAAGTTTTGTGTTTGGAAGTGATCTTTGCGCACCTGGAATGTTGTGTGATGTTTTAAATTTAGATAAATAACGAATTGATAAATTATTTAAAATGCGGAGGTTGGTAGTTTATCTATATCAAACTGAATAATAAGGTACCTACCTACAATAATAAGGTGAGATATGTGTTTCTTTTAAAATAATAAATAAAAAGTCGTTAAATAGAAATGTAATCCGTTACATTAGCTGAAACAATATTAAAAGAGCCGTTATGCCATTTAGGTGTGGCTTAATGTATATTTCAATGTTGGGTCAGAAGGCGGTGGACGCACGTGGGGCGCGGCGAGCAAACACTGGTACAGAGGTGACGATTGACGACTGCCTCACAGTCACCTCACCACTCACTTACTACTCACCAGCAATCAGCTAATGTGCAATACATCGCACACTATCATATTGCGGTGACATGTTGGCAACGCAAACCGGAACCGCACAAATTGTTCCTACATTTGATGTGCGGGTGATGGGTTAAATATTATATGTCTTATAATAAACATTAAATTTAGTGATCACACTTTTTGTTAGTGGGATTTGTAAAATATTTTGTTGTTCTTTTTTCTGTTAAGAAATGGTCTGCATACAAATCTCCTTGATGATGGCTACATATTATGATTCTTACTTATATCGTGAAATAAATCAAATATCTCAACATAAAGATCAAATAAATATTGTCAGTATCGTTCAAACGAAAACTAACCGAGTAAATATTGTATAATTGTAGCCATTAACGTCTTATTGGCAATATGGGCGGTGCTAAACGCGGTTAATGTAGGAAATGAAATATCCGGTGATACAGCTCGCTGGCGGCTAGCTGACCGCTGGCTGCTGGCCGTCCGCGTCCGTCGCTCGAACGTCGTCGCGTCGTTCCGCACATACTTACACGCACTCACTGCGCGCTTTTTGCAAAACTAACCGCTCGGCAATTGCTTTATTGACGTTGATAGGCACTTGACATTATCATAGGTTGAACTTAGATGACACTTTCAAATTATTTGTTATTGTATATACTCACTCGTATAGTTGGAGCTATCAATTCATAAAAAAACAGTATTAGTATATTTTTAATTGCCATACTCTGCTTTATACTCTGCAATTTGTTTAGTGTTCCTGTCTGATTATCAAGTTATAAGTATGTAAAAAGTTGACATAGCTCGTAGTATGATAGATCTTATTTATTACGTCCGTAGTCCACCTGTAAAGGAATCTAAATTTGTAGACATAAATTTCTTTATATTGCGGGTACCTAATATTTGTCTCAGGTTTGAAATAAACCGCTGCGTTTCCTAATATCAGTGCGTGTATCAGAAGTTAGTTGTCACAAATATCGGAAGCGCTTCGGCGACGTTTTTATCATCCGAACATGATACGCCGCAAATACAAGCCGAACATTTTTTCTCATATTTGCTTTCACTTACCACTTTGTTTACCGTTTTTTTTCGGGGTTGGTGTCAAGTAACAACCGAGCGAAGATGGTTAACATTTATCTGTTGATTAGAGCATAGAAAATTACAAAAGATTACTCTAATCTAATATGGAATTTCAAAAGGTTTAGAATTTGAGTTGTGCTGCTATATATGTATATATGTCGCAGTTGGATTGTCTAATTAGCTGTCTTACATAACCACTAGCTGTTTTACAAAACCTTTATGTAAAACAACTGAACGACGATTAGCGTTTTTTTTACAATTACTTACTGAACTTTAATACGTAGAATTGCATAAACGTTTTGTATTTATCAATGCAGCGGGGTCACGATTAGACGTTATGTAAAACAGCGTGAAATTAAACGCTTATTTAGGTTAGGAGTATTATTTGTAACGGGAATCATTTACCTACTCATTTATTGTTTCATCATGATTTTCTTTCACTCAAACGCTCTTTGATAAGCCATTTTGCATTACACCTAAACGTGGGTAGCAGTGCAATGACAATCCAGCTGAACGTCGAACTGGCGGTCAACAATCACTGTTTTACAATTCGACACTGCGACATATACATAAATCTTATAAAAGTTTAAAACAAACATGTAGATGCATTTAGGTACGATTTAATTTTCTCCGCCGATAAATAAAATAAACAATAAAATTATATATTCATGTAAGTACAACGTTATCTCCATTGTCTGATCGTTTATTACTGCTAGATAGCAGCCCCTAGCTCCCAGCGGGGGGGAGGGCGCCGGGTGGGGCGCGGGAGAGGCTGGGGGCAACCCTTTTCCTCCGAGGGGCGAGTGAACATCCATCACCGGCGACTAGCGAAATGTATTTTAATCCACTGCCCCGCGCCAGAGCGCTTCATGAAACGTGAAAAATGATCCCAGAGCGCGCACACGTACATACATGCACGGGATGTGCGCACACGAAAGTTAACTACGCCCTTACATGTGTGCTTTGCAGATAGGATTGGGAAGTTTTTCCCAGGGCGTAAAAATCCTTCCACGTTTATGAATTGGTCGTTTAGGTACAGCCTATTTCCTAAAGTACATTATGTTTCCTTTAGCTTTTTAGACATTTATGTGCTTATATTTAAAAATGTTTGTGAATGTGCGTATCTTTTTCGTATTATTAAACTGATTAATTTATTATCAAATCCTGATTTTATTTGTAACTGCAAACAACGTAAATAACCGCTTCAGACATTTATAATCTTAGGGTTTCATATTTGTACATATGAGTCATGGATTTTCATATCAAACTTTTCGTTTAAAATACATACCAAATTATAAACTTTCTTTTTCATTAATTTCCAGTGGGAAGAGATTTTATGCGCTCTTTACATCAAAACTTTTATAGTTTGAAGTGATCCCGTGGGATTTTCAGATTTTCTCCGGTTCACAAGTCCGTAGTGCTCCCTCCATTAATCATACACAAATTGTTGTTGCGTCGGGGGCTGACTTGTCGCTCCAATGATATTTAAGCTTCGATTGAGCCAGTCATCGTCTCGCCGTTCTTAGAATTTCCACGGAAAAATATCTTTTTAGTCGACTTTATGCTTTGAATAGAGTGATAAATCGTTCGTGAATGTTAACCCCTTGATTGAATGACGATAAGTGAACTTTCATTAACAGGTTATTAAGAAAATATTCTAGTTCAAAACGTCAGCTACGAATAAATATAGTTGATATGATAATATATGGCAAGCCCTCATGACCCTTACATGGTACGTCACAGAATAATAATAACATTGAATGTTTTATTGGTGCGTTATGCGCGATATATCTCCTGGATTACTAAAACATCTGTCCCGGAAAATTCACTCTCGAATCTTTTATCGCGTCCTCGAGGGTAGATAGAAAAAAAAACTGCAATAACGCGGTGTCATAACAAAGACGCCGGCACCGGCCGATAATACTATGATTAATACCCAGCGTTATCTTGAGAGTGCAGGCCTCGCCCGCCCTAAGGACCACCTTACTAATGTCTCATGAACCGAGCGGGGCAAACTTGCACAAGACTTTATATCTACCGGGGAAGAGCTGATAGTCGAATGGAAGATCGTTTAAGGTATTCTCCCAGCATAAGAGTTACGGATTTCGCATAATGCATATTATATTCGTGCAGGGGCTCGGAGGGTGCGCAGCCGCGAGGGATGTGGAGGAGGGCGCGGGAGGGGGCGGGGGGCCGGGGCGGGGTACCCGCGTGACCGCACGTCTTTTGCACGCGACAAGTTCTCGACATTTTTTTATTATTATTGCGCTTCGATGGAATTTATTCCGGCAAGGGTCGGTAATAGAATAGCGGGCACGCTCGTTTGCCTCCAATGGCAATTTTGAATATGATTTTTAAATCACGTAATGGAGTGAGCTCAGTCTTTTTAAGTGTCCATTTTATGGGGATGGTTTTAAGGGTTCTTGTAAATACACGTGTAATATAATTACTGGATATAATTAGTTTCTCGGGCGACTGCTCGCCGATTAAACAAACGATTAATAGTGTAGCAATAAACGATGTTAATCTTAGCTTTCAGTAGCAGGTGCGCAGGATATTGGGTCGCGCGGGGCGCATTATCAATTAATTGTGGGGTAATATGAGAAATATCACCGGGGTGAGGAGAGTGCAGCAAAGGTGGAGAGGGGGGGGGGGAGAGTGTAATTATACAGCATCCTCCCTTATCGTTCTTTGGTTTGAGGGAGTCTAGTGTCCTCCCTCGAATGTCTAGCTGTCATATGCACTCTCATTTATGTTAAGCAGAAAGTGTCTTATTGTTCTTATAACACTGTTGTTTTTGTTCATTTGCCAAGGAAACCATAATGCGTGTGGTTTCATGTCATAAAACTAATATTATAATCATCTTTATAAATTGTAGTGCAGTCACGAGCACAAAAATATATACATTTGGTAAAATTCTCGTGAAATAACTTGATTATAGCTTTGAAATAGCACCTGTTTCATAATTGAATTGGTTCGAAAATACTATGTTCGTAACACCATAAATATCAATACTTTAAGAGATAATCTATCTTAAATAATTCTAAGTGTATATATGTATTTATGGTCGCCACTGTACACTTATAAAGTTGTCATCGAAGACGTTATTTTTTAAAATCTATTTTATAATCTCTTTGCCTTGTTTTTCGGTAATTTCTATGTATTTTCAGTTATATCTCAATCAAATAATAAGTGCTATAACTATGATTTCAGTTTATCAACTTAAGCTTGAAGTCAATAGTTTAATATTGAGTCATTAATAAATCAAAATGACACTGATGTCTTGTACCTTACTACTCTTTTATTTTTCCTCGATTGCTAGTTCAAATGTAGTATCCATAGTTTCCATATAGTTTTTTGGTCATAAAACGTTAAATTTGTCTATTTTCAGGATGATACATCGCTGATGCGTCTACAATATAATAAACCTCGTAGCTCTGCACATATGAAAATGGTAAAATATTTATAAGATATCCTATGATAATTTATGTGGTTCTTGTTGAAAAATAAATAAATTACATTAAATTTTTGGGTTTTGCTGTTAAGTTAGTTCATGGTCATGAGACACTGCCGATCAAGCTTGGTGAGGATATGCTGAAGCAGGTTGAAAAGTTCCGCTATCTGGGGAGCACTATAACTTCCAAGTGTGACCTTGATGCCGAGATCAACAGCAGGATTAGCGCTGCTGCTGCGGCATTTGGGAAACTGTGTCCCAGGGTTTTCTGTTCACACGACTTGAGACTGGCCACCAAGATTTCTGTATATATGGCGATTGTGCTGCCAAACCTTCTTTATTCCTCTGAAACATGGTGTGTGTACCGCCGCAATATACGCGCGCTGGACCGTTTCCACCTGAAATGTCTACGTAGCATCATGAAGATCAGATGGTCTGATCGTGTGCGAAATACCGAAGTTCTGCGACTAGCCAATGTTGGTGGAATTGAGTCCTACCTGATGCGTCGGCAGCTTCGGTGGTGCGGACACGTCTCACGGATGTCGGATGAGCGAGTGGCGAAGCGCATCTTTTATTCTGAGCTAAAGGAGGGCAAGCGGAAACAAGGCGGCCAACTTCTCAGGTATAAAGATGTTCAGAAGCGACATATGAAAAGGTGTAAGATCGAGCCATCTGAATGGGAAGGATTGGCAGCACAGCGCCCTGAATGGCGTGGGCTTGTACAGAGGCAAGTACGCGATTTTGAGGAACAGCGCAAAACTGGCCTCGACGCCAAGCGCGACGAGTTAAACGACGAGTCCACCCACGCCCATTTATTTTAATTATGTGGATGGTGTGCTCACGTGCGCTCAGTGTGCGCGGGGGTTCACTAGTAAGATCGGCTACATTAGCCATTTTCGGGCTCATCAGCGTCGTACGGACTAAGAGTCAAAGTGGTCGCCATGATCGAAAACGGTCGGATAGGATCATCATAATTTTATTATCTGAAATCTTTAAGTTTGCACGGATTCCTAATCACCTTCGCTGCTCGACCAACTCGTGGACATAAATTATGTCAGTATTATGATTTTGTTTCACCAGACACTCGGCTATTAGCTCTGTCATTAATATTGAAATACATTCAATGAACTTTATTGTACGTTTTAATCGGTTTTACGAAAATATTTATAGTCGCCTGAATTTTAAAAGTTTTAAGGCGATGATAGCTCAGTGGTAGTGACGTCGGACGCCGCGACGAAGGTCGTGGGTTCGAATCCTACGATGAGCTTGAGCTTTCGGTGAAGGAAAACATCGTGAGGAAACCATAGCACGGTGGTAAGCCAAACGGGTACTACAAAGTACCCTACTTTGTAGTACCCGTTTGGCTTTCTACCATCCTCAAGTTGAAAATCTGTCGCCAAACACCTATTGGTGTGTTCCGGCGGCTGCACTTGAGAGCCAGTTTCCTTCTAGGCTTTGTGTGCTTACCACCTTCGGTCACATCATCACTTACCATAGTGAGATTGTCGTCAAACACAGGCCTATAGATACAAAGTAAAAAAAAAAAAAACAAAATAGGCCAAAAAGATATTCTAAAATTAAATCATTACTTTTCAGTACGGCATGTGCTACAGTTTCGTAGAGGCGCGCTGGGCGCTACGAGCTACGGAGGGCGAGTTACATGGGTAAGTACTATTTAGCATTCTCTCTATTCCATTTTTAATTTTGTCGCACTTTTTTACTTTTTTTATTGCATTTTACTTGCATTGCTCGCCGATGATTCAGCTTGTTTGCATTTTCTCTACAGCTACACATTATTGCGTATAGCATTTTGCATTACGTTTGTTTGTTTTATGTTTGCATAGCGATATGTTGCTCAAAGACTATGTCGCCAGCTCGACTGGGGAAGTACCTCCACTTTACAGAATACCGCAGCCAAATAACTTATATAGTTGTGCTCCTGCGCGTGAGTAAGGTCGCCAGAGTTATCGGGGAGGGGGGAAGGGTCGACGTGCGTGTGATACGTCTGGTGTTGCAAGCGTTCATAGACTACTAACTAGCCCGTTTTATAACTGTGTGTTACTTGAGCATCACTTATAATGGGTTGTGCTTAGTGCTTGGTACTTGATTGACAATAATATTGGTGTGCTGGTGTGCTTTGCATAAAATATAATTGTATTCTGTACACTTTATGAAAGTTGATGTAACAGAACAATTACCATGAAATGCCATCTTGATACCTTGTTTATCATTTCTTTATGTTAATTATCACTATTTGTCGAAATGCTAGAAACTTGAACATATACATGATGCTGTACACACTTCTATCGCATATAAGATGAGGAGCCGCACAAATGTACATTAATAAGTTTAACTCAACATCTATATCATATGAAATGGAAAAATTACTAGTAGAAAACATTAGTGTCGATATTTTCGCGACTATACATCTTTTCATCGCTTCCCAAGTGTGTGTAATGTCACCGAGCGTTCTCTCGTATAAAACGACCATTTCAGTAAGATACCTCTCTAAGCATTCTGATCCCCCGGAATATTCACGTTTACAATACGTGCCGGAGGGGTGCAAGTGTCCAGTTACGATGGTAATGGATCGTACATATTTCTGCAATTGATTAGGCGGGGGCGGTTGCCATAGCGACGGGCTGCACCGGCTGCCCCCTCCTGCCTCCCCGCGGCCTCCCTCACCCCCGCTGCGCTCAGCGACACAACTCATTGTACGGTGTTCGCGAATTAAGTTTAGTTCACATGATGTGTAGGTACCTATTTCTGTTATGACGTATGGTTTGAGCTGCCGGTATTACCTACTTGCGCACTAAATATAGGTAATTATTAATATATTAGGTAACCCAATTACTCTGCCTATTTAACTGTCATTTCGAAAAGCATTACATAGTCCGTTGAAGAGACAATATAATATGTTATTCTTAAACTCGTGAAAACAAATACATATAATAAAATGTAGAATAAATAAATGACTTTTAGACAGACAGCCTTTAGAATGTTCCGAATACTAAACCATAAACATTGTTTAAAAATCTTTCCTTGAAAATAAAAATGTACCTAAACCAATAAATTATCACACCATTGCTACAATACACAAATAACTCTACCAACAATTTGCTACACACGTACAAAATGCAATAAACCTAGAGCAATTCGCGACGAAACAACACCGTGTCGCCTAAAATATGTGTGCTAAAGTCTGTAGGATGTATTTTTAATCTGCACCTACTAGGCGAGCGTGTGGCGTGGCGCAAGCAATCCCCGAATACCTGGCCTGGCGAAGTAAGAGCCACATTAATTGAAATTGGCTGCTCTCCTAATTACGTCGGCGATTGTCTTCTAAAATGGGGCCCCAGAAGCCATCGAGTTTCAAGTTAATTTCGCTCGGCGCGGTGGATGGCGGAGGCTAATCCGCGCGCCTAATTATTGCATCCCCACTGCCCCCTACCATCCTCGTCGTCTGAACGCCGCCTGCTCTACCTCATAGTTCGGCTTACTTTTATTTTGCCTATAGTTAGTTGTATAAATGAACATAAATGACAACTTTTAACACTGTGCGAAACTTGGATTTATAATGGACCACAGTTTCCATAACATATTTAGCCCCTATTAAGATTCTAAATAATAGTTACCACTAAGATAGATACTTACCTGTTTGGTACGTTTGTCCTTGCAAGTTTTTGAAATAGGTATTCCATTTAAATGTAACTATTATTTCCTAGAGTGGGTACTTACTGGTTAAAGATCTGTGTATAATATGTAGTAGGTAGTTACCGTCTCGACCGGACCTACCGTAACGAGGAGCAAAGTGTCGTGAGAGGCTTAATTACGGCCTCCTCCGTGCAGCGCGGGGGAGGGGCGGCGCGGTGAGGAGTTACAGGAGAATTGCTGGCTTCGAAGGATTATGTACAGTTTTTTGCTGGCGTGTCAATATTGCGTGCGATATTTATACTGTTCCATAACCAACGACGCTGATTAAATAATTAAATCAAAATTGATACTTCGAATATTTTTAATTAAACAATAAGCAAAAGTTATAGAGATGAGTAATGTTTTTTCAATGAGTACATTAATCATATATTCATTCCCAAAAAGGCAACTTTTTTACTTATAGCATGCTACTAAAAAGAAAAGAATATCACACACACATTTCAAGTAACTAAACATCACAACACAAGACTACGAGCGCATTGATTTTCTCCCCGCACATAATGAGAGAGCGGCACACACTCATCAGCTTATGCAAATACCTTGCTTAATGTATTCGTGTCGCGTGTGTAGGGTGCAATATCGATCGAGGCCCCCGCGCCCGCCCCGTCGCGGGGCCCTCGACCGGGGTGCCAATGTATGCAGCGGCATGCATAATGAACGCGCGCGTGCCGCCCCCGCCATGCATTGCACATGCTAATGCCAAATGCTTAGATTACTGTTGGGATTGGAGATGCGCTCGCTTAAATTCTATGTACCAAACCATCTGTCATGTTATATCTCTTTAATTTACTAATAAGTTATAATGGATCTTACAATTTTATAACTCCACATATTGGTTTCATTTAGAAGATCCCTAAATAAAATAGTTTTATTTATGTTGACTCCACCTACCTTTTGGTGTGACTTGGCGAAATCTTTCTATTTATTCAAGTGACTTCAAAGATTGATAATTCGATGTTTTACGATTTATATTAAAATTATTTTCATAGTTTAGTTTCTGTGGTAGTGTCTGTGGTATTGTTTACCTGGTCGTCCACTTCCACCCATAATGTGAGGTGCGAGGACGTTAAATGTTTCATAAAGCGCAATAATAATAAAAAGTGCAGTTGACAGCGACGCCCCCCGCGCCCCGCGCCCCGCGCCGGCCCCTCGGCACCACAGACGTCCACAGTGGCACTTTATTAAACACACTTTATTAGCTGTTTAACGCCGATACAATATTGAATTACTTTTTAATACTCTTTATTTTCCGTTATGAACAATTTGATGGTTAAAGGTACTAACCATTATTAGTTTGCTTTTACTGATCATGCAATAGTCAGGAAAAATATTGAAGGTATCAGGTGTACGCTTGACTACATTCAAGGATTTTAGATTCGTATTCTTCACTTGACGCCCGAAAAAGCACTTGCTTTGGTCATTTGGTAGAAATGTAATACGAGAGCAATGAAAAAAGAACTGCTACGCTCGTCGATTTGGCTTCAAACGTTCCGTTCCTTTGTGATGCAGGGCGTCGGAACAAAAGGCCCTAGTTGCCGGAATCCAATTTAAAAGTAGCGTTTACTTCACCGTGTAATCGTTAGAGGACGTTAGGCCTTCTTCACATGCCACCCGATACAAAACTATCCCGTTCAAGTTAGTACTGTTCATGTTAGTCACAAGAAAAATATATAACATCTTATTTTAACACATGAATGCAATAAACAATTTGTTATGAATATAATTTTATTCTCAGACAAATATTGACAGTAACTACCTTTGTGACGGAATCTAAAATTAGTTTTATTTTATATTATTACAATCGATTATAATATTAACTATAAATAACAGCAAACATAAAAGAAAACCGCTCTTCTGGATGGTAATTTTATCCACAGAAAATTATGTAAAACAACTAAACTGAGGAAAACTGATAATGAGTCGAAAATGTATCGTCAGCCTAACATAGTGCACGCGCTGCGATATAGACACGTCGTAGAGGCAGTGGAGGGCGGAGGGGGTGCCGCCGTGGAGCCCGGGCTGGGGAGCCGCTAGCCGCCCAACAGCCAATATTATACGGCCGTAGTTAGCGCGCACTGATATTAAGAATTCCACAGTGCATAGAGTAAGTGCTACGAGTGGCTACGGGACGCTTATGTGCTTTATAGCGAATTATTTTTTGAATATAGATTTTATGAACAGAGATAATTATTATTGGGGTTATTCTGTATGCAAATATATTAAGGTTCTCTTTTCTGTTGAATCTTTAGCAATATAAAGTTATATCTATTTACAAATCAGTACGTTTGCGTTATAAATTGTGAAAGGAATTTTCTCACTCTCATTGATCGAGACGCTCATATCTAAAAGTCAGTAATTATTTTATTTTTAAGTCCAGTTTAATAATAGTAGTCAAAGTTTTTACAAAAGGCTCTGTAAACCTCGATTGCTCTGTATCCTGAGATTGGAGTGAACGGCACAAAGTTGGTAATTGAAAAATCTTTCCGGTCTCCAGCGCGCTCCAGTACGTCGCGGATGCCTCCCCCCCCCCCCCCTGTAGACATTAAACAGTAACTTATAATTACATTTATTAATGTGTTTTACTTTCTATTAACATAAACAGCTTCATAATGGAAATATAGATTCGCTTTTGGCTTTTCGGTGAAGTTTAGAGGTATATAGAACACCTAAATTCTTTCTTTGTGGGTGAAGACTTCTGGACCCAGCAGTGAAGCCAGTAGGGATATAATATATGTGTATGAGGAAACCATTAAGTACTTCAAACTATTAGTATATTAGTAGCAGTTATTTTAGTTTTACCAAAGTATTAAATAGAATTTATAGACTGGTTAGTTTTACGTGACCTTTTTGTATTTTGTTTGCGTGTTGCGGAACTAAAGAATTCGATATAAAGTTAATTAACTTTAACAGTTTTCCATTTATTATTAATTTGAATGATAAACTAACTGAACGTAAATTACGGAGATTTAAAAAAAAAAATAACATTTAGAGATTGTGTATCAGTTACCGCTTATGGCCATATTATTGCTTATCACTAATCACGATTAGGTTGTGGACAATCGTAAGTATATTTGAGTAAAAAAATAATTAAGAATGTAATTATTTCTCATGTCTATGTTGGCGTAGAGCCTGCTACAACTTTCGTAGCAAGGCGGCTACGAGATTTGATTTTAAATTCTTCGTCAATAGCGACTTCCTTTTCATGACAATTTCTTCAATATAATTTTAGAAATAGATTTCTATACAGTCCAACCCTTATTATTGCGCATCATATTGATTAGCTAAACCCGTACACTAAAATATTGTACCTATTATAAATTATGAACCTATTTAGTTGTGAACTAACTGTCATTTTAGATACGCCTATGCGTTTGAAGATGGGTGAATTATATGTTGGTCGGCAGATATAGCGGCCGCCTCCCTGTGGAGGTGACCCGACCGGGGGGTGTGGGGTCTAGGGGGGGGGGAGCGACCATTCGTCAGCTCTCTGCAGAAATGTTTTCATTTTTATTTCATAAATAAATAGTGGAATTTCGTCCGGCCGCGTAATGAGGGACACGTCTCATATACACAATACACATACCTATGTGTTGTCGACTGTTAGAGTTGCATTGTTTAAATGTTTTTAGGATTAATTCTGAACAAGATGGGTAGCCGTGCAGGGGCATGACATACAAAGCCACAAGGCAGAAGGATGAAGTTGATGATTTCAATATCTATGTGACGATTAAAAATACTTGTAATGAGTTCTTTTAATAAAGAAACTTTATGTAACTACTGTACTATTGCTTATTGCGCTGATTGTCTGTGTAATTAACTCAGTAATTCAGTAGTGATTATATACACTTAGGTTATGTTAAGTGAGACAGAAGACTTACAACCAGTAAACACCATTCTTCCGATCATTCTTCATAAGAGTTCAAGTCTTCATAAGAATGCAAGTTGTTTCGATGCATTTCAATTAAATTGCATGACTGAAAATATAAAACACTCCCCCAACAAGCAATAACCAAAATCCACGATAACGTTATTTGAGCCCCATTCAAAGATTGCATAAAAATTCAAAATGTCACCGCATCCCCTCTAGATATTTTCGATTACGTTGTAAACAACTTCGACATTCCACAGCAAGTGTTTAAAATTGGTCTCTTAAAGCTGGGCCGGCAGCCGCGGGGCGTCTCGGGGGCGAAAGGGCAAAGTAATTGGTCTCGAGTGCGGGCTGCTCTCGGGGGCGAAGCCCTACCTCTGACATATTGCAAACATATTCTCCGCTTGAAATTTATTGTAAATCGCGGCAGGCGAGGGATTTGAATTTGCCCTCGCCGCCCCTCGCGTCCTCCATGTCAATAAACCGAATGGAGTTTGAAAATTCGCTACATTCGCTCGATGTTTGTGTTTGCTGCCTTCGCTTTTTCTGTTCTAGCGAAAAAACCTCCCCTGCCCGTCCCGCCCGGGCCCGCCGCGGCCCCTCCGGCGCTTCCGATTTTATTTATCTAAGGTTTTCCATTCCGCCGTAATTGTGTGAGTTGCGAGCTCGATTGTTGCTAAAGCGAATATTTATTTGGGTTTCAGTTTGCTTTCCATTTGGGACAGTCGACAGTCGACGAGCGACATTTCATCTCCCCGTCCACATCTGGCTCGCGGGTAGGTGCGCGCCGTCTCGCTCGCTTTTAGCGGCATTGTGCTACAAATTGAATTTGCGGGGACTCAAATCAAATGTTGTCGTAAGAGATGACTTGTCGCCGCCGACTGACACTATCAAAAAATTGATCGTCGCCGAGTCCTACCCTCACAATCACATTGTATAGGTAGGTACTAACCGTTCATAAGAGCTCCGATCTATTGCGATTATTTGTAACCGCTAGTGGGCGAGCATCGTTGCGGACGTAGAGAAACTACGCATACAATTTAATCTACATAAACATTTAGTGTATTTGCGTCGTCGTACAATAAACCTGCCGAATGGCGTATTTACCAATAACATTACTACAATGAAACGCGGAGCGAGCAATCAGCATTAGCCGGAATATATTTCGCGTAAATCTTTCACGGCAGCTTTTATGTATATCGTAAAAAACGAAGAAGTGTCCAACGAGTGAGCCATAAATATGGCTCGTAAAGACGCCCCGCTCCCGGTGTAACGCGACCCGTTTTAGTTACACGCCACACTTACACTTTATCGGTGAACACTGAATTCGGTAGCGTTATAATGTTTTTAGGGTGAAACGCTCGCGGCTCGTCTCAGTCCAAAACGAGCGCAAATTATAACATTTATGGACATGTAGCTGTATTTTTGTAATTCTCTCACATGTTTTTTGGAAAGGTTGCGATTCAAATTCGTTTTTGTGACAAATAAAGACAAGAATACCTAAGCTTTACCGTAACTATCTTAAACACTTCATTTTCTAATATTATGGACCGGTTGCAATATAGCTTATTGTATACTGTTGTTCCACCATAATGTTATTATGATTATGTTCAATGAAGTAATGATGTGACGAAGGAGATGGCTTGTTTCTTTATGTATATTTGGTTGTTCTTGTTTTGCTACTATTACTATAAATTAATTTAAATTAAACTAGCCTAGTCAAGTTATTAATTATTTTTTTGTATTTCATTGTATTCAGCTAACAGTATTTTTTGCGTGTCTTGTCATTCGCACTTGCAGTATGAAACAATTGATCCAAGAACCATATTATAAGTTACGTTTTTTTGTTGAAGCACGTTTTGCATGATCATCGTAAAATGTCAGCGAACATTTTATTGCCTTTGATGTTAGGGGAGGATTACTACGCAAGTCACACAGTATTATAGCACCGACTTACATTGCCTGGACCTGATATTGCACTCTCTTCACTCAATTTGAGCTGTTGCACTGTAGATAGATCACTATTGATATATGTTTTTTATTGTATTCTTTTTGCGTTTAATATAAATTAGAATTCATTTTGAAAACACTTCCTTGGTTCCTGTAGTTTTGAGCTGTGCGTTGATATATCAGTCAGTCAGTTTTTTTTTATATATATACAGGTTTTATAAAAATATAGTATGTAATATATGTATTTGCAGATACAGATGACTGCTAAAGTTCTGCTCGTTACTTTTTCATCAATAATGTGACCGCTGTAATCTGGAGCAAAGTGAATACAACTGCGGTCATTATTTAAGGTAAATATGATTTTAGTTTTGATATCTATGCTATTGTTTCCTGATATTAGTGTCTACTAAAACCAGTGATAGAAGTACCGACCATTCAATTCAGTAAATAGGTACTTATACGCCATAGAAATATTGTCGAAGCTTATAACAAAATAGTTGTACGCCGCAATCACACTAAACAAGATAGATGTATCAAGAAATCCGACACCAAATGTGTTTGTCGGTATAGTGGTAGTGGGAACGCGCGCAGTAATCGTAAACGTAAGTCGGAGTCCGATCGCCGATAGATCCCCGATTTAGCTAACAATATCATAGCGGGGCCCACGAAACTTTGCCGCACCGCATCCACGAACATGGAAGGTGGCTCTGATCACTCCGACGTGGCACCCACACGTGTTCAATATATTATATTGGTACAACTACCTAAATTGTGTATATCAATACTTTTGCCACCCAATCCGGACTGTGCTAAGCGGTGCCGAAACTCAATAGACAGGAAAATGATAATCATGTCATTAATGCTCACTTATTCTTATTTTAAAGACTAACAATACTTCTACTTTACTAATTTATTACTGCCGCTACCGCAATTTTATAATGCCATATCAATTTGATATCTTTTCACGTGCATGCAACGCGATTGAACGCGATTCTCTCTAAGACAAAGTGTGTTATTTCTCGCGGGATCCCTCCACGAGGCGGCGGGTGGGGGCGGCGGCCGGGGGAGGGAGGGGGGGGGGACTCCTACGTAGTATGTAGTAATATTTTTACGAGCGCTTTTTATTGTGCGCGCGCGATAAATTTGTCATCGGTCGGCGAGGTCGCTCCGCGGATACGACTTGCATTCGACTCCCCGCTGGTGTCATGAATGTGCATTACGTTTTTATTATTTGTAATGAATTATAATGTATGGGACTGCTCGAATACATATCTCGATGTGCCCAGCTACCCTTTTCAATTTTACTGAGATAGAGAACTAATCGTATTGGCCTCTTCGCTTCTACAGAACTCCCTAATTTCAAAACTATAAAACTTATGGATGTCTAGTCATAGGTATTATTTCTACACCTACACTATTAAGGCTATAGTAAATGTGTACTTAAATAACAGTATGGAATCGATCAAAATAAAAAACTTACCAATCAAAGAAAATCACGGCATGCAACTACTAAAATACCTTCAAACTACTCGTACATGGTTTCTTGTAGAGCGCAAAAAGTGAGTTTACTTTAGTTTAGTGTCGGGTGTAAAGGCCTCCGCCCACGTGATTAGTCGATTACTAACCGCGCGACCACTTACGACCAAAAAGCCCGCTTGTGAAGCATGCCTCGGGTAGGGTTGCCGTGCTCCTTATTAAACTGAGACTGTGCAGATGGGTAAACTGGGCTTTGCTTCAGGTGTCCGCATTTCTACTCGATGTTATCCTTCACCGAAAATATAAGTAAATTCATAGTAATCGAATCTATACACTAAAATTTCCAATAATTTTATCAGCTTTAATTAGTTGACAGTTCATTTCATTTAATTGGGATGTAGAGTGATCTTTTACATTTGTCTCAAAGCGCTATATGATAATAAATCAAAATTCGTCATAAAATATAGAAAATTGTATCCCAATTTACTGTAAAAATGTTGTAACTCCTAGTAGCAGTGAGTTACACGGCCGGTTTCCCACAGTCCATGTGTCGCCGGCGACTAGTCGGCGCTAACCAGACTTGCTTAGAAGTCAGCGATCACGTCTCATGACGCAGCAATTCTCACGCAAATACTTCCTATGTTACAGGTCACTCTGGGAATACTTGAAAATATGCAGATATCTAATGTGATGTGGTCGTGGTAATAAAAGCCGAAAACCAATGTGACAGTGCAGTGCGATTTACTTGGTAATTTCTAGAGAATATAATGTTGAAGATGTTTTGTTTTTTAAGCTTTCTCTATTAAATGCATGTAATTGAATACAAATTAAAGTTGTTTTATAAGTTGCTTATTTTGTTTTAAACTTTCACAATCATATTGTTTATGGTAATATGTAGAGACTAATTCTACGGAAGCATAGATGCAGTATATCTGATCTTTATATACAGGGTTATTTTTGATTCACCGACAGTGCTTTAAGGGGTGGAAGTACTCATCAATATGATCGACTTTTACTATAGGACCAACCCTAAAATCGCGTAATAAAATTCAATCATTTCGATAAAAATTCCACCCTTTAATGCACTGCAGGTGAATTACAAATAATCTATATTAATATTATAAAGCTGAAAGTTTGTTTGTTTGGTTGAACGCGCTAATCTCAGGAACTATTGGTTCGAATTGAAAAAGTGTTGGATAGTCCATTTATCTATAGGCTACTTTTTATCCAGGGAAAAAATAAGATCCCTCGGGAACGCGGGTGAAACCGCGGGGCGGAAGTTAGTCCTGTATAAAAGAAGAAACTGTCACTGACTGATATATCAACACAGCTCAAACCGCCGGGTCTAGAAACTTGGATTTTTTCACACAGGTTCCTTATATCAACTGGGGTAAAATAACGGGGAACACCGCGGTGCGGAATGATTTTTATATACCATGTTTGTATTTCAAATAATATTATTATTATCATATTAGTATATTACTTATTGATAAACAGATTAGCTGAAACTAGAAAGTGGCACTGATGGCGGCGTGCAAACATTTGTCCGTCGTATCGGTTGATGCCTTGCAATAAATACTTGAGTATTCATCGGCTCGCTCATACCAATCGAGGCGAAATCGCTTGCCATTTGAATAATTTTCAACTCTCATTCATTATACATTACAAATTTCTTGACACACTCACATTACGGTTTATCTAAAATCATATCTTAAGTGCATAATGGCTCGTATTGATTTAATTTATATTATTTTTAAATCTTTGAAATTGTGATAAAGTTTTTTCACTTATACCTATGTAATAGACCAGGGTTATCGGAACTAAAGGAATTGAGTCTAGGTTCAGTTCACCTTATACACAGTGGTGTAGGTCGTGGGTTCGATTCCTAAAATGAGCTTGGCTGGCTACTACCTTCATGTTGATAATAATCTGTCACCAAGTTCCGACTGGTGTGTTCCGACTTGTATTCCTAATGTCCATAGGCGACGGTAACCACTTACCATCAGGTGGACCGTCTGCCTACTTGTCAGCCTTCTAACATAATAAAATAACTGGTCAAGTGCGAGTCGTACTCGCGCACGAACGGTTCAAAGTCAAAGTCAAAGCCATTTATTCAGTTTAGGCCCTAAGAGGGCACTTATGAACGTCGAAACTACTGAAGTTACCACCGATTCGGAAGTCGCCTTCAACTGAGAAGAACCGGCAAGAAACTCAGCAAGGTTACATTTTTTATATATTTTGTTTTTTTTTTTTGGACAATCTGACAATGTTGGCTTTTTTCCATTAAATTTTTAACAATTTTTAAAGAAATATAATACACATAAACACAAAAGATGAAAAATAAATAAAAAATAATAACCTGAACAAGTTCAAATTTATAAAAAAAAAATATAGTATCTCTAAAATACTAAGTACTGGCTTCTTTATAAGTATGAACAAGGTGCACTTGTGCAGAGTGCAGCTATTTCCAGTAGTTCCGTACCATTATCTATAAAAACGGCAAAAAAACGCTTTTGTTGTATGGGAGCCCCCCTTAAATATTTATTTTATTTTGTTTTTAGTATTTGTTGTTATAGCGCCAACAGAAATACATAATTTGTGAAAATTTCAACTGTCTAGCTATCGCGGTTCTTGAGATACAGCCTGGCGACAGACAGACGGACAGACAGCGAAGTCTTAATAATTGGGTCCCGTTTTTACCCTTTGAGTACGGAACCCTAAAAAGTAACGAGTACATACCACCTACTTTCAGACATTACCTATTTTAATTTTTAATTTTGGAACCAACAGTCTTAGGGCGGCCTTACACTTGTAAATTTGACTCACGTAAGTAACTTACGATAAATTTGCAAATGTAAACACTCTTTGCGAGTCGCTTATCGTAATAGTGCAGTGCAGTACAGTGCAGCCGTAAGTTACTTACATAAATTTTACGAAAGCAACTTATTAGTGTAAAGGCGGCCATACGCATAAATTTGCCTGTAAAATAAATAAGTGATGCATATGAAATTCTAGTAGGATAATGAGTGGCACAGTTCGCTCGTACTCATGATAGCGCCTACTAGCGAGCGATCGCTTTTACAAGTTATTTGTTTTCGATAACTTTCACGATATCCACAAGTTATCATCCAGAACAAACATTACATATCTCGAGGCAGGCGTAGAACGTTCACTGACATGCTTCATTTAATTAAAAATATTAGCAATTTTGAATAATCCAAACCACTATACTATACAATTAGAGAAGTAATAGAACAGTTATCTATGAATCTTGAATAACATGACTGCGAAACCATCACAATAACTCGTTAAAGTTGTATTATTGTTGTTATGAAATGCCAATGTAAAATCAGAAGCCAGCAGTTATAACATGTAGGTTGTTGCATGTAGATATTTGAAGCAAATAATGAATAAACGTTATGTCCTTATTAAAAACTACATTTAAAACAAAGTCCTCAGCTGCGTATGTCTGTCTGTATGTTCGCGACGATCTCAAAAACTACTGAACGGATTTTCATGCGGTTTTAACCAATAGGCGGAATGATTAATGAAAATTGACTGAAATACGACGATGATTGTTGTAGATGTCGGAAAAAAACATGTTGACTGGGAGCTTTACTGGCGTGGGCCGCGTAAACCAATAGAGATATATTTAGGTACTTATTAAAAAAAAATTAGACGTATATGTATTATATGTATGCTCTGATAAGTACCCGTGTGAAGCCGGGGCGGGTCACTAGTATACAAGATAATAACAATCTGGTATTTCAGAAAAGGCAGTCATAACAAAGAATGATGTAACTTTTGTTGACACAAAACCTGTTAAATTAAATTAAATTTCCCAGTTAAATGATTTCCACGGTTAGGTTAGTATAGGACAGTTTACGCGCTACGACCGTTGTTAGTAAGTACGAATAAGTAGGTAGGTACATAGCACCTCAATATTTCAGTATTTGCCAGTAACAGGCAAACGCGTCGCGATTCAGCCCATCACATGATGTGGACTCTATTGTGATCAGTGCTCCACGGATTTACATCCACCGGAAGGATCTTACACTAGCGGTTTCTTATTAATTGATGCCTATGGATTTGAGTCAGGTAGGATTTTTTATAATTTTACCATTGGATTTTAATTAAAATAAAATAAATAATTGCATAAATCATACATTTTTAAAATGTAAAATATGCAACACGCCTTATTTATATTAACGATGCTTTCTCTTATACACTTAAATGGTCCATATAAGTACGTTCGGATTATACAGTTATAAAGCATAAGATAGTAATCCAATTAATATTAGCTCTAGCGTTATTTATCCTATAATTTGGATGGGATCAGAATGTGTAGTCTTAACGCCTAATTATGGACACGTATTTTATGGATGAAGAAAACTTTTAAAGGTTTCAATTGAGCTAGTTGGCTATATGTTATATCAAAGATATTCTTTAAGGTAATTAGAAATGATTTTGTAATACCCACACAAATAAACATACATACTTACTAATATTAATTTAACTATAACTAACAATGTTATATGTCGGCCCCATCTCAGTATATTGTAAAACCAGCGCTGATTATCCGTAAGACAGAAATGAAATTAAAATTGATGTATAAAATTGGCATAAATGAATCAGTGAAAGCAGGCTTAATAGGCTCTTAAAGCACTAATCATACTTGCAATACATAATGCACTAAGTTGTTAGGATCGCTATCCAGTGTAGGTACCAACTTACTTATTTATCAAGAATCTATGAATATTCATAATTTCCTAGTAACGATAGCTTATCGCAGATACTTTGTCTTTATTACGTGATAGGTATTTATTATTTGTGTGGACACAGATATTCGACGGTAATTTATGACACCTAACTTTAAAGTTGTTAATGATACCATAAGCTAAAAAAATATATACGAAATCCAATAACATTTAATTAATTGGATGAGCAAAAATTTATTCACATATACATATTTTTAAATAAAATTTAAAAAATACTATTTCCGTAATTTTCTTATTTTTCTATTCCTTCTCTATCAAACCATCTTTTCAACTAAATTCTGTGCTCATGCCAAAATAAAACATGTGGATATTCGAAGAGTTTGTTGGCATAATTTGATTATTATAAATGAGTCCACACATCCAGTATCCCGCGCTATGGGCTGCTCTATGCAGACACACAGACGGACAGGTGCGCCCGCTGACCCACATATCGCCACGAACAGCCGACGTTATCGATCATGTTTAAACAACGATAACACCGCATTAATACCCCAGTGAATATTGATTTCAATTCGCGACTGCCAAATTCTTAGTACGACGCCGTATACCAAGCACTGCTACGTCGCTGAAATAGGTCACTCATCATACCTCGTATCTTGAACAAACATCGATTTGAGGACGCCGATAGTTCTTTTCATGTTGACATTATTATAATATCTATGGGCGAATTTTATGAGGAATTTATAACAGGTGAAATATTGGTCTGCTTCTCGTTGATACAACTTTTTGTTGAACTTTTAGTCAACTTGGTAATTAATTAATAATAATTATTACATATTCAAAGTTTATTATTATTATAACGTAATTTTACAAATAAAGGCTAGCTGTTTGCCACATTTAATATTCGGTACGTCTCTATTATCTTGTAGATATGTACCTAAGTACCTACTAGGACAGTCTACCTACTTGCTTTTGGCTTTCTTACTGTAGCATTTGCTAACTGTGCTAACTCAAATAATAATATAAAATATAATATGTTACCTACTTGTTGCCTGCTTATTTCGGTATTATCTAATTATGTAACATTTACAATTTACTGGCATATATAGTTGAAGAAAAACATGACCGCGAAGCTCGGCAATCCGCATAGACATATCCTCCAGAGTGTGGAAAGAATGTATTAGCTCTTGATAAACTATGATTCGTAAAATGTATCTTTATCTCGTCATGCATATCTAAAATGAATGATATAATGCTATACAGATAGGTATGTGATACCTTGCCGACACAGTTGCATGTAGTTGAGGAGCCATTCATCAAGTGGTGTATAAATTTCCCTTAATATTGATGGTGTGGGGCAGGCGTGGTAATGACGGGGCGCTTAAACGTTAACAATTAGCGTTGACTATCGGACACATCGGACGATCGGCCGGAATTATAATTGTTACTGATCACTACGAATGATAGCCCAAATTATCGCTTTATCAGGAATAAATTATGTGTTTTTTGTTTTTCCTTCATTCATGTAGCAGTTTATGGGCCGGATACTGACATAGGCAACTTTTATCCCTGTAAAGCAGACTATAGCTAGTATATATTACATTTTCTTTGAAAAAGGTTCTAATCCTGTTTTCGTATCTTTGTCACTACACTTTTATTTCAAGTAGTTGAGTTTTTTTTTAAACCGTTAGCTTTCGAGCTTAAACCGAACTCCTTCAATTGTTCTTAATGTTTGAATCGTATGGTTAAAATTGATCTATATTCGCTTTGAATGCTAAGCGTGTAGCTGAAGCAAAACCTTGTTAAAACGACGATTGCATGCCACTGGCACCTAGTGCCTTGTTTTGAAATTATGGTAATGTCATCGGCAATGCGACTAACTAGTGTTGCAACTAGTTCCATCACCAGTTGGCTTGGCTATTCAGCCTGGGTTTACCAAGTGGGGGCTGGGGGGTGGGCGTGGCGCTGGCGGGAAGGCGGCGCGTGCGCACTCTCCACTCACCTACTATTTGCTCGCTCTAACTTCCTAGTTTAAAACTTGAAGCGCTATTGGTCTCTATCGTTGCATTTTTTATAGCATTATCGATATGCTTTTAGTCAACAAACATCTTATTGAATGTAAATGACGGAGATCGACCTCCGATTTGCTGCCTCCATTGTTTCAATCAATTAAGGATAATTTAAGTAATTGTTAAGCTTATTTTACATTGCAGTTCTGTCATTTTGAAAACAAAGCAAATGTCAAAGCCATCCAGTTTTCAGTCGATCATTATTAAAAAGATAATCCAATTTTAAACCACCGTCGTCTCTCAACACGACATCAAATTCTCTCCAACACTTTATCCTATAATAAAAATTCCGTATCAGTGATCTTTGACATATTTTCATAAAATAATCTTTGAACGTGGAATGGATTTAAATTTTGTCAGAAAGGTAAATTTTACCCTGGTTGACCATCTCTTTCCTAGAGGTGCTGCCTACTACACTACTTAACGTAATAACTCTAAACAAACGAACCCTCCACAAGTTTAGATGCAGATTCCTTAATTGGTAAATTACCCTTGTAATTGAAATGAACGCGGTCAATTCACCCCCCGACTGGTAGACGGCTGCGTCTATTTGCTTTAATTAATACCTGATCGCATCGCATCGCATCGCATGGGGACATTATGGTTTTTTAATACTGTCAACCGGACAACGATTAATCGACCCCTATCGGCGAGCCATTTCGTTGATCACGACTAATCAATGATCCTCTATTAACAACAATTTATTTACATGCCGTTTATAATAATTGAATGATCGAGTCAAATTATGATGATTAAGATCTAAGGAGGCCAAGTTCATGGAATATTTTTGATCAGTATGAGATTTTTGATCCATCTAAAACTATCAATGCACTAGTGCAGTTTCCTGACTTAGAGGCCTAAGTATAAGCTTACATTTCATTGAACTGATACAAAATTTTCTTAATTGGTCTTACTTAACGTGGAAATTTTTCGTTGCTTTATTTGGGTGTAAAAACACAGATAAAATGTCCCGACCGCAATAAAATCGGAATTGTATTTTAGTTTAAACATTCCAAAGTGGTCTAAACTAATCGAAAAGCATTTCTGAATAGCTAATTTAAACCGTAAAAGGCAATTTTTCCGCAGTTTCTCAGTATTTCTGATCGATACAAATTCGCTGATGGCTTCGTTGTTGTTTCTTGCTGCGCACGCATTATTGTGTTTTTGTGCGCGCGCGTTCGATTCTCGGAGACCACCGTGACGTGGCCAGGTGCCACCCACCTTATCGAAGGACGCTACTACCTTTTGTGGCATTTTCATTAATGATTTTTCAATTGGCCACAGAGTTATGTATTTTATTTTAACTAACAAAAACAGCGTAATAATGATTAAAGTTATGCATTGCATGTGCCTTCCTGTGACAGTTTGCGGCGAGAGCAAACACAAATGTCCCAGAGAGGAATACCTACTGAAGCGCTGGCTATAAAACTTGTTGATTGGTTTATGTCTGTTAAGGCGTCTACTTAAGTTTACGTGTTCTTGAAACAGTATTTTTTATAATAATAATTATTATTAAGCTATTGTATAGCTTTTATCGCGGGCTTTGAGCGCGGCGACCGAATCAAGAAATTCCGTAACGAAAATAAAAACTAAGACGAGCTGCTCCGAAATCGGACGAATACTTAAGCAGCTGTTTGTGAGAAAGTATATAGGTGTATAGGTATCTATAATATCAAAGAAAAAAAATGAAAAAAAAAATACTGCATAAATAAAAAATAAATAAATAATTATAATTGCATAAGTTGATAAAATATGCTATGCAATAGCTTTACCGCGGCAGTCCCCGAGTGCCACACGTATTTTTTTATCCTTCCTAGGTGTTGTCCCTGAGTCTGGGTGTAACTATTTATATAAATAAGTAGGTATATATTGATGTAGTACCTAAATTAGCTATCTGGTTTACATATTACAAGATCTGCTTAGTTTGGTACCCGATGGCCGTATATGAAGAGTATCCAAGGGTATTTATTTACTAAGTAAAGGATTCATTCAAATGAAATGCAGACAAATTCTCTTGGTCTGGTGTGGTTACACGATCAAATGATTTGATATAAATAATAGTTATTGCGTTAATAAGCCAAACACTACTTTCATGTTAAGTTATTAAAATGACTCATATCCTATCTATAGTAGGAATGGTAAATATTCTCGAAATTAACATTGAAGAATTCCATCGAAAATGCCTTTTCACTCTGCCATAGAGCTCTGACTCTGGAACTTTAAAAAACTTCAAAACTTTGTTGGAAATAAATGCCATTGCCACATCTTTCACAAGTATAGTCTACACCGGAAGGGTGACATTGCGTCCAAACATTAAACGCCTGACGATACGGTCGGCGTTGGCGCATATATAACGTCGCCCACCCACACTCAAGATCCACAAAACCTAGTGGAAAATATCAAACCCATGCCTTGAATGCTGTAAATTTTGAATTAAATTAAATCTAAATGTTTTTACCTCGTTAGTATGTACCTACCTCAAAGATAAACGGCATTAATGTTTCTTAATAGTTATAATTCTTTGGCTGAGTAGAGTCATTATTCTTATGGTGGAGTATTGTATTTACGTCAAGAATTTTCGTTGACTTATTCATTTTAAAATTTTATGTAAGTAGTTAGTTTTCTTCTTAAAATCTGTTTTAATCGAAGTTTTTTGATTTATAATAAATAAGTATCTTCAATTTTGTTTTAAGCATCTATTTATTTTGCATATCTACGCATTCCGGAATGCGTTCCTGGCGATGGTGGAATACCTCGGTTATTCGTACTTCGACTATCAATTTGCTATGAACCGTTACATTCTCTTAGTTTTGCTTACATAGTAGGTAATACAGTTGCTTATCTTATTAAGTTTTGTAAAAATCATATATTTGTGTTTTTTTTTTTACTCTATAGTTCTAAACAAAAGTAATATAGAGAAAATTATTTTATTTATTAGAGAAACAAACAGCTATTATCACTATAGGTGATAATATGAGACTTAAAACAACTAATAAATTTGATAAATGTCATAACCAGATCTAATAAAGGATCTTTTAAAGACTAAAGTAATTACTATATCTTTACATAACTATTTGAAAGAAAAAAGAAACATCGATGAACCCAGCAAGATATCATTTACAATACTATTATAGGAAGCCATGACCCTGGCATATCGGTAAGTGTATCTGTATCGATACGATGCGAGTACGAATGATGCCACATCGATATCTCGCGTGCTCCTGCGATTAAACAATCAAATAATCATATTAATCACGCCGCGCGCCGAGCCGCCCGCTCACGCCGCGCGCCGGCCGACATGACCACAGATGTTGGAACTCTGAATACTTTACCGTAAAAGGTATACTTCGCTAACTTGAAGTATTTTAAAACGGCCATTAATTGCTTATAACGCTAAAAGTTGCAAATCGACTGTGACATTATTTTCCAAGGTATTAACCGTTCAAATGTCTCTATATGGACACATACGTAAGACAGACGTTAGTTAAGATGACAAATAATTAATAATATTTAACAAAACAACAAATATTCAGTTTCGTTAATTTCATATCGCAAATAGCAAAGCTCGTTAAGTCATTTCGTCTTTGAAGATTTAATGTTTATCTAATTAAGTAACTTTTTATATGTAGTTAGTCTATTTAATCCTTTATTATTTCTAGCGTCGTGGTATGGTGTAATCTAGGCGATACCCTATCGTCTTGGTGAGGCGCAGGCACAGGTGCATTATGTTTATATCGCAGAGCAATTTCCATAGGTCTATGGTTAAGGCGGCGCGGCGGCGCGGGTGCTTTATGGTTATTAAACTAAATCCAATCAGCCCGCGCTCGCGCCGCTGCACCGCGTAGTTTCTGACCGAGGGCCAGTGATGCGCCGCGCTTTAAATAAATAAATATAACGCGTTACGTGATGCTAAATTATAATTGCTTTTGTGTTTAGCTTCTGTCAGTAGACTGAGTTGCAAGTGATTTATGCAATTTATGTACGATTTATATAATCTTATCTCGAAATTCTTGTTCGATATTGTAGTAAAGTAAGCTTTAACTTCTAAGCATGGTGCGTGCACGGTTTTTCATTCTCATGAAATCACCATTATTGGTGATACCACCATAAATAAAAAACGATATTATGACGTAGTAAATAGACACATGTCGGTCATGTAACATCACTAGATTGAATTGTAGGGAGATGCGCTTGCGCGGCCGGTCGTTCATTTTAATAGTTTGAAGTCGCGATCGCGACCTGCCGTGCGCTTCATGATTACATAATGACTAACAACTACTACTGCCCTTATCTACTACAAATATATCATCTCCTACACGTGACCGCCCGCGCACGCTGTTAGGGGAACTCTAAACTATCACAAACTTCGCAAATTTTTCGACGAACCATTAGCTTAATAGATAAATTCCACACACAATATGAAAAGCGGCTAGCTCCCCTATTATATAAGTAAATTATATGGTAATATATTTTGTATGAAGTGAAGTGCAGTGGTATTACCTACCTAATTCCGACACAGCAGTCTCTCACGTAGTGAACGTGTTATTATCGGTCGTCGTTGAGACTGAGCCAGGACCATTCTCGGTATAATGTGCGTACGCAAATCACGGGCGAGCCCGCACCCGCCCTCCCGACGGATAAAAATAATTGCACCCGCGAATGCCGCTATTATCTCAAACTATACACAATTACTGACCCTCCGCTCTCTACTGAGATATTACAACTGACATTACCTGGAGTCGATCGATCACTAACGATACCTTTCCATGAAAGTATTTGTTCTCTTGTCTCGGCCGATGAATGTAGAGTAGCGAACAATGTATGACGACATGTATGTATCGTAGTTGAGAGGTAGTGGACACGTTATTCGTCGTGCTCATTACAATATTAATCAATGCTTTCACATCCAAGGCTGGGTTAAATAAAACCGCTGCAGAATATTGTTTAATATTAGTTGCGCAATACTAATGTATGGGTGAAACGCTTGAAATGATAGTGTGTGGGACAATATCCGTCGACGAGACGCAACGTTGCTCATTATGAGATTTGGTTATAGCATGGTATAGTCACGCGAGCTATTATTCAGATATCGTTCTTACAAGATTATGTCACTTAAGTTGGCTTAATGGTATGTTACAATGTATTTTGTAGAAAGTAAAATTCTACATGATGACATTCATCTGTTTCGATGTTTGTATTATTACGAATCAGCGCATTCCCACAGATTTACATGCACGTAGTAGGTTTATCATCAAATATATTCCAAATGTTTTCGACAAAATCCGTTCTTACATAAGTATTATGTGAGGAATTTCATAACATGGTAAACTAAAATCGAAACAGCTGCATGTTTTGACATACATGTATTTGGTAACTTATATAATGAATCTACATCAATGTAGTAATGTGGCGAGGAAAATGATATTCAAAATTGTGCGTGACAAAAACAATAGATTGTTTTTTTTGTCCATCAGCATAATATCCAAGTCATTTACAGAGGTTAATTCGAAGTCTTTATTAGTGTACTTTAGCATGTTTCATAAAATCAAAGGATTTTATAAAAGCTGGAACAAAGGTCCATAATTGAGGTCCAGGTGATTTACATAATGCGCGCGCCGCGGCGCCGCCCGTTTAATAGCCACGATATTACGTGTACCTACCATACTCCATTATACAACCTTAGTAACTGCAATATAGGTACGACCTATAAACACTCGGAGATGAACCGTATCGATTTGTTATTTCTCATTGTTTTAAAACAACTGCTTATAGAGTTATTTTGGTGCTAAGTCTAACGGAGGTGACATAATCACTGTGTGACCAAACCCATATTAAAAAATGAGAATAATATTTGCAGACAATAATATTTACTGGACTGAAAGAGACTAGACCTCACGACACAGGGAATCCTAGTGTGAGGTCTAGGGCTTCAACAAAAATTTGTTTGTTTTGGCACAATAAAGATATTTTTATTTTATTTTATTTTATTTTATTTATTAGACATTTATTGCAATTCATGTTGCAACCTATGTTGCTATTTGCAGCTAATTGCTGGAGCATCAAATTGTGATTTAAATAATATGCATGTTACGGAATGAGGAATTATAGTAGGAATCACAATTGGGTTTATCAGTAGAAATATGAAAGTGGCTCTCATTACTGAAAAACTGAAACACCACAGGCTTAATAAAAAGAAGAAAACAAGACCATTTAATAAAAAAAAAGGCATAAGGTATAAGGATGGCCTAAGAGTGACTGACTACGACAATATGCTGTCGGTAAAAAAGTAGAGACATAGCTTACACAACCCTAAATTTAGAGGAAGCAAAGAAGATGAATTCATCTCCTACCAATTGGTAGATCAGCAAATATTATTTTGATGAATTTCCATATTGTTCAGTTACAGGATTCAGGATCCCACTCATGGCCATAGACAGTGATAGGGAGTCCTTCAAAGGCATGCAGTGTCGACAACACACTCGTGTTTATTCATAGAATATGAAGATACTTGGTTGTGTGCATAGATAACTTATCATTTATATTGTAATTCTTTACAGCGACGACGACTTTTTGTTTGCAGAAAGCGATGCTATCTCGCTGTGCAAACTTTGTGTGACCGATTCCATTGTAGACAGTTATTTATTATTAACTTATCGATGAATTGAGGTGCGCCTGAGCACTCAAAGGCCTCTTGTTTGTTTGAAATTATATTAATAAGTAAACTGAGTATGTTATGATAATTCAGGTTATTTCCATTATGAATAATGAGAACGAATTAATAAAATGTAGGTACCTATAAGGTTTTATTCATAAACATATATGTAAGCTTCTAAGTATGTAAGTACTTATGTTGTGTTTGACTTAAATTTACATTATGTCACTTCACATTATACATTTCGTTATTCATAATGATTGTGATATCGAACGTGAGGCGTGCACTTCCTGTGGCAACAAACTGGCGCGCAGGTTTGACAGGTGTAGCAAAGAGGTCAAATTGACAATGCTTCTACACCTGCCAAATCTGGGTTATGTGCTAAGTGCTTAGCACCATGAGGGGGCAGTACTATGACTGTTTTTGCATCCTCATGCGTTGGCTGCGGTTACTGTAGCGCGTCTGGAATGTTTGCTGAGATGGAGTGTCCCACTCGCCGTAATTATAGCGCGTATGGTTTCATTTTGGGGAAGGCTGCAGAGATCACAGATTATAAGTGAGTTCTCTCAAACGATGTTGTAAAATCTATTAGCTATTAGCTAGACACTGCTGTCAGTCGAGAGTGTTGTATACATTCTGTGCCATAAGAGCCCCAGTTCGTCGGCATGTCTCGAGAGTCTGTTTTAATGCTAAATGCTGGTAGATCCGAGGTGGTGGCTGTGAGAAGTAAATCACCTGTTATGACACGGCGGGAGAGCAATGCCGGCGAAGGCGTGAGCGCCGCATCGCGATAGTTGACCCATAGCCGCCGGCGCGCAGCGCGGGCGCTCTGCAACACGCTCGGGGTCGCTGACCGATCCGCCTAAGAATTTGTGCTAATCATAACAATTGTATCACTAAGGTTCTCAATGTCATGAGAGAAGCCTTTTCCTGATGCGTTAAAACATTTATTGGTTTGTATCATATCATGTCATAATCATGAGAGAGCACACGTCTACCTATATCTATATAATCTATGTGTTTATAGAGAATGTTCAGCGCCTAATTGGAAATAAATGCAGAAAATAAATACAACCCAGGTGTTTAAGAAAAAGCGAGAGACTTCAACGTGACGTACTTGACACCACTATTAGATGATAAATCTAAAATTAATTTCAATCTTACGAACTTTTAATGTAACCAGTTGAAGAACTGTTCTTCCTGCTTTTATTTTAGAATCAAGTGTTCCAGCGTTTTTGAACATGTTATAACGAGCGGCGTGGGGCCGAGGGCCCACGAGCTTCAATAAATAAATTAAACTAGATTATCAGTGACCGTGAGACTGCGCCGACGCAATCACCTATGGCGAGGTCTGCTTAATTTTGCACTCTTTATAATGGAAAATCTATCAGTATAGATTAGTACTCATTTGGCAGGCAGATGAGTTTGTCTTCAAATAATCTTTGAATGACTTATTTAATATTTTAGATGTAATAACAGCACACATACAGAGACATTATAGCTTACCACAGATAATTTTATAATTTACTCAAATAGATGCAGCTATTAAGAGCTAGTACTTCGATAGTTCATGCAGATATTTGTTACCGTGACACGATAGCTCAAAGATGAATCAGACCTACCTAGGATTTGCACCTATTATAATATTTAGTACTAGGCTGTTTCAAGTATTTCCAGAGCTTGTATCACTGCAACCAGACTAAGTCTATTATGTTCGCCATATAAATTAGATTTCACTGACAAAACCTGCAAATGTGATAAACTGCACTATATTCATGGCAGCAATGGATTTTACTTCATCTGGATGTAACTGTTTCCCAGTTGAGTATTTTGTTTAGGCATAAGTGGATAACACTCGCACAAGAGGTGTATTAGTGATTCATTTGTGTCACGAAAGCCTACCTACCAATACCACGTACCTACTTCACATCCACGGTCCCCGGAAATAATCCCCCGAACTACACATTTCTTCTCCAAACATTATTAATTTACAAATATATTCGAGTTTTTAATCCAAGAAACTTTGCCATGTGTTTACGTTTGTGGCACCCTGTAGGTGGTGCGTGATATACAAACTCGAAGAGCACTTGCTTTTTATCACTCGCAGCCACAAGCAATTACCTACAACAGTGTAGACAGCATCGGCTGCGCAAGCACCTCAAAAATATTCTTTAGATACATGAAATAATTATGATACATAAAGAGAAGACGAAGTAAAAATAATTTTCAGATCTATTTGAATTGTTTGACGATTATAAAAATATTTTTTTCTAGACATTAACTTTTTTAATCTTTTTAGACAGATAAAAGAAAACAAATATCATGTATTGTTTCGTGTTTAATATAAAATCTTGATCAGATGTTTTACTACATTGAAGTTGCCAATAAATTAACGAATAAAGCATATGGGTCCCAGAATCTTTGAAACCATAGTATTCAAAAATACTGCTACTATACCTATTGGTAAGTTGAAATTTAAAGCAAATAAAAATTATACTTATAGTTGATTCGTACGTCTTCATTGAATCAAGGCTAATTTATATTTACGAAGGAGTCATTCAGCTTAGCTTTCATATATGCAAAAAGTTCCCAACGACAATGCTTAAATCAGTCGGAGGCAAATGACAAGCCGGTGATTACAGCAATTAAATAAGCTTTGCCAGCGGCCGGTGGAACCGTCCGCGCCGCTGCGAATCCCAAGCAAAAACTTGCGCGCACGCATTCAACCTCTTCATGCATATACCTAACATTGTAATGAAATTTCTTGTTTTGTATCGCAGACACAAAATTTTGAGAACGGCATGATACAATTAAATGAATCAATTTCGTTGTCGCCGTTCGATGCTATCACGTATATTATTAGATGAAAATCTGCTACATAAATCTCGAGGGGACTCGTCTGCGTCCTGTTCAGGTGGCATTTCCTCCTTTATCATGCGTTTAGTTTTTGCCCGCGACAATTACGCAGCATCAGTATGCATGCGGCAGACGCGCGAATAATCCGCTCCCCCTGCCCTGCCTCCCCCGCACCAAGTTTTTGCGCTCGCCGTCCGTGGGAGCAACCATCTCTCGCAGTCTCGCACTCGCCGATATAATCGCACGCGGATGCTCTGCGAATGTATGATTTAATGTTGAATTAAAATTTCATCGCGAATCTTTATGGATCGAAAGCGATCCGACGAATCTCTTGGGTTTCTTAACCTTTCATTCAATCTTGATATGACAATTATTGACAATATTGCGACGATCAATTTTCATATATTCATTAGCATTTCCAAGAAAGTTGTTATGCGCGTTTCTTATGTCTTATTTACAATTGAGATTAATCTTCATTTTATATTCCTCGGTATTTTATAGTCGTGATGATATATTAAACTACGATTAAAGATCAACCCTGCTCGATCAAAAAGTATTGGGTTTTTTTTTTCGTGATTTCAGTGTATTTCCATAGTAAAAGTTGTTAATTTTGATGAGTAATTCTATCCTTTAAAGCTCTGCAGGTGAATTAGAAATAACCCTGTATAGGTAAATGTAATTAAATATTATACCCGTAAGAGTTGAGTTTTGAAAAATCCTTCCTTAGTGGATCAGGCCTCGTAGACCCTGCGGTTTGAGCTTTGTGATTGCGTGTTGATATCCGTCAGTCTCTCCTTTCATATATATATTATAGATATATATATAAGTACCTACCTATAATAATTCTATGTAACCATATAGCAAACGTTGAATATTTCATTTATTCAAAGCGGTGAAAAAGTAGAGGTTGAAAATATTCGGGTGCGACGTGTTTGCATCCGCCGCCGGTTCGCGGTCGAGCGGTCGAGCCGAGCGGCCGGCTACTCGTAAAAACCGACGCATTCAAACGATCTGCCCTTGTTAGGGAGTCGAGTGCCGCGGCACTGCGAGGGAACTGCTCATTCCCAACACGTCCCATTCACGTACAAAATATACGAGCCTACTGACAACGAACTTGTTTCATACAAGTTCGTTGTTAGTAGGCGTGAAATACATGTAATTATACCAGAAATCTAACTAACAGAAGTACCTATATAGAAGCTATTTTAATCAAAAAATCCATTGAGCATAATATCACAGATGGATCGTAGAAAAAACCATCTAATCGCTTTATATATATTTGTTTATAATATTACACATAGTCTATGGAAATTGAATTAATTGCTTAATAACATTCAAAATAATTGGTAGGGTGTTAACTGGCCCGGGGTCGGTATCCCATCTGTCATAATGGGGTTGTAACACTTGTTGGTTGGTACACTTCAGAAAAAGCAAACCAAGCCGAATGACGTCTACACCCTACAGTCAACGTGAAGCAAGCTTAGAACAATATTTGCCTATATTATAACATTTAATATAAATGATTAAAAATACTACTTGTGTAAAGTTAGTCTACAATATATCAGTAGCAGCAAACAAAGTGGCGGGCGGCGATCGGAATGGAATGCCGCGGGCGGTCGGTCAAAGCGGCGGATTCAGATGCGCGCGCGTAGCCGCCGCCGGTCATTTAAATATCATCGCTACTCATATTTGAGATGCCCGCGCAGCCGCCGCCGCCGCCGTCGCCGCCGCCGCTCGCAGGATTAAGCGACAAAAATTGTTGAATTTTTTGCAGAGGACATCTTTTATTCTAACCTTGAAATTGTATCATTGACTGTCATTGTTGAAGTTTCTCTTTGTTTTACCAGCTAAGTTAATGCAGTTGGCATAAACGGATCACTGTTAGGAAATAATATAAGTTTCTTTAATTAAAATTTATTTTTACCGTCCCTATTGCCACTGATCCGTTTATTTGTAATATCTACTGATAGCAATATGAGTGACCTGACATGAGTAGATAGTTCCCGTAGTTCCCGCTGCGAACCCCAGCGGGAACCATGGGTCCGGTTGTTTGGATCAGGGTGCGACGGGGATGCGCTCTACCGTTCGGTAGACATCGGCTTAGAGTCGTTTTCTTGATGGTTTTTTGTTAGTTGCAGCGTTCTTTCGCGTGGGCAACTAGTATCTGATGGCATCGCCCTAAGGCGCAGGACTGTTGGGTGGTCAGATATCTCAGGAATATCCGACTCATACAAAAAGACAAAGCTTATTTGTAATAAAATTTCTAGATCTTATTAATCTAAGAGAATTTGTTATCAGTTACAGCTCTTGCTACATTTTTACTAGATACATAAACAACAATATCATCTGCTTATTTTAATATTTTGTCAGCTTTTATAAAGGGTCAGACCCTTATGAGTGTTTTTCTATAAACATGTAGTTTCAGTTTCAATTTCTAATGATCGTTTACCTAAGACGTTTAGTAATGTGGAATTAATTCGCCATTACGGTTTTCCTGCAGCACTACGACATGGAGTTGGGAACATAATAATAACTCTTGAAGCTATCCCTCTCGTGTTGCTAGCGCCCATAGTCAGTGGTGACCATCAGTAGCGTTAAGTTACCAACAGTAACTACCTACTGTCAACAAGTACATCTGCATGCTTGTTGACCGAGTTCAGAATATCTTTAGACACAAAAAAAAAAAAAAACATGTATTTACTTAAGGATGCTCTTCTAGGATCTAGAATCGGCAGCCTGAAAATAATCAATGCTGAATATATTCCCCATCAGACGCTATAATGTAAAAAAAAAACCGTAAGGGTAATTACCTCTTGTCCGGCGGAAAAGTCATCGTGACGATTTCTTGGTAGCGCTCACTGTTACCTGCCTTTTGATACATATCCCGAAGTCTATGACATCCTGGGGGAATCATGGGTGAATCTACCACAACCAGAACCAAATCAAATCACATTTTCATTCAAATTAGGTTCTGGTAAGACAATTATGAACGTTAAAAAGTTACTCCTACCACCGCACCGGTTCGTAATGCACCCAAACTCACGAAAGTGCCTAATTATGTTCGTCCTTTTAGTAGCTACGATAAATGTAATGTAAATGTACTCTTTTTCGGATGTATTAGAAGTTAAAGGTAGTCATTGGTGAGGGAACGCTCGCGGGGCATTCCACGCAGGGCTCGGTGTTTATTGTAACCGGAGCCGCCTAAACACTTTTATCATCAATCATCCGACCTCCGCCACACCGCACAGGGCTGCTCTATCTAACTGTGAACACAGATTACCTAATAGTTACTTGACATGGATCTTATTCATATTGAATATCTAGTAGTTTAGATGTTTTTACCATAGTAAAAGTTGTTTAATAAAACCAACTTAAAATAGATTTGGTTTTGAAAAGATGACATCTGTACATCCACTATCGACCCAGTAGGCCCTTGTAGCTAAAAATATATCAATCTGTCACAAGTAAAAACAAACATTAACAATTAAACTATGGCACGATATTCATAAAGCCTTCTATCATTTCATTTAAGAAGCATATTAAAGTTCAAATGGAAGTGTTAGGGCCGAGTTTTTGTAGCGTTTAATGTTGGCCCGGAGGCCCCTGAGGCCCCGGAGGCCCCGGGGCGGACCGCGACGCCGGCGATTATCCATCATTTGTAACAATTATCGCCGCGCATACTACACAATAGTTAAATTCAGAAACACCTTCATTAATAGTAGTTCGTTCGACATTCTATGACGATTGAAATAGAACTCTAAAAACATGAAAGAGATCTTACTCTTGCACAGCAGGGTTTCTAGGATGGAGCTGGCGTTATTAAAAACGTATTAGATGAGTGAAGGCCGGTCAGAGATCAGTATTTTAGTTACGCGTGTATTTTGTATTACTTACTGTGTTACACGTCAAGAGGTAATAGATACGTTTTGCTAAAAAAAATATAGTCAGTCACTAGGTACTTATCTACTTAATTAGTATGTATAAAGTCAGTCACTAACCACCATCAGTTATTATTATTTGTGAAAACTAATACTCTACACGGCACAATATTATGGTTGCCTTCAGTTTTTGATAGTATTTGTAATTTATTTAAAATTATAGCAATTTGAATATGAATTTGATTGATTACCATACACTCAGACCTTTGAGGATTGGTCTACTATTACGACCATTATGGTAATGAAGTTTAATATACCTATATGGCAATATAAGTAGGGTGCATAAGATAAATCTGCTAAAATAGGATATTTCGTTCAAAAGAAGCAGAACTTCCTCTCAATCAGTTTGGATTTCAAAAAAAATGTTTCTTGTAACACTACTGTACTTTTAATTGGCCACAATCTTACGAGGCCTAAGATGGTATGCACTCAAAGCTTAGAAAGTCAAAAGTGGCGACAAATTATTATATTGAGGCTGCTAGATAGGTAATTGGTAGACTGGTGGGTACTAGAAAGTTTAAGACCGTGCTATAGTTTCAACCTGAAATTTCAAGTTCAAAAATCAACCTATGACCATTACCACGGAATTCGACGTCACCACACAAGAATAACCCATTAGTAATATGTTGTAACGCATTCTTTCATGCACATAAATAAACGTAGATTGACCGTGTATCACACTCTCATCCATTTTCATAAAACGAGACGCTCGACTTGAAAGAAAAACGCGGCGTCGGCGTGCGTTCCGACCGGCCCGTAATTGAAGCTGTTCCCACTGGTGGGCGGCGGAAAAACGCACAACCTCTATGAAACTCCATTGCCGCATGAATGACATTTTTGTACGTTCATTCAGTGGCTTATACTTTAAACCTAGTTATTTACCTACCTTGTTTTACGATTAGCTTTTTTCCTAAATATGGCTTTACTCAGCACCCCTCGCTGCGCTTCTACTGTACTTGGTGTTCATTCAAGAACTCGTCTACGCTGATGTTGCCGGTTTTTCTCATTTTCATTGCCAATTAAGTAAGTAAGCTCTGAGCTATATAACGATGTCGTTGTGATAAGGTCGTTATTTTTCAGTTGGCTGTTTCTCAGTTTTTCAGAAGGATTTTTCCTGGTGTTGTCGGGACTGCTTAGACCCAATGTTATTATTTGTATTTATTTATTAGATCATGTAAGTTTTAAACTTTATAACCAGTTGTACATAGATAAATACCTTATTGTATATTCAACGAGTGTACGAGAGCTCTGCGGCCGCTTTTTGCTGTGAAACAAACGATCTCATTTCGAGTTTTAAGGCAACATTCTCCGTGTTACATACACTTGCTAAGCGCTTGCTAATGAATAATATTTTTTGCGGAGTGTCAATCATATCTGCTAACGGGTACCGAGAAGCGGGCGGTGCGGGCGGCGGGCGGCGCCGGCGCAGGCAGGAGCTGCGCATTCATGTCGCACGCACCGCGCCGCGCCACCACGCGCGTGTGTGTGCGTGCGTGTGGCGCGCCCCGTGGGACTGACACTGTAATCTGTATCGACATCTCATCATCATAACTAATATTTTTCCCATAGAACTCAAACCGACTGCAAGGAATATGATTTTTTGAATTCCTCGGCAAATCTAAACAGGTGAGATTGACAGAACAATAAAGTACTTATTGGTTTAAGTACTTTTTAATATTAATATGGTAACAAAAAGAGTTTGTAATAATCACTATTACTGTTAGGTAAGCACATACGTAAGTGTTTGACATGTACAGTGTGCTCGTACCCTCGTAGGTCAGTCGGTAAGGATATAGTAGTATCACAGGGCAACTCGGTACCTACAGGAAACTCAGGTCGGACCAGAATGTGTGTGTCTACTTGAAGTGGCGACAACTCACACATAAGTACGAATGTAATGAGATGAGAGCACGTTTATAAAGCATTTTGTAGCTAGAAACATGTTCTGCTATTTGATTTGTGTGTTATTTATTAAATTATGTAGGTATATAATGACCACACGACGGTGACAACTTTCATTTATAATTCTCCTATTAATCTGTCGCTTGATATTATGACCGGTAGGAATTATGACTGGATTGTAAATAAGCAAAATTTAAGTTCGTGTAAGCAATAATCGACTAATCATTGATTTGACTCAATTGAAACCTTAGATTAAGAAAAACCGGCCAAGTGCGAGTCGGACTCGCGCACGAAGGGTTCTGTACAATTATCTATAAAAACGGCAAAAAAGTCACTTTTTTTTTGCCGTAAATATGTATTTTATTTTGTTTTTAGTATTTGTTGTTATAGCGGCAACAGAAATACATAATTTGTGAAAAATTCAACTGTCTAGCTATGGCGGTTCTTGAGATACAGCCTGGTGACAGACAGACGGACGGACAGACAGCGAAGTCTTAGCAACCCGTTTTTACCCTTTGGGTACGGAACCCTAAAAAAGATTCGAAGATACGGTACTCAGTCCAAAACAAAGGGCAATAAAATGACATCTAGGCGATGCACTATTATTCAGTTGTATGCTTAATACTGCTACTATAATTTGAGAAACGCAAGAAAATAAAAACTTGTCTTCAGACGAAGCATGTGTGAGAAGTAAAATTCTAAAGGCATGTAAACTCAACCAATTAGCACTAGGCCCAACCGCGTTGTTCACGTGCACCAACACTGAGGACGATTTTTTAACCAGTAGGTGGACAAGCAGGCAGACGGACCTCCTGGTAAGTAAGTGCATTTGCAATAACAGTAGGATTGCCGATGTGTTGCCGACCTTGAAGAACTCTTTTCACGCCCTTTTTGAAAAACTCCTATCATAGCGTTAAGCGTAAACCGGTACATTTTCAAATTCAAACTTTATTGCATTCCTGAGTATAGAAGATGTTACAAAAAATATAAATGAACAACATGAAACCCTGTTAGGGCGCAGCAAGTAATAATGATAAAAAATAATAATAATAATAATCTTAAATATTTCGAGCAATACTACACGATAAAAATAATAAATCAAAAGGGAAAAAAATAAATAAATTAGAATTATGTTCATAAAAATAAATTGAGTTGTCGACTTCAAAAATGAAGCTCATACTTGGTTTTAGTTGCAATCTAAGTTCCTTATCTTCTATCGTATGTACATACTCCTCCACAGTTCCCGCAATACGCTCCGGTTTGACGAAGCAAAATCTATGCGGAAATGCGTTATCCTTATCCATTATAAGCGATTTTTCTTACAAAATGTGATAAGTACTAGGCTAACACATATCTACAATGCTTATCCGCAAGACACTTATTCGAAAATAAGCCCTTGCGTCGCTACGAAACTGTCTAGCTTATGCAAAGATGTATAAGCTTCTCAAAACTACCTCTGTTGATACAACCTGACTCACTCGTAGAACCTACACCTAGGGTACATCCTCTTGAGTGAGAACCTCGTTTGGTATACCTAGAGGTAATTCTAATAAAACAACTTAATAGAAAATTCCCAAAATTATATTTTTATTATTCCAAGCTGAGCTACATTCTTTCACTTGAACTACTTACGTTTACTTACGGTGCAAAAAGAAAGCCTTACTTATTAAATGTAGGCAATAATATGTTTTTTTTTTTTTTTTTTTTTTTTTTTTTATTTGGACAACCAACAAAACATACACTAATACACGCATGGTTTCACGATACAAAAATAAAATCTGAGCGTTGCCTTAATTACAGGTTGCCACTGCATGCATTAAAAGATTATAACTTATTGTCTAAACTTATGTATAAGTATTACTAAAGCTAACATTGTTCATAATAGTAGGAGAAAAATATATATATATATATATATATTGAAATTATGTTGAAAAATAAAAATCATTGAAGACGGAGAACAATAAAAGATAATAAAAACAACAAAAATGCCCAGGTATATATCCTTCAAAATGTGGTACAAACTTTGTTTTTAAATACAGAGTAACTGTCATGAAAAATATCCAATGATGAACTGTTTATAACTGTGTTGTTATATTGCTTTTGCAGTCTATTTATTGTTGTGTTTTGTCCTAGATTACTCCTGGCTAGTTTAGGTTTAAAAAAATCTTTTTTCTTTGTGCATCTTTGTGATTTTCGCGGTGCGTTGAAGGTAATTGTTTGCAGTAAGCTAGGGCAATCCAGGACACCATTCACAAGCCTATGTAAAAACGACTGGTCTAACAGTTGCCTGCGATCCTTTAAGGTATTAATTTTAAAGTGGTCTAAGCGCTCATTATAGGATGGATGTATTTTTGCAAGGTGTTATGTTATGTTTAAAATATACCACATTTATAAAACTTATACAACATTGTCGGCAAACAAGCATACGGCCCGCCTGATGGTAAGCGGTTACCGCTTACTATGAACACCAGTCATATTTTAGAGATACTATATTTTTTTATGTTAAAATTTGAACTTGTTTAGGTTATTTTTTATTCATCTTTTGTGTTTATGTGTATTATATTTCTTTAAAAATTGTTAAAAATTGTTAAAAATTTAATGGAAAAAAAACCAACATTGTCAGATTGTCCAAAAAAAAAAACAAAATATATAAAAAATGTAACCTTGCTGAGTTTCTTGCCGGTCCTTCTCAGTTGAAGGCGACTTCCGAATCGGTGTAACTTCAGTAGTTTCGACGTTCATAAGTGCCCTCTTAGGGCCTAAACTGAATAAATGGCTTTGACTTTGACTTTGACTCCGCTGTCTACTAATAAAAAAAAAACAGAATAAAATATTTTTTTAACGGGCTCCCATGAAACAAACGTGATTGTTATGCTCGTTTTTGCTCTCTTGTAGACGCTTCAAATATTCACAGAATATTTAGTTATATATTCAGTTTAAAAATAAATAATTAAATAAAAATAAAACAAATATTTAAGGGGGGGGGGCTCCCATACAACAAACGTGATATTTTTCCATTTTTTTTCTCAGTCTTAATAACGATAACTAATAACGATAATGGTACGGAACCCTTCGTGCGCGAGTCCAACTCGCACTTGGCCGGTTTTTTTTTATTGTTTTTGTCCAAATAGAACAAAATTATCAATTACTTGGAGAGTATTTCTGAACAATGTTTTGCCTTTGCAATTTTAATAAATTGACAGTGTCTCAATGTCACATGATTATCCATAAGTGCTTGGATCATTTCCCAGGCCCGTACCTTAAGGTGATGATGGCTCAGTGATAGTGACGTTGAATGGCGTGACGAAGGTCCTGAGTTCGAGTCCTACAATAAGCTCGAGATTTCGGTGAAAAAAGCCTCCTTTCCATATATTATAGTTTGTATTTTATACTATTTATTGTAAATACTTGTTGTAAATAAAATTCTTTGAATTTTAAATTCCGCTCAAAGCTTTTACTCGTAAGTAGGTACAAATAGCTGGATATATCTCGATTACCGAATGGAATATTGCTAACGAAAATAAAATTGGGCTTACGTTTGGTTATTATCGACTCGCGGAAGCTATTTAGCTCGCTTGTTTGTACTCCTTATAAGTTATTGACATTATAGTATATATATAGTATAGTATATACTCATGCCATTCAGGCTATAGTAAAATCAGCTTATCCTGTAATTAGTAGGTAATTACTTATCTTGTAACTAAAACAATTTGCAACAAAGTCCTGGCAATTAATTTCAAAGTATTCATTTAACAATTTATATATACTTAGTGGAAAAAAAACTGAGATATGTAAATTAAATTCATTAATTTTAGCCTTAGCTACAGTAGGTATACATTATGTGTATGGTTCAGTATCAATATTAATAAGCCACATACGTATCACGCCACTCGACTCAACTATGAATGTTAAAAATCTGCAATGACATTCTGCTAATTACCCGCAACACTCAGTTTCTGTATTCGCTCCATGTTACTAATACATTACGCGTTCGGTACCTCAACTAACGAGTGATTTATACATGTTAGACGGTAATGTGTGAATGTGAGATAAGAAAGTCGAGGTGTCATCGGTTTGCTTGGTGGACAGGAGCGGTATGTAGCGCTATGGTCTCACGGCGGTTCCCACGGCACAGATGCCCTTAAACGCGAGCTGCGTGCGCCCGCGCACAGCCCGCGCCGCTCGCCGCAATTAATACGCGACTGATTGTGATTGTACACAGCTGATCAATTCATATTTATTACAGTCGTACTGTATTTGTCACATTAATGTTTGGAATTATTACCTCGTTAATTTTACCGTTATTTTGTTTGTTAATGCGTCTACTACGACCACTCTTCATCTTTGCTACGAGATATAGTCTTATCGCATAGATAAATCAAAACTCTTATAGTGATGATTCACACATAACTTTTTCAAATCAATTTCTGGTTATCAATTCAATAATCGTTTCATTATGAGTGCTCAAAAATGAATTCAAACATTTATTTAACGTAAGTGGTACGATTTTCAAATCCTAATATGAAAAGAGGAGACGAGATGATTGCTCTCTCTATGAGAAGCAGTCACTGAGGATAAATATTGAAATGAATAGCATTAAACTCTATCTACGCAAACTGAATCATGGCCATCCACAGGTCTCTATGGTCAGTTAAATATTTCCTAAATAAGTATAATTAAGTAGTTAGTGTATACACTTAACAATCCGAAAGGTGCACGTAGTGTGTAAGCTCATTATGTACACATATAAATACCTAATGGATTCTTTAACATCACGTCAATCTCATCAGGGCCATTATTCATGCATTCAAATGTTATATTTATGCAAATGTAAGGTGTAGCGATTTATACGATCACCCATAGTCTCATGCGCACATAATTATTGTTGGTTTTGCGTGGTCTCTCTCACTTTAAGGCGAAACTCCGTGGTAAAGACGTCGGACGCCGCGGCGAAGGTCGTGGGTTCGATCAATTCAATCGATTCGATTCAATCCTACAGTGAGCTTGAGCTTTCGGTGAAGGAAAACATAGCACGGTGGTAGGGTACTACAAAGTACCCAACCACCGTGCTATGTGCTTCAAAGCTTTGTGTGCTTACCACCTTCGACCACATCATCATTTACCATAGTGAGATTGTGGTCAAACACAAGCCTAAACAAAGTAAAAAAAAACACTGGGCACGAACGCACGGCGCGGGTCCAAATGTTCAGTTGCACACTAAATAACATCCTCATTATGTTACTTTTCTATAATAATTACCCACTTAGTTGTTCAGTCGGCGGCATAATCAATTGCACTGTTTGGTGTAAAAAAATATAGCATTGCCTTCCAGCGGCTCATACGAGACCAATGTCTACAGGTAGGTACCTATAGAAGGGTTATTAGTGTTCTCTCATCCGTCACGTATAGCTAATTTCGACAATATATTCACTTATACGTTGCTGGTTTACCTAGAGTGCATTGTTTTCACGGGAAAAGCATAGTTTAGCGAAAGTCGCATCGAAATCAGATTACCCATTTCAATGATTATTGACAGGTGTCAGAAACGCAGTTTCTCGGTGACCGCACTGTATTACAAAGTAGTTCTCTACAATTTTTATTGCATTTGAATTCATAGCTACATATTAGTAAATGAGTGTTAAAGATGCTTGTGTTTGACCCCGATGTGATCATTGTGAGTGTCGCCGAAGGTTTAATTTGCTGTGTCTTCTTTATTTGTGAACTCAATTCTAGAACAGACCGTGTTCCCTAGTACAGGAAGGTAGGGAATTCTCGAATTCCTCGTCTCCAGAATGTGAACTATCTGAAACGAAATATTTAGTAATAAAATATGCTGAAATTAGCTTCTGTATTTACGACTTAAGTAGGAATTATATTAAAGAGACTTCAGAAACTCGATATAAGTAGAAAAAAGAACAGTTGTTACGAGTAGGTAAGTGTCCAAACCGTGTGGGCCTACAATGCCTAGCTATAGCTTCCCTGGGTTTCACTCGCATTCCCGGGATAAAAATAACCTTCCTCAAAAATTGAGCTATCAAATGCAAAAAGATTTTTAAAATCCGACTGCTAGTTCCAAAGATTAGCGCTTTCAAATAAACAAACAAAGAAAAAATCTCATCAGCTTTATTATATTAAGTATAGATAGTGCACCCAGTAAGTAGATACCGTGATTAATTTGATATCATCCGATGCAGCGCGATGGACGCCACGCACGCATGCAACTGTTATAAATATGCGCTTTTTCAATACTTACTTGTAGATAATATACCTTTTTTCTGCGACTCCACTGCTTTATGTGATTATCAGATTACTTGGATACTGATATAAATAATAAATAAATATTTTTGGGACATTATTCCTCACACACGGCCACCTGACCCCAAACTAAGCAGAGCTTGTGCTATGGAAGCCAGATAACTGATATACTACATATACTACTTTTCTTTTGTAAATACATACATATATAGATAATTACACCCAGACACAGGACAAACAGACATGTTCATGCACACAAATATTTGTCCTGAGCGGGAATCGAACCCACGACCTGTGGCGTGATAGATAGGGTATCTTACCAACCACGCCAACCGGCCCGTCGAATATCGAAATATTGGTCATTTCATCAGACACATGTAGGTAGGAAGGTATTTCTTAGAAGTTCATATTTGAATTTATTAATTCGAATGAAAATGCAAATCCATTTAATATAAAATTGCCCGGAAATAAAACCTACTAATTCTAACCATTATTGGTAATTCATCCGTTGTGTGAACGATCGAGGTGGCTCATAACTTACCTACTTATCGACGTTAAACAGACAAAAGCAAACTTTAAAAGTTAAAATAGGTATTCTGGTGTTTTTCGATGCTTAGAATAAGAATTTATGCATTAAATAAAATAGAAACCCACAAAAAATGATTTTTTTATCGATCTGTGTTATGAAATGCGGGTAAATTACTTCAGGCTCTATCTATATATCAATCAACTATTCACGATAACTTAAGGATAACAGGATGAGAGTGTAAAGCTTTTTAGATTTACAAATTGTTTTCTCAAACATGATACTGATACACTTATTTCGAAATGTAAGTGTGATCTCATTTACCTCGAAAAATTCAACGTTATTATTGCATTGTAGTAACATTTGCGTCCCCGCCCCTGCCCCTGCCCCTGTCCCGGCCCGCCTGACGGCGGCGGCGTCGGGCGGGCGGCTGCACTGGGCGGGCGGCGCGGGAGGCACCTGCCGTAATATCCTATTTATGAATAATGTTTTATTCTAACAGCGTGCGACTCCCCGCACCACGCCCCCCTCGCCCCGCACCCCCCTGCGCGCTCCGTCAGAGAATATTATTTAGGGTTGGCGATGCACCTCATATTTTGACTATCATTATCATAATATTGTCTTATGATAATATTCATAATGAATATTCATACACTAATAGTAAAAAAAAGTACATACATTTAAGGTAGGTAGCACGTAATTGTAACACATACAGTCAACAATAATTTCATGAATTTAATCTGCATAGAGCCTATCTAGTACGAGAAACAATAAAATGATTTAACTGAGATATAAGAAGTAGTACAAAAGTCTTAATTATAATTAAATTGGTATAACGGGTCGCAAAAATAACTATTATTGAGGTAGGCACTGTTTCTAATCGACGTTTCTAATACTTAATCTAGATACTGAATAAAATAAAATAAAACTACGCTAATATTTTGCTTTTAAAAGCTCACGAATGTAAATAGAAACATACTACATGTATTATTTCTATTAATTACTTTGCTATTTTATCGCTTCGTATGATAAACATTAAATATCAAAGTATTGTCATTTACGCGATAACATAAGTTCCCCCGTCCGTTCCACTCCACCGCTTATTTCAGCACCTAACTCGTGAACTCTTTCAATAAATCCACATTCCATAGCGGCGGATGCAAGATTTAACGGCAGCCCTGAGCTCGTAATTGCTTGCTTTGTTTTTGCTCGCGGCCCCCGGACCCCGGGGCGCGGGGTGCGGGGCGGGGAGGGCGAGGAGGGGGGGGGGAGGGTGTCGCGGGACCCGCGCCGCTTTAATTAATGGAATAACTCTAGCGCCCGTTCCAGCTTGGACCCCCATCCTCCCACCACCGGACCCTCGTTACTGCACTTGGAATTGCGAGAAATCTTTAAAATGTAGTTTCACGACTGAAATACTGTGTGCTGTGGACTTTTGATATGATATGAAAGAAAAATTCTTTATGACACTTGCACGACAGCTTGTATGATTAGTATTTGTCGAATTAAATCAAAGATTTGATGTCTCTCTCTTTTCTTACGGGTCTATTTACATATCAGGTATGTATGTATTTATCCCTCTACTTAAGTACATTACAAAAGATTAATCCAATCACATAATATTAAAAAGGTCCTCCAATTTGATGCAACTATGCAGCTGGTTGCTGGATAAGGAGGTTTCTACACTGCTGTTGTTTTGTTTGCTATTATTGTACTTTGCTTAGGTATTATGTCTACTTGTTAATATAGGTAGGTACGTGATTATTACTACCTACTACACTACAGTGCATATCATACAATATTCAATACCTTCAAATACAATATCCAACCACCTCTACATCATATAAAAATGAGTGACTCTTTTCTCGACCCGTATTCGCTCCGCACCTTACATTATTATGATTTAGTATGGCACAGTTGCACTGCTGCAGATGCCCCCCTCCCCCCGAACGAGAGGAGTTGCCCCCCGCGACTAGAAGGGGTGTAATGTGGAGGGGGGAAAGTTGAGAAGTCAGCGATGGTAGTAATAAAGCCGGCCATATTTCACACTTAGCGCGTAATGAGCGCGCGCCCAAATAATTGGATCACGTACATAACTCATTATTACCTCGCACCTCACTTCGGCCTGCGAATGTATCATTACTTGACCTGCCCCCCCTCCCCTCTACCCCGCGCCGCTCCCCACCCTCCCTGTAGCTCATCGGCGTGCACCCCCTGACGACTCCGCGACTTTGGATTGCGCACATACAATATACATTTGTTAAAGGTGCAATATTGTTAGTTTAGGTAGGTACCCGGAGAGTAAGCGTATAAAGCCTAGAAGGAACTGGCTTTCATGTGCAGCTGCAGAAACCAGCCAAGCAGGAGCTGCAAAGTATCATGCCACCGTGCTATGGTTTCCTCACGATGTTTTTCTTTACCGAAAGCTCACTGTAGGATCTGAACCCACGACCTGCATAACGGCATTTGTCGACGCCTATAACTACCTACGAACATATTATACACAATATGTTAGGTGCTGCCATACAGAATATTAATATGTTTGGTTCAATTAACTGTCAGGTAGATCCTACCCCATAAATAAAAGTAAAAGAACTCTGATAGAACCATAATAAGAAATAATAGCGCTGTATTAAAAAATGTTAGGGCTTTTGTTGAAGGAAAACATCGTGAGGAAACTATAGGACAGTGGTAGGGTACTTTATAGTTGGTACTCCCCTGGCTGGCTACCAGTAGGTATCAAGTTCTGTCATCAAGCATCCACTGGTGTGTAGCAGCTGTACTGAGAGACAGTTTGATCCTATTTTTTGAGTAGTTACTTACATATTCGGCCATATTATCTTACTCTCACCATGGTGATTAATAAACTCCATAGATAAATGTAGTGAAACAGAAATCACTTAACAATCAGACGTCACGTCAATCTAGGTACTGAATACCAAGTAAAATATTCTGCTGCAACAAAGTACTAGTCGAAGAAAATGAATTTGCACACGGCGGGATTTCAACACGCAGATTAAATAGCCAACCATTTTTTATAGTGATCGCTTACTACTAATTCAAACAATAATTAATTATGTAAATAGCCGTAGGTATGCAGCATTTATGTAGAATCCGACGTCCGTCAGCACGATACGGGCTCGAGTCGGCGCGGGCTGCGGGGTGGACGGCGGCGGCGGCGTCGGCGCTCCGTCAAACAGTCTCGGCATAAATCAGTCTGCGCACACGCAAAGCGAGCCGAGCGCCCCGAGACGCCCGCGCCGCTCGAGCCCCACGCAGTGTTATTCAACTTTAACATTTACCACGCAGCTGTTAGCATATTCATGGCGCTCATATAATTTCACCCTTTCTTTGTAATGAATATGGAAATGGAAGAAAGTTCTCGCGACTTAAAAACTAGTTGCTACTACTGTAATTGGCAGTTATATAGTTTTTGCGTTCCGGCCCTGCGCTGTCTGTCTAGCGCTTGTGCTGGAATGATTTACAGGTCGGTGTTCACACTTGTCGATGAATTTGTTCTTTGAAGCTTCAAATCGTTTGTAATCTATGAATTATTTAAAAAACACACATCTTTTAATGTAGGATAGATAGATGTTCAATAGATTAGATTTCAACGCGTTTATATATTTTTCTACTAAATGATAAATGATCAACTTACTATAATAATGTACTTAAAAAAGTACAAGCCTGCGTTAAAAAAATGTTCTTCGACATTTAATAAAAGTTTAAAGATAAGATTGTACCTACATGGCTATCGATATCTGGAGCTTTGTAGCTGGCAACCCTATCGGTGGCGAGGTCGCGGCCGGATGCGCGCACGCACGCCCCGCTCCTCACATTTTTTGTTTCCCCTATATTTGTTTGCGATATTTATACGCGATGGCTATCTCACCGACGCGACGCGACGCGACGCTAAGTAGTGATGATGAACGCCGCCTGCGCCGCGCCGCGGGAAGCGATATACATTCAATTGGCCTCACACTGCTTACTTATTATCTAATTAACTATTGTAACATATTAATCGGCTGTTTATTGTTGTTTGGTTTATTGCTGTATTTAAGCAATAAATGTCATTTTCATAACCCATCTTCTTTCTTTAATACACTGTACTGCAAGGTTCCATAGGAATTAAAGATTATTTGGTATGAGATTTCGATAAGCCATGTACATCGTCCATAAGCCTTCATTAATGACGACATGTGGTTGACCGTAAAAGTAGGACAAACAAACAAACTCACCGGTTATTTTAACATATTCATAGTTCTGATTTTAATCTACAGTTTTTTTCTCTGGCTTAGTGATTTCACGTTTGTATTATTGTAAGCGTGGCTCAGTTAGCTAGGTATATGCGCTCCACTCAATAGGATTTGCAGATTTCTTGCATTTTATTTTATTATAGCCTGGATGTAATATTTTGTAAACAATACTTCACGTAGCAATTGTAGCAAATCCCGATCGAGGCTAAAATTAAAAGACAAAATGTTATTGCTTGTAGTAGATACTAAAGTATGAAACCTCCGAATTAAGACTAGGCACTTGCAAAAGAATAAAAAACTGAGAGGAACAGACAAGAAACTCCTAATATTTATAAAAATATTGTAGGCAATTATTTAATTATTCTAATGAAGATTGAATTACCCCAGATTTGCAAAACAAAGTTATAAATACATTTCAAAGAATATAATATTTGAGTCAATGAACCAATAATAAATTAATACTGAGTTTGTAAGTTGTCGGTCTGTCGCACACCGCAACGATTAACTGTGAAAGTGGTCAGTGAGTCAGTGTGTGCTGACCTTTATAGCTTGTATATTGTATTTACCTACTTAGTATAGGATAGAATCCCATGGAATGGAACTTAGTACAATACATTACTCATTACTATTATAAATAGGTACCTTTTCTTTGTGCCGGTATGTGTGATAGCACAAGGTAAAGATTCCGTTTCTTTACTTTGTGGTGATAGGTCTAATTAATATTCTAGTTGGTTCCCTATTCATTTCTTAAAGTGCATTATTTGATTTCCATTGATTTCCACAATCAACGGTTTTAGGCCACTTGCATCCAGCGGCTCCCAGCAACTCTGACCAGGACATCAGCCCACCTGGTGAGAGGCCGTCCCGCTCGCCGCGCACCTGTACGTGGTCGCCACTCGAGAACCTTTCTCCCCCATCGGATATCGGCTCTTCGAGCGATGTGGCCTGCCCATTGCTATTTCACTTGCTTGCTGACTCTACGAGCTGTCAGTTTTGACAGCTGAAGACTTCTGGACCGGTGGTAATTTCAGTAAATTCGATCTTCACAAGAACCTAAACTGAATAAATGGCTTTGACTTTGATGTTTTGGAACTGATATTGCGCTGCCAGTAAGAATTTAGAAACGAAATGTACTTGAATACCCACGTTCTTCTCTCGGTCAGGGTTATGAGCTCTTATTAGCAGTCTTTGTTTAGATTAGTAACTTGTGGGTAGGTATGTACCGTTAGGTATAGCCGGCGCGGCGCGCGCGCCTGCGCTACACGTGTCCTTTGCACTTTACTCCGCTTGACATTTAGGACCGCACAACACAGCTGCTCCACGTCACTGTGTCATTTCTCTACAAAACTCCTCTATTTCCATGCTTTAGAGTTCAAAATAACAAAATCATCGTCTCATTGAATAGTGTTTTTGCCAAAGGCGATATAGTGATACAGTCATGTTACCTTTATTAATGAACAATTAAATGAAACAGCGTTAATTCAACATTCGGAGCTAAAAATAAATTATTTGACATGTTTATGGTGCGTTTATTCTTTCTTCATTAACTCACAGATAAATTGATAACAATCGAGTTATTTGTTTTGAAATGCAACGAGACATTGCTTTTTATTGAAAGCACACTTAATTCAGACTCTATAAATTAAGAAAGTATGTAATATATAACATTTAACACATGCCACGCTTAATTTATATTATGTCTAAATTAATAAAGAAATTACCTTCATATCTTTATCTGACAGTTATATATTTATTGGGCTTTACATTACCTATTTTACGACTAAATTGTTTTATCGCGCCAATTCTTAATAACCCTCCTTTTTTGGCTCGCCGCAGTTGGGTAGAATTAGCAACCTTTGTTGTTGTTTTGTAACATGATTTAATTACAGAATTAATAGAGAGATTTCATACCAATTATACCTACATTGTAACCAGCAATTTGCAATGCAATGTTTGGTAAGACAACATTTAGTACGATTTTTTTGCATTCGACATTGACTGGCATTTAATAAACTATAATTGAAATCTATAACTACCTAGGTATATAAATTTCAATAATATGTAATGGTTGTTCATTTTATTAATAATCTATGGTGTAGATAGCGGCGCAAGAGGCTGCACATCGCAGTTCTAATTGAAGGTGGAATCAATAAGTCAGTCGTGTATTATCGGCAATAATGATCGCGAGTTATTCGTCCAGCGCTTTACCACAGCTAGCTTTAGAGCTGGCGTCCAGCGCTGCGCCTGCGCCTGCGCCCGCGCACCGATCCGCGATATCACTCGGTCACGACGCGACGTCCACACCACCGTGAAAATATGAAAATATTCCTATATTGAACGTTGAACTTCTATCTAAAATAAATGGCCATAAAATAATTGTAATAGATGTGCCTACTCGATATAATCCTTTTGCAGGGACTGGTATATCTTCTACCCCGCGGTTTCACCCGCGTTCCCGAGGGATCTTATGTTTTCCCGGGATAAAAAGTAGCCTATGTGCTATTTCAGACTATAAGCTATATCTGTGCCAAATGTGATCCAGATCCGTTCTGGCGTGATTGAGTAACAAACATCCATCCATCCAAACATTCACGTTTATAATATTTGTAGGATGTAGGATTGGTATACCTATATTTAATTACCACTCTGCTTCTACTGAAAACATCCATTTCTAAATGATTGTCATGATTATAACACTTGCTAAGAGATTATACTTTTACTTTGATCTATGCAGGAGAGCTGATTTGTAATTAATTATTAGAATTTTGAAATGATGGTTTTTTTTTTCATATTGCTTAGCGTTGTCCTAAATTTGAAACTCTCACTACACGTGACACCTATGGTATTTTTGTATCTCGATTGAAATATGAACAAATAAATGTTATTAATCCTATTCGACCAATAAGTTTGCAAAATTTTAAAGGTCTCTTAATTTGATTATTTAAATTTTCAGTATCAAAGTTAACTAATTTATTTTTACTATACCTACTGTATCTATATAGTTATTTATCTACCTTGAGAATTAAATAATGAAGCTCTAAATCTTGTTGAGTCAACAGTATTTTTAGGGATTACTTTAGACTCAAAGCTTCAATGGGGCTCCCAAATTTCATCAGTTGCAGCAAAACTCAGTTCGGCAGCTTATGCAGTTAGAAAAATTAGACAGCTTACAGATGTAGATACAGCTCGATTAGTATATTTTAGTTATTTTCATAGTGTCATGTCCTATGGCATTTTACTTTGGGGTAAAGCTGCTGATATAGAAACAATTTTTATTTTACAAAAGAGGACAGTGCGAGCTATTTATAACTTGGGCTCTCGAACTTCCCTCAGAGATAAGTTTAAAGAAACTGGCATACTCACAGTTGCATCTCAATATATATATGCAAATATATTATTTGTGCATCAAAATATTAGTCTTTTTTCGAAAAAAAAAGTGATGTGCACTCTATCAATACTAGAAATAAGCACAAACTTGTAACCTCTGCCTATAGACTCCAGAAAGTGCAAAATTCATTTCTTCTAAGTTTGCAATCCATTTGTTTACTAAGTTACTCATAATTTTGATGTATTTTTTCCTTACTATCATTTAACACACACAATATGTGTGTCATGTCATTGAGACTAGATAAATAAATTTGATGTAATGAATCTGAGTTGGTTTTGAAAAGAATAATTGCTGAGTTTCTTGCCGGCTCTTCTCAGTAAAAGCAACCTTCCGAACCGTGCGTTAGAGTCAGACTATTCATAAGTGCTTGTAAAGGCCTATTTGAATAAAAAATATTTTCATTTTTATTAAGCATAAGTATACAAAGTTTTTTTTTTTTATGAGCGTAACCTATTTCAATAATCACAATAATGTAGGACCAATTACCAAAATTAATATCCAATTATGTATTTTGGTGTTGTTAACATATATTTTGGCCAGTCGAGGTTGTAAAATAAGGTAGGTACAATACTACATATAATGCATAATTGGTTGGTATTCAATTATTCGACGGGCCGGTTGGCGTGGTTGGTAATATACCCTATCTATCACGCCGCAGGTCGTGGGTTCGATTCCCACTCAGGACAAACATTTGTGTGCATGAACATGTCTGTTTTTGCTGTGTCTGGTTGTAATTACCTAGGTATATATGTATGTATTTACAAAAGAAAAGTAGTATATGTAGTATATCAGTTATCTGGCTTCCATAGTACAAGCTCTGCTTAGTTTGGGGTCAGATGGCCGTGTGTGAGGAATAATGTCCCAGAATATTTATGGCTATATAATTGGCTCTACCTACTGCGGCACCTGTCAGCTTGATCAATTGTTACTTACTATCCTCACTTTTGCAGTTATAAGATATCACACAATTGTGATGTTAATTGGCTGATCTAATCTTTCTGTCTTTCTGTATATATAAAAGAAAGTCACTGCAGTCACTGATCAATCAACGCACAGCTCAAACCACTGGACGGATCTGGCTAAAATTTGGCATACAGATAGCTATTTTGATGTAGGCACCGCTAAGAAAGGAATTCCACCCCTAAGGAGGTAAAATAGGGGTTCGCCGGTGAAACTGTGGGGCGGTAAGCTAGTAATAAATATTAGGACAGTGTGGTCACAGTAAATAGGTATATGAAAATTTAATTTATGTTTTTGCCCTTATATTAATTCAAAAGAAAGATCCACAAAAAATTGCCTTGGTGGGCTTCTTACCGGAGTCTTCTCGTTTAAGTAAGGTATATACTGAGCCGGTGGTAAAGCCAATTGTAAAGTTAATAAGTGCATTATCAGAGGCTAAACATTAGAAATGGGTTTTGAATTTGATTCTTGACATTTAAGGTGATGATAGCTCAGTATTAGTGATGTCGGACGCCGCGGCGAAGGTCGTGGGTTCGAATCCTACAATGAGCTTGAGCTTTCGGTGAAGGAAAACATCGTGAGGAAACCATAGTACGGTGGTAGAGTACTTTGTAATACCCGCCTGGCTGGCTACTGGTGTGTTCCGGCAACTGCACTTGAGAGCTAGTTCCTTCCAGGCTTTGTGTGCTTACCACCTTCGGCCACGTCATAACTTACCATAGTGACATTGTGGTCAAACACAAGCCAATACAAAGTAAAAATTAAAACATCACACTTGACACATGACATTCACATTCGTGACATCTTCATTAGCTAATAGAAGTAAATATAATATCTATGTAATGTTTCGCATGCCATTATACTGGCCAATGTGACCACTCTTGTTTTGTATTTTAACATCCATCTGAACTCATTATTGCAAATAAATTATTGATTGATTGAAATATCGCAAAGTATATAATCGCTGTATGTTGTATAAAAAAAATCGGCCAAGTGCGAGTCGGACTCGCGCACCGAGGGTTCCGTACAAACTTAGTCCATCGTTCGTCCATCACGGGAAATGTACATTTTTATTTATTTACTGTATTTGAGGTTGGTGCCAATTAAGCTAGACCTCTAAATTGTATGAGCGCCCATACAAGTCAGAGGTCTTTATTAATTGGCGTAACTATGTATGTATGGGGACACCCTTTAATTTAAAAAAAACTACTTACTAGATCCCGTTCAAACCAATTTTCGGTGGAAGTTTGCATGGTAATGTACATCATATATTTTTTTTGGTTTTATCATTCTCTTATTTTAGAAGTTACAGGGGGGGGGGGGTCAACATTTTACCACTTTGGAAGTGTCTCTCGCGCAAACTATTCAGTTTAAAAAAAAATGATATTAGAAACCTCAATATCATTTTTGAAGACCTATCCATAGATACCCCATACTTATGGGTTTGACGAAAAAAAAAATGGTTTTCAGTTCCAAGTATGGGGAATCCCCAAAATTTATTGTTTTTTTTTCTATTTTTGTATAAAAATCTTGATGCGGTTCACAAAATACATGTACTTACCAAGTTTCGACAGTATAGCTCCTATAGTTTCGGAAAAAAGTGACTGTGACATACGGACGGACAGACAGTCAGACAGACAGACATGACGAATCTATAAGGGTTCCGATTTTTGCCATTTGGCTGCGGAACCCTAAAAATGTATGTGTGCATGTGTGTGTATGCGTGTGTGTGTGTGTGTGAATGTGTGTGTGTGTGTATGTGTGTGCGTGCGTGTGTGTGCGTGTAACGATGTGTGTGTTTGTGTGTGTGTGTGAGATTGAATTAGTGATGTTTACTTATGAGCGGATTTCAAACTAACTGATCGTTTGATAATAATTAAAATTCACTACAGAAATCTAATACAAAATCAATTCAGTATTAATAGTGACAGGTGTTGGATAATATAGATGGTTCATCTCCGGTGGTAGGCAGTAGGAACTTCCGACGCGAGCGCATCGATGTTTATCTGTGCACGGCACGAGCGAAGTGGAGCGAGCGGCTGACTTACTGCGCCCACGCTGCCCTGCCCTGCGTCACGCACCTGACAATCAACTTACTATAACTACATACTTTATCATTAAACCTATACATATTCAATCGTTGTGTTTTAGTCTTATGCAAAATTTTGAGGTGAACCTTTTAGAATATCTTTCCTTGACTAAGTAAAAACGCAGGGAAAATACAACCAAAAAATTACAGGACACCGCCGGAGAAAATATGCTTAATGGGATAATGGTCAGCCTTAGACATTTCTCTGAATTGAAAGCGTGGAAGCTAACAGCTCCTATCTACAGTGTGAAGATAAAATAAGACACGCGGCTCAATAAACAAGAATATTGTGCAATTTCGTATGTTAAAGTTAATAAAAATATATAAAATAATAAGTTGGTCGTGATCAGAGCGGATCGGACAAACTTAGCATCGTTTGCGCAGGGTAAAGATAATCTGTTGAATTTTCCATGCGTGCCGGTCCACGACGGACATTGTGCTGTGCGGGACAAAAACTGTTGGCGATGAATCCGCGCTCGTTACATAATCAGACGATCTGTTGTCGCCGCGCCGCGCGCCGCGAGCCTGCGCGATCCACCGCGCCGCTAACATGCCGCTTTGCTAACTGTGCTCGAGAGAAAAGGATTAAGAAAAATTATTGCTATCTTAACTTGTCAATGCACATCATAATAAATAACTTATCATAATATGATTTCTTTAACTGTAAGTACCTATATCTTGTTAGAAAAAAAATAAAATAATGAAAGTACCTAGGCATAAAAGTAAAAAAAGAAAAAAAGGCAATATTAGGCTCCGACAGTTGTCTAATTGGGTTGTTGAGCAATTGGAATGGAATAGGGTATTACACCCATTTTTGAAAAGTGTCTCAATTCGTTCCTAAGGTGCTAATTAGCCACCAAAAAAACACATTTTTTTTATTCAATCGATAAGTGCCATAAAAATGCATTTAAATTTTACATTTACAATTTTCGCGAGTAGTTTGATGAAAACGCTGGACATCATGTAACTCATCAAGGTCATGACGTTATTTGGTCTCTTGTCTATATCTATATTAATAATTCCGTCAAGGGGTACGGTAGACTCCATTGAAACCTTACCTGAATAATAAAACATTAAAAATAATAATTTCGAGTCGACAACATAATCCGCAAAATTCGGATTGTCGAGTATTTTGTTAAATTCGAATGGTGCAAATGGCAGTCGCCATATTGGCCGAGCAAAGTACCGCCATATGCAATGAACGCATCCCTGTCAGTCAGTGTCAGTTTTTTCTTTTGTTTTCCCTTATTTCGGGAAGGCAAAGGGTTCTAGCCCATACAGCCTAATCATGAGATGATACATGATGATGATGATGACGATGATGATGTTCTCAGTGTGTAGTCTTTATTGACAGCCTATTACTTTTGTTTCCCGTTGTTTATTCTAACCATGACATTGGTAGTCATCGTTGGCACGATGGAGCCATAAGCAATAAATTGGAATTGGATTGAGCTGTCAGACAGTGTTGTAAGTAATTTTTATATTTAAGGCAATATTCGTAACTTTTGAGAACAACGAGATTTGTAATACTAAATTTTTATTCCAAACAGTTTATGAACGTATCCAAATTGAACACACAGTCAGTTATTTTGATCCGATAGTCTGATACAGCGAACTAACCACTACCGATAACTACTAAAATATCTACCTACATTTTGTAAAAGATTGTGTATTAGGAGTCACATTTCACCCGAGCGAAGCCGGGTTTTCATCTAGTAAGTAAATAAATACGCTGATATTGGTCTCAATTGGACTTATAAAATTGTATAAATTAAAAATGAACTATTATCCTTTTTATTAGTGTGCTGTTCCTGAATGCATGAATACTAATGTAAAAATAATAATAATAGTATTTCAGTTGACACCGTATGACGTCATTATAATGGCGGCTAATGTTTCGCTTGTTTAGAAACAGATTAAAAAAACTGAAAACTTTGAAATCAATTTTAAAATTAAATAACTGTTTATATATTTTCTCTCATATAGAGTAAAATACCCTATTATCATGTTTGATTGATCAGTGAATAGATCGCTTATCTATTCACAGCTTTTTAACATTTTGTTTTTCTTTGTGAAATGAAACTTGCCTACTGTACCTACCTAAGTAGGTAGTGAAAATTGATTTGGAATTTTACATCGAACTTGAGAGCTGAAGACCTTTCCTTAACTATGGCTAAAGCGATAGCCTTTATGAGCTCTTTGTTTTGAACTGAAGCACTGATTCATAGAGCGGCATTTTAAAGGCTTCAGTCGGCCACAAAAAAGTGGCCCATTCATATGCACAGGGAGGAGTGCGGTCAGTTTTTGCTTAGCCGGACGTTCCCCGCGTTTTATTTGTAAATTGGGCGCGCGGACGCGACGCGCGGGTAACGAGACCGCGCGTCATTCAAATGCAACTAGTTTTTGTACCGGCGCATAATTGAATACGAATGCGTACTCGGAACGAATCTAATGCGATCAGATGAGACGCGTAATGAGCGTTATTTATACACCCAGTGTCGAGCCGCCCTTATCTCGGGGCCGTAAGGTAGCGAGCGGGGCCGGCCGACGCACGACATGCCATCATGGCACACAGATTTCTGCGCGTTCGATGCATCTACAATAGATAATATAAACTAACCTATGTTCGATAATTATCTACGTCAAACTAATTAGGTGCAGTCATGAGACTTGTGGGTATTAATGCGTTGAATATTTAATAGAAGCACGTAGCGGAAATATTTCTTTATGTGGTTTTTTTTCCCCAATTAAAGTGTGTGTGATGATTGCTGTTAAACTTATCTTCCTGAGATACTTGTAACCAAAATAGTGACAATAATTAACTAACTATCTAACTGATTCCTATTGTGATGTTTTGTATATTACCCAAGTAGGTACCTACTACATTCTAGATATGACACTGTCAGGTGATTTTTTCAAAATAAATCAGATTTAAACATGTCGGTATAATTACTTTATTGAATAAAATCGAATGGTACACATCGCATTTAAAATGTGATGGTCCAAGTGTTGACATTTATCAGTGTGTTGGGTGAGTGCCAGTGCCGGGGGCGGGACGACATGGGGCCGCTTAGCCTCACGACGCGCCGTAGACGCGCTGGACGACCGGATGTTTGGAATATTCGCCAATTTGCTTATTGCGCATTACCTATTACGCTCGTTCTCCAGCATCGAATCGCAAATTGGTTTCGCAATGTCCTCCCAGATGGTTATTTAGATTTCAACGGCATTGGAGAAAATTGCTTTTCTCGACATTTTCAAATGGCTTTCAAATGACCTTCTGCGTGTTTGCATTCTCTTCAGATTTTATATATAGTAAGTAGATGACAATGTTGGTAGATAACTAAATATTGAAATTTAGGTTATTGTTTTCTTTGAGTAAATGGTGCTATTTAAATAAAAATTGAAGCATGTGAGGTACCCTTGAAGTTATTCGCGCACTTTTATATTATCTTTTAATTTATCGTTTTATTTTAATTGTGCGTTGCATCTTGACGTTCGACTCTTGTCCGTAGTGCATTCAATGTAAATGTGATTTAAAAGTAATGGCCTTGTTGCCAATTGAGTGTGCCCACATACTCTAAGAGCAGCGCAATTTAACCAGCGCGTCGCGTCGCGTCGTCTCGTCGGGTTCACTAGCCGCTATAGTCGGGACTCGGGAGCAGCGCAGGCTCATTTTTTGCGCCGCAGTAAAAATGCGCCGTGTGACGACAGACTAGTGATGTTAGGATAAGTGCGGACCGGGGCTCGCGACACTGCGCGTGCGCACCGCACTGGACGCTTGGGAGGACGTGCTGCCGCGGGAAGAGGAGGGGGGATGCGCGGGGACATAAATCCCGAGTAAAAAGCGCCGCGCTTCGTCCGGCCTTTTTTGCCGTTTCTTGTTATTCGCATTCCTATCGTTTTTGCTCGGGCATGTTCCCGACAAACGAGCTCGGGCGAGTTCGCCCGTTTTTGCTTTTAAAACAATGGTGGGTCTGCGATGGCAGCGACCGTGATTGCGCTCGCGCAGGCGGCGCGGCGCATTTGCATGCAGCGGCCAATCGCAACCTTAAGCCACGCCCAAAGCCGCCCGCTCCGCCCCGCGCGCCGCCCCGCCCCGCCCCGCATTGCGCCCGCGCACTGCTCCAGCGCAGCTAACAACGGAACACTAGCTGATGCTAATGCAACACTCACACATTCATTAATGTCTTGATGAACAATTGCTTTGCTAATCCTGTATTATTAAACATGCTGCGGATGACTTATCTCAGTTTGAACATTCACGGCCCCACACCTCAATAATATTAGACGAGACCTCGTACTTGATAATACGTACTGATAGTAGGTAGCTATGTACATAGTAGGTAGGTAGGCACAGTAAATCAAATTAATAATACATAACATGACTAATGAGACATGTCTGATAAGGATGGAAAAGTAAGCTATCGTATCATTATATTAAAAGATATTTGCAATTCTCGGAAGTGATTAGATAATAATAAAAATGACGATGGCATTGAATGACAGTAATGTATGAGTAACATCACAAAATAATAAATTATAGTAGAGGATCACGTCAATGTTATACCTATTTGAATAAAGTACTAAGTAATAGATAAACCTTAAGAATTAGAATGCTTAATATTGTATAAAATGCAGAGTCTATATTTATATAATTATTTTAAATTTATAAAAATTTTGCATGCCAGTTACTGGTGAAAGGTGAGAACATACTGTAATTAAAATAAGACCTTAATGTATACCACAGTTTCGAGCAAAATAAACTATTCTATTCTATTCTATTCTTAGGTACTAATCCTTACTTCTATTAGGTATAATATTATTAATACCAAAGTGAGTCTGTCTGTTTGTTCAATATTGAATCTAAACCACCGAACCAATTTTGAAGGAAATTTTTATGAAAGATGGGTATCGTGAACTCCGGAGATGGACATGGGTACCTCTTGATAGTGCCGGGCTGATACGGCGAGGATAGCAATTATCCTATTAATTAATATTATAAATGGGAAAATTTGTATATTTAGATGTTTGTGACTCAATCACGCATAAACGGCTGAATGGATTTGGATGAAACTTGGCATATAGATAGATCATACTCTGGAATAACATATAGAGTACTTTTTATCACGGGAAAACATAAGGTATCTCGAGAACGTGTGTGAAACCGCGGGGCAAAAACTTAGTTTTAAGGCAAAAGTGGCAAAGATCGTGGGTTCTAATCAATAGGGAAGATACCTGTATTCAAAATAAAATATCAAACACTAACCAATGTATAAAACATCTAAAAAATGGGCGAAAACACAATTATTTTATTAAAATTATCCTTTTTATGATTTTTAATGACCAATCTAACCAAAAAAGTAAAACTTTTGATGCTTTATAATGATGACGTCATAACTATGTATTTAATACAAAACTCCATATAAACCTATCGTTTTGACATTTCATAAAAAGTAGCTGATTTGATGTGTGAGTCATGATCCCTATTCTTTAATGGTGAAGGTGACAAACCGGCGATAACATTAGTAAATTCAACGTTCATAAGTGTCCTAGGGCCTTAACTGAATAAATGGCTTTGACTTTGACTACAATGAGCTAGAGCTTTTGTTGAATGGTCTCTTTGTAGCTCGGTGGTAAGCTACTACGCACCCTAAAATTCAAAATCTATCACCAATAACTACCTTCGGCCACATCATCACTTACCATGGTTTGTGTTTATGGTCAAAGAGAAACCTATCACATCAATTATACATTTTTCGAAAACTAATGAAACCATCTAGTTTTCGGTTTAAAAATGTATAATATATTTATGATACATTATTCCTAAGTATTTAAAACGTTTAATACCTAACAACTAAATCAAATTACACGTTTACAAAAATATTTTATAATAAATTTTTTTTGGTAACAGTAATGTGGCGAGTGGCCAGAATTGAATCAACTCAAATTCATTTATTCAGTTTAGGTCTCAAATAAGACACTAATGAACGTTACTATTGACTCTACCACCGGTTTGTAATACACTTAAACTGAGAAGACTCCGGCGAGAACCTTAGCAAAGCATTTTTGTAGATCTTATGAATTTATAAATCAGAAACTTTTTAGTACCCTTTATCTTAACTTCAATTTAACCACGTTTCAGATAGTGCTTGAGGTATTTTGTTCCCTATAGGTATACGTTACCTATCAGTACACTGAGTATTTGTACAGTAGGTAGTGTGTACAATCGAATCTCTACCTTCTGTCTGTTTGTGTTTTACCTGTCTAATTCTATGCAATACTTACCAATACAAATGCTAAGTATCTTTGCTCTATTTCGTTCACCCATTGTTTCAATTTGACACCCACTTAAATCGCAGGCCGTGGTTGGTGCATATGAAATGACAACACTTTGCGTCTCAACTAGCATTGATACGTCGTTAGCATACTGATGTGAGGAGCCATTCGCAACAAGCGGACCTGACTCGCGCATGCGTAACACATCAATCAGGTGGTGTAGCGTAGGCGCATGCGATGCATATCTATTCAAATTATTAGCACACTAGACATGACACGAGTCATAAACTTCACTAGAACCATTTGCGTGTTGATTACACATTGTGAAATTAAAACCGAGATTAGAAATTATTAATTTCTTATTTCAATGGAGCCTAATCTTCTTTGGATGCTCTAGTAGCCTACATAAGCAAATAACCTACCTAGACTAACATGCCTTATTAGTAAATCTTAGAAAATCATATCTACCATGGGATAACCATCTGAGAGAATCAAATTGAGAGGTAGATTGAACAATAAACTCTGGTATCAGTCGGGTTGAATATGGAACAAACATTTGGGTATAGGCTAGATGTTTATTTTTTAGACAACCTTCTGTCTTTGTTGGGCCCAAAATCTGAATTCTTCCCAAATCATAATTAATATCCCATTCAGTCTACCTTCATCTGGATAACTAACTGGAGGGTAAAGATTAGTCTTTTCCTGCCATTAAGTCCCACATGATGGCGGGGTCACTTTCTCTCTTTCACTTCGTTCTATATAGGACAAAGTTTTTGGAGACAATATATCAACTTCATGTTTTTCAGCATTACTCTGGACTGGACCTCCGAACAGCGCAGTGGTGGAGTGTTTGTAATCATGAGACTGACCTGGCGTATTATCAGTGTTATTGCTAGAATAATAACAATTATACTTATCTAATAGTATCTAATTCGTAGCATAGAGCACGTGGTGTGGTGCGGTGATATCAGTGGAAGCGCGAATCGGCTCGTTTATAAAGACGTTTGGTGCGATAGCATCACGCGCACGCACCGCACCGGCCCCGCGACCTGCGCCCGCGCCCGCCTCCCGCACCGCACCGCACCGCACCGCAGCTCACATCTACATGACACATCTACGCTCATTACAATTAAGATAAAGTCTTAGAAGATCATTAAATTACGATGATACTTGCATGTACCTCCAGTACTAATTAGGTAGATACTTAGGCTCTATTTATGTTGCTTCCCTACTGTTTAATTTTTAATTACTTTCAAAACTTATACATATAAAGGATGAGGATGTCCTGTTTCTCAGCATCGACGAGCGTTCCCGAAGGATCTTATTATTTTCCCGAGATAAAAAGAATCGTATATGTTATTCCAGGATATGATCTATCTAAGTCCCAAGTTTCATCTAAATCCGTTGAACCGTTACGTTGCTTAGTGACAACAAACATACACACACTCACACAAAATCGCATTTATTATATTAGTAAGATTGTAAAATAAGATTTACATCTATACTGATATTATAAAGCTGAAGAGTTTGTTTGTTTGTTTGAACGCGCTAATCTCAGGAACCACTGGTTTGAATTGAAAAATTATTTTAGTGTTGGATAGCCCATTTATCGAGAAAAGCTATAGGCTACTTTTTATCCCGGGAAAACATAAGATCCCTCGGGAACGCGGGTGAGACCGCGAGGCGGAAGCTACTCTATTAATAAAATTGTTGGTTGACACTGCAACAATGTTTGTTGCGTCATATCCAAAGTCATATGGAACAATTATCAATTAACCGGTGGTTATCTAGTAAATATTTCTATTATGATTGTTTATACCAATCAATCAGTCGCAATTTCGTACCAAAGACATTAAAATATTACATTAAACACAGACTTTTGTCTCACACCTAAGTATCCATTTTCAAAATATCAAAGTGCAATCAATCAAAGAGCGAGTAATCGCCTTTCAATACAATACCAATATATGTAAAAGCGGCTAACAGAGCTATTGAGACGCCATCCATCACAGATATCTGTTCGCATTCACCTTCGAGATGTAAACATGACCCTCATGGACATATTGTCGGATGATCCCTAAAAATAATAAAACCTTTAGCGCTACCCTTGTACTCGTGTTACACTGTAAAGGGGTGAACGGCACCCTGATACTTATAAATAGTTCATGAAGCATTTTCAACATCTTTACTTTAAGCTACATACAATTTATAAATGATTTATTACTTTGCAATAAGACGTTTAAATTATTTGATAATTCTTTGAACTAAATATAGGATGGTTTTCAGTGTTCTGTATTATTATTTAAATAGAACTAGTGTATATTTCTTCAGTTGTTAAGGTCTTGTATCGCAGTCACTCCCCCTCAGTTTCCATCCTTTGCCGTCCCTGCATTTGCCATCTTTTGGACTAACTCCAATTTTGCATAAACATAACCCTTATCATTATTTGCATATAATTTATTTAGATCTTTAATTTATAAAAAGAATGTAATAATGCTAACAAAAACAACCTCGTTAAACAAAATTAAACTGCTTAGTTCATGGTCATTTCTTATACTGCTCTAGGTATGTTCCACAAGCTCTGTCCTCATAGCAAGATTTCAACCGTATTCGCACGGTACTTACCAATACCGGCCGGTGCTATGAGGGCGAGCGTCAACCGAATAAATATCCTAAACGCTCCCTAATTGAGCCACCACCGCGCGTCGCGACCCAGCCCACATATGGCGCGGCGCAGCGCGGCGGTGTGTCTGCGACGCGTCGACGCCACTACACCTGTTCCAAACATAACTCTGTCAGTTCATATTATTGCTGGTTGGTTGGAGTAATGAGGTGGTCGTTTTACAAGTAAATAGAGTCCTTAGTAGAGCTAGGGTTTTCATTGTCAATCAGTGATTTGGTACGCAAATTATGCATTGATTGTGTAAAGACTACCAGAAAAATGGTAATCAAACAATTTTGACATAAATCAAAAACTACATGAATGATAAATTGAATTTTGAATAGGTCAAGTCCTATAGATAAATAAATAAAATTCCATCGGATAGTCATCAACTTTATTAATATAACATTTGTTAGTTGATAACTCGAACTTGTATCCCATTTTTTTTTATAAAATAAATGCACTTATTATTATTTATTTTCACCGAGTATACAATCTCACGGTCAGGTAATAGAGGTGGACAATAAAAAATAAATAAAACTCGCGCCGTAATAAAGTGTGAACGCGGTATAATGTGCGTGTGCGCAGATATCGGCATTAGTTCCGCGCACCGCATTCGTCAAGCGACGTGTGCGACCGACCGCGCCCCGCACCACTGTAATGCCATCCGAAGACCGACAGCTTAAAGTAATTTGGTGTATTCTGCACTCTTACTAAATCGTTCTTCAATCCATAGATACAGTATTGTTTCACCTTTTGTTTGTCATTAAATATCTTGACAAGTCCTTATTGTGGTTAATGTGTTTCTAATTATACATTAATTCTAATCTTGTCATACTGTAATTTGCGAGGTCAAGGTTGTGGGAGTACAGGAGTAGCATATCAAAAGGTATATTTTCTCACTCCTCAGAATATGCAAGGATTACATATATGTAGTTAGGTACAGCATCAAGACAAGATGTGCAGTGTAAATACTTCTAGTTTCTGAAAAATAAAAGGAAGGTGGCCCCGACGTCGTAACGTGTTGCTTGGTCCGACCAGATACCGCACTAATCTTATTAATAATATTTACTATGTAAATTGTTGAAAACCGGTCTCGATGGCGTAAAATTTGTCCGGAACAAAATGTTTTATGAGAGGTCAGGAGCCTCAGAATTGAGGAACACGACGTAAGAAGGAGGTGAGCAACCGTCAGGTAGCGTCGCTGTAGGTGTGCAATTGAATTGTCACGCGGGAGCGGGAGCCGAGCGGTGTGCGGCGCGATGCAGCGAGCGCTCTGTGAAATCAGAAATGAGCCGCATGCGTCGCGAGCTGACACGCGCACATTCGTCATTATAATCACATTTGAACTCACTACGTTGATTGTTTATGGATCATTTGAATAATCTAGAAGATGATTCATGATTGTTTTTGAATCTAACTCATCGTCTATATCTTTGCGAGAAAAATAAATTAATTCAATTACACTTAATACAGCAATCAACTGCGGCGCAATCAGCTGTAGACAGAATATCATCGTCAAACTTTGTTAATATATTAAGGCTCCAGTCTCCCTAAAATCAGTGTTCTTGCGGAATTTATTAGAAAAGAAATATTTGTTTTTAGTCATCAGAAAAGCAATAAATGAAAATTTGAATTTTACGTTATTTTAAAGTGTGAGATTTGAAGTTTCCAATACATATTTTATTTTTTAATTTGACGCCACTTTTATTAGCTTTGTGAGGCTTTAAACATACCTCTATTTACGTTCCACGCGTAGAGGGTCTCATTCATGCACACGCCACGAAAAAAATATAACAAAAACAAGAAATGTATTCAGATCACATTTGTCGACAAATCCTCTACAATAATCTTATCAAGTTACTTTTTTTCAAAATCGTCTCAATTTCTTATTTAAACTGCTTTAAAAAGTTATAAATTTCTGAATTTGACCCTTGCAACATATATTTTTTTCTATTACAAAGTAATGGTTTAGAGAAATCACACTTTAACCACTCCGAAAGCAACTACTTATCTATCGAATAAAAAATGTAAGCATTCAAAAAATCATTTGATATAAATTTACTGAAACTAACTTTACAGCCTTGGAGACAGACAGACGGACGGACGGACAGACAGCGAAGTCTTAGTAATAGGGTCCCGTTTTTACCCTTTGGGTACGGAACCCTAAATAAAAGAATATATACATATGTATATGTCTTAAATCCTAGGTATTATGTCCCCTGATATCCCAACCAAATATTAAATCTAATAGAGTATTCAAGTTACAATTACAATTAAAAGTAACGTCAATAGATGTTTTTTTCCACCCTGTACGTTCACTCACTTTATAGACTCGTCTCAGTTTGAAACTGCTAGACATATTTCTCCACTCAACTCAATAGAGACCCTAACAAGGTGACAGTTAAAACAATAGGTCCCAAACACATCAATATTGATTAGGCACCGCCCGCGGCCGCGCCGCCGCCGCCGCCGCCGCCGCCGGTCAACGCAGAGATGCGATGTGGCAGCAGCCGGCGCGGGCAGACCCGCAAATGATAAAGTTTGTATTTTTCTAATGAGATTACGTCTGTCACGGAAAGTTCCCGCGCTAATCGTATAAGAAATGTTTCTATAACCACCCCACAGTTACCAACTGGAGCTGCTTACTGGACTTCGTTCTGACAGTGTTCTTAGTGGAATTGACCAATTAGTATTTTGTACAATGTTATGAGGAAAAATTGTTTTTGGTTCCAATTAGATTGTGTATTGGACTGAATTTTGCAATAAGCAGACATTTATTGTAAAAAGTTATCTTGAAGAAATGTTAGGTATTCCAATTTGTTTCTTACGATAATTATCTGATTTATTTCAAAATCTAGTAGAGTATTATTTAATGATGAACGAATATCACCATATTTCAAAATATTACCATTCACTCCCATCTTTTGAAGAATTGATTTTGAGTTTTTTTTATTTACTTTGTATAAGCTTGTGTTTGACCACAATGTCACTATGGTAAGTGATGATGTGGCCGAAGGTGGTAAGCACACAAAGCCTAGAAGGAACAACTGGCTCTGGTGAATAAAGTATAAGAAAACATCAATTGCGTTCATACTGCTTGTTTTTTTTTATAAACTACTTACTTTAGTTAGATAGCAAACGGCCTGCCTGATAGTAAGCGGTAAGTTATTGAAAGGTCTGAAATCAACTCCTACAATGACCTTGAGCTTTCGGTGATGGAAAACATCGTAAGGAAACCATAACATGGTGATAGGGACCTACCTGACTGCCACCCTCGAGTTGAAAATTTGTCGCCAAGGACTTACTGATCCGACAGTTGCACTTGAGAGCCAGTTGCCTTCAAGGCTTTATAAAGGTCGGCAACACATCATCTCTTACCTTAGTCAGATTGTGGTCAAACACAAGCTTATACCTATAAAGTAAAAATAAGTCACCACTCGCCTGCTTGTCAGCCTTTTGACATAATATAAATTCGCTTCTATATTATATTGTCAATAAAGTTCAAAACTATTCTATTCTACAGTTACCTAATTGCTGAAGATTCAAAGTGAGACTATTGTAGTTGTGTAGTAATTTATGAGAATGTATTTATATGAAGCATCTGTCAATGAGGAAGGATTGAAGTCCGCGTAACATCCGCCCTCGCATCACATGCGCCGCGTCATTTTACTTTGTTCTACGATAACATCTCGCTTTTGTTGTTGAGGGCAACTCGTAAGGGGTTTTATTCTGACGATACCTGTGTCCAAATATATGTGTGTAGGTTCTTATTGCTTATACATATATTTTTCTATGAAACGAGCATTATTATAATTAAAAAAATACACGTTGAAGTAAAATTAAAAACGAAACTTCTCTATAAATAAAAAAATTGCCCCGAATCACTGTCGAGCGGAAGTGTGTCAAGTAGGATGGCTGACAGCATTGCCACGTGACACTGAATAGCAATACCGATTCCTTGGGTAAAGGACATACCACCGTTCCTATCCCTTTTGTTATGGACACGCTTATGTTTAACCACAATCTCACTATGGCTACTGATGATGTAGCTCAAGATGATCGATTCCCTTAGGTACCTATATGTATTCAAGTATTACGTAAGCAGAATTTATGTAATCTTTAACCCCCCCTCCCTCTCGTCAGCAAAAGTAAGCAAAGCTCTTACCCCCTATCCCATGCTTACGCAGACATTGGTACAAAATATTTTTTTTATATTTTCTGGTTATTGATTCATGAGCAGCAGTTATCAAGTCTAGAAATGAGGAATTTATAGGCTACTAGCTAGCTGTCCCTCGCGGTTTCACCCGCGTTCCCGAAAAAATGTCCATCTCTATATCATAGGCTATCTGCGGACCAAATTTCATCGCGATCGGTTTAGCGGTTTAGGTGTGAAAAGTAACATTTTGCAGAAATTCCAAAAAAGTAAATAAATAAATATTGCTGACGTAATCACCATCCTGACCGCCCATCCCCCATGTCATCTAAAATAAGCAAATCACAGACCCCCCGCCCCCCTTTAGTGCTTACGTAATACTTGAACGGCCCCTATCTACTGTATAACATTGTTGAATTATAGATGTAAGATCTAGTCATTGACCTACAATAGATATATTTAGGTACGCAACTTATGATTATGTCGTTTTTAATTTTATATTGAGAATGAAATGAAATGAAATAATTTATTCATTCAAATAGGCCTTCACAGGCACTTAAGAATAGTCAGACTCTAACGCACGGTTCGGAAGGTTGCTTTTACTGAGAAGAGCATTTTTAGAAGTAAAGGAAGTATTTTTATCCATTATTTTGAGTGTTGTAACTCAGGAACTACTACGTTATTCTGTTCACTCAACAATGTATTTTATGCTTCTAATCTTGTTGAAATAACAATTTATTACAGTGATCACTCGATCGCGTTTTGAGAATACGGGTACGATCGTTAAACCTGAGAAGCGGCTATAATTCCGCGGCGGGGCGAACTAAATTTATTAGAAAGCCGATCGCGCCCTTCTCCGCTCGCCAATTTACTAATCGTAACTCATCTGCGATAAGCGTACCATTACCGCGATGCGCCGCGGACGCCCGCACCGCACCGCACCGTGCCGCACCGCAGCGCATCGCCTCGCGCCGCACCATTGTTGTCCGCCGGGGACCTGCGCATTATCGATAGCCCATCGTCTAGTAATAAGGAGCTGAGATTGGAGCGGTTTAAATAATATCGGTAACTAGTAAGGAGGACGAGATGCGCTCGGTCGTTGACCACACCTGTATACGCCAGCCGCCTCTAAACTAATATAATATCCGCTTGCCTAACCACTCGCTATACAGCCAACCCTCACTCACTTTTGATTAACATAGTCACGATTTTAAAGCAGACAAATTACTCCTAGGTCTGTAGGTATTAGACTATATTATAGGCTATTGGTTCGGAACATCTGGCTTGCTACAAACGATTAGAGAAGGTGTCTTTGAAAGTATTTGATGTGTATCGGTTGTTATATCAATTAGCGTAGTGTGATCATCTCGAGATGTTTCCGGTTACTTAGTGGTCGGGCTCGGCAGCACCCCACTCACCGCACTGCAAGGCACTGCCTTCTGCTTGCTGCTACTAACTGAAATTTATCAACTGAACTATAAAAAATACCTTGAGAGTAAGTTACTCTCAAGTTGTTTAGTCAAAGTCAAAGCCATTTATTCAGTTTAGGCCCTAAGAGGGCACTTATGAACGTCGAAACTACTGAAGTTACCACCGATTCGGAAGTCGCCTTCAACTGAGAAGAACCGGCAAGAAACTCAGCAAGGTTACATTTTTCATATATTAAGTTTTTTGTTTTTTTTTTTGGACAATCTGACAATGTTGGCTTTTTTTTCATTAAATGTTTTACAATTATTAAAGAAATATAATACGCATAAACACAAAAATGAAAAAAAAATAACAAGAAAAAGAAATAAAAAATAATAACCTTAACAAGTTCAAACGAAGCACTAGCCCACACAGTCGATCGTGTGATATTTAATTTTATTCGAACAATAATAAAAGTTACTTGTTCAGTATAAGGCGACGGCAAAGCGACGGTGACGTGAGCAAGTTCTCACGGGGCGGACGACTCGCGACCGCCAATTGATAACCCACCAATTATACAATTGTTCGCTTTACACACAAAGTGGGAGCCAGCCTGCGCAGTCGCCGGCCGCCCGTCGGCCGCCCTCGCCACGGCCCATGGGAAGCTGAGTAAAAGCATGTAATTGCCACAGTTTTGCTCTGTTTGTTGGTCGACCACCACTTTACGCCGCGACGACAAATTGATGTGAAATGTTCACGTTCTGTATCAGAAGAATTGATCAAACGAGGCTAAACACCAATCGACGAGCCTCTGTCCGTTAATTGTTCAAAAGTTATCGATACAACGACGGTCAACGTTCACTTTGTTTTGTATCAAACAAATCGATCTCTTATTAGCTATAGGTAATAGAACTTCACTTTAAATACTTAGTAGCCCTGCAATTTCAAAAAATAAAATAGCTTTTTTATTGATATTTCTTGAAATTATGGGGTTGAAACTACGAATGTTGTATTTTCATCTATATAAATGATTAATAGTTAGCAGAATGGAGGACTTCAAAACCACAAATCACAATGAGAGCGGTGCCTGTGTCCGGCCGAGCGTCGGCGGTGCGGGGGTGGCGGTAGGCAAATTATTTAATTGTCGGCCGACAACGCGCCGCCGACCGCTCTATGGTTATACGCCATAAATCTAGCAGAATCATCCGCGAATTATTCAAAGGAACCGCCTCCTGTGTAATGCACCGTGCCAGTTGATACCACACTTGACCCGGCTCCGAGTGGCCTAGATTATGATGAGTTATGGGACGCTGCAACGATATAATGGGCAATAGTTATCCGGCGAGTTCCTGTCCCGTCTCGTAGATCCTCGCCTCGCGCCCCTTTGTTACGCAATCGAAGAACGAGGAGGCTCTACTTGTTATTGTCGCCGGTTGATTCATAGCGTCCGTTTGTCCTTCCTGCTGCGTGTCAGGTGATAACGCGCTATCGCCGCGCACGCGCACAATCGAGTCTCTATCGTGCAATCTTCGTGAAATATTCTGCACTCGCCACAATGCTGTCCTCTGCAGGCACATCATTGTTTAGCACACACTGGGAATCTTATTCCGTGAAAGCTAAAGTTTACTTTACATCGCCATATCTGCACCGAGAGCTCGGTAGAGCAATAACGACCTGCGGTCGCGTAATTCACGCCACCGCGTTCATCATGCAAAGTGACCACCGTCGGTACAGTTCGCAAAATCCAACCTAAATGTACGTATTATAAAGTTCATAATGTCTTTTGAGGAAGAGGTTCATGTCGCGGGGGAGTATAGTAGTATTTGCTATCGGAATTTGAATTTAGCTTCGGTGGTCGTCGGCAGAGGGCGGTGGCGGCGACAGATACGCATCGTCTTGTTAGCGCTATCTGATGGCCGATGCTGTAATTGGCACGGAGCTGCGCGTGCGCAAACACACTGCATAAAACACAGCCATTCATATAAAATGAATTTTAAAATCCTTTTATCAATATTTCTTTAGCGCAGAGTATTTGTTATTTGTGATCAAGTTGATTATTGTTGCACTCGCTCTCGGTACTAATTCTGTTCATGAAAGTTATACTCATTTCATTGTCGCCTGTGACCTTAAACTTTCCTTCAAACGAACTAATGTCGGAGGTACTTTAGGTGGTGGATTCATTCTTGTACCTTTATGTTATCTTGAAAGAGAGTCAAGATAACATAAAGGTTCAGGAACAACAGTAGATAATATGCCCAATCGAAATGCTAAATTAAACAACATCAATTAATAATTCTTAATCTCTTTATGTGAGTTGCAAGAAAACCTAACTACTTATGTAAGATTTTCAACCTTTATATTTAAAGTGGCTTGTTAAGAATCAATATAGGATGACAATGATATGTATTTTTTGCATAATATGCAGTAGGTAGTTAGCGAGTAATGGTGCGAGGTGCCGCTTCCATTAGCATACAATGCGCGAGCGGTGGTGCGGCCTGTGGTGCGGCGGCGCGGGCGCAGCCTCGGGCCTTGGGGGTCGGGGCTCGAGGCTCGGGTACAATTCAGATATCGTTGCACTTCTTATCGCTGTAATTGCCACCTCAGTTACCTATTACGCCTTTGTGGCAGGTTAACTATCCTTCTGACGCGTCAACTGATGGGAGATCAAGCTTGTGAAACTAACATATTATGTTATTACAACACAATGTTGCCTTTTCATGGGAGTTTGGTGTCTAAAAGATGCTCTCTATAACATGAGGTACGAATTGTTAATGCGTACAAAAGGACCTCGATTCTGGCACCAAGTTTAATGTTTTTTGTTGTTTTTTTATACTTAGGTATCTAACTGAAAACATTAAAAAAAAAACAGGAAGATAATGTAATTAAATGAAATGAGATCAGTTACAATAAGATATTCAAGCATTCATGTTTTCAACCTATGCAATTAACATCTAAAAATAAGCAACGATCAGACATTAACAATATTTTCACTAATGATGTCACGGCTGGGTGATGGAGAAGAAGCGCCGGCGGACAGTTACTCAGGAACCCCTAATCCAAATTAATTCAGCGACGGTTCCGCGATATAAAAAAGGCAACATAATCGTGAGGATGGTGCGGGCGGTGTCCGTTATTGCCTGCGGCCGATTGTAAATTGCCGGCGCTCGGAATTAAAAAAGGTGCCGACAATTGACGGAGGCGCCGCTTGCGTCTAGTTCTTGAAGAATATGAATGAGTTTTGTCTCCTCGTCGCTTAGGATGTAAGTGGAGCAATAGGTATTTATAAGTTGTCGGATACATCAGTCGCCAAATATCGTGACTATTACAGGCTCGTGTTAGATATATGTAGGTACTCATATCGACTATCTGGATTTCGCCGGATATGTTAACTGCTCATTGCGGTTGAGCCAACACAAGCCACAACCCACTAAGTAGGTAATTGTAAATTATTTTAATGATCACAAAGTCATGAATACAAATCAAGTTGCGTTTCAGTACTTGTCTAGAAATTATAGTAGGTTATTCTTTAAATAAAGTATGCACCTACAGTCAAACTATAGAGTAAGTTTATTTTGGCCAATCGATCCTGTTTTTTGTAAGGATTTTTATAAACAAAAGGCATTACTGTCATCATCATTCCAGGATCTAAAGCCGCACGTGGGCCTTGTCCTGGTCGAGTGTATTCGTTCAGATAATTTGGTCCATGGCTTTTCTTTTCAGCACCTTAAACCGATCTTAAGACCTCGTTTTTCACCATATAAGAGCTAGGCTAGCTAGATGGGTAGGTCTTTCGAAAAAAATATCCCATAACTTTATTTTCATTTACAAACATAGTTCCAACATCTTTGTTAGTCTCATTCATATTAATGCTTCTAATCCTGGACTCAAAATCACACGTAATTTCGCCGGTCTCATTTGCCAATAATGACTAGTCGTCCCACAATCTATTTTTATTAAATCCAAAAGTCTTGTCATAATTATTTGAGCAGATCTTTGGAGTCATAAACAGGGTGGTTAATTAGATGTGTATCAGTACTATCAGTTAGCGTTAATTGCTCAATCGTCGTCGACATTGCGCCTGCGCCGGGACCCGCACCGCGCGGGATACGTAATGCGTTTGACCTTCATCATGTCGCGATGCGTGATGATGTCCTTCGCTTCACATCTCGTCTCGGTGGCATATCGTGACTACTTCCACTTAAGATTCGCGGATGGGATTGAATGGAAATAGCTTTTTAAAATTTTGAAAACTCCTAACTAAGTCTTTACAAACAAACTTTATGGGGATAGAACATTCATATAAAGTTTGTATTCTATGATTATTAGATAAGTGCTGATACTAAATTTAATTATTTTAAAGTAAACTTCACTTTTAGATTGTTTTATTCGTTGATATCTGAAATATTTAGTAGATTTTGATGTAGTTCTCCCCTCGAATGTGTCCGTTTAAACATAAAATGTTGTGAACAAATGGCCGGTGTTGGTGAAACATTTGCGTCGCGCCGCGCGGCGACAGATGGGCGTGAAATCGACTCTATAGTCGCGCTGTCCCGCAGCACCACTGACACAGTACATGCACACCATACACGTACAGTATCTCGACGAACCTAGTGAATAGGCTATTTTAGTCGATTCACTCTATTCATAGACACTACAAGTTATTATTTCTAATTTTATATTGATTCTACACAAGTTGTTTACTTTCAAATATTCTAGTGACTGGATGTTATTGTCTCAAGTATTATTAGTTAATTGCGCTACTTCTATTAAGTACTTGAAATGGTATTTTATTTATTTACAATGTGTTTGGTCTTGCGAAAAATGTCAATAAAGCTTCTTTATTAGTATATATTTTGGTTTAAATATATCTTCACGTCAATTTAACCCGAAGAACTTAGCGTACCTAACCTACTTAACTGCGATCCGTATTTAACCACAGATGTTAAGTCAACGTGACCTGTGATGAAAGTTGACTCGTTTTTGGGTATAATCTACCAATCCCGAGCTATAAATAAGGCTATCATTTCTCGATAAGAAATTTTCTAATATCTATTTATTTTTGTATAGATTTTTAACCCATTGTCTGATATACAGGGTGACTTTTTAGTCACTGGCCATACTTGCAGGGGTGGAAATACTCATCAAAATGAATAACTTTTACTATGGGACCAACTCTGAGATCGCGTAAAAAAATAAGGTTGCTTCATACATTTTGGTCGAGTAGGTATTGAAAAAGTCACCCAGTATAGATTGGTTACTGACCAAATTATACTGTGTTTAAACGGTGCACCGTTCGTAAATAACCATCGACAGTAGTGGCCTGCCCCTTACTAATTAAATGACTGCTTAATGTAATGATTATTAGAAGTTTTTATTATTAAATTAATATGTTTATGTTAGTGCTCCATAAATAGTACAGTGGTGGAATAATGTTTGTTACTCATACGTCTCGTTAAGTCTTGGTTTTTCTTGTTCTTGTGTGTAGGCTTGTATTTGACCACAATTTCACTGTGGAAATTAATGATGTGTGGCCGAAGGTGGTAAACACACTAAGGCTAGAAGGACTTTCAAGTGCAGCTGCCGGAACGTACCGTTAGGGGTTTGGCGACAAATTTCAACCCTGAAGGTGTAGCCAGCCAGAATTAGGGTACTACAAAGGACCATACCCACCGTGCTATGGTTTTCTCACGATGTTTTCCTTCACTGAAAATTCTAGCTCATCGAAGGATTCGAACACACGGCCTTCATTACGCCATTTGACATCACTACCACTGAGATATCATAACCTTAAAGGTAAGTTAGTAAGTCTTAGCGGAATAAAAGTAGCGATTGTAATCCAATCACTTTTTCATTCATAATGTTATTAACATGATGAGGCGTGCAGAACTGTATTTACTAATATCAGCTGTTCCCTCTTATATAAAGGTTTTATTTTATTTTGAATTATCTGAGTTAGTATGGTTTTTAAATATAAATTGCTAATAACCTGACAAAAGAACATTAAATACTTCAAAAATTCGTTGACCTTTCCCTAAAGTGTCGGTCGGTTCGTGTCGTCTGTCGGTCGATTACAATCAATAAAGAAAGACAAAGGGCAGTGGTAATGTAGGCGATAATTAGTCGTCGCCATCCGCGGCCGCGACACAAGACACGAGGGCGCGCGCGCACTGAGCGCTTCACTCGCACGACACCATACGTATGATTACCGAATGACTCCATTCCATGCATTGTATTGTTATAGGTCATGCATGCCACTGGTGTCTCCAGGGTGATAGATAGCCCATTGTTCTCTGCTCACTAGAAGCATTGCTAATAACAATAATATCATCAAAATATTTCATATCAAAAACGATGGCATTCATTCACACACAGAGTTAAAAGCAATGCAAAACAGTGAAATCGGCTTTAAATATGGCGAAACAGAAATAATTAGTGTTTTACTTATGAGAAGTTTTAAACAGTGCACTCGTTGCCGATAACTGTTTATGTTGTCATGCACAATTCGTATCTCACTGTTGGCTGGGTTCTGTAGGAATAAAAGCAATCCATATCTAGTATATTTGTTTGTCTAAATAAATTAATTTTATTGAATTTTTGAACAAAATACTTACACGTCATATTTTATAAAGACCTGATGACAACCTGAAAGGCTTATGAGTCTGGTGAGAGGTTTTTATTTAATTTGAAGGACTTATGCTACGGATACACGTCATTATATTTTTGTCACAGATAATTTGGTGACACTTAAGCAGTGAATAATCTTGGGCAACGTTAGATAAAAAAATTCATTCCATAAAAAATATTATATCTTGGTAGTAAGAAGGTACATTTTAGCTTCCTTGATACGTCTTATTTCTTCACTTTGATTTCTTTCAAACAATTTTAAGTTGCTTATATTAGGATGTTCGTCTTTAAGAATAGCTAATTTACCAAAAAAATATTTAAAATGACCTATACATTAAGTATCATTTATTAATTTGTGAACAGTTAAAGAAGATATGGTAGATTACAGATAAATATATTAATCGACGCAAGGATCCCTAATATTACCAAACATTTCATGCATTTTAAGACTCAATTTAGTCTTAATAGCTTTTTGGTGAATGCGAATAATGGAGTGCATAATATTGTTTATGCAAGTGTCGTCGGAGGCGGAGCGTGCAGCGCGCCATTGTTCACCGTCTCGGAGCGAATGTTAACGACGCGATAAAAAGTGGATGAGCAGCGGAACTGTTTAATTGGGACCCTGGCGACCGTTCACCGACCCATCCGCAAGGGAGAGCACATATCACGAGGATGTCTGTCAATAGGTAAAGCATTACGTCGGCTCACGCTGTTCACTTGCAATTACATCCTATCGTCATGTTCTGTATTTGTGTAACAAAGTGTTCTTTTACACACAGATCGGATCCTGATATTCTTTACTTAAGTACATGACTGAGATAGTTTAAGTAAAATTGTAATTCATTTTAAGGTTAAAATATTTCTACAGGTGACACTTTCACCGATAATATACTTGAACGATGCGTTATCTAAATATGAATATTTATTCTCACGGTACAGTTGTCTTCGCCGAAAGTGTCGTGGAGCCGTGAGAAGGTATGTAGATGTGGTATCTGCGACGCGGACGCGGCTCGAGACGTCTCCAGCGCGATGCGGTGATGTGTCGGTGATGCACCGCCGATTCCACTATGATTGCCGGCCTAATCGTGACTGTCGGTGTTCACACGTCCTAACTGGAGCGATTAACTGTTGTTTTTTCAATCACATGTTTAAATCGCTGCACTGCAACAGAACTGTGGGTTGGTAATTGAATTAATTTAGAGAATCTATGAAATTATTGTTCAACGATGAATAAATATATAAGTACTGTATAAATATATAATGCATAAATATCTGCCGCTGTTTCCCGTTGTTATTCAATATTGTTATTTTCGAAGAAATAACTATATTTAGATAGGAACAAACAATAATGTAGTATTTATTATTTAGTATAATCAAGAACAAGTTTTTAGAAAGTAGCAGTAATATAAAATAAAAACAATACACAATGACACAGTAATTCGGTAAGACAGTAGCGACACGGCCGCTAGAAAAGTGTCAAACACCTTGAGACATGTTATGTTATTTAACACTAACTAGCGAACCGCCCCGGCTTTACACGGATACAATTTATATACACAAACATTCCTCGTTTATCGCTCTTTCTATGAGTGAAAACCGTATCCAAATCCATTGCGCGGTTTAGAAGTAAGTGGAGAAACAGACAGAGGCAGATAGCGACTTGTTTTATACTATTTAGAGAGAGATTATGACATGGTGAATGGCGTTTATTAAACGCTAACAATACGAGGGGGGTTGCCAATATGTTGGCGACCTTTTATAAATCACGGTAGCAACTAGCTTTCAAGTAGTTTCAAGTGCAAGTATTGTTCGCTCTACAAAGTGAAACGACATGAATCCAACTGTGACATAATTATTCTAAAAACAGCAACTCTCCATAGCATTAAAACTAGAGAGAGAAAACTCGCAATACCTATCTGTAACTCGACATACTAAAGTAAACAAATCTTATGAGTCAGAGCAGTCTTGTTTTTTTTTTTAAATAATATCTAGAGGCATTGAAGGATTGCCAGTGTAAACATTTAGAAGGTACCTAGTTAGAAAACTTTAAGTATATATTAAGAGGACTATCGGATTATCTGGAGGACTCCTGGGAGTGAAGTGGTCCTTTGACAAACTTAATAAACTTAATAGTTCAATAAACTCAACCAATTTTTATTATAATTTCTATATTGTAATTATTTTTTGTATTATATTTAAATAAAAGAATAGAATAGAATATAAATAATTGGATGAAGCATAATTATGAAAATCCTACATAAATAAAGAATGCATATTTCTATGAACCGAGATAACTTCATTTGCAATTATCAATCAGAACTTGGAGTGCAGTCTTTCAAATCATGTATTGACTTGAGTACCTATATTGATACTTCTGATAGATCATGAGGCAGTAGGTTAGACAACGAGTAGTATCGTGGGCGCGGATATGTAGCTATAATGGTGAGTCGATAAATTCAACCAACAAGCAGCCCAGACAAGAACTGTCATTTTTGTTTACACGTAGGTTGAGTTTACCGCATGCAACCGAGACACGACGCGACGCTGCAGATAAATCGTAACTAGTATAGTAAATAGTCGCTGTAACGAGTCTCTAATGATACGACTACCTATCTATTGTAATAACATTAATTTAATAATGAAGCTGCGATCGCTTACACGAGTCACATTTAGGAAGCGCACTAAATTATGAGAGGCCTGGGATCGTGTATGTGATTTATCTGCGGTGGCTGATAGGGCGGCCGCCTGCGCTGCCCTGCGCCGGCGCACGGCCGCGGCCCGTAGATCCTCCGACTTCGATATGATATAATTAAAACGCTCGATGGTGCACGAACGCGCGAAATATTACCATACGCGCGGTATCGGCGCATCGCGCGCGCCCGTGACGTCACCGCCGCATGCATTCCCACCTTGTAAACTCCACATTGACACATTGTAATTTATTGCGCTCCGATTATACCGATTACGAGAGAAGTAAACAGTTAACGCAGCACAATGACCACTATTTTGATATTTAGCAAGATAGTTCCATCATCGGATTATTCAAAGCTTTAGCGAAAAGGAATCTTTCACCTTGCTTGGGTCATATTACCTTACAATAATACTAAACGTAGTGGCTTCAAAGTCAAAGTCATTCATTAGATTAAGTTCTAGGATATCACTTATGAAAGTCGAAGCTACCGAAGTAGAAGGTATCACTGTTTCGGAAGTCAGCCTTCAACTGAGAAAAACCGACAAGAAATTCAGACAAGTTATAATTTAAAAACACTTTTTGGACTATATTAACTCAAATCAAATGAAATCAAATCAAAACTCATTTATTCAGTTTAAGCCCTTATAAGGCACTTATGAACGTTACAATACAATGAAAATGATTCTACCACCGGTTTGGAATACACTTGGACTGAGAAAACTCCGGCAAGAAACTCAGCAAGGGATATTTTTAGTTTTTTTTTTTTAAGTAATATAATTTAATTACTAATTATAATGTTTATAAAGTTATTTTGAAATAGCTTGTTGAGCGAACATTTCATTTAAATGCATTCTAACTATTTTTGAATGCCATGGTGATATGTCCTATGTTAAAAAAATACCAACCTTGGAAACGTTAATGGTACCGACTCTTCTTCTTGTATCAACCAAAGATGAATTAACACTAGCAGGCCCGAAATGATGACTATAGACCGAACTGAAATTAATCATCCAGAGAATAAATCAATGGCGGGCCGTGAAGTTGTGCAGAGCTACATATTCCTAGGTTCTACCATCACCAATGTCGTGGTTTGCAACATGGATTTGGATAAGAACCCTAGTGGAAAAACTCAGCAAGATTTGGAACTATGTACCGCAAAATATCTTGAAATATAAAAGTTTGAATAATATGCTTTCTTGTCTTTCCGATCTTCTTATCTTTAGCTGTGGACACTGAGGATGCGAGACCGTCGAAAGTTCGATGCGTTGGAATTGCACGTAGTATTGTCGTGTCGGATGTAAATTAGCGATTGGTGGTGTAAGGCAAAGTATAGGGCAAGAAATACCTTAGACGCTCTTCCACCAGATGGTCTGACTGGTTTGATTTTGAAATTTCTATTATCGAGTCATTATGTATTTTAATATCACATGAATACCCTACCACACTCTAATTTTGAATAGTAAATGGTGACATAACTGATTATTCAGCATTACCTACTGCTATGGTAATTTTTAGTAACTGATAACCATCTAAACTATCTGTTTAGTTATCGAGTTAGTTTGTGTGGCTGTTATTAAATTCATAATGTATCAAGTAGGTAACTATTTACTGAGTTTGAAACAACTAAGAATGTATTTTAATATTCCACACCTCTACAATTTACGTTACGATTCCGAGTATCGCAAACACGGCCACTTAAGCACCCATTCGATATATATTTCAATAGAATTCGTTTGGATAAACATTTCGCAAGATACTCGCTTTGTATTCACGACTCGATCGCACATTTAATCTGCAACGAGACGTATCGAGAACAAAGTATATTCAACACCTGATCGGAAAAAAATCATATGTAAAGTCTCCGGTTAGTATTATCAATATTAGGATGCAGAACAATGTTACGAGTGCGTTCCGTGAGGGATTTACTGTTAAGCAGGTAAGGTTGAAGTTACCTCAGCACGCCAGCACCGGGATAGAGGAGTGTGCACACAAACGTAGGTGGTTGATATGCGGAGCGCGCGCCGCACACCTGCGCGCCTCGTGACGCGCATGTCGACCGCGCGCGCGCATACACCAAACCTGATTTACTAAAATATTACACTCGATCAAACTGCCATTGAGCTGTATTTACATAAAAATCTATGTTAATCAGTGAAGAGGAAAAAACGATTCAATAGAGTTTTATAGCTTCTGTTGCAGCAGGCAGCTATAAAATAAAATGTTAATGTTTTGGATATAATATAGTACTTATTTATAAGTTTAGTACTATACTAGGGCATCAAAGGTATTATTATATTGCTTGATTATACTATTGGACTCCTTGTTTGATGTGGTTTGGTCATGTTGAGATGAAAGTTAAATCCGATCTTCACTTGAGTAATATACCTACTTAGTCGCAACCGGCCGTGAGCCAACCATCGTTAGCAACATTAGCATTACGCTAAATATTTAAGTTTTCATCATAAATAACTTTGATTATATAAAATACCTGATTTTGTCAATGCATTATTAATTAAATCACGAATCAAATATTCACAGTTAACCATAGGCTTATTAAGTGAATTTCTCCTATAGTATATGAAACCGCTCTACTGATCCTAAGCCACTTAAACCAAGGGTTTTTCTTCATCGGTTGCCATGTCATCTAAGTTCATTGTTTCTGATTTATTATTGGTGGTTCTAATAGGCTTTGATTCTGAATATAAAATAATTCTGTATCGGGTGAGTACCTAGATCATAAAAGGATTTACCATCTTTGATCATTATCAACTATCAACGTTTATCCATTACACAGAATCGAGTGTTGAATATGGAAATAGGGCGAGGATCCTTTGTCCATTATGACAAATGAGAGATCACTACACGCATACGTAATGTGGAGTATGCGTCAGCGCCGAGCGGTGCGGTGCTGTGCGCGGGCGCAGGTGTCCAGTTCCGAGAGTCGCTTCCTTCCCCGAACCGCGACGCGACGCCTCCATTGTAAATATTGTAATAGACGCACGCGCCACACATACATAGTGCACAGATACTAGGCATGACCCTAGATATCAGATTTATTATATTAATCCGAGTCAACCTTTGTGGCGTGAAACTGCCTTCAAATAATCTTAGCTCAGTACTAGCGATGTCAAATACTATGGTTCGAACCACAAGTATTAACCTTCAGGTTGGGGTTTCGAATCCAACAATGGGATTGAGGTTTCCTAGTAACTGGCTGGATACCGTTCTCAAGATGATGAGTGGTCACCATTGCATGCGCTGCACTTGACAGTCAGTTCCCCCCTAGGCTTTGTGTGTGTCCCAGCGGCCTAGGCTGAGACATTGTGCTTACCACTTTTGGTCGCTTCATGACTTAGGTATCTATTTTGGTAGGAGATTTTGAAGCAAAGAATCTTACCGCATTGAAATGAAATTAAATGAAATAATTTATTCATTCAAATAGGCCTTCACAGGCACTTGTGAATAGTCAGACTCTAACGCACGGTTCGGAATGTTGCTTTTACTGAGAAGAGCCGGCAAGAAACTCAGCAATTACTCTTTTCAAAACAAACTTAGATTTATTACATAAAATGTATCCTGCAAGAGCGAGCGCTAAACCCAAGCATTGTCGTCATTTAAATATTCATTAATGTTATAGTATGCCTTCTGTACTAAAATGGACTTAACACGTTCCTTAAATGTATGTAAAGGCAAATTTAAAAGTGTAGGAGGGATCTTATTATAGAAGCGTGTACACAGTCCCAAAAATGAACCTTGCACTTTTTGGAGTCTATAAGCAGAGGTCACAAGTTTATGCTTATTTCTAGTATTAATAGTGTGCATATCACTATTTTTTACATAAAGACATATTTGGTTGTACAAATAATATGTTTGCATAAATGTACTGCGATGCTACTGCTAATTTTTCTAACTGCATGTGCAGCCGAACTGAGCTTCTACGCGAGACATGATATTTGGGTGCCCCATTGAAGTTTTGAGTCTAAAGTAATCCCTAAGAATACTGTTGACTCAACAAGATCGAGAGATTCGTTATTTAGCACTAAGTTACATCCTAATCTTTTTACATTCACGGCGGCAACCTAGTGAGGCTACTCGGCGATTGAACGCACCTGGTGTGGTACGTAGAATTGCCATGTAATTAGATTTTAAGTAGGTACGCTTCGCTTTAACGGGTGTCCCGTCAATACCTCATAAGTATTACTTTATGGTGGCTATTTTCAGTGATTGCGTCAAATACAACCCTCTCTCTACTTGGTTCTGTTTTCCACGCCTCTTTTGCTTTTTTTCTAAATGCATCATGATATTATAGAACATTTTTATAGTTACATTACAAGGCCTTACGACTACCATAATTATTCGTTCTTTAACGAGTGTAGGACGTTTTGTCTGTCGATGTGTCTGGCGGTCGGGTAATATGCGCGGACGCAGTTAACGAGCGCGGTTTATAGCGGCCCGCGATAAAGCACCGTTCATAAAGCGCTGCCAGCGAGACGGACACGTCTGCGCTCGCGCCGAAGCGCTGTAATTAAACGCTATCGCCAACTCACTTTTGATGTTGTTTATCATTAATCCCAGAGTGGATTACTCTTTCACACCAATGATTACAATAATAATACCAAAAAATATCATTCTTAAAGTAGAAGTGTTCGAACGGTTTGAAGATGAAGTTGTTGATCTACTTTTTTGTTGACAATTGAGACGGTTTCGCATATGAACCTGAATACTTTTATTTGAACTCTTCCACTCAACGGTTTCGCCCGTGTTCCTTAAGATGTTTTCCCAGGATAAAAAGTATTTGATACGATATTCCAGGGTATTGTCTATCTATGTGTCAAAATTCGTTCAGCCGTTAAAGATCTGAGTGGTACACACACACAAACATTCGTTTTTAACACGCTTTTTATAATATTATTAGTAGCATACAGTAGGTAGTAAAATAACATTGATTAATGTCATTCATTAATACAATTGAATAGTTCTCAATACAATTTGCGTTGACTCTTGAGCGCTATATTAAGTAAAAGGTAATTTCAGAAGGACCGTGTTGGGGGCTATAATGAAGGAAGAGTCAAAATGATTCGGGACCTTTCGAGGATATAATAAAATAATTTAAAAATTAACAATGCACAAGGAGCTGCCTAGTGCATGCGAAGGAGGCGGGTGCGCGGGCGCAGAACCCGAGTCCCGTTACGTGGAGTGACCTTTTCGCGTTAATGCTACGCTCGCTTCGCCCTTGACCCTCGTCGATGACACTTGTGTCACGCAATGCCGCAGTCGGTGGACACTGTTTAGTTCATTTTCTTAAAAACTTAAATTCTACTTGATAAACTACTGGATTATACATCTATAATTATATTATTTTAAGAAATTGACTTTGTACTTATTCATGTGTCAGGATAATACAGACTCTATTGTTATGCTCACTCAGTTTGATATCCAATACTAGACGTACCTTTTCTAATGTCAATAGTTTTACTAACACATCTAGTTAATATCCTCTACCTATCTAATGACCTATTTATGTCGTTTGATTAAATCCGTGTCGACCCTCGAAGGACCATTACGTAGGGGGTGTAAATATAAATGAAATATGATATAAGTTTTGGTGAAGGAAAAGACAGAAGATTTACATGATAATGTGAAGTAACTTGGTTCCGAGAACTTAATGAAATCACTTTATACAAGTGCTGTAGGAAATTTGAATTATTGTATAGTATGAATATACTAAAATTTTGAAAATAGAAGATACTGGCTCGCTTATTTGACATGCCTGTATAAACTATAATTATGCTTTATTTTTTATTTTTTTTTTACTTTGTGCTTGTGTTTGACCACAATCTCACTATGGTAGGTGATGATGTGCCCGAAAGTGGTAAGCACACAAAGCCTAGAAGGATCTGGCTCTCAAGTGCAGCTGCCGGAACAAACCAATAAGTGTTTGGCGACAGGTTTTCAACTTGAGGGTGGTAGCCAGCACAAAGTACCCTACCACTGTGCTATGGTTTCCTCACGATGTTTTCCTTCACTGAAAGCTCATTGTAGGATTCGAACCCACGACCTTCGCCGCGGCGTCCGATGTCACTACCACTGAGCTTTCATCGCCTTATAAACTCTTTATCGTATCAGAATTCAACTCTATCTAGGTTCACTTTAGTATACATTTGGCTATCGGTATTGTTACGTATGTACGTTTCAATAACTGAGTCAAGTTCACGGCTCGGCCTCGTCCCCGCACCGCGAGCCTGTCGCGGTCGTGTCGTGAGCAGTCGTGTTGTAAATCCTGACTCACTGATAACGCGCATATCAACGCATCGACTCTTGTAGGTATATCTCGGTCTAATAAATTGGCTGTTTTATCATTTGTAAACATTGTTTTTTGATTGAAGTTAAGGATTTTAGTACATAATAAGATTAATGATTATACTTTATTCTACTACTTAAAGATAGTGCTTGCCTACAACCGATTTTGATGCGGCTTTATATTTAAAAGTCAAGTATTTAAGTTATTTTTTGGAAATTTAAAAAAATATATCTTAGAATATTTGTGTTTCATCTGAAATATGAATAACAACTGCTAGATGATTATTTTGTATTAGATTCAAAGAAACTATTATGTACTAGATGATGTGAGTGAATACCAATATGCGCCAACCACAAATTATTGGGGACAGGGAAGGAAGATAATGATGATGTAGGTAACAAAAAAGAAGTAGGTCTATATTGTATGTATTTTTTTTGTCACAAACTTTTTTTTATTTCATTCTAAATTATAATTAAAGTAATCATTATACAAATGTAAAACTTTAATCAACACTTTCAATTCATTTTTAATATCTACTTATTAACGTGTTATGAATATGATTTCTTACGTCATACATATCATGTCGTGTGAATTTTTAACAAACTTTAATTCGGAGTTAAATCTTTTATTAATATTTTTTTTTATTATAATGCTAGTGTTGTGGACATGCTACATTATCCCTGAGTAACATGGGCTATATTTCATCCCGGGAACGCGGGTGAAACCGCGCGGAAAAGCTAGTTTATAATATTTATGTAAACTAAAAATTAAAGGTCGCTCAATATTGAGCCCTGTGGTACTACAAAATATTTAAGAGTATATACTTCTTTTGCTATAGATAACCCTTTACTCAATAGTTCGCTGACATCTCTCTTGAATCTCCAAGCTCAATCATCGGTTAAAGTACCTTTTCTGTCGATCAATTACAGTGTATTTGGGATGTTTATTGTGATTTAAGTCGTTTATACTACGACCGGACTGCTTTGGAAGTTTATAAACAGCTCAGTGTAATATGTATGTACTAATAGATAGATCTAAATCCTTTGCCTACTTCTTCTCATATAATAAGCCACCGGCATTTAAAAAATATAGATACTAACCAATTAGAATTACACGTCATTGACAATTTAAAAAGTAAAAGTGTATAAATGTATAGTTTTTATTTGCAACTTCATCACTTTTGTATTCCTTTATGTCAGTGCTATTGAAATCTAATACAAATAGAATATTGTCAGGATACGTGAGCAAAGCAACATTGTTTACATTTTGAAGATATTAAAAGGTTAGTGCGTGACTGTGTGGCCCGGCCCACACATGCTCAGTGTATGTAGTAAACGAGTGCAAGTAGCCCTACTGTCGGTCGGCCGCTACTCCCTCGTCCGGTGTCTGTCAACGCTATACGTTATCAATGGACGCGTTCTCCTTTACACATTGTGTTGCTCTTTGTACCTACTTACTATAGGTACTTAGTTAAGTTCTTTTGATGATGCCCAATTTCCTCAATTTGTTTTACAATTAATACCGTAGCTGAATAGTCTGCCTAAGTGGGTTAGGTTTAAATTAGATTGTGTATATGCAAATATTTGAACAATACATGCCTCTCCTAGTGGGTATTGTTTGTTAATATATTAGGATGTGTGGTGTGGTGTGGTGCATGAGCGGCGCGCCCGAGCGGAAGAGGCTGAGGACGCGCGGCCTTATCGAGCCGAACACTCACCTCCCGCGCCCCCCCGCCCCACCCGCGCCCGCCCGCCCGCACTCAGCATTTCCCCGCGCGAATTTACAATGTACCCGACCCTCCCGACCCCCGCCTCACACCGGCCGTGCCTCCCGCTACACACACCGGCTCAACCCGTCCTCGACGCACCGACTGCACTTTATACCCAATGCTGAATCAAATAAAGCTCACTTTCCCCTCTTTCCGATGAATCCGCGCGTCAGTGTGCGTGAGATTTTCTCGCCTGGAAATTCTAATGCGCCGCGCGACTGCGATAAAAAATGAGCGGCTCGGGAAACGTGAATACATTACCGAGCGAGACGGAGAGCGGCGCCGCCTCCGCCGCGACGCCCAGCCGCCTTCTCCGCTATGTATTTTACACTACTTTATATTTTGATTCCGTCTGAAAAGGGACGGAGGCTCACGTTATGTACGGCTTTACGCCTGCTAAATATGTATCTAGGTGGCTCGAGTGAGCCAGGGCCGCGCTCCTCTTTCAAACGTTCCTACTGAAACTGAGGCATTCTCCTTTTTCAATCACACATTTTATTTCGATGGTCTGTAAATCCTTATCGAGGCGACGAAGCTCGTTCTCTTGCCAAAAAGAGTAGCGTGGATGGTTACAAAATTAGTTCAAAACGATACGAACATACTTATGTGCGTATATTTATGTAACTAGTTAAACACCGTGAGAATCTAACATTTAATTTGTTCCGGCAGAGGGGTCGGCGTTAGATAGCGAGCGATAATTACGATCGCACGTAAAAACACGCAATAGACGCCCGGCGACAAAGGGTTGAGTCGTTTTTTTGTGTCGGCACGCGCGACCTTGCGTTTTTGTGCGCGTTTTTACGTCTTCTAACGCCGCAACTCGCGTCGCACACCTGTTCCGAAGGGAGACGTCCCGCCACGTGGCCGCGCTCGGGACCTGGCTGGGGGCTCAGTGTGGCAGTCAGCTCCACACTCAGTTCAACCATATCTGTATTATGGTTTTTTGTCACCGACCGGCCGACCACGTCGTTTGTGGCGAGTTGTGACTTTAACTTGTTGATTTATGAGTATTTACGAGGCACACTCGTTACTTCGTACACAACCGTATTCGCCTACGGACAAAGGGTAATCTTACACATACCTACTCTTTATACAATGACTAATTTTAATAATAACATATATTTCCACAAGTTGAATTGAGTAGGTAACTGAAATTCGTGTATCCAAGATATGGCGACAATGTTCACGACATTATTACATTGAGACCTAAAATATCTTTAGTAAAATACATGTAGGTACCATAAAAGTACTTATCAAGTATTTATTTCAATAAGTATTAAGTCCCGAACTGTTCCAAAATTATGTGGTTAAGGAAATGCACACTTCATCTATCTTTCATACTCACATCAACCATCATGAGTTATTGTTCTTCAGTCTTTCTCTACCCATATATTAATAGCGTGTTGTGTTATTCCGACAGAGACGGGGGTCGACGTCATGGCTGGCGTACCCCGCGTCCCGGCTGCAGCGGCTCCTGCAGCGCGCCTGCCCCCCGCGCCCCCCGCGACCCCCGCGACCCCCGCGACCCCCGCGACCCACCGTCATCACCGGTAAGATGCTCTGTTAGATCCAACATCATGCCACTATACTCCATCATCACGTCTACTTCGAAACAATGCCACGAAGAGAAGATTCCTATCTTCACAGGTGCATGGTGTTGGGTTATTTTGTAACTAGCTAGCTAGCTACCACTGTCAAGTTGGTAGTCTGCAGTAGTCTGCACTGCACTTGAGAATCAGTTTACTTTTAGGATTTGTGTGCATAACACCTTTGACCTCATCATTACATGCCATAATGCGATTGTGGTCAAACACAAGCCTTTCCATTAAAGAAAAAAATACCATATCAGATAAATGGGCTACCAATCTTAACCACCATTATCAGACTTGAATTTCTCAGTTGAAAATAAGCTCTCCAAATAGGTTGATGACACGCCGTGTGTACACAACAAGATCAAAATAGTAATGCAGTATTGTATAGCATTTGTGAATTAAATAAATTACATAATTCTGGGACATAAATATTCTGGGACATTATTCCTCACACACGGCTATCTGACCCCAAACTAAGCAGAGCTTGTACTATCGAAGCCAGATAACTGATATACTACATATACTACTTTTATTTTGTAAATACATATATATATATATATATGTATGTATAGGTGTAATTATCTATATATATATATATAGATAATTACACCCAGACTCAGGACAAACACAAATGTTTGTCCTGTGTGGGAATCGAACCCACGACCTGCGGCGAGATAGATAGGGTATCTTACCAACTACGCCAACCGGCCCGTCAATTATTCGTTCGTAGTTATTCGTCGATACTGATATCTTGTTTGTTAATATTCGCTAAACGAATAACAAGTTTCAAGTAGTGCTATAATCTGTGCTGTGCCGCGCCATGGATGTTGGTGCGGGGAGGGAAAGAAGAAAGATTTTGACCAAGTATTATATATAATAAACAATACAATAAAAGTACTTCAGTGTCATAGCATCGAACAGAAGTGTTGAGCCGTACTGAAGCGCGCCGCAGTGACCGCGCCGCGTCGAACAGTCGAAGAGCTCAATAAATATCTATAAAGAGTGTTTCTCACTGTTCTACTTGGATCACTTCCAAATACCAACAACTTAGCGTGTGCTTATAGTATCGCTGATGGACGCAGGTTTTGTAATAAACAAAATATATTTAAAGATGATTTATGTGTTGGATGTTTATGTCCATTAGCTTTGTAAGGTTTAATAGAAAATCAAAATTAAACATATTTTATTCTAATATACCTTTACAGGCACTTGTAAATAGTCTGACTAACGCACGATTCAGAAGGTTGTATTTTGCTGAGGAATGCCGGCAATAAACTCATCAATTACTCTTTATAATGTTGACAAAAGTGGCCTCTACCAAAAATAGCAGATCAGTCTCTATGTCTCTAAAAGAACATGTTCACAAAAAAGAATTGTGTACTTAATTTAAACCAATTAACGGTTTTTTTTTTATTTTGTTATAAAATTGGTTTTATCACAAAATAGATTTAGTAATTATTGTATCAAAGTTTAATAGTAGTTATAGCTACATACATACAAGCCTCGACCAGGTTCATAGTGCAGTAGGTAGCTAAGAGGCAGGCGCTGAGCGCTGAAGGAGCAGGTAGCATGTAATCCGCTATCAACGAATTAGCGTCGACACTGTGAAGCCACGCGGCCGCCAATCCTGCCGAGACAGATATTGAACAACATATTCAAAGTAACTTGATTTACAATATAAAACCTCGGAGAACATTTAGACATGACATAAAGTTACACAAAAGGGAATATAGTATTGCTTACTTCCAACAGAATTTGTGGTTTTTTTAAGGCTATGATGGCTATTGCTCAGTGGTAGTGACATTGAATGCCCTGTGAAGTTCGTCGGTTCGAAACCTACGATGAGCTTGGGCTTTCAGTGAAGTAAAAATACCGTGAGAAACCTATAGCACGTTAGTAGAGTCTTTAGTCCTCGCATACCTGGCTGGCTCTACCCCCCTCGAGTTCAAAATCTGTCACCAAGCACCTACCGATGTGTTCCAGCGGAGCCTTTTCCTTCAAGTATTAGCGTACTTACCGCCATGGATGAAATCGTCACTTAGGTATCAAAATAAATCTTCGGATTCAAAACTTCATTATCAAATAACAATAATAATTAATTCGATCCTTAACAGGTAGGTATAATGTATAGGTACTTGTCGAAGACGCGACGTCGACAGGAAGCCTCGATGTACGCGCAGGTACACGTACGTATGTATGTACAGGCGAGCTCGACGGCGACGCACCTGAATCGTTAATGTTTCCATTCACTCCACAAAATACCAACTGATCCAGTATTAAACGAATCGATTATTTTTAATCGCGCTCTTCCTATGGCGATACTAATATTGTACGCGTCAAGAATATACCGAGCGATACACCAGTCACCGCCATATAGTTCTAGCATTAAAAGTCATGGTACTTTGATTGTGGCTCGGCTACCGACGGAATTCTTAATTAATTATTTTTCTGCTCAACTTTACGAATACCATATTAAATATTTATTTACCTACTACTACACTGTCATCTTTAATTGTAGAAGTAGGTAATGCCTAATGTAAAGTGGAAAATAAATTTTACACATTCTACGTGAGCGCCACGCTACGAGATGGCTACGGCCTACGTGCTACGGCTACGACACCTAACATAATCGAGCGATAAATCACGTTTGTTCATTCATTCACTAAAATTAATTAATTATACAAATTAAAAAATAAATAAACTCACTATTGGGTAAACGCAAAGATATAACGAATTTCATTTAGGAAACATGCGTGTTCATCGTCTATATTAAAACATCACATTGGAGTCAACAGTGATCGGTTAAGGTTTGATAGTTTTTGCTGTGGACGGGCGCGTGGCGTACGGCTAATTGAAATAAAGCCTCCCGGTGCGGGCGCGGGCGCGGGCGCGGGCAGCCGGGGCGACGGCGCCAGATGAAGCCATTACGGCGACGGTGGAGGGCCCGATATGGGCACGCATCGGACACATTCGGCATCGCCCGCACCAGGAGAGATAGGGCCGCGACCATCACATGCACCACTCACCGGGGTACATTCACTTAGATATCCGTTCTAGAAGAGTCTCATTAAATTTGTCTGATGGAGCACTTTGTATTATTCATCTATGATACGCATATGTTATTTGGTATAAGTTCTAACGTGCTATGTCTTGGGAAAATTGTTTCTTTATTCATTAAAAATATATGTAAACTTTTTTCTAGAACAAGTTGACCTGTCTACGGTTTTATCATCACTTTTTCAAAGTGCCTTTTGGGTTATTAATGAAATTTCCTCCCTGTCAGTTATTACCTTCCTTTGAAGCTTAGACCCATTGCGTATATACCTTTTACCTGCTTTTTAAGCGTACACATATGTGTATTATATGGTTCTTTATGCTTTTTATTATTTTACTGTAACAATATTTTTTGTTTTAAATACAACCTATTTTAGTTTGAAATACTAGTCTTTTCAAATTTCTCTACATCCGTGACATTTCTTCTAAACATAAATCTGCATGCGATTTATTATAACATGCGGGGTGTCAGGACGCGGAGGTGAGTGCGGGGTGCGGGGGGAGAGGATGGTCGTCAATATGGACCAGGTGCGGGGGCGGCAGATGTCACCTTTCACGCGTCTGACCCATATTTCACTTACATTGTGTACATCCCTGAGCAAAAGTAGACCTTAACACGTTAATATAAAGGCGATGCAAGCCAACGGTCGTAATGTATTTGATAATGAGTGTGCGTTTGGCACGAGTTGGGTCAAACGAACGATACTCCACGCACAATGGCATTGTTGATCCCTATACCATAGCGTTTCAATCTGATTGTGATCTTAAACAAAACATTTAACGTTAAGCCACATAAAAGGTGGTCATAGTATAAATTACTCTATACGTAGTCAGTAGTACATCACAAACAAACATCAATACTAACACAACTAATATTGAACAACCTCACGCCAGGTGACAACTGGAATTAACTGGGTAGACACTCAACTACGCAATTCCATTGTCAATTAGAAGAAGTTATTGTCGGCAATAAATATGCAAGTGAAGATAATTTCATTTCCACCTAGAAATGAAGAGAGATAAAGAAGAATATCGCCATCACAATAAAAATAAAAATATATGCCGTGATTATTAATTTTTATTTACAAGGGGCATTGACCATTTCACTGTTATAAAACTAAATGGAAAAGTTATTTATTTTATTCTTAAACAAGAAATATTGATGCACATTATTGCTCTACCACAATGTATGTACTTTTATAAAGCGTATAAATTTTTAACAGGAAAATATAATTGTGAAAAATCTAAATATGGCGTACCTAATATTCCCGGCAATATTCTATCTAATATATAAAATTCTCGTGTCACAGTGTTTGTCTGCAAACTCCTCCGAAACGGCTTGACCGATTCTTATGAAATTTTATATGTATATTCGGTAGGTATGAGAATAGGTCGTAGGCTACTTTTTATACCGCTACGCGGGTGAAACCGCGGGGGACAGCTAGTATTATAATAAAACTTATAGAGAAGAGAATAATAATAATAATAATTCGATACAAAGCTGTCATAAATACATTTACAAGGTTTTTAAACTTGACACCACGTACTCCAATAAATAATTATTTTAGCTCAATACACGAATAGACAAGTAATTATACCTAGTAAATAATTAAGACAAGGGATATTCACTATTCACTATAAAAACATACTCGTATAATATCAAATCTAAGGTTTGACTGTGGATTTGTTTTGATGAAACATAAATCTATGTAAAAAAAAAACTAATTTTATCTGTTATTGAAACTCATATCTTTTATAAACAGATTAAACCCAGGTAAGGTACATGCTAAATACGTTACAATTGACTCTACCACTAGTTCGAAATATACCTAAATAACTAAACTGAGAAAATTCTAACCAGAAACTCTGCAAGAAAACGATTTATGTGGATGTTTCTTTTAAAAAATATCCTAATCCTTATCCTACCTTCCTAATCCTAACTAATCCTAACTTAATATTATTAATGCGAATGTTAGTTTGTTACCTTTTCACATTAACCGATCGCGATGAAATTTGGTATGCAGATAGCCTATGGTATGGAGAAGGACATAAGCTACTTTTAATCCCGGGAAAACATTTTGTCACATAGCCACAGCCATAGCTACTCCAACCATATATTCTTGTCTTCTACGTATTGAGTGAGCCTCCATTTAGAAGGCTTTGTTCTTTAACCTCTGTTTTATAACAAATTTGCCTTTTCATAAATTTAATCGGTTGGCTCGCGAATGGGGCGCGCGTCCCAAAACTACCTACAAAAAAAATAGAATTCCAGGAATCGCGAGTCAGCTTATAAGTCCATTTTAGTACAGAAGGTATAAATGACGACAATGCTTGGGTGTAGCGCTCGCTCTTGAAACTAGGATACATTTTATGTAATAAATCTGTTTGTTTTGAAAAAAGTCATTGCTGGCTTTTCTCAGCAAATACAACCTACCGAATCGTGCGTTAGAGCAGCCTATTCATAAGTACCTGTGAAGGCCTATTTGAATGAATAAAATATTTCATTTAATTTCATTGAAACTAATAATAATTTTATTTTCTTTATTCTTACAAAAATTTTGGAACAAAACATTAAAATAACATAATTAGCTGGTATTTTGTAGTTTGTAGAAGACACTAGTATCCGAACTAAGCCGGAGCAGCCTGTGTTAAGGATAAACAAACAGTGTCTTCCACCACACACACTTTTATATTAACCTTTAAATTTATGATAAGATATTCTAGTTACATCATATTAATTATTAAATGTAATCGGTCAATCAAGTTCACCTTACTGGCACTATCTACTGATAGAATAGGTAGGTATATAAATGAGGGTGGGTAAAAAGCACTTGCTAAGATATGAAGGTATCTAATCCAAGTGTATGTAAGGTAGTGCACGTGCCAAGTACGCTTCCCTTGTCCTTTGTTAAACGTCAAGTTGGCGACGTAAGTGCCATTGTTGTGTTACCTGTTAGTTTTGAGATGATGTCTTAATTTTTTTTAATGTATGTTGTATTTAAAATTAAAACTTATGAGCCTTTAATAGAACTCAATATGTCTATCATTGATATGCAATTATTTTTGGACAATAATCATCTGAGACATTTACGTTCATAATTTTTTTTCTCAATGTTAGTAATTTTCTTCCATCTTGTTTTTATTTAATAATAATAAAAAACGGTGAGGAGTACCTAATTATAATAATCCCATAAATAAACTATTATAAATGCGAAGGTGTGTTTGTTGGTTTGTCCTTCTTTCACTCAGCAACGGAGCTACAGATCAATATGATTATTTGCATAGAGAGAGTTTATAAACCGTAGAGTGACAGTTACTCTTTATCCTGGCAACGTAGGTAAAACCGCAGGATGAAATCTAGTCAATTATAATTTTACTATAATGTTATTTGATATCTGAATATCAATCGCAAACAATAACATAATTACCATAGAAGAGATAAATTAAAAAACATGAAATAGTAAACATAAATTATATAATTTATTATAACATAATAAGTAGGTACTTATCTGAGTTAACGATAGTGACTTATATTAGGTATTTACTCGCATTAATCAATTATATACTTTGTTCAATAGTAAAATGTTAGAGCTATGACTCGATTATTGATGTGATTCGTAAAGGTAGAATAAGCTGGTGTAGTAAAATGTTCAATAAATACATTATGAGAGTACCTACCTATGTAGTAGTTAATTTACACGAAACGAGTGTTTGTTGAAGGTTCAAGTTCAGCCGAGTCGTCTGTGAGAGCAACACGCGTGTCATCGACCCCGGCTAACTTGCGAAGCCTCCACTCTGACGTAACGTAACGAACACCCGCGACACGACCAGACCGACCGACTCATTACATAGGTACCTTCATACAACCTGCCACTCTTGTTCACACTAGGTACTTGTCTCCGTACACTTACTTACATACTTACTGTTTGTATTGTTATAAATAATAATCAATATGGCCGTATGAACATTTTATTGACTCACATAAGTACGCTTCAATTTTTGAAAACCGAACCTTGAAATTCGTTCAGATTTAACCAAAATCAAAGTCGAAAAAAGCTTTTAAAACGAGTCTTTGAACATGAATGGATGACTCGTTTCCATTTTTTGTACAAGATGAAGACTCGAAATCGAAAACGACATTCCTAACCGTGTGAATGTGGTCGCGGAGGCTCGACGAGTTCAGTCTTCCGTCACCACCGAAGTGAACCCGCCCCGTATGTAAAACGCTCAGCGTAGGAAAATCCATAACGGCACGCGGAAAACCCTTTTAATATACGGCACGTAAATAAGAGTAGCGACGGACGTCGGGCGGGCGGCGAGAGCGCGGGGGCGCCCGTCAGCGACGCGCCGCTATTGGTCGAGGGCCTCGCCCCGCCCCCGCCCGCGCCTAAAAAAAACCTCGGAAAAAAGCGGCGATCGCACGGCAGTGTCTCACGGACGCGCTCGGTGGGCGGACGCTCGCACCGGAGAGACGGCGCGACCCACGACCGGCGGCCGCGGCCGCGCCATGCCCGCGCTGGCTCTGCGCGATCAGCCGCTCGACTGCTCCATGCGCCTGCGCGATCTGCCCGCCTGGCCGCCGCCGCAGCACCGCCTGCAGCCGCGCGACCAGGATCGCCACGGTCAGTAGCCGCGCAGACCGCCGCGAATTTTTCATTAAGTGTCGTGATCGAATAACGAATCCGGCTCAGTGTTGGAGTGATGAATGTGGTGGGTGTGTGACAGGAAGCTGCTCGTGCCTTCACGTTGCTCGCCCAGGCGCGGGCGACCGAGGCTCGCCAGCACGGTTTGTCGTTACGTTACCAGAGTGCCAAACTCCGCTGATAGTACTTCTAAATACACACTGAATGATACCAAACGTTAAACTCTTTGAGACCTGCACATTTTGTTTCGCCAGAATCCCATTCATAAAACCACCGTCTTTGATCCCGCTCTCTGTCATCGCGACCCTTCGGACCACGTGTGTGTGTTGTGTCTCTGGGGTCAGATTTGGGCTCTCTATTATTGTCGTCGAGCCGACACCCCACCGCGCATTAAACAAATTTGAATCGATGATGTCAAATATCTAGTTGTCGTAGTCTTTTTTATTTAGTATCTAAAGGAAATAAGCAAATTAGGATAACATACAACGTAATAATAGAAATGTTTTCGATAAATGTGTGAATCACTAATATAATCGATCTAAAAGATAACTAGATACCTACGTAGTATTTATTTAGTATGTCATGATTGACACAACGATAAGCGCTTTATTGGTAGTATTCTCATCTGTTATTTATTTAAAAATCCTTAACGTTTTTTTAAGTCAGTGAATTCAATACTTATTTGTATTTCATTGAATTATATTTTTTATTTCAAAAACTTCGGTAAGAGTGGCATAAAATTCAATTACTTATTCGTTGGCTCAACTTTTCCTAAACAGAAATGTCGCAGAATAACTAACTGACAATAAGTAATTTGGATAAATCCCTTATCGAAAGTAATGTGGGGTCAGGTGCGCATATTGTGATTTAGCGCGGGGTCGGTGGGTCCGCGGGCCGGCACAATGAGGCCTGCAGCAAGGGTTGAGGTCGCCGGTCCCCCGGGCCCCTTTCGATGTCGCCGTCTTAGAACACCCTCTACAAATAATATTAACTCCCTTTATACGCGCCTTTTGTCACCTCGCTCACTCTCAAACCATGTGCAAAATGATTTCTTTGATACGCCCCAAATACACTTCACCTTTTATTGTGGACTCAACCAAGTGTCGACTTTCTATTTGCAAAGGGGATGATGTTTAATTTTATTATATTTAATACGTTGCCAATAAAAAGTAGCTTGAAGTCTGTTTACAGTCCCGGTGTGTGCCCATGGCACATCATTCCCTCAGTATGTTATTACATGATCGTTATCGTTAATGTCTAATATATTATCATTTTATAACCTAACGAGAGAGATGTAATGACAAATTGCCTGTTGTCAATGCGACTATCACAAATTTCTTCATTCTAAATGACCATCCAAAACAATACACCAATGAGTTTTCTTACACGTTCCTCACAAATTATATTAAGATTACATTTAAAATGACATCAAATCACTACAATGTAATCAATGTAATAAGTGAGTGCGCTCGAAGGTAATTGAACATATAATAATGTCATCTAACTAAGTGAATTAGTGGGTGATGGAGTCACGCGTTGTTTACGAGTGTAATAATATATTGGGTTGCGTTGTTCGGCGGGCGAAGTCCGGCGGGCGCGGGCGTTGGTTGCGCGCGCGCCGCCTGGGACCGACGTGAACTTTGCACTGAACACACGCAACTATCACAATCTGTTGGTAACCGCGCCACACACCTGTCCACCAAATTATCCACACAAATTATTATCAACACGAATGTATTTGGTTCGAGATTTTGAATCACTTATACAAACATAATTTACGATAGGAGCGGAGAAGTAAAATTTAATATTAGTCAAAGATGACGTGAGAAAATATAAAAATCCTCTCTGCTATCGCGGATAATGGCGCGCCTTAGTGATTTAACAATCATATTTACGTTATATTATCATTATATGTTTTAGTACCAGTGGATACCAAATCACCACAAATTAATGTTATCTTATCACTAGTTGTATCCATTAGAAGAGCACATTATAAAATAATGATTTGCAAAATTATTAAAATTTATGTGATAAACAATAATATCAAACACGCATAAATAATTTATAAAAATATACATATAAAAAGCTATAGTTATGGAAGAGCGCCTATTAAGTACCTACAGGCTTTATATGCTTCAATGGAGATTCCTGATACTAATATTTGGAAACCAGATTATTCATTATTTTATTAATTAATATTAAACCAATTCATCGGTATTTGAGGTTGAGTGGACCTGTTGATCATAACTAGTACCATTTAAATTGTAATGGAAATTTATTAGAATTTTATAATCAAGTAAATTTATCTGAATTGCACAAATAAAGACTCATATACTTAAAGATTGCCTGGCAGATACAGTAATATTGAGTACATAAATTATTCTAAAACAAACAAAAGCTAATTATTTTTCTAAATAATAAATTAATATATGATTGCAAGTGTTTATTAATGTTTTAACTTACCTACGCTTTAATTAAATTCATAGAAAAGATTAAAATATGCAATTGTCTTGTTATGAGCTATTTTCATACCAATTATGCTGAATTCTCGTAAAACATTGTTCTATCTTAAAGCGATCTGTATAGTTATTATGATAATTAGTTTTGTATTGGAATATGGCTGAATTAATATTGCACTATTTAATTTCCACAGTTTCTAAGCCGGATCAGTGATATCATTGGGTCGTTGTATTTTATTATATGTTTGCGAGTGATAATCGTCTGTTTGTTCGTTCAATTGTTAGTGACATGTGTCAAGCAACAAATATGTTGAGAGGCTAACGAGGTGCTGCGATGGAAGTGAGCGTTGAGGACGTAACAAGACCATCATTCAGTTTCTACGCAGTTCCTACATGTTGAATACAGTTACAGTGTATTTTTGTCTCTAATGTCCTTACTATTGATCCTATTAGTTCTACTATCCTACTAATATTATAAATGTGAATGTTTGTGTGGATGTTTGTTACTAAATCACGCCGTACTCTCTGTTTTGTATTAAGCTTGGTATTCAGATAAATTATATAGAGGAATACATTTGACTTTTTATCGCGGGAAAATATTAAATGCCTCAATAACGCGGGAAAAACTGCAGATAGAAACTAGTTCATTATTTATTAATTTACTAGTTTGCTACACGTAAGAAATCAATGAATCCGTCTCCATAATACTCAAACTGTAATACCACTCAACGATTAATTTCTAAACATAGCAATAAATAATTTCACTATTATTGTATCTAAATAAATAAACGTATCTTGGCTAAAGTATATTATTTAGTTCACCTTGCTGAGTTTATTGCATAACTATTCTCAGTTTCAGTGTATTCCGAGCCGGTGTGGGAGAGTCGATACTATCGTCGTTTATACTTAAGGATAAGGAGATATGTCCAAAATAAATGAATTTTGTTTTATTTATTAATAAGTGCCTCTCCAGGGCCTTATTTGAATAAATGAGTTTTTCAATGAGATATAATTCTTTATAATTCCCGTGTGCATGTGTTGCATGAGCGTCGGGCGTCGAGTCGAACGCCGTCGCCGTCGGTGTTGCACTCGAGGCTGAGGTATTGTTTGGTCGAAAGATAAACACGTCGCGTCGTCGTATTCACGCGTTTATTGAACTTGTTCCCGTTTGGGCGACGATCGATTTTCCTATATAGGGCAAATGTTTGTGCTCGTAACGTCATGTGCGAAGGTCTGCGTGACCCAGAGCCGCGGAGACGAGCTCTCGCGGGCGGCGGCGGGGGAGCGCCGGGGCGCGGGCAGGGGAGGGGCAATTAACCACCCGCGGTCAATGAACCACCCCCAACCACCCGGCTTATCTCCTACGAACGCGCACTCACTAATATATCTATTGTAACGAAAACCATTGATATATGTAAGTCGTAGGTCGTAGTCGGTGTTGTGTACCGAATGAGTAGCTTGATGTCACCCACTTACATAGTTTATATGTCAATCGCATCATTTTGTTTTATGAGGCGAGAAGTGATTTGAGCTTCTTATCTTATGCCTTTGGAACAACGGATCGACGTGATTTTTTGCATTTAGGCAATGGGCCAGAAAATGACATAAGTTTCTTTTTATCTCTTACGGAAACGCGGGTGAAACCGTGGTGGACAGCTTGTCCTATAAATATTATCATACTGAACTTTATTGTTGATGTTGAATCCTAATACACCCCGTAATGGATGAACGATTTTAATGAAATTTGGCTTATAGGTTCCCGGACAAACATTCGATCCGGGAATGCGGGTAAAACCACAGTCGATAAGAATTCATAAACATATCGAGAGTTTAGTTAAAATTGAGCAGACTCCAATAAGTTGGAACAATAGAACATACGATTGAAATAACGTTGATTATAAAACTGCGTGCTCACTGGCAAGTGGCAATCGAGTCTGATTGATAACACTCAAAACAGTTCTGTTCTTAGAAACATAATTGTCATTCTGGCTTCGTCGCGGTACTAACTATATATGTACATAATGTATCGCTAGTATCTGCATTGTTCATATCAAAGTTTTGAAGAGAAAACTTCTTTAGGCGCGTCATCATCACCCGAAAAACGTGACCATGAGCTATATGTATACTGTGTATATATTTACATAGATATTACCTCCGTCGGTTTTCGCTTCTATCGGGAGTCCCCAAAAAATGTCCCGATTTTTTTTTTACCAACGCGATGTCTCCCGGTGCAGACGCAGGCGATGCGACCAGCGAACTGTTATCGATACGGTAGCGGCCATATTATTATTTCATTATTAGTTAAAAGTTATTAGTTAGTTAATACAAACCAAGAAACTGAAATATGTTTTTACTCCACATTACGATTGAAATATCCCCTACGAAAAACTTGAAATTCTACCACTTCCCTGCATAGAACCTTAAAATTTTAATTTTTTGCAAAATAATATAATTTTTTTAAACAATGGTGTTTTTAAATTTAAAATAAAAAACGGTTTCCTCATATTCGTCCGTCCGTGTGTCACAAATGGTTTTCTCGCAAATTATGTGACGTAGGAATTTGATATTTCGGTATCGTTTATTTTTGTTATTTATTGGTTTTGTTTTATTTTATTTGTCACATAATACAGAATACAATTAAAAGTAATAAAATGAAACAATGACAAAAAGAGGCATAATAGTATTTTATTATTATATCTACATTATTGAATTCAAAAATCTGCTCACTGTAGTATTGGTGCGGAACCATAATTGTGCGAGCACGACTTGCTCTTGGCACATTTGTTCCTAGAAGCACTTAAAAATTCCGCAAGATTGGTTTTGGACAATAATTTTTAAGTATTAAGACTTAAGACTAATATTGAAAAAATGCTTTGCAGAGGTAATAAATAATTTAACGCAATTTCCAATGATTTTGAAAGTAAAAGCTTGCATTTGTTGTATTTCTAATAGAATAGTTGTATATTTATGTGGCTCGCTCGCCCCGTTTGAACAGTAACTGGTACCTACATCATTTCAATTTAATTTTGTAATTTTCATGTAATTTGACTTTATCATTACCTAATTTTTTATCTAAAATTTCCTTGTACCTACAAATTCTAAATAATATACATAGACATATAACATGTTGTTACTTACACTTACTTAGTGAATATACCACTATTATAATTTGTAAATGATCGACGATAAATGAAATCTATTCTATTTCATAAAGCGATGAGTAACGTTGACTTGCAACTATTGTGTCTGATATCATTAATTACCATACGTGTAGTATTTACTGAGCATGTTCTTGTCCCGGAAACAATTTGTTTGTTTTTAGTTTATTTTATATGTTCACATTTTACATTTTTCGTAGTATTTACAAATATAATAGTCATAACTCAAGAACGGGTGAATCGATTTGTATGATCTTTGATTTGTTGGATTTGTCTCCGCCCCGAATGCAAAATAACTATTAAAACCTCGGGTTTTTATATACCGGGAACGCGGGTGATACCGTGGGAAAGAGCTAGTAGAAATTATATCGTAGTGCACGAACTTTAGAGCACGTGTAAGTCTATAAACCACTCCCTCCCAAACTAAGAATTAGCTTATGTTTCGGCTGTTATGGTCCTCATATAAATTATGGTGTTTATTGACGCATGTTGCACAGGACGCGGGTCATAATAGAAATAATTTTCTCTTTTCTCAAAACGATATTCCAAGAAAAAATATTGCCATATATTTTTATATTTTTATTCAGACTTCTGTCTGCCTTGTCTGCTAACTTCTCCAGAATATCCACCTTCACTACTTAAAATACATTTTCAAGTTAAATATTTTATTGAAAATTCCGTTGCAAAGGAAATCTATGTTTACTGTCCGTCGGCCACGACCGGTGACTAATATATATATGTTGTATGAAATTACTTTACCTCGTATGAACCTAAGTTCACTTTTCATACCATCCAATAACAGTGTAATAGTTTTTTGTAAATAAAATATCAAACTGGTGTCTATTAGTCATACCTTTTACTTTTTAGGGTTCCGTACCCAAAGGGTAAAAATGGGACCCTATTACTAAGATTTCGCTGTCTGTCCGTCCGTCTGTCTGTCTCCAGGCTGTATCTCAAGAACCGCGATAGCTAGACAGTTAAAATTTTCACAAATTATGTATTTCTGTTGCCGCTATAACAACATCATCACTATAACAACTAAAAACAAAATAAAATAAATATTTAAGGGGGGCATATAACAAACGCGATTTTTTGCCGTTTTTATAGATAATGGTGTGGAACCCTTCGTGCGCGAGTACGACTCGCACTTGGCCGGTTTTATTTGTACTTTATTTTGTACAATTTATTGAAATAAATTAATTTTTACATTTTCAATTATATTTGCGAAAGTATCTTTGTTTGTTCGTTATTCCTTCACATCATAAAAATGGATCGACTTGATATTTAATTTTAGTAAAGAACTACTTGGGCGGGTGAATTGACAAAGTTAAGTTTCTCCAAAATCGATGTTAAACTGTTTTGTTAATATATTTGTCTGCATATTGAATTTAATTGACTCATAACATCCCAGCGTCACATTTGGAGAGACAGGACAGATCGATTGGAAGTAGTTTTTCATTTTTTATTTATTTATTAGCTGTTACCCCGTGGTGTCACCCGCGTTGTCACCCGCTTTGTCACCCGCGGTCCCGGTATAATTCCACCGGCCGTTCTTGTGTTATAAATGGTGTAACTAAAACGATCTTGTTTTTGTCCACTTGGTGGTTAAAGACAAAATTTGTCGGGAGGTTGCATGCAGCCCGGTCCGATTGCATTATTTATTGTATTACAAACCGGTGGTAGAGTCACTTGTAACGTTCATAAGTGCCCTTCGAAGGGCTGATCTGAATATATAAGTTTTGAGTTTGTGATTGTCGCATTAGAGAATGGGTACTTCACATATTTTTTTAAGCCAAAGGTAATTTTATACACAATGCAACCTTTTTTACTTACATGTAGTTGATTCTTTGACATTGTGCATTATTAAAACAAAAGTAGTGTAATCAATGAGTACAAATTAATATTAAATACTTTATGTATGTAAGGCATTGCATACGAAAGTAGTACCGACTCTCAACATTTGTTTGATTGATTCTAAAATGTAACAAAGTCTCCAGTTCTTTAAACGTTTGTAATTCAACCGCGTACGGCGGAGGGAGGCCCCCTTCAAATTGGATTTAAAACATTGTGAATTACCTTTCTTTGATTCTCGGGTTAGCCAAATGGGGACGATTTATAGAGTAGGCGAGTATCGTGGGGTCCCCGGGGGCCGGTCGGTGGCTCGGTGGCAGCGGCAGCGCGGCGCAGTATTTCACGCGGGACGGCGATTTAGTGCGCGCCTCGCGGGGACCGTGAGCGATGGACGTGCGGCGTGCGGCGTGGTCGTGAGCCACCTGACCCCCGCTTTAAATATAAACCATCCCCGTTTATATCACCGTTCGCTTAATGCGATGCTATCTCTTACACCCCGATAATGAAGGGAGCCAGCGCCGAAATGTCCGGCACCCGCTCGATCATGGCGCTTGATAAATGAATTCAGTGCGTTTGCATTAATGTTTACTTCTCGGAACCGCGCTCGTCTTGTATACTGAGTTTTCTTTATATTCAGACGTTCTGTTTGATGTTTACGAGCGGAACGTGATGCGGCTGTGTTATAATAATTTATGTTAATGTCTCTAATGCCTGATGCCGAATCGTCTATCGGATAAACAGCTCGTGTATTCAATATTATATCTGATAGGCATTATTACAAGAAAACATTGCCAATAGATATTATTTGTCTTCATACCTACCTACTCGTACTAACCTACTCGTCCATCATTCTATAAACTGATGTAGATGTAGGTATTACGTTTTGTTAGAAAATTTATTCACACCGTGTTCGGGGTGGTTTATTTATCGGTTCGATTAGCCCTTGCCCCCAACATCACGGCGTTTAATAGAGCTAGGAATTTCACAGACACTGTCGATGTTATAATATATCGTAAAATGGGATTTAAACAGCAAAGTTTTGACTTCACCTAATTAAGATGAAATGAAATTTCTATTAATGAGATTTGATAGGTTGTGCTGATATTCATCAGATTCCCCAACGAACTAAGAGGCCGAGGTCCAATAACGATCTCACTTTTTAGGGCCCCGTACCCAGTAGGGTTCAATTTATTATAGCAACTCTATCTCTCCCTTCCGTTCATTTCTCTCAGGTTTTTAACTCCTAAGTCAAATAATATAGAGTCTTGAAAATGAACAAGTACTAATATTATATCTAACCTATGCATTGTGGGCAATTTTTTCTTCCAAGTTTCAAAAGTTTTTATTCATATCCTGTACGTGAACTGACATATTTTTTTAAATGTCAATATTTATTTGTTGCTCTTACTACCAATGCATGTCAAATCCCATCATGTCGTGCACATTTGAGTTAATAAAGTGAAATGATGAGTGATGCATGCAATGTGTGCAACTCATAGTGTTACTGAGACCTCTGCCTTTCTATTGGTATCAACTGCTTCTGATTTAATATGTATGTATGTATTGGCTTCATGCTGCCAGTCATAGTATAAAAAATGGTTCGCAGACAGTAGTACCTACCTAAGTGCGTCGGTGCGGGCCGATGGTATCTGCGCACATCGAACGTGTAAACTGTACCTATGCGCCCGCGCTTCGTCGTGTCGCCGCCGCGTCGCGTCGCCGTCGTCTCGGTGCCGTGCCGTGCTGCGCCCGCGCCGCTGTCTCGTCGATCGCTATCGGCGGGCTCGGACAGCTCGCGCGGTTTACACCCTCCCCAATTACGTTATAATCGCTATCTCCGGTGAACGACACTACGCGAGCGTGTTTGTTTGTTTTAGCATGTTCCATACATTTTTCCGTAATTATTACATGTTTTAAACAAACTTTACACAATTTCTTTAGAACTAATGAGATAACAACTTGGTCATAATTATATACTTCATCTGTATGGAGCCGGATCGGATAACACTGCCTAAAGTTATTTAAAAGTATGTTGTTCTTCACCCCAAATGTCTTGAAAATTTTTCAAAATTAGTTTCGGTATGATAAAGTTGTACGCATATGCTATTCCAGACTATGGTTTATCCAGGGGCCGTCATAAGTTATGTAGCGGCCCTTGGGCACGCAGAGTATCGAGGCCTTTACTAAGGTAAAGAAAAAACGTACAGAATGAATGTAAAATGTACAGAATGTAGGTACTTTTGACTCTACTGATCCATCAAGCTCCGGAGGCCCTGGGCTCGTACCCTTATAGAAAAACAGAACTGGTTTTATATATGTGCCTAGTTTTTTCAAAATCTGCCCAGTCACTATGGCGTGATTGAGTGATAACTTTTCATACTCGTATACCAACTATAATATTAGTTTGATAATATTCGAGACAAAAGCTGCCAACCACTGCGCCGACCAGACACCATGACCATACAATTTATAATATGTGCTTGTAAAAGCCTATTTAAATTTAATTTCAACACAGCAGTTGTTGCTTTAGAACCAATCATATTTATGACTAGTTTCCACCCCGCGGTTTCATCCGCGTTCCCGTGGAAACTAATGGCTTTTTTAATACAAATTTGCCTTTGTATCTTTCAAAGCCATAGGCTACCTGCATGCCAAATTTCATCATGATTGGCGGAATAAATAATTTGTGAAAATTTCAAGTGTCTAGCTATCGCAGTTCTTGAGATACAGCCTGGTGACAGACAGACAGACGGACAGACAGCGAAGTCTTAGTAATAGGGTCCCGTTTTTATCCTTTGGGTACGGAACCCGTAAAACTAAAGTCATATGACTTAAGGATAGTTTAAAATTCGAAGCATATTTTTTTCATATTTTCAAATGTTTAAATATTTTTCATTTAATAATTTCATGTTATAATATTAATGCATGTCCATTCTATCGAGTACATGGTGTACAACATGTGTCGCGACTCGCGAGGCGATGCGACGTGACGCGACGTGATGCTCACCCACCGTTATGTTTTACAACCAGCTCTGAGCGGTTCCGTCGCCAATTTCCTGTCCTCCCTTCTGTTCTACACTACACTACAACATGCATGCACATGACAATCTGTTTGTGACGTGGGTTGTGACGACATTATGTCATATAGTAATACACTTGCTACACTTGCTGCACTGTCAAATGTATTTGGATCATTTATGGTATTTCAATCGAAACCTTCCGAGTCCGTACTTTTACTGAATTGAGTAATTATTTGGAACACATCAAAACAAAAATATCAACGACCTTTAAAAATAATAAATGCTAATATTTCCTGTGTTGGTTGTAATGGCTTTTGTTTCAATTTAAGCTTTTTGTTATTCAATTGCCGATGACCGTTACCCACATCTACAATATAATGCACCGGGTCGTAATTGACACTGATATAAACATAATTTGGTAAAGGCTCTTGCGCAGTTATCCTATTACGTACGTGTTGTCCAAAACCGCAGCTCCCGAAGGCCGCGCCTGCGTCCGCGCCGCGCGCCGCCCACACGATTCATATGAAATACTATGAGATGGGTCCGAGCTCGCTTGCTATTACTCAACGGTCACTCTACTAAACAATACAACGGGCATGCGCATGGGCAGCTGCCATCGACGCATTCACGTAACGCTTTGACATTTCAATAAGGATCCGAGAATAGGTGTCGTACATGGTACAGTTGGTATTCACAATTTGTAGGTCGGAAGCTAGTCGATTATGTCCTGTCATCTCATGATCATCCCTCCACCATTATATTATATATCTTTAATATAGTAAGTATAGGTAATATCCTGCTCATAAATTAATACGTACTTCTTTTTTGTGTATTTTTTTATATAATATTTTGTATAAATTCTATAATATAATCCGTCTTAGTAGTGAGTTGTTGATAAAAAGGAGCACTGAGCGAATCGTCACACGAGCACTCGTCAATCGTCACCACGTCACACGTGTGCTCGTCTCTTGTCCCGGGCCCTTAGAGCAAAGTCCGGACCCGGTCGCGGCCGGTGCGATCGCTTGCTAAACATGTCTTTAACGATCTGTCCAAACATTCCGCCGGCGTGTGATTAACTCATATCTCTAATTACATTATAATATTGTTGTTGCAGTGTCGGGCCGCGGTGACGTCAGCAGTTTCTTCAATACACAGATGGTGCTCGACCTTAACGGTAAGTACCACAAGAATCATTATCGCACAGCGACACCGCGCTCATTTGAATATTACGGAAGGTGAGCGTGGAATACCCGAATTATCTAATTATGTTTTTGTGAGTGGTCGAGGTGGACGCCTGAGTTACGGCATCGGCGCGCGGCGGCCACGGGCAGTCTCCCGCGCGTCTCGCTTCTCATTCATCCACGGAGTCGGACCCGCCGACCACGGTTCCCTCTATCGATTACGATTCCCGTAATGAAGCGGCCCGCGGGCAGCGTAGCCGTGACACGCCGAGACAAAACGACGACATAATTAAATTAATACAAATTCACAGCTGAGCCGGTTTTTGTGCGGTCGCACGGCGACACCGAAACATTTCTAATTTTCGTCTAGGTCCGTTTTTTATTCGCGTTAATTACGGGATGAATGGATCGGGCGGGTAAAAAGTGTTCGGCGGCGGAGTGCGCGGTGTGGAGGCGCAGTTTTTGTACCGCGCGTGCTTCACGGAACTCGCCGCCATTGTGCGTCCCGAGTGCCGCGGCCGCCCGCACCGCATCGCCGCGTGATAATCCGATCGGTGACACCGACCACTATTCACTTTTATTTAAATCGTCACGAGTAAAAAACGCTCTACGATATCGAAGTTTTCCATCTGTCACACTGTATGGTCATCCCGTCATCGTCGATTTTTGTACGTTCCGCTTCAATCAGGCGTTCAATGCAAGAGAAATACTTTATTGCTCGTTGTGTCAAATTGTGTTGACAACACCTCGCTCGATGAATGGCGCACGGCATAATTCAAGTGACGAAATTCCAATATGAACATCATTCAGTTTTATCTTAAACGAGTTTTCCGCCCTGCGGTTTCATCCGCTCCCACCAATCCCCTATTTGAATTTTGAAAAACCTATCCTTAGTATCACTACTATATTATAATGCGTTTACATTAATATATAAGGAACCTGTGCGCAAAATTTGAAGCTGATAGACCAGTGTGGTTTGAGCTGTGCGTTGATGTCAGTCAGTCAGTTTCTCCTTTTAGTCAGTTTCTTATTTTAAATTCTCGATTACGCCAGCTTGTCATGTCTTTGATCGAAGCTTACTATTAAGAGTTCGCGCACTCTGTTTCTCTATTTTATTCATTAATCTAGTAGGAAGAAAAGTAGTCCTGACAGATGAGTTAACAAGACGAGGTAACATGTATATTAGAGCATTCACTACTAACACAGTAAAATTAGACAGTGGTAGTAAGATCTCGGGCGCAGCTCTGCAGCGGACGCTTACAAAAAATCGTCTCGATCCGACTCCTGAAACTCTACCGACAATACGCGACCATCCTGCTATTATCTATTACGGGGTCACCGTATGTTATTACTATATTGCCGTAATCGTTTCTAATTATCATTTTACTTTCTTGATCCAAGTCACAAAATCCGAGAAAAGAGTAGGTCCTACATGAGAATCAAAAGTATTTGATACCAAAGAAAATATCAAAATCTTTCAAATAATACACAAAGTTAATATCCAAGTATCCAATGACTTCTTAATCTACATTTAAAATGTTACTTTGACAATTGAGATGTCTTGTTCCTTTATGCTAATAGCAACCTTGCAGGCTACCCCGGCGAGGCTGAGGTCAAATGCCTCTGTTTAGTTATGAAACCATTTTGAAAAAAATCAATGTTATCTAGTACTGCATGACATGTCGTCGACGTGTACTGGACAGCTCTGCAGCGAGCAGTGCAGTTAGCGCATACGGCACTGTGCAGTAGGTACGCACGCGGAGGTGACCGCCCGACATAGCTGCGTATAATTTCTTATGTAAATTTAATCACTTGAAAGCGGGAACACATCTCCATACTATTGGAGTGGTCGCTCCACCTGACATGTCTGTACTAAATAAGTAATATAAACAGTTTCTGCGTACCCACCTTCCTTCCATAGTTCTGTCGCCTTAGGTATGTGATACAGTGAGGAATGGAATTTAAATAGAACACGTCAGTTATTTCTTGGTAGAGAGATAGCGAATGTGTACCGACTAATAGCCTCGAGCTTCATGTGCAATATGTTTTTTCTATCTCTAACACTTATTGATATACTGAAAAATTAGACACTGAAATGATTAATTTTATTTATAAATTCTCACGGATAAGAATCCGTTACTGAAGCTTCAAGTCAAATCTGAAAAACTTGCCGATTTAAACTTAACATTTCGAGTAAAAATAAAATTCCTGAACGTAAACTCACTAAAGCTAAATGTAGTCTGCGACAAAAGTGTTCGGCAGCGCAGTGGTCGTTCCGCACGCGCGCTCCTTGCGAAATGTCCCTCCTTGACGCTATAGGAACCGAGAGGTAGCCAACCCACCAGTCGTCGAGGACGGTATGTCAGACCTGAATAATACTTCTTATTACTCAAAAGTGTACTTTATATTTTAAACATTATGTAAATTCTTCTAGCTGTTTATTTAGTAACTCAATCACTGACTCCTCAGCTAGTATTGAGTATGGAAACTAATCCATTTACATCTCGAATAGAGAAGCTGCTGTGTCTGGTGCCAATGCCAGCGATGCGGGCCGGTGCTCGCCAACTTAGGCGTGACGTCATTGCGTAATGACATTTAACAATTTTTAATCGTTGATTAAATTTGAGACCATTAGATAATTGTGTTTCGATCAAGTAGGAAATAGTTCTTATTTATTTATTTAATTTGGATATCCAACAAAGAATACACTTCACATTTAAAACAATAATTACAGTGACGTTTAAACACCTAGTGCTTCTTCAATTACAGGATATCACAGAAAGCGCATACGGATAACGTAGCAAAAAATAATAATAATAAATACAATAATAACAAAAAGAAATAATTATGACTCTAAATTATTATTAATTAAACAAAGACAAATTGAGAAAAACAAAACAAAAACAAAATTATAGTCAAACAAAATATACAATACAATATATATTATTTGCTATTGTTATTCGTAAAATTTACCTGTCTTTCTCTTCTTATAATCTCAGTCTTTCGGAGTTCGTTAAACTCTCTGTTAAGTTTATATAAAGTAAAATAAGGTATTTTGGTATTTTGATGTCTACAAAGTAAGAGTCTTAAATAATTGTCAAGTTTGATAGCGATTCCTTCGAGGTTCTTTCCACAATATTATCATCATCTTCCTGCTCTATTCCCAATCAGTTGTGGTCGGTACTCTTTTTACATTCTACCCTTCTATCTGTCATATCTGCATTCACTTCTTTCTTACTCTCCTCCTCTCCCCGTATTCCATTCACTTTCATATTCATGACTCTTTCACTGACATGGCTTTCATCCCTCCTCATAACATTGTCATACCACGGTAAGCGATTCACTTTTCAGTCCCTGGCGCTACTTTCGAACGTCCTCGTATGTCCTCCTCCATTCCTGATTTTATGCATTCTTGTCTATTCTCCCCACACTACACACCCATCCCAACATTCTCATCTCAGCTGCATGTAATCTAGATGTCGGGCATTTTAAGATTCACATTATTCAACTTTGTTTATGAAGGCTAGTTGGTGCGCGTACTCTCAACTACAATAATTAATTTTAGAATTTAAATTTTTCGGTGCCGTGCTCCTTAATTACTTATTTATTAACCTCAATTAGCATAATAAAGCTCGCATAGTTAGACGCATCGTTGCACAAACTTAGTGTTATGTTGTAACTATCAAAGATTATCGTATATAATATAATAAAAAAACTCGAGGAGTAGGTATAATTAACTAAAAATCATTATATTAGTAATGTTTTATGATTTTATGTTGGTTTTACATATTTCAATGTCATATTTTTCATAATTCACTATTGGTGCGAGGACTACAAATGTGTTCTAATTATATGTGCATTATATAATGTGTGCCAATAGTCGTAGGAGCAGTGATTTCAGCGAGCGAGGGACGTTACGACATCTGCATATATATAAAGTCGATCGATCGACTTGGTGACATTGCGTCAGCCGGCGATACCACTCGGGCCGCGGCCGCGACATTGTAAGCTAATAGAACTTGCATAGGGATTACATTCATTCACTAGCTTTTGTTTCAATGGTCTAATTACAAAAAACAAAAAAAAAGCAATGGTCTTGAAACGTCAAAATGAATCCTATTACGAACGCCACCTAGTTACGGAGACTTATAGTAGACATTGTTCAAGAACCTCGACATAGAAGTTGCAAGTAGGCGGTGCATGTTCGGAAAGCGCATCGGTTATTTAAATTAAAACAAAACGCTCTCGTAACCAGATCCGCGATGCGACCGCAATAATTGTAAAATAAATAGTAGGGTAACAACGCCAACGATCAATTGCTAACTCGTAAATTCATTATCTCGTATCACATGCTATCCATCGTCTGACGGTTCACGACTCACTGCGAACGTGTTATTATCTTTATGCCTCCAATTTCGACTAGTAGCGAGCACTTCATTATGTTGGTAGTCAGATATAGGCGCGCGGTTTGCATATCGACGCTCGGACCGGACACCTGCAGCGGCGGCGGCGGTGACGGGCGGTGCAGCTCCTCCATCTAGCCAGTGTTGCGATCCCCCGCAGCGACGCATTGTACGACAGCTCCGCAGTAGAGACGTCGCAAATGTAATATTACAATTTGCTAAATTACAATGTGCTAGATAAATATTTCGTCCCGCGCACACATTTGCATGCGCTCACCGCTACCTGCGCGCAAGCATCTGCCCGAGTTTTTTCTTCGCCTCACCTCCGATCGTCGGCCGAACAATCGCTAGTTCGCATATTTCTTGCATTTCCATTAGTTTTTGTCGCCGCCAGTGAGACATGCATTAAAAGTTTTTATACATTTTTAAGGATTTGAGATTTATTGCGAAACGTGCGTTAAGGATCTATGGGGTACAAACGGTCGACGTCGTAATGGTGGTGTGGTATTATTTAATATTGTGGTGCTCCTGTTCACAAAATGTCTGAGCCGGGTGTGCAAGGGTCGGTCGGTAAGAATGGCTGTGATGTGGTCCCTTGGCCTCCCCTGATCGGTGAGAGGTAGCGTTGCGCTCTCTGGTGGCGTCGCATCGTGTCGGAAGAGAGCGGTCTCTAATTGCAGGCGATGCCGATGGTTCCACTTTCCTGCACTATTATCTCTCGAAATACACTAAATCTGTTGTCAGACTTCAATTTGTTGTGTTCCTCAACAATCATGCCTTTCACGAGACGGAGTCTTATGTGATCGCTTCAATTATTTACTGCTTCTTCACATCGGGAGATGTTATCAATTTTAATAGCGACTGAATCTAGCGAGCCGTAATCTGTAGGATGTAGTCTCTCAAATCGGAATAATTTGAGTAGGTGCGTCACCTCACCTACCTACAAAGAGAGCACTTTTTATTTATATCGGTCACGAACACGGCGCGGCACGATTTTATATAATTTATTTAGCTTACTGCACCACTGACTGGCCCAGATCAAACTTGATTGTTTGGTCATAAGCAAGCGAAATAGTTTCATTCGAGTTAACCCCCCGATCTATGGACGTACCTTCTTTTTATGTGCTCAAATGTTCATAGATCAGTATGCGAGGTTCTCGAGCCTCCTTATTGGATTATTAATGTCATGTAATAATTGTAGAGGAGCAACAAAAAGCTCTCGCAATACTACAGCTGCTATCACGGTATGATAATAAGAGACAATTGTGTGACACAGTTAATTAGTTAAGCGTATTCACTCGAAAGTTAATTGGATAACATGGAGTAGTATTATAATTATGTTAAACATATGCATTTCTCATTTAACCATGAAATAAATTATGACGTAATTATAAGCTGGTGTTATTAAACTAATAAGTAAAATTTATTTACAACAAAAATACAATCTATAATAAACTAGCTTCCGCCCCGCGGTTTCACCCGCGGTCCCGAGTGCTCCGATCGCCACCAAACTTTACAGGATTACTCGCGGGGCCTAATATGAAGATTGTCTGAAAGATCCATCGCGATCGGTTCAGCGGTTTCGGAGTCTATAAGGAACATACATATATACATACATACTTTCTCTTTTATATATATATATATATAGATAGATAGAACCTCGAGGTTGCCGCCGCTGTTGAAAAGCAAAGTTTTCATCAGAATGGCAGCATTTCCTCTTTGGATTTCCATATTACTGCGTTGGCGGTAAAACTATAGAATACATAGCATTATTTTGTAGATATTATAGCTACAATACGATATGCCAGATGTATATGGTATGCGCTGATACCAGACACCCGGGTACATCTCCGGACATCCACACCTACTACTATGTATAAATCATGTGCCTCTTTTCTGAATTAACTCAAACTAAATTTTTATTCTACGGAACAAACGATGGAAAGTATCCTATGACCGACCACATTGTATGTAGTAGATACTTATCTTACAAGGCCTTTATCATTTAAATATTGTGAAATCAAACAAATATATAAAACACTAAATTATTGACTTTTAACATCCTCGAAGCTGGGTTTGTATTTGCTAAATCCAGGTGGATATTACGTTTTTACCATGTTTAAATTTGTACGTTCATAAATTGGACTCTGGGCGATTTCTATTAAGGGTTCGCAAACATTATTTCTGATACAGGACCGGCCGCGGCCGACCCTGCACCACCTTGGAGAGTCTCCACGTCGCATTCTCTATTCACATCAGGTAGAATAATTATTATCTAAAGAAAGGTCCACATGATTGATTCTCGGTTGCTGAACGCGGGACCAAAAGATTAAATGCTCACAAAAAATTGCGCCGCCAATGTACGTATGCAAATCCTTTGTTAAGCTAGCCGTGTGCGTCGGACCCAGTCGATACTCTCCTAGATACTCTATGGTTCCCATAATAAGGTGCTTAATCCCACGACATTCTGAGAACATGCGATCCTTTTTCACGTTTGGACGGTCCGTAATCTGCGATCTAAGTGCTTCATAAATTTCAATATTCACTGTTTCCGTATTGAATCATTCTAAGAAACTAACAAAAACGCACTCTGATGGATGACTTCAAAAAAGCCTAATATCATATTTTTATTTCTTTAAAGCAATGTTTTTTTATGCAAAAGCCGTTAAAAATTGTAAAAAAAATAGATGTAGGAAACGTGCGAAGAACGGTTGAAATTTAGTAGCGCAAATAATTTATTGTGATGTTTCTTTTTTGAATAACAGACATTGAACGTTGGATAAAATGTACAAAAATTTATACGCTTTGCTTTTCATAAAATCCTTGTCCATCTCCGGATCCATCATAACCTTAATACATTTCCGTTTGGGGTTGAAACTATGGGTCCCTGGGGCTCAGAGGCACATCGATTGGTTAAGGAGATATCCAGACGTCTCTTCGATTTAACAGGTGACCAAAGAGCGGGAGCTTACCTCGGGCAACGTAAAAAAAACTTTAATACAATAATATTCAGATCATTTACAATTGTTTATTTAATATTAATAATTTAGCTTAGTGAATGTTTCATCACTTATATTTCACTTCTTGACAAGGTCATCGTTTGTTACACGGTTGGTTTGAGCTCACGTCAGTCCATCAATCAGTTCAATCAATGTCTCACTAACTGGATAATTATCATCAAAATTGCAGTTGCATGCTTAACTTATAACTCACGATAATTACAATTTGCATAATTATTGGAGATTACAATACAATTACACTTTTTGATATAATCCTACGGTTAGTTTTAATACAGATAAAATAGATATTCAGTGATTGACTTCGTTGCTACATAACAATGATCACGCACAGTGTAAGGTTCCTTTTGTGAGGTTGTCTGTAAATAGCTGCGCAGTACTAATTATAAGGTACTACCACAGCGTAATTACATACAGTGGTCTATCGCGTTTGAAGTCACGTCAAATGCCGCTTTGTATAGGCATTCGTAATTGCTCCATTGTGTCCCAAGCGAGTGTATAGCAGCTTGGGCTCGCTACCGCCCCTCTCTCACCCCGCCAGCCCCGCACGATTGCTCTGTCTAAACGTGTCCGTTGGCCGACTGTAAGAATTACTTAGACTGTGGTACCGCTAGCTGACATAGAGTCCAAACGGAACCCTGTCACAGGCTTCGATCTCCTAAATTAAAGAGTCTTGAAATAAACACATTATATTTATTTCTTGGATCCAAAAACTAATAAATATTAATAAAGAAAATAATATTATGTATGGGGCGTACTTAGCTGTCTCTGTTTAGAGTCATAAGCGACGTGGTTCGTATAAAGGCGTTGGATGGAGATAAGATAACCAATCTCACTGTCTCATCGATATTTATCAGAGGTTTATGTTTTCTTGAAAGCTGCTCTTGTCGCCACGAAGTTGCTTTTCGTGTTGTTGACGTTTTCTCGTCTATTTTGCCACATAAATAGCGGTCACGCATCCAGATCTAATCAGTATAATTAAATAAATAAATAAAATTTATTCAAAAATATCTTAGTAAGCTAACAACAGTAGTACAATTTTTCTTATGGTATAATGTCTATAACACATGCTTGAACTAGGAAAACCTGTGTTTCAGGCGATTATTAATTCCTTGAAGATATTTTGTTCAAAATCAACTGGAAAAACTTACGTGTTACTTGGTACGTGTTTCATCTGAATTACAATTCGTAGATACTTTGTGGTACTTCTATGGTAGCATACAGATATTTGATAATGAATACAATTATTGTTACAAACACAAGCAAGCTGGATGTGAAATAAACTAGGCCCCGTTATTTTATAAGTGAGGGCTATTTACGTACGTTTACGTTAGGTAGAGCGCACGATGCGCGCTATCCTACCTCACACGTAATTGTATAGCTAAAGGTCTCGCTACCCCGCTCACTGCCCAGCGCCAGCGCCAGCGCCAGCGCCACAGCCAGTGCTAGTGCATTAGGCTACAAGCATGTAACTGCTCCAGCTATGTACCGTTAGTCGCGACTCCCCGTCCGTCCCCCACCCGCTCGCACCCCCGCCGAGGGGGAAATCACCTGACATTTGAGTTCTTGCGTTAATCGCGGGGTGAATAATATATCTACCCTAGACTGGTCTAGGCACTAGTGCAGGGCGCAGGGGTGGGGGTGACATTCACTCCTGGCCGCGTGTGTGATGCGCGGGCGCACCATTCATTGTGGGAACTGGTGCCATGGACTCGGGTGAGTTTACTATTGTTTCTATCTGCACTACACTCTTCGAGCAATACACTTTTATAGCGCACGAAAATTTAGGTTTAACGAAAATTCACCAGATTAGAGTGGAGGTATGTCGTCCATATATGTACAATCTAATCAATGTGACCCGGCGATCGTTTAGAAACTAAAAGTCGGTAATGTGGGTATAAGTCGGTCGTTTTAATTACGCTGCCGATGTCCGGTTCGCGTGATCCGTGGACACCGAATCCCGACCTCCCTCGCCCGACTCACCCGTCCCCCCGGCTGTCCCCGCGCCCTCCCCCGCTCGGCCTGCGGGAAGCACTGCCCACCCTCGCGCCGAGCCGTAATCGCTAAATTTTTATGATGTCTTCACGGTAACTCGGTAATAAGCTTTTTAACATTTTATTGCGCCCATCGCCATCGCCGAGCCACGGCCGGCCGCTAAACGAACATTACGATTTCTTCTGTGAATGCACATTTACGGTTATTATAGTTAATATTATTTTACAGTTTGTTGGCTGTTAGCTTTTTACAAATTAGGGATGTTTTGTAAAGCAATCACCGTTCGCCGTTGTTGTGCTGCAAGCCGGGGAAAGCAATCTCGACAAAAAATTATTCGATCTGTTACAAAAAGGCGTCCGACGGGACTTTCTAATTTATTGCTCGAGCGCCGACGGTCACATTTTAAAAAGGCAACAAACAATCGAAAAGTAAAAATTGCACAACCCCGCGCCGCCCCGCCCCGCCCCGCCTGGCCGGGCCCGGTCCGGCCCGCTCGTCGGGCGGACAATGTGCCCGTAAAAAACTGCTAGCTTCGTTTAGCACCGCCATAAAAGAAAGTTGTATTCATTTAAATATCGACAATGTACGTCCCGTAGCGCATTCCAAGTAATGCACCCGTAATTATTCAATAAACTATTAATTATGTATTATGCTAAAACATTGAGCCGGTTTGCCGAGGATCTTTTTAAATATGTATCGGTAAAGTGTGCGGCCCGCAGTCCGCGACACGGACACGTGGAGCCCACTCTTAACACGTAATACGTTTTAACTGTGAGCGATAATGTCGCACGGAGTGCACGAGGGGGAGCCCTAAACACTTCACTTGTCTTACATTTATATTCCACTAACGCGACAGCGCAGCGCGGCGCGGCAGCCTCCGAGGCAAGGGTTGTGGAAGGAGGCACTACTCTCGAGGGCCACTATCATATTACGATTCAGTTTAAAATTCATTCATTACAAATATTTCTTAAAATTGGACAACATGCTTATAGCTTCTTTCAGAGATAAGTTTTAACAAATGAATACCGTTTTACAACAGGCTACAAAAACATAAACGAATATATCGCTCTCGCAGGACACATTTTATGTAATAAATCTATGATTATTTATAATAAAAATAGTTATAGCTTAGTTCTTCTCTTTCCTTCCGATCCGTGCGTTGGAGTCTGACAATTCATAAGTGCCTGTGAAGGCCTTCTAGAATAAAAATATTTATTTCATTTCATGCATTCATTTTAGAGATGGCTTATTATGGTCAGATTTCCAAAGCGTGTTCTAAAAAGCAACTCGTTAAAGGTTCATTACTATCAATATGAGTTGCAAGACTATCGTCGCGGCTATTTTCGCTTTTAGGTTGTTCTTAATATATATAAATATAGCAATGACAATATTAGCATATCTTGTAAGTCTTGTAACTCACTAAGTATGTAAACAAATCTAGAAAGTAGATTTGTAGCTAAGTACTTCTAATTGTTTGAATATGTTAGAGTAGTACCTGTCTAATACAATAAACTTATTAGGAATAGCATAATAAATTATCAGTGGAGTAATTGCATTTGTGAGACATGCTGATTTATGGGTTAAATAGTAACTATTTTATTTAAAAGGAACATGAATATTGACTACCTCCGTGGAGGTTCCACCGATAGGGTTGTGCGAGGTATTGTATTGTATCGTGTCGTGACATATTCAAGACATTTCCCCGCGGGGTGACCTTTGCGTCCCGTTAGCTAGCGGCGGCACCTGCGAGCTGCGCGGACGTTAGGGTCCCGCTACTCTCGCGCACAACTCACCGCCCCGCCCCGCACTCCGGCGCATTCATTAATTGTTCCATAGTGACGGACGAGTCCATCGTGTTTGTTACATGCCCTTAACCGATCGCCGGCCACATTAACATAACAACACAAAAAGACGATCCGATAGCCGTTAGGTATATCTCTCTCAAAATGTACCTATTATACTTATAAACAAACAAACAGTTTATTTAATACTAGCTTCCGCCCCGCGATTTCACCCGCGTTCCCGAGGGATCTTGTGTTTGCCCGGGATTAAAAGTAGCCTTCCTCGATAAATGGGCTATCCAACACTGAAATAATTTTTCAAATCGATCGATAGATTAGCGCGTTCAAACAAACTCTTCAGCTTTATAATATTAATATAGACTAGTTTCCATTCCGCGGTTACACCCGCGTTCCCGGGATAAAAGTAGCCTATGTTCCGCTCCATGCCATAGGCTACCTGGATGCCAAATTTCATCTCCTCTATTGGGGGTTCAGTTAAGGTGTCAAGGTAACAAACGAACGAACAAATTATCTTTCGCATATTTTATAATATTATCCAAAAATATATGTAGGTAATATTTACTATTCCCCGTGGTTTCACGCGCGTTCTCGGGATAAAAAGTAGTCTTCCTCAATATTATTTTTCAAATCGTATCAGGATTTTGTGCTATGTATTGTATTTAACATTTGAAAATAAAAAATGAAAATTAAATGTATTAATTATTGTAATTATTAAGGCCTGAATTAATTAAAATTTTATTTTATTTATAAATTTTGTTGCCCAAAAGGTAAGTTATCTACGTATAGTCCACAAATAAACAATATTCATTTTCATTTCATCAGTAGTTTCGGAAATTACATTTAAATTCACTAAAAACATTACCTCTTTATAATAGTATAGCTCACTGGAAGTATGTAGTTTTTTAATCCTTAAATATCTGAGAGGATGGCGAGCTGAAAATATTAGTCCGATTGACACAAATGTCAGGTTGTATCCCGATGAAGCGCAGAGCGGGGCATAGCGATAAGTACCTACTATATAGAGTGTACTCATTTCACGATACATTTCATCGATACAGACGAATTGTAATCTCATTGGGAGGTGTTACGATTGTTTTCATGCATGAAATGATATCGCGTGGGTGAGGTATGGGTAACGAGGAAAGGTATCACAATGCGGTCATTAGTGAAATTGTATCGCATCATACAAGCAGGTAAGTGTCGGTTGCCGGTCAATAAGTTTCGTGGCGGTCGCTCGGCCTCGGCTCGGGGCTCGGGCCCATCTAATCATAGCGCGCGGGAATCAATCGGCGCGGTAATGCGCTCCGTCCGATTAGAATACTTACATGATCACATTCAAATGACGCCGCGCGCGCATCGCCCGCTGCCTGCGCCGCGCCACCGCGCCCGCCACCGCGCCCGCCACCGCGCCTGCCACCGCGCCCGCCACCGCGCGCCGCTCTGTATATCGGACTGTATGAGGACGGTGTGGCCACCACCGTACTCATCACACAGTATTATTTAGACGCCTCTGTAGCTAAATTAAAGTTACAACAATATCTGCATATAGTATGTACATTTCTTAATTCCTTACGTTACGGTTTACTGGCGCGTGATCGCCAATTGGTATCCTATGAGATTTTTGTGCTAAGTCTTAAGTTTGCATGTTATTTTCAAATTTGCAATTATTTAAATTTTGTTATAAAATTATTTTCTTTTTTTACTGGTCAACTGAGTAAGCTCAACTTAAAACTTTGGCTTCTGTAAGTGCTTCTGGATATTATGGAAACAATATTCTAATCGTGTATTTGGTCATAAACTGATCGACTTAGCTACGTTGTAGCGTGTTAGTCCGTAACAATCATTAGCTTATTCAGTTAACTATGTTTATCAGTATCCAAAAAAATCATCGAGCTTCGTAAATCAGCGCAAAAAAATCGTATCTGCTTATTATTTATAGTCTATTTGTTGGGTGAACGATCGCTGTAGATGTGGCCAAACCCTGAGTGCAGCCAATCACGGCTCAGTGCAGTAGTGCAGGCAGGCCGGCAGCGCCGCGCGCCGCTCCCACGCGCGCTACGTGCACCACTCCAGGTGCAATCACACACGAAATGTGTCGCTTTGTATCTACTTCACTCTCGCATACGTAACGAGCTCGTTTACCTCACATAGCTGATACTAGCTGTTCCCCGCGGTTTCACTCGCATTCCCGGAATAAAAAATAGCCTATAACCTTCCTCAAGAATAGGGTTATAAAGAATTTTTCAAATCCGACTGGTAGTTCCAGAGATTAGCGCCTTTAAACAAACAATAAACTCTTCTGCATTATTATATTAGTATAGATAGATAATGTTACGGGAAACCCCCAAGTCAATTTATAATTCAAAGTGAAGGATTGAGAAGTATGTATACTGTAATTGAGCAATTAGATTAATGTGTCGCATCGCAACCGTCTTTTCCTTAAGCAAGAATTGAACGAGAGCCAGCCTCGTCTGAGAGGTTTATTGTACATTTCCGGCAGCAAAATTGCAACCCTCATCTAAATTGAATAGTCAATTACGCTATTCCATAGTAACCAGTTAGTGAAGTGACAACAGTTAACTACGATGTAACGGTATCGGTAACGATATCTTGGGGGTGAGTGACATGCGTTGATATTTTAGCGGCGCGTGCGCACCGTGCACCTGCTGCACTCTCGCACCCATACACTCACACCCGCGTATCGGGCGCGGTGCAAGTGTGCGCCGGCGCGGGGTCAAGGTCGATCTTTTTATACATTTGCTTGCGGTCAGCGTTCAGTGCGCACCCAACTCGAGCATCCAGCTTAATGGCCATACGTGATCCGATCATGCCTCACTCCATTTTTATCGATTTTGAAATACTTAATAATCAGTATCGCGTTCTCCGAGATTACTTACTGAGTACAAAGGCTGCGAGCTCAGTTTAACGCATCCGATGTCTGTCGCTAGTTAAGTTAAATGACTCAAGCGTAGCTCAATTCAAGGGCACGCAAAGGAAATTCTTGATTGATGAACTCGCAGAGAGTCAAAAAATCCAGCATGTAGCGTGGTACGTGCGTGTGGAGTGCGAAGGGCGGACGGTGCGACAAGTTGTCGCTTCCACCGGCGAGGCACAGGCGCGCGGCTCGTCGTCTGACCCTCGTCCGCCGTCCACCGCAGCGCGACTTAACTCTAATACAATGTGTTCCAACAGTAAAGTACGTTAATATTTTTCAATCGATTTTGTGCTTTACCTAATGATTTTGATAGAATAACTTTCCTGGCTTACAATATTCCTAGGACTTGTTAACGCGGGCCGAGGTAGATATAGATATCGACAAAGCGACGCGTCCGTCTGCGGTCCCGTGGCCTGATGACTGGGCTCCGGACTCTGGGCTCGGGCCAGACTACTCATTATTAAAATTAAAATTCGTGTAGGTACGTGGAGATGTAGATAGAACGATACGAAAATTATAATATGTATTACAATGAGCCGGGTTTGGCTAATTAGCCTGCGCTGTCAGTCTGCGCCCGCGCACGATAATTATTGTTATAATTTTTAACGTATCTTATAATATGCTAATGTGGGGAATAATGAGGCTGAGTTCAGCTGCCGCCGACGCGACGTCCTGCCGTCTATAATTACTCCCCAAGTAGAGATGCACGTGCCGAATGCTGACAAGTAAATGACGTCACACACACCACTAGAATCTTGTAACGTTTAGCATCCTTAAAATTATGAATGACATGCAAAGTCCTCACTTATCGTATTACTCGGTCGAGGGCGGAGGTGCATGCGGCGGCGGCATAAGGCGATATAGGTATCACTCGAAGCCGCAAAAAACCATCAGCATAATCGCAAGACTGTCTCACCAACACCGACAATATACAAAAATAATACCACTCATTGCGTCTAAAATTGAAGAACATTAACAAAACATCTTTAGCGCCCCAAATCTTTTATATTTTCTTTGTTTTATATAAATAAACATCCTGGGACACTCCTCACACACGGCCATCTGACCCCAAACTAAGCATATATAGTTTTTATCTTTTCATATAAAAAAAGCTATAATGTGTTTTTTTTTTATTTTTCAAATAAGTAAATAAATAAATAATCAATAACTTAATCTTTATGTGTTTGGTTCATTCGATGATAGGATATATAATAATAGATATTCCTATACTAAAAACGCCTCATCCAGTTTATGTACGTTTTTATTTCTGTGATACATTCTACGACTAGTTATCAAGTGGAAATGAAAATAATTTAAACTGGGAGTGGGCTTACAATTTGTATAGAGTGGTTCACAATCACATGCGTCTGCGTCACACATCAACGTACCAACAATCCTTTAATATTGAGACACGCACGCACCGCGCTGCGCTCCCCCTAGGTAAGTACTTGCTTCCATCCATAACCGCTCTTTCTTCTGATTCGCTAGATTCAAAAGACATGAGCAAAATATCTTTCATGCACAAAAACAGATGTAAAGAATGCGATGTGATAAATCAGATATGCCGATTTGAATGTAAAACAAACGCTATCCGATGGGTATATAATTAATGTATTTAATTATAATAAATTTATGAATGCGTACGATGCGGTGCGATGTGAGTGAATAATAACTATGAATAATTGTCTAAATATTATAATGAGATCGTCATTTTCATTTATCTGGTAAGCGATAATAATGAGCTTCAAGTGAGTCGACAAGGCATGTATGTATGTACAGTAGTGAGTATGACTTTTTATTAATTCTTACCTTGGCTACTAAACATGGTGATAATTCATAACCGGTCCCGGTAGCATTTGAATTAACAGATCCAGCAGAATACCATATCTAGAACTTGATAGTTACATAGTTTTTCTGTGAGTACAATATTCCTATTAGAAGGCGTAAACTAGAAGTAGTTCCAGTTGATTGTTGAGAGACTATTACAAAGTTGGCAGACGGTTGAAATGGTTTCAGGAATATAGGAAGCATCTCGATTAACTTATTGAGATGGATTCAATTAAATTATTATCTTTTTAGCCTGTCAATTTATATATATTTTATTCAAATAAAATCAACCCGCGTGTTTAGTTTCAATAACTACGAACAAACGAACACCGGAAGAATAGAAATAAAGAAATTGTTTAAAGCCACTGGTTCAATGAAGCAATATTTGACTCGAAACATTGGAGCGAGCCTTACTCGTCTCCTGCAGCAAGCAAGTGGCGCCCTCTAATGGCTTTATAATAAAAACAACGGTACCGATGGCGATGTGTCGCCACGCCACGACACGACACGACACGTCTCAGCTGGCGCGATGCGACAAACACGATAAACAAACACAAGCATGCTACTTCATTCATATCGATGACAGAAGGAGGCGGCTACTACTATCTAAGGAAGTCACAAGTTTTTATTAAATGTTCTCACCATAATGTAGTGTTACTTAAATTGTTATAAACCTGAGATCGCGGCCTGGATACACTCGTCTTTAGATAGATAGGGTAGATAAAAAAATACAGGAAATGTCTCATAGAGTCAGTGGACCAAGTTCCTTTATTTAAATGAGAAAAAATTAATAAAAAACAAGTAGTTATATTTTTATAGATTAAATTATGGTAGAGTATTAGTAACATGAGATAAATGGGTATCTAGTTATAGAGCAAGCCTTGTAATTGGATCACATATTAGTTGTTATGTATGCTATACCCTAACGCTATATTATTTATATTTTATAATGCGTAATATGTACATTTTATTTCATTATGTTACTTTAAGGTTATTGCCAATCCTTGGGTAACTCTCTGAAAGCAATCTCAGATGCCTTAGTTGGTTTAGTACGGACAAGAAAAAATGCAACAAGCCTCGTAAGATGCAAATTTCATTAAACCTACCGGTTATTTAAACATTGGTGCGTATTCTGGCAGTATTGTGTTCATTTGCTTTATAATAAATTCAGGCTATATATTAATGTATAGGGAAAGTATGTATAGCCTCTATGTATAGTCTACTGTTGTAGATAAAAACATTAATTCCGTATTATGTTGATGGTGTAGGTATCCCCAGTTTACAGGTTGTTATGAGTGTTCTGCAGGGTAATCTTAGACCTTTTCTTTTACTTATTGATGTTATCGAACATATATTTTTATATCCAAAATTAACTCGTTTCATTTTATAAAATCTATTTGTATCCTGGATGGATTATTCCTTTAGTCGTAATTTGTGAAATTTTTTAACATCATTTTTATCATGGTCTCGGTGTTCTTACGATAAATAATGCCCACGTTGACTTTCCAATACTTTTTGCGTCGCGTGCGTCGGTTTTCATATACCCGTGAACCAGATAGTAAGTGTGGAGTCGATTACAAGGGATGGTTGAGCATTGGCGATGGTTCAGCAGCCACCGAGCCGAGCAGAGCGGTGCGCTCGTTATCGGGCGTCCACACGAGCGCGCGCGACGCGGACAAGCCCAACTGACCGTTGTACCGTACACTACAGTACATACAGTAAAGTACATTAGAGTAGGATAATATTAATACAGCAAATAAGCTAGATATTCATTCTATTCGATTATAGCATTTACCATTTTAGAAATATACTGCTCTAGTTTAATATTGTTATGGTGTAGTATGATATTGTTTTTTTAAATGTATTTATTGTTACTTTCAATTATTCTTTAATGTGTATTTGTACTGATGTGGTGTCTAATAAATGTATCTTTCTTTCTTTTTTAGTAATTTCTTTAATTTTGTTTGTGAGGAATCATTAAATAGTTTTTCCTGAAACACTTGCTTTTTCAGTGTAGGGCAGTTTATATCAAAGCATTATTGTTGGCACAGAATGCTTGTAGTGGATGTGGGTGCGGGTACGTGTGCGGGTAGGTCGCGGTGTGTCGGCGCGGGCGGCGGCTCATCTCAGTGCGCGCCGCACATTCCGGGGGCGAGTGTTTATTCCGCTTATCTGAATTTTAAATTCGGTTCCCGCGTCCCTCCCCCCTCCCCCGCCCCGCTCCCCGCCCGTACCCCGCGCCCGCCCGAGGCTGGATTCCTAGCGGTCTCGCCAATCCGTCCGTAAAAACCCAATCAACTGGCTATTTTTGTGATGCGCGCCGGCATTTGACACACGATTTAACTTTTCAACCTGTAGGGCGAGGAAAATAATAACGAAGGTTACTTATTTTAAATTGCCCAATCGATTCCTGCATACTACGAGCCGTCCTTATAAAATAGGCCCAAGGTATTTGAATTCATCATGGCACCAAATTATTTAGTTTTGCGGTTGTTTCTTAAACGCAGTTATTCTCTATCACTCCGTGTAAACAACTTGTAATTTGGAATTTATTGTGACAGACATATTGTAACCAGCTGGAGAAAAAAATATATTGGGGAGTTTCGTGGTGTGTGACTTAGTGTGACTAGTTGCATAAAAAGTATTAGAAAATTATATGTTTGTGTCATTACCGGTGGCGGCGGCGGCGGCGGCTACTGCGCACCGCGCCGCGTGTGTGTGACCGGGGACCGTGAGTCGCCGCGAGGACGCGTTCTGGGAACTCACACCAATTTGTTAGTCATGACATTTAATATTACCAACCATCGCCGGCGCCGGAGCAGACCAGTCCGGCTCCGTCGCCGGTAGCGCCCGCTCCGTGGGAACCCGCTCCGTAGTGGCCGGTAGCCACTTATTATATTACCTACATACCTCCAAATAATCGAGCAATTTGGCGCCAAGCTCATTATAATATCTAAGCGATTTTAATTCGTGACTTTGTCCGAATAGAAATCTGTGTCAGTTGCACCACATGTTGATTTTTCTTACAAAGGAACTTACGGGAGTGTAAATACTCAACAACAATTTTTGCTTCGAGGAAAAAAATCTGACATTAAGAAAAAATCTCAAAGATTGAGATATTTCAGATCAGAGTTAATGCCATTGTAAATTCTATTTGTATTAACTACTTTAACCCATAGGTTTTAGTGGTAATAAAAATTTGTTTGAAAATTTTTTTCAGAAATTCCAGTCTTCTGGAAACAAATGTCATAATTTGGAATCCCCATATAGCCTTATGCTGGCAAACATAGTGCACACTATCGGTTAATGTACCTGAGCTTATTTGTGATGGGTATTGTGGGATACAGTCGGCTGCAGGTGAGGAGAGACGTCGCACTGGTTCAATATATGTGGAAGGTATCGCGTGGGCGGGTTCAACGGCAAGTGCTTGCGGCACTGATACATTTTCGCGCGTCGCCGTCCTCTGTTACTCCTCGCGCCCGCCGCACGCCTCTAGGAATTATTTTCCTCCACTAGCAAGTATTATACGGTGTATAAATATTATAAAATAAGAAGAAAGAAAAGATACCAGCTTATGTTAATGAAAAATGAAAAAAAATAATGTGTTATTATGACGAACGTATTTTGAGTATCATATACTGATATTTATGTATGTTTCATGATCTTAACTAAATCTGCTATGAACTTAAAATTTGTGATAAAATAATTAAATGATAAAACTTAGCGGTAGTACCTAGGTATAACAAACAAAAACAAATCGAATTCATTATCCCCTGATAACCATTATGTAATCAATAAGTTGTGCTGTATGTACGTACCTACTCACACACAATAATTATAGAATTCAAGATAATTGATGCATTCGTGTTAATTTAACAGTTGATGACAGTAGTAGGTACATACATCTGTTTATGTAACGTCCACGTCACGACAACACCGCGGCAACACGGCATCTTTAATCTTTATAGATAGATCCTACCAAATCCTACCAAATATGAAATTTTCTAGTGTGCACTTCTATCAAATTTGGTTTTTACATGAAAAGTTTTTATCGGATTTCATTACACTATCCCTTTTTAAAATAATGTAAAGTTTAGTGACAGTTGTACCGTGACCGGTGGACGTCTAGCTCTAGGGGTCAGTCTTCACTCGCTCGCCGCTCGGTTGGCACTTCATTACGTGCGGATGTTACGTGCGCTCGACCTCATTATGCACTAAAATAATGACATTACTCAATGTATCGTCAAATAATAGGACACTTATTTGTGTTACGTACGTTGTATCGCATTCTATAGCATCACGCTACTCGCGTTTTAGTGGTACAGAGCCTTGTGAGCGACGAAACGCGAACAACGCTCACGCAAACGTTTTCAACATACTTGGATTTATAACTTTTCCCACCTTATTCGGCTGTATTTTTTGTTTTATCTTTAACTGGAAATTAAATAATGTCTTTCAACCACCAATCTTAATATCACTTAAGGCTCTAGCTCAAAGCACATCTCATTAGAGTGTCGACGAAATGCCGGTTTCATCAGTATAAGGTAACTACAGACGTTGAAAATAAGTTCGATTTCATTCTTACTCGGGCCAATGATTTTCTCTATTCGTAATAAGTATAGATAGGTACTCCGGCTAGCGTGGTTGGTAAGATATCCTATCTATCACGTCATAGGATGTAGGTTCGATTCCCACCCAGGACAGACATTTGTGTGTATGTCTGTTTGTCGTGAGTCAGGGGTGTAATTATCTATGATCAGATATCTAGTTTCCGTAGTAGGTACTATATTACAAGCTTTACTAAGTTTGAGATCAGATGGCCTTGTATAAAAAAAAAGTGTTAACCATAAACGATCTATGAAATACCACTACCATCACTCATCCTAAAGTTATATATTTTATCGCCAGTATTTGTAATAATGACGTACATAGATACATCAAGCACACATTCACTCTTAAGTGTTGCGCGCATCGCTCTGACGGCCCGTCGGTAACGACCGCCATTTAACAGTGCATTAATACTATCCACTGTTTAAATACCTTCACGTACAAACAATCACTTATATTATATTATATCAGTGGTGAGCGGTGAGCCGGCCAGTGTGCGCCCGCCCTTAGATCGCGTTCTGCCACACTCACGCTACTCGGTATGTGACCTTTCTATTTGAGGAGTTCCAAGAACAATAACATAGCTCGACGCCTGTCAGGCTTCACTCTATGAAAGTTTGAAACTCTCGTTAAAAACTGTAATTAACCGATAACCAGTGTTTGTATATTGATGGTGACATTTGGAGCCGGAGCGGAGGGTGTCATTAGTTATAGATTAGGTTTGTTGTAATAGAAGCACGCTAGCTTCGTACTACACACATAAAGGTCGCGATCGAAACTTAATTACGCGGTATCCATTCAATTTTAACGTTGATGAGTCCTCATGTAGTAGCTACTTACCTACCTAGGCGGCGGTGTCGGCAAATGTCTCGCGAGTGAGTCTCGGACACGTGTGGCGGTGTGACCTCGCTAATTACTCGCTCGTAATTCGTATTCAAATCGTTTGTTCCGAATGCTAATCTGATCCATTGTTTCTCGTAAACAATCACTTCTCGTCGTCGCTTAGAGCGAACACGCCTTTTCAAACTCTATGATACAGCATCACGGTACATATTCCATCACTAATGATGGCCACTTTTAATTTTTTCCTGTTGCGTTGCATCGCAGCGTCTGTGGTGGCGGCGTAGAGGCGGTAATTGCAGCGGGCGGCGCGGGTGCGGCCGGAGGACAGGGCTCGGGCCTCGGGCCCACACACCACTAATTAAACGTAGTGACTGTGTGATAAACAAACAAACACTCACCATTGTGGCGGCAACACGAGCAAGCCTTGTCCGCCTCTATTCCAATACCTTCATTACTATACACGCGGTGGAGTCGCGCATTCCACTCACAATATTTTGAATACGATGGAAGCGCGCTGTAATACCGATTAATTAAGTAGCCACAGAATCCGACACGCGATGCTCTATTGTTCACCAAAATTCAACAAGTCACACCGCCATCGCCATCTCTATTGGCCTCATCAACATTATTGAAGCTCTAATCCTGCCCATTAAAATATAAATTCGTTAATGTAGTTAATATTTGACAAAGTATCGTGGACAGTGAATATATGATACGTACTTACACATTGCATAATTGGAGCGACGACGCGACGTCATGCGTCAGGTGCGTGTCGTTAGCGCGAGGAAGCTCGTTACCGATGGATGACATTACAAGTGTACCATTACGTTACATTACAACTGCAGGGAGAGCGACGCGATGCGCTGCGACGACTGCACGGCTACGAGACGGGACCGCGTCGGTAAACTAACGCAACTTTATGTCAGTGAGCGACATAATTAGCTGTTACATGTCGTGTCTTGTCGTGTGTATACAATGATTGTTATCACGAGTGCAAGTGGGGCTGGCATATGCATAATTTTACACTGGGTGGATTTCTTTCATAAATGTCGTAAAACTATCATAGGTCACGGAACTAAAATTTAAAATTGAGTGCTTATAAGATCTTATTTTTTATGATAAAGTGATGTGCATATCGTTAGCGAGGGACTTCAAATGGACACTGAACCGCCTATCATTTCTATTAGGCGACGATATACGCAAAATGGTGATTCTAAATTATTATTTTCTCTGTATTCTTTAATGCGAGAGATATGTAAAAAAAAATATCTTAAACTAGAGGATTTAAAAATATATATTAATAACGTCGAAAAAAATCGAGAATATGTGCCTTTTTAAAATTGAAAATGAAATTTTCTCATATTTTACCGATCCAAATAACTTGAAAACCAATATTAATAGACATTCTAAGATCTAATACAAAGGGAACTATTTTGTTACTTTTTCAAAAAAACAATCCGTTTTTTTTTCAATAAAATTTAAACGTGTATTTTACTAGGAAATACTTTTATTTATTTATTTATTTATTTAGCACATGGAGGACTTACAGCTAATAAAAACAAACCAAAAGAAGAAACCATAGTCACCAGAGGGCCAATTACAAATCCTCACGTATAGACTTATAATATTATTATTTATGGTGTGAGCACATGTGAGCACATAACAAAAAACGCCTTATGTGAAAATACAATTTAAAAAAATAAAAAACTTAGTTCGCATATTATAATACGAATGAAAGAATAGTGAAATAAATATAAGTAATAACCTACCGCTTCATGAAAAAATTTAGGCTTAAGCACCTTCACTCTTTGTTCATTCTCTCTTTCACCCGTTAGGTTAGTGCGGGACAGGCTTATTCGCGTACATCGTCACCTTCAGATCCGAGTGCAGCGACGCCGGCGCCGGCGCAGTGTTGCACACCACAGCGGTGTTATATTGCACATAGTGCACATATGTACGTATAGTGCAGTGCTCAGGGAGCTGGGCGAGAACTATTATAGACTTTATCTCAGTTTACAGTGCCTGCGTGCCGTAATAGTTACTCGCGCCCGCATTTACATGGTAATACATGTAATTGTTGTAAATTATTTTAATTATATCATTTATATGTGTCGTATACAGCAATTACACAATAATTTTCATAACGCACCGGCGTGCATGCAGATTTCAATCTTTGCATAAGTACCATACGAGCTATTTTTATATATAGATAGATGAATTACAATGACCTGGTGATATTCAATGCACGCAAGTAAGTACCTTACAGAGAATTTATCATAACATGTATAGAACACATTCGCGTAAACCAAACTACAATTACCGTGTCTCTAGGATGATGTATTAGTTCATTATTATCAAGTTGCTAGCGAATGAGTGACAAAGTAAATGTGCTCCACCCTGCGTGATGTATGGACGAGAGGTGCGCGGGCGCAGGCTGGACCGCGCCGCATGTTGTGCCCTAATTAAATAATATCAAGTCTTATAATTTTTTTAACAAAACCTTAGTCTATACCATTTTTTTTGATGATTTATTGTTCACAATCTCCACTACGGTGAGTGATGACGTGGCCAAAGGTGGTAAGCACACCAATCCTAGAACTAACTGGCTCTCTAGTGCAGCTGCCGGAACACACCGGCAGGTGCTTGATGGTGGTATCCAGCCAGGCAGGTACTACAAAGTACCCTACCGCCGTGCTGTTTACTCACTATGTTGCCTTCACCAAAGGCTCAAGCTCTGTCTAGGATTCGAACCCACAACCTTCACCATAGAGTATGTCACATATATTATGTCCTAGTTATACTATGAGTAGCTGTCCCCCGCGGTTTCACCCGCGTTCCCGAGAAAAAAAGCCCATGTCCTTCTCCATACCATAGGCTATTTGCGTACCAAATTTCATCGCGATCGGTTCAGTGGTTTAGGCGTGAGAAGGTAAAAAACAAACAAACTCACATTCGCATTTATAATATTAGTTAGGATAGTTAGAATTAATCAATCTATGCTCATACATGATGGCTGGTAGAAGCTATTTGCTAGCTGCGAGCAGAACGGCTCAAACAGCAACCTGATCATTTATTAACTTTTTTTTTTGGGAAGATTTACAGCAAAATTATACAATATATTAAAACCCAAGTAAAAAAAATCAGCAAGCCAGTCCGATTTTTGAATGAACTTATACAGTGCTCGTATCTATGCTAAGAGTTTTCATACGAATTTTAATGTTCCAAATTCAAATCATATAGATACTATTTACTTTTATCTAACAATAAATAATAGTAAAATAACCTTAATATATACCTACTGAAATAAAATTAAAATTAAAAACTACTTACCTACTTATAAATTAAAAAATTGCCCCAAATCGCTGCCGAGCGGAAGTGTGCCAAAAAGGCTGGCAGCATTGCCACGCTGAATGGCAATGCCAATTCTTTGGGCAAAATATACGCCAGCCTTCTAGTCACGGGAAGCCTCAATTAGTCGAAAGGAGACCTCTTTAAATAATAATATTATATTCCTTGAGGCTTTCATACAACATTATATCTCTTGGGATATAATGACTTGCTTTACGTTGAGGTTGCGTGATAGTAATTTGACAATGTCGAGTAGGTGGTATGAAAATTTTATTAATTATACCAAGGTACGGAACCCTAAGTGCGAAGTCCGACTCGCACTTAGCCGGTTTTTTATTTAAAAAAAGGTATGTAATATTATTAAATTGAAATATTATGTTGTTTGAATCTTAACTAGCACTTAAATAAATTATATAATAACATATAGTATGGTATTTACCGAGACCTAACTTAATTAAAGAATCATATTTTGATATGTCGCAGAACGTCGCTGCTCACCGCACAGTCTCGACCAATGTCGCCGTATATAGTAATATAGACAAACTTAAACTCCAAATTATATCAAAATATATACAGTGTAGGCCCTGATAAGGCACTCATGAACGCTACAATTGTCTGTACCACATGTTCGGAATACACTTAAACTGAGACTCCAGCAGACAGACATGCGTGATGCGCGACTGTCCAATATGACTTCTATGAATTGAAACCAGTTCTATTTAGAATGTTTTCCAATCAGTATTTTTTATTAGAATACATTCTTACAAGATTTAAAAGTTATGAAAAAAAGTCATTTTCATGACGTAGAATAGGAAACTCCTGACTCACTCACTGACTAACTCAGCAATGCCCAGCCCGAACTCTTGGACCTAAACAGCTGAAATTCTGCCCTTTATGATGTAAACAAGGAATAAGACTATTTCTACCAAAATATATGATGCCGCAAATGTTTCTCGGTTCATATTTATCGAAGCTATGGTCGAACTACCATAATTGAATTGAGAACTACTTTTTATTTCCTTTGAAGTCGGTTAGTGAAGTAAGTTTCACAATAATAAGCGTAACAGATGATGAGCGGAATGACGACTGTCACCCAATACCTTTATATTGAGCTCCGACAATTACAGATTCGATGCGTTTATCGAATCTTAATAGAAATCGCGCTTTTTAATTTATTTTTTGTTTTCCACAAAACTGACTTGTTCTTACTAGAATCGATTCTATTTGGAAATTTTCGTTGTCTTTTGTGGGAAAAATGTGAGCGTCAACTCGATCACGATCAACTTGAATCATTTAACTTTCTATTAATTCATTTTGAAATACGAGCAGTTGTATCATACTGGAACGTTCAAAAATATAATTATTGTTGAGATTTACAGAATGTCTGTTACACTTTCTTAAATGTTACAAAAAGATTAATAATTATTAATTGTATTATTATTTCGATATCATGAAATGGTTTTTGCGGTTGATTTATAGATGCGAATATATTTCAAACGATTTCGTTTTTATTTTCGTCGGACAATAATTTCTAGATTGTGAAGTCGATTTATGTAACTATTTTTATAATTGAAAGGAAGAATTGGTTTCAACGAAACTATTTTTTTTAAATTATTTAATTGTATATTTTAGCTATAAATACTTTAACTATTAATAAGACAAGTTAAGAGGACATTTTGAACAAATAATTGAATATCTCTTATCAGCTACGCAATACTATGATGCAGGGTCGGGGAGGGGGGGCTGCGAGTCGCGCGCCCGCGCCGCTCGAACAAACGACATCAACGCGTGCGCCACGATACTACCTCAACTGTAGCGAGCGCTATATCGATCATGACACTTTTAGCGCCGCTTCATTATAACTGAATTAAGCAAGCCTAAGGTATTCAAATGAGACTGTTTTGCGAGTGCCATTGTGCACGGGGCCGTGGGAAATCGTAAATTAGTTCCGACTACGCAATTACCTACTAGATTGCGCTCGTTCCTAGGAACGGGCGCGCTTCCTATCGGAATGTTATCGCGTAGTGATCCAATAAGCGACGTCGGCGTCACATCGGCGCGTGATTCCATCCAACTAGATATTCATACAACGGCGCGGCCGCCGCAGATAATTGAGATTAAATATTGGTGCAGCATCGAAATGCATACTCACCGCGCAGGCGCAGGCGCGGGCGCGGGCGGTAACAAGCCGGCCACCATTGTTCGGTGCTTGTTTGTGGATTAGTGTTGAATACGGAGCGCCGAGCGAGTGATCCGCCGCGACCGTGTGTATGTGACGCGACGACGGTAGCCGGTAGCCGGTAGCCGGTAGCCGGTGTGAAGTTATTCGCTAATTAATCATATGCACTCTATCTACTCAAAATTAATTTAAACTATTTTAATTTGTATACGCGTCACGGTCGACAGCGCGCACAGTTATGTCGTCACACTGCTGCATATTATTATTGCCCGCGCATGCGCAGGCACAGGTTAGTTTCGACAAATATGGGTTCGTGAAATATCTCATAACAGCTCACAGCTCATAACACGACCGTGTCCGTGTCGAGCGAGACTGATAGAGTCGGTGGCTCGTCGGTCGTCGGTCGTCGGTCGTCAGTCGTCGGTCGCGGGGAGCGGAGATCTACGTTCAGTAAACAGATATAAAGAATAATATTATCTACAGTTTGGTGAAATGCAAGCTGTTTTTTGTGAGGAGGCTTTTGTATCGGTTTTATTTCATAAGCGGCAACAATGGCGCCGATATTGAGGGGGCGGGGAGGGGGCGCGCGGGGAGGGGTCGATGACCCCGGGCCGATTAATAAATGAAGATAACAAATTAAGTCTGTGCCGCGAACAATACGGCCCCTTTGTCTAGTGCGAGCCACTCCGGACCGCGACCGGGCAGGCGCAGGTGGCAGCCACTGATTTAAATAATTATAGAACTGTAATGTACAGTGAGCATTTAGAATATTGATAGTAATATCCAGTATATACGAAGAACTAGAGCTCTCCAGCCTCGAAGTTCGGTTGTCTGACATTAACCAACCATGCATGTCAGGTTTAGAAGCGGAGAAGAACTGGCAAGGAACTCAGCAACGTTATATATATCGCTAATTGTGAACCGGCTTATTTGGTTAACATTAATGTAGTTCTTATAAGTAATGAATCGTGTATCGCGTTATTTAGATGTATTTAATAAGCTATTTAGTGCGCATGTCGATAATAAACCGACGATATGTGATCGCGTGAGGGAGACGAGCGGGGAGGCGAGCGGGGAGGCGAGCGGGGAGGCGAGCGCGCGCGCACTCGTTGCTCTATAGAGGTTACAACAACACTTAACACATTATAATAAACAAAACTAATACATACAACTCAATACATATCCTACTCATATTATAAATGTGGATTGAGATGAAATTATACATAAATAGATAATGAAGACACTTAAAACATTTTAATATAGAAAAACCTTTATTTATTCGAAGCCAAAATTGAAGTTTTTTTATTTAGCCTTTAAAAAAATTGTTTTGTATCTTTATAGCTGTACGGAATCCTGAATTTCCACACAATAGATATTAATTACTGGATGTTGTTTATAAAATTTTGTTTCATCCGTTTATATCCAAAATAGGATTAAATTTCGTTTTGAATATAATATAATACGCGGTATGTCCTCTTATAATTAATCAGCGGTCTAAAAATTGAACGTTAGATGTTAGTCTTTGAATTAGTCTAGAAGCTAAGATTAAGGATAAAGCTATAGGTATAATATTGACTACTACTGTAAGGATGGGACAAAACATACCTACTCCCTGTATTGATACAAGGCCGCTTGGTGGTACACACACACACAGACACACACACACACACACACACACAACACGCTACCGTATCTCAATCACTTCGCAGTATTTTGATTATCTCATCCCACTTTCCACTTATCTCACTTGTAAAAGCGAAAGTTTTGCGCCATTACTTATAAAAGGCTGTTTAAATGGTCATGTAAATAATTCTAGAGCGATGATAGCTCAGTTTTAGTGACGTCGGATACCGCGGCGGAGGTCGTGGGTTCGAGTCCTACAATGAGTTGAGCTTTCGGTGAAGGAACCATAGCTCGGTGGTAGGGTACTTTGTAGTACCCGCCTGGCTGGTTACCTACCATCCTCATGTTAAAATCTGTCGCCAAACTCCGGCGGATGCACTGAGAGCCAGTTCCTTCTTGGCTTTGAGTGCGTAGTGAGATTGTGGTTGAATACAAACACAAACAGAAGGTCAGGAAGGAAAGAATGCATGTGTTTGTTCATTACTAAATCACTGCATTATACTCAAAAAGTACGCAGATGATGGCGCAGATCACGATTAATGAGTACTGACTGTGTCATTCATGCAAACTTAAACTTAAAGTAATACTAGGGTGTGAGTTTGTTTTAATGTATTGACAGTGTAATGAGTGAGTTTGGTATCACACACACACACAGTACAATACAGTACAGTACAGTACAGCACATCACAGCACTGTACTGTACTGTTGGTACATTGGGGGCGGTCGTCTGTCGACAGTAATTGATTGACGCGGCATCGGCGCGGTGCGGCGACCACAAAGCTCTATAATATCTTCATAAATCGATATTTCCACCGCTAATAAAGCGATATTAATTATCTAGTATTCAAATCTCGGATGTTGAGCATTCGTGCTGCGCTCGTGACTGTCCCCTCCCCCTGCACACCCCCCCCTCACCGGTGGCTCGGGCGGTGGCTGCGCTGCGCTGGTCGCGCGTTCGATTAATAATCGCGGTCGTCGGCCGCGGCCCGATTATTGAGCTCGTGCGATTAACGATCATGATTTCATTACTGTTTACTTGGTGTCAGTGTTGCGCGGGGCCGGGGCGGGGCGGTGCAGGGCGGTGCGGGGTGGCCCGTCGCGGGATGTCCCGGTGCCTACTACACAGTACACATCGACACACACCAACTGTCGGCTTTTTAATAATTATAGTTAGTTTATTAGTTGTAAATAAATAAATTGCTCGCACATAACAATAAACGAGCGTGTTCCTAGAGTCGAGCGCCTCTAAAGCTAGTATTATTATAAATCAACATAATTTTATTGTTAGGAAATGCATCGAGTTGAATGAACTAATTGAATATTTTTAATTAGACATGTACGCCTGTTATGTTAATGATACACATTTTATATGCACGTACCAAATGTAAGTAATTGCGAGTGTCAATTAATGTGTTCGCATGTTACAATTATTATAATTAATAATAAATTTGAATTAAGGTAAGTTGAAGCACGCTCGTGTCATGTTTTATTAGCTCATGGATTTAGGATTTTTTTTCTTTCTCATCATCTAATAACCGTGATTCTAGTAACAATCGGTGATTTGGAGAGTGGCTGGCTGGATGCAAATATTGCAAGCGGACGACACCGCCACGCGGCACGGACCACGGACCACGGACCACGGACCACCCCACCGAACGTTACTGTAATAATTATAATATTCAACGGGCGTCAGAGCTCATTTTATGCAGTCACTTGTTCGGTATGTGACAATTAGCTGCGATAGTATCTGCGCGAGGGAAACAGATAATTGCGACGTTGTCGCGGCGACGACATCCCCGCCGCCCCGCCGCCGCCCCGCCGCCGCCCCGCCGCCCCGCCGCCGCGGTGTGCAACCGCACTAATTATGTCGGTGTAACGGTGCCCTAATACGGGTCACGGACACATCCTGACCTTTGATCGAGCTCCACTCGCACTGGACATCGATACTCGCGCCACGAGGACCATACAAGCCTGACCCACGATCCTTGCACTATCTTTATTAATAGATTAAACCATTGTGTTCTTTTTAAGTATTCATGTGATACATATTGATGGCTGTTAATGGATACTTCTATATTAAGAACGCACCTACATACATACATACATGGTCAATATACCTATATAATATATATACCTTACTCGTTAAATGAATGTCAGTTGATTGTAATTCGTTGCATTATATACCTTTGTCTTTTTACTAATCGAGTATCGCCTTTTTACATCGAATATTTAAACTGACGAATCATTATCTTGATTAACATAATAATAAATAATAGGTCACAATACTTTTCTATTAATTATTATTTGTTAATTATTATAAAGTTTTAAAACTCGGTTCAGCTCCGCGGTTTCACCCGGGTTCCTGCGATTATAAGTAGTACCTACGTCCTTCTCCGTTATACCAGCTATCCACGAATCTTATTCGATCCGTTGCTCCGTTACGGCCTTAATTATGCAAAGACAAACAAACAGACTCTCTTCTCCAAATTCATATTATTAGTAGAATGAATGACGTAGACATCCCTTTCCTAACTATTTCCAATGCTTGTATATCATAGGAGTTTTAGAATAACTTTGTTTAAACCACTCTTATTATTTACAGAATTATATTCTTGATTATTTTATTTAGTACCAATGCTGATAGTGTACCTAGCTTTGTACCCACACGCATTATGTACAGTCACGAGCATAAATATATACTCAATTAATTTTTATTAATGGCTATTTCACAAAAAATACGCTTTAGAATTTTACTAAGTGTATATATATTTATGCTCGTGACTGTGAGTACCTACGATATAAATTACAAACGCAAAAAAAGAACATAAAACTAAGCTACATACTTTATTTCTCACTTCCTCTGCGGAGCGTTTGTCCTTTAACTCCGTTACTTATACTTAACACTCGTCCTGTTTTATGAGACAACTTACATAAATTAGTAGCTTGGAAATATTAAATAGTTACACGCAAATAGCTGGAAAGTCGTAGGTAGGTATACTTGGTACTTGTAGATATACCAAGTAACAGGCGATATGGTAGATAAGCATAGTTGTATTGTACGTTACTCATATTATATTTACGGTGTGTTTTTTATAGTACAATGTTCGTGGACCATTATAATAATTTAGTAAAACTGTCGACGACACGACTGCGACTGTTTGATCGCCAGCGACTCGGGAGCGACTGGCGTCGCGTCGGTCGCTTGTATGCAGCACTCATACAATAACTTAACGGTTGTGTTTTGTTTGTCTGTCCGACCGCGACGCGAGACATACGATACGTGCCATATTCATTGAATATGTGCGTATGATGAAATATAATAATTGTGGAGTTAATGAAAGATGCGCCCGCGCAGGTGTGCGGTGTGCTGTGTTGTGTAGTGCAGGAAGTGAAGCTGTGTGAACGCGCCGACTGGCTGGCTGTCTGTCGAAGCAGATCTCAGAGCAGTCTCTCATATACCAACCGATATCAGTTGCCGCTCTCAAACATATATAACAGTTTTACTGATGTACACAATAATATTAAGGCGATAATAGCTTCGTGGTAATGATGTCGAGTCCGTGGCAATGGTTCTGGGCTCGAATTCTACAATATGCTTGAGTTGTAGGCGAAGGAAAATTTCGTGAGAAAATAGCCCGGAGTTCGGGTACTTTGTAGTACCCACCTGACTAGCTACTACCCTCAAGATGAAAATCTGTCGCCAAGCACCTCCCGGTGTATTCAGACAGCCTCACTTGAGAGTCAGTTCGTTCTCTCTGTGTGCTTACCACCTTCGGTTACATCATCACTTACCATAGTATCATCATATCATTATCAATATTATATTGCACTAGTTTCCTCCCCTACGACCCCCTACTTTACCCCCTTAGTGTTGAATTACGCTAAGAAGAAAGGGTAGCTTCTTCTTCTCCTTTCATGGTTCTATGAGCCCTGCTTGAGGCTCAGCTTTGATCTCTCGTTAACAATCAGTCAGGACTTGTTCTTTTATATTATTAACATTGCGTTTATAATCCACCATTGCACACTTCGTCACAGAAGGCATAGGTAGGTAGTTTTATTTATTTACATTAACCGTTTAAACTTAAGCTGTGAAAATATCCCAAGTTTTCCAAAATTAGTGGCAAGGACCTAACAAACTCTTTTTAGAACAAAATAAGTGCAGAATAATGCCTAAAAACCTAATTATTGTGAAATGAGTGACTCATTTGCGGAATTGAATTAATAGTTTATTATTTAATTGTATTATTGGTAGTAACATTGCAAAAGATCCTATATATATTATATTTCTATAAAATTCCTACTATTGCCCTATATAAGGGTAATGTATGCCATCCCATATTCCATAGGATACATATATAATTAAAAATGAATATTGAGTATTGATGTAGGTATACATTCTTCCAGCATTGATAAGGGCCCTTCATAGAACTTGACTTAGATCTCAATTCTGTTAACAGCCCTGCTGCACTTCCTCTGAACTTGTCTTTTTTTTTCAAATATATATATTTGGCTAGTAAATAAATCTAGAATAAAAATGGTAATTTACTGAAGTCAACAAAATGTTACGGGCAATATCATACTAGGTATATTGAATCCATATTGGATTTTCAAAAGTGCTATTTATATTTTGAGTGGATGAATAAACTGTCTCAAAAGCAATAAACTTAATAATAAATGTTATTAATATACAACAATATATGTATCTTTCTATTATATATATTAATATTGATCAGTTTACATTTGTTTATTTTACTTTCCAACACTTTTTTCCCAACCAGTACCTTGTTTCACGCTAGGTCTTATTTAGTTCGACAACTGTCAATAGTTACCATCTACATATAAGTATGTAGGATGCACTTAAGCCTGCGCTCAATCTCGACGTTCTCCTTTTCAGACTGGATGGACGAACGAATTTTTAGGAAAAATGTAAGGTGTAAGTGTGTCCCTCGAGCAATTTGTGAGGTAATAGAGGATCTCACCGCACAGGTGTCCATCAGCACAACATTGTGCCGAGAGGTGAGTGGCGGCGTGGTGGTGAGGGGGGGGGGGGGAGTGAAGAGCGGCGCCTCCGCGTAAACCTCGTTACGTGAATATGCACTCCAATCTACGGTGGAATTGAATTTGCGCCCTCCGCGACCCGCGCGCCCCCGAGTGGCCTTTTAAAGGGCCCGGCGACGAGATGTTGATGGATTATTTGTGAAGTGGCCGGGTCGCCTTTGAAATCTTTCGCGCGTTAAAACGGAGGTAATCTCGGCCCTCGCCCTCACCTCCCCCCCCCGTGCCTGCCCTCGCCCCCGCCCGTGCCCTGGCCCGGGAGCGTGCCGCGCGCCGTCGATTGCAAACAGCCCGCAGCCTTCGTTTTGTTTACCTAATCATTTTATTGCTCCGGTCCGTCCCCGCACCCCTCCCCTCCCCGCCCTGCGCCCTCGGGTCTCGTTCAAATTTATTTGAAATGGTGTAATCACCGCCGCCGTGCCGCGACAGATGTCCCCGCGCAACCCTTCCCGCGCCGCGCCTCCTGTACTCTTGTACTACAAGCCGCTGTTACATTTTATGGCCAAAAAAACGCAGAGACTCCTGAGAAAACTCGATCGCAAGCTGCGTCGTAATTTTTACATTTTTTACCCTAAAAATGTATGTCACGGGGGGTGGGGGCGCGGCGGGGGGGAGCCGACAGGTCCCCGCGTCTCGGCGAAATCTCTTTTTTAGCGCAAAAGCGAAGGAGCGGAACAATAGGTGACCCATTTCCCGGCCGTGGGAAGGAATAACGACTGCGTCTCCGTCACTAGCGCGTATTTTTGTAATAAAAAATGCATTACCCCACATTTTAAAAAATCCACGATCGTAAAAAACGCGACGCGAATGCATTGTTCGATGGGGATATTGAAATTTCAAATTCGGGAAGGGTGAGATTTATGTCTAAAATAACGGTTTTCGCAAAAAAGTACCGGAATCAGCTGCGAATACAAAGCACTCGTTAGCGTGTACGTTTAGTGCAACACGTACCTACTCGAGGCTGCGACAACACTCGGCGCCGCCTGCCTCGTTGGCCTACCGACCCACTACGCTGTTCTACTACTCTGTTAGTTAACTTTGATACACAAACTAAAGCACCATAGTCTCATGCGGTCTCACATTAAAACACATATCTATCTCCAGTAACTAACGGTGTGTTCCGACAGATGCTCATAGAACGAGATCCCTTCTAGGAGTTCTAGCTGAGCGTGCTTGTTGCCAACATTGTCTGTCACTACTTAACGTTCGTGCTCTAATCCAAAACTAATGTAACATTAGAAACAAAGAAAGAACAACATTTAATTTCTCCCACAACACAAAAAAAACACATAAGTACTTATTATTTACATAAAATAAAAAACATTTAAAAAAATAAAATCAAATTAGAAGTGATTATAATTTGTGTGTCGCGGAGTAGAAACAAGGCCCCGAGCCCGACTCAGCAAAGCATAAAACTTATGAATATAAATTAAATACACAGTTACTTTGACTATTATAAGCTACCCTCTCTTGCATTGTGAAGAGCAACAAATGCGAAGTCACTGTCGCGTCGTTTGTGTGATCTGCTGTCTGCATGCGACAGAGAGCAGCGCGACGCGCGACGCTCGACGCTCACTCACTGTTCCAATGTCTAGCTTTAATACTCCCCTCTATAGCTTTAGACAAAGCATAGTATTTATTTACGTTTAGAAATACTAACGTGTAACTATATGATTATAACAACGTCAAATATAGCATCTACTAATGACAGCAAGCTTATGAAACATTGACGATGGTTTTGCTAGTACATTTATCGGTAAATAGTTGGCTCAGGGACTTGAAAGGATCAACTACCCCTATACTTTTGTTTTGAAAACTTTTAGAACATTCTAGCAAATTACGTTCACAATTGAAAACGTATGACATCAGTTTGATCAATAAATAAATGTTGGGGATCAAATTGAAAATGTTATGTTTGTGTCGATACTTTTTTTATGTAATGTACTCGCATAGTACAACATTTGTGATAGGATTGTAGCAGTACATAGTTCATCCATGATAAGTAACCACAAGTAACCATATATAAATAATTGTCATAAAAATATTTTCGAGTAACTATCTAGAGTTTATTTCTTTTTCGATACTGAGTTGACGCGTACACTCTACGGATTTTGCGACTTCGTAAATTCCGTGGAGTCTCGTGTTATAACGTTGATTTCGTTTTGTTGGTGAAGTAGGCTATCTACATAAGTATAACTATATAACTCTACATAAGTATAGGTCTCATTATCTATACTTATGTAGAGTTCCGAGATGAGCACATGTATGTGTGTGTGTGAAAAGTTTCAGTCATTACGTTAGATGCAGATGCTGCTTCAGTAATTAAATGTAAATAGCTATGCGCAGTCCGGCTTGCGTTGAGTGGTGTCGTCCGACGAATATGATTGTGTTGTTTCTCAGTGCGATGTAGATAGATAGATCGCGTCGCGTCTCGAGGAGGCGAGTGGCGGGAGGGAGCGAGAGGGCGCGGGAGGGCGCGCGGTATGCAAACGAGCCGAGGGCGGGGTCTCGCCGTAAAAAACGCCCCGCGCCTTCCCGCCCCGCGACCCGCGTCCTTCACCTTGCAGGTACTACCAACGGAAATTAAATAAAAAACTGCCGCAATCTGTTCCGCGCGAGATGAAAAGTGAAACGGTGTAGGGAGACAATGCATCGCGCACAAGGGTTGCATTGTGCGCGCGCGCACGTCGTGCTCCCCCCTCCCCCCACTCGCAGCCCGCAGTCGCCCGGCAACCCTTCTCGAGATGCACGTGCGCCCGGTGTATGTAACGACATGTACATACTGTCGAAGGGATAGCATTTCACTTTTAACTAGCTATGCCTATTGTAAAAAATGTTACAATCATTTTTACTCTCCGTCCTGGAATGTAAACAAAATAGCCGAGACAAAGCGCGATCAGCTCATCGGTAACAATGGCACGAACTAGAGGTTCGTTTTTTTATTATTATCGGCTCCGAATATAAGTTGTTGTAGTGTCATTCTCGTGGTTTGGTCGGTATCTTAACCGAATCATAATTAATTATGGCGAGCGGTGCCTTGTACTTACAAAAATGACGATTGATCTCTCTCGGGAATGAACTTCTCTTCAAAAGAAGTGCGCGTGTAGATGGACTGATAAAGATATTGCTGACTATAGAGCGGAGGCGGCTCGGGGCCGCGCGCCGCGCCCGCGCCGGGGCTCTTACAATTGTTGACATTATTCTTATAATATCTGACGCATTTTAATGACTGCTATTAATAATTATGATCGATATGACGTCTACAGTTAACTTACCAACAAAGTTGTAATAGGTACCTAAATACATTTTGTTAACTTCCTAAAATACGTGTTATACTCGCATATTTTATGTTTTGACTGTCGTATGTAATCTCAGTTATATAAAACAACGTTTAATCATTTTTAACAACATTCCATCAAAGGAATACCGCAATCCGAGCGCGGCGCGGCGTGGTGGAGTGAACATAACACGCGAGCGAGCAACACAAACGGGTCCGATATTAAATTTGCGAATTTGTCGGAGTGCAATCGGACTGCGGACGCGGCCGACTGTGAGAGTTTGTTTAAAAGTGAACAGAGAGAGGGCAGAGGGCAGCTCCCTCCGGGCCGTGGCGAGTGGCGAGGGGACATCTGAAGCTGGTCGCGCGCGCTTTGATCTCTACGCAACCCTTGCCGTGGCGCGGACAGGACACCGGCTGTCAGCGACACGCGACACCGACTGAATACCTTGTTGTAGGTACAGCCTCCGCGACCGGACCGAACCGTGTGGTGACCGCGGCCTCGAGTCGTCTCGTGTCGTCCCACTATACACTAGCGCTCGGTTCACTCTTCACACACTCTTTGCAATTATCAAATCGTTTTGACTTTGAGAGTTTTGCGTTTTCTAACTTAGTTATTTGCGTATTTTATATATATATGTATGGGAACATCAATCGGAGTCAGTATTTTTATTTATCTCTAGGCCTGAGCCACGTCGCAATCTTTTATTTTTGAGTCAACGCTAATGCTTCAGTATTGTTCTTTCATCGACGTATGTACTTATCTATTGTAACATTATTTGTGCCTACTGTCAATCTCATTTTGTTTTTTCGTCAACGTTTTCTGTATCAAGTTTCTGGGAGCGAGCGTCACATTATTAGTACTAGGTACTAATCTTATTACAAAAGCTACTCCTCTATATTGATCACATTTTGACATACTGGTGGTAGAGTCCATTTGCAACGTTCATAAGTTTATTTAGCTGAGTGTATTTTGAATAAATGATTTGTATTTTCTTATGTTTGACCACATTTTCACCATGGTAAGTGACCACAGAAAGCCTAAACGGGAACTAGCTCTCAAGTGCAGCTGCTGGAACACACCGATAGGAGCTTGGCGATAGATGTTCAACTTAAGGCTGGTAGTCACTCAGGTGGGCACTACCAAGTACCCTACCACCGTGCTATGGTTTCCTCACGATGTTTTCCCTCATTGAAAGCTCAAGCTCGATGTAAGATTCGAACCCACTAATTTCGATGGTATTGGAAGTCGTAAAAAAATAAGTTTAAGTTTATATTGTTATGAATAGTTTTCGTCCATAAAACTAAAGGTTGTCCCGGGAAGTGCGTTATGTGCAGCTATTCAAGGGTTTGATTTATCAACGTCAGTATTTCTTGGATGTACCAACAATAGGTATATGATTGGCAATACATATTTCGTAATATAACATGTCTCTGACTATTAACTAAGTAGGTATATTGAAACATGTGTGTGTGTGTGTGCGTGTGTGTGTGTGTGTATGTGATACAAGATGCGTGCGATGCGATGCCGCTCTATGTACTTATTAGTGATAGTGCCCTATTACCGCTGATATACGACTGTCGAAGGCGACCATTAAACGTGATTAAAGCAATTTATAATGTTTATTCGGCCGCGATATAAACGAAGGCGCCCGCATCGGCCGCGGCACCGAGCGCCGGCACATATCGGCACTTATCATATCGGCGGCACGTGGCGCCCCCGATCGTTATATTAAATAGAGTTAACTACAGCTAAAGGGTTGAGGGCGCGTGGCAGGGATTGTGCCAAGTCCCCCGCCCCAGCCCGCCCGCACCGGCAGCTGCGATGCGACACACGACGCGGCCTGCCCACGCGCACGTTGAGATGCGACCGCGGTTATTGTTGTTCCGGCACTTTCTACATTGCTGAATTCGATTTCATTATAATTGCGTTCTATGCTCTCGTGAAAGAATATTGTTCTTGGCTCTAATCACATGTTTTTACTTAGGCGACCTCTCCGTAAATGGAAAGGTGGGAATTTCATTAAATGGGCAACTAATATCTGCCTTATCATTCAACGTAATCATTCACGTTTGGTATTATTTGTTAACCTATTCTTAAATTAGGCCACCAACACCTATCAAAATATCTGTTTAGTTTGCTCTCTCCATTTATTATTGCTCATCAGTAGAGATCGACAAAGCATATTATTGCATGACTAGACTACATAACCAATAGATCATTTTGTTTCCGTGTATCAAATTATGCTAAGTACTTATAAGCAACTGTTCGTAAATTTAATTTGCTCGAAAAGCTAATCATTTCTACTTCTCGTTTTTTGGGTATTTTTACGTTGTTCAAACATTCGATATTTTTCATATTTTTAGCGTAGAGGTAGGTAACCATTCAGTGTAGTTTAATTGAATAAAAAATTGATTCGTAATATTTGATTTTATCATGTTTGCTACTTTTGTATACCTGCGCTCCCGCGGGAGTGGCGGCTCCACACGACGCGGGCGGCGGCCGGCGGCTGGCGGCGGCGCGGGCCGGCGGGTGTGGAGCCGCTACCGGCCGGGGCCGTTCGTTCGACGTCGACAAACAATCACCGCTGTTTGCCGCCGCCTCGTCGGACACTGTTTGACTTGTTCCCGCTGTTTGCGTCATCATACATTCTTACTATATAAGTGCCCACTACCTACAAATAAATAAATAAATACATAATATATTATAATATACTCGTCCCACGCTAGTCTACCTAGGAGCTGAACACGAATTTAGTCACTTGAGTTGAATTGGTGACTTTTGCAATAACAAAATATGTCATCCGTTCATTGCCGATGCATTTTTTTTTAAGTCGGTTCACTTATCACCTCCTAACGTGTCTAACGATGTTATAAGAAAACTTCTGGTTCTGGAAATTATCTTTGGTGGGAAAGCTCGCCCATTGAGTGATCTAAAAGCATAATTTTGTATATTGTCATATTATATTAATGATTGTCATCAAGAGTGCGGGTGCTGAGGCGCAGGCGGGCTGCAGTGTGCAGTGCACCCGGCCCCGCCCGCCGCCATCGTCGGCTATAAATCATCGCTCTTTAAATTAAAACCGTCACCGATATTGTCGCGCGACGGAATAATTTACAAATGACGTCGCGCGTAATGCGTCATAAATCACGCGCCGTGTGTCGCGACGGGCAACCCTTCCGCGGCCCCCTCGACCCCGGCCCCCCGCCCCGCGCACACCCCGCACCCGCCCTCGGCTGAGCACAAATCAGTTCGTTTTTTAGCGGCGACCTTTATTTCCATACGCGGGAAAGGGTACGCGAGCCAATCCCGACGTCGCGTTTTACATGACATCTACATATCATTTACATACCCGAGACGCCCCGCGACACCGCCCCGGGCTCGGGCACGGAGACCTAGGACCCAGGCCCGGGACTCAACTAAATACTACACTATATGTACACCATATACTTACCTATCTACTAGTAAATTTATAGTATCAACATTTTCTTTATAATAAATCTAATTTATTTGTTATCAAGTTTCTCCTTCTGCGACATTGATTTGAATCACCCCAGATGAAAATGTCATTAGCTTTGTGAGGGGCCACCAGGAATACTAGTTACGTTACACTGTTTTTTTTATAAACACATATACACTATATGACTCAGTCTCCGATGAGAGCGATCTGATGTTAATTTTAAAAGAAATAGTAATTATTGTCTATTTTTGAACATATTAAGCGGATAATTGCATTCCGCATTTGGTATACCTACAATCTACTAATGGTATAAATTAACAATTAACAGCAACACTTGACAGTGAGCACGTACGTGTCACGTAGCACGTAGCACACTGTGAGGCCTGCGCGGCTGGAGGCCTGCTGGTGGGCGGGGAGCGCGTCGATGACATCTCTCGTCTAATAAATCGATATCGATGAATAATTCCCGCGTTACCGTGCGTGCATGCCTGCGCCTGCGCCTCGCTAATGCACCAATTATACACGTTTTATGGCACATGTGACAATACACTTACATTGTTACAATAATGCAGATCTCTCCGAGCAGTTGCGGCTCTTGTCGATGTCATTACATACCTACATATTTTATCTTTACTTGTTAAAGAACATACGCTATTGAAGAAAAAACGAAACGAATTCAGAAATAATAATAAGAATGAGTATGTCGTTTATTTACTTTAAAAAAAGTTTCTGCTTCACCACCGCGTAAAAAATATATTAACGGTTTCCGAATTTGAGTGTTGCACTCGAATTCCTACAAATAAATAACATAATAATGCACGAGTTTCTAAATGTAGAGAAGAGACTGGTTAACATTTAAAAGTAATTTAATTAGAGTTCCTCGTCGGTGAATTATCTGGTTAATGATCGGGATTTGTCTTGTTATCGCGTCGACCCCGCTCCACCACCCTGCGGGCCCGTGTCCCCGTGGCCCGGGGCCCGGGGCCCGGGGCTCGGGGCTGTAGGGGAGGCATAAATACACATCACTACGAGTTATTCATCAAAATGTACGAGATACGAGTTACACAATAAATTAAATGAGGCATTATTACACGTGTTCAGGTTGGCTGTCTCAACCAACATATACATATTATTATTTAATTTATATTTTACACAAACAAAACAGTTTACAATTAAATAGCATAATGCAACCAAATAAGCGTGTCTAGCCATAGTAGTCCTTCCATAATGAATATAACTAATTCACATTTAATTAGACATTTTTTTTACATTGTGTAGGCTTGGCTTGTGGCCCCAATCTCACTATGGTATTTGATGATGTGAGATTCTACCTAACCGTAAGTTAATATCGATCGCGTAGAGTTCATCTTAATGAGTGAAGTGAACAGTTGCTATTGTAACAGAGTGTATTCCTGTTTTAGTATTCAATTTTAAGATATCGGTGTAAATTGGCATACATTTTTGTTTAAATCATTCTATACTTCCTACCGTACCTTATCTTCTATCTATATATAAAAAATGCTTTGTCCTGAATGTCTGAGGACCAACGCACAGCCTAAACCGCTGATCGTAGAGACCTGAAACTTGGAGGGTGTGTTCTTTGTATGACGTAGGCATCCGATAAGAAAGGATTTTCCGAAATTCTACCTCTAAGGCGGTGAAAAACGGGGGCAAAGTTTGTATGGGACAACGTGATTCCTTGGTCCAATCTTCTTCAAATTTTGCATAAACATTCTTTAACAGAATTAATTGAAGATACATTTCGAATTTGATTGAAACTCTTCGCCTAACGGGGTTAAAAAGGGGTAGGAAGTTATTTTGGGGGAGATTTGCATCGAAGTTGATATCAATACTCCTTAGTGCTTTTGATTTAAATTATATTTTACTCAATATTTTTTCGGACAGATTTATTTGAAACTTGATATTAATATAATTTAATTTGTCAATTACAATTACAATTTTAGTATATTTTATTTTCAGTTTTATTTTATCTTTTATGATTTTTAGCTTTCTTAATGTATAATATGTAGCTTTTGCACCAATATTTATATATTTTTTGTTATTAAGAGTATGCTTAGTGCAAGTGGAGTTGTCCATGTCGTGCCCGTTTGTGACAGCCAGCAGTCGCGATGTGTTTCACTGGAGAACCTCATACAGTGCCCCAAATGCCCCCAGGCACGCTTTTTTAAAGGGCAAAGAGGCTTGAAAATTCATCTTGGCAAATCACATAAAAGCCAGGATGAGTTTTCAAGTTCCTTGCCCACTACCTCTCAGATAACCACAGGTAACCAAAATTATTCAGATCCTTTTCATAAACGCATTACTTATTTAAAAAATTCTATAGCCATAGTTAAACGTATCCCAAGAGGTGCTCGCATTAGTGTAGCCCAAAAACTTTCAGATTGCATAAAAAAAACAATAAACGAAAACAGCAGGCATGCCTGGGACCATTTGCTTCTTTTTCCCTTTTGCATTCTTCATGTTCGGGATCGCAAAAAGACATTAACTGTTAATATTAAAAATAATTGTAATACACCTATTCAGACTCAAAATTTACACGCTCCCCCTTTCAAACATAACTTTAATATTCCACATGCAGTAGAATGTAAAATGAGTGAAGGCGACATCAAGGGAGCTGCTCGCCTTCTTTTCTCCAGTGACACAATTGCGCCAAACGATTTGAGCACCCTCAGTGCATTGGAAAGTAAACATCCACCTCCGGTAGCCAACCCAAACCTCCCGGACCCACCTCTACCCTCAGATCCGACATTACAGGTAACGCCGCAGGATGTCCTCGGATGCGTCATGTCTTTTCACAACGGCTCAGCTGGTGGAGTTGATGGATTGACTCCCCAACATCTCAAAGACTTATTATGTGTTACGTCAGGCGAAACTGCTGAGACCCTGTTAAAGGACTTGACAGACCTGATAAATTTAATGTTATCGGGTCAAGTGAATGAGGATATCCTCGATATCCTGTATGGTGCAAATTTGTGTGCACTTTCAAAAAAAGATGGCGGGGTCAGACCGATAGCTGTAGGTACAACTTACCGAAGGCTCGCAGCCAAGGTTTGCTGTAAAGCAGCTACGTGTTTGACATCATACTTTCAGCCGTTTCAGCTCGGATTTGGATCAAGGGGTGGTTGTGAGGCTGCAGTCCATTCGTTGCGCACATATTTAAATAATAGGGGTGGCGAGGTGTTGCTGAAGGTGGATGTAAAAAACGCCTTCAATTCTGTGGACAGGGGCACCCTGCTTAAACAAATAAAAGACAAAATTCCTTCATGTTTCAATTTTCTTTGGCAATGTTACAGTTCACCGACAAAATTAATGTTTAGAGACAATCTTTTGTCCTCAGCAGTTGGTTGTCAACAGGGTGATCCTCTTGGACCAGCCATTTTTAGTCTCGCTCTTCATCCCATAATTAAAAATCTAAATTCTAAATTTAATATCTGGTACCTCGATGATGGCACCCTAGGTGGTGATGCGAACACAGTCCTAGGTGATTTAAATACCCTCACCATGGAGCTTCAAAAAATTGGTTTAGAGCTAAATTTCTCAAAATGTGAACTATTTATTTCGGATTTGATAGATCCTGAGTCCAAAAGTTCAATTATTACTCAATTTAATTATTTGGCTCCAAATTTAAAAATTTTAAACAAGAGTTCCCTTCGACTCCTAGGGTCACCAATTTTTGAGGATTCATTTTCCCCTTTCATTCAAGAACAAATTCAAAATTTCACCCAATGTTTAGACCACTTACAGAAAATTAGCACTCATATGGCTTACTATATTATTCGGCACTGTCTTTTTGTGCCAAAGTTCACATACGTGTTACGCAGCTGTCCTCTGTGGCAACATCAAAATATTCTGGAAAATTTAGATAATATTGTTAAACATACTCTCACCTCCATTCTAAACATCAATTTAGACGATCGCTCATGGACCCAGGCTTCTTTACCAGTCAGGTTTGGAGGCCTAGGGATCCGCAAAATTTCAAGTGTATCTCTACCAGCATTTCTTTCCTCAGTTCATAGTGTGCGAGACCTCATAGGAAATATTCTAAATCCGTCACTTGGTGACTTTGAGGTTTCGCTCCTATCTGAGGCCAGAAATGATTGGATAATGGCTTGTTCAAGCACAGATATACCATCGTCCAAACAGTTACAAAAACTGTGGGACGAGCCGCTGAGTAAACTGTCGTATGATTCTCTTTTGCAGACATCTGGCAGCACTGCTGAGCGAGCTCGTCTCCTGGCTGTTGCTAAATGGGAGTCTGGACATTGGCTAAATGCTATTCCATCGTCCAATACGGGCACATTATTGGACAACTCTACGTTTAGATTATGCACATGCCTCCGTTTGGGTGCAATATCCAATGTCCCACATCGCTGCCCCTGCGGAGACAATGTAGATGAGCTAGGTCACCATGGCCTGTCGTGTGTGAGGAGTGCCGGGAGGCTTTCACGACATGCGGCACTCAATGACTTGATCCGTCGTGCTCTTATTACCATTGGCGTACCTGCTGTTTTGGAACCAAATGGCCTGGTGCGCGACGATGGTAAGAGACCGGATGGTATGTCATTGGTGCCCTGGAAGATGGGTAGGCCCCTGGTGTGGGATGCTACTTGCGTCGACACCCTCGCACCATCCCACCTTCCAGACACGTCTGTAGCTGCCGGCATTGCTGCTGCACAACAAGAGTGTCTCAAGCGTCGCAAGTATGCTAGTCTACAGAGGACTAACATATTTTCGGCGTTTGGGGTTGAAACTCTAGGGCCGTGGGGACCGGAGGCTCATCGCTTGTTTAAAGAGGTCTCTTTTCGACTAATTGAGGCTTCCCGTGACAAGAAGGCTGGCGTATATTTTGCCCAAAGAATTGGCATTGCCATTCAGCGTGGCAATGCTGCCAGCCTTTTTGGCACACTTCCGCTCGGCAGCGATTTGGGGCAAATTTTTTATTTATAAGTAAGTAGTTTTTAATTTTAATTTTATTTAAGTAGGTATAGATTAAGGTTATTATTATCTAAATGTTACTTAATATTATCAAACTTATGTTTAACATCTTATGAAAAAAAAAAACATTTTGTTCAAGTTTTCAGTGTTTTTTCCATTTGTCAACACAATGAAACACGTAATGTCGGTGTTTTTCTAAATTCTTACCCTAATGGGGTGCAAAAGTTTTATGGAACGACAATTTTTGGAATAAGGAGTAAGGAGGTACAGTTTGTCGGGATATTTTGGATCCTGGGTAGAACTAAGGAAAATGTTTTGTAGAATTAATGGGGGGAAATATTTTTTTTTCTCGGGAACGCAGGTAAAACTGCGGGGAACAGCTAGTGTAGGTATAATATTAAAAATGCGAAAGTGAGTTTTCTTGTTTGTTTGTTTATTATCTATTGACGCCTCAACGGCACAACCAATCGTGATTCAAGTTGACACACAGGTAGCTTACTTCTTTGATCGGAGATAAGAATATTGTGTGAGATGTCCGTCTGCAAGTCCGCATGCGATTGTATTGTTGTATGGTGCGTCTCGTCTCTAGTCTCCGCGGCTCTTGTAGCGCGGGCTGCGGGGTGTGGGGTGCGGCTCCCGGGAGGAGGGAGGGCGTGGGGGGTGCAGCTGCAGCGGCTATTGATTAGCGATGCAATCAGCGACACCACACCACACTTGCGTTGACCATACCTATTGTCTTACACAAATTAACTGAACTATTATTACAAGTATTATTATAATATCCAAAAATGAAACCTAGCTAGATCGATTTATCACCCCCGAAACCCCCTGCATATTAAATTTCGTGAAAATGGTTGGAGCCGTTTCCGAGATTCAGATTATATATAAATATACAAGAATTGCTCGTCTAAAGGTATTAGATTTGGTAGGTGGCTGTTTCAAGTCTTCCCAGAGCTTGTATCACTGCGAGCAGACTACGTCTATCGTGATCGCCACATAAATTAAATTTCACTGCCACGACCTGCTATAATAAACTGCCCTATATCCTTGACAGGAATTTATTTTACTTCATCTGGTTGTAACCGTTTCCCCAGTATTTCGTTTAGGCATAAGTTTTCGTTTAAGCACTCGCACAAAAGGTGTACTGGTGTTTCACCTGCCTCACTACTAATCTGCACGTCTCTGTTTTTTTTTAATCTAATTTTTGTTCAATCGTCAGTGTCCCGTACACTCTATTAGATATTAGATAGAGCCCTCGAGAGTATGTATAAGTTATGCATACTTAGAGATAGTACCTCTAGGGTAGTCTTATATTCTATTTATCGTCCTCCTCGTCTATCTATAGTCTTCATACACAGTCGTTAAATCCCTCTCATTTCTCCCTGTAGTAATTCAGGCAGATACTCTCTATGTAACAACATTGGTACTCACATGCATAGTACGCAGTATATGTAATATATTTTTGTAGGCAATTTTAAGTTCACCAAATATGTAACCTATTTTAAAATGCAAATCTGTACGACTTTAAAATGGTATAGGGCAGAGGGCGCGTGTTGACACGGCTATGTGCTAGTTAACGGGATTACTCTCCGGTCCGGGGCGAGGGCTCAACCCTTCCGTCCGACGCAAACGCGCCGTGAAACTGCGCGGACCCATTTACAACGCAATTGTAAATGCAAATACGCGGCTAATCCAACATGGCCGCCGCCCCATGCACACAACTAGCTACAGAGAGCATCACACTCTGATTCATTCTCACAAACGATAATGTTAAACTAAGGAATACGGTGGAATACATTTTTGTTTATAGGTAAATGATGTACCTAATACAGAAATTCACTTTGTCTACACTAAAATGATAAAAAGGTAAATTTTGTAAGTTTGTATGTAGGAAATAATCTCCAAAACAACTGATCCGATTTGACATCTTTTTGTATTAGAGAGCTCGTTTATTGAGGAAGGCAATTTTTCGGGAATTTGAATGAAACTGCGGGGAACAGCTAGTCTTTAATAAAGACTACCTAAACTCTTTTATGCTTCCTAAACAATACTGGCTTTGACCCCGCGGCTTCGACTGCTTTCCCGGTATGCTATACCTTCTTCAAAGTACTCTCTGAGTTACTTTACGACAAAACAAGTCATGAAGTAGTTTTAAGCTAAATGATACAAAATATATATAGAGAAGATATAAGAAGGTGTAGGTACCCATGTGTTCCGTATATGTTCTTTTGTTCAATATTTATTTAAGTACCACTTGTTAGTAATAGTTTGTGTTCATAAAATTAAATGTAAATCACGGATTTGCAGTAACTACATCCGGAGAGAGTCATCGCCGGGTCTATTACGTAACTTTGTTGCAAACAGTTTTAATATAGCGGTTTTCTGATCACTTTTTAAAGTTCTGCTAACTGCATGTACAAACAGTGCCTCATTGCAAATGAAATCACTCCCGATATTATAATATTTCTATCAATTAAGAGTTTGTTTCAATTTAAAACTAATTGCAACAAAGTTACGGAATACACGTACTGTTGTATGCCGCATTATGTACATAAAATATGCAGGCGCATCATCTCCGGATACGATCAAACTCAAAGTTAAATCCATTTATTAAGTTTAGGCCCTAGAAGAGCACTTATGGACGTCGAAGCTACTGAAATTATCAGAGATAGATAGATCTAGGCTCGTCTTAGACCGTTATTCCGCCGAGGAAAGTAGGTACTCGTAACGATGCAGCCACGGGCGGTGAGCACACAGAGCCCAGAAGGGAGCTGGCTCTCAAGTAGAGCTGCAGTATAACACCGTTAGGTGCATGGCGACAGTACCCTGCCAATACGCTTTCATTACTTCACGATGTGGTCCTTCACACCAAAAGCTTTCACGACACATCTGCTAATTTCAACTTGTTTAGATGTATATTTCGTTCAAGAAATAATTCAAGATACCAAAAGCACTCCAAGGGGAGACTATTACATTGAGAGGTTAACATAAAATTACGAGGGACTCGCGTGAATAAATTCACTTGTCAGAAAGGAAAACCGTTTGGCATACGGCAGAGACGTACGACGTGCAGTGTCCCGCGGCCTCCCGGGACCGGCCTCTGGTGTAGTGTCCCGCGTCCCGGCCCATCCCGGACAAGATTTACAAGTGTCCCGTCGCGTCGCCGGACACCTCCATAAATATTACGCAACTCCACACACGTTTAATTGAATGTTGAATGCCTCATTCGCGCAAATATCATCCAGATGAGCCCACTCGATCATCGCTGTTTCACGACACCTATTCAGCCATCGTCTTGAGTACTGTATTATGTTAATCTATAACATTTTTTAAATACTCAAGATCGTTTATTATCAACAGTTAGACAGTCTGCTTTCTTGTCTCAACTCTTGGCATATAAAATACTCACATATTCTTGATAACACGAATATAGAACTCAATTTGAGTAAATAATTATTTATATTTAAACTAACTTCCGCCCCGCGGTTTCACCCGCGGTCCCGAGTGCTCCGATCGCCACCAAACCTTACAGGATTACCCGCGGGGCTAATATAAAGATTGTCTGAAAATTTCATCGCGATCGGTTCAGCGGTTTCGGAGTATATAAGGAACATACATACTTTCTCTTTTATATATTATATAGACATAAAGTCCCGTATTATATTCCTACTAGGTATGTATATGGAGATAAACAATTGAAGCAAACAAATCTTATTGAATACGCCCTTGAAACAGTTTAGGTGGGTTAGAGGCTACTTACTTAGCGGCACGTGGACGCAACCCTTCAGTCGTCGCAAATCTTTAATTAAATAACATGTGGAAGGGTCGCCGCCCCCGTCCCGCTCCCGTCCCGCCCCCGTCCCGCACCGGTCCGATCACTACACGAGTAGAGCCGATCTCCCACGACACGTAATAAAACTGCACAAATATAGAAATCACTGTTCATAAAAAACCCATAACTATGGTAAAACATGCGAGGGCTGTAGCGCCCCCGCTACGACAGCCCTACGAGTGGACACCGCTACGAGCGGCTACGAGACGTCGCGTAGCACCTGCTACGAACCACCGTGCGCCGCCGGACACTCCATTTTTATGTTATTGCTTATTTGTTACTTTTTACGTCGGTCATTGTTAACATTTGAATGGGAGCTGAATAATCTTTTACTTACGTATAATACTCAAATTAATTAAAAAGAGGAAAATAATATAAAATTGATAACCACAACTATTATGTTAATATTTATCGTAGACTAGTAGAAAACTGTCATCAGATACGTTATTGTAATACAATGGTGGCGTCTGGACGGTAAACAAACAGAGCGCGACGCTTAATAACACTTTCATCGCGGTTTCGGCTTTAAAAGACGTCCGGGGTGCTCTCCACAAAAGAGGCCACATTTCTTATTCAAAGTAGCAATAGGATGGCGCCTAAACAAACAACGAGCGTATTACGTAAATGCATTCGATAGCGATGCATGAACGAGGTTCAAAGCGACCGGGCCAGGCGAGGGCGAGTGCGGGGGTGGGTGTTGTGGGGTGGGGGGTGGAATTAAACTTTCATCGGGCGGTGTTTGCGCACATTACCATTACAAAGATGCGGCGCGCTCGGACTCCGCAGATCCGGCCACTGCTTAGTGCACTCGCCCGCCGATGTAAACTGGGCACTGGATACATTCGTCACATGGAATCTTATTCTCTATAAATGTCAGCCAATGTCGAAATTATTAAATGAACTAACACGTAAATTCGTAATATACTTGATGGTAGATGCTGTAGAGCCCTGCCAGAATGTTGGCCAAGAATGGTACAGCGTTGGTAGAAAAAATTATGCTATTGAGGTGATCGCTGGAAAGATCTGGATGCAATCGGTACAGAACAGAAGCCAGAGGACATACGAGAGGTGGGGGGGAGGTATATACTCAGCAGTGGGAAGAGACGGGCTGACCATGTCGACTATGATGACTAATTTTACTATTTCACTTCAACTATACATTCATAAGCTTTTACAACCTTCACATTAGCGAGTGACTTGTCAAGTATCAATTTTGTTCAGTTGGTGTCGTGTCTACGCGCGGCGAGGTCTGTGGGCGGCGGACGGTCACTCTTTACCATTGTAATAGTTTCAATTGAGGCGCCCTCAAAAGGCCGCGACCTCACTCCCTGCATATTGTAATCGCGCCCCCGCACTCTCCCGCATACTCCCGCACGCTACACCGCACCGCACCGTACCGCATCACTCGCCGGTTCCTTAACTAATTCACATCCAAGAGGCTCCTTGATCCTCTTCGCTCAAACATTTTCTAATGTTTACTTAAACGTTGTACTCAGTCAAACGAAAAGTTTTGAACCTAGCTTCTGTTTTACTAGGCTATCTTTAGCTCAGCGTCAACAGTTGCGACGGCAAAAATATTAACTCTACCATTCATAATTAAAAAGATCAGTATGATAATAACTGGCGATGGCTGCCACATGCATCATACTTGTGAACGGGTGCTGCTTGTGGGGGCTGGTCTGCTTTAGTTTGCAATCCATTTATTTACTAAGTTACTCATAATTTTTATATTTTTTCCTTTTTGTCATATATATATACACACACAAGTATTGTCAGTGAGACTACATAAATAATTGTATGTAATAAATCTGAGTTGGTTTTGAAAAGAGTAATTGCTGAGTTTCTTGCCGGCTTTTCTCAGTAAAAGCAATCTTCCGAACCGAGCGTTAGAGTCGGACTTCACCGAAAGCTTCGAAGTTAATTACAGTACAATAATAAAACTTTACAAAATCGTGCATGGAGTGTGGATGTGTGGAGGTTTAACAGCATTACTTTATGATGCAAAGCCTGTAACGTGGAAGCCAAAATGCTTATCTCATATGAAAATCGTGTATATAGGTTACCGGCCAAACTCGATTTCAGGCCAAACTAGTTTGGGCCGAATTGATTATGAATTATTATGCATGTAAAAAATGGTATCCGTGTGTCGCTCGCTGCGTTTTGCGATCGCCATTCACATCTAACCTAAAGTATCCGGGTCGTTTCTGAATAGGAAGAGAAATTGATCACCAAATTACGATTACTTACATAATATGTGAAAACATTGTACATGTAACTTCTAAAATCTCAATTCAAAATCAGTTTGGCCTAGCACAAACTAGTTAGGCCTGAAATCTAATTTGGCCGGTAACATGTATATAATTTGTGATTTATTGAGTAACTATTGATATGTGTCCGCAAATGGTGAATTCTGATTTGTATTAATTGTTTAGAACGTTCTCAAACCATTGTGTTGCGAGAGGATATTAAATAAATAAGTACAGGGACGAGCATCGGACGCAGCCTCGCTCGCATTATGTTATTTGTTTGATAATGAAGCACTAACGACTCTCGGCACACGCTCCGACGGATCGGAGCCTGTTTTTTTCTTCAATCGAACCCGATATCGGAATTCGCGCATCGGTTAGCCGAACCCGTCGCTCCCCTTTCCTAAAAAAATTAAACAGCTTTTAAACGCACATCGCGCTCGATCCGCTCGGCGAAAGCGAAAAAAAAATCATCTCAGGTAATCGAAATAATGGCGAGGTCGCGCGAAAAAAATTCACTAAGGGCGGAAAAAGAAACGGATTCGTACAAAAAAGTTCTAAAATTTTAATTCGACGGTTGAGGGTTGATCGGGGTGTGTAGTGGGGGGCGGGGGTAGTGTGCCGCGGGGGGAGGGGGCGAGCTCGGCTCGGCGCGGCACCGGCACACTGTGCAGTGCACTCGCGTACTCACCGCGACACACACCGCGCTGTGCCGCGCCGCACCGCGCCGCTCGGAGTCGCTCGCACCGTACACTGTACACTGCTCGCTCACTGTAGTGCCTCCCTACTGCATCCCGCATCGATACAGAGATGGTGCTCTCGGCGTGCGTGCGCGCCGCCACGCGATCTTATTGCACCAGTTACCGTGAGTACTATTTGCACACCGCTGTATTTCAGGCACATGAACATGAACATGCTGCCTATTAATTTATTTATTTAATATTTCAGTATTCATGACTTGCCAGTATTTGACTTTTTTATGAATTTATACTTTTTAGTTGACTCTACATTTTATAAAATATTCACACTAAAACAAATCTTTGATATTTTATGTTTCATTTGTATGCAAAATAAATTATAACTTATATTTTCCATTTCGCAAAAGTACTATTAGTAAAAACTTGAAATTTACCTGCTTGTATATAGGATAAAACTTAATATCAAATATTCTTCTATTTTGACGTATCAAAGTAAATTTAAAAAATCTATCCATAGGCGTAAAGCTAACACTCAATGGAGGTATATTTTTTTAATTAATCTGTAATGTAACGAGTTAGCTTAGTGTAGGTATATAACTTCTAATTCCTTATATTTTTTTACGTTACTTTCGTTCTTTATCTTTGGTTTTCATTATATTTTAATTAGTAGTATGTTTTATTATCTAGTACATAAAAATGTTAGACCAGAAAATAGTTCCCCAAGATGCAGGTGTTCTTAATTAGGTGGATACCGGTAACTATACATATTTTATTATTTAGGTAGTTTTAGGTTTAGCTTTTACTAAGGATAGGCTTGTGTTTGATCATAATCATATTCCAAACCGTAGTAAGTGATGATGTGGCCGAAGGTGATAAGAACATAAAGCCTAGAAAGCAACTACGTTTAATCATTTATATCGTACTTGAACTTAGACTGAAAATATGAAAAAATAACAACATCCAAGTCGTTATAACACATCTTTTAATTTAAATTATTATGGTTGTATTGTTTTTAATATATTTTATATAAAACTTAACTTTAAAGTTACTTTTTGATTTTTCTTTATAAATTAACTTGAATGAATGTTAATGTATGTAGTGAAAAGTTCTACCAAGTTGATGTAATATTGATAATTATTTGAATAATATTATTCCAGTAATAAAACAAAATATATTTCGGTTATATTTGGCCAAGCGTCCATATTGTTAGATCTGTTGATAATCGGTAATAATGTTGGGTAGTCAATCAAATAGTTTGACATGCTCCTGTGATCCGTGATCCCGATCCAGCAGGCCCCGGGCCATGCCCGCGCCATGCCCGCCCCCGCACCGATCGTAATTTAAGAAGGTTGTATCGAATGCATCAGAAAGGACTCCATAATCCCACAAAAAAACACCAGACAACTGCCACTTTTTATTACTTTACGAATGTTTCTATCCGATACACCTACGCATCTTATTCCTGCGACTGTACCCTTTTTTAATGGCAAAATGTCTGCAACAAAAAATATAAAACTCGTCGCGATGACGGACGGCTCAATAAACACGCTCCCGCACACAATGCATGAGTTTTTTACGCAAATCTCGCAATTTTTTACTCACCCTTTTCAATTTGGCGGATATTTGCCTAATGCGTATGTATTTGCTCCGACGCAAATCTTTATTGTTGTGAGCGACATGCGAGTATCACTCCGCCGCGCCGTTCCCACGCTGCACACCGCCATTATACTCTTTTACATATTATATATACATAATCCAACTATTATTAATTATATAATACGAGTAACATTTGTAGCCACATATTCCTTTATTCCATGTTAATGCGGTTCGTAGCGCCCTCGTAGCAATCTCTACGAAACTATATTTTCGAGATAAAGTTACCATAATCAATGTCCTACGAACTTTTTATGTTAAAATACCCACTACTCGTCTGGCAACAATGCCTAATATGAAATTCGAGGCAATACTTCGTTGATTGCAAAGCTATTTATATTATTTTTATAGTTTTGGTTGTGATGAGATAGTTCAATGCGGCAACTTATGTACAAATATTAGTACAGATGACTTTGGTTATATATTTGATTAAAATGTGAAGATGGGTGTAATGTCAGTTTGGTTTTAATAAGATAATTGTAATTTGATGATCGGAGTCGGGTTGGCTTCGTGATTAGTAGCGAGCGGGCGCGGCTGCTCTCCTACAGCTTCGGCTGGTTATCCGATTAATTAGGGTGTCGTTAATTAGATAATCTGGTGACGTCATCGCTTCGCCACCTCGTCGCTTCATCGCTTTGATGACACGATGGTTTAAATACCAGTTAAAACATTACTGAAAAAAAAAAACAATTGTGTCGCGCTGGTATGTTAACTTCGACGATTGGTTGTAGAGCTAATTTATTTATTTATGTTTAAACAGAAAAGTTTGTCAATCTACACATATTGTATTTATCAAATTGCAATCCCATACTGGGAGCTACATTACTTAAGTAGCACCGTAGCCTGTTACTTGTGAGCAAGTTTTTTGAATGAAAATAATATCTTGATTCACTAGTTTCCTTAGATTCAATAGTTGTAATTCAATAAGTAACTACAGAGCCTTAGATAGCCTCCAACATAAAGTAAGATAAAGATACGACTTTGTATTACAATATTTTGAAACATTTTGTTAATACTCGTTTATTCGGGGATTAAGCATGAGTGTCCTATTTCAATTGATTAACTTCTACATTAGTGAGGTGGGGCTTCAGTGTGACGCCTCGTCCGCGCCTCGCCCGCGCCTCGTGTGCGCCTTACAAGCGGTATTACAAGCACAGGGCGCGTTCTCAAGGAGGGCTTACTTCCGTGACATTGCTTAGCCTATAATCCTTCATGTATCGTCAGACTGTAATTGTAACATTGTGTATGTGTTGTTTCAGAAGAGTCCGGCGAGCTAATCAAGTCGCCGTCGCCGCCGCCCAGCCACGGTACGTACACTACCCGCACAACACCTTACAACACCACTACTACTCTATATTATTATTCTTATTTAGATTAAGTGGCTGTTTCAAGTCTTCCCAGAGCTTGTATTACTGCGACCAGATTAGGTCTATTGTGATCGCCACATAAATTAAATTTCACTGCTAAGACCTGCAGCTATAATAAACTGTACTATATTCTTAACAGGATTTGATTTTACTTCACCTGGGTGATTGGTGTTTCCCCAGATGAGTATTGTGTTTAGGCATAAATGGATAGCACTCACACAAGAGGTGTACTGGTGTTTCATCTGCCTCAAAGCAGAATCTGCACGCCTTTGTGTTGTGAACTCTGATAGCGAACAAGTGCTTGTTCAATCCACAGTGTCCCGTTAGGGCCCTCACTAGTATGCGTAAGTTGTTCCTACTTAGAGATAGTATCTCTCGGGTAGACTTCTTGCTAAAGGCATTTACAAGTGCCTTTGAGTGGTTTATTGCCTCATTCCAGGAATCGTTAGATGAGTTTACATATTAGTTCCTCATAGTTAGTTTTGCCAGGCTTTTAGGTACACCACAGATTGGCTCTGGGCCATAAGGGATCCCCTTAGCTCCGGCTCTGGCTAGTTCGTCAGCTTTTTCATTGCCATTGTCCATGCAGTTTCTAAATAGCTTAGAGTTAATTGAATCGGAGGCCAGCGCCAGAAGAGCTGCCTGACTGTCCGAGTGAATGTAAATTGTGTGGTTGACGTAGTTTCTGCAGATTAATATCCGCACATTCTAGGATGGCATGTACTTCTGCTTGGAAGATGGAGGCATATTTAGCTTTTTGACAATTTTTGGACGCTCTCCATAAACTCCACAGCCTACGTCAGATCCTGATTTGGACTCGTCGGTATACCACTTGAGGCTACCTTCCAACCACGTGACCTTGTCATTAAGCCAGTCGTCACGTGTGGGAATTTCAATATCGTCATACTTACGAAAATTATTTTGAGGGACCATCGAGTCTGTGACCATGTTCTAATAGGAGTTTCCAGTATTGAATCCTAAAGGGAATTTAGTGCCTGGGAAAGCCATTTCGCTCTCACCTGGGCGTGTATCTTGTGCATAGTAGTCCTCGCCACCTTCTCGGCATGTAGACGCAGGGGCGTCAGGTCCAATAGGCATCAAGAGCCGCTCCAGGCGAGGTTGACATGGCTCCAGTTACCATGATGCAGGCGGTTCTCTGAATGCCGCTCGATGAGACTACTACTCTATATAAATTTACATCTTTTAAAAAACCGTTAGCTGAATGTAGAGCATCGGCGCATTAACATTAGCAGATATGAATATACTATAGACCTTGTAGACATTTTCTAAATCCAGCCGTTGTGTTATATAGGTACAATCCCTCATTTGAGTTTTTGAATAAAAATATCTTAATTTATTTATAGTTTGTTTGTTAATTATCCACTATAAAACGTATGTAGGTAAGCTAAGTACCTGCCAAAATATGCTAAAATAAGAAAAGAAAATAAATTAATTTGGTGTTGTCTCTCGTAATTATAGTGATTATAATAACTCGTGTAGTTTCCGCTTGCCTTCATACATCTACCTACAGTTGTTAAGTATGAGTACCTACATGCTCACTAATACATTATTTATTTGACTAACTTTTACATACAGTTACATATGCATGTATGTATGTGTTTATACAAATATGTAGGTAGTGTAGCGAGCGTGGCCCGTGGTGTCGCGTGGCTAGCAAATGTGCGTAATGCGATCGTATCTGCGTTAGTTATTAATTAGCTTCTTTATTGTTATGTTAATTGAACACAAGTCAAAAAAACAAATCTAAAGTATATCTAGGTCGTTAAACTATATGGTTATACGGGGAGAAAATAGATAATTGGTTAAGAAATATATTTACATTAACAATTATACAATTATCTATGTTCTCCTCGTCGTTTTGAATTCGTAGATTGAATATACCTGTTTCAGCTGAACACATAGGTATATGACACATATTGAACACGTATAAGGCACAAAAAAATATTTTTTTAACTAAATTAAGTCCCTCCTACAAAATAGATGTGCTTGTACTAGTAAGTACAAGCATAATGTGATAACGTAGAAACTCTCGAACTCAAACTCATTTATTTCGTATTAATTAATATCTCGTAGCGAAGAACTTTTGAGACCCTTTAATGTAGTAGGTCATTTTTACCATTATGTTATTATGCGGTTTTCTTCCTATTACATTTTCTTATATTGTTTTAAATCAAAATTAAACTTAGTATTATTCGTGCTCTTTAACGTAGAGGTGTACGTGAGGTATTCGTCGTTTCTTCAAAACTTTCTATAAAAAAAAACTGAATCTGTGCTTATTTACCAGAGTTAAACGTGCACAAAAATATATTATGAAATTAAATAGAGACATTGATATCCTTCTATTTCTTTTTGCTTTTGTTTTAATGTTTGTTTTAATTTCTTATGGATAGTATTTTGTTTTAACTACAATCTCATCGTGGCGAGTGATGATGTAGACGAAGATGGTGAGCTAGAACTGGAATGGAACTGGCTCTCAAGTGCAACAACCGGAACACACCAAAAGTTGAAAATATTGTATGTGTACATCAGGTTATAATCATTACAATCTAATGAGCTGTTCATTTACTTACTACATTAGTTTATTTTCGTGGCGCTATTATAAAACTGTTTAATATTTTCTTAACGGAGAGTAACAACATAAAGAAAACTTTCATCAATGAAAGTATTAGTGCACGGGTAGGCGCGGGCCGGCGGCGGCGCGTACCCTTCCGTGGTTGACAGGTACCCTACCTGTCCACGCGCCTCAAGAAAGGATTAAGTATAGTGTGTCGTCGCGCGCACGCGCACGCGCATGCGCACCGTCTCGCGCACCTTCACCCCTTTGACGACGACCCCTTTAACTTTGTTGTGCGGAAGTGATCTCGCGCCGCGCACGCGACTCACCACTGTATCTTCTCCACTCGGTAAAGAGCATGTAATACTATTTTTTGTTACACCTAATATGATGAATGGTAAAGATTTAGGATATATTGAAGGGGACCTTCGACTAAAATGATTATTTCACCGAGTAGTCAATATTACTGTACAAAATGGAATCATGTAATTGTACACGCGTGTGGTCTGTGCACTTAGGTCATTTTGTTTGTAATATAAGTAAAAATAATAAGTCTATATTGATATTGACACGATGTACGATGATTTCTTTTATACAAAAGTAAGTCATAATGAAGCCTTCGATAGTATATTGCACTTCTTCACTTCTTTTTAATTTTTAGTAGTTGGACGATTCAAAAAAATATGATTTAAGTATTTCATATTTGTCACCAGATGTCGTTTCCTTTGTCTTTCTGTTGAACCTTAGTGTGTATTTTTAGAATTAATTTATTATTATAATAATAAATCTTAAAATTACCATCCCAAAATTATGTTGGATGTATGGATGTTTGTTACTCACTCGCGCCAGAACACCGAACGGATCTTGATGAAATTTGGCACAAAATAAATTATAGTTTGGAATAGCACATAGGCTACTTTTTATCCCAGGAAAACATAAGAACCCTCGGGATCGCGGGTGAAACTGCGGGGCGGAAGCTAGTTATAAATATGCAATCAGACGTAGGTATCCTGCAAGATCGAGCGCTACATAGGTCCATACGAGCATTGTCGTCATTCATTAATTCGTTGTTGTAGCCTTCTGTTTTAAAATTATTTTGATTTGTTCCTTACATTTTTTTATGCATATTTAAAATTGCAGAAGGCATCAGCCTTAAATTCTCAAATTGGAAATTAGTGTACCCAATATTGTGTCCTTCTCTCGATTTATTGTTCAAAACGAGGAGATAATTTCAAACAAATACCAAGCAAATAATCATCTTTAATGCCTAAAGAAAATGTCAAATTCTCTTAAGAGGCATCACCCATCAAACTAGTGATTACCGTACTCTTTATTGTATTACATTCTGACGTTTGCAACAACCGTACCCGTGCCTCGAATCATATACAAATTATTATAATGTTTAATTGATACAGATTCGTGTTCTTATCTAGATGGGTCAGCGAGTGGCGAGGGCGAGATCAGCGGTGACGAGAGGGGCGGCCCCTCCCCGCCCCGCGCCCCCTCCGCGCCCCCCCAGCCGCGGCCGCACCCGCACGCGCACCACCAGCCCGCCAGCGCCGCCGCCGCCACCGCCACCGCCGCCGTCTTCGTGAGTACTAACCACGCCGACCTTCGACTCGACCGATACCGATACCGATCGCGCTATCTCTCACGTTTATTAACGACCTCGACTACGTTCAAATCGTAAACCATTTTCAGAACGCAGCGGGCGCCGGCAACGCTCTGGCGCAGCTGCAGCACTTGCTGCTGACCCAGCACGGCTCGCTGCTGCTGCACACGCAGGTGAGTCGTCTCGAACGTTCCGAAGTGGCGACGTGGCGCCGTAGCGCCGAGCGGGAGGAGAGTAGTCTGACGCTCAGCTCGGGCCGGTCCGCAGGTGCAGCAGGCGGTGGCGCAGGCGGCGGCGCAGCAGCTGCAGCAGCTGCAGGCGCGCGCGGCGCCGGGCGCGGCCGGCTCGGAGCGGCGGTCGCCCTCGCCGCGCCGCACCCCGCCCGGCGCCGGCGCCTTCCTCACGCCGCTGACGCCGGGCTCGGGGCGCGCGCGCTCGCCGCTGCACTCGCACTCGCACTCGCACTCACACTCGCACGCGCACACCCACGCGCACGCGCACACGCCGCTGCACGCGCACGCCCACAAGCCGCGCGCGCTCGAGCCCGCCGCCGACGACACCGCCGACCTCGAGGAGCTCGAGCACTTCGCCAAGACCTTCAAGCAGCGCCGCATCAAGCTCGGTGCGTTCCACCCTCGCCCTCCATTATAGTGACCGATCATATATCTTCCCGTCCCCCTCTCCCGCGTGGGCTTTGAGACTTTTCGACCGCCTCGATCTGTTCACATTCGATCGTCCAAAAATGTCTTTTCGAGTTTCGAGCGATGTAACGTTGCGCCTCGTTCGCCTCGCAGGTTTCACGCAGGGCGACGTCGGGCTGGCGATGGGCAAGCTGTACGGCAACGACTTCTCGCAGACGACGATATCGCGGTTCGAGGCTCTCAACCTGAGCTTCAAGAACATGTGCAAGCTGAAGCCGCTGCTGCAGAAGTGGCTGGAGGACGCGGACTCGTCGCTGGCGGGGGGCGGCGGCGGGGGCGGGGGCGGCGCGGGGCCGGGGGCGGGGCTGGCCGAGGCCGTGGGCCGCCGCCGCAAGAAGCGCACCTCCATCGAGTCCGGCGTGCGCGTCGCGCTCGAGAAGGCCTTCCTGCACAACCCCAAGCCCACCAGCGAGGAGATCGCCGCCCTCGCCGACGCGCTCTGCATGGAGAAGGAGGTGGTGCGCGTCTGGTTCTGCAACCGGCGACAGAAGGTAAGCCGCGCGCGCCGCCACCCCGCCCCGGCCCCGGCCCCGGCCCCGGTGCACCTCACTCATCCGTGTCCTTGGGCTGTGCAGGAGAAGCGCATCAACCCGCCGGCGGGCGAGGGCGGCGTGGGCGCGGGTGCGGGCGCGCTGCTGCCGGCGCTGGTGCACCCGCACGCGCTGCAGCACCCGCACCCGCACCCGCACCCGCACCCGCACCAGCACCAGCACGCGCTGCACGCGGCCGTCCTGCAGCCGCTGGCGCTGCTGGCGCGGGCGCCGCAACGCGACTGACGCGCGACTCCGGCGCCGCACTTCCCGACACATATCCTCTCGTTGTAAATAGTCCGCGAGCGCAATAACGTGTACAGACAGTAGGTTACGGTGTATATAGGTGTATATGCGGGCCCCCGGGCGGCCCCGTGTTCCGGACGTGAGTTAGCCGTAAGTTTATAATATTATTATGTGAATTTTATTTATGTTCGAGCGAGCGTCGCGTCGCGTCGCGTGGCGTCGCTCGCCGTGTACAGAGCTCATATCAGTTAGCGCCCGATGCGTATGTAAGGTGGATGTGTAGAAATCTATCTATATGTTACAATAAAACATGATAGAGAATAAACTGACTTTTATTTCCGCCCCCTTGTTTCATTTGAATTCAAACGACGGTGAGATTTCCGGGAGGAGGAAGTTTCACCAATATTAGGTACATGCAGAGACGAAGGTTTTTTATTGAAGTGAGATAATTCTGTGACATTCCTTAAATATATTGTTTATTTTGATTCCTAATGGATTTAATGAACCAACTCATAAGCCGAAAGTAGTCAAAACCGTTACCTTGATTTCATAAACAAAACTAGTTTTTAAAAGAAATTGTTAATATAATGGATCTTCTACTAATAATCGAATGAGCACCATTTAGAACTACTTACATTTTATTTGGCACACAAAACGGAAAACAATCAATACTTCATATTTAAAAAAACCGGACATGTGCAAGTAAGACTCGCCCCCTGAACGCCTTTTTTAAACGACTTCCAAAAAGGAGGAGGTTCTCAATAAGTCGGTTCTTTTTTATGTAGGTATGTGCACCGATTACTCGAAGATGCCTGAATCGATTTAGAAAAATATTTTTTTGTTTGAAAGAGTATACTTTCTTATTGGTCCCATTGGTACCACGCCAGGATCTGATGATGGGATCCCAGAAAAATCGTGGGGAACCCTCAAAATTTGAGGGTTCATAGGGACGCATAGTGTGTTTTATATAATTTTCTAAAACTATTCAAGTATTTGCGTCTGGTAGTCATCGTCTCATGGTGCTGAGCTGATGATAGAAAATATAACTCCTTAACTTTTAGGAGTTAGTGAATAATTCTTTAAATGTTATAGGCTCGTATAGACCGCTACTTATGTTCCTTTGAGTTAGTCAGGTGAGCTGATGATGGAAGGTACAACTCCTTGTTAGTTATGAGTTAGGGTATAATTCTTAAAGTACCGTATAGGCCGCTAGTTTATATTATTTCTTATTATTTTATTTAACTGATGTTAGAATTCGTTTAATCCGTCCCCTGTCTGTAAAATGACGATTTATTATATACTTGTTAGTGCAAACCCATTTTGAAGTCGTTTTTTGTTTTTGTTAATAGTTATTTAAGTTATGCAAGTGTCAAATTATCTTATGTATTTTATTTTTAAATATTTTACAAAAAGGAGAAACTGAATAACTGACGGATATATCAATGCACAGTTAAAACCGTAGGGTCTAGAAACTTGAAATACGCACAAGTTCCTTAACGTAGGCACTAGGCATCGGCTATGGAAGGATTTTTCAAAATTCAACCTCTAAGGGGGTAAAATAGGGGATTGCGAGTGAAACGGAAAGCTAGTGTGATATAAATGGCCTTAAATTTTTTACGCCTCCAAGACCTCTGTATTTAAATAAATAATCGTTTATTTGGGCGGCAAAATATTGAGATTTTAGTCAGCAGAAAAATATATTCGGTCTACAAACACAATTTGTACGGTGAAAAGTGCAACCGTACACAGTTAGTTGGTATTCTATACTAACGAGTAACGGACGGCAAAAATAACAAAATTAACAAAACGTCATACTTATTAGGTTGCTACGAAGTTAATTGTATAGACAATTTAATATATTTGCGTTAGGTTTAATCTATCATATTTCGGTATGCTGAAAATTTTAACTCGTTCTATGTAGTAAAAAATAAATAAACGAAGTGTAATGGTGTGTACACATTAAGTGTACGATACCGGCATATGCTAATGAACGAAAGCGTTCGAGCGGGTGTGGACTGTGGACACTACACCGCAAGCATACGATTGCCTTAGCGGTCCGGTGCTGTTTGCGATTACTAACACCACACGTATACGACGCACGTCCCAAATCTTCTTACAAAAAAATATAGAATTCCAGGAAACACGAGTCATATTATTAAAAAAAAATCCTAGGTACAAATTTTTTGCTTACCAATTGTGTAATCTTGCCAATCACGTGATCATTTTGTATCGCGACTATTTATTTAGCAGACACAAAATATTTCAAGCTGACTGAATATTTGTTAATTTGCTGTTAATATCAAGTTACATATAATCGGTGGTAGAACAAGTGTCGCACTTGGTTTTTATTTAATACCGACAAAAACGTTTTTATTCTGTCCAAATTGATTAAACACCATTTTTATCTTGCTTTACAATATTATAATTACTTCTCATAAATAAATTAATTATACAATCCACAGTCCACATTGAATACATATAGCATTGACCATTCATAATTATGGTTTTAATTAAATTGATAATAAACATAAATAAAATTGTAATAGTAAGTGTATCTACATATAAACACAAAAATAATTCTGCATATTCAATGTATTATACATTCATATATAGGCGACATCAGAGGATGACGTCACACAACAAATAACATTATTAAAACACTGTCCTTCAGACTCTACTGAATTCTATGTACTGAAGTCAAGTTTCTTTCGGACCCCATTTTCGCAGGTACCTGATAAATCAATATTCTGAATATGGATTTTTCAAATCGAACCTGTAGTTCCTGAGATTGGAGCGTTCAAACAAACAAACTCTTCAGTTTTATATTATTAGTATAGGTATATAATATATATAGTATAGACTACCCGCGTTCTGAGGGATCTTATGTTTTCCCGGGATAAACAGTGGCAGATTTAGGCATAGGCCCGTGAGGCCCGGGCCTAGGGCGGCAAATTTTGAGGGGCGCCAAAATTTTTAAAATTAATCTGGCAAGTACTTACTAAAATCTGAAATATTTAACAAAAATATTTTAAAAATCTTTTTTTTTTAATGCTAGCATATTATTTATTTACTTTTTTTTTTCTTCATATTTTTCATTTTATACACACACATATATGTATATATATATTTATAATATATATACTGTTACGAAAGAAAAAGGGCGCCATATCGTCTCGGGCGCCCTCAAACCTAAATCCTACATGGACTTTTGTATGAAATACAAGCATGTGACGTCATAATTATATAGCATACTCATATGGTTAGATTGGTTATCAAAAATCATAATAAGGATAAATTTAATAAAATAATCGTGGTTTCCCCTTTTTATTTGATGTTTTATACATTGGTTAGTGTTGGATAATTTATTTTGAATACAGGCAAATACCCTATTCAACTCTAAATGGCTCACGTCATATTTTTTGTGTGAACAATGTCCAAGGATATTTAGAAAATATACAACAGTAAGTTGTTGTAAAAAAAAACTCGATAAGCATCCGCTTATGTCGTATCATTCTGAATAATATTGACTTAATAAACTAGGTGTCACACAGGGAAGTGTTTTTGTCCCCTTTTTATTAATAATCTATACAAATGATATTCCTGATGTAAATAGACATTAATGTGTTTTATTTGCGGATGATATTTTATTTATTATAGCAAACAGGTTAAATAATGATATTTTATACTTATCATGAAACTGATATCGATAATACGACCCAATCAATTGTCAACTGGCATTATACAGGATGGAAATTTGAGACGGGTCAGTAAGGGCACCTACCTTAAGGGTTGAAGGCACGCGAATATGGTCTTAGGAGATAATCCCTTGCTTTCTGACTTATTGCTATTATTCGCCATTTACAGATTGTAAAAAAGAGTACCTATCGTGAAAACGGTGATTTTCGAAAAAAGTAATAATTAGCTTAATCTATCCTGTCTTCGACAAGAATCTAATGGCTCTGTATGACCAAGTTAGGGTTCTAGAAATTTCACAAATCTTTTAAAAATATAATAATTTAATATTCTATGGATTGTTATGTGGTCCGAAATAAAGATTATTTTATTTTATTTATTTTAATATTTTGGGATATTGTTTTCCATTTTTTTATATCTTTATAAAATGTACCACATTTCATGCAATAAACATTTCGATTCCTATTTCTATAATAAAAAAAAATACTCACTTAACATCCCAAACCCTGATAGGTTGGTATTATTAGTTACGAAACGAGGCTACTCAATTAAAATAAAATTGTACTATGCGACAATTAATACCTATTTAAATTCATACGATTGTATCCTACATATTCATACATTTGGGACTGTCAATAACTAATGAAATAAAAGAAAAGCGTATTAACGCATATGGATTTGTCAGTTTTACAAATAGCATTGTCAATGTGACGGAAGTCAACTCAGTCTTTGATTCAATCAATCAGTTTGGGAGAGACATAGGAGTATTTTAAGTTATAAGGTTAGGTTAGTGAAAGTAATGAAAATATGTCCCTAATTATATTATTGAGTTGGTTTGGGATAATTATTACAATACCTACTTGAAACGAGAATGAAAATAAGTATATATACATCAATAAATAATTCCATTGCTCTTATTGTTTAAAGACTCAGCAAGTGGTGGTTCCGGTACATTTGATTTGATAGCTCAATGAGCTTGAGATCACAGAAACGAATGATTAACATCGCCAGAAAACTGTAGCACAGTGGCAGAATACTTTACAGTAGGTACCCGCCTGGCACGCTATCATCCTCAACTTTAAAATATGTTGCTAAGCACCAACACTTCGTCGGCAACACTTTGCCGATCGATCACCTTGTACGTATTTCTAATATAATAATGCATATAGGCGACGGTGGCCGCTTACCATCAGTTGCAAATGTAACTTTCAAAACGTAAATAGGTTATCACAGAACCGTTATGATTAGTATTGATTGCAACAATGTAACGTAATAGACCTGCGTATGTACTTTCCTACGATATGTTTTATCTACGTGCCAAGTTTCATCCAAATCTGTTCAGAAATCTGAATATAATCACGTCACAAAGCAACATCTAAGGTCATCAGTCGTCAATCACTGGTGTGGCCGTCCCGCTCGCCGCGCGCCTGTACGTGGTCGCCACTCGAGAACCTTTCTTCCCCATCGGTTATCGGCTCTTCGAGCGATGACGTGGCTTGTCCATTACCATTTAAACTTGCTGGCTCTACGAGCTATATCCGTCACTTTTGTTCTTCTACGTATGTTCTCGTTTCAGACCCTGTCGCGTAGAGAAATTCCGAGCATAGCTCGTTCCATAGCTCGCCGAGTGATTCTTAGTTTATTTAAGTGAAAATTACTACAAAATTCTAAACTACATGAAAGTAGTTCTGGAGATATGCGCTAACAAACAAACAGACAGACAGAAAATAATTAAAAAAATCGCTGGTCTATGTTCCATTACTCTTCTTTAGTTATTAGTTTTCTTCAATGTAAATACACACCGGATTCTAGATACTGTTTTATTATAATATGTATAGTAAAGTGTAAGATATATAGATAGTTGACAATGCATAGTTACAAGTATGTTACAAGCTACCAAAAGCTAATCTAAAATCTCTTCGCACTTGAACGACTGTCGAATAATTCACCACTACTACAGCTGCAGCCGCTGCAGGCGCCATCTGTTGACGAACGTCACAACTAAGTCGACCAAGTAACAGTTATGGTAATACAGTACATTGGGTGTGAATGAGTCGGCGCGCGCGAATGTCACGTAGTTAGTGCGGTGCCGCGCCACGGGCGGTGGCGCTCTCTACCCTACTCTATGTGAAACGTGTACAGATAGTGCAGAAATACAGCATTTGTTCACTGGAAAACCTTTAGATGGCGCGAGGTATTCTTTTAGCTATGGATAGGTCTGTGTTTTTTTACCACAATCTCACCATGGTAAGTAATATAATAATGTGGCCGAATATGGTAAGCACATAAATCCGCTAGAAGGGAACTGGCTCTCAATTGCAGCTATCGGTAATTATTCTTTCAAAGGAACGGATAAAATGTTTTACAGAAAATGACTGCTGCACATAGCTTTCCTCCGCAGCTATTTACCTAGATAAGAAAGATATTGAACGACCAATGTGTCTGTGCCACTTGCATCATTATGCTGATAAAATTCAAGATTGTAAATAGTGTTATGCCTCCAGCCAGCGGCTCCAACCGAATCTTCTCGCCAACTTGTAAGTAGGTCATTCGTATAAAATATATAATTAAATGCACATGCACGACTGCCCGTACAGGAAGATTCTGGACAGCTAGTTGAATCAACATTGAACTTTATGCGGTCATTTTAGTAAAAGATCAGAAAGAGAAAAAAATATCACAGGTAGGCAACACGAACTGTCTGAACAATTTTGTCTGTGTGTGTGTTAAGTAACTAACTTGTATATTTCTTTCAGAACTGAGGACACTCAAACACCTGAAAGGTTACAGTTATAAGAAACACATATAGTAAAAGAATTGACAATAAGTTATTAAACTACAATAAATACGAGTAGGTACCTAGATAGATACCTAGGTCGGTCCGTCCTCGTCCGTGTCAGCGCATAGGTAATTGTTCGCGGTAGCTACCTACCTACTCATATCGTTTGACAAAACTATTTGTAATATTAGTAGAAACAATAAGCGTAGGTGCCGTATAATTTACTGTTAAGGTCGCCACAGTTGACCCACGGATGAATTAACTAGCGTGTGTAATATGTCATTGTTGCGGGTGACGCCGCGCGCCGCCACCGGTCCCTATGCTGGCTGTGCTGTGTTGTGGTGTGTCGTCGCGTGTCGCGGCACTGTGTCACTCCGTGCTCGACTGGCGCTAACCAGGAGCGCAAGCAGCGGCCGGCCGAACCTCGCATCACTGATCACACACAACCTGCGCTCGCTTCTCTTTGTGTGCCGACGCGACGCGATCCACCGACAACATTCGCTCCGTGTTAAGGGGGTGACCATTAGCGATTGCCACAGCGATTGCTCTCCACTTTCTCACTAAGCAGGTATTTAGACAACATCTGCGACCAATGTCACTATTCTATACCAAAGATTAGACTACTGATGAAGTCGGATAAAGATATAGGTAAATTAAATGAAATGAGGTAAATAAATAAATGGTGCTTCAATTATTTTTTGTTTCTGACCAAAATATGTATGTATCTTTAACAGACAGGTACCAACAGGCTCATTGTTGGGGGATTACGTACCTACCACATACGAGGTATAAGTAAGAGTAGATTACATATTTTATTCGTTATTAAGACTTTTTGTTTAGACGAGGCTTTAATCAGGTAAATAACTAATTTTAAAATTGAAATAAATACATTATTTCCACCTAAGATCCAATTAAATTGTGAAAAGCAGCGATGCTCACAACTCACGATAGTCTCATAATAGGTTTGATATAATTAATATCAAAACTAATACCATAAGAATGAGGCTGTCTGTTAGGCAGACCATACCTCTAAGGCGAAACCGGACGAGCGTAATTACGATATGTAAAATCGGTGACCTTAATTTCTTTGTCAGCAAAGGACTCATTTGACGTCGCTGTGTGTATGGCCCAAACTAATGTAAGAATCCAAGGGCAAATAAAGGACCCTCGGTTGGTGACAACCGTGTAACAGTTTATAATTCATAATGTAGTGAGCGATGTAGCTGCTTCCCCTTAAGGCCAGCTCGTGATATCACTCTCGTTATCAGTTGTCGATTAGATACCGCCGCGAGCGCACCTCTGTCGCGGCGCACACCTCGCTACCGAGCGAGTCGTCTCACCACCTGTACTGTACTGTACTGTGCACGCCTCGCTTCTCTTCTTCGTGACTCACCTCACGACATGAGGACCAAAGACCGGCTCGCGGAGCTGAGGCACGTGAGTACAACACTACACCACCGCCCTGACCGCCGCCCGCACCAGCACCGGCTCACCACTGGCTCGGAGCCGCCGCGCCGCGCTGCGCCCCAGGGACGGATCTCTGCTAATAATATAATAGCTCAATGTAACACATGCATCCTGTCCAAGATCCTTGTGTCACACACACACTATAATGCTCTCGTTCACGCGTATTAGGGCACGGACGATACGTAAGTGCGATAACGTAATTTACCTAACAACATACGAACTATTCTTTTTAGATTCCGGCTTATCTGAGAGTTGATATGTTAGAGTGGATATTGCAGTGAGCCAACGTTAAGTGGAGTGTAAACATGAACCGTACCTACGTACTCTATTACGGGCGGGCAATGAACGGATAAGGAATTAACCTGCATACGGAAGATGAGCAAAATATTTGCAGCGAAATTATCTACCGCGCTCCGGTGAGCGACACCGGCGACGGCGGCTGCGGGCGGCGCGGCGGCGGGTGCGGTCGGAGCGTCTCGCGTGCTTGTTTAATCAAGTGTCCCACACCACTACGCTAATGTATCGCGCATACAAGTCAAAGCGAATGCCTCAACAGAGGCAAGATGTCGGTGAAGTGTAGCATGGCGTGCGTGTATTGTTGCAGCTGACGAACGGCGCCGACCGCGACCACGGCGTCTACCACGAGACCGTCGAGCTGGACGACGGCGCCGCCACCGCCACCACCGACCATGACAAGGACATACAAACTATGTTCGACGAGGTGAGTTCAGTAGGTACCTACCAAGTACACTTAAGGCGACGCCTTGAAGATTTTGGTTGCAAGGATTCCGATTTTTCTCAACAATGACTGAAGCGAACGAACTGAAATTTATTGTAAGAATTCATCATGTCTTTAACTTTATTTTGTACGTTGCATAACACGATTGGTTAACTTTTATAACACAAAATAATTAATCAAAAAGACCTCTTTAAAATAAGAGATTCCAATTTTACCGGCGTTGAGGATCGATTTGAGATTCCAAAATTTCTACATAAATATATGTAGAAATTTCAATTAATAAATTGAAACTGATAGGTACAATAAATTGTACTTAGGTTTTATGAAATATATTTGTAGTTTTTAAATTAAACAATAAAAACCATTTTGTCGCATACGCCCGTTCCGTTTACGCGGGTTTTCTATGAGAGGTCGCTATAGTAGGGAGCGGGACGCAGCACGTTGAATTTCAGATTTTTAAGCTTATCGCTGCGTCACCTTAACACTATCTTACCTATAGCTATGGACGTGCTCGATACCATAGCATAGCACTCGCAGGAGTCGCAACGTAACGATATCAATACGAGATTTTATGTGCGCAGGCGCAGCATCAATAGCACGTACCTACGAACACGCGTGTTCATCGTTAATAGGCAATGCGACAGTTTCATTATTATAAATACGCAACATTAACACATTGTGTTAATTGCGCTAATTGAAGATTAATTATATTTTACATGCGGTGCTGAGGGCGAGCGACGAGAGGCTCGGACTGCAGTGGTTGGTTGGTTGGTTGGTCCGAGCTGCAGTCACAACACCCGATAATTACATTACATTATCGACATAAATAATAATGTCATTGCCAAATTAGGTACTACAAGACTGTTGTAAACGCTGTATCGACCACTCGGTGGTATCTTGTCGCATAATAGAAAGGTTGCGTCTGCTACCCCTCCACCAGAAAATGAGTAGTACTTATTGGAATCAGTGTTGCACGCACACCACGGGAGAGTGCATAACGCAGATATAACGTTTCATGTGTAGTGCGAGAGAGCTCCGAGCCGAGATTGACCTACTTGTCGCATCGCATCCCTGGAGTGGAGGCGGCAGTAATAGCAATAGCACACACGTAATGATAATAACATTCACCGGCCCTGCCGCGTACTGCCGCGTGCTGCCGCGTACTGCCGCGTGCTGCCGCGTACTGCCGCGTACTGCCGCGTACTGCCGCGAGCCACCCCGCGCCGGATAGTGACGGGCTCATAATGTTCACTTGATATCTAATAGGTAATATAACTTATACATAGAATAACTATACCTACATCACTAGTTCCTCACCACCAGGTATCTTCGTAATGAGGGTATAGGGTAATAAATAACCATTTTGTAAATTAATGCTATCGTTCGCAATATTATGCACGATCAAAGACATTTAATTAAAGTACATACTATAAATCACAATTAAATTATGCTCTTCCGTATTTTTTTATTGAACTGACGAGGATTAAATAATTCGCATAGCTTCATGACTTTAGAATGATGAAATCATAATAAATACCTAAAGGTACATGAAATTGCAGCTAGTTAAGATGAATGTGAGTGAGACGCGCGTTGTTGTAGAGTTGCGTCATGCGTACAACACACCAGGTACCTACGTACCTATACGTAGGTACCTGATGTGTAGTAGGCACGCGCCCCGGCGCGGCCGACGGCGCAGAGGTCGGAGGTGAACACTAATAATATCAATGTTTACGTGCGCTTGAGTTACAGATTGAGCACACGCACTGCATAGTTGCACACTATATTACTTACTTATACATCTATGCAGTAGGTAGGTACGTGCTGATACTTATACTTCATCACGTGAACCATTAGAGTTAGTAGGTACCCACTCTACTGCAGCAGGATGTTGCGTGACCTGGATGGAACCGAGTGTGATGTGTCGTGTGCTTTGTGCGTTGCAGGTGGAGCGCATGCGCGGCTGGATCCACGACCTCAACAACAACACGCAGCTGATGCGGCGCCTGCACTCCGATCCCACCTTCCACACCAACAAACGTCGGTACTCCATTGTCTGTTTCACCATTATTGCCATCTTTACATTCAGCTCTCCCTCACACGTCCACCACTCGGCTGTACATTCACCTGAACCCTATATTTTCCGAAATCGACATAGTACCTACCTACAAACAAATGAATACGTACGTAGGTGCTCGTTACATTTCATTGTGGCAGTATAATAAAAGTAACTAAAGGCGTTCCAAATTGGACATATCCGGGCAAATGGTGATGATAAAATTCGTTCGTTTTTTTTCGTTTATTTTCATCATAAACTTAAAATTAATATACTTAAATATAACGTCTTTATACGTACATGGTTAAATTCCGTTTCAGATATCCAGGAGCAGCTGGACTCAGTGATAACTCAGTCGAACGCGACGGGGCTGAAGGTGTGCGGCGCGCTGCGGCAGTTCGAGAGCAGAGCGGCGCGCGCCAAGCGCAACGACGCGCGCTCCCGCATCGCGCGGCTGCAGTACGCCGCCACGCGACACCTGTACGCCGACGCGCTCGACGCACACCACCGCGCGCTGCAGCTCGTGCAGGACCACCAGCTGCATTTGCTTCAAGAACAAATCAAACTCAGTAAGGAACCGACTCGCACCATGCTACTGCTGACTATTCCACCGTCTGAGACAAACAGATTTAAATTAGAAAATTTTATCTCTTTGGTCTTAGATAATCTCCCAGCTGTGACCCCGATATCAAACTTCACAGACAGAGTATCGTGCTCGCGCTCGCGTCGCATCCCGTGGAGTCAACGACCGGCGCGTTGCATATTATTTGCATTGACCTTGGGGTAACGACCGTTCGATAGAACAACGACGTGATCGAACGATGACTCGCCTCACTCATTATCGCCTGAGAGTATAATTTTTGGTACTCACTCGATAATAACCCGTCGACCGTACATTGAACCCCTCGCGTTAAACTGTTCTAAAGAAACATTTGATATGTTTTAGCTAACCTCGAGATCTCCGACGAGGAGTGTCAGAGCCTTCTGGACTCGAAGAACATCTCCCTGTTCGTCGATAATGTGAGTACACACCTTCGATACTTGCCATATAGTACATGTTTACTGCATATGTCACTAACGCTCGGTTCGAAAGGTTGCTTTTACTGAGAAGAGCCGGCAAGAAACTCAGCAATTACTCTTTTCAAAACCAACTCCGATTTATATAATATTAATAGGTATTGTGTTTGACCACAATCTCACTATGGTAGGTGATGTTGTGGCCGAAGGTGGCTCTCAAGCGCAGCTGCCGGAACACACAAATAGGTGTTTGGTGACAGATTTTCAACTTGAGAGTGGTAGCCAGCCAGGCGGGTACTACAAAGTACCTTACCACCGTGCTATGGAGAAACTATACGAGATAATTTGTTTCTAATATTTTTTGAGAAATACGTCTTAAGACCTATACATTCATCCCCCAAAAGAACGTTATAGTCTACTTTGTTAGGACCTTATATACCATATGGCTGATGTACCTTGAGTATGTGTGTGTATGACTAGATAAATAATTTAATGTAATAAATCTAAGTTGGTTTTGAAAAGAGTAATTGCTGAGTTTCTTGCCGGCTCTTCTTAGTAAAAGCAACCTTCCGAACCGAGCGTTAGAGACTGACTATTCATATGTGCTTGTGAAGGCCTTTTTGAATAAAAAATATTTTCATTTAAATTTTTCATTATGTGTATGTGTGTGTGTGTGTGTAGGTGAAGGCGGAGACGGCGGAGGCGCGTCGCGCGCTGCGCGCGGTGGAGGCGCGGCACGAGGAGCTGGCGCGCGTCGAGGCCTCGCTGCGCGACATCCGCGACCTGTTCGACCAGCTCGCGCACCTCGTCGCGCAGCAGGTGAGTCCTGAGCGGTACATCGCCGCTGTAGGTAACTAGGACCTCTGCCTCCCGCGGGATTGTGATGTTATTATATTTGTTTGTTCCCAGCAAGACCAGATTGACAGCGTGGAGTACTACGCTCTGCAGGCGACCGAGCACGTGGAGTACGGGGGCCAGGAGTTACTCAAGGGCACCGTTAGTAGGACTAAAGCGAGGAAGGTGAATGACACAAATGCGCTAGATTTTTGCTTCGCTTGCTAAGTTACATAATTTTCCCAATTGGGGACTATCGTGTGTGAATTCACCCGTAGAGGCGCTAGTGTAGCCTGAGGTTTTCGAATATCACTGTTTCTCCTACGACAGGTTTATTTCTAATTAGAATAATGTTGGAAATATTTTGCGATACCTGAAATTAATTATGGCAAATATGAGTTACGAATCAATGAATTTCAGTGCTTTGAGTCAGTTTTATCTTTTGGAATCTTGTGTCCTCCCTTTTTTCCGAACAAAAGGGAACTACGCAAAACTGAGACATGCTCTATTTTTATTACGGTACGGTTTAAGGTATTAAGTAAATGTGATTTAAATGTAAACATTGTTTTAACGCCCGTCATAACAAACTTTGATAGTTATACTCAGGAGCTTACCTACTCGACAGTGGCGCCAACTGGTGAGCACAAAAAAGGTAGCCCCCATTGGTCACAAGTTGAAAATTGCCGCCAGGCATCTACCGGTGTGTTCCGTTAGTTGTACTTGAGAGCCAGTTCCTTCAAGATTGTGTGTGCTTACCACCTTAGGCCAGATCATCACTTACCATAGTGAGGTTGTGGTCAACACACAGGTCTATCATACTTTATATTATAAAGAGGAAAGTTTTGTATTTTTGTATGTTTGTAACGAATAAACTAAAAACTACTGGACCGATTTGAAAAATTCTTTCTCCATAAGAATGCTAGGTACATTATACCTGAGTAACTATATATTATCCCGGCTATATTTTATCCCGGGAACGGGGGTGAAACCGCGTGGAAAAGCTAGTACATAGTAAAACAAAAACATTACTCACCTGTTTAATTTGTCACGCGAGCTACTTTAGTGGACGTAACAAAATGATATATTTCCTTACTAACAAATTAAACCGTGCCAACGTAGCATACCTTACCATAGTTTCCCCACTACGTTATCCATCAACAGAAGCTCGAGCTCATTCTAGTTCTGTACCAGAGCTGTAGAAGTCACTATCCCTATGATAGCTTTATCGCACAAAGGATTTAACCTGTTTCAGAAAAAGATGAGCCTCATAATATGTGTATCGGTGGGATTTCTGGTGGTGTTGCTTGTGCTGATCCTGACGTGACGCCGCCGCCGCCGTACCTGCGCTACTCCGCCGCTGCAGCACCGCTACAGCACCACTAAAGCCCTACTGTCGCGTCGTTGTCACTGTCGTGTCCGTGTACCTCAACTGTGATTTATTAGAATTTTTCTGAACAACTGACCTTAAAGTATTTAATTTAAAAATATTTATTTTGTAACAACTAGTCATAAAATAATTGTACGGATAATTATTAATATTATATTTCGTAAATAATCTTGAACGCATATACATTAATTATTTTACCTAAAAGTTCGACCCGTTTTACCTACCTTGTAGAGAGTAAAGTTGAGACCACGGAGAATTCCGTACGAAAGGTTTTTCACCATGTTTCCATAGTGCAAAACAATAATAGATCTTGGATTTATCTATCTTCATGTCAGCCGCAAGACGTCCACTGCTGGACATAGGCCTCCCCTAAGGATCTCCAATAGGACGAGTCATGGACGGCCAGCTTCTAGAGTTTTCAAGATAGAGTATAAATATGTTTTATAAGAACTAAATATATACTAGGTGTCCCGGCAGACCTTGTTCTGCCTTATTTCTCTAAAACAAAGTAACATTGATTTTTTTATGTTAATAGGTGCCCCGACAGATTTCGTTTTGTCTAACGCGCCACTGTTTTGTTTTGATCGACATCTAATGTTTGACAGCTGGGGACATAGTGATTTGTATTGGAAAAGAAAATTGTTGTTTTTACTATTTTCATCGTATTATTTACTTTTTTTCTCTCCATAAAAACCTTCCTCAGACTTCATCAATCACGACAAAAAATAAATCAGCCAAATCGGTTCAGCCGTTCTCGAGATTTGCGGTCAGCAACACATTCAGTGATTCATTTATATATTATAGACTGAGAGTTAAAACTGTCTTTATCAGTTATTAATAAATTGTGAATAAATAATTATTGCACAGAAAAATTAATACGTATAACAGTCACTGCTGCAATCGATACACAAATAAAACAAAAAAAAATGGCCGTAAACTGTATAGTGACTTGGTGAGTAAGCAGGAGACCGGCTATAAAAAAAAAATCGCGATGGAAAATTAGGGGTTGATCGTAGAGGTTTTAATTTAAAAAAAAATATTCCAAGTCATGACAAAATAAAAATAATTAACAAATAAAAATTGGGGTTGATCGTAGAGGGTTGAAAATTTAGGGTTGTATGTATTTTTTAATGCTGTATCATAAAAAAATAAAAATAAAATAAAAAAGGGGTGGACTACCCTTAACATTTAGGAGGATGAAAAATAGATGTTGTTCGTTTCTCAGACCTACCCGATATGCACACAAAATTTCATTAGAATCGGTCAAGCCGTTTCGGAGGAGTTTAACTACAAACACCGCGACACGAGAATTTTATATATTAGACTAGCTGTCCCGGCAGACCTTGTTCTGCCCTATTTCTCTAAAACAAAGTAGCATTGATTTTTTTATGTTAATAGTTGCCCCGACAGATTTCGTTCTGTCTAACGCACCTTTGTTATGTTTTGATTGACGTCTAATTTTTGACAGCTGGGGACAAAGTGATTTGTATTGGAAAAGAAAATTGTTGTATTTACTATTTTCCTCAAATTATTTACTTTTTCTCTCTCCATAAAAACCTTCCTCAGACTTCATCAAACACAACAAAAAAGAAATCAGCCAAATCGGTTCAGCCGTTCTCGAGATTTGCGGTCAGCAACACATTCAGCGATTCATTTTTATATTATAGATTAGTATTAGTTCGAAAATACTATGTAATACTATGTTCATAATCAATGTTAAAATAAACCGGCCAAGTGCGAGTCGGACTCGCGCACCGAGGGTTCCGTACAAACTTCGTCCATCATGGGAAATGCACAATTTTATTTATTTACCTTATTTGAGGTTTGTTCCAATTAAGCTAGACCTCTAAATTGTATCAGCGCCCATACAACTCAGAGGTCTTTATTAATTGGCGTAATTATGTATGTATGGGGACACCCTTTAATTTTCAACTTTTTTATATTTTGGAATTTTCCCTTTATTTGTGTTGTAAGATCTTGCTTTTTCCCAAATTCCGTGATTCTAGGTCAACGGGAACTACCACAAAACAAATAAAAGGGCAAAAAAATCGCGTTTGTTGTATGGGAGCCCCCCTTAAATATTTATTTTATTTTGTTTTTAGTATTTGTTGTTATAGCGGCAACAGAAATACATAATTTGTGAAAATTTCAACTGTCTAGCTATAGCGGTTCTTGAGATACACCCTGGAGACAGACAGACGGATGGACGGACGGACGGACAGACGGACGGACCCAAAACTTCTTGATAATTCGACAAACAATATCATTGATAGTTAAAATTCAATAAATTCTGAAACTTTTTCAATACTCATAAGGTCAAAAATCGTACGTTCACTAACGCAAAGATTATCGTGTATAAGTAACGACATGAAAATATAAAAACTGTCTTTATCAGTTATTAATAAATTGTGAATAAATAATTATTGCACTGAAAATTAATGATAAATTTACGATGAGAGTGAAATTAACATGAGAGTTGCACAGAAAAGTCTGTCTGTCTGTCTGTCTGTCTGTCTGTCTGTCTGTCTGTCTGTCTGTCTGTCTGTCTGTCTGTCTGTCTGTCTGTCTGTCTGTCTGTCTGTCTGTCTGTCTGTCTGTCTGTCTGTCTGTCTGTCTGTCTGTCTGTCTGTCTGTCTGTCTGTCTGTCTGTCTGTCTGTCTGTCTGTCTGTCTGTCTGTCTGTCTGTCTGTCTGTCTGTCTGTCTGTCTGTCTGTCTGTCTGTCTGTCTGTCTGTCTGTCTGTCTGTCTGTCTGTCTGTCTGTCTGTCTGTCTGTCTGTCTGTCTGTCTGTCTGTCTGTCTGTCTGTCTGTCTGTCTGTCTGTCTGTCTGTCTGTCTGTCTGTCTGTCTGTCTGTCTGTCTGTCTGTCTGTCTGTCTGTCTGTCTGTCTGTCTGTCTGTCTGTCTGTCTGTCTGTCTGTCTGTCTGTCTGTCTGTCTGTCTGTCTGTCTGTCTGTCTGTCTGTCTGTCTGTCTGTCTGTCTGTCTGTCTGTCTGTCTGTCTGTCTGTCTGTCTGTCTGTCTGTCTGTCTGTCTGTCTGTCTGTCTGTCTGTCTGTCTGTCTGTCTGTCTGTCTGTCTGTCTGTCTGTCTGTCTGTCTGTCTGTCTGTCTGTCTGTCTGTCTGTCTGTCTGTCTGTCTGTCTGTCTGTCTGTCTGTCTGTCTGTCTGTCTGTCTGTCTGTCTGTCTGTCTGTCTGTCTGTCTGTCTGTCTGTCTGTCTGTCTGTCTGTCTGTCTGTCTGTCTGTCTGTCTGTCTGTCTGTCTGTCTGTCTGTCTGTCTGTCTGTCTGTCTGTCTGTCTGTCTGTCTGTCTGTCTGTCTGTCTGTCTGTCTGTCTGTCTGTCTGTCTGTCTGTCTGTCTGTCTGTCTGTCTGTCTGTCTGTCTGTCTGTCTGTCTGTCTGTCTGTCTGTCTGTCTGTCTGTCTGTCTGTCTGTCTGTCTGTCTGTCTGTCTGTCTGTCTGTCTGTCTGTCTGTCTGTCTGTCTGTCTGTCTGTCTGTCTGTCTGTCTGTCTGTCTGTCTGTCTGTCTGTCTGTCTGTCTGTCTGTCTGTCTGTCTGTCTGTCTGTCTGTCTGTCTGTCTGTCTGTCTGTCTGTCTGTCTGTCTGTCTGTCTGTCTGTCTGTCTGTCTGTCTGTCTGTCTGTCTGTCTGTCTGTCTGTCTGTCTGTCTGTCTGTCTGTCTGTCTGTCTGTCTGTCTGTCTGTCTGTCTGTCTGTCTGTCTGTCTGTCTGTCTGTCTGTCTGTCTGTCTGTCTGTCTGTCTGTCTGTCTGTCTGTCTGTCTGTCTGTCTGTCTGTCTGTCTGTCTGTCTGTCTGTCTGTCTGTCTGTCTGTCTGTCTGTCTGTCTGTCTGTCTGTCTGTCTGTCTGTCTGTCTGTCTGTCTGTCTGTCTGTCTGTCTGTCTGTCTGTCTGTCTGTCTGTCTGTCTGTCTGTCTGTCTGTCTGTCTGTCTGTCTGTCTGTCTGTCTGTCTGTCTGTCTGTCTGTCTGTCTGTCTGTCTGTCTGTCTGTCTGTCTGTCTGTCTGTCTGTCTGTCTGTCTGTCTGTCTGTCTGTCTGTCTGTCTGTCTGTCTGTCTGTCTGTCTGTCTGTCTGTCTGTCTGTCTGTCTGTCTGTCTGTCTGTCTGTCTGTCTGTCTGTCTGTCTGTCTGTCTGTCTGTCTGTCTGTCTGTCTGTCTGTCTGTCTGTCTGTCTGTCTGTCTGTCTGTCTGTCTGTCTGTCTGTCTGTCTGTCTGTCTGTCTGTCTGTCTGTCTGTCTGTCTGTCTGTCTGTCTGTCTGTCTGTCTGTCTGTCTGTCTGTCTGTCTGTCTGTCTGTCTGTCTGTCTGTCTGTCTGTCTGTCTGTCTGTCTGTCTGTCTGTCTGTCTGTCTGTCTGTCTGTCTGTCTGTCTGTCTGTCTGTCTGTCTGTCTGTCTGTCTGTCTGTCTGTCTGTCTGTCTGTCTGTCTGTCTGTCTGTCTGTCTGTCTGTCTGTCTGTCTGTCTGTCTGTCTGTCTGTCTGTCTGTCTGTCTGTCTGTCTGTCTGTCTGTCTGTCTGTCTGTCTGTCTGTCTGTCTGTCTGTCTGTCTGTCTGTCTGTCTGTCTGTCTGTCTGTCTGTCTGTCTGTCTGTCTGTCTGTCTGTCTGTCTGTCTGTCTGTCTGTCTGTCTGTCTGTCTGTCTGTCTGTCTGTCTGTCTGTCTGTCTGTCTGTCTGTCTGTCTGTCTGTCTGTCTGTCTGTCTGTCTGTCTGTCTGTCTGTCTGTCTGTCTGTCTGTCTGTCTGTCTGTCTGTCTGTCTGTCTGTCTGTCTGTCTGTCTGTCTGTCTGTCTGTCTGTCTGTCTGTCTGTCTGTCTGTCTGTCTGTCTGTCTGTCTGTCTGTCTGTCTGTCTGTCTGTCTGTCTGTCTGTCTGTCTGTCTGTCTGTCTGTCTGTCTGTCTGTCTGTCTGTCTGTCTGTCTGTCTGTCTGTCTGTCTGTCTGTCTGTCTGTCTGTCTGTCTGTCTGTCTGTCTGTCTGTCTGTCTGTCTGTCTGTCTGTCTGTCTGTCTGTCTGTCTGTCTGTCTGTCTGTCTGTCTGTCTGTCTGTCTGTCTGTCTGTCTGTCTGTCTGTCTGTCTGTCTGTCTGTCTGTCTGTCTGTCTGTCTGTCTGTCTGTCTGTCTGTCTGTCTGTCTGTCTGTCTGTCTGTCTGTCTGTCTGTCTGTCTGTCTGTCTGTCTGTCTGTCTGTCTGTCTGTCTGTCTGTCTGTCTGTCTGTCTGTCTGTCTGTCTGTCTGTCTGTCTGTCTGTCTGTCTGTCTGTCTGTCTGTCTGTCTGTCTGTCTGTCTGTCTGTCTGTCTGTCTGTCTGTCTGTCTGTCTGTCTGTCTGTCTGTCTGTCTGTCTGTCTGTCTGTCTGTCTGTCTGTCTGTCTGTCTGTCTGTCTGTCTGTCTGTCTGTCTGTCTGTCTGTCTGTCTGTCTGTCTGTCTGTCTGTCTGTCTGTCTGTCTGTCTGTCTGTCTGTCTGTCTGTCTGTCTGTCTGTCTGTCTGTCTGTCTGTCTGTCTGTCTGTCTGTCTGTCTGTCTGTCTGTCTGTCTGTCTGTCTGTCTGTCTGTCTGTCTGTCTGTCTGTCTGTCTGTCTGTCTGTCTGTCTGTCTGTCTGTCTGTCTGTCTGTCTGTCTGTCTGTCTGTCTGTCTGTCTGTCTGTCTGTCTGTCTGTCTGTCTGTCTGTCTGTCTGTCTGTCTGTCTGTCTGTCTGTCTGTCTGTCTGTCTGTCTGTCTGTCTGTCTGTCTGTCTGTCTGTCTGTCTGTCTGTCTGTCTGTCTGTCTGTCTGTCTGTCTGTCTGTCTGTCTGTCTGTCTGTCTGTCTGTCTGTCTGTCTGTCTGTCTGTCTGTCTGTCTGTCTGTCTGTCTGTCTGTCTGTCTGTCTGTCTGTCTGTCTGTCTGTCTGTCTGTCTGTCTGTCTGTCTGTCTGTCTGTCTGTCTGTCTGTCTGTCTGTCTGTCTGTCTGTCTGTCTGTCTGTCTGTCTGTCTGTCTGTCTGTCTGTCTGTCTGTCTGTCTGTCTGTCTGTCTGTCTGTCTGTCTGTCTGTCTGTCTGTCTGTCTGTCTGTCTGTCTGTCTGTCTGTCTGTCTGTCTGTCTGTCTGTCTGTCTGTCTGTCTGTCTGTCTGTCTGTCTGTCTGTCTGTCTGTCTGTCTGTCTGTCTGTCTGTCTGTCTGTCTGTCTGTCTGTCTGTCTGTCTGTCTGTCTGTCTGTCTGTCTGTCTGTCTGTCTGTCTGTCTGTCTGTCTGTCTGTCTGTCTGTCTGTCTGTCTGTCTGTCTGTCTGTCTGTCTGTCTGTCTGTCTGTCTGTCTGTCTGTCTGTCTGTCTGTCTGTCTGTCTGTCTGTCTGTCTGTCTGTCTGTCTGTCTGTCTGTCTGTCTGTCTGTCTGTCTGTCTGTCTGTCTGTCTGTCTGTCTGTCTGTCTGTCTGTCTGTCTGTCTGTCTGTCTGTCTGTCTGTCTGTCTGTCTGTCTGTCTGTCTGTCTGTCTGTCTGTCTGTCTGTCTGTCTGTCTGTCTGTCTGTCTGTCTGTCTGTCTGTCTGTCTGTCTGTCTGTCTGTCTGTCTGTCTGTCTGTCTGTCTGTCTGTCTGTCTGTCTGTTTAGGTTTAGGTTTAGGTTTAGGTTTAGGTTTAGGTTTAGGTTTAGGTTTAGGTTTAGGTTTAGGTTTAGGTTTAGGTTTAGGTTTAGGTTTAGGTTTAGGTTTAGGTTTAGGTTTAGGTTTAGGTTTAGGTTTAGGTTTAGGTTTAGGTTTAGGTTTAGGTTTAGGTTTAGGTTTAGGTTTAGGTTTAGGTTTAGGTTTAGGTTTAGGTTTAGGTTTAGGTTTAGGTTTAGGTTTAGGTTTAGGTTTAGGTTTAGGTTTAGGTTTAGGTTTAGGTTTAGGTTTAGGTTTAGGTTTAGGTTTAGGTTTAGGTTTAGGTTTAGGTTTAGGTTTAGGTTTAGGTTTAGGTTTAGGTTTAGGTTTAGGTTTAGGTTTAGGTTTAGGTTTAGGTTTAGGTTTAGGTTTAGGTTTAGGTTTAGGTTTAGGTTTAGGTTTAGGTTTAGGTTTAGGTTTAGGTTTAGGTTTAGGTTTAGGTTTAGGTTTAGGTTTAGGTTTAGGTTTAGGTTTAGGTTTAGGTTTAGGTTTAGGTTTAGGTTTAGGTTTAGGTTTAGGTTTAGGTTTAGGTTTAGGTTTAGGTTTAGGTTTAGGTTTAGGTTTAGGTTTAGGTTTAGGTTTAGGTTTAGGTTTAGGTTTAGGTTTAGGTTTAGGTTTAGGTTTAGGTTTAGGTTTAGTTAGGTTTAGGTTTAGGTTTAGGTTTAGGTTTAGGTTTAGGTTTAGGTTTAGGTTTAGGTTTAGGTTTAGGTTTAGGTTTAGGTTTAGGTTTAGGTTTAGGTTTAGGTTTAGGTTTAGGTTTAGGTTTAGGTTTAGGTTTAGGTTTAGGTTTAGGTTTAGGTTAGGTTAGGTTAGGTTAGGTTAGGTTAGGTTAGGTTAGGTTAGGTTAGGTTAGGTTAGGTTAGGTTAGGTTAGGTTAGGTTAGGTTAGGTTAGGTTAGGTTAGGTTAGGTTAGGTTAGGTTAGGTTAGGTTAGGTTAGGTTAGGTTAGGTTAGGTTAGGTTAGGTTAGGTTAGGTTAGGTTAGGTTATAACTTGGTGATTTGTAGAGTGCCCGTTGATTTTATTCTTCCAACTGACTTCTTGCGCGATTCCCTCTTGATTGACCCTGCTTACTCTGTTTACTTTGCTTGCCGACTTGGATTTTGATTGACTTTTGTGATTTGGATTTTATTGACTTGGTTGTGTTGTTATTTTTTGTTGATTTCTGTTGTTTTTTACGTGTTGCTGTTGTCGTGGAACGCCCATTTTGGTGCCGTTGCACGGCAGCAGCTGCCGTACTGTTTGGTTGTTTGTTTCGTTGTTGTCGGACGTTGCGTTCGGCAGTTTTGGTGTTTTTTGTTTTTGTTTTGTACCTCTTTTTTGTGTCAGTTTTTGACACAAAAAAGAGGTATTTTTGTGTTGGTCCCATTTTGTGGGGATAGCCCCTACAGCTTCTGCAGGGGTGTTGGCGGATAGGGGGCCTCTCCCCCTTTCGTTTGATACCTGTTTCACCCACAACCGACCTTCGGAAGTGGGTGAAAAGAGGTATTTGGTTGGTAGAGGAATAGCATTTTTGCTATTCCTCTTCATCAGGGGCTTTTAAAAAATCCCATACATTATTTTAAATCCGGCACACCCTTGGCCGTTTTTATTTACCAATATTTTTGGTGAATATCTTCGGTTTGGGTGGCCGGATTTGGGATAAGTGTGGGGTTTTGCTTGACGGGGCCAATATGGCCACGTCTGGGGAAAAGAGCGGATGGATCGTCCATGACGGTTCATCCGACTCGGACCTCGACGCGGACCTATACGAGGACTTTGGCGAGGACTACGGGGTAGTCACTCCTTCCCAGCCCCTGAAAAGGGGACGGGATGAGGAGGGTGACCCTGGTCCGGAATTGGGGCCCAAAATTAGCTCGGCCCGAAGAGGTAAGGCGAAGGTGCACCTTACCTATGGGCCGGCGAAGTCGGTGGGCGGGGGGGGAAGGGGCCCCTCTCCGCACGTTGAGGACATGGGCGTCCCACCGGGGCCGCACCATTTGGCGGTTCCGCTTGGGGTCACCCGGGCGGCGGTCTACCGCATCGTAGACGGGGTGCAGAGGTCGGCAAACCTGAAAGAGGAGACTGTCGACCTCTTCAAGGAGGCGGTCCGGACGATCCTCGAATCCTTGCGGGAGATCGAGGCGTCCGAACCCTACGAGGGGGAAGTCCGCGTCCTACGCGCGGACAACAAGAGGGTCCGCGACCAGTGCTGTCGCTTAATAGAGGAGAAGACGGCCCTCCGCGAGGCCCTCTTGGGGAGAAAGGTGACAGACTCCCCCCCCCCTTCACCCCCCCCTCCTATCGCCGAAGCCTCCCCGGCCCCGTCGACTGAGGCCCCCCCGGCCCCGCTAGTCGCCCAGGCTCCCCCGCCTGCGGATTTGGCGTCCTTGCTGGAGGGTATGAAGCGGGATCTGCTGGTCTCGGTGGGCAACCTGGTGGATGCCCGCTTGGCCGAGATCAGCAGCCGCCTCCCTCCGGCGTCAATTATCCGCCCCGCACTCGCGGCGGATAATAAGGAGAAGGCCCCACCGGCCCTGTCGAAAGAAGTGGCCCCGGAAGAAACCGGGGCCAGACTTGGAGATGGGAGGCCCAAAAAGGCCTCCAAAAAGGCCGGCCCTCCACCAGCGTTGGAGACCTCACCTGGCCCCTCGGCGGAGGTGCAGCCAGAGGGCGGCACCTTCGCCGATGTGGTGAGAAGGAAGAAGGGGAAGGGTAAGGCTAAGGCTTCCCCCCCAACCCCTCCCCCCCAAAAGAAGACGGCTACCAAGCCAAAGGCCCCCTCGGCCCCAAAGACGACGGCGGTGGTGATAAACCTGCGGAAGGACATCACCACCGCCACCACGCTGCAGGCCACTATGGTGAAAGCCATAAACGGCATAAACCTGACGGAAGTGGGCCTGCAGCACGTGAAGGTCCGCAACTCGGCGACCGGGGGCCGAGTCATTGAGGTCCCCGGGGCAGATAGCGGAGGGGCGGCTGACGGCCTTGCGGAGAGGCTGAGGGCAATCGTCGGTGACGTTGCCCTCATCAGCCGCCCCACTAAGATGGCCGCTGTCCAGGTCTCCGGCCTGGACGATTCGGCGACGAAGGAGACCCTGGCGGCGGCTGTCGCAAGGGCCGGGGGGTGCGCCGAGGCGCAGGTGCGGGTGGGGGGTATACGCCCCACGTACGAGGGCACAAATATTGCCCTCGTACAATGTCCGGTGGGGGTGGCAAGAGCCCTCATTATTGGTGGTCGGATCCCGGTGGGCTGGGTGTCCGCCGGGGTCAGCCCCGTTGGTCCGTCGCCCATGCGCTGTTTTAGGTGCATGGGTGTCGGACACTCGCGGGCGTTGTGCCCCTCAAATGTCGACCGGAGCACGGTGTGCTACCGGTGCGGCTCGGAGGGGCACAAGTCGGTAGATTGTCGGGAGGAGAAAGCGTGGTGTGCAGTTTGCCACCACGCCAAACTCCCGGCAGACCACATAATGGGGGGCTTGAGATGCTCCCCACCGGAGGTAAGGGGCAGGGGGGTGGGGTCGCGGCCCGCGCGCCCCATGCCCCCCCCTGTTGAGGGAAGTACCCGCATGGACGTCTAGATGCCAGACGGGCATCTGGACGTCCTGCGGACGGACCGCGGAGCGGGTGCGCGAGGAGGTTGCCTCGCGCGCCCCCTCCGGCCAGACGGCTCGGGTTGGGGAAGGCGGCGGTTGTCGCCGGACCCAACCCATAGTGGCTTCGGGCGGAGGATGGGAGTCCTCCGCTCGCGGAGAAGCCACATCTTGCGGTCCAGGGGGGTGGCCAAGCGTGCGCGGCCACCTCCTCTAGCGGGAAGCCCCGGTCAACGGTGTTGCCGGGGCGCCGCCGGTTGGGCATCGTGGGCAATGCTAACGCAGGTACCACGGTGCCCTACAAAAACCCGGCTTGGCGTGCACGCCCAGGTGGTTTTTAGTGGGTAGCACTCCCTCTCCTCCTCGGTCGAGGAGGAAGAAGGGAGATGTAGTCCCACATAACCCTCTGCCGCACTCCCATGCGCGCGGGGGGTATGCGTAATGCATTTTCCACCTGGTCAAAAAAAAAAAAAAAAAAAAAAAAAAAAAAAAAAAAAAAAAAAAAAGGTTAGGTTAGGTTAGGTTAGGTTAGGTTAGGTTAGGTTAGGTTAGGTTAGGTTAGGTTAGGTTAGGTTAGGTTAGGTTAGGTTAGGTTAGGTTAGGTTAGGTTAGGTTAGGTTAGGTTAGGTTAGGTTAGGTTAGGTTAGGTTAGGTTAGGTTAGGTTAGGTTAGGTTAGGTTAGGTTAGGTTAGGTTAGGTTAGGTTAGGTTAGGTTAGGTTAGGTTAGGTTAGGTTAGGTTAGGTTAGGTTAGGTTAGGTTAGGTTAGGTTAGGTTAGGTTAGGTTAGGTTAGGTTAGGTTAGGTTAGGTTAGGTTAGGTTAGGTTAGGTTAGGTTAGGTTAGGTTAGGTTAGGTTAGGTTAGGTTAGGTTAGGTTAGGTTAGGTTAGGTTAGGTTAGGTTAGGTTAGGTTAGGTTAGGTTAGGTTAGGTTAGGTTAGGTTAGGTTAGGTTAGGTTAGGTTAGGTTAGGTTAGGTTAGGTTAGGTTAGGTTAGGTTAGGTTAGGTTAGGTTAGGTTAGGTTAGGTTAGGTTAGGTTAGGTTAGGTTAGGTTAGGTTAGGTTAGGTTAGGTTAGGTTAGGTTAGGTTAGGTTAGGTTAGGTTAGGTTAGGTTAGGTTAGGTTAGGTTAGGTTAGGTTAGGTTAGGTTAGGTTAGGTTAGGTTAGGTTAGGTTAGGTTAGGTTAGGTTAGGTTAGGTTAGGTTAGGTTAGGTTAGGTTAGGTTAGGTTTTTTTTTTTTTTTTTTTTTTTTTTTTTTTTTTTTTTTTTTTTTTTTTTTTTTTTTTTTTTTTTTTTTTTTTTTTTTTTTTTTTTTTTTTTTTTTTTTTTTTTTTTTTTTTTTTTTTTTTATGCTTCTACCTCCAACATAATCGGAGCCTATTTTCGCTATTTACTCTTGCATACTAGTTCTCGCGTTTATACCTCTCGTACTTTCATACTTCATACTATGTCTTTCTCACATCCATCATCTTTCATTACTTTATGGGTGGGTTTCCCATTTGGCTACTCTTTTCTATGCTATTTGTTTATTTATCTTACTTTATAAGTATGGGAGACTAAAACAAGCAGGTTAATTTATTTGTCATCTCAATACATGATTACATTTTTCAATTATTTTCTTTTGACAATCTTTGTGTTATTTTACATTATAATCTTAATTTTATTGTACAGTTTCATATCTTTTGGGTTACATCTTTATCTTATCTTACACTAATTCTATCTTATGGGTTACGTCTTAATCTTATTTTACATTAGAGCAGTTTTACATATTTACTTATAGACTACTGCTTACGTGCTAGTACATTATTTTATATCATGTTTGTTTTATGCTATTCGTTAATATACTTATTATATTATGATAACATAATTTCTTATACCGTTTTATTTCTTTTAATTACTCTCTCTGCAATGTTTTGACAGTAGCTTAAAAACGTTTCTCTATTTTTACCCTGCATTATTGTTTTTATACTGCTGGACTCTAGTTTTGTCTGCAACGCCTGTTCAATGTTGTACCGTTCGCTACCAAATACTGGGCATTCGAGCAATATATGTGGCACAGTTTCACTCTGCGCGGGATCACATATGCACGATGGGCTCTCTTTACACTTGAAGCGATTCAAGTATTCCGAGAACCCACCGTGCCCCGTCATAATCTGTGTCCGTATGTACGTTAATTCTATTTTCCTACATATTCTGTATGCCGCCATCGCATCCGGGAAAAACAACTTTGTAACGGACGCGGTTTCACCAGATACGTATCTTCGGTTCCACTCGTCAAGCGTAGCCATACGAATGTTTCGCTTGACGTGCGAAACCGGACACCCATCATACTCTGGCTTCCGTTTTGAGTTCATGGCAGCCTCCCTTGCCAGTTCGTCGGCTCTCTCATTTCCCTCCAATCCTGCGTGGGCTTTTATCCAGAACAAGTGTACAACTTTGTTCTGGAGAGATGCGGATCTCAGGTTCTTCCTTGCTTCCACTGCCAGGGGATGGAGGCAGCTGTGATTCTTGATAGTTTGGAGGGCCGCCATGGAATCGCTGTAGACACCAAACGACAGCGCCTTGTGCTTGCCAATTTCTTTCGTTGCCCTGGTTATCGCTAGTAGCTCCGCCTGGTAGACTGTACAGTAGCTTGGTAGAGCAAGCTTGAGGGCTTTGGCTTCGCGCTCGCCACTCCAAATGGATAGCGCGGCACCAACCTTACCCTCAATTTTGCTCCCGTCTGTGAATATGCGAATGTTATAATCGCTGTGCATACTGAGCTGTTCTTGGTCTACCAGGCTCACGAGCTCTATGTTCGTGCGTTCCGCAGGGTGTGGGGCCTCGATTGCTGGTGCCATCCGCTCGACCTCCCTATCCCCCAGAGCCGGCTGGGGCACCCCCCTCTTAGCCTCGTAGAGCGAGGCCGCCTCACGGACTCGTAGATCGAGTGGGAGTATCCCAGCCAGCGCCAGTGCCGAGTTTAAGGAGACCGTGCGGTAGGCTTTGCACATTCTTAGCGCGATTCCGCGCTGCACTGTCCCTAGTTGCTTACTTACCCCTAATTTTTTCGCGGCCGGAGCCCACGCGCTTGCGGCATACAGAATAATAGGCTCTATGGTTGCCACATATATTACTCGGATGACCTCCGGGTGAAGTCCCCAGCTGGCCTTTGCCGCCCTGGTCAGCTGTTTATAGACACCTACTGCCTTCCTGCAGACGCTTGAGACGTGCGTGTTAAACGTCAGCTTCTCGTCTATTGTGACGCCGAGTATTTTTATTTCCTTGGACATGCCAATGGCGATCCCGCCCATGCTCAGCCGTGGAGTGTCGTGCTTTAGCTTGCGGGTTATCAACATGGCACTCGTTTTATGTGGAGCAAATTTAAGCTTATTTGCTACACCCCACTTCCGAACATGCTCGAGAACGGCATTGGCACGCCTTTGGATTTCCTCTGCTGTCTCGCCGTCGAAGATCAGCACGACGTCGTCCGCAAACGCCTGGCAGTATTCTTCCTTTTCCTCTAGGCTTTTCAGCAGTGGATCCAGCAACAAATTCCAGAGGATTGGTCCCCCAATGGATCCCTGAACACACCCTTTACTCGTGCCCTTTTGGTGTTCCTCTCCAGCATATCTGACCCTCACCCTCCTGTCTTCGAGATAGCTATCTATGGTCTTCCTCAAGTTTATTGGACACTTTTCCTCAGCCAGACGGGTCCTTATAGCCGGCCACCAGGCGCTGTCGAAGGCTCCCTCTATATCCAAAGATACTAATGTGACTATTTTCTTTTGTTCCAGCTTACTGCGGATGTGCTGCATTAGGGTATAGAGGGAGTCTTCGGTGCTCCTCTGTGGCATGAACCCGTACTGACGAGTACTCATCCCTGGCAATAAATGAAACTTGAGGCGAGCCACCAGCATCTTCTCGAAGATTTTGCCAAGTATCGGCAGCAGTCCAATCGGCCTATACGCTTTAGGGGTGGTGTAGCTCTCTTTCCCGGGTTTCTTCAGCACAATGACTGTTGCCTCCTTCCAAGCTTCCGGGAAATGGTGGTGTTCCAGGCATTTGTTCAGGAGCATCAGGAATGTGTCGGGGTCGCTTCCGATGGCGTGGCAGCATATGTCGGCTGTGAAGCCGTCCGCTCCTGGGGCCTTTTTTGGGTTGAAGGATTCACACGACTGCTTTAGTTCCGCCAGCGTGAACAGTGGATCACATAGGTCATCTTGCTCACCATTGTTCACTTTTTCGGCCTCTATTCTGATTTGACGGTGGTGAGCATTGTCGCTGTCTGTGAGGTCTTCCGGGTAAAACGTTTCCGCCAACAGCCTTACGGAACCTTTTGCGTCCAGCACTTCACCGTCCTTTTCAAGTGGCAGATCCTCCTCCCTGGTTGATGTCCTTCCAATCACCCTGTAAATCCCCTCCCAGACCCCTTCCCTGTCCTGCTTGTTGCAAAACTCCTTCCAACTCTCCGTTTGAGCTTTAGCAGCTTCTGACTCATACTTTTCTTTTTGTTTCAGGTACTCTTCAACGACGGTCGACCTTCGGGCTGGAGCAGCACATCGTATTCTACGTTTCCTGGTAGCGACGCTCTTCTTCATCTCTTCGAGCTTCTCGGACCACCACGGCAAGGTAAGTTTCTCCTCCATTTTTTTCGCTGGTATTGCAAGAGTGCATGCTTCGCTTATTGCTTCTGTGGTTTTATCTATTACTATTTTGATTTGTTCTACTGTTTTTATGTTTTGCAATTCCAGTTTTGTGATTTTACTCTCCTTCATTGATTGGCTAAGTTTCTCACGAAACTTAGTCCAATCAGCCTTTTTGGTGTTGAATTTTCTTGTGGTCCTGCTTATCTTAATGCCTCTAGATTTCCGCAGCCGAATGTTGAAGATGATGCCGTTGTGGTCCGAGCTCGTGAGGCCTTCATCAACTCTCCAGTCGTCTACCAAGTCCAGAATATTCGTCGAACAAGCTGTTATGTCGACGTGGCTGCTATAGCGTTGTCCTCCCCTGATAGTGTCGAACGTCGGAATTTCCCCTCTGTTGAGTACGTTCAAGCCGAGCTCCTCGATTGTGCCAAACATTTCCTCCCCCCTATGGTCTATAATTGGGCTCCCCCACCACGTGTTCTTCGCGTTAGCGTCACCTCCAATGATCCACTTTTTAGCGGCGATTTCTTCGTCAATTCTTTTTAGTTGATCGAGGTACTGCTCTATGGGCTGGTCTGGCTCAAAGTAGAAGGAGACAAGCGTGATCTCCCAGGCACTGGTTTGGATTCCCACCACGACGATGTTGTTTGTGGTGAGTTTCGGGTACTGTTTGACATTTAAGTCTCTGTTGAAAACGGCTATTGCCGCTTTTACAGTCCCATCTCCTATATCAGTGCTTTGGAAGATTCGAACGCCCCTGTGACTCTTCATACTCTTTGCCCCGCCCACATATGGCTCTTGGAGAAGCGCCACAGCCACTCCGCGCTTCTCTGCCTCAATCAACAGTTCGTTCGTCGCCAACTTTTTTCTTTGGAGGTTCGCTTGTAGTAGCCTGTAGAGAGTCTCGCCTTGGGTGCCCTTAACAGTATGCGACCGTCAACCGGGCCAACTCATCCCATTTTCGGCGCGATGGGCAGTCAAAGCTAAAGGCATTGTGCACCGTGTCATCCAGCTTCGCCTTCGAGCAGTTTCGGCAGCTTGGTGAGATGCCTGCAAGCCAGTCTGCGCACTCTGCCCTCATATGGGGGCCACCACAGTGGCCGCACAGGTCCACCGGCTCTTTGCAGAAGCGTTTGCCATGCCCATAGCCCAGACAGCGAGTACACTGGACCAGCGGGGATTGGTCCTCCACCGTGATGTGCTGGAGGTCAATGTGCATGGTCCCGGCTTTCGTAGCTCTCTGCCAGATGACGGGAGACACGCTGACCACCACATGTCCCTGGTGTGGGTTCCTTGCTCGCCTTCTGTACCTAATTTCGATCCGGTCATCCCCCCCGTCGAGGCCGCGAAAGACATCCCGGTTCTGATTTCTCATGGCTTTGAGAATGTCTTCGTCTGTGTTTACCGACAGAACATTCTTGAGGATCAGAAGCGGGTCCTTGTTTTTTACTTCCTCGACGGTAAGGTGCACTCCTTCTTTTTCTAACCGATCCTTTACCTTTTTTCTCTCTTCTCTCGTTTCGAAGCCCATAATAATTTTCGAGTCTTTCGCCTTCCTTACTCGCTCCACTTTCACCCACCCTTCTTTCGCTTCCACTACCTTCCTGACTCTATCCAGCACTTCTTCTCCGGTTTCCTGCTCGTTTTTAGAGGTGACCACGACGGAGTGAAGCGTGTTCCTTTTTGGAAGAGGCTTCCCGTTTTGTGTCGCAGTCACACTCGCATACGTCGTCGCCCTCTCTACGTGCCTCTCCATGCATTCCTTCAGCTCTTCCATTCTCCTGTTTCCTTCTAGTAGCAACTTCGTGTGCTCCTCGAGACGCGCCATGATGTTCGAGTCAGGGTTGACTACAGGGGTGGTATCAGTAACGTTAGTAACTGGTTCCGCCTCCCCTGTCTTCCCTTTTTCCTCTTGTTTCTTCTTGGTCGTTCCTTCCATTTCAGCTTCCTTGACCAGGTAAAAAAGCCGATCAAGTGCTTCCACGACCACAGTTTTTATTTCCGTCTTGGTGTTCCTGGAGTTGTTAAGGTGGAGTTTTGCCTTATTTAGGCAGGCCTTTGCCTCCGTAATTCGGTTTGCGGGCCGCTGTTTCGGCGGTGAGATCTCCAAAGAGGTCCTACGCGTGGCGGCAGTTGCTATTGCACTGTCTTGTGACAGCGCCGTCCTTGTCCTGGTCTTAGCAGGGCCTGCCTGCATCGTTGTACTTGTTGAGGGGGGGGCGGTTTCCCACTCGCTTACGCTGCGCCTCACGTTTGATTTTGGTGGGGACTTCTCCCCATCAGTCGCCTTTGGGGTCCTGAACCCGAACATTTTGGAGATATGTGTCAACGTGTAAATAAAAGTGTAAATACGGTGTAAATATAAATTTAAAAGGGGTAAGGGTATGCTTGTAAAAGTTATAAAATATGCAGAGAGAATAATAAAAAGAAACAAATCGCGGACTCTACCACCTTTAGTTGGTGGGCAGTCGGTCAATAGGGTCCTCAATAGAGGGCACGTCTTTTCTTACAGACTAACAATAATTCCTTTTTCTGTTTCAGGTATTCCTTTACATCGGTCTGCACCGTCACAGGTAAGTATAGTGTGTAGTTTTTTAATTTTACACAGGTAAGTATGGTAATTTTAATATCTTAGTTTTAAGTTTATTTTTCAGGTTCTTCAACAGCAATATAAGTAAAAAGTATTTATGACTCTATGTAGAGTCAGTACAGTACCGAGTATTGATAGGAAGGTGGGTCTTTATGATGGGGGACACCCCAAGAGGTCAAGTACCAATTTTAAAACAAACAAAAAACCCGACTCTACGTAGAGTCGATATGTTTAGTCCAATAGATAGCTCTCCCCGAGCCCTTCCCAATGACACCAAGCGCGGCTCGCTAGCTCCAACGGTTCAGGAGCTACGGCTGCCCAAAGTATTCGGTATGGAAACCGAAATGATAACCGGAACTCGGTAATCGGCCGTAACTTCGGAACCACTGGCCCAAAAAATCCGCGCCTGGGCTCTCCGCAATGGGCCCGACGAGCTCTACAAATCGTGATCACTCTTGAGCCGCTATCTATCACTGCCAAAAGTGCCCCCAAAAAATGCTTATAAATAACTTATAACCTATTAATTAGGCAGGCCGTGACCTGCTTATATCTCTAGAAGAAGTCCCAGGTTCCTGCGACTTCCCAGTCGGAAGTTATTGTACTTTATATAAAATACAAAATGGCGGCCTATCTGTCAAAGTGTGTTTTTGACCGTTGATAACTCCGCCCCCTGAAGTCGCAGAAACCTCGCGTTTGGACTATTGCTATAGGTACAAATCAAACTTAAGATTAAGACCAAATTTGGGACCTCAAATTTTTGGGGCTCAAAATCGCACGTGACCCACGTGGCTGGGTTGGTGTTAATTCCCTCCACTCGGTTCTGAAATCCGATTTTCGCTAGGACACCCGGTTCCGGAGCTATGGCAATTTGATGTAAAACAAGATGGCCGCCTAGCTGTCAAAGTGTGACTTTAGGAGTCTATATCTTCGCAACCGGGCGTCGGAGGGACACCGCGATTTCAGTCCTGGACTCAGCGTTACCTCCCCTATGTCCCAAAAGTGGTTTCGGCCGATAAAATAAAAATGTCTCGAATTCGATTTTTGACAAATGAAATCGGAAGTTTTAGGAATGCCGCGAGCAGTAGTTTTTCTCCCGTTTCTCTACGACCCTTGGTTCCCAAGATATCCAATCTTAAAATTTTTTACCGAAAAGCTAAAAATTACCGAAATGTCTATTTTTGACAATATTGGAGGTTTTAACCCCGAGTTTGGGCTCAATACAGTCGCAATGTACTCTAAGGACCCAGTCCTGGTGTCAAAATAATTTTAGAACTATTTAATTTTAAATTAAACCGAAAAAACACATAAAAGTCAATATCTCGAGAACCGTAAGTCCTAAAATTACACAAAAAATACTTAAAAATAATGCACAAGACCAGCTATTTTATGGATTTATAATAAGTAACAACTTGTCAATTTTTAATAAAAAAATTTTGCAAAATTAAAAAATTTTAGAATTTCAGCTGTATTATCCAATCTTTTTATTTAAAAAATCCAAAAAACTATAAAACTACTAAATAAATAAGCGCGCAACGAACTGCAGTTGAAAAATCCACGCGTCTTTGATATCCTTGAAGATATGACGTCACAAAGTTGCAATATTGAAGATTTTATATAAAGGAAACTATATTAATTAAAATTATTCTACTTGCAGATTCCAGCTTGGTCTTGTGATGTCTTGGGCCCTGCGAAGTTCCAAGGTCCTTGTTCAACGGGATCGATGACCACGCCACCACGTGGTTTTTGGTTTTCCGGGAATATCTTCTCAAGCCCTGGCCGAAAAAATCTGGATTTTTCCAGAAAGGTGCTCCTTCACGATCTCCACAGAAAGGTGACAAAAAACAGGGGGGTTATCGACCCCGTTTTCACGGCGCACGCCGTTAAAGGTTGAAAACTTGTGCACTTTGAGGTTATGAATCACTTTTTCGCGAATAACTTTTTGCACTGTGATCCGATTTCAACACTGGTTTCACACACTTGTCGGGTGCACCGAGACGCAACTTTTAAGGTATCGTGCAGTCAAATCGGTGCAGAATTACCCGGTTTTTTCTAATTAAAACTGTGGAGCACTTGTGAAAATGATCCGTTCTCGGTCACGGACGGGTCGGAACTGGGTTAGGTTAGGTTAGGTTAGGTTAGGTTAGGTTAGGTTAGGTTAGGTTAGGTTAGGTTAGGTTAGGTTAGGTTAGGTTAGGTTAGGTTAGGTTAGGTTAGGTTAGGTTAGGTTAGGTTAGGTTAGGTTAGGTTAGGTTAGGTTAGGTTAGGTTGACGATAATATTTTGGTGGTTTATGAAGTGCTCGGGGATTTTATTTTTGCTATTGACCTTTTGCGTGATACTCTTTCGGACGACCCTTCTAAACTTGACGACTTGGCTTGCCGATTGGTACTTTTGATTGTTTTTGTGATTTGGCGTTTTTTGTTTTGGCTGTTATTGTTATTTTTGTTGTTATTGTGTGTTGCTGTTATTGTGGGGTGCCCCCTTTCGGGGTCGCTGCATAGCGGCAACCGCCTTTTTGTTATATTTGTTTGTTTCGTCCCTGCCGGACGTTCCGTTCGGCAGTAATTGGTGTTTTGTTTTTGATTTGTACCTCTTTTTTGTGTCAGTTTTTGACACAAAAGAGAGGTATTTTTGTGTTGGTCCCATTTTGTGGGGATAGCCCCTACAGCTTCTGTAGGGGGGTTGGTGGATAGGGGGCGTCTCCCCCTTTCGTTTGGACCCACTCGCGCTTCTGTGGGTTCTCGGGAAGTGGGCCTAAATTGGGGGCACAAAAGCAAAAATTTTCATTTTTGCTATTTGTGTCCATCAGGCGTTTCCGGGAAATTGTAGGGAGTTTTTAAAATCCGGCACACCCTTGGCCGTTTTTATTCACAACACTTAGGTTTGTGAATATCTTCGGCTTGGGTGGCCGGATTTTGCCCAGAACTCGTTGGTGGCGGGGCCATTATGGCCGCTTCTCAGGAGAAGTCGGGGTGGATCGTGGACGGGTCCTCCGACTCGGAGGTCGACCTCGACGAAATATTCGAGGTCGATTTTGTGGAAGGCCCACCCCCTCAGCCCCTGAAAAGGGGACGGGAGGAGGAGGGTGATCTCGGGCCGGGGCTGGGGCCCAAGATCAGCACGGCCCGAAGGGGGAAGGCCGGGGTCCATTTATCATATGGACCGGCGAAGTCGAAGACCGGGGGGGGGAGGGGCCCCCCCTCGCATGTTGAGGACATGGGCGTCCCACCGGGGCCGCACCATTTGGCGGTTCCGCTTGGGGTCACCCGGGCGGCGGTCTACCGGATCGTAGACGGGGTGCAGAGGTCGGCAAACCTGAAAGAGGAGACTGTCGACCTCTTCAAGGAGGCGGTCCGGACGATCCTCGAATCCTTGCGGGAGATCGAGGCGTCCGAACCCTACGAGGGGGAAGTCCGCGTCCTACGCGCGGACAACAAGAGGGTCCGCGACCAGTGCTGTCGCTTAATAGAGGAGAAGACGGCCCTCCGTGAGGCCCTCTTGGGGAGGAAAGTCACGGACTCCCCCCCCCCTCCTATCGACGAAGCCGCCCAGGCCCCCCCGCCGTCCACGGCTGTGGACTTGGCGATGGTGCTGGAGACCATGAAGCGCGAGCTGCTGATCTCGGTGGGCACGATGGTAAATGCCCGCTTTGATGAGATCAGCAGCCGCCTTCCTCCGGCGCCAGTTAGCCGCCCGCCGCTCGCGGCGGACAATACGGAGAGAGCCCCACCGGCCCCGCAGAAAGAGATGGTCCCGGAGGAGACTGGGGCCAGACTTGGAGATGGGAGGCCTAAAAAGGCCTCCAAAAAGGCGACCGGTCCTCCACCGGTGATGGAGAAGTCGGGCCCATCGGCGGAGGCGCAGCCTGAGGGCGGCTCCTTCGCCGATGTAGTTAAGAGGAAGAGGAAGGGGAAGGGGAAAGCCTCGGGCCCACCCCCTCCCCCTCCTCCCCAAAAGAAGGCGGCGTCAAAGCCGAAGGCCCCCCCGGCCTTAAAGTCGACAGCGGTGGTAATATCCCTGAAAAGGGATATCACCACCGACATCTCGCTGCAGGCCACTATGGCCAAGGCCATTAATGGCATCAATTTGGATGAAGTGGGCCTGCAGCACGTCAGGGTCCGCAATTCGGCGACCGGGGGCCGAGTCATCGAGGTCCCTGGGGCGGATAGCGGTGGGGCGGCAGATAGCCTCGCAGAGAGGCTGCGGGCTATCGTGGGCGACGTTGCCCACATAAGCCGCCCCAACAAATTAGCCGCTGTCCAGGTCACTGGCCTGGACGACTCGGCCGATAAAGAGACCCTGGCGGCTGCTGTCGCAAAGGCCGGGGGATGTTCAGTAGCGGAGGTGAGGGTTGGGGGTATTCGCCCCACGTACGAGGGCACAAGGGTTGCCCTCGTACAATTGCCGGTGGGGACCGCAAGGGTCCTCTTACAGAATGGTCAGATCCCGGTGGGCTGGGCGTCCGCCGGGGTCAAACCCGTCGGCCCGGCGCCCATGCGCTGTTATAAGTGCATGGGTGTCGGCCACTCGAGGGTGCTGTGCCCTTCAAGCGTCGACCGGAGCACTATGTGCTACCGGTGCGGCAAAGAGGGGCACAGGTCAGCCGACTGCCGGGAGGAAAAAGCGTGGTGCTCTGTTTGTCACCACGCCAAACTCCCGGCCGACCATGGTATGGGGGGACTTAAGTGTTCCCCGCCGGTAGTGAGGGGCAGGGGGGTGGGGTCTCGGCCCGCGCGCCCCATGCCCCCCCCTGTTGAGGGAAGTACCCGCATGGACGTCTAGATGCCAGACGGGCATCTGGACGTCCTGCGGACGGACCGCGGAGCGGGTGCGCGAGGAGGTTGC